>CM076088.1:76677824-79177824 GCA_038088585.1 Chrysina gloriosa | reverse complement strand
ATACCCCTTTTGAAACATATACAACCAACCGGAGCTTGCTAACAAGTCATCTTTCCCAGTTATTTCTCTATAAGAAAATCTGGATTTTTCACGTAAAATTTCCGATGGAATTGGTACATGAAGGTTTCTTTGTTGAAAGAAGGTTTTTGACATAGCCTTCGTTTACCTGGACCTTGAAATGAAGTTGAAATAAACTGTCTAATTTTCTTTTCCTTTTGTTTAATGTCATATATTGTTGATTTCGGCGACAAAGCGAATATTTTTCCCACTCTCAAGAATATCTAAAATTTTGGACTTCTCTTTAAGAGTAAGTGTTTTGTGGTGTCGCATTGTTTTAACTAAAAACTGCGCGTGTGCATATACAACACATAAGGTTCGTTCCAACACACCACAAAACCAGTTTGTGAATCGTCGAGTACATGCGCAAAGCAATTTTAGAACGCCAAATTTGCTCTGCGCATCCGCAAACTGATATTGTGCTGTGTTGGAACGAACCTATACAGTTTCACTAGCGTCCACAGACTGAGAATGGGGTCACGCAGAAAGCGTAAACGCAAAGCATTCGAGGTAGAAAATGAGGGGATTCCCTAAAATTAATTTACACGATTTTAAATGTGTTCGGATTATACAGGTAAACGACACAAAACTGTCCGAAGTGTAGTAAAGTCCGAACTACTGAAGTGTCCGAATTAATGCATGTCCAGTTTAGCGAAGTTGTACTGTACTAGCTGTTAAGCCTGTCTCTGCCAGGCAGGAAGAAAATGAAAATATAAGCTAAAATGTAAAAAAATTGAATTTTGCCACGCCCCTTTTTCGTCGCCCGCAGGGCCAAAAATCAAAAGTCCGGCTACGTTAGGATTTGGCCTAGGCGGTTTACTATATGCCTGCCAATTTTCAGCTTTCTACCCCATCAATGGGCTTCAAAAAGTTCTGTATAGACAGAAAGAGAGGAACACACAAATAACGAAATTATATATGTATATAGATTCAGCGAAAAACTGGAAATAGATTGTATTGAAAATACTATAGAACAACGACAATTCTGAAGATTCGGACGTGCAATAAGGAGGGATGAGGATAGACTGGTAAACCGCATATTTGAAGCAAAGGAAAGTCATAGGGCTGCAATCTCTTCTGAGGCCGGTTCAAACAAACAAACCATTAGCCTCCCTAGACATACGACGATGATGAACGCTGCAAAAGAAGCAGAGGGAAGAGAAGGAAGTGGAGAAAATTGTGTGTGAGAGGAAACTGTGCCAAAGAACTCAAATTCAATTCGTAACTCAATAATTTCACTGAAGTCCTTGAAAAAGCGAGGTGTTGTTTTTGAGTTGTCGCACGAGTTTCCGGATTTTCAGGATGCCACCTTGGAAATCCTGAATACCCTACTAGTATCAGATTGATTTAGAATAAGCAAGCATAAGCAAGGGCAGATGACTAGAGGTTACTGAGTTTTTGAATTCCCTGTGAAAATCTGCCGAACTCCAAACAAAAAGCGGGCGATTTTTCAATTTGCTTCGAACTTCTTTAGAAAGTCTTTGTCAACCGAAAAAATTTAAACAATTTTGAGAGTGGCTATAAATGCTGATTTCAGTTTTAATTAGAATTAAAACAAAAGCTACGTAAAAATCGTCTCTTCCTAATTTACTTCGTGCATCGGAAAGTTTTGCAGACAATTTCAATTATCCGCAGCATCGGAATAAAATGAAGGTCTTCACGCCGCCACGATCTATACATACTTATAAGGAAGAAAATTCAACGTATATTGGCATGGTTGCCATATTGCGCGTGCACTAAGCTATGCTATGTATGTCTGTTTAGAGGAACAAGATTTCTTCGTTCTCGCCAATGACACGTACATATTCTAGAATATCAGACACGAATACAGTTTTTCCTCTTTCTCGAACAAAGTCATATTCACGTTCGATGACATCATCTTCGTGTATAACTCTCGTCAGGTCTTCTACATAACCTGTTTTGTTGCCGACCTGTTGTTGTGTTGTTATTGCGTGGTCGCGCGATTCTCGTCTGGTTTTGAACGCACGTCGTCGTTTTTCGAGATGAGATGCCATTTCGCGTTACGTAACCAGAGAGTTTTCAATGCAATTTACGTGATGAAAAAGGCAAAACGGAAAAGGCGGCTGGTTTCGGTCGGCGATGAATTCGGTTTTGCAAAACGGGATTTCGTCAGACCGACAAAATCGGCTAATAATTGCTGCAGGAAGTGATTACGTAATTAATACGATTATGATTTAGTTTTTCTTTATACCACTCGGTAGTAACCGGATCATCAAAAACCAACCACCAAAAAAAGACGATTTGGCGTTGTGCACATTATGAAATGAACTTTTGCTCGTTTTGTATTTTCCACGCCGGAATCAACAGGCGATTTATACAGAGCCAAACCTAATGTTAAGGTCACTCAAGTCATCTCTAAATATAGATACATGGATGTTATATATATTTCTACGTATGTGTAGCTTCGATAATTATCGATAGTTTCGAAGCGATTGCGATTGGAGAGAAATGCGGAATTTATTTGCGAAATTTATTAGCGAGAGTTGTTCAGTTTCGGCGAATCGTTTAAACTCGAACGATTCCTAATAAAACTGCCATATCCGGCTGTAATCGTAAAAGTTATCTCTGACGAATTTATTGCATCGACAAATACAAACAAAAGTGTCATTTCTCACGTAACGAATCGAGGGGTCTTGAAACGAAAAGTAAAAAATGTTAAATATGTCAACTACCGAGAAATGCATGAAAATTGTTACGTATTTCCTTGAACGTGATGACAATCTGGCTATCGAAACATGCCTCAATTTCCTTTTCCGCATCCCCTGCAATGCAGGTTTCATCCGAGATGTAAAAACAAGAAGAAGTGTCGTGATACCCGAATGAATAAAAGGTAAAATTCTATAATTGAATAAACAATGTATAAAGAAAAAGTATTTCATTTCGAAACCGATGGTAAATAAGTTGATGTTGAATTTGAAGTAAATTCGAGTCCGAATAATAAGAGCGCCGTCTGATGGGGGAGACACAAACGTGTGTGTGTGCGAGCGAGAAAGAACTAATGACAGAAAAGAGATAGAAGAAAAGCGTCTACCTGACGATCTCAAGCGTCTCACTTTTTCCAAGTTAACTCTCACCGTAAAATCTCCGTCGAAAAGCTTCGCTCTAAAATATCCCGAAAAGGGGGAAGAAGAAAAAATAAGATTCAGAGATTGTCCTTACAATTAGACTGGGCAAATATGCGGTATGATCAATCATCTGTCCTTTGTCCTCTGTAATATAAAAGGACAGATGACTCATCGTACCGCATATATGCCCAGTTTACTTATAAGTACGTTCTGGCTAGATTTTCGAACTGCCGTTTAAACATGAGAACTGTTTGGTTTTCAAGTTGATTTTCGAGAAGGAATAACTTCTGACTTTTATCGCGTTAATTTGTGAAAATTTCAAGTAAATACAGGGCGTGGTATCTGGAGCGTTGGTGTAAAAGGGCTTAATAACTTTAAGAAAAAACAGTAGATTTCGTAATGTCGCGAGCTTCTCTTTAGTTCGATCCTTCACAATTTATCCGAGGGTTTTCTTTAATACAATATCGATTACGTGGCCGTCTTTATTGCTGATACAAAGTTGTGCTCTTTTTCTGGTATTTTGACATTGGCCAGCGTTTCAGATGATTTTTGTTTGTATTTTTTGACCTTGACATCTAGGCCATTAGCCACGTCAGTATAAATAACTACTCATGACAAACGAATGGTTTCAGATGATACCGTGCCTATTTCGGTTCGAATATTCTTTCTGATTACATTTAAAATCTTCGGCGTGTTGGATAGCCCCACAGGAAGAAGTCCGGCGAGAGATGAATGTAGAGATCTTTTAGGGCAGTCCATGTCACCGTTTTTCGACCGGATATTTTGCTTCAAAAAGTTCATTCTTTGGCAGGCACTGTGACATGTTGTTGAAATCAGAAGTTTTGTCGACCTTTTCACGCATTTTCGGAGATAAATTGGAACTACGAGTGAAGGTCTGATTATGTTTTAAATGAGACGTTAAACTGCGGCGGCTATAATGTTTAGAACTACAATGTCATCATCATCCTCATCATCATCTGGTGCAGATATGGAAGTTATTCACAGACCAAGAATATGTCGTGATAGAAATAATCCATTAATTTTGTATAATGATGTAGAATTTAAGATGAGGTACAAAAAACCCAAGGCAGTTTTAGCGGAGCGTCAAATTTAGCACCTAGTTACCTAACCACGCGGTTAAACATACTTTTATGAAACCGGCCTTAACTCTGCCAACATCCACCGATGCCGATTGCCATCGACCATCTCTCCATCTTTAGAGAAAAATAGCCCAATGATAATTTTGGAGCAAATACCGGCCCACAAGGTCACTTACTCATCGTGAAGTGGTGTTTCATGAATTATGTGACGACTGTCGGTTCCCCAAAAGCCACAATTTTGTTTGTCTACTGCGCGGGAGGGGGTAAATGAGCCTGATCGGTCATCAGAATTTCCGGCTCAGTTTCAGACGTTCGAACGACGCCATTCGCGTAAGCCAAGCGACGTGGCTCGTTTGTTTCTAATAATCTTTGAGTCAACTGCACTTTGTATGGAAACATGTGTCTTGCTTCAAAATCCTCCTTAGAATGGAACCACTAATGGTCTACCTCTTCTCTCTTTTTACAGCCTTCCCCTCTTTCACGCTCTCCTTGTTAACCTTCCAGGGTTCATTCTCATTAAGGTTGCTGGGTACTTTTTTTTTTAAGATCGATTAGACTTTAATGTTTTTAATTGGTTCCAAAACTATTTTGAAAATTGTGTATCTGACCTTTAACCTTCCTATACTCACGCATACGGTCTGTGAGACCGATTTATATAGTATAGTATACGTCTTTCATTTTGACGTGAGTATAGGAAGGTTAAAAGTAGTGTGTGTCACGATAAAATACTAGTTTTCTACAAAGTTAAGAACCAGTAAGTTTGCGGGCTCGAAATTTTGCATACCGTGTACTCGTTACGATAGCAACCACTTGTCATGAAGCATTTTTGTAAATGCCTTTGTTATCGTTACTTTCTTCAAGTCCAAAAATGATGATGAGCCCATGCTCATATTTCTCTTCCTTAATTGAGGTTAAATTCAACAACAAACAAGGAATTTACAAAAAAGCTCGCCGATAAGTCGTAGCTATCGTAACGAATACACGGTATGCAAAATTTCGAGCCTGTAACCTTACTGGTTCTTCACTTGTGATTGCATAAAAGATTAAAGTCAGATAAACAATTTTCAAAATAGTTTTGGAACCAATAAAAAAATTAAGGTTAACCGATCTTGAAAAAAACGTACCCAACACCCTTAAATGTCAGAAGCAGGGCAAAGCGTTTTCCTCTATTCTTTATTCCCTCGACCTTACTCCCGATCTTTTCCTTATTTCTTCATTCCTTTCTTTCTTTGTCCAGCACTCTTACTCCCGCTATCTTTCTCAGGTTCTTAATTTTTTTTTGCCTGCAATTTCCTTCTCTGCTTCTTCGCCAGTTTCCATAATTTCAATCCATATCTTAACGTGGGGATGGAGAACACGTTGTGTCTATTCCTATCTTGGTGTTTCTTGACAGTTCTCTTCTGTTGAGGTTATATTTTTGTTCCGTTGGTAATCTAGTTTAGTTGTAGTTTTCATTCGTATTATTATAATATATATATATATATATATATTATTTTCAAAGAAACCTTTATATTTTTTCGGCTCCCGAGGCAAGTAAACTTTCTCTAAACCCAAGAAATTAGATTCTATCTATTGAGCAATGTATGTTTATGTGTATATCCATGTACAGATTCGTCATGCGATTTATATTTTATTTCGTTTCACGTAGCCATTAATTAATTAAACACATGTTTCTGTGCCGTATAAATTTTAATGGCACGAACACCACCGTGCATATTTACTGTTGTTATTATTTATTTATACGCTTCACGTACATTCTCTATGTGCTTATATGGTATGGTACTTGATAAATGCAGTGAGAAATTTAAATTAGTAAAGATTCACAATCTTTCTCACAGTTTGTGTCAATCGATTAATGTACTGCCCAAACTATTATTTTAGCAACTTTTTCGCTTTTTCACTCCTACCGATTCCTAAAATTATTGGAATATATTTGTGCGATCTTTTCTCCCATTGTCAGTTCCATCTTGTCTCAAGTTCATTATTTTCTCATCTTCCATCTCCAACTCGTGCTGAAACCTGAAATACGAAATCAAAACTAAATGGGAAAACGACGATACTACTAGGAAGGAAATGAGTCATAAACTCCTACTGGGATTAATCCTGTACGATCACAACTTTCTTCTTTCCTAACACCGCACGTTATAATGTGACATCTAACTGGATTAGACTTGGTAATGATTCCAATAACAACCACATAAAATATATTTGATGAATCCCTGCTTGATCCGCTCATTCCTCCTTTTTAAGTTTAAAATCGAGGAAAGATTTCTTTTTCGAAACAGACCGTTCAATTGCTGCGCGAAATATTCACCTTTAAGGTTTATACAGTTTTGCATGCGTTTAAAGCAATTCTCCAAACTTGTTTCCACTCTGAAGTCGGTATCTCAAAAATATGGCTTTTGAATGCTTTGACTGTGTTGTTTTTCTTATTAACAATCATATCATAACATAAAGTTGAGTGCTCAGTACTACGTAAACTCTCAATAGCATCTTTGGAATTTCAAAGTTCAACCTTAAAAGTCCAACTAAAACCTAATTCTTTTTCTAATTTTTAAAACTGCACGAAAAGAAAAGAAAGCAAACCGTTTTGCCTCGACCTACACGCCTAAAAAGGATCTTTAATTTAAGCATATAAAGGGTGTATGAAACAAATGGTAAGTTCAAACATACATCCGAACTAACCATATATTTAAATAAAATGTATAATATGGTTGCCACTACATAAATCAAAATATTACCAGAAATATTGGTTATGTTTGAATTTAGTGTTACTCTATGCATTATAACAACCTTATGATTTATTTGAAGGAAATTTCTTTGTTCTGCCTATTTTTGAATTAAAAGCAAGCTATATTTTATTTCAATATGACTTTAAAATCAAGCATATGCATGGAGCATTTACGTTGATAGTGATCATACTGTTATATGTGTAAGTTAACAGTCTCGATACATTTATCTCAATAAAACTAAGAATTTGCAATATGCATTTTAAGGATGTAGATGTGTGAATACGGTAATTTAACTACCTCAATATTTTTCGGAAACAAAATATTACCAATAATAAACATGCCTGTGAAGTATGAGCACGATTCACTACATATTTATTGTGATATACTAATTTTAAAAATTGCATTTTTACATGGGCTCTTACGGGACTATTCGAAAATAAGTTGACGCGACGCCCTTCAATAAGAAAAAGCAGGAAATAAAATCTTAACTCGTTCATAAATTTTCAGGAACAAATAGATAAACATTCAATGAAAATTTTTAGCCTGTTTTTGTTATGGTTCACTACTGAATTTGTTAGAAATTATAAAAAGTTTTCAAATAAAATTCTCCTTTTTCACTTTCCTAGCGTTAGATGTATAAAAGTTTGGCAACACTGCATCTACCCTATACCGTGATTCTCGGTAAATTACCAACAGCTTCATGACATTCATTTCAAAAATTTGAAATCAAGTCTTTGTTCTATGTTTTAAGTATAAACTTTCCAAATAAAATTATGTAATTATATAAATGCACTCATATTTCTTTTTCAATGTAAACATGAACACGATTCTCTGTTTCTAACCTAACCTCACCGCAAATTGACGCGTCGTCGTTTGGATAGACCACTGCCACCAACTTACCAGATAAAAACATTAGCCATACAGTGTTGTCACGTTTTCTCATTCATTTTTCTATATTGATTGTTTGTATATTTATGATTTTAACCTTCCTATACTCACGTCAAAATGAAAGACGTATACTATACTATATAAATCGGTCTCACAGACCGTATGCGTGAGTATAGGAAGGTTAATTGGAAAATTCAATTAATACTGTGATACTTTTATGATCATGCAAACTTAATTCGATCACTGTCATCGTTATACGAGCAAATTTATACTTCGAAATTTTTATGCCGCACGGTTAGCCCGCGGTACAGTCCGAGCATTTGACAAACAGTAATTATTGCATAAATTTCAATTTTAAGCAATTTAAATAAAAGAATCTGCTAGTAGACTGAAAACTAAAGATTTTTTGTACGAGAAATAAACACTGCAAACCGAGAAATTAGAAACCTCAAAATTTGATTAACTTTGTGCACAGACTGTCACACATCTACTTCCTTAATTTTTGATCCAAAGAAATAATTATCAATTTGAACATATAATTTAAATACATCCTTATTTCATTATTAACTTTGCTATACTCACGCATACGGTCTGTGAGACCGATTTATATAGTATAGTATACGTCTTTCATTTTGACGTGAGTATAGGAAGGTTAATCAATACGTACGTATATTCAGGCAAAGTATTCTTAAAGGAAGACTCTAAGATTTGATTTAAAATTATATGTTCAAATAAATGTACATTATATATTCCCTTTAAGAAAAGATTTTTCTGTGTGTATGTATTACAATTCTGTTTACGTACAGGAATTTTAAGAACGTCTTAACAACTTCTTTCATCATCTTTCACTCGACTATCGCGACAAACTGGAGCGACATTATTGAGAACATTCCAAACTGTTCAGTTTACAAGCACAAAATCCCAAGAAGAACAGATTCCCATAAACGCCATGCCACTTAACGCATTCAAGTGAGCTGCTTTTAACAAGTCAAGTCTCCAATTGCAGCAGTCTCGTCGTAATGATAACCGTGGAATTCTAGAAGACGTCATCGAAACGCGTGTGGGACTTGATAATTGGTAAATATAGACTTAAAGCGAATCCACTTATTGTATTGTCGTATATCGTAGTTACATACAATGACAATATTCTTAATTTTACTTCTGTAAAAGGCTCATCTCTGACTGGTCAGCGTCGAAGACGCGTTCGATATTAGTGAATCATCAGATCATCATCAACGAATTCGGTCCTTGAATTGCGATATTTTTTCAATTAGCGACTTCGCACGGATTACGGGACGTTGTACTTGTTAGTTATTCGATTTCGATTCTAGTTTCTACTTTGTGTGGATGGCTTCGGTAATCGCGTAGGACGACTTCATTGTCGTCGCTCAATGTCGTCTATTTGGATTCCACGCGTGTGTGTGACAATACACGGGATAATTCAGACGTGTTCTTTCGAGGTTGCAAAAAGAATAGAATCAATTTTTTCTATAAAGAAGGCATATTTTCTATTCCCATCGTCCTATAGTTTCCTGTTGCATTCTTTATCCACATATTTTTAGCTCCCATTTATCGATCTTGACTAGCGTCACTTCAGTTATGCTTTTCCTACATTTCTCGCAATTATGGAATCGA
Organism: Chrysina gloriosa; assembly: GCA_038088585.1. NCBI lineage: Eukaryota > Metazoa > Arthropoda > Insecta > Coleoptera > Scarabaeidae > Chrysina > Chrysina gloriosa. The sequence continues at coordinate 79,168,326 of CM076088.1, read as the reverse complement.
TCTTCGATTTTGTCATTCCAGATTCTGGCTGGTCTTCCTTTTTTCCCTTTTTTGTCCACTTGTACCTGCCACATTTGTTTCACCGATCTGTCATTGTTCATATGCGACATGTGACCAAACCGTCTTAATTGACTTTGTTCTATTTTTTCTAACAACGGTTTCAAGGTTTAAACACTCACAGACCGCCACATTTTTACTCCCTACTTACTGCTCATAGGTACCGCATTTCATTAGCCTGTATTTTACTTATTAATCGAAGTTTTAGCGTCCAAGTTTCACAACCATAGATTAAAATTGGTGTACATGTGATGTTAAATATCTATATTTTAGTTTCAAATGACACCTCCCGTTTTCTGTTGAACGACTTATTTAGGGCAAAGAAGCACTTATTTGCACTCGAGATCCTGTTATTTATGTCCGGTTCTATTCCTTCCTTGTGCATTCAGGATTGATCCCAGATATTTAAAGTTTTCAGTTCGTTTAATCTTAACATTATTTAGTAGTATATTTAAAGGTTCTTGTTTTTTGGAGATCACCATGACTGCAGCCTTATCCATGGTGATTTGCATTCCATACTTGTCAAATTCTTCGTCCCATGTGTTCAAGTTATTTTGTAGATCAGTTTCAATTTTCGCCAGTATCACTAAGTCATCATATACTTACTGCATGTTTATTATTCCTATTCTGCCTCATTTAGTTCGTGATCTGCAGTTCTTTGGTATTTTGTCTATCAGAGTTCTAAATAGTATAGGGCTTAACACTCAACCCTGTCTGACTTCCCGTGTAGTTGTAAATACTTTAGAGCATATGTTGTTTGTTCTTATAATTTTACTTGTGTATTCATACGTACTCTTAATTGCACCCAGAATTTTATTTGTTACTCCACGTTTCTTTATTGTTTTCCATAACTGGTCCCTAGGTGCACTATCGAATGCTTTCATTAAGTCCACAAAGCAGACATAGCTTTTGTAATCATATCGTATTTTCGCTTTCTCACTCATTTGTCTCAGGCTGAAAATTAATTCAGTTGTTCCTCCAGTCGGTCTGAAGCCACTCTGGTCGTCATTGAAGGTAGGTTCCAATATTATCCAAGTCCCACTTGGTATTATTATCTCGTACACCTTAATAGCCACACTAAGAAGTGAGATTGGTCTGTAGTTTTTACATTTTTTACTTGGCCCTTTCTTCTTCTGCTATGGTCCAATCAGCTGGGTCTTTGCCCTTGTTCCATGCACAGTTTATTATTTTATGTAGTAATTTCATTCAGGTTTCACTCCGACACTTTATCAGTTCTGCTTTTAGTTGATCCTTTCCCGCAGCTTTTCCGTTTTTTAATTTGTTCACTGCATATTCCACTTCGCTTATCCCTATATCATTTTTGACTACTACCGAACCACTTGATTCACTTTCGTCATAAATAATTTCACACAGGTGAGGTACCTACATATACCATCTTTCAGTTACTTGGTCCGTCCGATGTCAAGAGATTACCCTCTTCATCTTCTATATATAGTTCACACGTTTTGTAGTATCCGAACGTAAGCTTTTCAACATTCTATACAATAATTTTGTGTTTGTTCGACTGTTAGTAAAGAAGTATGCCGTATAAACCTCCTGAACGCGAAGATTGTTTCAAAGATCCCTATCATTATCTTCCTGTGGGATTCGCATTAGCCGTTTGGCTAATGGCAGGCCATCGTCTGAATCAAAATTATTCTCAACCTCTAGGAAATCGCTGTGTTGTAGACAATTAAAAATTGTTTGTTTTGACACCACCTAGCATGCCATATGAATTAAGTGCAAAAATGTCAAAAATTCATTCATTCAAAGAATTGATATTAAAATAAACTTTAAAAATTCAGATTCGTTATATGCGAACATATGCTTAATGACACTTTAATTTGTACCTTAGGGGTGGGTTCGTTATAAACGAAAGTTCGCATTAACCAGGTTCGTTATAAGCGGACATTACCGTATATATTAGGGCTATCAGAGTAGTAGTTTTTAGTAGCCAGGCGGATAACATGACTAGTGCGTGAAAATGTCGTAGGTTAACGAAAAATAGAGTACCGCGCGATCTTTAAATTTTTAACAAAAAAGGGCATACCTTTAATCACATTAAACAATGTTTGGACGATATTTTTGCTGATTACACAATGAAGAAGTGGGCAAAACGTTTCCGTTTGAGGCGAGAATTCCTTGAATGATGATGAGCGCTTCGGTCGGCCAACTAAAGAGATAACGCCCCTCAAAAAATTGCAATTATTGAAGAAATGGCACTAAAAGATCGCCATTTGAAAGTAAAAGAATTAGTAGTAATGTCTAACATTTCTGAAATAAGTATTCGCCAAATTCTCCATGACCATTTGAGTGTTAATAAGATCACAGTGCAAGATGGGAACCGCCTCGGGTTCAATGTTAGCTTTTGTTTTTAGACCTGTGTGGAGACAACCGCAAACCGATTTTGGAGTCCATTCACACAGGAGATGAAACAAGGACGATAGTTAGTTGCAAGCAGCCGTAATTAAACATTTCGATGGGAAAACGTTTGATCATTTTTGCAAGGTTACCTATAGAATTATGATCTTCGTAGGCAATTTATTGAAGTTAGGGGAGATTATATTGACAAATAAAGATTGTTATATTTTACCAAGTTTAATTTTTCTGTATCAGGCAGAGAATTTATGGCGTCTACCTCGTACATACGTAAAAACAGTTTCAACTACGTACGTACTTATGTATATACATACATACCCATCCTTTTTAAACGGATTACGTCGAAGGTCAAAGTGCAATCTGCATATGTTGCATGTGCATATACATATTTGTGCATTATTTGCATAAATGCACGCATCGAAGCGTCTATCAGTCAACGTTGCCAAAACGTGCAAACTTGCACAAATCCTGGATTTTTATTGTACGCCACTTACGAAATGTTTGCACCGGAAAATATGCGTGTCGTCGTAGTCATTGTGCGGTAATACAGATAAGATTATGAAGTTACGCAAAGAAATGTGTAACGAAGCGGGCGTCACGCATTTCCGACGACGAAATATCGAAATTTCGACTGGTCTATGGATGATGGAATGTTATTGTAATTTTGACACGGCCTGGCCAAGCGAAAAAGTTCGAAGACGAAAATTTGGTGGCATTACTCGGCGAATACTCGTGCCAAACGCAAGAAGAACTTGCAGAATCGTTTGGAGTGACACAAGCAACTATTTCCAAGCGTCTGAAAGTATTGGGATCTATACAAAAGCTAGGAAATTGGGTGCTATATAAGTTGAAGCCTCGCGACGTCGCAAGATGATTTTGTATGTCAGAAATGCTTCTTGAACGTTCGTTATGCATCGAGTGGTAACTGGGGACGAAGAATGGATCCATTATGACAACCCTAAACACAGGAAATCGTGTGGAGCCCGGCCAAAACGACACATCGACTCCGAAACCAAATATTCACGGTGCGAAGATGATGTTGTGTTGTTGATGGGACCAGAAGCGAATGATACAATACGAGCTGTTAAAACCTAACGAAACTATCACCGTCAACAATTGATTCGTTTTAAGAAAGCATTGGCAGAACACCGACCAGAATATGCGTCTAGACGCGAGTGCGCAATTTTCCATCATGACAATGCTCGGTCTCATGCTGTCACACCGGTTAAAAACTATTTACGAAACTGTGAATGGGAAGTTTTATCGCACTCGGCGTATTCATCCAACTTGCCCCCTTCTGATTTTCACTTGTTTCAGCCAATGCAGAATGGTCTTTCAGGAATCCGGTTTACTTCAACTGAAACTAATCAAAATTGGCTTGATTCTTTATTGGTTTCAAAAGATGAACGGCTTTTTGGCAAAGTATCCATAAATTACCAGAGACATGGCAAAACGTTATAGATTCCAATGGACAATACTTTGAATAATGTACTAACTGATGTGTAATTGAAATAAAGCCGTATTTTTGCAAAAGATCCCCTATTTTCGCGTTATAGACCCAATAATTGGGACACGTGTTTCGCCAGTAACTAAGCTGGCAGCGTTCGGCGTATTTTACCCGAATGACTACTGAGATTTCGGTGACATACTATCCCCCTCCCCTCCCCACAGGGTTGTAGCTAGATGATATCCGTAGGGGAGCGGGGGAGGGGAGATGAACCATTTTTAGGAGGGGCAAAAAATGTTTAATAGGAATACAAAATTTATCATATTCTATTAATAATAATTAATAAGAATACTGTAAATTAGTATTTATTCCACAAAATATAGTGCATAGCTAAACATTTGAAACCTAAATCACATAAAAAAGTTAAATAATGTTTTTGTGTAATATAATATACTTATAATATTGCAAATTATCGTGAACATTTAATTCTTATTAAGTAAATATTATATACTGTATTTATTGGAAAAGCAAATAATCATCCATAAAACTTAACAAGGAATAAAAAATAATAAAAGAAACCGTTAAACGAATTATTTCAAACAACTGAATTTTTTGATTTTTTCATTATTAAATTTCTGTAGGAATTTTTGCATATTCAATATTTCATTTCTTTTCTTTTCTCAAATGCTAAGAATGTTAAGTTGGCTAATCGTTGATGGATCATGGAAAAATGTTGCACTCTGTTAGTTCTAGTTAGAATCAAAAAGCTGAATTCACAAAGCGCTGTACTGGCCTTCAAAATCTCCAGATTAGTTTCCTTCGGATTTCTTCCCGCGGGGCTATTTTAATAGCAAAGTTTATTCCAACAAGATGAAGTCTCTAGATGAAATCGAAATAGCGGCGATATGACGTGAGACGCTGGCTAATATGTCATCGCCAAAATACCAGAAAAAGAGCTGAATTTTGTATCAACAATAAAAGCGGTCACTTAATCGATATTGTATTCAAGAAATTGCTGGCATAAATTGTAAAGGACTAAAAAACTAAGTACATAGAAACTCGGAACATTACGAAATCTATTATTTTTTCTTTTAAAGTTATTAAGTATTTCTACATCAAAGCTCGAGACGGTACACCTGTATTTACTTGAATTTTTTATAAATTAACAACATAAAAGTCAGGACTTATTTATTCCCGAAAATCAGCTTGGAAATATATTATTCTTTCTTTTAAAGTAATTAAGCATTTCCACACGAAAGCTCCAGATGGACCATCCATTACAAAATAAGAAGAAACATCGAATTTGTACTCAAAATTCACTATGGCGCATCAATCTGACGATGACGGTTCGAAAATTGGAAATGTTCATCAAATCACCGGTAACGAATCTGAAATCTGAATCTTAAAAAATGACCGATTGAAGATGGCGCTCAAAAATCGACTAAAATCCGACTGCCCCTTGGCTAAGACTAATTCTTGTAGAATTGGTGTAAGTGACGATGACCAAATCATGTTAAGGGGCGGATTTGGGGCAACTATCGAAATTTATCCTAAGAATTTCCACCCCACTTAGATTTTCCAACATTCCAGGTCAATTATGACAGATCAAATATTTGAAGCGTTTTTGCAAATTACATCAGAATCATCGATATTCTGTGGTATCTTCGATCCAGGTCTTGTCCTACAGATATGCACGTTGAATACACACACATCGATGAGTGTATACATTACCTCGAGCAAACATACAAACATAACAGGCCGACAACTCGAAGTCTCTCTCTCCGTTGGCCTAGATAGTTTCGCTCTTGACCATACAAAGCCGTCTTTCGTCTGCATTTTCGTTCGTCGCACGCTCGTGACTTTAATTAACCGAACGAGGATGAAGTCAGAAATTATGTTTACTCGTGTTCCTACGAGGATTATACGGCGGGTGCATGCATCGCGGTATATCGATGACTTTTCAAGCGCTCGTCGCGTCGTCGCACTATGTACAGTGGCTCAATAAAGAAGTCGGACAAGAAGAAATCGAACGTTTTACTGTGAGTATTAAAATATTTTCGAACTAAGGGGAATTGCAAAAGAATTTATTTTCGTACTTTCAGAAAAATAACAACAATCCATGATTTACCATTTCCTCTTTTAACTAATACGAATTAACAAAAGAATTGAGGCATGTTACTTTTATAACACACCCCAATGCTGGCTTAAAACTTCGAACGTGTGCAGCACTTCTTAAATTGAAAGAAAACCACGGTAAATATTGAAACTAAATATTAAACAAATAATAAAGAAGAAGGACGATCAATATAAGCAAATAGAAATAGGAAATAAATCATTCATCGAATGGCACGTTATTTCATGACGACGCAGAACAGCATGTTACGGCTTTGAATGAATGCAATAGGAAACACGCGTACATTGGTTTCTACTTTTCACACATATTTGCATCGTCCTTGAGGAATCGTCTTAGGCGGAAACTAGACGATTAATAACTAGCGATTCTCGGTGATTCCGAAAATCGAATATTATTGTTATTGTTTCTGAACGCTTACGAGTGAAGACAAAACATGTCAATCACAAATCTCTTGTAATCCCCCTTGCTTCTTGCGTTCCGAAACATTTGAATAGTAAAACGTTCGATTTCTTCTTGTCCGACTTCTTTATTGTCTCACTGTACACAGATATGTATATATTCTTAAGTGCTATAAGTACCCTAAGCACTTCGTGCCAAGACTCTCAGAACTCCGGGCGTTTACTTTCGAACGAACGAGTCTGGGAATGTCGTTCCGTGGCGACTCGCTCTTATCGCGACATGAAAGAGCCTTTTGTAGTGGACGTGAAGTCATCCGTACCGACGCAATAAATAGTCAACTAGCGCGGTAATTCTATTTTTATGGGTGCGGTAAAATTAGCGGAATCGCCGCGACGAGCGCTCGACATCCTTCGGATATATGCACAACGTATGTATGTGCATACATAGGGCTTCTAAATAAGAACTAGGAAAAAAGAACTTTTCTTTTGGAACAAACTGATTTTTTGATTTTTAAAATATCCGCCTTTAAGTTGTACACACTTTTGCATAAGTTCAAAATCGATTATCGAAGAATTTTTTCCGCTTTGAAAGTTGGTAGGTCGAAAACGTGGCTTCTTAAGGTGCTGAAAATCGTTGTCCACGCATTTTCTGTTTGACATTCAGGAAGCACAGTTAAATGCTCATGCAAAATCGAAGGTATTGCAGTCTTCGATATGCCTAAGCCTCACTGTAAGTCACGTGCCAATTTTTTTTCTTTTGGAATAACATCGATTTTGGTCGACCTTCACGAAATTTATCACCAACCGTAACCGCCTCTTCTGTTGGTGCTTCATTACCAAAATTCCGCTGTTTCCTTAATATCAAATGTCGAATTTGACCAAAATTAATAACGCCACTAACAATAAGCGGTCGTTTGTCGAAACAGAAAAGACGCCCCTCGTATCTATTTCGTTCAAACTTTTATATGTAAGTACATGTTATTATATACCTTCTATACGACGACGTATAATGGACTTTATTTATCGCTCATTACCGCGATTCAAGGCCACGTTAACGTCGTCCCGAGCACGTAAAATATGCAACGATCGTGTAAACATTATTATCAATTTAGCATACAATGGCGAAAATCTGTAATCCCAGAGTGGGAATCGTGCATGCAAACCGTGTGAACGTTCCGGTAATTTTAGATATGAAACAGAAAAGAATTTCGACACTTGTAGATTGTAGAAGGTTTGGTTTCTTCTTGTTCTTTTTTTTTCCAAAATCGGAAGCAGTACTGACATATATCAACGCGAAACCACAACAAAATCATTCTGGGCGAAAACGGTTTTTATGAATAAATACCAATAATAAAATCGCAATCTCTACGAAACTAATTTCTAAGCTTTAATAAAATCAAATTTGGATGACTCTCCATATAACATACCTCATTAAATTAGATACGTTACAGAGCAGCCACCAAGTCACTGTGCAAGAACTTACTAAGTAAATACAATTTACATCCGTGAGAGAAATTATGTTTCGTCAATCGCAGACCGTAACCGAGTTATCGACATAGCAATTGGGGGCGTTGTAATCTGTCATTTTCGGACCGACATATACCGTATTGACGAGTCCCAATAATGACGAAATTAATTGGTCTGCGGTTGCGGTCTGCGAGTAACAAAGCATAATTCCCCCAAATGGATTCAAAGGGTGCTTACTCAGTACATTTACTTGGTAGCTGCCTGGTAACGTATCTTAGTTAATTAAGCTGTTGTTATATGGAGAGTCAAACAGATTTCTCTCGAAAATAGTTTAACGAAACTCAAATTTGAAGTAGCCAAAGTCGAACGGGTACAAAAAGACTCTTACGAGTTGGTGGGTTTCGTAACCTTCTCTAATTTTGAATATGATGGGGGTAGTTGCGCTTAAATATCAAGTTATCAATCTCTACCGAAATCACAGAATCAGTTTCAGTATTCCTGAAGTAGTTGGCAGCACAAGCAACGAAACGTTGAGTACAAATTGCGCGCAGGGTGCAATACAGATATAGCATTAGCGACGTAGTGTATGCGTCAATCTGATATTATAAAAATACACGTGTTTCAGGAGAACAAAATACCGAAAAATCCGAGGTGGTAGTCCTAGTTGGGAATGAAGTTGTTGGTTTCCATATAAAACTAACATATGAGTGCGGTTTGATCCAATAGTGCCTTTTCAGTAAAAAAGTTATGGACAAAAAAATTGTTTTTATTGCTCTTTTTAATTTTATACCCAGGAGTTTCCCCAATTTTCTCAAACCAAACAAGAAGCAATCTTTCGGGAACTCAAAAATGCATTTATCTTGGACATTACCTCTTCATTTGTCTCAAATCTCTCTCATCACCGAGCCATTTTTTTCAAATTTGGAAACAAGAAGAAATCGTTGGATATGGTAGACGAGGTATCAACTCGTATCGGCATTCGACCAATTTTGTCGTAACAATAACTTTGTTCAAGGAGAAATTACGAACTAATCAGAGACGATTTGATTGGCGGAGAGAAATCATAAATCAATTTCCAACTGATTTCACGGCGTTTTATTTTGATTTGACTAGTTCGTGATTTCTGCTGGGACAAAGTTAATAGTGAACGAAGTAGAAGGCGCATTATCGTGATGGAACAACACTTTTGCCCCTCAACAAATGCGGTCGTTTCTTCTTAAATTCGGCATCAAAATACGCCAGAAAATCGGCACAATATTTGCCAGCTATCGTTTTTCCCTTTTGTAAATCATCAATAAAGATAACTTTTTTGGAATCATACAAAAACTGTGGCCAGAAGCTTATGAACAGCAAAGAATAACGAATTTTTGGTTTTTAGGGACACGTTCCTCAGGAGAAGTCCATTGTTTCGACTATATCTTCGTTTCTGCGTGGAAGTTTCATCTACTGTGACATATAGACCAATAAATGCCCTCTAATTACGTTTGAAGATAGCCTAACATTCTTCGGTATTCTTAATGCGAGCACGTATTTGATCGGCACTAAGCAAACGCGGCACCCATCTCACGGATAACTTTTTCATATCTGCACGTTCATGCAAAATATTGCATACCCGTTCGGTTGAAATATTTACTTCTTTAGCTGTTAACTCATATACTTGCAATCGACGATCGCAACTTACAGGGGCCTGGCTTCTATTAGTTACCAGTAAATGACGGTCCCGGACGTTCTGCGTCATCCGCATGGCTCGCATGGCCACTTTTAAAAACAGAAAATCGCTTACAAATCATTCTATGGGACGGAGCACATTCACGATATTTACATAACTTTTCCTCTGTTTCTTGATTGTTTTTCACATAAAAAATTATGTTTAGTTAACACCCGGAATTATTTTTCTCCCCATATTTGCATAACTACGACAACAATTTTCTTTAAAAGACTATAACACCTAACCTAATCTGTCATATTTGTGTGAAATTTTGACAGTAGACATCAACAACATGACGGAAGCCAACAACATAATCAGCGTAACGAAAGTGTTGCCAACCTTTGAAAAGTCACTCATCCCCCAAAATCGCACTCGTAAAGACGTTGAACTTATAGATACATATATTCTAGACGCACCTGCTATCTTACAAAAAACGGTCGTATCTGTATTCTCTATTGGAGTGACTGCTGGGCGCTGGTATCCTATCTCCGTCTTACTTACATAAACTTATGGTATTACAATGTGAAGTAGAAATAAAGCTAATTTTTAAGTAATTGTTGGAATTAATGAACAGCTTAATTGATTAGAGGAAAACGCTTGTCACTATTGTATAACAATTGCGTTGTGATAAATAAAGATACAATTGTATTCCATATAAAAAATAATTTCAAACATTTGGGACTTTCTGAACATTATCACTTCTAAATTTTCTAATTGTTTATCTATAAAACTTAAAAAACAACAACAAAGCCTTAAACCGCCGGTAAAAGCAAATGTAACTGACAAAAATGGCAAGGTACCATACAGCAACGTATGTATTCTCTCAAGAAGGACCGATTTTCTTACGCTTCTGCCATTTAGGTACTCGTTCCAATATAGGATAGAGTTCATTGCGTAAAATTTGCTTCAAAGCCAGTTCAAATTCCAGAAGTTTTCCCCTAGTATCTATGCTTGTAAGTCTTGGAAAAATTGGTTTCAAGAATTTCAAGGGAGTGATGGTATTGTTAATGTCCAGGTATCCTTGGTTATTTATTTCCAGTGGTTATTAGGAATTCATGTGATGTGAAAATGTTGAATGTATGTGTCTGAATGGTTACAATGCTTTTCTATCTTTTAATCGATGCTTTTTATAATAATTAATAATTTTATTTCTAGTTCCATTTTTGTCTCCCATTAAACTCTCTGGCTGGAATTAAAATAAGAAGCTAACACCCGTAGGGTAATAAAATATGCTTAAAAGGTGGTGTGCGTGGTATCGAGAAAGTATAAATAGAACATGAACATCCATAACCCCAACATTTACTGTGAATTCTGATATATTGAATTGTAATAAGTGATAAATTTTCTAATGGTAATTAACCATTTGAGTATTACTATACTATAATATGCAATGTAGGCTGCAGTGCAGTCCTTGCACAACTTTTTGTGAAAGTTGCCGAATGAAGAAACTTCGGGGAGGTTATTTATGTGAGAATTATGTAGACTTTTATTTTTCTACTTTCTCTTTTTGTAAGCCTTCTATGATACGTTCCAAAATGCTTTCTTTATCCTTATAAGACACTGTATCACATCGGTAAACTCCTCGCCACACGAATTATTGAATTAGATCTGCTGACACGTGTTTCGTTAGCACGAGGCAAGCATTATGGAAATCGTTTATTCCCGAATTTTACCTGTACGTATTCAACGCCGCAATCTTTTTTAATATTACATCGACATCAATTCACTCATTTCCTAAAATAAATCTCTCGTCACATTGACTTTCTCGTGCCTAATCGTAAAAGCGACAACAATGAAGAAACCCGGTTACGTAAAACATCGATTTCTTAAAGCCTAAGCCAGAAACGTTTCAATTTAGTGATCTTTCAAGCGTCTAATTCGAAAGATCCAATAAGAAAAGATCTCCAATTTCCATTTAATTAAATCATAAACGCATCAAATCTGTTTCATCGTCGCAATTTAGTGCATGCGATTACGCCAATTTCATATCCTGCGTGCTCTACCACTCGAATCCGCTCGTAGAATTACACAGCAAATTACTTCTAATTTATCCTCGTTCGTCGCTGCAATCTTTTAAAATAGGAAAAAATGTAAGGTCATTCCGATTAGAGTGGACGAATCGTCGTCGTCGACGTCGTCGTTAGTTAAATATTGTTCGTGGCAATTGTCCGACAATAGAAAACAATTTATCTAATCTAAACGTACTAACTGCGAATCGTAGGTGCCAATTCGAGGTTGATGATAATTACGGCTTGAGAACGCTCGGTATGGGTATTCTTGTTCTATTTACTATTCGCGTGTAAAAGTGACATTGATACCTGGATGCCCATCTTAAGATGTATAGTTTTACTTGTTTACGTGTTTGGCGTAGTTGCGAATAGTAGCAATTGCTGTAGACTCTCGTAAAAATGTCGCTACAACGCGCTAAAAATATTGGGACGATTACGAAGAGCGTCGTTTAAGTTGTTACAAAAACTCGGAAACAAAAAAGTTTTCGGAATAAACTCTTTAACATTTCGTCTTTAAGATTTCTATACTCTTGCGTGCGTTCAGACCGATTCTCGAAACGTTTTCTCCACTTCGCAGTTGGTGTCTCAAAAATATGGCTTTTGGAAACTCCAACAGCCCTTGAGGTGTTGAAAATCGCTGTCCACGCATGCTTTGCTTGACATTCTGGAACGAAAGGAAATTGTTTATTCGATAAATCAGCTGAATTCGATTAGTTTTGACGTACCGTGTGAGAGCTGGCGTTATCGTGGATGCAGAATAATCCTACCAATGTTTTCGGTTGTTTTTCCTGATTTCGTCGATGACTTCTGGCAAACAAATTCTTAATAGAATAATATAATAATAAATTCGATTTATCCAGTTTTACTATAGAAAACTGTGTTCAACTTGTTAGCCATGGATAAATACAATACATCGAACATATATAAACATACAATTAGTCAAAACTTAATAATATAAATGTTACGTGGTTGTACGCACTACCCCGACGAAATTGTACAAACCAATTGAGACAGTCCCTTCTGATGCTGGTGCTTCATTACCAAACGGTGAACGAAACGATTATATGCATTGTTGTTGAGTTAGGCCTTTACTAAAATCGTACAAAATCATCGAACGAAATCCTTTACGTGAAATATCAATTCTATCACAAACCTGCATTCTTTAAACGTTCACTTCCATTTTTTCACAAAATTGCTTTTTTAACTTTCACCGCCAACAAACTACTTGGTAAATTTCTAAACCGCCATTGTTTTTATAGTAACAAATGTCAAGCCCGCTTTACATTATCATATTAAATTGTATCAAACAATTGAATACTATTTTATAGTACAATGTAAAAATGCTTTACCGGTCTTTTGTACAAGATTATTGTATGAATTTATACTCCATCATTCGTCAGGGCTATTACATACATATGTATTATGAACTTGTGCAAAAATTCTGTTTATGATTCTGTGCCATGCTACATCCTCGTTTCAAATTCTGCATCAGTATCACACAGTATTTACAAATATTTTCTCCAAAAGATTAATTTTGTGCTTAGCTAATACTTTTAGGAAAACGCTCGATAAAAACTTTTGCTGACACGACCACAGTATAATGTATAAACCCACGCTTATCTTATACTGTAACAGGACTGGACAAGACGTAAACATAAGCAAATGAGGTTAGATTGGAATACGTGCAATGCAGACTAGTGAGCGGGCGCAAGTCAAAATATTTAGATAGGACAGGTTCTAATTTCGTACAATGACTTTGCACAGAAAAATAGTACAGTGTTTTATATTGTACTATAAAATAGTATTCAATTTTTACGTCCAATTTAATATGATAATGTAAAACGGGCTTTACGTAAATAATAAAGAGACATCTCAATAGCGCCACTTAGCGGTCGTTTGTAAAAACATAAAAGGCGCCCTTCGTATATATAGTGGTATGCAAAAAATAGGTATAACGAAAAAATCAGAGAAATTGAAGGTTCATAAACTAGTAGGTAAATAATTTTTAAGACCAGTATATAATTTATATAGCTATAATTGCTGCAGACATTAAAAAGTAAACTAAACTTAAAAGTAACATGTTTGACATTTAAAAAAAAAATTAAAATTAAAAACAGCCTGTGCAAAATAATAGGTGTGATTCTGAAATAAATATAAAATAGTTCTAATAAATTAAGTAAGTGTGTAAGTCAATATTTGGTAGCCTGTCCACGATTTTTTAGCACCGCAGCACACCTGCGCGGCGTAGAGTCTACTAATCGGCGACACCTCTCAAGCGATATGGCATATCAAGCATTTTCAGTTTCCTTCCACAAATCTTCTTTATTTTTAAACCGAATACCACTTATAGCCCCTTTTGATATCACCACATAGATGTTCTATGGGGTTTAAATCAGGAGTCTGAGGTGGCCATTGTAGGACGTACCTTCGAACCACGCTTTTGCTGCTCTGGACATGTGTTTCGGATCATTATCCTGCTGAAACGTCCAGAGCAGCGGCATATTCCACTCGGCATAGGGCAACATTACTTGTGCCAATATTTTAGTATATTTTGTTTGTGTCATTATGTTCTCAATGCGAAATATTGGACCTACTCCGTTCCAGGAGAAACGGCCCCATACCATGATGTTTCCCCTTCCGTGTTTTGCCGGTTTTATTGTGTATTTCGGCGAAGATTCTTTGTTTTTCGGTCGTCCTACATACCTTTCTCCACTATCAGAGCCGAAAATATTAATGTTACTCTCATCGCTCCACGAAATACTGCGCCATTTTTCGACTGGGTAAGGAATATGCCTTTCGGCCAACTCCAGTCTTCGTAGAACGTTCCCCCGCGATAATAGTACACATTTTCTCGGACATCTTGCTAGCAATTTTTCTGCCAACAATCGTCTTCTAATCCTTGAGGTGTGAATATTAAGCTGCAGCTCTTCCTTTATTTGAGTGGAAGGATCTTTTTTCACTAACCTCGGTTCGAAGACTTGTTTGTCTACTTCTACCACGTTTCTCTTGCCTATTTTCCCACTGCAGAGCATTTGTGACCATGTTCTGTAAACATCGTAAAGTATTTGCTATAACTTTATACGTTTTGCCTTCATTTCTCAGTTTTCTTATTCATCTCCGTTGTCCCGTACTACAGTGCTTCGGCACTACCCACATCAACCAAATTATTTAGTTATTTTTAATATTGTGTCGATAAATTAATCTTTTATACTTTACGTCTTAACTCAACAAAAGACTTCCACAAGTTACAATAACAAGCAGACTTCTCAACACCCAACAAATTAATACACCTATTTTATTGCACACATAATTTTAAGCCGCAATGAAGAAAAAGTGGTATTCCCCGGAAGTTCAGTACTAGATAAGAAAATTACATAGCAGCTTTCCAAATTCATAGAAACTCCCTACCATCCTCAAAATGTCGCTTGAGTATTATTATGGAAACAGCATCAGATATTGCTTAATAAATTAGCATGTAGTTCGCACCTACTTTTTGTACCACCACTATATTTTTCTGAAACGAAACCGTAAAACGAAATAATGATGACCAATCGATCTCAATTCCAAGCTTATTAATCCTAATTAAATAATAATCCGGGCTATCCAAGCTTCAACCGCCAACAATTTAATAAATCGACGAGACAAGACAACGGTAGGCGCCACAACTTTTTCTTTTCTTTCCCGATATTTTCTGCGGCGAGTAACTAAAAGGAAATCACTTTCGACGTCCCGGCTTATTAAACTTTCTTTCGCTCTCGAAGCCGTCCGCGAAACGTTCCGGTTAATTAAGACGGTAAAACAATAACAAACCGCCGTTTCTGGTTCGCCGCGCCGCTCGTTCTCCGTTTCCCGTTCTGTCGCCTTCTTCGCGGTCTGCTGCTTTTTCCCGAGCTCAATTTAATTATCCATCACAGTAGGTATCTACCCGGCTTAATAAGAGATGTTTTCGGCAGAACTCTCTTTCGGGTTTTTCCCATCCTACCTACGTACGAGGTTTGTAAACAAAGTCATGAGACCGATTTTTTCCCACTTCTTTTATTCCAGTAACAATTCAACATTGTCCCCTTCAAAGTAATTGTCTTGATAAGCCACACAACGCTGGAGACGGTTCTTCCACTCCTTATGGCAGTGCTGGAACCTTCGACTGGTCGGTTATACCAGTTTAAATGTTGCCCAGTGTCCCAAAACGACGTCCGTTGAGGTGTTGTTTACAAGGAACGAAGTCGGGCGAATAAGAAGAAGAGAAAGCCACAGAAATGCTCTTACTAGTCAGAAAAAGGTTTACTGAAATTGCTGTGTGACATTCTCGTGATGCAACACCCGGTTTCTTTTGTGATGTTTGTGGTCTAACACGCACTCTTTCAAGAACCTTTGCGGCAGTGTAGTGTTGCT
Source organism: Chrysina gloriosa (assembly GCA_038088585.1). Taxonomy (NCBI): domain Eukaryota; kingdom Metazoa; phylum Arthropoda; class Insecta; order Coleoptera; family Scarabaeidae; genus Chrysina; species Chrysina gloriosa. Next base: position 79,152,335 of record CM076088.1, on the reverse strand, counting down.
TAACTCCTTCACCTGTAGGCACAAACGCTTTGTAAACGATTATCTGGCTATAAAAAAGCAATCTCACCATGATTTTGACTTACTCATTCATGCCTTTTTTGATCTTGAAGAGCTTGAACTATGTCACTCCGTGCCACGGCGCTTAGCTTACGGGCTGTACTCAACACCAAAGATCATGTCCAATCAAATCCAAAACGTCAACCCGCCTGTTCTTCCTCATGTCCTTTTGTTGCCGCAACCATTTTGGAGCGAATTTTTCTCATCCCGGATTCATTGGTCAAAATCTGATGAACGGTGGTGATGTGATCGAAAACCAGCTCTGCCTCGATCATTCTGACTGTTAATCGATGATCTAAACCAGGGGTCTCCAAACTTTCCAGCCTTGGGGACATACTGATTACTTCAGTGAGTTTTCTGCGTATTATACTTGTCATTAAGTTTTACCTAGCAAGTAAATAAATTCGAGTTATTATCATTCTGTGTTTTTTTATCCAACTTATCACAACAAAATAAGCTATTAGCTGTCCCGGGCCGGATTGATGACACTAGCGGACCGGATTTGGCGCGCGGGCCGTAGTTTGGAGACCCCTGATCTACGCCATAGGTCTTCATGACCTGCAGAGCGATTAAATTATATTATATAGACTTTTCTCTGTCGCAAATAATGTTTTGCATGTTATCTAAGTAAACAAAAAAGAGATATATACGATATAGTAGACGGCGTCCGGATACTGATGGCTAGCACTGTACATACGTATATTGATAATCTAATTGTAAACCAACCATAATGTCTAATCAATTCTTCAGTGTCCGTTCAAATAGGCGCATATTGAACTAATCCGAATCCGAATAAAAATTGAACAAGAAGCCCGACGGAGAAGAGTCTGCAAACGATTAAAGAAGCTGATAAAATCCGCTAAATTGCTTTATTGTTTTTCAAAATATTCGGTTCTAGCATCAATATATGTTCACATGCCTTCAAACTAATTTGCGAAGCATTTGACAGACGCTCCAGACGAAACAGAAGGCTTACCACACGAATCTTATTTTTAATTGTCGGAAACGGAAATCACTTGGTGCTAAATCGTGTGAGTACATCAATTATATGTTTTTACTAAATGATACGTCAGCAAAACACTACCAAGAGTTTTTTTAAAAATATGAAATTGTACACTGTCATGGAACCAGAGGGTCTGCAAAGAGTATCCTGGTTCCACCAAAATTATATTTGACAAAACTACAAAGGAATGCACTGTATCAGTTTATTAAGATATATAATCATTTACCGCCTGAAATAAAAAGCCTACATTACGACACATATAAAACAATATTAAGAAAATATCTGGTTACGGAGGCGCCATCTACTGTTAGTGATTTTTTCTCAAAGAACGTAGCAATAAACTGTTGACACTGAAAATATATATTTTGTTTATCATATACATGTGCATTTTTAACTTTTACTACTTTTTGTACAGTTTGTTTTCTTTTTTGTTGACGCATTCTACGCTTTTGCACTATAGAATAAAGTTATTTATCTATCTATCTATCTATCTATCTATCTAAGGAGACTGTACCTGGAGCAAGGTCAAGTATATATTCTGAAAGGTCGTGTTGGTTGTGTCGACATCGCCGTGAATCCAACGTGTGGTGTGGTTGAAAAATAAGAGGCGAATGTTGACAGTTTAGCGAAAGAAATGTAAACCCTAGTCAAATTCGGGTCACATATTAAGCTGGTCGAAATGGGTATTTGGATAGCACATCTTTGATTACTTTCACGGTCAGCTCATAACCGAGCCATCGGGAATCGTGTCTTTACTTGTATCACGCTCTATAACCAACATTATAACAGAAAAACTTCGCACTTTGTCGACTAATTCTGAATAGTTTCGATCTTACGGACGCCCCTTTCATCGCCTTCCAAGTCTTCACGATGATCTTTAAATCTTCTGTACCGCACAAAAACTCTTGCTCGACTCATACACTCATCAAAATAAACTTTTTGTAATAAATTATAACTTTCAGTACATGTTTCTCCAGGTTTAAAACAAAATTTTATAAATTTGCATCGGTTCTTAAAACAGAAGGCCTCCAGCTGCGAGGTTCATCTTCAATCGACTCTCTTTCTTCGCGGAAACGCCTTAAACCACCGAAACTCGTGAGAAACTCGTAACAGTCCACAAAATACGCATTATTTCAAATCTCGAAAGTGAACTTACCACAATAAAACTAGTGTTAACAACCATCTGGCTAAAGCGGCCACTTGAGGTAAAGGACGGTTTCAAAGTTCCCCGAATCGACTATAATGAAATTCCCATATACGAAAACGCGTTATTTACCGCCATCCCTTATAAAATGACCTCGAGCAAATAGGCTCAAATTTTTACGGCCCATCTTCATAGAGATTTACTTGCCGATGTATCTTCATCGATGGAAATACTCAGTATTATTTCGTATTTGTGCGATGAACGCGATCTCATTCCCAAACACGCCTAGACAGCAAATTGCCGGCGCAATACGACCACGTTTATGTTTGATCAAACAGAAATCGCCTTCGTTTCTAGTGTATATATTTAATGTGGTCTCTCGGTTATTTGCAGTTAGTGTAAAATTCTCTCCGTATTCGAAAGGTTCTTTCGTTTACTTGATTATTTTAAAGTCGTCTCCGTATTCGGAAGGGTCTTAATTAATTATGTCCCTAGAAAGAAAATATTTCTCACTAAAAACGAAATAAATATAATCACGGAAAGTGAAAAGTATGCGTTAAGTTTGCGAAGTTAAATTTCTACGGAAATGTCTCTTACTTTGGAAATGGTCTGGAAACTCATTTCTGATGCAAAAAAAAACAAAATCCGTTCAAAATACTGACAATGAGATATGGTGGAATCTTCGAAAGTCGACCGCAAAATTAAGTTTCTACAGAAATGTGTCCTACATTAGAAATAGTCTGAAAACTCATTTCTGATGCAAAATGAAATGCAAATGCAATGGCGCCTTATTATTCGAACTCGAATTTACTTCAAATTCAACTTCAACTTATTTCGAAATGAAATACTTTTTCTCTATTCATTGTTTATTTTTATTCAATTACAAAATTTTAACTTTTTATTCAAAGAATGATCAAATGCATAATTCTTTCATTCTTTTCTTTCATTACTTCTTTCTCTCTGTCGCACACATACATACTCATCGCATTGTATTTGGTGTGTCCCCCATCAGATGGCGCTCTTCTTATTCGGACTCAAATTTACAGCGAATTCAACTTCAACTTATTTACCATCGGTTTCGTAAATGAAATACTTTTTCTCTATACATTGTTTATTCAATTTTATAGAATTTTACCTTTTATTCAAATAAGCTCCAAATGCGTAAAGAGCTTCGCTCTTGTTGGGTGTCTCACAGACATCTCTTTCATCTTTTTTATATACATATTATTTTAACCAGATTCTCCTTAGCCTTATTTAACATTGTATCAGACTGTACATATTAAAACATCATCTTTTCAGTTTTTCATCAAAGTTAAGTCATCCTAGATTTATCTGAGCATGACTGTACATACTTCTTCGGGAACCTTAAACTTCGTAATTTATTTCCTTTCCTAAATGGTTGCGCATCGGTCGAAATCTTTAACAACTAACGTTTTAGGAATAATCGCGCTCTTAACGCGTGCGATTTCGCATACGTATTTTATGCAAATTCGTCGACGAATACGTAAGCGCATAAAGAGGCAAAGGGAGAGTCGGGTAGGTTGCCGTGTGCCAGTTTAACCGGCGACCAAAAGAGAGAAAAAGGTTAATCCCGCGCGCAGATTTCACAAATGGAAAGCGGTCAAATCGCCATATCGAGAGAGGAGACCTGGCGTGTCAATTAAACGCGAGATTAAACGACTAATCTGCCGTATATGGAATAGTTTTAATTAGCCAGTTGGTGCGCGTCCAATAATGTAAACGTTTCTAGGAATTTCGTCCGACGAAACGGGGAATGTGTAATGAATAAGAGATGGGGAAAGGCACGTGCTAGTACTTTTGGAATTTTACCCAAAAACTGCGCGGTATAAATATTAATTTTTCGGATTACCTCCACCACCTTCCACATCAAATAAGAGACAAATTAAAAAAATTACAGCTTTTACTTCATATAAAATTGGTTGTTTCATTTCACCTAGAAAGAGGTAGAGGTTATACGAGGGATAAATTTCCCAATATATTTATACGAAGGCGATTCGTAAAGTAAGTTCCGTTTGGCTATTAAAGAAAAACCACCATTACAGGAAGAGGTGTTGGATCTTGTAGCTGGGTTGACAATTTTAGCTTCAATAAAACGCTTTCTTGCTGGGCACTTTCCTTTATATAATTGACATGTTAAAACTGTGTAGAATGATGCTTGTAAAGCGGTTGAAAGTAGAACTCGTGTTGTTTATATAAATATTTTGACAGATGTGTTTTGGCAACTTATAAAAAAAAAAAAACAAACACATACAAATAATAAATGATGGCAATAGGAAACGTGAACTTAAAACCGAATGACAAATATTGGGGGTAGGAACAAGAGGTTTTTATTATATACAACTTAAACCTACTACTTCCAGCTATTTTTCTACATAGTTTCCATGGAGATTTAAGACATTCGCTATTACGATGAACCTGTTCCTTGATGTCCTCTTCATGGAACTTTGCCGCCAGTGAATTAAGCCGTGCTGTAACACTGTACGCGGAATTTAAGGGAGAAAGGCACTCAATTCTGTGATTGTCAATCTCCCATTTTTCTTCGAAAAAAATTCGTAAAAATTCGTTCTTCACAACAGTTGGTCTTCCACTCCGCTCCTGATCATGGTCAATCTCGAAACATACGATACCATCTTCTAATCACCCTGGCACATATGACATTTCTTATCATAAACAGAACAAAGTGAATCTTAGCAGCGTTCATGTTCTTTGCACGTAAAAATTGGGTAAAAACAGCAGTATAGACTCGGCGGGATTTCTAATTGCAGCAGCCATTTTAAACGAGCGAAATAGTACGAAAGGATGTCCGAACTATTCTCTCGCTAGTACTTCCGGACTCACATTGAACCAGACTACACCGTAGCGCTGCGATCGCGCCGATATCCCCACTCCTCTGCTCACTAGGCGGAAAACGCATTTTACTTTACGAATCGTCCTCGTATATACATTTAATTATAATTAAATATGCAAAAATGAAAGCCGCCTTTATAGATAAGGTTTCCTTCAAGCCGGTTCTTGGAGGGTTTCTTCCGGTTCTCCTTTTATTCTTCATTTCGATATTCGATATTTCGCAAGTTGATGGCGATTTCCAGGACGAAACATTCTTTTCATTAGAATAAGCAGAAATTAAATTGTTTAGGTTTTATGTCACGGATTAGAAATGAAGCCAAAGCTTCTTTTTATAAGTAAACGCAAACTAGAAACTAGACTCATTTTGCCGTTGATGTACATAGGTATATATGTATGTACATTCATTCTTTCACATTAATTTCTTCACAGGCGATAATAAAACGCGATTTCACAACCGATATATGTATATGTATATATTGGTACATACAATACATGAATTATTGCCCATGCATTTTTTATTCTGGCATTACCGTAACCTTGAATGTCAATACCGCTTAAGGAGATTGAAGTACAATTAAAGTTCTAAAAATAAACGACTTTTCATACGCCATATATTATATTTACTTCTCTTCGTTATTGATCCAATCGACTAACTCCGATAGAATTGGAAGCTTTCTACACCGAAGTGGTGTTAGGTGTGCTTGTGATAAGAAAATTCCAATACATACATACACTGATTATGGTGTTTATCTTATTTGTTCATTCCTATGTATTTATGTACGAATGTACAGTGCCGGACATATTATCCAGACAAAATAAAAATGGCGCATATACAATGTGTTTTAAATAAGGAGATTTTATTAAAAAAAAATACAGGGTCACCCTCAAGTTCATGCAAATCGGATGACGGGTTAAAAGATTACGCGCGTTTAGGTGACAGTATGTTCATTACGTACATATGTCGTAAAAGTGATCATGAACAAAGAGCTAATATAAAATTATGTTTTAAACCTGAAAAAACATGTACTGAAAGTTATAATTTATTACAAAAAGTTTATTTTGATGAGTGTATGAGTAGAGCAAGAGTTTTGTGCGGTACAGAAGATTTAAAGATCATCGTGAAGACTTGGAACGCGATGAAAGGGGCGTCCGTAAGATCGAAACTATTCAGAATTAGTCGACAAAGTGCGAATTTTTTCTGTTAGAATGTTGGTTATAGAGCGTGATACAAGTAAAGACACGATCCCCGATGGCTCGGTTATGAGCTGACCGTGAAAGTAATCAAAGATGTGCTATCCAAATACCCATTTCGACTAGCTTAATATGTGACCCGAATTTGACTAGGGTTTACATTTCTTTCGCTAAATTGTCAACATTCGCCTCTTATTTTTCAACCACACCACACGTTGGATTCACGGCGATGTCGACAACGATCTTTCAGAATATATACTTGACCTTGCTCCAGGTCCGGTCTCCTTATTCTTATTTGCTGACGTATCATTTAGTAAAAACATATAATTGATGTACTCACACGATTTAGCACCAAGTGATTTCCATTTCCGACAATTAAAAATAAGATTCGTGTGGTAAGCGTTTTGTTTCGTCTGGAGCGTCTGTCAAGGTATTTAGTCTGACTGCTTCTTGAAGTGCCAGGTTTCGATTAACAAAACAAATGCTTCGCAAAATAGTTTGAAGGCATGTGAACATATATTGATGCTAGAACCGAATATTTTGAAAAACAATAAAGCAATTTAGCGGATTTTATCAGCTTCTTTAATCGTTTGCAGACTCTTCTCCGGCGAGCTTCTTGTTCAATTTTTATTCGGATTCGGATTAATTCAATACGCGCCTATTTGAACGGACACTGAAAAATTGATTAGACATTATGGTTGGTTTACAATTAGATTATCAATATACGTATGTACAGTGCTAGTCATAAGTATCCGGACGCCGTCTACTATATCGTATATATCTCTTTTTGTTTACTTAGATAACATGCAAAACATTATTTGCGACAGAGGAAAGGTCTTAAGCAACGATGCACTACTGAAAAGTTTACAGGTTCGTAACACAAAACCCAATGTCCTAGATGCAGAAACACAAATACGGTTAATGTGAGGTGCAAAACTAAGGCGGGAGTCCAACAAAACACCTAGGTCCATCACACTATGAACTTTAGGAAGGACAGAATCTAAGACGGAATAGGTTGACTCCATGGAGTTAACCCTTTTAGTGTAGGAAACAGAACAGCATTTTTTTATATTTAATTTCAGCTTATCTACTGAACACCAACGAACAATAATATTTAAATTTTGCTGTAAAAGGATCACATCATCCCATGTCTTAATAGAATGATAGATCTTGATGTCATCAGCATAGGCGAGAACGGGAACAGATAAAGACATTAACAAGTCATTAGTGAACAGAATAAACAATAGAGGCCCCAAATGAGACCCATGTGGAACACCAGAAGTAGGATGAAATTCGAAAGACTTGTACCCATTGTAAAAGACATACTGGCATCTATTGTTTAAATAGGATTTCAGAAGACGCAGCAAGGAAGGACTCATTCCAAAAGGAGATAACTTGTTAAATAAAATTCGATGGTCAAGTATATCAAAAGCACTGCTTAGATCCGTGTATATAGCATCCACCTGTCCACGAGTATCAAGCTGTTCACTAAGAAACTGACAAATTGTTACGAGGTTGGTAACCGTGGACCTCCCACGAACAAAACCATGTTGGTAGGGTGAGATGTAGGATTTTGTATTGGTATACAAACAAGTGTAAATAATGCTTTCAAAAACTTTAGCAAAATTTGACAAAATTGCTATTGGTCTATAGTTGTCCACACATGAAACATCATCACGTTTAAAGACAGGACTTAATCTAGCTCTCTTCCAAACTGTGGGAAAAGTACCGGCACGAATAGCCATATTGATAATAATAATAGTTATAATCTATTTCGTAAATACAGAGTTCTAACCCGAGATAAACTTTATAGACCATGCATACAGTGAACAGCAAAAGTCTTGATACCTCTACATGTTTCTTACATATTTTAATTAGAACAAAAGCTTCGTACATAAAATCATTTTTTTTCAAATTTTATTTCAAGCAAAGTAAGGTATGGATTATCATGATCATTTAGATTTCGTTTTTCTTCACCGATAACTTCTCGTATAGAAATCATATTGAACGACGGTTTTAATAACTTGCCTATTCGGTATTAAATAACATGAACTCGACCCCCTCCCGCTCCCTGACCTTGATATCCAATTGCGGCAATTTTCTTTGCGATTACGTTACATTCGTTGCGATTTCTATCGATATTAGACAATCTATGGAATCATTAAAGAGCCCTGGGCACGTTCCCCATTTATATTTCCTTCGCGTAACGACCGGCGAGTTAATTAACGTCGTCGTCGTCGGTACTTCCCCGACCACCGTCCTAACTAACAATCGCAAATTTATTTCGATTTCGCGTTCCGCGATAAAAATAACTTTCGATTTCGTACCTCCTCGTTCGCGAACGGCACCATTCTTAAACGATCAAGTCCCATTAATGGAAATCGGACAAGGCACCGCCGCCGTCGAATTCGGTTTAAGGACGGCGGCGGCGGCGGCGGCTCGCGCACCTGTTTCTGGGGCATCGCTGGCCGTCGCGCGAGAAAATCCAGTTCGACGTTCGCCGTCGAGACGTTGTACGGTTTTCGCGCGCGTCGTTGTGACCCGATTTCGTCCCTGAAAACTCGCGCTAGATAATGAAGACGTCTCCGTCCGAAACGAAAGGACGATGTGTTCGTTATGAAGTTATTACAGAGTAAAAAGAATTAGATTAGGGTAGATTCGTATGTAGGATCTACGCGGAATGTAGTGATAACGTTTCCTGGTATCTTCTCGATTGAATTTCGGACTGTGCGAAGAAGGAAGATTTCGCCGGTATATGAATTTATTCCTCAAATCAACTTTGCAGAAAATTTCTAATAGGATTAAGAGGTAACTGTGTTACGTTTATCGATTGTGTAAAATCAATTGGTCGGTGCTCGCGGTTTACGTATTTTAGCGGTTTCTCTTCGATCTTGTTGTCTTTAAACAGATCTTTGAATACGTAGTTATCGTTGGAAGCGACGAAAGTCAAAAGATTGAGGAATCAGGAAATGATTTTTCGCGTAATCTACTGGGTTGGTAAGAAAGTCACTTCGGTTTTGTAGTGTGAAATAAAAGGCGCCTCTTTTATACAAAAATTAACTTTAATCAATTTTGTACTTTCCATCTTGTTCATTGACCTTTTACCATCTTCCTGGCAGATTCATGATACCGCGCTCATAGAAATTTTGGTCCTGATCGTTAAAAAATTGAACCAAGTCCGATTTAGGGTCAACATCATTTGTGGTGAGTTTTGTCAACTTGGAAATAAACGGTAATCAGATGGTGCCAGATCTAGGGCGCTGATCTGCTGGATACCACATCAATTCCCTACCAAGCCCCAATAATTTCCCGCGAGTTACTAAAGATATGTGAGGTCTTCACAGTATCCTGATGGAACCCAATTCCTTTGCGGTTTGCCAATTCTGACCGTGTTTCTTTGATTGCTTCATCCAATTTCATCAGTTATTGACGGTAAATATCCAAATTGATCGTCTGGTTTCTTGGAAGCGGCTCGAAAGATCCTTACACCTTTATAGTCCCAACAAATTTGCTCTCTCATTTGATCTCACTGGTGCTGGTGGATGCTTGCTGGTTGGGGGACTCTTTGCCGTTTGCTTTGTGATATTTCCATGTTTTTAACTATTTTTCTTTCCTTTTATGCTATATGAATATGTATGCAACATGCCCCACAGAATTTAGTTTTAAATTTAGTTTTTAACATCTGAACTCCTCCTAGTGGTTCCTTCATAATATTTCCTTTTTCGTTTTTGTTTCATATGCATCTATTTTTCTTATATTGTACATTGTTATATTATTCTTATATATAGAAGGAATAAAGACTATTATTACTATTATTACTATTATTATATTATGTATGACAAGGTTAAGGTTTCTAATTTTTTGTATCTTTTGAATATTTCTTCTGATGTTGGTTTATATTGAGGTTGGCAAGAAAGGAATTTGCAATTGTTTTGAAAGACATGTCAGTGTTATGGATGTCTTCTTTTGACATTTGGTATCGGTCATTATTAGGTTACTTTAGAAGCAAGTTGAACGTAATTTTGTTTGTAGCTCTTAGTTTTGGGCAATGGACTTAACATTTAGTGCTGAAACGAACATTTTCGGCGTATTTTACTTTTTACTTACCTACAACACAGTAAAAAGTATTTTTCTATAAAATACATATTTGATCCATCACTGAAACTGTGTTAAACGAAAAAGTAACATAATTATGCAAAGATTTTTATTGATCAAAGACCTGTGTTCGATGAAGTGAATTACAATAACAGCAAAGGGAATCAGTATTGAATCGATGTTGTATGCGAGTAGTTCTGCGTAAATGTAGGCCGTCGTAACTTGTTTCGTAATTGCGCGCTGTTATCGCTGCGCACCCAGACTAATAATAAGATAATAGATACTGATAATAAATAGATAAAATTAAAATATCATGAACAGCAGAACATGGAGATTTTCAATTTCTTGTTTTGGAAAACAAAAGAATATTTCCACTTCCTTTGGAGTGGCGGATAAATTCAAGAATAAATCAAAACATTGTTCCACCAATCGATGACTTTTCTCTGTCCCCTTGAATGTTGTTCCAAGAAGTTGTTGCTCATATTCGCTTAATTCCTGTCCTTTCTTCTCGCAAATCCTCGAGCTATTGTGTTCATCCTCGTGCTCTTGTACTTGTCCATTATTTTGCCCCCAGAAGTTTTCAGTTTACAAGCGTTCTAAACTTTACATTTCTAAGTATTTCACCACGCAATTCTTCTGCATGTTTCCTTCACTGTTCGTCAACATTCAATTATCTTGACAAATCACGTTAAAATGGAAGACAAGAATTTCATCTTCGGGATTGGTAGCATTTTCAAAGTGCAATTACATATTTTTCTTTATAGGTAACATTTCGAAAGATACTTATAGTCACTTTGAACATCAATTCTATGATAAATCACTCAATGTAATACAATCTAATCTTCTACATCATTTATTTTTCCAGTCGCCATACTTGCCCACACAACATCAACGACCACCATGACCACCTGCACCTCGACGGTCCTTTCATCGGGGAACCGAAAGACGAATACAACGCCGTCAAGGGCGAACGAGCTCCGATCATCAAACCCAAAGACAACTTGAAACCCGAAGGCGATTTCGCGAAACGCGAGCCGGAACCATGGAAACCTGGCGAGAGGGAGCCCGTCAAAAAGCCCCAAGATAACTTACGTCCCGAGGGAGATTTTGAGAGACGAAAACCGGACGAATGGAAGCCGGGAGATAGAGCCCCCGTTAAGAAACCTCAAGATAATCTCAGGCCGGAAGGCGATTTCGAAAGGAGGAAACCGGAAGATTGGAAACCTGGCGAGCGAGCGCCGGTTAAAAAGCCGCAGGATAATCTAAGACCTGAAGGTGATTTCGAGGATCGAACTCCGCAGAAATGGCAACCCGGTGAAAGACCGAAACCCGTAAAACCGGAGGATAATCTCAAACCGGAAGGTGACTTTGAGAAACGACAACCTGACAAATGGTCACCGGGAGAAAGGGCTCCGGTAAAGAAGCCTCAGGATAACCTCAAACCTGAAGGCGATTTCGAAAGACGTACACCAGAGAAGTGGCAGCCGGGAGAGAGGCCTACGCCGAGGAAACCTCAAGATAACTTAAAACCGGAAGGCGATTTCGAAAGGAAGAAACCGGACGAATGGAGACCAGGTGATAGAGCACCGGTGAAGAAACCTCAAGATAATCTGAAACCGGAAGGCAATTTCGAAGGACGTACACCGGAGAAGTGGCAACCGGGGAGAGACCCACGCCGAAGAAACCACAGGACAATCTTAAACCAGAAGGCGACTTCGAGAAACGAGAACCTGAAAAGTGGTCGCCAGGTGATCGAGCTCCGGTCAAGAAGCCTCAAGATAACCTCAAACCCGAAGGCGACTTCGAGAAACGTACCCCGAGAAGTGGCAACCGGGTGATAGACCGGAAGCTAAGAGACCCAAAGATAATTTACGACCGGAAGGAGACTTCGAAAAACGCCAACCGGAAAAGTGGTCTCCGGGCGAACGCGCCCCGGTTAAGAAACCTAAAGATAACTTGAAGCCGGAAGGAAACTTTGAAATTCCCGAGCCGGAATATTGGCAGCCGGCCGAAAGACCGAAACCGAAGAAGCCTCAGGATAACCTCAAACCTGAGGGAGAGTTCACCGGTTCGAGGACAATAATCGAGGATTATCGCGTAATTAAGGGAGAGAGGGCCGACATTACTCGTCACGAAGACAACATTACAATCGGTGGAGAATTTATCGGTAAGATTCTGATTAAAATCGAAAATTCTGACTTTATATCCTCCTTAATTCTTTTGTATTAGGTGAAACTACAACACGTGTTGACTTCACGGGTGAGTTAGTACAAAGGCCGAGCCCGATAAGACGCAATACCTACACGAAAATCGAAGGCGATTTCATCCACGATACCGTCAATAAGAGCGAATTCGTCGATTATACAAACGTCGATCGTACCACGATCATCAAGCGACGTCAAGATAACCTTACAGTCGAAGGAGATATGACTTTCGATACATCCACGACAGTTGATTACACGGAAAAGGTCGTTCCAGTCCAACCGAGACGAAGAAGGACTTGGACCAAGGAGGACGTCGAGAAGTTCTACGCCACGCAACAGATCGATCAGACGACCACCACGCAAGAAGTTTATAAGACCTTCGACAACACCGACGTACGCCAAACGCTCGTCATCCACAGGGACAATTTGAAACCGGAAGGACCTTTCGAAGGAACGCCCAAATCGAAAGACGATTTTGTTCCCAAAGTAACCGAACGACCGAAACCAACGAAACCGAAGGACAACTTGAAACCGGAAGGGGACTTTACCAGGCGAACACCGGAACCGATTAAACCGGGCGAAAGAAGATCGCCCATTAAACACGAGGATAATCTGAGACCGGAAGGCGATTTCGAAAGACCTGACAAACCCAAATACAAACCGGGCGAAAGGCCTACCGCGAAGAAACCCGAGGATAATCTTAAACCTGAGGGCGATTTCGAACGTCCCGAGAGGCAACGTTACAGTCCGGTCGAAAGACCGAAAGCCAAGAAACCGGAAGATAATTTGCGTCCGGAAGGTGATTTTGAGCGCCCAGAGAAACCTGGATACAGACCCGCCGAAAGACCTAAACAAAAGAAGCCGGAGGACAACCTCAGACCGGAAGGCGACTTTGAACGACCCGAGAAACCAACCTACAGTCCAGGTGAAAGACCTAAACAGAAAAGACCGGAAGATAACTTGCGCCCGGAAGGTGATTTTGAACGACCGGAGAAACCTGGGTACCGACCAGCAGAAAGGCCCAAACAGAAGAAGCCTGAAGATAACTTGCGTCCGGAAGGCGATTTCGAACGACCTGACAAGCCAACCTACAGTCCAGGTGAACGACCTAAACAAAAGAAACCGGAAGATAACTTACGTCCGGAAGGTGATTTCGAACGACCGGAAAAGCCCGGGTATCGGCCGGGTGAGAGACCCAAACAGAAGAAACCTGAGGATAACTTGCGCCCGGAAGGTGACTTCGAACGACCGGAAAAGCCTGGGTACCGACCGGCAGAAAGACCGAAGCAGAAGAAGCCTGAAGATAATTTGCGCCCGGAAGGTGATTTCGAAAGACCCGAAAGACCCACTTACAGTCCAGGTGAACGACCTAAACAAAAGAAACCGGAAGATAACTTGCGCCCGGAAGGTGATTTCGAACGTCCAGAGAAGCCCGGGTACAGTCCAGCAGAGAGGCCCAAACCGAAGAAACCTGAAGATAATTTGCGCCCAGAAGGTGATTTTGAAAGACCTGACAAGCCAACTTACAGCCCAGGCGAAAGACCCAAACAGAAGAAGCCTGAAGATAACTTGCGTCCGGAAGGTGATTTCGAAAGACCAGAGAAACCCGGTTACACCCCGTCCGAAAGACCGAAACAGAAACGTCCGGAAGACAATCTTTATCCGGAAGGAGACTTTGAGCGACCTGAAAAACCGGAGTACAAACCAGCAGAACGACCTAAGCAAAGAAAGCCCGAAGATAACTTACGTCCCGAAGGCGATTTCGAACGACCTGATAAACCAGGGTATAGACCTGCGGAGAGACCGAAGCAGAAACGCCCCGAGGATAACCTACGACCTGAGGGCGACTTCGAAAGGCCCGAAAGACCTGAATATCAACCTGCTGAAAGACCTAAGCCAGCGAAACCGGAAGATAATCTTCGTCCCGAAGGCGACTTCGAACGACCTGAACGCCTTGAATTCAGACCGGCAGAAAGACCAACTCAGAAGAAACCAGAAGATAATTTGCGACCGGAAGGTGATTTCGAACGTCCCGAAAAGCCTGGATACGAGCCGGCCGAAAGACCGAAGCAGAGAAGACCAGAGGATAACCTACGCCCTGAAGGATCTTTCGAACGACCCGAGAAACCCGAATTTCAGCCCGCCGAAAGACCGAAGCAGAAACGTCCAGAAGATAACTTGCGACCAGAGGGTGATTTCGAACGGCCTGAGAAACCCGAATACAGACCTGGGGAGAGACCTAGGCAGAAGCGTCCGGAAGATAACCTTAGACCGGAAGGCGATTTTGAGAGACCGACTACAACAACGATCGGGTCAGCAGAACGTAGAACGCCTATCAAACACGATGACAACTTACGTCCGGAAGGAGATTTCGAACGTCCTGAAAAACCGGGATATACACCTGGTGAACGACCGAAGCAGAAACGACCCGAGGATAATCTTCGACCGGAAGGCGATTTCGAACGACCTACACCGACGAAGGTTGGACCTGGTGAGCGCAGAACTCCTATTAAACCCGACGATAATTTACGTCCGGAAGGTGACTTTGATCGACCTGAGAGACCAGAGTTCCGACCGGCTGAACGACCCAAACAAAAGCGTCCTGAAGATAATCTTCGTCCGGAGGGAGATTTTGAACGTCCTGAAAGACCTGAGTATACACCTGGTGAACGACCGAAACAGAAACGACCTGAGGATAATCTCCGACCCGAAGGCGATTTCGAACGACCCACGCCAACAAAGATCGGACCTGGTGAGCGCAGAACTCCTATTAAACCAGACGATAATTTACGCCCGGAAGGTGACTTTGAACGACCTGAGAGACCCGAATTCCGGCCTGCTGAACGACCCAAACAAAAGCGCCCTGAAGATAATTTACGTCCGGAGGGAGACTTCGAGCGTCCTGAAAGGCCCGGGTATACACCAGGAGAACGACCGAAGCAAAAACGACCCGAGGATAATCTCCGACCCGAAGGCGATTTCGAACGACCTACACCGATGAAAGTCGGACCTGGTGAGCGCAGAACTCCTATTAAACCTGACGATAATTTACGTCCGGAAGGTGACTTTGAACGACCTGAGAGGCCCGAATTCCGGCCTGCTGAGAGACCCAAACAAAAGCGTCCCGAGGACAATCTTCGTCCGGAGGGAGACTTCGAACGTCCTGAAAGACCTGAGTATACACCTGGTGAACGACCGAAGCAGAAACGACCGGAGGATAATCTCCGACCCGAAGGGAATTTCGAACGACCAACGCCCACAAAGATTGGACCTGGTGAGCGCAGAACTCCCATCAAACCTGACGATAATTTACGCCCGGAAGGTGACTTTGAACGACCTGAAAGACCCGAATTCCGGCCAGCTGAGCGACCCAAACAAAAACGTCCAGAGGACAATCTTCGTCCGGAGGGAGACTTTGAACGTCCTGAAAGACCTGGGTATACACCTGGTGAGCGACCGAGGCAGAAACGACCTGAGGACAATCTCCGACCCGAGGGCGATTTCGAGCGACCCACACCAACCAAAATTGGACCTGGTGAGCGCAGAACTCCTATTAGACCCGACGATAATTTACGTCCAGAAGGTGACTTTGAACGACCTGAGAGACCCGAGTTCCGACCTGCTGAACGACCCAAACAAAAGCGTCCTGAAGATAATCTTCGTCCGGAGGGAGATTTTGAACGTCCTGAAAGACCTGAGTATACACCTGGTGAACGACCGAAACAGAAACGACCTGAGGATAATCTCCGACCCGAAGGCGATTTCGAACGACCCACGCCAACAAAGATCGGACCTGGTGAGCGCAGAACTCCTATTAAACCAGACGATAATTTACGCCCGGAAGGTGACTTTGAACGACCTGAGAGACCCGAATTCCGGCCTGCTGAACGACCCAAACAAAAGCGCCCTGAAGATAATTTACGTCCGGAGGGAGACTTCGAGCGTCCTGAAAGGCCCGGGTATACACCAGGAGAACGACCGAAGCAAAAACGACCCGAGGATAATCTCCGACCCGAAGGCGATTTCGAACGACCTACACCGACGAAGGTCGGACCTGGTGAGCGCAGAACTCCTATTAAACCCGACGATAATTTACGTCCGGAAGGTGACTTTGATCGACCTGAGAGACCCGAGTTCCGACCGGCTGAACGACCCAAACAAAAGCGTCCTGAAGATAATCTTCGTCCGGAGGAGATTTTCAACGTCCTGAAAGACCTGAGTATACACCTGGTGAACGACCGAAACAGAAACGACCTGAGGATAATCTCCGACCCGAAGGCGATTTCGAACGACCAACGCCAACAAAGATTGGGCCTGGTGAGCGCAGAACTCCTATCAAACCCGACGATAATTTACGTCCGGAAGGTGATTTTGAACGACCTGAAAGAACCGAATTCCGCCCCGCTGAGCGACCCAAACAAAAGCGCCCCGAAGATAATTTACATCCGGAGGGAGATTTCGAACGTCCGGAAAAACCTGGGTATGTTCCCGCCGAAAGGCCGAAGCAGAAGAGACCAGATGATAATCTTCGACCTGAAGGTGATTTCGAAAGGCCAACACCGTCGAAGATCGGTCCGGCTGAACGAAGAACGCCCATCAAACACGACGATAACTTACGTCCCGAGGGAGATTTCGAACGACCGGAAAGACCCGAATTTAGGCCGGCTGAACGTCCCAAACAAAAACGTCCTGAAGATAATTTACGTCCAGAGGGAGACTTCGAGCGTCCTGAAAGGCCTGGATATACACCAGGAGAACGACCAAAACAGAAACGACCTGAGGATAATCTCCGACCCGAAGGCGATTTCGAGCGACCCACACCAGCCAAAATTGGACCTGGTGAGCGCAGAACTCCTATTAGACCCGACGATAATTTACGTCCAGAAGGTGACTTTGAACGACCTGAGAGACCTGAGTTCCGGCCTGCTGAACGACCCAAACAAAAGCGTCCTGAAGATAATCTTCGTCCGGAGGGAGAGTTCGACCGTCACGAAAGACCAGAGTATACACCCGGTGAGCGACCGAAGCAGAAACGACCCGAGGATAATCTCCGACCCGAAGGCGATTTCGAACGACCAACGCCAACAAAGATTGGACCTTGTGAGCGCAGAACTCCTATCAAACCCGACGATAATTTACGTCCGGAAGGTGATTTTGAACGACCTGAAAGAACCGAATTCCGCCCCGCTGAGCGACCCAAACAAAAGCGTCCTGAAGATAATTTACATCCGGAGGGAGATTTCGAACGCCCAGATAAACCTGGGTATGTTCCTGCTGAAAGGCCGAAGCAGAAGAGACCAGATGATAATCTTCGACCTGAAGGTGATTTCGAAAGGCCAACACCGTCGAAGATCGGTCCGGCTGAACGAAGAACGCCCATCAAACACGACGATAACTTACGTCCCGAGGGAGATTTCGAACGACCGGAGAGACCCGAATTTAGACCGGCTGAGCGTCCCAAACAAAAACGCCCTGAAGACAATCTACGTCCGGAAGGTGATTTTGAACGTCCGGAAAGACCCCAATATTATCCCGGTGAGAGACCTAAACAGAAGCGCCCTGAGGACAATTTACGTCCTGAAGGTGACTTCGAACGTCCTGAAAGACCTGAATATCGACCCGGCGAAAGACCTAAGCAGAAACGACCGGAAGATAACTTACGTCCTGAAGGCGACTTCGAAAGGCGGACGCCTAGCAAAGTGGGTCCTGCCGAAAGACGCACACCCATCAAACACGATGATAATTTGAAACCTGAAGGTGATTTCGAACGACCCGAGAGACCGCAGTATACGCCCGGCGAAAGACCGAAACAGAAGCGCCCGGAAGATAATCTTCGCCCCGAGGGTGATTTCGAACGACCCGAATACAAAGAAATGAAGCCCGCTGAACGTAGAAGCCCGGTTAAGCACGATGACAATCTTAGACCCGAGGGCATTATGGAAATAAGACGCAGAGACGATTATAACGTCGTTAAAGGCGAAAGGGTGGACGTAATTAGGCGCGAAGATAATCTGCGAATGGAAGGACAATGGGATCTTTCCCGCAGGGACGATTACACCGCGAAAACTATCGTCGACAAGGTACAAGTGATCAGACACGAGGATAATCTGAAGGTTGAAGGGGAATTCCGAGACGTCCGTACGAGGGATGACTTCAAGGTGGTGATAGGGGAAAGGTACGAGCCGAAGAAACCGGAGGATAATCTCAAGCCCGAAGGCGACTTCGTCGATTCTCGTACTAGAGATGAATACTGCGTCGTTAAAGGGGAAAGGGCGCAGATAGTGGTGAGAGAGGACAACTTGAAGATTGAAGGGGAGTTCAACGAGTACCGAAAACGAGACGAATACGTCACGACGAGGGTCGAAAGGACCGACATTGTTAAGCACGAGGATAATCTCAAATTGGAAGGAGATTTCGAAAGACCCACGCCGGAGAGGATCGGGCCCGGCGAAAGACGCTCTCCTATCAGACACGAAGACAATTTGAAACCGGAGGGAGATTTCGAACGACCGGAAAAACCGGGTTTACGCCGGGCGAAAGACCTACGCCTAAGAAACCGAGGGATAACCTCAAACCCGAAGGGGAATTCGAAAGACCCACGCCGAGTAAAATGGGTCCGGGTGAGCGAAGGACGCCGATCAGACACGAGGATAATTTGCATCCCGAGGGTGACTTCGATCGACCTTCAAGGCCGGAATATCGTCCAGGGGAGAGACCCACAGCCAAGAAACCGCAAGATAATCTTAAGCCGGAAGGGGACTTCGAGAAATCTCAGCGCACGCCGTACGGGCCCGGGGAACGGAGGACGCCGATTAGACACGAGGATAATCTACATCCCGAAGGCGACTTTGATCGGCCTTCCAGGCCGGAGTATCGTCCAGGGAAAGACCTTCAGCCAAGAAACCGCAGGATAACCTCAGGCCCGAAGGGGACTTTGAGAAGCCCCAGCGCACGCCGTACGGGCCCGGGGAACGAAGGACGCCTATCAGACATCATGATAATTTGCACCCTGAAGGCGATTTCGACCGACCATCTCGACCGCAGTATAAACCGGGCGAGAGACCCACCCGATTAAGCCGCATGACAACTTGTATCCCGAAGGTGAATTCGAAACGCCGCGCAGGCCTGGATATCAGCCAGCTGAGCGCTTTACGCCCAAGAAACCGCAGGATAATCTGAGACCTGAAGGTGAATTCGAAACGCCCGTTAGACCGTCGTACGGTCCGGGTGAACGGGCCGATATCGTGAAACATCCGGATAATCTGAGGCCTGAAGGTGAATTCGCCGGAACTCCTAAGAGTAGGGATGATTATAAACCAACCAAGGGGGAAAGGGCGCCGGTGAGGAGACCGCAGGATAATCTGAAGGTGACTGGCGAGTTCCAGGACAAAACGGTGCAAAAATCCGAGTATACCGTGGTACGCGGCGAACGTGCCGTCGTTAAGAAGCACGAAGACACCCTTCGAGTGGGTGAAGGTACCATGCAAACGACGACTACCACTAAGGAGACGTTCGACAAGACCCCGAAGAGGGACGGCCCGATTTCTCCCGCTGCCGGACGTATGACCGTCAATAAGCGTCGTCACATGGAGTCGAGCATCGCTTTAGGGGACGATACAACGGTTATGAAGACCACCAACCAGGTGAATTACAACACGTACACGCGACGCTCCGATCAAAAGAAGGTGGTGGTCGATAGCAGCCAAATCGATAAGACCCAGCTCGTTTCGAAATCGGACGTCAATCACGTCGATCGTAAAGTGACGAATGTGTCCGGAGATACCAAGACTCTCGATGATGGTACCATCGTCAAGGTGACGAAACAGGTGACCACAACGAGAACTGGCGGAGGACATCGGGGAAATCCGCAAATCCTCCTCGCAGACGCAGGTGCACGAAGAACGCAGCAGCGTCGAGAGGAACGTTCGAAACGTACGCAACGAAACCAATATATCCAACGTCATCACGCATTCGTCCAGTCACCAAGACATATCTCAAAGCGTGTCGAAATCCGAGGGTCATCATCGAAGAAGTGTTCTTACCTCCAGCGCCGATGTCGGAAATCAAATTCTCCACAGGAAAGGAATCCAGTCGTCTTCCGAGGCGTTACACGCCACGAGCTCGTCGGCGTTGGATATGAAGAAGTCCATCTGCAACCTTCACGATCAAACTCAATTCATCAGCAACGCGTCTCAGAGCAGCGATCGTCGCAGTTTAAGTTCGATTCATCGTTCGACGCAGGAAACTAACGTGGCGAATCGCCGAGGACAACAATGGTCGTCGACGTCGTATCAAATGGCCGAAAGACCGCAGAAGATCGTCCGGAAGGACAATTTGACGGTCGGCGGTAGCTTCTACGGGCAATCCGAGGCGAAATCGTACGGTAACTTCACGAAACAGCAGAACATCCAGCGGATCGAAAGGGTGAACAGGTCGGCGAATACCTCCCACATCACCCTCGGAGATAGCAACGTTTCGGTGGTGACTTCCTATAAGAAGGAGTACGCCCCCAGGAATATCGGTCCGTGCCCTGCCTCGCTGATCGAGAAACCTCAAGGTCCGTTCAAACACACCCGCGACACCAAGAGCCATAAATTCTACTTGCCCGTCGTGTCGAATTAAATCCTCAAAGGATGTTGAACCTTCCAATTATCGCCCGCCCTCCCTTTTTAAGACAGCAATAAAATTTCATCCAATTTTTAAATTATAAATAATACTCTAACGTTGTGATAGTTAGGGTAAGATAATCGCGTCGTCCCAGCATAGCCGTAACAGCTGAAGCAGCCAACGAAACTCGGTACGCGCCTGTTTGATGAGATGCGTAAACATCGGCCGGGTGGAAAAAGCAGGGACGACACGATTATCTTACCCTAGAGATAATTTATGTTTGTCCCTTTTTGTTGGTATAGGTCACACGCTACAGAGAGTCTAATAAATATCGAAATAACCCCCCTCTGCGCCCCGTCGCTCCCAAAATCCTCCAAAATATATAATAATTAATAATACATATTTTTTATACGATAACTTACGCCAATAATGTAAGAGCTTAACGGTTTCTGGGTTTTATATATATTTGTAGTGCTTGGGGTATGTCATTATCATCATTATCATTATAATTGTTTGGTAAAATTTTTTAATTGTATGTTGCGAAAAAGAAGAAGAAGAAGAAGCTTTCTCTCTGACGCTTGTACAAGTATAGTAAAACCCAATAAAATGTACGTTTTATTGTTTTCTTTTCTTTTCTTTTCGTTTATTTACTCGTTTCGCGTCCTCGTCTCGCGCCAACCTCTTCAGAATCGATTCCTATCTTCCGGAGGAGTAAACTGAATACCTGAAGACGTCCGAAATTCACCAGTATAGTAGCAGAAGTACCCGCGGATAAGACGGGATCTTATCCGTGAAGGTGCATAGGACCAGTAAATAAATGACGAATTATAATAGACAGAACATTTTTATATTTTTATACGTTTGGCGTTCTAACAATAAACTTACTAATCCGATTTTAATAGCGGCTAGAATCTAACAGTAGAGAATTTTATATTTATACTGAATCGGAAAAAAATAATAAATGTGTATGTACTGATTTATTAAAGTTGTCTTATTTACATGTTAAAAGTATATGCGCACATATATTTTGCAAAGTACAAAATCCGAGAGATCCGATCTTATTATACGTACGAGCTGTGATCAAAAAATATAGTGAATAATTTTATTACGAACAAAATTATAAGTTTATATCAAATTTGAAAGTCCCGCGAAGTTGCAGCTGCAGAAATATCTCCCAATTGCACTGTTTTTCTCAAAAATGGTTGCTACGTTCATTTTCAGTATTTTCCATTTTTCACGTAATTTTGCAGAACTAATAATAATAGTCGATTTATGTAGCTGATGTCAAACTCAGAAATAATTATTTCCATGACTCTGTATAGAGCAGCATGCATCTCCTCAGTTACATTGTGACATATCAATTTCTATGGAAAACTTTACGAACATAACTTCTGGCCTTCTTCTGACGTTTTAGGTATGATATCAACAATGCTCACTGCGTTATTGCCCCTATCTGTATGGTAAATGCCCAAATAGAAGAGAAATAGTTTACTCGCACGGGCCACGCATAAGCGAAAAGTGATGAATAACTGGTTGATCGTAAATCATCGTATATCGAATGCGTTTTGCCCTCGTTTCCAATCATTTTCAACCCAAAAGCGAATTTTGTCTTTCAATTGGTCTTTGAAGATGCCGGCACTAACCATTAAGTTATTTTACATGAAAGTGGCAGCCAATTTCTACCCGGGCGAGAAGGTAATTTGGCGCCCCCTCTTAAAACCAAAAATCACCATGGTGGAGAATAGATTAGAAAAAAATAACCGTGAAATCAGAGCATACATACATTATTACCAAACAGCAACAAATGATAAGCAAAAACGAAAGAAATATCAGAAAATTGTTATCTACAAAAAACAAAAAATATTTTTTATGGTTGAACTTTTAACGCCCGGTCCCCTTCGTGAAAGGTCACACTAAAGTGTCATGGACGTACCTGGCGTTCCTGTTCGAAGTATTTGTAATCGCACGTGCAAAAGGTTTATGCAAGAAAAATGGCTATAAAGTTCAAAGGAAATTAATTCTTAGCAAAGGAAATTTTTACAAGAATCTTAATAGGCCTTCATGTCTGTTGTCAATAGTAAAAACTAGAATATTTTGTTGGGTGACATCATTAACTTTTCCAGGAAAATTGGAACTGAGCTGATGTCAAACTAACTTGAAATTTTTAATATTCCTAAAGAAGTAGGCAACATCGACAGTGATTGACGTCAAACACTAACACCCAACAGAACCCAAGTTTCTATCATTTTCATAACACAAATCAGTTGGAACCTATCCATGTGGCAAGCACGTATCTTCCTGCCAATTACTTTTGAAACCAGAAGATTCTCGTAAACAATCATTATGGAAATTTCGCTTCCATCTACTCATTGAGCATCTCTGCTGTCCTGGTCCTGGTCGTACGTAGAAGTCGGAAACGAACACAAATAAAACAAGCTCTCGTCAACGTTAAAATCGGAACACCCGGTATAAGAGAAAGGGCGTAACAGATGGGATAAATCCAATTCTGATAGCCAAGGTTTGATAAAAGAGTGGACGTGTTATCATGTTAAGTAGTGTAATGTACCAGGATTTTAGATAATGTAGTAAACTAAATTGCTCCGGCTTAGCTCTAAATCAGTGCTTCCCAAACTATTTTGGGCGTGGAACCCCAAATTGGTTGCCAATCATCGCGGAACCCTGAATATTTTTTAAACAACGACTTTTCAAAATTTAATATCTGATATTAAATGAAACAAGTATTACTTTTGGTATTTCAGATTTTATCGAATTAAACAAAACCCAAAAAAAGAAACAATTCATCACAGAAATAATTAATAAAAATTCAAAATATAAACTAAAATAAATGAAAAACTTTAATGTGAAGAATGCACCTGCTTCATTGATTCCATGATTCTTTCAAAATTGGGCGAAGTTCGAATTGCTACCGATGCTTGTTTTTTCAGTGGCCTTATTTAAAAATTCTAAATTTAATTTGGTGGTCGATTGTAAACTTTCCGAGGATAATGTGAATATATTAAACACCATTCTTATTTTTCTTAATGAAATAAAATTTGTCACGGGGAACCCCTAAATTTTTCACGGAACCCCAGGGTTCCACGGAATACACTTTGGGAACCACTGCTCTAAATTATTAACAACATAAAAATGGATCGTGGTTTGTTCGGATGCTTAAAACTTGAAAACGACTGGATCAATTGGATATTTCCGGGTTTGTCCGTAATTGCTACGCGAAGGTTTAGGAAAAAGAAAAATCGAAAAAATTTGGGCAAAACATATAAAGCATGAATTATAACAAATTGTATTTACAGGTTTTTAGAATTTTTTTACATAAATTCCAGGTATTTATCTGATGTGTGGTGTTTGTGTGTTGTGGAATTTCTTCTGTTCGAAGAATTTCTTGCCGTGGATCCCTTCTTAAATTCTTTCTTCGGTGAGGTGGACTTCTGGTTGTTTAGTATTTACTTCTTTTAAAATCTTTTGGTTTTAAATATAATTGTAATTTTAAGTTAATTTTAAATTAGTAAAATCCTATCTCGCTGATTTTGCGTGTTGTTTATATTCCGGTCGTCAACCAAACATTCACTCATTTTTCCCAAAAACTAGGACGCTCCCCACATCCAAAGGTTACTACATTTTCTCCGTTGTCCAGGTAACGAGATGTTTACTATTTTCCCATAGATAGCGCAATTCATCACAGAGGTCTAGATTGTGGCTGCACCTGTCCTTGAAATGGACACTCACTCGGCAATGAAATTCTTCTTTTAATTGGGACTTCTTGTAACGTGAAAGTGTTGAATGTATGTGTTTAAAATGTTTACATTGCTTTCTATCTTTTAATCAATGCTTTTTATAGCGATTGATATTTTTATTTCTAGTTACATATTTTTCTCCCATTAACCATCATTGGCTGGACTTAAACAAAGAAAACACTCCCAGGTTACTAAAGTCTTTCAAAGGTGGCGTGCGTGGTATTGAAAAAGTCTTAAAATTAAACAAGATCTCATTTGAACATGGGACGTTCATGACTCTTAACTCAACATTTACTGTAGATTTTGATATATTTTTAATTGTAATTAATGATAGCATATAAGAATACATTCATAATACAGTAAACCGGACTGACGCTCTTACTTCTCCGAATTTTAATGTCGCACCTTGCACGTAAGCGGAGATAAAGACCGGTTTACACTACTTAACGATAACACGTCGTCCACTCTTTTATGAAACCCTACTGAAAACAGTATCCGTCTTAGAAATTATGAGGTCACCCTGGGAATTTTGCGGAAAAGATAAGGACATGCCGACTAGGCAGAACTTCGACTACAATTTCGAATTTTGATCTATTCTTGAGTTTAGGGACAACATAGTCTGTTCGCTTCTTATATTATTATATTATCATAAAAAATACAGTATGAAATAATAGGTACAAAAATATATATACAGTAACTTTTACTTCGAGTATGACCGTTTAACCCGCTTGAATCTCGAAAGCTCGCCCTCGTAGCTCTGGGGGAATCCCCGAAAATATCCGATTCGGAAAGTTCGGCAACGTTCGCCTTCTTTGGATCGTGCATCCTGTTCATCTTCTCGAGCCGTTTCCGGCGCAAATTCTGTTCGTAAGGTTGCATACCGCGCTCGCGGAGCGCGGCCGAATGCCTCGTCATACCGCCCCCGTGCACCGCCGCCAAATCGTCGTAATTATGTCGTTTAGTCCGGGAATATCTGTTCGGATAGAACAAAAAATTATCGTACGATTCCTCGGCGTCGCTCTCGTCGTCGTACATCCTCAACGCGTTTCGCTTGTTCCTTTCCGCGACGTACGACGACGGATAATCTTCGTCGGCTTCCTGGTCGAAGTTATTTTCGAAAGAATCATCGGCGCTATCGTAATCTGCTTGACGTTTCTGATTGTTAAAGTTCGCCGTTTGATCGTCGAATCCGTCGTCGTGAGTTTCGTCGTCTTCCTCGTCGACTTCGCCGTCATCTCCGCGATAGTTCATCATTTCCGCGTAAGAACTTTCGTCCCGTTTATGGCGGTTCCTGTAACGTCGAGATCTGGCTCTCCTTTTTCTGCGCGCCCCCGACACGGCCGCGTCGTCGTTCATTTCGTTGTTTAGGCTGTCGATTTCGACGTTTAAATCTTGCCCGTCTACCGCCGCGGTTTTGTCGAAAGTTTTTCGAGCTTCCTGTTCTAAATGGGGAGAAGAATTAAAAGAAGGAGACACACTAATAAGTAGCTGAAAATCGGTAACTATCTATTTTCAGCAACTACTACTTAAAACTACTGAAACGATTGATAGGAGATGGAATTGTTACATGCTTCGCCACGCACATCGGCCAGAACAGAAAAAAGCTACTCTAGCGGTGGTTCCTGGTTGAAATGAGGGATTGGGAATGATATCCGGCGGCTTCTGATTTGCCCGAAATTTACCTACAATTAAACTGGCACCCAAACAATCTTACCCTATCCCCAACTCTTCAGGTTCCACGCTCGAATGGATGACAACTTTGGACAATCAAGTGGTATGCTATCTGAGATGCAACGATGATTACCAGGTGATCTGCCTAGATTCAATCTGTCACCTCTTATAGATTGACGCAAAAAGTTTCTTTGCAATAATCACGGTCCCACCCTGAATGTCTACTCCCAAAGATGGGACATCTTCCGACGACTCTCTGGACTATAATCGACATGGCCTTAGGGTTCTTCAGATCTCATGGCGTCACGAACACGAAGACAAGGAAGCTTACAAATGGCTCATTCCAGCTTCACAAGAGAACGACGGGCCACCAAGAGAGCAGTGAATTTTTTTTTCTTCTAAGAACTGCTACCCTTCTTGGGCCTTATCCTCGAAGGTTTAGATGTACGCATGAAATCAACGTTCGACCTCCATTCCAAATAATCTTGGGGTTTACATTCTCCTTGGGTCTCTAATTCTTACGCCATACATTCTTTAACACTGGCACCGGAGCGAAGATCGAGTGTGGGTCATCTGCCAGAAACCGGTCTCTAATTAGAGGTCTTCGAGGATGGAAACCGCCAACATTTTCGCGGATTCTTGAAGTTTGTTCCTCGATCTAGGAGCTAAGCTTCTCGGCCTTTCATTCCTCAAAGACCTAGACATATGTTTGAGGCCCACGTTCGACCTCCATCCTAAATAATCTTCGAATCCACCTTCCCCTTAAACCTCAAATTCTTAGACCATGCATTCTTCAACACTGACACCGGAGGGAAGAAGAGTAAATGGAGGTCATCTGCCTAAAACCGTCGCTCTTTAGCTATAAATCGTCAGGGAAAGACGTTGCCATCCTATCTCCAGATTCCTGCAGCTCGTTCTTCGATCCGGCCAGGTTTCTGAACGTTTACCCTCAAGGACCTAGACATGCGTTTGAGGTCCACGTACGACCTCCATCCTAAATAATCTTGTGGTCTAGTTTCCCCTTGAGCTTAAAATTCTTAAACCAGGAATTCTTCAACACCGGCACCATCTGCCTGGAACCGCCGGTATTTAGTTAGAGGCCCTCCGGAAAAGGCACTGCCAACATTTTCGCAGATTCCTGAAGCTTGTTCCTTGATCTGGGAGCTATTCACCAAATGTAGGACCAGTGTTCTTTATATTTATTTTTACGTTTTGCTTGTGTTCTGAACATGTATTATATTGTTACTTATATGTGTTATATCAAAATGCTTATTATTTTCTTTTCTGTTTATTTTGTAATTACATGTTTGTAATTAGATTTCTTTAATCTGTTGGGCAATAAACCATATTATTATTATTATTATTATTATTATTATTATTATCTAGGGAATAAGCTTATCAGCCTTTATCGTCGAAGACCTAAGTCGGGGGCTACTTCCCCCTTCAGCCTCGAATTTTCAAGGCTTTAACGAAGATGCTGTGGCCAGTTGTCACAGTTCCGGTTTGACACAGTACTGCAGCCAAGCTGTTACAGTTCCGGTTTGTTACTTGTGACTTCTCGCTTCCACTTTTGACGTGTTAAGCATTCGGCTTCTGGCGTTCGGTTGAACAGGTCGTTTTCCGTGAATATAAGTTATTACGTTTTCGCTTTAATCTCGATAGGCGAGGATATACACGAGAATTCGACTCTCCATTATCGTTCAGTGAATCTGGAAGTTGCGCTTCCCCAATTTTGCTGTTCGAACTAATCGTGCATGTTTTACGTTTGCTTTTCCCTCAATTGAAGGTGAATATTTCTTTTTGTTGGTATCGATGCCGTAATTTTCCCTTTCACGTTGTTGTATAGAGCTAGTATAGGCTATTGCGATCTAGTACAACTAGTATAACCCACTATACTGTAGTATAAACTAGGATAGACTAGTAAAGGGATATTATAACGTGGTAAAATGCTGGAAGGACTTCTGTTTGCTGTATGCGGCTGGTTTCCCTATATTTTTACATCAAGTGCGAGAAAACCCGCCATCTTGGGAGCTCAGTAGGCGCCGGTTGAAGAAAAACGTTTAAAGATTTAAAACATGTTCAAAATGTCAGAAAAAGCACATGCAATATTATTTACATACACTTGATCACGTGATCTCTCTACGCAGCGCGCTATTGGCTACGGTTGTGGCCCTGCCGGTTGGAAATAGACGAACGGCTAAACCGGCAACCGAACCATCAACCGGCGCCTGCTGAGCTCCCATTGGTCCGCTGCTCAACGGCAACTGCAATCGGAAACCGTTAGTGTGATACGGTCTTAAGGCCGCTGGAATTCCAACGGTTACCGAGAGTTTTGTAAGGATACGATACGAAGCTAGCTTATTTGAATTTGTATGAGACCCGTTACACCCCAAAGTGACAAATAAAGTGCTGTTCAATGTCATTCCTACGCCTCAATTTATTTCTATTTCTTTCATGTTATTTTTAAATAGAGTTTTCGAGTAATATTGCTGGTCGCTTCGCGCCCGAATAAAAGAATCGGTGACGTAGACGATTCGGATAACCTCGATTCACTCACTATAGAAGCTGGAGGGTCTCTCTAACTCCAGGAACTTAGACGTGATCCAGTTTTATAATAGGAGAGTGGCGCCACGTTACTAATTCTCGAACTTGAACCTACGCCATTTCCATTGAGCTAGTACGGCCTGGATCTCAACCTTTATCACCAACTAAGTTCAAATAAGAATAAAGAGACTGTGACTAAAGTAATATATAAAATAAATAAAATTACCCTTACCACACCTTTCAGTGTCAACAGTGTTTTGGTGTGTTTCGCGCGTTCATTGTGTGATGTTCATTGTGCAGTGTTTTGGTGTTGTACAGTGTTCGTTCAGTGTCACTAGCTTCGCTATTTTTCCACTTAGTTGCCGAAATACGTATCTGGATTTTTCAGAACGGTGTGGTAAGGGTAATTTTATTTATTTTATATACCAACTAAGTTGGTTTTTCGAATGGAACGATTAACTTCCGTATCGGTCACGTTTCCGTCTTTTTCTCTTAGCATTATCATTTTTACCAAAAGTTTTAGAAGCCAGTAATAAAGGCTACAATGACGCCCACATCACCTTTATTTCTTCAAACCTCCTCCTCCCTCTGGCTCAGCTAGATAAGAAATAAAGAAAAAGGAAAGGCCGTGGCCAAAATAAGGTACATAAGAGGACGTGGTGCCCAATTTTGTTCTTCCTTCCGAATCGGCGTTGCGAAGCCACATCTCCAGAATCCAATGGAATGAACCGCAAAGACATAGAGCATACCTGTTCATTTCCCGCATTTTACTTACCGAAAGAGTTTCCTTCGTTCGTGGCATCATCGGATTCTTGCGCTTCCACTTTCTGACTGTCGACGCTTCTCTCCTCGATGGCCGGCGACGCCTCGTCGACCAAGTCGCCCATTTCGCCGCGAGAATCGATGGCGACTTTATCGACAGTTTCCTCCTTCGTCCCTTCGTTTAGAGCCGCATCGCTCTGCTGCGCGATAAGAACGTCGGACGTCTTCCCCACCGCGTGGTCTTCGTTGGCGTTAGCCTCGGCGATACTCGACGTTATCAAATCCCCTTTCATCTTTTCGCTGTCGCTATTTCGACGCAAAGTCTTATGGGAGACGGCCGCCTTTTCCTGTTTACCGGGAGCGTTGCGCGCTTTGCTCAGTTTATTCCCCACGACGCTGCGTTCTTCGCGCTCCTCCGATTGCTTATCGTCCAGATCGGTTTTCACGTTTTCGCTCTTTTGGTGGCGGCATTCTCGGCCGATTGCCTCTGTTCCCTGGCATCGCCGGTTTTCGAAATCGTCTTCGAGAATCGTCTGTCCGGTTTCTATGTCGCTTATTACGTTAGCGGCGCTTCTGTCCTCCCTTTCTTCGTTGCTTTCGGATTTGCTTCCGACGCTTTTGCCCTCTATCAAGTTGTCGACGTATCTATCCGTCGTTCCTTCTATTAAGTGTTTCTCGTATCTCTTGGCCACGTCCGAAGCCGTTTCCGATATCGCACCTTCGTCCTTGCCTTCGTTTGCGTTGGAAGTTGCGTGCTCATTCCTCTTCACGATGCTGCCAGGAGCGTCCGTGCCGAATTCCGCTTTGTTGTCCGTTTCGATTTTGTCCGTCGCACCGATGGCGACGTCCTCCCTTTTCTCCACATTCTTAACCGATAAGTCATCCGCATTTCCTTCATTCCCCAATATTTCAATTCTTCGATTTTCACTACGTTTCTCGACTTTGGTCCCGATATTTTCCACGCTCCTATCGTCGCGTTTGTTGACCGGCTCCTTCCCGCTTAAAGGCTTCTCATTTTCACCTCCTCTCTTAACCTCGTCCGCGGCCGGATCGCTCCGTTTAACTTTCTGACTCGCCTTGCTCGCCGGTTCCTTCGCCGCGTCCTTCACTTTGGTAGCTTCCCGCACCATCTTATTGATGGAAACGCGATTCTTTGCGTGCGCTTTCTTGTTGGCGTTTCCGCTATTCGAGCGGGTGCTAATTTCCCGTTTTTGCTTCGCACTTTTCGCATCGGATTCGCGCATCGTCTCCCTACGCTTTCGTATGTGCGGTTCTAGTTTTTGATCGATGTTCAAATCGGGATCTAAAAGACTGGATTCCTCGTCCAAAAGCGTGTTGGTGGCCACCTCTCGCTTCTTCCGCTGCTGATCTTTCTTCGAATCGTCCGCTTTAATCTTTCCGATTTCCCTCTTCACCTCCTCCTTGATCGCGTTGATTTTCGCCTGGATATTCCTCTCTAATCGTTTCTCGTATTCCAATTCCTCTTTGCCGCGTTTCTCTTCGCTCTTCTTCAATTCTCCATCTTCCGAATTGGTGACGGCGACCAACGGGGATTTGTTACCGCTCACCGTTAGATCCCCCGACGTCTCCAGGCCCTTCATTATCTCCGAATCGTCGGATTTTTCCGCTTCCTTCTCCTGGCGTTTCCTCCGGATAAATTCCTCGCCTTCGTACTGGTAATTGGCGACCTTCATCTTCGATTCGCCGGCTGCGCCCAAATCCTTTTTCTCCGCCACGCGTCTTCGACTGCTTTTAATACTCCTCTTGTCGTCGTCCTTCCTCGCCTTTTTCTTACCTTTCTTATGCAGGCTTTTATCCACCGCGAATTTTCGCGAACCTTTCGATTTGGCCACCTTCGTCTTACCCGGACAATCTTCCTTCTTATTCCGATCGTTGTGCGATTCCTTCGTCAATCCGATCTTATTGAGGCCGTTCTCCAAATCCTCGTCTTCGAAGTAAATTTCCCTTTTTCTCATCGCCGGTTGGTTGTCGCGAGCGGCTTGCGCTTCCTTGTCCTTCTCCACCAAACCCATTTCGCCCATGACGTCCTTCAAACTCTCTTCGATTTCGTCGACTTTATTCGATTCCTCTTTGATGGGCGATTCTTCGGCTACGCCCGATTTGGACTTTTTCAAGTTCGTTTTCAGATCGCCCATGTCCAGGGAGCCCCATTGCTTCAAGTCTTCCATTTCCTTCCGACGACTCAAATCTTGTGAGGCGGCTCGTTTCGTTTGCGAATTGAGATAATCCTGGTAAGGACGATGTTTGACTTTGTTGTTGACTTTGAACTTGGCGAGGACGTCGGCGTAGTTGTTGGAATGCAATGAGGACGTTTGAGATTCTAACTGGTCCTTTTCCAAACCGTCCAGGTCGAAGTCTAATTCCCGTTTCGCCGGAAACCATTGCGATTTGTACGGACTGTTGCGGAAGGAGGAGGCGTCCCTTGGAAGGTACGAGGAATACTCGAACGATTGCGGTATGGGCTGGAATGAAGAGAAATAATCGAGTAGTTCTTGGACGTATCGCATTAATTTGGACGATTTCGACTAGAAACTAAGTCGCCGTCCTCAATCCAGAAAGTTCAAAGAAAAGGAAAGATGGTTGGTGATAGAGATGGGCCGTTATTTAATTTTATGTTATTTTATAACCGTTATGGCCCCAATAACGGTTGCAACTGTTATCTGTCTGAGAAAATAACAGGTATAGCACGGTTGCTTTCGGACTGTCTTGAACATACATAGGTCGCTCTTTAGCACAGATAGTAGTTACTCCCTTAGAAAAATAGCATAATTTATTATAGAAATACTTTCCAAATAATTGTATTTAAATGTAAAAGAAAAGAACAATGTCAAATATAAAAAATATTTATAAGAATCAACAATAAAACCGTTATATTGTACAGAACAAATTATTCTTACGTGATAAAACGGAACTAGCCATTACAAAGATATGTATATATTCTAATACAGGGAGATCCAAAATGATTGCCTGAAAAATACTGCTTTCCGTAGAGGGTGATATCAATATTTATTTCTAAAATTCCAAAGTAGCAAATATAGCAACTAGTTTCTTTTTATTTTTGTTGACATTTGTTGTTTTTGCTTTAGAGAAAGTTAATTTATTGTTTTACTGATCAATATCACGTGCTTCAATATTTCCTAAAGACTGTCAACACAACGCCCTATACTTTGGAACAAGACGAGTTTCTTTGTCGAATTTTTTTGTTTTTTGAAATGAACACCGCAATGAGAAGGGCGAACGGATATATTCTGTTCTGTAACGCCACACACATAGCTCAAGCAACAAGCAAATACCTTCGACACATTTATGGTGCACAACGCTGGCCTCCATGATCACATGTTTGGTTTCACACCTTTGGATTTTTTCCTTTGTGAATGTTTGAACTTCGGAGAGTTTAGAAATTGGATGCATATGATTGAGGAATTGAGAGGTGCAATAAAAGATGCTGTCGGAGGCATCACACTTGACCAGCTGCACAGTGTTTTTCAATACCCATCTAAGAAGGAGAAGGCAAGGTAACCGGATTCTTGTAATGTTTGATATTTATGGTACGTGTAGTTATCATAGAAACATTGAAAGCAACCTTTTCTTATTATTAATTTATTGTTAAGTTAATTCAAAATGAATATTGTTTATCAACCGATTGTGCA
The DNA here is from genome assembly GCA_038088585.1 of Chrysina gloriosa. NCBI lineage: Eukaryota > Metazoa > Arthropoda > Insecta > Coleoptera > Scarabaeidae > Chrysina > Chrysina gloriosa. Next base: position 79,118,766 of record CM076088.1, on the reverse strand, counting down.
TTTTAATGATGTACTTGAAGAATGTTCCTGCATATAGTTCATATATTTCGTTTGTTCATAATTTTTGATATGAGAAGAAGAATGAAAGAAACATATGGTGCGTTTTGAATGGAAGAAAAAGAAATGTTCCGTGACAAGACCCGAACCAGCGATCTCGTGACTATCGCACCTGATCGCACCAAAACGCTGTCGACTAGGCCACGAGTTCAATTGACAACTGTATTATATCTAGTGGATTTAAATGGTGGGTGAAACTTCAACATCGATTATCTCGGTGATTTATGAACGTTGGGTCGAACTACTCCAAAATATTCTTATTTAAGGTCCTAACTACACGTACCTTAAATATAAAAAATTACAAAAATCCGATTACCTTACCTTCTCCTTGTAAGATTAAGTGCGGGTTTAAAAGCAGTCCCAAATTTTCAGCAAATTTTGACTGTTTCTATAGAAATTTCTTATCCCTCTGATTATTTTCACCACTTTCTAAATCTGGCACAGACAAATTTGAAATTTACAGGTAATATTTTTTATAACGGTAGTTTTTTTGAAAATTTGTATAATGTTTTTAACGGTAAATTTGGAATATCATAAAGTAAATGCTGCTCGCACCACACAATGCAAAATTGATCTAAATTTAGAACAAAACGGAAAAGCAAGGAAAAGGGAAATGACGGACTAATAGACAAGTAAGTAGGAATGGAGAAGGAGAAACGCGCGGGACCTTAGAGAAGTAAATGTACCTTTTGGATTACTTGGAAAGGCCTGATATCATTTAGAAAGGCACATCAAGTATGGTAAAAAAGAAACGAAAAAGACGAAAGCACAACGAAGTGAAAAGAAAAGGGAATAAAGAAGAAAATAAAATTACGTGTTCAACGTTAGAAAATATCACTTTTAGAATACTTGGAAATTTTTGGAAGAGCCCAGGTTCTGAAACGACGAAAAAAAGGAAGGGAGAATTAAAGAAAGATGACAAAAAAAAGAGTAGTTTCAGAATCTTCGAAGTTATCTCTTTTGAAATCATTGGAAATCCTACACGCGACTAAGGGATGCTGACGAAATGAAAATGAAAAAAAAAAAAAAAAGAAGGAAAAGAAATCAAAAAGGAAAGAAAAAGAAATAAGGAAAACAAAAAGTAATGTTTCTTTCTGGTCCTTCGTTCTTTCTTATGGTTTCAGGTTTAGACTCATACGAGATGCTTAGAAAAACTGCTGATATAACTTATAAAACGCTTTTCCAAAATCCAAGGAAATTAATAGAAGAAAGAAAATATAATAATAATATAATATAATTAATATAAGAAAATATAATATAATTAATATAAGAAAGAAAATAGAAGAAAGTAAAGAAGAAGAACGGAATAAGAACGAAGAAAACAACAAGAAGAAAATTAGCTTTGTTCGATTTTGAACTTCTTGGAAATTCTTGGAAAATTTTGATGTGACCTAAGCGGTCTTTTCAGGATCTAAAAAAGTCAGGAAAGCGCAGGAAACGAGAAAGAGAAAGGAAAAAATTGTTTAGGAATGTCTTGAAAATCCTGAAGGTAATATACAGATACTATTCGTTCTCTAAAAAACGTGAAAATAGAAGGGCAAAAACAAGAGGGAAAAAAGGGAAGATGGAAGAAAAAAAGAAATTTCTTCTTTCTGTCGTTCCTTCGGTTCTTTCTATGGTTTTGGAAGGTGTAATTCAAGGTACTTTGTAACCCTTGATAGAAGAAAGCATTTTAGGCTCTAAGAAGATTAATAAGATGGGAACTGTACTATTAAACATACATTTTGTTTATTTTAACTTTATACCTATGTCATTGTTTTGTCGTAGTAGTAAAGATTTGATTTTATCTTTCTCAAGTGCTGTCGATGAAGAAAGAAGCACGATATGCGCGTGTCTCAGATACAAAAGTCTATGGACGTAGGTAAAAATTCTAAATAGACAAAGTGCTAAATTTAGATAATTATGTTCCCATCCTCGGTGCAAAGTACAGCGGGGGAAAATCTTTAGATAAAATTCTATTTTTATCCTCCTTTCCGCCGAGGATGACAACGTAATGGTCGAAATCGTTGCGAAAATGAAAAAGCTGCGACTAAAAGCGATTTTCAACGAAGCCAATTTTAAACCGTAGATAGGACTCACTTCTAAAATACCGATCGGTTTCCCTTGATTGTACACCAATCCGTACGGACTTCGTTTTCGAACGTTACTTTCGTAATTGTTCCGTTTCGAGCCTTCATCGTCGACGGATCTCTTATACGAATTTATCAACGCTTCCACGCTGTTCTTCTCCTCTAAATGATTCTTCGATTCGTCGAAAGCGGCCGTATCGTCCTGTTTTTCTACGTCGAAATGGGGCCTTGAAAGAAATCGAGAAATTAAGCCGTCCCGTCGTCGAACGTTAATGATAGGACGTGTCGAAATCGATCGATTTCGAAGCAACTGTCACATGTCACGTAGAACGTTTAATTTTACCTCATTTACTTACCCGTTTGAGAATTTATCGAAAATCGAGATCTTGGCGGAAACGGAATTCTTGACCACTAGCGCTCCTAGTACGTATAAGAGCGTAAAAGATATTTTCATACTCTGATGAGGTGTAAAAATTTAAAAGATTTTATAAAACTAGACAACAGTACCTATACATACATACATTTGTGTAAACAAATTTGCGATTTGATACTAGATCACTTGGATGATAAACGCGAGAAACGAATTTTTATCACAGTATGCAGTTAAGTAGGAGTTTGGTCGGTGTTTTATGATGTACGACTTCTTCCGGGAGCAACGTAGTATCATGTAGGACAGCAGGTTGTGTTTAGAATCCATAATTACAAAATTTTGATCTTCTCTTGCTATCCGTAGACGTACGTTTCGCGGTTATACCGCTCGTCAGTACGGCTTTGCAAGAGCTGTAATTTCGTATACAAATTTTATGTATATATCGTCTGCACATTGATGTTTGTACATGTGAGAGGGATTCGATATGAATTCTCTCACAATGCACGTATTACGCATCTTTTACAGTTAAAATTTTGTAATTTGCAATCTTCCCACGGCGGGTAGCCGAAGAGCGCGACTGCAGTTACTGCAGGAGGCTGTGGCAAGGCAAGTTGTCCACTTCTGTAGAAAAAATAACTGTAAAAAATGCGTAATACGTGCATTGTGAGAGAATTCCTATCGAATCCCTCTCACATGTACAAACATCAATGTTTAGAATCATAGTAAAACGCTTTATTAGTTAGTAGTTAAAAGTTTAATTAGCAAACTACTTTCACCATCCGCAGGCGCGTTTCGCGGTTACACCGCTCATCAGTGCGACTTTGTGAGAAGCAGTTTTCAATGAAAATCTGAATCTGTGGCTACTTAGTTGTCCACTTCTGTAGAATTAAATAGCCACAAAATGCGCATTTAAATACATATTGGGGGAATTTCTTAATTGAATTCGTAATAAAATTGCTTACCACCCAAGCTGTATAATAGAAATGAAGAATATGTTTGTGGATCACAGCGGAGAAATAAGGTCATGGCTAACTCAAGAATGAAAATTAGTGAAGCAATAGAGGAGAGAGAGACTATAAAACAATTAAAATCAATAAACAAAAAAGACCCACAATGCAGGAAGAGATATCAAGAGGACACGAATCGGATATTTAACGAAGCGAGGAAGTAGAACTGGGACAGAAGTTTGGGGAGACAGCGGGAACTATTCGAACAGGAAATTCATGAAAAAGCAGAACAGATATGCGAAACTACCGAAACGTACCAAAGACGGGAAAGAACTGAGTGGTGCAGTCCAGAAATTAAATTGGAAATAATTCGAAGAAAAGAGGTACGGAGGATATATAGCAGAACAAAGACAAAACAGGATACATCGGAATATAGAAAATAGAGATATCCGAAGAAGAGAGTAAGCTAGAGAGTCAATCTATATAGTTCAAACCGTGATGATTATAAGCAAAAGCAAGTCAACATAACGGGACTCGCGAAGAAGGTTGTGAAAGCAAATAAGAAGATAAAAATCCATTGCAGAATATACGAATGGGGAAACTAAATTAGAACCTATAGTGGTAGCATCAGAAATACGAGCAGATAGCGGCCTTAGAAGCTGCGAGGAATTTGTTACAGGCAGTATAAAGAAAATAAATGTAAAATGTAAAGAAACAAGGGCATTGTGATAGATAAGTCACAGGCAACCGAATAAGCATATCAGATAACCAATTTGTGAAACTGTTGAATTAAAGAAATTCTGCAGTAAATGATGATAAAGTTAAATTCCTTGAACCGCAACCTGAACAAAGTAATATTATAAAAATGACCTTAATAAAAAATTACAATAGCAACAAGTCGAATGATATAATGTACGAAACGTTGCATACGAAGTCGAATAATAAATCTAATAATAGGATAATAATTGGTAGCAAAAATAACGAAGAAATTGCATTCGAATCTGTGAAGTACCAGTGGGTTTAGGCTGGAAAATTTAAACAAAATTCCAAAAATGACAACATGGAGGAATTCCTATTAAAAGAGTTTGGAAGGCAAAATAAATTTAAAATGTATGACTAGGATATGAATAGGATAATTGAAAGCGTTTCTAAACGAGAAGATGAACAACAAACTGCTAAATTGGAACGTAATATTAATAAACATCTGATAATGAGTGCAAATAAAGGAAAACAAAATGCTAACATACTCTCTGAAGAGAGATCTATCACAGAACAGCATGGAGTAAGATAATCGAAATACACAGATATCTGAGAAAAACGGCATCCAACTGAATGGAAAGAGATATGAAAGGAAAAAGAAATGCTCAAACGTATCAAAAAAGAGGCAAGATATTAAACGTAACGAATAGAGTCTAGACGGAAATGAGGCGAAAAGTTAAATCTCTCCTAACCTTAACGTGCTGCATACCTGAAACATCATCAGAATCATTAAGTATTCACTTCAAAAATCGTTATGTTCTAAATTAGACGAAAGTCTGTGATTTCGATTTTCTTCGAAATTTGAAAAATTAATATGTTCTAAATTAGACCAAATTCTGATGTTTCTGACGACGGATGTTTTCGAAGGTGTAGAATACGATTTTGACGTTAAAACTCGTGAAACTCGTTTGGGTGGTAGAGCGTACCAGAGCGATTCGTCCAGAACCACTTTTCGCTTTTTCATTGAATATTTTCCCAATGAACCGTCTATCGTACCCGAAATTATTTTATCCCTAATCTGCACGAGAAGAGCTTTAATTTGATGTGTAATAAGTCGTACTTCCGACCATCTCAATTTTCTTCGAAATTTGAAGGGATACCCCTTTGAAAAATCAGAAAAGAATTAATATGTTCTAAATTAGACGAAATTATTTGTACGGATATTTTCGAAGGTGTAGAATACGACTTTGACGTCAAAACTCGTGAAATTTGCTTCGTTTGGGTGCGACAGCGTACCAAAGCGATATGTATACATATAATGATAGAATAGAAACGAAAACGACACCTTGCAAAGCCGTACTGATGATCGGTATAACCGTGAAACGCGGATGGCGAGAGTAATTTTGTAATCGCGAACATCTGAACATCACAATCCTGACAGTTTGTCTGCGACAAATTGGAAGCCTGGGAAAAATTCGTACCGTCCAATAGTTTTGCTTCAATAGTTTAATTTTGGCAAGAAAAGCTGCAATGGTTAACTTCACTTTTATCAAATTTAGACTATCACCTTGTAACTGCAAATTAATCTCATTGGATTTAGTAATCTGTTAAATAAGCAAGGTTTGGTTTCTATTTGATTTAATTTTTTTATGTCCATTATAAGAAACCATTATATAAGTGCATATGTACTATCTGTGCTAGGTAAAATTATTATATTTACGGAAAATCAAAATTTTGGTGGTAATCTGTCTAAAGGAGATATCGTGGACCCCTATTTACATCAGACGGGTGCCCAATTTTTTCCGTTGAGATCTACCACTTGCAGGTCGTAATGGACTCCTCGGCGTCGATATAGATCACTTTGAAAATCACGGGTTTAGACGAACAACAACTCTCTCATTGGGGGAGAGATTTGCAGCGCAGGTTACATATGTGCGTACTGGGAGTTGGTGATCGAATCCGAGGTTACCCGGCGTCCTATGGCGCATGCGCTACTACTCAGCCACTAAACAGGTTAATAGATACCCACATATATCAATTTCTTTAATAATATCGTTCATGTCGATGCGGTTTTGGAAATTAAAAAAGGCAAACATTTCAATATTAAGATGATTTATTACAATAATGATTCAATCAATTTTGTGAATATGATCTGGTTCTTTTTGTGGTAAACAAATTATGATTTCTTTTTTTTGTGTTTCTTCTTTAGAATAGAGAAAGAAAGAAAGCATGCAACAATTGACGTTTTCTTTGTCTTAATAAAAATCCTAAATCTAAGACGACGGTGCCGAGGAACGACACTTACAATATTTTATAAACGGGGGATTCCATGCTAGATGCTTGCTTGTTTCGAATTTGAAGACGGTTTCGGGGAAAGATGGGGGAGGAAGGGGGGGATCAAGATAAAGAAATGAAAGTGTCAGAATACGATTTAGACGCGATTAGATAAAGGGAAAGAAGCACTTAACATGAAACATACAAAACATACCTTATTTACAGATTTGCGTATGTACTTATTTTTACAAAAAATATTCGCGATTTGATTTGTGTTATTATTTCAAAATTATTGTGATTTCTTTTTAGTTGGCAACGTTTCCGAACTTATGACAAGGGGTTAATCAATTTAACCGGAAACGACAAATATTTTAAAATCGTTTCGCAAACGGAAGTAACAATAAAAGATTGTGAGCAACACAAACGATTGATTTTTCTTCTGTTGCATGGTCGTACAATCGGTGAACGCAGCTTATCAAAAATAGCACCGATTAGACTGGAAGAAAATCGGAGAATAAAACGTGTAAAAATGAACCGTGTTTCGTTCAGAAATGACGTAAGGGATGGTCGAAGCGTCTTCGACCCGCAAATTTTGATTGAGGAAGGGGTGTTACTGGTTACTATTTTTAAGATCTCCATCATAGCTGCGCTGTTTCTTCCAATGAAATCCATGAACCATGATACGATGAAATTTGTTCATCTGTTAGCAATCAAGCAGCGATGATTCACGTTTTGGATTTTACATCCCGGATAGCGTGTGCTATTTATGATGAGCTGGCGAATGCTGGTTTTTAGTTCGGTGATTCACCGAAAGCGAGATGCGAAAACTAGTAAATACCAGTAGTGATAGTGATAGTAATAGTAGTAGTAGTAGTAGTAGTAGTAATAGTAAGTACGACGGTAAAAATGGTAGGTAATCGATTATAATAGCGGTATCGTGTGTTTCTTCTTCGTGTGTAAATATAAAAAGATAAAAGTTTTGTGTGCATTTTACAATACGAACGAGAAAATCGGAAAGATCCGTAAATTTGTTAACGGAGGAGGGATTATATATCTAAAATCGTGGATAGCCTTCGAGAAAATCTAGATCCGGTCGTTTGACCACAGATCAGAAATGGGTTGAAGTGATTGACACCGCAATTTTCCATGCTTTTTTTCCCGCGAGTTGCCGGGTGATTCTTGCGTTTTGGTCTGAAAAAATTCCAATGAATAAAGCACGAGGAATCCGCATAGAGAGTGTAGGAAAAATGCTCCTTTTTTCTGCAGATTCTCGGTGATGTGCGAATACTGAAAACGGGCTTCGCTTATTACTACAACCGCGGATTCTTGGCCCCCTCTATTGAGGACGCGCACGATGGGGAAATCCCGAAAAGCTGGCCGAAACCACGAAAATTGAAAATTCGTATTCTTTATATCTTCCGTTCAAGGTTGGCAGTCGTGCAAAATATAGCAGTCACACTTTCAGAAAGTAAATATTACGTCATCGGCGCACTAGAGCCAAATTGCATATTTCTTTGTTTTAATTTGTCTAGGCCTCCGTCATTTCGATTTCAACTTTCCAAGAGGGATTGGACACCCCCGAACGTTTTGAACACCATTTCTCCCAGTTTCCGTCGAAAATTCGTGAAGTCGTTACCAACAGTGGCAGAGGAAGAAGAAACAACTTGCAAATGCGAATTCCGCTGTGGACTTACCTGGTTTTTTGGGTAACCTAGGCTAGACATATTGACGAATAAATCCTCAATTTATGCATTAAGCATTAAACATTAACATTTAGCATTTACTGACTATTTCATTAAAAATATTAAATTTCCATAATTTCATCGTAACTGACATTTTAATAATTATTTGCTCCTACGAAAAATGCCGCAGCTGTACAATCGTACAATGCCAAGCGCAATGCACTCATAATTTCCGAGAAAATCGTCTCTGCAGCGCAGCTCTTTGCGATACCGATAAATTCATACACACAAAGTAAATCGAGGATAGCCGACGGTCTTTGGCACACGGTCGCTAGAACGTCGAGATGAGCTGCATTTTCGGCTAGCGGTAGTCAGTGGGAGCAGGTCGATGTTAACCTTCCTATACTCACGTCAAAATGAAAGACGTATACTATACTATATAAGTCGGTCTCACAGACCGTATGCGTGAGTATAGGAAGGTTAATGTACCCAACGTGGGCGTTTAAAATTACGAGCGGTATACTCGCGAAACGTACGTCTACGGATGGCAAGAGGAGATCAAAAATTTTGTAATTTGCAATTTTCCCGCGGCGGGTAGCCGAAGAGCGCGACTGCAGTTACTGCAGGAGGCTGTGGCAACGCAAGTTGTCCACCCCTGCAGAACAAATAACTGCAAAAAATGCGTAATACGTGCATAACGAGGGAATCCATATCGAATCCCTCTCACATGTACAAACATCCAGGAATTAATGTACAGCGGGAATGTGTTATCCAAATTTATTGACTGCATAAAATTGTGGGGCTTTCGAGCTAGCCTTAAGACTACACGATGAAAATGAATCATCCGGTGAATTTTACGTCAAAATTTGATAAAGCACTTACTTAACATCAACCTGGTACTTCTCACAAGACACCGAAGGTTGAGATTTGTTATTTACTGTTGGCAGTAGTGCTAGTAACCATAGATACAAAACACAATTATGAAAAAACAATGTAGTTTGTTTATAATATTAAAAACCAGTATACCATATGTAATACTCATCAAACATTAAAATCATCGTCGTTTATATGATTTTCTTTACCACCGAACAATAAAGGAAGGATTCCAGTCCTTTAGTGAAAAGTCGAAATGAAGGGAAATCGAAAGGATGTTAATAATTAATAATTTTCATAAATATTATTCTTCTGTTTCTTAATTTTAACCCACATCATGCTCGCCATTTTCTTAATAAAATAAAAATTTTGGTAAATCTTCTTCTTCTTAATCTTTTTACCCTTTCTACCTTTCGGTGTAGGGGTTCGAGCCACCGAGCCGTATATGTACACGCATATACCGTACCGCTCCTGGCCCACCAAGTGGCATTTCCTTCATTTTCGCAGCTTATTAGAGGTCCAGATCCCTTTTTAGGATTTTAAACTGCTACGCTCTGCCGCTACCGGGTCTCGAACGCCGGCCCTTCGCACTGTGAAGCGCGAGTTTTACCACTCAGCCACTGAGGGGTTAATTTTTTTAATTTTGGTAAATGTTGATCTTAAATTCGTAATCAATCACCTCATCCATCACCCATCTTCGAAATCTGACATCATTTTATTACATATGTCCGCCATTATGTTATTAGTAAAGTTTGACAAACGAGTGAGTTGTGTAAATCGGACTGACGCTGTCAGTCCTCCGAATTTTAATGTCGAGGCTTGCACGTAAGTGGAGACAAGCGGTGAAGGGTGAGTCCGGTTTACACAACTTAATCATAAATTATCGTGCACTCGTTTGTCGAACCTTAGTTATTATACCTTCTTTCAGAAATAAAGAGATGAATTCCTGAACGAACCCCAAGCCGAAATTACACACTATAAAATCTGGAATAAAATTTACGCGGCAAATTAAAGCGATACTTCGAAAGAGGCAAAGAAAAGAGAAAAATATAATAAACACCACAATAACTAGCGGTAATAAACAAACGTCAATAGATTTAGCAGAATTACGTACACGATACGATTATAGCAGGATCGGTGCAGTGTCATTTTTGGTGCTGCTTTCGACCAATCAGAATTTACTACAAAAGTAGTGCGTTCAGAAATTTGTCTCCGTACTTTTGAAACTATGTATAATATACATATGCTCTAAACTGTGCTGGATTACGTGATTTTAAAAAAGAGACGATAATTAATAGGAACCAACTATTCCACGAGAACGTACGGTTCTTCAAAGTGGACGATACAACGTCTCATTGCAAGCCAAGAACCTCGCAACTACAAAAACACATTGTAAACCACATCCGGAAATTTTCCAAAGCGGAAGTAAGTTTAAACGGAATGTGGTTGAACGTCGGAATTTTTATTAACGACGAAATACTCAAGTAAGAACGCAAAATTTGAAGCAACTAAATTCACCACAATGAGTTAGATAGAACAAGAAACGATATCGTGCAAAGAAACGATATTGCGAACACGGTAAAGTTAGGAATTAACGAATTTAAAATTAATGCAATTGAGCGCGTTTAGTTCGAAGATCCGCCACCACTAAATTTGGAAGGCTAGTCCATACAGTCGCGGTTAAATCTAACGGAATACAGGCGCGGTCAGAAATAACGCAACAATAGTGTAATAGGGCATTACATTTTTAATAATACCATAATTACTAGAGCAATCTGGAATATTGTAACGAATCACCCAGCAACCGTACCTCAGCGATTACACTCGTGTTTTCTTTTCAATTCCAATCAAATTTCTTCCGCGACCAGTTTCCAAAATCACCGATTTAAACCTCGAAAGCATATCCGGAAATTCCGGTAGGTATATACAGGCTATTTATTAACACGTATGTATGTAATTGGGGTTCCTTTTTTTTTTCTTCTTTATTGGATAAGTACATCTTGAGAGGATATGGCAGTTGGAGGTGTTCACAAATTGTACCGTTAACGACGAGATGTGCTAAACATTTATATGTATGTATGTATCATTAATACGGATATTTATACATTTAATAATCAAAAACAGCATATCATATCGACGACACCATTTTTAAGTAGTAAATTGCGATTTTGTAGTAAACATATTTTCTATTCGTCGACGCGACGACGACGGTGCGAAAGAGAGAGAACGCGTACGTTCCATCCGTACTTTTACATATTCGGGACGCGTCTGAGTATGAATCATCTGTATGTGTGTATGCATGTGTGTATGTACGCGTATGTACGTGTGCGGTTTTCCCTGTCTAATAAAAAAGAAATTCGTTCGAATCAGTTATCAGTAAGGTTCGACAAAAGCGCGTCTTGTTCGCTTAGAGAACAGCCTATATACAGTGAGCAAGACACGCGTTTGTCGAAAGAAGGCCATAGACCTATACGAGCTTGATATGACACATACAGGGTGTAAGTGTGAAAACGGTTAATTTATCAATATGGTAAAGCTGGTATGGTATAGTTAACGTAATCAGCAAAAACAATTGCAAATCACGCGATACGTTTTTGCTTCATTTTAATAAAATTTTGCCCCCATACATTTTTACATTACGGTACTGTGTTCCTCGTAGACGTGTATTTGAAAGGTCAGGGATTTTTAAAAGTCGAAATAAATACTCGGGCATTCAATCAGTATTCGGGTATTCTACGATGTAAGCAGATGATTGCATTGAAATAGAACAGCCCATAAATAGCATATTATCGGCAAGTGAATAATGCTCTGTCTCTGTCACTATTACATAAAAATAAACGAATGTTTTATTTCGCTGTCGTTGCATCAACTTGACCTACATTCGAAAAGTTCGACGATCTTTTATTGGTAATAATAAAAATATTTTCTTTCAAAAGATTTATTTATTGGTAACCAATTTAAAGGCAAGAAAACAGAGAAGGTTTCACAAGAAATACCTAACATTAGACCCGTTTGACAATAATATGTTTATGTGATTGCTGTGTAAAAATGTTTAAAGCAAAATGATTAATGAACCGTAGATAACATGTACGTACTGTGCAAGCGGTGTGAAAAAATCGCAAATTTGAAGTAGACCGGTTATTCATAAGTTATTTTTATGCTTACTCGATCAATGATGCGATCGTTAGTCGTATTGGAAACTCGCTATAATTGTATAACAGGGCCGGACTCAAAACTGTAATTATACATATCTTGCCAACAGTACGTTTGGGGCCCTAAGTTTATTAAGCAAATATTGAATATATTTTAATTGTCTACCTTTGGACAACTTTCTAACCATTTACACCCTGTATTACTCGTATAGGTCTATCGCCTTCTTTCGATAAACGCCTGTCTCGTTTGCTGTATATAGACTGTTCTTTCGACGAACAAGACGCGCGTTTGTCGAACCTTAATTATCAGTATACCGATATACATAAATGGGGGTGGCGATGGGATGGAGAGTGCAAATATTCACTTCGCAACGTACCTACGTATAAATCGGGGAGGATGATCTGTCCATATTAAGCGCGAATCGTCTAATGTTAAAATGGGGGAAAAAATTACTTCAGGCACGACTCATCTTAAATCACTTGAAGCACCACCGCACGCCGCTTCGACGGCGGTGACGATGGTAAATATTTAACTCTTCGAAAATCCGATAAATGTACCTATATGTATATAAGTATCAAAATTCATTCGCATATCACAATTTAAATTCGGAGATAATCACCTCTGGATCGAACGATCCCCGATTATTTCTTCTGTTTTCTTTTTCTTTGATAGTCGCCGAGTGAATATTTGCACGTTTCCTGTTCGAACATATTTTTAGCACGAAAATAAGAAGAGACACGATAGGTTCGTTCCAACACAGCACGGAACCAGTTTGTGTGGATCGTTGTCTACATGCGCAAAGCAAATTTGCGGTTCCTGGTTTCCATGTTCAAACTTGAAATTTCTTATCAACTATTCGAAAGCATTTGACCTATATACGTTTTTGCCAAGTTTTCAATGCGATACCCGCCATATTGGATGAGTAATGTCGGATTATGTAGAATATTCGTTTTTCGTCAATTTTAACTGAGCTAACGATACGAAAATTCTGAGAAAATTAATAAAAGTACTGTACTCATCCAATATGGCGGCTATCGGGTTGAAAATTTAGCAAAAACGTATATAAGTCAAATGCTTTCGAATAATTTGGGGGCAGTCTCAACATGGGCACCCAGCTATGCGCTTTGCTCTGCGAATGTGCCCGACGATCCGCACAAACTGGTCTTGTGCTGTGTTGGAACGAAGCTAACAACGATGACGACGGCAGTTCACAAAATAATCAATCAGAGCAGCACGATAAAGCGACGATCGGAACGATACTCGTAATTACGACTCGAATGATGCGACGAAACGTAAAATGTAGATCTTATAAATCGATATTATAAATGTGTTTTACTGCTGTCGCGAAGAACGCAATAATCCTGTTCGGTGACGATATGGATTTATATTTCGTGCGCACAGCGAGAAAAATTCTTATCAACCTTATATAAACTTTCTGAGAGCATTACAGTTATATATAAAAATATATATGTATATATTATATAATAACACGATATATTAACGTAAATGTATGTATAAGTATATTCTTTTTTAGAACGAAAAGTACCTATAATAAGGAATTTTCGGTGGAGCGTTTTTTGCACATTTATATATATATTTTATATCTATGACAAGTCAAGTACTGTACATTTTATTCTAATTGTACACTATTTTAACAAATATATCGTATCGTATCGTATTTGCTAAGGTAGCTTACTAACATCTCACAACTTGTTGGGGGAGGCGAGTCGCTATTATTACAATACTTTGATACCCAACATCCGAGACCCAACGATACTCCCATTAAAGGTTGATATAAACGTTATTTTTCGAATATTATCATTAAGTCACTTTTTAACATTAAGATAAGTTTAATTTAGTTTGTTCCCACATCCACTCGGATTATGCAGGAACGAATTTTTAAGCGGAAAGGTTCAATTGTTTATGTTACCAAAAGCTTTTCCGTCTATGGAGTACACAGTTGTTCGTTTATGATTCTCAAGAAAAAATAAAGTTGGTGTGACCGAGCAGTTTTAGGAAGTTGCACTAAAATACTGAGGGCCAAGTCTCAAATCCTACAGTCCTTGGCAATTGAATTAAAGCCACCTTGCGTATCAAGTAATCTGTAATACAAGCAGTTTGTATTTAAATATACCGTGTGTCCCAGATCGAGTGGGATTACATGGGTAACTTTCTTATTCTCAAAGATGGACTTTTGGTTAAATGGGATGTTTGTGTGTTTTATGTTAGCTTTCTAAGCTGATTTAGAATCTGTTTGAAAAAGTTCAAAATGTTAGACCTGTCAGAAGTTATTAAAAAAAAAAACAGAAACCTCTCATTTTCTTGTACACCATATCTTCGTAAGTATAAGAGATACGAAAAATACTTTCATATGAAAGTCACTGTCTTCGATAAGACCAATTTAAAATTCGTCTGGAACAAAAATTCAAGATGGCTGCTTTTGAAGTACTCACATCAACCTCCTTAAATGGCCGCCATATCGGATATTTAGGTTACTGGATAGAATTTTTATTCTTCTAATTATTTTACATGTTAATCAAATAGCCTAATTGGTCTTATCGAAAACAGTGACTTTTATATGATTTTTTTTTTTGGTATCTGTTATATTTACGAAGATATTTGATGTACAAGAAAATAGCAGGTTTATGTTTTTTTATAATAACTTCTGACGGGTGTTACGTTTTGAACTTTTTCAAACAGATTTTAAATCAGCACATAAAGCTGTAAAACATATACCATTTAACCAACAGTCCATCTTTAATAATAAGAAACTTACCCGTGCAATCCCACGCGATCTGGGAAACACGGTATTTCAAATTTTCGATTGTGTAAACGGACTTAATTGTTCAAAAACTATCTATTTCTAGAAAGAAAACCAACAGACAGCTCCACTTGAGACCACAACTTCATCTTCTAGTTTCTAGTTCGCGTTTATTTATAAGAGGAAGAAGCATTGGCGTCGTTTTTAATTCGTGACATAAAACCTAAAAATTTAATTTTTGCTCATACCAGTGGAGACGTTTCATTCTAGAAAACGCCATCACCTTGTGAAATATTATCTTTGAAACGAAGAATAAAAAGAAATTAAAAGACCCTCTCCCCTCCCTTCCTTCCTCCAAGAGCCCCAACTTGCAAACCTACTTTTTAGAGGTGGCTCCTATGTTTGTACATTCAATTATATTTAATCAATCTTAATGGCGACTATATAAAAAAATTGTTGAAAATAGTAGCTTTAAGTTGTATATAATGTACACCTCTTCATGTGTTGTAAACGGAACTTACTTTACAAATCGCCGCCGTCATAGTTCTTTTCTTATTAGTAAAGATGATATTACGCCATTGATGACCTCATTGTAGTTCCAACGAACTTCAAACTTGGCGTTGTTTTTCACATTCATGAATTTTAAGAATATGCAATTTGAAAACTAGTTTCACGAAAATATTTGAGAGAGTAATAATTAAAAAGTAGAACAAAAATACATAATACATAACTCTCCAATGAACGACGTATCACCGAGGTTCGTTTGTTAGGCAGCTCTCATAGAAAGTTGTGCAATACCTACCCTGTCATTGCACAACTTTCCGTAAGAGTTGCCTAACAAACGAATATCGGTGATACGTCGTTCCTTGGAGAGTTATGTAGAAGATATCATTTTTCAATAACAATATCAATTTTCTTCATGAGTTTTGGTACAGTCGGACACAGCAGACGTAGTCTACATTTAACGAGTTGTTAGAGCCAATTTGTTCAGTTGTGGCGAATTTTCCATATCGTTCGAAAAGTTGAACTTAAATATAATAAAACTATATATAACTTAGTTTGAGCGAATTATTTGTTTGGACAAGATCCTTGTGCCTAAGTATAGTCCCCGTATTGCATATCCAACGTTGTTAATTACGCAGGAAAGTTACCTCAGCATTCAAGGTTTTAACAGTAAATGATATCTTCCTCGGGCCTCCAGCAAACATTTCCATTGCGCCCCCTGTTAAGAAACGGCTCGTTCTACGTGAACATCCTATTTAGATTGTTTTCAACATTATAACGATATTAACGCATTAGTGGTTGTGGGTTGACGTGATACAATAACTAAAGTTGCTCAATTTCCACCAACAGTTCCACTACAGCTACCAATTGTAAGCTTTGGCCATATAAAAAGCGCCAAATGACAAAAAGTACCTACACTTTCTGCAAGAAAAGCATAGGTGGCGAGAACAACGTTGAAGCTTGCATTTCATGTGGAAATTTATTGGCAAATTAATTACTTTATTTATTTTTAAGTTGTTTCACATACTTATTTAAAGAAAAAAAAATTAGTTATAGAAAAAATTTGAAAAAGAAGTTGCAATTAAGTTCATTTTATAACAATACCTTTGAAGCAAGGCCAAATTTTGTGTAAAAAAAAAAACTATATAAAGCACAATTTTAAGAAAATATTTGTAATTATTTTTTAAAGCAGTTTAAAAAACAAAATGAATGTGTTTTTGTTTACAAAATATGCATAGTTTGATAAGTTATATACAATCCGTGCAAAGATAAATTCAGGGTCAGAAGAATACATGTCATGTGACACCTGTCAAATTTGGTTCCCGGTCACGTGACACCTGTCAAATTGGTTGCATAACTTATAGACTGGTAGCACTTCATAACTTACCAGAAAACTCATTTGCTACCCTATAGGACGTTCTTTTACACTGTGCCTTTGTTTTATATTTATTTTATTCTTTTTATTTTTTATTTATTGGCACGTTCAAAGCATTGCAATTGTATTATTGAATGAAATAAATCTATCTATCTATCTATAAACTCAAAACTTCATTTCGAATCGCGTCCTGAGATTTCCCCAGGAAATCCGGCCGAGAATCATTTACCATACTTACCACCTCCAACTTCGCTAATAAAATTACAGAAATTAGAAACAAAAAAAAAAACAAGGGAGGTAGCACCAAGGAAACGTCGTTGGTATCAGACTATTGTGTACCTCTTACCTAAAGCCAAACGCCCAAAATTTCCGCGATTGCGTCTTTAGAATATGTAAGTACAATTATTACTTAGATGTTATAAAAATGTGCAAAAAATCTCCATACGAACGATTAAAATTAGAATGAAAATATAGGCGCTACATTCACGTACGTTATGTACAACAAAACGATGAAACGTATGATCGAAGCGAGTGGGAAGGAATCACAAATAAAGGTACATATTGCACGAAAATTCAACCGCGATGAGTTTCCTATCTCCTCGTAAACGACGCGACGGAAGGAATAACAATAGTAATAGTGATAATAATAATAACAATAATAAGTAGAGACAAGCAGTTTTAGGCGGACGATTCCCATCAATTACTCTTTGTTCTCCGAGGCGTGTTAAGACGCCGGTTGTTTTAAACAGAATATTGTAATGTAAAGGCGGCGAATGACTTGAGCAGTACGTTGTAATGTAATGTTCTAGACGAGCAGAATGTGTTAATCTAATGCTCGAAATGACCAGAACGTTGTAATGTAATGCTCGAAACGAGCAGAATGTATTAATGTAATGTTCGAGATGCCCAGAACGTTGTAATACAATGCTCGAAACGGATAGGAAATGGTAATGTAATGCCCAAAACGAGTCGATTGTATTAATGTAGCGTTTGAAATGACTAGAAGGTTGTCTTGTCATGCTCAAAACGAGCAAGAAGTTATAATGTAACGCTCGAAACGAGCAGAATGTGTTAATGTAATGCTCGAAATGACAAGAACGTTGTAATGTAATGCTCGAAACGAATAGAAAGTGGTAATTTAATGCTCGAAACGAGCAGAATGTGTTAATGTAATGTTTGAAATGACTAGAACGTTGGAATGTAATGCTCAAAACGAGTAAGAACCTGTACTGTAATGCTCAAAACGAGTAAGAACTTCTAATGTAATGCTCGAAACGAGCAGAATGTGTTAATGTAATGCTCGAAATGCCCAGTACATTATAGTGTAATGCTCAAAATGAGCAAGAAGTTGTAATGTAGTGCTCGAAACGAACAGAATGTGTTAATGCAATGCTCGAAATGACTAGAACGTTGTAATGTAATGCTCGAAACGAGTAAGAAGTTGTAATGTAATGCTTGAAATGCCCAGAACGTTGTCTTCTAATGCTCGAAACGAATAGGATTTGGTAACGTAATGCTCTAAACGAACAGAATATGTTAATGCAATGCTTGAAATGATTAGAATGTTGTAATGTAATACCCAACACGAGTAAGTAGTTGTAATGTAATGCTCGAAACGAGCAGAATGTAATGCAATGCTCTAAACGTGCAAAACGTTAAACTATAATGCTCGAAACAGGCAGGATGTTGTAATGCAATGCTTGAAATAAGCAGAGCGTTGTCATGTAATGCTTGAAACGAACAGAATATGTTAATGTAATGCTTGATGGCTAGAACGTTGTAATATAGTGCTCAAAACGAATAAGAAGTTGTAATGTAATGCTCGAAACGAGCAGCATGTTGTACTGTAATGCTCGCAACGGGGATTGCATTCAATAATGGAGTAAGACCCTTTATCGCTCGCTTCTCGGGGCACTGATTAGATCCTGCTCGTGTTACATTACAATGTTCTTTTACATATCAGTCGCCGTTCTTCAGGCTGATGGATACTATCCAACAATTCTTGTACAAGAAACGTCGAGCATTTCACTTTTAAACTTAATCAGATGAAACGGGCGCGTGTTGTACTTTCTTGACGAGAATTTATAGAAGTTGGAAGTAGCACGTGCACGTTTCAAGATACAAATACAAGGCTGCAACTGATTGTGAAACAGAAACGATGAACGAAATTGTTCCGGGGTGAAGTTGGACGTTTGAAATTGGCGTTGAAAATTGGTACGTCGTAGATTTTAAATGTCTATTACACGGTGTGAACTTTAAGGAAAAAATTCGAAAAATAACAATAACAAAAGAATTTTTGCAAGTTAGTTGTTAAAATCTTTTTCTGTTGTTAGTCTCAATCGGCGTTTAATGGATGCCAGCAGGGGTGGAAGGTAATTGCTTGTCGTATTCCCGCCTAAAACTGCACGTCTCCAGTAACGAGGGATAAAACAGCAGCGTTTGTGCGGGGATCGAAAATCCATAAACGAGAATGAATGAACGGCTAAACATATTCTTAATCGACGTGAAGATTTCGGTAGGTAGAAAACACCATCTTTTATCCTTATCGTTATTACAAACTATAAACTATAGTCACAATTATATTACAAAAATGATCTACATATTGAGGTCTTTCATTATAAAATTTATAGTAATTAAATTTATATATACGTACGTTCTAAGTAAACAATTATAATTTACAATTTTCTTTTATATAATATATATGAAAAATTTAATAACTCAATGTTCTTCATCTTCTTCTTCCTCCTTTTTTTTTTTTTTTTGATTTTAAATTATTTAAATAAGTTTAAAAATTCGTTTGTTTTGTGTTTGTGTTTCATTTTTTTTTCTTCTTATTTCTTCTCTTTTATGTTACAATAATAAATTTCTAACAGTTCGAGAGAACTGTTTCAGTCTTTGATATTTTAATTGTTGGTTTTGCCCTCGCGCACTAAAAACCTTGGCCATCACAAATACTTGCGAAATTTCGAGCGTAAATTATAATAATATTTATTATTATAAATAGAAAAAAAGTATATATCGAAGCGTATTTGCGATATTACACCGCGGAGGAGGAACGTGAGGAGGGAAAAGGTATCTAATCTACTATTATGTAAATATTTTATTACTTTATACACGTGTAAATATTAAATGCATCACATGATTTGTGCGTTCTTTTCTCGTTTTCGGGGATTTAAACATTTAGAACTTGTTAATTGTACACCATATATAAATACTCTTTCGGATTACATCCACCACTTTGTCGTCGTTTTTGATTGACCCACAAAAGTGGTGGACTTAAACCTAATAGATTTAGACTTTTTCGTCGGTACCGGGGCTTTTCTCGTCTTCAATATTGACGATTCTGACCAGAACTCGTAAAAATTTAGGGACGGTTCGTATTCGGTTATATTTTTATAAGAATGAAACTCGTGTTGAAGGTGCTAGTCTCGGTCGGTGGCGAAACACGTGTCAACGGATTTAATTAACCCTTTGTTCCACAGGTTATCATAGATGATACATTTTTATGAATTCGTCTGTTTCATACTAATTTGTATATAGTTCTCGCAAATAGGTAGCCAACTTTCATCACTGGTGGTGGTAAAATTCGTACCAACCAGAAGAAGTGTATAATCCTTAAAGGCGAATATTTTTAAAAGCAATAAAACAGTTTGTCCCAAAAAAAAGTCCTTTTTTCCTAGTTTTCCGTACCAACCAGAAGAAGTAATTATTCCTAAAGGCGAATTTTTTAAAACCAATAAAACAGTTTACCCCCAAAAAATGTCTTTTTCCCAAGTTTTTGTAACAAAAGGTGCCCCTCGTATGATGCATTTTTATTAGAGTACCAAACAATAACCTCTATAGAGAAAAAACGTGATGCCAACCTTATACATCCATTAGGATTATTGGAAACTATGTGAACAAGTGGAGTCGAAATAATAAACAGGAAAACGCCCGATAGCAGAAGTTTTAAAACTGGGCAACGTAACGTTTAACGTTGTTAAATTCGAAGCATACAAAAGGCACCAAATTCCTTTTCTTTGCCCCTGTCCATTGCTGTTGGAGTTGCGTTTAAACTTTTCTACGTCGTATCCGCGCTTTTTGTATTCCTATCATATAATTCATGACAATTTTTTGCTGACATGTTATTTTCAAAAAAAAAAACGCCAGATATTGTTTTAAAGTTTCATTCTTTCGCGGACAGTGACGTGTATAGATGTCAAGACAAAGTCTGCCTCTGGGACATGGCGTGTATATACGTCACAAAATGTTTTGGGCACAAAATTTTTGAGAATGAATTATTCTCTGAGAAACTTAACTTTTATCATGTGTACAACTATTATGCTTATAACAACATGTAAAGCAACAATGTTGCATGCTCAAAACACAAAGAAATAAAGCAACTACTAAAAGTCGTTACAAAATCTCAACATTTATATTTAGGGGTTTCCCATAGAAGCATGACATGCATAGCCGTCTTGTTTATATGAGATTTTTTCAGTAGTAAAAAGTGTGTGTTTCTGTGAAGTCGCATAAAAGAAGTAAGGCTCGTTATTTATTAACTTGTAAGTATATATTTTTTTAACTCTTTTTGCTAGCGAAATATACTGATATATTTGATTAATTATAGAAGGCGTACGAAAAAGAAAAGAAAACATTAGGCAAGTTATTTGCTGAAGCAGAGTCTTGTGAAAGCGTCTCTGAAATAGACTCAGATTCGTCAGATCCATTCGATGATGATGGAGAATATTCTGGTAGAGATCCAAATTACATACCAGAAAGATAAAGCTCAGACACGTGTTCTATTAGCTCAAAAGAAGACGAATTTGTTGAACCATCTAAAAAACTGCAGCTAGTGGTGAGGAAGTAAATTTGGATGAAACTCAAAAAAGTATCGAAAATGCAGAAGAAGTTTTTGGACTTCTGATACTGAAAGGATTCCTGACTTTCGGTTTGATAAGAGTCAATCAGGAATAAAAATTTCATTACCTGAAAATCCATCAACATTCGAAGTATTTTCAAAGCTTTGGACTCCTGATATCATTTCAACTTTCGTTGAATGTACCAACAAATATGGACAGGTTTTGTTTCAAAGTTTAGGAAAAAGGACAAGAAGTTCTCGTTATAAATCATTTGAAGAGACAAATGTCAAAGAAATTGGGCATATTTTTTGCGCTATGTCTATTGCAAGAACATCTTAAGTTTTCTACAATACGGAGAATGTTTACCAGAGATACCTTATACTACCAACCAATTTCTTCTTCTGTTACGTTTGGAAGAAGATTTGAACAACTACTGTGAAACCAAGTGAAACTGATAAGCTATACAAAGTTTCCGAATTGATAAATACACTGTTGAATAATTTCTCCAAATCTTACTATCCCGAAGAATCGCTATCTTTAGATGAGTCGCTATTACTTTTCAAAGGACGCCTCTTTTGCCGTCAATACTTGAAAGGAAAACAGGCAAAATATGTATGGAGATACATCGGCCACGTAGAAGTTGCATCACGTGATCAACTAAATCGACAGTTTATAACGATATTTTGCAAAACCTCGCTCACTTGTCATGAAGATTTTCGTAAGTTGTCACAAACTGCCGGTTGGTGGTTTGTGGAAATGTAAGTGGTTCTTACGGCACGTAATTTCATGCGTCGTGGCCTGTCTATCTCGTTAGCTGTGCTTAAAAGTAATAGACAGTGGCGTTCGTGTTGCGCAGTTTAGCAAGGGACAAAATAAAAATTATGCGCCAGATTTTGATCTTCCAGCCCGCCTAACCAAGGTTGTATACCTGTTGAAAAGGAGAGACTTATGTTCAGCAGTAAACGAGTAGGGTTGATGATGCGTATTATGATGATGATCCTTGAATTTGAACTATTTTTGTTAGTCTCTATAAATATTATATATTTTCATTGAAGTCATAAACCCGTAAGTACAAAGATAGAGACTTGGTTTCATACACTTTCAACTGGCAAAATTTAGGTTACATTAGCGATTATCGATCATCCTGATTTTCAATTGTAATCGATTGGCATTGATTTGGCAGGGAATATGTCGCCAATAAGTAATTACGATTCTGTCACTAAAACGGCTAAAAGAACTTGAAAATATAAATGTTAGTGAGTTCTTTCCTGACGTAATTATAGGCCTATTAGACAGGCTGTATATCATAAAATCACAGATATGACTCCATCCGTACTACATATCAGGCAATTGTTTTATTTCTGGTTAAATTTGTTGTGAACAAAATAGGCGTATAAAATGACGTCTTCATTAGGAAAATTTGCTCATAAAGTATAAGCGAAGATACCCCAATTTTATGTGCTTCGAGTCGCTGATTACGATGCCACTGTCAGAATTTCGAAATTCAAAGTGGCGAATCCAATATCGTTGTCTAAAAACTGAGGGTGGCTAAATACGAATCAAGTGTTAGTTTTGCAAAATTTAAAATGGCGCATCGAAGAATTTAGTGTTTGGATTTTTAAAACTTTTAGAACGACTTTGTGAAATTCTAAATTCCCTTTTGCAATTTATCGAAGGCTGTATATCTGGACCTCAGAGCCACACCGTATTAAGCCATTTTACCTACATCTTACAATGGAGATTTTGAGTAGTTATTTTTAAAAACTTTGATTTGTAAATCTATAGATAGTATCTATAAGTTCTTCACATATTAACGTGTAGTAATTTTAAATTCTTGATCAAATCAGTATTTGTGGACTTAAGATTTTGTGACTTAATGATCTTTGTATTGACTTAACACATTACGGTTCGAGAATTTCTACTCTGGACTGTGCTCCTCAAAATAATAGTAAAGATACCTATTGCTCTCGCAATAAACAAACCACCTTTACTTGAAAACACACTTTTTTACTAGCAGAAATATAAAGTACACTATTAATTTTAATCTCTCTGAGAAATCCATCATCCTTTAAATTTTCATGGGAACCGATGTCAATAGGTTTTGCAAATCGTTGTAGATATCGATTTTAACGTATTTCTCATGGGTGGTAATAACAAAATATTGTCATTACCTCTAAGATCTACTCTGTCTCTATTGTAATTCACTTCTTCAAGCTGATCTTGTTGAAAATTAGTTTTAAAATATAATACTCCTGGTGATCCGCAATTATCGGTTGCTTTTATTATTTCTTTCACATCTTTTTCGTTCGAGATGACATAATTTACGCAAATATTTTACTCGTTTTCGATTTCTAATTATGGAAGCACACACTTCTGTTCTGTATACTAAAATCACAAACGTAACCTCACATTTGGACTTGATTCTGCTTTACACACTAATTAGAAATTTTAGAGCTTAAACAATATTAAGAACCATTAATACTTTATCGTCCGATTAACAAACTACTAGTTTTACTGCTTTATTATATTAATGACTCAAGATAGGACTTAATACTCAATACCATTATACAGAGCAGTGAAAATTACATAGTATTAATCTACAACCTCAGAAAGTGCAAATTGTGGACCTAATACTGTATGGATCTGAGGTCCAGATATATTTCCCTTCCCAGTAAACATTTTTTAAATTTCGCGAACAGTTTAAGTTGGTATTTCCGGTAATAGTGGACATACTCGCCAATTTTTAAGCACAATGCATGCGAATATGTTCACTATTGCCGGAACTACCAACTTAAACTATCCGCGAAATTAAAACAATTTTTTACTGGGTTATTGCTACGTATTGCGCGCGACCTTTTTTAACCAATACAATCGCGCGAAATACACCGAAAATTCAGATTCCCCATTCAGAAGTCACATCGGATTATAACACTGGGTCGAATACCGTGTCCATTGAGCCACGTTGATCCCCGCTCGAAATCGTGTCAACGCCCTAAAAATTGCTTCGAAGGTATGTACGTAATTTATCGGTAATTAAATGTACTGTTCACGCGAAATAAGCGCTGTTCACCGACTACGGAGAGAGAGAGAGTCCAGTCGTGAATGGTGTTTTTCCCGTTTATTTTCGAGACGTTACTTTCCCCCTTCTTCGTGAGGATATGTTTCGAAGCTGGCCAGGCTGCAAGGGCGCAATAGCAATTTCGCCCATATC
The DNA here is from genome assembly GCA_038088585.1 of Chrysina gloriosa. NCBI lineage: Eukaryota > Metazoa > Arthropoda > Insecta > Coleoptera > Scarabaeidae > Chrysina > Chrysina gloriosa. The sequence continues at coordinate 79,093,950 of CM076088.1, read as the reverse complement.
CGGTATTTTCACGCGGTATACGTTAACGTGATGGGATACACACAAAATAACATGGAACTGGAAGAATTTTAAATAAAAATGTTATCACCAGAGACCGGATTACTTGTTTTTTTTTTTTGTTTTGCTTATCGATAACTATGCACGCTACAATTGACCCCTTTTAGATCTACACGAATTAGGGTAAATAAATTAAATTAGTGCTTTTGTTTACCCTAATCTTAAAGCGTTCAATTCCACCGTTGATAATAATCGATATGCAAAATACATAATAATCCGGTCTCTGGTTATCACATAACAAACGGCGAGAAATTCGCTATGTGTGTAAAGCTCGTAATGTACCGTTACACCTTGGTAATGGTTTCCAAATGTACCGTACGAAGAAAAAATGTTAGTTTTTGTACGCCAACCTAAGGAAAATAATTTCCATTTTTAGACAAATCATAAAAGATTGAGAATGTTTGTACTTTAAAACAGCATACGTTTTTACGCGGAAAAAGTTATTTATGTCTTTCTCCATCCCGTAGCACGCGTTTGTCGAACCTTATTAATCAGTGATCGAAGAAAAAAACATACCTACATACTTCGGTGCATAGAGATCTTAAGACAATTTTTTGTGATCCGCCATTTTGAATTTTGAAAAACAAATATCGAATTCCTAATCAGCAAGCCTAAGGGGAAGAGGTACCAGCTCTCATATCGAAGATACATATGTAATTTTATGTTTTATATTAATAATAATAATAATACTAATTTGTAATTCGCTATACCAAAAACGCCTTATAGATGGATCATCAACAATAACGGATCAGCACGAAAATTTGTGCAACAAAGGGTTAGATAATTTTGTGTGGTGTGGGGTATTACCAACGCGATCTAACGTTAACAATCACCAAATCAGTGCAGGATTGTAGAGTTCTGGTACGTGAAGACGTTCAGGACAAATCTTAGGAGGATGGCGAGGAATAAAGCAGAAAAAAAACAACAAATCTCAATAAAACTCTCTTTTCGAATTGTTGCGTCATTTCGAAAGGAACGGATCGTGCAATGATTAAGGTTTTTCGGTACATCAAAGGTGGGTGCGGTTTTTACTTTTTCGAATAGTTATAATATATATAAAAAAGAATAAATAAAAAGATCACTTTCGAAAATTTATTTTGAAAAATATAACTTCCCTATTCTATTAAATTAAAACTTAACAAAAAAACTGTATACAAAAAAATTATATAATATATACTCAAAATTGTAACAAAAAATGAAATCTTAAAAACTCACTTATCATTATTGCGATACGACCACAAAAACACTTCCTTGTTTCTTGTATTTCTCTCTCTGTACACGAAATTACATACGTACATACGAAATCGATATGATTATTAATTGTCAATCGAAAAGGAAATTTAAGTTTAACAAAAAAGAAAAGACCGGCGAAAAGAGAGAGAGAGATAGAGAGGAAAGAACGAAACGATCGGTCAGAAACGATCGATCAAGACCGATTTGTGATGACCACGTTTTTAATTGGCACTCGTACACTTTTACAACCACTTATGTTGGCCACACTGTATATATTTATATATACATAGAGTAGTCACTAAATCTAACGATCACACTGAATAGAAAGATTTTTTGTTTCTCAATTGTTCAGAACGGTTTGTGAAATGCGTCCGTCTAGCGACGATTCGCTCAGGTCGTCAGAATCGTACAACAACGGTTTGCAATGTTGTTAGCGTTTCGGGCAGTGAATTCCTGGAAAATACGAATCGTTTATTTGAGGATGAGGTGGAGGAGGAATGGCGTTTCTTTCGCGCCGTACAATGTATTACATCATTCAATAAGTACGTAGGTTGACATACAGATGGCGCCGTTATCGACAAATCGATATGATTTTTAGGACGTACCAATTATCAAACGATACGTGTCAAAATTTAATGACAATCTGACGTTTGGAGGCAGGTACTTTGTAAATTTCAGTCCTAGTTGTTAGTATTCACACTATTGTCCCTTAGAGAGCACTGTAAAGTCAAAAAATCAAAAAAGTGGGATAGGTACAGAGAAGCCCTAACCACATACAACAAGGAACTAAGGAAGTCTAAAAGGAAATCATGGAGGCTTCTCTGTGAAGAACTTAGAGACGTCCCGGCCACGGCCAGGTTGCACAAGGCCCTTCCAAAAGGGGCTACAAATCCGATAGGCACATTAAGGGAGACAAATGGCACCTATACAAGCACTTTCAATGAAACACTAGAGCTTCTTCTCAGAACTTACTTTCCTGACCGTAGGTTTAGAGCGTCGAATACTGATACTCAAGTGGCATCGCCAAATGATCAGCAAAGGACGACAAACCAAGTCATTAGAAAGATAGTAACCTTTGAAAAGATATAATGGGCTGTAAATTCTTTCAGACCTTACAAATCACCGGGGCCGGATGGCATTTTCCGCCATTACTATCCAGGGGAAATGCGACCCTCTTTCGGGTGATGGTCAACATCGATCAAGTCTAACACTGGTATATGTTCCAAAGATTTGGAGAGAAGTAAGGGTTATATTCATACCCAAGGGAGGGAAGAAACTCCCAGAATCTCCCAAGTCCTAGAGACCAATTAGTCTATCCCCTTTTATGTTAAAGACAATTGAGAAATTACTGGACCTATATCTTAGGGTGGAGGTACTCTCTCTGAGTCCATTGCATGGACTTCAATTTACCTACCAGAAGGGCAAATCAACTACTACGGCATTGCACAAAATGGTTCTAGATATCCAAAAAAGGTTTTGAGCTCCAAGGAGATAGCCCTATGTGCATTCATGGACATTGAGGGCGCCATCGATAATGCGAACTTCGCAATGGAAACAGCACTCTCTAATAGAGGAGCTGATTCAGCGGTAGTAAAATGGGTCAGCTGTATGCTGAACCAAAGGTCGATTAGAGCCTCACTCGGATCTACGGACCTCAGTGTCACTGCGGTTAAGGGATGCCCACAGGGTGGGGTATTATCTCCCCTTTTATGGTCTGTATTAGTTGAGGACCTGATTAGGGTCCTTAACCAGACGGGACACAGAACCATTGGTTATGCGGATGACATCTCGGTAACAATCAGGGGTAATCATATAGGGACGATTGCTGAACGGATGCAAGATGTCCTAAACACGATATGGGAATGGTGCAGGTTGGAGGAGCTATCAATTAACTCAGAAAAGACAACCATCGTACAATTCACTAGGGAAAGGGTGATAGATATCCCCACTTTAAAAGTAAACGGCATCGAAGTCGTTCCTAATGATAAGGTGAAATATCTGGGAATTATCTTGTATAAAAACTTACCTTGGAACCGCATCTCAGTGCTAAAAAAGACCACAAAAAATCTTTGGACTGCAAGGCAACTACTTGGTAGATACTGGGGTCTGAGCCCCAAAATGACCTACTGGATATTTACCCAAATGGTTAAACCCAGAATACTATATGGGATTTTGGTATGGTGAGGTAAAACCAAACAAAAAACAGCCATATCGAGGCTATGCAGAGTGCAAAGACTTGCATGCCTATGCATCACGGGTAAACCGTCTGAAATCAACCCCAACGACGGGCACGGAAGCTCTTCTGAACCTAATACCGCTAAATGTGGCTGTGCAAGAGGAGGCACCTACGCAAGCAATCTCCATTCACAGAAGGGAAAACTTAAGGCAGGTAACCTTACTGGTCGTCTTACAATCCTGAAGGGAATCGAAGAGATACTTTGTATGTCTCAAGCAAGCGACCACATGGATCCCATGTATTGCTTCGATAGGAAGTACGGGGTCCTCTTCCCGACAAGGGAACAGTGGTGCACAAACCCAAGATGGTTACGGGATGGATCACAGAAGTGGTACACAGGTGAACCGAAAACGCTCCAAGGAGTGGGGGCACGAATAGTGGGGCCTAGAGCACACAGGTGAATAACATTGAGCAAGGACACCACAATTTTCCAAGCGAAACTATATGCAATTTTGTAAACGGTAGGAATCCTATCCGAAAAGGGGCACATGGGAATACGAATCAAAATATTCTCGGACAGCCAATCAGTTCTTAAGGCCCTAAGCAGTTGTACAATTAAGTCCAAAATATTATTGGAATGTCACAACAAGCTTAACGACCTGGCGACTCAGAATCAGATCACTCTGGACTGGGTACCAGGACATGAGGGGCACAGAGGTAATGAGATGGCAGACATCAACGCAAAAAAGGGGCTGAGGGAAACTTTACTGGACCTACCCCATTTTTTGGGTTTAACAAAGGTCTCCTTAAAGGGGGATAAAGAAATGGACAGCATCCATCACAACAAAACACTGGAGTGACACCAGTGGGCTAGAACATTCCAAAAAGGCCCAGCTGAGTGGATAGCAAAGGATGGAAACCGTTCAAAGCGACCGAAAACGCAAATATCAGCTGGTAAGGTTTTGGCCTCCGTATTTTGAGATGCGCACCGTATTTTATTCATCGATTACCTTGAGAAAGGAAGAAACATCAATAGTGAATATTATATGGCGTTATTAGTGCGTTTAAAGGAAGAAATTGCGAAAAAACTACAAACGAAGAAAAAGAAAACTGCTCACTTAATAAAATTTTGACACGTATCGTTTGAAGGTTGGTACTTCTAAAAATCATATGAATTTGTCGATAGTGGTACCATCTATACATCATCCTACGAATTCATGGAGTGGTGTGTAAGGGTTGATAAAAGAGTATTGTCATTAAGTTGCGTGTAAACCGATCTTTGTCTCTACTAACGTGCAAAGCGCGAAGTCCGGTTTACACTACTTAATGATTACACGTCATCCACTCTTTTATCAAACGTTAGCGATATGTCATATTTGCGTCGGGTAAATCGCCGTTCCATCAAGCGAAGCTTTCGCCGATTTCACACCGGTTCCATCCACGACAGTTTTAAGTTTTCTTTTTTTTTTTGATTTAACTTTTAATAACGATTACAAGGACCTTGATGTAGCATTTCTGTCAGTATATCGCATCGGTCAACTCCCCCTTCTTCTTCTACTTTATGCAAGACTCATAGCTTCTCCAAGGAAGAAGAGGCGTCCAATAGCGTTTGATTAACATAATTATTTCAATTAAATCCGACGACACGTGTTTCGCTATCGACGAGGCTGGCATCTTCAAACCGTACCTTACCGAACAGCGAAGATGCTGGCCTCGTCGCTAGCGAAACACGTATCGACTTGGTTGGCCAAGTTACTTAATGATCGGCTAGGAGGTCATCGATGTGATATATACTAACAGTTCTTTTTATATGTTTAATTTCGCTTTTGGAAAAAAGTTTAGTTGGAATTGCTTTTTACGAAGAAAGTTACACTTGATCGCAACGTAATTTACCCGAGAAATTTCTAAATAGAAATGAAAATAAAGGTACTAACTTGTTACGAACGATCCAATCGAAAGTGGTCCTCAACACTATCCGGTATAAGATTCATGCTGCCTTCCGATAAGATTTGAAAACCGTCGAAGTCTAACGGCTCCAGGTCGGCCCGTAGCGACTCGTTGTCTAGGAGTTCTAACTGCTTAGAAAACGTCAAATCGTTCCTGTTCATTTCGTCTGCCGCCGAGAAATCTGCGAGGGATTAAAATCGCATTGGTGACCGTAAAAATACGTACAACAATAATACAGATAGATCGTTTGACTTGATGATGTTATCATCGTTGGTAGCATCGAAATTAATAAATTGCAACTAGTTCATTTGATTTATAAGAATCGGGGTTCTTGCATCATCATTTCTCGAGCGACGTACAGCCGATGATATCGAACATGCAACACCTAAAAAACCCTTTGAAATTTTTGATGCCGCCGGTTGCGAGTTAAGGAAAATACCCAAAAACGAGGAAAAACATCTTCGTCTATGTGTTTGGTGCTTTTCCTGACGACCTCGAGTTGGAAATTTGTGGATAACGATTTAAAACGGGCATTCGTCTCTCGAACATCGATAGGGCTAAAACCACGAGATTTGAGTGATTATGGCAAGCAATTAATTACGGTACCTTTAGTTCTTTATCCGTCTCAATTTGATGAAAATATTTCATATTCCAAAAATCCTTATAGAAGGTAATAATTTTGCATGTGGTTGTGGATTTATTTCTGGAATTACGACTGAATCGAGAAAAGAGCATAGAAAATCTTGAAAAACGCCGGATTTCAGAATCTCGAAAAATACCAGAATATGTCCAAAATTGCGACTTGAACACCAAACCGACAGAAGGTGAAGTTTCAAAAAACCTAACTAGTGACAGTTCCGTTATCTAACACAAAGTGGCTTCTCAACTTAAACCCCAACTCGTAAAAGTCCTGAAAAGGTATTCAACGTGCGACATCTAAAACGAATTGGTTCGTTGAATTTGAAGCAAACTCACAGAATCTCTGAGAATATATCCCCCTATATATTTTTGGACTTAAGACCACAGCAGGCTCTCAAAAGCCCCAAAGAAGTCAAAGTGAGTTCCGGGCGCGAGGCCAAACCGATGAAAGTTCAGAAAATCTCCAAGAAAGTCACTGCAAGTAACAAATTTCACATGCTTCAAGTGCTATATTTGCTGATGAACTTACAAATCAAAACCATATAAGTTTCAAAAGCCTTACAAATGACCAAATGGGCAATTGTTCTGGCCTTTAACGCGAATTAACTTCTAGAGCCAAGGCTAAGTTGACCAATGTTCGAAAAATCTCAAAAAACACGACAATAACATACAACTTTCGCATTTAGAGTGTTTTATCTTTTCTTGGACTTCAGACAAAATTGATAAAAGGCTCTAAAGTATCAAGAAAATGTCAAAGTAAAATCTTTAAACATATCACAACATGCTCCAATTCTGGTATTAGGCAACAATTAACTTCCAAGCTTCAGACTAAATTCACGAAAGTTCTGGACATTTCCCGAAAATGCTAGAGTAAGTCGTCGTATGCATATCCATAACCCCATATTTCGAAGGGACAAATTTCGTGAATTGAAATTTCAATGTTCAAACAAAGAGATCGAAATGGAAACTATTCCGTCAAAATTTGTGTTTGGATATATTGAACACGCTTCCGTGGTCAACGGTTTTGAGGGCATGAATTATGATTTTAAGCTTAAATTCGCCGAAATACTTGCCCTTGAAGGAGCACAGAGCATAAAATATTAAGTTTCGCTCGAAAATCTGAACAAAATATTCGAAATGATCGCTACTTATACCGAGTTCCCGTTAAGAATGCAGTAGGTGGACAATCAATATAGGACAAACTCCACGTATAAGTAAGGTTATGTTAGACTATGTGACAATTATCAAGTGTCACGTCAGAAACGCTGTGGTTTGTGTAATTTGGGGGTCGTTTTTTGACCAATCAGATTCTAGAGTTTTTCAGCGCTATCTATGATCACATCGCATACTTAACGAAGTATAGTTGAAATTTAATTTTAATTTTTAATAAAGTAACGATCTGGAAAGTAGTAGAACGTGACTTTGTGGTTAGAATTTGTGTGAAACATAATCGGCTGGATCACGGTCGCTTTAAGTTACTATTTTGCGCCATAACGGAGTCTTATAAACTTAACATCCCCCAACACTCGATAATCATAAAAGCAGTAGATGCTTTCGGTGAGGATTATGAACCTACATAGTTCATACTGATACCACTACTGATAAGTCGTACAGATAGTCCATCCAAAGCATTTACGTAAAATCATGACAGTTGGCTATAAAAACGTTGTCAACAAAAGATCTCGCGATGGGACTTGACGTCAATTCCTTGCATTCTATTCTAATAATAGTTGGAAAATAAAGTAAGTAATATTTTTACTGGCCTGGACAAGCAACAGTAACAGCGTACAATTATCGAAGTAAGTTACGACAGCATTGTCGACTTCCCACTCTAGTCAGTACGCTGTGTGCGAGTAGTTCTCTGTATATATAGGCTGTCGTAACTTATTTCGTAATTACTGCTGTTTGCTCAAACTACTTACAACCCCTTTATTTGAAAAACGCACATTTCGCACATGGTCTAAGATAGGAATCGTTTCCATCTGAAGCCGATGAGCGTTGTCAATTTGCTCAAGAGGGTGGGCCATCTGTTTGACTTATCCGTGCTGATAGCCTTGCGTCGGACGCACGTGTGCGTGTATAGACGCACATGCGCGTCGATAGCCCTTCATCGGACGCATACATGGGTTTCTAGCAGTCACGCAAACGGATAAAAAGCACATTTTCATTTCTCCTGCTCAATTTCTTGTTGGAGGTTGGCCAAAATCTGTTCAGAAGTGGTAGTAATTGATTGTCTCTTTTTACGTGTTGAAATTAAGCGAAGAAACCTTAAATGATCCAAAAATGTACAATTGGTATCTGGAATGTCCATGAACGAGGAGTTGCTTTGCCGAAACGCAGCATTAGGTAAGGTACCGTTGCGAAGTAGCTGGCCTCGTTGTTGGCGAAACACGTGTCATCGGATTTAATCGAATAATTGAGTGGCAAGGAGTTTATCGACGTGAAATAGTGTCAAGAATTTGGAGGAAGAATCTCATAAGAAATAATAAAAGTAAAAGAATTTGTCACCACATTCACTGCTACATAAAAAAAAGTAATATTATACCTAGGTGTTGCATATTCGACTGTTTTTCTTTCATTTTAACCTTATCGATTTACCTGTCAGCGTAATATCAGGTATACTAGTTGGAGTATTTGGTGTCGTACGTAAACTAGGCGACGCTGCAGCCGTATAAGCGAACTGCGGGGACGTGCTGTAATATCCGCCATCCGCAGCCAATTCTATCTGCCCTATCGCCGTTCCGTCCGGTAGAATCTGCGTGTGGGACTGCGTCAAGGGCGTTTGGTCCGTGTACGTCACGGTACTGACCGGCGTGTCCATCTACAGGAACAAGAAAGAAAAATGGGGGAAGAAAAAATTACCGATGATCCGTCAGAAAGAAATGCGCAAAACATTAAAAATAATAAATGGAGAAATTTGATGCGCCATGATGCGAATAATGTAAAAATTGAAAATTACCATCGAGAAATATGTATAACCCAACCCATGCGAAGTATGTGGTGTATGTGAGAAAATGAGAAAAAAGTGATTCGCAGGATAAAGGAGTCCATTACCGCATAGCCTTGAGGTCTACGAAACGTTCAGTTTTTCTGCGTTTATGCAATTGAACAGTTAGGGGCTTTAAACTGAAGTGAATCACCTTTTACACCTTGCCCCAACGCCGATTCTTTCGATTATTCCAAAATACGTATTTCGGCCATTAAGCAGCCATCCTCAATGGGGAACGTGGAGGAAAGAAAGTTTTGCATTCTCCGATGAGGATGACCACGGTGACCGTGGTCAAAATGCACGTTTGGAATTTTCCGAAGAATCGGCGTGGCAACGGCGAGAACTAATTTATTTTAGTTCTCATCCTAGATGCACTTTTTTTTTCTACGAGATTTTTGGCTCAGTACAATTTTTTTAGCATGTACATTGTACAAAGTTTTCCTTTTTTGGGTAGTTAATAGCACGCTTACTTGAAATCATTGCTTTTTGAATGAAGGCTCAGTTACCATTATTACGTTGCACAAACTAAAAATCTCTCGTACGAAGATTTTTTTCCCGATCTTTGTACATGTACAAAGAGGCTCGTACAAAAAAAAAAACAGTGCCTAGAGGTAGCTTTTTGATCAAAAACTAAGTTGGCAATATGCATAGTTAATTCCTATAATAGTTTCTTTGCGTATTAGACGGGGGAAATCGTTTGGGAAAAAACCGGACTTCAGAAATGGACATCCTTTAATATCAAAAAAGAAAAACAAAAGAGGTGGATGTCGTGGTTTAAAACCAATTGAAATAAAACATCTTCCACGCTAACCACACCGATTTGGATAGTAACAAGCACGTATTTCCGCGACTAAGTCGTTATCTTCAATAAGCCATGTGGAAAGACACAACAGGATTGGAGGATTACCACCCCCTCAGCAAAAAACAAACTATTTTATTAATTTTCTGAGGAAGTAGAACCCGGTTCGATTCCCAGTATCGTCGTTTATTTCTCGATTGACGATGACAACTTAGATAGTCGAAATACGTACTCAAACCTGTCCGAATCGATGCGGTACGGAGCGAATTTTGATTCTCCGTTTGCCGAACGTTTTTTTAACATTTTGACTTAAGAAGATTCCTCTTCTGTAAATGCGTGATGCGGGAAATGGAAAATATCGAATGAGACGTGAGACGATTGTTTTTGATACGTGAACCGTGCTCGGAGACTAAACTAATCTAACTTGAAACGGATATAAATCGACCTTTTCCAAAACTCTAAACTAGGAGCTGGAATGGGGGAACACCAGACGACTCCGCTTTCGATTTTGACGGGTCTTAGATATGTTATAGGAGGACCTCTCCTGAGTATCTGGTGAACGGCTTATATCGCACTTCGCCCTGGTTCGGCTGGTTTTCGAAAAATATACCTGTGACTTCCATGCTTTCTTTATATACTAGTAAGTTGTGGTAAGTTAAGCATAGCAGCGTAGCGCAGTGGATCAAGTACACAGCTACCACGCTGGAAGTCTCTTGTTCGATTCCTACCCTTGCACTTTTTTTCAATTTTATTTCACACGATATTCCGTTTCATGCAAAATTGTTTTTCTTCCGTCATGGTACTTTTATTTTATAAGAAGCAAATGTACGTCACGGTACGTATTTTAATTGTAAGTTTGAAATACCTGATTGGTATTCGCAAGTATATGCAGGCATTTCCCCTTCCGAAAGTACCGTTACGAACCGTTATAGAATTCCGCGCTCTTGAGGGTCCCTTTGGGAGCTGCGCCAGCCGCCGGAGCTTTTTTTCAAACAATTTTGCATAAAACGGAATATATTTGTAAACATCGTGTGAAATAAAATTGAAAAAAGTCAAAGGCAGGAGAATCGAATAAGGGACCTCCAGCGTGATAGCTGTGTACTTGATCCAATGCGCTACGCCGCTATGCTTGACTATATAAAGAACGCATGGAAGTCACAGGTATATTTTTTCGAAAACCAGCCGAACCATGGCGAAGTGCGATTTAAGACGTTAACCAGATACTCAGGAGAGGTGCTCCTATAACATATCTAAGACCTGTCAAAATCGAAAGCGGAGTCGTCTGGTGTTCCCCTTGCAAGACGAAAGTTTCGAATCGTATAATATTAACAATAAGTACTTCGGAGAAGACAACATTTGACCTACCAAAACAACTTGACAACGTTCTTGTATAAATCGCAAGCAAAATGATACAACGAAGATAAACCGTGCTGCTGTTCCATAAAGATGAACGCGTTTCCGACTTGTCTCGAGACCATTTCCGCTTGCTCGAACTTTTACAAAAATCACTTAAAAGGATGGAACTTCGACAATATCAAAGATGTGTTGGACGTGATTGGTTACGGTTTCTTCCTTTACCAGCAGAAATATGTAAAAAGCAAACTCGAAAACTATGTAGAAACGAAAAATTTTTTTAGTTTAGGATTTACGAGAAAAAGGTCGGTTTATATTTGTTTCGTCCTCGTAAGGTAGAAAAACAGGAGATCTATACACAAAAGTAATCGCATCTTCGATGATTCCATCGAGAATCTAAGTTTTATCGTTCAAAAAGTTGGCAATCGCCTACACATATACATTTTACACAGCCATTTCGTACCACATAAGAGAAGCAAATTTCAGCCACTTTGTACGTGGCTCGTCCAATGTAACTTAACGTTATCTAAAGTCGGTCGGCGATGACCGCCGAGCGCGGCGTTGCCGTATCGCTGCTTATTTTTCAATTTTTCGATCTATTCCACGATAAGAGGACTAAGCGTGTATATTTTTTCCTAAATTATTTTTAAGGTAGCTTATTACTGCTACTAACACCTCAGAACTAGCCTTAAGTACTGGTTAGGGGCGCGACTTTGAGCCTGCAGAGAAACTGAAAAAACCTCACACAAATCACAACTCACCCAATGATAACATAACGATATACGTGGTGTAACTGTGAAAATGGTTAATTTATTAATATGGGAAAGCTGGTATGGTATAGTTAACGTAATCAGAAAAAACAATGGCAAATCATGCGAGACGTTTTTGCTTAATTTTAATAAAATTTTGGCCCCTACATTTTTACATTACGGTACTGCGTTCATCGTAGACGTTTATTTGAGAGGTAAGGCATTTTTAAAAGTGGAAAAAATAGTCGGGCATTCAATCGTATTCGGGTATTCCTACAATGTAAGCAGATGGTTTTATTAATAGCATAGCATCGAAAAGTGAATAATGCTTCTGTGTCTCTGTCACTATTACAGAAAAATAAACGGATGTTTCATTTCGCTGTCGTTATATGAAGTTGACCTATATTTGAAAAGTTCGACAATCTTTTATTGGTAATGATAAAAATATTTTCTTTCAAATTTATTGGTAAACAATGTAAAGTGAAGAAAACAAATGAAGTTCCACGAGAAAAGCCTAACATTAGACCCGTTTCACAATAATATGTTTATGTGATTGCTGTGTAAAAATGTTTAAAGTAAAATGATCAATAAACCGTAGATAACTTGTATGTACTGCGCAAGCAGTGTGAAAAATTCGCAAATTTGAAGCAGACCTCGTCTCCATAAATTATACATGCTTACTCGATCAATGATGCGATCGTTAGTCGTATTGGAAACTCGCTAGAATTGTATAACAGGGCCGGACTCAAAACTGTAATTATACATATCTTGCCAACAGTACGTTTGGGGCCCTAAGTTTATTAAGCAAATATTGAATATATTTTAATAATCTACCTTTGGACAACTTTTTAACCATTTACACCCTGTATTACTCGTATAGGTCTATCGCCTTCTTTCGATAAACGCCTGTCTCGTTTGCTGTATATAGACTGTTCTTTCGACGAACAAGACGCGCGTTTGTCGAACCTTAATTATCAGTATACCGATATACATAAATGGGGATGGCGATGGGATGGAGGGTGCAAATATTCACTTCGTAACGTGCCTACGTATAAATCGGGGAGCATGATCTGTCCATATTAAGCGCGAATCGTCTAATGTTATAATAAATATCTACCGAACGGTACGTTTTGGGGCCCTACGTTTATTAACCAAATATTGAATACATTTTAATGATCTGCCTTTGGACGACTTTTTAACCATTTACACACTTACACCCGGTATAGATCGTTATTTTTGCCATAACGATCACGAAATCACCAGTTAGGTTAAGTTACATTAAACGAGCTGCGCACTTACACATACATTTTTTATATATAAATGTAAGACATAAAGCAACAAAGTTCGAAGCAGAAAGCACGCAAAGCTTCATTACCAACGGTACATGCCGCAATATATCGATGAAAGACATGGCAATGAATCGAACTTACGATCGTAAACGAAAAAGTGGGAATTTCGAAAAGGAATTGTTAAAAAAATAAATAAATGAAGGTCGTCTCGTTCGCAGAGAGATTGGTAACTCCATACTAAAAAGCCATGCGAAAAAGTTGAGTTGTTTAACGAAACGCTTTCGCAAAAACGTTTCAACCCCAAAAACAAAAAAAAGAACGGAATAAAGTAAATTAGAAATAGGAGAAAAACAGAGAGAAAGATAAATCTACGAAAGGGTGGAGTAATATCTTTGAAAGAAAGAAAAACGAAGAAAGTAAACGGTAAGATAAATTATAATCTACAATAATAATTGTCATTAACGCAATCGTGAGAGAAAATCACCTGAACTTGTGCGCTGAACGTACAACCCGATTCCACAAGACTAGCCACCAGTTGCGCCCAGTCCTGGTGTAAAATACAAAATATAAATAGAGTAACAGGTGGTGGTTACGACTTATTCTTTTATTTTTCGTTACAATACGAGCGTCTTTTCACTTTTCGAAACGGCCCTCTCGCATGTCGAGAAATGAATGAGAGTAAATGCGTTGGGTGCGAGGGGTGGCGGGGAGACACGAAAATTGAAAATTAAAAACGAAACAAAAAAGAAAACGCGATCAATCGATATCAAAAAAAAAAATTAATTCTTTTTTTTTTTTTTTTTGGCGGAAATGAAATATGAAATAATCGATCGAATTCGGGTAGATATAACTTGATACTGTTACGCTCGGGTCGATATCTACTACATTGTTTCTATTAAACAGCACAACGTAAAGAAAGAGAAACAAACCAAAAAACCAAGGAACGAAACAGAATTGGAAAACAAAAAATCGTACTTTTCGGACGAGGAAATCCATTACCTAAATGGTGATGAAATAATGGTCTCTTGACACAGCAGGCACACTTATGTACGTATGGTTTATCTATGGTTAGAACGTGGCGAGATGAGGTGATTAGTACATCTTGAACATATACAAATACGTAAAGAAAAATTACGACCCGGATCCGCAGATGTGGGTTCCGTAAACGGAAGTGAAAATGATTCGATAGGAAATCGCTCGAATTTTGGGATCCCCCATTTGCGGATGGTTCGGCGGTATTTTCGGGTAGGGGGAACTCAGAGGGGGTAAAGTGAACATCGGTTTTACCTTATTAGCGTCTACTCACCAAACCCTGCGAGCAGAGAACAATCACACACATGTTTTTTTTTTCTTTGTCATAATATCGATTCGGTAACGCTTACCATCGAGAATTGCTCGAAATGCTGTTGCAGCTGGGCCGCAGGGTTGAAGAGCTGAAAATCGGAGGGAAGGGGGCTCGGCGCGCCCGGACTGCACGGCGCCGAATGGTGTCCTCCGAGGCCTGGCGACGATTGCGGACTAGGCCTGGGACTCCTGTATCCGGCTACTTGCTATAAGATGAAATTGCTTTTAGAAACAATAGAAATTTAGACGAACATCTAAGCTAGAATTTTTAATGTAATTTTTACCACAAACAAAAAATGCGCGAACAGCGATTTGAAGCACCGCAAGAAACTGTCCCGGCGTTCAAAAACCATGTATCTTGAGATGGCAACTTTAGAGTAAAAAGAATGTATCGAGAATTGGTTTAAGCGTATGGAGAAGTGTATAAATCTTAAAGGCAAATATACTGAGTGACATAGAAATTGCAACACCAAGAAGGGGTTGGAATTTCTGAATGACATTCGGTTGGAATATTCACCTATGTTATAGTAATAAATGATCAAAGTTTGGGAGGAAAATCTTTATTAGTTCAATAATTATTGTTAATAATGTGTGGAGCGACCTCTCTGATTTATACATTCATTTACACGTCGTGGCATTGATTGAATAAGATGGTTTATTTCGCCTTGGGGTATTGCGTCCCATGCAAATTCCACCTCATGTCTCAAAGCCTCCAAAGTCGAAGGAGGGCGCTGCAAATTTTGCAACCCTCTACCCATTATGTCCGAAACATGTTCAAAGGGTGAAAGATCTGGAAATCTTGGAGGCCAGGGCAAAAGATTAATCTGGGCCTGTTCAAAGAAGTTCAAGGAAATCCTTGCTACATGAGGACGGGCATTATCCCGCTGGAATAATGGATCTTCAAGCTCTTGTAAGTATGGCAGAAGATGTGCTTCAACCAGCTCCGTAATATATCGTTGTGCTATCATATTGCCTCGAATGCTACCGTAAGTAATCGCACCCCAAACCATAACACCCACGGCGCGGTGTACGTGTCTCTCAACTGTAAATTGAAGATTCCGTCGTTCACCCCGTCTTCTTCTGACTCTATTACGACCGTCGTGCATGCCTAAACAAAATCTAGGTTCGTCACTAAAGACAACACCACGCCATTCAATATTTCAACGAGATCTTTCATTGCACCATTGTAACCGTTGCTGACAATGTTCGGCAGTCAAAGGGAGTACAAGTTTCGGACGATATGATCTTAACTCAACCCTTCGGATTCGGCAATAAACTGTTCTAAGGGTTACATGGCGTCCCTCTTCACCAAACCATTCGTCACTAATTACCCGAGTAGAGGAAAATCGATCTCCAAATGACAGTTGTCTTAAGCGACGATCTTGACGCTCATTCGTTTTTCTTGAAACACCGGTTCCCCTTTTACGACGTTCCTGACCATCTTCAAACCGTGCACGACACACTCGCATTACAGTAGACCGGTTTTCGATTTACACGGTTAGCAATCTCCCCATAAAGGAAGAACCAGCTTCGCGCAAACCAATAATTCGCCTCTATCGAATTCGCTTAATTGATGGTAATTGAGTCGTTGCCGTGCTCTAGGCATGATCAAACAAATAAAGCACGTAAACAACTGAATAACAATCGAAATAATGTTAACAATGGAAAAACAACAAATCGAACGATAAATACAGATCGAAAAAGCTAGCTAAAAATTAATAATAACTGTCAAATGTGAGGTTATTACATTACCACTTGATCTCAAAAGTTAATCAATTATTATTTAATGGTAGCCCAAGAAATCTACCAAGTTTCAACAAAAATATCCTACTTCTTCTTGGTGTTGCAATTTCTATGTCACTCAGTATATTTCAAAAAGTCATTAAACAGTTTGTTCCGGAAAAAGTTTTTGAAAACAGCTTAAAGGGCGCCCCTCATATGTAATTTTCATAAAATGTGTGGGCCTAATCAAAAGTTTTATTTTCCAATGGAAAATAACGGTAAACTCTTCTAAATTTCTCCTGAAACACCTGTAAATAAAGCTATGACGTGTACGTCAATACGAAGTCCGTTAAAAATGTTTCTGTAATCGGGGGTACACTGAGAGAAAAATTTTACTTGCTTTTAAAAGTTGATCGGTACCTTAAACTATTTTGATTGATTATTGATTCACCATTTCAATTTACACAATAATATGAAAAATTGTGTTAATCTAATTCTAAGATCTCAATAGTTCCATAGAAAAAATCTGTCAAAATGTTAAGAAGACGATTCCATGACATAATTTGCTTTGATGACAATTTGAAATTCTATATTGAACTTTGACACTTACGGCCTCTTTAATTTTACTTTTACAATTCAAGAAAATAAGCTTTATGAAAAAAATTAGCTGATGAAATCAATTTGAAAGCCATTTATTAAAAACTAGTTTTAATTTCATATGACGATCTATTCATTGTTGGTACAATAAAGCTCAAAAATAATAATAAAGCTTTTAATTTTGTTTTCCCTACTCTTGTTTTTAATATCTCAAAATTTATTATTTCTATAGAGAACTAACTTTTTACCTAGGAAATCAGGTAAATAAAAAACTCTAGAAGAAAATTACATTCATGATGATGTAATACTTGCAAGGGGAACACCAGGATTGTCCGACACGGATTTTGATGGATATTATATGTATTATAGAGGGACCTCCCCTGAGTACCTAGTTACGAGCTTTTGTCCTAACGCGCCCTAGTTTTTGAGAAAATTATCGAAAAAGATGTTGAAGTTTCCCATTTAGCCTCTTATACCGTTAATTCTAAGTGCTATTCAAGCAATTTCCGTAGGATAAGATCTAGGACTATAACGCAGGGAGATGTGTGTTCAAACCTTGCCCGTGCACTTTTTTCATTCTCTTTTTGCACAATATTAACAAAGATATTTCATTTCTCGTAAAATTATTCAAAAATGATGTTTTTCGCCATGGTAATTTTCCGAATATTTGAAACTCAAAATACATACCATAGCGCGGATTTGCTTCCAATTTTTTATTAAAAATCACCATTTCAAATATTCGGAAAATTACCATGGCGAAAAATATCATTTTTGAATAATTTTACGAGAAATGAAATATATTTGTTAATATTGTGCAAATGAGAATGAAAAAAAAGTGCACAGGCAAGGTTTGAACACACATCTTCTTGCGTTATAGTCCTAGATCTTATGCAATGCGCTACGGAGCTTGCTTGAATATCACTTAGAATTAACGGTATAAGAGGCTAAATGGGAAACTTCAACATCTTTTTCGACGATTTTCGCAAAAACTAGGACGCGTTAGGACAAAAGCTCGTACCTAGGTACTCAGGGGAGGTCCCCCTATAATATATATAAGACTCATCAAAATTCGTGTCGGACAATCCTGGAGTTCCCCTTGTTAGATAGTAAAGCAATGCCGCATGCACATTTAGTCACAAGTTACCAAAATATCAAAAGTAGCAGTAGTAGTAGTACCTCTGCATAATATAAAATTTGGGCAACTCCTCCATATGACGACTTAATTAAATTAATTACGTTAAAGGGCAGTAACCAAGTAACTGTACAAAAATTTATTAAGTAAGCACAAATTTGCATATTTACCAATAATCCATGAAGAGGAATTAAGCTTTGTCAATCGCAGACCGCAACTGCAGACTAATCAGTTTCGTCAGTCTGCGGTTACGGTCTGTGATTCCCTTCGCGGATTATTGGCAAATGCATATTGTGCTTACTTAGTAAGCCTTTGCACATTCACTTTGTAGCTGCCCATTATTAACGTTTATTACGTATTAAATTTTAGACGATTTCAATGATAAAAATGTCGACTGCGAAATAACTGTTCACCATGGGGCAAAGTTCGAATTTACTGGAAGAACACCACTAACAATGAGGATAAAAACAAAATCGTCGCCTCCTTCGTAGCCATTCTCATGCGAATGCATTACAGCTTAACACACTCTCGACTTTTTCCCGGTGAAAAAGTGAAATTCAAGTCATGTTTTTATTCCCGGCAGTAAACTAGAAGAAAAAATATGTGGTAGTGTCTCTCATCGTCTGAAGCAAATATCCAGGCGGTTAACTCGAATCTACCCAGCGTGGCCATATAGTTACAACAGCAACAGTTATTGTTTTGTACAATAAAAATAACCATAAGCTATCTTTCTTTCTCAAATCCGTTTATTTTCGTTCAAAAATATGTGTATGCAGCTACTGATCCGATTTATTCTTTATTGAGTTTTTACTGGTCTTGTGAGGGCTCATTAAAAATTGCAAAAAAAGTAATATGGTAAAAAAATGCAATAATTCATATTTCGTTCGGTTATTAACGGTAATTTTGGATAAAATATATATGATTTTACGTTTATAGGATATATTTTACCATTTTTTATAATGGTTTTCCCAGGAGTGATTATATGGTCACGCTGCGTCAGATTATGGGAAACTGACTGTTCGATTCAAAACATCTTTTATTTGAGTATATCGAAATTTAGGCAATCTTTGTTGTGCGTTTCGTCAAACATTAGACCACTAACAAGTGCACAAGAGGTTATCGATTTCTTGAATAATGCGATGATGATGAACATGAATCGCCAGCTGCGTTGTACATTTTACCACCTGAAATTGAAAGTGATGTACTCATTGGGGAGGAGGATGCTTAGGCATATACATTTGTGTTGATCAACTGAAGTCATCTGCTGAACTTGTGATGAATAGTTGCAAACGAATTATAATTTTCGATCGTACTCTTATGGTTTGTGATAATAACGAAGATAGTGATAAATTAGCTCTCGACAACACAATATTGGCTGATATTTTAGAAAATTCCTCAAGAAACTTGGAAAGAACTTATTAGCAGGAAGCGTGTAAATGAGCCATCATCATCAACAGCTAAATCATCTTGGAGTCGTTTACAAAAAGTAAACCAACTGTATTATCGTTAAAATTACCACCTTCAAATAGGAACTTCGTGGATGAAAGATTCCCATCTTTTCCCTTCGCGAATTATGAAGATTGTAGGGTAAAACTTGAGCAATTTGAACATTTTCTTGATAATGAATTGTTGGAACACATAACTAATTACTCCAAAATATGCACCTTTTCTTGCTAAACCCAATCCTCAAATTGCCACCGTTGAGCTCGAAAAGTTTATTGGTATATTATTACTATCATCCTGGATTTAATGGTCGTAACAGCTTTAGAACGTTTGGGAACGCCGGTATATTTCGTATATTTGACAATGCATAGAAATCGATTTAAACAAATTTCACAGACTTTGAGCATATTGAAGATAGCAGTAAAGAAGTAAACGATGATGACAAAATGTGGAAACAACTTAGTCCCTTAATCGATCATTTGAAAGCTAATATGCTTAAACATTTCGTGCAAATGTGCAGCTTCACTACTAAATGTGGTTGACGACTGTCCATCAGAAGTGCAGAACTTTCCGTTTTCATTCTGCTTCGTTATAATAATTGATTTGATTGATGATGATTGATTTCTTCACCAGTTTTCCCCTATTGATTTACTTAAAAGATCGTGGTTACACTGCAACATGAATAATTCGCGAAAATCGAATACCCACAAGTTTTATCGATTTCCACACAAAACAATTAACAATAAAGCACAAAGCTGATCAATGTTTTCTCTTTTTCCATAGAAATATAATTTTTCCCTGACCATCCCCAGGGTGACGATATGGTCAGACCCCATAAGTGAAGTTTCAGTGGAGGTAGAAACAAACAAAAGGTATATACATTTGTGATCCTTATTCCCTCCCTCCCCCTCCCCCTCCTCCTAGAGGTAACGCATAAAATATTTTCGAATAATTCAAAAAAAAAATATTCTGAGCTGATTCGGGTTACCGCTTTCAGATTGGAAAAAATACTTCGAGAATGGATTTGAGCGCACGCAAACATATCTTGCTGCTAAACGCCAAAATATCTTTATCATTTATTAAATTTTATCGGTACTGCTTTAACTGCTTGCAGAAACTTTTCCGGCAGACTTCGTAGATTTTTACTCTTAATTAAAACAGCGGCAAAATAACGAATTTCTCTTTTATTACAACATTTAACGCGATAAAAATTCTTAAACTATTCCGAGAAACAATTTCGAATATCGAATCCTATCGAGATCTAGATTGTAATTTCCGAATGCGCCCAGAGAATTTCTCTTTCATACGACCGATTTATGGCCTCGATAGAAACGATGATCGAACACGAGAAAAAATTAATAGAAAACGGTAAGATCGCTTCGAGCATCTAATATGCGTTTTATATGCGCATACGTTAAGAGAACAGGTAAGTAGAGATTGCGATTATTATCGCCTTAATAGTAACCAAGGTTCGACAAACGCGCGTCTTGTTCGCTGAAAAATATACATCGAAAAAACGCGCATTTGTCGAACTTCCATAATAATTCAGGTTTGATAACAGAGTGAATGCCGTGTTATTATTAAGTAGTGTAAACCGGTCTTTGTCCCTACTTACGTACAAGCCGTCAGTCCAGTTTACACAACTTAATGATAAACGTCGTCCACTCTTTTATCAAACCATAATAATAACTGACTCACCGTCGGCAATGGCGAAGAAGGTTGTACTTTCTGCTGGTGGTACAGGCCGGAAACGTTTCCGATTTGGGTGTAATCCTGCCCGTCCAGTACTCCTATGCTTTTATCCAGCGGCAGGCTCTGAACGAGGAGTAAAAATACGAATTGGTGAAATAATTCGATGAAATGATTTTTTCGAAGACTTCAACGCTTAAACACTATTCTTACTAACAGGATGCGGCAAGGATCATCTCCTTCAAAATTTTTGTTTCTCGTTTTAACTACGCATTCGTCCCGGTCCCATCCTGTATAAATCGAGAGTGCAACAGAAAAGAGAAAAAAAAGCGAGTACTAACCTTCGTATGGTGTAGATACCTAGAATTAACCGGTACTGATAAATGATTCTGCAACAAAATGACAAAAACAACATGCAAAATAAAAATAAAAATAATAATTTTTACTAATCATGCGACGACGACAGTGCGACGCGCTGTTTCTAGCTAGTAATACGGATACGTATACGTAAGAAAGCTCTATTTATCTATCTATCTATCGAAAAAATTAAATCGCAAAAAAGAATAATAATAATAATAAAATATAAATTAGTGAGAGAGAAGAGGCAAAACTGAAAAGGAAACCTCTACTAACACTTCTTACTTGATGGTGTGGCGAAGGCGGGTTCGTGTATTGAAAACGGGCGGCTTGCCTGATCCCGTGCTGCACGCTCGTCGGGGATAATGTAGACGGACTCGTGTTTACCGGACTCTAAAAAATAGTAATAATAAAAAGGAAACATCTTGAATATACCAGATTAAAATATTATTGAAATACTTCCCAAAGGTGGATAGAAATTTAAAAAAAATACAATCAATTACACACAAAACACAACAAATTAGAAAAAAATACAACAAAATTTTTTAAAAAATAGAACGAAATACGCAAAAAAAAAAATTTAAAAAATTATATAATAAAATTGGGAGAGAGGAGGGCGGTAAAATTGTCATATACTTACAGAACTAAACGGAGAACTACCTTGATCACCGTCCTGATCAAGGGGCGTGGGTATAGGCGAGGGGAAATGAACACTTGTTAAGTCTGGCAGAGATCCAGTATTGTTTCCTATCGGAATTTGTATCGTACCGGGCTCATGGACTGAAGGATAAATGCTGAAAATAAAATAAGAAAAATAAAGGCGTGCGTTTTCACAGGAAATAGATTAAATTTTTTTTTCTGAAAAATCCACGATTTTTCCATCGGATGAGCACAAATTGATTAGAAGTCAGAAAAAGATAGACTTCCACGAAATTCAAAAAATAACTGGAATAATGGCAAGGAAACCGGTATTATAAAATAAATAAAAATACTCTTACCACACCTTTTAAAAATAATTCCATTGGAATTATTTCGATATTCCGGTTGTTGTTGGAATATTATTTCAACCACACTCTCCTAAAGCTCGTTTTACACTATCATATTAAATTGTATGTAAAAAATTGAATACTATTTTATAGTGGATTTTAAGAAGAAATAGATTGGGAGCATCAGATACCTTGCTGAAGAAGCCAGTATTAGAGGATAAAGAAGGATATAGAAATGTCCGAAGAAAAATTTGACGAACTGGTGTTGAAAGTGCAAGATGGCATAAACAAACAAGATGCAGTGATGCGGCAAGCAATTTCACCAACATTAAAACTGCAACTAACTTAAGATATTTAGCAACAGGATATTCATTTTCAACGCTTGCTTCCGTGTACTGAGTATCTAAAACCACCTTTTCAAATTTTTTGGGAGAAGTTTGTACGATACTTTACAAGATTTTATTGAAGTAAGTATAAAAGTTTATTGACAAAAGTAGTACCGACAACATTTAGCCTAAAGCCCGTTTTACATTATCATATTAAATTGTACGTAAAAATTGAATACTATTTTATAGTACATTATAAACCACTATTTTTCTGTGCAAAATCACTGTATAAAATTAGAACCTGTCCTATTTTCATACTAAATGTTTTAAGTTGCGCCTGCTCGCTAGTCTGCATTGCACGTATTCCAATCTAACTTCATTTTCTTATGTTTCCGTCTTGTCCGGTCCCGTTACAGTATAAAATAAACGTGGGCTAATACATTATAGTGTGGTAGTGTCAGCAAATGTTTTTACTGAGCGTTTTACTAAAAGTATTAGTGTTATTAGCTAAGCAACATAAAACTTTTTGGAGGTTATGAGAAATATTTCTACTGTGTGATACTGGTGTACAATTTAAAACGACGATGTAGCATGTAACAGAATTTTTGTACAAGTTACGTATTAACGCAAAGTATCCCTTTCCGAAATCTAAGACCATCGCATTCTTCGTCCAAATTCCGACATTTTGCGCCGCGAGTTTACTCGATGGCGAATAGACGAACCGAAAGTATTTTTCGCGTATTTCGGTGGTACGTCGTAAATCGATTAGCACACAATCAACAAGAAAATAAACAAAACAAATTGACCTGAATAACACGCGGATGATTAGGCATTTTTTAGACTTCACTGCTCGTTCGCGTCGTCGATTTCTATAAATAGAATGGGAATACTAGAAGTTTTCGTATTATCGAAATGAATTGAAGATGTCCGGCGATGACGAAGTGAACGTCGAAATGTTTATTGGAATTATTGTATTTACAAAGATTTCTGTGCTGGGCGGCGAAGTTAATGTTACCGAAGAAAAGAGTGACTGAAGTTTCAAAGGGGTACCCCTTGAAATCTCGAAATAGTCGAAAGTACGACTTATTACACATCAAGTTAAAGCTCTCCTCGTGTAGATTAAGGATAAAATAATTTCGGGTACGAAAGACTGTTCATTGAGGAGATATTCAATGAGAACGTGAAAAGTGGTTCTGGACGAATCGCTCTGCTACGCTCTAGCACCCAAACGAAGCAAATTTCACGAATTTTGACGTCAAAATCGTATTCTACACCTTCGAAAACATCTGTACACAGAATTTCGTCTAATTTAGAACATATAAATTTTTCTCTGATTTTTCAAAGGGATTGAAATTTCGAAGAAAATCGAAATGGTCGAAAGTACGACTTATTACACATCAAGTTAAAGCTCTCCTCGTGTAGATTAAGGATAAAATAATTTCGGGTACGAAAGAGGATTCATCGAAGAAATATTCAATGAGAACGTGAAAAGTGGTTCTGGACGAATCGCTCTGCTACGCTCTAGCACCCAAACGAAGCAAATTTCACGAATTTTGACGTCAAAATCGTATTCTACACCTTCGAAAACATCTGTACACAGAATTTCGTCTAATTTAGAACATATAAATTTTTCTCTGATTTTTCAAAGGGATTGAAATTTCGAAGAAAATCGAAATGGTCGGAAGTACGACTTATTATACATGAAATTGAAGCTCTTCTAGTGCAGATTAAGGTTAAAATAATTTCGGGTACGAAAGACTGTTCATTGAGGAGATATTCAATGAGAACGTGAAAAGTGGTTCTGGACGAATCGCTCTGCTACGCTCTAGCACCCAAACGAAGCAAATTTGACGAGTTTTGACGTCAAAATCGTATTCTACACCTTCAAAAGGATCTGTACACAGAACTTCGTCTAATTTAGAATATATAAATTTTTCTCTGACTTTTCAAAGGGGTACCCCTCGAAATTTCGAAGAAATTCGAAATGGTCGGAAATGCGACTTATTGCACATCAAATTAAAGCTCTTCTCGTGCAGATTAGGGATAAAATAATTTCGGGTACGAGAGACGGTTCATTGAGGAAATATTCAATGAGAAAGTGAAATGTGGTTCTGGACGAATCGCCTTAGTACGCTCTAGTACCCAAACGAAGCAAATTTCACGAGTTATGAGGTCAAAATCATATTCTACAGCTTCGAGAACATCTGTACACAGAATTTCCCCTAATTTAGAACATATTAACTTTTTTCTGAAATTTCAAAGAAATTGAAATTTAGAAGAAAATCGAGATGGTCGGATGTACGACTTATTACACATCAAATTAAAGCTTTTTTCGTGCAGATTAGGGATAGAACAATTTCGGGTACGAGATACAGTTCATGGAGGCAATATTCAATGAGAAAGTCAAAAATGGTTCTGAACGAATCGCTCTGGTACGCTCTACCACCCAAACGAAGCAAATTTCACGAGTTTTGAGGTCAAAATCGTATTCTACACCTTCTGTACAGAGAATTTCGTCTAATTTAGAAGATAGTAATTTTTGAGGTGAATACTTCATAAGGGACCCCGACCAGCTCGAGCGTTAGATTTCAACCGTTAAATTTGGCCAGAGCCAGGCACCCGCTTCGGGTGAAAGACAAAGAAAACAAGAGAGAGTACCTTTTTTCCTTCCTATTAAGCCCGGCTATGTATGTAATATTTCATAAAAATTATTATGGCTAAAAATGTCTGAATTGTAAACATTTTTTTGGAAATTTTCAAATTTTGTCGTAAGTCGCGGATTTTCCAAAGGACGGATTAGATTTCTTAGCTGCAACGGCCATTGTAAAAATTTTAGTATTAAGACTTAATTTACTACATTTCGAAAAGACCAGGACGAACAACTATCTGTTCGTCCTGGAAATTTCTGTTTCTGATACTCGACGAAGAATAAGTGGTAGGGAGGGGGGCATGGAACTTACGCCTATAGAATTGAGAAAAGAAAACTTACTTTATTCCAGGTACCCTTGGTACTTCACAACTAGATTTCGGTCGTCCGTCCAGATGATGATGATGATGTCCGTCTGGCCCGTTCATCGTAGGTATCATCCATAAATTGCTGGATTTGTCATTTCTATCGTTATTCAAACCCTAAACGAAAGGAAAAATGTAAAACACGGTAGTATAATAGTCCAACAAATATTACTACGTGGCATACTACCCTGGCCAGTACTGATCTCGGGTGGACATCAGGGGAGTGTATGCGAGAACAAATAGAGAGACAATAAGATCGAACGAGATAGAGCGCGAGGCGTGTTAGACACGACTTCATAATCACAGTAATATTCTCTATTCGTTCGTTCTCGACCCAAGATGTACACTGGTCGATAGTACCTACAGTGAGTGTCAGTTAAAATCGGACAACGAGCGATAAGGGAAACAGTACTATTGCATTTAGGAAAATATAATTTATTCAAAATGTTATAGTATATTTAAATAGAGACTAGTATATATCGTACCCATACGCATTCAATTTAATAAAATTCCAATTCTATAAAGTAATTTTCAAAATCGTAGAATATTGGCTTAAAATTAAACTACAAAATGAAATTAGCGTACAACAAAAATAGGTATAATTCTCAACATATAATATTAAATTCCTTAATATTCTTTTCGTCGAAAAATCGTCCTTTTGCACGATGGAGAGTACTAACAATTCTAGGCATCTGTTCCATCAAATTTACGGCATCTTGGCCCACTGGTCCTGTACAATGTTCCATAAATGTCTCGTGGAAGTAGAACATACCTTTCGAAGTCCCTGTCTGAGTTCATCCCACAAAAGCTCACTCGGATTGTCGTCAGGAGTTTGCCCGGTGACCACGTCATTCTTTCAAGAATATTTTGTTGTTGGTTATTTAAATACTTCTTGCATATGCAATTGATATCAATGCCGTATGTTTGGAGTCGTTGTTATGCATGAATATAAAATTTAATAGCAATTAAACGCTATTATTTTTAAATAATTTTCTTTTCTCATAATGCCTTCAATTTGCTGCAAGTTCAAATGAACATGGCATCCCTTCCTTGCTTCACAGTCAGGACGATACAATCCCGCAACATATTTCCTCCCCTTGAATCTTAAAATACGCCTCGCTTGTCCAAAAACTTCAAAGTGCGATTCCACTGTCACAACTCGTTTGAAGTCTTCGACCGTCCAGTTTCTATGCGTTTCAGTCCACTGCAATCGTTCTTGTCTGTTAGCCCGGCGTAGGAGAAGTTTTTTCACAGCAATGGGGCCGTGAAGATTTACAGATTCTAATCGTCCCTTTACTGTGGTGCCCGAAATTGGTTTCTCACGGCCGCGATTCATTTCTGCAGCAATTTCGGGTGCTGTCAGCCCTCCATCTCGTTAGCTTAAGAATTTTATGCGCTCATCGTCCGCGAACGACCTGGACGTGCGCTGGCTAGGGCTAATTGCCCGTGCCCGGGCGTTGATATTGCCTAACGATATCACTTACACATGCATCTTTTCCGCAATTTGGCGCAATGAATAGCCATTCTGATGAACAACAATTATAATTGCACGTATTCCTTGGCTTGGTGGCTGCCTCCTCGGCATTTCAGACACTTTTAATAAAACTATTTGCTTCAATACACACTTACTATCAATACAAGCACGAGCACGTTTGTCAAACAACTAAAATATTGATTATAATATGCAGCACTGTTAGAACAGAGTAATGTAAACTTCTTAAGCTTATTTATTAGTTATACTCATACTTCTATCCCGTAAAATAAACACAATAAGGGGATCGTAAATCTGTTCCATTAAAATGTCGTAAATTTTAATTATTATTTGATGGTGTTATTACCCTGAAATTCTGAAGGTATTTGTCCTTTGCGTACTAGAAACTTCATATATAGTTAAAGATCATAATAAGTGTCCGGACTAATATTGACGGTAGTATATATAGAGAGCGCCTGTGGTACATCCTTGCTCATCAGTGAACTGACATTTACAAACGTTTAGAATCTGTCAACCAGAAATTGGGTTCTGAATTTCGTAGCCCTCCACGTTCGCGATCTATCGTGGAACTTTCTGTCAAAACGTTTGTAACGAATAGCAAAGACATGATCCACCAAGTTTTTTAATAGGAATTTACACCAGAAAACAAGAACCTGTTACTTTCACCGATAAATCATTGACGAATTTGACCTTTTTCAATTAACAATTTTTATCTTGCGAAACGGTCCCCCCGATCCTTATTCGGCATGCACGTTGAAGTTTGGCTCGAACTCGAAGGTCGGTAAGTATCGAAACAAAAAACCAAAAAAAAAGTAAAAAGTGTACGTACATAATATCCTACCTGCATGGCGCTTTGGTGCAACGCAGAATCGCTATTCGTCCTTCGCCAGCTCGTGTCCGGCGGAGGACTCAAGAACGGACCCGTCGAATAGGGCGAGGTGTCGTGTTTTCTGTCTTGCGGCCTTCTAATCGGACCGCCCGGAGATCTCGTCCTGCTCTCCCGATGACTGTGACTCGCGATATTTGAGTGTGAATGAGATATATCGTCAGTCTGCAATTGGAGAAAGGAAATTGTCGTTATTTAATGAATCTAGCGCTTTCGATAAGGGTAGTAGAAATTTCCTAGTAGTACAGTGAGTCAAATCTAGGAACGCACTTCAAGGTCAAGGTGCAAATAGTAGGTTTCCACAGCGTATCTCATTTACCTAACGGTTGTGATCGTGTGGACATCGAGCACATATAATAATAAAAATAAATCTTTATTGTCTAAGCTTTACGCCACTTACAGGACAAATTTATAAACCATAGCAGTCCAATGCATGATAGTAATTATAAGAATTATTGCTACTAATTAATTATAATAATAATTATTGACCAAATAGATTAATTTTTATATCCTGTTCTGGATATTAAAATTTTGTGACCATTTGCGTAAAAGGAACATTCCGGAGCACATTGGACTGATATCCAGAAATATAAAAAGTTTGTACAGTAGTCTTTGTCGCACCCTTTATTTTAACTTGACGTTGAAGTCCGTGTCTATATTTGACTCACTGTAAGTTGAAAATGCGACTCGTACAAGAAAAGAAGGAAATTCGACATTTTGGGCAAGAAACCCAGAATGCAGAAATCAGCTGAAAACCTTGCGGGACGCAAAGAAAAGGGGTTCCTCGGGAAAATTTCAGAACGAACATTTCTACTGTAACGGCGATAATTCGTCATGAAATCTGCATTTTTAAAGAGGCGCGCGATGTGCTTTAATTAGTGTGGGGGTCAACTAATTAAGTGCGCACTCGCGGTTTAATACGCAGTTAATATTCGGCGCCATTGTACTATAAAAATTATGAAACCTATGTCTATAATATCACGCGTTATATGCAGTCCATCGGAAATGAAATTAATGTTCCTATTGTAAATTCGACAGTTTTTATTCTACATTGTTACCAACGTTGCGGCGATTTGTTTCCGGGGCGACCTTGACTTTCCGCACACGACAATCGTAGTCGCGCTAATACAATCTATTGTATAAGGAATCTAAAGCTAATTGGACAGCTAGTCGAACAGCGAAGGAATTAATGAGACGTGTTTTACAATTTAAATTAAACTCGAACCGGTTAAAATTATGATGATAGCATTTTGAGCGCGAAAAGTGTAACATTGAAAGATTCCCGTTCGAAATCGGTGATCTACGACTTCGCTCGGTTTTTGAGTTATAGCAACTGGTTAGGAAGAGGTTACAACAATAACAGCTTTAGCCTAAGATGATGACTCTGCGATCCGAGGGAATCTGCTAGACGAAGCAGCATCCGATTTGTATTTATTTTCGCTCCCGATTGTACTTTATGTGTCAAAGTCTTCAAAAATAAAAACTCACGTTTGAAATTTAGGATTTTAAGCACGTAAAACGGGCAATATACGTTCAAATTTTTACATGAAAAATACATGAAATTTTACATGTAAAAATGACACACAATGACCTTCAAAAATAGAACTTCATTTAAATCTGAAATATTGCGTGTAAAAATTGATGTAGAAATACACGATGGCAATACACAGCCAACTTTACCTCCGAAACTTCCTCATTAAATCTATACAAATGAAATTTGAAATTCGTCTTTTATTTAACATAGAGAGGGGTGGAGCTAACCCAGAAGATAAGTAAATAAATAATAATTGATGGTAAGTGCATGGATTGTGGTGTAGTAAGAACGGCCGGAAATTTATGAAATTGGGTGCAGCGAACGTAGCAAATTATACATAGGACAGTCCACACGCGCAATAGCTAGATCATTCAAAGAGAGCGTGGTACATTACCGTTATGGTACAATATATTCGTCGACTGTTACCAAGCATATGTATGAGAAGGTGCAAAATTGGATAAAATGTGTGTGTGTGGATGGGTACGAAACGATGCATGCACATACGTAAAAATACGAATCTTTTAGGCAAAGATTAATTTAAGATTGAATTTATTACAGGGAGATGTGATTTGTCGTTTGAATGAGTGTTTAAGTAAACAAGAGGATTGTTCGAAGTGATATGTCCCATCAACATAAAGAAAGGTGTTCACGAGAATTAAGGTGAGGAGAGTGCCCTGTCCCGGAATAACTTTTCATCCTAGTAAGTAGTAAAATATGTCTTCGAATTACAGAGGGGGAGTTTAGCTTACGCGAATAGAATTTATAAAATCGCAGTTTATTCACGATTGCGTCTTTTCCTGCTTGGTGATAAGCAAATATAACAGCATCTTTTTCTTGGCTTTTTGGTTTCCTCCCTGGTTTTTTGGACACTTTTAATAATAGTAACTATTTGGGTCAATATACATTTACTATCAATACACCCAGAAACGCGTTTGCCGAACAAGTATAATACTGATTATAATATGCAGCACTGTTAGGACAGAGTAATGTAAACTTCTTGAGCATTTTTTTATTAGTCACACTCATGGTTCTACCTTGAAAATAAACATAATGAACGGATCGTAAATTTGTTCCACAAGTGCCATTACTGTCGTAAATTTGAATTATTATTTGATGATTTTATTATCCAGAAAATTTGATCGTATTTGTCCTTTGCGAACTAGAAATTTCATAAATGATTTAATATCATAATATGATTTATATTTTAAATTAATGGTACAGTCATTAGGAATACTTTACATGTGTCCGAACTAATATGGACGGTAGTGTACATAATAACCCCAATATCCAAACTTTTCAAATCTTTCGACTGTTTTATTACTTTCCTTATAAGGACCTGCTTATATACGGGAATTCTCGCGGCTTTGACCGGCATTTCTACGAAATCGTGACGAGCGCAGATTTTTGCGGTTTGGACTCTTGCTTCCATACGATTAGTAATCAATTTCAATGACACACGAGAAGTTTTAACGAAACGCAGTCTAAAAGCGAAAGGAAGGATATCGCGGTCGCCAGTTTAATACTTTATTAACAATTATTGTCTGTTTAAATAAATAGAAAACGTAAATACGATATTTGGGAATTTAATGAGGTATTCAGAAATCAAGGTTCGTTTTGAAAAAAAAAAAACGTAAATAAATAAATGGATTAAACAAAAATCAAAATATCGTAATTCACTTTAACGTCCAGGTTTTCCTCTCTGGCTCGCATTCATCGATCTAAATGCAAATCGTTCGGTTCGATTACGAAAATTTTGTAGGAAAATAAATACTCGATTGTATCGGTACATTAACATTAATTATTGTTATGTTTATCCGGTAAGCGTGTTCTACGCTTATCTAAAACCGATCCAGATAAAAAGTAATCGTACGCGATAAAAAAATTAATATGTGTAACGGGCAGCGCGCAACTTTTTCGTAACGGTTTACGTTGATTAAAAAACGTCGAAATCGTATTATACGCGTCGGTCAGCGCGGAGGATAAATGCGCGTTAAAATAGTAAAAAAATTGTACGTCCTTTGCGAGTCGTTTCCGGTTTAACCGCGAATTAAAGGCGATTGGAGGTGACGGAGGCCGGTACGTTTTCTTTCGAAAAAATCGTCTAACGTAGCGCGCGTTTGTTTCTATATCATAAATAAACAATTACCGTCACGCGATCGGTTTCTAGTTTCGCTTCGGCGATTCTACGCCAAAATAGAGGGAAACGTGAGAAAACG
This sequence comes from Chrysina gloriosa, assembly GCA_038088585.1. Lineage (NCBI taxonomy): Eukaryota > Metazoa > Arthropoda > Insecta > Coleoptera > Scarabaeidae > Chrysina > Chrysina gloriosa. Next base: position 79,061,983 of record CM076088.1, on the reverse strand, counting down.
TAGTTTATTCTTTTGACTTCTGTTTCATTATTTTTTGTTTTGTTTTAACAATGTGTGGGGGTTTTCACATTTATAACCGGCAATTTCATTTCAAAATGTTTACAAGAGACTAGGAAAGCAAAACTTTCTTTTTTGGAGAAAACATATTTCCAGAAACTTTAGATACAAACATACATACGTATGTACAATGTTGGACATTATTGTCCGGAAAAAATTGAAACATGGCGCATATACATTTCTCGGTTGCAAATAATGCTTTGGCGAGTGTCTAAGAGAAAGCAAATTATACGAAGGACGTCTTCTAAGTTGTCACAAAAACTGAAAAAGAAAAACACTTCTTTTGGAACAAACTGCTTTATTGCTTTTTAAAATATTCGCTTTTAAGATTTGTCCACTTCCATTCCCGACGCCAATCACAAATGGCCTAGATGCCAAGGTAAAGAAAAAAAAAGATTTGTACACTTTTGCATGCGTTCAAATCGATTCTCGAAACATTTTTTCATTCTGAAGGTTGGTATCTCAAAAGCACGGTTCTTGAAGGCGTCGACAATTTCTTGAAGTCCTCACAATTGCTATCCACACACTGTTTCTTTGAAATCAGGGATCAGAAAGGAATCGTGTGAATACGGGACAATAAGTCGATGTTCTTCTCCTCCAAACAATCAATTGTTTGACGTGCTATGTGAGAGGTGGCATTGTCATGAAGCAAAATGATGCGACGTTTTCGGTTGACACACCATACGTATAAAATTGGAGAATAAGTATTTCGGTACAAACTAACTTTGTCCACGAAATACGACACCTTAGCCATCAAAAGCGAAAAGGTGAAAAGATGTAAAGCGCAATTATCCAATAATTTGTTACTACCGCATTGAGAATGTAGACTGCGGTGCACTGCGGCGTTTCGCAGAGCGTACGACCAGCGACCGATACGACCGACTTCCTCTCTGTCGTTTATCGGGGCGAACCTGTACGCTTCATTCCTTTTTCTCCTACTTTAATCATCGACGTGCATTTTCTGTCGTAGCTTAAATTAGCGAAGCAAATAATATTGCAGTGATTTTCTTTCGGATTTCCGAGTTATCCTTTTTGTATTTCGCCCAGAGTTTTTGTACCTATCTTTTTATGCCGATTAATGTGAAGAAGAAAAACGAATCACCCAGTAAATGTTTCTTTTTGGCTACATTTTGTCCAGAAGTTCACGGTGTTGGAAATAAGAAATGATCGGGAACTGAACAAGAAAACAATAGATCTTTGTCTCGTTGTTTGCCTAACTGGAGCGAAAATATTCGTTTTTCCTTTTCTTTATTTTGGATGATAGTTTACATCGATTATTCGGCCGTAATGATTTATAGTTGTGTATTATTGTATTAACCGATTTTTGCCCAGTGTTCCCCAAGTACAACATTATTTGTTTCGCTACCCTACCCTAAACCCAGCGATGATGTTACCTCTACCACTTTTAACTTATTAGATTAGTATGTAGCGTCTATTTCATTTGTGAAGTATAAGTTTTGTGCTCAGTGAGTCAGAAGATGTAAAAGTGGTGGTTTCCTCTTTTTTACATAGGTTTGCAACTTTCTGTCAGCGATGTCGTCTAAGCAGTAGCTAATTTTTTTGTAAAATATTTGTTTTATTATTAATTTATTATTATTATTAATATACTACAGTGAAATCTCCCATAAGCGGCATCTCCTATAAGCGGACAATTTTAGTGCCACCGTTTTGCCTAAATGTGTTTTAAATCAGACACAACCTCTATTAAGGGGACTTTCCCTAAACGGACCCGGACAACATAAAATCACAAATTAGTTAAATTCCTCTCCTTTAAGCGGACAATATGGAGGACCGAATAGAGAAGTTAAAGCTTTAACCAAATCTATCGACCATTTAGAGGCCATATATTTTGCGAAAACAGCTCGGGAACAAGTTACCGACATAACTATTAAAAACTGTTTTCGAAAAGTACATTTTTGTATGGCGATCTTCCTCCTTCTCCGTATGAAGATTTTGATGCAAATGAAGAAATTCCTTTCTCCGTCTACGTATAAATTCAAAAATCATTTGTGGCGACGGACGATATTAACGTTGACCCCGCCGACTTCATTAATTTGGATAGTGAACTTGCAATCGAAAACGAAGATTTTGATTCTGCCATAAAAGAAGCTATCTCAAATCCCGATGCAGAATTAAATGAAGAAGATGATATTGTCGATGATGTGTTTTTTGAAACTCCAATAAAAAATCATTCTGATGCCATAACAGCAGCAAAGAATATAAAATTGTTTGCAAAGAATGAAGGCGACATATGTAAAAGGCTTTGAATTTGCTGTAAATTTAGAAGCTTATTACGTTGACAAGTTATTTCAAAGCAAACAAAAGAAAAAACAAACCACATTGTTTGACTTTTTACGAAAACTGCTTAAGGATTGTATATATGTGTTATATAAATTGTATATGTAAAATAAATTAATCTACTTCCGAAACAACATATTATATAGATACATCTTATTATACATGTACACTCCCAGTCACGGTAGTTGGGACACCTCGTCATATTTAGGATATTGTGCAATGAAAATTCAAAATCTTACACAATACTGAGAATTCTACTGCGTAGTAATTATTACTGGTAAGTGGATCATACAGCATTATTAGGAATGCTGCACTAATGGATTTACAATAGAACTTAATCTTAATTACAATAATCCCTAATAATCGCAATATAACGATTTCATAGTATTACCGAAAGAAATATTCAAGTAGTATTACAATGCTTTATGTGTCATAAACATTTACAAGGGTATTTCCAAGAACGATTTTATGGTCATCAAGGTATTATCCTATACCTCTAGTACCTCGGCCCATTCAGTTTACTTCTAAACGTCTCCGTGTACGCGCGAAGTGCAAGTGGGCGAATTTTGAAAGTATTAACAGTTAAAATGCCGCGTGGAAAACCGATCAGTGTGGAAAAGCCATCGTCCGTGATCACACTCGATAAAGAAGGGTATTCTGTTCGACAAATTGGCGAAAAAGTGCATCTGGCAAAATCTAGTGTAGCCAATATTATAAAACTGTACCGTACAACGGAAAGTTTAAATGACCGTGATCGACCAGGTCCGTCTCGTATTACGACCAACGTTGATGATCAGCGAATCGTGTTAATTAGTAAACGAAATAGAAGACTGACAGCACCACAAATAGCAGCAGAATCGCGATCGTCAAAACGCGGTGTCAGTGAGGACTATTCAACGTCGCTTGCGAGAGCCAAACCTATTCGGACGAATTGCTGTACAGAAACCGTTACTAAGGTGAACCAATCGTTTAAAACGATTACAGTGGGCCCAACGACATCGAGATTGGACGGTGGAGGAGTGGAAAAATGTGCTTTGGACCGACGAATCCAAGTTTGAAGTGTTTGGACAAAATAGAAGAGTTTATGTTCGGAGATCAAAGACAGAAAAAATGCTTCGCGAATGTCTAGCACCCACTGTAAAACATGGTGGTGGCTCAGTTACGGCGTGGGGTTGTTTTTCGTACGCAGGAGTAGGAGATCTCGTTCGGATAGAAGGTATTATGAGAAAAGAACAGTACAGAAATATTCTAGAGCATAATGCTGTACCTTCTGACCAGCGATTGATAGGGAGAATTTCACCTTCATGCAAGATAATGATCCTAAACATACGGCGTTAGTATGTAGGGATTATTTGAGTACACAACAAACACAAAATACCTTGCAAATAATGTCATGGCCTCCACAGAGTCCCGATCTTAACCCGATCGAACTCTTGTGGGATGAGCTGGATAGACAGGTACGAAAAGTGGCTGCAACTTCGAAACAACACCTTTGGGAAGTTTTACAAGAACACTGGAACAGTTTAACACCCAACACACTTACAAAACTTATCGAAAGAATGCCCAGAGTTGTTCGAGCCGTATTGAATGCAAAAGGAGGATTCTTCGACGAGAAGAAAGTTTAATCATTGTATTTGATAAATATTATTATTTGCTATCATTTTGTCATAATAAACCAATATTTTGTTATATATAACTGATTTTGTGTTTTATTTTTATTTTTGGGCAAGTTAAATACTTATATTGAAAAAATATTAACTGTCCCAACTTCCGTGACTGGGAGTGTATGTTAAATTTATTTAAAATATGATGTTTGCTTTAGAACTTACTGTTTGTTTTTATATTTTGAAATTTACCGAAAATATCATGTTTACTTGAGAATTTATTATTTGTTTTTATATGTTTACAAGTTTAGTAAATTGGTAAATATATTACAACTTTTTCTTCTCACATTCTATTAAAAGGACACCTGTGTTAAGCGGACAAAAATTGTGGCACCGTTGATATTCGCTTATGGGAGATTTCACTGTATATATTATATCATATAATACATGGTTATTATTAAAGAGGAGAAACAACGAAAACAAAAACACACGTATTTATTCTGCGAAGAATAAATATAAAACTAGTCTAACTATGTATAGCTACAATTTTTTCATTGCCTACCTATTATTATTAAAAAAAAAATTCGTTATTAGATGTTTTTCTAAATTTTCTATCTTAAACGATTGCCATCTGTCGTCTAGTAAGTGTTCGAACATAGTGAGAGATCGTTCAACATCGACGGAGGTACTGGGAGCATTTTTTAAGTTGGCTGAAATATAATCTAATTTAATGCCATCTGAAAAGTCCCCATTTAAAATATTAGAAACTTTTGAAAAAATTTTCAATCCTTCATATGTTTCTAATACTAATTTTAGCTTTTTAACAATTATTTCACCTGTTCCTTTAACAGCTGACAAATCTTTATTACACACTCAGTCAAATGCAATTTTCTTGATTCAAATTTCAAAATTGTTCTTGCTACTACAGAAAAATTGCCATCAATAAATGCTAACTGACTTGGTATTACATCATTTTTTTAACATTTTTTTGCCTCTTTTATAGCATTTGAATCATCAAATGATTCCAAAACAATTCTTTTTATTATGTCATAACTTTGTGAATAAAAAATGGAGGCATCTAACCATGTTCCCCATCTCGTAATAACTGGTTGTGGAGGTAACGATAAATTGGGGAAATGATTTTTCGTGAAACTGAATTCGTAATGGTGATTTTACAAAAATTATCTTCACATTACTAATTATAATAGGATGCTGATTTCGAATGAAAAATATGGTATTTAATTGTGAATACAAAAATGGGTTTTTAATTTTTTTAGTTTTTCTCAACTTCTACCTATCTAAAACGTGTTCGAATTTGCAGGGATTACGAATTTCCGGAGTTCGGATTTGAGGTGTTTAACTGTAATTAAAAGGAGACGATGTTGAAAAATAAAATACATATTGTGTTTTGTTCAACTTCCTTAACTAAAATAATTCCCTCATCATTTTAAATACGCGATTAAATTATGTTTTTCTTTATATTTTAGCCAACATCTGTGTGTTACATTCAGTTGAAGGAAAATTATTTAAAATTAATTTTTGCAATTTTGTGTTTTCGAGTGTACATTTGTGACCTTTTTCCGATCGTTCGATTCCCTAGTAGGTAAAAAGGGCCTGCGTATTTTTCGTAAACTGACCATCACAACTTTCTAATTTCATCGGACCGTTAGTAAGCCCTCGCACCCTTCAGTGACATTTAAATACAAATCGCGCGAATTTTACTTTAGTCACTTGCTGACACCCACACACTCGACACTTCACTTAGTGCCTCTAATTGTACGTAAAGATTGACACACTCACACACCTCACATATACACACAACTATCACCGGAGCCCCCGCCTCCGTCATTTTGCTACCCAGCAGACATCAAATATAAGCTTCGAAGCGCCATCTTCAAGCTCAGGTACCACGCAGTAAGTTGGCCCCTATCGTTTTAATTTAGCTAATTTATCTTTCGTATTATTACCCCACACCACGCATTCACACATTCACACACAAACGTACGACCACGCATTTCCTAAATTGAAATCGCATTTGATTATTGTTTCTTTGCTTTAATTATTTAACAATTTAATCAATAAACGTTCTCAAAGGACAGTGTTTCTTTTATTTACCAAGCAAATAAATACGTGTTTCATTTCAGCTTATTTTAATCCTTTTGCACTTCTCCACGATCACCTTTACCAAAATCTTATTAATGTTATTACGTAACGGAAGTGTCAAGCTAGCCGCTCAATTAATTATCAACTCAATCATTTCTATTTTTCAACAAATCAAACACCCTCCAATCAAACACACACACCCTTATTATCAACACTCAACCCCACTCAAGCTCCCGCGTAGTTAACAGTTTGACTGAAGATCAAAAGTTTCTATGCTACGCTCGAAACTTTTCAGCCTGCCTTCGTAATTTTATTACATTTTCTTTTTGCAATGCCGCCGGAATAATTTTTAGCTTGGACCTTGCTTTTACGTCCTTGGAATAGGCCGTTAAATTAAATTCACACATATGTATGTAATTATTTTAATGCATGCGTAATTGCGGCGATAATCAGTTAGGTATCGCTTTGCAACTTAATTAATAAATCGGCGTCGTAATGTAAACCGGAAAAATCTATCGATTGTGGGGGTTGGCCGCCGCAAATCTAATGAATGCGTGCTACGCACGACATACGAAACGCCGTCCAATTATAAATCGATTTTAATTCCTAGAAATTAAAACGACGTTTCGACCTTGCGAGGAAAGAAGAATGAACAAAATTCGACGTGTTTATTTTTAAACGATAATTCCGGCGGCGGCTCCTACATTAGTGCTGTCGAGCTGCAGAACCACCAGAATAAATCCTCAATTTATGCATTAAGCATTAAATATTAACATTTAGCATTTACTGAGTATTTCATTAAAAAAATAAAGTTTCCATAATTTCATCGTGCGTAACTGACATTTTAATAATTATTTGCTCCTACGAAAAACGCCACAGCTGTACAATCATACAATCGCAAGTGCAACGCATTCATAATTTCCGAGAAAATCGTCTCTGCTCGTCGCAGCTCTTTGCGATACAGATAAATTCGTACACGACGTAAATCGAGGATATCCGACGGTCTTTGGCACACGGGCGCGAGAACGTCGAGATGAGCTGCATTTTCGGCCTGTGGGAGTCGGTCGGTGTTAATGTACGCATCGCGGGCGTTTAAAATTACAATTACGTGTCAATGTGATGTAGAAATGGATATTGTTTTTAAACTCGGCGAAACTAAGTTTCAAAACCTTAACTTTCAACAACAACTGCTAGTAAAAGAGCGTGGACGTCCTCTTCCTGTACTCAACATTGAAGTAACTGGTAAAAGTCGTGTAAAAACTTATAAAAGAGAATTTAATAAATACATATATCTGGGTAATAATAGGATTTGTGGCTGTGGCGAAAAAATCTTGTTTTTGTTCTCCGTGTTCATTGTTCGGAACTGATTAGGAAGAAGAAATTTGGTGGGAAAAAGGCGCACATGATTTAATAGATTTAAGCGAAAAAGTGAAAAAACATGAAACAAGCCATGCCCATGTCAGCAATCAAATGAAATTGGCCTTATTTGGGAAAGTGACTGTTGAAGCTCAACTTGATCCTGCTTATTGGATAAATATACAAAAGTGCAACAAGGAAGTGACGAACAACAGGTATGTGTGTTATCAAAATTTATTGGCTGCATAAAATTTTGTGGCGCTTTCGAGCTAGTCTTAAGAGGACGTGATGAAAGTGAATCATCCGAAAATGTCGGTATTTTTCGGGGTTTGGTGAATTTTACGCCCGAACTTGATAAAACACTTAGTGAACATCTTAAAAATGCAATGGTTTTCAAAGGTATCTCGAAAATGATACGAAACGAGATTTGAGATTGCATGCTGGAAATGTATCGTGAGGAAATTCTTTGCGAAATAAATAAAGCCCCGTTTTTAGCAGTGATTGGCTGATGAAATTGGAGAGGTTTCCTCTAAATTTCGAATGGTGATTGTTCTTCGTTTCGTTACCAAGGAGGGAAACCCGGTAGAAAGGTTCGTGACCCTTCTGCTTCCCGACAATCAGAATGCTATATCGTGTCATTAGCTAATAATATTTTTAATGTTATTGACCCTATTTTCAAAAATGATAAAAAAGCTCATTGCTCAAAGCCATGACGAGGCAGCTGTAATGAGTGAAATACATGGCGGAGTTCAGGCAATAATCAAAGAAAAATACGAGAATGCACATTTCGTACTACACTGCTATGCTCATCAATTAAATTTGGTGATGTCACGAGCATGTTCAATTAATTCTCAGGTACGACTCTTCTTCGAAGATTTACATGACATACCTGGATTTTTTAGTCATTCGCCGCAAAAACTCGCGGTTCTGAAGCAATTCATAGGAGAAAATGTACCCCATCCTGCACCTACGCGTTGGAATTTCAATATTCGTACGGTTAATGTGATTTCCGAGCTCAGAGATTCTATTATAGAAGGTATGAAACATCGAGAAGAAGATTCAAATGCAATGACGTGCAAGGAAGCAAGAGGTATTCGCCGTATTCTGGAAGATGCAAATTTTACTTTTTGGCCGACTGTTTTTCATTATATTATGCCACATGTTGAAGTTTTATATAACCAACTGCAACAAAAAGGACATGAATCCAATAAATGCACAAAACGTGGTAAATAATTTCTAGATCATACAGCAAGCTTCAAATTTTACTACAGTCCCTCGTGATGCAAAAAGGAAACGTGTAAATAATAGCAAAGAAGACCACCGTATTGCATGTATAGAAGTTTGTGATGTTATTATAAATAATGCAAAAGAACGCCATGCTTTTACAAACCGCTTGGTTGCCGCATCGCTCTTGGAATTCAGACAATTTTGAAAATTATAGCCATTCATTTCCTGAATATAACCTGGACTAACATGTGCTGCTTATAATTTTTGGGAAAACGACGTCTGCGAACGGAGCTGTCAGTTTTATATTCAAATTTTCAGCGCGGGATATTGAAAGGTGCAGTGCCTTCGTTAAAATTTATAATTTCTAACAATTTGGAAGAAACGATGGCAGAAACTAAAAACTTGTTGGAAATTCTGACGACTACTTCCACGACGACTGCTGAAGCCGAACGTAATTTCTCCACCTTGAAGCAGATAAAAATTTTTCTTAGACGTTCAATGTGTGAAGATCATTTATCTGCTTTATCGATGCGTTCAATAGAAAAAGAAATTCGTCGCATCAGTACCGAATTTCAACGAGAAAGTAATTAAAAAGTTTACCTCCAAAGAAGAGAATGAAATAGGGGTAAGTTCAATTGACTCTGAAATTTTCCATATTGTTGTAAATTTTATTACTGATATTTTCTGTTTTTCATTATACCTAAATATTATTTATATTTTTATTATCGGGTTATTGTTATTAGTCCAAATTATTATTGGAATGCCGCAACATGCTTAATGGCCTGGCCACTCAGAACCAGATCACCATGGTCTGGGTGCCAGGACACGGGGAAATGAGATGGCAGACATCTGCGCAAAAAAGGGGCTGAGAGAAACTTTACTGGACCTACCCCACCTTTTGGGTTTAACAAAGGTCTCCTTAAAGGTGAGATAAAGAAATGGACAGCGTCCATTACAATGAAACACTGGAATGAGACCAGCGGGCTGGAACATTCCAAAAAATTTCTGAGCTTCGACGCTAGGAGGGCGGACCTCGCCCTAAAACTGGACAGGGGAAGCTTAAAAACACTGACAGGGGCACTCACAGGCCACTATACCTGTAACAAGCACCTTCACAAAATGGTCTTATGCAACACGGACACTTGCAGATTCTGCGGTGAAGAAGAGGAGTCAATGGAACACTTGATCACTAACTGTGGGGCACTAGGCCACAGGAGATATAGACTACTACATGCATATACGCTGAGTGAGGAGGACCTATTTACACTCCCATTGAAGGAGCTGATCCTGTTCCTAAGCGTATTAAATAAATAAATAAAACAAACAAGGGGAAGCACAATAGATCAACGTGGTCGCAGGGCAAAGGGCCATTTTGGGCCAGACCCCACCTCATTACAATACAATACAATACAATTGTTATTAGTATTATTACTTTAAACTGGTTGTGGTTCGTGCAGATCACCCACCTTGAAATGTCAGGAGCCGCCACTGTTAGGAAAGATTACCTGAGGATGGGATAAGAAATTAGAGCGAGTTTGATCTTCCCACTTACGGGACGTGAAACGCTATTTACAGTCAAGTGTTTGCCTCTAGATTTAACACCTCAAAAAATTCTTCTCGTACATCGTCTCTCGAAAATATCATTTCAAATTTTTCTGACGTAATTTAATATAACGTACCTGCCAAAAGATAGGTACACCAAACCCATTCATCGATTCGAGACGAGATGCGATCTCGCGTTATGTAGACAGGTGCACGATCGCGCCGAACATACATACATACATACGTATTGTACGTACATTAGAAGCGAATCACGTTTCGTTACATAAGCAGTGGTAATTTACTTGTCGTAGCCTTGTTAAAAGCAAATATTGACGGGTGTAACTCCGCGCGTTACTCACGCTCGTTTAATTGGAAACACACTTCGCTGTTGATTGTTTCTTTCGAACGGAGGAGAAAAAGAGAAAGGTCGAGTACGTCTGATATGTCGTAAAGGTGTGAAATATCGCGTTCGTATTATTAAGTAGAAAAGTGCTAGTAAACCATCTCTTATATAATCGTAAGGAAGGTTATGGGAAAATTCGTTACCGCAATGGTAAATAATGTGTTTCGTCATCTTTTGAAGTAACCATAACTTGGATTAGTGACAGTAATACGAGGGGCGCTTTTTAAGTTGGAAAATAGGAAAAAAAAACATTTTTTAGAACAAACTTTCCAAAATGTTCGCCTTCAAGGTTGTTACACTTTTGCATGCGTTCAAACCAATTCTCAAAACATCCTTTCCACTCTCTGTTGTTAATCTTCCAATGGTTCTTATACTCGACACCATAAAGATCTGTACAAAATGTGGTTTAAGGAGAGACTCTACACTTCAAGTTTAAAAATCGATTTTTGCATTTTTTGAATCTATATGTATCTAAAAATATTCCAGTGAAAGGATTTTGTCGAGAACATATTCCTTCCCAGGTTTTCGGGACCTCAAAAGTATCCATCTCCGGCCTTTTTATGCATCTAAGCGCGACGGTATCAACCCGTACCCTTTTCCAGGAACAGTTTCTTTCGTGGACTGATCATCCAGTTTATTTCTGGCATATTTTCCATGTGTGTGAATGTGTATGTGTGGTTTTGTGTTGTCATACGAAATTCGTTGATTAGCTCAGTGTCGAACCGAGTGTCGGGTCGAAAACATACCAATCGCTCAAATTTCGTAAAATTTTCATTTCTCGGATTATTTTGTCCACGAATGGATTCGAAAAACAAGCACAAGAAGGGCTAAAGTCGCGTGGCTGGTCGTACGAAAAAGAGAAAAATAATAGCCCTATTTTGGCGGAGAATAGTACAAGCGGTCGTTCGGAGCTACTATTTCTGCTGCTTTTTCGTATTGTATCATGGAGTTTCGGTCTTTGCTGCCATTGCCGAAAATGTCGTCTGTAAAGCGTGCCATGGAAAAGTAACATTTTCCCAAAGTGATAAAGATGGGGCGGGATTCAAACTGACAATGCGCTGTGATAATTGTGACGACAAAATTGTATCAAATTACCCTCAAATTTCATCCGCTTACGAAGTGAACCGCCATTTAGTAGTCATGTTTCGTTTACTCGGTGGTGGATACGAGGGTGTGAATAAAGTTTTGGGGCTCATGGATATTTGCGGGGGAATCGCGATATATACGCTTGCCTTGAAAACGTCGAGATAGCTGCACGTAGCGTTAACGACACCGTGTTACGGATAGCTGTAAATGAGGAGAAAGAGCTCAACTCATCGCACGGGAACGTGGCCGAGGATCTTACCGTTTCGGGGGATGGCACTTGGAAAAAACGGGGCCTTACTTCGTTCCAGCTTCTGTCAACTGTGCAGCAATCAACAAAAACTCGACGAATTTCAAGAGTGGTATAGACATCACGAGGAAGATTATTCCATCAATCACACAAGAAGTGCGGGAAAGATGGAAATTGAAGCGATCGTATCAATGTTTCAAGCGTCACGACCAAAGCGCGGTGTCAAGTACGTTCGATACATCGGCGACGGGGACAGTAAGACTTTCAAAGGAGTTCCCGATTCGCAGCCATATGGGGACGAGGTAATTGTAAAAAAGAGTGCGTCGGTCACGTCGACAAGCGTATGGAGTTGCGACTGCGAAAAATGAAGAATAGAAGGGAATAAAGGTGTTGGTGGAAAGGGTAAGGAGAAGCTAACCGATCAGCTTATTGGACAGCTCACAAAATTTTATGGGCTCGCGATTCAAACTGCTAAAACCTATTTATGAAAGTCTCTCATCAAATGATTTACTGGGAAGATGTTTGGGCGCCCACAACCAAAATAATAATGAGTCACTGAACGGCGGCATTTGGAGCTTGTGTCCCAAGCATTTGCATTCGGGGAGGCAGGTGGTCCAAGTTGCGACTTATTTGGCGGTGATGATCTTTAACGAAGGTTTTGCATCAATTCTACAAACGATGGAAGTCATGGGGATCACCTCGGTGTCTCACGCTGGAACGTGCGCCGCTTGACTCAACGAAAACCGTACAGACCGCTCCGAGCGCAGAGTCAGTGACGCGGCAAAAAGGGCCCGAATTGAACAAAGGGAGGGGAATGTGGCCAACCAGGAGCAAATTCGGGAAGAGGGAAAGAGGGAGAGCTTTACGGCTCTGGCATAGCAGATTAATTTGTAAGTTCTCCAATCATGTTTTATACCGTTATTTATCTTTAAACGCGATTTCCCAAAAGTTACCTTTTTTGAGCTGGATTGTATGCCTTTCACTAGAAATATTTATCGAATGGACTCAAATTTTTCATTTGTTCAGTAAACATGTCTCTCTGATTGGCCGAGCACGATTTTCAAAATTTTAACTTCTTTCATTTTTATAGCCCCCAACAGGTCAAAAAATTGAGTGAAATTTCAAACTTTTAATTTAATATTGCATTATTTAAACAAATTTCATGTCGCGAAAAATTCGCCTCGGCCGATTATAGCCAAGACGATCCTTAATTAAAAATATATTTTTTTGGTTTCAGATAACCCAACTGGTCCATATGATACAACCATGACACCCATGTTTTTTCTTTTGTAGCGACGTGTTCAAAGACGTTCCAAGGTCGCGGAATTCAATTTTTTAAATTTGCAAAAATGCAGAGTTAAAGTAGAAGGACGTATGTATCTTTAATTTAAAAAAGAAGTTTGTGTTAATATCTTTAGTAGATCCTTTGCAATTAATTCCCGAAAAATAGGCCTGATTTTCCCGCTGAAGTATAGAGCCTCCCTTTAAAAATATCAAATTTTACTGGATGATTCATCTCTTTTTGTCAGAACCGGAAATCTGAAGGTGCAAAAGGAAAACTGCACGGAGGGTGTAAAACAACTTCTAATTTCGGGCTCATCACTGTCCTCATCGTTTCATTTCTGCAATGTGGACTAGCTGTGTCGTGGTACAAGAAAAATTTGTTCTTTGTTCTTACTCTACGGATGCGATTCTTTAGTGACCGCGTAAAATTTTGCAGCGAATTAATCGTTGCTGATTTCTTCGCTGGTGGAACCGTTTTGAATTTCCTACACGTGAAGATTCAGGACGACGATATTCCATTGACTGCTGCTCGCTTTCGGGGTCATAATGATAATCTTCATCAAAATCACCTTCACATCGATAAAGGTGATTGCAAGGACTGTGGTGTAATTTACTGACACAAAATATCACATCGGTTTATACGGTTGTTGAAGATGCTTGCCCCGAGCTAGCGAAACACGTGTCACCGATTTTATTATAAACAATTGTGTGGTGAGGAGTTTACCGATGTGATATTTTCACATCGATACTAGTTAAGAATTTCTCGACAAATGCTTTTTCTTTATTCTTTCATTCCATCGCGAGACCCATCTAGTACCATTTCTTTCTGCAATTCAACGTCTGAATAATGTACTACTATACTCTTTCTTGACTAATACCTAATTGCCGAGCAATTTGTCTTCGCGTAATCCGGCGATTTCCTTGAATCAGTGCATTTACTCGTCTTTGATTCTTCTCATGCCTCCCCGATATGAGTCGACTTGTTCGCTTTTCGTCAAACGCTTTCATTTCGCCTCCATAACCGAGTTTTGCGCGTCAAATCCACTGGCGAACATTCTTCATTGCATGGAAATCATTGCCATAAACATCTTTCAAACGCCTGTAAATTTCGATGGGCGCACAACTTTCCAGCGTTAAAAATTCATTACTCACGGATCGTTGCTTTGTACGCATCTCAGAAATCGAACTCGTGATAAATGACACGATTACTCAACGACAGTGCACAGGAAACTAAAATTTTGCATGTCAAAACGAGACACTCGAAACTACAGTTTGCAGATTAGAACTTGTTTCTATCCCCACTACTCAAACAATGACGTTCTTGGAGATCTTAAGGCTGATGGAGACTGACAAGACCTTCTTGACAAGTAACTTGTAAAAAATTCTTTCAAAATCGTGGATGCTGCCAACTATTATTATATGAATTTTGGTTCCTAAATGTCACGCAGTGTAACCAACCTTTAAACCCCTAAAGCGCAATCGAAGTACCATAAAACTAGACTTGACTATAGTGCGGCCCAAGTAGATTTGAGTTCCGGCATATACATATGTAAACTACACTTTCTCTGCGTTTACTTTATTGTTAAATTGTACATCATTTTCAGCTATTTAATCATGGCCAGTGTCAATTACGCGAAGGAAGAGGTTCTAATTCTGCTATTCTATTTGGTTTCATTAAACCACTATTTCGACATGTTTGTTTGAGTTGCCAGCCTCTTTTCTCAAAATAATACAACATGCACCAGTTTTCTTGGCAAAGTTTCAAGTTAAAACTCGGACTTCCCCATTGCAACTATTTCCCTTTGACGTGTGTAATTATGGGAGAGCGAAAATTTGTACAAGAATTTTTTGTTAGTGTCCATCGGCCTTTATATATCAATCCGTCCTCGTATATACACCCTCTGTCCCAAAAGTAACCGCAATGCGTCTATAAATCAGAAACCAGTGGCGTCATCTCTTGATAGTTGATTGATTATTGTAGTGGGACTCTTCCTTACCAACCTGACAAAATTTCATGATATTTGGTGCATAGTCAGCTGATACATCACGCATCCTGTGAGAGTGTTTTTCGTAAACGGTCAGAAAATGAGTCACGAACAACGAGTCAATATTAAGTTTTGTTTTAAACTTGGAAAAACTGCAACCGAGACGTATGAAATGCTGCAAATTGTTTATGGCGACGATTGTTTGTCGAAGAGGCAAGTGTTCGAGTGGCATCGACGATTTCGTAAAGGCAGAGAAGATGTTAACGATGACGAAAGAGCCGGTCGTCCTTCGACAACTTTGGCCGAGGCAAATGTGGAAAAAGTGCGCGAATTTGTGAAAATTTCGAAGAAATCGTCAGTGAGATTTATGGAAATGGAGCTTGGCATCCCTAAAACAACTATTCAGCGCATTTTGACTGAAACCCTTGGTTTGAAGAAAGTCAATTCGAAGTTTGTTCCGCACAAATTGACCGACGACCAAAAATCGCTTCGAATCGAACACTCCAAAGACATTATTGCACGAGCCCGTGTAGATGAAAACTTCTTGAAAACGATTGTGACTGGTGACTAGACGTGGTGCTTTCAATACGAACCAGAAAGCAAACGTCAAAGCGCAGAGTGGAGGTCACCAGAAGAAGGAAATCCGAAAAAATCACGAATGGAGAAGTCGAAAATCAAGTCAATGCTGATTTCATTCTACGATTCGAAGGGAATTATCCATAAGGAGTTCGTTCCATACGGCTCAACGGTTAATGGTGCATATTACCTCGATGTTATGAGGCGTTTGCTGGGTCGCATTCGTCGTGTTCGGCCCGAATATCGCGAGCCAGGCAGCTGGAGATTACTGCACGATAACGCACCGTGTCATCGAGCAACGATTGTCACCGATTTTTTGGCGAAAAATGAAATATATTCGATACAGCACCCACCGTATTTGCCTGATCTGTCCCCATGCGATTATTTCCTGTTCCCTCGTCTTCATTTGAAGCAGAAAGGAGTTCGTTATGCATCCGTAGACGCCATTCAAAGATCGACGACCGGCATCCTAAAGGCCATCCCAGAGATCGACATGAAAAAGTCGTTTGAAGCACTCGTTGACCGTGCAAATCGATGTATTGTAGCACATGGAGAATATTTCGAATAAATACAATGATTTTTGTGGACATAACATACATAGCGTGCTTTATTTCGAACTATTGCGGTTACTTTTGGGACAGAGGGTGTACATTAATAAAAAAGCAAGTTTCAATACACGAAGAAAGAAGTTCAAACTGATTTTTACAAGCACGTATCAGAGATACCCAAATCGTTCTGTCCCAGCTCCTTGCATTTTCTTAGGAACCCATCGAACTTCTTTGTAACAGATTTTAACTAAAACTGTAATTTCTTTCGTTACGAAGAAAATAGGAATAGGCGGATTATATCTGTGCTAAATATGGGAACGAACTCCAACAAAATCTTCATCAGTCGTTCACGAAAAATGAAAATCCGCGAGGAGTTCTCTCCCTCCAATTCGTTCGTTTCTTCGTTCGGTTTTCATTGCCATCGCGTTCGGACGATTCCGCAGACCTTGACTGTTAATAAGCAGGCCCATAAATATTCAGCAGTATGTACAACGAAAAATTTTTTTGAACCTAATTAATCTTCGGCGAGGCGAAAATTTTACTGTTCGTCGTAAATTTCGTCGCGCACGGGTTCGGATTTCGTGGCGAAGCGCTGTACAAATCTTTCGAGATAACGCATTCGTATTTTGATTTGTTTGCGGTAAAATATCCTAATCGTATCGCCCGAGTTTTTTTTTTTTTTTTTTCCCTCTTCAATTGACGTATTTAAAACAGCTGATCGCTGATATGCACGACGATCGACGAATTGCAGGGAGCCAGCTAAACGACGTATCTAATAAAGCGATTTTCTGGAGAGACTATCGTTATTTCGTCGCGTTTTTGGGGAGCACGAATACCTTGAAAGGACGCGAGGCATAAGATCGGGGGACGAGGTGTAACGTGTATTAAAATGAAATTGTGTTAATTTATGCTAATGCGCATAAAATGTATCGTACGTCTAGAACGATAAAAAACAGTTAAAGTTAAGATAAAATATTTTTTGGACCCGAACAGATCTTTACTGAGGTGGAACCCTAACCTGTCATAAACTTTGTATTTCTAAACTAAAATTTCGAGGTACCTTGAGTATGCTTGCAAACGAGTTTTATCGGATGAAAATCCCGGTTTGAAAGAGTTTACCAAAATCATCGGATCTTCGTGATTCCTAACCGATAACTCTAAAACGGGCGAATATATATTTATATAATCATTTTCCCTTTTACCTTGAGATGTCAGGATAGTGCTCTATATGTTGAACAAAAAATGGCGTCATTCATTCTTGTCCATTGCCAATGCTTTTGCTTCAGTCCCTTTCAAATTTTTCTATGTATTTCTATGATCAGTTTGTTCCACGTCTGCTTTGGTCTACATCTGCGTCTTCGATACAAAGTTCTTGCCTCCCATATCTTCCTAATATGGCTTATCACCATCTAGTCTATGTAAACGTCTCCACCATCCTAATTGTCGTTCTTCCACCACTTCCAAAGCCGGTATAACTTTAAAATATTCCCTTATTTGTTTGATTCTGATTCGGTTTCTTCTTGTTACACCTTTGACGCCACGTAGATACATCATTTCCACCGCCTGTACTCTGCTTTTCTTTCTCTGGTGTTTGAGAGGGTACATGTTTCGCTGTCAAAGAGCAAAATAGGTTGGAAGATGGCTTTATATACAAGCATTTTCGTCTTCATGGATACTTCTTTCAACATGCTGTAATATGCTTTTGAAGCTTTCTCCGTACGCTGTGGAATGTCTTTTTCTTGGTTTCCTTTGCTCTCAATTATTACCGCCAAGTACTTAAGGTCTTTAATTTGCTCTATTTCCTTTTTCGCCTATCCTTATATGGATTTG
Source organism: Chrysina gloriosa (assembly GCA_038088585.1). Taxonomy (NCBI): domain Eukaryota; kingdom Metazoa; phylum Arthropoda; class Insecta; order Coleoptera; family Scarabaeidae; genus Chrysina; species Chrysina gloriosa. The sequence goes on along the minus strand of CM076088.1, from coordinate 79,043,837 downwards.
CTTGTCTTCATTATTTGTTATTACCATTACTTTAGTTTTACGGGTATTTATCGTCAAGTTCTTATTATCCAGTGTTTCCTTCCATATATTTACGTTACTTTGTAGATCCTTCTCATTGCTAGCAAATATAACTATATCATCTGCAAAAGCGCATTCTGACTCATACTGACTGTCTGTAAATTTTTGCAGCTTACCCCTTCCGCTTCTTTTTTGGTAATATGTGGTTTAATTAAACCGTCCATCAAAATTTCAAAGAAAATAGGGGTCAAAACTCATCCCTGTCGTAGTCCATCTTTTGCCTCAGATTCACCGCATTCTGTATTTTGGATTCCAACATAGCTTATGCTACGTGCACGTAAACTTTTAATTGCTTGCATTAGCTTTTTTATCGACTCCTCTTTCTTGTAAAATCTTCCAGCTTTAAAAATAATTTCTCGCTATCTCCGAGATAAAACCTTCAATTTGATGTAGAACACGACATTTACACATTTTAACTTTTCGTCAGAATTTGAAGAGATGGACACGCCTCCCTTTGAAAAATTGACAATGTTTGAACCCTTTTCAATTTTGAACGTAACTAACGATGATGTTTGTCATTCCCCCTCCTAGCACTTGATTTCTAAATTTTATAATTACCTGTTATTGTATTGTAGATAAGTATATACTAATCGATCGTTAACCTTCAGCATTCATCTGCCTGATAAAACCACAGTGTGGCGAAACAAATTTGTAGTGGTACTATTATTAAATATTTTGAAACGCACAAAGTTTTTGATCTTTATAAGTTATTCGATTATGGAGTTTCAACAAGTGATTCCCGCATCAATTAATTATTCAAAATCAGTGAATGAGAAAAAACAGTGATAAAACGGAGTTGTTCGTGCAACATCTAGCATGAGTATTTCAATATACACTCGACGGGCGATCTTACACTACACAACACACACAACAACATCAACGCGGAAAAAGCACCTGGAATAGATGAAATATCTCCTGAACTTCTAAAAGAGCTCCCAAAAAGAGCGATTATCGCGTTAACTTACTTGTTTAATGCTTGTTTTAGGTTACGATGTGTCAAGATGGCACAAATAATCATGCCGAAGAAGCCAAATAAACCAGCTGAGCAGGTGACATCTTATCGATCGATTTAACTGTTGTCTGTAGTTTCCAAGTTGTTTGAAAAAACTCCTACTGAAAAGAGTCGAACCGACGATCAACATTTCGGATTTTCAATTTGGGTTTCGTAACCAACATTCCACGATCGACCAGGTGCATACAGTCATCACCCACATCGAACGTGCTTCTGGATGTTTCTTAAACCTTCACTCCAGGATGCGTTGAATGGTATCAAACAATGGACGAGAGATTGGAAGAGATCAAGAGCCACCCACGTCGCATACACGCTACGTCACAAAAGTAGAAATCAACGCCTAGCCTTAGATGGTATGATTATATCACTAGCTGAATCTGCAAAATACGTTGGTCTACATTTTGACGGAAGGATAAATTGGAATCACTACGTCCGGTAGAAAGCTATGCAGATACGGCACAAAGTCCGTGACATGTATTGGCTGATTGAAGAAAAAACCAAGCTCGGCCTTAAATCAAAGAAATTGATCTACCAGTCCATTTTAAAACCCACATGCACTTATGGCATTCAGCTTTGGGGATGTACCAAAGAATCTAACAGGCTTATAACCCAACGATGTCAAAATAAATGTATGCAATTGATTACTGATGCCTATTGGTACGTAACCAACGATGAACTGCACAACGACTTAACCATCGAATCTCGAGCTAGGATCGGCCTCTTAAATAGCGTTTAACCAATTTGTCGTCGCTCTACTTTTGGTATTATTGTATCTTTATCTTGTTTGGATTTATCCGAGGAGGGCGCCTTTGAGAGCCTTAAATTCAGCGATCGTTCTTATAACTTGGGCGATCAGCTCCATCAATATCTTGGCGTGTTTCACCAGGCTCGCTGTAATTTTGGCCAGACATCTCTGGTCATTTTCCTTTTTTTGTTTTTGATTTTCCCTTCAACTGCTTGGGCGCGGACTGGATTCGGGCGGATTTCTGCTCCGTTTCTTCCGGCGAGGCGTCCTTTCGCCCTTTGGGACACCAAAGGACACCTCCGGTTAGTGACGGGTTAATGATATTTCGCCCTTTTATAATTTCTAAAGCACACAAAAAATTACATATATGCGCCTGTTAGCAGCAATCTTCATCTTGTAGAACCGGAAAGTGTACGTACGTCCTTAGATACCATCCATAATTACGAACTTTACACCTTTCATCTTCGTCGTACCCGTTTCATAAATAATTCTTCTTCATCTCGACGACTTCGTATTGAATATTTGATCTCCGAAATGTAACCGGTAACCGAAGTAAATCCCCAGCGAGCGGGGCGCTGCCTAACATCGTTTCTTAATTGTTATTCTCGAAGCCCGTTTCAGAAAACATGTGCGTTTTCGAGGCGAGCATGCAAATTGTTATTAATAAGACGAGCTTTGCGACGCAGCGTTTCGCCATTTTTCTGTCCGAAGCTCCGTTTATGTGTATGTGTTCGAATGTGTAAGTACGCGTTTAAATATCAACTGTCTATATAACCTTAACAATAATAAATATTGACATCATAACATCGATGGCAGTCTATGTGAATCGAATTTTTATTGCGGAACTGATTAAAATTCATTGGACCCGTTCTCCGTCGATGCGATGTGTGTGTGTGTATGTATGTGTAGGAACGACGACGCGCGGGGTTAGCAATTCTCTTTTCCTAAAACGCAAAGATATTTCGCTCTTAGAGGCCATAGTTTTGTGAAATGTTGAAATTTCGGAATATACCGGAAAAAAACGAAATGGTTGTTGTCATTGTCGTACCACTTAAGATGCCAGTACATATTTCGAGAAAACTGTGTTGTCATTTTCAGCTGGCTATTTCATTTGGTGTATACAGCTATTTGGTGTATACAGCTGTTTGTCTGGAGAAATTAACAACTCGTCTGTATGCAGAAATGACCTTCCAGAGAAACATGATAAAATTACACCCAAATAGGAGAGTATTTGGACAGGCTCTATACAGGCTGTAACTGTGAAAAGGGTAAATTTAATCAGCTACCACAATAGATCAATTAAACCAGTCTTGTTTAATTGACCTAATTGTGGTAGAGAACTATCATATAAGATAGAATAGACGTAAAATATGACTAGAAATATAAGAGCCAATGTTACCAAGTGAACGGAATTAAAAAATGAAAAATTTCAAATCACATACTTTAAAAACCGTGTAAAAGTGAAATCGTGTAAATGAAGTACCGTGTAAATCGAGGGATAAGTTTATAGACAAAGATCCTACATCCGATAATGTGGCGGTAGCACAATACTATTGTGAGCAACTGTCTTCTTTATTCCATGAAACCAAAACAAGTTTAACTATGAACAATTGATTTATATCCATAGAAGAAAACCCTACCAGAGAAAGATATTATAGTACTTGGTACTGCAAGAAAGTTTGTGCAACAACCTAAGAGGCGCCCTTCGTATAACTTTCTTTCTCTTAGGCAAACGCCAAAGCATTGTGTGCAACGGAGAAATGTATACGCGCAATGTTTCATTTCCTTTCCGGATAGTAATGCCCGACATTGTACGTACATAGTACGTATGTCTGCACCTAAGTTAAAGTTTCTTGTAATAATTTTTTTGTCCAAAAACAAAAGGTTTTCTTTCCTTGTTTTTATGTTATATGATAGATCTCTACCACTAACAGGTCAATAAAACAAGGCTGGTTTGAACGATAATTATATTTTCAGAACGTTTACAAACGTTTTCGGAATACCTTCTTACAAGAAGGTATTCCGAATTTCCGAATTTCCTACAAGAAGGTGTTCCGAAAACGTTTGTAAACGTTCTGAAAATATAACTATCGTTCAAACCAGCCTTGTTTTATTGACCTATTAGTGGTAGAGATCTATCATATAAGATAAGTATAAAAGGTCACGAAATATATATATATATATATATATATATATTTACTTGTTTTTATGAACAACTTAATAGGTGTCCTTCGTACAACCGCTCGCGTCTTCCGCGTACATATATTCGTTCGATAATTGCGACGAGAGAGAGTTTCCGACCCGTACCGGCAGTCACTATCTACTTTTGTGTATGTACGTATACATATGTATACTGCATACATATGTATAAGTATGTGCCGCAGTAACTTTCCCGCATTAAATAAACTCATTGAAGTAATCCCTTCTGGCCTGTTATTAGATGATTGCGAGCGAACTGGGTCATCGACGACGACGTTCAAATCCAGATATAATCTTAAGTTTATCTACTGGAAACGTAGTTGGAGAAATTTGGTTCGTTCCCGCGACGAAATGACGAAACGTTGATAAACTGAAGCACGCGGTGGAATCGCCTAAAACCGATTGCGAAAATAAACTATTCAACAGATGACTTTTTCGCTCGAGCGAACTGTTCGAGAACGAAATGCAACAAAAATGTTTCAAAAAGTGGAGAAATTGTGGAAGGAACGTCGAAATTCATTCTCGCGACGTCAGTTTTAAGGACTCTTTAAACTTCTCCTCTGTTGCAGTTGCTTTTCCCTTTCTTCTCGTGTACTGTATTAATGTGAGGATACGTCGCGTCTTGGACGGGATAGCCCCGCTTTGGGTGGGACAGTCCCGCTTGCAGGCAGTCTCTACCGCTGTCCCCAACGAGAAGAAGAATGCTCCCGGCTGCGCAAACAGATCAAACGATAATTTAAACAATATAAATATATACGTGTATAAGGCTTTGATTTTGACGGTTGATTGTCTATTAAACAATCGACAACACCTTGCGTGTAATGCAAAATTTAGAAAGAAACTTTTTCTTTAAAAGAAGACCGTCATTTCTTTCACATTTTCGTGGTTGTTACACTGTTACGTCTGACGATTAATTTAAAGTCACTAGATATATAAAGTACAGCAATTATCCGCCATTTTGGGGCAAGAACTCGCTGGAACTATAAAACGTAAAAGACACTTCTGGTTTCTAATTTCTTTAGTTCACTTTCATTCATCTTTAGAAACTACTAAGTTTTTAGATACAGAAATGTCTGTCAAAAGTAGTTTTCTTTTAACTTTGTGTTCCATCATTTAAATGTTGCTTTAAATAATCAGGAATAGCATTACACCAAAGCAATTTTCTCCCATCTTGTCGTGAAACCTCCATTTGACCATCGGAAATGAATCTGGTCTTCCAATCAAATTTAAACACTCTTGCTCTCTAAAGGTATTTGTCTCACCACTTGATAAACGAAATAAGCAGAATGTTTTTGCGAAACTATTAGTACAAGATTAATACAATTCTTTACACAACACCCTGGCATTTTTAAGTTTAATCAGGGAAATTCAAGAGTGTTGAGATAATTTTAATAAAGTTAGTAGCTATTACAAAGTAGTGCTTTATATTTAAGAAAAAACGAATTAAAACACAAAATAATACTATATAAACTGAGCAGAACTTAATCAAAGAGAGTCAGAATCATAAATCTCAACCACACAAACGTTAAACAAACTTTAAAAAGTATACCTAGGTTAATTTTATATTTTACCGCATTCGACGAAATATTTTGGTAAAATGTTTAAACCACTAAAAAGTCACTAGAAAAGCCGCCATCTTGGAGCAAAACGATGTCTTTCCCTTTTGCCATTTGCCTCATAAATTGCGGTACTTTACATATCTAGTGACTTTAGATTAATTGGATTGACAGCGCCATCTAACGACGATGAGTAACAGGATAACGCCATCTAGTGTGTTTTTAACGGCACTGCGATAACAGTGACTTGGAGATTGTTCAAAAACATTTTTTTGGTTTAGAAGGGGCACATACTTAAGTATGTCATCTTGAGTTTCCGGTTTAACTGCACTCCTTTCCAGCAAAATTTTAGTTATATAGTGCTCATTCACTGCACGACTGTCCCACAAACGAAAAGAAAACAGCAATATTTTGTAAATCCTCTCTTACCCCTCATAAAATTTACTACCCGCAAATACAAAAGGATCTAATAAGCCCATTGAAAACTGGGCGTATTAGGGCTTTACGAATATTTTTTCTATTATTCAAAAGATATTAGCATTGTGAAAATGATGGGCTGAACTGTATTACAAACATCGTGTCGGCCATTGTAATTAATGATTCCCAGTGAATCCGTTTGTGTCAACTCGTCAATAACGCGGGAATCGAGCGAGAGAGAACGAATGGACGACTCCGTTTAGTGCGTGTATACACCTTTCTCTTAGGCTCCGGCCAATCTCAAGACTACTTAGGAGGTCATCTTTAGCCCTCATCGCTTTAGGCGTCTCTCAACTCGCGTCTAATTCTTGATTTGTTCCAAGCGCGACTAAAGAAGTTTCACTTAAAAAATTGAGCAAATTTTGGTAGTAATTTCTGTCACCGTCTATAACCGAATATGTTGCTAGCCCCGTTCCTAGCGAAACACGTGTCATCGGATTTAATTAAATATTCGTGCGGTGAGGAGTTTACCGATGGGATATAGTGTCAGCAATAACCCTTAAAATCATTAGGTATCATTTAATATTTATTTCTATTTTCATTGTTAAACGAAAATCGTTTCATATCTTCATGTTTATTATTTCAGAAGACCGAAAACTGTAACCTTCCATGGCTGTTATTGAAACGATCACGTTCACATTCATTTTTCTTTTCAACTATGTCCCGATCAACTAGCTACAACATTTATAGCAGCAACAACAGTACCCCTTTCCGCTGCCTTCATATACATACCTATATAAATTGTGTTATACGCGTGCAATTGTTATATCCACATATTTCTTTTTTCAACAACAATCTACAGTCGAAGGTTATTCACCTATAATTAACTTCAATCGCCGACGTAGATTATAAACGAAGGTGAAATGGTTGTTTTCGTGTTCGTAACTTACACTGGCATTCACTATTATTATTATTAATTAAGTCCGCATTTAAAAAAATTTTTGGTTTAAAATTTAAAGTTTTGTCTTTCCGTCGCATTCTACACAAAACCGAAGACAAAAGAACCGGTCCACGAGAACAGGTTTCGACACTAAATTGTTGATCATGCAATAATAGAGCGTGCATAAGGTCAACAACTATCTTTCCTCCAAATTAATTCCGTAATAATCTATTCTAACGAGAATATATTTTAAAGTTTGTTTAAAAGTTATGTACTTCTTGCATATCGTGCCAGAGAATTGCGCTTTTGTTTAAATTTTTTGGCTGTCGGTGTAAATGAGACTAACAATAAACGGAATTTTGCATCGGTTAGCAGATGTTTTCGTTGTTGATTGTTTGGGAATTTCATATTTCTTCGTCGGGATAATTGCAACGCATTACGTCATTCACAATCTGTATATATAAAAATGGATCGTGGTTTGTTCGGACGCTTCAAACTTGAAAACGACTGGACCAAATTGGATACTTCCTTCTGCGGGTTTGTTCGTAATTGCTACGCGAAGGTTTAGGTAAAAAGAACAGTTGAAAAAAATTATGGGCAAAACGAAGTCTGTCGGGTCACCTAGTTCGGTATGAAATCTATTGGAACTATTTTGTAACTTCTCACGGGAAAGGTTGCATCGATGGTATAGGCTCAACTGCCAAGATGATTATGACAAATGCATTATAAATTGTGCTTTAGATTTCGTTGCTGCATTTAATCTAACCGAATCTAATATCGTCGATCTTCGATAGTGTAAAAGGTATCCGCGACAGAGCGTCGGTTCGTCAAATTCAAATAATTGATGGACCGAGCGTCACTTTTCACACAAGGATACAAATTATAATTTTAACAGTTTTTTACTTTGTAAATAGATTTCAACAAATTTTTATTAGTGCCCTGAATAATTCGAGTATTGTTTGTACATTCGAAATCCACGTCAGCTATTCGGAATTACTTGAATGTACAATGTCAAGACAACTTAATTAGTGTTATCCGTTGTGAAATAAAACAATTTAAGCCCTTTCAATGCTCAATTCCTCTGTTTATACCAACGTCGATTGCACAGGTAACGTAACAGTCCTTGTGTGTAACGTACGAGCCCAAACATTTTTGCTTCTTTTCAGAGTAAATGATATTTAATTTATTACATTTATTCTAAGGCTTTAGAATTATGGGCTTGACGTTGTAAATAGGCTGCTAGAAGAGCAGACTTTTGATGATGTAAGGCAGCTCCAAAATCTACTTCCAAAATTATGTAACGCAACAATCCATGTTTAGACGTTTATAATTTAAATAAATTACGAGGCATACAAAAATATTCATAATCATAAATTATGTTACTGGAAAGGCATCCTGTCAGATGCACGTATGTATATAAAAATTCGATATATTAAACTACAGTCGAGTCTCGTTTATCTTGAGGCTTATGTATTTTGAGTTTCATTTACCTTAACTTGGGAGTCTCGTTTATTTTAAGTTCCACGCTCCCCTCCATGTTCCACAATTTCACCGTCACGCTAGAATCTAGAGCGTGCATGGAAGAAATGGGAGGGGTGGAGGTGATAAAATTCCAGTTGGCATGGCAACGGTGGCGGTAGTGGGAACCCCTGCCAACTTAGATAAACGAAACTCGTTCGTTTCGGAGGACTGAAGATAAACGAGACTCGACTGTATGTGTTTCCAAAAATTTAATGTCAAAAATTTTCGACCACATATGTATATATACAGCTGGTTTCATAAAAACAAAGAAACAAAATAAAAATACAAATGAAAGATCATTTTTAAACGCAATTTATTAATAAAATTTAATATTTTGTTGCATCACCTTTAGCTTTTATTACAGTTTGTAGCCATCTTGGCATATTAGCCACAAGATTGTAGCAAACGTCGGAGGAAATCTTCTCTCATTCTTAAAAAAAAATTGTTTTCAAAACGCGTTTGTTAGCATATTTACAATTTGCAATTCGTAACTTTAATATGCGCCACAAATGTTCAATTGGTGATAGGTCTGGTGATTGTGGTGGCCATTCCAACACTTTAACGCGTTGTTTTGTATCAAACCAACGTGCTGCATCACATGATTTGTGGTTTTCGCGACAAAAGACGCCAGTTGATACATCTTCGATCTTAAACGCTTTGACTGTGGACCCCACTATTACCGTTAGAAAACCTCTGGTCGCTGGACCACATACACTACTGTGCAATAAAATAAGCGTACATAATGATGTAATGAAAACCAAGTATATTAACTAAATTAGCGAACAGACGATGTAACACATTACATATATTTTAATACACGTTACTTTCTCAACTCCTGCACAACGACGTGGCACACTAAGTCTTGATATCTCTTTATAGGAATTGAAGTCCAAGCATTTTGGGCCGCCTGCCATAAATCTGGTTGGTTTGACGGATTGACTGTGCTGAGTGCTTTCTTAACGTCACCCCATAGATGTTCTATGGCGTTTGAATCCTGCGATTGGGCTGGCCAAGTCATAAGATCTATAGAATTCTCCGCAAACCAGGCCTTCGCTGCTCTGGAAGTGTGTTTCGGATCGTTGTCCTGTTGAAATATTCAGCGCAGTGGCATTTCTTCTTCAGCATAAGGAAGCATGACAGTGCTTAACATATTTACGCATATTTTACACAAAAATCCACCCATTACCGTAATGTTTCCACATTCTCCATGCTTTCCACGGTTTTTATGGTGTACTGAGGTGCATATTCTTTTCCCACTGGTCGTCGTACATAACTTTTTATTCTATCTGACCCGAATAAACACACTTTTGATTCGTCACTCCACAAAATATTGCGCCACTGATTTTGATCCCGAGCAATGTGACTTCCCCGCAAAGCCTGCGCAAAACATTGCGATGGCTGAGTAAAGGAACTTCTGTTGGTACTCTAGCACGCAAGTTTACTTCCAGTAAACGTATTCTAATCGTCGAACTGTCATATCAAGTTCTAGTGTTTGTTTGATTTCTTTAGAGATGATGAGTGGTTTTGCCTGCACCAATCTTCGTATGCTTCTATTCATCCGTTGGTTACTTTTCGGGGTCGTCCTCGTTTTTCAGGACCTAATTTCCATTTTTTGCCATTGGTCATCATATGTTGTGAACAACTCATAATTTGGGCAATAGCTGTGTACGTTTTACCTTGCTGCTTCAATCGTGATATGATCGCACACCGTTCTTTGGCATAATGCTTATTTCTACCCATTTCTGAAGTAATACATACGTAATATTTTACTGACATTTAGAATAATACAATACTATAAATTGCCTTTACTTTAAATTTGATTCTAGGTTACTACCGACTGCTTTCTTAGTAAATATATTCACGCACCTAACTAATATCTGCAAATTATCAATATAATTAGGGTTTTCCCCCAATATTATACATGCCATCTACTGGATACGATTTGTTTTTGTACCTACAGATACTTATACCCTAGCTTAAGAAATGTCGCCGAGATCACACCAGAAAAACAATATTTAATTTGCATTTTTATTCGAAAGTAGAGTTGATACCTATTTTTTTTTTTGCACAGTAGTGTATGTACATATGTATGTACATCAAATCAAAATTTATTTCAACTTTTGCCAATCTGCACGTGCATCCAATTCACGCGATTTTACCCCGGTCGTTGCCGTTTTTCGAAAAATCCAAATCGCGAGCCGGTGGCGGTGGCGCGGCGTTAAACGCAATTCAGAACGTTCGAAATTTATCGCGTTATACGGCGCTACCGCGCTTTCCCTTCTTGTGCGGCGCACGTACAAATTGCGCCATTAACTTTAATTATTGCTCTGAAATACGGCCGCGATGTTGTAGGGGGCATGCGGGCGCAACCTTAGCGCCAGTCACCTTTAAGCATCGTCTCGCGGAATTATTCGAATGGCTCCTGGAAGTGATTCATTTGTCGTCGAACAATGCGTCGTTATTTTTATTCGTCGTATCGTCGTTGCTTGCGCTCGCGTTCGGTATGCAGATTTGATGATGGGCGAGGAAGAAGAAGAGGACGTTGTGTTTGTAATCGGAACGAGATGTTTGTAAACCGATTTGATACGAATTTTCAGGAAGTATTGAGGATGATAACTGCGATATAGGTCGAAATCTGTGCGTGTTCGGGTTTTATTTAACGATATATAAAGAAGGGGGCTCCGACATATACGAGGAGTCGTAGATAAGTTGAAGAGATGAGCGGCGAAGAAGAATTAGATAAAATGGATGATGTCCGACCTGATAGGGGAGACAAAAAGGATTGAAACCAGATATGAATGAGATAAGGAAGGAACAACAAGAGGGATGGAAAAACTATGGCTGGAAAATCAACAATTGGAAGAAGAAAATGTGAAACAACAAAAAGGGAATGAAGACGAAAATTGAAAAAGAAGAGCTAGGAATATAGTTATAACTGGATTAAAGATTGATACAAAGGAAGAAAATATATGGAAAAAAATGGAAAGCTTTATAATAGCTGAAGTAAAAGTAGTAACTGAAATTAAATATCAAGGACCTGTTTAGTAGGGTGGAAAAAGAAGGAAGATCAAATTCAAATCACGCACAATAAACAGATGCTGAAAGGAAGTACAATGGGAAAAGTATACATTGACGAAGACCTAACACTGAAAGAGAGGAGTTACAGTGAAAGAGAGGTGGCAAAAAAGAGAGAAGAAACAGAAAGGAGCTGAGGATTGGCTACAAAAGGATTAAAGTAAATAACCAATGGCTTGAATGGAATAAAGAGACAATTTATTTTTATTTATTTTTTTATTTATTATTTGACGGGATAATGGAGATTACGAAAAACGAAACACAAACACACTGACTGGTCTTACGAAAACGACATCGGTAAAGAAAAAGGTTATGAAAATGAAAAATGAAGGGAAAGAGAATGATATAAGAAAGCGGATAAAAATAGAATCATGGAATGTAAGAGGGACATACGAGGAAGGGAAATTAAAACACATTGTAAACGAAATGAAGAACTTTGAGTTTGAAATAATGGCACTTCAGGAGACAGAGCAGAAAGAAGAAATGGTTATGGAAGTCGGAGACTATATTTTTCTCAATAGTGGGGAAGTAATAGAATGTTACAAAGGAGGTTCGTGATAAATAAAAGAATAAAACCTTTGGTAGTTTCAGAAAGAATATGTTAACCAAGGATACGAGATCATGGCTTGTGCAATTATTCTTTCCCATGTGTTTACGTCCCTTGTTTTCTGTTTCTATCCGGAAATCTGCAAACTCCTTATATCCCTCTCCACTTCTAAATTATTTCCGAAAGGTATGGTAAAGGCGCTGTTTTTTTTTGTACGGACCTCTTTGTACATGTACAAAGATCGGAAAAAAATCTTTATACGAGAGAACTGAACTACCCAAAAAAAAAAAAAATTGTTGTACAATGTACAAAGACGCTAAAATAATCTTTGTACGGAGCCAAAAATCTTTGGCTCGTACAAAAAAACAGTGGGTAAGGGTAATTTTTTTCTTTCATTTTATTATTTATTTTAGCCACATTCTCCTTATTCTTCTTCATTTAACGAACTAAATACCTAAAGTTTCCTTTTATAGATGTCGAGCCGAATTCCCTCGTACAAATAAACGCGATTTCCACCTGGGAAGTTGGAATCGTCATTAAAATCCGGCGCGCTTTTACGTTGATGAATCACTCCGTTAATAAACGATCCGGCCTTCTTTTGACGCGCATTACTTTCGGATTTTATTAGACACTTTCGAGGCAGTACGTTTTACGTTTTTCTCATTTCTTGCTTCTGAACTTCATTACGCATCGGACGTTTTTATTACTGAGATTCGATTTTTACAACTGGACTCGCAAATTGCAATTTCAATTTTGGGAGCGATGTATCATCCTTAGACGTTTGGTCATCTACTGACTGCATAATGGTTGGGAATCGTCAAAAGCTGGCGAAAATTATATGATATATATATTAATATAATTCTACGGACTGGAAATTTGGCATGTAGAATTTTTTCTCGGGTCGCTAATTACGAATTTGAGGTCAGTATTGCAGAATACAACGTGGCAGGTCCAATACGAAGGACAGTTTTTCCTCGAAAATCCAAACTTCAACGAAAATCAGTATAGACGGGCAAAGAAGTTGTTACACTTTGTACATCTGGTCCTTTGTCATGAATATTGTACTGAGAATTTAGTTAAATTTCTTAAACAAAATTGCACCGGCCTAGCATTTAATTAATGATAAACAAAGGATAAATTATAACAAATTATATTTATAAATTTTGTGAAATATTTAACATAAAATCAAGATAATTACCTAGTGTTGTGTGTGTGTGTGACTGTAATTTCTTTTTCGATAATGGTTCTTCCTATATCTTCTCTCTTAACTTCTATTCTCGATGCACCTTTAATTTCTATGGATTCTTTCCCTTCTTAGATTCTACCCTTTTATTCCAAATATATTTATCGACTTATTTGTTGACTTATGTATTTTGTCAATTTTCTTCGTCGTTAACCAAAACAAACTTTTCATTTCTTTTGGAAACCAGGACTAAACTGCTTTATTTCAAAGTTGTCTACGAAACGAAAACTTTAATTCACCTTGACTCCAGTTCATCGAGATATATCGCTGTTATAGAAACCTGTATTGAATGTCGATGTATCCTTGGTCATTTCCAGTAATTTTTTATGAATTCTTGTAATGTAAAACGTTGCATGTATGTATCTGAATGTTAACAAAGGTTTTTATCCATTAATATATGCTTTTTATAATACTTATTAATTTTATTTCTAGTGACATTTGTTTCTCCCATTAAACGTCTCCGGCTGGAGTTAAAATACGAAGGTAACACCCGTAGGGTAATAAAATGTTCAAAAGGTGGTGGGCGTGGTATCGAAAGCGTATCAATTGAACCCCAAAATAAACCGTATGACAATTGAAGACCATAACCCCAACATTAACTGCGAATTTGATATCTCGAATTATAGTAAATAGTGATTTTTGTAATGGTAATTAACCATTCGAGTATTACTATACTACAATATGCTGCAAAGAGTGGTTTATACGTTTTTATTCCCAACAGTACAGTTGCAATTTACATAAATTATTGAATTTAATCATCTTCTTCATAATCACCGACCACGGAACCATCGCAGCACAAGAGCATGGTCATAGCTTCAGGGAAGAAACTTTTCCTTTGTTCTTACACCGTTTCCTCATATCCGGAATGTATGTATGTACGTACGTAGATATGATAGATACAAGGGGAAGAGTTTTGCAACAAGAAATAATGCGAGTTCAGGGCGAAATGAAAATGTTCGATTTAGTACTGACTAGAGTAATTGTACCTTGCGGCCGCTGTTTGCCCGGGCTACTTCCAGCACTTCTACTCCCTTCAGACATTCTTTCAGTAATATCTTAGTCCTTAGTCCTTAGTACTATTTCCGCTGAAGTCACCACAAATTGTTCAAAGTATACAACTTTCTCAAAATTATATTCTTTCGTTAGATTACCTATTCTGAAAGTCAATCCAATCTGGCCTCTACTACCTCTTGTCTCCATATATAGCCTCTGCCAAAAGTATTAGGCACTCTCATTAAAGTTTCTTTACTCCTTTACTATTTGAACAAGGAAGAAATATTCTTTATAAAAGTGACGCCTGCGCCACAAAACATATGTGCAACAGACGCTAGCGGTCATAAAACACTCGGTACATAAAGGAATAAAATATTTGGTTTCACGTGCGCTCTTTCAATGAAACCAACTGCTTACGTTGTAGAATGCCCGAATACTGACTGCATGCCCGACTACTTATTTCGACTTTTAAAAATCCGTCACTTCTCAAATAAACGTCTACGACGAACACAGTACCATAATGTAAAAATGTAGGTGGCCAAAATTTTATGAAAATTAAGCAAAAACGTTTCGTGTGATTTGCCATTGTTTTTGCTGATTACGTTAACTATACCGTACCAGCTTTACCATATTAATAAATTGACCATTTTCACCATATATACCAAATCACTATTTCTCTATTATGCATTAAAATAATTGTTAGTTATAATTTGACTTTTCTGAGAGTTTATTCTTCTTTATGTAATATCTCTCACTCTTCTTAAAAGCAAATCATCTGGTGGCGTAGGCTCGGGTTGTTGCTCCACATACTGCAAGGCTTTCTCTAAAGCATCAAAACCTTCTTGATTAGAGAATGCGTTCAACACCAACTTCTATCTCCTCTTCGTTTTCAAAACTGGTCTACCTTTTCAGTTTCATCAGTCGCAGTTATTTGCTCTACGGAGAGCTCTTACTCACGATTATCAGAAGCAATCCCCTGGTCAAGATCTTCTTGTGTAATATAATATCTTCACATCCTTTTCACTAAATCAAACAAGCTCATTTCGTATTCGCAATCGTTGACACCGTGAGCATCATTTAATTTTAGACGGCAGCTCGTATAAAGACAAATCGTCCTCTATCTCATCATCCTGGATCAAGCATTTTCCCAGGATTTCCTAATTGTGGTTGCTTGTAGAGCTTTCCAAGCATGACTCACCCAATAGACAACATCTTTTAAGGTAATCTACCGCAGAGAGGTGGTAAATTCATCATCTTCTGTCACATGTAACACATGTTCAAGATATATAAAATAAACTAGATGACTCGGCAAATTTCGTTTTGTCCAAAATTTTTTTTCGACTTTTCTTTTTTCCTAAACTAGAATTACCCTTACCACACCTTTTGTTGCCATCCTCAGTGGAAAACTCGGGAATTCAGTATCACTAGCGAATCCGGCTAATGCCCAAGACGAACACTCTCTACTCTGTTGAATGTTTTGTTAGTCTACATTTGGCAGTCTTAGCGTGAAATTTCTGATAAATTTGAGAACGGATTTATTGTATAATGTCAAAAAGAAGTGAAATTAACTTAGAAAATCGTGTAAAAATCCAACTTTTACATGAATAAGGAAAATCAGAATAAAAGATTGCCAAGTCAAACGCTTTGCGGTGACCGGCTTCCGCGCTAATAAACCACGAACAGGCAGAAAACGCGTGACTACCAACCGTCAGGATGGGAAGCTGAGCCGTGAAGCTGTGAAAAACAGGATAAATGCTTCTCTGGAGCTTGCTGCTTCTTTGTGTGCGGTGACTGAGAAGGCAATAGGTGCTCGAACTGCAAGAAGAAGTGTAGTACAAGCAACTTTAAAAGCCTGTTGAGCCAGGAAGAAGCCATGGCTCTGCGAAGATAATAAAAGAAAATGACTTCAATGGTCTCTGCAACACCAACACTTCACGGAGGAAGATTGGCCCATTGTACTCTGGTCTGATGAATCAAACTTTGAGGTTAGTTTTTTGTTTATCGATTTTGTGTTCGATACTTTTTTCAAGATCGGTTAAACTTAAATCTTTTTCATTGGTTCCGAAACTATTTTGAAAATTGTATTTGTGACCTTTAAAAGTGTGTGTAACGATAAAATACTACTTTTTAACCATGTTAAGAGCTTCTACAGTTTAATTTTTCTTTCAATCATAAGTAAAGAACCAGTAAGTTCACGGGCTCGAAACTTTGCATACCGTGTATCCGTTACGATAGCTATGTCTTATCGGCGAGCTTTTTGGAAATTCCTTGTTTGTTGTTGAATTTAACCTCAATTAAAGTGAAGAAAAATGTCCATGGTCTTACCGTCATTTTTGGACTTCAAGAAAGCAACGATAATAAAGGAATTTACAAAAGAAGCTCCCAGATAAAACAAAGGTTTATAAAGCGTGCCTTTTGCTCTTTTACAGGTATTTGGAATACCTGGTCTGATCTTCGTGAGGCGACGCGTGGGCGAAATCAAGGAGGGAAGGTATAAAAATACGAGTTCGAAGGAGAAGAATAAGAAAGGCCAGGCCGAAGATAGTGGGGAACACAAATTAAAAAAGAGACGCAATGAGCGAGGAGTAAAAGTAGAATATAGGCAAAAATTGGCCATAAGTAAAGAAAAAGAGAAAGGTAAGAACAATCTAAAAGGAGGAATAATAGTAAAAAAACAACGGAGGATGAAGGAACAAAGCACGACATACGAAAACGGAGAGGAGGCAAAAGAACAAAAACCTAAACAAGTAGAACAGGATTCAGATAAATAAAGAGTAATGAGAAAAGACAATAGACAGCGAAAGGGGAGACGATGTATAGTGCCAACTGTTAAACACGGCGGAGGCTGTGCAATGATCTGACGCTGCACGGCTGCTGATGGTGTCGGCGAGATGTTCGTTTGCGACAATAACAATTGACTTGTTAGATTGGCCTGCGCAATCCCCAGATCTGAATCTAATCGAGCGTCTTTGGACCATTCTGAAGGACAAAATATGAAAGCACAGCAATACATCGAAATCCGGCTTAATAGAACGCGTTGGTGTAGGAATGGGAAGCCATTTCTATAGCTGAATGTGCTGAGCTTGTACGCAGCATGCCCCAAAGAATCGCTGCTGTTATTAAATCCAAGGGTGAGCTAATACAATGTAAATGCTTTTTTATTATTCTTTCTTGTATTATTCTAAATATGTTAAATAACATGAAGTGTTACAACATCCGCGAATATGAGAACCACTTCAACTAAGAATATTAGGATGTCGAGGAGTACTTTGCCAATTAGTATTATACCAATGTTTTGTTTGTCTTATAAAACATGTTTGTTTTTTATTGCTTTTAACTGTTGACGCATTTGTTGATGGTTTGTTTTATTTAATTATTTATTTATTTTGCTACCTCTTTTTTTATAAATCTATATTTTATTACATACGAGGGTATATCAAATATAAACGGTAAAGAAGTTAAGGTTATTTGAATGAAATTACAAATATATATTATTTTTCTACATAGTCTGCTGCCCTAGATATATATTTTTCCCAACGGATTGGAAGCTTCTTTATCCCAGCATTGTAGAAACTCTGTGGACGTTCTCTTAACCACTGGAGAACAAACGCTTCCACCGCTTCGTTGTTGTTGAAACGCTGGCCTCCGAGCGATTCCTTGAGGGGTCTAAACAAATGGAAGTCAAGGTGACAAATCTGGACTGTAGGGGGTGTTCCAGTATTTTCCATCTGAATTGAATGCGCCGATTCTGTGCATAAGATTCCGAACCGTCTCAATATTGGCATTGGTCACACTCGTTCTTGGGCGGCGATTGGTGACTCTCGTTCTCGACCTTTTCACGCCCTTCAGAAAATTGTTTGTGCCAAGCAAAGACACGGGTTCTTGACAGGGTGTTATCGCCGAACTGTGCTCGTAACCGTCGCAAAATTTTGGTTACGTTCCCTCCCTCTTTGGCCAAAAACTTGATTATGATTCACTGCTCCACGGAGACGTGCACGTCCTTCTCGCCAGACTTGGGCGTTACCAATTACATTTTGTAATTATTACAACACCAATTACCAATTGCGTGTAATTAGTAACTCGCAATCATCAATTACTAATTACATGTAATTTGTAATTGGTCAAATCCAATTACCAATTATATGTAATTTGTAATTGATGAACTAAAATTACCAATTACGTGTAATTTGTATTTGGCGATTGCCAATTACTAATTACATGTAATGGGTAAAATGTAATTGAAATTTAGAATAATCGATGAAAATAATGTAATGATTACTTTTAAAGTATTTATTAAAAGAAATACAATGATTACAAATATCTTCCATTACACAATATATTGAAAAAACAATAGAATAGATGCCAACTGAAACTAAATATCTTATTTTCACAAAATAACATAACGTTTCAATCCATTTCAAGGTTCTCTGATTTCAAGTTCACGCCTCTTTTCTATACCCTCTCTATTTCACCAGCATAATGCATGCGGCCAATGACATAAGAGCCGACAACATTATTCTATTTTTTTTCTTTCGATATATTCGATGTTTCAGTGAATGAACCACTTTTAAAAATTTCTTTATGTGAAGGAGAAAAATTAAAATGTCTTCTTCTTCTTAATCATATTCCTCTATCTACCTTTCGGTGTAAGGCTTGGATGGTGTCAAGTTTCCTATTTTCCATATAGTTCTCTCCACCGTTTTCTGTCTCCGGTCTGATCCTTTATTCCCTCCCACTCAATTCCCCTCTCTGCCGCTGCTCTGACATCGTCATTCCATCTTCTTCTTGGCCTTCCTCTTTTGTTTTTTCCTATCACTCGTGTCTCATACACTCTCTTTGTCAGTCTATCATCACTCATACGACACACATGGCCGAACCATCTCAGCTGACTCTCCTCCACTATTCTCCATATGGGTTTTATTCCTAGGTTTTGCCAGTAATTTTCGTTTCTTATCTTGTCTTTCTTGGTCTTGTTTTCTATTCGTCTTAGGAATCTCATATCCATGGCGTTCACCCGCGATTTTACCCTTTCTGATCTTGTCCAGGACTCACTACTATATGTTATTGTTGGTCTTATCACTTTTTCACAATTTCCGTTTTAATCCGTTTTGGCACTTCCTTTTTCCCCAGAAACGTTGTTCTCATCATATAAAACATTCTTGCCGCTTTTTCATTCTTTCATTAATTTCTTGTTCCATTTTTCCGTCCCATTGAATTATTGTTCCTAAATATTTGTAGTTATTCACCTGTTCTATTGTCCTCCCTTCGATTTTGATGTTATGTCTTTTCCTTTCTCCTGCTATTATCATTGATTTGGTCTTTTCGATGTTTATTTTCATGTTTATATTCTTTATTTCCTTATAAATTAAAATGTAATTACCATATGTGTAATTAGAATTACTTTTTTGCCAATTACTTCCAATTACTTTGCCAATTACCAATTGCATGTAATTGGCATTTGATATTTGCCAATTACTAATCATCGTAATTGGTAATTGGTAATAGCCAATTACCAATTACTTGTTATTGTTTGATATTGAGAATGGCCAATTACAAAATGTCATTTAATTTGTAATTTGTGGCAAAATTCAATTACAACTACCAGTAATTGGAAATTCGTATTTTTCAATTACCCATTACAACTATTGTAATTGGTAATTGAAAAGTAATTGGTAACGCCCAAGTCTGCTTCTCGCTCATGATCTCGCGTGATACTGCAGGGACCCGGCAGAGTTGTAGTGGTTATCTCCTCACCCTAATGGTGTAGACTACCTGCTCATCGACCCGTGGCAGGTCGAGGATCATTTTAGAATTTTTAAATAACTCAGTCCCGTTTATATTTGATATACTCTTGTAAATATATTGACAAATGTATAAATAACTACATCCACACTCATGACAATACTTTGTAATTGTCTTACTACAAATATAGATATACTATTATTATTATTATTAGTATTATTATTATTATTATACAAATAAAATAACTTGGTAATTAAAAGTAGTTTTATTTTCATCTATAACCGAAATATGCAGTAAATTATAGGGTGCCTAATACTTTTGACCAAGGTTGTATTTGGTTTCCCCTTCATTTATTTCCAAGCCATACTCTTCAGCCTTATTTTCCATTTTACGGCACATCTTTTTAGTTGTCTTCGCCCTATACAAAACTGTTTCTTCAAAATTTGAAACAGCAGCCGCACGGTTCCCTTTCCTCTGATTACACCTCAACAAACTTAAAATACGATAGATTCCGATGTAATAGAGGTCGCATTCTTCATTATAACTAAGAAAAACGAATAATAATAGGCGCAACTATAGATTTTACGAAGGCGACCCGATAACCGTCGTCGATGAGATATTTCCAACTTTCATCCGTAATTCCGAAAGTTCCACTTTAAAGAAGTTTACTTTTCGATTTAACTCCGGACGAGAGTCGATTTCGATAACGAACAGCGTCGAGACTCGCCCTCACAAATAAGATATAACTGCAATAAAGGGCGAGGAATTTATCGGAGATAACTTCTTACCGCAAACGCAAACGCTGCTGCGGTCGGGGAACGTTATTCAACGTGGGACTGGCAGGGGAAAGGGAAAAGCGTTATTATCCGATCGAATAACGGAATTACGGCGCTTTCTATTGCGGATATAATCTCCTCTTCCGTCCGTCGCCCGACGACGGCGATCGAGGAACGGTCCCGTAATATCTTCGGGTAAATTTCAATTACGAAAACATCTCTAGTGCTCGTAGCAAGAGAAAAAAAATTACGTACACATAAATCGATACATCTGCTCGCGTATTCTCGAACTGCGCCAGATGAAATAGTTTTCGACGAGCCGCAGACTCCGTATTGCATGTTTCGATGTGTGTATAATCTCGGCGTCTCAAGGTTGTTTATGTGTCACTGTTTATTGTCGAAATAATGAGACCGACATCAAACGGTCGTGATGTGGATCGAGAGGTTTGCGGTTTGGTCCTATTATCGTTAACTGTTGCGCGATGTCTCCTTCTTGATTGGTTTAATAGAAGGACAACATAAATAAGAATGGCGAATTGAGGAAATGACAGTTCCTCGACGACGAAATCATTCATGTATACTGGAAGTGAATACGAGTCGGTCCAAACAGGTAGTAATTGCGGTGTTTTCGGGCATTTTGAAGAAATTGGTCATTCCTTTTGATTGCACGTGACGAAGTCTTAGGTGAAATTTCCCAGCTTCCTACCAAAATTTTCGAAGCAATCACGAAACACTCTGACCCGGGAAGTTCCTGGCGATAAAACTTATACGAAACGATCAGGATTTCAACGTACACTGGGTCGAATAAATCTTCATACTCCCGATAAGATATTCAGCTTATGCTTTTAATTTAGTTGATGATGATGATGATGAGAAAGAAAGTATAGGCTATGCGGTTTCCCGGTTTTTTCCGAAAATAATTCACGTCGTCCTTGGGACTATGTAATCTACTTCAAATTATGTTCTCCAAAAAAGAAGAAATCTATTATACGTAGTTTCCGAGATATTTACAAAAACCATTCAAATCTTTGGAAGGGGCTGTACCCCGAAATCAGAGGATCCCGCAGAAAAAGAAAACGGTGTTGTTCTTATACCACGGCAATCTATTAGTCTGTGTAGTTTCATCGAAATCTGGAACTACGGATTGCCGGTGTTCCCTTGTAAGTAACAAGTTACCAATACATTTCTAATAGGAATAAGGAGACTGTGGCTAAAATAATATAAAAAATAAATAAAATTAGCCTTACCACACCTTTTTGAAAAATCCAGATACGTATTCCGGTAACTAAGTTGCCATCCTCAGTGGAATACTGGGGACCAGCGCATCCGGCTAATGCCCAAGACGAACACCACACGACGAACACTGCGCAATGAACGCGCGAAACACACCAAAACACTGTTGACACTGAACTTCCATTAAGGGGAAAGTGTATTAATGCTATTTCTAACCTAAATTTCATGCTCTACGGAGCGTGTCAATACGGTTGAAAGAATCTAAAATTTAATTCAATAGCTCGTACAATTTGGAATTTGGAATAGGTCCTCCATCCGTATTCATAATTCTCTCTCTATTCTTATAAATATATATGCTTTCGTAACTATCTAGTTCTCAGTTGTTTCTACCGCCTTAATTAATCATAAACAAAAATCTGCCATGAGCAATTTTGAGATTGAATTTTTAAAAATGCTAGGTATTTCCCGAGCGTTTGGATTAGATACGTAGACGACATATTTGCCATTTTTGACATTCTTCTTCTTAATCTTTTACCCTTTCTACCTTTCGGTGTAGGGGTTCGGAGCCACCGAGCCGTATATGTACACGCATATACCGTACCGCTCCTGGCCCACCCAGTGGCATTTCCTTCATTTTCGCAGCTTATTAGAGGTCCAGATCCCTTTTTAGGATTTTAAACTGCTACGCTCTGCCGCTACCGGGTCTCGAACGCCGGCCCTTCGCACTGTGAAGCGCGAGTTTTACCACTCAGCCACTGAGGGGTTTTCGACATTAAGAAATATAAATTACAGGACTGTTGGGATGAACTAAATTCTATATTCAACACCGTACAATTTACAATGGAAAAAGAGCGAAATATCGATCTTCCATTTCTAGATACCTTAGTAATTAGGAGTAACACCAATTTGAAGATAGACATACATGGCAAAGAACCTAATGTCAACAGGTTTATAACTGAAGATTCTAACCATAGTTTTCAGTAAAAGATTGCATCTCTCAATTTCCTAGTACATCGGCTACTACATATTCCCCTCACAACAGAAAGATATCAAAGAGAACTTAAATACATAAGAAACATAGCCGAATACAATGGTTTCGAAGCAAAATTGATTGATAACTTAATCAGGAAACAAAATTTCAAAAACTCAATTAGGGAATCTACGGGCCTAACTTTGGATAAATCGGCTAAGAAATTCGTTAAATTACCATTCCATCATAACACTAAGGCCCGTCCCAAAGTTTTCAAACAGTTTAATTTACAGGTCGCATTTAAATCAGCTAATTCATTAGGTAATCTTTTAGGAAATGCTAAGAATAAATTTGAAATTAATCAAAAATCAAGTATCTACGAAAAAGATTGTCAGGAATGTGGCATAAAATACATTGGACATACTAGGCGATCAATCCTAACACAGTACAAGGAGCACATTGCTCATTTTCGGTTCAACGGGCCCGAAAAATCAAGTGTGGCCTGACATATTTTGGACAAAAACACGCTATGCCAACTGCAAGTTTAAAATTAATTAAGGCGGTAGAAAACAACTGGGATCTGGATAGCTACAAAAGCATATATATTTATAAGAATAGAGAGAGAATTATGAATGCAGATGGGGGACCTATTCCAAATTCCAAATTGTGCGAGCTATTGAATTAAATTTTAGATTCTTTCAACCGTATCGACACGCTCCATAGAGCATGAAATTTAGGTATTAGTACACTTTCCCCTTTTTGGGAGTGCAGTGTCAACAGTGTTTTGGTGCGTTTCGCACGTTCATTGTGTGATGTTCATTGTGCAGTGTATTGGTGTTGTACAGTGTTCGTCTTGAGCATTAGCCGGATTCGCTGGTGATACTGAATTCCCCAGTTTTCCACTGAGGATGGCAACTTAGTTGCCGAAATACGTATCTAAGGATAATTTTATTTATTTTATATATTATTTTAGCAACAGTCTCCTTAATCCTATTTTTTTAATTAGTGGAGAAAAATCTAAGGGGTACTCAGTTAAATACTAAATTAAAGAAATCTTTCTTATTCCTTGTGTCCCTGCATTTTGTCCAAATACTTTTGAGTATATGAATATGTGCAATTTATGTTTTGATCATTTTATGTATGTATGAGAGCAACAATTTCAGCTTTTAATTTATATCATCTAAAGATTTGTCTAATAGTATATCATATCTACGTTTTTGCAGCAAAAAATATCGAAATACACTTAAAATTAAACAATATCAATGTTCCTTTTACCCTGTCGAAATACTTATGGGAGTAACCGTATAGATTTCATCGCTTTATTTCAGCTCCACTTGTCGATATGAATTCTCCGGACATTTCTCTACAAAAACATGTCACAGCATCGGTTAATAACTTATCCGGTCTCAAACATGCTGGTACACCCGCATCGAAAAACCTGTCCGCGCCCGCTTAACGACAAAATTTTACGTTAATCCACGGACCAACGAAACGAATCCGGCGATAACGTTAATTATTATTATTCCCTTCTCGTCATTAGCAGCGGAAAAAAAAAACGGTCTCACTCCGTACACATATAAATCTACGAACCGACCGACGGGGAATAAATAACTCGGACAGGCGAAGAAGATAATTAGGGTGGTTGCATCGCGACGTACGTAAACGCGTACGAATGCGAGGGACGCCTTCTATATTTTTACAAACGACCATCAATGAAATGTGTCATTAATATTTTCGTAAAATTTGACATTTATTGTTGTGAAAACCATGGCAGTTTGGCAAATATCGATCGAGCAGTTCGTTTACGGCTACAATTAAAAAATAAAAACTTAAAAGGCGTCCCTCGTATCTATCAGTCACGATGGTCTTACGAATTGACGTGACTGCATGGCCCCTTCGTGCTAAAACAGCGTTCCCCTTGCTAACGCAACGGACGCGGCCAAACGAGGTGCATTGCCCTACTAAAAAGCAAAAATTACAATGTCCAAGGGTATCAAACAAAATGCAGAGCCTAATAGTCTTGAAACAAACCAAGCCCTGAAACAAAGCGAAGAAAATCGAAATGGTCAGAAGTACGGCTTATTACACATCAAATTGAAGCTCTTCTAGTGCAGATTAAGGATAAAATAATTTCGGGTACGAAAGACGGTTAATTGAGGAGATATTCAATGCGAAAGTGAAAAGTGATCCTGGACGAATCGCTCTGCTACGCTCTGCTACGCTCTCTCTAACACTCACACGAAGCAAATTTCACGAGTTTTAACGTCAAAATCGTATTCTATGCCCTCGAAAACATCCGTACACAGAATTTCGTCAAATTTAGAATATATTAATTTTTTCTGATTTTTCAAAGGGGTACCTCTTCAAATTTCGAAGAAAATCGAAATGGTCGGAACTACGACTTATGACACATCAAATTGAAGCTCTTCTAGTGCAGATTAAGGATAAACTAATTTCGGGTACGAAAGACTGTTCATTGAGGAGATATTCAATGAGAAAGTGAAAAGTGGTTCTTGGCGAATCGCTCTGCTACGCTCTAACACCCAAAACGAAGTAAATTTCACGAGTTTTAACGTCAAAATCGTATTCTACGCCTTCGAAAACATCCATACACAGAATTTCGTCAAATTTAGAATATATTAATTTTTTCTGATTTTTGAAAGGGGTACCCCTTCAAATTTCGAAGAAAATCGAAATGGTCGGAACTACGACTTATGACACATCAAATTGAAGCTCTTCTAGTGCAGATTAAGGATAAACTAATTTCGGGTACGAAAGACGGTTTATTGAGGAGATATTCAATGAGAAAGTGAAAAGTTGTTCTGGACGAATCGCTCTGGTACGCTCTAACACCCAAAACGAAGCAAATTTCACGAGTTTTAACGTCAAAATCGTATTCTACACATTCGAAAACATCTGTTCACGGAATTTCGTGTACTTTAGAAAATAAAAACTGTTTTCGGTCTCGATCCTCGAACGACTTCTTCCCCCAAATACATTTCAATTTAATTAAAGTTCGAATCTACGCGGCGATCGATGTCGGGGCGCCATTAATTATTTCAATCTGATATCTATCTCCGATAATGACCATCGGGCTACTTAGGTCTGACCCAAGGGAACCGTTCTCGGATTATTAGAGGAGGAAATGAATACGAATTTAGAACTATATAAGGCGAGATCAGATTCGTATACGTACACGCGTTAGGAGAAAGGATCGAAACTCAATTAGTAACGGCTATAGATTACCATAATTGGACTGGGATTTGGTGCGGTGGTGGTGGTGGTGGTGGTGGTGGTTATAGTTGCCCGAACGAAACGTCGGGCGTCGCATAAAACTGCGAATAAGTAGAAATTGTAATTAAGTTTTTCCTCTCTTTTTTCCCCTACGACGTGCCTCATATCTGCAAAAAAACGCCATGCGACGAAGAATAGTGCAGAAAAAGAACGACGCTAATATGCATAGCTCGAACGAAATATTTCAGACAATTATAGACTGCATTATCAAAACGCCTTAGCGTGAATAATAAACAGTGTATTGTAATTACTGTGTGGAATAATATACACCCGAGAGGTTAGTTATATCGGATGAGAGCGCGACCTTCACCTCGCCAACTGAGGAATTTAATACGAGGATATAAGAAATATATGTATATACGAAGTGTGTTACTACAAATTAATTTTGTGCGACGTAAAAAAAAGCGATTTGTCTATTACGATATGAAATTTATATCGACGAACGGATCGTAAATAAATCGAGTTAGTTCCTGGTGAGCTCGATTGTGTCCGGCGCAATAACGAAATTATTTATTGCAATGGTCAGGGAGAAGAATGCGAATAATAATGGAATAAAATCGGCGTTAACCTTCCGAATGCGGAAAGGTGTGTGTGTGGATATCAATGCTTGAGTTCGCGGTCGTTAGATTTTATGTATACCGATTACATCAGATTTACATGTCTTTCTTAACGTAAGTCGGGAAGAGATCAAACGAGATACGCTCTAATAATAATTTCTATGTAACCTTCTACCAAACGAAATCTATTATCGCGATGATGTATTAGATGCGAGTCACGTGGTAATACCTTAAAACGAAAATGTCACATTCACTTCCTTAATTCTCTATTAGGACCATTAGTCGAGCGCGTATCTGTTGGATACATGTCTCTGCTACGTTTACTAGGAGTGACAATGATTAAGTAAAGACGGGTACAAAATAGTAGTAACTATCTAAAGAATTGCGGCCTACTTGCTTCTTTATTCGTCTACCTCAGTCAAGCAACTTATTTACATGTACACTACCGGCCATAAGTATTTAGCCACATATGTCTTCGATATAAATTACCTAATGCAAATAATGACACTAGAGACAAAGAATCCTCGTATGTAGATGCATTGGTACCAAGTTTCATTCATATACGGTACATTGGCGAGTTCCTGGGAATATAAATTAGGTTTCGGTACATCTGAGCGATAACAGTTAATGGGCGTTTTCTTGGAATTTTGGTGCAATATAATTTAGTTTTGAATTATACTTTGTAATAGAGGGTTCCTTATACCATATCAGTGTAATTAACATTAGTTGAAAATTTACTGTTGTTGTGAAAACACATAAAATCGAGTTGTGATTTGTGCGTTCTATTCTTACTGTTATTCGTGTTATAATGCCGAAAACAAAAGAGTTGTCTGTAAAAGTGCGTGCTTTAATTGTTGCCTATCACAAAACTGGAAAAAGCAACGGCGAAATTGCACGCGAATTGAATATTAGTAGGCAAAGAGTGGACTACAATGTCAACAAATTTGCCAGTAGCGGCAGTTTAATAAACAAAAAGAGGAGTGGACGACCAAGAATAACGATGCCAGCAGAGGATCGTCGAATCGTAAGAATAAGTAAACGAAATCGACGAAATACAGCACCGAAAATAGCAGCGGAAGTGAACACGGGACGCACGAAACCGATTAGTGTGACTACAGTGAAACGGCGCTTACGCAAAGCCGCACTCTGCGGACGAATAGCGGTAAAAAAGCCCTTATTACGGAAACAAAACAAGCAGAAGCGCTATCAGTGGGCACTAGCACACCAAAATTGGACCATCGAAGATTGGAATAAAGTGCTGTGGAGTGATCAGTCCAAGTTCGAAATTTATGGCTCGCGCAGACGTGCTTTTGTTCGGAGGTCGCTGGGAGAAAGAGTGCCGGATCAGTGTATTGTGCCGACCGTCAAACACGGAGGAGGTTCGGTGATGATTTGGGGGTGCTTTTCAGGTGCTACTGTCGGAGACCTAGTAAAAATAGACGGCATTCTTAGAAAGGAGGGGTATAAGGCTATTTTAGAAAATAATGTGGTGTCATCGGGGTTGCGCTTAATCGGAGAAAATTTCACATTTCAGCAGGATAATCACCCGAAGCATAAAGCTAGAATTTGCCAGAATTATTTACAACAAAAAGGAGAGGAGGGCACGCTCACAGTAATGGAATGGCCTCCCCAATCACCCGACTTGAATCCAATCGATTTTTGCGATTTTTCAAAAAATTCCTAGTTTTTCGTCTTTAAAATCGAAATTATTTGTTCCAAGACAATGATTCGAGAATTATTTGATAGGAAATTTTATTCTTATTAATTTCGATCTTAATAATATGTTTTGTTAAAACTGTTTGTTTTTAGCAGTATTTAACATTTATCAGATCAGATCGTAGTGGATATCCCTCATATGTGAATCCCCATGCAAAAGTCTAAGAACATTGCAATAATCGATTATATCTAATTTAAATATATTTTATTAATTATATTGTTGAATAGAGTGTTCAAATACATACATTTTTTAATTTATATTGTTAAATTATATATCATAACATTATAATTATTTAAAATTACAAATTAAGGTGGTAATGGTGGTGGTAAGGTGGTTATAGGGGAAGGCCTAACCTGCGATATTGACTTTTAGATCAGACTATCATCAATCGATAGTACGTCAAAAATAATTAGACACGCGTCTCAGCTGCTTTGTAAGTGAGCCCTTATTTAAAAAATATAAGGGTTTGAAAATCACAGTCGTCGCGCCTGCCATACTTATACCGAGTCGCGCGATTTTGTTGCCACTATCGCTGCTGGTGTAGTGGTAAAGGGCCTGCCTTGCGATCACGCTACTGCTGGTTCGAATCTTTTTCTCGACATTTTCTTTTTTTCATTTTTCGCATTGTGACCTATCAAATAATAATTTTTTGATGCTTCTCCAACGATTCAATGTTCTTTTCTCAAAGGTAGTTAAATTATTGGGGAGTAAATATCACTCAGACACTTTTCGATTCTATTATCTGAATAATCGTAATTTATTGCTCTTTGCATGTTTATGGATGATAGTCGTTATAAAAACATTTGAAGCATAACGTTTCCCGACATGAGCGCATTTTATGAACGCAACGCCGTTGCAATCGCAACTTTCACGAGTTAGGTTCAGGGGAAGCAAGCTTCGTTCACGTTCATGAATGAAATTCTGTCCGGTAATAATTTTGATTCATACCAAGCGTGTTGGATCATGTCGTTAAATATCGGAGAACTTAATTAGTGATGGATGATAGAATGTATTTGGATGCATCCTCTCGAGGGTTCATTTCCCGTTCCTCTTTTGCAATCTTTTAATTACGTTCACTTGCCGGTAAAAATAAACGTCACAGGGCTGACATAAAGAGGTGCATTTCGGAGGAATAACTTTAACAGTGCAAGTTACTTCGTTTGATTCGTTTGTGACAATGTCATCGTAAATGAGCGGATCTGACTGTCATCCCCACAAATCCAGAAGTAACAGGAATTTGTTTGCGATTGCAAGGGTCTCGTCCAGGGAGGCAACGTCATTTTTGCTAACGAACTTGGTAACTTTGCGCTGCTTTATTCTGTACTTGAGTGATGAAATTCAAATTGACATCCAAAAGAGGAAACGTCACAGACGTAGCCCACTGCTGGAGAATTCCTTCTCTTCTACCAACAAAGACCAGGCGACTTTCATCGAGTTCGTCACATCAGTGAGAGATAAAGTTTCATCGAGCAAAGTGCTGGCGAAATTATCTGCCATGTTCGCCATAATTATTTGGCAGATTTACAATGCGAAAAATGAAAAAAAAAAATGTTGACAAAAAGATTCGAACCAGCAGCAGCGTGGTCTCTAAGCAGGCCAGCAGGCCCTTTACCACTGCACCAACAGCGATTAGCGGCAACAAAAGCGCAAAACTCGGTACAAGTACGGCGGAGCGGCGACCGTGATTTTCAAACTTTCATATTTCTTAAACAAGTGCCCACCTACAAAGAAGCCGAGACACGTGTCTAATTATTTTTGACGTACTATCGATTGATGATAATCTAATCGAAAAATGAATGTCGCAGGCTAGGCCTTCCCCTTGTTAGATATGGTCGCTTTTGAAGAATCCGGATAATGCCTACAGATACAATTTGTAAGAGAAACTATCGTTGTTCTTCGTCTTTTGTCGCGGATGAATTGAAGTCGCTGATTAATTTTACTTCTCTCTCAGCTACGCTAAGACTTTTCACTATTTTTTTAGCTTTTAAATAATGTTGATTTTCACACCATACATCGGGATCAGTATTTAAAACGATCTGTATCAATTTCAAATCTCTTTAAAAAAATTAGGGCACGAGAAGAAACGAAATAATAAATTTCTTTGTCCAATAAACTATTAACTTCTTGGAAATTAAGTTTTGCTTTTACATCCCGGTCATCAGGGAATTAACTTCATCGTATTCTACTTCGGACTTTAATTTTCCAACCATTTTGACATTTCCCTTTTGGTATCATATGGTCTGATGATGATTTCAATAATTATATATGGAGAGGGTGTAACAAAAATCGGCAGAATAAAGAGCGACGAGATAAGAAGATAAAGTAAAGGGAATAATAAAGGATATAAAAACGAGACGGTTTGATCACGTAGGGTCGATTTTACAATCCCCGGATAAGCACCGATTAGCTCATGCTAAGATTGACTTCTACGTGAAAGCATTGTACGTAGTAAGCAACGTCAGAAAGGGTGGGGTAAGACCATGACCTTTACGTCCCAGGTAGAAGAAGTTACGGATACCTAAGTAATATTCGCGCGACTAACGAAATAATTCCTTGCAAATTGTCTGGATTTAGACGCATTTAAATCAACGAATTTACTAGCAGAAACGTGAAGTCAGTTGAAATATGACTCTATGCCAGAATATTTTTAAACAAAAAAGTAAAAAATCGTTTTGAACGTTTCCCGCTGAAACTTTTCCTGTGAAATTTGAGACTGAAGATAACATTCTTGGAATTTTCACACGAAAGAAACTTTCGATGCGATTTGATGTAGAATTCGATCTACTTTCAAGTATCTATCTTTACTTTCAAACACAGCGGTTTTTAGTTTCAAACATAGCGATCTTTTACCAAGTTTAGAAAATAATTTGGCGCTGCGGAAACTTGAATAAAATAAATACTAAATATTGAGAAAAACAAATGAATAACAAGAAGAAAAACTAGGTAGTTTATGTAGTTCTAAGCTTCTACAATCGGCAATTCTAGTCTGTAATTGGTAGCTAATAACATGACTGGAAACCATTAAATACTAGCGTTCTTTTGTGATACATCGATCGAAGATAAGACCTCGAAGTTTCCAAATATTTTAAATACTTTATTTTATTTATTACTATTAAAATTTTATTTTGAATATAAGAATCCCATTTTATTTGATTTCATTATAATTCGCAACCGTTCTTATTTTTTCTAACTCACTAATAATCAAACATTTAATTAGGTTTTCAGTATTTTTGCTTCAAAGAACAAGCCCCAGCACAAAATTCTTCGGAAAAATGTATCCTCAGAAAGGCAAACACATCCAAGATTTAATCTAGATGATTCTTTGATAGATTTGCTTGAACTTCTTTGAGGTTTTGAAACTGTAACCCAGGCATGGGCAACCTTTTTTGTAGAAGTTTTATGCTGCGAGTAATCTTCAAAAATATACATTTTTGTGGTATCCTTATGATTCATTATGAATTAAGTTTAGACGGGCCGTGCTAATATGCAACGAAAGAATTCAGTAGCGGGCCGGGCAAATCCTACTCGAGGCCGCATGTGGCCCGCGGGCCGGAGGTTGCCCATCTATGCTGTAACCCCTCTTTGTGGGATCATCTTCTATCTATCAAATCAGCTTGTTTATTTGAAAACTGGAGACATTCCTAATCCCTGTTCATTTTCATCGCTTCTTCCTCTCCCGATCGTCTTCGTCTTCTCAATCGTCGGTCATTTTCCTCAAATCGGCCTTTCCTTTGAAGTTTGAAGACCATCCCAGGAGCTAAATCCTATTAACTTCTTCTTCCTTCTTACTTAATCTGCTTTACCTTTCCAGGCGTGGACTCATCTCTCACGAATCAATTACTTATTTGAAGCTTGAATCAGTCACTTCGCTGTTTGAAGATCTTTCCAAGCCTTAATTGTTGTTAACGTCTTCTTCTTTATTCAATTCTGTATACTTTTCTAGGCATGAGAACATCTCCCATGTATCTGTTACTTATCTGAAGTTTGAAAACTTTCCTTAGTTCCTAATCATCTTTAACTTTTTCCTCTTCATTAAATTCTGTCCTTTGCCTCTCCTGGTGTTGGATTATTTTCTACGAATCGGTCACTTCTTCACAGTTTGGAAATCTTCCCAGTCCTTAATAGTTGTTAGCGTCTTCTTCTCCAGGCATGGAATCATCTCCCATGAATCTGTTACGTATTTGAAGTGGTTGAATTGTGTTGAACTTTTGTTTTTAGCTTTAACAAGTGTTGGTTTATCTCCTACAAATCAGTAATTTACTTGAACTTTGGGTATTTCCTCCGTAATTAATTGTTATCAATTTCTTCTTTTTCTTCTTTGCCCGATTCTGAATGCTCAGGCGCAGGATGGATGTCTTATGAAGCCGGTACCCATTTGAAGTTTGAAAACCTTCCTGGTCCCTAAATTATCTTTAACTTTTTACTCTTCTTTTGATGGTGTTCTTTGCCTCTCTACGTGTTGGATTATCTTCCACAAATCAGTCATTTACTTGAAATTTGGGGATTTTCCCCTCCCCTAATTGTTATCAACTTCATCTTTTTCTTCTTTGCTTGATTCTGCATGCCCAGGGGAAGGATGAAGCAGTCGGTCACTTTAATTGGAAAACCTTGCTAACTCCCAAATTATCTTTTCCTTTTTCCTCTTCTCTTGGTGGTGTCCTTTGCCTCTCCAGGTGTTGGATTATCTTCCACAAATCACTCATTTGCTTGAAGTTTAGGAATGTTCTCCGCCTCAGATTGTTATCAATGTGTTCTTCTTCTTCTCTGCCTGATTCTGCATGCCGAGGCGCGGGATGGTATGGCGGTTTTATGAAAATTATCTTCAAGTTTTTCTCCCGTTCTTTTGATGGTGTTCTTAGCTTCTCCAGGTGTTGTATTATCTTCCGCAAATCAGTCACTTCCTTGAAATTTGGAGAGCTTCTCAGTCCCCTAACCGTTATTGACTTCTTCCTTCTTACTTGACCCTGTACGCCTAGGCGCAGTTTGGAGACCTTCCCAGACCTTAATTCTTGTTAACGTCTACTTCTTTACTTAATTCTGTATAACTCTCTATGCGTGGAATCATCTCCCATGAATCAGTTATTTTCTTAAAGTTCGAAGAGCTTCCCTAGTCATCTTTAACTCTCCTCTTCTTTCCACGATGTTCTTTGTCTTTACAGTTGTTGTATTATCTTCCACGATTCCTTCATTTATTTCAAATTTGGAACCATCCCAATAGCTTTTGACTTCTTCCTCTTTCCCGTTCGTCTTTCCTTTTGCTGGTGCCGAATTATGAATTCACCAATCAATCCCGTATTTGAAGTTAAAAGATCTTCCCAAGACATGATTATTTCCATTATTAACGCCTTCCTCTTCGTTTCCCGGTTCTCTTTTGTCTTTACGTAGCGTAATCCTTAATTAAAATTCTATTATTCCCGCATAGATCGCTCGAAATGTCCGTTTGACCTCGAAACATATTCGAAATGTACGCGTAAACTTCCTTCTTTTCCTTTTCCTGAACGTTCATATTCAATTTTATTCGCCCCATCTTCGACTTTTTCCGCATACAAAATGCCTTTCTCTTTTGTCAGCCTTGTCTGTCGACTGTCAAGTTCCCGCTAAAAAATCTTCCGCTTATAAAGAAACATCGCGCGGTTGTCGAAACATCGCGTCGGAGGTGTCAAGAAAACTTTAAGAGTAGATTTATGTCGAGAATTCGATCTCCTCCGACCACCTGCTGAACTTCCATCCCCTCGCGCCGTCGTCCTTTGACGGGGCGCCGTCAATATTTAGCTTTGGGAAAAATATCCTTTCGTCTATCTTTTAAATGCGGGTTTCTTTTTCTTCGCCTTATTCAAGTTTATGTATGTTGTACATGTAAGCCAATTTCGAAACGTCCCGTCCGGGATATTTTTCGGTTTTCCTTGTCGTAAAAATCGATTTCTTTTTTCAAATCGTATTAAACGCGTACGTAGGTACGAAATTTTCATTTTTCCGCGTTCGCTACTATACTATAAACACATTTCATTCTCATCCGTTATTGCAGCGTCTTTTTTAATGAGTCAAAAAGGTGCTTAAAAATAGACCATAGTGACCTATTTTTATAATCGAGGTAAGAGTATTTTCGTAAACTCTCCTATATGGTTTTCCTTTAAATTTAGCCACTTGACTTTATTTTTAGGCCAGGCTTTGCCTCTTCTAATTGTAGTACGCACTTTATTCGTCGGGAAAGAGGCGATTAAATTGTTATTAATTCGCCACACGCCTCGCTAATTACCCAACTTATATTTTCTAGCAACAGACAGATACATACATATGTGTGTATCTATGACGAAGCGCGTTGTATGAAACAGCATCTTTTTGACGCTTCGTTCTCGATTTGATGTTTTGATTTATTAAATATTTATGTATTATGCATATGTATGTGAATGTACTTTGGCCGAATTAACTTGGTCTAATACGCAGCATTGTAGGCTAAGTAGATCGTTTTCGTTGCTAGGATTTGTTTGCATTTACTCGCGGAAAAGAACTGGAATTTAACATTTAATACGCGCTTTATGTGCAATGGACGATGTTAATAATAATAATAATATGATTCTTAATAATATTATTTTAGGAAATATCCCCGATCAAGAGATTGGGGTATGAAATCGAGGATGGCAGTAAATTCCCAACTGCAGTCATTAAAATCAGCCGTTAGAATCCCGACCTTTTCGTCCATCGCAATTCCAAAATGGGATTAACGATGTACACTACCGTCCATATTAGTTCGGACACTGAAGTAAATTTGCAAAATTGTAGAATATTCACATTAAATTACACAAAAAAAAATGAAATTTATGTTATTAGCACATATTTATATCATACGACAAAAATAAGAAAAAATGTCGACATATAATATGAAATATTTAATACATTTCCTTTCGTCGGAAAACAAAAACCTCCTTTTTGCGCGAAAGATGGCACTAACAATTCTAGGCATTCGTTCCACCAATTTTTCAAGCACTGTTTTTGCCATATGGGCCCACTGGTCCTGTATAATGTTTCATAAACGTGTCACGGAGGCAGGATACACTATTCCAATTCTTCTGTTGAGTTCATCCCACAACAGCTCAATAGGATTGATGTGTCCTCTACCTTCATTTAAATCAAGAAGTCAAGTTCTTAAGGCACCATTTATACAGAAATTTACGGTTTGATTTAGTCAAATGATGGAATTTGATTTAACCGAAAATTAGAACTTTCATTCCTTCTGAAAATCAAGTCCTCATTTAACCTGGAAGTCAGAATTCTAGTTAGTCTGCATATCCGGGCGTCATTTAGACAAAAGTCTTCGATCTCAAAGCGTTGTTTAGCCAAAAGTTTAAACTTCATACATCGAAAGGCCGGATCCACATTAAGACCAAAAAGTGAGGACTTCATTTACTTGAAAGAGTCCAGGTTTCATTTAGTCCGACAATTTAAGATACCATTTAGCCCTAACTTAAGACTTTACTGGGGCAAAAGTTAGAAATTCCACTTAGGCAGAAAATCAAAACATACTCTGTCTTCATTCAATTAAGAAGTCAGGTTCTTAAGGAATCATTTATACAGAAATTTACGGTTTGATTTAGTCAAATGATGGGGTTTGATTTAACCGAAAATTAGAACTTTCATTCCTTCTGAAAATCAAGTCCTCATTTAACCTGGAAGTCAGAATTCTAGTTAGTCTGCATATCCGGGCGTCATTTAGACAAAAGTCTTCGATCTCAAAGCGTTGTTTAGCCAAAAGTTTAAACTTCATACATCGAAAGGCCGGATCCACATTAAGACCAAAAAGTGAGGACTTCATTTACTTGAAAGAGCCCAGGTTTCATTTAGTCCGACAATTTAAGATACCATTTAGCCCTAACTTAAGACTTTACTGGGGCAAAAGTTAAAAATTCCACTTAGGCAGAAAATCAAAACATACTCTGTCTTCATTCAATTAAGAAGTCAGGTTCTTAAGGAATCATTTATACAGAAATTTACGGTTTGATTTAGTCAAATGATGGGGTTTGATTTAACCGAAAATTAGAACTTTCATTCCTTCTGAAAATCAAGTCCTCATTTAACCTGGAAGTCAGAATTCTAGTTAGTCTGCATATCCGGGCGTCATTTAGACAAAAGTCTTCGATCTCAAAGCGTTGTTTAGCCAAAAGTTTAAACTTCATACATCGAAAGGCCGGATCCACATTAAGACCAAAAAGTGAGGACTTCATTTACTTGAAAGAGTCCAGGTTTCATTTAGTCCGACAATTTAAGATACCATTTAGCCCTAACTTAAGACTTTACTGGCGCAAAAGTTAGAAATTCCACTTAGGCAGAAAATCAAAACATACTATGTCTTCATTCGATTAAGAAGTCAAGTTCTTAAGGCACCATATATACAGAAATTTACGGTTTTATTTAGCCAAATGATGCAGTTTGATTTAATCGAAAATTAGACCTTTCATTTATTCTAAAAATCAAGTCCTCATTTAACCTGGAAGTCAGAATTCTAGTTAGTCTGCATATCCGGGCGTCATTTAGACAAAAGCTTTCTATCTCAAAGCGTTATTTAGCCAAAAGTTTAAACTACATGCATCGAAAGGTCGGATCCACATTAAAACCAAGAAGTGAGGACTTCATTTACTTGAAAGAGCCCCGGTTTCATTTAGTCAGACTATTTAAGATATCATTTAGCCGTAATTTAAGACTATACTTGGGCAAAAGTTAAAAATTAGAACTTTCATTTATTATGAAAATCAACTCCTGATTTAAACTGAAAGTCAGAATTTCGGTTAGTCAGCAATTCATTTCTGCAGCAATTTCGGGTGCTATCCGCTTTCTACCTCGTTTGCTTAACAATTTTACGCGTTCATCGTCTGCTCTTGTTGTTGTTCGATGTGGACGTGCCCTGGCTAGGCGAACTGTTCGTGCGTTGATATTTCCTAACGATATCACTTACCGTTGACTTGTTCACGTGCGTCTTTTTCCCTGCAATCGGGCGCAATGAACAGTCTTCCTGGTGAAAAGCGATTATAATAGCACATCTTTCTTGGCTTGTTGGCTCTCCCCTCGCCATTTTAGATACTTTTAATTAAACTATTCACTTCGATACGCGCTTACTATCGATATACGCGCAACCACCTTTGTCGAGCAACTAAAATATTGATTATAATATGCGCGCACTGTTGGGACAGAGTAACGTAAACTTCTTAAGCTTATTTATTGGTCATACTCGTACTTCTACTTCGAACATAAACATAAACTTGTTCCACATGTAGGATTAAAATGTCGTAAATTTTAATTATTATTTGATGATGTTATTCCTCAGAAATTCTGAAGGTATTTGTCCTTTGGGAACTGGAAACTTCATAATGTAGGTTAATATCGTAATATAATTGGCATTTTTAAGTTGATTAAGAATTCCAAATCTTATCAAATGTCCGAACTAATGTGGATGGTAGTGTACATACATTCAATCCGACAAGACCAAGCATAAAAATCCTTGACGATCAACATTCGGTTCCGGTTTATCACAATTAAGCACTCAAATAGCGTTCGGTTACGAATCTCTTCGCCTTAAATCGATAGACATTCATTGTACGTATGTATATACATTGTACATACATAACATATATAATGTATACCCTTAATTTTACCTCGCGCGAGTTTATCCGGTGCATTGTATTATAATTATATGATTTATATTCCGATAAGTCGGCACGACTATCGGCCGGTCGAACAATAGAAAACTCAAGCCGGCCAAGTAAGTAAGTAAGTGGCTGCTGCAGAAGTCGACGAATTCGTCGAAAGGATAAACGGAGAAAATCCGATCGTCGAAAAGATTGTCGTGTGAGTCGCTTCGTCGGCGATACTTGCAAAACTACGTTTTCGCGCTAAATACGTCCGTCGGTATTAAAACGTGAGCCGCCAATGTCATAAATACGAATTAACGTCTCGTTCTACTTAATTCCTTATTCTATTGAGCGAAAGCTAAATACGCTCCTCGAAAGATAAGATTTCCCGTCCAGAAATTATGGTCTTTGGGAGATTAAAATGCCGCAGTGAATTTGGCTTTAAGTACGTACGTATGTACGTTTTGGCCTGCTTCTGCTATGAATCATTTACGATGGAATCTGCCAGATCTATGGGATCGGTTTTTACGACGTCGTCGGGATTACGTTTCGACGTTTTGTCATATAATTAGGCGTTGGTCTTTCTTATCTTACTATCGGAGTCGTATTGACTGAGAGGCACATCGACAATCGGATGATTTGCCTCGATTTGTAGTTTCGAATCCTGGATACGATTTCAATTGAAGTTTGTTTTAACAACGAACCAACTTTATGGAACGAAGTAATTTCATTTGCCTATTCGTTTTGATCAATGCCTCGCTAGGTCCATTACGATTATGTATTGTGTTGGCATACGAATTCTGAGCGTTTTGATATACGTTTGTCATGTTCTAATTCTTCTATTTTGGAATAAAATCTTCTGTATATATATAAAAATGGATCGTGGTTTGTTCGGATGCTTAAAACTTGAAAACGACTGGATCAAATCGGTCAACTTCCGCGGGTTTGTTCGTAATTGCTACGCGAAGATTTAGGAAAAAAGAAAAGTCGAAAAAATTTGGGCAAAACGAAGTTTGCCGGGTCACCTAATCTTTGATAAAATAGTATTATGGACTGTCCCATAGCAAATTTTCTCTTCTAAAATACGGTGTCATTGATTTTTAATGAACTCAATTTTTTTCTCTCAACCATGGTTTCTGTATGCTGGTTGGCGACCGGTGTCATCCATCATAACTATATGAAAACAGGTGAAACAATTGCTGCAGACTTCTGTTGTCAGGAAACTGATGAAATGTACCTCGAAATTGAGCCAATAACCGTCGGCGCTGGTTGGCAGGAAAGAGATCCAATCC
Source organism: Chrysina gloriosa (assembly GCA_038088585.1). Classification (NCBI taxonomy): domain Eukaryota; kingdom Metazoa; phylum Arthropoda; class Insecta; order Coleoptera; family Scarabaeidae; genus Chrysina; species Chrysina gloriosa. Next base: position 79,004,310 of record CM076088.1, on the reverse strand, counting down.
CGAATGGGACGATATACAATCAACGAGAATGCAGTGTGTAAGTTTACGCGGATGATCTGACTTCGATAACAAGAACAAGGGCTACGCTGAAAGAAACAGTTAACTTAAAAAATTCTATTTACAAAAAATAGACAAAGATTCTAACTTTTGAAATTATATTGTAGGCAAACAATCTAATATTGTTGTTTGACACAGGTTTCTACTATGAATTAGTATACTCTCGAAGTGAACTGAAATCCTTTTAAATCTACATTTGCCGTTGCAAAGAAACTTGATAGGACTTAAATCTGTGAAAGGGTCCTTATAGGTTTTGATGGGATTTTGTCTGTTTTGATCCTCCACATTTTGGTCATCAGTATCAGAATTATTTTTACTAAATCTACAGAATTCTCAAAATTTAAATCCGTATTTTAATCCTCTTGAGCTAAATAATCATCAATTATCGCATATTGCTCAAAATCTCTATTATTTATCCCACTCTAGCTTATCGTGTTATACATTACTTCATGTAGAGAAGGACACTCAATGGTTTGGCTCTATAGCCTGCGCACGCTAGCTCATAAACACCGGCGAAGAAATTTGGGGAAACTCTGACATTTTTGTCTCGTCAATATCCGCCTAATAGGTAAAAAGGGATGTAAACTGCTTTATTTCCGTGTCCGCGTCCGGTTAACAGAGCAACTACGTACATATTAAAACCTATGCATTTTTAGTGTTCCCAGCAAAATGTCCGTTTAAAAGAAATGTCCGCTAAGACAGAGTACACTGTATATGAATATGAACAGTGTGAACAAAACAAAAGGCAGCGGTCTACGAACAAGGCGAGGACGAATATGACTGCGAGCACATTTAGCTACCTCGAAGGAGGAGAAGGAGACGAAATACAGGTGGCGCAATAGGTATTGACTATTTTTAAGGTGCTGTGATAGGCTTAGTAACAAAAATACAAAATCCTCGAAAAACATTTATTTATTTACATGTGATGCAGTTTTATTTTTTAAAAATAACATTTTTCAAATGAGCACCATTGCTATGTATACATTCCTGAAGACGTGCTCGAAAATTCTGCATAACTCTCTGTAACATAGCCTGGTCTATCGAATTAATTTCTTGGGTAATGTTGTCCTTTAAATCGTGTAGTGTGCGGGGTTTGTTTACATACACCTTAGACTTTAAATATCCCCACAGGAAAAATCAGAGATTGTCAAGTCTTGTGATCTCGACGGCCAATTAACATCACTAAATCGTGAAATAAGCTTTCCAGGAAACATGGTTCTTAGCGTTGTCATGCAATTTCGTGCAGTATGACTAGTAGCTCCATCTTGCTGGAACCATACATTGTTATTTTCTATTCCAAGTCGTTCCAGCTCAGCAGGTAAAAAATTCTGGATCAGAGCCAAATATCGCCTGGAATTAACAGTAACGGTACGTTGATTTTCTTCAAAAAGTATGGATCCAGTATTCCAATTGCAGTCACACCACACCACACGGCTACTTTAAGGGAATGAAGTGGTTGTTCGTGGAGTTCTTCAGGCTATTCGTCCGACCAGTATCGGTAATTTTGTTTGTTGACGTATCCTGACAGGTGAAAATGTGCCTCATCAGACATTAAGAGATTATTTAAAATGTTTGCGTTGTTGTCCAGTAAACCAATAAATTGTGTACAAAATTGCCTTCTAACGGGCAAATCAGCTGGTAGAATTTTGTGCACAATTTGAATTTTGTACGGATGAAATCTTAGGTCATCGTGCAAAATTCGGCAAAGACTTCCTCTTGAGATGTTAAGTGCTGCTGCTGACGCCTCGCTGAACGATTAGGACTTCTCGTTACAGCTTGCCGTACCCTTTCAACATTCTCTGGAGTACGCACAGTTCTTACCGTGCCGACGTTTGCATTTTGTACACTTCTTGTCTCATTAAACTGAGCAATCCCTTGTGAAATTGTGTTTCTCGTGGGAATTCTACCACGCCTGGGAACATTGTATTCAAGCCGAAATTGTCTCTGCACTGCTACCACAGACTCCGAGCGGTGAAATGCCTTAACGCAAAAGACGCGTTGTTGCACCGGCCACGAATTCATGGCGACTGAAACTGCATGGAATGCCGAACACTTGCAGCTGCGTTTTAACCACTCCACCGCGTTGCTCTTTAGTCAGTCCCAAAAATAGTCAATACCTATTGTGCCACTCGGTGTAAGAACAACGAAGGGAGATAAATATGCAGGGTCTGTAATAAGGCGTACTCGGTCAAAGTATATTTCTCGCGCGATTAAATTATAAATATACAAACCTGTGCTTACGCATGGAGGGGAATTGTTGACGATCAATATAAAATAACAAATACAATTGACAAAATGGGAAAAAATATTGAGACTGATACTGCAAGATATATATAGACATTATTCACCCATTATAAGCCATCGTGAAACTGCTGAAACGGTACGGAATTTTGGGATACTTTGGACATTTGAGACATGGCGTCGAAAAATACTCAAAAAAAAAAAAAGAAAAGAAAAATCCGCATTTACACTCAGAAGTGATGGGCCAATTAGGCGGTTCGAAAATATAGGAAACGTTTAAGAAATTACGTGAAAATCTGTTTTCGGCGGTTTCTTTTTGTGGATGACCAATAACGAATTTGACGTTGGTTTCGGAAGATGGCACTAAAAAGTCCACCAAAAATCGATTTTTGCCTGTTGTACAGTGAATGCTATTGATGCCAAAGTGACGTTATGGGACTTGGGGCGTTGGTGCCGTAACTACCGGAATTCGTAGGAAAAATTACCACCTCACTTAGATATCTGATCGTGGCACATCATAATATTTTGAAAATTCTTCGTTCTTTACGGGAATGGGTATCTTACGAGTTTTCACTGCCGCCAAAGACAAATCTGATGTTAGTTTTGCGTTTTTCCAAAACGGTAAGCTCACGATGGCGCTCCCACACTTATCGAATTCATATTTCACGCTAAAAGAAAAGAAACAACAAACGTCGAGGCCAGTTTGATTGGCCAGGTTTATGATTCCTTGTATTCCCTCTGATGCATTGCGTTATTTCTGCGCTTTGATCATTGCTTCCTTTATCGTGAGCCCCAGATATTTCACGTGGGCAATTTCCTTAAATACGTATCCTCCTATTTGCATTGAATTGACTTGTTCGTCTTCCTCCTGGTGCTTCTCACACATACTTGGTTTTTTCTTCATCGATTTCCGGTAGTTCGAATTTTGCTTTTGCTACCCACGGTTAGAATGTTTTCTTTCCCCCGTTTTTGTGTCACTTACGATGCGGATAATATCGTCCATCTAAATCGTGACCGAAATACTTATCTTTTGAATAATCTCTACCACTTATTTAGGTCAATGAAGTACCAAATTTAATTGAACTAAAAAAGTGATGGTCGTGTGCGTATCGTATAAGTTGTTTAGAGGTATGAGGGTGTAACAGATCCTTTCATATTAGTTTCTTCAGTTGGTGAATGTCGGACAAAGTGGTCGACAAAGCGTCTCCTCGTCTGTCTTTAATAAAAAAACAGAGTTGATTTCTAAATTATTATATTTTTTTATTAGCAGACACCTAACACCTCGTCTCGTAACGGTGATATCGAAATCTTTAAAAGATAATGTGGCTAATGTTACGTCAGACCGTAAGCTTCCAGCTCGTATTTTGAAAGAAGGCCAGTAGATATAAACTGCAGCGGCGACGTTGCATTTAATTGGTGTATTTACCCGAGTGCAATTGCATCGATAATATTTGCCGTTCATCAATAAGGAATTCGTGCATATGTAAGCCACGATAAAAGTGGTTTTACCTCAGTTCCCAGAATAGGTCAGGTAAATAGCGTTTTAAGTAGCCGGCAAAACTTTCCAACGCAGGTAGTATATAACTTAAGAAATAAACTCGATGCCTAGAATATTAACATTTTCCATCATCGAATATACTTGATTACACTGTGCTAGTCGAAAAGTTCAACATCGATGGGTCTTGGGTAGAAAACACAATTGAAGTACGCTGAATCAAACACTGTCAGCGATTTTCCGAAGTTGACTATAGTTTTCGACATATTTAGGAGTTAATATTTTACAAAAGAAAGGCACAAGAAACAGGTTTTTCCGTACGTTTCAACCATTCCTTCATCAAATATCACTTCAGTTCGACAAAATTTCTTCGTTTCATGAAATACCTTTCACTTTCTCTAATTAAAGCGATCATTCAAGGTTGCAGAAAGTATAGAAAAATATATAATAAGTCTATTTGTTCCCAAAAAATGGTGTATTTTACACATAGAAATATTTTTATCTAAAATATCTTATATTTCTGATGCTTCTTCTTGCAAATTCTCTGCTAAAAGAGCACTTAACGTTTCCCCACTATATCAATGTTCGAGTCTTGTCGGAAGATATTTCGTCGAACTGAAACGATATCTGATGGATAAAAGGTTGAAATGTACGGAAAAACGTGTTTTTGGATCTTTTTGTACAATCTTTACTCGCAAATACTCGAAAACCAGAGTCAACTTCGCAAAACGCCCGACAGCGTTGCATTTAGCATACAGCATCGATGTTGAAAAAATAATTTCCCGATTAGAGCACAGTGTTATTAAAAAAAAAGCGCTAGGTATAAGCGACGATAAATAACGATAACACCTACAGTTTTATCGTTCCTTTCGATACATCCTCGTACACACAATACGTACATGTTTACCTACATATGTTACTTCCGACGTTGCATAAGTAGGGAAAACCTGTTCTGAAAGCTGTTTATACATATTTCCATCGTTTACTGGATATCATGAATATTTAAATATGCCTACGTTAGAAAACAAGGAAATCGTTTAATTATACGGCGAAATACGGGCAAAAAAAGAGGTAATTTAATCTCCTAATTGCGCGTCGTTTGGCTCTTAAAACCTTCGGAGAGCATATTAAATCTTATTATAGCCGTCTAAGCCGAGATAATTATCGCGATTCGAAGGATATATTAGTTACAGATGTAAAATTCTTATCGGTGGAATCGGACTAATTGAAGAAGGCATGCGAATTATATCAAAAACTTGATATTCACGTGCTGTGTTATCTATCGTCTTCTAAATAAATACGATCGATAAATTGATAAACCGTCCATTTAAAGATTGTCAATTATTTAAGCTGAGTAAGTCGAACTTATCAAGCACTTGCGTTCCCAAATGTAAAAATACAGAATAAAACAGATCACACGCGTTCAAAACAATCAAAACTTTCCAATTCAGTCAATCTTTCTTCCATTTTGTAAAAGGTCTCGCCAGTCTTCATCAATTTCTTGTTTCCCTTGTAAAGTTACCAACACCTGCTCTTTTGAAACAATTAAAAATGGTCTCTTTCGAAATGTCCATCCATGCAGCGCGCAGCATATAAAAAGTGGATAGCATCAAAAACAGAAATTGTTGGAGAAGTCGAATTTGAGCTGTCCATAATCGATAGATATCGTTGGACCATGCTTTTCCTGTAACCTTGCTTCAGTCTGATCAAGTGGTTGAAGCTCACTTGTGGTGTTAGGTGATAGGAAAATCAAGTTGATGTTTTTGAGATTTACCTGCTTCAGATGCGCAGCGCAATTGTCGACAAGCAACATTATTTTTCGGTCTTGCAATTCGATGTGCCACTCATTAAGCCATTGCACAAATCTATCTCCAGTCATCCATGCACGAGATTGAAAAGAATAAATGCGGGGAAGGGTTTCCACATTCTTAAAATAACGTGGCTCAGCGTATTTTCCAATTCGCATTATAAATTTCTGAGGGATTGTAGTCAGAGGTGAGGGTCGACATTTGACTTTTCCAATCGAATGTTACATCAGGATCTACCGAATTTCACTCACCACAAATTTGTTTGTACACGATACAATGTCTGTGTTTAAATCTATCGAGCCATCCAGTTCAAGCGATAAAGTTATTTCAAGACCGTCGGCCACTTGGAGGGCCTTTTCTTGTAAAATTGGGCCACTTACCGAGATATTGGAGCTCCTGGCCTGGACCAACCAACTTTTCAGAATCGTTTCTAGCTCTTCATATTTCGCGGATCGTATTTTTTTACGACCGGTTCCCTCATGCACCGAAACAAATTCACTGCGCTTCTTTAAAATTGTACGTAAAGTTGAAGCATTGATATTTTTGACGCCGCAAAAACTTTTTGATTTAAATTGCATTTATCAAAGTCTTTTATAAGATTACTTTTTTCTTTTAACGAAAACGATTTTCGCGATGTGTTGCCAGCAGCGTAAAAAGTAAAAGACTGAAAGGAAACCTTGATTACGCAACCGCCAAATAAATAAGTCAGATTCTAGGAAAATTGTCTAGCCAAGATTCGTGGGACATCTTGGTGGGAGTTGTTAATACTAATACTTCATAGACATCGTAATGATGTTCACTTCCCAGAAATATGTAGACCATTTCCGTCTGCTTTTTAAACATTTATTTTGATTTAATCATATCCCTTTGTAGTGTTTGCAAAATAAAGTTAAAAAATTAGTAATTGAAGTACGTATGTACAGTAAAAAATTTGCTTCAATGGGGTGTTATAAGCGGGAAATGGGAGCGTTATAACGAATAAAAGTACTACAGAAAATTAGTCGCTGGTACCGGGACCAAGGAAAGAAGCGTTATAGCCGGGAAATCGTTATAAACGGGAGCATTATAACGAAGTTTTACTGTATATTGAAGATGACCAGTTGACGGTCGAAATGCGTATTTGGTGTTTCCAAATAATCGCCCCTAAAGTGTTTCGAGGCGCTTATTCTGCAAGTAATCTTTAGTATCCGGATTTTTTAATTTTTCTTGTCCTCTAAGTATTTGGTTTTATTCTAATAAATGTCACTCGCTCGATTATTAGTTTCGAAAAAAAAGAAAGAAAAAACTAAGAATACTTGTTCTATCTATTCTCATTGGTAATTTAGCAGTAAAAACAAGTGATTGCGGTATCATCTAGCTAAAATTGCTCATCTTAATATCACATTTCCTCCATATATTTGTTGTGGCACATTCCACTAAGTTTTATATTAAAATTAGTACAACAAATTCACAACCATGCAACGCAAAAATAAAAAGGCTTACTACAAACCACGCGGAAACACCAAAAATTATTTAGGTACGAAAAAAAAAAAAGAAAAACTAAAGGAATATACCATCATCGTCGTACAGAAGATTAGTGGGTAGAGGAACAATCGAAACGACGAAGAGGACAATAACAAGAAAAATAAAAAATAACAGCGAAATCGCCTTTTCGACGACATGCATCGGCAGAACGGATAATAAACGAAACAATCAGGGGACGGACACGCCCAAATCGGCAGAGCAAAATAATAATAATAATAACAAAAAGGAACGACCGAAAAAGAAAAAATACGACGAACAAACTAAAAACAAAAAAGGGGAGGGGGAGGTTAGCGCAGCTACAGCAACAGGGTAGGTAAAGACGTCACCTTAGCCGATTCTGCGTTACGTGAAGTCGTCTTGACGGTCGGGGCTCCCGCAGAGACGTTGGGCAGGGAGCCCCCTGAAGGACCCCAGAGCCTGACTGTTGATGCGCAGGGTGTTTTTCGACGGCGATCTTTCCGGAGCGACCTGCAAGGTCCGAAACAAGCAAAACAAATGATTTTTTGATTATATAAACGTATATTATTATTATTGTTATTATTAACACATCATTTTCATAACCATCAATATCATTATTATATGGACGCAAAAATCTCAAAGTTTTGTTAACTTCACAAGCGTAAAAATCATCGAAGATGACGACGCCGCCTTAGAAATCCGCATCGGCGCGTATACGTATTATTAAACCGGGCAAAAAGGGCGGTTTTAACGATTTATTTCCCGCGACTACGAAGAATTTACCGGAGACGACAAAAGCGAATTATCCGGCGCGCGAACTCGCGAAACGAGTCTGAAAAGTCAAGATAATAGGATGTAATGGAGGCGAGCTCTCGAAAGCTTTCATAGCTGCTTGAATGGACGGATAGCTCCGCCGTGTGTTGTTAATGTTGTTTTAATACGGAGTATAATGTTTATCGATCCGTCGCAACACGGTAACGGTAGGCGTTTTGTATGTACGAGCGCGGAGATACAAAGGTACTACACATTCGGTGCTTAATAAAGTTAGTTGCTGAAGCCTCTATTGTATCTAGGTACGTATGTATACAGTGTGGGATTAAAGTATAGAACATTAAAATAAACCCAACTCAACCGGTTTTTACTTAAACGCAGAAACACGTCGATTTTAGTTTTTAAAAATCGATTTTCCGATGAAACGAATTTTGTATAAATGGGACAGTTCATCGGTAGAACTGCAGATATTGGAGTAGAGAAAAACTCCTCATTGGATGGCGGAAACACACACTCAACATCCGCCGAAAGTAAACGTCTGGTCAGGAATAACACATAATAACGTGTCCTTTTGTCTCTTGAGGGAAATCTTAACGGAGAAAGATATTTCCAAACCGATCTCATTTCAGCACCGGCTAGGACTTTACCCACACGAAGACGATCCTGATATCCCAAATGTAACTTTTTCGAATCAACACGATGGTGCACCGCCACACTATACGCTTCTTCCTCGTAATTTTCCGCACGCCGTTTTCCCAGAAAGATGAATGGGCAGACGAGGGGCAATGCTCAGCTAAATCTCCTGATCTGACCCCACTAGGGGGCAAGTTACTTAAAACCGAAACAAAACCAGAACATTTTAGAGGAATTGAAGCAGCATAGTCAAGAAGAAATTCGAAAAATAGAACTAACTGTTATTACCAACAAGCAAGAAGTGAATGGGTGGTATTTCGATCATTTAATTGAATAGTGTTAATTTCCTTTCCTTCTTTCTTTATCTTTCGCCCTTTCTATCTTTTAGGCGTAAGAAGATCGAAGCCGCCGAGCCGTATACATACGTATACCGTACCGCTCGTGCTCTGTTCATTGACATTTGCTTGCTTTCTCGCAGCATATTGAAGGTAACACATCCACTTTAGGATATTAAACTACTACGGTCAGCGGTCAAGAATTTTTCGTTAATCATGTTTTATAACTTATAAACACCACAATATCAACGTAAAATGTTCATCTCGATTTTTCTCAGAATTGTTCGGTGTGAAGTTAGCTATAAATTTCATCCATAACATCTTTCTTTCGATTTCAACTTCAAAACGCAATGATAGGATAAAATCAAACCCCAGTCAGTCATTTTATAATGTTAGAAGTTAACTTAAATCCGATTATTATCAAATTCCGCGATAATATCGAAATACACTTGCCTCTACCTATAAGCACAGATAAGTTCATAAAATTGCAATTTTAGCAATGTGCAGCAGTAGATGTTTGAATTGCGACATCGCACGCTCATTCTACTTTTTCTCTTCTATCAAAATCCGAAAAAACATTTTGGACACCGCAATCGCGAATAATTTTTTGGGCACCGAAATTCCTCGGACTAACTATAAGCGTACATTATAGGAGAAAATGCAATTTTGGCAATGTGGGGCATCAGATAAATTAATTTCGACTTTGCACGATTATTCCACGGTATCTCTTCTGTCAGAAACCGAGGAAACATTTTGGATACCGTGAACGCAAATAATTTTTTCAGCATCGAAATTGCTTGGACTATCTGTAAGCGTACATTATTGGCAAAAATTGCAATTTTAGCGAAGTGCGACAGCCTATTAACCAGTAGAGGAATTAAAATTTATACTCCATTTTAATATTTCAACTTCCATTTGAACACACACAAAAGTTCATTTCGATCTGTCAATTCATTCTTTGTTTCCAAGCCATTTGAAGTTGACGTGTCAGTGTATTCTGCTAGAATGGAAAAGAACGAAAATCGTGCGGTGATAAAATTCTTTGTTTTGGAAAGTTTATCAGCAACAGAAATTCATACAAAAATGGTGAAAGTGTTAAAGGAATCTGCTCCTTCATTTCCAACCGTGCATCGATGGGTTTTAGAGTTTAAACGTGGTCGTACAAGCGTACAAGATGAACCACGTAGTGGACGCCCAAAAAGTGCAACAACACCAAAAAATATTGAGCAAGTTTATGATATTGTTTGTAAAGATGCAAGTTTGATTAAGCGTGAAATTGCTGACACCATAGGCATCTCGGACGAACGAGTACTCCGTATTTTACACGAAGAATTACATATGAAAGAGCTACTCGGAAAGTTAGTGCCGCATTCGTTAACAATTCAACAAAAACCGCATCGAAAACAAATTTCTCCGCGTAATTTGGAAGGTCTTAAGCAGAATAAAACCGAATTTGTGCGTCGTTTTATACCTATGGATGAGACTTGGATCTACCATCATGCTCCTAAACTGAAACCAGAACGTTTACAGTGGACTGAAACAGGCTGTTCAGCTCCGAAACAAGTCAAGCCAGAACGATCGGCAAAAAGGTTATGGCATCAGTTTTTTGGGATGCAAAAAGGATTTTGTTGATTGATTATCTTCAAAAAGTAAAACTATTAACTTTTGGATAAGTTGGATAAAAAGTTCGTTAGAAAAGACCCTGCTTACGGAAGAATCATTTTTCACCAAGACAATGCACGTTTTCACACAAATGTTTTGGCGATGGCTAAATTGAAGGAATTAAAGTACGAATTGCTTGAACACCCACCGTATTCACCAGATTTGGCTCCCTCTGACTATTACCTCTTCCGAAATTCGAAACAATTTCTTCGTGGAAAGCGTTTTTCGTCGAATGAAGAAGCTATGCCAGCCATGGAACAGTATTTTGCATATATTCCGGAAAACATTACAGAGATGGTATAAAATTATTGGAGAATCGTTGGAATAAGTGTGTTGAAGTTGAGGGAGATTATATTGAAACATCCAAAACTTTTCAACCAACCTGTATTTGAATTCCGACTTCGCAGGCTTATTCTACGCTATCTCTTCTGTCAGAAATCGAAAAAACATTTTGGATACCGCGATCGCAAAAAAATTCTTGAGCAGCGAAATTCCTCGGACCAGCTATAAACGTACATTATAGGAGAAAAATGCAATAGCAATGCAGATGTTTAAATTCTGACTTCCGTTACCTATTCTATCAGAAACCGGAAAAACATTTTGGATACTGCGATCGCAAATAACTTTTTTTTGTTTTAATTATAACGTTTGGAATTTTATGAACTTCTCCGTACTTACAGGTAAAGGCAAGTGTATTTCAATATTATCGCGGAATTTCGGATTTAATTCAACTTTTAGTATAATAAAATGACTTACTAGGGTTGATTTGGTTCTATTATTGCGTCTTGAAGTTGAAATCGAAAGAAAATTTTTATGGATTTATGGCTAACTTCACACCGGTTGGAACGTTAAGTTTTATTAAAAGACGCCCCTCGTATTATTACGAGTGATACTAACCGTTACGGCGCAAAAAATATTCCGTCTTCTCTTGATTCAATAACTTTACAACTGAACCACGTACATCACGTTGTGAGTGAAACACTTACGTACTATTGTTTACTTATGAGGTAACTAATGTATGGGTTTGCTTAGTACGTTTCTATTTGCGCTGGAGAAACGTACGGATTGTTTCTGTTTGATCGGGACTTTGACAATTCGGTAGGTTATTGCCCCTTCTGTGGCCGGCGCAATACGCATGCATCCAAGGTTTCGTATTTAAAGAAAATTATATTATGGATTACGGATTTAGTTTATTTTTAGTAACCGTAATGACGACGGTAATAAATTCGTAATGAATTTCGGAGTGTCCTCTGGAATTCGATTACCTTGATCTTATCGTGGAAATATATATGTATATTATTTTAATCTTATCCATCAATTGTGTCCTCTAAACTTATTTAAATTGGAAGCGTGGATGTTGAAGAATGGTCTTCCTCTCCTTCTTTTACATCCCGGCTTCCACTCTGCCTCATCATATATTACTGCTCCTGGCCCCGCCCTTCATACATGTCCGAGCTACCTTGCTCTTGATTGCTTAATTTCTTACTACATCCATTTCTATTTCTTGTGCCAATTCCTCGTCCGTCCTTCTTCTGTATTCATTGGTGAATACCAGTTAGTAATTTAACGGTTGGTTAACTCTTAACAGTTGGTTAAGTGTAATAGTAGTAGTATGACGAAAAAAGCTTCTGCACGATGGTGCAGGATCCCACACAGATCAGTCTTACACCTAAAGATATAAAGGCTTAGGATTAAGTGAATAAAATCGGCTGTAATTACCGGTGAAATTCTAATCGAAACGAATTCAGCTATAATTCGTATTGATTTTTCAGCAGTAGCAAAAAGAAAGCAGAAAATGGACGCAAAAGAAGCTCCAAGAAAAATTCCCATAAATTTTAGCGAAATTACAATGACAAGCCTACGATAAGTTTTAGGAACGTGGAAACACAGAACATGGATCATGGCGCAAGCTGAAAAATTGTATTAATTTTGCAGAAATAGCCGCAACGAAGCAAAATTCGTACTAGGTTTGACAAAATTACAACGAACTAAAGATAAAAATAATTCCTGGAGAAAAATTTAGGAAAAATACGTAGTATAAGATAAGCACTGAAGATGATAAGTTAGTTGTCGAAATCGGTGCGATAAGAAAATGTTTTTATTTCAATTTTCTACGTGCCGAGGCAATATTTGCACGGTCCCAAGCTGCAGGATATTTAACTTAACTGCTTATCGCCAAATTTTTTTAGATATATTATAATACGATAAAGGTTCGCTTTAATATCTCTTGGGTCTGGAGATGTAGAACTGTACAATTCCTAAACGGAACATGTATTTAGTTATGTATCCGGATATCGAGGGAACAAACCGTTAAACTCGACACACCACATATTGTGGCACCGTCGTCGTAACAAAAAAAAAACGCTTGATATTGTATGGTAACTGTCGTGATGTCATCCCGCGGTTTCGAGCGGCGAAGCAACGACGAACATACTCATGCCAGATTTCGCCGTTGTCGATGCCGATAATCCGGCACTGTTGAGTGTTTTTCTTTAATATTCTATTTTTAGTGCGTTTTATATACATGCAATATTTGTCGATCGCTTTGACATAATTACACCATGAGGCTGACGATGTTAACGCGTACAGTAAATATTAAATTACTGTACGACCTTAATACTGGCGCGCGAATCATCGAAACTGTCGTTTAGTTCTTTCGAATTTTAAGAGCTCGCGATGCGAAATCTCAGGGAAAGAAAAAGGACGTCGTCGGATGCGCCGCGATCGTAATTATCGCGAAATTACGGTGCATTTATTGGCTAGCGCGCGTTTCAAAGAAATATCCGAAGTTAGGAGGCGTAAAACGGGCGATTAATATCGAAATAAAAACGACGTATGCCCATAGCGCGACGGTGCCGAGTAAAATTTGAAATTTTTCGTAAAGAAAATTATTCTGAACAGCTTTTGACAGAGTTATCTGTCATAACCAAACAATTTTCCCGAAATTTTGGCAAGGTTTTGAAAGTTCCGAGAAGTTTCCTCAAATATCGACGAAGCTGTGAAAATTTCGAGATGGGTGTCGAACTTTTAACAAAGTCGTGAGAGCTCTGAGAAAAGCTTTTGCCACTTTTCACCAAATTGGGTGAAAGCCGTGAGAATTTTATTTTGATAATTAGCAAAGTTATGACGGGCCCAACAATTTTTCTGATACTTCGGCCGGAATCAAAGAACCAAATCACTGAGTAGTCTTCTCAGTAATTGGTGAAGCTGTAAAAGTTCAGAAGAGTTAGCAAAGCTACGGGAAGACTTTGGAATATTTGATAAAGTTACCAAAACTCTAAAGTATCTATCCGAAATTCCTAACCAACGAAAAGTTGTGAAATTTCCTAGAAATGTCGAAGCAATGGCAGAGAATTTTTCTCAAGTTTTGATAAACTTGTGAATTATCTAAGAAACGGTTTCAATGTTCGACAGAGTTATGAAAATCGAACTATTTTCCTGAAATTTTGGCAAAGTTATAAAAGTTCCGAGAAGCTTCCTCAAATACTGACTAACAATAAGCTGTAAAATCCTCGAGAATGGTTCCGAACTTTCAACAATGTCACGAGAGCTCTGAGATAAGTTTCTGCCACACTTCTCTAAATTGTGAAAGCTGTGAAAAGAATTTTATTTTGATAATTGAAGAACCAAACCACTGGGTAGCCTTCTCAGTAATTGGTGAAGCTGTAATATCTCAGAGAAGTTAGCAAAGGTATTGTAAATTGGAATATTTGACAAAGTTACCAAAACTCTGAAGTATCTTTCCGAAATTCCAAGCGTCGAAAACTTGTGAAAATTCCAAGAAATGTCTTACAATTTCCACGAGGCTATCAAGTCTCTGAGAATTGTTCTGAACCGTTAACAAACTAAACAAATATTCTGAGAAATATTTCCAAGTTTTTACGGAGTTATGACGCATCCAACCATTTTTCTGAAATGTTGGCAGTAATCAAAGAACCAAAGCACTAAGTAGTCTTCTCAGTAAATTGAAGCTGTAAAAGATCAAAATAGTTAGCAAAGCTATGGGAACTTTTTAGAATACTTGAGTTACAATTTCGACGAAGCTGCGAAATGTCTGATAATTGTTCTGAGACATTGACAAATTTGTAAATATTCTGAAAAATGGAGTTATGACGAATCCAACCATTTTTCTGAAACCGCGGCCGGAATCGAAGAAGCAAAGCATTGCGTAGTCCTTTCAGTAATTGGTGAAGTAGTAAAAGCTCAGGAAAGTTAGCACAACTATGGAAAGTTTCTTAATATTTGCCATATTTCACCAAGTTGTAAAAGCTATGAGAAGAATTTTATTTTGATAATTGACAGAGTTATGACGAATCCAACAATTTTCCTGAAATTTTGACAACGTTACAAAAGTTCTGAGAAGTTTCCTCAAATACTGACGAAGCAGCAAACACCCTGAGAATGGTTTCGAATTTTTAACAAAATCATGAGAGTTCTGAGAAGTTTTGGGCACATTTCAGGAAATCATTAAAGCTGCGAGCAGCATTTTGAATAGTTAACAAAGTTATGAAATTCCTGAAAAGTACGGAAGCCCTGAAAAGTTTCCGCAACTTCGATTTTATTAATAGAGTTGTGAGGATTCCGAGAAATGTCTTGTATTTTAGACAGAGCTGTTAAATCTTTCACAATCTGTTTGAAGTTTTGATAAAGTTCCGAATTATTTGAGTAATGTTTTGAATTTTTAACAGAGTTTTGAAGGATCCAACCATTTTTCAGAAATTTTGGCATAGTTACAAAAGTTCGGAAAAGTTCTGCCTAATGCTAGCGAAGCTGTGAACACCCTCAGAACGGTTTCAAACTTTTAACAAAGTCTTGAGAGGTTTGTGGAACTTCTTCGAAGTTATTAAATTTCTGAGAATTTGTCCGAAATATTTTTGTGACTGTATAACACAATAAAGTTGCATTTTCGAAAATGCTATCAAATCCCTGATAATTGTTCTGTTTGTTTTGACAGAGTCGTGAACATTCTGAGAAATGTTTCAAGGAATACAACCATTTCTCTCTGAAATTTTGGCATTAAAGGTCTAAGAAATTTCCTTAAATATCGACGAAGCTCTGAGCACCCTCACAATTGCTTCCTCAAAGTTGTGAAAGTTATGAAAAGCATTTTCAACCCTAAACATAATCACGAAACTTTTGAGAAGCTGCCCGAAATATTTTGGTAGTGATGAAAGCTATGAGAAGTTTCCACAACTTCAACTGTATTAATAAAGTTGTGAAAATTTAAATTCAAATGTCTTGCATTTTCGATCAAGCTATCAAATCCCCGAGAATTGTTCCCAAGTTTTGACAAAGTCATGAATATTCCGAGAAATGCTTTAAGGAATCCAACAATTTTTCTGAAATTTTTTGCAAAGTTATAAAAGTTCTGATAAGTTTTCTTTAATACTAACAAATCTATCAACATCGTGACAATGGTTTCGGACTTTTAACAAATCCATGAGAGCCCTGAGAAGTTTCTGGTACTTTTCATGAAATTATGAAAGTTATGAGAAGCATTTTCAACCCTAAACACAGTTACGATATTCGAAAACTTCGACTGTATTAATAAAGTTGCGTAAATTCAAATTCAAATGTTTTGCATTTTCGACAATGCTATCAAATCCCTAAGAATTGTTCTGATGTTCTCACAGAGTCGTGAATATTCCGAGAAACGTTTCAAGGAGTTCAACCATTTTTCTGAATTTTTAGCATTGTTATGAAAGTCCCGTCAAATATTGACGAAGCTGTTACAATCCTGAGAATGGTTTCGAACTTTTAAAAAATCATGGGATCATCGCAAAGTTGTAAAAGCTGCAAGAAGTTTGAATATTAAATAAAGTTATGAAATTTCTGAGAATCTTCCCGAACTATTTTGGCGATTATGACAACTCTGACAAGTTTCCAAAACTTGGACTTTCTTAAGAAAGTTGAGAAAAATCCGTGAAATATCTTACATTTCCGAGAGAGCTATGAAACCTCTGAGAATTTTGTTTTGGTAAAGTTGTGAATGATCTGAGAAATGTTTTAAATTCTTGAGTATAGGGAAATCTACCATTTTCCGTAGTCCTTTGAGTAATTAATGAAGCTGTAGAACGGTTACCAAAGGAATTAGAAGTTTTTGTAATATTTGACCACGTTACCAAAAGTCTGAAGTATCTTCCCTAAATTCCGAACTTGAGAAAGTTGTGAAAATTCTGAGAAATGTCTTACATTTTCGACAAAGCTTTAAAATCTCTGAGAATTTTTCTCAAGTTTTGGTAGAGTTGTAAATTATCTGAGAAATGTTTCAAATTCTAGAGTTATTTTTTTTTTTAAATGTTGGCAGTAATCAGAGCTCTTAGTAGCCTTCTCAATGATTGATGAAGCTGTAGAAGTTCAGAAAGGTTACCAAAGCTATGAGAAGTTTTTGGAATATATGAGTCCAGACTGTGAATATCTTTCCTAAATTCCCAACTTGTTGAAACGTTGTCAAAAATTTTGAGTATTTTTATTCTTTAACAAAATTATGAAGGAACCGATAACTTTTCTAATTTTTTTGATTGAGTGTTTCTAGTTATTTACAAAGCTGAGAAAATTTTGGATTTTTGACAAATTACTAAGACAAAACACTGTCGCTTATTATTCCCGCGGTAAAGTTATAGGAACGGTTTTTTTGTACGAGTAGTAGTCGTTTCCCGGACCAACGAGACTTACCCCCAGGGAAAAATGACCTAAAAAAGTGACAGCAACAATCCTCCATTACCATCTCAACCGAAAAATTATCGGATTGGGAGACGTTCCTAAATATTGTCCCAGTCTCGTATACAGTATGACCTGCCTTAAAACTTTTACATCGGACCGTTCGTTATTACGAGACTCAACAATAATGCACTTCTACAGATATTGCAGCGTACGGTTGATAACCTAATCGTCACGTTTTAAATTTAGTAGATTCGAGTGGCCAACATTCGAGCGTGTCGGGAAGGTTATCGCTGGCGATAAACGCGAACAAAAAAACGCTGGCTGGCAGATACAACGCGTTTCGTATTTAATTGTTTTAAGAAACCGCAAAATAAACGGAGAAATAGAATTGGGGAAAACGGAGCGACGCGTATAGAATGTGATGTTCGGAAAAGGAGGAAAAAACATGCGATTGAACACGATTAAAGTTAGAACGACTCGTATTAGGTATTTTTACCGGTATCAATTAGGAAAAATCCACAAATCTACGATTCTATCACCGAATAAAATCGCTAATATTTCGTTCGAGATCCCTCCGGCGTTTCGTGGAAGTTGCAATCAGGAGGCAAAAGATGTTATCGGCGCGAGATATAAATATCAAGGTTGATTTCGTCGTCCCCTACGTAAAGTAGTCAAGCGTAAAATTTAAAAGATCAACTGATGAAGTAATCGACGTAAACTGGAATAACAAATAAGAGGAAACAAGGTGTGATTAATTCACATTTATTACTTGGAACAAGCTACAGGAAACAAATCGTGTTGATGGGAAGTTGGTATTTTAAGAAAGTTCTTTAAAAATTAAGTTGGTCGTACTGCCACCGAAGCACGTGGTTCAGGATTCAAATTATCTATTAAAGAAGTACGGTTTGAAGATAGCGCAACGCATGCTCGCGATCTAATATTTTGTGGAAAATTCAAAAGAAATTAAAATGTGGGCATTATTATTGCCATCAAAAGACGTGTCCCAGAGCACAAAACTGTTGAAGAAGTTGGAAAATTACGCGACACGCGATTGGAAGGAAGGTTGGTATTTCGTGGAAATTCTTTAAAATAACGATAACGTTGGTATTATTGTGGTGGCTGCTATAGAATTGAATTTGGTGCCGCAGTGTTGTAATTAATGAACTGGAGAAGTTGGCAACGCTAAAGCGATAAATATATACACCAAAATGGTGAATATTCATGTACGAGTTGGTCTGTAGCTAATATAATAAATACAATGTTTCAAGCGTCTGTTAAATATACATAAACTCAGGATAACAACATTAACGTCAAAAACACGTGCACAAAGGCGCAAACCTGTTGAAGAAGTTCAATAATTATACGACACGCAATTGAGAGGAAGTTGGTATTTTGTGGAAATTCTTTCAAGAATGATGAAGTTGGCGGTACTGCCACCGAAACGCGTGCTTCAGGATTTTAAGGTGTCTATTAAAAACGTACGGTGCAGCACGTGCTCGAGATCTGATATTTTGTGGAAATTCTTTAAAAAAAGGATAGTGCTATGTATTATTATTACCACCGTAGCACACGTCTATTAGGACTCAAAACTATTGCAGAAGTTCAGAAATTATACGACACACGATTTGAGGTTGGTATTCGGTTGAAATCCTTTAAAAGAATGATGATGAGTTGGTGTTATTGCCATCGAAACACATCTCCCAAGACTCCAAACTGCTGAAGAAGTTCGATATAGATTTGGAAGTTGGTATTTTTTGAAATTCTTTAAAAGAACGATAATGTTGGTATTAAAGATATGATAACACGTGTTCCAAGGCTCAAACTTGTTGAAAATGTTCAAAAATTATACGACTAGCAATTGGAAGGAAGTTGGTAATTTCGGAAAAAATCTTTAGAATACGATAAAATTAGTATTACTGCCAACAAAGTACGTAGGTCAGGTCCAAAACATCTATGGATGAACTACGTTTCGAAGATAACGCAACACGTGCTCAAGACCTGACATTTTGTGGAAATTCTGTTAAAAAATGATAATGTTGGTATTATTATTGCCATGTTAACACGTCTTCTAGTGCTCAAAACTGTCGCACAAGTTCTGAAATTATAGGACACACGATTTCAAGTGGTATTTTGTTGATATTCTATAAAAGAAAGATAACGTTGGTGTCATCGATACGGATGTCCAAAGGCTCAAAACTATTGAAAAGGCTCAAAAATTACGCGACACACAATTAGAAGGAAGTTGGTACTTCGTGGAAGCTCAAAAATTATAACGACACACGATTTGAAGTTCGGTATTTTGTTGAAATTCTTTAAAAAATGATAAAGTTGGCATTACTGCCACCGAAATACATGGGTTAAGATTCAAAAGTATCTATGAAAAAAGTATGATTTGAAAATAACGCAACACATGGTCGAGATCTGATATTCTGAGGAAATTCTTTAAAAAATGATAATGTTCGTATTATTATTGTCATTGTATCACATGACTGAAAGCTGACAACTGTTGCAGAACTTCAGAAATTGTACGACACGGCGATTGGAACTTGGCATTTTGTTGAAATTGATGAGACAAATGATAATGCTGGTATTATCGATGTGAAATATGTGTCCCAAGTCCCAAGGCTCAAACCTGTTGAAGAACTTCAAAAATTATACGACACCCAATTGAAAGGAAGTTGGTATTTAAAAAAAAAAAAACTGTAAAAATAAATAATAAAGTTGGTAGTACTGCTAATCGAAATACGTGTTTCAGGATTCGAAACTATCTATTAAAGGAGTACTGTTCCAAGATAACGTAACACGTGCTCGAGATGTGATATTTTGTGAATTTTGGAAGTTGTTTAAAAAATGATAATGCTGGTATGATTATTCACATCAAGGCACGTGTCTTAGGGCGCAAACAATTTAAAGAAGTTCAGAAATTATGCGACACACGATTGAAAGTTGGTAGTATTGCTATCGTAATACGTGTCCCAGGGCGCAAATCTTTTGAATAACTCCGAAAATTATACGATATAGGATTGGAAGTTGGTATTTTGTGGAAATTCTTTAAAATAATGATAATGTTGGTGTTATGGATATGAAAATACATGTCCCAGGGCTCAAACCTATTGAAGAAGTTAAGAAAGTATGCGACACACGATTGGAAGGTAGTATTTTCTTGAAATTCTTTGAAAGAATGATAATGTTGGTAACACTCATATGAAAACACATACCCCAGGGCTCAAACATGTTGAAGTACTAGATTAGTAAATTATGCGATACACGACTGAAAGTTGGTATTTTGTAGAAATTCTTCTAGGAAACGGTAATGTTGGTATTATTGCCATCGAAATACGTGCTCAATACTTAATATCTTGAGGAAATTCTTTGAAAGAATTATAATGTTGGTATTATTATTGCCATCATAACAAATCTTCGAGGGCTCAAAACTGTTGAAGAAATTACAGAATTGTCCGATCCACGATTGGAACGGAGTTGGTATTTTGTCAAAAAGTCTTTAAAAGAATAATAATGTTAGTATTATTATTGTCATCAAAACACGTGTTCCAGTGCTTAAAACTGTTGAAAAAGTTCGAAAATTATACGATACGGGTTCAGAAGTTGGAATTTTTGGTAATTCTTTAAAAGAATGATAATGTTGGTGTTAAGGATATGAAAACACATGTCCCAGGGCTCAAACCTGTTGAAGAAGTTAAAAAATTATGCGACACACGATTGGAAGGTAGTATTTTCTTGAAATTCTTTGAAAGAATGATAATGTTGGTAACACTGATATGAAAACACGTGTCCCAGGGCTCAAACATGTTGAAGTACTAAATTAGTAAATTATGCGATACACGATTGGAAGTTGGTATTTTGTGGAAATTCTTCTAGGAAATGGTAATGTTGGTAGTGTTGCCATCGAAATACGTGCTCAATACTTGATATTTTGGGGAATGTAGTAAGTAGATTAAAAAATTTGAATTTCCGCTTCCGTGAAGGTGGGTAGCTTGTCTCAATGAGAAGCTGGATGAAGGCAGGGGGAGGGATGGTAGTGGTTTAGAGGCGGAGCATAATTTAAAGGTTATGTTAATGTGATGTGTTGTGTTAATTAAAATAGAAAACGATTTATGTTGGTTTTTCTCAATCGGCCCTGATACAAATAGACGACGGGAAATTCTTTAAAAGAATGATAATGTTGGTATTATTATTGCCATCATAACACATCTTCCAGGGCTCAAAACTGTTGAAGAAGTTACAGAATTGGGCGATTTGCGATTGGAAGGGAGTTGGTATTTTGTCGAAAAGTAACACGTGTTCTAGAGCTCAAAACTGTTGCGGAAATTAAAAAATTACGTGACACCCGGTTAGAAGGAAGTTCGTATGATATGGAAATTTAAAAACGAATGTTTATGTTGGTAATATTGCCATCAAAACACGTGTTTCAGAATACAAAAGTATTTACTAAAGAAGTACGGTTCGAAGAGAACACAAAATGTGCTCCAGTACCTTATATTTTGTGAAAAATTCCTTAAGTTAACGTTAAAATTCGAAAATTATACGCCATAGAATTGGCAGTTGATATTTTGTCCAAATTCTTTAAAAGAATGATAATGTTGGCGTTATTGATATGAAAACATCTGCCTCAAGGCTCAAACCTGTTGAAGAAGTTCAAAAATTCTGCGACACACGATTGGAAGTTGGTATTTTGTGGAAATTCTTTTCAGAAATGGTAATGTTAGTAGTGGTGCCATCGAAATACGTGTTTCGGGATCCAAAAATATTTATTAAATAAGCACGGCTCGAAGATAACGCTAAGCGTGCTCAGTACTTGATATTTTGGGGAAATTCTTTAAAAGCATGATAATGTTGGTAGTATTATTGCCATCATAACCCATCTTCTAGGATTCAAAACTGTTGAAGAAGTTAAAGAATTGTGCGACCCACGATTGGAAGGGAGATCGTATTTTACCGAAGTCTTTAAAAGAATGATAATGTTGGTATCATTATTGCCATTAAAACACGTGACCCAGTGTTCAAAACTGTTGAATAGAAAAAGAAATAGTACGACACGCAATTGGAAGGTAGTTGATATTTTAAGGAATATCTTAAAGTTGGTACTACTGCAAATCGAAACACGCGTTCCTGGGCTCGAAAGTATCAATTAAAGAAGTACGGTTCGAAGATAACATCACAAAATGTGCTCAATATCTGATATATTGTAGAAATTCGAGAAGATGACGCGGGTTCTGCCCGATTTTTCACTGAAGATGATGCTATGGTTATCGAAATATGTACTACTTATTTATTATAATTCTCGGCCACGTGCTTCATCTGCGGCGAAACACGTGTCCCGAAAGTCTGAGAGAACGAAGTTTCAAAGTCGAATGACACACGAACGAAGTTATACTTCGTAGGAATTCTTCGGGAGAAGAAATGTAAAATTTGAATATCAAAGTTTACGCGTGCAGTATCGCACTGGTAACGCGAAAATCTAAGGTCCGATGTTAACGATGATGAAATGCGCGAATTTGCGCGAAGAAGAAACAAGGCGTACGTAATTAATTTAAATTTATTGCTTTCGACGAGTCGGAGTAAACAACAAGTCGTGGGCTATTGATGAGAGAGAGAATTAATTAAAACGTAAAATATGGGTTTCGTTCGTTGTCGAGCTGGGGGCATATCGAGGGGCTCGACTTTTTAGGAACATGGAGCGTGGGGTATAGATGACACTTTAAGCGTGCGGGAAACGGGACGCGAAGGCGAATTTTTAGCGTCCCGTTCGGCGGGTTGTACGGGACGTGCATGTCATTTTTTCCGCGTGAACGTGTAAACAAGCGCTCGTTTGACTCACAATGTTGAGGTTGTGAAATAAGAACGGGGATCGTTCAGGGGAACACGACGTTTCGTTACATAAAAAGGCGCGCTTGCTAATTTTGCGGCGAAAACGTCCGTTTTTGCAATTTGTTTAGTTGTTTTGCTTCGTAGAATAGCGATTGAATTATTGATTGTTATAAACATCAACGGGGCACACATATATACATCAGCGAAACGATGCCGCGAACACTGGACGACTTTTAAATCCGCAAAACTGCACTTTCTCACTGTTAAGCCTCTTCTTGCTTGCCATCCAACAAATGCACGGGTTAATTTGCGAACTGTCCTCCGTCTGGACGGCGGTATTATTGTATTGTTTACGTCGTCATTTGCATTACCTAAAACCAGTCCGGAAAGCGAAGGTACGTACCTTGGACGTCGCAGCGGACACCTCCTTCATGATCTGCTCGAAACGGGCCGTCTCCTCGGCCTGCCGGTGGTTGTGGAGGGCGATTTTTTCACTAAACTTCCTCGGATTCGCCATGATTTCGATATACACTTGCTAAACTGCGCGAATACCCGCTACAAGACGCTTTCAGGGTCATGTAATCGGTACGGTCGGTATCTTCGCACCCACCAACTGCGAACTCGAGCCCGGACTAAACATTCCCCTGTTATACCAACACTCAAATCCGGTCGATTGGTTGTCTAATTCCGCGAAAAAACAAGTGGCGCCGAATTTTGCCGCCGGCGCGAAATTTAAAACGAATCCGACGAGGCACGTGCCGCGACGTAGGCAACTTGAATCGCACTTCGAACACCGGCTAAGAGCTCTATAGCGCAGAGAAGACGCTCAAGAAGTGGAATGGGCGGTACAGGGCCGTAGCCAGTGGGGTAGCGAAGGAGCCTCAGCCCCCGGCTTATCCCTCTGCCCCACCCCCTCCCCTTACCCCATCGGGTAAATGAGTTTGAGGAATTTGGGGGTAGTCTTCTTTCTTAATTATTTCGGAAATTCTTGCAAGCGGTCCTAAATTCCACCAAGTGAAACAACTCCAAAACCGGCAAGCTACCTCCGCCATGTTCGGCAGTTTGTTTCACATGATGCTTTTGAACAGCTACATGAGGTCTGCTCCAGAAGAACTCCTTCCCATCAGATTGAAATCGGTTAATTTGAGTCTATTCGGACCAAATAAACCGTTTCCAATCCTCTATGGTCTAATGCTCATGCTTTTGCAGAGTTCCAGACGCGCTTTTATATTCTTATCGGATAGAGCTGGTTTTTTGTTCTACTGCCACTAAACCGATTCAGTGAAGCGCTCTACGAGCAGTCCATTCACTCACGTGTTTATTTATAACACTTTTTTCATCTCGCGCACCATTAATCGAGCGTCTGAATCTTTTAGTAATCTGGGACGACCTACAGTATTCGGCATAGAAGCAACATTTCGTCGTTTTTTTACAGCAGTCACAGGGTGGTGGCTCACTTTTAATTTCTCATACTGGATGAGTGTCCACTTTCACTCAAAACTATTATGCTATTATCAGTATTTATGTTGATGTTCCTCATTCTTTTCCTTTATTTTATTCACATGCGCGATTACTGAGAACAAAACAAAAAAATTAGTCGCAAATAGCAAAACTAACAACGGAAAGCAGATGGCGAGCTACCAGCCACATGTAATTTACTTATATATCACACATAACGTGCAAAACAGGGAAATGATGTTGCCATAAGTTTTTATCTTGAATTCTTTTGTTTTTGTTCTGTTATCATTTTATTAAATATTATATTATTTATTTTTTTATTATATATATTATTTTTTTGTAAATACAATAAAGAATGCCTGCTGAAAATTTCATAAAATTTCCTTTATTATTTACCATTTTATGATATGCTGAATATGCACTCGCTTTTGCTCGCCAGTGTATGTTCTAAACACCAAATTCACATTACCAAAGAATGCAACAGTTCATCGATCACACTCGCCTGGCTGCTAGTTTAGCAACTCCTGCAGCAAATAAACAAACCAAAACATGAAGTTAACTGCCCTGCTGAGATCAGAGACCTGATCAAAGATAGGCGTAAAGCAAAACGTTCATGGCAAAAAAGTAGGCATCCAGAAGCCAAAAGAAAATTCAATAACGTTAGCAATTTAGTTAACCGATTAATCAAAGAACACAAACAGAGTTGCATTCATGAATACCTGAGTAATCTCGATTCAGGAGCAGACAAAGAGTACTCGTTATGGAGAGCGATTAGACATTTCAAACGGCCCCTTGTTCAAGTGCCACCATTAAAGAACACACAACGACAATGGGTTAGAAAAGACGAAGATAAAGGCTGAACTTTTCGCACAACATTTAGCGAACGTTTTTCAACTTCATGACATCGACTCACGAATTCATCCGTCACTAGACTACCAACCTGTAGCAAGAATCAAACCAATCACAGCACCTCCTAAGTAGTTCACGAATTTGACAAAAATGTCAATCCTAAAAAGTACTTGGAATCGACGAATTGTCGCCTGGCCTATTTAAGGGACTATCGTGTAAAACAGTTGTCATGATCACATCACATCTTTTCAACGCCTGTTTTAGGCTGAGATATATTCCAAGCTGCTTAAAAACGGCGCAGATAATTATGTTGAAGAAACCCGATAAGCCAGCAGAACAGGTAACATCATACCGGTCCATTTCGTCATTACCCTCGATATCTAAGCTGTTTGAGAAATTATTGTTAAAAAGGCTCCAAGCTCCCATAAAGATTCCTGATTTCCAATTTGGATTCAGAGTAAAAGATTCAACCATCGACCAGGCTCATCAAGTAATAACCAGTGGTGTTCCCACAGGATATACTACATATACGCGGTATACTCTCAAGCATTTTTTAGAGATATTGCGTACAGCCGCCGACATTGGATATGCCAGAGGGAAATTGATCTTTTATTACGAACTAAAAATTTCAGAAATCTTCTTGTTGCTTCTTGCCCCCATCCCCTCCAATAAGAAACATCAGGCAAATAATCGATTACTGGTAGTATACTCTCAAAAAAATTATGGGAACATCACTGGTAACTGTGATCGAGAAAGCATTTGATAAAAAGAAATATTGCCCGGCAGTGTTTCTCGACGTGAGGGACTCATGTTATGCTCAAACAAAATGGGCAGCCTTCTTCTAATAAACTACTGTCAACTACTCGAATCATACCTGTCTGATAGAGAATTCAGAGTGTCATACGAGGAAGCATACTCAAACTACTATCCCATTAAGGTAGGTGTATTACAGGGCAGCGTTTCAGGACCATCCTTATAACTGATATACACTGCTGACATACCTACCACAAATGAAACGTTCATGGGCGCATTCGCTGATGACAAGGTCATAATGGCCACTGCAAATACTTAAGAGATGGCCACCAGAAAGCTATAACAAGCATTAAACAGTGTTAACCAATGGACTGTCGACTGGAAGATCAAACTTAATGAGATGAAATCCACCCACGTCACATTTACATTGCAGCCAACAGAAAGCAATCGTAATATATGTATATCTCAATGGAATTATAGTCCCGAAAGCAGAATCAGCGAAATATCTTGGTCTACATCTAAACAAGACTTTTTTCATTGTTTAGACAAAAGATGGTGTGTATGGTTTACGCACGTCCAAAGTGAATACTTCCACTCGCACGTCATACACGCTTTGGCTCTCCTTCTGTTTCAGACGAAGCAACAGGCGCATATCCTTTCCCTCGCTCGCACATCATACTCTCTGTTTTCTTCGTCTTTCACACGAAGCGAAACTCCGCCCAAATTTAACGCTCTTACGCTTACGCACGAGCTGGTCCCGTGTCCCTTAACAAGTATTCACTTTACAAAGAAACAAACGCACATCATTTGAACGATATTTATTTCTCAGTTACAACTAAAGTCTAATAAAATCACATTAACCGAGCATAAAGTTGAATAGCATTGTTGTAGTACATTGAACCTATATACATAAATACGAACATGGCCAACAAAAAGTTGTAACAAGTAAGGTTTTCTATTTACATTAGAAAAAGCACATGTAAAACTCCACCATGTAATATTTATGGATAAAATGATTTAACAAGTTCTTTTAACCTGTATATCTACATATTTCTTAATTTATATTAAGTTGACATCTAAGAAAAAAGCAAACATCAAAAATATTTATTTGGAACACATTAATTCTATTTTTCCCTTTTTTGTGAGGTCACATCTATTCTCTTCAAAAACCAACAGTAATCACCCATCATGGCTGGATCCTATCGTCCCTGGCACCGAATTTCCATTGTCCTTATATCTTCATGGAACCTTTCATCCTGTTCGTCGTTGACAGCGCTAAAAAAATGATAAATGGAAATGGAGAAAGTGAGCTTTTTTAAATAACATTTCGGCAAGCTAGTCGTTTGAAAGGTTAGTTATCATCCATATTGTTGAGTAAAAATCCCCTCACTACACTTATAAATGAGTTCCAACCTTTGAGTTCTTACGCGGTGAGCTTTTCTATAAAATTTTCTAATTTGTGGTCCAATAAAAATGCCCTCTTTTATAATTTGGCGTTACTTAACTTGGGGAAGACTTGCCTTAGGTATTAAATTATGGTTAAAAACGAAGTTCGAGCGGTCATCAAATGGGAAAATTTGAAAGGAAAAATCGCAACGAAAATCAAATCAGGGTTAGACGCCATTCTCGAGCATCCCATCACCTTTGTTTTCCATCGTGAGTTTTCGGATTTCGGAATTCAAGCGAGGCAGCACGCATACAAGCGACGAACCATGCGTTCAGGACGTCCGAAAACGGCTACCATGCCAGAAATTGTAGAAAAAATGGTTTTTGGCAGATCGGCGAATAAAAGTGCGTGAAATCGAGGAAACTGTGGGCATCTCTTAGGAACGAGTAGTTCGTATTTTACATAATGCATCGGGTTTAAGAAAGTTTTCTGTAAGATGAGTGCCGCATTTGCTCAATTCGGAACAGAAACGCATTCGAGCTCGAATTTCAACCGATTGTTTGGTAAAGACTTTGAGCCGACACCATCTCGGCGTAAAAATAGTGCAGCCATTTAGCATTACTTACAAGAACTAATGCCAAATGCTAAATGGCATCTGACAAAAGACCAGATCGAGGTCTTGTCATAGTCTTGGCAATATCGGTGCATCTATAGTCAAGTCTCGTTTATCTTCAGTCCGCCGAAACGAACGAGTTTCGTTTATCTAAGTCGGCAGGGGTCTTTACTACCGCCTCCGTTGCCATGCCAACTGCAATTGCGTCACCTCCATCCCTCCCATTTCTTTCAAGCTCACTCTAGATTCTAGCGTGACGGTGAAATTGTGGAACATGGAGGGGAGCGTGGAACTTAAAATAAACGAGATTCCCAAGTTAAGATAAATGAAACTCAAAATACATGAGCCTCAAGATAAACCAGACTCGACTGTAATAACACATTTTGACATTGTATAAAAGTATCAAATTAATTTAATTTTTGCTAGGGGTATTAGTATCTAATGGCGTAAAAAATGAAATATCTTTTGTGATATCAATGCTTCTAT
The DNA here is from genome assembly GCA_038088585.1 of Chrysina gloriosa. NCBI lineage: Eukaryota > Metazoa > Arthropoda > Insecta > Coleoptera > Scarabaeidae > Chrysina > Chrysina gloriosa. Next base: position 78,975,788 of record CM076088.1, on the reverse strand, counting down.
TGTATCTTGCAAATGCTATAAGCCGGGCACAGTTAGAGATATCTGTAGATTCGTCCATCTGTAGAGTTATCCATATTTAGCAAAATAATGAATATTAAGCAACGAATACAACACGCGTAAATTAACCTTAAATGTTTATATTTATTGCACTTCGTACGGTACACAAGTTACGATGACGTCCAGCATCCGTTTTGGTGATTGTATAAAGGCCAGCAATTAATTCTCGAAAGATCTAGTACTGTATTCTTAAACATGTTGAAAGTTCGGGCAAATATAGATGTTACGCTATTTGATCATAGATGGCGTGTCTCCGAAAATTATGACTAGAGTTGCTCAATTTTCGTCAATAGTACTGCAACTATCTGAAACGAGTGTACGACAATAGCAACATTGCGCTATACGAATACAGATGGCTTCATACGGTGCCTTCAGTTTCTGTATTGGTATAGCGCGATGTTATTATTCTAGTACAGTCGTTTCAGATAGTTGTGGTATTATTGGTGCATATTGAGCAACTCTAATTATAATTGCGGCAAGGCAGAAGGAAGTCCTCCGCCTCTTCAAACAATAAAAGGCAAAACAAAATCCGTATCCGTAAACAAAACATTTATTTCCGTTTCATTACTCTAACTGATCACTAGGTTTAAAATGGTTTAATAGGTTAATAGTCCAGTCACTTTCGGCACCTTTCGTGTACTCCCTGATGAACCTATAATTACAAACGGACATGCGTTTCTGATATTCTGGCATCATCCCCATATTAATCGGGAGATCCTCCCCTCCTTCTCGCATAGCAGCCAGGCCTCGTAGCGCGTGGTACACCATCGTTATTTCCACGTATCTTCTCTGATCGTTTTCCGACTCGTTAAACATTATTCCGACCTAGAAATTAATTTCATAAGTAGGTATTTCCCAAAAAGATCTATGCCAGTGTTTCTCAACCTCTAATGAATCAATAAAATCATTACGTAGCATCACCTTTTTCACTCCGAAAAAAAATTGGCTGGGTTTATTAGTTTTTTAAATATAAATTTATACACCGTACCTCCCGCCCAACATGAAAAAACGCCCATGTGGGGGCGATGTCGATCCTGTTGGGAAACACTGATCTAAATTCTCTATACTACACCACGGTAACTTGCGATCGCAATCGCCATATAATTTGTAGGCGTAAGGAAAGAAAAGTTAACGTGGCGCAGCCTAGGAAAGTTAAGGAATCCAGCCTCTCGTCGGCTACCTGATATGGGAAGGAGAAAATTATATCATCGATATTAATGGCTATTTGTTCTCTTTGGAAGACGCTCATTAACGTTAACGATCCCTGTATCGATTGTACTACATCGCTAGTGACTAAACCGTCCAGACTCTTCAGGTCTCCTTGTGATATCTTATTGGAGACGACCTGAAACATGGGACTAGGATACAGAATTATTTTAAACGGGGAAAATTACAATAAAAAGCGTACCTCTAAGGCTTGTTTGGAGCCCCGTATGAAATCGGGTAGGTTGAAATCTCTATCGAAATAAGGCTTGATGATGAACGTTGATAGTACAAAGTTCCTGATCGATTTTATCACTGAAGGCCACATTATTTCGGGGAAATTCATCAAGGGCGGTAGCTTGCTGCTCGGCGGACCGCTATTCGAGCTGTAAAACCGTTTCTTCGCATCGTGCTTCTTGAACGGATCTATTATGGGATTATGTTGATTGTTTGAGGTTATGTTGTACGTCATGAGAGCCGGACAACCGCATCTTGTGTAGTTTTTCGCGTGATACGAGTCGAGACGGCACTTGAGGTGATTCGCGACTAATTTACCGCTAGCATTTAATTTTGTCGAAAATAAGGTTATTAAATTTTTCATCCTCAATAATAAAAAAAAATTGAAGATATTCGTTATTTCCGATAGATGGCGGTGTTTGAGGTTGAATAATATTAAGTCATTTGGGATGTGATTTTAGATTTTTGACTGTGTTAATTGAAGAAATTGTAGTTTCCCCCGATAAATGCGTTTGGCGGACGGTTGCCTTTAATTTTATAAATTAGAAATGTGAATTCAGAAATCTCGAAGGTTTATTTCTTCTGTCAAATTTGACAACTTGACGCATGCGTCTTGACGCGTTCTAACGACATACACGCCATAGATCCCCACGACCAGCTGTTCTGTTCACGTTTCGTTCGCAGTCAGGAATGAAAGTGGATGTTGTCGTTGTCGTCGTGTACGAAGAATACAGTCAAAAGTCCTGAGGGCGATTACGTTCAGATCGAAACGCTAACATACGTAGATTGGTCGCGAAATCGAAAGAATCGACGTTTTTCTTCGCGGTTTTCGCGCTAATGGCGTCGTAGTCGACGGTCGAAGGATCTAAAAACTCGCTTCTTTTCTCTCCGAGTGAACGATCTTAGTGATTGTGCGTATTTTACAAAGAAATGGCCGCTACCAGGACGAACAGCAGTGCCCTTCGTGCCCTAGCAGTCGAATACAAGTCGTTGCAGGAGGAACCAGTCGAAGGTTTTTGTGTTAAACTCGTGAACGAGGACAATCTTTTCGAATGGGAAGTGGCGATTTTCGGCCCGCCGGATACGCTGTACATGGGTGGATGTTTTAAGGTAATTTTTTTAGAGAAAAGAATCATTTTGTATTGTCCTTTATTTCGCGTCATCCTTAATAATTCATAATGATTAGGGTAATTGTACCCCCGCTAAAAAAAAACTTATCATTTCCCATATCTTATAAAACTTCCTTTTGTTATTGTGGACATCGCCCGATAAAAAGAACGTAAAGATAAAAACATAATCTTCGCGAGTATTGTTGTGTACGACCAGATTTATCTACGGAGTGTACGTAGGGATTATTTTTAACTTCGAGTCTCGCCCCACGTTCTGTCTCTCGAGCCATGTGTCGTGGAATGGCGTTTTGCAAATATTTACTGTCTGTACGAATCGAATAGATTATATTTAATAACTGGGCACACAGAGTAATTTTATTTTATCGCGATCTTTACGTAGTTACCACGTAGAAAACTTCTTCGAATACCTCCGGGTAAGATAGAGAGTTACGATTATGTCCAATTTAAGCAGAAACATGGAGAAAAACTCGCGGAAAAAAGCGTTAATTTGAATAATCACCAAGTAAATGTTTCTTGGGCATTGCAACGAAGATTTCGGGAAGGGGTTCGCTTCCATCCATATCATGGAAAGATATCTTCGTTTTAGGAGTTATACCAATTGGATTTTCAGTTCTTATTAGCTTAAGGGTAAGGTAAGGTAACTTGTTTTCAAGATCGCCTAAAGTTCTTTGTGTTTGGTTGGTTCGTAAAGTATGTTGAAGGTTGGCTATCGTAGCTCTAAGTGTCTTTTTGAAAATTGGGGCAGTCGGTCAAAGGCAAAGATAGTAAAGCAAAGATAATGGGAATAGGGAAAACAACGGGGAACTCAACAAAAGAGTAAAAACAATACTAAGAATGGAAGATGCAGTATACGAATTGGGAGAGGTAACAACATATAACTATCTGGGAAGTGGAAATAGCAAACACGGAAGAGGAAGGAAATGAAATTCAGAGCAGAATTAATAAGGGAAATAGATGCAAGGGAGGTTTATTGCATATAATAAGGTCCAGGAATAAGAAATATGTATATAAAGGTTTAAAATATTGTTTACCAAATTGAAAAACACCTCCCGAGGGAATCATCGATGGAATTGAAACAGCAATCAAAAATTTCGACGAACCTTCCAGGAGTTTTATGAGAGAGTCATGCAAAATTAACATGAACAATGTCTATTGGTTAAAGCAAAACCAAGTCAACACAATTAGCAACTACAAAACTATCAAAAATCTCAAAGCAAAAAAATATTTCTACGTTAAGGCAGATAAAGGTAACAAATTGATAATTTTGGACAAGCAAGATTATTTTAGCAGAGTTAACGAAATGATTTGGAAAGGACCATGTATTGAACTAAAGGAAAATCCTCTACCGATTGATGATTCAACAAACCAAAAATATATTAAAAGAGTGTACGGGATTGGTTACTTCGTCGCTAAAATACAGACCCATGGTGTTGAATCCCACAATGCCGAAATTGTACTGTTTGCCCCAAATACATAGACCCGGTAAATCGATGAGACCCATCGTATCTGGAATTAACTCAACGACATATTTTATATTCAAGTGGCTTGTAGAAGAATTCAGAAATTTACCCGTAAAACCCGAAAGTTTGGCACTAAATAATTCTTTAGAATCCATTGAGAAACTAAAAAATTGTAGATGAGATTTTGGTGTCTTTCGATGTTAATTCATTATTTCCATCAGTATCTATTCCCGACACTTTAAAATATTTGGAAAACTTACTCCATAGAAATAATATGAGCATCACAAAAATAGAGAGAGAATTATGAATGCAGATGGAGGACCTATTCCATATTGCAAATTGTACGAGCTATTGAATTAAAATTTTGATTCATGTGGGATCATTCAACCGTATTGACACGCTCCATAGAGTATGAAATTTAGGTCAGAAGTAGTATAAATACACGCTCCCCTTAATGGGAGTTCAATGTCCACAGTGTTTTGGTGTGTTTCGCGCGTTCATTGTGTGATGTTCATTGTACAGTGTTCGTTGTGTGATGTACGTTTTGGGCATTAGTCGGATTCGCTAGTAATACTGGATTCCCCAGTTTTCTACTGAGGATGACAACCTAGTTGTCGAAATATGTATCTGGATTTTTAGAAAGGTATGGTAAGGGTAATTTTATTTATTTTGTATATGATACTATCGTTGTATTTGCAATTTTGCAGTTTAGAAGTAACATATAAAAAAACCTAACTATAGTCTATTCCACATGGAGTCCTAAGAATACGTTCTTATCGACTGTACGCTCTTTTGCATAATGACATTCCATTTAGACCCGCACTAAATTACATAAAACCATCCTTTTCCTCTCTTAGGCTTCGTGACCACGTTTGAATCCGAATCCCATCTAAATGAATTCCGAACGTTGAAAATACGGCAACATCGCGATTTCCCATAAGATTCTACGTGAAATAAACTATATTTGTGTCGTATTCGAAGGACAGCTTCCGTATATGACGATTTCAGTCATAAAGCAATAGCAGCCTGATTTTAAATTTAATTAACAAGTTCAAGAAAACAAGGAAAACTGTGGCACGTACGACTGCAAGCGCTGCGACCTTAACTTCCTTCTTTGGAGATTCCGAGAGGCACGCCTCTCGCGTTGGGCGCTTGCAGGAAGTTGCGAAATCTTCGCTTGTTGTTGAATCGAAATCCGATTTCCTATTGCAGTTTTGTTTTTATCATTACTTTAACGATATTACGAATATTTACGATGATTCCCTCATCTGTCATTTTTGTAATAATTACAAGAGAAAATCGAATATAGTATAGATTTATGTCCTATAAACATAATTTGCAAGACAATTTCAAGTACTTTCGAGTTTGTGGTTAACCCTTCCATGCCCACAGTTGCTTATAGGCAACATTGTACAAATGCGGTCAAAATTCCGTTACTTCTGTAATTTTTTTCTTTGCTAATTTTCTTTTATCAAAACTACGTTGCTCGTGTATGCTATTGTAGAGTTTTATGCAAGTTGCGTTGCAGGTGTTTATTTGAGTGGTGATAGAAGTAGCGATTGTAAGTGTCATAAATAAATAGAACAAAACTGTGGAGAAAATAAATTAAAATAAAGTGAATTTTTTATACTAAATTATATATTTTTATATAATACAAAAACAGGTAAGATAGTGATATAAAATAAAGAAAGTCGAAAAAATGTTTTTAGTTTGACCTGAGCAATTTTCTAAACTCTTTTTACCTACAGACAACGTTGGGTAAAAGTATATATAAATTTTTATAACGACTTTTTTGTATTAGACATGCGTCCGACACCGTTTGACACAGCAAGAAATAGAAAAAATTATCGAATTTGATTGGAATGATTCTGATGATAACGAAGAAGAGGAAGAAGAGATAAAAACAACAAATTTGGAAAATATTTGAAGAAACGCTTCAAAGTTTTACAGAAAAAGATGAAAGTATTGAGGTGGAATTATTATCGCAGATTATTAATGAGACGAGAACGAAAAAGATATTCTAGACGAAGAATAGGTGGAAGAGGTCTCTGAAAAATAAATTTGCACAATTTGAGATGGGGAAGTCAAAATATTGATAAGCAAGATTCCTCTTGGAAAAGTCAAATTAGTTGTGAAGAAGTCAAAGAACCGGCTAAACATTTTACCCAATATTTTGATGACGATATAATTCAGAACCTCCAAAAGCCATACAATATGACCAAACTGGTCATTGGATCGAATGGCGTTCAAAAGGATGATGCAGGATGCGCAAAACTGGATTTTTCGATCTAAATGCATAAAATGCAAAGTCTATTCGTGTTCAAATCCTCAAAAAATTGTTTTATAACATACCATACTAAAGTTGAATTATAAATTAATAAAATATATAAATGGGTTTGGTATTTAAAATTTACTAGTTTTGCCCGTTGTTGCCTATAGGCAACATTTCCTTGAAATTGATATATGTTGATATTTAGCTTCAACCTAACTACAAGGTATCTTTTAAAAAAATTGGCCACGCTCCAATTAATTCGGACATGGAAGGGTTAATACTCGCCATAAGTTCATGACAGGAATCATCAATGTAAGATAATCTCTTCTTCTCCTGCTTGATTTTCAGGAGATCATGGCTGCAATTTATCGTCGATTCTTCATGGTTAGAAAATTTTCTTTTTCTTAGTTTTCTGCTTCTTTCCAATGATTCTAATGATAAAAGCCTCTGCAGCAATTGTCCCCTCGAATCGTTAAAGTTCTTCCTATTCTTTCCCTTACCTGTAGTGGTTTGCAAAAGTTTGTTTCATCAATGTATATTGTCGCGTCGTCGTTCTAGTCAGATATTTTGCTTATTTGTACTCAAGTACTGATTTCCAAAGGTTTGTGACAGCAATTTATCCTCAAATCGTCAACCTTGGTTAATTTCTTCTTGTTGTGTTTGTTCTGTTTGTTCATAGTGATTGGACAATTTCTTTTTGTTTATTCTTCTGGTGGAAATTGATCCTTGATTCGTCGAGGTTCGTAGACGGTTTCTTCTTATTCTTTCGCTCGTTGGATTTCAGTCCGTTTGGGACGAAGCGAATTTTTCTTGGTCTGACATCTCCGGACAAATTTCCTTGCATGACAGTATAAAAGTCAGCAATATCGTCGAAATCATCGTTCTAGTCACGTGTTCTGCTTGTTTCGAAGAACCGGTTTTCAAACGTTTGTTGTGGCAATTTACGTCGCAGTCATCGGAGGTTGTTGCTCTTTTTTATTTGTTGTTATCCATTGTACTTCGTCTCCTTTTTTGCGGAAATATATTTCCAGATATTGCTGCGATCATAGAAGATAGATGAGAATTGCCAATTTATAAATGGAGAAATATATTGTGGAGCGACGAAAGTCAAATCGTTTTAAACGTATCGTGAATGAAATCTCGGCAAATGTATTGAACATAAACTAAAAATACTCGCTAAACTTGCGGCAGCAACTTTTAAAATGTGGAAAAGTAATGGGACATATCGTTATTCATCTGACACAAGATCTATGCAATATTTTTACGTGTAGTCGTAAGAATGACTTTTAACGAGTTGCAGCGTCGAAAAGTTATTTACAAGTTTCATGATGACGATCTCGATAAGAGCAAGAAACGAAAATTTTCACCATTTTTGACGCATGGGATATAAAAATCGACAACTTTTATAATATAAAATCAAACTGGTTAGAAATTAAAGGGACATAGACAGAGAAAGGGGGCTTTGGGGCAAGAAATATGCTCGACAGGGCGCCAAACATCGCGGCCGGCTGAAAGCAGATAGAATGTGTCGGAGTACAAAACCCTATCGACAGTTAGGAATCAAATACAAAGTGGATAAAAATACAATAGAAAAAGTATTTGGCAGCTATGGATGTGCCACTTAAAACCAGAAAAATTGAGCTAGCTACTACAGAGAAACAAGAAGAAAATGATCAAATCTAGGTTGCTTGCGCCGTCTGGAGACTATTTCGCAACAACTTCTTCATATATTTGTGTGATGGATGGCGTTTTCACTGTGGAAGGTAATGAATGGCATCCGAAACGTCATTTTTGAGTTTGCCAATCACGAAGCGCCAGATAAAGTAAAATATATCCAGAAAACCAAAGTTATCGGGAAAGGTTTTTGTTGTGGTTGGCAATCAGTGAGCGTAATATTAATGAAGTGATATTTTTCAAGGGTGGTGCAGCAGTCTCTGCCCAAACGTATATAGAAAAATGCGTTCCTGCGCTTCGAAAATTTATCTAAGAATATCAACAACTTGATAAAATCGTTTTCTCGCTAAATTTACTATCATCGCATTACGCCGAGGCAAGCTTGCCATATTTGTAAAAGCGTGATATTGAAGAATTGGTAACCAAGCAATGTAACCCTCCAAACATCCCACAACTATGACCGATCGAAATTTTTCGAGCCAATTTGAAAAGAAATGTCTACAGTAAGGGATATACCGCTGAAAGTGTTTGATTAAAAACATTAAGAAAGAGCTAAAGAAACGTAGACATAATTGGAATCCAGAAGTCAATGAAGAAAGCGCCTCGAAAAACTGCTATGGTGTAAACACTTTCTTGTAAATTTGAGGTTCGTTCCAACACGGCACGAAACCAGTTTGTGGATCGTCGGGTACGTGCGCAGAACGATATTTGACGATTCCCAAACTGGTTTCGTGCTGTGTTGGAACGATCCTTTAGTTTCAATGTCATAAAATTGAAATTGAAAATAAAATATTACTAATTTTCAAAGGTATTTTTTAACATTCAATTATTATTAATTATTATAGTTATTTGCTTCTGTTGGTTGTCGACGCGGCAGAACTAGGAAACCGGCCCCAGGAGAATTCACCCTTAAATTGTCAAATATGGGGGAGCTTTTATATCGCATATACTGTATAATGAATGGACGAAAATATGTCGAAATACTCGATAATTATATGTTACTTTATGCTGAAGATAGTATGCATTTGGGATGAAGATTTCTGCAACAGAACGACCCGAAACGTGCGAGGAAAGCAACAAATGGAATGGTTTCGAAAAAACAAAGTTGAGGTCTTGAAGTGGCCGGCCCAGTCGCTCGTCCTCAACCCTATTGAAAATTTATGGACATTACCTCCTGAAAGCGCATTATTGCGCTAAAAAAATAAAAAATTAAGATCATTTATTCAGGTCTTCGAGGGTTAAAGAGGTGACTTTTTAAGCAAACCTGATGAATACATGATACACGAATTATGGGAAATAATCGAAACGCCGACGAATATAGATATGTTATAATAATATTTTATATCTAACAACGATAATAACATATCTTCTTCAAACTCGGCGTTTCTTTTGCAATTTTTTCCTACATTCTATAAATTTTACGATAGAGTTTGCAATGCAAACTGGTGTTTGTGATTCTTTAAAATTTATGTGCACATTTTGCACCACTGGCATTTTATTGTACACAACTTGTCGATTATGTTTCCTAGTTCTTTGAAATCCTAAGATCTTTAACCCTTTCGGACCTATTGGGACATATGTGTCCCACTCAATGTTCACAGAGCTCTAATGTTTAATTTTTTTACTTTAAATGATTCAAAAATGTCCCATTTAGTTATTTAGAAGTTTAAGTACAGTTATTGACAAAAATTATTGCCGTACCGAAAAGGTTAAAGGTGTCAAAACCGCATTCGATGATAAAATCCCTTTTAATCTTCGATTTGTGACCAGATTTCTTTAGAGTACCTAGTCCATTGTTTTTTTTTGCCCAAACCTTTATTATTTCGACATCTTCAGGGCGTTCCCATTATAGAAAACAACACCAAATTCGAGAGATTTACATTAATTTCAATCTATGCGTATCTCCCGGACTTTTTACATTTCGGCCTTAATCCGAGAACTTTAACAACCACCTTTAAACAAAGAACTTTACCCTATAATTCCCTCCCCCGCTTTCATCCCCATCGTTCTTTAGTTCCACAACAAACTCGATTGGAGAATAGGCAACGACTTCTCCGGTTTGTCGACGACCGAACTTCGTCCTCCTCCTTTCCTCCGCCTAAATTAAGGCGAACTTCGAATTCGAAATTCCGACTCACAAATTGCTTATTTTTGTTGCAGGCACGAATGAAATTTCCACAGGATTATCCGTACTCGCCTCCCACAATACGGTTCCTAACGAAAGTCTGGCATCCGAACGTGTACGAGGTAAGTTCTTAAAACGACGAATATCCACAATCCACTACCTTTTAGTTGGTGATTGTAAGTAGAATTAAATTGGAATAACGAATGGGATTTAATATAATTATTATTCGCGTTTAGCTCGAGGGTGTTAGGGAGAAGTTATAGAGCTTTTAATTTACAAGCGAAGTTCGTGTCTACGAAGTTATCGATCGTATCAGTCGTTTAAAGTTAGTTCGTTGCTTGGAATTTACGTGGGAAAAGTTTCTAGTCTAGTATTCTCGTAATTAAGTCGTTCGATAATGAACGATGAGAAAAAATGGAACTTTAGTACATCACACACCGAAAATCCGGAAAAAGGAAACACTAACGTTTTGCTTCATTCAAACGGTACCAACTTTGTACGTAAAAATCACTTGTTTTTTTGTACGATCCTTCTTCGTACATGTACAAAGATCGGGAAGAAAATCTTTGTACGAGAGGTTTCTAGTTTGTACAGCATAATAATGATAACTGAGCAGTGTAAAAATTGACAATCGTACATAAATTATGAAACGATTTACGAATGGAGCAAGCGAAGCAAAATACAGCTGCAAGCTGAAAACAAAAACTAAGGACCAAGTGTAAAATAACTTTATTCCAGTGGAAAGTATAGCAATGTTGTTACTTTAATACTACCTTCATTCAAAAAGCAATGATTTCAACTAAGCGTGCTATTAACCACAAAAAAATCTTTGTACAATGTACAAAGACGCTAAAAATCTTTGTCTCGTGCAAAAACTGTGGTAAAAACGAAAGAGGTACGTGGGACATTTTATAATCGGCATCCTCAATAGTGACAATTTCAGATAAAAAAAAATTCCATACCGATTAACACCAATGTCTAATTTTTGCAATCGAAATTACAGTAGGACTTCGCTTATCCGACATAAATAGAACGTCGGATAGGGGAAATAAGGAAAAGCGGATGCTCGGAAGGAATTAAGAAAATAAAGCTTGTTAACCACTCAATAGTTATTCAATAAATTTGATAAAAATATCGCTTTCATGTATTTTTATCTTCCAAAATTTAACGAAGATAAAAATACGCAATTGTGGCTCACGCTGCAAGTAAACAACTGGTTTGTTCAGTGGTTAAACGTCAACGCATACTTCAGAGCAAAACAGATTCTCATCGGAATAAAAAGTTGAATTAAATACATTATATGATATTATGCGCATTTCCAATCGAATTCTAGGAATGTAACACGCTCACATTTGAACACGTCAGAAACAGAGAGCAGTGATAAATAGCCTGGGCAAACGGCTGTAGCAGCGCACAATTACGAAATAAGTTACGACAGCATCGTCGACTCCCCATTCTGGGAGGGGAAGCTGTACGCGACTAATTCCGTGTATATCTAGGCTGTCGTAACTTATTTCGTAATTACCGCTCTTTGCCCAGACAAGTGATAAATGATAAAAAAGGTTACCGATGTATGTACACCATCATTCATATTAGATTGGACACTTTGTTATATTTCGTAAAGTGTACTTAATGGCTATACTCTTGCTTTAAAATATAAATTATATTATAATATGGAACTATTTATGAAGTTTCTAGTTCGCAAAGGACACATACCTTCAGAATTTCGGGATAGTCACGTTACGAAATAATAATTAAAATTTAGGACATTTTAATGGCACTTGTGGAACACATTTACGATCCCCTTATTATGTTTATTTTACGAGATGGAAGTCTGAGTATGACTAATAAATAATAATAATTAAGAAGTTTACATTACTCTGCTGTAACAGTGCTGCATTTTATAACAAACATTTTAGTTGCTCGACAAACGTGCTTGTACGTGGATTGATAGTAGGTGTGTGTTGAAGCAAATAGTTTTATTAAAAGTGTTTAAAATGCCGAGGAGAACGCCAAAAAGCGAAAAAGGGCGTGCTATTATAATTGCTTGTTATCAGGAAGGCTATTCTTTATGCCAGATTGAGGAAAAGACGCATGTAAACAAGTCAACAGTAAGTGACATCATTATGAAATATCAACTCGCGATAGTCGAGTTTTATGGATTGATGAATCAAAGTTTGAAGTCTTTCGACAAGCGAGGCGTGCTCTCGTAAGAAAATCCAAGAGTGAAAGAACGTTACGAGATTGTTTCGTGCCGATTGTGCAGCAAAGGAAGGGCTTCTGTCCTCGTCTGGGGTTGCTTTTCGTACGCTGGGACAGGAGACTTGCAGAGAATTGATGGTATTATGAGAAAAGAAAATTATTTCAGAATATCACAAGAGAATGCAATACCGTCAGGGGCCTTAGGGTTGCGTTTAATGGGTATTAAATTTTATATTTATGCTTGACAACGACCCCAAACATGTGGTATTGCAGTTTAATTTTTTTGCCAATATTCTACAATTTTGGAAATTTACTTGTGTCCGAACTAATGAGGATGGTAGTGTACAAGATTCCAAAAACCACACTTCTTCCTCTTCTTCTTCTTCGCCTTCTGCTTCGTCTTCGTCTTCGTCTTCTTCTTCTTCTCGTAAATCCTTATGCCTCTCAGCGTCGGATTGAAAATGTCCTTGAAAACATAATAATAAGAGAAAAGGTTATTTTAAATAATAAACAGCAACACGTCTAAAAGGTTAACGTCAAACAACCAAACCATAGAATATAGTATATTCGGCGGTAAATAAGCCATCAATATGATGAGGACTTCGTTTTCGCGGGAAAGCTGAGTTTCGCTTCTGGATATTCTATGTTTATACGGTTATTTATTTATAAATTACGCGCGACCTTTCTCATCACCGATTTATGCGTGTTCTTCTGTTTTTGTTAGTTTTTGTTTGTTGAGGACGTCCGATAAGACGGAATGTCGAATAGGCTAAGGTCGGTTAAACGAGGCCCTACTGTAATTAGAAATTGCTCTAAAAGACCGATTGACATTCTTTTAAGTAAAAGGAGACCGATTCAAAGCTTAATGAAAAACAAAAAGCTTCGTACTCGACACAACTTTCATCCTCGACGAAGCAATTTATACCACTCCACTTTCTATATAAATGTTTTTAAATTTGCAAGTCCTACACGAAGAAATTTGAAGCTGAAGGTGTTATACATATAATATTTTTTTTTTTCGGTCGTTGCTAGTAATAAAATACGCTTTCTACGAAAACAAATTCTACCTGAGATAATGCAACGTTTATTATGTAGAGCGTAACGGGATTTCTCCTTCGATTTCGTCTAAAAGAAAGTGTTTCGACGATGCTCTCTTTCTCCGCACTAATTGGGGGCGATTATTTTTGGTCAGGCGCGCTAAATTTTATAACGGCGTAATCGAAAGTAGACTCTTCATTGTTTATTTTTCCGAAGCGGTTCGTGTAATAGTTTCATCGCGAGCTCGCTCGGATTCGTCGAAATCGTAGAATATTTTAAACCCGAGGCACAGGTACTTGGAAAAAGTAAACGTTGATAATACGAGATTATAAATCAAAAATGTTTTAAAACTAGAAAAGTTCTAAATGGAAACTGGGAAACTTACTATACCGCCGAATATATGTAGTTTCATTAAATTATCTTCCTTAGTGTAAACCTGTGTTTGACTACTCCGAAATAAAGAAACGAACTGTATATGCACTACCCGCTATATACACGGTGACTCACCAGCTATTGCCACCTAGGATAATTCCGGAAGTATGATTGTAGTAGAAAAGTTTTCGGCGCTATTATATGACCTTAGTTTTTTGTTGCTAGGTGGAGTCGTTTCAGAGATTTGAAGGTCAACCTTGTTTCTTTAAATAGGATGCTATATTTTGGTACTTATTCTCTGATAGCGGCTATCGAGACGAATCCAACGATGTGCAACATGAAGGTCTTTGAAGATCAGCGAAGGTCAAAAAGGTGAAATGAAAATAAAAAAATATAAATTGTCCTAACCGATTAGGTGGGTACAGCGCGACACGGAAACAAACTGTTATTTGAAATTACTATATATTATTATAGTATTAATTGTGAAAATTCTAATAATTTTTGCACTCGGGTTATGGTTACATGGACACAATAACTACCGCTAGGTAAGCGCTGCATTCCGAACTTGATTGGCTTTTGTAATACAGACGCACTTCTCTGTACTCTCAACAAGCGAAACAGAGATATATTTTCTGTTTCATAATGTTGGCTAAAAGAATGTGTCGTCCTGTCTTCACAGCGAACACGAAAACTCACTTGGAAAAACTGCAGTCTGTTTTTCAACTACGTGCTTGTTTACTGTTGCATATAAAACAATATCGCGAATACATGTTTTGGTATACACGAGACCCTAACCTATAATTGCCTAGAATACATGGACCCAATGACAACCGCTAGTAAATCGCTGATCGCTAAAGTGCTGAATTCTGGGCTTGACTTATATAACGCAAGCGCACTTCTCTGTACTCTCAACAAGCGAAACAGGGATAGGTTTTCTGTTTCATAATGTTGGCAAAGGGCGCATTATATCTCTTTATATTTATATGAGGAAAATGGTCGTGCATCAAAAGTTGAAGTTTTCTCGTTGACGTTTATTCTTAGAATAATATAGGTTGCCATGTATCGGACAATTATTACACTTTTACCAGGATTTTGAGGACTCATAAATCAACGCCTGTCATACGTTCACTTTGGGATACAAATTATTCTTTATACATACCGAATTGTTCATATTCTTACAAATCACACATGCAGAATAGCGCAGCAAGGTTATTCAATATATTTTGTTTGATTTTTTTTTTAATTTGCACTGTTTGGAACAAGTATTCTCAAAGTATACCACATATTTGAGATTGATAATCTAACCATACCCTAGGTCATTCCTTTCACTTACGGTTTGTTAATGGTTTTGTTAAAGAGAATGCTTAATTTTCTAGTGTTGTATCCTACAAATTAGTGCCGTTTTTCAATAGTGGTGTCATCTGTTAACTATGAACTCTCAAGCCGCCCTCCTTAACGTATTGAGAAATATTTTTATCTGAAAATTTTAGAAGCGTAACACGAGAATAACTTCAATTTTTTAACATTTTCTTCACGGATTTGTCCTTTTTTAAGTAGCTTGGTTTTCTTCCTTCACTTTGTGCCTCCTCTTCTCCTCTCTCTCCTTCTTCTTTTCTTCAAGCTTTATTTCGCGTCGCTCTCTGATATCAGCTGTTATTGTGTTCATAATATCATAATCAGTCAAAATGACGCTTCTTGTCTTCCTCCTGTTAGTTGTTTCGCCAGGAGGTGCTTTTGGATGGGGCCCCAATTGAGAGGGACTTTGTTGCATCTTGATCTTTTGGGTATGTGTGAGAGCTCGGTGTTTCAGTACTGGTCAGCAAAAATTCTGTATTCATTGAAGGCTGATGTGTTTCTGGGGGAATCGGACGATCAGTGACGGCTGAAAATAAAAGTCTTCTCGTTTAATTCTTTCCTACCGGCTATGACATTACGTAAAAATATATTAATTTATTTTTATTATTATGTAAAGACATTATAAATGAAACTAATTATTGTATTTTTCAAATGTTTATTTTGACTCTTAGTATTACTTTTAAGACCTAGACTTACAAGTAGTCCCAATGGACCCGCTCCCGTCTTTTGGATTCAAATCAAGGTAATAAAAAAGTTTGCACAATAAATCAAATATGTCACATTGTTTGTAAATGTTCAATTTCAAACAAAAAAGTTCATTTTCATGCGCTAAGAAATAGTGAAAAATCTATGATATACTGAAAATTTCGGATAGGCCTTTTGAATTGTGACTGTGAATCACGTATAAAATATTAAGAATTATTGATAGTAAATTACGTTCTTACTGATAAACATCGCTCACTGAGGATGGGGAAGTAATGATTCGGGGATTAATTACTCAACTTTGAATTCTGAAATTCGGCTGGAAACACAATTTCATCGATAGAAGAGACTTACGTCAATAAGTGTTAAACACTATGTGTGTACTCCAATGTTTCCATCGCATCCTGCCCGACTTCAAACACAAAAGCAACGAGTCTAAAAATATTTAAGAAAACATTTCACACATGTCGCCATGCGATCTAAACAAACAAATGTTATTCGTAACGTACATGAAACCAATCGAGGCCTTGTGCCGTATTTACATCCAGTAGTTAACTATTTAAACTAGCATTCGTCGGTTTGTCGTTCGAAAAATTATGCCGAAGCGTGCGGTCGAACGTAAATAGACGCGCGCGAAAACATCTTTGTCAAAACAAGAACGATCTCCGGAACGAACTTATGTATTATGGAACGTAGACGTTTGGTATTTCATTTAAAAAAAAATGTGCGGATCTATTTTCAGCCAAGGTAAGACTAGTGCTGAATACGATTCCTCGCGTTAACCTAACCGAACGCGTTTCGAATCTGAAACCGAGTAATGTCTGTATTGGTTGCGGCAACCAAGTACAGTGGGAACTCCCTAATCCGAATTAATTGAAACATGGACGATTCGGATTATCGGAAAATTCGGATTACTGAGTCATCATTAAAATAATTTAAAAATTGCGTTTTCGACTGTTAAACATTTAATGCATCTGTCAAAATAAAAAAATACATAAATAGATTTTCAAGGAAAAAAAAGTACATGGATAAGATGTAATTCAGTATCATAACATCTTCTGATTTCAGTAAGTTCTTGCTGATTGTCGTCAGAAAGTAGCTTTTCCTTCACTGCAGTTAATGGAAGATCATCATCTGAGTCATCTTCAGATGATGTTGGCGCGGGAGTATTAACAGGCGATTAACCTTCCTATACTCACGCATACGGTCTGTTAGACCGACTTATATAGTATAGTATACGTCTTTCATTTTGACGTGAGTATAGGAAGGTTAAGAAAATATTTTTTCCAGCAGTTATTTATTGCATCAGTTGACGCGTTCTCCCAAGAACTAGAGAGAAGAAAGACTGCATCTTTCAAATTAATACTTTTAAGGGCGTTTGAAATGTCGTGCTCGTCAGCCAGAATGTGCAGCAAAAACATTGTTTTAATTTCACCATCATCGCTTCTCAACTGCGCCTCTGAAGCGTTACTGGGAGCATTGTCGATTAATAACAGCGCATTTCTCATTAAGATTGTTCTCTTTTGAAAGTACAAAGTAGTGTTCCTTTTCATAAGTGACTATGTACTACTACAAAGCAACGGACTAGACAATCACACTACTCTTTGTATATGTCCCAGCCATCTTAGTTATCCCTGTTGTATCTTCTCTTTTACACTCTAAACTCTACATTTCTTACCTTATCTCTTCTTGTTTCTCCTTGTATCTTTCTCAAAAATATCATCTTTGTTACTGTTAGTTTGCTTCTTTGTCTTTTCGTTGTCGTCCAGCTTTCGCAGGCAGATGAACGTGTCGTTTTCAGTACTTTTGCAATAACTTCGGCTTCCATCCCTTTCGGTATATCCTTTTTGCTGAGAATTTTTGTCCCCATTGCATTGAAGAGTCTTTTTTATGCGATTTCGTCCTCCACGGCTTTTTTCTCATTGTTTTTCGTTCCCAGGTAAGTGAATTTTTTGTGGTCGCAGTGCAAAGGGCCATTTTGGGCCAGACCCCACCTCATTACAATACAAGTGAATTTTTCAAGTTGTTCTATATTCCCTTTCGCAATGCTGACTCGGTGTTCTCTTTCTTATTCGCTTCTATTATCATTGACTTTGTCTTGTATTCACTTTCATGTTAGCTCTTTGCAGCTCTTCATTTAGGACATCTACGAGGGTGGGTCAATAAGTCCGTGACTTTTTGAATTCCCCCTCTTAACTGAAAGGGCAACACTGCTCCTGCCAACAGGCAACTGTCAGTTGACTCCTGTCAAAATTTGAACAAGCTGCGTCATTTAGTTTGTGTTTGACGGCCATTGATAGCAGACTACCGCGTAAAATGGAAAAAGTTAATTTCCTGTGCTCATTAAGCATTATTTTTTGCGGAAAAACCATCACTCAACCCAAGACTAAGCTTGATAAATACTATGGGGAGTCTGCACCATCAATTTCAATGGTAAAAAAGTGGTTTACTGAATTTCGTTGTGGCCGTACAAGCACGGAAGATGCCGAACGTTCTGGACGCCCAGTTGAGGTCTCTACACCCGAAACAATTGAAAAAATTCACGATATGGTGTTGGCCGATCGGAGATTGAAAGTGAAAGAGATTGTGGAAGCAATAGGCATCTCACATGGCTCAGTGGTTTCAATTTTGAATGATCACTTGGGTAGAAGAAAGCTCTCCGCAAGATGGGTGCCGCGTTTACTCACAATCGATCACAAACGCAATCGTGTTACAACTTCGAAGGAGTGTTTGGCGTTGTTCAACCGTAACATGGACGAGTTTTTGCGCCGTTTCGTAACCGTGGACGAAACGTGGATCCATCACAACACACCAGAGACCAAACAGCAGTCAAAACAGTGGGTTTCTCGGGGTGAATCGACGCGAAAGAAGGCCAAGGTGGGTTTGTCAGCCAATAAAGTCATGGCGCCCGTTTTTGGGATACATGCGGTACAATCCACATTGACTACCTTCAAAAGGGTAAAACAATCAATGGAGAATATTATGCCAACTTATTGGATCGATTTAATGAGGATTTGAAAGAAGAACGACCGCATTTGGCCAAGAAAGAAGTTCTTTTCCACCAGGACAATGCCAGGGTGCACACACGTGCAGTTTCCATGGCAAAAATCAATGAATTAGGCTACGAATTGCTCCCTCATCCGCCCTATTCTCCGGATTTAGCCCCGAGTGACTATTTCTTGTTCCCAAACCTGAAGAAATGGCTCGGCGGAAAGAGATTTGACTCCAACGATGAAATTATCTCACAAACAAATACCTATTTTAATGACCTCGAGGAATCTTATTTTTTGGAAGGGATAAAAAAATTGGAGAAGCGATGGATAAAGTGTATAGAGCTCAAAAGAGATTACGTTGAAAAATAAAATGATTTTTTATCCAAAAACTTTTGTTTCATTCAAAGTCACGGACTTATTGATTCGCCCTCGTATATTGTACTGTAGTTTTGTTCCATATTGCCCATAATAAGTATATTATCAGCCTAGCATAATTCAATCATTCCTAGACTTTCCATTTTCCAATTTTTTACTTTAAAGGGTAGTGGACTGGGTATACGTCGTTGTTTCAATCCTGTTCTACTTATAAATCTGTTTAAGCTTTCATTTCTTACTCGTACCTACGTTTGTATTGTTATTAACGGTTTTTATATTTTCTAGAACTTCGTCTCCTACCATTTTTTTGTAAGATTTCCCACACGTTCTTTCTTCGTATTCTATCGAACACTTTTTCCATGTTTACGAAAAGATGTGTACTTGTTGTTTGTTCGAATTGCTTTCACACTCCGTTCTTTTACATGTAAATATCTTAATAGTTCGTCGTAGATAGGCGTGATTCATACCCTTATTTATCCTGCTATTCTAACTTACAATTTTTACTTGAAATTTTCGCCAACAACGCGCCGACGTTTTGCGCGAAAAATGGTTGGAAATCTAACGGACAAGATCCCTAACAATTACCGTCAGATTGTCACACTTCTCGCCACTCATCCGTTCACCGTCCGGCGTGAATCACGCGTACTTTTAAATTCCAAGTAACTACGTCTACTTGGATGATTCAGCCACTGCAAGATTTGATACTGATAAAATCGCTAAGATAAATCGTTTGTAAATCGTAGTAATTATGTATGGGATATATCAAATTTTCAAAAACATAAGACGTTGATTTGCAATTTCGTTTTATTAGCGGGAAAATCATCGAAGATGAAATATATTTTTCATCGATCGCAAATGTTTCCTTTTGACAGCTTCGAACGATTGAGATTCGATTTTGTTCGCCTCGCCGTTTCTTTGTTTCGTCGAAGTCGGAACAAAACGTAAAGTTCAGGTATTAGGTAGGCAGGCAATGGGACTTTCTCCGTGGTGCGTTATGAAATAGAAAACAAATACTTGCGGAACCAGGCATTGTATTAATATCGTAATCGACCTACATTTCGTATTTGTGCAGTGTGTACAGACGTACAATGAGGGATTAAACGTGTGATACAGTGCCGCGTCGATAATCCGAACTAGTAAAAACCGAGGTATTGAACAATTCGGATTTCCGACTTTGGAAATAGGTTAGATTTGGCTTTTAAGTGTTTTGTACCATGTTTGTGCGTTAATATCTCCACAAGTATGCGAGTCTTTGTTCCAATATTGCAGCAATATATTCTCTTGCCGGTGGGTAGTGTCTTGGTAAAAGCAGAACCTACCAACTGTTTTTGTCTTTGAGTTGTACAGTGTCAAAATTTGGCTTGTGCATTACGCGATGTAAATTTAAGCCACTTTGAGCTTAAATTGCGATCTATATATTGTTTTGCGGATGTTGATACTAAATTTTTCATGTTCACAGACACAAGTTGAGCTAGTATGTTGAATTTGAGCATCACAGCTACCATTGTTCTGCAATGGCCGCATGTCAAACTTTGCAAAATCTTCGTGGTTGACGCCGCGTGGTTGGTGGGACCTCCACAGAAAGGGCTTTGGTGCTCCAGGTATATGATACCTGGAGCTAAAACTTTGCAGAACCTCGTTTCAAACATATATGTATGTACATCCGTATAAATTTTCAGCCAAACTGGAGAAGGTCGAGTGGGGTCGATTTTCAAAACTGGTCCACTTGACATGGAATGACCCTAGAATTAGTTGAACGGTTTTATTGAATTTTTAACAAACGGGGTAATTCATCACAACAAACTGAAATTTTAATCATTCTTTTTGTTTCATCAAAATATACATTTTCTGAAAATTTCATTGAGATTCCAAGTGTTGCGATTTTTATGTCTGTATCAGTCAAGTAGCTGAAGTATACTAAACAATATTGCACGGAATGGGCGCGTAAACGCGCCAAGATTTGTCTCTCTGACCAATAGCGTGAGCTACATATAAGATTAATAATATAAGATTAATTAATAAAAGTTCCCCAGTGAACTTTCTGACGTATCCAATGCGATTCAAATAAAATTTTGAAATCCTGTTTCACCAGTTTATATTCGTGGATCGCTTCATATAAATCCGCAATTAACACCTAACCTATCAAGCGAAATTCCTCAGTTTTACTTCCAATACGCGCCCGGTTTCCTTTTTCCCCTTTTCCACGTTACGTGCCAATAAATTAACCGACAAATTCTATCGAAGATTCCTTTCTATTTATACATCGCGGGCCGGACCAATTTCGAAGTGCAGGCAAACTTTCATTTTCATCCGCTAACCGAGGCAGCGGTTATAAATATTTTCTCCCGCGTCGATTTTATCGTGCAAGTAGCATCCTAGTTTCTATTATAATTTCCAAATTCTAAGCGTACGGAGGAAGGATTTTACGAAATAATAACGTGTAATGTAGTAATGTAATTTACGTCGCGAATGCGCATCGTCTAATTAACTCCGTAACATTTAGATCTCGCAACGGACACGACGACGTCGTGTATCTTCTTAACCTTCCTATACTCACGTCAAAATATGAAACACGTATGCTATACTATATAAATCGGTCTCACAGACCGTATGCGTGAGTATAGGAAGGTTAATAAAATCTATCCAGTTTCTTTTATTACGCGCGAGAGACCACGAAATTATAACAAAAGAAAAAAAGGAGCACATTTAGCAGAAGTTAACAACCTTGTCTATTCTCACATCTTACCACTTTTTAACCTTGGCGTTAACTGCCGGACAAAACAGCGGCGCGTCAGAAGCGTATGCATCAAACAAAAGGTTTCCATTGTAATGTACTTACGTACGTTGCGTCGTTATTATTTCGTTTGTGGCGTTTTTGAAGAATGAAATTATCTCGATCTTTGTCAGTCTAATGGGATTTTCGAGAAATTAACTCGAATGATTATAGTTATCATCATTATCACGTCTCCATTCGAACGGCGATGAATGCGTATTTCGACAACAAAGTTGTTATCTTCAGTGATAGCAAAGACAATGGAAAAACGTCTATTTTAAAATGAAGTACGCTTTTTTGAGAGGACGTGCTAACAAAAGCTCATTCGGTTTGTATTTTCTTCATCGAGGATTTGATTTGATTTGCCTCAGGAAATAGTGCACAATATTAGGTTCGTTCCAACATAGCACGAAACCAGTTTGTGGATCGTCGAGTACACGCGCAGAGCAAATTTGCCGTTCGAAATTTGCATTGCGCATGTACCCGACGATTTGCAAACTGGTTTGGTGCTGTGTTGGAACGAACCTATACAGTACAGCGTGTCTTGGGGAGAGTAAAAGAAAAGGTTTAAAATTTGTTGTAATCTGTACAAAGTGTTGCGGTTGGGTAGGGTCCTCTAGCGCGCAGCATATTAGAAAATTCGAAAATTGAACATTAATTGTTGGTGTAATACAGAAAATAAAATTGCATTTTGCCTGTTATTGGAGGCTATCATAAGAGAGTGTTAAAAATTAAAATTATTGCTAAAAAAGGCAATTTAAAGCAATATTATGAAGTTATTCGACACTTTGTAGCCGAAAGAAATACAACGCATAGGGACACATTTTCGTTGTTATACAAAGTCAACAAACAAAGAATTGCATAGTTTAGTTCATAAAATTGTAAAAATGTAATTCAAAAACGACGAAACCCAATAAAATAAAATAAAATAAAATAAAATAAAATAAAATAAAAACAAAATTCAGTGCATAAATAAAATAAAATGTGGGCAAATTGTGTATAAATAAAATTTAAAAAATGAATATGTATATCGGACAAAACAATAATAACTTATTATTGAAACAAGCTCTTGTTACAGGGAAGTCGTACGTACTTACTACATTTCCCAATCGGTGTGAGTAAAGTAACGAGCGTTTAGTAAAAAAGAAAAATTGTTTTCGTTAAAATAGAAATCTTCAAACGTGTTGCAACTTGTCCGAAAACAAATCTTCTATACTCCTGCAAGAGAAGAAAGAAAACTGAAGCAAAGTTGAGCTCAATAGTGATTCCTTCTTCGGTTTCTATTTCCTTCGTTGAGGATGATGACTAAGTCATCGAAACAAGCCATTCTTGGAGGGCAATCCTACGTATTTTGACGTATCCAAATCGGTGTGCGTAAAGCAACAAGCGTTTAGCAAAAAAAACTTTGTTTCCGTTAAAATAGAAATCTTCAAAAAAAAAAGAACAATCTTCCATAGTCCTGCAAGAGAAGAAAGAAAACTGAACCAAAGCTGAACTCAATAGTGACTCGTTTTTCGGTTTGTAATTGCTTCTGTGAGGATGATAACTTAGTTATGGAAACAAGCCATTCTTGGACGAGGGTCGTACGTACTCTGACATTTGCAAATCGGTACGAGTAAAGTAACAACCATTTTCTTCCAAAGACGATTTTGTTTTAGTTAAAATAGAAATCTTCAAACCGGCTCAACTTTCCCAAAAGAAAAATCTTTCATACTACTGCAAGAGAAGTTAGAAAACTAAAGCAAAGTTGAGCTCACTAGTGACTCCTTCTTCGGTTTGTATTTCCTTCGTTCAGGATGATGACTAAGTCATCGAAACAAGCCATTCTTGGAGGGGAATCCTAGGTACTTTGACGTTTCCAAATCGGTATGAGTAAAGTAGCAACCATTTTCTTCCTAAGAGGATTTTGTCTTAGTTAAAATGGAAACTTTCAAACTTTTTTCACCTTTTTCAAAACAAATTTTCTGTAGTCCTCCAAAAGAAGCGTATTGGGCTGGCGATCTGTAAATTGTCAATTCTGTGTGAATGGCAAGCTGGACTGCGATTCAAATTAGCTGTTGTAGCACCTGTGGTGTACGCGGACACCGGTGGAGTACGCTGATATCTCGAAAAAGTCATGAATTGATTTCTCGAGGCTGATAGCACCGAGTGCAGTCCGTTGACAATCTGGTTTGGGGTGTGATCTATTAATTGTCAAATATGTGAGGATGGTTAGCTACACTGCGATTTAAACTAGGTGGTGTATCGCCCGTGGTGTACACGGACATCTCAAGGATATTCTGAATTGATTTCTCGACATATCGAGCGTAGTCGGCTGGTCATCTGTGACTTCGGTTGCGATCTGCTAATTTTCAAATATGTGGGGATGGTTAGCTACACTGCGATACAAGCTAGCTGGTGTATCACCTGTCGTGTACACCTGTGGTGTACACGGACAACGGTGGTGTACACGGAAATCTCAAGGGTATTTCAAATTGATTTCTCGAGACGGGTAGCATCTAGCACAATCGGTTGGCGATCTGCTCTTTATGACGCTCAAGCTAGCAGAAGATTTGCGGCAGCACATTGGAGAGAAGAGCGATGAGCAACCCCATTACTATTTTCGTAATATAATGCCGTAAAACCAGAAATTTAAGAACAAAATATACATACATGCAGCGATCAGTAAGAAATAATAAGAAGTAATAAGAAGTAATAAAGTATAAAATTGCACAATGCCTTGCACAAATAACAAATCCTTCAATATAAACAAATAAAGTTTTTGGGATATCCGCCCATTTTTTGTATTTTAATTGAATATAACTTACGTAAAATTTTACGCCCCTACGACCGCGTCTTCCCTAAACGACCGGACTCTAAAGATGGAATTATGCGTTCTTTCTTATGATCTTAATGTTTTTGGATAGCGATGTCTGTGTTCTTGAACACATTGCAATAAATATTTTGTTCTTCTCGCGCTGTTAAAAGTCAATGAAATTGTTGCATGAGGTTAACAGTTGTTTCAGCGCTGTCATTAACTACCTTCAACCGAATCGCTTTCGATTTAGCTTTTAAAAACGATGCACTCCTTTCCCAAATTGATGGGTTTTAAGTGAGAAATTCATTGTTTATTTTCAATCGACACAATAGATCGTTGCTTTTTATTGTAACAAAATCCTGCAGTTTTTTATCTATACCAAAAGGAAAAGAAAATGAATATCGTGTCATATAAGTGATTACTTAGAAAAAGCTTACCAAATAATGAGCTACGCATTTCTTCTTTCGATGGAGCATATCTCTTTGCATTGTCAAATTTACTTTCTTTGGTTAAACTAGGCACAATATTAGGTTCGTTCCAACATAGCACGAAACCAGTTTGCGGATCGTCGAGTACATGCGCAGAGCAAATTTGGCGTTCTAAAATTGCTTTGCGCATGTACTCGATGATTCACAAACTGGGTTCGTGGTGTGTTGGAACGAACCTATTATTTTTTGTTTCAATATCAATCATATCATCAAAAAGGAATAAAATGGCCATTTCCTCAGTTAAATAATATAGATGCTGGTAAAATTTCTTAAAAGCTGCTTTTGAAATTAACTTGTCTACATTTTCATAGCTCCTCAGCGCTTTTATAAAACACAAGTCTTGGTAGGGAGCTGTTTCGGCCAGGCAGCATGGTTTAACGTAAGTGGTTGTTATGAATAGAGAAACTTCTTGCAAACCTTGGTTACCTTTGGTCGTTAAATGTAGCCGATCGCGTAATAAAAGCATTTTTATCACATAAATAGCTCTCGGCATCCATGGTGCTTGATGTATAGCCCCAGTGGGTTTTATTTTAGTATTTCCGGTAATTTTATCTGCGCGGCAATGCACACCACAAAAATATTCGAATATATCTCCTGAAGTTAATTCGTTATTAGAGATACCCTCGTTACCTACAGGTTCACAGCCTGAGATGGGAAGCAGCACTTAAATTCTGTATATTGACGTATGTCAATAATAGTTTAAAAGTGAAATAACATTTGACAAGGCAAAAGCCAAATTTAAATTACATCGTAAGTGTCCGATTTTTGTGAAATATCACAGCGAGACCTTTCGTCTAATTTCCCTCACGGGAACAATACTCATTATATTCTATATCATAGAAACTGTTACAACCTTCCCTAAAATTCGAGGATACACCACGACCTCCGCAAAATCTAATACATACGTTCTACGTTCCCCGCCTAACGACACGAAACGTCGAACCTTTCGTCGTCGTTCGCGTCGTTATTCACGTCAAAAGCGAATTCCTGCTATACTATTTCTCGCGTCCGTCCTCCAAATTCGAATGATTCGACGAAAAAATAATAGACGAAACGATCAATTTTCGGTACCCGGAACACGTCCCCCTGGCCCGTCGGATTCGTCGCACGCCGCCGCACCGAGACGCACGAGAAAGTTTATTTTACCGAATGACCGTTGCGTAACGGCGAATCTACGACGAAAATAACCGGACTTTCGAATCGGCGATACGTATCGACGAAGAGACAGCTTTGTTTTCGACGGGTTTTACGCGAGGAACGCGATCGTTACTGTAATTTCTCGTTCGACGCGAACACTACGTCCTGGCGGTACTGAGAATTTATGTATGACGGTGGTATGGGCGATGGAAACTCGTGGAAATCAAACGGAGGAGTTCGCGAAAACGAAACGTAACGTAAGGTTCGAAGAAGGTATGGGAAATCGACTGTTTCCAAGTAGGTCAGTAGGATGACGCGGCGGCGGCGGCGGTGGCGGCGGCGACGGTGATCATTTTCGATTTCGATACTTAGCTCGTAGGGTCCAAACTGGCTCTGATGCGGGTTTCCGCTGAAGTAGGTCAGTGTTCTAATTTGCCTGGTTTCCATGTCGAGAGGTTTAGTGTGGTGTTTGTTCATATCGTCGGTACTTTCGTGAAGTATCCAAACGGTATCTAGAACTGCTTCCGAAATATTATGCTTTACCATCTCACAGAATCTTAGTGTTTACAGAAAAGAAGCTGCGAAATTTCAAAATATGTCTTATTTTGTAATTTCTCGATTTCAAATAATCCTGTAGAAGCTGACAGTTTAGGCGGCGAAATATGGGTATTAAATAAATCTACTTTATTTCTTACGCAAAATGTTTCTTGTTTATAGCAAAAATGCAAAGTTTGCAAAAAATTATCTCATTATTAACCTTCCTATACTCACGCATACGGTCTGTGAGACCGACTTATATAGTATAGTATACGTTTTTCATTTTGACGTGAGTATAGGAAGGTTAAGGAAGTACCCTCGGTACGTAGTAACCTTCTTTCATCCATTTTTCACATTACTTGTAAAAATTGCGAATCATTAAACGATGTCCATACTTCCAATCAACAATAGATTGGAACCTTTGTCAAGTACACGAAGCTGTACACGATGTACGTATCTTGGAGAAAATTTTAGGGAAAGTCAATATTTTTGATAACAATATTATTATTGAATCAACTTTAACTTGGGGCGAAGCTATAAAAAAGGAGTTATGCAAATTGCACTTCTGTTGGCATCAGAAAAAATCATTATTTCAGATATTACATATGATATGATATTCATGGGCATAGCTACGGATTTTTCCTAGGCAGGCAACCAATCAACTGATTATGTGTATATATATACATATATATATGTATACGTCAGAGGATTTTTCTAGGTGGGGCAACAAATTTCCTAGGGTGGGCAATACCCACCCTTGCCCCCGCTAGCTACGCCCATGATGATATTAGAAGCTTATATATATATATATATATATATATATATATAGAACCTCTATGGTGCTGGTGCATGCTTCATTTCCACATAAATCATGTCACAGAGGTTTATCAGAACTAAATACAAAATTCAGACAAATAAAAATAAAAACTAAACTTAACTAAACAAAAAAGAAACATAAAAAGGTAACAACCTCAAGAATACCAACAATTACACCTAGCTGCTAGGCGCTTTGTAATTTAAAATTCTTTTAAAAACATCTCCCGCCCCCTGTCTCGTTCAGACACCACCGCCAATTGCCCAAAATCTCTCTCTCTCTCTGCGTCTGACCAAACCATTCCTCTACATTTCCTCCAGTGCATCCAGACTTCCTCTTCCTCCCCATACACTACGCACTTTCTTTCCTCCTCTTTCATCCAATATCGATTTCCTCGTTCCTCACTTCCACACCTAAATTTCGCAATCATACGCCGTTCTCCAATCTCACTCACTCTACTCAAATACTCTGGTAGCATTCCAAACAAACAGATACCCTTGTACTTCTTATTGTATTCGGACTTCTCAATCCTTTCCATCCTCTCCTGCATTTCCACATCTTTCGCTCTCACCTCTATGTAGTTAGCAAGCATCCATCCGCCCCACTTCCATACTAGACATGCCCACACTCTCACACATTCTTTTCCTACACTCTCCCCACTTAGTGGATTGCCTGGCATCCATTCCCTCCTTACTTACGCTTTGCATCACGTCTTTCACTATCTTTCCCATACAATTCCAACCTTATACTCAAATTTCGCATTTTTGCACTCACTTCTACCTCGTACTTGTTGCTTTCATGCAGTACTATATAATTAGGCGTGGATTTCTCTACACCTAACGCTTTCTTAATATATTTCACCTGCATTTTCTCTATTTCCTGAATTCCTTTTACACCCCATACTTCCGCCCCATACAACAAAAGATTCTTGACACACGCTTCCCAAATAATCATCTTCGCTTTAAAACTCTCTTTGAACCATCCATTCCATTTTCTCCCCCATCTATCATAGAAGCTTATAAAGAAGGAGGAATCAAAGGATTGTCGATGTTATTAGGTAAAGATGAAAATGGCAAAATAGTACTGACCAAACACGCTAATTGTTTACAAAAGATTGCTAATTATTTAAAAACAAAGCTGACTGATTAAAATAAACAGAATTCTAATGTATGTATGTCACATATTTTAAAAGGACTTAGTTAAGAGTGCAAAAATCTTCATTTTTCATCAGTTTTGCGATTACAATTTGTGGAATTTCCACATTAACCTGTTGAGATCCGGTGAATTTCCGAGTTAACTTGAACGAGGGATGCGGTTCTCTCCGAAGAAACTCTTACCTTCTCTTCGAGGCACTGCTTTGCATAAATATGAATTCTGTCAGTATGCAACCGAGGGGATATTCACTCACGAATCAGTGTTAACTGAAACCGTTATACCACAAATCGCAATGACTCACAATTTGAATACTTTTCTTTTCGTGAATAACGAACTACATTAAATACATTGCTTTCGTATCGCCGTCGTTATTTGCAGTGATTCGTTTTCATTATTTACACCTATTCGAGAGTGAATTGCCCCTCATATGCAACATCGCGGTTTAAAGTCTAACAATAACACGTTTTTACCATTATTTATTGTCCTTGGCGCATTGTAGTTGCTACAAAATATAAGGGATCAGGTCAATCTCCGCCAATCGCCCCCAAACCGTTACTTGCCGTAGGTGTTTCTTAGTTTGAAGAATCGTGGGGTCTGTGAGACGTTCACTTTGTCATGCGCGGACAAATTACGATCGCTGCTCTCTACCAAACGGACCGAACTCCCGTCACTTAAAAACCTATTAAATGTTACAAACATTAATTTAATCTTAATCGTTAGATAATACGGAAATTAAGGAATTATTTACAAAATGTGTGGTAAGGGTAATTTTATTTCCTTGATGTACAGGGTGGAATTAAAGTATGTAATATTAAAAGTAAAAGCGGTTCTTTTAAAAATGCAGAAACACGTCGGTTTTAGTTTTTAGAAATACACATTAATAGGTGTGATTCACCTTCCGACTTTCATTTGTTTTTGTTATGACGTTACCGCAAAAAATTTAAATGACAATATAGATTTTTAGTAGTGGAATCTCCCTTTTATGATCATGGAAATAAATCATATGGTCGTACGATAGAAATTCTGAGAAAAATCAAGCTGAATATATAATGTTGACATTATCGTATTTAACAGGAAATTATTTTAAATGATTACATTAAAATACTACAACATAAAATTACATTAAGATAGCGAATAATTCTGGTCATGAACGGAACGTAAATTGCTTGTTGAAGTACATTTTTTTAGAACCGTTCCAGCAGGCGATTTTCGTACAGTCAACGCTTGACATCTTAACGATCTTTGTGCATGTACAAAGAGGCTCGTCAAAAAAAAATACAGTGCTGCACAGCCTAGTTTTTTTCGTTATGGACATATCTATGTCTTCCCTAAACTAATGCATGAACAAGGAAAATGAAAAACATACCGCGTGTTTCATGACATGACTTCCACAGTTCAAGGATATGTTACTGAATAAATTTCAAGTTCAAAATGTCCAAGCATACAATATCTAGATTGTCCTCTTGTAACATACCAGCAAAAGGTCACAAGACCGATATAAAATTCAATTAGAAAACATAACGTTACACGCAACTGTATACACATAAGATAACGCCGGTACAAAAATACACATCCATTACTGCTGCGACTTTTGATCGTGCTCAAGAATCGATGGGTAATCGACTTTGATTTGCGCCTTATGCAAGCCTCGAGTGTAATTTTCGTATGTAGTAATCGTACGAGATTAGAAGATGGCTTCCAAATTCCCGAATTCCACTTCGATAACGGCTATCTAACCCGAAGGAATTTTAGAAGAAGTCGTTTTACCGCGATAAACAAAATTCTGATTCAGTCTGAAATGTATTAACTAATCGACGTATCCTGCCCGTGACTCTTACGCCTGTTGAGTTATTTTCGCCGTATTTACTTACATATGTCGGCTATAAACGAGGTGTATAGAGATAACGATGTTATTAATCTTATCTCGCACATAAAACAACCGTGTTCCTGTAAAACTAACGAATTTCGGTAAATATGTTTTCGCTTTAGAGAAAAAATTTTATGATGTTATGGGAATTTTGGAAAATTAAGCCGGTATCTAATGTTTTTTTATGTTTGACAACATTTTTATCATAATACTTTTTCCGTGATTCGAAAGAAATTTGAAATCTACATTCGCTGAGAATACTTAGATTTTGTATAATTGAAACTACAAAAGTTCTTCACCATTAAAAGTCAATAAATCTAAAAGGAAAAAGAATACATCGTCGATTCTACTTAAACTTTAAGGTACAATGAACTCTGCGTCCATAAAATCGACGAGTGATGGAATGTTTCGAGAACGTCGTTATCGCCGGTTGAAACGAGTCCAGCCCTTAAACACCATCGAGCCTGCTAAACATATGACTCGATTTTTACGTTTACATTTGTTTTGTCTAAGCAGCAAACATTGAAGGTTATTTACCGTGAAAAGACTCGAAGTTGAATTGAATTGACTCCCTGTCTTCGATGGGGTTATCGTAATATTATCGCCCGAGTGTTAGTACTTAGGTAAGGTACAAGCAGGAGTACCCAAAATTCTACGAGAACTTTGATACTTTAATATCTTTCAAAAAATAATTACGGCTCTCCTGTTATAGTGGGAAATTTGTTTCTTTCACAAATTTTGTTTGTGTTTTCTGCGGTTGAAGTTTCGAGAAGAACGGTATACTCAGTTATTTTATTTTGACATCACGGGCACCGTTTCCGATGATCCTTGTATCTACACCGCCGTCCTTCGATAATTATCATTACAGTCAGCCCTCAAGGACATACGTCCAGAATCATTATGAGTTGTTGTCATCAAGTCTAAGATATGGTATTTCCTGTACTGATGATCGGCAATATGAAAGCCAGTATTTTTCAAAGTTTTAGGTGTTGCTAAGAAAAACTTTCCTAATTCATAGTGATTAACTGATTTTTTCATTTTTTCATACGGAGAAATGAAAAATAATTTAAAATTGAACGCGCGCGGTACCTCAAGGTGAATTAGGAGGACATAAGAAGACGAACATCTACACTGACTCTGCATTCCATATACATGAGCCAAAATTTGGCCCGTAACAATTGATCCGAAAAGTCTGCCGAAATATCCGTTTTTACTTCCTGTTCGTGTTTTATTAGGTTCGTTCCAACACAACACAAAACCAGTTTGTGGATCGTCGGGTTCATGGCCAGAACAAATTTGGCGTTCAAAATTTGCTTTGCGGATGTATCCGACGATTCACAAACTGGTTTTGTGCCGTGTTGGAACGAACCTATTCTATTCGGATCAAGGATCCGACGACTTTAATGGAAAATCGAACGCTAGATTCTATCCGAATTACTCTGCGGATAGTGACATGAATGAAGTAAAAAGTATACCGGGGTATGTCCGAGATATTTAAGCAGATCTCGTGTAACGTGGAAAATAAAATAATATAAATAAGCTTAGTGATCTCAGTCCCCCACATTAAATTTCACCGTCCCCTAAACGCTTTAACGAGAACCCTATAAATTAATAAGCAAAACAAACGGCGAACGACGTCAAAGCCATTAATTCTTGTTTATCTTACCACCCCTTTTTCCTTTTACTATTCCCCCTCGAGGGCCGCGTCGGCCGTCTGGGAGAGATTTATCTCTGGTCTCTCTGTATGGGGTGAACATCTTGCGCCCGACACGTGCCGGCTTACGGCGAACTTTTTTTTCCCGAAATCGTTTACAGACGTGTATTTATAGTCTCGATAACGCAACGTATCCTGCGGGGCTTATTTCGTTCGCCCGCAAGCAACAGGTCGTAATTAATTTGCGACGATGAATAGAAAGTAAGTCGACTGACGTGTGAGGTGTGTGTAATTTTGCGCGGCTAAAGTAGATTAAATGACGGGTGTTTTTGATACGCCTTCGTCGCACCGATCGAGTAGGTAGACGGTGTTTGTGTATAGTTTCTTATTATCTGATCGTTGCTGGTGGACGTTTTGTAATGCACACACTACTGTGGGTAAATGCGATATGTATTTATAATGAGGTCGGGCACGCGCATGGGTATAGGTTTCTTAAACCCATATCCATGGGGTTTATTAGATTTTCTATATACAGGAAACTGGTACAATATGAAAATGTGTAAGTGCGGCTAGTTTGATGTTGAAGGTCAAAACACAATGCTCCATAAATTTTCTTAGTACAGATTCCAAAGCTTTAATTTGGATATGTCATTGTTTTGCCGTACGAGTAAAGACAATCTATTGAGAAGCACGATTTGCGCTCCCGACATCGAAAAAAAAACATATACACTATACAGCATCCCATGCAAAGATTGCAATAATATATATAGGACAATCAATGCAACACTTAGACGATAGGCTGAAGGGACATAAATACTCAAAAAGCGATCGCAGTGAAATGGAGAAGCTCTCTAAAATATACCTCCCAATAATCAGCTAATTGTCATATTATTTTGTCTATTTTTAGCTACCATGTATGTAACATTACCTTTTTCTATTATATCAGATAAACAAAATATTATACCACTTTTAAAATAATAACTTAACCTTTAACCCTCGTATCTGAATACATTAATAAAGTTTTCACATTTCGAGTTAATTTTTTGCCTGTAAGTACACATTACAAAAAATTCTCCATAGAGAATATTATATATATATATATATATACATATATACATATATATATATATATATATAGATTGCGCCATCTGCTTAACAACTTACTTAAGAAAAATATCAATTATGTGACCGCCATTATTGCCGATGTAATGTTCTGGTATTTTGCATAACTTTGCACATTTCGATTAAAAACATCCCAAATCTTTTCTCATCAATTTCCTCAAAAACGGCCCAAAGGAATCCGCTAATTAGTAGTTTCTGCGAAAATTCTTTCTTCACGCTTCTTTGCTAATCTCCTTCCGATTTCCATACTGTATTTTTACGCATTCTAACCGCGCTGTTGTAACGTCCGAGAGGTCCACTTCTGCCTGACCTCAATTTGATTATTTTTGGAATTACGGGCATCCGGGTTCGGGCATCTCGATTACCTAATAAAATCGAATCACCTGCGCGTGGCGCGATTTTATTCAATCGTCCGTTTTCACTAGCATCGAATGTTCGGAAACGAAGTCGAAGACGTGTTCTAAACATTTGGCGTTGGAGTGGATAGAATCTGAAAACGGAAAATCGTCCAAAGATCTTAGAAATAATGCCAGCGAAATTAGGGAGATTGAATCTCAAGGATGGCATCGGAGTTGTTTCCAAAGATACTCATTTCGCATAGTTTTGGAAATAGTGGGTTCAAATCTGGTAGATGTATATGGGGAATGTTA
Source organism: Chrysina gloriosa (assembly GCA_038088585.1). Lineage (NCBI taxonomy): Eukaryota > Metazoa > Arthropoda > Insecta > Coleoptera > Scarabaeidae > Chrysina > Chrysina gloriosa. The sequence goes on along the minus strand of CM076088.1, from coordinate 78,941,598 downwards.
CATTTTTCAAGTCTGTCGTGATTTTATCATCTTCAGAAGAAACGGGATTGGAACCATTTTAGGGCTTCCTACGTCATTAAAGCTTCCTTGAAAGGCACAGAATTTAGTTAAATTTTGAAAGTACTGACTTCAATTTTGATGAAGGAATAGTAGGAATGTCGAATTTCTTCTCAGTACTTCTGTGATCTTTTTATCATGAATCTGGCGAGAAACAGGACTGAAATTGTTCTAAGGCACAATTTGCTTAGCTTTGAAAGTGGCAGGCGCTTAGCACGATTTTAGCGAAAAGAAGGATCGGAACCGTTGTAAGGGTACGTACGTAAAGCTTTCGTCAAAGATATAAAACTTGCCTAGGCTTGCAAGTGGTGACTTTAATGTTGAACGTAGCAATGTCAGATTTCTTCTCAAGACTTTTGTGCTTCTTTATCTTATCACAATTTGCTTAGTTTTGAAATTGGCGACTTCAGTTTTGATGAAGGTGTGGCAGAAATGTCGATTTTTTCTCAGAACTTTTGTAATTTTTTCATCTTAACGGAAATCTGGAGAGAAGCAGGACTCGAATCGTTCTAAAGCTATCTAAGTTACTAAAGCTTCCTCCGAGGATACACAACTTGCTTAGTTTTGAAAATAGCGATTTCAATTTTGTTGAAGGTATAGTAGGAATGTCGAAATTTCTTCACAGGACTTTTGTGATTTTTCCATCTTAGCAGAAGTCTGGAGAGAAGTAGTACACGAATCCTCCTAAGGCTATCTAAGTTATTAAATCTTCCTTCAAGGACACACAATTTGCTTAGTTTTGAAATTGACGACTTCAGTTCTGATGAAGCTGTGGCATAAATATCGATTTTTTCTCAGGACTTTTGTGATTTGTCCATCTTGGCAGAAACCTGGTGAGAAGCAGGATTCAAATCGTTTTAAGGCTCCGTACATCATTAAAGCTTCCTTCGAAGATACACAATTTGCGTAGTTTTGAAAATGCGATTTCAATTTTGTTTAAGGTATAGTAGGAATGTCGAATTTCTTCACAGGATTTTTACGATGTTTCCATCTTGGCGGGATTATGGTGAGAAACAGGACTGAAATCGTTCTGAAACCTACTTCAACTTCAGTGTTGATGAAGGTATAGTAGGAATGTCGAATTCTTCTCAGGACTTTTGTGATTTCTCCATCTTGTCAGAAATCTGGAGAGAAGCAGGACTCGAATCGTTCTAAGGCTCCGTACGTCATTAAAGCTTCCGTCGAAGATACACAATTTGCTCAGTTTTGAAACGGGGTGTTTTAAAATTAGACATTAGTTAAACTTTTTCTATTATTAGCGGTTGATCACCTGACAAAAATACTACTATATACGCCTATTGCTCTAACTTTAAAGACGCCAGACACGGACAAAAGCGCACATTTGCAGCTTACGTATTGTCATCATACACAATGGCAACAACCACCTCAACGAATTTACATCAAATCATTTTACCAAACCGTGTCTGCGGGTTCGTAGTCTAGGAAGTGATCAATTTACCGCGAGATTCCGCATGAAAAGGCCAATCTTCAATTGTTAAATTCATCGTGTTCACCTTACGCGCCGATTTCTTTATAAGGTTCCGTCGTTAAAGTCCGGACTCGCGAGCTACGGCCGTTTATATAGAGGTAAACCGTAATAACGTAGACCGCGGAAACACCTTCGATACGGGAGAACAGAAAGAAGGTCAACGCGATATCGCGAAACGGGTTTACGACGTAAGAAAACGCGCCTCGAAGTCGACGCAAAACAAGGGGAATACCTTCGAGAGAGAAATATAAATCTGGTAAGTTAGCGTACGAAATGTCGAAAAAGTTGACTAGATTGAAAGTGATTTGGAATGGAATTAGGAGATGTTAAGAACGCAGGGAATCTTTTGTTTTTGTTTGTTTGTTTGTTTGTTTGTTTGTTTGTTTGTCTGTTTGTTTGTTTTTTTTTGGAAGAGTTCGACAGCGCTGTAAGTGAGTGTAAAAATAAAACAGGTACAACGGAAATAATGCCCAAAATATAAAATTGCAGGATCTTTTGAATAAATTCATGATTTTCAAAGCGTGGCACTTTAAATTCAGTTGCCTTCATCTATGAATAAATGGTATACATTCTAGGGTCGTTATTTCGCAATTTCTTCCTTCGAACGAAGTTCCCAAGGTAATCAATGAATTGCGCGCATACCAAAATACGCAGGCTAATACCTTACCAGCTAACATTTGCGTTTTCGGTCGCTTTGGACGGTTTTCATCCTTTGCTGTACACTCAGCTAACTGCTGATTTGACTCTGGAGTGTAGTTATGGACCCATGTATCATCCATTGTCACACATAGCATGAAATTTTTTTTTATTGCGCTGAAACAGGTCCAAACAGCGGTTGGAGTCGTCGACGCGTTTCTGGTTCACGACTGTGAGCAAACGCGGCACCCATCTCGAACAGAGCTTTCCCATGCCACAAATATTCATGCAAAACGGTGAATACACTGCCTTCTGATGTCTTTAAAGTGTCGGTCAGCTCACGCAACGTCAATTTTCGAAAAAGAAAAAGACATAAGAACCGTTAGTAATCGGACGTTGCCTCTTGAAACAGTATTTGTGCAACATAGGAATAGTAAGCGCGCCATAGTGCACAAGATGCGAACTACCATACCATAAGAGGAAACTAACATACATACTATCTCTGCCTGTGAGGAACTGAAGGAACTCGGACGGAAGCATTTTGGTGAGGATCTATTAAAGTCCAATACTCCGACTTTCCTTGAGCAAGATAGTGGCCTTTGTGGTTGCTTGAACGGAAGTGAGAGTGTTACACAGAGAGCATAATGCTAGTCTATTGGTGACCAACCCTAAAGGAGACGAACGAATTAATGCATCATACGAATCTCGCTTTTGTTTGTGGCCCTCATGATGATCTTGAACGAGTTCGACTTCGAAAAGAAGAAAGGTAGTGTTTAATTTTTCCCTAGAACGTGAGATTGCACTGTACTAGAGAATTGACGATTTGGGGAGGAATTAGCACAGGAACGGCGAAAGTACCTTACTTGCTTCGGGCGCTGATGTGATTTTACGGAAACCACACGAACTAAAAATAATATCACAGTTGACGAATCCGATATAATCAGATAGGGAAAACGAAATGTTTGCACATTGATTTCGGTGGTAGCTTATAAATCTAAGAAACCAGGTAAAATTGATGGTAGCGAAATCCTTTTCCATAACAACACTTTACTTCGATAAATCGACGAGTAATGCAAATAATGGAGGCTATTCACTGCAAAGCAGAATAAAGGATACCAACATTTTATAACAAACATAATGTTCTAACTTCAAAGTCAGACCAATTTAACAATAATCATCAACTAACAATATTTATCAAGTCAATCGTAAACTAAAAATGACAATAATACAAATTTCCTTAAACAGAGAAATATCAATAATAAAGCAATGCACGCCGATTAACGGATTATCAAAATAACTGTAAACTTAGTGATAGCTTCGTCAACAAGTAAGCTAATCTATAGGAAAACACATCATGCGGCTACGATTATCTAAACAAATACAGATTGGAACTTCGCCGAGAACGCGATCCAAGATCGCAAAGTACATGGAAACCACATCGAATCATCTTACGCCGATGCTCGAAGAAAACTGCAACCTCAGAAACTACGTGTTACAAATTACGTGGAGTGGTGGAATAATCTCTGCACGTGCACGTGCATAACAGTAATACGGAATTAAAATATGTTATAAGAACGTAGTAATGTGGAAACGGTTAAAATGATGAAAACTTATTTTACGGTAGACCCTCGTAACGTGAATTACTCGCCCATTTAGTTAACGTTTGAAATAACTTTGAAGAATTTTAACACGGCGTCGAAGATGGAAAAGCCGAAAAACGTTGGTGTGGAGACGGTAGGTAAGCAAGAGGTAGATGGCCGCTTTTCAAAAGCTTTTACGTTCGTGGCTCGTGACATAGATAACAAGAAAATTCAAGAACCTGCGTCAAAGCATATCGTACTTTGAGTGGTTACGATTTGTTTCACGTAGGCCGAGCGAAACGTTGAGAACGATGGAAAATTTACGATTTTGAAACGAAATTAGAAACGGAAATGTAGCCGACTGTCGAAATCGAAATTTAAACGGAGAATGATATGGGAAGCCTGTTTCCGATTTCAGATTACAAACGACGAGACTAATGAAAGGTTGGTTACATAAGAAATCTCAAATTATCCCTAATCTCTATGATTTCCTACTGCGACTTTCAGATGTAGATGCGTTAGAGATGACACATCATGACGAATACGATCGGTAACATATTACCAAAATATTTACCACCATAAAATTTATAGAGACGATAAGCGTCTTTTAACCCGAAAAAATATTTTGTAATAATCATAGCTTCCTTGGCATAATAAATAACGTCGACACGATAATCCTCACAGACAGACATTCTCCGTTAATGATACACAAATGTGTTTGTTATCGCCTTGCTTTCTCAGACAATAACCTGCATATCAGAACGTTTCCAATAATATTTACAAAACTATGTTTCCTAGGACGAAATCACGTACATAACCGAAGCACTAACACTGCCTGGTAATAGAATTAATCCCATTCAATGATACATCGCACTTTGGTATTTGGCCAAGGTTTTGGGGTTATAGCAGAAAAAGAATGTTAAGCATGATTTGTAAAGTTATCAATTTTTATTCAAAGAAAAATTCAAATTAGTTAATTAACTGTTCATATTTTGCACCATTTTATCGAAGACGACAATATAGCCTACTTTCAAATTTTCTTCTCGCCTTTTCAAATGTTTCTGGTGGTATAGGCCTGCATTTTTCGGTAATTCTAAGTCCAAGTTCGCCAATTGGCTTAAGGGGTTAAGTTTATTATCATGATATATTAACCCTTTGCACTCGAGCGGCGCCGCTTCGGCGCCCGGCAGATTTGAAGCGTCCACTCGAGTGGCGCCGCTGCTGCGCCCGCTGTCATTGTAGCCAAATCTTAGTTCAGTTTAGTCAGTCTCAGCGTAGCCTTCGCTTGAAACAGTCTTGGCAGTAAATATAGTAACTAAAAGGTGTTTGACCCCTAAAAATATGGAGGAAGATCAAATGAGCTCGAGTTCGGACGAATTCGATTTAGCCGCTTTGGATGATCGTATCGCCAGCAACGGGAGCAAGTGTCTACGTCGCATTCAGATGAAATCCGGCTAAACGGGAAGCTCCACGTAATACTAAAATGGCCAAAAAGGGACTGCACGGTTTGTTCTGATCATAGCATGGCTTGGAGGTAGGCGGGAAATTTCGTATTACTGTGATACGTGGCCTGCCAAACCTAGGATGCATGTTGGATATTGTTTTACAAAATATCACACCAAAACTAATTACAGAGTGTAATATATATCAAAGTTTGTTGTCTTCGATACATACATGAATAAACTGGTGAAATTTTATTTTTGTTTACGTTTGTTTGTTTATAAATGTTTTTAAGGTACTTGTAAAGTGTTTGCCGAATTTGGCCGAAAAAGGTCTCGAGTGCAAAGGGTTAATCGAAATGCTCCCCTTCGAAACAAAAATTGAAAATAAAACGAAATATTATGTTCAATACCGAAGAGCAAAGATTATTTTGTTACGGTTTCTAAGAATAAAAATCGGAAATTAAACGAAGAAAGGTGAGTTCTGTTTGTAAATTCCTTTGTTATCGTTGCTTTCTTGAAGTCCAAAAATGACGGTAAACCCGTGGTCATTTTTCTATTCCTTATTGGGGGTTAAATTTACTGGTTCTTCACTTATTATTGAAGAAAAATTAAAGCTGTAGAAGCTCTTAACATTGTAAAAACTAGTATTTTATCGTTACACACGCTACTTTTAAAGGTCAGATATACAATTTTCAAAATAGTTTTGGAACCAATAAAAAAACTTGAAGTTTAGCCGATTTTGAAAAAAAGTACCGAACACCCTTAAAGTTTTGTATTCCAATTTAATTCATGCGACGTGTTTAGCACACGGTTTAAACAAAGTGGCGGAAAATATTAGAAATTCATTTCCTATAGTTAATAGTTTAGTTGGTAACGTGAAGAAAATATTTTTAACATCTCCTCTGAGGATTCAGTGTTACAGAGAAAAATTAGCTAATACTCCTTTGCCACCGGAACCAATAATCGCCAGATGGGGAACATGGTTTAAAGCAGCCAGTTTTTATGCAGAAAATTTTGTCCCTATTTAAAGAGCTTATTTTAGGTTTTTGGAGAGGAAAATATTGGTGCAATTTCAAAGCGCAAATCAATTTTAGAAATTAATTCACTGCACCATAAACTTTGATTCGTTAAATCAAATTATGATTTTATTCATGAAACTATTGTTATTCTTGAAACTGAATCACTTCCGTGACAAGAGTCTCTTCATTTGATTGATGAATTTAGGGAAAAACTTAAGAAAGTTCCTGGAAAAATAGGACAATTAATAAATAAAAAATGATATGTTAAAAGAAATGACGATTTAAATTTGTTGCAACGAGCATACCAAATTCTCCGTGGCGATTTTGATGTTGAAACCGATTTAAATCCGAAAGTTGTTAATGTTTTAAAATATGCACCAATCACATCAGTTGACGTCGAACGAAGTTTTTCAACGTACAAATCGCTACTAACGGATAGGAGACAATTTAACTATTGAAAATATCGAAAAACATTTGATTGTGAGTTGTTTTAACAGTAAGGAATGTAATGTTTACTGTAGAAACGGTAAGTGATAGGTAGCTCTCCAGAAGCGTATCTTAACGTCATTGTATATCGATTAAACTTATCAATTTGTCATCGTTGACGTTCACCTAATAAGTTTTATGTATTGAAGGGTTACTACACTCCCTCTCGACCTCATCGACATCATTAATCCTCATTTCTTGCTTATATTACCTTAGTATCATTGATTATCGATCAGCGTCGGGAATCCAATTTCTTTAATAGCCTCAAGATGTTTGTGGTGCTATATTCGGCTCGTCACCCACGCATAAGTAAGCCACTTATCGGTTAGAATGAGGTGCAATTTGATCGATTTCGTATGATAAAATGGACTCCGGACTTATTGTTAGATGCCTTCGTAGATGATATTTTAGTTCATATTTTTTTACTTGCACCAGTTTTTCTTTCTTGTCCCTTAATTCTCTTCTTGTTTCTTCTTCCGTCTTTATTAGTTAGTTGATATATTTTTTGGCAGACATTGTATTTTTATTCCATTAATACGTAACGATAGAAACGATCTTCCGAATTTAAAGCACGTCAATACGCTATAACTATTACATTCTCGACGGGATTCGATGAAAATTACCGCGTCAATGAGATTTGGGTATTGTGCGAATGTGAACAGCTCGTTTGTAAAAGCGGTTCTCACGGTGAAATGCGACGTCAGCTCACGCGATATTTTCCGAATTATTATTTTTTTAAGACTGACGTGTATCCCTATTACGCAGATAGAAATGATTTAAAAGTAGATAAAAATCGGATATTTAGATTTTTGGTAGCTTTGAAGTGTGTTAATGGCTTCAATGAGGTGTACATTTATAAAATGATTTCGTTTTAATCAGATTTCTTTTATAGTGCGAGATAAGAGGCGTGATGATTTTTGTTGTTATAGATCGGGCTCTCGGAATTTATGTTTTTCCTTTGTAATTCGGAGTTTTAACCGAACTTTGACAATTTGCAGTTTCGAGAATTTCTTTGAATGTCAACTTGAATACTGTACCCTTGCTTCGAAATCTGAAATTCGACAAGTGGCTGTAAAGGCGATTCTACCTTCTTTTTTCCATTTTTTGTTTTTTTTTTTGAGTAAATAATAGAGCTCTTACTCGTATGGTCGAGCTGGTAAAGTGACTCTGATCAAGGTGTTTTGGCCATAGCCTCATAATCTTCATAGTAATTTAATCGGCTAAGAAGGTGATGCCTATTCACAATCCTTTGATTATTTCCTTAAAAAGTAACAGTTGAAATGACGTGGTCCATAGGTGGCTGGGAGGAAAACACAACTGTAACCCTATCGCAAGAATAGGGAGACTGTGGTTAAAATAATATATAAAAGAAATAAAAATTACCCTTGCCACACCTTTCCGAAATAATTCCAAGTTACCATCCTCAATGGAAAACTGTTTTCCACTGACGATGACAACTCCACTGAGGATGGTAATTTAGTTGCTGAAATACGTATCTGGAATTTAGTTCTGAAAGTTGTGGCAAGGGCAATTTTATTTCTTTTATACGTAACCCTTAACAAATCCTTAGCAAAGGACTCCGAGAAGTGCCTCACGATGTTTCATTTTTTACAAAAACAAAAAACATGTTCTATATCTGACGACAACAATGTTTTCCTCCCTCGCTCCTTTGTTATACCCTTCCACGGCGTCGAAGGTTCCTTAATAGGTCAACTATTAACGAACTTCCATTTCGGAAAGCTTCGTGTCGATTCCTTTTGTCTTCGTTCATGCGTTTTTTGAGTTGGTCACCAATGGACCATGTGCTTGGGCCTCATGCTCTTCGTACCGATCCCCAACAACACTCTCATTTCCGCTCAATCAACTCCGTGTCCTCACCAACGCTTACTATCTTACTCAAGAGAAGCCTGAGTATTCTCGTAGGCTCCATTAGATCCTTGCCGAAATGTTTCCGCCTTTCTTTTGCCGTTTCATGCGATTAATACTCGTCCTCTTCCATTCCCCCAATTTCCCTCGCCAAAAATTATATTTCCAATTCCAAGTTTCCAATTCTCTGTAGTTTTTTCGTTTTCCTTGCTCATGTTATCTTTGCTATTCTTTCTGGATTCCCTCTTACTACGTGTCCATAGCATTTTAGTTCATGTTTTCTGATCATTCTTTCGTTCGTTGATGGTATTTGTCCTTTTTTCATGATTAAGCGTCGGATTGTGAATCTGTCCTCTTCCATTCCCCCATTCGCTTCGCTAATAATTTCGCAGCTTCTAATGTTTCCGTTTCCTTTCTTCCAATTTACTCTATGTTGTCAGTTGACTACTTCTTTGGTCTGCCTCTTCGTAGTTTCCTCGATTTCCTTCTCCGTGTTATCTTTGCTGTTCTTCCTGGATTCCTTCTTACTACACGTCAATACGAATTTAGTTGACGTTTTCTGATAATCGTTGTTGGTGTTTCTCCTTTTGCCTTTGCCAGCATCGGATTGTTGAGTCCTTGTCCTCTTCCATTCCCCGAATTTCGTCTCTTCCAGTGTGTGCGCTTTTCTCTATGCGGCTAATCCGCTGATTCCTTGGTCTGCCTTTGTGTAGTTTCTTTGTTTTCCCTCCCCGTGTTATCTTTGCTATTTTTTCTGGATTCATTCTTGCTACACGTCCATTCTAATTTAATTAGCGTTTTCTGTTATTCGTTGTTGGCGTTTGACCTTTTCCCTTTTCAAGCATTCGATCGTTAAGTCCTTGTCCTCTTCCATTCCCCCTATTTCTCTCGCTAATAATTTCGCAGCTCCTAATGTTGCCGTTTCGTTTCTTCCAATTTACTCTACGTGGTCAGTCGACTACTTCCTTGGTCTGCTTCTTCGTAGTTTCTTCGATTTTCCTCCCCGTATTATCATTGATATTCTTTCTGGATTCCTTCTTTCTACACGTCCGTACGTATTTGGTTGACGTTTTCTGATGTTATTATTTGTTGGTGTTTGCCCTTTTGCCTTTGCCAGCATCGGATTGTTGAGTCCTTGTCCTCTTCCATTCCCCCATTTATCTCGCCAATAATTTCGTCTCTTCCAGTGCGTGCCCGTCCGTTTCGTCCAATTTCCGTCTCTTTCGTTTCTTAGATTTTCCCGCCCCTGTTGTCTTTGTGATTCTGTCTGGATTTCCTCTTGTTACATGTCCATATCAACTTACTTGATGTTTTATGATGTTATTTTGTTCTTCTTGTACTTCCATTCCATACTTGCCCTCCCCTATGATTTCGTTTCTTCAAATGTTTTAGTTTAGTTTCTCCCAATTTCCTTTATGTGGTTAATCCACTGTTTCCTTGGTCTCCCTCTGCGTAGCTTGTTCGTTTTCGCTGCCCATGTTATCTTTGTTGTGTATTTCGTTCTGGATTCTTTTTTACTATATGTTTATACCAATTTAATTGTGGTTCCCTGATGTTATAAATTTTTTGTCCTTTTGTTTCTTCAGGAATCGAATTATTGAGTCCTTGTCCTCTTCCATTCCCTGCTTGTCCCCCCAATAATTTTGTTCTTACTAGTCGTTCTCAATTCCTTCTTGCTACATGTCCATAGTAACTTAGTTGATTTTATCCGTTATGGGTATTTGTTTCGTCTTTTTTCCCTATTTCTTCGTTTCTAATTTAATAGTTTTTTTTTTTTGTATATTTTGTTCTATCTTCGCCTTCTTTTTGTATCGTCAAGTTTGCCGCCTCGTATGTGATTATAAGGTTGAAACTGAAACTTAAAAATGTCAAATAGTTTATAATCTGAATTATACGTTGTCGTTTTGGGTACTTTTTACGCTTTCGTTTGGAAGGAACTTACTTTACTTCTTCAGAATTGCACGACTCACTTTTTTTTAATTATTTTCAGAACGGCGATCTGTGCATCAGTATTCTTCATCCCCCGGTGGACGATCCGCAATCCGGCGAACTGCCCTGCGAACGCTGGAACCCCACGCAAAACGTACGCACCATCCTGCTCAGCGTCATCTCTCTGCTCAACGAACCGAACACATTCAGTCCTGCCAACGTAGACGCGTCGGTGATGTACAGGCGTTGGAGGGATTCGAAAGGACGCGACAAGGAATACGAGAACATTATTAGGTATGTTATCGCCGGAATTTTCCGATAAAATCGATTTCTTTAATAATTTTGAAGAAAATTTCCGGTTGATCGAAGTTTAAATGACCGACGTACCTACATACATAGATAATCGTTATCTTAAAACTTGATTCCGGAATGAGGAGTAATTTGTGAAACTGCGTTTCTTCTTGCATCGCGTATTTATGGAAATTGTAGCACCGCAGGTGCTTTATCGCTTCGTCAACTTACACGGTTATTATTCTAAAAGAAAAGTCGTAAAATATTTTTATTCGCGCGAGAGTATTTTACGGTGGTAGTATACCGTTGTACATCACGAAATTGTCTACGTAAATTTGTACATTATTGGAAAGTTTCGTTGAACTTCTGCAGATCGATTTTGTCCGATTTTTTTTTTTTGGCCTTAAGTCATTTATTGAACTTCGATCGAACTGTTGCGATCTGAAACGCCGAAAATTCTAAACGGCTCGTGATTTCTAGCGAGTCCACGATGATTAGTTTATTTTCATTCCGTTCGAGATGCAGGAACGTAGGACGTGTACGACTTGGCCGGTTGACCGCGTCCGATGGCGCAAAGGCGGTATAATATATTGGACAAGGTCCCCTAAAATCCGCTATGAGTAATTGTTGGGAATGATTAGTGTGGGCAAGCAGCGGTAATTACGGAACAAGTTACGAGAGCCTACATATATACAGTGTCGTAACTTATTTCTTAATTGTACGATGTTACCGGTGTTTGCCCAGGCTAGAGATGACGAAGCGTGCCCTCTGGAAAAGCAGTGCTAACTTTCTTCCGTTTGTATTCTCCCGACTGAAGATGACCGTTTAGTACCCGAAATTTGTGAATTAATTTTTAGTTTTAAGTACTAAACGCGCCACGAATTTTTCACTTTCCGCGAAACTTGCTTCGCCTGACGTACTACCTACATACGTATATGTCGAATAATTTCCAGCGGAAAATCGTTGCGTATTCCGTGCTATTTTTACCGCAGATCGGCTGCAATGGCATGCAAATGTCATTCGATATTTACGAGCTGCTTATTATAGGGTGAATATAGATCAGGGCTAGGTTAGGTAAACGCATCGAACCGCCGCTCCCACGCCGCGCCGCCTCGTCTTCTATTGTTTTAACGCGACCAGTTTCATAAAAGTGTTCCAGATCGACGTGGAAAAGTACGGTTTTGACGTCGGCACGTGTTACGGTCACGTTTCGGGAAAGAAAATAAACGGGTCGATGCGACTTGTTTGTCCAACGTGCGTCTAGTGCTACGTGGTTGGAATTTACATGTTTAGAGTTAGTGCCCTATAAAGCGAGTCCTTATATTGTATAGTAACTTCGGGAGGATTTCGTTTGTTTTACTTTTCGTTTGATTTCACTGACTTTTAGCGGTCAAATAAATGCGATAGGGGGATTATCTTCTTGTCCTCTTCATTAAGGGGCAACATCACTGTGAATTTTTCAGAAAATCGATTTTTTATTGGTTTAATAGATACCTTGAACCGTCTAGAATATGGGGCAAAAATTTCATTACCCGGAAGAAAGCTTTTTCCTTGAAATTTCGAGCTCTTCCCGAAACGCGTCGGATATCTCCGAAACGACTACTTGCGCCAAATAAATACCATCTGGGAATGTCTTTCTTTTTGATTTGTAACTCTCCTAATACACTAACAGAAGTCGTTAGAAAGTGTTTATTAAGGACTTAGTAGTACTTAGTATTTAGTTAAGATTTACGTGATTAACTCTTCAATACTTTATATTTTATATAGTTGAATCATATAAATGTTTAAGTGCTTCGGAATGAGGTAATGAGGTTTCGAAAACGTTATTGTGACATTAATGTTCAGTCTGATTAACAGGCTTAAGTAGTTAAATGCGACGAAAGGCTTACCTCTACTGTTAATTACGTGTTCAATTCCAAGAAGCAGTTACATATACTTAATGCTTCTTCTTCGTAATGGAAAGTCTCTTTATTCAACAAAATCCATGAATTCTAAATTAAACTATTATATAAAAAAGTCTTAAATATACCGACTGATATTGCTGTGTGCAATTTTAATGATGGTCTGACAAATATATGCTTAATAACTTCCTCGAATGTTATTATCATATTGCCTTTTCTTCCATCCAAAATAAATTGTCACAGAAGCGTCTTTTTGTAGGCTGTCAACGTGATGTTACCCCTTAAGCACCAAGATTAGCATAAAGTCTAAACAACAATTCGACGAGCAGAGAAATATATTCTATTTACATACGCCGAATGTTCGAGGAACAGTTAAAATTCGATTTACAGTTAGGTCCCAGTCAACGAAAACATATCTACGCGACGAAATCTGTTTATTTTCATCGGACGAACATCGTTTAGTCATTCAAGTCGCGCTAAAACTCGAGAGAATGGAAGAGACAATGCTTGAAAGCCGATAAGTAACTCGACAGCTGTATCAGCGTATTTGAACGTACGTCCAGTCGAGACGTGACATCAAAATTAATGAGGGTAGTCATGCTAGCCAGCAGAAGTTGCTCGTACAAGAATTGTTAGAAAAGCTTTGCAATCGCGACTGGGATTAATTATTTTAGATTTTTACTTAGATTTGTCCTTGTCGCTTGTTGTTGTTGCTATTGTGAATCATTCGTAAGGTCTTTCGCCCTTGATTACACCGGCATCAACCGTACTAAGAAGGCCTCTGTATTAGAGTTAGAAATGCGAGGATGGGATGAAATTTTCCGGTCTAACAAGGAAAATTAATTAGAAATTATGACATAAATTTGTTTAATATCCTGTGAGAAAACTCAAGTGGAATAATTATATTCCCACGATCTTAGAAAGAAAGCGAGGCGCAACGTCGCATAGCAATAACATACGCCAAAAATGAATTGATACCTAAACCCCTAGGTCTGTCGTAAATTATGTACTTGAGACTGTAAGATACTTATTTTCAAGATCGCCTAAAGTTAGTTTTTTTTTTTGGTCGCTTCGAAAACTATTTCGAAAGCTGTATATTTTAGCTCTAAAAAATGTATGTGGGTCATTCCATGCCAAATCAATCGTGAATTTTCTTGACCCCCTTCGATTTTGATGAATTTGACGAATACAAATTGTTAGCCCACTAAGTCGACAGGGGCCGAAAATACGGAGGGTGACATTTTCCCCCAAAATCGGATGTGCAGTTTGGGCTTTTTCATAATTAGTAAAAACATTCCTTCACACTTAATTCCTCTTTCTACCGCCGTTTCCCTGATGTTATTACTCGATTTTCTTGTTGGTCTTACTTTATTCTTCTTTCCTGGCACTCATGTCTTCCACTTTCTTTGTCATCACTCATACGACAGACATGGCCGAACCCTTTCAGCTGACCCTCCTCCATTATTTTCCATCATAGGTTTAATTCCTAGGTTTTATCAGTATTTCTCGTTTTCCATCTTATCTTTCTTGGTCTCGTTTTCTATTCGTTTTAAGAATATCATATGCATGGCGTTCACTCGCGATTTGACCATTTCTGACTTTGTCCAGGTTTACACTGCTATACGTTATTGTTGGTGTATTGTTAGTGAAAAAAGTGATCAGCTTTTTCACTATTTCTGTTTTGATCTGTTTTGGTACTTCCTTTTTCCCCTAGAAATGTAGACATCATCGTATAAAACATTGTTTCAGCTTATTTCGTTCTTTCATTAATTTCTTGCTCCTTTGAATTATTATTCCTAAATATTTGTAATTATTAACCTGTTCTATTGTCCTTCCTTCGATTTTAATGTTATGTCTTTTCTTTCCTCCTGCAATTATCGTTGATTTGGCCTTTTCGATGTTTATTTTCAAGCTTATGTTCGTGATTTCCTTGTTTAAAATTTCAAGGTTCCTTTGAAGCGCTTCTTTTGACTCGCCTAGAATTATCATATCAATTCACACCGGTTAATCTCATTCATTTTCCAATAACCCATTTTTAGTGGCTTCATTTGTTTTCTGGCGTTCTTTATGGCTTCATTTAATACAATCGAAAACAGGAATGGAGTTTTAGCTCTATATTTGTTGCAAACTCTTTAGATTCTTCGTTGTTGGTTCTTACTGTATTTGTATTACCATATTCCTATACATCTCTTTTATTAACTTTTTATCTGTATTTCTCTTTTCTAGGACTTTCCATATGTCCGATCGATTTTTTAAATCTATGAAACAAATACGTATTTCCTTTTTCTTGTTAATTAGTTTGTCGCTTGCTTGTCTTAAATATTATCTTGAGTTCTTTTTTCTTTCTTAAATCCACATTGAGTGTCTTCTATGCTATCTTCAGTTATTTTTGTTATTCTTTTTCTATGATACTAACTAATATTTTTCCTGGTACACTTATTAATCTCATTCCCCTGTAGTTATTATTAGACTGGGCAAATATGCGGTATGATGAGTCATCTGTCCTTTGTCCTCTAATATAATATTACATTGTGAAAATGACAAATGACTCATCATACCGCATATTTGCCCAGTCTAGTTATTACAATCCCTCTTGTCCCCCTTCTTATAGATAGCAAATATTATTCCCGAGTTTCACTCTTTCGGTATTTGAACTTCTTGTATAATCGCATTCATTAGTTTGGTTATTTGTCCTATTCCTTTTTCTCCCAAATATTTCATCATTTCTGTTGTTATATTTTCAGCTTCCTTCTTCTTGAATTGGTTCTATATTTTTAATTTTCTCTATCTCCTCTTTATTTTCTACAATCTCCACGTATGTGTCTGTCAATTCTAGGAAGTGTGACCGCCATCTGTCCTTTATTTGATCTTCCTCTGAAATTATATGACCATTTTTATCTTTTATGATAATCATATTGTATTCCCTTCTTTGTCTTAGTTCTTTGGTTTCGGGTGGCATGACAATAATACACGGTTAAACTCAAACTTCGCCTATAAACGCAGGCTTTATACATTTTCGCTTTCACCTTTCTTGATAATATCTTGCTTCTCGATAGGCCTTTTAGCACGTGAGAGCATGGGTTACCTGCGAGCATCCGTTCCTGTATTTTTAACTTGTTTCCTGATTTTTTCTCGAAGTTTACACCTAAGTAGACAAATGTTTCAACCTCTTCAATGCGCAAAATTTTCAAAAGGCCACACCTGTACGTATACAACCACGCAAATCGAGAGATCGTACCGTCGCGTCGCGTCGTTGACAAAAGTTAACCTCGAACGGATATTCAACCAAATTGAATTGTCATCGTTTGCGACGCAAACTCGAAACGTAATGTCGGTTTTATCTACGCCGCGCGGCGTCAATTGACTTCCCGATCCGTCTCGGCGGCGTCGGTAATTATTCAGAGAGGTTGTTACACTCCCGACCGGTCCCGTACGCCAGATGGAAGAACCTTTTTCTAACTTTAAACGGCGAGAGAAGTGTGCGAGTGCCAAGAGACGATATTCAGCGGAGAGAAATGCCGCGCAAACGTTAGAATTTTAGCGGGGCACCGCAAAAAGGGAATTACACGGCGACCGAAGGTAACGGTACGCACTACGATGTAAGTTTCGGTGTTGCATGTAATTTGACGGAAGACGTGAAGAAAACCGAGCCGAGTAATTAGTATTTAGACACGGTCTGGGCCGCGTTTCGCCATTATCCTTATGCAATTGGCTAGCAACGATCGCGCCGTAATATAAATTTCTATTAATTATCTTCTGGTCGGGGCATTTCATTAACCCGTTTAAGGTGAACCGCAGTTTTTGGTTGCTATAGGAACACACGATAATAACTAATTCGTTTACTCGACCATACATTATCGAGAACAACCGCCATTAGTTACGGTAAACGAACAACCAGCGTATGTTAGGAAACGATTGATTCGAGTATACGTTACGTTATCGCGAATTATGGTATCGCCTGTAAAAAAATCTAGTTGCGCGTGGGAGGGGACGTCTTTTAAATTGTTCCAAAAACTAGGAAAGAAAACGTTTTTCTTTTGGAACAATCTCTTTTATTGCTTTCCAAAATTTTCGCCCTTAAGTTTTATACAATTTATATTATACACTGAAACCGCGTTTATATCCGCCGCTCGAAAAGCAGAAGGCGGAGGACAAAAGTCAAAAGGAAGTAGATTCGTAGAAGCTAGAAAGTAGAGGATTGAATGTAGAATATTTTGTAGAGCGAGGTTCTGCGGTTTGGGTTAACTGGGAAAAAGTGAGACGCATGAAATTGTCACTAGACCCTTCTATCTTTTTCTTTCACTAGTTCTTTCTCGCACACACACATACTCATCGCAGGAGCAACTGAATAAATGCGCCGTATTTGCGTCTCCCCCATCAGATGGCGGTCTGATTATTCAGACTCGAATTTACTTCAAATTCAACTTCAACTTATTTACCGTCCGTTTCGAAATGAAATACTTTTTATTTTTCTTTATACATTTGTTGTGTCTGAATGAAGTAAATCAATTCACACATGTTCACACGCCAACTTAATCTTGTGTGAATAATTTCGTTTGGTTTATTTTAAAATATTTATTTGCAAACAAGGTACAATACAATATGTATGTATATTCAATGGTTATGTATTTCTGCCAGTGTTAACACGGCGAGTGTTCGTTCAAATCTGAGTTTTGGTGGGTGAAAAATAATGTACCAAATGCAAAAATTTCTGTCTTTGAGGAGGTATAAACTGGCCCAAAAATGACCGTAAAAACGTAAATGTACATCGGTTGATGTCTTTACTTGCGGCGCAACAATATTGTTTATTCAATTATAGAATTTTACCTTTTATTCAAATAAGCAACAAATGCGTAAAGAGCTTCGTTCTTATCGGGTGTCCCACGACACTTCTCCTCTTTTCTTTTTGACCTGTGCGGTAGCGGGAGAAGTCGCGCCAGCAACCATGGGGACTCCACTTGCTCCTACGGCCGATTGCGAAGTTCGTGCTGTTGTTGGTTTTTTACGGAAAAAAATAAAAGTGCGACTGTAATACTTTTGGGGCATCCCTCGTACTACAGAAAGCGCACTTTACTTATAATTTCCTTTTCTTGTAATTTCAAAAACTTGATTTTTCGTAATATAAAATATGGCAGAAATTAGTTTCTATCCAAGAAAGATTGAGCCTAACAAGATGAGATTTTAATTAACCTTCCTATATTCACGCATACGGTCTGTGAGACCGATTTATATAGTATAGTATACGTCTTTCATTTTGACGTGAGTATAGGAAGGTTAAGAAATTCGAGGAATTTTTAACCTATTCATGCGTCCATCCGAGGTCATTCTGTACATACATGTACATATAACGTTTATTTTTAATATTGTTTTTTAATTCCCGTTTCTTTTTTCTCTTTTATATTTAGAAAGCAAGCGATGGCCGCCAGGGCGGAAGCGGAACGAGACGGCATCCAGGTACCTCTCACGCTCGAAGATTACTGCATCAAGACCCAGGTGAAACCGCACACCTCCGATTCTCAGGTCGAAATGACCGATTTCTACGACGACGATTACGACGAGGAGTACGACGACCCGACCGACGGTTCCGACTACGAAGAGGACGAGAATGACAGCGGTAACGGGGAATTGTGATCATCGCGCCGGCGGACTTACGAGATTTTACCGTTAGCATAGAAGCGGGAAAACAAAAAAAGAAAGAAAAACGACAAAAAAATTGATACGATGATAAGAAATTGCAACGCAACAACAACAACAAAGTCGACGATGATGAATTCGTCGAAATGAAGAGGGGATATACAAAATCCTCCGACGCGCACACACCCAACAAAAAAAAAAAAATCAAAACAAAATGTAAAAAATATAACGGAAGAAAACAAGAATTTTAATACTGTTGTAACATAATATATAGGGGTCCGTTCAAAAACAAAAGAACAGAAATAACGCGCATCAATTGTAAGATATTTGCTGCTTTTCTTTGTTTAGAATTCTTGTCGAATTTGTGTTCGTACTACACGAGCTCCTCATCGAGCTTTAATCGATAGTTATTAAGTTTTATCTACGTACAATTATAGAAGTGAGGTTATGCTTAAATGTTTTTTTCTCTTGATTTGTTAGCAGTGACGTAAGTATATACAGGTGCCTAAAAGTTTGCTGTTATGTCCAAATTAATACAACGGAGATGAGAAAAATTTGCTTTAATTTTTTTCATGTTCGTTTGGAAGTAGTAACGGAAGTGAGATTTCATATATATTTAGTAAATTTTATGACATTTTATAAGAATTAAATTAACCCTAGATTGGTGCACTTTAATTTACCCCTTTATGGGTAAACTTCGTTGAATCGACGGATATCAAGACTACTTTGATATAATTAAAAAGCTATACATATTTTGTTAATGAAAACCAATTCATTCTGTTTTTTAAACTGTTTTCAAAAATAATTACAAATATTTTCTTAAATGTTCGCTTTATTTAGTTTACTTCTTTAAGTAATAAAAATTAACACAAAATTTGGCCTCACTTCACAGGTACTGTTATAAAATGAACTTAAATGCAACTTCTTTTTCAAATTTTTTCTATAACTATTTTTTTCTTTAAATAAGTATGTTAAACAAGTTAAAAACAAATGAAGTAATTAAATTTGCACATGAAATGCAAGCTTCAATTTTGTGCTCGCCACATATCCTTTTTTGCAGAAATTGCAGGTACTTCGTCATTCGACACTTACATTTGCTTCTTTTATTGCAAGTTTTATCATTTCCTGATGCTCCTGGAATTTCAGATTGAATATTTGCTATAACAATGTTAGAAACAAACAGTACATCACACACCAAAGAATTTAATAAAAAAACTTACTTGTTAGCTTCGAACAGTAAAGCATGACCCCCGCACACAACAACGGTAGTCTGTCGAATAGTTACGGAGCAAATCAGAGTATTACGTGTAAAGGGATAACAGAAAATACAAAAATAAAAGCAGTGTTCGTCGTTTCGACGAATGTCCAACCAATCTAGGGTTAAATTGACGTAAAATACATGAATATGACGCGAAGTACAATGATTTAAAGTTGACAATCTATACAAGGTGTCCCATGACATGAGTGCCACGGCTTAAGGATATGTTACTGAAGCAATTTCAAGTTAAAAATGTCTAATGAACGTATGCCCAAAACTCCATCGTAACCGAACTAGAAGCATTTGAAGTAATAGGTATTATTCATATTATATTCGTATGATCGCCCAACTCTTAAGCGGCATTCCAACGTAATTCCCGTTCATATTGAGGCAGTTATCGTAGCAATGCACCAGTTTCTTGATACCATCGTCATAGAATTCTGCCGTCTGAGATTTCAACCACTCGTTCACGCCTTGCTGCAGTTTTTTTATCGTTGTAGAAGCGCCGGATTGCGAGCCAGGTCCTCGTGTGCGGAAACAAATGGTAGTCGCTTGGCTCCAGAACCATCCAAGAACTGCCGAATTTGATTGGTCGAGTGCGAACGTTCATTGTCGTGAAAAAGCAAAACCTTTGACCTCAGCATTCCCCGGCGCCTGTTTCGGTTTGCTCTTCTCAAATTTTCTAATGTTTCAGAACATCTTGCAGAGTTTATTTGTTGAACCAGGAAATCGACAAGAACCACACCTTTCCTTGTTCCAAGAAAACAGTTACCATGATTTTTCTTGCCGAAAATATCTGCAAACATTTCCTTAGTTTTCTGGGGAAACTTGTGCGCCCCGAGTACATCGACTGTTGTTTTTGATCTCACAATTGACAATGTTTTATCCAAGTCTCGTCCCCGGTTACAACGCGATTAAGAAGTGTCATCATCTTTTTGTGGTAATCTTCTAGAAATATCAACGATACTGCCGTGCTATCCGACAATAATGTTGGTACCCATCTGGCACGTCATTGATGATAGCCGAACTTATTCTTAACAAATTGCACGCAACAAACTTCGCCTGAAATTTGAGGAAACTCAACCGATGGCTACGAACTTGTATAGGGGCGTTTTTCGCGGATATTTATCGTTCATTTTCGTCACCAGTTCATCAGTCACAATGTTTGCTCGTTCGCTTGGCATCGCTAACATTTGCGCGCCCATTTTTAAACATAACCGCTGCCTATCTCACTCCACTTTCGCTTATTACGTTGTTTCCGTACACTTTGCGGTGTTTCCGGTGAATTTCAATTGCTTTGTCGTTTTGGGCTAACAGAAACCCGACCACCGATTGCACGTCACAACCTGGCGAGATTTTCGATTGCAACTTTCGCATTTTCAAAAATTCACGCAGTTCACTGACCAAAAGCAACACGCGAAGCTCACGCTACCGCAGCTGGATGCACATTGAGTGAGGGAACGCCCAGACTTTAAGTGGCGGGTGGTAGCTCCGTCCCTTGCCACGTCAGCTCAAAACGTAAGTTATATTCAGGTAAGTTTCTATCCAGGTAGCCCTCGTTTAAAAGCCGGCATTCGATTATGTTGTAATATTGTCTGTTGCTTCGTTTTTAATGCATTTGATAAAGTGAAGGCACCTGTATATATATTGCACTTTCTACACCT
The DNA here is from genome assembly GCA_038088585.1 of Chrysina gloriosa. NCBI lineage: Eukaryota > Metazoa > Arthropoda > Insecta > Coleoptera > Scarabaeidae > Chrysina > Chrysina gloriosa. The sequence continues at coordinate 78,920,346 of CM076088.1, read as the reverse complement.
ATCATTCATATCCTGTCATAATCCTTCCCATGTCCCCCCTCTCTCCCGTCCACCTTATTTCTTACTGTAGCGAACGATGGAAAATCAAGCAATTCTAATAGTAACGTAAAAATAAGAAAAATCAAACATCAAACGTTACTTACGTGAAATATTTGTACCTAAAACGCGTTGAGAATTGCATAAAGAGATTTTATCACTGTAATTATAAGAGATTGTGTATCGTTATCGTGCTAAATGTTTTATTACTATTATTATTATTATTATTATTATTATTACTGTGTATTTTTTGAATTTTTCTATTTTTTAGTATAATTAATCCGTATGTATATTCTATTTTTTTAAAACAAAACAAGCGTATTTAGCTCCGCCCGCCCATCGCTGCATTGTGTTTAACGATATATAGTGCGCTAATAATAAGAAGTGTGTCTTATATTTCGTGTGGAAGTGTGAAGAAAATAGAGAGAACTAATAGGTAGCGATCGAACGGTGGTGATCGGGGGTTGTTTGTGGAAGTAGAAAAGAATCATCCCTAAACTTATATCGACAACTTCCACGTTCCGTCTTTTTTAATTCGTACGATCAATGTATGTAATCTACAATATACGCTTCAAATTTACAAATCCTAAAGAATCGAGGTAAATGTTGATTTTTGAAGAGTCAAATCGATTTCGCGATATTACAGCACCACTTCGTGAGTTTTCGGAAATTTTCGTGACGAAACGTTTTCTGTTATAACCTCTAAACGTGATTCATGACTGAAGATGATCTTAAAAGAAAATCAGAAACGTCTAACTACGTTAATTTTTCTAGGAGCATACCTTTCTTCACTCCTCAATAGTAAAATGTTTACGCTTTCTTTGACAATCGAAGACATGCTTTCCTCATTTTCTTGGCGAATTATTTTATCCCCGCTTCGTATAATCAAGATCGCAATGGTATCTCCGATATTCTTATGTTTGTTTCTCTTAACATTTCCCGCATTTGAAAAATGAACGCCCTATTATATGTATACCTAATGCAATGCAGTCCTAATTTTCACGGGAGATTAAGCGGTTTTCCAGCAACTTCTTAATAAAAGCTGATCCACTTCAAATGGAAAAATGAAAAAAACGCTTTCCACTTTCCCATACCTTACACCTTAATCCTGCTTTGCTATTGTTGACAGCAATTTTATTTTTGATATTCAGCACTTTTCGCAGCCTTTGCTAATAACTAACGTCACTTAACCAAAAAAGAGCTGTCGGATTCTTCATAACTTTGTCAAAAAAACATTTTCGCAACTTTTTTAAGTTTGGAAATTCAGAGAGATACTTGACGTTTTTGGTAACTTGATCAAAACCGTTACCACACCTTGCGGCAAAAATCCATTCGGAATCCATTCGAAAGGTGTGGTAATAAAATTACCCTTTTATTTATTTTATATATTTAAAATGCTTCTCGCGGCTTTCATTACTTGGTGAAGAGCTTCCGTGGCTTTGTTAAAAGTTCGAAATCCTTCTCGGAGTGTTCACGGCTTCGCCAATGTTTGATGAGACTTCTCGGAACTTACGTTGCCAAAATTTCAAAAAGATTCTATCACAATTTCAAAACATTTCTCAAAATATTCAAGATTTTGTCAAAAAATTCGCAGAGTTTTCTTCGAAAATTTAAGACATTTCTTGGAACTTTCACAACTTTCTTAAAGAAACATCTCAGAATTTTCACAATTACGAAAATATTTCGGGCTGATTCACAGAAATTTCATAACGTTGTGAAGTATTCAAAATGCTTTTTACAGGTTTTACAACTTCGGGAAAAATGCCAAAAACTCTCGCAACTTCGTTAACAGTTCAAAACCCTCTAAAACACGTACAATTGTCCTATCTTTATTGTGATTTTACGCAGCTTGCAACAATGAACCCTCAAGTCCTCCTTCATTGAATTGGCTTTAGGTTGAGTGCTACGGTGGAGAAATTCAGACAGTTACTCAGAGTTTTGGTAATTTGGTCAGACTTTGTTAAGTATTTAAAATGCTTTTCATGGCTTTCATAACTTCGTGCAAAAGGCCTAGGACTTCCCAGAGTACTCGGGATTTGTTAAAAGTTCGTAATCCTTCTCAGAGTTTTCACGACTTCATCGATATTTGATGAAACTTTTCGGAACTGTTATAACTTTGCGAAAACTTCAGAAGGATGGTTGAATCCCCCATAATTCTATCAAAATTTCAAAATATTCACGACTTTGACAAAAAAGAATCAGAAAAATTAGAAGAGAGCTTCCTTCGAAAATGTAAGACATTTTTTTGGCATTTTCACAATTTTCTTTAATTCGAAGTTCGGAAAATATCTCAGAATATTCATGATTACCAAAATATTTCGGGCTGATTTTCAGAAATTTCATAACTTCGTTAAGTATTCAAAATGCTTTTTATAGCTTTCACAACTTCGGGAAAAGCGCCAAACACTCTTCCTATCTTTCGTTATTGAGATTTTTCGCAACCTGCGATAATGAGAGCCCTCAAGTAATATTTGACGGAACTTTTATAACTTTGCCAAAAGTTCAAAAAGATGGTTGAATCACAATCAACAAATCACAAAATATTCGCGATTTTGTCAAAAAAATTGCAGTTTTCATAGCTTTCTTCGAAAATGTGAGACATTTCTTGGAATTTTCACAGCTTTCTCAGATCTTCCAAAATGCATACAATTTCCTATCTTCCGTTCTTGTGATTTTACGCAGCCTGCGACAATGAGAGCCCCCAAGTTCTCCTTCATTAAACTGGCTTTAGGTCGAGCGCTGTGGTGAGGCAGATTTTCTTTTTCAGAAGTACCTCTTTTTTAATACATGCTGGTTTGCAACAAGGTCTTTGTCCTAATTTTTTATCATTCGAAATATCTTCACGCTTCGCGCTTACTGTCTCAAAGTTCGATGTTTAATTAAAAATTCTTGCGCATATACTCTACACCGAAAACACTCGAATTAAAAGAAAAACTTCAATGCACCTGTTTCGCAGTCAATTGCTTTCGTACAACTCGTAGGAGAAATGCATAAAACACAACCAATGAATTGCAAGCAGAAAGTTTGTTTCAAAAAGGGCGATTGTAAGGGTTATAACAGAAAATTTTATTTTTATGTTTTTTTTTTTTTATAAAGAAGCAATGAAAATTCCTAAGACCCGTTTTGAACAAGCAACTTGTCGGGATACGTATTCATAAAATACGTAGTGACGTTAATTTCATTAACGGGTAAGCTCTATTTTAATAGTATTTTTGAAAGTTTGATACACGATTCCAACACCGGAACGTACAGATGAATTTCACTCAAACAAAAGATTTTTTCCTACTTAAATTCACCAAGCTTTCGTCCTATCAGAGGAAAATTATAGCATTTTGCACCTTTTTCACTCTCCAAATTAAGTTTATGCCGAGATAATTTAGACTTTCATCTCGAAGAGGGCGACAGATTCAAAACCGAAATTTCGACGATTTCGAACACCAAATCGGAATATTTCCACAAACAAACCTTCCGCGTCTCCTCGATACTAACGCCGACTCGAAAATGTAAATAAGGAAGTGTGTGACAAGGTTTTTCGAAAATTCCTCGTCGCGATCGCATCTTTTCCCGATCTCAAACGATCACATATTAGACTTTATTCAACGTTCGCTTCGGCTGCAAGCTGGTGAAGTGCGCCTCGTCCCCAATCGCTTTCAAAAAGAAAAAACACGAAACTTTTACGCGGGAACGAAACGGGAGAATCGTTACTTTCTGTACATAGTTTTAATATCGCGACAAAAAGAACGATGACGAAATGTCCATTATAGCTGCGAATATGCAAAGCATAACTAATAGATGTAATTTAATGATAACGATGATGATGATGATGATGATTATGTTGATGTTGATGAAGGTGTGATGGTGATTGACGATAAGTGATGCGATTACTTATTTGTACATATGTCTACGTTAGCGTTGTGAATTTATTATTATTTATTTAGGAAAAATACGTTTGTTCTTCCCCGTTTCATTCATTCGTCCCCCTCCTCCCATATAGCTTGATTTCTTTCCCGTATTATATATCCCTCTTTTGTTAAGTTAAGATAGTGACGTGACTGTGAATGTAAACCTTAGGTATGTGGAATTTAATGTTTTCATGCAACAAATGTACGTTGAATAAATAAAGATTAAAGAAAAAAAGAAACGATGTGTCCAGCGGTGTTATTCTTCATCCGAGTATTGTGTAACCCCATCACAAGGTTGATTCTTCCGCTCGTTTGGAAGAAATGGGTTTGATCAGCAATTACGAAAATAGTCTGACGTGAAGTCGTTAGATATTTGGTGAAACGTTTCTCACGCCTGAAATGTGAAATATTTACCTACATTACCTGCTTCCTGCTTAGTCAGTGCACAGAAATTTTCAAGCCGAAGTAGGGAATGGAGGCGATCCTTCCTCTGTGCAAAATCCCGCCTCACGAATGCTTCCGATGTGGCTATGTAAACGTTGCATCTTCCTGTATAGGCCCCCAATGTACGGGTGTATATGAATTGGGGAAAAAGCTACACGCAGCGACATCATTCGTTCGATTCTAAATCGAAAATCTTAATCCAAAGGTGTTGTATCATGCTTCGTTTGTTTTTAGGAAGCATTTGAAAAACATACATTTGGCAAGACTGCACTCGCCTTCTACTGTAATAGTAGGTATCGTCATATTTTGTGAATTTCGATCTTCCCGAACATCGTACTAGTCATTCATCGTTAACTGAACTGTCTTGTTAACTGGAATTAGGAGGATTACGGGTACTAACGGACGGTACTAACTCGTATACTGCGTCTAGAATTTGCTGTTCTACCTGCATCCTACGTCTTTGTTTAGTCGACCAGCATTAGCATTTCTCGTGTTAAACGCAGTGTTTTCACAAAGGCGTCGATCCAGCCTTCGAAATACATTGCTTCTAGGATGCCTTCGGTTTGGTAAACCTACGCGATATTCTTGTTCTGTCACGTTAGCATTTCCATGACAAAAATCGTACACCATATAAGTACATATCGACATATTCATTCGATGTACATTCCATTATGAGTAAGGTTTGATAAAAGAGTTGATGACGTGTTATCATTAAGTAGTGTAAACAGGCCTAGTCTCGAATTAGGTGCTAGGCGCGACATTGAAATTCGGAGAAGTATGGGCGTCGGTCCGGTTTACACTAGGTCATGATAACACGTTATCCACTCTATTATCAAACCTTATTAATTATGGGTAAACAAAATCGTAATGAAAGAAGGAAAATACACAGAAATGCAAGAACTAATCAAGACTACAAATAATCACGAAAAAAGTGGAGGTTACAGAAAATTATAACACGAAAGTTGAACTGAATATGACATAAATGTCAAAATTTGCCAGTAATATTTTTAACCTTCCTATACTCACGCATACGGTCTGTGAGACAGACTTATATAGTTTAGTATATGTCTTTCATTTTGACGTGAGTATAGGAGGAGTGAGAGAAATCACATTCCAATAAAATCTTACTCTACAATGTTGCAAGATGTATTTTTCGTGAAAGTACATTAATCACACTGTATCACATGTATATCACACTGAATAAAGGATATTGTTATTATTATTATTATGAAGAAATGTTAAAAAATGTAGGAAACGACCCACTTCTGGGATAAACGTATTTGAATTAGTTGGGTTTGTAAGTGGTGTGTGGTGTAGTAGATCGTTTTACAGAGTCATTTAAAGATTCTTTTGTTTCAATTATTATGGCCCTCGTTGAAAGCAGGACCCTCTAGTGTTATTCGTCGCAAGCCAAGATGGATATGCGCCCTGTTAAGTAAACTTTATATCTGATATGGATTGCTAATATCGCTCTAGTTCGTCAGATGGAACCACTTGCTTGGTAATAGAACATACTTCTTTAACGGTTGAAACTAGTATCTTGCTCGCTTGTGATTTTTTTTTTTAGATTATATTAACCGTGTGGGAATCCGCATTTTGTGGTTGGACCATATTGAGCAAAAATACAATAACTAAGATCTTGGATGCAACATACGATGGCGTAGAATTTTGAATTATCAATTCTCCAGTCCTAAATTTACAAACATATCGAAGAGACTGTATATTAAAAATCGGACGTAACCGATTAAGACGATCGGTAATATTCGTAATACTACTAGCGAAGATGGCGCTAGCGACGACAATCAAATGAAACTAAACCCGTTAAATTTCGTTTAAAACGACGAATCATAAACGGATCCTTATTAATACGGCCATAAAAGAAGTTATTAAAGGTTTCCTATAGTTGTTTATACATATATAAGTACCACTCACCCCCCATTTCTTTAATAACGGCGAGTCAATCCTCCGTATTTTTAGGAATCCGCTCCGACGCGCCAACGAAGCTTCCCAACAATTACCTATAATTTGAAAAATACCGATCGTACGTATATTTCGTGGGTTATTTCGAGTACCGGAATGATTTCGGATTGTTATCAACGGGAAAGATATAATCTCAAAAACAAAAAATACTTACAAATTGTGGAAACTGTAGGAGCGTCTTTAAAAGTACGTCTTTCGCCGGCCATTGTAATCGGTCACGCGCGTCTTCGATGCTCGTTTGTTTGATTACGTATAGGGATTGATCTCATCGCCTACTATGCGAAACGATGATATTGATGGCAGAGGAAATAATCTCAATAAGTTCAATTTATAAATTATATTTATGAATTTTAGAAATATTATTATTATTGTGGCTATACACCCCCGAAGGGGTTGAGCCTCCTATTCGGATCTCTAGATCATTACAATTTGGGAGATCAGCCCCTTCTTCTGATTATATACTTTCACATAATTTCTTCCAGTTTTAGAAATAAAATCCTTGTAAAATAATTTAAAATAAAATCATAAGAAAGATGTAATAATAAAAAATAGTAATAAATAAGAGAAAAAATTATGTATTATTACCCTGAAACTAGTTAGATGTAAAACTTATCATCATCATCATTATCATTATCATAATCACAGGTATACAGTATCCTCCTGGGAGTGTATAAAATTATAAACGAACTTAAATTAATTAGTTATTAGTTACTACTCTTACCAAAGCGATTTAGAAAAATTCCAAATACATATTTCGACAACTAAGTTGTCATCATTAGTGGGGAAAACACGAAATAATGGTAATCTTTATTTGTCCAACGGTAATATTCAATTACAGGACAAAATATATACAGATAAAACCAATTTAAGTAAATATCGTTGATCATATATACCAAAAATGAAAAAATCCATAATATAATTAATACCAATAGTAACAACAATAAGGGAGACAGATAAAGGGAAAAAATAACACATAACCACTGCATATTGTGGTATAGTAATACTCGAATGGTTAATTTTACACAGTTTATTTTGGGGTTCTATTTATACCTTTTCGACACAACGCCCAGCATCTTTTGAGCATTTTATTACCCTACGGGTGTTAGCTTCTTATTTTAACTCCAACCGGAAAGGTTTAATAGGAGAAAGAAATGTCACTGGAAATAAAATTATTAATTATTATAAAAAGCATCGGTTAATAGACAGAAAATCATTGTTAACATTCAGACTCATACATACAACACTTATACATTAGAAGAATTTATAAAAAAATACTGGAAATAACCAAAGATAGATCGACATTCTATACAGGTTTGTATAACAGCGATGTACCTGGATGAACTGGAGTCAAGGTGAATTAAAGTTTTCGTTTCGTGGACAACTTAGAATAAAGCAGTGTAGTCCTGGTTTCCAAACGAAATAAAAAGTTTGTTTGGTTAACGACGAAAAAATTGACAAGATAGATAAGTCAAGAAATAAGTCGATAAATATATTTGGAATAAAAGGGTTTTAAGAAGAAGTACCAGAGAATAGAAGAACCTCACCATACCGGAGAAGAATCTAAGAAGGGGAAGAATAGATAGAAACTAAAGATGCATCAAGAATAGAAGTTAAGACAGGAGACAGGAAGAACTATGATCGAAAAAGAAATTTACACTCACACACACACACAACACTAGGTAATTATCTTGATTTTACGTTAAATATTTCACAAAAATTTATAAATATAATTTATTATAATTTATCCTTTTTATATCATTAATTAAGAGCTAGGCCGGTGCAATTTTCTTTAAGAAATTTAACTAAATTCTCAGTACAATATACATATACGTAAGTGGTCATGGTGTTAAAACGCATTACCTTGACCTTTGAAATTTGGCAGGATGCTCTTAAATTGATCTTCATCCGTCTAAATTCGTTTCGAATAAAGACGAAAACGACGAACAAATTCGAGCTATGTACATTTTTGTCAAACTCACGCATATTTCATTTGCGTACAATGTACCCCGTAAAAAAGTAATTCCTTTGTTCTTCGTCGTTTGTCCATGTACCGCAGGAAATGGTAAATGTGTGTAAATATATCCTGCCGCCATTCAATTAGAGTGGCAATTAGCTTCGATATAGGATTTATGCAAATATTAAAATGGCTTTATTCCATTCGGCATCCGCTGGAACTTGTTTATTATTATTTTTTTTTTGGACGTTTAAATTGGGAATTGAGCATTGTAAAATCTAATTCAAACTTCGTTCACGATTTGAATTCTAGATTGATGTATGATGAATTAGGGCCCTATCGAAATCGAGCTTGGAATATCTGCGTTGCTTCTAGATCGTTTCTCTTTCCTTCTTATCAGTACTAGAAACGACAATAGACTAAGAATAAAATTCGATTCACGCTCTGATAGAACGGAAACGTCATAATCTATTAATTACGCATCTGCGTCGTGAATCGACGATCCGAAACGGCATTAAGCATGTCCAAAAGAGGCCAACGAAACAATATAATTACGTCACCCACGCCGGCAAATGAGTTGGTATTAAACGTTTTCAGTGGAATTGCGAAATAATCTCCCAAAGCTTTCGCGTAGATTTACATACACGTAAAGGCAGCTACTATCGAGAACGTGGGTTCTTCAGTTCCGTGCGTGTAAACAAACGAAACGCCTTGACGTTACACGAGTAAGGTAATTGTTCGTTGCACTTGTTGCAAAATTGAAGTAAGAAGTGATGTTGGAGTTATAGTGGGATTTTTCCTAGATGTATATTAACCTTTTTTTCTCCCACATATAAAATGGATAAAATTATCTTTTCGGAAGTAACTCCGGATGCGTATTATCTAACAATTGTTTCTTTTTATATCTCCTAGGATTCTGCAATCTGCCCATGGGCAATAAGCGTTTGTTATGAGTATGACCGATATCTAAAGGTTATGATTAAATTAACGTTTGCAACACCTAAAAGGATTTTTAGTGATGAAAGTTCGCTTCGGGTGTTAGAGCAGCGATCGCAATTTGTCCGCAGATGACATGGCGAACGTCTCACACACTCCACGATTCTTCAAACTGTAAAACATCCACCGCAAGCAGCGGTTTGGAGGGCGATTAGCGGGGATGGAGTTGGTCCTTTATATTTTGTACAACCTAGAATGCGCCAAGGGCAATGCATAAATCTAGAAAACGCGTTATTGCCAAACTTTAAACCGGGAGTTTCTTCGTAGAGAACCATATCCCTCGTTCAAGTTAACCCGGAAATTCATCGGACCTCAACAGGTTACATATATACTGAGTGACACACAAATCGCAATACCAAGAAGGAGTAGGATATTTTTGTTGAAACTTGGTAGATTTGTAGGGCTACCATTAAATAATAATTGATTAACTTTTGAGATCAAGTGGTAATGTAATAACGTCACATTTGACAGTTATTATTAATTTTTTGCCAACTTTTTCGATCGGTATTTATCGTTCGATTTGTTGTTTTTTTTTTTCATTGTTAATTAACACTATTTCGATTGTTATTCAGTCGTTTACGTGTTTAGTTTGTTTGCTCATGCCTAGAGTACGGCAACGAGTTAATTACCATCAATTAAGCGAATTCGATAGAGGTCGAATTATTGGTTTGCGCGAAGCTGGTTTTTCATTTGGGGAGATTGCTAACCGTGTAAATCGAAACTGGTCTACTGTAATGCGAGTGTGTCGTGCATGGCTTGAAGATGGACAGGAACGCCGTAAAAGGGAACCGGTGCTTCAAGAAAAATGAATGAGCGTCAAGTCGTCGCTAAGGTCAACCGTCATTTAGAGATCGATTTTCCTCTACTCGGGCAATTACTGACCAATGGTTTAGTGAAGAAGGACGCCATGTAACCCTTAGAACAGTTTATCGCCGAATCCGAAGTTTTGGGTTAAGATCATATCGTCCGCAACTTGTGCTTCCTTTGACTGCCGAACATTGTCAGCAACGGTTACAATGGTGCAATGAAAGATCTCATTGGAATATTGAATGGCGTGGTGTTGTCTTCAGTGACGAATCTAGATTTTATTTAGGCATGCACGACGGTCGTAAGAGAGTCAGAAGACGACGGGGTGAACGACGGAATCTTCAATTTACAGTTGAGAGACACGTACACCGCGCCGTGGGTGTTATGGTTTAGGGTGCGATTACTTACCGTAGCAGGTCTCCTTTGTTGTTCATTCGAGGCAATATGACAGCACAACGATATATTGCGGAGGTGATTGAAGCACATCTTCTGCCATACTTACAAGAGCTTGAAGACCCATTATTCCAGCAGGATAATGCACGTCCTCATGTAGCAAGGATTTTCTTGAACTTCTTTGAACAGGTCCAGATTAATCTTTTCGCCCTAGCCTCCAAGATCTCCAGATCTTCCATCCATTGAATAGGTTTGGGACATAATGGGTAGTGGGTTGCAAAATTTGCAGCGCCCTCCTTTGACTTTGGAGGCTTTGAGACATGAGGTGCAACTTGCATGGGACGCAATACCCCAAGACGAAATAAGCCACCTTATTCAATCAATTCCACGACGTGTAGATGAATGTATAAATCAGAGAGGTCGCTCCGCAAATTATTAACAATAATTATTAAATTTTGGGTAAACTAATAAAGATTTCCCACAAACTTTGATCATTTATTACTATAACATAAGTGAATATTCCAACCAAATTTCATTCCAAAATTCCAACCCCTTCTTGGTGTTGCAATTTCTTTGTCACTCAGTATGCTTTGAACTTAATAATTAGAGCTTTGATGTTTGGAAAATTGTGTCATTCGTGTTATAGACATAGGCAACAATTTACGTAAGAAATAAAGTAGAGTTGATACTAACTAAAATGCATGAACAAGCAATTCATTATTTAAACTGTCAACTTCTTCAGGAATATTTCAAGGCAAGAAATTGCAAAATAAGAAGTATTTTGAAATTTCGCATACAACAAGGGAAGATCCCGAACTGGGAAATTGAAAAAAATGACACTTTTGGGAACATGTAGATCACATACAGGTATGTACTACGCACCTTTGTTTCAGCGAAAAAACACTCCGAGTGGGTGAAAAGAAGTTTTGGAAAATTTTGCATTCTGTCGGTACTCATTCACGGTATTCATTCGGTCTTTGGTCAACGTATGCTCTTTTATACCAAGCGTAAGGAAATAGGTCGTTGTATTTTGACGCCAAAAGTTGATTATGAATCAGAGATTGTAATTTTATAATATTATTGCGTTCATGTAACACAATATCAACCATACAGTAGTACAAAGTCAGAAAATTTATACTGGTTTGCAATCTAGCAGGACAGTGGCCGGTCCAAGAGTCCGATAAAAAAAAAGCTGTGAATTTCCACATTTGTTAAATGCACATTGGTTAACTATTGCTGAAATAGTTGTTTTGTTAACTTTCCAGGTGTAAATGCTGTTAAATGAACATTCCTCGGTCGAAACAAAGACTGTGACACACGCAGACCGAAATTACCATTTTGCTCTTCTAGGACAATGAATGTGCGGCCGGAATGTAGCTCTACATTAAACCCGCCCTCATCGGCATTGAGTGTATTTTCTATTCCGACTTGCCCTATACGATCTTTTACACCATTAACGAAAGTTGAAACAATTTCCTTCAGTTGCTCGGAGTCTGTCCCATATGATCGCGTAATAAATTTATGTATTTTTCTGGAAACTATTTTGTAAGCTCTCTTAAAATTTCGAACCCAGTGCGGTGATGCCTTAAAATTCTCAAAATCAATGTCTGTGTTAGCTTGTAATTCCCATCGCTGGACGTCCAAATCATGAATAATACTGAATCAATACTATTTACAAATTCATAATAATATACGAATTGAGAAGTTTTAAGCAATTTTTCTCGTCCCGTACCACATTTATTTATTGCTTCTTCCCACTTAGAAGAAATAATCTAATAATACAAGTAGGAACAAATCGTTGCTATGTCACAATATTACTTCACCATTTACCTGTACGATTGCTGCTTATTGTTAGATGAAATTTTGCGAAACTTTTACTGCACGGTATTCAACGCAAGTCGTCTTTTCTTTTCACTTTTCCACGTATATACGTAACAGGGTTGGTTTTATATTCTAAAGATATAATACTTCCTTCTTCTGGTGTACACCCTTCTTCTTCGGCTTCTATTGCCTCTAACGCTTCTTCCCTTGCGGGCGCAAATACCTCATTTACAAATTCTACGGAATGTGGCCTTTACGGTTACAAAAATTCTAGAGTTGTATCAGTTTCCAATGTTTCTCTTCGAGCATCGAGAAGGATATTTTCTATTATGTCGTGGAATTCGATTTCGTTGGTATTCACAAGAGGGCCATTATTATGATTATTAGTGGCAACTTTGAACGTTACCATCAGTGAGCGAATTACATTTACAATACTTATGGCGACCATTTTTAAGACTACAGGTCTGCTATAGAACTAACCAATAACTATTATTAATTTTAAGTTTGATGAGTTATATATACTACTTGCTTATCTCATTCAGCCTATTTTCCTTAAAAAAACATGTTTACTATTCACTGGTCTAATGTAGCTTCCTTCGATAACCTACAACTTTTCGATAAGGAACAATCAAATCTAATGAAAAAAATACAGTATATATATTTTTTGCCTGTTTGCTTGACAAACCTTATCCAAACAAACAATTTTTGTCTCAAAACTTTTTCTCTATCCCTTACCGTTTGCAAGTTATGCGCATCGGCAGAATGCAGAATGTTCCACTTTCAAACATTTCTTTTAATGCACTCAAAATGTTTTTCCGCTGGAAAAAATGCGTAGTACATAACTATATGTGATCCATATGTTCCCAAAGTTTCATAACTTTTTCAATTTCCGGTTTCGGGGTCTTCCCTTGTAAGTTGCCATCTTCACCTAATTGACGCAATGCTTATCTGGAATTATTTCCGAAAGGTGTGGTAAGGGTAATTCTATTTCGGTTATATATTATTTTAACCATAGTCTCCCCATTCGTATTTACTCTTTTTCACTTGCACTAAAATATGTTAGATATGTACAACATAGCTTGCTTCTCTCGTATTTATTGTGAAAGAAGCCGGAACACCGAAGGACGACTTTTACCAATCAACAAAGTCACCACTTCGTGACTCAGGTGAAATTTCCTCGTTAGTACCATTAACGTATGTACCTACATTCTACATCCATTCTATACAAATTCGATTAACTTCTTGCACGTCAACGATTCGATTTCTTAAGGAGATGACACCGCCGAATAACGTTAAAGATAAACACTCTTTCAGATGTTTCTATTCTGTTCCTTCTATTATATGCTTATTCTGTTAGACACCTTCGAGTTTCACCCGAAAAGGGGATCCCTCTCGAAACGATGCCGGCTGAAGGCAGGTAGAAAGGAATGCCGGTGGGGCGAAATCAGGTGCTCGTATCGCTCACTTCCTCGTCTACCGCGCGTTTCGCTTTACCCCTCTCTTCGCGGCGAAGTGAAAAAAAGTTGGGCAGGTGTTGACCTTAAAACACAATTTTTAGATGCGGCACGAACCACGTCTGACCGAAATGATGTTCGGTCAGGTCCGGTAGTTGAAGTCTCTTTTTCTTTCTTTTGTTTGCGAGTCGAGATAGATGACGAAGAAGGCAAAGCGACGATGTTGAATGTGAAGGAAATCTTGTAGATCAGATGTACTAACATAATGTAACAAAAAAAAAAAATAAAAACAACAACTGCAGAAATCTGATATGTTTCCACCGATGGATAAACACAATTTTAAGTATTGATCCATAATCCAAGATAAACCACTTAGGGACCACTGTGGGACAAAACTTTTCTGACCTAGTTCAATTCAGCTAAGATGTTAGATCTTTCTTGAAGTAATTACCAATTCCTCTAAGATTAAAGATCCGAATTCCTTGCCATCCAGTAAGGCTTACTGCTGGCTAACCTCCAAAATTAATAATTTCAGCAAGAACCATAAAAAGCAAGAATTTCGATATAAATAATAATTTTCTATAATTGAAATTGGCCGAATTTTAGCAAGAACCATAAAAAGCAAGAATTTTATAAAAATAACGAATTTCTTCTAACTGCAATTTGCTGAATTTCCTTCTGGATGAATTACCACTCTCTTAGAATTGAGGACCTAAGTTCTTGGCTTACAATGGAGTCTCTTGCTTTATCACTATCGTAGAGGAAAAAGAATGATAGAGAAAAGGGAGAATTTCGACAGAAATCAATGTAAATACTGTATTGCTCCTTTTAGAAATCGAAGCTGCAACGTTCTCGACTTATGATGGAGATTAGTGTTTGACAACGTCTATAAAATTTTTGCAGGAAATGTAGTCAAATGGAGGAAAGAAATATATATTGGGAGAAATACAGTCGTATCTTTCCCAGTCGAATTTATCGTGGTATGGAAATTAGAGAAAGTTATCAGAATGGTATTCTAGAGCACCAAGCAATTGAAGAATTCGACTTAAGGAAGAATTTGAATTATTAAACTTTCGACTTTGAGACATTCGACTGTAGTGGATTGCCATCATCTGATCAAAATTATCACGTTGCTTCTTGGATTCCTTTGCATAGGCTTACCAACTCCTTTTGTAAATTTAAAGCGCAATTTGTTCGTCTTATGATACATTTTAATATTTAACGTCTTCCACATGGAAGAATTTATTGAGTAACGATGGACGAAGTGAGAAATGATAACTGAAATAGTGGACTGCTTCTTCTGAATAAACATCTGTCAAATTTGCATTTCATTTCTGAAGAATTAACAACCTTGGATTAAAATTACAAGCCTTTGTTTTGTCGTAAAACTGAACAGAAAGTACCAGTTCTTTTAAGATCGAAGAGTCGAATTCCTCGCCTTCCATTAAGGCCGACAGCTTGGTAATTTCCAAAAATTAATAATTTCTGCAAGAACGATAAAACGTAAGGATTTTGATAGAAATAACGAATTTCCTCTAATCAAAATTCGCTGAATTTCTTTCTGAATGAATTACCAAACTTTTAGAATTAAAAATGGCGCTGAATTTCTACTAGAACGATAGGGAAAGGATGAGATTTCGGCAGAAATCAATGTAAATACCGCATTTCTTCCGATTTCTGCTTGGTTCAATTTCTTCCTCGACAACCTACCAATTCTTTTGAAAATCGAAGCTGCAACTTTCTCGACTTATCATGGAGATTAGTAGTTGACAGCGTCTACAAAATTTTTGCAAGAAATTTAGGCAAATAGACAAATGAAGATGAAAATATATATTAGTAAAAATACAGTCGTATTTTTCCAAGTCGAATTTATTCGACTTCGGGAGAGTGGAAATTCGTGAAAGTTGTTAGAATAGCATTCTAGAGCACCAAGCAATTGTAGAATTTGACTTAAGGAGAAATTCGATTTATTAAAATTTCGACTTAGAGAAATTCGTCTGTAGTGGATTGCCATCATCTGATCAAGATTATCACGTTGCTTCTTGGATTCCTTTACAGGGACTTACCAACTTCTTTTATAAATTCAAAGCTCAACTTCTTCGTCTTATGATACAGTTTAATACTTAACGTCTCCCACATGGAGGAATTTATTGAGGAACAATGGAGGAAGTGGAAAATGATAACGGTAATAGTGGACTGCTTCATCTGATTTAAACTTCTGATAAATTTGCAATTCCTTCTTGAAGACTTAACAACCTTGAGTTAAAATTACGAACCTTTGTCTGATGGTAAAATTGGAACGAAATTACCAATTCTTTTAGGATCGAAGGATCGAATTCCTTCGTCTTGTGGTACTTGACGTACATGGACGAATTTATTGAGGAACGACGGACGAAGTGGAAAACAATAACGGAAATTGTGGACTGCTTCTTCCGATTAAATTTTGCACAAATTTGCATTTCATTCTTGAAGAATTAACAACGTTGAGTTAAAACTACAACCCTCTGTCTGGTGGTAAAACTGGAAAGAAATTACCAGTTCTTTTAGGATTTAGAGCTCGAATTTCTCGCCTTCCAGTAAGGGTGACTGCTTGCTAACTTCCCAAAATTAATAATTTCTGCAAGAATGATAAAACACGATAGAATTTCAATAGAAATAACTTAAATGTATATATATATATATATATTTCGTGACCTTTTATACTTATCTTATATGATAGAGATCTACCACTAATAGGTCAATAAAACAAGGCTGGTTTGAGCGATAGCTATATTTTCAAAATAACATAAAAATATAACTATCGCTCAAACCAGCCTTGTTTTATTGACCTATTAGTGGTAGATCTCTATCATATAAGAATAGAAATAACGAATTTGCTCTAATCGAAATTGGCTGAACTTCTTTCTGGATGACTTACCGATCTGTTAGAATTGAAGATGGAGCATAATGCTTCATCATTCCCACATAAAAGAATTTCTCCAAGAACGACAGAGAAAAATCACTTAATTTCACAATAAAAGACCACTACTTAAACGTAATCCATCGATCTACGACAACCTTATCCGATTTCACCATTCCCTGCAAATAACACCCCATCGAGTCCGGTTGCGCAATACGTAACCCATCTCTTTCCGGATCCGCGAGCTCGTTTTCGTCCTCTTCTCGTTCGACGATTCGGTATAGACGTGCCTACTACCTACCTACCTGTTATTTACCTGAGGCTCAGGAGGAGGAAGGAAGGTAGGTCGAGCTCAACGACACACTCTCCGCGCGCGCGTTATTCAGACGTCCGACCTAAGCCCGAACCGCGTCGATTATCCGCGTAGAACCAGAGAGTCGGAGAGCTAACGACTGGCGACAGCATTCGAAAGAATGCCGCGGTGATGATTTGTAAACACGTCGATTATTCTTATAAATATTATACTATAGTCGGTACCGTCTAGCGCGTAGCCGTGCTCCGAGTTAAGAAGAAAAACGGAAAGGAAACGGATGAGAACCGATGATTTCGGTCTTTCCGAGTGCATTTTCGACGCGAACAATGACGAGAAGAAGAAGAAGTAGTGACTATGCGACGACGACGACGTCGGCTGCGACGGTGGTGTTGTTGTTATTGTGGCGGTTGACTGTGCTCGGGGTGACTTACGCGTTGAATCCCGGATGCGACGAGCTGGTCGGGGATTGTTTTTAGGGAGGAGAGAAAGCTATAGCGGTAAGGATAACTGTAACTTGGTAATTTTCGCGATTACGTATCGAACGTCGAGGAACGTTAAAGTCGCGGAATCCGAACCGAGAGACGATGTCCTACATTCGCAATAGGCGGGTGAATGTCTTCCCGTTGTTTCCGTTAGGATATTTAAATGATTTTAACGAAGAAGGGAAAGATTTGTCAGACATTACTTGAGTTAAATTTTTTCATTTCATGCGTATACAACTTGTCCAGATACTTGAGGAAATTACAGCGCAAACAGCTTTAAAAAACGATAGTTTGTCAGGTTTAATACGAGGGGTAAGTTGAAATTATTGAGAATAGAAAACACGGAAAATATTCGAGGATTTTAGTTTAAATATGCTCAAAGCAATTTCCTTCAGCAATGATACACTTGGCCATTCTTTCTTCCCGCTGTTTGAAAGCTCCCAACCAATCTTCTATCGGAATACCTTCAAAACAAAAAAATCTCTTCTTCAGACGAAATCGTCTTACCCCGCAAATTTCATTTAAGCCCAGAAAATAGTCAAAAGTCACACATTGCTAAATCAGGTGAGTACGACGGATGTTCTATGACTTTTCTATTTTTCTCAGCGAAAAACGGTTGAGTTGAAACTGACGTATGGGACGATGCATTGTCATGGTGGAGCACAATTCCCTTGTCTCTATCGAACACTTCAGGCTAACATTTTCCAATGTACCACTTAAGCAGTAACTGTCCTTTGTCCATCTAACTTAATTGCATTTACTAAGCCCGTACTTCTGGAGAATACCGCATACATAACCTTTTTCATATCTCGCTGCTTCTTACTCATTATAGGAGGTTCCCGATCTTTGTGAATCCATACACGACTCTCTTGGCAAATTTTGGAGAAAAAGACAACAACGTCAACAACTCGCGCTGTATGTAATAACCTTCCCGGTTTTAGTCGTACACCAGCGAATTATAAGTAATGATTATTATAATGGGTATCATAATTTACATCTAATAAGCAAGATTAGCTGGAGCTGGACACGATTTTCTAGTAACAGTTAATCGTAAACCGTGAAGCCGTACACAATTAGATCTATCTTATAGATCCATTACGCGCCTCCATCAATATGAACGTACCAATCATTTCGTTTCTTCGATTCGCCTCATATCTATCTACTAATTACAGCGCAATGTGGGATTATTAAAATCGATTTATGGACACAGCGGAGAAGTTTTCCCTTTCCCGGCGCGTAGGAAAATCGACGGGGAAAGATTCAGTTGATACAAAGAGGATTTCCAATCGATCCGTTGACTTTTGTGATCTTACTAGGCAGTTAAATAGTTGATCTACCTGAAACATAGAATTAGTCCATGATTGCGACCAATTTATCATGAAACATTGTCACCTAAAGTCGGACTAATCGCAAACAGAAAATTTTGTCTACATTACTGACAAGTCAAAGTACCCCCGTTCCGTAAATTATTATTCAATTCATAATGTTATTATTTTAGGTGTAACAGCAATTAGGGTGCTTGTAAGCGAAGAAATTATTCTCTGGTATAGGCTTCCGCGGTCGAAATCACAATGTCTAACCTGGTTTCCGGGTTGGAACCGCGTCTGGTTTGGCGTGGGTGCCGACGTTTCGTCCACTATTGCAAGGGACATCTTCAGGGCCGCTTGCCGATGTTGATCGTATTGCTGTCACTTGAAGACTGTCAGTGACTGACAGTGACAGACAAGTGACAGCAATACGATCAACATCGGCAAGCAGCCCTCAAGATGTCCCTTGCAATAGTAGACGAAACGTCGGCACCCACGCCAAACCAGACGCGGTTCCAACCCGGACACCAAGTTAGACGAAGAAATTATTGATAAACACCACATATATATCGTAATATCGTAAATAATGTGGACAGGTGCACTCTTTGTTACAGACCGAACTTCAGTAAGGGTTCTACTAGAGTGCTACGGGGCGCTATCATGTGAGGATGGTGTCAATGATATCTTTAAATCCTCTATAAATAACCCTCTTAATTTCAGCTGCGTTTCGTTGCGTCTGTTTGAGGAAAACGTGTTCGAATGCGAAAATAGCGCAATACTAGGATAACGTATGGTCATTCGTAGGGTTTGTAAATGGCTTTTAGTCAACCCAACATTTAGGAGCGTGAATGTTATTATTATGGTATTTACTTATTGTAATCAGATTAATAAACTTATGAGGAAAAGCAACAATTAAATTGATTAATTTGCCAAGAAAAAGCTTAAGACGTTATTGGAATTTGCATTTACTTAATATAAACAATATATCAATTTCTTATAAAATTATACAATTGCTGACGAGATTATAATTAATTGTACCAAATTTATAATTTCTACTAATAATAGCATCACAAACTTACCTAAATAAACGGTGTGTACACTTATGTAATAATTTTGCAATTAAGTAATACTCAACTTCATGTTTGGATGGGATAATCTAAAAATCGCTTCCCAGATTAAGTATTAACCAAAATTTAAGTTATTAGTGTTAATAAATAAAACAGAAATTCTAAGAAGTATAGGTTGCATCATTCACGACACACAAGCGAGGATGTTGTTCATATGCTTTTATTATCATCTGATTGATTTTATTTCAAATCTCAGATAATTACTTCCCAAGAAAAGTTTTGAATTACATGAAACTGCAAAGGCTCTAGGTAGAGACGCAGACATTTAAATTTAGTGTAGGCGATTCCAAGATTTACTGCAATAAATCCATCAAACTTATTACAAAATTATATTTATGATAATCAGAATGCTAGAATGTTAGACATTTGATTTATGAAATTTCTTTTCCAATTCTTCTTGCTGATGAATAATTTGGTATTATAAATATTCATATTAACATAGAAAATATCGAATTAGTATTGAGTGATTATAAATAAGATATATATATGCAAATATTCACGACTTCGCAGAAATTTACACATATATTCCCACATCTTTCCTCTTCACTATTTCGTTCAGTTGAACTTCTATTTATTATAATGTTTAAAATATAAATATATATATTCTCATTACAGTACATATGGCAAGTTATAATTTTCACGAATTACAAAAGATTTTTTCAGGTTCTTGTAATGAAAAGTTTAGGACTCTTCAACAATAATCATGTATCAGGAAAATTGTCTTCTATCTCTGCGAGATTCAATTTCGTCAAATACAGATTATGAACGAGTTTCAGGGATTTTGTTGTATTTCGAGGATTCACCTCAATCACTACGGCACGTTCTTGTTCTAAGACCAGATTTTAGAAATCTTCAAAAATCATCTGATTTTCATCAACCCCGTTTCTAACCATAGCTTCCTATTTCTCTGGGAAACAAACTTTCAAAGCCAGATCTTTACAGCTAAGCCTTCGGAATTTTAAATCTTCAACGATTGCCTCCAGATAGTTTCCCACTGTTTTCGCGTTTCCATCCAAATTCAGCCTTGCCGAACCGATACCGACTCATGAATCACGAACAATCGCCAGTGTATGTATTAATAGAAATAATTACTTATTTTCGTATCCCAAAAAATATCCTAACGGATCAAAGATTTTATGTTCTCGCAACTAATTTATTTAAAACAGGACGTGTATCAACGACACCTTATCATCCAGAAATTAAGTCCAAATTTTCAAAATCAAACGGTAGAAATTAAAATTGAAAAAGTACCATAAAAATGTATTGAAACCTGCTTTCTAAGATGATGCGACAGCTGATCTTGCTACTCCTTCTACTTCTAAAGCAAACAGTCGCCACTAACCTCCATTTCACCAACCACATTCTTTACTAGTGCGATCTTTTACGATAGATTATGGATCGCACGAATCTTAAACACACAAAATTAACCCTACTTGTACAGGTTAATATTACACATCATTAGATAACGATCATTGAATCTCGGAGAATAAATAGGAAAAATTTGTTTCCTCGTGCGCTATTACTTTCGAAAAATAGAAAAAACGAAGAGCGACCTGCAACGTTCCATTTTGTAACAATTAGTTTGAAATCGGTGTTTAAAAACGTCGCAGAAAAGAAAAGCGTAGTATGTTAATAGAAAATCTTTTAGGTCAACAATTAACTCGCAAACGTCATGGGTTAATCAATGGAATCTCTACAACCTTGACCTGGCTAATAGGTACGCCAGACGTGGACGACGCAAACAAAAAAAAAGAAACAAACGGGAACGCCTTTGAAGTCTCAAATCTAAATCATCTCTAGTGCCTACTATTTAAAATTTAAATAATTCAGTTGTATGATTAAAGGATACTGAAGCAAAATTGATTGAGAATCTAGAAAAAATTATCACTTAGACTATACAAATACACGAGCCGTTTACAGCCCAAAGCGATTAAGTCGTTACATTTAAAATAATTCTTTCTTAATAATCCGGATTAAGACTCTAGATGACAACAAATTTATGGCTGTTGAATAATAAATGTAAAATAATAAAAATGTATGAAATACATATCTTCTATCTTTTCTTTTATGGACTTAATCGACTTGATAAATGAGCGGTTCACATACAGTTGACTTATTCATAAGCATATTGTACTGAGAATTTAGTTAAATTTCTTAAACAAAATTGCACCGGCCTAGTTCTTAATTAATGATATAAAAAGCATAAATTATAACAAATTATATTTATAAATTTTTGAGAAATATTTAACATAAAATCAAGATAATTACCTAGTGTTGTGTGTGTGTGTGTGTGAGTGTAATTTCTTTTATTCGATGATGGTTCTTCCTATATGTCCTTTCTTAACTTCTATTCTCGATGTACCTTTAATTTCTATGGATTCTTCCCCTTCTTAGATTCTATCTTGTCCGGTATGGTGCGGTTCTTTATTCGCTGCTACTTCTTCTTAAAACCCTTTTATTCCAAACATATTTATCGACTTATTCGTTGACTTATCTACCTTGTCAATTTTCTTCGTCGTTAACCAAACAAACTTTTTTATATCTTTTGGAAACCAGGACTACACTGCTTTATTTCTAAGTTGTGCACGAAACGAAAACTTTAACTCACCTTGACTCCAGTTCATCTAGGTATATCGCTGTTATAGAAACCTGTATTGAAAATCGATGTATCCTCGGTTATTTCCAGTAATTTTTTATGAATTCTTGTAATGTAAAAATGTTGTATGTATGTACTGAATGTTAACCATGCTTTTCTGTGTATTAACCGATGCTTTTTATAAAAATTAATAATTTTATTTCCAGTGACATTTCTTTCTCCCATTAAACCTCTCCGGTTGGAGTTAAAATAAGAAGCTAACACCGGTAGGGTAAGAAAATGCTCAAAAGGTGCTGGGCGTGGTGTCAAAAGGTATAAATAGAACCCCAAAATAAACCGTATGACAATTGAAGACCATAACCCCAACATTAACTGTGAATTCTGATTGAATTGTAATAAAAGATGAATTTTATAATGGTAATTAACCATTCGAGTATCACTATACTACAATATTAGGTACATACTTAAGAAAGATGTAAAATAAATATTTAGTATGTAAGAGTTAAAATATTTTTTATTTCTCTTCAAAACGAACAAATATTGAAATTCAAAATGTTTTCTTATTCATTTTGGGTTAAATAAAAGGGGCAGTTACACTTTTTCTTGGCATTTATTCACTGTCATAATTAGATTCCAACGTCATCCTCTTGCAAATGCTAGTTGTGCTATTTCATAGCTTGAAAGTTTTATTCTCTATTATTTCCGTTATTTAAAAGGGTATCATCTTGTGCTTTCAACAATTTATTGCTATTTTATTGTTCTTACTTCTAAATATGGAGCTAGACAATTTTTCAGTTTTTTTCTCTTAAATTCCTCAGAGCACTTTGTTGATGGATCACAATTCCTATTCATATTCATATTCTAAATGCTAATCTTTCATTTAAGTTTTCTCTGGTTCACAGAAAATTTGTAATGAGTTTTCCTCATCGCTTGATTCGGACGGCTGTACCAGTTGCATAAGTTCTTGTTCATCTAATTGTAAGTGTTTCTTCAGGCTATAATTTTTCCCAACAGCCATTCAGGGTAGAAGATTTAGTTCCTTCAGAGATAATGAAATAATTTCGATGCTATATAAAATTGAAAAATCTTTCCACGAGTCGATTACTGTGGTAGTTTTTAGATTACAACCATTTTTTCTAAAATGTGTTCGAATGTGTGCCGTTCTTATATACAATACAATGATTTAAATGATTTAATTATGCCCTGGTCGTGTGGTTGTGGGATTGATGTATTGGATGGTAAAAATATTAATTTAATAGCCGGATGATTTAAATCTTCTGAGCTTATCTATCGGTAACAAAGTCTTGAAACTTATGTTTTTTCTTTTAAGTAATCGTCCACTTCCGGCATAAAGCAATTATAAAACCAATCGCGAAATTGATAATAATAATAATTATAATATTAACTGCATTAATTTAGCTAAACACGGGATTCTATCTCCAGAAATTATTACGGCTAAAGCATTATGGGAAGAACTTGCATTTTACAAAGGCGACCATTACTTACCATTGCCAATTAATTATAAAAATTCCTTATTAACTAATTCGATGAAATCCTGGCACCCTAAAATGAACAAGCCGTTTATCGTAATCAGATAACATTTTCTATATCGTGATAAACCTAATAATTTATAAAAGCGAGCTACTTTTATACGTCTAAATTTTATTAATCGGAGCATCAAGCGCTGTCGTTCTTGCATCGAGACGAGATTTTAAGCCCGACAAATGACAAGACATCGGGCGTGCTTACAGTAAGGAATTTAGTAGTGTTACTTTTACGAGGGCCGCCTCGTTGCGCGTTTGTCCGGTAACTATTTCGATAATGATGTAAGAACGCGACGAAGTAAACTAAATACGTCGTCTTGTATGAATTGCCGCGATTACGGTGTTACCATTGATCAAAGAATCTACCGATGGATATTCTTCATGGATGTTATTACGGCTTTTCGAAATATGTTTGAGTAGGTATACGAGGGGCGCCTTTTATGTTTCTACGAACGACCGCTAAATGGCACTGTTGGGATGACGTGCCATTACGATTTTCGGAAATTTTGACGTTTGTCATCGTAAAAACCACGGTAGCTTATAAATCGACAGAGTAGTTTGCTTACGGTGTACGTTTAAGAAGAGGAATTTTTTGAAACAATGGAAATTTCATGTGAAACTTTTCCTTGGACGTCGTTTTACGATATTAGAAAAGACCTAATCCTAATAATAATGTATGGAGTGGTCTCATTCAACCTTTGGTAATAACGCACCATTAGAAAAAGCGGCTTACAATTGCTTTGCAGAATTTCCTCGTCGTGGTCAGTGATGAATTGCGTGAAGGTCGTCCCAAACAGTGAGATAGAAGCATTCTTAGACACATCGAAGATTGCAATGCATTCTATTTTGCATGAGCGCTTAGGTGTGAAAAAGCACAGTTTTATTGAAGCTTTAAGAAAGCGGGCTCGTATCAATTGGTGTAAAAAACGCTCGAAAAATTGTACCGAGGAAGTGCAAAATCCGTATACAATATGGCAAAATAAAAGAAAACTAAATATTTAACCACAACGTCCTCTAATCTTCTCCTGGCGAAGTATTTCTAGAAGAAGAAAAGGAAATTTTAGGGAAGTTTGGAAACATCGTACCTCCGATGAGTAAAAAAAGACGAAATAAATCCAATAAAGCACCAAGGCTATTAAATCAAGCCCTGGTGCTTTGTTGAATCTATTTCTGGGTACAGTTTCTATTTCAGACACGGTGCCTTACTTATGGGAAAGATACCACAAGAACTTCAAATAGAACCCTGGATGAAAAAATGGCGAATTAAAAATAATGAAGCAAAGTCCCTTCACATTTGCAAATAGTAATAGAAAACACTCTTCTAATATCTTTCAATGGTCAACAACTAAAGAACGTAAACACTGTAAGAATCTGGGGACGCATTTACATATGGATCGTAGACTAAGATAGAGACTCAAAGATACATATTCGCGAAGAGGAAAGAGTCGGGCTTCGAAAGGAAATCGTAATTATCACTTAACAATAAAATCTTAGTCATCACGCCAGTTAGAACAGGTGGTATAAGTTGTGCGCTACAGCGGGTTACTATTGTAACTTTGCAATTTATTATAAACAATTGTGTGGTGAGAAGTTTTCCCATGTCTAATAGTGTCAGGTAATAGCAACATTTAAAATATGTTCAACGATTCCAGAATAAAGCTCTTCGTTCCATGATGAGTACTCCTTATTGTGTGCCTAATTTCATCTTATAGAATGACAAAGTTCCAATAAAAATAGGAAACTACTTTCGAGAGCCAACTTTTTAATCAAATGAGAACTGAATGACTCTCTATATAACGTACTTAATTAAATTAAGTACTTTAATGGGCAGCTACTAAGCAACTGTGCAAAATCTTACTAAGTAAAAAATGCAACTTAGTGGGCCTTTGCACAGTTTGGATGTTGGAATATACGTAGCTTACCCCAGGCAATAAGTCCGGTAAAAATATACCTACGACAGCATTCTTTTCTGAAGTACAGTCGAGTCTCGTTTATCTTAAGACTCATGTATTTTGAGTTTCATTTATCTTAACTTGGGAGTCTCGTTTATTTTCAGTTCCACGCTTCCATCCATGTTCCACAATTTTACCGTCATGCTAGAATCTAGAGTGAGCTTGGAAGAAATGGGAAGGGTGGGGCTAATTCTGTGTGTTCCGGTTTTGTCCTCCGCAGGAGTCGCTGTACATAGTAACTGTATATATATTACTATTTTTTGAAAGATTATGTAAGTAATGGTAGATACAAGAACCGATTTCCTGCCTATCACGACCAGCCACTATTTCATTCCGTAGGTAGCATAGCGAAGATGATCTTTTTCGTATGGTTTGGTAGAAGGTTAAACGTGCACAGTTGGCGTTTATAAAAACTTAATCCACATCTAAGATAAGGAATCGACAAGCATTTTTGCAAGTCGAATGAAATGGTAACATACCTTGAATTATTTTGGCATTCCTCCTTATCTTTTCTTTTTGACTCGTAGGCGGACTCGGCCAAATGTAAGTGTAGGTTTTTTCCTTCTTTGGTTGATGTCCGTTCTACCTCGTTCTGGCAACATTTCAACTGCATGTAGACATTGGCCCAATGTTTATTTAAAAAATATATAACATTGGTGATTGCTAAAAGGGCCAAAGCAGACATTGACCTTTGTAGCTTTAACTTTTATAGATGAGTTTATAGTGACATTGGCCAGCAAAATCCTTATGGTGCTGTTCTGGGTTAAATTAGACACTGGCTGTTTCAGCAAAATAAAAGAGAGTAAGAAAAGGAACCTAATGCAACGATTAACTCAAAACAGCAAAATATTGACATTGGCCCTTTTAGCTCCAAGTCACAGAATTCGTGTAGATCGTAAAGCGTTCAATTCTACCGTTGATAGTTGTCGATATGCAAAAACGTATAATCCTGTTTATGTTTATCACCATCAACTTGACACAAATATCACATCGGTAAACTCCTCACCACACAATTGTTTATAATAAAATCGGTGACACGTGTTTCGCTAGCTCGAGGCAAGCATCTTCAACAACCGTATAAACCGAAGTGACAAATTTCAACATGAAAAATTCTACAACATGTATTTTTATCCCACTTTCTTACTGTGACCAAAGTGTTTTCATGCACAAGTATTTTCCCTCTCGGTGAATGGCTCGGACGCCTTTCATCCCCGCAAATTCCCATACTAAGTCAAGTGGACGGCCAAGGGAAAAGTACCTGTGGAGTTTGAGCGTTAAAGATTTACAAGTACATTGTGTACGGTTGTTGAAGATGCTTACCTCGAGCTAGCGAAACACGTGTCACCGATTTTATTATAAACAATTGTGTGGTGAGGACTTTACCGATATGATATTTGTGTCAGTAAATTACACCACAGTTCTTGCAATCACCTTTATCACCATCAACTTGTCATTAGCAGAACGTAGCGACATCGATAACGGGTATAAATCAACAGAAACAGCCGTAATCGCCTCACCTACACTCGAAAAAAAAACGAACTCGGAAAGCGCGCGAAACGACTACGCATTTTCGAGTTGCGAAATTGTGCCTTGAGGTCTTCACGTGAACCGGACAACATCGACGCGCCTGTATCTGAATAAGTACCTACATATGTACGTACATTGTAAAATTATTAGTAAACAAACCGGTTTGATTACGATTTGATGCGTGAAGTTTTGTACAATTTTGATAGTTTGTGACAGGTAATGTGCCTGATGGGCTTTGATCCCTTAATGCCTAAAAAGAAGCGCTTCCAATGGAATCATGGTGTTAGAAACGAAGACGGATCGATTACAATAAATCTAAATCGAGTTTGGCGTAGGTTTAAATTGTTTCTGGGGAAAATCGTTATTGCCGTCGGAGATAATTATTGTCTTATTTAACACGATGACCTTGTAAAGGACGTGAAAAGCGTCCATTTGTATGATCGGTTTCGCGTCGCATTTCACCCGCCTCGTCGTTCCGGCCGATCTTTCACACACAACTTTCTAATACGTTTTCACCGCGTCGATTTGTCCGCTTTGCCTGGCTTCGTTTGACGTGAATGGTAATGCGAATATGTTTACGTGAACCGACGGTAATTAGTATCCTGCGTATCGTGGAATTGAACGAAAGAAACGTCGAAGTCGATTCGATTTTCTAATGAGAAACGGAACGTATTTTTGTCTTTTATGTTTCATCGTAAGTTTCTAAATTTAATTGGACGCGAATTGAAACGAATTCTTTGCTTATTAGAGACTAATTGTGGAACGTGTTGGAAACTTCTTTTGTCCCTAATGGTTTTAATTATCGATAAGAATGTTTTTCCTCCGAACTCTGGCGGTTTGTCGATCTTGGTGCTTGTATTATGGAGACTGTTCCATCCTGTAGATGTTAGCAAACACTGTTGATTGATTTTCCAATAAAACTTTCTATCGTTGTAGACTTAATATTGGCCCCGACAAGACTTCAAATTTTTCGCAACTAAAATCGAAAAAATCGAAAAAACGACAAATGCAACACAACCAGGATACCCAGCAAACTTAGCGATGGGGTAAATGAACTTACTAATCGGGTGGATATTGTAAATGCGTTTGCCGATATCGTTTCTAATGCATACTCTAAAACCCTTCGTATTATGTATCTTACTAGTTTCAGTTACCGGCCGTCTTTTTCTTTTGTATCTGTAGCGGAAGATCAATTGCTTCAGCTGATGTCACGTTTGGCTATTAAACACACTACTTCATAAGAGACTGCAGATATGTGTTTGCTAAACCTTTGTGCACAATTATTAATCTGTCGTTGAAGACCTACACTTTTCCTGAGAAGTGGAAACGAGCTCTAATTTGTCCTGTACATAAAAAAGATGATAAAACACTCTGCTCTAATTATCGGCTCATATCTATTTTATCTAATTTTGCAAAGATTTATGAGCAAGTGTTATATTCTTTTACTTTTACCAATGTTTGTCCGTTCTTGTCACCAGATCAGCATGGTTTTATTCGTGGTAGGTCAACAACAACCAATCTTTGTACGATTTCACAGTATATTAGCGAAGTTTTAAATAAACGCGGACAAGTTGATGTTTCATTCACAGATTTTTCACGTTCGTTTGATACTATAGGTCATGCTGCTTTGCTGTCTAAACTTACTATCATTTGGTTTCTCTCCTTCTGCAATCGCACTATTAAAATCTTATTTAACTGGCCGTACTTCTTATGTTTCCTATAATGGTTTTCGCTTTAAAGAATTTGTTGCTACTTCTGGTGTCCCTCAAGGTTCGAATCCGGGGCCACTTCTATTCATCCTCGTTATTAATGATTTGATAGAAAACATTAACTATCCTATATTGGCTTATGCTGATAACATTCAAATCTTTCATGAGGTATTTTCCATTGAAGATGTTGATAACTTGCAGAGGAATCTCGATTTATTGAGGATTGCTGCGACATATACCAACTCAAGTTAAATGTTGAAAAATGCTGTGTTGTTACGTACACGAAGAAGGATATTCCGTTTTTATTTGATTACGAGATTGGCGACCGAATACTGGATAGACAATTGGTTGTGAAGGATCTTGGTGCCATTTTACATTTGGAACACATATTGATTAAACGCGTGCCTCTGCGTGTAGAGTCCTTGGTTTTCTTGTGCGTGTCTCTAAACATTTCAATGATCCTACACTACTAAAATGTCTGTACTATACCTATATAGTTACTAAGTTTGACTACGCGGATATTGTGTGGTATCCCTTGTATGCCTGTGATTGTGTAGAGCAGGATCGAATCCACAGACGTTTTTTGAAATTCTTGTCGTACAAGATGGACGGAACATATCCGCCTATAGGTGTGAGTCAAGATGAACTGCTGAACCGCCATAGTATGGCACTTTTGGAAAGAAGAAATATTCATTCTGCAAATTTTCTAAGGAAGCTACTGCATTATCAAATTAATTGCCAGTTCTTATTTTCGCGAGTGAACTTTAGAGTGCCGAGAATTGCTGCTAGACATCAGTCAACTTTTCACCTTCCACTTGCGAGGACGAATTTATTTCAACGAGCCCCCATTCCCCATGTGCAAAAATGCAGAAAAATATATTTCTGACATATTTCTTTAAAAATTGTATTGAATATATATTTTTGTATGTTTGTATTAGTTTTGCTAACGTAAAATATTTGCTTCCTGTATTATCCTATAGTTGGGGATTTCCTGTTGGATAATAAAGTGCACCATTATTATTATTATTATTATTATTATTATTATTATTATTATTATCTCTTCCCTAGAAGAAACTAGAATTTTCTGAAATTTGCACGCAATATGTAATTAAAATTGCAGATCAAGATACAATCTCGAATTGCACGAGGAACGCCTTTTATATTTTTACAAACGACTACTAAGTGGCATTATTGAGAAATGTCGTTGAAGTAGAAACATCACATCTTTACGAAGAAAAAAACAGCATAGCATAAAATTCTCTAAACTTTACTGGTTAATCGTTAGGAAATCTAAGCCTTCGTTACCAGTAAGCCGATGATATACAAAATAGTCCTTAAACCTATGTGGTCTTACTGCATACAATCCCGGGGATACGGCTAGTATATCGAATATGGAAATTCTTCAAAGGCTTCAGTCTAATACCCTAAGAACTATTGCTGATGCTCTTTACCTTGTGTCAAATGAAACATTACACCACGACTTGGAAATCGAAAATGTGTTGGATGAGGCGAAGTGCGCGAGTGCGAGATGCGTGTTGCAACTTGAAGAACATTCCAACTTCCTCGCTGTCAATCGCTAGACAACAACCAAAAGATGCATGGATTGAAAAGCTATGATCTACTAGAAATAGGTGATAGACATCAAGATATTTAAATAAGTACATATACACAATTAAAACAAACAGAAATACATGTTAGGCCTTCAATGTAAGAGCACTCAGCCTTGATTGTCAGACATCTTGTTCCTGGCATCAATATACAACATTTGCTGATTGCTCCTGAACAGATTCCAAATAGAATATAACATTAAAAAATTGGTTTGCAGAATTTCGTTGTGCGTTTATCAGTGATGATTCGGGCGAACGTCGACCAAAAAATGCTTCGAGAAACGAGAAAATATATCAACCTTGAAGGCGAATGTTTTGAAAAGTAATAAAAGAATTTGTTCCAAAAAGATTTCTTTCCTAGTTTTTGTAACAAGTTAAAGGGCACCTCTCACACATACGTATATATAAACCAGAAAACGCACCGAGAAATTACTTGATTACAGCTTAGTATTTTAATCTAATCTATACCAAGTCTAAACTAAATCTCGTTGGTAAATATGTTGGCCTGTATCTCTTTAGACGCTTTGGTACGCTGTCACTTTGTATACTAGAGTTTTTACGGAGTTTTCCCTCCACAATCGACCTCCTCGCCGCCAAATCGACATCATCAAAATCTCGACGAAATCAACAAGATGATACCGGGTGGAGATTTGAACGCGTGATCAGCACACGAACCGCCACTTCGCGAGCGCAAAACTTTACCGGTAAGCGGGCTTTTTCGACGAGATCCGGCGAAAAGACTTTTCACACAAATCGTTCTATACGCTCCAGTTGTCGTGCGAGATAATTACTTAGAAGGAGCTTTCGGATTTCGCGCCAACGACAGCCGGAGTTAAATGACGATCGATGTTCTTTCGCTCGTATTTCTCCTCGAGCGTTTACAGTTAATACGGGTTCGATTAATATGCCGCTGTACGATTCACGATGTTTTGAAACGGAATGTTTTGGAATTTCCGTGTTCAGTTGAAGTTGATGATGGTATAATTGAAGCCGGTAATTAATGATTTTGCGTTGTTACACGTCTAAATCGAAAATATTGTTTCGCCTTACAGCATGTATCAAAATACTGATTTTTCTTAATATTCGCAGGTTGAAGTAAATTTATTGTAGATCCAAAAATACGATGGTACCCACAGAAAAATCTTTCCTTAAACGAAATATATATATTTATTTGACTATATAATTTTAAATCAAATCTTAGAGCCTTCCTTTAAGAATACTTTGCTTGAATATAAAGTATGTATTGATTTATAATGAAATAAGGATGCATTTAAATTATATGTTCAAATTGATAATTATTTCTTTGAATCAAAAATTAAATTCAAACGCTTATTGCAAATTCTTAGTTGTATTGAAATAAATGTATCGAGACTTAAATATATATACAGGTGATCATTTGAAAACTTCCCACCTTGAAGAACTCTTTAATTAATAAAATTATCAAAAATCACTAAAACAGGTCAATGTTATTTTGAAGGGGGACATTTAATAACCTATCCCAATCAGTTGGGAAACGTTCACCCTCCCTTTCAGCTACCCCCATCCCAAAATTTTAAATGGCACTACCCCATATGTGATACATCATTTTAAAAAGGGTATAAAATTCTCAATATTTTAAAGCAAAGAAAATTAAAATCGGCCGAGCCGTTCATGAATTAGAGACAAAAATGTATTAAACCGGAAAATTAACTGACAAACGTTGACGATATCGATAACAATCACCTATTTATGAACACAACACTTATTTAATCTATCTAATTACGTGTCAGATTACGTGTCTTGATAATGCCCATTTTGAGTGGTTGATCAAGCCATCTACCTACGTTTTGCTTTGAAACAAAAGAATGTGCGTCGTACAAGTTCAAAGTGTCAATTGTTGTAGAATTCAGTAATTAAATATCGCCGCTTCAGATAACTTTAGTATCCTTTGATTTGGGGTAGCGTTTGTGCTAATTGTGTCACTAAAATGACATACACTTTAGAAGAGAGAATTGAAATAATTTTCATTTATGGAGCTGAAAGTCAGTGTGCTCGACGAACAGCCAAGGAATTTAATGCAAGGCATCCAAATAACCATGTATCCCATCGATACGTTTTAGATTTGGTAGGAAAATTTAAAGAAACTGGATCAGTAGCAAATAAAAAAGGACACAACCTCGAATTGTGAATGAGGACTCTCAAATAGAAATATTAGGACAATTTGCTGCAAATCATACGAGCTCAATTCGGCAAGTGTGCAACATAACTGGTTTTCGTATGGGTCTGTTCAGAAAGTTTTAAAACTTCATAAATGGCATCCATACAAACTTCAAAATCACCAAGCTCTAAATGAAGATGATTTCGATAGACGACTTCAATTTTGTGAACAAATGACTGTGATGATAAATACCACTCCAAATCTAATTCAAAATATTTGCTTCAGTGACGAATGTACTTTTTTTTAATGGCTATGTTAATCGTCATAATTGTCGTTATTGGAATGATGAAAACCCGAATCTATTTAGAGAAACGCATACTCAGTGGCCACAAAAAATTAATGTGTGGGCTGGTATACTGGGGGACTCGGTCATTGGTCCGTTATTTATTAATGAAAATTTAAATGGTACTATTTATCTCAATATGTTGGAAGATGTCATAGATCCCTTGATTACGGAAGCAATAGAAAATCAAGTAGACGACGAAGGAAACAAGCAAGATGGTGCCCCACCACATTTTGTGGTACCAGTTCGAAACTGGTTGAATAACAAGTTTCAGAGAGGTGGATTGGAAGAAGAGGAGCAGTAGAGTGGCCAGCAAGATCTCCTGACCTTTCCCCCTCGACTTTTTCCTTTGGGGCCACCTTAAATCCGTCGTCTATAAAACTCCCCCAGCCAACATCGACGAACTGAAACAACGAATAACATCCGAATGCCGATTGATTCCGCGGCGAGTTTTCGAAAATGTTAGAAGAGAGTTTGAACATAGGCTTTATCATTGCCTAGCAACCAATGGAGCGCAATTCGAGCATCTATTACGATAAATTTAATTGTTTACGTTTTTGAGTTTTAGTTTTAGGTAATTTGTAAACTCTTGTTAATTAATGAAAGTTTATTTTGCATTGTTGTAGTTAATTATTTGCAACTGTTGTGTTCATAAATAGGTGATTGTTATCGATTTCGTCAACGTTTGTCAGTTAATTTTCCGGTTTAATACATTTTTGTCTCTAATTCATGAACGGCTCGGCCGATTTTAATTTTCTTTGCTTTAAAATATTGAGAATTTTATACCCTTTAAAATGATGTATCACATATGGGGTAGTGCCATTTAAAATTTTGGGATGGGGGGTAGCTGAAAGGGAGGGTGAACGTTTCCCAACTGATTGGGATAGGTTATTAAATGTCCCCCTTCAAAATAACATTGACCTGTTTTAGTGATTTTTGATAATTTTATTAATTAAAGAGTTCTTCAAGGTGGGAAGTTTTCAAATGATCATCCTGTATATAATGTACATATAGTATGATCACTCTCAACGTAAATACTTTATGGATATCCTTGATTTTAAAGTTATTATTATAATAATAAAGATTATAAAGTTGAAATAATATATAGCTTGGTTTTAATAAAAACGGGCAGAACAAAGAAATTTCCTTCAAATAAATCATAAGGGTATTATAATGCATAGAGTAATAGTAAATTCAAACATAACCGATATTTCTGGTCATATTTTGATTTGTTTGGTGGCAATCAGATCAGTACGTACATTTTATTTAAACATATGGTTAATTCGGGTGTATATTGTACTTACCATTTGTTTCATACAAACTTTATATGCTCAAATTAAAGATTCGTTTTTGTGTATGTAGTTGTATATAACATGAAATGCTCTCGATAGTCATTATTTTTCGGATTACCTCCACTACTTTCTAGATCAATAAACGATCCGTTTCTTACGAAAAGCTGTAAATTTCAAACTTGTATTGACCTAGAAAGTGATGGATGTAATCCGAAAAATAAGTTTATACTTAAATATCTTGTACCGAGCTTTTCACAATCTACGCATCGCATTAAAATTCACAATGAATAAAATAGAATTTTGAAGAAAAAAGAATGTTCCCACTAGATCGCGGAAAATCCGAAATGAATTGTTGGAGTTTCGATAGAAATTGGGTGGGACTTACTTAGACGAAAAGATTAGAAACATTAAGCAAGGTCAAGTAGATATTAGGATAAGTCGGGTTGGTCTAATAGCATCATCGTCACCGCGTTCGCCTGTTGTAAATCCGCTGAGTCGTGTTTGCGATCAATCATTGTTGCGTCAAGCACTGACGAGGGAAGTCAGTGTATCCAAAATAAAACTTTGATTTTCCAATTTTCTTAAGCTATTTTGTTTTTCTTTCGTACTTAATGATACAGTTGTACCTCATATAATCTTATAAATAGCCATAACACCCAATTTGTAGAAAACCTGTATATAAACTTGTTAGTGATTTGATGCTGAGATTTGCTGTAAACATTGCATTGGTCTTAGCCCCTAGCGCAAGCGTAGATACCTATTCCCCAGTTTATTCTATTGGGCGATAAATTTACAAGACCGGAAAGATTGTAGGATAAGACGTATTCGCGTAGATTCAGTTCAAAATAAATGTTGTCAAGTCAAAAATTTCGGTCGTACGAAACACGATTTTCCTTGAAGATATAGGCAAAATTGGGGAAGGCGTTGAGGTGGTATTTTGCGCTCTCGTAAACAACGATTTCTTTGTAAAAAGCCTCAAAGACTTGCGTACTTCCGTATATGTTCTATATGCATAACTTCGAAGCTTTAAGATACATGAAAGACTAAGCGTTCTAAACAGGTTCTTTTCTAGCTGAAAAAGATTTTTAATTCTAAAGAAGTGTTTAGTCCTAAGATTGATTCTTGCTTATTATTTTCACTAATATAAAATTCAACTTCATTTATATATCTTTTTCTAAATCTAATGTTCATATAGGATTTACCCAAAATTGATATTTCTTGACCTGTATATGAAAGTAGTAAATCTTCTGTTTTATAAATATCTTTTAAATTAAATTTAGTTAATTTAAGATTATTTAATGAAATAAGGTTTGCATTTTTCCACCCTGTATCGGACAGATTGTGTGTCTTAAGAATTAAAGGAAGAAAAAGAAATATCACTGTGATGCAAATGTGCACACCCCCACAGAAGAAGCTGAAGAAGAGAAAAAGACCTATTCTATGAGCAATTGGAGAAGCAATACGAGAAAATACCAAAATACAACTTAAAGATTGTTATGGGAGATTGCAATGCAAAGATAGGAAGGGAAGACTTTTATAAAACCATTGTAGGTGAGCATAGCAGCCACTCAATTACAAATGATAACGGCCATAGATTAATTTGTTTTGCAGCGGAGAGGAGGATGGTGGTGAGAAGCACCCAATTGACGCGGAAGAATATCTATAAGGGAACATGGAAGTCGCCGGATAGTAAAACCGTAAACCAAATCGATCACGTGTTAGTAGAGCGGAATGATATGCAGCAAATAATAAAAATAGAGTCAAAGAGAGGGGCAGAAGGTTACTCGGACCACTATTTAGTCAGAGTTGTTTGTAAGGCTGAATTGTCCAGGAATTGGGAAAAAGAAAGAAAATAAAGTCCAAGGGAAGGAGGGGAAGAAGTGAATCCTTGTTATTAGAAAATGAAGACACCAAAAATAAATACAAAGGGGAAGTAGAGAAGCATCTGAATACAAATGTAGAAAATATGGACATTGAGTATTTATGGAGAAATATACGACAGACGATAGAAATAGCAAACGAAGTGGTCGGGGTAAAAGATGAAAAGAGAAAGAGAAAAGAATGGTTTGACGAACAATGTGATAGCATGATGGAGAAGGTAAGAAGAGCCAGACAGATTTTGCTAACGACTGAAAACCAAAAAATATAGCAATGTACAGAGAAGCAAGAAGAGAGATGAAAAGAATGTGTAGAAAGAAGAAAAGAGACTACTTTGAAATAAAACTAAAAGGTATTGAAGATAACTTAAAAAAAGAAATAAGATCGTTTTACCAAGAGGTAAAGAAAGTAAGCAAGGGATGTACGGCGCCGAATGTATATATCAAAGACAAGGAGGGAAGGCTGATAAGCGAAACGAAGGAGGTCCTTGAAAGGTGGAAAGACTACTTCCGGCAGGTGCTAAATGGTGAGGAGGAGCAGGAGCAGTATACGAGGGAAGCGGTAGACCGAAATGAAACGATAGTAGAGGTTCCGTCCAGAGAAGAGATTGCATTAATAATCAAAAACCAGAAAAATAATAAGAGCCCAGGAACATCGGAAATCACGGCGGAAATGATTAAAGCAGGAGGGGAGCTATTACAAGAACAAATATACATACTCATTAGGAAAATCTGGGAGGAGGAAACAATACCGGAGGATTGGATGAAGGCCGAAATATGCCCAATATATAAGAAGGGGATAAACAGAGATGTGAAAATTACAGAAGCATTGCATTGCTGGAAACAACTTATAAAATATTGGCACAGATTTTGCGTTCAAGATTAAACGAAGTTATGGAAAATACTGTAGGAGAGTACCAAGCAGGATTTGGGAGAAATAGATCAGTAATGGATCAAATTTTTACACTTAAGGGAATACAAGCAAGCTGTTATGAATATAAAACTGCGTTATATGTGCTCTTCGTAGACTATAAGCAGGCGTATGACCGGATCCGGAGGAAGCAAGTGTATCAGGCTTTGGAGGAGTTGAGGGTACCTAGCAAACTGATAAGTTTAGTCAAAGCGACTTTAAAACAAACAAAGAAATCAAATTCTATGGAAGGGGGAAAGGTCTAGCGAATTCACAGTAGAGCAGGGACGGAGACAATGAGATCCAATGTCAACAACAATATTTAACCTAGTTCTGGAGGCTGTAATAACAAAAGTGGGATTAAGATGGATGAAACAATAATGAAAAATGATCACCAATGTATAGCATTTGCAGGCGACCTAGCTATAGTAGCGAAAACAAAAAGGGAACTACAAAGAACCATAAGAAAAATAGTAAATGTATCCAAGAGTTATGGACTGGAAATTAATCAAAGTAAAACAAAATACATGATAATGGGGGACACACAGAATGATATGGATACACAATTAATAGTGCAAACAAAAGAAAAATGTCTTACCTTCGAAAGAGTGGAAGAATTTATTTACCTAGGTGTGAAGGTTAAGGAAAACGGCCAGGAAGGATCGGAGATAGAGGCTCGGATAACAAAGGGAAGTATGAAATTCGGGATGTTAAGACCACTAATGAAATCAAAATTTGTATCAAGAAGAACTAAGGAGAGAATATACAAAACGGTAATTAGGCCAGCAGTTACGTATGCGTGCGAGGCATGGGTTCTAAAGAAGGAGGATGAGGGAAAGCTGGAAAGATGGGAGAGAAGAATTCTCAGAGCAATATACGGAGGAATAAACACGAAGGACGGATGGCGGCGCAGGACAAACGAAGAGGTGAAGAGTATATTCAATGAACCTAGGATAACAACAGTGGCTAGAGCACAACGCATAAGATGGCTAGGCCATGTCCAAAGACTTAATAAAGATAGAATGCCTAAAATGGTGTTAAGCAGAAAACCAGTTGGGAAAAAAAGAAGGGCAGGCCTCGCAAGAGATGGTTCAACAGCGTCGAAGAAGATATGCAGAAGATCAGCGTTGGGGACTGGGGAGAAAGAGCAAGGGATAGGGTAATATGGGAAAAAATAGTAGAAGAAGTCTTAGAAAAGTTGTA
Source organism: Chrysina gloriosa (assembly GCA_038088585.1). Classification (NCBI taxonomy): domain Eukaryota; kingdom Metazoa; phylum Arthropoda; class Insecta; order Coleoptera; family Scarabaeidae; genus Chrysina; species Chrysina gloriosa. The sequence continues at coordinate 78,881,734 of CM076088.1, read as the reverse complement.
GCTATTTTGTTAAGTTAGGCTAGAACTATGATTAATTTTAATAGCTGTAAAACTGTGTAGCACATGCCCAAGGTCTGCAAGGCCTGTTGAGCATTATTAATAATAAGGTTTCCATTTCCGTCTTAATCTATTTTGAATGTAATAACTAAGTCGGTTTTATCATTAAATCTACAATACAGCTATTGAATTCTTGACTTCTATATATGCTGTTAATATCTAAATGTCTTGCATCATCTCTCACTTGATTTACTTCATTTCCGAGCTTTGCAAAATGAATAAAACTTACCAAAAGCAAGACCATTATTTATAGGATGGTCTTTACCACATTTATTCCAATCGTAAACAACCTTATTTGTTTGTTGAAGTATTCACAGTTCTTGACGTCGATGTTGTTGACCTATTGCATGATGATGAATTAGGAGTGTATCTGTTTTCCTTGAAAATTTGTTCAAAGTTTTTTTATTCCTGACTATATCAACTTCAGCTGGCTTGGCCATTGAATCTTGTCGCGTTTCCCGCATGCTCTTAAATTGTTCTCTTGCAGTTTCAGTAATCTTACGACATTCAACTGCACTGTCCATCGTCAAGTTCTCAGTTTGCAGACGTTTTCCCCGTAAAGCTTCATCATTACTACCAATAATTAATTAATTGGTCAAAATACGCATCTTCCGAAAGGTGTGTAATAAGGGTTATTTTTTGTTTTTAATTATTTTAACCAAATCGGTTCCATCGTCGTATCCTCTATTGATGATTTCAACGTCGGCATTTGAATTTGCAGAATTTCCACGATTTCCACTTAAAGATGTGGAGTGTGTGGTGTTGCAGGAAAATAGGTTCTATTTCTGAGCTCAAACTAGTTCAAACAATTTAACAATTGGTTGGGTGATGGTACAGAGAGAAATTTTAAACGTTTCCCGATGAATTCAGATGTGTCGATTCCAAAACAAACCAAAATGTTTAATATAATTCGAGAAAAGCCATCAGAATCAGCAAATGGCATCGTGTCCAAACATGATAATGCAAAACCGTACAGATATTTTTGATGGTTCGTCAAGCTCTACGTGTAGCTTTACTACTTGGTTTAACGAAAATAATTTAATATTATGTAGATTGTAACATCCAATAAATTTCTAACAGAACAATGATTACTGGATAATTAAGACCTCAAATAATACCCGTACTATTCTGCGTCATCAAGACGCATTTTCATTAACCCGAACACAATAATGAAATCTAAATGGAACGGCAAATGTTGTTTATCACCTGCAGCAAAATTTGCGTCACAATCCAGTTAGAATCGCAGTAAAAATTCCGAATCGAATTAAGATCCGCCAGGGACGAAAGTAGAAACTGCACTCGAGGAAATTACACTTCTCTTACTTTCTTAAATCTTCGATAATTCCTCCGCTCATTCCGTCTACAAAACCCGCATACACTTTCTTCCCCTTCGCACGAAGTTCGCAGATTTCCATACGCACGTACGAGGTGAAAAGGTGAACGGTATCGCTTCCATATTCTATTTTCACCTAAAACTAAATCGCGTGCGTTGTTCCTTTTTGTTCCATTGACGTTGTATTGTGTGCTTGCTTATAAATGAAAAGTACGAAGTGTTTGCAGGCCGATTAGCGCCCGTTCGAAAATAGACCGTTTTCTACGCTAACGTTTGTCCAGCATATTTACGCGACGGTTAGTTAGATCGATCGGAATCGTTGAACCTGAAGAAGAAGAAAATCGATGCATGTTCGGTCTTATTTTGCTCTCGTACGTGCCATATACGAGGCGGTCGAATCGTCGCTCCGGAACGCTTACCGCCGCGGTTGCAATTATTTTAAAATGTAATGTGGCCGATGGCCATGGTGCTGCTCATTCTACTAACCTCCTTTCGAATAAATTCGAGAGCTTGATTGTGTGTATGTATGCAGGTACAAATGTGACGTGCGTGGGACATTCCTCGCGAGTTAATTGTGAGTTGCGAAAAGATACTGGGAATGGAGGAAAAATCAATTACATACATATCTTATATTTTTTTGGTACCTTAAATTAGATGTTGGATGAAATAGCACAGCTAAAACATTGCCGAAACGGTGGTTCTTGTAGTAAATAGGGTAATTGGACTATTAAGCAATTACCAGGTGCTCATTCTACAAACCTGAATCGTCGAACGGTATTTAAAACGACCGAGTAACCGGATAGTTGAGATTCGGAAAATTCGGTACAAATTCCATTGTAAACGAACGTCTAATTGCTCAAAATTCGCTAAAACCGCATTCTATGTAATGTTTATACAATTGAATTATTTTACATTGCATGTTATACATTTTCTTCAGGTTCTAGTAAGGAATAATTGTCAGAATTGAAGATTTTAAAGCAATTAGTTTTTTAACGAACAGGTTGGTACAAATACAGGCCAAGCTCTAAAACTATTACTGGCTTTTAATGCTTTTGTTAACCTTCCTATACTCACGCATACGGTCTGTGAGACCGACTTATATAGTATAGTATACGTCTTTCATTTTGGCGTGAGTATAGGAAGGTTAAAAATGAAAATGATAAAAGGAAAGTCAGAAACGAACTCCCACCCCCGCCTTTAAAATACCAACATACAAATGCCCAATTTCCGAACTCTAAATTAACTACAAGATTTTGGGGAATTTTCCCTACAACTCAACGCATAAAAATATAAAATCAAATAAAAGCGGGACCTAACGTAAGGTGATTCCTACTTTCGATTTCCGTACGGCGTGGTATTTGGTATCGGGACGGAAACTGTCCAAGATGGCGATTTTTCTCGCACTCGATGTAAAATGTCGGGAAACCAACAACTTGAAGACTAAGTCGGTTTCTAGCTCCGACGATAGTTCTCAGATGTTCCCAAAAATCACTTTTACTTCTCTACTAGATTATACTAGCTTGTACTAGTTTACACAAGTTCACACTAGTTTTGACTAGTTCCAACTAGTTCCCTACAACGTGAAAGATACGATAAAGATTTGGTAATTAACAAAAAAGAAAGACTCGCCTCCAATTAAGGGAAAAGCACAGTGGACGATTAGTTTGAACAGAAAAATTTGGGGAAGCGAAACTTCTAAATTCAGACGATACTATACGCTCTCCAGCGCCGAATTTCCGTGTGTATCCTCGAAAAACGAGGCTTAAAAGCGAAAATGCAATAACTTATGCACGGAAACCGATCTGCTCCAACTCAACAGAAGCTGAATGTATCGAATAAAATAAATCAAGCTAGTTCCGTATCTGGTTTACACGCCCCCGGTAACCTCTGGAATTCCAGCTACCTTACAGCCACCTTACAGCTTTAGCGGAACGTAACTAAAAACAAGCATACATTCAAGTGATAAGCACTTGCAATTCCCCCTAAACTACTACAATAATTAAATATAGTACTACATAGCAAACGTAACGAAAAACCCTTTTTAGTCGAAAACCAATCTGCACCCCCTTCCTCCCAATTAAGGGAAAGGCAACGTGGACGATTAGTTTGAATAGCAAAACTTGAGGAAGCGATACTTCTAAATTCAAACGATGCTGTACGCTTTCCAGCGTCGAATTTCCGCGTATATCCTTGGAAAACGAGACTTAAACAGCGCAAAATGAAATATCTTATTTATTCACGGAAATCGATCTGCTCCAACTCGATGCTGGCAGCTGAATGCCAACACGTCCAACCAGAATGCGCGAGTTGTATCACAAACAATATAAAATTTTTCTTCTTGTAAAGTCTTTTACATGTTTTGCTCTTTCTACTATCTTCATATAATTGATTATTTTATGAAGGAATTAATAAAAAGTTGTATGTATTATCACATCATCATCATCATCATCATCATCACGAAGCCTTTCAGCCCTTATGACGTTTTTGAAGTTCTATTTGACGAGTTGAACTAATCCTCTTGTTCCCTATGCTTTAAAGTTTGCTATAAGTCTTGGCAGGCCGTGTTATTTTTCTCCATTCTTTCCTATTCCCTGCTTTTGATCTTCAGTCGCGTATCTTCAGCGCCTTTACGTCTTCCTCCACGACATCTTTTCTTTGGTCGTCCCCTACTTCTGGGCCATATCAAAATTCACTTTGGTTTCCGTCTCATGATGTGGTCTGCCCATTGGAGCCGATGAGCCTTAATGTATCTTATGAGATTTTCTCCTTCAAGTTGATCCCCTACTTTTTTGTTAGTTTTCGGTCTTATTACTGTCTGTTCTGTGAGGCGCAGCTACAGTATTGCTCTTAAAATTTTTCATTCTGCTGTTTTTAGGTCTTCCATTGTGTAAGCGACCGCTGGCCTTAGTAAAGTCTTGTTTTCTTAGTTAGTGTTTTGCTTTACAGTAGTGGCCCATTTCGTCCAAAACGCTTGCAGTCCTTTCACGATTCTCTGTCTTACCCCCTCTCTATTATTACAAGTAGTTAGTAAAATGAAGCGATTTCCTCTAATTTGTGGTTCTGTGTTCTCGGGTGGCCTCGTGCATTGATGTCAGTTCTCCCTATCTTCATGTATTTTGTTTTGGCTTCAATAATTTCCATACCCAGTTTTCGTGCTTCCCTCTCCAGACGTGTCATTCCTATTTTCGCGCTTCGAATTATTGTAACATAGTCTGCATAAGCTATCATTTGTAGTCCATCAACCATTATACTCTTTTGTCTAATTTTGCTCTTCTAATGGCACTTTCTAAAGCTAAATTGAATATTGTTCGCGATAGCTTTGACACTTGACAACTGCAATCCCCATTAATTTTTCCATCTTAAATTAAGTCCTAAAGTTTACAGCCAGTACTGCTCAATTATTTGTAAAGAGTGCTGTTTAATCCTTGTTCTCCAATCGTATCTGGCAGGCACCACCAACTCGTCGCGTTCTAGACCAAGTATTGCAATTCATTGTAAAGGATGAATGTTAAAAACACCCATTTTACCACAACTCTTTACTTCCAGATTTCGACTCCATCCTATCCCTAATCAGATCACGAACAATAAAACAAAAAACGGAAAACATCTGCGCGATTATCTGACGCAACGAGGGTATTATTCAACCGCCCGAGTGTGTGCAATAATCGAAAGAACGGAGGTGAGACCGCATTGTCGAAGCCGGGCGAATGGGGGTCACCGCGAACAATAGTCCCTCCGGGTGGTGTTCGAGCGAGTCGTTTCAAATATGACGACTACGACGACGACGGACGCGGCATCCTCCTCTTATGCCGGGAGTAGAATCCGTGCTTTTTTCAACTTTCACTATCGTTCGTTCTTTATTTCGCAGCTTCGCTTTTGTGCTGCTTCGTAGTCGGTAGTTCCTTTCGGAATCGGATCCTTAACGCTCTGGTTGTCTCGAGAAGTGTACACCTACATATGTATATGCGTACGACGTGGTCGCGACCTTTGGAAATTCTTTCCTCGCCTCTTCATAGTTGAGAGATCGTACGCGGTTGTCCGCGAATTCCAGATATAATTTCGGTTTGGTTATCGTACGATATCTATGTGATGCAGAGGTAGCTTTTGGACGTGAAGATATGTACAATAAATGACATTGAAGAAATTTGCTTGGTTGAGAAATCTAAGTCACTGATTTTACGCAAGTTTAAGCGTGCTCAAAACCCAACCAAGGGCTGATGCTTTGTTCGTCGAACATCTTCTGGAATACACAGATCCTTTTGGCGATAGATGGATATTGAAATGTGCAAATAGTTCGGTGACGTTTCTTCAATGAAAGCTTTTTTCAACCGTCATTATCAACATACCCTCTGCAGACTTTCTGAAGAAGAAGATTCTATGACCCCATTGTACGGACTAGAATCGTCGAGCGTTTAAAACAACTAGGTAACCGGATAGTTGAGATTCGGAAAAAGGAGCCAAGAAGTCAGTGAGCAACTACCAAGTCACTGCGCCAAAGCTTACTAAATAAGCACAATTTGCATATGCCAATAAACCATATTTTGTTTTATAAAGAGATATTGGGTATCATATCTTCAATTGCGGGATTTTCTCCGTAATGCTTCAAAGAAAAGACGACAAAGACGTGCGTAAAACGTGAGGCAAGTCTTAAGAAAACGGGAGGGGGAGGCACCAACTAAAAAACGTAAACCCAACAGGGGACGAAAAGGCAATGAACAGATTCTGGAAGGATGGTACAAAAAGTGAGGAAATATGGGCACATCGATGAAATTGAATACAGTAAGATCCGAATACGAACAATTTTAAATAATTAAAAAGATCGCATCATCAGCAACTATAACCACAACAACTTCCGTAATAAGAATTTCCTTTATCTTTGTCGGACGACATGACGAATTCACTGACTTGAAACCAATATTAGACGGAGTGCCTCAGGATAGTGTTCTGGCCCCCATTTTATTTCTTCTATACACAGCCGATATGCTAACAATAAGATTGACTACAACTGGCACCTTCGCTGGCGACACGGGAATACTGGCATATTACGATAATCGCAAAAAGTCTCACTTAACCTACAAAAATCATTGGAGAAAGTTAAAAACGGTTCAAACAGGGGAGAACAACGGCTAACATAAATAAATTCACCGATACAAAAGAAAATTGTCCAACTGTCACATTTAATGGCCTCAGACTTAAACATGAAGAATGTGTCAAATATCTAGGGCTGCATCTAGATAGAAAGCTCACTTGGCTAAAGCACGTCTTCACAAAAGAAAACAATTGGAACTACAGTTTAGTAAACTGTATTGGATGCTTGGAAAGAACTGTCAACTATCCTTAAACAACAAACTTTTACTGCGTAAAACTATTTTAAAACCAATATGGACATATGGAATCCAACTATGGAGTACTACCAGGAATTCAAACATCGAAATACTCCAAAGATTTCAAAATAAGGCCCTTAGAACAGTAGTCAACGACCCGTGGTATGTTCCTAAATATGTGCTGCATAACCATATTAAGGTATCTTCAGTGAAGGAAGAAATCCAAAAATTTAGTGAAAAGTATAAAGCCAGAGTGAGCACACATCCCAATCAACGAGCTGTTGCATTAATGGACGACAACGCAGAAACCAGGCGTCTGAAACGTTACAAACCAGCGGATTGCAAGTATTTTTGCCCCTGTACCATATTAAACGCAACTGCGAATTTAGAAAAACTATAACCGAGATCTTTACATTTGATTGGTTATGCTACAGGCCATTCAACAACATCCATTCCAGTAGCAGTGGTTTTCTTGCCGCCAAATACAACTACGTTAATCCAACCAATGAATCTGGGCTTAACATCAAATTTTAAAGCTTATTATATCCACAAGTCATTGATAAATTCGATGGAGAAGATAAACAATACATTGTTTATGCCCAGGAGAGCGAATATTTATGAAATATATGCCGAACAAGCGTAAAGTAAAGAATGAATGATAGCGGGCTAAAACTTCTTCGCAATATTGAAAAATTGGTTAGAATTTAGCAGGTTGTAAAATTTAAAATCATTTCGCAAGTTTGATTGCAAACTTTTGAAGAGTTTTTATGTCAATATAAAAGCAATATGTACGCATGTACTATAAAGTTTGGAAAAGACCGGATTTGACTATATACAACGTGAAAATCCTTCAAAGGACCACCAAACCATTACAGCGATTGTAAACGATTTTCATAACAGAACGGATAAATGTACGAGTTAGATTCGAACGAATTTATGTCGGAAAATCCTCATTCAGGTATCGGACTGTAATACATAATGCAGCTTTTAACCGATAAATTATTGTCGCATCGTCGTCGAGGGGAATTCGGATTGCGTTCGCGGATTATTTACCATTGAATTAAACGTTCTTCCTATTTACGAGCGAGGACCGGTAAGCGTTTATCGTCACGATTCGCCTGACCTTCGACGATGTTTTATAGACGCAGATACTTACATAAATTATTAAATATATCCGCTGCTTCGTTAGAGTTAGTACGTGAGCGAGGAAAAAAATATTTCTCGGTGTCCTCCATGTTAAACTAGTAAATAAAGAATATTTGTTTTGGTCAGGCTCAGTGTCGGATTAAGCCTTTGGCGGGTCCTAGACAAAAAAAAAAAATTAAATTGGGGCCACATAAACACATCTCTTCCTTTTACTTAGCTTAAGGGGGCGGCTTGAGAGTTCATAGTCAACAGATGGCACCATTATCGAAAAACGGCTTTAATTTGTAGGTTACAAAACTGAAAAATTAAGCAGTCTTTTTAATAAAATTATTAACAAAGCGAAAGTAAAACGAATCAAGTAGGGTATGGTTATATTATCAATCTCAAACATGTCGTGCACTCTGAGAAAACTTGTTCCAAACATTGCAAATTTTAATAAAAAATTGTGGTAAAATCAAACAAAATATATTGCATAACCTTGCGGCGATATTCTACATGTGAAATTTGTAAGAATATGAACAATTCGGCATGTATAAAGAATAATTTGTATCGGCAAATTGAACGTATGACAGGCGTTGATTTATGAGTCTTCAAAATCCTGGTGAAAGTGTGGCCATTGTCCGATAGATGGCAAAATATATTATTCGAAAAATAAATGTCAACCAAAAAACATTTGATGCAGGAGAATTTCCTCAGATAAATACGTATATAGAACTATAATGCGCCTTGTGACACATCCTTTTAGCCAACATTATGAAACAGAAAACATATCTCTGTTTCGCTTGTTGAGAGTACAGAGAAGTGCGTTTGCGTTTAAAAGCCAATCAAGTCCGGAATTCAGCGCTTTGGCGTTCAGCGGTTACCTAGCAGTTGTTATTGTGTTCATGTATTCTAGGCAATTATAGGTTAGGGTCTCATGTTTACCGAAACATGTATTCGCGATCTTGTTTTATATGCAGCAGTAAACAATCGCGTAGTGGGAAAGCAGACTGCCGTTTTTCCAAGTGAGTTTTTGTGTTTGCTGTATAGAAAAGATGATAGTAACGACGGATTTTACAGATTTCCAAGTGCACAGAGAGGAAAACTGATAAACCCGAGTGCAGTAGTTATTAGAATTTGCACAATTGCAGAGAAAGTGTTAAAGGAAAATATTCCAGCATAGTAAACATCTTAATGAAGAAAATTATTAAGAGATTAGACTCCACGTTTAGCACAGAAAGTATACAAAAGCATATTCTATTGCAGAATGTGTTGGATAATCACAAAGTGGAATTGCTTACATTAATACTAATTAAAATATTATTTAACTGTGCGACTGCACTATGAGGGTCGATTAAGATCACAAAAAGATACAAACATTTGGTATAAATATATTAAATTAATTTTATTTAATCATCAATAAGTGTATATGTACTAGCTTATGTTAAATATTGTCTTGTCTGGTAACTCTTTTTCACCAGATCGCTAGTTTAAGTTTTAGTTTAATTTCCTAGTTTGGTTTACTCGTATTGTGAAACATTTCGAGATTTTGATGAAGTTTACATATACCTTTAATATATCATTTCTAGAATTAGACTTTAGATTTTTATTATCTTGTTTGAATCCCATTCCGCTTAGAGAGAAAATAGTTCCTTCATTGTTAAACATTTTTATATAACTTTATTGTATTTAGACACCAGCTTTTGTACGTCTTTCGGTCCATAGTTATAATACCTAGAAACAATTTTAAATTTTCAATCCAATTGTAAAGAAATGGAAATAAATACAAAACAAATTTAACATTATTCACCGTTAACACTTAGATCCAAAATTGGCCAATTGGTAGAAAACACCGATGTAAAATGTATGAATTGAGGTTACACTATTCAAGTTATAGGAAAATAACATTCCCGAATGCAGCTAAAATTTCAACGTATTTTTAGTCATGCGCATTTTGAAGCAGTCTCAAAGAGTGAGATGACACTTGTATTGTGTTTCACCTAGACTTCCTACACATTGCAAAGTAGCTATGGTGCGTTGTATCTCTTATATTCCTGGATAGATTACGTACCAGGTGAGACCTCTGTTGTTAACTACCATAACTATCACTTTTCCCCCTCGACAAATCCAATCCCCACCACATAAGTCGTCCCCTTAAACAAAATGTCAGTTTATACAACTGAAGGGAGGGTTCAAATCATCGCGTGTTATTTCGTTGGAAACACCGAATTTCGTGATGAGCACTGCCGAGTCTTCCCTCGCCAGTTTCTTTGGTAAAACGGCGACGTTTATTGTCCCGATGTTTGCATTGTGGAAAGGCCAGACGTGTATATAAATTACTTCTAGGGAAACCTCAGATAATGCCACTTATTCATCAGTCCCCTTTCGATTGCGGGCTCTAAATCTTTCTTAATCCGGCACTGATCATGTTTATGTATGGAAACCTAGGAAAGGATCGTTCGAACCGCAATATCGTTCCGTTTAACTTTTTGCGGTGATTATATATGTCACAATAGCAAGACGTGAGAGAGTCGTGCATAACAACCACAAATAAATAGCGATATATAAACGTTAAGAAGAGATAATGGAGACGTCTGATATCAGAGTGCGGTTAATAAGGAACTGTTGCCGCATAAATAAATACGGATGTGTACATGCAGAAAGCTTATCTAATCGTCGAACCTATTTCGCATTCAATTCGTGTTCGCGAACACTATCTTACATCAAAGAAACTCCTCGATTAAATCCAGTGTTTCGTTAACAACGAAGCCACATCCTCAAACCGTTCCTCACCGAATGTGTTTACAAACAAGAATGAAATTCCACAGAAAAATACAAGAATTTCTTCTTAGATTATATAGTGTACATACTTGTTATAACAAATGCTTTACAGATCGAAAACTATCCGCGTTCATTTAGCATCCTCACGAGGCTAAGGCGAAGATGAAAATCTTTTATCAACTGGAAACTACCTCTTAAATTATTGAAATGATTGTAACGCCGAATTTTTGCAATGTAGAATTTGAATTCTAGTCGGTAAACCGAATCGGTTGTCACTCCACCTTCTTGCAAAGCGCGACATTAAAATTCGGAGGAGCGACAGCGTCAGTCCGGTTTACACGACTTATCATGCACTCGTTTGCTGACCCTTAATGACAGAGACAAGAAGTAAAAAAAAGAACTAAAGTTTTGCGAAACAAGACTACATCAAAGAGATGATAAGTGAAGGAGCTACGAAGATAATTTTTGGAAACACGACAGGGATGGGCACCTAGAAAGGTGGTGGTGTTAATCCAAAAATACGATGAGAAAATTAATGAATAAGAATAATAAGATGATGAAGAGAAGGGAAACCTGCGTTTGATCCCGAAAGTGGTAAAGAAAAGAACGCAGGGTTCGAAAGCGAGCTAAAAACATTCAATGATAGAACTGAAAATTTGGAAAACATCAGTAACCAAAGAAACCTAGCAATAAGAATAAATATATTGGACTACAATAAAATTACAAAAGCCATGGAGTATTTGTTGGACTTGAACTAAAAGTTAAACTGAGAGGAAATTAGAGAAAAGATGTTATCGAAGACAAAAATTAATATTTAAAAGAAGAAAATTGAACAAGAAACATCACCGAACGGAAAATATGTGTTGCAACAAGCACGACTACAGGCAGCAAAGTAGACATACAAAGACAAATAAGGAACGAAGCACGGATATAAATAAACAAAGGAGATGTAGTAGAAATCGACTAGAAGAAACTGATCCTAAATGGCAATGAATGGAAATGGAATGAAAAGGAAGAAAGATATGAGATAAAAAAAAAAAAACAAAAAAACCTGTCTAACTTGGTTTCCGGGTTGGAACCGCGTCTGGTTTGGCGTGGGTGCCGACGTTTCGCCCACTATTGCAAGGGACATCTTCAGGGCTGCTTGCCGATGTTGATCGTACTGCTGTCACTTGAAGACTGTCTTGTGACTATCCAGTCTTCAAGTGACAGCAATACGATCAACATCGGCAAGCACCCCTGAAGATGTCCCTTGCAATAGTGGACGAAATGTCGGCACCCACGCCAAACCAGACGCGGTTCCAACCCGGAAACCAAGTTAGACATTGTGACTTCGACCGCGGAAGCCTACACCTGAGAAAAAGAACCTATTCGAAATAAATCGGTTATTGGATTATCGACAGAATCAAAGGCAATGAACATAAATATGAAGAAAACAAGAAAGAGATTAGAACATAATAGGACAAGGAAAGAAGGAGGAGAGAAATATGAAGAAATGCCGAAAACATGTAAAGAATATGTTAGAATGGGAATAGGAATATGGAATATGGGAAGTGTAACCGCAAAAGAAAACCAGCTAATACAGGAAATAATTAAACACAATGTGGTACTTCTAAGAACAAAGTATATTGCATATTCTAATCAGGAGTCAACGAGTGAGAGAGGGAGGGAGAGCAAAATACGGGATGAGAGTATAATAGCTCCCAATTGACTAGAAGAAGTCATTACAGAAGGATACCGTAATGAAAGAGTTTTGAAGATAGAAGTCAAAGTGACACGCAAAATATGGACTTTTAATAATAGCGTATGGAGTAAATGACGTTGTAAGAAAAGAGGAGAAACATAAATTCCGTCGAAGGATACAGAACCAAATTGACAAAGGAGGAGAAATACTATGATTATTAATGATCCCAATTGAAGAGTAGGACAAAAGTTTTCTAAATTTCACCATCCTCCAAATTAATCGAATTTTTCTTAACTTAACTGGTCAGAATTCTTAGAACCTCCGAACTTTCTGGAGTTCAAGAATTTAAAAAAATTCCAATGCTATCTAAAATTATTAGATTTATTGGAACTACAAAATTTCCTAAATTTCGCAATCTTTCAAAGTATCACATTTTTCCAACTTAGGATTCTTGAAAACTCAACAAACTTTTCGGAGTGCATGAGCTTTTAAAAATCTTCAATACTATCCAAAATTATTAGATTCCTCAATAGGTTGTTCCAAAAGTTTTGTCCGTTTTTATGAGTCTACTTTAGACTGTAATCTCTCAGTGAATACTTATTCAATTTAATCGAAATAAGCGCCATTTGAATCAGTGCACTTTTGCCAACGTAACAGAAGTCGATTAATTCCGTCGGCATAAAAATTGGGTGCTCGGGATTCGATGAAGTCGACGAAGGCCGTTTTCGCCTGGTCCTGATTAGCGAAGGTTCTACCGGTGAGAAAGTTATCGAAATGCTTGAGAAGATGGTAGTCGGTTGGCGAGAGGTCTGGGGAGTATGGTGGGTGAGGCAGAACTTCGACACTCAATTCGTTTAATTTTCGGATGGTGATTTGTGAAAAGTACGGGCGGGCGTTGTCGTGGAGCAGGATCGGACCTCTTCCGTTGACCAGTGCCGGCTGCTGCTGATGCAATTTTCGGTACATTTCGTCGATTGCCTCACAATAGGACTCTGCTGTGATGGTTTGGTCCGGTTGCAGAAAGTTATAGTGAATCACACCAGCCGCTGACCACCATCCAGTAACCACGGTCTTTTTGTGGTGAGTTTTCGCCTTTGGGAAGTGCCTGGGTGTCCAACCACTGTCCTTAACGTCTCCTGTTGTCGTAGAGGATCCACTCTTCATGACACGTGACGATCCGATCCAAAAAAGGATCGTTTTGGTTGCGCAAAAGCAAAGAACAGACCTCGAAACGTGACAATTTCTTTCTTCTGTCGATCGTTCAAATCGTGGGGCATCCACTTTTCGAGCTTTTTTGACCTTTCCAATACATTTTAAACCATCAAAAACCACTTGGGAGCTGACGCCCAGTTCTTCCGCCATGCCACGCACCGTTTGTGATGGGTCAGTCTCCACCAGGGTCTTCAAATCCTCGTCTTGGATTACTGTAGGTCGACCACTTCGGGGCCTATCTTCTAGGCCAAAATCTCCGGAACGAAATTTCGCAAACCAACGTCCAACAGTGCATTCATTAACACTATCATTGCCAAATACCTGCTTAATTTTTCGGACTGTTTCGGCAGCGCTTTGGTTCAATTTGAATTCGTAGAGAAAAATTGGCCAAAAATCGCTTGACGACATCATATAGTGATAAGCTGAAAAGAGACAAAAAATACAATTTGGAAAAAATGTACGGCATCAATGTATAGAGTACAAAATTTTCTATCGATCGGTATATACTACGACACAGTAGAATAAATATTTATTGAGATATGAAGCTACAAAAACATATGACATTAAAACGGACAAAACTTTGGAAACAACCTATACAAAGGCTTTGTAAATTTCAAAATCTTTCAAATGTAAGATTTCGAAATTCTTCCAACCTCCAAACTTTTTTCAGTTAAAAATTTCCATATCGCAAGCGTTTTTCAAAAATGGCGAAATAATTCCATTTTCACATTCCATTCAAGATGGCAGAGTTTTCAAAATCGTGAAACGTATCAAAGGCACAAAAGTTTTCGATAACTTCACAATTTTTCAAAAATACCATAATTTCCCTAACTTATTAAATTTAAAAAGTCTCGAAACTTTAGTTCGTAGTATTTTCATTGTTTCAATGTTTTGCAAAATTCCGATTTACTATGCATTTGCAAAATGTCAGGACAATTCAAAAATTTTCCAATTTATTTAAAATTCTAATGTTTTGAAAGTTACGAAAACTAGGGAAACTAAGTACAAGATTATTTCCAGTTTCACAGTCTTAAGAAAACTCCGATTTCACAAATATTTATCGAAATATCAAAATATGTTAAATTGTGTCCTATTGAAACTATCATGTTTCGAAATTCCCAAATTTTTGGAAATTTAACGATTTCTGAAAGCTGTTATCATTTCTAATCTTCCTTTTTTCCTTATTCTCTACCCTTTCTCGCCTTTTTGGGTGTAAGGATAATTTAAAACCTACCAAACTTAAAAATCCAAAATTTCCAAATTCCAATTTTGAAGCACTTCTGATTTTAAAGTTTCAGTTCTTCAAAATTATGACATTAAAACTATATGTTTCGAAATTTCAAAGTACACACAAAAAAATTCACAACTTAAAACTATCGATACCTTACCACAAAAACAGATAACTAACTTCTGTACAATGCATTACTTCCCAAATGACAATTTAAGGTGAAATTTACGTGTGAAACTTTTTGGATCTAAACCGATCTTAGATGAGTAACGTTTTCTCTTTCTTTAACACGAATTTATTCGAAATGACTCACGAAGCTCGCACCCAAAAGAACGAGTTTTCGGTGTCTCAAGATTGCCCAATTACGTCAGCACACCTCTAGAATTTACTTTACAACCTCCGAATTTGAATCGAATTACCATACAATGACTTCGTTCCGTAACGCGGAATCGCAGAAGCAAAAATAGGAGTACGACAAGAAGCGTAGCACGTATGGAAATTGGATTTAGTGTGCGCAATACTTCGAATGATAAAATCTAAAGAAAGCGGATTTATGTTAACGGTACGGATATCAATAGAACTGGGATTGGAAATATTTTAATGTTCAACGAAACTTTCTTCAATGTCATTACTTTTCGTTATTCACGATTCTGTTTCCACATTATTTTCTTTCACTCCTGAGGAAGAAACTTACAAGAGGGACGAAACGTGGAATTCCTTTATTTTATTTCATAATTTCACTTATTTGTTGTTGTTGTAATCGGTATTATTATTACCTTATTGTATTATTATTATTCGCATTCTTGTCCAATACATTTTACTGTTTGGCTTCTTCTGTATGTTATCATATCTCTTCAATATTTAAGCTTTTCGCCGGAGAAATAACAACAGTGTTCGAAACCATTTGGACGCTGCTGTTTATGTATGCACATACATACTTTACCACACAACGCGGTTGAAAATGCAGGTTTTTAATTCGCCAAAAGTGTGTCACAACCTTGGATGTCTCGAGATTCAATTCGAAAGGAAAAAAGCGGGATTAAACGCTATAACAAATCTTTTGCCCCGATTTCTTCTCGTACGGTATTCGATAATCGGAAATACCCAATGTACTGTGCGGATAGAAGAGTGACGTAAGCGGAAATTCCTAACTGTTCATACGTAGGTTAAGAACGAAGAAATATGAACGTATGATTCAACACTGCATCTAATTAGACGCCATACCGTTCTGCGGACATCCTCGCGATGCATCTGTTTTATAGTATTTCGATTCACCTAAACACTTCACGTTAGATCTTTCTTCTTCCTCGCTTGCTCGAAGAAAATGGCAATTTTACTATTGCTAAAAGGACAGAAAGTTGTTGCATCTATACGAAGTTCGGCACGTTGAGTTGTGTTAGTGTCCAACAACTAGAACTGCAAGAACTTGGTTGTTTCGGAGTACTCGAAAAGAAATTGCAATTTTCTGAATGATTTGTCAGTTCAGTATTCCTCAATAAACTGGTGGTTTTAGTATTCCTGAAGAAACTGTCTATTTCTACGCTTCTAGGGAGTCCGACAATTTCAATATTATTGAAGAGCGTGGCTATCTCAGTATTCATAAAGAGATGGTCAGTTTTAGTAATCAAGAAAATTAAAATCGCCAGAGCAGGTTGTGTCAGAGTGTCTAAAAAAAATTGCAATTTTTTGAATCATTCGTCAGTTTAGTATTCCTCAAGAAACTGGTCGTTTTAGTATCCCTGAGGAAAGTATCTGTTTCAACGCTTCTATGGAGTCTGGCAATTGCAATATTACTGAAGAGTTTGGCAATCTCGGTATTCATAAAGATATGTTCAGTTTTAGTAATCAAAAAAAAAATAAAATCGCAACAGGTGGTTGTGTCAGAGTGTCTGAAAAAAATTGCAATTTTCTGAATGATTTGTCAGTTTAGTATTCCTCGAGAAACTGGTAGTTTTAGTATCCCTGAAGAAACTGTCTATTTCAACGCTTCTAAGAAGTCTGGAAATTTCAATATTACTGAAGAGTTTGGCCATCTCAGCATTATTAAGGAGACTGTCAGTGTTAGTAATCAAGAAAATTAAAGTCGCCAGAGCAGGTTGTGTCAGATTGTCTAAAGAAATTGCAATTTTCTGACTGATTCGTCAATTTAATATTCCTCAAGAAACTGGTCGTTTTAGTATCCCTGAGGAAAGTATCTGTTTCAACGCTTCTATGGAGTCTGGGAATTGCAATATTACTGAAGAGTTTGGCAATCTCGGTATTCATAAAGATATGGTCAGTTTTAGCAATCAAAAAAAAAAAAATAAAATCGCAACAGGTGGTTGTGCCAGAGTGTCTGAAAAAAATTGCAATTTTCTGAATGATTTGTCAGTTTAGTATTCCTCGAGAAACTGGTAGTTTTAGTATTCCTGAGGAAACTGTCTATTTCAACGCTTCTAGGGAGTCCGGCAATTTCAATATTATTGAAGAGTTTGGTCATCTCAGTATTATTAAGGAGACTGTCAGTTTTAAAAGTAGCTTATGTCAGAGTTTCTAAAGAAAAGTGTAATTTTCTGAACGATTTCGTATTTTTGAAGAAACTGATGGTTTTTAAATTACTGAAGAAACTACCAACTTCAACACTTCTAGACAGTCTGCCAATTTCAGTATTACTGAAGAGTTTCAGTCTCAGTATTCATAAAAGGTCCGTCAACTTCAGTAATTCTGGCAAACTGGCAGATCAAGTACCTGTAAGAAACGGGCAGTTTCCGCAATCCTTAAGGGCCCGGTAATTTCTGTATTCCTGAAGAAACTAGCAATTATAACATTTCTAACGAGTTTGACGGTTTAGATTTTACTGAGCAGTGTGACAATCTCATTATTCATGAAGAGTCTAGCAGTTCCAATATTCCTCAAGAGTTTGCTAATCTGAGTCTAGCAGCTTAAGCATTCCTGAAGAAACTAATAGTTTCAGTATTCGTGAAGAAACTGACAGTTTCAATATTCTTCAGTAATTAGGTAACTTCTGTGTTTCTTAAGAAACTGGTAATTTCAATATTACTGAACGGTGTGACAATCTCAGTATTCATGAAGAATCCAGCAGTTTCAGCAATGCTCAGGAGTTTGTCAAACTGAGCCTGTCAGTTTAAGCATTCCTGAAGAAACTAGTAGTTTCAGTATTCGTAAAGAAACTGACAGTTTCAGTTTTCTTCGGTGACCAGGTAACTTCTAGGTTTATTAAGAAACTGGTAATTTCAATATTATTGAACGGTGTGACAATCTCAGTATGTATTCATAAAGACTCTACCAGTTCCAATATTCCTCAACAGTTTACAAATCTGAGTCTGACGGATTATGCATTCCTTGAGAAATTGACAGTTTCGGTATTCGTGAAGAAACTGACGGTTTCAGTATTCTTCAGTAATTAGGTAACTTCTGTGTTTCTTAAGAAAGTAGTAATTTCAATATTACTGAACGGTGTTACAATCTCAGTATTCATGAAGAATCTAGCAGTTCCAATATTCCTCAGGAGTTTACAAATCTGGGTCTGGCAGTTTAAACATTTCTGAAGAAAGTGACAGTTTCAGTATTCGTGAAGAAACTGACAGTTTCAGTATTCTTCGGTGATCAGGTAACTTCTGTGTTTCTTCAGAAACTGGTAATTTCAATATTACTGAACCGATGTAACAATCTTAGTATTCATAAAGACCCTAGCAGTTTCAACATTGCTCAAGAGTTTGTCTATCTGAGTCTGCCAGCTTAAACATTCCTGAAGGAACTAGTAGTTTCAGTATTCGTGAAAAAACTGACAGTTTCAGTATTCCCCAGGGATCAGGTAAGTTCTGTGTTTCTTAAGAAACTGGTAATTTCAATATTACTGAATAGTCTGACAATTTTAGTATTCATACAGAGTCTCGCAATTTGAGTATTCTTGAGGAAACTAGCAGTTTAAGTGTTTGGTAATTTTGGTATTCTGGTGCTCTGGCAATTTCCACATTCCCGAAGAAGAAATTGTCAAGTTTATCGTTCCTGATAAAAATGGCAGTTTCTGAAACTAGGGCTTTCAGTATCCGTGAAAGAGCTGGCAGTTTCAGTAAGTCTCGAAGCTCTGACAATTTTCGTATTCCCGAGGAAACTAGTGGTAGCGGCAGTGTGGTAGCTTCGCTATTCCTGAAGGAAGGTCTGCTAGTTTTAATGCACCTGAGGAAGAGCCTGGAAATTTTAATATTGTTCAAGGGCTTCTCAACATTCTTTAAGAAGCTTGCAGTCTCAGTATTCTTGAGGAGACTAGCGGTTCCAGCATCCATGAAATATCCGGAAATTTTGTTATTCTAGTTGTCTGGCGGTTTCCGCATTCCCGAAGACGAAACTGTCACGTTCAGCATTCCTGGTGGAAATGGCAGTTTCATAAACTAGGGTTTTCAGTATTCGTGAAAGAGCTGGCAGTTTCAGTAACCCTCGAAGCTCTGGCAGCTTTCGTATTTCCGAGGAAATTGGCAATTCAACATTCTTAGATAGTTTGCCAATTTTAGCAACACTGAAGACTTTGACCATTTCGATATCCACGAAGAGTTTGGCACTTTCGATATTACCTCAAGGGTTTGAAAATGTTAGCGTGTCAGTATTTGCGAAAAGAAACTGACGGCGTCACCATTCCTCAAGGGGCTGATAAGTTCTGTATTTCTGAAGAATTTGCCAATTTGAACGTTTCTAGAGCGTTTGGCAGTTTTGACATCCCTGAAGTGCTTGCCGATATTCTTCATTCATAGAAAGTGTGGTAGTTTCAGTATTCCTGAAGGAAGGACTGTCAGTTTTAATGTAGCTGAGGAAGAGTCTGGGAGTTTCAATATTGCTCGAGGGCTTGGCAATCTTAATATTTATAAAGAGCCTGGCAGTCTCAGCATTCTTGAAGCCACTAGCAGTCTCAGCATCCATGAAATGTCCGGTAATTTTGTTATTCTAGTAGTTTGCCGGTTTCCGCATTTCTGAAGAAGAAACTGTCGAACTTAGCGTTCCTAAGAGAAACGACAGTTTCAGTATTGCTATTGATTCCAGCAATTTCAGCATCCATAAAGAATCCAGCAGTTTCTTATTCGTGAAGAATTCAGTTAGGGTTAGGCAGTTTCTGTAGAGAAACTGGTGGTTTGAATATTCTTGAAGAAACTGCCAATTTCACCGTTCCTTGAGAGACATAAACAAAATCGTCGAAAGACGTATCTGAAGATATTCGCTCTGATCGCTTGGGTACTGCGCCCAGAAACATTATTTCAGATTCCATCGAACTTTCCCCGTATACACTTTCGATGCCTACCGTATTACATCCCGCAAACGTGCAGATACATTTTTTCGCGATAAAAACGGCGAACTCATTTTCTAGAGCGTGGCACACGTTCATCGACCCTACCTACCATGGAGCGGCGTGCGAGCTCGTAACACATGCATTTATACATAAAACATGCAATCCATTGTTGATTACACGTGTTTCACGGTGTATGACTTTTACGCACACGTACATACCGCACGAATTTTCCGCTAAATCTATTAAAGGACGTTTCAAAATCGGAGTCGGGGACAATTTATCGTTTATCCAATGCAATGCCGCGTATCGACACCAGATGTTAATTAAAATTACAGTTTGGGGCGCGCGCGCTTTTATATCTGAATTGTCGATCTCGTTTTCGTAATGGCTGTGTAGCGTCTAATTTGTCATCGTACGGATAACGCAATCGTGTGTTAAATAAAATCTATACGTATACGCCAGGTATAAATCGTAATTTGTTCGTTGGGTTTCGCGCGATAATAAATGCTCGTTGCGTTTTGCGCCGAATAAGCGACGGATAATATCTAAAATTAGATCGGATTATGGCTTTCTTGCCTAATAAACTAGTTTCTTAATTCACCTCGCGGCATCCATTATTATTTAACGCGCATTAAACGTCGCGTCGTCGGTCGCTTGTGAATCAGGATAGCACGAGAACGGTGCGGTATTTAGCATCATTTCGGAATTACTGGGTTATCTTACCCGCATAGCTGTTCGACTGTAAAACAATGGAATGGTTTCGAGATTCGTTCCTTCCACACGCGATTCATCTACATCGTCAGAAGCATCGATTTCCAACCTCTTTTCCCAAAAAACGTAAACGCCCAAGGATCGAATCAATTACGAAGTTTGTTCAAAATGTATCCGACCTTTGACCGGTAAAAATCGAACTGTTCACTCTCCTTGGGACCGTACAAAGTTTCCCCCAGAGTTGCTGTCACTGCAGGAAACTTGTGTTGTAGTTTGTTACGGTTGGTTATTATAGTTTTTTGTTTTAATATTCTGCGATCTCTCGCTCCAACTTTCCATCTGTGGATGATGCCGCGCGTTCGTAATTTTGACTCAATGATACGGTTTGCGCCGAGTGAATGCGCACGTGGTATTCATTCTGCTTATAATATTAAGATGGAACGAATCGGTTTCCGTGCCCAAGTTAATTCCGTTTCGCTTTTAAACCTCGTTATCGAGGATTATACGGAAATTCCACGCTGGGAAGTGAATAGTATCGTCGAGTATTTTTCCCCCAAGTTTTGCGGTTCATACTAATCGTCTATGTTGCTTTTCCCTCGATTGGAGGTGAGTCTCGTTATCGTATCTTGCACGTTGTTGTAGAGATGTAGTATAGGCTGGTATAACTAGTGTAAGCTGGTATTACCGAGCATAAAATTATCGTAGGAGCTAGAAGCTGGTTTTTTCGACATCTTTTCCTTACGTGCGAGAGAACCCGCCATCTTGGATCACTTCCGCCCGATACCGACTACCACGCCGTGCAAAGTCGACAACGGAAAACTACATCACTCTAAGTTCCGCTTTTATTTGTTTTATTTATATTTTTGTAACGTTGAGTTTTTGGGAGAAATTCCCTAGAATCTGCTGATTAATTTTAATCTAGGAAATTGGGGATTTGTGTGCGAGTATACAGGAGTTTCTTTACGTTTGTAAACATTCAATTATTTTAGTATTTTAAAGGGCGCAGGAATTCAGATTTGTTTAAGAGTAAAGAGGGTTTCTTTTGTTGTTAGGTTTGTTAATTAGTATTATATTTTATTCTATTAGTATTTTAAGAGAGGGTGGATTATTAGTACTTGTCCCTCGAATATATTGTTGTTTATAATTACGTCCAGTTTAGCTGTAAGATGCCTGTTGGAATTCCACCGCTAACCGAAGCGTGTGAACTAGCTTAGTTGATATCCTTTTCCTTTCCTTTTATTTATACATCTCAAGTGACAATAAAGTGCTGTTAAACGTCAATTACTCGGCTCAATTCAATTTTTATTTGGCTTATGTTAATTATCTCTTTCTGACTCCAGTCGTTTAGAGGTGATCCGATATCACAATTTGAGAGTGGTGTTTTATTACTAAATTTTCGAACCTTAACTTCGTTATTACCAACGAAGTGGGTTATCCGCATTGTAATTGTATCGGTTTCGTTCCTGACTTTCCGTCTACCTTTTTTTATTACTATTTTTTTAAATTGTAACGAAAGCTTTACAAGTTAGTAACAAAAATTTGGCGCCCAACGTGGGGCCTTTTTTGGTCTATTATTACGACCATATTTGTTTGTTTTTTGGCCATTGTTTAGTTCTGCGCGATTTTTCCGTTTAACGTCCCTTGTCGCACATTGTCTCGCAATATTTCCGGGAATTGCCACTACCACGCCAAGAAGCTAGAATTTATTTGCGTCCCCGTTTATCGTTCATCGCATCCTTGTATATTCCGTTTTGCTTACCTCCCTCTCACTAACTTTCACTTACGACTAATTATGGCCACATAACTAGAGAAAAGGGAGAGAAAAATGCAAACTAAGTTCCTTTTTGAGGCTTGCCCAACCTGTCACGCGCCTTATGTGTTAAATCAGAATTGTTTTCTACAGAAGGTGCCTGTTCTGTCAACCAATCAGATCCAAAAGAGATCACCCGTTCCAGAGGACCAACAAAATAATTCTCTCGAGTTTTCTCCTTTTGACAGACTGGACTAGGAACCATCAGAACGTGTTCCCTATTTCGTCTAAATTGGCCTTCAGGAGTGTCGACTGTGAATGACCTCGGCTCTTCACATTTTTTCTTTCTACAGTTCCAGGTGATCACGTGCTCACAGGTGCCGTTTTTACAAGTACCTTATCTTCTTCTTTTCAATTTGGTAACCCCATTGTTTTTCTATCATAGTATACTGCCTTGCTTTCTCTACGTTACTCTTCTTTGTTTCTAAATGTTCTTCAAATCTTAGGTTTTCGGCAAAAACTGAAAGCTGCGTTCTCAGTGTTCTGGATATTAACAGCTGAGCATAGAAAGCTATGTTACCTCTAGGTGTTGTCCTGTAATGAAGAAGTGTAATGAGTCTGTTCCGGCCTGCTTACACATGGTAAGGATACGTTTAGTTATTTTCGCTCCTGATTCTACTAGTCCATTTGACCTTGGTAAGTATGGACTAGATGTTTTGGATTAAATACCCCAACTAAAGATAAAAGATTTGAATTCAATTGAACCGAACTAAGAATTTCCAGACATACTATTACGAAAACTGATTTCAGAACAACGATTCAGCTGATGGGAATGGTACTGTAACTAATTATATATAATTGGACTAATAGTCCTCCATCACAACATGTTTCTTTCCATTGTGGTCAAAGAAATCAATGCTCACGTTCTTCCACGGTAGTGTTGAAAGTTTATATGGTTGCATTGGTTCAGGTAAATTGGCATATCTGTATATTAAACACGTATGCCAGGCTTCCATGACAGTTCTTTTTATCTGCAGACATAAATGACCAGAAAACAATGCTTCTTGCAAAACTCTTTGATCTGTCTATTTCGACACGGCCACCATGTCTGATTTTTAAGATACCTGGTCGGATTTCTTTTGGGATTATAATACTATTACTTCGAAATAAGGGATCCTCAAAGTCTATGTCATGACGATACTGCTAGTACTCTTGAACTGATTCATGTACCTACATCTTTCTTGCATGAAGGCCATTCCTTTTTACAATAGTATTTTAACATACACATGCTGTCATCAGAGTTAATTGCTTCTTACAGTCATTCTAGACGTTCTGAAGATACAGACAATGTATTAATCAACATATTGACGTGAATGATAATATCATCATCCAGTTCATCTGTGCTCGTGTCAGGCAAAGTTGCTCTAAAGAAAGTGTCCGCTATGTACATCCGTATCCCTTTTTTGTAACATACATCAAAAAGATAAACCTGGATCTTCATCATAATGCGTTACAGACGTGTAGGCACTTCGACTAAAAGTTTCTTGAATAATGTTATTAGAGGGCGATGGTCAGTTTCGACAGTGACTACTTGACCATATATGAACTGGTGAAATTTAATACAACCAAAAACTATGGCATATAATTCCTTTTCTATTCGAGCCATTTCTGCCGTGTAGCAGTCAAAGTTTTTGAAGCATAATATACAGTGGATGACCTTTCTGTAATAACACGGCTCCAACAGCAGTACTGCTTGCATCCACAGATAAAGTAATTTTCTCATTAACATCAAAGTATGCAAGGAGAGGTGCACTACTTATGAGTGACTGTAGACGATTAAAAATTCGTTCATAATTAGCATTTCATACGAATGTGGCACCTTGTTTAGTTAAATCTCGCAATTAGCTGGCTCTTGAAGCAAGATTTTTTATGAACGGACTTAGATTATTTAATGAATGCAGAAATCTCCAGGTGATGGCGTGTCTTTTATTGCTCTGACCTTTTCAGAATCGGATACCATACCTTCACTTGAGAAAATATGGCCAAGATATTTAACATCGGAAACAGCAAATACCATCGCAGTCGGGTTTATTGCTCTGACGGGAAATATGGCAGATGGGATACCTTCATTTTGAACAGACCTCGTACACATAAATAATCGTTCCTCTTCGACTTTTCTTCGAGAGAAAATTTTACTGATATCAACTAATGTTCTCGAAGCACGAAAGTCTGAAAACGAACCAATTCTGTTTCAGGATCACTAAAATCGAATCATTCCTTCCATATGGAAACGCCCAAGAACTGAATTATATCGTTCTTTAAATTTGCCAAGAGTAATCCATATTCCTGAAACGAGAAAGTCTGAAGTCGATGGATTTCAGTCGGATAACTATCAGTAGGTGTTAGCAACGATAACTATTCTTTTCTTTCTTTTTGGTTAATTTCGTCTCCCATTCGTTTTTGCTTTAGTTCCTCCTAAAACAGCAGAAAAATTCCAGAACTTTCAGTTTAATAATCATTTCATCAGAGTACCTCGAACTTATTTCAAATCTTGCGGATTTGAAAGGAATGCTTCAATTTCTTCTTGTCAGTACTGTAAATAGGTTATGTAAGAACAAACATACGTAGTTACGTAGATCTATAACTCTACACATAACAATTACCATTCTTCAGGAACCGCAAAGAATACCAATTAAATATTTTTTGTAAGGCCAACAACTCCGGTTGTTTTATTTATTATTCAACTCAGGCACTACCAACGTGTTCAGAGCGATTCGTAATATCCCAAAATATCCTTTGTAGATATACATTTTGATTTTCCTATTATTATTATCATAAACATCCGAAACTTTACAAATTTTAATTTTCATGTTATTGTTATAACTTTTCAATTTTATTATATTATATAATAATTCAAATATTCGTCTTCCAGTACCTTTAAATCTGGATACGGCGCCGCACGAAATCACCTCGTACACCCCCAAACCGCCGTTAAATCCGCCCAGTTTAAGCATGATCGCCGAAGACGAAGACGATCATCACCACACATCGTTCAGGCCGACGCCCACCTCCGTATCTCACGAGGAAGAGGCGAAATTTCGTTCGATAAATTTCACGACGGTATTCGAAGAACACGCCTACGAGAACGAGCTGACGAAAAACCTCACCAAAAAGGACGTCAAGAAGAAAGTGTTGGATTTGAGCGACGTAACGATGGACGACGATGATGAAGATGATGAGGTTGATGATGGAACGGTGAACGCCAGGATTTTAACGCCGCATCTTTCATCTAATTTACCAAATGGTTAGTGGCTTAAGAAATCAATTTCTTCCTTTTTCTTCTGTTTTGGTGTGGATAAAATTATACACATATACATCCCTGTAAGGTTTCTACTATCAAAGTCAAGGGTAGAAACATCTCTTCACTTTCTGCGTCTATATTATTAGACAGCAGTTGATACTTTTGGAATTTCTGAAGAAACTGTCAGTTTCAGAATTCCAGAAGAATCTGACATTTTCAACGTTCCTAGAGAGTGACAGTTTCAGTCAGTTTCCTGAGGAATTTGGGAACCTTCAGTATTCACAAATAGTCTGATAATTTCAAGGTTCCTAAAGAATGGCAGTCTAAATCAGTTTCTTGAATTATTTGGCAATTTTAGTATTCCTAGAAAGTCTGATAATTTCAAGATTCGTACAAAATGATAATTTAAGTAAGTTTCTTGAATAATTTGGCAATTTCGTTATGCATAAAGTCTGATAATTTAAAGATTCGTAGAAAATGACAGTTCAAGTCAGTTTCCTGAAGAATTTGGCCATTTCGGTTTCCATAAAAAGTCTGGTAATTTCAAGATTTGTAGAAAATAACAGTTCAAGTCAGTTTCCTGAAGAATTTGGTAAATTCAGTGTTCATAAAGAGTATGACAATTTCGAAATTTCTAGAGAGTGACAGTTTTCACATTCCTGAAGAATTGGTTAAGTTTAGTATTCATAGAGAGTCTGACAGCTTCAGTATTCATAGAAACTTTGGTAGTATCAATATACCCAAAAAGAGAAGAGAAAGAAATTGGGTAATTCAGTATCACTGAAGACTGTCAGTTTCGGTAGTCTTTAAGAAAACACCAGATTCAATATTTCCGAAAAACAGGCAATTTCGGTATTGCAAACGAGTTTGCTCTCAGTTTCTACATTTCTGATGGATCTCACAGTATCAGCATTCAAAAGGAATATGGCAGTTTGAATATATCTGAAGAAGTTATTAATTTTAGTATTCCCACAATAGTTGTCAGTATTTCTGGAACGAATTGGCAGTTTCAGTACCCCGCAACAGTCTGATAGTTTTAGCATGCCTAAAGAAACCGACAATTTCAATATTCCTAAAGAGTCTGGCAGCTTCAATATTCCTGTAGAAACTGACAATTTCAGTATCTAATAGTTTCAGCATTCCTCAAGGATCTGGTAGTTTATGCATTCCAGAAGAAGCTGATAATTTTAGTATTCCTGGAATATTTGACAATTTAGGTATTCCTGCAAAAATCCTTAAATTGGTATCGTTGAACAAACTAGTAGTTGCTGTATTCCTCAAGAGTCTGGCAATTTCAGCATTCCTGGAATATTTGTCCATCCTAGTATTCCTGGAATATTTGTTCGTTTCAGTATTCCTGAGAAAGCTGGTAGTTGTAGTATTCGAGAGCACTGAAACTGCAAGAAGAAGCTAGCAGTTTGTGTTGATGAAGAATCTATCAATTTCAATGTTCCCAGAAAGTGACAGTTCAGTCAGTTTTCTAAAGAATTTGATAATGTCAGTATTCCTAAAGAGTCTGGCAGTTTTAGTATCTCTAGAAAAAAACTGTCAGTTTCAGTATTTTCGAACAAAGTGGATATTCTACTACTTCTAGAATACTCACAATTTCGGCATTACAAACGAGTCTGACAGTGTCAACATCCCTGAAAGTTTTGACAATGTCATGATTCATAAAAAGCAATCTGACAGGTTTAGTGCGCCCAAATAAGTTGTTAGCCTTGTATACTTAATGCAGTTGTTACTTTCACTATTTCCGAATTTTATTAGTTTCTATATTCCTTAAGAATCCGATAGCTGCAGTATTCCTGAAGAACGTGGCGATTTTGTCCCTAAAAAGTCTGGCGGGTTCTGTATTCCTGAAGAAACTGGTTATCTTAGATTCAAGAGTACTAGAAGATGCTGGCAATATCAGTTTTCCTGAGGAAAATCAACATTTCAGCATTGCTAAAAGGAGTGGTAGTTTTAGTATCTATAAAGAGATTGGCAGTTCTAGGTTTTCTAAGGAACTCCTTCTGAAAAGCTGCTCAGTTTTCAGTTCAGTTCAGTTTTAGTATTCCTGGAGATACAGCCAGTTTTAATACTACTGAAAAGTGTGTCAGCAGTATTCATAGAGAGTTTAGTAACTTTAGTATTCCTGAAGATACTAAGCAATTTCGGCATTTGTGAGAAAAAACTAGCAATTTCAGTATTCCTGAAGGGTCAAGCGGTTTCTCTATTTCCGAGGAAACTGGTAGTTCAACATTTCTAGAGAGTTTGGTGGTTTCATCATCCCTGAAGTGTTTGGCAATTTCGGTATTCATAAATAGCTTAGCAGTATCAGTATTCCTGAAAGAGGAACTGCCAATTCCTTTTTAAGAATACTAAAATTGCCGGTTTTAGTATTTCTGAGGAAAATGGTAATTTCAACGTTGCCATTGAATGTGGCGGTTTTGGCATCCAAAAGAATTTGGTAGGTTTACTTTTCCTAAAGGTGTTGTCAGCTGTGGTAGTCGAGAAGAAGCTGATAGTTTCAGTATCCCTGCAGAATCCGGTAGTTTGAATATTCCTGACATGTTAACATTTCTGGAGAATCTGTCAGAATCAGCATTTCCGAGCAGTATGGCAGTATCAGCATTCGATAAGTATGGCACCTTCAATTTTCCTGAAGAAACTGTCCATTTGTAAATTCCCGAGGAACTTGATGATATGGACGGAGAAATGCCAATGTAGAACAATAACATACGATAAAACTAGAAATATGCTTTCTGTCATATAGTAAGGAAATTTCTTTCCGGATTAAATTATGAAACTATCGCATATTCTTCCTAAATTCTTTCTCCCTTTCACAGATTCTTGCGAAAGTGGTGGCATGACGTACGCAAACGGAGAGACGGTCTTAGAGGATTGCGATTCGGTGTGCACCTGTTCGAATGGTAAGATGAATTGCGCCGATCGTTGCGTCAGTCCTTTTATCAAGCGAGGTAGA
Source organism: Chrysina gloriosa (assembly GCA_038088585.1). Taxonomy (NCBI): domain Eukaryota; kingdom Metazoa; phylum Arthropoda; class Insecta; order Coleoptera; family Scarabaeidae; genus Chrysina; species Chrysina gloriosa. The sequence goes on along the minus strand of CM076088.1, from coordinate 78,852,985 downwards.
AAAATCGAAGATCCGCTTTGCACGGAACATCCTGGGGATGATATTTGCTGCGCGACATTGACGTGTTCGGATACAGGTAAGGTTTTCCAAAGTTAAACTCTTTGGTGATGCACGCTGCAATTTGTTTCACTTGCATTCATCCGGAAATTAGAAACAACTCATTTGATTGATTTTCGATGGCTTAAGGGGGCAGCTTGAGAGTTCATAGTCAACAGATGGCACCACTATCGAAAAACGGCACTAATTTGTTGGATACAAAAAGCATTGTTTTTAATAAAATCATTAACAAACCGAAAGTGAAAGGAATGAACTAGGGCATGGTTATATTATCAATTTCAAATATGTCGTATACTCTGAGAAAACTTGTTCCAAACATTGCAAATTTTAACCAAAATTTTGGTAAAATCGAACAAAATATATTGCATAACCTTGCTGCGATATTCTACATGTGAAATTTGAAAGAATACGAACAATTCAGTATGTATAAAGAATAATTTGTAGCGGTAAATTGAACGTATGACAGGCGTTGATTTATGAGTCCTCAAAATCCTGGTAAAAGTGTAGCCATTGTCCGATAGATGGCAGAAAATGTTATTCTAAAAATAAATGTCAACCAGAAAACCTCAACTTTTGATGCAGAAGAATTTCCTCAGATAAATATAAAGAGCTATAATGCGCCTTGTGATACATTCTTTTAGCCAACATTATGAAACAGAAAACATATCTCTGTTTCGCTTGTTGAGAGTACAGAGACGCGCGTTTGCGTTATAAAAGCCAATCAAGTCCGGAATTCAGCGCTTTGGCGTCCAGCGGTTACATAGTGGTTGTTATTGTGTTCATGTATTCTAGGCTATTATAGGTTAAGGTCTCATGTTTACCGAAACATGTATTCGCGATATTGTTTTATATGCAGAAGTAAACAACCACGTAATGGAAAAACATACTGCACTTTTTCCAAGTGAGTTTTCGTGTTGGCTGTAAAGAAAAGATGATAGTAACGACAGATTTTACAGCTTTCCAAATGCACAGAGGAGGATGGAAACAAATGCAAAACAAATTTAACATTATTCACCGTTAACATTTCGATCCAAAATTGGCGAGTTGATAGAAAAGACCGACGTAAAATATCATCAAAATATATAAATTGAGGTTACGTTATTCAAGTTATAGGAAAATAACATTCCCGAATGCCGCTAAAATTTGAATGTCTTTTCACTCATGCGCATTTCTGAGCAGTCTCGAAGAGTGAGATGACGCTTGTATTTTGTTTCACTTAGATTGCAAAACTTTCTACGCATTGCATTGATATTTATGGGTAGATCACGTACCGGGTGAAACATCTGTTGATAACTTCCAATTCCCACCACATAAGTCGCCTCCTTAAACGACAACTTCTTTTCCTTTCAGCGACGGAAGCGCTCGAAATATGCACCGCCAACAACAATACGTTCAACCGAGGCGAAACCGTAAAAAACGATTGCGAAAGTGTATGCTATTGCGGTTCTGGAGGAAAAGTCATCTGCAAAGCAAGGTAAGGTAGTGTAGATTTCTAATATAACACACAGTCCTTATTTAACGACTTTAAAAGCGATCTGTAATTGTCGCGGCTGCTTCTGGTTAAATCCACCTTTTCTATAAGTCATCGCTTCCAAAAACTGAATTGACATTGCAGGTGTCCCCCGACGAAGAAGGTCAACGAAAAGTGCGTGGAAATCCCGCATCCGGAAGATAAATGTTGCAAAACCGTCGTGTGCGACGTCAACGACGAGGATCACCAGCCGAGGAACGACGAAGAACCGACGAATCATAAAATCCTTTCGGCCGAATACACCAATTCGACCACGATCAAAATCGCTTTCTCCCATCACGATCCGGTCAGACCGCTCATCGATTTGAGCAGGGACAAGAAGAATTGGACCACGTACGCTCTCCTACCCGAAGATTACTTGTACGGTATCGATAAGATTTTCCGATACATCCGCGTCGAGAACGACGAAGACGTGGTGGAGATCCGGAACGTTCCGGAAACCGAGAATCAAATAATCGGCGATTATTGCGTCTACAAAGGCGGTCAGTACAAATTGGGACAGGAATTTAACGATTCGTGCGAGTCGCTGTGCGTTTGTCGCGCGGACGGGGTGAAATGTTTCAAAATCGACTGCCCGACGTATTCGGGCATTAATATTTTGGATCCGACGTGCGTCCAATGGGAGACGGTTCCGGCGAATTTCACGCCGGTACCTCCGCAATGTTGTCCGGCGAAGGTGAGATGCAAAAGTCACGGCGAATGCGAGTACGAGGATAAAATCTATAAGAATTGGCAAGAAATCCCGGCCAATGTGACCGGATGCGAAAAGCGGTGTTATTGCGAGATGGGCAAAGTCGAATGTCAGGGGTTTGCGCTCCGGTCGTCGCGACGCCCCCGAATACCTTACCCTGTTTACCGCATCAAGCTACGTTGACACATCCACCGGGAGAAGATTGCTGTTTGGAGTGGATATGTCAGAAGGGAGTCGAAGGTTAGTATTTTTGGGATGGAAAACGCTGAGTTGCTGCAGATTAGGGTGGTTACAAGAAATCAATTCTGGATTTTCCATCGGGGTACCCTCCTAGATTGTGCCAATAGGCTAGAAAATGTGATTGACAAAGCTTCAGCCCAATCTGGTAATGTTAACACGTGTCTCATTAAGGTTAAAGTTAGAAAAAATAGCGATTTTTCACAAAAAGATCCTAGTTTTTCGACCATTTGTTCCAGGAATCCGATTCATGTATTACTTGATAAGAAGTTTTATTCTGCAGAGGGGACTTGTGGGCAGTAAACCATGATAAATAAACATGTATCTTTAATACCCTTTCCCTCTAAATCAGTTAGAGAAGACTGATCCCTGAAAAGGTATATTTTGAAACAATAAATGGCCTTTGCCATCCATCTGACGTGATGAATAGCTCCAGGTACTCTGAAAGTAATCTTTTTTCCGGTGGAAGACGTCCTCAACATATCAGGCAAAGTTGGATGATTTCATTATAATCATCCCACGGCTGGCGATTTTTAAATTGTGAAAAAAGAAAATTTGAAATTTTATCTGGATTACTTTTTTATAGCCAGGACGTCCCTTTTTCTCTCTGGATTAACGAAAACTGCCTGTCTTCTTCAGCGATCTTGGTAAGTGCATCCTGATGAGCAATGTCAAATAAGTCGTGAAAGGTTGACTTGAAATCTTCTTCTTCGTTCGTTTTTGCAGTTTTCTCCACTCGTCATACAGTTTTGTCCAGCTTTGCGACACAACGTTTAATTTCTTTGGTTGGTATCTTTGCTTTCTCCCAAAACAGGAGAACCTCCTTTATTGTAAATCTAGCAGCTTCTCTATTGTTAAATTTAACTTTGCGCATATTATAAAATAAACTACGTAAGACTTGACAATTGGATGGTAATTTGCTGCTAGTTATTTGATGAAACATGTAACCAATTAAAAAAAGTTGATCTTTCTGCCTTGATCTCGTGCTCATTAATAATGTGGAAGTTGATGGTAGATCCATATTTCTTTAAATGTTACAAAATCTAATCGAAAGACACGGTTAAAATAGGTTGTACCTATATTATAAAAACACGTGTTGAGAGACACGTACAGACTTGTTACATAAAAATAAAAATGGGAATCCCCGAATTATAATTATTTGTCTGTACGTTAATGGAAATAAACAAACCAACACATGTACAGTGGCGAGTATTAATTGTCGAATGTTGGTCAGTTTCATACTTAAAAAAGGTTACCAAACGGTCAATAATTGAGATATTTTAACAAAAATTTAGGTGTTTGTGCTAAATTTATTTAACTCGATTATAATTGGTACCAAAAAGTGTAAATAGATGGTGTACGCTTTTTATTGACATAAATTTAGTCTTTTACGGCGACCACTACGACCTGGCCTGATAAATGTCAAATCTCACTTAATCTATTAGTTTAAGCAAAAACAAAATGTAGATCAAAATTAGTAAGAATAAAATTCTCTATCAAATAATACTCGAATCAGGTCCCTGGAACAAATGGTTTCGATTTTAAGGACGAAAAACTAGGATTTTTTGTGAAAAATCGCTGTTTTTTCTAACTATAACCTCAATGAGGTACGCGTTAACATTGTCAGATTGGGCTGAACCTTTGTCAATCACATTTTCTAGCCTATCGACACATTTTAGAGGAGTGTCCCAAAAGATACTACCAAAAAGAAATTACTATATACCTTGTAACCACCCTACTGCAGATTACGTGTTGGTGATGCGATGCTTTGTAAAAAATGCGGGTGAAAACTATAAATTGTTATTTTAGAACTTGTTTAGAGGGTTTAACCAGCCGTGAGCTAGATTAAAAGTTGTTACCTCCATCCCAACGATCCATAATTTAGCTTGGATAGTTCTTGGAATGATACAGGTCTAGCCCAGACGTCCAAACAAAGCGCTTAATTGTTTGTGCTGACTCTGTTGTGGGATATTATCTACTTCATCGTCACCTGGTTAATCCTCATTTTCGTCATGTCAACTCCCATCCCATAATCTTTGCATATGGATGGAATTTGATGTTGAAATTTATCAAAATCGACATACTTCACAACAGTTGCCAAACATGGCCCCCGTTTTATCACAGTCACAGAGTTCGTGAAATGCTATGAAATACAAACCGAGGCGGAGATTTTAGTATCTGAGACTGTGACCGAAGACCGATCAATTCCTCTGATCGTTATTGTACATTCGTAGTCCATGATAACCTTCAATAGTATTTTCTCTGGTAAAAAAAACTCATCAATAGTCTATACTCTTCACCGATAGCTTTTTCCGAAAGAAAATGTACGTCCATAGTCTCCATAGATATCCGGTCTAGGTTTAAATTCCATAAACTGAGAAAGTATACATGTGAATCCAAATACCGATAGCTTTTGCCGGGTATATACGTTTATCTATAGTCTATACTCTACGCCTATAGCTCTTGTCGAAAAATATGTGCGCCCATAATACATACTGGTATCTATTATCAGACGCATATATGCGTTCATATCCGTCAAACGCTTAAATTCCATACACCGAAGAAATTTGTGCGTCCATAGTCCACACCGAGAGTCTTTTCCCGTGTGCACACGCTGATCCATAGCCTACACCGATAGCTTTTGTTAAACGCACACTGGACTCCATAGTCCACGCCCATAACCTTCATGAGACACATATATGCGTTCATAGCTCTTCAACTAAGAAAGTATACGTATGCGTCCATATTATACACCGATAGTCGTTTGCTCTACGCATTTGTGTGTCCGTAGTCAGCCGTGGTAACCTTCATCAGGCGCATGTGTGCGCTCATAACCTCCCCGAGGTTTAAATTCCATAAACTAAAAGAGTATACACATGCGTCCACAGTCCATACCAACGTGTACAGCAAACCCACTGTACCAATTGTGCGTTCGTAGTATACGCCATAAACTACAGGGAATATAAGTGCATACGCGTCCAGGAACTGTGGACTGGTAACTAAGGTTCGAAAAATGAGGGCATCATAAGTTATCATTAAGTCGTGTAAACCGGACTGACGCTGTCACTCCTCTAAATTTTAATTTCGCGGTTTGCACGTAAGTAGGGATAAGGGGTGGAGGGACAGCGTCAGTCCGGTTTACAGCACTTAATAATAACTTATCATGCACTCGTTTGCGGTACCTTAGTGACAACCTTCATAGAACGCATATATGCGTCAATAGCTCGTACGGGTGCGTACATTCATTCTAATTCCATACTCATAACTTTCACAGGACGCGTATATGTGTTCGGATACCACCGTCTAGCTCATGGCAGGTGAAACGAATTTTGCTCTAAACAAAACTTTTGCCTTCGATCTGCTTTTGGACAATTAACTGGAAGTTCTGCCAGATACTTCAATTTACTCTTATCCCATAAATTGACAGGATGAATACTGAAGTACTGAAGTAAGAATTTCTTGAAGTAGGTAGAAAACTTGGCTAAGATTACTTAAAGTTGCCCATACTGTCAAATATTTTAATTCTTAGTTAGTTAGTTGGTAACAAAATACATAAATAAATCTAGCTAATTTCGTGGTAATAAGTACTAGAAAATGTTCAAAATACCAGTAATTTTGTCTTGCTTAAAACAGACATTAGATGCCCTACGAATTTGCTATTTGTAGCTTTCGTTCCAGCTTTCTACGCGGCTTACGTATGTAGTTCCTTTCTCTTTTTTGTTTTGGTTGCGAGCTTTTGACTGGGACTGTATCGGACTGACTAATATCTCTTCCCATATCTCTCACACACACCAGCTAGATACGTTGTATATATTTGGTTTCTAAAGGTTACGGTGTTACCACGTAGTTATTGCTTGTATATATATTTTCAAAAGAAAAATAAAATTGCGCGCAAGAGCGAAACGATAAACACCTGTATCAGTTTCAGGTAAAAAAGATCCGACCGGCGAAAACTCGAATCAAGCGGATAAGCGCAAAAACCTTTCGATTCCAAAAACGCCACGGACTCGTCCCAACTCGACCAGGTCAATACGATCCCGTCCAAGACTCTAGGTCCCCTTTCGGTTTACGAAAATCGCGCGAACGATACCGACGAAACGGAAATTCCGCAGAAATTCCCGACGATTTCCTCCGACGAGAATCATTACTTCGCGAGTAAGTCCAAACCGGTCAAGTCGAAATTGTCCCAGAAAGATGACGATACGGGCCGAAACCGCGTTCCACAAGACCCGACTTTCGTCGGGCAAATTCGCCCGAATTCGCCGCAGACTAATAAGTCCAATCGCCCGAAACAACCTAACGTTACTAAAAGCAAGATTCCTCCCTTAAATTCGCAAGGGGGAGAATTATATTCCGGGACATCCCGTCCCGGCGTATCACCCTGCCGTTTTCGAAACTAACAAAGTCCCGGGTACGACCGGGCAAATTCACGGTAACGAATCGCCGGAGGAATTGCTCCAGTTAATACATCAATACCCTCAGATCATCAACTATCCGACGGGATCGGTGTTGGAAATCCACAATTTACCTCCCCAAATCGCCCCGGGGAAACCACCCCAATATCACAGTCCTAACACGATCGGGCCGGAACATGCGAATTTACCCTACATCATCGGTGGTCATCCTAAAAACCCTATCAGTCAACCTCCCGGTATCACCTTCGAGCACATCCTTCACGAAATCACCAAGAACTCGAACGTGCCTCAGAATTCGTTCGGACAAAACGGACTTTTACCGAACAACAATAACAACAACGGACAGTTATTCATGCCGCAACCAGTTCATTTCAATGCGCAATCGCAAAGAAACGGCACGCCAGGTGGGTTGATGTCGAAATTTGACATATTTTAATACGTTTAACCCGGCGCGTGTGAACACCGCCATGATTAGACTAGAAAAATATGCGGTATGATGAGTCATCCGCCCTTTTCACAATGTAATATTATATTACAGAAGACAAAGGACAGTTGACTCATCATACCGCATATTTGCCAAGTTTAGACATGTTGATGAGGTAAGGTGTAACCCAGCGAGTCGCGCAGGATTAAACTTGTTAAACAAGTTCGAACATATATGAAGAAAGAAGAAAGGAGAAAAAGGGAAAATGCTATTAAATATTTGTTTTAGGTGGATTTCCTCCGGGGTATTTCTCCACGTTCCACAGCCCACAACAGGACGAAGTCGAGATTCATACCTTGGAAGCGTCGGATGCCCATACAGTCAAGCTGGTCTTCGATATCCCGAGGATCATCGTGGGATTGTATGGACGAGTCGAAGTCCGATACACCAATAAGGAGTATGTAGATTTATTTTTGTTAAGAACAGAACTTTTCCTTTTTCCATCTACTTCATAGTAGATGCAGGGTGAACAACCGAAAATGTCCCGGAGAACTGAAGACCCAAAATACGAACAATTTTGTCTTTGTACAGTATTTGATCCTGTTCTTTCCTTATTCTAATAGCGCGACGTTTCTTTTTTCTAAACGACGTTTTTGCAGAAACGGGAGGGGAGGGGGACGGGTACCATGTTACCTCACATTTTGGGAATCTCCAGTCTTGAGAGGATATCGAGATTGTTTAAAGTTTTCATTTGTTTTCATTCAACATTAAACCGCTCTGTTTTTGAATGAAGCGTTTGAAGCCATAGTTTGGCAACCATTGGCCCTATTTCATATAATGCAGTAATTACATCGGGTTTTACAAATTCATCCTCCATGTGCACTAAGAATATGAAGAAACGTATATAAAAAGGGGTTCCTGTATATACAAGGGCAGAGATGAGGCGGGGAGGGTGTCGTTTTAACTCACATTTTGAGAACCGCAGATCTTGAGAGGTTATCGAGATATTTGTCTAAACTTTCATTTTCTTTCATTTTACATTAAGCTGTTTTGATTCTTAGATGACGAAGAAGCTATAGTGTTGGAAGCACATTTTGAGAACCACTGATCGTACCAATCTCATCACTTTTTTCCCGTTGTCTTTCTAATGTCAAGTTCATCCTCCGTTTGCACTAAGATAAAAAAGGGAGGAGGACTTAAACAAACCTGTTGAACACCACCAATCTGAATTTATATAGATACAGAACCAATCATTTCTTCCTGCTATTTTTATAGACTGAAAAAATTGTAGCCTGCATATACAAGGGTGGATAGGGCCGAGGGGTGGTTTCAACTCACATTTTGCAAATCGCACATCTATCGAGACTTTTGTCTAAAGTTTTCATTGGATTGAAGTTGGCGTTTAGACCTATTTTGAGGATTGCCGATAGATAGCACCATGATACACCTACATTAGGTATGCCCATTTGTTCAGCGAATCGGAATCTTCTTGCACATTTGTCGATGCGTGTCATCACTAAGGTTTAAGTAGTGTAAATCGGACTTACGCCCTTACTTCTCCGAACTTTAATGTCGCGCCTTGCACGTAAGCGGAGACAAAGACCGGTTTACACTAGTTAATGATAACACGTCATCTACTCTTTTATCAAACTCTAGCCATCACTCGCCGTTATCTCTTAATCTGGCCGTCTATGTTGTATTGTTCGTTCCCTACTTTGCTACTGTATTGATTGGTATAACTACTATTTTATTATATTAGAATTTTCCAATGTGCGTCAAACGTCATACGCATGAGCATATCTTCTGTAATTGTGCCATAGATAGCACGTGAACATTCTCAGCTCGGTGTCGTATAGGTTATGTATATACCTATATATAAAATTTTACTGTTGCCAACCTCCCAAGATTGTTACCAAGTCAACATTTTATGTTACATGGTGGATATTTCCAGTTGCTCCGTGTTAATTATTAACTTTGTTCTAGCAGAAATCACGAACTAGTGAGAGACGATTTGATTGGCAGAGAGAAATCATAAACAATTTACAACTAATTTCACGGAGTTTTATTGGATCTGACTAGTTTGTGATTTCTGGTGGAACAAAGCCATTATATATACATATATATATATATATATATATATATATATATATAATTCTCTATCTACCCTAACTGGGCTATAGAAATTTTACTTCAATAAATTAGAAATGCTTGCGGTTTAGAACTTAAATTAATTAGCCACACCAGATCACCGCCAGATCGATTTAGAAAAACTCCAGATATGTGTTTAGATCACCACAAGTAGTCTTCCTCAGTAGATTTTCTTTGCATTCTCGGCTGAGGATGGGCAGATATTCCTATATTCTTTTTATCCTTGGTTACTTAACTTTGGATAAACTCTACCACCACAGGTTAATTAGAAAGCAACAAATTTTTTCAAGAGGATGTAGATTTCTTCTAGTTCTGGTTCTAATATCTCCAACAGAACGTATTTATTAGATTTTACTTTACTAGAACCAGAACTTTATAGTGGTAGAGCTAATTTCAAAAGATAAGTTCTGGGGATGGAAAGATAAAATTAGGAATATATGCTCATCCCCAATGAAGGACACAAAGGAACAGAAAGAAAAGAGAGCGTTGCTCGTCCTCCTTATTCTTCACTGAGAATGATCACTTGGTGGACGAAATACGTATTTGGATTTTTCCACAACCGATCTGGCAAGGGACCCAAGCTAATTTATCCAAAGGCAGCGCTAGGAGACATCTGTAAACCCCTCATCACACAATTATTTAATTAAATCCCGAGATACGAGTTTCATTAGTAAGGAGTGTAGCACCTTGAGATAACCAGTTGACCAATGTGATATGGTATCAGGAATACTACACCACAGTCCTTGTCATCAGTATCCCTACCCAAAGGTTCCAATCTAACCATCCGTTTTGCTATGTATTTATTTATTATTATCTTGCTGTTTCTCTTTTTTAGGGATAACGATCCGAACTCATGGCAACTCAAGTCTTCGCACCACCACACGACCTTCTAGCGACACCGCAACTAGAATTCCAACTTACCGAGCTACGACCAGATACGGAATATCGCATACAAGTCACCGTCACTTTAAGGGACATGCATAACACCCACACCAGCAAGATCTACAAGGTCAAAACGCCCAAAGAACCGCCGCCCACGACCTTACCCCCGATGATTCCCATCGAACCCGATCTGAGCGTGGCCGAGGCGAATTCCACCTGGGCGCGCATCCAATGGAGACCTTTCACCCCCAACGAGATGGAATTCATCGACGGAGTCCAATTGCGATATAAGGAGTTAGACGGGAAGATCTACGAGGCGACTCCGTTGATACACAGGGCGGTCACGTCGTACACGTTGGAAAATCTCAAATACAAGACTAGTTACGAGGTCGGAATTTTCTTCATCCCGTTCCACGATCAACGTACCGAGTTGCACGCGGATCGTTCGGTTAAATTTACGACCACGGACGCGGTGGATAGTTACGGTTTCAACGTTTCGTTGGAGATCAATCAGGTGAAGGCGACCAGCGTGGAGATCTTCTGGAGGGAGTTCCTTACCCGGAGGATAAATACGTCAATATATACAGGGCGATATATCAAAGCGATTCGGGTAAAGGGGATTATAGCAACTTTAAGGTGGCCAAGAGGGATTCCCCGTCCAAAACTTTCATTACCGATTTGAAACCGGGGACGAGATACCGGTTATGGTTGGAGGTGTATTTGACCAATGGGAAAATTAAAACGAGTAACGTGCAGGATTTCATCACGAAACCAGGATCGGTTCCCGTTTTGGGCGCGTCCACTCACGGTAAGCCCAATGTCTTTCTAACCGTTACGAAGAATTAAATCTAGATACCGCTTCGAATTGAAGAAGAAGAAAGTTCAAATAAAAACAAAATTTGTACATTTGTACATTTGGAGAACCTCTCACAGTACGCGGTCAACTGCGATGTTTATTTTTTAGACGTAGAAATGTAAACGCTAGTCAAATTCGGGTCATATCTTTAACAAGGTCAAGTGCATCGTGTGCGTTTTATCGTGTGGACGGTAAATCGTATGTGTTGACACCCTCGAGAAGAACAAACATGCAGTTGAAAAATAAAAGGGAATGTTTACCGTTTAGACGTAGGAATGTAAACGCTAGTAAAATTCGAATCACATTTGGAGCAGGATCAAGTAGATCATATTTGTTTTACCGTACGGGTTGTAAATCATATCTGTCGACATTCTTCGAACATGTGATTGAAAAATAAAAGCGAATGTTTACAATTTGGACAAAGAAATATAAATACTGGTCATATCTTTAACAAGGTCTAGTGGATCGTGTCCGTTTTGTCGTGCGAACGGTAAATGATATGTGTCGACAATATCGGGAAGAACTTCCAAACATATAATTGAAAAATAAAAGGGAATGTTTATAGTTTAGATGTAGAAATTTAAACGCTAGTAAAATTCGGGTAATATCCTTAACAAGTGGATCGTGTTTGTTTTGCCATGTGGGCGTTAAATCATATATGTCGACACTGTCAGGAAGAACTTCGAACATGTAATTAAAAAATAAAAGGGATTGTTTATAGCTTAAGTAAAGAAATGGAAACGCTAGTAAAATTCGGGTCATATCTGCGGTAAGGTCAAGTGGATCATATTTGTTTTACCGTACGGGTTGTAAATTATATTTGTCGACATTCTTCGGATATGTGATTGAGAAATGAAGGCGAATGTTGACAAATTAGTCAAAGAAATGTAACCCTAGCAAAATTTGAGTCATATGTATAACAAGGTCAAGTGGATTGTGTTTGTTTTATCATATGCCTCGCCACGGCCGGGATTAAAAAATAAAGCTGAATGTTCACAATTTCCGCAAAGAAATATAAACGCAAGCAAAATTCGGGGCGTATGTTAAGCAAGGTTAAGTGGATATTTGGATAGGATATGTGTTGTTTACTTTTGCGGCCGGTTTGTATGCCAGTATCAAACGCCGACTTCGACAACCGCCGAGTTTTTCATTTACATTTCGACGATACATAATTCAGTGCTTCTAAAGCAATACTTTTATTTGCCTACATTTTTTTAAATCAATTGTTTCTTTCAATTCTCTTACACTCCTTGACTTACTTGTACCTCATGTAATCCTATAAATAAATTTGACGCATTAGTTGCGACAAACCATGTATATCGTGAACGAGGAAAACGACGTTCTTAACACCCCACTTTTGAGACCCTTGCTCTTTCGTGGATGTTTCACCATCTTTCATTATATCGTGACTTAATCGTTCCGATTATCTCCACCAACTTTCTAGGCCAATCGAAGATAAAATTGAAATTTAAAAGTTATATTCTTTTACTTGTTATGGGGCGTTCGTACTTCACCATTATTATTATTAACCTTTAGTATAACTGCGAGTGTCAATGAGATCTGTTGTGTATACATGTACGCTGCCGTAAATACTATATTGCAGGTTTCTAGGTTTGTATTAAGTTAAGTTTGCATACGTCGCGAAAACGACAAATGTTTTATTTTATGTGTAAACTTTTATATGCCTGCCACTGGCTATTGGCGTAAATTGAGCAGGTCTAATCATTATATCGTGACCTAATCTTTCCGGATTTTCTCGACTACTTTTTTAGACCAATTGGAAACAAAATTGTTTATTTATTATGAAATATAAGCTCTAAATCTCAATTTTGTCTTTAGTTGACCTAAGAAAGTGCTAAAGGTAATCCGAAAGACGTCTCGAAGGATTAAAAAAGAAATTAAAAATTTTCTTTCCAGATAAACTATCCGGTGACATTTCAGAGGAACGAGGCGACTATTACGGCCCACTAGTCATTGTAGCAATTTTAGCCACGATAGCAATCCTCAGCACTCTAGTTCTATTATTGATACTGATCAAGAGGCATACCCAGAACAAAGCTTCCATAACGCAACCGCCCAGGGTTAGTCAGTCGGCGTACGATAATCCGACGTATAAAGTGGAAATACAGCAGGAAACGATGAGTAAGTATCGTCGTCTTCACGTAGAAGGAAACCGTTTTGTATTCCAACTTGCACCCGCTAATTTCAATAAAACTTTTCGAGTTTAGGAAACCCATAATCTTCGGTTTCTCTAAAATTTCTCTTCTCGGAGTTATTAGAAGGGATTTTTCTGAACTAGTGTTGCATCAGAATAAGAATTTCTTGTTTAAACTAAAATAATTTTGGAACGGAGAGACGTTTAACTTTTCTTTCATTGTCTTTTATAAGTTTGTTCACGACTTTTCCCGGTCATTTCAATATTAAGTACAGGAAGAGGACGTCCACGTCTCTTTTACTACCAATTGTTGTTGAAAGTTCAGGCTTTGAAACTTAGTTTCGCCGAGTTTAAAAACAATATCCATTTGCACATCACATTGATACGTAATTGTAATTTTAAACGCCCGCGATGCGTACATTAACACCGACCATTGCTGGCCGAAAATGCCGCTCATCTCGACGTTCTCGCGCCCGTGTGCCAAAGACCGTCGGCTATCCCCGATTTAATTCGCGTATGAATTTGTTTGTATTACAAAGAGATACGCTGCAGAGACGACTTTCTCGAAAATTACGGGTGCGTTGCGCTTGCGATTGTATGATTGTACAGCTGTGACATGTTTAATAGGAGCAAATAATTATTAAAATGTCAGTTACGCGTGATGAAATTATGGATAATTCATATTTTTAATGAAATACTCAATAAATGCTAAATGCTAATATTTAAGGCTTAATGCCTAAATTGACGATTTATTCTGGTGGTTCTGCAGCTCGGCAGCACTAATAGAGGAGCCGCCCCTGATAGCAGTCAGACAACTTTCTTGGACAACTAAATAAAATCGAGAACGTACTAAATTCTAGTAAATGTAAGGCGATAGCAATGCCATCTATTAGACTACAAAAGAACAAAATTACGTTTCGTACTTATATCGAGAGATGTCGCCAGTGCTAGCAAGGTTGATGCGTTCTATAATCTATTCCATTACGAGTTCGGGGTATACGATTTATGGAAAATTACATCTGTTGCCGTTGCGTCATTGTTAGGGATATCTAAAAATCGATGTTAATTGCATAAAACACACAAAAGCTTAAAACAGAAGGATAGCTTTCTGTAATTTGTACCAGGAGGTCGATAGCCCGTAAAGACGTATATTATCATCTCGACGTGGAACAGGCTATAAAGATAAATGCTTGTAAAATGCTTCCCTGTATTTTGAATAACGGCAATATAAAGGGGGCAACTCAACATCGTATCGTAATTTCTGAACGTGGACGACAACTTTTAAGTTACATTAAAAAAATTGTATAGAATACAGAACCTGATTCTTTTTATTAAATTTCCTCTCGGTACGGGAAATACATAGTTTCCTAATGTGAAATATTTTTCCTATGCAAAGTTGGTAGTAAATTACGAATAAAAATGTAAGAAATGAAAGAAGAAATGTACTTCAAGTTTCTATTTTTGAATCAGGGTGTGCGAGTTCAAATGCAAAGCTCTCCGATTAGAACGAAGTGATTTGACAATATTTTCTTATTCTTTTTCAGATCTATGAAGGCGTGAAATATATTTTTGTACATAATTTATATATTTTATAGTTATAGACGTTTATATTTTATTAACAGTATTGTAATTTGTAATATAGTAAATAAAGTAAGTAATTTAATAAATAAACACGAAACACGAAACACGAACTTTGCTTCTTCGTACACCTACAACTTTATTACTCAAACGTGTGGAAATACAATGTTTATTGGATTTTCATCAGACATTACAATACATACAATAAGTTAAAAAGCTTAAGAATTCGCATTTGATCACAATTAGTCTGTTTCTTGGTGTTACTTCATGACTCAATGACAAAAACACCTCACTATTTGACCCCACACACTCTATTATTCTAATATTTAGGACTATATAAATGACATCTTAAAGATACAAACATGCATAAACATCTAATATTTCTTCATCATCATCTCCTGGAATACATAACTGATTTCCAGGTTCTCCCACATATCCAATTACGTCCCCCCTCCCTCACCCAGTTTTCGAAATGATTTGTGGAATTTGAAGAAATTCCGAAGAAGATTGATGTATGTCACATTTCTATGAACCTCTCTCGCAGAAATATTTTGATTAACATTTATGTTTAGATTAAAAGTCATTAGAAAAATTCGGGGCAAAGGGAAAGATAGGATCTCGTCTGTTTCAGAATAATTTATAAACAGGATGATTGTAATCTTACGGAAACGTCAAGATTGCGGGGACTTTTCTACGAACTGTATTACCTAGTTATCTCCTGAATTGAGAATCTACCAGAATTTGAGAAAATTCGGAGAAAGAATGTTTTGATTTACGCCTTCTGATGATTCTCTTTAAAGTCAACAGAAAGATTCGGAACAAACAAGTCAGGAAATTATGAAAGGGATGAATGTAATCTTGATTTCGCGGATTCTTCTAAAAACTTAGAAGGAAATAAGTGTTCTACCGAGGTTTCTCTTAAATTTTTGAAGAGAATTTACAAACATTTGACAAAATTCCGAGAAGGGAATGGATGGCAATCTGATCAAAATGCGAAGATACTGGAGGAGTTTCATCACGAAAATGTTTTGATTTACGCCTTCTCGAAGGTCTTCAGAAGGACTTGTAAGGAAAGGCAGAAACTCCTACGTTTCGGAAAGACGAATGTAATTTGACGGAAACATGCAGGTTATCTTGGGTAGTTGGAGGAATACAAAATCGTTCTGACTTACGTTTTTCTAAGTCATCAGCAGAATTCGGGACAGAGAAAAAAAACGGAACTCATCTGTCTCAGAATAATTTAACGTCAGGATTTCGTGAATTTTTCAAAGAAATGGTAAGGGTTTATCTAGATTTTTCCTAAAATCTTTGGAGAGAATCTAACATTCGAGAAGAGGATGAATGTAATCGGATCGAAATATCGGTATACTGATGACTTTTATAACAGAAATAGTTTTATTGGCGCCTTCTCGAAAGTGTTCAGAAGGATTTGCAATAAAGAACAGAAACTCGTCCGTTTCGGAAGGATAATCTTACCGAAACTTGCAGACGAAAACCACTTTCATGTCATGAAATTTTGATCAGGTTACAACCATCTTCTTTTTTGCCAAATACTTGTAGATTCCCTCTAAACATTTTGGGAAAACCCTAGGTTGAACCTAGCTTTACAGGTTTTTTTTCTTTCTCCAAAAACGTTGGAAAGATTTAGGTAGAACACTTACCATTTCAAGTTTTGAGGAAAATTCGCGGAATCTTGACGTTTCCCCTTTGTGAATTATTCTGAGACAGAGGTGTTCCTATTCTTTTTCGTCCCGAATTTTTTCGATGACTTTTGACAAAATATAAATCGAAACATTTCTATAAGGGAGAAAATTGATACCTTAGAGCTTCATGGCACACTCATGATTCGTTCTAATTTGACCCGCATCGTATTATGTCGTGGAACGAATCGTTGAGCGTTTCAGTAATCATTATCCAGTGACCACTATTTGTTTGAGATAGACATTTTTGGGACAATGAGGATAGTCGTAGTCGTATTTCGAAACGACAAGTTCAATACTTGAAAGCATTCACATTCTTCCTTGACCAGGATGGATGTAATATTAACAAAACGTTAAGGTCCTGTGAAGTATATTCAAGACCTGAATATTTATTATCCTCGATCAAACGCTCAGGAATTTATTTGAGATAAGATGCTGAAGGGATTACATGTACCTATAATCTTATCGAAACGTAGAGTTCCTGAAGATCCTGTCTAGCGTTTGAAAGGACCCTCAATTTTTCCCAGCTGTAAGCTCCCCAAAAATTTATCTGCTTGGGGACCGCTTTTACAATCTCCGAATATAGCTTGTGCTATAATGCATTCAGTCTAAGCAAACAGTAAATTGCAGTTACAACACCGGCTTTTGGAATAGGAATAGGTACAATGCCTTCATATAGAAGATATTTCTAGCACAAGCTTATCTGGACATGGGACATGGGAGAACTTGGAAATCCGAAAAATACATCTCTCAACATCCTCACTCCTTCTTCTCCACGACCTCCGACTTCAATTTCTCAACCAACGCCCTGCGAATGGCTAGTTCTTGTTTCTCCGCGGGAGCAGCGGCTCCTTCCAGAATCGATTCGGCTGCCTTTTTCGCCGATCTCGGACGGATGCTACTTTTATTTTCCTTGTCGACTGGAGGATTGTCGATTTGAAGATGTTTTTTGCGAACTTCCTTCTTTAATGCCACCAACTTATCTCTTTGCGCCCGCAGATATTCTTGACGTTTCTTCATTTCTTGACTGTCGACCTAAAACGCGACGAAATTCGTATTTAAATGTACGAAAATTTCGGCGGAAATACCTCGATGATTTTGGTTTTGGAGACTTCCGGTGAGACGGGGCGTTCGATTTCCTTTTGTATGTTTGTTCTCGGAGCTTTCGGCGGTAGATTCTGGGCGGAGTTCTCGAGTGTCTTTTCGATTAGTATTTGGTTTTCTTCTGGATAGAGGTGATAATGAGAGAAAGGTGAGAATTGTTGGGTGTAGGCTTTTACGGACCATATCCAATGAATTAGTGGCTTCCGGGTGTTGCTATGGTCGTTTATTAAAACTTGACGTTTTGCTGCTCATACTCTGAGCTTCTTCAGAAGTTCTCTATAGGCTAAAGAAACGTCAAGTTTTAATAAACGACCATAGCAAATCCCGGAAGCCACTAATTCAAGGTGAGAATTATCGAAGATAAACTTACTATAAGCTTCTTGTAGTTTCTCTTCTAAAATGTGTTTCTCCTCCACGAAATAATTCTTGTCTAAAAGCGATGGATTCGTCTTTTTCACCGCCACTCTCAGGACCGAATTTCCTACTTTGCATTTGCAACACATAGAAAAATAAAAATCCAAACAATTTCGTGAAAAACTAAGGATAAAATACACTCACTCTATGACCTCCTCTAGAATCTTATCCTCCAAGACGAATTTCTTTTTCTCCGGCGTTCTAGTCTGACTTCCGTGCGCCACTTGCTTATCCGGAAGAAAAACGGCCGGCGTGACACCGTACTTCTGTTCGATCAACTCTAACGCTTGCAATTGCAACTCCACGTTCTTCTGCGTCATCATCCGCTTGAACATTTCGTAGTCGTTGGCCGCCCAAATTTGCTCGAAAATATTCTAGAAAGAAGCAAAGCAGAGAAGTGATGTAATTCGACGAAACTGGTGATCAAATACTTGATCGAAACGCAAAGTAATTCCGCCCTGCGTTCCTTTGGCGCAGGCACTTTCGAATTGCTGCGGCGTAATTCCGATGTCGTCCATGAAATTGCCCAGCATAAAATCGACCTGCGAGACAAAAGAGAATTGGCGATTTGCTTCGTTGATTCGGATTTCTTTTTTTCGTTCTGTATTACATTACCAAATTTTTGAAGTCGTTGAAGACCTTGTGATACTCCACGTTTTCGGAGACGTTAGGTTCAAAAACTGCAAGAAAAGAGGTTTTTGTTTGAATAAGTTTCGAGATAAAAACAGAGGCGAAGAGGAAATGTAAGAAACATCTTTATTATGTCCGATTTGTAAGGTTATCGGATGTCCGTTTCGGTTAGAAGAAGCGATCATCATCTACGATGAAATAATGAAATGAATCAAAGTTTGAGCATTGCCAAAGAAGCCGGTTGTTTGGATGGTGAAACGTCGGAATCCCCTAGTGAATCAGACAAGCTCGAAGAGATACTTTGGAAATTCCATAACCAATACCATCACGTAATGCGTATTTTTTGAAGTTTTCTTCCTTAGAAAAGCTCAAGCTTAAATTATACTGGTGCACCACCCCGTTCTAGGAATTTAACTCTGGTTCAGTTGCATAAATCTCATGCAATTTTAGATGAAAATTGACGAAGTAAGAGGATTATAATTTTGGAAATATTCCTCGTAGATAGAGTCTGCCACAAACTTCAAGATGGTGATACCTTGAATATTTCATATTCAACACCATCACGTAAACTCGTAAAGCGTATTTTTTGACATTTTTATTTGAAAAGCTGAATACTAATTTACATATGGGGATGTGTCAAATATTCCAGGAATTTGGCTCTGGTTTAATTGCATAAATTTTTCGCAAATTTTGATGAAAATTGACGAAGTCGAAAAATCATAGCTTTGGAAACGTCCCTCGTACATAGAATCTGGCACAGATTTGATGGTGTTGAACATATCTTGGATTTTTCATGTTCCACTCCATCACGCAATGCGTATTTTTGAAATTCTTTTTATTTAAAGCTTAATACTATTTTACATATGGTGCACCACCCTTTATCTTTGATACGAAGGATATCTCGAATGTTCTAGGAATTTGGCTCCAATTTAGTTGCATAAATCTCTCGCAAATTTTGATGAAAATTGATGGCATAAAAAAATCATGGCTTTGGAAACGTCCCTCGTACGTATAATCCGGCATAAATTTGATGGTGTTGATGATACCTTAAATTTTCCAAATACAACGCCACCACGTAAAGCGTATTTTTTGACATTCTGTTTGGAAAAGCTTAATATTAACTTATATATGGCGCACCACCGTTTGTCTTCGATACAAGGAACCTTTTGAATGTTCTAGAAATTTGATTCTGAATCAGTTTCACAAATATTTCGTAAATTTTGATGAAAAATTAACAAGTAAAGAAATTATTGCTTTGGAAACGTCCCCGGTATATAGAGTCTGACAGGAACTTGAAGATGGTGATACCTTGGATATTCCATGTTCAACGCCATCCCGTAAAGCGTATCTTTTGACATTTTTTTTTTTTTGGGAAAGGCTGAAGACTAGATTGCACATGGTGCACCTTCCTTTGTCTTTGATTCGAGGTATCTTTCGAATCTTCTAATTATTTGGCTCTGGTTTAAATTACGTAAATTTTGGATAATTTTGATGAAAATTGACGAAGGGACATAATTATAGCTTTAAAAACGTCCCTCTTACATAGAATCTGGCACAAATCTGATGGTATTGATGATACCTTGGATTTTCCACGTTCAACGCCATCACGTGAAGCGTATTTTTTGATAATTTTTTTGAAAAACTTAATATCAAGGTGAACACTTGGTGCACTACGCCTTGTTTTTGATACGAGGTATGTTTCGAATGTTCTATAGGAATTTGGTTCTGGTTCAGTTGCGTAAATTTTGATGAAAATTGGCGAAATAAAAAATTACAATTCGGGAAACGTCCCTCATACATAGAACATGACACCCACTTGATGATAACAACTTAATACCAGCAAAACGCACTAATCCGAATTAATTCAAATTTAGCTTAAATAAGGATAAGCTAGGCGAAATAATAAAGGAAATACTTAGCGAATTTTCTTCGATGAAGCTTTCAATGGGAGCGTTCCAGATCGGGCCGTTTAAGAAACAAACCAACGAATCGAACACCCAGGCGCTTTCTTCTTCTTCTTCCATTTTTCCAGATCGTCTTGCACCGCGAAAAAGTAACTGAAAACGTAGCAGGAATCCTGCCGAGTTTACCGCAGGTCATGTGTGTATGTGTTTCTAACGTTTCGTATCTATAGTAACCGATTCGTAACGATTTGAATTGACCGCAGTGCATTGAGCGGGTAGACCTTCTACATACGTAAGTAGGTTTTCTTTTATTCAGTTGAAACTTATGAGAATGATAAGGAAAACTACGAAGGAAAAAATAGTGCTGGGTGGTAGGACGATGCAATTGCAAATTTTTATTTCTTTTGGGAGGGGAAAGTTCTCACACCATTTTTGCTGTTTTATTTTTATTCGCATTTGCAGAATCAGCTTATATAAATACCGTATACGCGTTTCACGCTTTCACCGATCATCAGTACGGCTTTGCGAGAGATGTAACTTTCGTATACAAATTTTATGTATATATACAAAGACAATTCTAATGTTTGTACCTCTATGAGAGGATTTAATTACCATTATAATTTGGTACATATAATAGAATAATTCTTAATTGAATCCTCTCATAGGTACAAACATTAATATTCATCTTCTTTATAAATAATTATGAGGTGGACGAGTTTTTGTTTTTCTTTTTATCCCGAATCTTTCCGATGACTTTTCAAAAAATATGTATATATAGATCAAAACATTTTCGTGAGGGAAGTTCATATATACTTGGCGTTTCAATCAGGTTACATCCACCTTCTTCGGAATTTCTTCAAATTCTTGCAAATTATCTCCGAAACGTAGGTAAAACATTTATACATACAAATCCGAGGAAACTTGACGTTTCCATAAAATTACCACACACTCTTCTTTAAAATTCTTCTGGGACAGATGAGTTTCTTACATAGTTTTTAAATAAGTTACAAGATATATACTTATATATAGACTTAACGTTTTCGTAAGATGTCACACCTGTCCATCTTCTTCGGAATATTATCAAGTTTCCACAGATCCTTTCGAAAACTGGAAAGAAACGTAATTCGAACTAAAAGAAACTGGAAATTCGTTATGTATTAGCAAAGGTCACAAAAAATATTAGATATTTTTAGAAGTAAGTAATTGTTACGTACTTCTCCACACAATATGTTCTAAAAGGACGAATATCAAAGACTGAAGTTTCATTCCTCCAGGTACCTTAAAATACAGACTACAGTGGAACCAGATGAGCCAGGAAAAAGTGGTTGTCAGTTTATCTCCAGAAGTAGAACCTGTTAATAAGCAGGAACGATCTGGTAAGGACAGCGTAAAGATGTGGGTCGGAGCTGAACTTCTCGGCAGAGGCATCTGAAGAACTATCTAATGGCATCATGAATATGGCCGCCATTGATGCATTAAATGCGATAATTAAGCGTTTCTACATCGGCGAAGCTAAGAATTAGATTATTAGACGCCGATTCCTCAACCCCACTCACGTGTGTTCTGCTCGATGGACAGACCTCTCCAAGTAAATCTTCATTTCATATTCCCTTCCATCGAACACGTTATGGCCAAAATAACCCTTTGCATAGAATGCTGAATTATCTGAATTCCTTGGAAGGTGTTCATGGGTTTCACAGTTCTTTCGCCTGCTTCACAAGACACATCATAGATAGTCAGTCGAAACTATGGTCAGTGTTTGCCTAAGATTTAATTTATATATTATGTACGGTTGGGGTTGTACTTATTATCTTGATGCTTAGCTTCTAAGTTGTCACTCTTTCATTGTAAAGCTTCATCATTATTATTATTATTATTATTATTATTATTATTATTATTATTATTATTATTATTATTATTATTAAGATTATACTATTTAGAATTTTCCTTAAGTACTAAATAAATAAATAAATAAATAAATAAGTAAATGTAAATTATCGTAAGGGAAAAATATATTTAAGTTATGAGTTTTTGGTTTTCGTTCTCCGGTTTCTCCCTGGGATCCATTTTCCTAAACTTACAGCACACCAATTGCTATGTTTTATCAAATTTTTGGTTTTAAATTTCGAAAATATATCAAATAACAAAGAAAATGAAATCACTGTGAATAATGTCACAGCACCAAAAAGAATAATATGATATTCCAATTACTCGATAAAGGAAACGTGAATGTGTTTATACTGTTTGTAGGTATTGAGTAAACCGCAATACTAGACCACAGAATAAGAATTCTGTGACTGGACTATGACGTTAACCCTTCTGAAACGTTTGTCCTGTAACACACACATGTTCTCTGAAAATGCACATTTAGAAATAATTGTACACATTTCTGTGAAATAAATTATAAAACTGAAATTACCATAAAAACGACTTTACACTAAAACTGATCAAATTCACAGAAAGTGAAAATGGCAGCTAAATCAAACCTATTATATTTTGTACTAGGACCTGTGATTAAATCATACGCGTCACATAGAACCCTAGTACTGTCAAAATTTTCTAAAGAAAACGAAGTGAGGTTGACAACCGTCATCAATCGAGGTTCGTCGTGGTTTTGTGCGGGTTCCAGAGTCCAATTCGTGCGTTAAAAATGTGTGCGATAAGATTTTTAGGCAGCATGTAATACGTGAAAGAAACAACGATATTCGTAAGATGAATGATGATAGACTTGCGCCACATCGGAAATATCAGTGATGAACAAAACGGTGGACATATCTCCGGTAAATAACCGACAAGGAGGTCTTCACTGCAGTAAAGATGCCCTAACCGACGTCTTCGGATGGTTTCTGCAAGTTCTCCTTGCCTGCTTAGCGTTCACATGTTTAATAGGTAATAACTAAACGTTTTTAATGGGGAAAGGGGCCTCAGATTTAAAGGAGTTTTAGCGAAGCGATTTTGTGAACCTCGCCACGAACGGAGATCTTGGCTGATTTGGTTTTACGACACGTCGAAGCAGGGAATGGGTGCGTTAGCCATACACTTAGCGAACGTCTGGTTAGCCGGACAATATACAGGAGATCCATGTACCTGGTAGGAAGATCCGTTGATATTAGCTTTATATGTGTTTGCCTTCCCGTAGGTACATCATAAATTTCCTATTAGATTCGTCCTTGGGATTGTTGATTGTGTTCGTCGGGATTAGATTATCTCAATATTTAGCTAGACGGAAAGGATGGGAAGCTATTAATTTCGGGAGTACGGTATAAAAATTGAATCGGTGGTTTAATATTCTTTGCCATGACTAATTTAATGATCAACACGTAGGTAAGCCTCCGTCCATGAATGCTTGGCTTGCTCAATGTTGCTTGTATCTCGGCCTAATGATAATCGTTAAGATAACCATCACCTTGTTCATGCAGTTGGATTTCTGGGAGAAAGTGAAGGACTTTATCTTGTCGCCGATAAACAATCCGAAAGTTGAATTAGCGTTCGTGATGCTTATCATTCCATTTTTCGTAAACGTAAGGAACTTTTATATATTTGTGTCTCCTTCTCGGTTTGCCTTACTCCAGATCGTTTTTAGATACTGATGTTTTGGGTGACCGACAATTTCTTAATGCATAGAAATCGGAAAAGGGTGCATCGAACGCGCAGAACGAGCACCGAGCAAGGTCTATTGAACCGAGTGAAAATCCAATATCGTTCCATTAGGAGGTCGGATAAACGAAGAGACTCGGAAAGCGATATTTTGTTATCGGCCGATGAAGAGCTGCTAGATCCCGATGATATACTACAACGAACACCAACCAAACCAGTTGTTACTTAAATATGTAAGTGCTACATGTACTTTACAGTGAAGACCGATTAGGGGATACGTCTTGAATTTGCAGAACATATAGTTTTTAATTTCTTACGTATTGGTGCCAAATATTTTCTACTTCACATCCTTTTATAGCAAGTAATTTTTTTTTCGAACGCTTTGTAGTCTAGTCTATAACACATTAGCGAGATAAATAGGTATAGGCACTCTTGCTTTAATCTGAGCGGAATAGTAAATCGTGGGAGGGTTGATGGTGGTGGGTTTGATATTGAAGTTAGGAACAATTGGTCGTTAAAATATTTGCGTAGTATTATTGCGGGAACGCACTCACATTAAAGTTAACTTAAGTTAAGCAAGAAAATGCAGTTTGGAAGAATTTAATCTTGAATTTAGTATCGTGTAAAAACCCCCAACAATTTTTAAAACTCATTTCCCACACTTGCCTGGAGATTTAAAACAATTATTTTCGCAAGATTTATTTGGTGAAAAATGCACTCCCTTAAAACAATTTTAAAAATTTTAATGCGTTTGGAATTTATGAAAATCCCCGAAATTTCGGGCATTTGAAGGCCAGTCTTGGTCCAACATCTGAAGGGCATTATATCCACGCCACGCCAGTCGTGTGAAAAATGCATAGGGAGGGAAATAATTTTCCCGAAGAATTAATTTGAATTTGTTTTAAATTGTAAACTTACAAAAATCAGCAATGAAGATGAGTGGAATGTCATCAAAAAGTGTCTGATTGCCAATTTCTTTCAGTAAGCCCGAGGAAGGTTCGGAAAACTACCATCCCGAAGTAGTTGATCCTTAATGGTAAGTTTAGAGTGATGTAAATACCCGAAATTTTTGAAATCGAATACCCACACTTGCTTGAAGGTTTTTGAAACAAATGCATCCGCAAAATTTATTAGGAAAAAAGGTATATATTTTTTTGAAAATAAAATTTATAATGCGTTTGGATTTCTGTAAATCCCCGAATTTTCTCAAATTGAAAGCGACAACCCTTGGTGGAACATCTGAAACCAGATTACGTCTGCATAAGTGGTAAATTCATGAAAAATGCAAAAAATGGAAATAACTTTCCGCAAGAATTAATTTGAATTTGTTTGAGACTGTGGAAATCCTCGAAATTTCCTAACTTATCGTTAAAATCTGCAGTTACGAAGAGCAATGATAGTCCCTGAATGCCAATAATTTCTCTTAAAAAAATTGAATTAAAAAAATTATTATTATAATTTATGCGAATGTCATACCCAATAGATTTTTAATCGTGTAAATCCCCGTAATTTTCGAGAGTTTGCAGCCACCGATGCTTCGTTAAGGGCTTAGAACAAATTGTATTCCCACAAATCTCATTAAAGTTCGAAAAAGAAATGTTTAACCAAGTTTCCTAAAACGTCTAACAGAAATCGAAAAAGCCCCCGAAAAATGTTTTTAATCTGTTTAAAATCGAAATATCAAGCAATATCTGGGGATTAGAATTATATCATTTATTTTTGAACGAAACCTCCATTTTGTCGTCATTAGATATGAATGATCCTAAAGATGACGAAACAGGTGAAATATACAGCCTAACCATTTACTCGTGTGAGGAGTGGGGATCGTAACAGCGGAAAGTGAAACGGCATTGAATGAGTGAGATAGAAATAGAATGGAGATTTTTCAAGTAAGGTTCGACAAACCAGTGCTATGGTAGGTCGTCGATGCGAAGCCAGTGGAGAGTTTAGTCATTCGATAGCAGTGAAAGTGAACGGTCGTTCGATTAGTATTTTGTCGCAATGGACATCAAGACATCGATTAAAGATAAGAATATATTATTTTTTTAATGATACCTACTGTATCTCACGAACTTACTTTTGCTCGGTACGCCTCTGACGTTGTACTCGTTTGTCGAACCTTAACGATAAGTTGCGTATTTAGCGATAACGCACGTTGGAAAATTCCAATATAATTATACGAGACGATACAGTAGTGGTGTAGATAGGCGACAACACAACATTGGCGGTCAGATCCGGAACTAGCCTGCGAGTCAAGACTTGAGTTTGTTAAAAGGTAGATGACGTGTTATCATTAAGTAGTGTAAATCGAACTGACGGTGACACTCCTTCAATGATAAGTTGTCATTGATAAGTTAAAAATAATAAAATTCGGAGGAGTGACAGGGTCAGTGCGATTTATACTACTTAATGATAACACGTCATCCACCTTTTTGACAAACTCTAGTGACGACACGCATTAGCAAATACGCAAGAAAAACCTATTTTGGTGTTCCGATGACTAGTCTGGGCAAACAGCGGTAACGACGAAATAAGTTACGACAGTCTACATATATACATAACTACTCGCATACAGCATCGATTTAGTACTGTCTAGAGTGGGGAGTCGGCGATGCTGTCGTAATTTATTTCGTAATTGTACGCTGTTACTGATGTTTGCCCAGGTTACCGATGAGCATACACAGTGTTGTTGTATCATACCTAGGTCTGTTGTAGATGCTTATAAAGTGACATTTCCTCTTAATTGCGCAATGAATCCCCGCACCGCTCAATAGTAAACGGTTAAACGGTTTAAAATTCACTCATCTGTCGAAAATTTTACGAAAAAATTATGCAAACTATGCAAGTATTTTATAGGACGGTTTTGTTCCCCCATCGCCTCGCAAGAAAATGATATTCCGCGCAATCACCCCGAAATTATTAAAATTGCAAAAAAAGAAAAATAAAGAAATAAATCGTTACCGATTCCATCGACTGTGATTCAAAATAGACTGAATAAATTTTAGAGAGCATTTCGTAAAATTTACACGCGCACTCTTCGCTTTGGCACTTGATTTTCGGACGAAACCAGTCCGAGAATGCGGGTAGTTTTGATCGTCCGGCCTTACGTATATGTGATGCAAATTCGAGATCGATTTCTTCTCCGGCGATATCGTCGATATTATTACTATTGTATGTACCTACTAGTTTGCCGCTCCCCGCCGTTATATGACAAACGAAAAGAAAATTATATCATTTTTATAAATATGTATTTTTAGGGGATAATTATAATATTATGGTTTTAATGATTGTCAATCTACCAAGCTGTGAATGCATATAGCATATCGATACTTCTTTGTATTATGTATTATTATATTTTTACTAGCACCTTCTTTTCTTATCAACGAATCTTTATTATTTCACCTTTATATCTATCTTTTTATATTCGATCTGATCGATGTTGTAGAATGCGAGTATAGTTGTAAAACTAAACGATCTTTCAATTACACTCGCCGGACGCCGTAGGTAGCTGATGATATGTATTATATGAAGGAAACTGGTAACTGAACAAACGGCTAATTTCGTTTATCGCATTTATATATTTTGTATTTATTTTTTTCTCATCTGAACTATTTATTGGCTTTTACCTACACATGTTTATTACGGCACCAACTCCTTGCATCATTCACAGTCGTCGATAAGTCGTCACCAAATACTATAATACATACATACATATACGATAGATAGGTTTATTTATTTATTGATCGATTGTTTGTTTTGTTGAGAGAGGAATTATGAAATTTGTAAATTGAATATATGTCATTTCATCCTTATACGAGAAATAAGAAGGAGAATAATACAATTTATTTTAGTAAGTTGTAGTTTTATTCCGACCACATCCCGCGAAGACAGGATCCAGTAGTAAAAACGGTAAGTTCGAGCTTAAATATTATTGCTATTTGAAGAGTCCTGGTAAGCACTTGTGAAGACGAGATGATCTCTGCTCCGTAATAAACTCAGAATAAACGAGTAACCAATCAATAAAGTTGAAAACAGCCTCCTTAACACCCTCCCTAAAAACACTAAAATAATTGAATGTTTACCTAAAGTAAGTAAACCCCTGTTTACTCGCATCCAAATCCCTAAATTCCTAACGCTAAATTAAGTACAAAATTCTAGGGAATTTTTACCACAACGCGTCAACAAAAATATATAATCAAATAAAAGCGGGAGTTAGCGGATCATTATTTCCTGTTGTCGACGTCCGGCGTCCGTACGGCGTGGTTTTCGGTATCGGGACGAAAGTTGCCCAAGATGGCAGGTTTTCTCGTACTTGATGTAAAAATGTCGGGAAACCAACAACCTGAAGATTAATTCGACATCTGGCTCCTACGATAGTTCTCAGATGTTCTCGAAAATAAATCTTGGGATATACTAGTTATCCTAGCCTATACTGGCTCACACTAGTTTACTAGCCTGCACTAGTTATACCAATCTATACTAATTCTCTACAACAACGTGAAAGATACAATAACGACATTGTAATTAAAAAAAAAAAAAGAAAGAAAGATTCACCTGCAATTGAGGGAAAAGTAACGTGAGCGATTAGTTTGAACAGCAAAACTTGGGGAAGCGTAACTTCTAAATTCATTCAATGATACTATACAGTTCCCAACGTAGAATTTCCGTGTATATCCGCTAAAAAAGAAAACGGAATAAGCTAGTCACGAAAATTGATCTGTTTCCACTTAACGTTAGAAACAGAATCCCCGCACACGCATCTAACCGGCGCAAGCGGTATTACAAATTTACGAAAGCGGTATTACAAATTTACGAAAGCGGGGCGCCATCTACGGCAAAATTTGGGACGAGAGACCAAAAGTAATGATACAGAAAACTGTAGCACAAGAGCAACCGAATATATAGAATAGTCAGCAATGAGCGCAAAAAAAAAAAGAAAATAACACTATATGGCACCAACATCTTTGCAGATGAAGGGGGCGAGGAAAGTGTAAGCCCTTCCGTGACCAGCAGAAAAACATCCCCGTGGACAAAAGCAGGCGGTCAAGAAGAGAACATGAATGACTTGATGAGGACGATGACGCAGATTGGAGAAGTATAAGAAGGGCAAAAAAGGGTACGTGTGGGAAATAAAAGGATTGAAGAAGAAGAATAGGGAGGAATAAGAAAACGAATAACAGGATTGACAGGCAATAGGGGGAATCTAAAGGTCGATTTACAACAGGTGATGAGAAAATGGGAAGAACAAATCAAAAGGAAACGAGACATCGCGGTAGTGAATCCGGGAAGGGGTAAGCCTTTCGTGATCGCCGAAATGGGTAATCGAGAGGAAAAGAGAGAGGTTGTGAGGATGAAGGGTAAATTGAAAGGATCGAATGTATATATAGATAATGATTAGGGGAGCCAGCGGCAATGCCGGCTAGTTAAGGAAATTTCTTCATTTAAGGATGGGAGTAAATGCCTTTTTAATGGAAACACTGGATACAGAGAATGATAACGAAGGTGGCCTACACTAAACCTAGAAAACCGATAATAGGGCATACTTTCCTGCAGGGCGGAATTTGTGTGTGGAACGTAAAAAGGTATAAAGCTTTTGACACTAGAATAACTACGTTTGAATTTGCTATATGTATAATAGGTGTAGATAAAAAGTGACACTATACAGGGCTTCTTAACCTTCCTATACTCACGTCAAAATGAAAGACGTATACTATACTATATAAGTCGGTCTCACAGACCGTATGCGTGAGTATAGGAGGGTTAAAGGAAAATATCGAGGAGGTTTAAGCATAATTTTTAAGACGTAACATGTGATGCTATCCTTTGACCACAGAATCTCTGGTCGCTTCCTTACGACTGGGATATTGCTACACTAATACGTACGTTGACACTTTAGCACTTCGATGAACTCCCCAGCACAGAATTATTTGTATTAGATCCGGTGACACGTGTTTCGCTCGCAACGAGACCATCATCTTTAAATCGAAGTGTACCGAGTTAAGGTAAGGAAATGATATGATTGTAATGGACTTGCCGGAGAGAGATATAAGCATCATAGTCTCCGTGTGTCCGGATACTTCTCAACGGTTGTGTCATGGTCGCAGAGGAGACAGTCGGTTACTCGAGGAAACTAAAAAGAGCGGGGGTGCTCCTGAACACTCAAAAATCATACCAGAAAAGACGTAGATGAAACTTCTTCATAGATATTTCATAAAGTATTGTGAATCACTTCCTCGTCCCAAAGTTGTTCTGGCTATGTTTGACGTCGGATGTAACGTGGACTACAAGAATGATAGTTTTAAGAATTAGCGAGATTCTCGATAAATGTAATCACAAGATGTTCGTTTCTTTCATTTTTTCCTCACTTTTATTGAGAATCTCACCAAATCTTAATTCGGAAGAGTAAAAATGCGATAGTTAACAGTTCTCAGTGGAAGATACAGGACCCAAAGAAACCACAGACTATACAGAAGAACTATTTACCTAAACGAGATGTATGTATTGAGACCGAGACATCTATATGTGTGTCTCTAAGTGAGATGACGGACGGCGAAAACGAGAGTGGGGTGTGTAACTGGTATTGCCATTGGTCGGAGCGTAAGAGAAAGATGTATACTCGCCCAATTCAGATTCGTCTTTTTCGTTCTGTCTTACTCGATTATTGCGTTGTTAACGAGTTGACACAAACGGAATCACTGAGAATCACTAACTATTTAATCGTCGAGTTTATACGTACGAGGATTCCTCAAAGTGCGTGAAAATAAGCGTGGAAAGTAGAAATCAAGGTAGGCGTGTTGTTTATTGGATTGATTCAAAGCCATAACGTACCATTTTGCATCAAGAAATAAGATAATATACGAAACGTGTCATTCGACGAATTATTTGTTTTTATTTTAATTTGGTTGTATTGATTGTCCTCCTTTTTTTTTTGTTATTCGGTTTCTTTGGATCATCCGTCTTCCGCAACTATATCCGCTAAGCTCGTGCATAGTCTGTGAAAAAAAAAAGAACGATGGAAATATTCTAATTATTTACATCTCCAGCAATATCATACAAAGAATTTATGTACTTAAGTATCATTCCATATCCATTTCATAATTTTTCTGTTTGTTTTAATTATGTCTGGATAGGTTTCGATCGATCTTTCCCGATTGAAAACGGGGACATAAATCGATAATAAATTTAATTTCCTTACGTAATCGATATCTTCGCGTGTATCTACAATAAAATGTTTATCAGGACATAACAATTACATTAATACGGTTACGACTTCATAAACGTTTCAAGATTAAAAAATTCATCACCCACTTATCGATAACGCCCATTGCTTCGACGAACGACTTCCTAAATTGAATAGATAAGGCCAGAAAAACGATAAAGATGTACGGCTTTGGTAAATATTTTTATTTCAGTTAGGTACACCTTAAATAAAATATAACAATACATAAAAGAGAAAATATCGTTGTATATTTTTGTTCTTTTTTATATTTCGTAATTATCTTACGCATAAGGTAAGTAACTTTAGATTAGATCAAAGTTAATACAATTATGTTTCGAGATGCTGGTACGTAATACAATTTTAAATTAAAAAAGAAAATCCAAATGTTTCGTTTTTGGGTGCCATTTTTATTGAATTGGTCTTTGACATACTTCCTAATATTTCAGATTATATCCTTCCCAGAATTTTCATTCTAATTTTCTAATTTTATCCGTTGAATAACTTCTATTTTGTTATATGTATGTACATATAATACTTTTATAAATAGGTAAACTTCGCAACTTCTTTTGTGGAAGCTTTAAATAAAATAATTTGGAAATCTCTTCGATGTATTTTTAAAGGTACATATCGATAAACTTATGCTAGATGCAATATTAGCTAATAATAAAACAGACCCTCCTTTAACTGTACAGTTCCAATATTTACAAACATAAATCCCATCGATCTTCCCGTAGATAGAGATATACAAAATTATTTAAATAACATCTAGACTATCGTGATTACTGATTACAAATATATACACGGAAATAAAAATATTTTCTCTTGGAGCAACAGTAACAATTGATTTGCTTTTATAATGAATTTACGATTGGAACTATTACCTAATTGTATTAAAATAAATTCGAAAGCACTATTGTGCGATTATATATCAAGCATGGAATCGTCCATTTCAAGTAATCCAAAGCAGTTTTGGCAATTCGTAAAATCCACAAAAAATAATGTCAGTAAACCCAATTCTTTAATTAATTCAAATGGAGATACTTTAAGTGACCCTTCATTTATAGTGAATGGATTTAAGAAATTTTTCTGCTCTGTGTATCTTCCAGTTTCACAGTTTGATCATATCACGCCATCTTGCTTGAACACTGTACCGATTAATGTCGACCACTTCACTGAATCTGATATCATGCACGCAATAAATAATCTTAAGAACGATTTCAATACTGGATGCGATAGTATACCGTCATTTATTCTAAAAGACTGTGCCAATGTTTTCGCTTACCCTTTGTGCCACCTCTTTAACTTATCTCTAAACACTACTACTTTCCCTGAGCTTTGGAAGATAGCTAGATTGACACCTGCATTCAAGAAAGGAGATAAACACACTATTGAAAATTATAGACCTATTGCAATAATTAACAACTTTGCGAAAATATTTGAAATATGTCTCTACAATTCCCTTTACTCCCAAGTTAGCAGTCTTATCTCTCTCGACCAGCATGGATTCATGACTAAACGATCTACTACTTCTAATTTGACGATCATAACTCAATTTCTTTTGGACAATTTGGATAATAATAAACAAGTTGCCGTCATATATACCGATCTGTCTAAAGCGTTTGACAGAATAGATCACGCATTGCTTCTTATGAAACTAGACAAGATGGGCTTTTCCAACAAGCTAATAGCATTTTTCCAAGTCCTATTTATCTAGTCGAAGACATTATGTTGCTTTTAAAGGTCACTTTTCTGATGATTTCTCTCCTTCATCTGGAGTACCTCAAGGTACTAACTTGGGTCCTCTTCTATTCCTAATTTTTGTAAATGACCTATGTAACGGAATCGGCTGTCCTAAGTTATTATTTGCAGATGACCTTAAACTCTTTGTCTCAATTGCTGATATTGGTGACTGTCAATTCTTACAAAGCCAGCTATCCATTGTCCAAGAATGGTGTACAAGCAACAGGGTGACTATGAAAATAACCAAGTGTAAGATTGTAAGTTATTCTAGGAAGTCAAACCCGATTATATACAATTATATTTATGACAATACAATCTTGGACCCAGCAAATTCTATAAGGGATCTGGGCGTGACTTTTGCCTCGAGATTAACCTTCGGTGAACATATTACTGAAATTTCTAACTCGGCACTGCAAACATTGGGTTTCATTATACGAACTACAAAAAAGTTTGCCTCTATCGAACCTTTGGTATTACTCTATTCGTCATATGTACGGCCTAAACTTGAATATGCCTCCATAGTCCGGTCGCCTATATATAAATATCAAGTAAGTACGCTTGAACAAGTTCAAAGGCGTTTCCTAAAACACTTATACTATCGTCTTCATTCCATTTATCCCACTCAAGGTTTTAGCCACGCATTACTTCTTAATATGTTCTATTTCGAGTCGCTGGATTTACGTCGCAAACGAGCAGATTTAAAGCTTCTGTACGATTTAATCCACAATCGTTTAGACACACCAAGGCGCTTGGAGAGTATTGATTTTGCCGTACCACGACACTCATCGAGATTTTCAAATGTATTCTATTGCCCTGGACCGAAAACAAATATTCTGATTAGATCTCCTGTTTACCGAACTTGCATGACGTTCAATACCCTATCTGATAGCAGCGTAGATGTTAATTACACACCATTGGTAACACTGTTGAATTCGTGCTCAGCAAATTATAACTACATCTAACATTTTGTATTTTAGTATTATTTTGTTAAGCTTATTTTGTAAGAATACTTTTGATTTGCAGTTACCTGAAATATGTTTATTTCTTATTCATTTTTTTTCCTTCTGTGTTATTCACATATATATATATATATATAGATATATGTATGTTAGAAAACAAGTTTGTCCTGTAAATGGAATGTTCTTCTGTTGAGCAAATATATTATTATTATTATTATTATCCGGAATATCTGCGCTTTTCAGAAAATGGTTTCTGATCAAAGGATCAACATTAATAATTTCTATGCGAGTAAAGCACGTGAATATCAGATTTCTGTATATGGACCAAAAGTCGAAACTTCGTTTTTATGTTACGTTTCCTAAATCTAAACCTTAGAAGATATTAATCGATATTGAATTTAAGCGAACATGGTAAAAGGCAAGACAAAAATTATAGAGACAATTAATTAAATTTATATGTACCGTGATCTATTAAATTGATTTTGAACTCTAATCGGCGGTTAAGTGATTGATGGTCCAGGAGTTAAATTTAGCGAAATTGTGCCCAATGATTTACGAATACGAACGTTTCGTTTTGTATAGCTGCGACGAATCTTGAATTTCCGAGCAAAGGGCCAAAAGGCGAAATGCTGAGTGGCACGCTCCTTAACCAAAAACGCCCGCATAAGAGAATCGAAAGTGAAGTCGATGCTCATTGCCTTCTTTGACCCGCAAGGAATTTGTGTCTGCAGTCGCGCCATCCTGCGAAAATTTCAATTACCCATAGGAAAAAATGAAGGAGTCCCAACACGTTAAATCGTTTTAATAGAAAAGTAAGTAAGTTAAAACCTGGTACTAACATAAGATGCTTCGGTATGGTCTTTCTAATTACGTGCCTAGGCATTATCATTCAAACCTAAGAATAGATGACATATTTCTGAATTCCTAATCGTCGAATCAATTCTGTCGCACCCTGTATACTGTGAAATACATTCTATTAAAGAACTTGCTGTTTTCCAATTGACGTATAGTGGTAGAGCTAATCGACAGGTAAGTATCTGTTACTTCAAAGCTGATAAGAGTGAATCTGCTCCCGATGTCGTACGTTCATGATATTTTCTAAATAAAACGGATACTGACATAAGTAATAATTCCATATCGTCATATTTTATTCGCCGATCCGCTTATTATGTGACTTATCGTTTCTACATTTAAGTACTGACTTAGGGCATAAAAAATGTTTCCTTTGGTACACTCTTAATGATTATTATCCGTGACAAGATTAGATCGTACATCTATTTTTACTATTTACTAAATTACAATTATTGGTTTCGTCGCCATCGACTCGTCTTATCACGCACTCCTCTCTAACGCTCGATAAAATTTATAAATACATACATATAAAATACAAAAAAATAATATTACTAACAGGAAGCAGTTCGTAACTAACGACTGTCATTTAGGTTGATTATTATAGTCCACGTACACCCGAACCACTTCCCCCGAATATTTCCGCTGCGATGGCATGAAATAGAAGTCCGGTTGCATGTCCTGCGGCGGTCTCTGCCTTTCGTACGCGGTACGGGGCAGGGAAAAGGTGCTTCGATCCAGATTTCCCGGAGGATATGATCCTCTGGGACGTTGGAGGGAACGCGTGTCTCCCATGTAGGCCGCCGCGTGCTGGTTGGGTACGTTTGGTGGTCTTCCTTGCGGTTTGGGGACGCGGCTTTGTTTCGGCGGAGGAAGGGTCTCATTGCGACCTTTGCCGTTGATTTGTTTCTTATCGTCTTCGTAGGTTTCGAACGCGTAGTTGGTGTTCGCCGCCGAATAGTCTTTCCAAGCCGAATTGGGGATCAGGTGGTCCTGGAAGAGAGAGATAGAGAGAGACAGGACGAGATTATAAGGGAGTGAGTTAAGAAATAATAATTTACAAAAAGAAAACGAAGAAAAATTCCAAGAATGAAGAAATCCGCTCATTTTATCAAGAAGTAAAGGAAATAGATATAAGGGTTACCAGGTGCAGATTGTATACGTAAAGAATAAAGAAGGAACATCGTTGAGAGAAACCACAAAAGTCTTAGGAAGATGGAGAAATTACGTCTGTGATCTAGTAAACGATAATAGAGAAGAAGAACAGACCATAGCGGAGGAATTGGAACGGGACCAGAATGAAATTGAAGTTGACGCGCCAACCAAGAAAGAGGTGAAAAGCATAATGAAAACACGTAAAAACTAACAAGAAAAATGACAGAAATAACGTTAATAAAAAAAGAAAAAAATTAAATTAATCGCTCTCTTTGCGACGAGTATCATCCGAAAGATTTGATTGTGAACTACGATGCACATTTGCTTTCGATTAAGTTTATACGATATTATTACCATGGCGAAAAATATTATTTTTGAACAATTTTGAACGAAATGAAAAATATATTTAATATTCGTATGCGATGAGATTGAAAAAGAAAAGTTCAATAATTGCAATGGCGGGATTTGAACACGTACCGCCAGCGCAACAAGGGCGAATCTTACTCACTGCACCACACACGCGTTGTTAGAAAATTATTAACTTTATTAAGAGTAGACAAAGTACAGCAGAAAAGGCTTTTGCAATTTTCTCGAGAACTAGGGCGAATAGCTACGAAAGCTTGTAGCCATGGTACTGGGGAAAATCCCTCTATAACATATTCGAGACCCATCAAAATCTCTTATTAACAAGCCAGCCGTTTCCCTTGTAAGCTGGATAAAATGAGTTTATGCTTTGACAAGAAACGATTATATCAACACTGTCATTTCTGTTTCAAATCTTGAAAGCCTGAAGAAGTTGAACGTTTGCAAGTATGATGCAGTACATTCCCACATTTTCAAGACCACCTATATGATAGTTTCCTACCAGAATTTGGTCGATTAAACGAGAGTGATTGAAATACTAGTTATATTCTCAGAACGTTTACAAACGTTTTCGGAACATGTTCATCAATGAAAATATAACTAGATAAATGTATAAATAAACATTTGTTTTTTATTCGAGAACTATCAAGAAAATAACTAATGACATTTCTTGGTGAGAATATTAGGTAAACATGCGGCAAAAGTTCAAGGGGTTATTCCTCGGCCTATTTTAAGAATATTTTGTCCTTTGATGATTTTTGAAAACGCCCCTTGTTTGGAAGATACAAGGTGAACAAAATTTGCGACAGTAACAACATTTTATTACCAAGAAGTACAAGTAAATTTGCTCAATCTACAATAAGTGTTCGAAATTACTTCCTCCAGCCAGGATACAAGCATTCAATCTTCTCGCCATTGAGTGCCGAACTCTTTCAAACACACCGAGGGTTGTTTCTAATTGAGCTACACCCAGCGATTATCCGATTTCGCAATTCGTCCAAATTCTCCACTGGAGTAGCGTAAATTAATGCCTTCGGAGACGCCGATAAGAAATAATCTAGGAAGTTTAAGTCTGCGGATCCAGCAGGCCATGCGTGTGGCCCACCTCGACCAATCCAGCGATCTCCGTATGTTGCTGTTAAAAAGTCAGGAGCAACCAAACTGAAATGTGGTGGTGCACCATCGTGCATAAACCACATTACAATTCTTGTCGCCAATGGTACATTCTTCAGAAACTCGGGCAGCGTTTCTTCCAAAAGGTTACGATACATCTCGCCAGTAAGTCTTGCTGGTAAAAACACCGGTCCAATTAGATAGTCACCCACAATTCCTATCAAAACAATCAAGGAGAACTGATGTTGTAATCGATCTTCACATATCTCATGCGGATTTTCATCTGCCCACACATGATTGTTATGAAAATTCCTCATTGGATTTCTTGAGAAACTGGCTTCATCGGTGAAAAAATCTGTATCATGAATTGAGGGATTAGAAGTAATGTTTGCAAAAGCCGTTGACATAACACAATACGTTGATGATAATAAGCAGGTAGTAGTGCCTGAACACGAATGTTCCAAACTATCCAATGACTTACGTTCAAAGTATTGGCAATTTGTCGCGTGGAAGTACTTGGATATACCTCTATCATGTCAGTTATATAGTTCTTACTGTCATTAATTTTCCTGGCCCTCCATATCGTTTCAATGTGACTGTTTCACGAAGACGTCGATTGATGTTTGCGAAGATTTTTCGGTCGGCGATATTACGGCCAGGAAACCGTTCAATGTACAATCGTCTAACTGGTAATGAACTGCCATCAGCAAGTGCATACATGAAATGCATGTCAGTCATCTCGCCGTTCGTATACATGGTAGAGAGCTTCACAAACTATTAAAGACACCAGTCAAACAACCAAACGTCACTCAATGTAAATGAAATCAAACAATGCGACCGATACAAGTGATGATCACTGACTAGACGTATTCAAATGAAATCCACTTGTACGTTAGTAGCTAAAACAGCCGTTTCAAGTTATCGTTAACAATTTCTTGTACTTGATAAACTCATTGGAGTGCGCCATACTTTTATTTACATTAATGATTTCAACAAATATCGAATATGGTTGTCGCAAATTTTGTTCACCCTGTATCTTCGAAACAGTGGGGTTTCTCAAAAATCATCAAAGGACAAAATATTCTTTGAATAGGCTGAGGAATAACCCCTTGGGTTTTTGCCGCATGTTTACGTAACACCCTGTATATATTATATATATATTCAAGGTATGGAATTTTAAAATACTTGTCAAGAATATATTCTCAAATTTGAAAGCTTTAATCTCAATAAAATCCAAACATATGTTATATTTCTGACACAACGGTCTAACGAATTGTTAATTTTTCTCTGCGGTCTTCTTGTGATGTAATCAGTTCTTAACGAAAACGCATTCAACATTTACATAGATTTTCCTGATAGTCTGGTGATATTAAATGCACGTCGGGGATGCTGGGACTGTATTAAATTGTTAGTTCAAAAACTACTAAGAAATTTGGAAGCGTTTAGTTTTTCAAATCACACACTCCGCGAATACGTCGCTCTCATTCCATCGGCCACACCAACACTACAGAGGCGGTTAGAAATCTACAGCTTTGAAAAAGGAGCAACAACGTGCTTCGCATCTTCTGATCTAAACTACTAAAGAAAAAAGCTCTCGGTCCTCAGATTCGTGTTAATTCGCTAAACAACGTCTAATCTACCATCGTCAAGTCAAAACTACCGACCGTGCAAACAATGCAAACAGAAAAAAAGTGCGTCATTCCGAGCAAAAATGAAAGAACTCACCCCACCAGGCCTCGCGCTCTATTATTTTTCGTTTTTTAACAAACAAACGCGCCCTATCCCCGCCGCTGTTCACCAGTTTCGGTGTCGTTCGGCAGACGTTGCGGCCCAGTGGGGCAGCGAGTCCCTTCTGTAGTAATGATTCTGGTAGTAGATCGGGTCCAATTGGACGCTGTACACCCTCTACGAACACCATACACCAACAACAACAACATCGAGATTAGAAACGAAACACACATAAACTTCGAATGACCTAAGCGTGACGAAATAATGAACGGGTAGTTAGTCGATAACATATAAAACGGCTTGGTCGTCGTAAAAATATCAAAAAACATACAGGTATGTACAAAAAAGTGGTATGTATATGTTATGAACCTACTTGCCCTGAATGGTCACGTTCACAGTGCGGTTACCTTATGACTGGACGACGACCTGCTGGCCGTCTTGTAGATGGTGCAGCTAGCTTGGACGACGGCCACCAAAATGAGGGCGGCGATGCAACCTAAGACGATGTAGAGTTTCGTTTCCGAAAGATTTAGGAACCTTCCGGATTCATCGGACGAGGATTCCGGTATTATGTTGGATGTCACTGTTAAAACAAAACAACCGAAAATTATATCAGCGCAAGCCTTCACCACCGATATCCCTGATGAAAGTCTCTTTCCAATTTTTGCAAGAATATTGATTTTTTGACGCGTGCCAGAATCAGAAAGAAATTTCCTCGTTCAGAAATACTTACAATGTTGAGGTTCAAAATTCAAGTAGTTCTTATCGACGCTAAACCGTCCGATGCTACCGCTAACTATCGAATCCCGTATCGCCTTTTCGACTACTCCGTCGCGCGCTTCCTCGTCCTCGAACGACCGTCCTTTACCGATAGCCTCCTTGTCCAGTTGCAAGTTGACGCTCGCAAGTATGTTCCTGTTATCTCTTTAAATGAAGAAGATGTCACGTCATCAGACCGGGAACGAAACGGAGACAAATCGTATCGTGTAACTTACTCTTTGAGTTCGATCACTTTGAATCGCTTATATCCGGGGACTTTCTTGAACAGCGGTTTGAAGTTGTCGTTGATCTGCTTGGTCAGATCTTCGTAATCCAACGAATTGGGCTTGGGAAGGTGGAAGTTCTCGCCGAGATCGATAATTTTCATTTCGACGTTGTACTTGAGGCTGTTCGAGTTGTCGACCGATTCTCCAAGTACACCACCATCATCTATGTATGTGAAATTATGACAATGAAGTAAGTATGCGATTATTGAAGAAGAAACCTAATTAGGTAAAATATATATGATACGATCTCATTTGGAAATGAATGATTCATAATTCGTTGTGGGGTAGGTATGCAAATAGCTATCTAAAGACTTCGTTTTCTAATAGTGAGAGATTGCGATTAACCTCTTAAGACCTGAACATGAATCTATTGCTTTTGTATATTTTTAATACACTATTTTTACTCTTTGGGGTACAACTAAAATATTCATTTGATGTTTTACTTAAATTTTTTTATTTCAAGTCATAGAATAGGGTGGTGCACAAATCTGTACCTCAGATGTTAAAATATTGTCAAATATCATCTAGGAGGTAAAACACGTAAAAAATTGAACCCAAGATGGCACTATTTCTTAAAACTAGGTATAATTCAAGGTACACATATGTGCACCTCAGGTCTCAAGAGGTTATAGTGAAGGTATGCAGAAGTTGTGGTTAGGGTTATGTCAAATCAAATGCAGTGATTTCTGACATAAACATTACACCAAAATAAAAATTGGAAAGGTTTGGAAGTCTTCTATCGGGAAGCTAAGAGTTAGAATTTACAAATCCAAGCAAAAAAGCTCAACAAGAAACCTTGGTTTTATTGTCAGAGGTAAATAGGAGCTAATCCGTTAGAAATCCAAGACCATGCGTAATCTGTAAACCCGAACCAAAACTACCTAATAAAAAGCTTCGGAAGCTTTCCATTAAGAAACTAAAGCTTCGAATTTCGTTTACCGGTCTAAAATGGGCGAAGCCAATTTCTCATAGATAATCGGGCAGACAGAGGAAACATCCAAGTCACAATCGAATTCGGCTGTGATCTTTCAAATTTTGTTGTAATGTGCCATTCGCTATAGAAATATTACCAATTTTTCGCTCTTCGTACAGATAGCAATCCGCATATTAAAGGTACTTAAAGCAATTGAAACAATTGAAGAACATCAGAAAAACGACGAAAAAATTTCAAACCTATTTTTAGCGATAAATCAACAGAAATATGCATATTTTCGTCGTTTCGTGCAATGTTGTTAAAGATTCCAATTGTACTAGTACTAGAAGCGAAACACGTGTTTCAAAAAAGAAATCGACAAGTATCACGAAGGCTTCGAAAGCATTATCGCTGGTCCTTGGAAAGAAACCGGCTCAGATGAGAAAGAATTGTGAAATAAGCCCGGTAACATTGTTCAAAATCGAAGGAAATTGTTATAAATCATCAGAAAGCCATAATAGATTATCATAAAGTATCCAAAGTCGTCAGAAATCATTCAAACTTGTCAGAAATCTTTAGAAATTATCAGAAAATCATCGCAAACAATAGAGAATTGCCTGCAATCATTAAAAATTATCAGACATTATCGAAAATAACAACAAAAACTCATATGAAATCTGTATATATAAAAATGGATCGTGGTTTGTTCGGATGTGCTTAAAACTTGAAAACGACTGGACCAAATTGGATACTTCCTTCTGTGGGTTTATTCCTAATTGCTACGCGAAGGTTTAGGAAAAAGAAAAGTCGAAAAAAATTGGGCAAAACGAAGTTTGCTGGGTCCCCTAGTTATTTATAATTACCAGAAATTTCCAAAAATTTCCATAAAGTTCTTGTAACTTGTTAGAAATTATCAGATATCATCAGGAACAGCATTAGTAATAGGTGACCAAAAATCATCATTGGAGATGGACAAAAATCGCAACAAATTATCAGAAGGTCATAGTAAATTATCGGAAATTATCCGAAATTGTCAGGAAGTCCTAACAAATCATTATAAATCGTTTAGAATCGTGCAAAACTATAATTCGTTAGAGGAAATTACGGAAAGTTATAAATCAGCAAAAACAAACGAGGGGTTACCATAAATTGGTAAGAAACTATGCGGATATCGGCGCTTGGAATTACCGCATATCGTTAGAAATCCAGAGCAAATCGTTGGAAATCATCGGAGAATCATTGGAAGTCCTCAAATAATCATCGGATACCGTCGAAAATGATCAAAAATTGTCGAGAAGATCTCCGAAAAGTATCAGAAATCGTTAAAAAGATCATCTAAACGTGTTAGAAGTCCTCAGAAGATACTTATAAATGATCAGAAATGATCAAAAGTTGAAATAAGTAGCGAAGCGTTTTGAGACATCATCGTCATCAGAAATAATTATAGATCATCATAAATTTGATACAAAGCTGTGGATATAGAGCATCAGATCATCAGAAAATCGTTGGAAATAATCGAAGGTAATAGAGGTAACATGAAAACAAGAAATACCAAAAAATATTTGCATGTCATCGGGAATCATCGAGGAAATGCCTGAAAGTTGTTAGTAATAATCAGATTGTCATAACGAACCATCAGAAATCATCGGAAATCACCGTAAATCATGTTCATTCAAAGTTGTTTTGAAAGAAGTCACAAAAAGGCGATCTCACGAACGAGTTATTCCTTATTTCATACATTTTCTCCAGTTTTATATATTTATAAAATTGTTAGGATTCTATCATTTCGATAATCTTTTAGAAGAACTATGTAATGGTTTTCCAGAACAAACATTTTTGTTATTCTTTCTACTATCTTTTCAAAAGAATTCCCAAAGTTTATTGTGACTCGTTAATTGAACCTTCAAGTCAAACAAATATTCGGTTAAGAATGGGTGTTAACTACAGTTTTTGAGTTATAGAAGAGAATATGTACGTACAATACTTTCATATATGTAGAAGCTATTCCTCGTATAAGCTAATCGGTGCTTATTCGGGGATTGTCCAATCTGTCCCAAACAACAAAAATTTCGGAGCAAAATCCTTGAGAATTCTATTTTTTTATGCGTCAGTGGTGGAACAGAACAGCAGGTGAACACATGATGGGTTGTAGCGTGATTTTTTACAAGATAACCAGTGAAAGAAAGAAGTTATGATTGAAATGAATTCAGGTAGAAGTAACGAGTACAAGGTAACTTGCAAACTTCAGGAGTAACAACGTATTAGACTCGCGGGGAGGTCAAGGTGAAAAGACCTAAATTTTGCTAATATCTTTCATTAAATTCTGTAGCTGCAATAAAAGATGTTAGCAAAATTTAGGTCTTTTCACCTTGACTCCTGAAGTTTGCATTAAAATTAATATCAAGATCCATGTACTGAAATTCTGAAAATTGATGCCCGTATGCTTAAGAGAAACCAACCAAAAGCGTAACTGGAGATGTTACCCGCTGTTCGCAGGAAAGTGGGTTAGTTTTAAAACTGCAAATCTTAACTCCATTCTTAACATCCCCGAGGAAGACTCTCTCATAATAGCCGAGGAGACGATGACTTTCTTCTTATTTTATTAACCTCGTTAAAGACACATTCCGTTCCAAAAGTTAGAAGTTAAAAATCCGTACATATATCCAAATTAGTTATCAAA
The DNA here is from genome assembly GCA_038088585.1 of Chrysina gloriosa. NCBI lineage: Eukaryota > Metazoa > Arthropoda > Insecta > Coleoptera > Scarabaeidae > Chrysina > Chrysina gloriosa. The sequence continues at coordinate 78,808,897 of CM076088.1, read as the reverse complement.
GGTTCGAAATGAGAAGAGAAACCAATGCATTTGATAAGACCATCACTATCTACAATAGCTACCTTGCCTCCAGTTTGGAACTTCCGAAGCTTTTGCCGTTGTAAAATTAGAATCAATTCCCGATTTAGGATCTAAGTCGAATTGAGAAGGAGATTCAGGTGTAATGAAAGTAGGATCAAAAACAGTTTCCGTAGCAGTTTCTGCGTTCTCGAACGATTCCGTCGAGGAAGCGTGCTCTCCAAGCAATTCTACAAGAAATTACACCAACCACCGTTACTTTCTAACTACAAAGTGATTTACGTTTGCTCTACTTCAAATCTAAATTTCGTTAAATCCGACTAAGGTCTTGTAATTATCTACATATATACACGGGCTCGGATTATTTCCGGGCTTCGCGATAAAGATTAAGACTTACCCAATTCATTGTCGCACGAACTGATGCATATCTTTTCTCTGGAGATGTACGGGGTAACGCTGTGCTTCCAAATTTTCTTACTGACGAAATCGAATCTGCCGCCGTTCGTCGGGAAAAATACGTAAAGGCAATCGTCGTCGGTGAAGGATAGATCCTGGAAAAATCAAGGGCGATTTCAGGCGATAAATTCGTAAAGTTGGAAAATCCTTTCGATATACCTTCGGGTCGCTCGAAATTCTTTTGCGAGTAAACGACAGGCTCATCACACCGTCTATGACGCTTCCGTTCAAATTGTAGATATCTTGGGATTCGTCCAATGTGACGCCGGTGGCTGAATAGTCGGCGATCCAAGTGTCCATGATAAAGGGTTTGCCCAAATTGTCGACCCAACCGCCCAAAATCGCATCGGAATGTGCCTACAAAGAAGTAAACGGGGACATTAAAACTTTGGCGGATATATCCATATTTTTAAAAGGTGTCGAGCCAGAATGACAAAAACTTGGATTCCCCAAGGATTAATTATATAGGTACCTACGGTTTCTATAATTCAACGATACCATTGCTCCTAAATTATGAACAGTTCTTTTTACATTTATACTCAGAAGCTGTCTTCCACTACAAAAGGTTTTTCAATAAGGACGGTACAACCTTCAACGTCTGTCACGGCCATACCGATTGTATTGGAAACATTCTGACATTTCTCTTCAGTAATGCCGTTTACTACAGCGAAGGTTATCCACTAGAACGAGTAGCCTTTTCGTCCCAGTTATGGTATTAAGCTTGAGTTGGAATATATACTGAGTGACATAGAAATTGCAACATCGAGAAGAGGTTGGAATTTCTGAATGAAATTTGGTTGGGGATATTCACCTATGTTATAGTAATAAATGATCAAAGCTTGGGAAGAAAATCTTTATTAGTTAAACAAAATTTAATAATTATTGTTAATAATGTGTGGAGCGGCCTCTTCGATTTGTACATTAATTTACACGTCGTGGCATTGATTGAATAAGATGATTTATTTCGTCTTGGGGTATTGCGTTCCATGTTTGTTCCACCTCATGTCTCAAAGCCTCCAAAGTCAAAGGAGGGCGCTGCAAATTTTGCAACCCTCTACTCATTATGTGCCAAACATGTTCAACGGGTGAAGGATCTGGAGATCTTGGAGGCCAGGGCAAAAGATTAATCTGGGCCTGTTCAAAGACGTTCAAGGAAATCCTTGCTACATGAGGACGTGTATTATTCTGCTGGAATAATGGATCTTCAAGTTCCAGTAAGAATGGCAGAAGATGTGCTTCAACCACCTCCGCAATATATCGTCGTGCTGTCATATTGCCTCGAATGAACACCAAGGGAGACCTGCTACCGTAAGTAATCGCACCCCAAATCGTAACACCCACGGCACGGTGTACGTGTCTCTCAACTGTAAATTGAAGATTCCGTCGTTCAGCCCGTCTTCGTCTGACTCTCTTACGACCGTCGTGCATGCCTAAACAAAATCTAGATTCGTCACTAAAGACAACACCACGCCATTCAATATTCCAATGAGATCTTTCATTGCACCATCCTAACCGTTGCTGACAATTTTCCGCAGTCAAAGGAAGCACAAGTTGCGGACGATATGATCTTAACCCAAAACTTCGGATTCGGCGATAAACCGTTCTAAGGGTTACATGGCGTTCTTCTCCCCCAATCCATTGGTCACTAATTGCCCGAGTAGATGAAAATCGATCTCTAAATGACAGTTGTCTTAAGCGACGATCTTGACGCTCATTCGTTTTTCTTGAAGCACCGGTTCCCCTTCTACAACGTTACTGACAATCCTCAAACCATGCACGACACACTCGCATTACAGTAGACCGGTTTCGACTTACACGGTTAGCAATCTCCCCAAATGAAAAACCAGCTTCACGCAAACCAATAATTCGACCTCTATCGAATTCGCTTAATTGATAGTAATTGACTCATTGCCGTACTCTAGCCATAATCAAACAAACAAAACACGTAAACCACTGAATAACAATCGAAATAATGTTAATTAACGAAGAAAAAAGACAACAAATCGAACGATAAATACAGATCGAAAAAGCTAGCAAAGAATTAATAATAACTGTCAAATGTGACGTTATTACATTACCACTTGTTCTCAAAAGTTAATCAATTATTATTTAATGGTAGCCCAACAAATCTACCAAGTTTCAACAAAAATATCCTACTCCTTCTTGGTGTTGCCATTTCTATGTCATTCAGTATATTCCACACGATACCAACAACATCCCCAAGACATAAGACATAACCTGTCGTCGAAAATGTTGCTGCCGTTGAGGCTAGTGTCCGTGAAAACCCAAATTTGTCAATTCGAGTCCATTTTCAACAAATCGAATCTATCTGTGAACTCCACATGGCGTATTTCATGAATAGGCAACTTTACAAGATCCCTTTGGTACAAGAAGAAGTGAAACTGCATTATCGTTTATTAGATTCCCTGATTTTGCTCATTTTCATCGCAAAATGTGATTCAACAATGAACTTCTATGTATTTCTAGCTCAATAGCTGTATGTGATTAAATAAAATTGTCGTAGGTACAACATGAAGCGGTGAACCGGCCGCTTTTATTAAGTGTGCAGCCAATTTCCGCAGCAAAAAAGCTGCAGATTTACACCGAAGAATAAGAATAAATTAAACAAACGAATGACAAATTTGACAAAACATGTGCAGCAGAATACATTCGAGCCACCACACCATTTGCCAAATTTAAAACCGAGCTAACATCTTCTTCTTCTTCTTAATCTTTTACCCTTTCTACCTTTCGGTGTAGGGGTTCGGAGCCACCGAGCCGTATATGTAGACGCATATACCGTACCGCTCCTGGCCCACCCAGTGGCATTTCCTTCATTTTCGCAGCTTATTAGAGGTCCAGATCCATTTTTCAGGATTTTAAACTGCTACGCTCTGCCGCTACCGGGTCTCGAACGCCGGCCCTTCGCACTGTGAAGCGCGAGTTTTACCACTCAGCCACTGAGGGGTTAAAACCGAGCTAACATATATATGTATATTTGCAAAAACCTATATTTTACTCCACGGATGAATATTTTAAAGTGCATAGCTCTTCCTGAAAATGTATGTCAAATATTGTTCTTTGTATTTTCCTCGTATTTTTCTTGTATTTTCTCTGTATTTTCTTTATATATTTCTTTTCTTGACTCGTTCTTTGCAATGTTATTTGTACCACAGAACAAATAAGCATGTGAGTAAATGAAAAACTCACGTTCCTAATCGTAGCAGATGTCAATAAATCAAACGGAAAATTCTAACAAAAGAAAAACGTATTTAAACAAATGAACAACTCGTTTAAATGCACGTGAACATCAATTATTTGAGTAGTAGAAACGAGTAATTAATTGTTACAAAGGCGTTGATCTAATACAGCAATAACACAGACATTCGTTGGTTTGTTGTTCTGTTCACCTGTCAGAACAAAAGAACGAGCAACTTTAACAAGATGCAAGAGGTTTGAACGAATCAATTTTGATAAAGTAACAAAATCGATCGTAAAAACGAGCAGGTTTGAACAAATGAAGAATTTATTTCATTAAAACAATAGCACATGTAAACAAACGAATTCTGATAATCAAAAACAGCGAACTCGCGCAAAGAAACTATCGATTTAATAAGCGGGTAGTTAATATTGGCAAAGAAGCCAATCAACTAATAAACGGATATATTTATTTGTCCACCCCCCTCCCCCCTGCATCGTTTTGTCAAAATCAATTGTTCATTTGTTCGAACCCATCTCACTGTTTTGTCAAAATTCGTTAAAATCATCACAATTTCTTTGTTTCTATGTGTTATGGTTTTGATATGTTCAGATTTGCTCATGTTCATGCTCTAATCTGTTACTTTATCAGAATTCATTCGACGTATTCGTATTCGTTTGTTAATTGTTCTGCTTGTTTGTTAAAACCAACAAACAAGCAACTTTAATAAGGCGATAGCAGAACAAATGAACAACTGTTTGTGAACACGATATTAATGAATTTTGATGGTGACGATTAGATAAAATCAAACAAGCAATCGTAAAAAGGTGGTCACATATCATACAAAATTGAGGTTCCATCCTTACCATTGTTGTATCTTCCGAAAAAGCGATTCCGGTCCAAGCTCCGCTATTAACCGTCCGAACGTTGAAATGAATTTCGTCATTCCTCGAAGAATACTTCCATTCGGCATAGTACTCGCAGGTACCGTTCTCGACGCTGCAATGTTTCGGCATCTTCCAGCTACCGATGCAAGCGTCGTCCTCTTTAGGTTTCTTTCTTTCCTCTAAAATCCAACATAAAGAATATGTATATGAACATTTGATGGCGGTTGCAAACTCGAGGTACTTACCCATAAAATCGATAATAGCCATTCCTCTTTGCCGCCCGTGGCCGTGATACTTTAACTCGTCCGGTTTGTAAAAGTCTTTCATGGAGACGTTTCCGGTTTCCAAACTGGATTTGGGAATATGGACGTACTTGCCGAGTTCTTGTCCTTTGGCCCAGATGACGTGCATGAATTCGTCTTCTATGGGATGATCCCAAGCGTCTTTCGCGATCAATTTTCGCCTGAACAAGACGGTGGTAACGCCGTCCGATTCGAATCCCAAAGCGGCTGTTAAATCGTTTCTACCGCCCCAATAACTGTCTTGGCGTGGAGTCGACCGATCCCTGGTGTAGTAGTCGCCGATTCTATTGTAGGATCCTCGCACCGTACCGATTACGATGTCCGTACAATCCATGGGATTGAATTCGGGCGCTATCAGTTATAAGAAAACGAAGAAGAAGAATAAATCAATTACGATGAAGGGAAACGATAACAAATGGACGTGCAATTCGTGCTATACACAATACCTTGCTTTCTTGTCGGTGTCGCATGCGGTTCTGGGTAGTTAGCTTTAGGTTCCGGCTCTGCTACTGGTTCGGGAGTGGGTTCCGGTTCAGACTTAGGTTCGGGTTCCGGTTCAGGTTCAGATTTAGGCTCGGGTTCCGGTTCGGATTTAGGTTCGGGTTCCGGTTCAGATTTAGGTTCGGGTTCTGGTATAGGGGACGGTTCCGGTTCAGATTTAGGTTCGGGTTCCGGTACAGGTGATGATTCTGGTTCGGATTTGGGTTCCGGTTCGGGTTCGGGCTCAGGTTCTGGATGCGGAGTCGGTTCGGCTTTTGAAATCGGCCCGGGTACTGGTGTCGTATCTATGCTTTTAGTCGTTCCCGATTGGGACTCGCCCGTAAGTTCTACAAGAAATTAAAAGAACCAACCACCGTCATCTAATCGTTAAAAGTACTTCACGTTAGGTTATGTTAAAACTGTGTTTGTTTGTGATAACCAGCAACAGACAGCAAGTTGAGAACTTGTAATCCATTATCGGTATGAAATTTTGTGTAGTATGTGTGTGTCGCAGATATCTAATAAGATCGCCAAATTTCTAAATCATGCAGAAATAAAATTGATATAGGGTAAGATTGTACGGGCCACACTTGATTTTTCGGGCCTGTTGAACCGAAAATGAGCAATGAGCTCCTTGTACCGTGTTAGGATCGATCGTCTAGTTTGTCCAATGTATTTTATGCCACATTCCCGACAACCGATTTCGTAGATACCTGATTTTTGATTAATTTCAATTTCATCCTTGGCATTTCCTAAAAGATTACCTAATGAATTAGCTGATTTAAATGCGACCTGTAAATTAAACTGTTTGAAAACTTTGGGAAGGGCCTTAGTGTTATGATGGAATGGTAGTTTAACGAATTTCTTAGCTGATTTATCCAAAGTTAGGCTCGTACATTCCCTAATTAAGGTTTTGAAATTTTGTTTCCTGATTAAGTTATCAATCAATTTTGCTTCGAAACCATGGTATTCGGCCATGTTTCTTATGTATTTAAGTTCTCTTTGATATCTTCCTGTTGTGAGGAGAAAATTTAGTAGTCGATGTACTAGGAAATTGAAAGATGCAATTTTTTGCTGAAAACTATGCTTAGAATCTTCAGTTATAAACCTGTTGACATTGGTTTTTTTGCGATATACGTCAATCTCCAAATTGGTGTTACTCCTAATTACTAAGCTATCTAGGAATGGAAGTTGGTTATTTTGGTCTTTTTCCATTGTAAACTGTACGGTGTTGGATTTAGAATCTAGTTTATCCAAAGAGTCCTGTAATTTATATTTCTTAATGTCAAAAATGGCAGATATGTCGTCTACGTATATAATCCAAACACTCGGGAAATACCTATCATCTTTTCTAAATTCAATCTCAAAATTGCTCATAAACAAATCTGCCATAAATGGTGATAAACTATTGCCCATCGGGGTACCGTGTTTTTGTTCAAAATATTTTCCCTCAATTTGAAAACAGTTTTGGGACATGCAGAGAGTTGTTAATTTGATTATATTCTTTTATTTTTGCCATGCTCAAATTATTTCTATGAAGTAAGTTTTCCAAATATTTTAAAGTGTCAGGAATAGGTACTGATGGAAATAATGAAGTAACATCGAAAGATACCAAAATCTCACCTTCTTTTAATTAGATACTTTCAACCGTATTGGCACGCTCGGTAGAGCATGAAATTTACGTATTAATACACTTTCCCCTTTATGGGAGTTCAGTGTCGACAGTGTTTTGGTGTGTTTTGCACGTTCATTGTGTGATGTTCATTGTGCAGTATTTTGGTGTTGTACAGTGTTTGTTGTGTGGTGTTGGTCTTGAGTATTAGCCGTATTCGCTAGTGATACTGAATTCCCCAGGTTTCCACTGAGGATGGCGAAATACCTATCTGGATTTTTCAGAAATGTATGGTAAGGGTAATTTTATTTATTTTATACGTTAATTGCTTGCTAAAAACCAGCAAGCAAACAAAATTTATGACGATTTTGGTGGTGAGTTGGGGGCCGATGTCAAGGACTGCGTCCAAGAACCGATTTCTTTGCTCATGGTATTGTCCGTCTGCCAAGCAAATGGAAACCAGCAATTGAAATTGATGGCGAATACGCTCCATAATAATCATTTAAACGTGTTTTTGTTCAATTTCTACGTTTCATTCCTCATAATTTCTGGTGATGAATGTTCGAAAAATTTAAATCGTTGTTTTCAACGTGCGATTTAAACGTTTTTGAGACAATAACAATCCAACCAACATTTTTATCAAAACCGGTAACGGTCACATCAAGCTCCGTATATATACAAAGAATTCTAATTTAGTTAATCTAATGTAATAACAGCCGGCATAAGAAAGAAGAAAATCGTGCCAAACTACACTAAACTATCTACAAAATTTGTGTCATTTCTAGGGTGTAATTGCGTCTTTCAACGTGATCATCGCTACCGAAAATAACTTACCATTCTCCAACGCCCGTTTCCTCCGACCTATCGTACAACAAATCATTATACAATTTCATCGGGAAAAGTTCCAATCGTTTTTACCTTTTTTAAAACTGACTTTATACGAAATGCTGGTCGTAACTACACCCTCATCGCCATCATCATCCCTCACTTCCTCAGTACTAGACGCCGATCGTCTCGAATACAACGATTTTTGACTGACCGGTTCCGGAGTGGTTTCCGGCTCCGGAGACGGTTCCGGTTCGCTATGCGGTTCCGGAACGGGTTCAGGTTCGCTATGCGGTTCCGGTGCGGGTTCCGGTTCCGGTACGGGGATCGGAATCGGTTTGGGGCTGGGGAACTTGATCGGAGGGACATTACGGCAAGCCGGAGTCAACGATAGGGGTCTCCAGCCGACAGCTACGTAACTGGTCGTGTTGACTATCATCACCATTTCGATTTCTTTTTGTTTGGGCAGCAGTTTCCAGTAGAGATGGAAATCGGGACTTAGTTCCCGTTTGAAATGCTCGTTTAGGTTTAAGCTTGTACTATTTATGACCGATCCTAAAATATAAAATTTTGTAAAACTGACACTGTTCCATGAAATGGAAATAATATAACGCAATAGTTCTTCGAATGGGAAAAAAAGAGCCCAACGATCGCTATTGTTATCGTCCAAGTATCAATGATGGAAACTTCTTTCGAGTTACATACGCGTTTCGTTCTATGTACTGCCAACCTTCTTCAGGAATAATGAATAAAAAACCCGAGACAAATTTGTCAAAAATCGTAAAAAATAGCGTATAAAGAATAGGTAGTAAACGAAGTTTATCGATTTCAAACTGTTCTTCGTTTGTATCGGACTCTTTTATCCTCGAACGACCTATGCAGCGGGTTCCTTTTACGTTTCCCATTTTCTCTCGGTATTTCGCTTTTTAGCGTCCAGCAAAAATCTGCCATCATATTAACATTCCAATTTCCTTGATATAAACCCTCCAGTTCGCTTATGTCTTGATGGAATCGTTCTCCGTGTTCTTCACTGTAATCTCCAAGATTTCCAGGAAAGTAGTCGAGGTGAGAATGTAGAAAATGCAGTTTAAGATTCATCAAGCGACCCATTTTGTTTTAATTTTCCAGCAACTCTTCAACTAAAGTCTTCTAATTCTCACTCTTCTTATTTCCCAAAAAGTTTTGTGAAATATTTTTAAAATTTAGCCAAGCTGCTTTCTTAGTATCGTTCATTTTTTCAATGAAATTTTCATCATCAAATAAACTTCGAATTTGTGGTCCATCAAAAATTTCCTCTTTTAACTTAGCATAACCTATCGCGGGAAATTTTTTCCTAAATACTGGAAACAGTCGCCATCTTTGTCTAGAGCTTTGACATACTGCTTCATGAGACCCAGCTTAATATGAAGTGGTGGTAGCAAATATTTAGAAGGATCTATCAACGGTTTTCGTATGACATTGTCAGTACTTGGATCAAAGACTGTTCTCATTCGCCCTTCTTTCTTGACATAGTGATTTTTCTGTCCCTACTATCCCACAAACATAAAAAGCAGGGATATTTGTAAACCCCGATTGTTGACCTAGAATCAGTGTTGCGAATTTTAGATCACCACAAACGTTCCATTAATGTTCTGAGCATTTTATTTTATCCAATACAATCCGTCAACTTTTGTAAGTCTCTTTTAGTTTGGTCGAGTGAACTATAGGAATTGGTGCATATGTGTTTCCGCTATGAAGCAAAACAGCTTTGAGACTCCCTTTTGACGAATCAATAAAAAGTCTCCACTCATCGGCGTTATAGATGTTTGGTTTTAATTCATCAAACCTTTAACATCTGAACAGTATCCTAGCAATTTTTCATCGTCGTTCGTGAAAAATTGCCGGAACTCCTTCTACCTACTACGATAAAAATAAGCTGATGTTCCTGTAGCCAAGAAGTTTCTTTTTTCAATGTTGCTGCTAGATATTCAGCCCCATTTTTAGGTAATCCTAAATCTCGTACAAGATCTTTGAGTTCTTCTTGGCTAAATATTTTTGTACCTTTTTTGTAACCATGTGGGAAATATTCTTCATCATCTGAACTATCTCGTTCGAAGACCTCGTCAACTTGCATTTCTTCTTCTTCTTCTTCCACATCCATCTCCTCAGCAGTTACAGTTTCATCCATGACCACTGCTTTTTGTGGCTTAACAGCTGATGAGACATTGGCGTATTGGATTTTATTTTTAGTATTCGCGGTAAAACCTCTAACATCATACAAAAATAATTTTGCGAAGTTGTTGGTGAAGACCATATCATTGGTATTCTTCATCCCCTGAACTATCTTCTTCGAAGACCTCGTCAACTTCGTTCGAGGATAAAAGAGTCCGATACAAACGAAGAACAGTTTGAAATCGATAAATTTCTGTTTACTACCTATTCTTTATATTCTATCTTTTACGATTTTTGATAAATTTTTCTCGGTTTCTTGCACTTTACTCAAAATTTTATGGGGTTTTCGGGCAAATGAACATCAGATTTCGATCCAGCGGATCTAAAGACATAAAAACATACTTGATCCAAGTCTATAAAATTTCTTTTATTTCCATTACCGCGTTTTTGTCGCGATTTTTAGCTATTTTAACGGTTTTTACATTTTACTCGAAAAAAAAATGGTCTGCACATCTGACCAGATCCACCTACCGATATGTATTTCGATGCGCTGAATCCGAATTTGGGGTCAGTTTGGCCCGTACACCCTCAAAATTTCGTTAATTGCTGTTTCTTCGCGATTCTTAGCCATTTTTTGGCGGTATTTTGCAAGTTACTCGACATTTATTATTGAACAGCCATAAAAATTGTTGTCATGTAGTGTCTTAAGCCTGATTATTAAGAAAGAATTATTTTCAATATAACATCGCTTTGGGCTGTAAACGGCTCGTGTATTTGTGTAATCTAAGTGATTCGTACAACGTGGAATGTATCTACCGTATTATAGGGGGTCTACTGTACATACATACATAATGCAGTTCTTTTCATTCGAAAGAATTGAGATCCACTTACTTCTTGTACATCCCGTTCCGAACCATCCCATATTACAATAACAATGTCTTTGCGGAGCGGTAGTGGCTTCGATATCGATGCATTTCCCTTGCGGACCGCAATCCCTATCCTCTACGCATTCGTTTCGAAATTGGCACCGTTCCCCGTAATACAAGCGATCGCATTTGCACCGATCCAGGTAGAATTTCCCGTGATTATTGCACGATTCCCTGTACTCCCTTCCTGAAAACGATATACCCGCCCTTTTACTCGGATTCGATGCGGATTTACGTCGAGAAACTTACGCGTTTTGATATCCACATCCGCGCAAGACCAAAATTGATACTTCGGACCCCATTCGCTGGCTTGTCTCAGGAGTCTGAGCGTGCAGTTGGAGCAGGTGTATTCCGGAGGTAATTGCACCTCGAATCTTTGCGCTCTAAACAATATAAAAGATGTTTGACGATTGAGAGAGATGTTAAAGGGTCCTGGAAACGATCAAATAAGTTTTGACAAATTTGATTGTCAAACTTTACATTTTCAAACACAACAAAATGTAGATTGTTTGACAGAATCATCAAGCAAAGCCGCATACTATCAAAAAATTTGACGAAAGCGGAAAGTTTGACCAAAAATTTGATCGTTTTCAGGGCCATTAATAGGTACTTACGTTCCGTCGTCTGTAACGTATTGCGAACCGTTTATGGAAGGTGTTAGATCTACCACGGGTCGTTCGAGATCGTCTAATAGTTGTATGCGAAATCCTCCCTAATAAAATGAAGGAAGATGTTAGAATGCGTTTTGTAGAACACGTCAATTGGGGATTTCCCTTAATTTTTTGTTGTAGTGAAATGTACGCACCCTATGAGCATATCCTAAATGCCATGATACGTTGAATTTGCTGCCGGATAGGAATGGAGTGCGAAAATTTCCTGAAACGAGAAGAAACTTCCAGTTAAAAAATCATGGTGCGTCTTCCTAAAGTATAAACTTGACAAGAGATCGATTGCAGATATTTAACCATGGAAAGCAAACTCTTCAAAGAAGGAAATAATACGGGGCCAGCATGTGACCGTAAATGAAAGTCATACATAACGTGATTGTACCAAGCTTCGTCTCATAGGGAACTGTGCTGGACATTTATGAAACTTAAATTAATGAAATATATATCTTATATATGAATTAAATGTATATATATATATATATATTTCGTGACCTTTTATACTTATCTTATATGATAGAGATCTACCACTAATAGGTCAATAAAACAAGGCTGGTTTGAGCGATAGTTATATTTTCAGAACGTTTACAAACGTTTTCGGAACACCTTCGTCAGTGAAAATATAACTAGATAAATATATAAACAAACTTTTGTTTTTTATTTGGGACTATCAACAAAATAACTAGTGACTAGGATTTCTTGATATAGAGGATGTATAACCAACTTTTATATATATATAAATTATAAAAACTAAATTAATATGTAAACATACATGCAAATTAAGTAAAACCTTATATCAAAAAATCTTTGTCGAAACCTTAACAATTCTGTTCAAGGACTAGGGAAAACCAAATTCAAAAACCTAGCCAAAGGTTTCCTTCTTAAGAAATGCAAATGTCATTTTAACAATGATAATAATAATAATAAGTAATGTATATAGCAATTTGTTAAAATGACATTTGCATTTCTTAAGAAGGAAACCTTTGGCTAGGTTTTTGAATTTGGTTTTCCCTAGTCCTTGAACAGAATTGTTAAGGTTTCGACAAGATTTTTTGATATAGTTTTACTTAATTTGCATGTATGTTTACATATTAATTTAGTTTTTATAATTTATATATATATAAAAGTTGGTTATACATCCTCTATATCAAGAAATCCTAGTCACTAGTTATTTTGTTGATAGTCCCAAATAAAACAAAAGTTTGTTTATATATTTATCTAGTTATATTTTCACTGACGAAGGTGTTCCGAAAACGTTTGTAAACGTTCTGAAAATATAACTATCGCTCAAACCAGCCTTGTTTTATTGACCTATTAGTGGTAGATCTCTATCATATAAGACTTATATATGAATAAATTGCAATAATTTAGTATGACGTCAGATTTGAAATTGAAATCCATCCATCGGTAGAGATAACAAACTACTCGGTCAACCTATATCGTGCCCTTTTTTAATTATACTTATCTTATATGATGGATAAAATGAGTTTATGCTTCGACAAGGAACAAGTGTAAAAGTTTTAAATTAGCCTTCACATTGATGGGATTCATCATCGGCTTCATGAGATAAATTTAAAAAAGTTAAAAGATAAAGCAATACAGAATATTACTGGTCTTTTCGAGAGTTCTCGAAAAGTCTTTTTCTCGTAAAAATTGTACCAAAACTATAAATTCTGCTTCAAATCTTCAAAATCCGAAGAAGTTGAACGTTTGCCAGTATCGCGAAGCACATCCCCAAAATTTTCAAGGTATCGTATATAATAGTTCTCTACCACAATTAGGTCAATTAAACAAGAGTGATCGAAATAGTAGCTATATTCTCAGAACGTGTACAAACGTTTTCGGAACACCTTCTTCAGGGAAATATAACTAGATAAATGTATAAACATTTGTTTTTGATTTGAGAACTATCAACGAAATAACTAATAACCAGGATTTCTTCATATATATAAGATTCAATCGAAAAATTATAAATGGTGCTTCAGAGGCCTTAAATATCAGCAATTATATAAAAATTAATGTAAAGTTTTCGTCATTTATTATAGGAAAGGAATTTATAAGTAAACTTTACTTTTTCTACTTAATATATTAGTATTGCGTCTATGTATTATGCTTACAAATGGTCTCTTTCTAGTGTCACATTTGCCTGAAAATGAAAATTTCTGTAAAGATGAGATTGAAGATGAAGACACATTCTGCCCTACAAATCAGTCTGGTCCATCCACATCCTTGAAAGGCGCCAACATTAATTTCATTAAGAAATGAGTAGCTGCTCTTGACAAATGCAAGTTAAGTGACAGACGCGCTATCCACATTTTAATAACTACTGCAGAAGCATCGGGTCATAATACAGGGAATTTCGTTATGAATGAAACGTTGATTCTAGGCTAGGCTTGGGCTAGGCTCTGTTTTTAAGGGGCCCAATATTTTCTTGTGCGTTCTGCCCCTCGACCGATCTTAATTCACATCTGTCAAGTACACTGTCATTTCCACACCAGCCCATGGGATTCGTCTAAAGCCGCGTCCAGACCGAGCTTCCAACACCAACCAAGACACATGTGATCGCAAATTCGGAGACGTTGGAATTGGTGTGCATGGCAATTCACTTATACCTTACTAACGCTTCGAGAATTTGTGACTAGGGTTTGAGGGGTTTCCAAATTCGGTTTTAAAAACCGTTTCTTTTTTAAATAAATTTGTCACATTTGGAAACCGGTTTTTAAATTAAGAAAACCGGTTTAAAAGAATTCAAATTATTATGTAAAAATTAATTTTTTTGCTTATTTCATTTGCTATTAATTCTATGCAACGGACAGCAGACACATTTTTTCAACGTTGTGAGTTGCGTTGGCCAGTGCTTATGCAATGTGCACTGCGCACGTGGAAAAAACATGCCTAACCGACTTATTTTGTAAGTACATAATATGCGAGTCACGGCAGTTCGTTTAGTCTTGTAAAATGAAAACTGGAAACAAAAATATAAAATTGCAGCCATAGATGGATTTTCTATTAATAGAATTACAAATAGCTCATTCATACGAGAGTCTCTTCAACAATAAGCATATTCATTACCAAGGAACAACTCTAAAGTAATGGATCTTGCGTTTTATGACAATGAAAACGTGAAACTATTGTTGAATTAGATTCAATAAAAAAAAATAGGAAAAAATTATCTATAACCTTAGACGAGTGGACTAGCAAAAGAAATCATAGATATTTAAACATTAATGTACACTTGGCGAAAGATTTCAATTTGGGATTAGTGCTAATAGCTGGTTCCTGCGATGCTCAGAGAACATTAGAATTGGTATCTGAAAGGAAATTTCAACTTGAATCTAGAAACTGACATAGTTGACATACTTGCAGCAATGATAGTGCTGCTGTTACGTAAAAATTTGGCAAATTATCATCTATAATTAATCAACTATGCTATTCACACGCCATCCACTTAGCAGTTATTGACCTGTTATATAAACGCAGAGAAATAGCTGAAAGTGGGGAATCGGAAAATGAACACGAATATAAGGATTACGAAGATTTTCTCTATTATGTTTGTAACCGAGAACATCCTGTTTCTATTTTGTCTGACAATTACAAACAATCAGTTTCACAACTTAGGAAAATTTGTAAGTTCTTTAGAAAATCTCCAGTAAGAAAGACCATTCTTCAAAATTATATCAAACAAGAAAGGAAGCAAACACACTGACAAAGTCAATGTACAAATTTCCACTATCACCAAACAAATATTGCATGTCTCTCGACGCGCGTTTCGCTAACCAAGTTAGCATCATCAGGAGATGATCAATCACATTTGATTGACATGCAATATTTGTTTGGTGATAGTGGAAATTTGTACATTGACTTTGTCAGTGTGTTTGCTTTGTTACACCAAAGGTTCCAAACCAATTTTCTGAAAAGAAAAAGGAAAGGAATTAAATTTAATTCTTGAGTGCAAAACAAGGTGGAATAGTATAGAGGACATGATTGGAAGATTTCTGGCAGTAAAGGAATGTGTTGTTTTAGCAGTGAATGATATTGGTTCTTAGTATATATGGAATGAAGCTCAATATCCCAAACTTTTGGAACTTCATAAAGTCTTGGGACCAATTCGTTTAGCAGCTGAAGGCTTAGGGCGACGAGATGCCAATTTATTAACAAGTGAAGGTACATTTGAATTTCTATTAAATGAACTAAAAAATTTATAGGCTGAAATAAATTTGAAATTATTATATGCTTTAGAACAGGCATGGGCAACCTTTTTTGTAGAAGTTTTATGCTGCGAGTAATCTTGAAAAATATACACGTTTGTGGTATCCTTATGATTCATTATGAATTAAGTTTAGACGGGCCGTGCTAATATGCAACGAAAGAATTCAGTAGCGGGCCGGACAAATCTTACTCGAGGCCGCATGTGGCCCGCTGGCCGGAGGTTGCCCATCTATACTTTAGAAGAACGAATTCAAGAAAGAAGACAAGTGGAATTAACAATTCCTTTGCTGTACTTGCAAAATCCACCAAACATTTCCAGTTCAGCAAATAAATCTAGTGTACTTTCTTTAGCTTTAAGTTATCTGGAAAGACATTGTCTAGAATATTTCCAAATTCTTATGTGGAAACCGATTCTGATGAAGAGCAAATCGAAGAAACTACTCACCAGAGTAATGCTTTTTAAAGGAAGCCATAGAAAAATCAGTTCATAAGTTTCTTGAAGATCCTGAAGAAAAACTTACAAATCCAAATTCACTGAAAGCTGAATTTTCATTATTTCTGGCAACGAATAAAAGAACCAAAAATTTAGATTTGTTATTTGATGCCCTGAAAACTATAAAACCAAGGTCAGTAGCTATTGAACGAGTATTTTCAATTTTAGGCAATATTGTGTCGAAAATAAGAACAAGACTTATTGTTAGCCATCGTTCAGCGGATATTTTATGTTTTTTAAAACCCAATTTTCTTAGGAGAAATTAAAATTAGTGAAATAAATATAAATATTGTTTGAAATTTGAAATTTTCGTTTGAGTTTTCGTTATTTTGTGTAAGTAATGTGTAATCCTTAATTTTTTTATATCTTGACTGATATTGATTTCATTTTTTGTTATTTTATATAAATTCAATAAAATACTTTTCCTTATTCTATTTCTTTTAACAAAAATTCAAAAACCGGTTTTTTAGAAAGTCGGCTTTTGTATAAACCCTATTTGTGACCATATGTGCTTCGATTGTTGTTGGAATACCGGTCTGGATACGGCTTAAGGTGCAACGGCCGTGTAGTTAAATGTAGGTAAATGAGAGATTTTACATTGCTCATCAACGTCTAGTTAGCTCTCGTCGATAATTTCTTCGCTTGACTGTATCACGCACAAGCTGGCGCAAGGATAACTCCAACAATTACGACACAATTAGACCGAACAGAAAACCTACCGATGTGGTACATAGTGTCTAACATTATTAACTGGTCTCATGTAGAAAAAATATCGCAGAAACTGGTTTTGAGAGTGAAATTAATTTCTAATCTTCTTGAAGTAGTCCTTCCTTCGGAGATCTCCACGTTTTCGAAAACCTCATCAAACGTTTATACGAGAACCTTTTCCCAAACGCTTAATCGCGCAAATTACGCGACCTTCGTTCTCGTAAGATGATCTAATCGTTTCGCCATTCCATCGCCCATAATCATTTATTAATTTTCGAACATCACCCGGGCGATCGACGGGATTCGTCGCGTCACGACTTTTGTTTCGATCCGGTCGTAAATTATGGGCAAAGGAACAAAGGAGCAAAGGACGAATCACGAATGAACGACCGCATAGAAATATCTCGTCGATTACCGAAGATCGCGTGGGCTCATCATCATCAACATCAACATAATCGTCGTGGTCTTCGTCTCTTTCTCTCTCTCTCACTCGCGATCGTTTTCAAATCCGGTTAGGCAATAATTCCACCCACTTTTTTGAGGTATACTCACTTCGTCAGCTATGTACTTACATCTGAGGTATGCAGTTGACGGCCTTGAATGACCGCATGATTCACTCCCGTTTTTGTATGTGTGTGTTTGTGTGTGTGTAAATATTTGTAGGATGCTCCGTGTATTAGAATATACAGTGTGAGCGTAGATCGTGCAATTCATTCCAATTAGACGTATTTTTCTAGAGGATGTAGCCGAATAGGCATAGGCGATGAGCTCCGTATGCTATTTGATATCGATCTTTCGCGGTCAATACTAGCAGGTCTCTAAAACTCTATCTTCGAACTAATTAGACATAGAAAGCAATGCAACTATTTAAACACATGCATTCAACACTTTCACGTCATAAGAAATCCTAATGGAAAGAAGAATTTCATTGCCGATTGAGTGTCCATCGCAAGTGCAGGCGCAGCCACAGTCTAGACCTCTATGATGAATTGCGCTATCCATGGAAAAATAGTAAACATCTGGTTACCTAGACAACATACGAAATGTAGTGGCCTTTGGGTGGGGAAAGCGTCCTGTTTTGGGATAAAATGAAGGAATGTTTGGTTGACGACCGAAAAGCAACGACAGGCAAAATCGTCGAAATACGATTGTACTAAGTTAAAATTAAATTAAAATAGAAATTTCAACTATATTTAAAACCAAAGGTTTTTAAAAGAAGTCCCATTAAATAAACAGAGCATCATGTCACCGAAGAAAGAATTAAGAGGGGATCCATAGCAAGAAATTCATCGAACTGAAGAAATTGCGCACACACACACACACAACACAATTAGTTAACTACTTTCAATTTATGTAAAATATTTCAAAAAAAATCTTGTAAATACAATTTATTATAATTCATGCTTCTTCTACTCGTTAATCCTTATGCCTTTCAGCGTCGGATAATTCATGCTTTTTATTATTATTATCGTTAATTAAGAGCTAAGCCGGTGCAATCTTGTTTATTACATTATCTAAATTCGCAGTGCAATATGCTGTCTATCTACATACGTAACATCTAGAAGCGTATATCTTCTGACACAAAGGAATTTTGGTCATACATCCATGACAAAAGAGGTAAGAGTAAGTTGTCTGGGCGTGTGGTGCGCGGTGATGATACCTTTGAGAGTCTTGAACCTATTGCATTCGCCTTTTGTAAACTACTTTCTTAGTGATCTTTGTACATATGAGAGAATTCAATTAAGAAATTGTATATGTACTTAAATGCGCATTTTCGCAGCTATTTAATTCTACAGGAATGGACCACTATATTCTAATTACATACTTTCTTAGCGTCGACAGTCAAACGTCGATATCAAATATTAAGATACCCTGAAACATTAAAGTTCTTTGCGCGAATGCTGGCCGCAGAAGCCTACGATGGTGTACTATAATCCCTTATCTGTTAATTTAATTTTTTCTTCTAATGTATGGGAACATACGACAAATTCTTATAAATATTAGTGCAATTTTTTCGCCTCAATCCGTTACATAACTTCTACCTTTCAGTGCCTTGGCGATTTAAGTCTCCCATTGTCTGAAGTTCAGAAATTACACATCTTCTCCACCAATCGTTCTGCTCGACGTATCTACGTACATACATACACTATTCCTCAAAAGTATTTCCCCACCTAATTTTTGTTGGATCTTAAATATTTATAGGCAGATTCATTCTGTAAAAGGATTTTAATATTTCTTTAATTGATATTCCGAGTCTGTCTACAAAAAGAATTTGTAGCTGTTGTCATAAAATTTAGGGAATTTCTCGGAGTTAGGGTGCATAAGTACCTAATGAAAAAAATCATGTACCGCTTTCGGATGGGATTTCCCGAAATAGATATCAGAAAACTTTAGTTAGGAATGCGTCGAATTTTAAAGTTCATCATTAGCTTTTGATGTTGTTTAAAACTTTTGTTCTGGGAATCGTAAATATGCCGAAAACGACGAAACTTTCGATTGAAATGCGCTCTACAATAATGGGTTATCACAAATATGGCAAAAGTAATCGCCAGATTTGAAGGGAAGTACCAAGAAAAACAGTCGACTACAATGTGAAGAAATTTAAAGCGGATGAACGTGTCAGAAACAAAACACGGACTGGAAGAGCTGAACCACGACTTCGGCTGAAGATAGGAAGATTGTGATTTGTAGCGAACATAATAGACATCTTGTTGCACCCGAAATAGGAGCGCAAGTGCATGTGGAAAGGTTTAATCCCCTTAGTCAAACCGTCAAACCCATACTTCAAGAAGTAGATTTTCATGGCCGAGTAGCTGTAAAGAAACCGTTGTTACGCGCCGTCAATAAGAAGAAACGATTGCAATGGGCTAAACAACACAAAAACTCGACATTTGAAGAATATGGAAAAAGTTTTCTTGGGTTGACAAGCCTAAAAGTTTCTGGATGAAGGCGAAGAGTCTTTGTGCGTAGGTCAGCACGAGAATGGACATCTGAGCAATGTTTAGTGCCTACCGTAAAACATGGTGGTGGTTCTGTTACGATATGGGGCCGTTTTGGCGAAGGCAAAATCGGCAATACTTGCAGAATCTAAGGAATAACGAGGAAAGCCCTTGAAAATGAAATGTTGTCATTTTGGACTGCGTATTTTTCGAGACGGATTCAGATTCCAGCACGAACATGATGCGGAACATTTTTTAAAGCGAATGTACTAAGAATTTAGTTAATTTCTTAAACAAAATTGCACCGGCCTAGGTCTTAATTAATGATATAAAAATCATAAATTATAACAAATTATATTTATAAATTTTGAGAAATATTTAACATAAAATCAAGATAATTACCTAGTGTTGTGTGTGTGTATGAGTGTAATTTCTTTTATTCGATGATGGTTCTTCCTATGTCTCCTCTCTTAACTTGTTTTCTCGATGCAGCTCTATTTCCTATGGAATTCTTCCCTTTTTAAAATTATTTCTTCTCCGGTGCGGTGAGATTCTTTTACTCACTGGTACTTCCTTTGAAATCCTTTTGGTCCAAAACCTATTTTAAACTCTTTTGTTGACTTATCTATCTTGTCAATTTTCTTCGTCGTCAACCAAAACAAACTTTTTATTTTTTCCGGAGACCAGAACTACACTAAATTACTTCTTCGTTGTCCACGAAACAAAAACTTTAATTCACCATGACTCCACTTCATCCAAGCATAATACGTTGTTATAGAAACCTGTATTGTTAATGTCCAGGTATTCTTGGTTATTTATATCCAGTGGTTATTAGGAATTCATGTGATGTGAAAGTGTTGAATGTATGTGCCTGAACGATTACAATGCTTTTCTATCTTTCAATCGATGCTTTTTATAATTATTAATATTTTTATTTCTAGTTACATTGTTTCTCCCATTAAACGTCTCTAGCTGGACTTAAAAAAGAAGCTAACACCTGTCGGGTAATAAAATGCTTAAAAGGTAGTGTGCGTGGTATCGAAAATGTATAAATAGAACCCAAAAACAAACCGAATGTCATTTACAATGCTTTTCTCTATTTAATCGATGCTTTTTATAATAATTAATAATTTTATTTGTAGTTACATTTTTTCTCCCATTAATCGTCTCTGGTTGGACTTAAAATAAGAAGCTAAGACCCGTAGAGTACTAAAATGTTCAAAAGCTGGTGGGCGTGGTGTCGAACAGGTAACATTAACTGTGAATTTTGATATATTGAATTGTAATAAATGATAAATTTTCTCATGGTAATTAACCATTGGAGTATTACTATACTACAAGAGGATAATTATCAAAATTATCAGCTGAGGGATCGCTTAATGTGATGGTTTGGCCACCACAGTCCCCCGATCTCAATCCCATTGAGTTCTTGTGGGACGAGCTCGACAGAAACGTCAAAAATCTTTGCCTTACTTCTACTGGTACGCTTCTGAAATATTTTTCAGGCAGAATGGAACAAAATTTCACTGGAAACTTTAATAAAATTGCTTAATAGGACACCGAAAGTTTCTGAAGCAGTTATTAAAAATAAAGATGGACACATTGGTGAATCAATCATTTATTAATAGATAGATAGATATCTTTATTGTTTGAAAAGCCATATTATTATGGCATAAAAGTTTTTAACACCATATACAGACCGATCTTAACATACGGATGCGAATCATGGAGTCTTACAAACAATCAAGGAAGTAAAATACAAGCTGTAGAAATGAAGTACCTAAGAAGAATAAAAGGAATAACCAGACTAGATAGAATTCGTAACACATAGATCAGAGAAGCACTAAAGGTACAACCAATAACAGAATTCATCGAACAACGACAGGTGAGCTGGTGGGGACACTTACAGCGAATGCCCAAAGAGAGACAGGTCAAACAAATATATGAAGCAAAAATACAGATAAAGAGGCGAAGAGGAAGACCAAGGATGACCTGGGCCCAAACGATGAGTAAAATACTGCGGACCAGAGGCAAATCAAGAGAAGAAGCAAAATTACTATCAAGAAACAGAACAGCTTGGAAAAAATTCATACATATTAGAGCAAACCCCGACACCTAGCGGTAAAAGGTGATTCGATTATAATAATTATTATTATTATGGCATTAACATTGTCATATGTAGAAGCTGTATAATGTACAATTTACGAATAATGCTAAAAATAAATAAATATGTACACGAACATTAACATTAACAAACATATGCACAAACATTAATATACTGTATTAAAATACTCGTCAGTGGATAATAATACAATAATATTGTTATTTAAACAATAACACTTTAAATATATTATAAATACTACTCATCAGAAGTTCTTCAATCTATTTTCTAACCTCAATTTTCGTGTTGGTCATATACTTTTGAGCGGTAGTGTTATGAACCATAAAAGGGTAATGATTTCCATAGGATGTATGGTGCCACCGCAAAGTGAAATCGGTTGCCTCTTTCATTCTTCTTAGACGCGACTATTTAGGTGAAATTTGCACGTAGAAGAAAATTAGATACGAAAAAACGAGCCCATTTAACATTTAATTGCGAGATTGCAGTTATAGAAAAGCAGGCAATTACTCGAATGGGGCCGTAGGCGAAGCTCCAGTAAATCGAAATAATAACAGAGGATGGAGCGCGCTTAATGTAATGCAATTATTACTGTTTCTTTACTCTAGTTGTGTAAGCGATGCTACGCTTCTAAACAGATTCGATTCGTTACATCTAATAATCTAGAATTATATGTAATATGAATACTATGTATATAGGTACAATGGCTAGGGGTCGAATCCTTCGCGTAAAATAGAGAACGCACGCGGATACCGTCTTGTTTAATATTAAGACGTCATTTCTAATATTTCGTCAAAAATTTGTTTCCTTAAATCGAAACTTATCTTTCGGATTATTTCCACAAGGTTAAATTAAAAATTGTGTATTTCATAACCGAAATTGATACGAGAATAAACATTAATTCATGAACGTAGTAAAGTTAATATATGTATAACAATTCTGTTCCATTGGATCAGTTCAAAGCCCGCACCAGAATTACCATTCGTGCTAATCGCATTTGCACTTGTCATTTCTGATGCTACGCAAAATTCGCTTTCACTTAAACGATTTGGGTTAATTGCGAAAACGCGACGGTTGCTTTAATGGGCATTAGCGCGTGTCGCAATCCAATGAAAATATTCGGAATTACGAGAGAAAAATTTTCTTCGTTCCGGTATTAAAGAGATGGAAGCGCCCGAAACTCGACAGCCTGCTCGAATGCTGCGTAGTCTTTCAGAAAAGTTGCGTGTACGATACATGTAACTTCTTTATCGATTATAACTTAATTGTAAATATTCAAGTTTAACGCATTTCCCGCTACCATGTAATGAGGTGGGGTCTGGCCCAAAATGGCCCTTTGCACTGCGACCACGTTGATCTATTGTGCTTTTCCCGCTACCATACAAAGAGGTTATTACATGGTAACCGCCATAGTGTCCTTTTGTGGAAACTTGACTATTGTTAAACGGAAAATTCTTCGCAATTCCTTAAAGTGGTAACTATTTGTTGTCCCACCCCTCAAAAAGTTCAGGCTTGGTGCAAAAATCATTCTCCAAAAATTTCACGCCCCTGTGGACCACGCCTTCCCATGCCGACTTACGTTTGAAATTTTATTCAATTATACCCAAAATGATAACGAAAAATATGATAACATCATGAAGAATCATTATGTGCAACCCAAAAGTACAATTTTGAAAGTGTTTAAATTTCATAATTTTTATTTAACGTAATTTTTATATAATCAGGGTAAAGTTTCCGATGCTCATGAACACATTTCATTACATATGCCATCTGACTTTCATCCTTTGTTATCAGGCCTTCACTGCTCTCTTCGCAGTATCAATCACAATCTTCAAATTCTTTTTCTATTTAAATACAAAACATTTCTTACACAAATGGAATCCTTATCTTTTCTGAATAACCTACTAGTTTTTTCAATGTCGTATGCCACAAATTCTGTGGCAATATTATATGCCAAAAATTCTACTGAAATTGTTTGACAGGTACATCAAATTATCATAAAAATGTCCCGTTATATTTTTTGCTTCTATACTACTGCTTGCAATTTACCGTTACAAAAATATTCCGCTACCAAAACAAGCAATGCTTTTAGTCTTGTGACTTATGTTGAGCGAGGGTGTTTGAAAGCAACATGGCATTATTATTAAGAACTAAGAATAATATTTACTTAGTTGGAGGTATTGATTTTAACATAATAGGCTCTAAATTACCATTCAATAGACAAGTACTATCAATTTTCTTTTACAATACCAGAATAGTTAAATTAAATACTCGTGAAAGTGCGAGCTTAGTGATACGTGAAGTAATGATTTTTTGGAGAAAGCCCGAATGCCAACCAAACAAAATCAACATTGCATACCAAAAGTTTTAAAAATATGTGATGAATGGCGTTATCTGCAAAAAATAATAAAAAGGATGGAAACGTCTTTTCGTGAAAGAGAAAACGTATTCAAAAATAATTTGGACAACGTTTTCGATGTTGCTCATGCTGATGCTTTGACAATGCTGAAAATATAAGAGAATAGGAAATTTCTTATTTCTCAGAGACAACCAGGTCGAGTAGGTTATATGGGTGGGGTTGACTATATCTACTCATAAGTTGAGAAGAAAAGAGAGAAGCGAAAACAAGAAGAACTCAACCATCAGCAGTTTCACCTTGCCACTAAAATTCCTCGAAATTGTAGTGAGAATTTATATGAAGACGATTCAGATACAGAAGTGGAAGAAATAAATGAGTTCACTTCAACATCACCGTATCAGCAACCGACGGTAATCAAGAGGGCAACTAAACACTTCATCACGCCAAAATTGGTCGCAGTTCTAGATCGTTATCATATAAGATCCCGAAATTCAGTTTTTATATTGCAAACGGCAGCAGAAGCTTTGGGCCACAACTTGGATAATTTAAAAATTACCAAGACCTCGATCCATCAACAACATCAAAAATTAAGATGTGAGTGTGCTCAAAAGATAAATGCAAGGTTTAAGGAATCGGTACAACCATTTCTTGTTGTTCATTAGGATGGAAAGCTATTGCCCGCATTGAATAAGTGCAATTTTTATTTTTGTATATGCAAAATTTATATATTTTTATGATTTTAAGTGTTAATAAGAAAGCTGCTGAACGCCTACCAATAATTGTTACTGGAACCGACACGGAGCAAATTCTTGAGATTCCAAAACTTAATAATGCATCTGGGGAAGCGCAAGCAACAGCTGTTTTCAATGCATTAGAGTAGTGGGAGTTGAAAGACAAAGTTAATGCACTGTGTTGCGATACTACAGCTTAAAACACTGGTCGATTGAATGGAGCACGTGCGCTTTTGGAAAAAAGGCTCGGTAGAGACCTGCTTTACCTCCTTTGTCACCATCATATTTACGAATTAATTTTGAAAGCAGTGTTTGAAAAGAATTTGCCCCATTTAGCAACGACTCCAGATTTGTCGTTGTTCAAAAGTTTTAAACCTAAAGACCTAAAAGATATAACTAGTGGAATGGACCATGAACGTTACCGTAATAGCATATAACCCGTAACAGAAGAAATAATCACTTTTGTTTCAAAAGAATTAACCAAAACTCAAATGAGGGCGGATTACCGTGAGTTTTTAGAATTGACAGAAAATTTTATAACTGCAGATAGAGAAAATACTGTAACAATTCGACCGCATGGGGCAATGCATCAAACGAGATGATATCATAAGGTTTTATGTTAAAGCATGGTTCAATTGCCCCAATGCCTCCGAAGCTTGCGCCAATGATCTAAGCTGTTCATTGTACGAAGACAACGATCCAGTTACGTCAGAGGCAGCTATTAAAAAAATTGTAACCATTTATGGTAGCTTGTGGAAGAAACTTCGGCTTTAGCCTTTTTGATGTGAAATTGAATGCCACTACAAGAGCAAATATGGTGAAGATTCAGTTTCTGCAGACTTTCCAAATACGCCTTGCAAACGTCGATCGATTTATGATGGTATCACATCCTCTTTAAATAAAGATAAAATGATAGCTGTTTGTGATTTAGTTGCATGGTTCATGATTGCAAAATCATCGGTACGCAAATAGTATGTCTGTATCAGTCAAATAGATGGAGTATACTACTAGAATGTTGCGCGGGATGACTGTGTAAACCAGGCATGGGCAACCTTTTTTGTAGAAGTTTTATGCTGTGAGTAATCTTGAAAAATATAGGTTTTTGTAGTATCCTTATGATTCATTATGAATTAAGTTTAGACGGGCCGTGCTAATATGCAACGAAAGAATTCAGTAGCGGGCCGGACAAACCTTACTCGAGGGCCGCATGTGGCCCGCGGGCCGGAGGTTGCCCATACCTGGTGTAAACGTTTCAGAACTTGCCTCTGATCAATCACGTGGCCTATAGGACTTAAGCAATTGAACTTAGAGCCAAATTTCAAGAACATTCTAAACATCCCTCGTACAAATAGTGGCGGAAAATATGCAATGTGGTGGTATAGGTTATTGCTTGTTACAGTACATTTATTTTTGGACGAGTTCTATGCTTCATTATTATTACTTCAGCTATGTATATTAGAAAATTAGGAAATACTATCAGAAATATTGAATAAAACAATTTTATAAATGTATAAGGAACATTAATCACAATCTGAGCATAACATTACCTGTCGTTACTTACCATGAAATATGTTACTTCTTATTAAATAATTTATTAAAACAAAAAAGGCATTTTTTTAATATCGAATTATTAAAAACCCGTCCAATTAAGAAACGAAACGTGTTTTCGATTCGTGCACGCAAATAGCCAATCGTTCGTTTTGTTTACTCGCGCGTAAACAGACCTTCGACTCGCTCAATGTATTTAATTTTAATAATATAATCGATAAAATTAGTTACGTTCGGAGTAATTCACGTCGTCGTCGTACATAAATACGTACGAACGGAGGGGAATGTTTCGATTTTTACGGATTTCTAAATTATAAGTACGCAGTATCGAATGAATAAAACATGGGTCTAGGTATGCGATTTAATTAGCGTCGTTAATGCATATCATATTTATAATAACAAGGGAGCGTTTTCCTATAGATTTTGCAACGGTATGCGGCGTTAAAGTTTCGCAATCGATCTTAATTATGTATGTTAAATCGTAATTGGTGAAATCTTACGTTTCTGGTTCTCATCGGGTTAGAAAAATGTATAACGTTGTCACGTTTCGAAATCGCAAAAAGTTTGAAAGGAAGCTATGAATAGGTACCGGTTTGTAAATAAATCTCAACACGTAGAAATTCCAGACCAATCTTGGAAGAATTTTCGCAGATGTGGTTTTTATTGAATCTACAAAATTGGCTTAAAATAGGATAACACCGGCACACAAAAATAAAACCTGGTCTGTATTTTTGACCAGACCCACCTACCGATATGTATTTCGATGCCCTGAATCCGAATTTGCGGTCAATTTGACCCGTACACCCTCAAAATTTCGAGTGGATTGCAAAAACACGTTAAAATGGCTAAGAATCGCGAAAAACTGCAATTTACGAAATTTTGAGTATATACGGGTCAAACTGACCGCAAATTCAGATTCATCGCTTCGATATACATATCAGTAGGTGGGTCTGGTCAAATGTGCAGACCATTTTGTTCGAGTAAATTGCAAACAACCGTCAAAAATGGCTAAAAATCGCGAAAACCGCAGTTATGGAAATGAAAGAAATTTTATAGATCTGGTTCATTGGCCCGGAAACCCTTAAAATTTAGAGTGTGTGAAAGTGTAAAAATCGAAAAATTTTATCAAGAATCGTAAAAAATAGCATATAAAGAATAGGTAGTAAACGAAGTTTATCGATTTGAAACTGTTCTTCGTTTGTATCGGACTCTTTTATCCTCGAACGAAGTTGACGAGGTCTTCGAAGAAGATAGTTCAAAGGATGAAGAATACTTGCCATATGGTAAAAGAAAAGGTCCAAAAACATTTAGCCAAGAAGAACTCAATGATCTTCTACGAGATTTAGGATTACCTAAAGATGGAGCTGAATATCTAGCAGCAGCATTGAAAAGAAGAAATTTCTTGGCTGCAGGAACATCAGTTTATTTTTATCGTAATGGGGAGAAGGAGTTCGGGCAAGTTTTCACGAATGACGATGAAAAATTGCTGGGATACTGTTCAGATGTTACAGGTTTGGTTGATGAATTAAAACCAAACATCTATAACGCCGATGAGTGGAGACTTTTTATTGATTCGTCAAGAAGGAGTCTCAAAACTGTTTTGCTTCATAACGGAAACACATATGCACCAATTCCAATAGTTCACTCGACCAAACTAAACGAGAATTACGAAAATTTACAGATTGTATTGAATAAAATAAAGTACTCAGAACATCAATGGAAAGTTTGTGGTGATCTAAAAATTGCAACACTGCTTTCAGGTCAACAATCGGGGTTTACAAAATATCCCTTGCTTTTTATCTTTGTGGGATAGTAGGGACAAAAGAAATCGCTATGTTAAGAAAGAATGGTCAACGAGAACAGACTTTGATCCAGATACTCACAATGTCATACGAGAACTGTTGTTAGATCCTTCTAAATGTTTGCTACCACCACTTTATATTAAGCTGGGTCTCATGAAGCAATATCTCAAAGCTCTAGACAAAGATGGCGACTGTTTCCAGTATTTAGGGAAAAAAATTCCCGCGATAAGTGATGCTAAGTTAAAAGAGGGAATTTTTGATGGATCACAAATTCGAAGTTTATTTCAGGACGAAAATTTCATCGAAAAATGAACGGCACTGAGAAAGCAGTTTTTTGCTAAATTTTAAAAATGTTTCACAAAACTTTTTGGGAAAATAAGAAGAGTGAGAATTACAAGACAGTTTTTACAATTCTCTCGAAATTTTGAGGGTGTACGGGCCAAACTGACCCCAAATCAGCATTCAGTGCATCGAAATACATATAGGCAGGTGGGTCTGGACAAAGGTACGGACCCCTTTTAATTTTTTGTGTGCCGGTGTAGTGAGCGGGTTTCTTCGGGATCCTCGGTTTATCGAACGTTAGTCATTCTACGTGGCAAGTTTGGTATCAGATAAATTATGGTTTGATCGAAAATAAACCAATACCTATGGAATTCTACGCATACTTGAAGGATGACATTTTTTTGTACCTATTGAAGGATTTTCTACGATCTTTAATTGTAAAAATACTAATTAAATGTATATATAGCACGCGCTTAAAGTATTATATAAGTTGAGTAAATAAAATAAAATTTCGTTGAAAGAAATCCTTGCACGAGCCCTGTTCAACCTGTTCAAAGATTTCTTCCAACAAAATTTTATTTCCCTTTCACTGAATTTATTCCATACTTAGGCGCGCACTGTATGTATAAATACATAGTGACGTTTCGGATTATATCCATCGCTCTTGGCCAGTCTGACCGACGAAGCTTTGACGAAAACGATATGACTTACCGTTACGAAATATAAATTGTAAATTTAAAATTAGAAAGTGACGAAGGTGATTCGAAAGATTTGCAAGAACAAGAAAATTAAAATATGTGTATATACAAAAAGAAAATGATAAACTTCTTAATACTGTTTTAACTCTTTCCCTGTCTCGTGCATCACATATGCAACTCATCACGCTGCCAGATTGACGTACTATTCGGCTTTTCATATACATACATCTGAGCTATGCCATCCTTTTCTGGGGAAGGTCAGCGGATGCAACTAGAGTATTTATCCTCCAGAAACGAGCACTGAGGTTGCTATGTAACCTTAAGCCAGGAGAGTCCTGTAGGGGTTACTTCAAGAGTGAGGGAATACTTACTATGGTTTCAGTCTACATCTTCGAATTGTTGAAGTATTTTCATGCGCATAAAGACAGGTTTCCAACCAATGGCGAGCAACATCAACACTCGACCCAGGGAGGAATTTAGCATTCCTCATCATCGTCTAAAGTCTATCCAACAAAATATGGATTATTGGGGTCCAAAACTCTATAACTGTCTTCCTCCGAATTGGAAAAAGTTTGAAATGGGTCCTTTGACAAAACAAGTGAAGAATTTATTCATGGAAAAAGAGTGGGGAATTTTTTGTTAATGACAGTTAACTTCCTATATGTAGTATGTTTTGTATTGTATGTACTGTGCATAAATTGTTTGACCTGACGACACTTTCACTGTGATATTTTGACTTAATATTTTTTCAAATTTTGACGTTGTTTACACATATGTTTTTTTGATATGATGAGGAAATCTATGATGTGAATTGTTAGAGGTGTGACATTTCGTTGTGATCGTCATTACATCAATAAAGGTTATTATTATTATTATTATGATCCACAGCAAGTTCTTTTCACACGCTTGTGCATCACATGTGATTCACAAATGATATTTTTTTCAAAATGAATATTTTTATGGACGTGTGAGAAATAAAGAGTTTTTAGATTAAAAACGTGTGAAGATGACATTTGTTTACTTTATGTCAAGCTCCCACTTGCCTAACTCGTTTACTTTAAAAGTTATATGGAACTAAAAAAGGTGCTCTTTCAATAACAAAGAAATAATCAACCCGCTTTTATTTATTAAAAACTATTATAAAATTAAGTAAGAAACCTATTTTATTCCCTTGCATATTTATTCAAAATATTATCACCAAAAATTTCAGTCTTTATGATTAGTATTAAAAGAGGTTAAACATAATGCCTTTTGACATTCAATGCACTCAGTTGAAATTTTCGGTTTTTTAATTTTGGATCCATTACTTAGCAATTATTGTAATTTAATATAAGTTATAAAACTTTTTTCAACAAGTTGTATGAATCACATGTGATTCACAGGATGGCCGATTGAAAACTATGACAAAAAATAGTCTGTGCACACTGTTTTTTTAAATGCACTCATCTTCTTCTTATTCTTAATCTTTTACCCTTTCTACCTTTCGGTGTAGGGGTTCGGAGCCACCGAGCCGTATATGTAGACGCATATACCGTACCGCTCCTGGCCCACCCAGTGGCATTTCCTTCATTTTCGCAGCTTATTAGAGGTCCAGATCCATTTTTCAGGATTTTAAACTGCTACGCTCTGCCGCTACCGGGTCTCGAACGCCGGCCCTTCGCACTGTGAAGCGCGAGTTTTACCACTCAGCCACTGAGGGGTAAATGCACTCATACCATTCTTAAATTACATATAATAATAAAACAAACAATATGCGATGCACAAAAACAGTTACAAACAAAATTAAAACTTTGGACGTACGGCATAATTTTTTTTTTTTTTTGTATGGGGACAGATTAATAATAATACCTGGTGGCATTCCACATGGCGCCTTCGTCCGGAAACTATCCAAAAAGTCCAAATCGTACTTCCTGGCTGGCGGAAACGTTAACGAAACGTGCGCTAAAATATGCTCGATCAAACATAGAGCCGTTACAGCTACGGTTATCCAACGCGAGACCCTTTCCGGTCCCATATTCCTCTTCACTACCGCTTCCTTCTTTCGGAAACTGGCATTACTTCAATCGAGTTTCGGGCCGGGATCGGTAACTTAAACAGGAAGCGGGATTGCTTCGGAAAAGTCTGGAAATAAAAAAATTAACTAAAATTTCACTAAATATGAATAGTGTAGTATATTAAAAGTCACAGTAAATGTTGGGGGTTTGGATGTTCTTGTGCAAATGACATTTGGCGTTCTATTTATACCATCACGCCTTCCACCTTTTGAGCATTTTATTACCCTGCAGGTGTTAGCTTCTTATTTTAACTCCAGCCAGAGACGTTTAATGGGAGAAACAAATGTAACTAGAAATAAAATTAATAAGTATTATAAAAAGCATATATTAATGGATAGAAAAGCATTGTAAACATTCAGCACATACATACAACGCTTTTACATTAGAAGAATTTATAAAAATTACTGGAAATAACCAAGGATACCTGGACATTCATTCATACAGGTTTCTGTAACAGCGATATGCCTGGCTGAACTGGAGTCGGGGAGAGTTGAAGTTTTCGTTTCGTTGACAACCAAGAAATAAAGCAGTGTGGTCCTGGTTTCCAAAAATAAATGAAAAATTTGTTTGGTGAACGACGAAGAAAAATTGACAAGATAGATAAGTCAACAAATAAGTCGATAAATATATTTGGAATAAAAGGGTATTAAGAAGAAGTACCAGTGAATAAAAGAACCTCACCATACCGGAGAAGATAGAATCTAAGAAGGGGAAGAATCCATAGAAATTAAAGATGTATCGAGAATAGAAGTTAAGAGAGGAGACATAGGAAGAACCATGATTGAATAAAAGAAATTACACTCACACACACACACAACACTAGGTAATTATCTTGATTTTATGTTAAATTTTTCTCAAAATTTATAAATATAATTTGTTATAATTTATGATTTTTATATCATTAATTAAGAACTAGGCCGGTGCAATTTTGTTTAAGAAATTTACCTAAATTCTCAACACATATGTATGCTATAGTATTTCGTCACTAAGATTACATTTACTCAAACCATATCTTAGCAAACCTTTTTTAATTTAAACACAAGTAGTGGTTTTCTTGGCCTGCAGATTAAGAACTGTTAAAATCAAAAAAGAAGAACTGGGTGTTGCATCATGACCAGTAAGAACATTTCTGTGACCAGCTAAAGGCTATTCCAGCTATTCGAGGTCCAGCACTGCTGTGAGGAATAGAAGAACCGTCTCCAGCGCCGTGTGGCTTCCCAAGGCGGTTGCTTTCAAGGGGACAATGTTTAATCGTAATGATATTAGAATAGAACAGGCGAAAAAATCTCAAGATTACGGGTAATTCGAACGATTTCAAAGCGTTCGTGCGACTCGTTTACCGAGGAAATTATGGATTGGATTTAATCGTGGTGCTTCAAATTTGATTTATAACACCGTTACAGGTGACTAAAATTTTATGTACGTGTCATGTATCTGAAAAGGAACACTATGGACTTTTTAGGTATTTCAAAATGAATCGAACGTAAATTCAGTTTTTGTATAAAATTATGTTAAATCGTAAAAGGCTCTTTTAATTTTTTCAATACGGAAATCGACGTTCATTTAACGCTTTTGTCGTGTAATTACAACTTACGGCCTTACGAATAACTAATCATTATTCTCTCCGATGTTAACATGCATGAAGTAATTCTTGATCGAAAAGATGAATATTACAATTACTGCGAATTTGCATGCGCTTTTCATTGTCGCCGGTAAAGTAGAACGTACCATGTGAGAAGTTACTAATGAGCAAAACTTGCGAAGTGTGCATTCACTCGTACATTGTGAAACACGTTCGTCCCGATTGTTTCGTTGTGCAAAACGCGTAGAATCGGGGAGGCGGAGGGGAGGGGAGGAATGAGATCTCTAACGGTTCTTCCATCTTTCTCTTGTTCTCTTTGTTTAATTTAAAAAAAAGTAGTACTTTCCTTATATTCCTAAACGTTCATGCTATCTAAATTTTTGGAAAACAAATGTTCTATTCCTGTAAGGATACATTTTAATCGGATCACTTTCAATTTCCGACATACTCGAGGACTTTCCTTCAAATTCTACCTGTTCTCGTTATAACGGTCGCGTCTCTCTAATTGGCCGTAACTTTTGAAAAATGCGGATGCCCGTATAAATACGACGACCTGCACGAATTCGGAAAGCACGAGATTACGGGTGAGTAAGGTGAACGACGACGACGACGACGACGGTCGAACGGCAATAGTGAAAGTAAGATGATGATGTAATAGAATGCTGCTAGCAATGCGGAAACGGTCGAAACGGTGCTCGATGATTGTGCTCTTTTACGACGAGATCTTTTGTTATGCAGCATCTCCGACTACTTCAATCATTTCTCTCGTACCACCATACGGAGTATGGGAGTTATCGCTTGAAAAACCAACAGTAAATAGATTGATTTTTAAAGCATCCTCAACGGAGCCAGATTTGAGTACGTCAAAATTAAAGGTTAAAGCAATTATTCAGCTTTCCAGTTGGTATAGACGAAATTTCCATTTTAATTAGTACTGACTCCTTCTTCCGACTTCTAGGACAATCCCATCTTGATCCGCGGAAACGTAAAAAATGCAATATTTTTTTACGTCTACGATCAAGAATCAATTATGGTTCACAACGACTTAGCTGGGAGCTAAGAGCTGTAGGGAAAATGATCTAACGATTTGACATCTTTCACCTTGATTTTGCGAATTGTATGCGGAGACGTGTTTTCTTGGTAGGAAGGTGGTTCCTCGTTCTGGATTAATTTCTCCAAGCACGTCGATTACTTCGGGCAAACAAACGGCGGTATACCACTTGCGTACTTCAAGACAGACTTCATCGAAACGCTGCAGGAAAGCAGGATTCTCATTATCTCTAAGGGTTCAAGCAGCAGATTGACGTTCATTCTCGGGTCATCACCACTGACTACGCCGTAAGCGTTTATTAAGCTTCCGTTGTTGAATTGCTTCAAAAGTTTTTGAATATGAAGTTTTCTCGATACCAAATGGCATGAGCCGCTTTTTACACTTCAGTTACAGGATGCGGGTTTCGGCGAGACACTAACTTTTTCGTACCCAATTAATTTAGCGTTTAGGACTTTTTAGATTAAAATCTTTGATGTGCTTCGTCACGTCTGAATCTACCGTGTGTCCCAGATCGAGTGGGATTGCATGGGTAACTTTCTTATTATCGATGACGGATTTTCGATTAAATGGGATATATTTTGCAGCTTTATATGCTGATTTAAAAGCTGTTGCAAAAAGTTCTAAATATCAAATCCGTCAGAAGTTATTAAGAAAGAAACAGAAAACTCTAATTTTCTTGAAAATCACTGTTTTCGATAAGAACAATTTAAAATTCATGTCGAACAAAATTTCAAGGTGGCTGCTTTTGAAGTAGTCGTATCAACTTCCTTAAGTTAAGTGGCCGTTATATTGGATTTTTAAACCTTGGGTAAAATTTTTTATTCTCTTTTCAACGATGTAAGATAACATATGATTAAATTTTAATCAAATAGACTTATGTAAATTCAAAGAAAAACAAACAAAATTTATTTAAAATATCAAAATTTAATCCTAATAATCACATAAAATGTTCAAAATGTTGTCAGCTCGCCGTTGTAATTATGATCTTCCACTAATAAATTGCTTTCCTAGTTTTAATGGGGTTTTTCAAACTTCCATACCGCTGCATATTCTTGCCCAGTTTTTTAAATGGTTTGATGTTTGGTTGTCTTCTTTGGGCAGCAAGATAGGATTTTTATAACACTTGATAAATGTGTAAAACATCGTAGCTTTCAGTAATTGGAAAATTCGCCATAATTTCTTAAAATTGTGATACAAATAACTGTAGATAAGACTTTGTATGATATATGAGAAATAATATCACAACGTATGTATGTTGTAGATGTTTATCTATGCTTCATTATAGTACAGTAACATTACAGAATCTCATCTCTTTCTGCCATTGTCTCTTCCGCAGCCACCTCATCAACTCGCATAGCTCTTCTTTCGTTCTTCGTGGTGCTTTTCACCCTGTCATTCTTGCTATTGCTAGTCTTTTTCTTGCACACTGATGCAAAGTGATTTCTTCTACTGCATTTCTCACAATTCTTTCCGTATGCAGGACATTTCCCATTTGCATGACTGTATCCACAATAACCACATTGTCGGTAACATAGTTTGCCTTCCATTTCTTCTTTATTTTGCCTTTTCCATTTTTTAACAGTGCTTACTACTGCTTCATTCTGTAATGTTTGGGATTGTAATTTACTGGTTTCAACACTTCGGCAATATTCCACAGTTTTACTTAAGGTTAATCCCGATTCTCTCAACAACCTTCCCTAAGTCTGTTTATTCCAAATTCCCATCAGAATACGATCCCTTACCATGTCCTCATCATCCTTATATTCAGTCGTTTTAACTGCTTTTCTTAACACTGTTAAGAAACTATCAAAACTTTGTCCTTCTTGCTGACTGATTGAATTAAATTTAAATCTTTCAAAGGTTATATTTTTCTTAGGGCTACAATAGTCATTAAATTTTTGAATTGCACTCTTCAAGTTCTTTCTTTCCTCCCAAGCTAGTGAGAATGAATTGTATAGCTGGAGTCCATCTTCTCCAATTGAACTCAAGAGTATAGCTATTTTCTTTTCTTCTGGTTTGTCATTTACGTCGTTTGCTGTCGGAAATATCTCGAAACGTTGCTTAAATTTTTTCCATTGATCCGCGATGTATCCATCGAAAATCATAGGCTCCGGTGGTTTGAATACAGTTTCCATTTTTCCAATTAAAATTCCATATGACCACACTTGTTTTATTCTTAATCCAGCCAAATTTCACCGGACACCATGCATGATATTTCAGGAATAATATCACAACGTACCTATGTTGTAGATGCTTATTTATGCTTCATTATAGTACAGCAACATTACAGAATCTGATCACAAGGGAAGCCATGTTATTACTCGACTAGGTTATTACTGATGTGCACATGCGTGTGTTCCCATGTTCCAATATTGCCAACTAGGATATACATCTCATTGGTGCCAACTTATAACACAGGCGTTAGCTTAAGTAACTGCTTTTTGACAGATTGTGATAATCTCTTTTTATTGTTTGCCTACCTTGATTATACATTCAAAAAGTAATGTAGTGGTTCAAGTACTTAATACTTAATATTGAATTAACATGTTACTAAAAATACTATAGGAATTACATACAAAGGTTTTCTAAAATAAATTTCACTTCATTTTGTTTGGATTTATGTTAGCCCACTTGATTAAAACGTAAAAAAGTTGATGTAACTGCTATTTTTGATTTAATCATACGTTATCTTAGATCGTTGAAAACAGAATAAAAAATGCTATCCAACAATCTAAATAAGGGTGATTGCAAGGACTGTGGTGTAATTTACTGACACAAATATCACATCGGTAAACTCCTCACGACACAATTGTTTACTTCGGTTTATACGGTTGTTGAAGATGCTTGCCTCCAGCTAGCGAAACATGTGTCACCGATTTTATTATAAACAATTGTGTGGTGAGGAGTTTACCGATGTGATATTTGTGTCAACAATCTAAAGTCCAATATGACGGCCATTTAACTTAAGGAAGTTGATACGAATACCTCAAAAGCAGCCATCTTGAATTTGTGTTCGACATGAATTTTAAACCGGTCTTATCGAAAAGAGTGACT
Organism: Chrysina gloriosa; assembly: GCA_038088585.1. NCBI lineage: Eukaryota > Metazoa > Arthropoda > Insecta > Coleoptera > Scarabaeidae > Chrysina > Chrysina gloriosa. The sequence continues at coordinate 78,771,747 of CM076088.1, read as the reverse complement.
TTTATATGAAACGTTTTTTCGTATCCCTTATACTTGCAAAGATATTTGATATTCAAGAAAATAACAGTTTTTCTAATTTTTTAAATAATTTCTGACGAGTTTTACATTTTGAACTTCTTCAAATAGATTCGAAATCAGCATATAAAGCTGCAAAACATATCCCATTTAACCAAAACCCCATCTTCAATTATAAAAAAATTACCCAGGCAGTCCCACTCGATCTACCTATGATATGTTGCATGTGAATTGTTCTTGATCAGATGGCAACTTCCGTATTTTTCTGAATTAGTGCTTTCCTCAGTACGATTGCATTGGGATTGTCTTTGAGATTTAATGAAGTTGTAGATCGATTTGCTGCTTGATCATCAACAAGATAAAGACACTTAAAGAATAAATCCACTCTCAGCGCAATGATATAAGTCGTAGGTCTTATTCCTAGATACTTTTGATGACTCAGGAGTGAATGGTATTGGTAACTTGCGTCTTTTCCGCGTTGAATTAAAGCTCATTACTGCCGAACTATTCGTTTGCTTACGCATGAGGAAGGGGGGGACGTCGTCGTCAGCAATTTCAGAAATTTTTAAATTGCAAAAAATGGCAATCCCACACCGAAAACCCACAATATCCGACAACAACATGATTTGTAAATTCTTTCCATCGTTTTAGATAACCAGTCAACTATATGTCAATGAAATTGTACAATAAAAGAGGTTAAAATATGGTGGATGCTAAATTCAAGCGGAGGATCAAGATTCTGCTAATAGATCAAACAGTAGATTTTATTAATTGGGAGTTTTAAATATTTAGATATTTTTGTTTCGTTTTAACTTTTATTTCGAAACTTGATAAGATTTCTTTACAATATATATTTTACTTTGACGCCATTTTTATATTATGATACCAATAAATAACCTGATTGATTGACACAAATATCACATCGGTAAACTCCTCACCACACAATTGTTTTATAATAAAATCGGTGACATGTGTTTCGCTACCTCGAGGCAAGCATCTTCAACAACCGTATAAACCGAAACACGTGTCACCGATTTTATTATAAACAATTGTGTGGTGAGGAGTTTATCGATTGACTGATATAAATTGATTGATAAGTCGGCTTGTCAACTTATTGTTGTCGAGATAATCCTTTTCGAAAGTGATGGGGAATGATTGGGTGAACTGTATCACACGATGAAAGCAATCAGCTTAATTCCATTATCTTTGAGCAAGTCAAGAAAATTTAATGTTATCAAGTCACTCACGCGCAAATTTATAAAACGGCAATTCTGGAAGGATTAAATATTGGAAGTAATTTCGAAGCTTTACGTTAGCTTTACGTTGCATACGTCGCATTAATTACTGCAAACTTCTATTGTTCAAAGTTTCAACAACGCACCTTAGCAAATACGTAGAACCTGTTACGTAATTTGCACGTACGTATCTGTGCGCCTATTAAACATCTGACTAATTGTAGGCTTGTTAATTGAATGAATCGTGTACAAAATATTTTAGATCTGACGCGGAAGAAGAAGAAGAGAAAAGGAAAAGTTTCTATCCGTATTTTGTTAATAAGTTAATTACGAAAATTACAAACGTTTATGTTTAGAAATTACTTCATGTATTCACGTCATAACTACACCAGCCGGTACTACATTTGTATTTATGTCTATGTGCATATCTTCCGTTTCCTGTTGAGCAAACGACACGTTCGCAAACCGGAAGAAATTTTCTTTATTGGTATTCCAGTGAAATTTATCCGGATAACTGTTCGATGATCGAAGGTTTGGAATTTTAATTCTATATTGCCAATCGTATCGTATTCTGGTATTATCTACGAAAGCTGCGATTGACGCCTTATAAAACATACTTTGCAATACGCCATCGACCTGGCTTTACTTTTATTTAACATTCTCGATATCTTAGAGTTTAATGAACACGTACACAAATGTTTGGTACTTCTTTTTGTTTAATATCATTCCTTTTTAAATTTATAAGTTCGGATTCTTCGTTTGGTTGTAGATAAAATCTTTAAACAAGATTGCTAAGTGTTACACATAAAGGAAACATTTACTACTTTAAAGTGGTCTGAAAATTTTAAAACACGTGCCCTCAAAAGGATTATAGCTCTGGGCCTGCTGAGTCAACGATACAGGTCAAAATATGAGAAAATCGAATTTTAATTCGGAATAATTTTACATTCGTCTAATGTTTCTTGCATGATGAGATGGTACTGAAGATAAACTTATCTTCCCCGCATAAATTGACGTAAAACTTTCAGTTCCTGCTTCACGAACTTGTGCTTGGAAGAATCCGTAAGTACTTTGAGAATTGTCGTGATAAGACTCTCTCGAAGAACTTTAAATCGAAATAAACTTATTTAATCTTTGGCGATGTTTCAGCCCTTTGTAGGGCTCCCATATGTCCTGTTTTTAAGAGGACAGTCCTTTTATTTGCATCAGCGTCCTTTTTAAAACCTGTCCTTTTTCGCCACTTACCTTAAATGGTTCAGAATTACCGATTATCCGTCTTGTACTAAGTGGCTAATGCTGAAATCCGTCGAAACAATATCGTATGAAGATATTCGAAAATCTGCAGAGTTTCTAATGCCAGAAATTTCTGTGAAAGATTCTTTATTTGATGAAACTAGCCTTTTAATTTCAATGCTGAAAGATTCAAAAGAAAGTTTTCACGATTGATCGGTTGATCAAAAATGGGCTTTTCTCTTTCAAAATGAATCGTTTTTGGATTTGAAGAAATTGGTATACGCAATCTTTGCCATCCCAACGTCAAAAAGCAATGGACTGATGACAGCAATTGTCTCAAAATTGAAACTGATAAAAGTTTAGTACAGGTCAAGTTCAATTATTCGTTAACGTGCTCTGAAATGTACGATTATTTGTTGAAAAACGATAATTTACTTAGACAAATTCAATAGAGCAATAAGTATGTTCTTTGATCTGATCGTATTGGTCTTGTATTAATTTAGTTGTGTATGATTTCAGTAAATGTTTGTCAATTTAGACTTTTTGCGAAAAACGTCCCTTTTTCGGACACGTATGTGGGAGCCCTAGCCCTTTGATATCATATTATTACACACTATAATTTATGCATTTAAGATTGGAGATCAAATCAGTTTTTTTGGGTTTGAATTCTTAAAGCTTTTCGAGAGATAAGTATCTAGTGATTTTTCAAAGCAAAAGTTGTTCCTCTTGACAACCTCAAGCCCAAATGAAGTTATTTAATCTTTAGTGATGTTACTAACATATGTATATGGTAGGTAGCATATTATTACCCATTATCTCGAATGAAACTTGCTCAAGCTTTGTCGGCGGTTCTTTGTCTATAAAATTTTCAGAACACAACGCCGTCATCTCCTCACTTTCACCATAGATACACATAGAGAATTAATTACGTATTTGCGTGCTTACGCGCTTCTAATGAAACGGCGCGATTTCGTAAGTGCGAATTTTATCACGATTCCCGCGAAGTTCTTTTTCAATTTATAATGCAAACGTGTGTATGTGCAGCACATATACATGTACGCATACGTAGGTACGATGCGAACGTCAAATAATTATGTAACATCATAAATTCCCCCTTCTATTACCGTGTTAACATTCCATTTGTCCTTGTTCCTTTTGCGCTATGTGTTGTATGTTGGTAAACAAGCCGTGATGTTGTACAAGGTGTAAACCATATCTGCGCTATACGAGGGGTCGTTATTTTCTGTTAAGCCAGGTCGGCAAAATTTTCTAAGGTAGGCATGGGCAACCCAAAAGAACATGTGCTTAACCATTATAATTATTAGAAAAAAACATACATGCAAGAAATCTAAACAAACTTGATAGTAGTGACCGGAAGTTACTTTTGAATTTCAATTCGGGTCTTATGGGTATGGCACGCGTTCTGTTTTCAGAGGAAATGTTGTGACGAGTATGAGAAATGTAGGTACCTCAATTCACTCTTGAGAGTTGAAAATAGTCATGAATATACATATACACTGATGAGCAAAACTGAACACACATAGTAATATTTAGGGAAACCCTTTAAGTTACAGAAAAGTTGTTGGGTGTTTTGTGTAAATTGTTATATTTTCAGGAAAATCAAGTAACATTATTCTAAAATAGGCTAAAAGTAAAAATATATCCTAGCATAAGTTTGTATATAGCTTTTTGTGTCGTACTTAGTTTTGCACCTGTACAGATATCACTTATCACACGAAAAAGTTAATAATATGTCCAGAGACCTAAAGCCGCTAGAATTTCTTTTATTCTTCGTGGTATAGATTCTACTAAAGCATTGCAGTAGGTTGGAGTAATATTGTACCATTCGTCCTGTATACGACTCCATAAATCCTGAACATTTGATGGTGATGGTGAATGATATTCCACATGGACACGTCTTTTTAAATGAGTCCACAGGTTCTCAATCGGATTGAGGTCGGTGCTCTGTACAGGCCGATCCAGTAGTTGAAACTGTTGAGACGTTTATTAGTTTTGTATAGATTTGGCCGTGTGTACTGAGTCTCGATCTTGCTGGAAGATCACTTCGTTTTCTGCTATAGTCATGTTTTCTACTGTTTCAAGTAAATGATCTTCCAAAATAGATTTGTATATGTATTGATTCATTATTCCGCCAATTTTATGTAAACTATCAACACCATACGGTGTCATACGCCTCGCCCCCTATCATTATTGAGCCCCGCCATGTTTAACAACCATTTCAACATGTTTTAGTTGGAGAGGTGCACCCTCTTTTTCCAATACCAAGTACGACCATCGGAATTATACCTATTTATTTTCGCTTCATCGGACCATATAACACGTTGCCATTGCTCAATCTACCAGCTTTCATTTTTCTTTTTGCAAATAATAAACGACCCTTCATATTTCTATCAGACAGCAAATGTTTACGTTTCTTTTCTAGTAATCGATAGTTATTTCCTTTCAATGTTGCTCATGTTGTTCATTGCTGTCCATTTGCTCATTATTTTTCCTGTGTCCTTATTTAAAAGATTTGCTGCCATAGACGCAGTGGAAGCCCCTCCTGTCGCTATGTACCTCACTAACTGTCGACTTTCACGAACGGATAGCAATTTTGGCCGTACCCCTTTAGACGTAAGCACTTCCGAACAATACTTTTTCCGTAATTTTTGTACAAAACTTTGACTAACTCTTTTTTGGCAACTATCTCTGCCCTCCTTTGTTGATAAATTTGTCTTTAGTGTTTTTCTGGTTGTATTGTCATTTCTCTACATTTTTTAATAGGTCGTTGTTACAGTACTAAGAGTCAAGAAATGTAACTAAGTACTAAACTTTTATGTTCGGAGTGAACTACCGGAACAGTGCAGCATAGATTATATGGTTATTTCCCTAATTCGATTAAGGAGTTTATACTTAATTATTAATTGAATACAACGTGGTATGATATTTTCATAGCAGAAACAAGCATGGTATTCATGATGTATAACACAAATAGACAGAAGAAATTGTTATCTTTGACGGGAGTAATATTATTTATATACAATTCATAATCGTAATTATAATTACGGAAAAAGTGAAAATGTTATCTTCTGCGTTCAGTTTTGCTCATCAATGTATGTACTATGACGTCAACAAAAAGTCGGATACTGAAGATGATGTGGTTTAAATTTGGCTTTTGCCTTGTCAAATGATATTTCAGTTTGAAGTGCTGCTAAAAAATGCAAGTGATTACATTGCTTCGAGAAGTATAATCCATAAGAAGACTAGGTAATAAATGTGGCGTCACCAAAGGCACTATTCACGACATTAAAAAGAAATGGCTATATCAAAATTGACATGAACATGACAAACGATTGATTTATACTGTTTCGTATCCGCAATAGCATATTGTGAACAAATGCGCTCTTGTGTGTTTTTTATTTTTTTATTTTTTTGTTTCATTTTATGATACGGTGCATATGTATTCCGCAGTAGTCTGTACGTGCGAATAATCGTGGTAAATCCCCCTCTTATAAAGTGGTCAAAATTGAAGAACTACGTCATGGCATAAAATATACGACCGAAGTAATTGGTAAGCGAGATGATATTCTTCCCTGGTCGCATTTTGGACCGTGGATAATAAACAGGAAGTACACAAGATCGCAATTGTCGTTAAAGCACCTTAGTTTTAAATTGTAAATTTCAAAATTATTTGTTGATTTATATCTCGATTATTTTCATACTTTCGTATAAGCGATATTTTACCAAATGACTTATTTTTTTCTTTTGAGTTTTACATCCTGTTAAAGGAAGAACACCAACTTTTAAAACGCCCCCGTATTTAATTCCATTCATATTTTACAGTGTTAGAATTAAACTTCACCGCGGAAATATACGTATGTACGTATTCCGTACGACATGAATCGAAGTAAATTGTAGCAAGAGCCGCATTTTCTTACTTAGTTACCTTTTACTTTCATTTGCACTCCGGGCGATATTTTGGAATTGCATTAGGATGCTAATTCTATTATACGTAGCTGTGTAAATCGGTGCATGAATGTGTGTAGACATATGTTACACAGGATATTTACACACGTCGTCGGTATCCTGTCGCATTTAATTAGCAGAAACAAAAGTTTAAGTGAGGAAATTCCAAAGAGGAAGATGGCAATTCTAATGCTCATAATAATAGGCAGATTTGAACTGAATTACTATTAAATATACTTATCTTATATGATAGGTCTCTACCACAACTTGCTGCTTAGTATGAAATTGAAGAAGAGTTATTAAGTGAGAGATTCAGCCTGTGCCGAACGATTCCTGGAACGCGAAAGTTTCATGCTTTCATGCCTCTTCAACCACAATTTTGAAGGTTCAAACATTTTCTGGATCTCAAGACGGTATAAAAGTTACATTTATTGGAGAAAAAGTAGAATCGGAAGATTCTATTTTGAAGCTCGATGATGTTCGAAGTACAACTTAGTCATTAACCTGCAAAGAAGTAGAATAAACATCGAAGAAAGTACTCAAGTTGCCTCAGGCACGAAAATACCTTAAGATGTGCTGAAATAGTTAAGAATGTTTAATTTGTGTCTCAGTGGCTTTTCTTAAATGAAACTGTACGTTTTACCGAATTGTAAATTTTTACTGAAACTGTACTGTTTCTTATTTTTTAATGATAAAACATTCACAAAAAACACATATCGAATTGTTTTATTTTTGACCCTCTTCCAACGCAGAAAATAACGCTTTCCTATTGATCCCATAAAAATTTCAGGATATGCTCTTTAGGACTTACTCTTCGAGAATACCTAGTTTCAAAAAAATCGGGCATACGTTCCCCCATTTCGCCCACCCTTTGCCACGACTTTTAAACTAGGGAGGTACCACTCATTTTTTTTTTTTTTCAAAAATTTTGTTGGTTATAGTAGTCTTGTAGAGCATATTAAGAGGTTTAATAAATACATACATCATCCTTATTTCTCAAGATTATGGAATCACGCCCAATACCTCGCGTACAGCTCGGACAAGACAGGCGAAGCCGGTTCAGCACGGCCTCTTTTCGAAGCCCGTATCCCGCCAACGAATCGTTAAAAACTACGGAAAGGTTAAAAAGTACGTTCACGTAATCGTTGTCCGCGTTTCGTAACGATCTCGATCCAGTATATCGCACGCAGCGGTTATTAAATTTATTTATTATTTCATTTTCCGTTCCGGCTCGTAAACGAAATTCCACCACTTGTACAGGTTGTACTATATTTATTGTAAGTTACGTTCCAGTTTCTTTTCTTATTGCGTCGATTTCGAACGGTTATGTTGTAAGATTACGGCGGGTACGTACGAGGCGTTTCGTAGCGAGTCGTGTGTAAAGGAACGCAATTAAAGTTTTTTTTCTTCTTCTCCGTACTCGGGTATTTAAACATCTAGGAGAGATTCGAAGGTTTCCGGACGTTCGTTCGTTAGGCGGAATTAGATTGTTGAAAGTCAGTAAAACTTTACGGTCTATAGAATTGAAGATCGTGGACAACGAGAAGCGGATTGTACGAGGGGATTGTGCTATTGAAGATTTCATATCTTTCTCAGAGTGTCGTTTGAGAAATTGGAAATTGTGTGTTGGTCTTCGTTACATTGTTACATGGTTAGTTTCTTCAATTTGTTTACACGAAATCAAATAGGATTTACCAGGAGTGTTGTTATTTAAACAACCTATTAATAAATTTGCCATATAGCGTCCACAAGTATCTGCAGTTTTATCTGCTATAAAATATATAAAACTGTTATTTTCAGTTTACTTGATTTCATTAATTACGTCCTTATATATATTTATAACATAATTTTTCTTAAAGTACTTTCGTCAGGTACAGTATTTCTGTAATGCTTTCACAAAAACATTTTTAAAGTTAGGTTTTGTAACTTACAATGAGGCTACTAAATCGCTTTTCACTTTTGGCATTTTTGGATAACACTCGGTAGCACTTCCTTTTATTCGGTGTTTGAAAATGATGAAAATCTTCAATTGATAATTGCTGAAACGTATCCTCTCCCCCTCCTCCCGATTTTTAGTCTTAGAAACCGTAACAAAATAGTCTTTGCTCTTCGGTATTGAACATGATATGTCGTTTGGAAGCTTAAAAGCAATTTTTTTCTGCGAAAATTGAATGCGCCGTACGCTACACTATCGCCGCAATATTCTCGGCCGAATGATCTGCGTCGATCCGGCTCGAATTTGTCGATTAAATTCTTGATAGCGGTGACCGATGGTGGTTCGCTTTTGCCATACTTTGCGCAAAATTTCCTTTGAGATTCTGCAAAATGTTCCCCATATTTGTAACGGGATTCTACAACCAATACGCGTTGCTCCATCGTGCACAGCTCCATAACTAAATCGCAATGTGTCTGCATAATAACTGACTGATATGACACGTATAAGTTTGACACAACGAAAATGGCGCAAAGTTGAGAAAGAAACCTTCCATTATCTCATCCTTTACTAAAGATTCAAGCGACATTTCATGTTACTAAAGAATGCTGGAACGGTTACATTTTCCATGTTACTATTTCCTTGTTGACTAAAACCAGTAGTTTTCGATTTGTCAGCGTTTACCTTGAGAAATTATCGAAAAACCAGATCTCACAAGGGTCAATTGCTGTCCAGATCTGCCACTCTTGATTTACCACTGTTCTCCTCACCAACACTGAGGTATCGTATGCATATATATATATATATATATATATATATATATATATATGTATATGTGCATCTGTATGTATACATAATATAATTTCCTTATGTATGTGTTCCTCTTTTCTTGTCTATCCAAAGCTTTTTGAAGCCCACTGACGGGCTAGAAAGCTAGCAATTGGCATGCATGTAGTGAAACGCCTAGGCCAAATCCTAACGTAGCCGGATTTTTGATTTTTGGCCTGTGGACGGAGAATTAAGACGAAAAAGGGGCGTGGCAAATAATTTTTTGCTTTTTTCTGCCAAGCAGATTTTCTTTTTCTTCCTGCCTGGCAGGGACAGGCTCAACAGCTAGTATATATATATATATATATATATATATATATATATATATATGTGTGTGTAAATTTTAAATGTGTCCTTTATTTGATCAAGAACTTGGAACCGCTTTCAGCATTTTTGCGGCTCTTCAACCAGGCAGATTTGCAACCACCCAATCCAACGCATCTCGTCCCTAAGTTATGGTCGGGCAGAGATGAGAAAATGAATCCCGTGCCATCTAACGTCGGCAAGCACACCCGTTATACACGCAAAAGAGAAATAGATAAGAAAACCAAGAAGGTAGCATACAAAACGAAATTCAGATTTGTGTTGACATTCTTAGGCTGGTTCTTAAGCAAAGGACTAGAAAGCAGAATCCAAGCTAAGAGGTAGTAGACGCGAAGAATACTAAATATCTCAAAAGAATAAGAAACTCAAGTGGGTGGACACCTAAAAGATACATAGAAAACTAGATCGATAAAACTAGGCATCAAAAGCAAAGAAGCAAAAATATATATCTAGAGGAAAACTAAGGAAGACGTGGAACGACGAATTGGCAGAAATCCTGAAAGAAAAGGGAAGAGTAAATAATTTTAAACCGTATTATTCCTTACAGTATACCTTAGGGTAAATAAAGTTTTATCATACATTGAATGAATGATTGTACAAATTTAATAATAACCAGTTGTTTAAATATCACCTGAAAATCGCAGAATTTGTATTGGATTCTAATTCGATGCCAAGAGACTATATTTAACAGCTGAATCATTTCGGTCTAAACATAATTTAGAATCTTACAAATCGTAAGTGCTGTCCTTATTGCAATCATACCTCTCTTGGACTTGGCGTACTCTAGGAATTCAATTTGCGTCAAGCTTTATAAGTCGATAAAGCAGTGCAACTTACGTTCAAGGCGCGACATTAAAACTCAGAGAAATAAGTCCGCTTTACAGTAGTTAATGATAATACGTCATCCCCTCTTTCATCATACCTTAAGGCAGGTATGGGCAACCTCCGGCCCGCGGGCCACATGCGGCCCTCGAGTAAGATTTGCCTGGCCCGCTACTGAATTCTTTCGTTGCCTATTAGCACGGCCCGTCTAAAGCTTAATTCATAATGAATCATAAGGATACTACAAAAATGTATATTTTTCAAGATTACTCCCAGCATAAAACTTCTATAAAAAGAGGTTGCCCATGCCTGCCTTAAGGAGTAGTATTCGGAAATGATGTAAGTCAAGTTAATCTGAAAAAACTCCAAAGCAAAAAATAGCTACTATTACCAGCAAAGCAATTGAAGAAGGCGTACTCCTCAAAAGCGTTACTTAAAGTTTGCTGGGATGGTTACAGGAAATTCGTACAAAACAGCTTTGGAACGAACGATAAAATACTAATTTGGTGCCAAACACGATATCAACGATGAGTATTTGGAAGTGATTTAAGTCAAGTTAATGTGAGAAAACTCCAAAGCAATAAATTGTGATTATTACCAGCAAACCAATTGAAGAAGGCGTACTCCTCAAAAGCGTTACTAAAGTTTGCTGGGATGGTTACAGGGAATTCGTACAAAACAGCTTTGGAACGAACGATAAAATACTAATTTGGTGCCAAACACGATATCAACGATGAGTATTTGGAAGTGATTTAAGTCAAGTTAATGTGAGAAAACTCCAAAGCAATAAATTGTGATTATTACCAGCAAACCAATTGAAAAAGGCGTACTCCTCAAAAGCGTTACTAAAGTTTGCTGGGATGGTTACAGGGAATTCGTACAAAACAGCTTTGGAACGAACGATAAAATACTAATTTGGTGCCAAACACGATATCAACGATGAGTATTTGGAAGTGATGTAAGTCAAGTTAATGTGAGAAAACTCCAAAGCAACAAATTGTGATTATTATCAGCAAACCAACTGAAGAAGGCGTACTCCTCAAAAGCGTTACTAAAGTTTGCTGGGATGGTTACAGGGAATTCGTACAAAACAGCTTTGGAACGAACGATAAAATACTAATTTGGTGCCAAACACGATATCAACGATGAGTATTTGGAAGTGATTTAAGTCAAGTTAATGTGAGAAAACTCCAAAGCAATAAATTGTGATTATTACCAGCAAACCAATTGAAGAAGGCGTACTCCTCAAAAGCGTTACTAAAGTTTGCTGGGATGGTTACAGGGAATTCGTACAAAACAGCTTTGGAACGAACGATAAAATACTAATTTGGTGCCAAACACGATATCAACGATGAGTATTTGGAAGTGATTTAAGTCAAGTTAATGTGAGAAAACTCCAAAGCAATAAATTGTGATTGTTACCAGCAAACCAATTGAAGAAGGCGTACTCCTCAAAAGCGTTACTAAAGTTTGCTGGGATGGTTACAGGGAATTCGTACAAAACAGCTTTGGAACGAACGATAAAATACTAATTTGGTGCCAAACACGATATCAATGATGAGTATTTGGAAATGATGTAAGTCAACTTAATGTGAGAAAACTCCAAAGCAATAGATTGTGATTATTACCAGCAAACCAACTGAAGAAGGCGTACTCCTCAAAAGCGTTACTAAAGTTTGCTGGGATGGTTACAGGGAATTCGTACAAAACAGCTTTGGAACGAACGATAAAATACTAATTTGGTGCCAAACACGATATCAACGATGAGTATTTGGAAGTGATGTAAGTCAAGTTAATGTGAGAAAACTCCAAAGCAATAAATTGTGATTATTACCAGCAAACCAATTGAAGAAGGCGTACTCCTCAAAAGCGTTACTAAAGTTTGCTGGGATGGTTACAGGGAATTCGTACAAAACAGCTTTGGAACGAACGATAAAATACTAATTTGGTGCCAAACACGATATCAATGATGAGTATTTGGAAATGATGTAAGCCAACTTAATGTGAGAAAACTCCAAAGCAATAGATTGTGATTATTACCAGCAAACCAACTGAAGAAGGCGTACTCCTCAAAAGCGTTACTAAAGTTTGCTGGGATGGTTACAGGGAATTCGTACAAAACAGCTTTGGAACGAACGATAAAATACTAATTTGGTGCCAAACACGATATCAATGATGAGTATTTGGAAGTGATGTAAGCCAACTTAATGTGAGAAAACTCCAAAGCAATAGATTGTGATTATTACCAGCAAACCAACTGAAGAAGGCGTACTCCTCAAAAGCGTTACTAAAGTTTGCTGGGATGGTTACAGGGAATTCGTACAAAACAGCTTTGGAACGAACGATAAAATACTAATTTGGTGCCAAACAAGATATCAACGATGAGTATTTTAAAATGGTGTAAATCCAGTTAATGTGAGAAAACTCCCAAGCAACAAATTGCGATTGTTACCAGAAAGGATCGATGAGGGGCGGATACTCGTCAAACGTGCTTGTCGATGAATCCTATTTATGGAGGGTTTCAACGAAGAACATCCCAAAGAGATATCTTCAGGTTTCAGAAGATACCAGAAAGAGTTATCTTCAAGCTCAAAGATGATCCGCGTTTTACATTTATTCACATCTTACGATTCGCTTCAACATACCCGCTAATCAACGCGCGTTTACATTCGCCCGTTTCTCGGCCCGTACCTCTACGGGGCCGTTTGAAAAACCCGTTTCTCGTTCGTAAATAACGTAAAACTAACGAGTTTCTAATCTCGATCGCATTTTTCATACGAATCGATATGAAATAAGCACTTGCTTACGTACGTACGTACATATATAATACATAGTATGTTATAAATTGTTGCGCCGCACTGGTCGGCGTAAAAACCTTGAAGACGAAACGTCTATTTACGTTTGTATGCACGTACTTTTCCATGGACAAGTGAGGTGATGCGCACCGATTACAAATCGAGATGCATAATTCAATGTGGATTTTTCATAGGTAAGGTTTTGTCGCTGCGTATCGTCAATCGTATCTGATATTTTGAAATATCAAGTTCCATGATTTCATTGCAAAAGTGGTTTCATCTGGTTGGAACTACAAGGCTCTCCAAAATAGTTTTAAATTAAACGAAAACGATTTCTTTTTCGGAGAAAAACCCATTATATTTTTATTTCAATATAAAGTTAAAACCCTACCATCAAATGTGAAGCACAATATCTAGTAGATGTGCCCTTCGGATACTCTTCCAAACGGCCATTCTCTTGAGGAAATCTTTCATTACAACTGCACACATTTCCGGCCTTACAGTTAGTTGTAGCTGTTCAATTGTTGTTGGGCATCTTGCCTCGATTTTGTCCTTTACGTAGTCCCAAAAACGTAGTCTACCAGATTCAAATCGCAGGATTTTGGCGACCAGCGGGGGTCTCCAGTTCGAGAAATCACACGTCCTGCAAATTTTGAATGCAATAACGTATTTATTTCACGCCTTGTGAAGTACGTAGTACCACTCTTTGGAAAATAAGGGCCATTCATGTCCAAAGCATCAACTTAAGCCAAAAAAAAAATCGATCAACATCGTTCGATAACGGAGATTCCAGTAACTGAATCGTTCCAGCGTCATTTTCAAATAAATACGAACCAACGATTCCACCTGCCCAAAAAAGTCGTTCTGGATAGAAGGTTTTCTCCGCGCTTTTTCTAAGGCTTTTGTGGCCCTTAATGCGACATTTTGGTATGTTAACATATCCATCAAGGTGAGAACAAGAGTGCAAAATGTTGATAGCAATAATAACGCACCAAAATCGTCTGAACCACGACCATCTGGAACTCAATTCGTTTCACCAGAGGTGCTTAGGCCATACCCTAAAGCACCAGTAAGAAAATGATCTAGAAAAGGACGAAAACGTGGAAGATCGATGATTACGACACACGCCCAGAAAAAATAGAGATAGAAAGACGTCAGGAAAAGAAGAAACCGCCATTACAAAAGGTTGGGGAAGTAAAGAGAAGGGTATTCGAAAGCACGAGGATGAAGTAAATACAAGCAATTATGTTGATGATAAAGATGTGAGCGAGGGTGATTATTTGATAGTTCAAGTGCACGGCAAGGAAGGAAGTTTGAGAAATTACGTCGCTGTTGTAGACAGAAAACACAGAGATTCTTGTGCGGTTTAGGTATTATTAGAAGCGTCAATTTTTGTTCTTTTAATAATAATAATAATAATAATAGCCTTTATTGTCCAACAGTTACAGTTGAACCAATTACAAGACAACATGTTAATAAATAGAAAAAGAAAAGAACAACAAGAAGTTAAATGATAAAAATTTTGTTGCATAATAAAATACATTAAATACTTAATATTATAGAGAATAACGTCTAAATAACTCATTGGCGTGCTGAGATAAGTGCGCGATCGGTGCTTTCTTTAGGATGTTTGTTCTAGCTCTGGGAACCAAAAAAACAAAAAAGCGAGTTGATCGTAGCGGAGTCAAGAAACCAATTTTACTTAACAAATGGGGTGAATCAATTTCATTCGCAATAAGTTTTACCAGGAATCGTGCGCTGGAATCCCTCCTCCCATCAGAAAGAGATGGGAAATCATGACGATTTAAAAGGTCGACATAAGATGCGCCACGCTGGGGGTAAATTCGATCAGTTTTGTACGACAAGTATTTTAAAAATCTCTTCCGTACACGCTCGAGGGTTAGAGCTAGGTAAACATAATTCGGATACCACACAAGGGATGCATATTCCAACTTGCTGCGCACGAAGGCACAATAAAGAGATTTCAGCGCAGACAAGTTATAAAATTTTTACAGGTGCGGAAAATAAAACCCAGAGATTTAGAGGCAGCTGCCGAGACGGCAGCAACATGGAGATTAAATTTTAGTTTAGTATCAAAGAGAACTCCCAAGTCCTTCACCGCAGACTCCCTAGGAATTGGAAGCCCATTGATATTGCAATTGAAGATGACAGAGACATCGCATCTTGTGTATGATACAGCACAGCATTTATCGATATTTAATAAAATTTTGTTAGCAGAGCACCAGTTGCTAATAATTGTTAGATTTTCTTGAAGTTGCATAGCATCATTCACATTAGTAATTCGATTGAATATCTTCAGATCATCAGCGTAGGCCAGGGTGTTGCAATTTAGTAACGGAAACAAATCATTCAAATAAATGTTGAAAAGCAGAGGGCCCAGGTTGGAGCCTTGCACAATCCCGGAGGCAGCAGAAAAGGAGAAGGAACTGTGTCCGTTATAAGAGACATATAAGGTACGTCCTGATAGATATGACTGCAAAAAATCCAAAGATTGAGTTGTGAAGCCGAAAGCATCAAGTTTCTGTAGTAAAAGATAGTGATCTAGTCCATCAAAGGCTTTAGAAAAGTCTGTGTATAAAACATCGACCTGCGCTCTCTCATCAATCGCCTCTCTGATGAACTCAGTAATTTCGAAAAGATTTGTTATGGTTGATCTGCCCCTAATGAATCCATGTTGATGAGGTGAAAGGTATGGTTTTAGATGAATAAAAGATTTATTTCAATTATTTAAGTTAGGTTTCAATGAATTCCATGATTAATACAAAGAAAGAGGGCTCCACATAATAATTTATGTGGGCTTAATTCTTAATAGAGATAAATGATGTGTCCATTTCCTCTCCATACATTGGCCACTGTCTCGCAGCCAGTGAGGTGACTCCGGACAATTGCATCCTTTATCAATATGGCATTTTTTGTGACCTGGATATAAAGTGTGATTCAAGTAGAGATACTTTTTTCAATAGCTTTTTTTGACAGATCACGTGTGAGTCGTGTCATGCTGTCGTGTTATTTTTGTTTAGTATTGTTTGACATTTCATCATGCAAAGACTTACGCGTGAACAACGTTTACAAATCGTTCAACTTTATTACGAAAATTCACGTTCTGTGAAGAATGTGTTTCGTAAACTTCGCTCAACTTATGGTCAACACAATCGGCCTACTGAGCGTACTATTCGCAACACCATCACCCATTTTGAGACCCAGCATTCATTATTGGATAATATTCGACCGAATAGACTACGTCCACAACGCAGTGAAGAAAATATAGCGGCCGTAGCTGAGAGTGTACACGCAGACCGTGGAGAGTCGATTCGGCGCCATTCGCAGCAACTCGGACTGACGTATGGAACGACTTGGCGCATTTTACGTCGAGATCTTAAATTGAAAGCGTACAAAAGACAGCTTGTGCAAGAACTGAAGCCGCTCGACCTTCCCAAGCTGACATCGCTTCGCTCTATGGGCTCTTGAAAAGTTCCAAGAAAATCCGACGTTTTCGAAGCAAATTTTGTTCAGTGATGAGGCCCATTTCTGGCTCAATGGGTATGTAAACCGGTAAAATTGCCGCATTTGGGACGAAGAGCAACCTGAAGAGATTCAAGAGCTGCCACTTCATCTAGAAAAAACAACGGTTTGGTGTGGTTTGTGGGCCGGTGGAATCATCGGTCCATATTTCTTCAAAAATGATGCCGGTGAGAACGTAACCGTCAATGGTGACCGTTATCGTGCCATGATAACCGACTATTTGATGCTTGAAATTGAAGCTCCTGAACTCGGTGAATTTGGTTTCAACGCGCCGTCTTGTTGAAACCAAATTCACCGCCATTCACTTCCCACACATCGCATCAATTAATGGATTTATTAAGTGAGCAAATAATTTCACGTTTTGGGCCGGTCGATTGGCCACCAAGATCGTGTGATATCACACCGTTAGACTTTTTCCTGTGGGGATATGTAAAGTCTAAAGTTTATGCGGACAATCCCGCTTCGATTCAGGCCTTGGAGCAAAACATCACGCGTGTCATTCGCCAGTTACCACTCGAAATGCTCGAACGAGTCATCGAAAATTGAACTCAACGGATGGACCATCTGAGACGTAGCCGCGGCCAACATTTGAAAGACATAATCTTCAAAAATAAATGCCAAAGAATGTTCTTTCAAATGATAATAAACATTCCCCATTAAATTTGAATTTTCAATGTTTTTTTCTTTAAAAAATTGGGGAACCTCGAAATGAATCACCCGTTATAAAATAACCGACTTTAATACATGCAACCTTTACGCACGGTATCAATAAATAACAAAAGTTATTTTATCTGATAGCTATAGCGAGTAAAAAGAAATGTGTGCACATCCTCCCCATCCTCCCCTAAATAATAAAAATCTCCTTTTTTTGTATCACAATCACATTTCGTTGCGACAAGGCGTAAAATCTCATCTAACAATAAAAGCGAGTTTGATCAACGCCGTAATCGCGCCGATATTCCTTCGACAATTATGATGAGCGACGAAGCAACCGGCTTTCTTTGGACGAGAAATTAAACCATCCGTTGAGAGTTCCACTTCTTACGCCTCACGTCGTATATACATATACATAGTTACGTACCGTTCTGTATGACGTACGACGCTTGGCACGCATATACGCAAAAATATAGGTTGGTGCGGTTTTTATTGCCTAGTGTGTAGTAATTTCGCGTTAACGCATTGTAGATTCATACTTCTTTAACGTTCGTAAGTAGAAACGCATATGCGGAAGCTTCTTTTATGGTTGGGACGCTTCTTAACTTTCTTTTACTTCCTGTCCGTTCGGCGTAACAATAGATTGAAAATATTTCTCTCTTAGGTAATTTGTCACGTTTGTGATTTTGAAAGTTTGTTACGTCGGAACATTTGGAATTTGAAACGATTTTAGGAACTCTCGAAACGGGACGAGATTGCAAATTGTTTCCGTCAAAATCGTCAGTTCCGTTTCACCGTGCTGACGCTTAAAAACACGTTGGGAAAGCTTAAAAATGAAGTTTATACTTTCAGAACGTCTTCGCAGGCGAAACAAACTGAATTTTTGATACAAGTCACAAGATAAGTAATTCTATAAGACGCGGAGGACTTCTCTTCTGTAAAGAAAAACTATTTTTCTTAAAGACTTGTACGTTTGACGTCCAATTACTACAATTTTCGGTATCCCCATAGCATTCCTAGGAAGCAGCTTCTATTACGTATGCAGATCTCCTATTTCTTTTTCTAGAAATTTTCAATTTTTTTCTCCTAACATTCCTTCTCACCAATGATTAACTCTTCTTAAGCATTCGCGTTCTTCTCTACTAATCCAACGATACCAGAAAAGTCACGCGCGCGCACATTGCGTTAGATACCCACCTACCAGATACCATTTTAGACGTTGACTTGGCAGTAAACAATGCAATAAAAGCGATTGACCGCGGAATGTGGCCGGCAGGAGTTTACACGAGTACGAAGAGAACGACTGGCCAGTTGACCTTCCTTCAGTATTTGCGCCTCGAGTGAACGAGTGACCAGCAGCGGCGTCGAGCCGATCGCCTTCGAGAAGGCCTCTCGCGATAACGACACGTGAAATTTTAATAACCACTTAGATCTGTTAATTTTGTATTTACAATTTATTTGTTTGTATCCAAAAGTATCGATTGCGTCGTAAGTATCGAAAGCAAAACGTTCTGGGAAGTATTTTCGGTGGAAACGACTTCTTGATGCGAAATCAATAACGAGTGTTGTTTGTACGTAGGAATTTCGTTGAGTTTTCCATTTACCACAAATTACATGCATTCAATTTAATGTATATGTTTTATGTTTCGTGAGCTATGTATTTATCTTTTAAATATCCTTACTTCTACCACTTTCAGGTCAATCAAACAACAAATGGGAAATTAATGGCAATATTTTTTAGGTCTGTGAAGTTGGAACCTCCAAATGCAATTATCTTTTGAAAAGCAATTATTAAAAAGAATTCACGGAAAAAGTAGTAAGTTCAACGTTAGTCCAGGATTGTCCAGCTAAAATTTCTCGTTTGCCCACCCGCAAAAAAATAATTTTTTTTTTTCCATTTTTTTATATTATTGACTAGACTATAGAAATGAAACATGGACAAACGAATTCGGAAGATGGACAAACGAACTAACCAATGAAACATGAAAAAAATGTAATTCTTTATAACAATATGGTCTCATGAATCCATGTATACTTCGGAGTTGCCCCTTTTTCCCATATAATTATTGTTTGAATTCTTCTCGAAACGAAATGAAACATGGACAAACGAATTCGGAAGATGGACAAACGAACTAACCAATGAAACATGAAAAAACACAATTTTTTATAACAATATGGTCTCATGAATCCATGTATACTTCGGAGTTGCCCCTTTTTCCCATATAATTATTGTTTGAATTCTTCTCGAATCGAAATGAAACATGGACAAATGAATTCGATGGATGGATAAACAAAATAACCAACGAAACATGAAAAACCACAATTTTTGTTAACAATATGGTCTCATGAATTCATATATACCTTGGGGGTGCCTCTTTTCCCCATATAATTATTGCTTGAATTCTTCTCGAATCGAAGTCAAGCATGGACAAACGAATTTTATGGATGGACAAACGAAATAACCAATGAAACGTGAAAAACCACAATTTTTGATAGCGATATGGTCTCATGAATCCATGTATATCTTTGAGGTGCCTTTTTTCATATAATTATTGTTTGAATTCTTCTCGAATCGAAGTCAAGCATGGACAAACGAATTCGATGGATGGACAAACGAAATAACCAATAAAACGTGAAAAGCCCCAATTTTTTATAAAATATGGTCTCATGAATCCATGTATACCTCGGAGTTGTCCCTTTTTCCCATATAATTATTGTTTGAATTCTTCTCGAATTGAAATGAAACATGGACAAACGAATTCGATGGATGGAAAACAAAATAACCAATGAAACATGAACAAAACTCAATTTTTGATAACAATATGGTCTCATGAATCCATGTATATCTTTGAGATGCCTTTTTCATATAATTATTGTTTAAATTCTTCTCGAATCGAACTAAAGCATGGAGAAACGAATTCGATGGATGGACAAACGAAATAACCAATGAAACGTGAAAAGCCCCAATTTTTGATAAAATATGGTCTCATGAATCCATGTATACCTCGGAGTTGCCCCTCTTTCCCATATAATTATTGTTTCAATTCTTCTCGAATCGAAATGAAACATGGACAAACGAATTCTATGGATGGATAAACAAAATAACCAATGAAACATGAAAAAAACTCAATTTTTGATAACAATATGGTCTCATGAATCCATGTACACCTTGAAGATGCGTTTTTTCATATAATTATTGTTTGAATTCTTATCAGGGGGTAAGAACTTATATGGAATGTGCTGTAAATCTTTTGTTAGACAAGGATAGCAATTCATCGAATTCGTTTATCCATGTTTCATTTCGATTCGAGAAGAATTCAAACAATAATTATATGAAAAGAAAAGGCACCTCAAAGGTATACACGGATTCATGGGACCATATTGTTATCAAAAATTGTATTTTTTCATGTTGCCTTGCTTATTTCGTTTGTACATCTTCCAAATTTGTTTCTCCATACTTTATTTATATTCGAAAAGCATTTAAACAATAATCATATGGGGAAAAAAGCACCTCCGAGGTATACAAGGATTCATGAGACCATATTTTTATGTAAAATGGTGGTTTTTCATGTTTCATTGGTTATTTCGTTTGTTCATCGTCCGAATTCGTTTGCCCATGCTTCATTTTGATTTTCTAGTCAATAATATATGGAAAAAGAAAAACAAGTTGAAAAAGAATTTTTCAAATAAATAATTTTTCGCGGATGGGCAAACGAAAAATTTTGCTGGACAATCCTGGACTAACGTTAGACATACGAATTGCCGTAATAAAAGCACCAATTTACTTTTTTCCGTGAAAAATTACTTTTTAAATAACTTTCCAAGAAAAGGTGGACCAACAAACCTTTCTCGTGGATCAAAATAGACAAACGATGAACAAACGAATGACGTATTGTTTTTTCCAAACTTCGCATTTAGAGATTCCGACCTCACAGAGCTTATTTTCAGAACGTTAAAATAACGTTCTGGGATAACCTTTATCAGCTATTAACTCCCCGGTTAGTTGTTTGATTGGCCTGAAAGTGGTAGACGAGAAGATATTTATTCGATTTAATCGATACGTCCTGCTCGCATCATAGAAGATAAAACGAAGAACAGTTTGATTTCACCGGAAAATCTTTTGGGAGTTCATGCTACAAGTGGGAAAAGTAATAATGACGACCAATAATTTTTCCTTTGTCCAACATAATTTGAGACTTACTGCAATTGACCAGCGGCAATTGCCTTTCTTAAAATCTCATTATCAAGAATCGATTACGTCGTAGGTGGACGTGACTTTTGCCCAAATTCTCAAAGCGATTACGCCATCTAGAGTTGTTTTGGAAAACGCGTAATTATCTGAGGAACGAGTATGTAAAGAAGAGAAAACAGCGGGCCTCGCGGCGCTGTCCTTAATACGGGATCGATTTCAACGAAGAGAAAATTAAAAAGGAGAACTTCTCGTCTGCGGCGAGACGATAAAGTCATGCATGTAACACGTATGTTGTGTACATTGTTATCAGATCACGACGATTACCTAATTATATCATCGCGTTTTTTCTTTTAAAAAATTTCATCGTACATATGTATATTGTAGTATAGTAATACTCGAATGGTTAATTACCATTAGAAAATTTATCATTTATATGTTTAAGCATTTTATTACCCTACGGGTGTTAGCTTCTTATTTTAACTCCAGACCACATACGTTTAATGGGAGAAAAAAATGTAACTAGAAACAAAATTACTGATTATTATAAAACGCATCGATTAAAACATAGAAAAGCATTGCATAAACATTCACACACATACATACAAAACTTTCACATCACAAGAATTCCTAATAACCACTGGATATAAATAACCAAGGATACGTGGACATTAACAATACAGGTTTCTATAACAACGTTATGCCTTGGACGAACTGGAGTTGTGGTGAATTAAAGTTTTCGTTTCGTGGACAACGGAGAAATGATGTAGTGTAATCCTGGTTTCCGGAAAAAATAAAAAGTTTGTTTGGTTGACGACGAAGAAAATTGGCAAGATTGATAAGTCAACAAAAAATGTTTAAAATACATTTTGGACCAAAAGGGTTTTAAAGTAAGTACCAGTGAATAAAAGAACCTCATCACACCGGAGAAGAAAGAATTTAAAAAGGGAACAATCCATTGAAAATAGAGCCACACCTGAAAAAGAAGTTAAGAGAGGGAAGAATCCATAGAAAATAGAGCTGCATCGAAGAAGAGGAGTTAAGAGAGGAGAGATAGGAAGAACCATCATCGAATAAAAGAAATTGCACTCACACACACACAACACTAGGTAATTATCTTTATTTTGTATTAAATATTTTTCAAAATTTATGAATATAATTTTGTTATAATTTATGCTTTTTATATCATTAATTAAGAGCTAGGCCGGTGCAATTTTGTTTACGAAATTAACTAAATTATCAGTACAATATACATATTTGCTTTTCTAGTACTTAGCCTCCTCATGTTTTGGTGGATTTTTTTCTAAAATACGAGGATGATTTGAGGGAAAGTGAGACTCGAAGCGAAATGAATGAATTAGGGCTTAAAGTTGTTTTTTTTTTAATAATTTTTAACGTAATTCCCGTCAACTTTAACGTACTTGAACCAGCGATGCTGAAGTGCCATTATGCGATTTTTTTAATGACCGTCTTCAAGTTCCTCAAAATTAAGCTATACGAATACAGCTGGTTTCATACAATACCTTCAGTTTCAATGTACATATAGTATGAACTGACACAAATGTCACATCGGTAAACTCCTCACCACACAATTGTTTATAATAAAATCGGTGACACGTGTTTCGTTAGCTCGAGGCAAGCATCTTCAACAACCGTATAAACCGAAGTTCGGTTTATTATAAACAATTGTGTGGTGAGGAGTTTACCGATGTGACATTTGTGTCAGGAAATTACACCACAGTCCTTGCAATCACCCTTACTGTATAGAATGACGCCATCTATATTCGCATAGCGCAATGTTACTATTCTAGTACAGTCGTTTCAGATAGTCGTAATACTATTGGCGCAAATTGAGCAACTCTAGTTATAACCATGTTATAACCCACTTGAACAAAATGATCGAACGCAGGTGGTCGTGGTAAAACGGTACGCTTTAAAATATGCGTTCCACGCGCGTTGTCGCCTTTTGCGTCCCGCTCTCGAATGGAATGCGCTTAAGGTGTGATTTCGCGAAGAAAATCGTCGTCGTCGTCGTCGTCGTTATTATTATGTACGAGACGGACGGCGTAACACCGTTACGCACAGAAATCTCGCATTTCGACACGAAGGCAAGGACACGTTTCTCCTAAACTCGAAGAACGACAGAACGCGATTCGGGCAGTTTCGATCGGTTAATACGTTAAACTTGAAGAATGGTATGCGTCGAACTAAGCCATCGACGATATCGCCCGTTTATGCAAATTTTGTATACATATGTACATACATACCTACATTCCTCATTGAGCTTTTTCCTCAAGTACTAATTTGGTTGGTGCGTTCAGGTATTCAGAGATAAGTATCGTCGGTATCGTCATCATTAAAGTTTGATAAAAGAGTGGATGACGTGTTATCACTAAGTAGTGTAAACCGGACTTACGCCATTACTTCTCCGAATTTTAATGGCGCGCCTTGCACGTAAGTGGAGACAAAGACCGGTTTACATTATTTAATGATAACACGTCATCCCCTCTTTTATCAAACCTTATGTCATCATTGATGGTCATTCATGGGCGGCAGTAAAAGGAAAGTTCATTGGAGCGAAGTAAAAAGGAAAAGTCGAGGACTACGTTTTAATATCTTATTAAAATTATGTTATGTCAATATTTGGCAGGCAAACACAAATATGTAATATATTGTTTAACGTATAATCAAGAAATGTTGAGGTATATAACGTTACAATAGCTACGGATCAAACATGGTATCTATGTGTCAGTGAAATCTAATCAAATATTTAAGAAATACATGTATATACCAGGAAAACATATATTTACAATTTTTTGTCCATAAAGATACCCAACCTTTCCAAAGTGGAGAAAGCTATATAGTAGAATAATTTCTTGCATTTGGAGGGATAATTTTATTTTAGTAAAACTTCTTCCCAATCATATACCACAAGTTTTATGAAGGTGAGTGCAAGGACTGTGGTATAACTTACTGACATATCACATCGTAAAAGTGAAGTAAAACTCCCCACCACACAGTTGTTTAACAAGTAATTCGATGGCACGTGTTTCGCTAGCTCGAAGCAAGCATTATCACAACCGTATAAACCGAAGAGAAACAATTGTATGGTGAGGAGTTTACCGATGTGGTACATTGTCATCATAAGTTTGGTCAAAATGTTCTTTTAAAAATGAATGGCTATAAGACCCCAATGAAAACGACGTTCGTTTGATTTGTATATATAAATATTTAAATATTTTTGATTAAATGATCGTACAATATGTGTTTTCTTTACTGCAAGGAATCTAGTGCCAATTGAATATTAACCCGGCGTCATGGGGGATAGGTCAAAATTACCCGCCACTTTTTCAATTGCCTTATGGTTTTATAACTGCACGTACGACGATGCCGCTCTTCCCAGTAACTGGAGATATTGAAAATCTTTAAACGTTTTTAATTCCAAATCAATCGCACGGCGATCGCACTTTAAGTTACACGTGCTTAAAGTTAAAAAAAAAAAGGTAAATATGACCCGTCCCCGTAATCAATGTAGCTATTTTTGCGCCATGTGTATTTTATGTATTTTGCGTATCTAATATTATTCTTAGTTTGCTAATGACTACTTCCAATTAACTTTTTGTTATTGTTTTCTAAATATTGATTGGTTGAGCTCATAAAAATGAAAGACTGATAAGAGAAAGAAGTGTTTGTTATATTTAAGCTAGAGATAGCCTCATACATAGCCTTTAAAATACCAAACAATGACAGATATGCAGAACACCATGTGATGACATCTGAACTACGTCACTGATGACGTAACCGTCTCGTTTCGATAAGAACCTATAGCTCGTCTGTCAAATGTTTTCGTTCTGTTTTCCTCTCTTTTTTCTAGTGTAATTATTTTACGTGTTTGACATTGCTTCGAAACATAACCTAAGAATTGCATGTTCACAAAATAAATAATGAATAAATAAATTAAAAAAGAAAAGAGAGATTTCTAAATTAATTAAAAAAGAACAAGATGAAACTCGTGCAATTTTTTTCTACCCGAATACTAACCAAAAGTCAGACGAAAGATGTGTGCGTATACGTATAAAGAAACGGAGAGAAAGAGAAAAGTAGAGAGATACCCTCGAAAACGATAAGAAAATATTTTTGATACTTTCATAAACGGTTACGGTTAAGAGAAAAAATTAAAAGGAGAAAAACGGTTCTTTCCCGAACAAAAAAAAAAATTGAACGGCGTTGGTCTCTATACAAAAACTGGTCCGAAAGTCGTCGACTTCCAGGTCATCCCTTTTTGTTAACTTTTTTAATGTGAAATGTTTTTTGTTAAAAAATAAAAGTAAATATGGTTTTGTTCATAAACTCCAGTTTCATTTCCTTAATAAAGTCAGATATAATCAAAATTTTATAGTTTTTTCATAAATATAATGAAATATCTGGAGTTTAATAAGTGGGTAATTATGACCCAACCCCCATGTCCATGTGAAACGAATTGGGTGGCACACACGTTATGTTTGGTTATGTTGTGCACAGGTTGTAAACACAGTGGAAAAAGATTGTACGAAATCGAACGTAAATCAAGACAGTCAGCATTGATATTGCAGTTACAAAGGAACAATGCAAGTTTGCTCCAAAAAATTGGACCTGTTCTATGACGTACAATTTCTTGAATAAGAGTCAGTTCCAACTTATTTGCTGTCAAATTTGTTGGACATTCAATTTATTGTAACTTTTTTGGCCGTGTAAGCCGATGTAAGCGATCTTACAATTTGTTATTTCCTAACATATTCCTCAATGATGAAGCTAAATCACGAAGAACTACCATTTTGATTTGAGATTATATTGAAAAACCTACATAATAAAACTACGAAATAAAAAAGTTATAGTCAAATTCTTAGAGCTTTGGAAATATCTCTCGTATTATCGAGGTTCAGCGCGTGGTGTAGAGCCCGTATTAGAATACCGAAAGTATAAATTGACCATTTGTGAAAACTTAGATGTTTCCACCTTAATTGCCGTGCAGCAAAGATACAGGTATAAAAAAATTGCTGCTTCCTTTGCTAGTCGATCAGGAGCCACTTTAGAAGCGTAGATAAAAGATTTGATATGAATGACTCTAAACTTCCTCTGTATAATTCTCCCTTCCTAACGGTTCCCTTAAATAGTGATTTTAGGAAAAATTTCTTGACGATTCCATACAACAAGGCTCCTAAAACTTCCTTGAATAAACAACGCAGCAACTAAAAAGGAAGCAATCAAAATGTGCTTGAGGTTTGTCAAGTATAAGAGCATAATTTGAGAACACTAAAAACTATGTAATGGCACGTCTTCAGCGTGAACGAACATTGCCAATTTCTTCTGAAACAGCACGTACGAAGACCACCGGGAATCAAGAAGTGAACCAAAACGATTCGAGATAGTTTAAGCATTACATAAACCAATTTTGCATCCGACATATCGCCGATTCGCGCGCGCTCGCTGTTAGGAATGACGTTTGAAATTCCGGTAAGCTTAGGCGAGTCGAGAACGTTTTTCGCATGCAACTGACCCAATAACTTTCGAAAAAGGATCAAATATCGTTTCGTCCGCGAATGACTCATTCGCTTTTATAAAGTTACGCTTATACGGCCGGTAATGCGCCAAGGTCGGTTCGATTATCGCAGAAGGTGCTATTACGCTAATGCAATACCACCACCAGATACAGAGGTATCGAAGTGGTTTTCGAAAATATTTACCTAGACGCGTACAGATTTGAACGATTCGTCTCGGATTTTCCACATTTTTATCTCGAACGCGATATATTTAATGGATACCATTCATGGGTTCTTCGACGATATCTCGTTCCTTAAATACTAGCTTGGGCAAACAGCGGTAACGGCGTACAATTGCGAAATAAGTTACGACAGCATCGCCGACTCCTCACTCTAGTCCGATGCTCTATGTGAATAGTTCTGTGTATATATAGGCTGTCGTAACTTATTTCTTAATAACCGCTGTTGGCCCAAACTATTAAAGACGCGGTTTCGATCTGGCTGTGTATCGGTAACCTTGTAGATTGAACGCGTACGCAATTAAACGTCCAGTAAGTGTGTCGTACGTTCTACATAAAATCTTATTGTTCGAGATTTTCACGCTTATAAGTCGACCTCAATTTGCTCTCCCGCTCTACGGCGATTTACCAATTTTTTGATAATGGAAGAAGGAGAAGGAAAAGAAGTCGTCGTGACCAAAGTTCTAATTAATGATCTCGTCATGGTATTTGAATATGACGTGTTCAGTTAGTAATTGCTGGTTAAATTAGTACTGAACGTGAGAATTTTCAAACTGGGGTTTCGTTTCGACGATGTCGACACCAAACTCCAGTTTTCGAAAGAAACGAGGTGTTCGAAAATGACAATTCTTAGGGAAATATGTTTTCATAAATAAAATTCATAGTGATTTCAGGAACTGTGGTGTAAGTTGCTGACACTCGATCACATCGAAAAATTCAGCCACTCACACAATTATTTAATTAAATCAGAAGAGACCGATATCGCTAGCAACGAGGTAAGCATCTTCGAAACCGTCAATTACCCAATTTAATTAAATAATTGTGTGGTGAGAAGTTCAGCGATGTGATCTGATGTCAATAAATAACATGTCTTTTACGCCTTCAAAATCGATGCATATCGTGATTCTTTGAGTTGTAAATCCTCAACCAGTCCTTTGCCATTAGATAGAAAGATAGAACTAACTTTATTGGTGTATTTACGAATACAAAACAATTGAATTGGTAAGTATTAAAAGGAACTCACTCCAAAATCTTGACATTTTGAGATTTACATGTACTGGTATATCTTCAAGGTTTTCGGATCGAGCGGTGATGAGAGGAACTAGCTCCTAGTAAAAATTTGGTCTGTATAATGTAACCTATAAACTAAATCGATATTGCGCAAATTTTGCTGGGCATTTGCTTACCGTAATATTCGAAATAGTATCGTGTATTTTAAAAAAGGGAGGTGAAGAACAACACACTCGAAACACCGAAAAAGGTAAACAGTGAATTAGGAAAGCTGCTACTTGGAACTGCAACGATAGAAAATTAGAAAAACTGAAAGGGGACGATTACACTACTTATAAAGGAAGATATGCCAAAAGCAAACTCTATTGTGACTCCCATCATCATCAGTGTATATAGGAGGTCTGCAAAAGCACAACTTCAATCTAAAACAGCCTGAATCAAAACCGGACTTGTCCAAAAATTTTTGATTAAATATTACCCGCGTGCCCTGCAGAAAAAGTACATATAAAGAAGAACAAATAAGGGAGCAAATAAAATATATTTCTGAGAAAAATGGAAGATACAAGCAATTTTATGAAGATTACCTCACACCTAAGTAATAATAACTGGAAAATGTGATATCCTAAGTTTGGTAATTTTAAAGACTGTTTAAAACTGAATAAACCTTTTCTTTTGAGTAAAATTGTTTTGTTTATCAGACAGTTTTAATTTGGTATTAAAAAGAACTAACTCCATCGCCCTTTTCTTCAAATTTGAACTTATGTCCCTAACCAAATAAAATCTAATCTCTAGTTCATCCTTGACTTAACAACATTACCTCAGATAAAACAGATTTTCATTAAAGTTTTCAACAGGGGCTTGAGGCAAACTTTAGTATTTTCCCAAAAAATCTACTTTTATGGAGTTAGTTCCTTTTAATAGTCACCGATTCAATTGTCGTAATATTTACAGGAATATATAAAATATTTCTTTGTCAGTAGAAAAACAACAACAGCAACAGAAAACAACAGCAGAGAAACAATAAAGTACAGAGTACAATACAATTTGTCCCAAGATTGATATTACAACAGGTGCGATGGGTTAAAATTTTTTAATTTTAATTTAAGATTGTGGGATTAAGTTCTGCTTGATGTGAATAGAATTTTCGGGCGGATTGATAATGAAGCTACCTAGCGCTACATGGCAGCACAAACACAAAAACTTTTTTTTTTAGAAATTGCGATCTGTCAAACGTTAGCTGTTAAAATTTCACCCAAATTCATCTATTAGTTTAGTTGTTGTAGTCGTTTGAAGTAAGCAACTTTTGTGTTTCTTGAAAAATGGAAAAAGTGAATTTCGTGCAGTGATTAAACACTATTATTTGAAAGGGAAAACGGCGAAAGAGACAAAAGAAAAGCTCGATAAACATTACGGTGAGTCTGCCCCGTCAGATTACATGGTAAAATATTGGATTGCTGAATTTAAACGCGGCCGAACAAGCACTGCAACAATACCATCAACAGGAAGGCCAAAAGAGGTGGTTACTGAAGAAAATATCAAGAAAATCCTCGATATCGTTATGAATGATCGCCGAGTCAAGTTACGTGAGATTGTTGAAATGGTAAACATATCATATGAACGTGTGTTCAACATTTTGCATGAACATTTGCATATGAAAAAGCTATCGGCAAGATGGGTGCCGCGTTTGTTGAGTGTCGAACAACAACGAGTTCGACAGACCACTTCACAGCGGTGTTTGGGCATGATAAAGCGTAATCCTGTTGATTTTTGGCGTCGATTAATAACTGTTGATGAAACGTGGGTCCACCACTACACACCTGAAACCAAAAATCAATCGAAACAATGGGTGGAAGCTGGTGGAAGTGCTCCGAAGAAGGCGAAGACAGTGAAATCGGCTGGCAAGGTTATGGCCACTATATTTTGGGATGCACACGGAATATTGCTCATCGATTACCTTGAAAAAGGATCCACAATCACAGGAAAGTATTATCGTGCATTATTGGATCAATTGATTGACGCAATCAAGAAAAAACGACCACATTTAAAGAAGAAAAAAGTGCTCTTTCTTCAAGACAACGCACCGGTTCACACAGCATTAGATACGATGCTAAAATTACGTGAAATACACTTCGAATTGGTTGATCATCCACCTTATAGTCCAGATTTAGCTCCTAGTGACTTTTTCCTGTTTCCAAACTTGAAAAAATGGCTCGCAGGAAAAAGATTCATCTCAAACGAAGAAGTGATTACTGAAACTAACGCGTATTTTGAGGGGTTCTCAAAATCGTAATATTCAGATGGTATAAAAAGTTGGAATATCGTCTTACTAAGTGTATTGAGCTAAAAGGAGACTATGTTGAGAAATAAATGGTTTTGAAAAAAAAAGTGTTTTTTTCCTACTTAGGTAGCTTCAATATCAATCCGCCCTCGTATTTAGCTTTTGAAAAGTAAGTCGGCCTTAACGGTGAAGTGAAAATTATTTTCTTTTCAGGTAACGTACCCCTTCTGTTCATGATAAGTCAAAATGCTACTAAGAAAAGTTGTTTAAAATGAGAATTTATGAATTTGCACAAAGTTTCGAGAAGATTTATCTACTTTGATTAAAACTTCAATTTTTAGATTAAACACACGAATTATTTCACAGGAATTCAGACATCGCAGATAACCATGGCAGTCACTTTTAATAATTTTATTGTAGATCAATGATATTATTACGTGCTATAAATTTAATTTTTAAATAAATACATACAATTTATTTTGTTTAATCTAAAGAATGACGTTTTCACAAAAGTAGGTAAATCTTCCTGAAATTTTGTATAGCCTCCTGAGACCCAAGGTCCATCTAAATGGACAATCAAGTTTCTACCCACATTTCACTTAATCTTTACATTTATGAGTTCAAACCAATTGTACACGAAAATAGACACTTATGCGCCTGCGTCCATATGGTTTACCGGTAATTTTAAAATATTTTAGGTTATTTGTAGTGTTTGTATAGTTTACTGACATGGCGTCTTCTAGATGTGCTAGTGTTAAAGGTAATTACAATGTTTCCATTGGCTATAAAATATCATTGTGTTTATGTTCTAATTACCCAAGTGCTTGTACACATTTACAATCAAAATTCAACTTCGTAAAAGTATCCCTTGTGACGCTTAGAGAACAAAATATGTCGGTCCATTTAAGCGGACGTTAGGTCATGCGCCTTAAATATTATACCTAGAAACTGCGTTCAGATTGTTTTTTAATTCTATGTTGTTGTTATTTTTATAGACATTTCTGGTAATTATCTTATACGATCTATTGGAACAGTTGTTTGATGCCGAATGTTTTGACCTCGAAAATATTTCTGACGACGAAGATGAGGACCAATATGAAGCAGAAATTTTGGAAAATCCATCTAATTTTCAGAGTGTTGAAATTCCCGGTGGAGACTACCGTTTATTCCGATTCCGATGATGAACCACTGATTAATCTCAAGAACAGAGCCGACAGTGAGAGAGAAGCTACCTGCACGTCTAGTCGTGGTATGACGTGGAAGAAATCCGAAAACTTTATTCCACCAAGTTGGACGACGATTTTTCAAAATCCGTCCCTTAATTGAGCGTGTTAGGAGCGGCTGTTTATCATTACCAAGGCATAAGAAAATTGCAGTCGACGAACAAATGATACCCTTCACTGGTTCGTGCAAAATGAAGCAATTTGTGCGAGGAAAACCAAACTTTGAAGGTCTTAAAAACTTCGTCTGTGCCACGCCAAATGGTCTCATCTTGGATTTCGAAATTTATCAAGGCAAGAATACATTCCTTGGAGAGAAGTGTTAAAAAACTTGGCGTTGGTCCATCTGCCGTTATTCGATTGTCCCAAAGATTACTAGAAGGAACACATATTTTCGTTGACAGGTACTTTACTACAATTCCACTTCTGGAATACATGTTGGAAAAAACAACAACAGTAACAGGAACTGTAATGAAATCGAGAATACCTGCAAGTGTTCACGTAACGTCAGAGAAAATAATGGCACGGTTGGGCAGAGGTTCGTCCGAGCAGTCGACTCGATCCGACAATAAAATAAATATGGTTCAGAGGTATGATATGAAAAGTATTCTCCTTGCATCAACGCCATTGCAAATTCATCCACAGGACCAATGTAGGAGGTGGTCAAAAAAATGACTCCAAATACGTTCAAATTGCAAGGCCGCAAATAGTTCGAGAATATAATTTAAACATGGGCGGAATAGATTTAATAGACCGAATGATAAGCTACTACCGGATGAATATTCGCACAAAAAAATGGACAGTTAAATGTATTATTCACTTCTTTGGCATGAGCGTTGCTAATACGTGGATTCAGTACAGATCAGACAGAAAAGATTTAGGTGATAATACAAGAAAAATAATATAATACAAGCAGAATCTTGATTTTAAAATGCTGGTAGCCAATAGCTTATTAAATGATCGTTCTGAAGATAATAGACTTGAACGTGTCGCTCTTTCATTATCTACACCGAAATATGCCTAGCCCTTAAACATCTAGCATAACTCCAACCAAACGCAAAGTCGATCATTTTCCAATAACAGCTTCAGATTTGAAAAACTCTGTGAGATGCAAGAACCCCAGTTGTAAGTTCTCTTTCAATCAGTGTCCTCCTGATTCTTCTTGGGAAACTTCCCAAATCTATTCAACAAAATGCTCAGAATTTCGTCAGAATCTATAACTATTTTAGGAGGGATGCACCTCATTTTGGGCATATTCAAGAGTCGTTCTCTTCGGGAATAGAATCTTCAAGTATTTTCTTCCAACTACGTTGAATTTCGTTTAGGTTTTTGATACGTTCGCCTTTATTTCCGCCAGTTTCCAAGGTTTCTTTCTCCCTCTCGTTAAAATCGTCGGATTCCATCCTCGAAGAGGCACAAGCTAAAAGTCGATGCATCGATTTCGTAAAGCAGGCACTTCTCTAATGTGAACACACCTCACGTCGTTTCCACCAGTAGCTGCGGTTGGACAGATGATTCGAGAGGGTAAGTCAAGTAAATCCAAATAATGACCGTTAAAAAGAAGACGAGGACAGAATTCCTATCGATTTTGCCAGTCTTAACATTTGATTTAGAAAATTCATTAATTATATATATATAAAAATTCATTAGAGCAAAATTCAAACAGGAGCCAGTATTGAGGAGAATTGAGAATAAATAGCTGGACCAAGACACAACATTAAAGAAGATTAACGAGGCAGGATTGGGAAGGAATATAAGAATGGGTAAGATCGAGAAAGACATGGATGGGGCAGATCCGCAAGGTAGGGGAGGAAACAGAGCCAAAGAGATGAGGAATGGAAACAATGCAAACCTTCTGATACGAAAATAAGACGAAAAGAATGGAAGGATCTTGCACGTTTTCTGGCCAAGCAAAGTTGGTGAAACAAAATTCTGAAATACAACGCCGGTGAGTGAAGAAGACGACAGTGAGAGAGAAGAGAAGTGGTGCAGGAGGAAATAATTGGAACAAGCTATATCGAAGACCGATTCTGTGCGGGACGCGTATGTGTATTTTTTGCGACAATTCCGGGCAATACTTCTTTATAATGTCGTCAAATTCTAATCGCAGTTTTCTGGTATATGTGTAAAAACGCTGACGCTTACTATAGCGATATTTTTGTTAGTAATCTAAAAACAAGTACAATGCACCATTCCATTGTGTACTCTGCATTATGGCACGTTACCATGTCAATTTAATTTTTGCCTATATCGTTGTTATCATTACTTTTATTTACTGTGTTGTGTAACTCGCTGTTGGTTACCTATGGTAAACTGTTGCATTGGGTTTAAGTTGTTGATTTTTATCTATGTTTTGTCTTTCCTGTAATTGGGTTGTTGTAGCTGTTTGGAAATTAAACATTATTATTACTATTATTATTGACTGAAAACGTTTGCGAAAAGAAGATTTCTGAAAATCCAGAAATCAGGGCCTTCCAAAATTAAAGATCGAAGAGGATTGCGAAAATAAGTTCGTATCCTTTGGAGTTCAAGCAGTGCGTCGAAAATGTTTTGCAAGTACGTTCTCGTGATTGCGAATTTCTGTTTAAGTAAAATTCTTGAAATTGGACCCCTCTGCCTTGCGGCAATAGTTTTTAGTCGGGAGCACTTATCATAGTAGAGTTTCCGTTTCAATTCCCTGTTTGCGGTTCTTTTTGGAACATACTGTAAACTATTTGCATCATTCTTATCTCCGACACGATATCACATCGGTAAATTCCTTACAACACAATTATTTATTTAAATAAATATGATACTTCGCCTCGTCTCTAGCGAAACACGTGTCACCAGATTTGATTAAATAATTCGTGTAATGATGATTTTACCGATGTGATATAGCGTCAGTTATGATATCGGAGAGCCCTTGCAATCTCTTTTGAAAAGTCATTGCGATCGTTATACTTTCTATTTCTTGCGCCCTAGTATTTATTCCCGATTTTTATTCGAATAAAACAGCGCGAGATGATAGATTTTACGACAACAGAAGAGGCACATCGACGTACCCCGGGGGCGTCAAGAGACGATATTAATCATCTTACCAGACGGACGGCTGCGAGAAATATCCAAAAAGTGGAATCGAGGGACGACGAAAAATCACTGATCCGCACACGTTCGCACAACGACGACGACTTCGATGCCCGATAAAGCGACCGCCGACCGATTGAACTGAATGGACTGAACGACGGAACGCGCGGTTAGTTCTTTCGTCGACACTTTCTAAATCCGTACTGCCGCCGCCTCCGGACGAAGACCGGATCGCTTCGGAACGAAAGAAAGAAGGGGGTATCCTGAAACACCTGTGCGCGCCCAACCCGTCTTTGTGTCGGGTACCGCTTCTCGATAAATTTTTCTTAATTACGATCGGATTCGCGATCGTATCCACCGTCCAATTTAATAATAATGATAATAATGATAATAATAATATTTATTATCCAACAGGCTACGCCCAATAACAACATAAAAACTAACTAAATAAGATACTAAAACATAAGCTGTTGGAAAACACTGTGGTGGAATAATTATATTCTCACGATCTTAAATGCGAATCGAACGACGCATACCCATAAACAGACGTCAATAATGAATTGATACCTAAACCGTTCCTAAACACATCGGCCCGTCGTAAATTACGTGCTTGAAAGGGACTGACCTGGAACTACGAATCACATGTATGCTAGATATATTGTAGCGTTCAATATATACAGTCTTCGGGTATCAACGCGATAAGTAAATTTGCATGAGTCGGTTGTCGCTAACATAAACGGCCGTATCTTCCTTGTGCGAGTTGATATAAAATAAAAGAACTTTCTTTTATAATAATTATTAGTTTTTATTTATTGCCCTATCCCAACATAAGTAATAACTACACTCACATACCTATAAACCAGGGGCGGCTCCGCCATTAGTGCTGCTGAGCTACAGAACCACCAGAATAAAGCCCCAATTTATGCACTAAGCACTAAATATTAACATTTAGCACTTACTGAATATCCCATTAAAAATATTAAATTTCCATAATTCCATCGTGCATAGCTGACATTTTAATAATTATTTGTTCCCACGAAAAGTGCCACAGCTGTACAATCATACAATCGCCAGCGCAATGCACTCATAACTACCGAAAAAGTCGTTTCGGCAGCGCAGCTCTTTGCAATACAGATAAATTCATACACACGAAGTAAATCGAGGATAGCCGACGGTCTTTGGCACACGGGCGCGAGAACGTCGAGATGAGCTCCATTTTCGGCCAGCAGTGATCGGTGGGAGTCGGTCGATGTTAGTGTATGCATCGCGGGCGTTTAAAATTACAATTACGTATCAATGCGATGTAAAAATGGATATTATTTTCAAACTCGAAGTTAAGTTTCGAAACATTAACTTTCAACAACAACTGGTAGTAAAAGAGCGTGGACATCTTCTTCCTGTACTCGATATTGAAATGACCGATAAAAGTCGTGGAGAAACTTATAAAAGACAATTTAATAAAGACAGATGTCTTCGTAATAATTCGATTTGTGGCTGTAACAAAAAGAAATGTTATTTTTGTTTTCCGTGTGCATCGTTCGGAACTGATTACGAAGAAAAAATTTGGCGACGAAGAGGCGTACGTGATTTAATAGATTTAAGCGAAAAAGTGAAGAAAACATGAAACAAGCCGTGCGCATATCAGCAATCAAATGAAATTTGCATCATTTGGGAAAGTGAATATTCAAGCTCAACTTATCGGATAAATATACAAAAGCACAACGAGGAAGTAACGTACAACAGGTATATGTGTTATCACTTTCATCCGCCAGCATTTTTCCCAATTGAATAGGGAGTCAAGGATTCTTCTTCTTTCTTGTCTTCTAACATTTAATAATTAAATGCTAAATAAATGATAAACAACTTCATAAAGAACACACTTATTAGATTTTATTAAGCTAGAATATTCACCTAAAATATCACAACCGCTGATAACAGTGCACAATAAATTATTGGCCAATCAAGAAATAAAATACGAATGAATATATAGTTATATCAATAATTTTAAGCGACTATTAAGACACAAATTCCTAGAAATAAAGAAAAAGTAGTGTTAAGGAGCGTACAAAATATAAGACACTTTTGACTTAGGGAAATGGCTACTTAACAGTCGCATTGCAAAACGAAAACATATCAGTTTTGTAAAGCAAAATGTTCTCTTTGAGATGATACTAATCACAAGCAGATTCAGGCTGACTATTCTGTAATAATGGGCGTTAAACTTCGGCAAATTTTACCGTTCGCGCTGACAGTGTAAAATTTGAAGAGGTCCTGCGAGGTGGCTGTAGATGCTGGGTAATTGTAAATTTGGCAGTATGACGACCAGCACATGCATACTGCTTGCTGCTACTGCTCAAATCCGTATCTTTGTTCGCATGGGAGTTATTGCAGTATGAAAATTGGTCCAAATATGTTGCGATGAGCCGCGATGAATTTTGATGCATACTTTGAGTCAATTTGTTCGACTGAATTATGCATTCATGATGTTAAAATTTCGTTGGAATCAGCAGAAAGAAACTGTACAGGATCTCAACTTACTAGCCATTCTGATCAATTAGTTTTAATTTTATTCCACCCCAACAATGGCATTTGGTTAAATGTCGCGGGCACGTGGACTGACTACCCTTCAGATAAGAGGGTCTAGATCAGCAACTATTGCAGTTGGAGACCTCAAATTGCGGGAAACGTAGCTTAACACCTTACTTGGTGCTATAGTTAAAATTTAAACAACATTGGAGACATGCACTTTTCTCAATTTTGGACCACTTGGCATGGATGGATCCATCTTCATCAATGTAAGTGCGAGTACATAGTTAGGGAAAGTCAGGTTACCCGATATAGGGCAAAGGTATTCACGCAAGGCTTATACAACAGGTCCTTGTGTCCCCAGAAATGCGAACTGGGATTGTGGGTCACGTGTGTCAAACCTTCAACTTGTTCCAGGTGATTTACCCCGTTGTTAACCAATGTAGCTTCAGCTATCTCTTTCGACAACCAAATCGTCGTCGTCAATAGAAATTTATAAGAAGGTACATAAGTGGGGTAACGTCATTATTAAAATTTAGATGTTAAATGTTTGTCACATTTGACGTTTCGGTTCTTCGTATGTAAGTATTTAGCACGGCCTGGGTATTTAAGGCATCAACGTTGGCTTCAGAACGTAATTTAACCTAGTGCCGCTTGGGGCGCTATTATCATTATATTTTGACATGCGAATTTGACATTATTGTCGGCCATTTTACTGTTCGTTTTTCAAATCTGAAATCATGGTATATAAATGTTGCGTTTTTACTTGCGCTAAATCTAATAAAGAAGTGATGCTACATTCGTTTCCAAAAGAATTAGAGGTAAGCGTAGTTTAATAATGTATCAATTAACGCTACAAAATACGTAAGGTTTGTATTTTTTGACAGAGCTTAATCGAATGGCTTCGCATAATTGGACGGAACAATTTAATCGATAAACCATTTGAACGGATAAGAAAAAATTAGATTGAGTATGTGATCTTCATTTCGCTGAAAATGTAAAGTTTCAAACACATCACAATAGGACAAATCTTGCCGCAGATGCTTTGCCATCATTATATGCCCCAGGTAAAGATATATTCACTTATCATTGTAGAATATGAAGGTAATATTCTTTAGGTTGTACGTTAGAGGCTTACCAAACTGTGGATAAGGAAAATATACCACCAGAAAGAAGCCATTGATAATCGAAAATAAAGATGAATGAGATAGTTTGAACGAGGGATTCCAGGATAATGAAAATTATGGGGAGGTTTTAGTGGGTTTAAGTATCACGCTACCATGTCACGGTTCGAATCCTCGAGCGTATGTGGGCACGATGCATTTTCTCCTACTAGAAATAAAATGTATATATATATATATATAAATGATAGTCGCATAGTCCTATTTCGATAAAATGAGTTTTTAAAGATCGTAATATGTTTAACAGTGTTATTAATGTCAAAACTATTGCTACAAGTTGTGCAATAAATTGGTATTAGCAAAGTAAAGATTATGTTTTATTATTGATATTAGTACAGGATATCAATAGGTATGAAATAATGTAATTCAAAATTCCCGCTGATAACATGAAGCGCCCATAACGACACTAGGTAAAACGAACGAGTTGCATGGCTAGATAGTTATTGATAGTCTATGGTATTTAGGCATCCAAATTGGTGAGGTGAGGTTGAGAACTGTGTATTCATTTAGATATGTTTAAAATGGAATATAATTTTAATTTATTTTATACTTTTGAATAATAAAGTTTTATTAACTCAATTCGTTTTTCTTACGTTCGAGAACAGGAACGATTCGAAAACGTATTGAGAATGTTAACCTGAAAATCATAGAATTTTAACAGCTAAGATCGGGCACAATTCGTGACCAATGACTCGGCTCTCATAAGATTCCCAGATGTATTTCATCGAGACGACATTTCAAAATTCCGTCGTAATCAAATTTTCGAAAATTCGTCACAATCTGAATCGAGATTTTCTCACCAAAACGCAACCTAATTGAACGTCCCGACTTCGACGAAGAAAAAGGTTTCCTTAATGAGGCGTTGCAAATTACCTTAATTCGATCTCCGATTTCGTTCGACAATGCGGTTAACAGTGAAAGCGGTCGCGAAGGTTCTTAATCCATTTATCCCGGATTAATGACTCGTAATCGTCGCGTTAAGCGTGTCTTTCTCCGCTCATTACAATATTCTATTCGAAATCTAGCGTATGCAACACGTCGTGTATATTTAGAAGTGTCTATTTAGTACGCATTAAAATTGTTATCCAACTCTCCGTGAAAATTCGCGTTAATAGTTATACATATTTATCTATCTTTATGTTAAATTTACCTAGTAGCCTTAACGGTCGAAATTATTAAGCGAGAAAGTGCAAATAGAAACCGCCGTATCGGTACGATCGTAGCGGTTTTGGAATTTTATAATTCGTAGAATAAACTTCCGTAATTAATAAACGAAACTGCTGAGGACTTTCGACAACGTGTTCGGTCGTAATACTGTTGTACGCAAAAAAAAAATGGAGAATGTAAATCAGAATAGATGAATACTACATACCACTTAATTAGCCTTCGTGCTGAATTAGTACTTTGCATTTCCTTGGAACATGAAAAACATGAACATATGACACCCTACTACCACACCTACGACAGAAAAGAAAAAAGAAAAGTTACCTCACCTTTCTCAGCTGAAACGTGAAAATCGAAATTCAGGCTACCCTCCCCTTAACCCCCTTAAATCATATAGTCCCCAGAACAATGGATGAATATAAAAGAGTGCCAAAATAGAATGGAAGGGTTTGTGGTAGGATATCGGAGGCGTCAGCCCATTTTCCTGGAGAGTTGTGCTTTTGCAGATGATCTTCTACTGTTTGCAAACTGCGATGAAAAATTGCGCACGTAAGAATCTGGCATGATGTACTTTTGAAACATAAGCTGACGATAAACATTGAGCAAACAAAGGTCATGACAATAGACAAACCTGCAAAGGTTGACCAAGAGGAAATTTAATACCAATAAAACTATAAGATTCCTAGATGAAGCACTATTAACATAAGGAGAGATTTCAAAGATGAACTGAATATGGGAATAAGAGTAGGAAACGGTATATGAGAGAAATTCTTGAATCACAGCGAAATAACGACTGATAACACTAAAATATGAATATGCAAGGCACTGTATGTGCCGGTATTACCATAAGGAGGAGGAAACTGGATTCTGACGTAAATACAACAAAAGGCACTACAGGCCACTGTTACCCCCAAAACTGCGTTACTACTATCTCTCCGAGATAGCAATAACTGAGGGGAACAATTGGCTAAAGTGCACAAGACGACAAGAACAAAACAAGAAGCGGTACATATGCTTGTCGCAACAGGCTAGCCAATGTCGTGCTCGGCTCAGTGGGAGATCGTGTCGGTTCTTTTTCAAGCTCTAAATAACGGTCGTTCAATACAACAGGTCTTGTCAGGGAAAAGGATGGTGTGGACGCCAACCATAAAATTTGGGTCAAAGGTCATAAGAACTTACTAGATATATGTTCATGGTCAAATAACCGGTACCTTTATATCGATCGAAGAACTGTCTGACGTCAGGAGCAACCAAAATCAGCTGGAAAATGCATGTTGATTCTATATGCTTAGATTCTGTTACGAAAACAATAAAATTCTACTTGAAAAACTACACCCGGTTATTCAAGAACTTGTGTATTTAGCCTTTAGTTAGAATTCATTAAAAACATTAAAAAACTACATAAAATTTGAGATAAAATTAGCTAAATAATGCGAACAGTGCGGTAACCGTAAGTCAACATAAAACGTTTTATCTAAACTTTCACAATATAAACTACAAAATGCGTGATGTTAATTGTTACTGTGAGTTATGCAAAATACGATACAGGTCTAGTAGGAATTTCGATATATATGTATATGAATATCAATGAATTTAATAAGAAAATACGGCCATCTAGATAATAATGATTTTAGAAGCTAGTGAATATTAACGTTGAATTTAGTTGAAATTATTAATACGATATACGGAATATTTGAAACAACGAGAAAAGGTTTAAGACATATAGAATGAATGCTTAGCTGTCATGGCTTCCGGGTGATGTCATCGCATAAGGTTCTACCCTTTGTCTGCCTCAGATGTTGGAAATGGTGTTTCGGATTTGTCCGACGGATTAGACGATCGGTTTTCCTTCATTTTAATACCTTGATGGGGAGGTATAAAGACAATGATGTTCTGTTAGGCACGACGAGGTGTAGGAGGGTTCGATCTCGGGTTTCTTTTTCCTCCGCGAACGGGAGATGTACTTGAACAATACACTAGAGGATTTGTTGGCGAATTCCCCACTACAGGGTAAATACTTTCTTGATGATAATTCGATAAACCATACACACTTAAATTTTCTCAGCCATAACCTCCTCCGATCTCGTCACCGGTCTTTTACCACTCGTTACCTAATGCCTAATTCCCTCTTTTTTTTGTTACTACGCCGAAGCTAAGATTCGCTTTGCGTTCTCGTGATTGGACGAATTCGAAAAACTCAAGGGCAACTAACACACTGCGATATGATGGGTTCAACGGGAATATCGTTAAGCGATCTTAGGAAATAACTATTGTCCGAAAGGAGTAAAATTTGAGCCTATATTTCTAACAAGTTAAATGAAATACGGAACTGAACTAAGTGAAATTTGTGCACGTAACACCACTTAGATGGAATTTCTCAGGAGTGTATTAAGAAGTGAAAAGTGTGGACAAAAAAGGAAACGAGGTTTTTTACAAATGATGCATGTAAAAATCATTTTGTCTTTGTTAAATTTCGATTTATTTATTTTAGATTTTTCGCTCTTCTTATTTTCTTCTCGTTTCCCCCTTTCGGGCCTCGTTTTCACTATCCATCATTAATTTTAGTTGACATTTTCTCTCGTACATTTCGTGATACTGTTGTTACGTTATAGCAAAGGAAACCTTTCTGATCGTTTCTTATCCTTTCTCTGTGGCAAATTTGAATACGTCAAATGGTTATTGAAGGTAAATCAATAGGGTTCAGTACTATGTAACACGGATTTCTCGATAAATTCGAACTTTTCGAAATCCGAACCGACTCCAGCTCCAATTAGGTCAGACTTGAGGGATTAGTCCTGTATAGCATAGTGCCACTTCGATTTGATGGTCGTTGTATTGCTTGCTCCGTACTAACGTGTCACTTTAGTATTAAACGATTTTGTGCTGTGGAGTTTACCGATGTGATATAGTGTTAGTTTCTTCTTACGTTAAATTTTGAGGCAATCTAAAGGATTGGGATTTTAAGGAAGGATATACAAAACTTTTCTATTATCTATATGCATGTACATAATTTATTTTCCAATTTAGTACGGAAACAAATATATGCACCAGATTTGTGAATCCAAAGCTCACTTCCATTCCAACAGTTCCTGTAGAGGCACAAAGAATAATGTACATCGTGGTCCCAAGATAAAACTTACATAAAATCGCGAAGTTAGGAACCAGGTTATTGCATACATTTTCTTTTCGAATATTATAACTTTGACCCGCAAATATTCCATTCCCCTCGTAACGAGGGATCGTCCACGCTTAATTTTTGCAAAACTCCAACTTCTACAAAACGTATCCTGTCGATAAAAAGAAAATGGCCGTAATGAAATACGAATACTTTACCTCTCGTTGCAATATACGTCGAGATCACATCGATGACGTTTCGAACCGGAATCGCCATATTTACACGCGGAAAGGGCGTCTTGTTCCCGTGCAATTTCGTATTACCCGTTATGATTCCAATTAGGTCGCCGTCCTTTCTCAGTAACGCGCCGCCACTGGCACCTGGTAAAATCGAACAGGTAGTCTTGATCATGGCCGCGGTAACTTGCGATATTTGTCCCTTAGTTACAGTGGGTTCCAATTTAGTTTGTCTGGGAAATAAAGGAAATCCGACCGCAAAGACGGTTTCACCTAAAATACATATTTGCAACGTCTTATTATCTGTCATTTATTTTCATTATCTATTATGTTTTGCCCAATTTTGTCTTTGAAACATTTCGATCTAGTTCTAACGTGTTCGAACTATTTGCCTTGACGCCGAATCCACGGAGGTACAGTCCGACAGACAGGTGATGGGGAGCGGTCGCGCCTTCCAAAAATATAATTGCTTGTACGGATTTGAAAGAGACAGAAAGAAGTACTT
This sequence comes from Chrysina gloriosa, assembly GCA_038088585.1. Classification (NCBI taxonomy): domain Eukaryota; kingdom Metazoa; phylum Arthropoda; class Insecta; order Coleoptera; family Scarabaeidae; genus Chrysina; species Chrysina gloriosa. Next base: position 78,728,153 of record CM076088.1, on the reverse strand, counting down.
CGCACAATGGGACATGGGAAGGCCTATTGCGATTTGGTCAATTGCGCATCCTGCCTTCTCGCCATCACCCGTCTGTTGTGCTGTAGTACTCTACTCTCTTGCGCGCAGCCATAGGTCGAAATATAAAGCCGCGTCCACACCTAACGAACGAACGCGAACGTGAGCAAATGAGCACAAGAACAAACGTTAACAAATTTTACTTTGAGTTTTTCATTTTTACTGTTAAAAGAGTTGGGACAAAGTAGATCTAAAAATTACATACACTGAAAAATGCACGCAAGCGAGTTCGTCGCACCGTCCACACTGGCCAAATGCGTTCGAACACGTTTGAATAGGAACGAGCACTTTTTCATCGAAGCACCGAAAATCCACAGAAAATATTCGAAGATGCTCGTTCACGATCGTTCGTGCACGTGTGCCGTCCACACTTCACGCACAATATTCGTTCACTAATGTTCATTCGCGCTCGTTCGTTAGGTGTGGACGCGGCTTAAGATAACTGGTCCCGAGGTTGCCTTTGGAACGGTTTGGAATTAACGAGGTCTATTGAAAACGAAATCGACCTACGATGATGAAAGTAATAAAGCGAATGTAATGATATTTTGTAAATAGTTGTGAAGTATCCTCGTGAACATGTGTGCAGCTCGTGATCTTCGGCTGTAAGGTGGCACTTTCAAAATGGAGGCATTTTCAGATCACATATTGGAAGAAAATTTGTGCGTTGAGGAGTTTACCCAAGTGATATAATGCCAGTAAATTACACCGCAGTCCTTGCAATCACCTTCGTTAAATCGTAGGTAGGTACAAAGATTCAGTAAAAGTTACTGGAATTGATTTTCAGAAGAATATCAATGACAGACATTTTACTGGTTCCTTTCATGAAAGAAAAATACCAAATGGAGAGAAAGTGGCTAATATATTCAACGTCTGCAAATTTAGTATTATGTGTCCGTTGTTTTTGTTTTCTTAGGATCAGAACACTGGCCACTGTTTTGTCATGATGGGATTTTTGCCTTTATTAGCCAGGAAAGTTGTTCTGTTTCTTATGACAGATTTTATCAGCTCTAGTCATTGGAGCTGATGTTCATAACTGTGCCCTATATTAAACCCATCTTCAATCGGTATAAGGGACTTTTTGACAAATGTAACCTTCTGATGGCTTCTAAATCAGAAAATACGACTTTCGCCCTTTATCGGAAGCTTAAAACAAAGAATCCACTTTTGAGTAAGACTAATGTAGTTTACCAAATTTGTTGCAATGATTGCAACAAAGTTTATATAGGTGAAAAAACACAACACCTGAAGAAACGCGACCACAATGTTAATCAACATCACACTTTTGGCTTTAGCAATCCGAAAGTTATATACACAGAAACGAATAGCACGAAAAGGAAATTTGTGGAGAATTGCTTTATTAAATTGAACTCGAATACCGTTAACAAAAGGTCTGAATTTAAGAATTTACATTTATCTTATCAACATTTTTTGGAAACGTTTGCTCCTTAGAGGTTTCTCCTTTCTCTGCTCAGAGGGTTTCATGTACCTTCAAATGTTCAGAAGTTTAAAGAAAAACTTTAAGTTTTTTGGAATTTCTTTAAAACAATGTTTAGTTTTAAGCACTTACTAATTTTTGCATAACTCCGTATTCTGGCATTTACGTCGTTTGTGTGCCTCGTTCGCCGGCGTGTGGAACCTTTTCTCTTCTTCCTCCTGCGTCTCGCTTGGTTTCCGATTTAGCACTTTCCGTTGCCTTGTATTTTATTAGCAAAGAAGTTCTCTGTGACTGGGAGATTTGGGAGTTTTAAAAAATTTTGAAACTAAATTAAATTGGGTTTTTAATGAATGGTTTTTAATCATCGTATATTAACCGGTAAGCTTGGCTTTCCTTTTCTCTTTGATTTTAATTTTGGACTTTGTTACCGTTTAGATACTGTAAAAGGGGCGAATTTAACCTTGAAACGTACGTTGCCTGTTGTGTATATGCGTTTGGGTGGATTGGCAGCACTGCACGACAATCAGGCAGTCACGACGCGATCACCTGGTGTGGGATATCTGCATAAGGTGCTGTTGTAATTGTACTATAGTTGATAGATATCGAATCCCAATAAACTATAGTACAATTACAACAGCACCTTATGCAGATATCCCACACCAGGTGATCACGCCGTGACTGCCTGATTGTCGTTCCATTGGATTGAGGGTAAAGGGGATTTTAATACCATTATGCCATTAACCTCGCAGAATCGTACAAAATATAAAAATGGCTTTGGATAAGTATTTGTTGCAGAAAAGTACCCTAACAATTGAACAACAAATCGTAAACTTTTTGTTTAGTTATCGTAACACACCTTGTGTAAGTACGGGACTGAGTCCTAATGAAATGATTTTCAAAATAAAGCCGAAAACGCGTCTTGACTTGTTAAAACCTAAGAAAGGAGGGAGAATAGTAAACAAAAAAAGTGAAAATGTGAAACCGATGGTTTTATCTGTTGGAGGAGATTGTGTTTGTGGGAAAGTTGGGCCTTTTGTCTAATGATAAATGGAAAATAGGGAAATTATTGAGAGGGTAAGTGGGGTTACGTATCTGGTAGAAGTTGAAGAGAAAATTATGTATAAGCATATAAATAATTTAAGAAAACGTCCAGGAAATGTGGAAACTAGTGTTGATATTCCGAAAGTGCCTTTTGTTAGTAATGATCTGTCACCTGTAAATAGTAATGTACCAAAGGCGCCCTTGTTAGATAATTATAATTTAAATAAGGATAACCAAAATACGACTACTTGTAAAGTAGAGACTGGCAACACTGTTGAGCCATGCACATTCGATAAGAATGCTGAAGTTGTAACTATTCTTAACCTTCCTATACTCACGCATACGGTCTGTGAGACCAACATATACGTATAGTATACGTGTTTCATATTTTGACGTGAGTATAGGAAGGTTAATGAAGACGATAGTCAAAATATGGAAACGTCTGTAAGGCGCAGTTCTCGTGTTCGCAAACCGCCGCATCGTTTAAATTTGTAATAGTTGTATTATGTACGCCGTTTGTATTGTATAAGTGAGAGGGAGATTGTTGTGTATATGCGTTTGGGTGGATTGGCAGCACTGCACGACAATCAGGCAGTCACGGCGTGATCACCTGGTGTGGGATATCTGCATAAGGTGCTGTTCTATTGTACTATAGTTTATAGATATCGAATCCCAATAAACTATCGAACCCACCTTCGTGTTTATTACCTATAATACACGACATTGCCCATAGACTTTTAAATAAAATTATATTTGACTCTCATTTATCAGTCATGTATGTATGTATCTTAACTGGGGTTATCAAAATATGACCCCAATTGTTGACTCCTCCAAAGCAAATTAATTTTAAATATTTGGAGGATATTTATATAAATTCCACAAAGAAGAATTTTTTCAATTTGAACATCGCAGTTAACTAATTGATATTTATACATATAATATTCCATCGTTAGCTGATAAGATCCTGGAGTTATTTTTAAAAATTGTCTTGAGTTACATAAAGGATTGACAGTTGATAACAATTCTGATATAGAGCCGTTGAACTTTTAATCCTCAGAAATATTATAATATTTACGTTCAACAATGGCGCAAGAAAGGTTGACAGAACTAGCAATGTTATTGACTGGACAAACATAAATTTCGACGATATTATAGATGGATTTGCCAAAGAGAAGGTGCGCAGAAGTCGATTGATATAATTTTTTAATGTATTCTTTGTTACGTATTTGTATTTATGTGGAAACAGTTTTTGCTTTGACATGGCTCCCTGTAACTTCTGGCTGTTTCCCAAGTTGAAAATAACGTTGAAATGGAAAACTAGCCACTTCGACCGTTTTTACTGCTGTAAATTTATGTTGAAAAGTGGACTGAAGATAGGATTTAGTCAAAATTGGCCAAAACTCATTGGTGACAGATACTTTCTCTGGTTTCCACAGAGTATCGGTTATGGATTAATTTTTAGAAATATGACAGGACAAGATTTTCACGAAACGTATTGAAACGCATCGATATATTTTTAGAAATCTGTGAATACATTTTTTGTAACGTTTGATAAATAGCATTACTTTGTATTTACTTTTTCCTTTGATAGAGACTCAAACTAACTAGGCTTATAATCGCAAAGAATGTGATGCAAAAAAGTAATATCTACTAAAACGTTTTAGTACTTCTGTCATTACAAACTACGAATACTTCTACTTCACTTATTTCTTTCCATTTGTCGGTTTGAGCAAATATTACGCGACTCTGATGGCTGTACGTTATTGCCCTAACACTTCACGAAGTCAAACTTCAGTTGAGTAAGAAAGAAATAAAGAACCGAACGTCTCAACTCGGCGCCAAGACAAATAGTCCGGACAGTACGTACCTGCAAAAACTTCATCCCTTGATAGTTTGGGCGCTCGCATATTCGTTTTCCTCAGATCCTCCAAGTCGGCCGCCAAGAGTGCCAGATCGTACGTCTCATTTTCGCCAACCTGATAAATTACCGTGGATTTGATCTCGATATTTTGCCACAGTAAAATCGGCGTGGTCGTTTCCTACGAATAGAAGGAAACCAAACTGCATCCTCAACTGCAAAAATTATTTAATTTACCGCCACGTGGGAATTGGTGATAAAAATTCCGTTTTTCATCGATTAGTACGCCAGATCCCCAACTAGCGCCGCATATTACTCGCACTATCGAATGTCGTACTACGTCCGTAATCGATTTGTTGGATTTCTTTGTACTGCTTTGTTCTAGGATGGGATTCAGATTTGCCCTTAGAGTTCTTGTAATTTCACATTTTGGTGTTAAATCGGGGAATATCCCCGAGAAGGTAGCTCCGAGCGTTAAGCCGATCCATTCTCCATTCCACCAGCATAAGGAAGCTAATACCATACCGATTGGAAGGTGCTCTTTTCCACTCGGATAGCTTTGGTGTTATTAAAAAAAAACAGATGGTCTCAGAATTTTGTTATTTACAAACCAATTAATTAATCTTTTCGATTAACTCTACCACAATACGTCAATGATTCACCTACAGTGGTAGAGCTAATCCAAAAAGATACATATATATATATATATATATATATACATATAAACGTAGTTCTGGACGAAGCACCTCTGTATGCTCCAAGATCCAACCGAAGCTAATCCCATCGATTTCGACGTGCGAATCGCACTCTACGCCTTCGGAAACGTATATGATCCAAGTTTCGTCGAATTCAAAGCATCTTCAATTTTTCCCGAATTTCCAAAGGGGTACCCCTTGGAGATTTTGAAGAAAATCGAAATAGTGGGAAGTATGACTTATTACCGATCAATTTAAAGTTCTCTTCGTGCAGATTGCGGTTAAAACAATTTCTAGGACGAGAGACGTGTTATTACGAAACTATTCGATGAGAACGTGAAACATGGTTCTGGACGAAGCACCTCTGTATACTTCAAGATCCAAACGAAGCCAATCCCATCGATTTCGACGTCGGAATCGTACTCTACGCCTTTGAAAACGTATATGCACCAAGTTTCGTCTAATTTAAAGCATCTTCAACTTTTCCCGAATTTCCAAAGGGGTATCCCTTTGAAATTTCGAAGAGAATCGAAATAGTTGGAAATATGACTTATTACACATCAAATTAAAGCTCTCCTCGTGCAGATTGCGGTTAAAACAATTTCCCGGAATAGAGACGTGTTACTAAGAAAATATTCGAAGAGAACGTGAAACGTAGTTCTGGACGAAGGACCTCTGTATGCTCCAAGATCCAAACGAAGCCAATCCCATCGATTTCGACGTCGGAATCGCATTCTACGCCTCCGAAAACGTATATGCACCAAGTTTCGTCTAATCTAAAACATCTTCAACTTTTCCTGAATTTCCAAAGGGGTACCCCTTTGAAATTTCGAAGGAAATCGAAATGGTCGGAAATGTGACTTATTACCCATCAAATTAAAGCTCTCCTCGTGCAGATTGCAATTAAAACAATTTCCCGGGCGAGAGACGTGTTATTGAGAAAATATCCGAAGCGAACGTGAAACATGGTTCTGGACGAAGCACCTCTGTATGCTCCAAGATCCAAACGAAGCCAATCCCATCGATTTCGACGTCGGAATCGCATTCTACGCCTCCGAAAACGTATATGCACCAAGTTTCGTCTAATTTAAAGCATCTTCAACTTTTCCCGAATTTCCAAAGGGGTACCCCTTTGAAATTTCGAAGAAAATCGAAATAGTTGGAAATATGACTTATTACACATCAAATTAAAGCTCTCCTCGTGCAGATTGCGGTTAAAACAATATCCCGGAAGAGAGACGTGTTACTAAGAAAATATTCGAAGCGAACGTGAAACGTAGTTCTGGACGAAGGACCTCTGTATGCTCCAAGATCCAAACGAAGCTAATCCCATCGATTTCGACGTCGGAATCGTACTCTACGCCTTCAGAAACGTATATGTACCAAGTTTCGTCTAATTTAGAACATCTTCAATTTTTTGGAGATTTCGAAGAAAATGGAAATAATGGGAAGTATGACTTATTACACATCAAATTAAAACTCTTTGCGTGCAGATTGCGGTTAAGACAACTTCCAGGACGAGAGACGTGTTATTAAGAAAATATTCTATGAGAACCTGAAACGTAGTTCTGGACGAAGCACCTGTGTGTGCTCCAAGATCCAAACGATGCTAATCCCTAGAATTTCCAAAGGGAGATTTCGAAGAAAATCGAAATAGTTGGAAGGATGACTTAGTACACCTCAAATTAAAGCTCTCTTCGTGCAGATTGCGATTGAAACAATTTCCAGGACGAGAGACGTGTTATTAAGAAAATATTCGATGAGAACGTGAAACCATCGTAAGCTAAAAGTTGAGGGTAAATACTGATTAAGATTTTCCAATTAGTAAACCTTATCAAAATTTTATATATTCGCCGTTTTGGTCTTGAAGAAGAAGGTTTGTTGTAAAATAAGTGAAAAACGATGGAAATAATCTCTAAAATCATAATTGAACTACGTATCAATTTTCCTTTGGAAAGTAGTTTTGACATATAACGACAATATACATAGTTGGCACGTGACCGTCAATCATTCTGGATCACTGTGTATTGAAAAACGAGTACATGGTAATTTTGATGGAAATTGACGAAATAAGAAAAATTATTATTATTATTTACTTCAGAAAATGTACCTGCAGGATTTCTCACAACTTGGGCGTCAAATCTATTTATAAAATTATAAGAGGCAAAAGTAAGTCAATGAATGTAAACGAAAAAATTCTTAAAAAAGTTTTGTTTTTGGTTGCACAGACTTATTCATCACAACAGACGTTCGAAGTTCGTTCCGCCAATGTTGAGATGTTGCATACTTGTACTTGACGTGACAGTGATTTCCCACTTGTATGACTCAGGTTTAGATCGGATTTAAAGCAGGCGAACAACGCGGTGGATACGAAATTAAACCAACATGTCCTATCCAAATATTCACTTGACCACGCTTAACATATGGGCCGAATTTTACTAACGATTGTATTGAAGGTGATTGCAAGGTCTGTGGTGTATTTGATGACATCATATCACAGCGGTAGACTCCTCAGCACACAATTGTTTCATAATAAATTCGGTGACACGTATTTCGCTAGTTCGAAGCAAGCATTATCACAAACGTATAAACAGAACTGAGCGAAAAATTTCTTTCCTCGAAGCTCTATTACCTCACCTTTTACTGTATTCCTGTGTGTGGCGTAAACAGATATTTAACAGCTCGGAAACGGCTAGTAACGCCTGTCCCCCGTAAACGCCATTTTTACATACCATATGAAGTGGACGGTCGAGAGAAAGTACTTGCTAACTCGAACAAGTTTGAAGTTTAAAAGAAATTACAAGGATCGTTGTGTGAATAATTTGGTTAATTCCCCGAAAGAAAATTAAAATTAAAATGCTAGTTACTCCTCACTGAATTATTTAATTTAATTATAATAGCCGGAATAAACTAGATTGAATCGGCCCGCCATCTCGATTTAGAGGATTTGTATTTCTGTGTATGTGTATCGCTTCATACACATCAAGTTCTCGCGGTGAATCAACTTGCCTTATCAATTTTTGAAACGAATGTGTCGTGAGGAGTTTACCGATGTGATATGGGGTCAGTGACGTTTGCAATTTCTTCGTCTATATAAGAAACGTTCAGCTTTACTTCTTACGGTCTGCAGTTCCCAATCGGTTCCTGTCGATACTTCAATCATTCATCATCATTCATCACAATTTCGTCTTTCCTCCAATAGTAGGAAATCTGTTTGAATCTTTAGAATTGTTGTTTCATTTATTTCATCTGTTGTGACTGAATGCATAAGTTGTGAAAGAATCTGTATATTTTGTTACAAAACAACGAAATTCTTCTTCTGACATTTAAGGTAAAATTAGGGGAAAAAGAGTAAACCAGAAACTTACTTTTTACTTCTTAAATACATCGGACCACCTTCACAACCAGGCGCGCTCGGTGTATCCGTCAAAATGAAACAATTTCCGGTCCCGAAAGTATTGGACACGATCCCTCTACTGCGGGATTTAAAAAATTCCTATTTCCAAACGGGACTCCCTCGATCGTTATCTTATCCCCAATTCCGATCGGATTTTCGCCATATTTCGCGCAAAATTCCCTCAAACACCTCGCGAATCCATCGATACTTTCCGAATAAGATTCCTCGTTTATTGCGACGACGAAGAATAACGATACGATATCTTTAATTTGTTTGCCCTTATCGTCCTCGTCTATAGTCCAATCGCTGAAATACTTGGGGGTTTGTTTTCGGATACGGTCGCTTACGTAAAGCGCCGAAACTTTAGCGCGTTTGGACAAATAGGGATTATCGCGACGTAGAACGATGTTTACTTCGGGAACGGATGGCAGAAAAGTTTGCGACGGGGAGAACCCGGGCGGTAGAAATTTGAGTCGGTTCTCGAAATCGTTTAATTTTAACAAAGGTTTTATTAGGGCGTTCGATGTTATTAGGACGTATTTATCTGCTATGATGCAACCGGAATTGGCGTAAATGTTGCCTTCGACGGTATCCTCATATTCGACCAAGACGGATCTTACGGATATCATCTGAAAATAAGGAAGAAATTTCTTGTTTTGTTAATCTAAGTGTACGTATTAAAGTAACGTAGATATTAATGAAAGCGCATTACCGTGAATTGTACTTACTACTCTTAAAGTTAAAGTAATGTTCCAGAAACGTACAGAAAAAGAGGAAGTAACTGTATTAGTACAGCAAGACGTAAAAGTATACAATTTAAGTGAAGTCAGGAAGAATTTAAAGGAAGTTGGAACCGAAATAGTTATCACTAGAGCTCGGAAAACATGAAACCATGTTAATGGCATAAACGCATAGTTTGGCCCTTTTTTATGAAAGCATATGCAAAATAAAAGTTGTTCTTTTAAGCGATTTTATGGGTAATTCCATTGTAATTTGGGCTTTCCCACTATACAAAGAAAGCGATAAGCGGCTAAAAAATTCTCAGCGGGATATTGTTACTTCATCTGGCTCTCTTCGCGGATATGATTATTGGTTTATAATAGTTATTAGTCCAAATGTAAGCAATGTAATTCATACAGGAATTGTTCGCCTATCGGTTATTAATTGTAGGTGGAGCTAATTTTACTCTCACCCTTGCTTTGTGAATTTATTTTTAAAAGACGAAGATGCAGATTTTCGCATCCATGCTGAACAGAGTTGCTACAAATAGAGTGTGTGCAAGTGAAAGTGTAATATTGTAAAAATGCCTAAAGAAGCGCTCGACAAGACACTACTTTTAACCTTCCTATATTTCACGTCAAAATGAAAGACGTATACTATACTATATAAGTCGGTCTCACAGACCGTATGCGTGAGTATAGCAAGGTTAAAAAGGTGGACTTGGTGGGCAACAAGGACCTAAAGATCATCGACCAAAATCATATGTTTTGCACAGTGAATTTCTTTATTAATATTTTATTTTATAAATATTCACCGGCAAAGGCGGCGGCACAGCATCAAATACAAAGGAAAATTGAATCGAATTCCGACAAACAAACGAATAACCAAATATTGTAATCATTTAACTGGCACAAATATCACATCGGTAAACTCCTCGCCACACAATTGTTCATAATAAAATCGGTGACACGTGTTTCGCTAGCTCGAGGCAAGCATCTTCAAGAACCGCATAAACCGAAGTTATTATAAACAATCGTGTGGTGAGGAGTTTACCGATGTGATATTTGTGTCAGTAAATTACACCACAGTCCTTGCAATGACCTTTACTAATCAATTAAGTTAGGGTTTTTGCTGTAGAATGCACTAGAAGATGTCATTGACGAAACTAGTCGTGCTTTTTTGAATAAGTTGGACAACCTTAGTTCTTAATTATTTTTTCCTATTTATTTATTATGGATTTTCACAAATTAAATTATGTATTTATTGTGTTACCGATTACGTGTAACAAAAATTCAGTTGGACCAACACCTTCTGTTCACGAACAAAAGAAAGAAACGCAGTCTGAAAAAATCCAACAGTGGCAGACCGATTTTGAGGAGAAAAATTTCAACCAAGAAAAATTTTCAAATGATTTATGCAATCTCTTTACCGCTGTGGACATACCTCTAAGTAAACTTGACCACTCAGTGTACCAGAATTTTTGAAGACTTATTGCAAAGAACACAATATTCCAAGTTCGTCTACTTTAAGATAAAAGCACATATGTTTAACTTAAATTATCAATCAGTAGTGATCAAAATTAAAAACCAAATTGGATTTAAACCTTATATGGTTTTCGGTAGACCAAACTACTTACGTCAGAGGTAGAGGTACGTCGCTAATTTGGTTATTGGAAGTTTAGACGAAAGTGAACCAGGGAGCAGTCATTTTATTAGCGTAATATTAATGAAATTCTGAACGAAAATTTTGACAATAACGTTGATATAGAACCGTCTGTTATGTGTAAATTTGGGTATGCTCTGATAACGTCTTGTGATGTTGAACGAACGTTTTCTTATAAATACATAGTTTTACGATGGAAAATATTGCACAGCGTTTGATTATTTATTGTTTTAACAAAAACATGGATGTCCTGTAAATAAACTTGTAAATAAATCGTAAATAGGAATCGAAAATGTGTTTTATATTCTTATATAGGTACCTATTTTTGCTATACCTAAGTGTTTGGATATAAATGCATATTTAACTGCATATTTTAGTACCTTTTAGTGCATATTTCACAGTTTTTGGTGCATATATTCCGAGCTTTACTTATCACTGACAAGGAGAGTTTGCGACGTTCCTCCAACTCGATGTAGTACTAATTGGTAATTATCTCATCTCTGAGTGTTTTCGGGTAAACGGATATGACGCACTGCACGGACATTTTCAAGAAAATCAAATTTGAAGAGATCATCATCTTCTTCTTCTTAATCATATTCCTATCTACCTTTCGGTGTAAGGCTTGGATGGGGTCAAGTTTCCTATTTTCCATATAGTTCTCTCCACCGTTTTCTGTCTCCGGTCTGATCCTTTATTCCTTCCCACTCGATTCCCCCTCTGCCGCTGCTCCCTGACATCTTCATTCCATCTTGTTCTTAGCCTTCCTTTTTTGTTTCTTCCTATCACTCATGTCTCATACACTCTCTTTGTTAGTCTATCATCACTCATACGACACACATGGCCAAACCATCTCAGCTGACTCTCCTCCACTATTCTCCATATGGGTTTTATTCCTAGGTTTTGCCAGTAATTCTCGTTTCTTATCTTGTCTTTCTTGGTCTTGTTTTCTAATCGTCTTAGGAATCTCATATCCATGGCGTTCATCCGCGATTTTACCTTTTCTGACCTTGTCCAGGACTCACTACTATATGTTATTGCTGGTCTTATCACTTTTTCACAATTTCCGTTTTAATCCGTTTTGGCACTTCCTTTTTCCCCAGAAACGTAGTTCTCATCATATAAAACATTCTTGCCGCTTTTTCATTCTTTCATTTATTTCTTGTTCCATTTTTCCGTCCCATTGAATTATTGTTCCTAAATATTTCTAGTTATTCACCTATTGTTCTATTGTCCTTCCTTCGATTTTGATGTTATGTCTTTTCCTTTCTCCTGCTATTATCATTGATTTGGTCTTTTCAATGTTTATTTTCATGTTTATATTCTTTATTTCCTTATTTAGGATTTCAAGGTTGCTTTGTAGGGCTTCTTCTGATTCAGCCAGAATTGCCATATCATCCGCAAACATCAGTTCACACAAGTTAGTCTCCTTCATTTTCCAGTGACCCATTTCTAGTGCTTTTTAGCACTTTTTATGGCCTCATCTAGTACCATAGAAAACAGCAGTGGACTAAGCACACAGCCCTGCTTTACCCCAATCTTTGTTGTAAACTCTTTAGATTCTTCGTTGTTGGTTCTTACTATATTTGTGTTATTCCTATACATCTCTTTTATTAACTCTATTGTTCGTTTGTCAATATTTCTCTTTTCTAGGACATACCATATGTCTTCCCTTCTTATCCAGTCGAAAGCTTTTTCTAAGTCTATAAATCATATATGTATTTGTTTTTTCTTGTTAATTATCTTTTCACTTGCTTGTCTTATCACAAATATTAAATCTTGTGTGCACTTCTTTCTTTTCTAAATCCACATTGAGTGTCTTCTATGCTCTCCTCAGTTATTTTTCTTATTCTTTTTTCTATAATACTCGCTAATATTCTTGAAGAGATCATACCGACTAATAAGCTTGTCTGCGCAGTAAATCGTTGAAGTTGGGTAATTTAGCGCAGTGGTGGTGTATGGAACTCCCATTCAGTTTGGTCCCTGATCATTAATTTCATGTTTTATCTAACTTTGTTTTGGTTTGAATCCCCTTCAAAGACTTTGTTTAGATCTCATTAAGTTTACTCTTACGACTTTATTTCGAGGGGTAGGACGATTATATATACTACCGTTCATAAGTGAGGGATCACTAGACTTGTCTAGACGATGCTATTATTTACTCCTAAATGATATAGCAGCTGTAGTTAAATTTCTTTGATGTTTATTTATTGTTCTCAGACTATTATTATACAGGTGTTTGAAGAGTTTTGAAAGCGACGCCTATTAACCAGTAGAGGAATTGAAATGTATATGCCATTTTAATATTTCATCTTCCATTTGAACACATACAAAAATTCATTTCGATCTGTCAATTCATTTCTTTGTTTACAAGCCATTCGAAGTTGAATGGAAAAAAACCGTAAATCGTGTGGTGATAAAATTCTATGTTTTGGAAGGTTTATCAGCAACATTCTTACATGGCGAAAGTTTTAAAGGAATCTGCTCCGTCACACCCAACTATGCATAGATGGGTTTTAGGGTTTAAACGTGGTCGTACAACCGTTCCAGATGAACCACGTAGTGGTGTCCAAAAAGTACAACAACACCAGAAACTTGACTAAGCCTGAAATTGCTGATACCATAGGCATCTCGGACGAACGAGTACTCCATATTTTACACGAAGAATTACAAATGAAAAATCTATTCGGAAAGTTAGTGCTGTATTCGTTAACAATTCAACAAAAATTGAAAAAATTTCTCAACATAATTTGGAGGGGTTTAGGCAGAATAAAACCGATTTAGTGTGTCGTTTTATAACTATGGATGAAACTTGAATCTACCATCATGATCCTAAACTGAAACAAGAACGTTTACACTAGAAAGCTATTCAGCTCCAAAACAAGTCAACTCAGAACGATCGGCGAAAAAGTTTATGGCATCAGTTTTTGGGATGCAAAAGTGGTTTTGTTGATTGATTATCTTCAAAAAGGCAAAACAATTAACTCTGAATATTATTGCAACCTTTTGGACCAGTTGGATAAAAAATTCGTGAAAGAAGACCAGGCTTAGGGAAGAAAACAATTTTTCATCAAGACAACGTTTTGACGTGCACATTCTTTCACTTTTGCTTTCAAAACTTTTCAACCAACCTGTATGTTAACTACTCAATCATTCCTTCAGAAAACATAATAATCTTCTTATCGGTTTATAGACGCAATCTCTTCATTTAGAAATACTTATTATTTGTGTTCTACAGCATACCATTGCATTAATTTTAAAAGGAGTTCCACTTTGTCAATTCTGAGAGGGATCAACTAAGTCTTCAGAACGCTTTATTATTGAAGAAGCATTAGTTTGCGTTTGGAAATTGTGGAGACAAGTGGTAAGAGTTAGAAAAACATCAGAAAAATTCCAAAATAATTACACTACATAAAGGAAAATTGTCGCTGCGGATAATAGCAAAAGAAATTAAATCAACTTGTCGTGCAGTGGAAGGAACTGTTAAGCGTTATCAGGAAACTGGATCAACAACATCCAGAAAACCTCCTGGAAGGCCGAAAGTGACCAGTGCGGCTGAAGATTTAAGGATACTATTAATATCAAAAAGAAATAGACCCTCAACGGCTCCGAAAATTCGAGCAGAATTAAATGCGAGCCGCGATAGTACAGCATCTATAAATACAGTCGAGAAACGTTTAATAGCAGCTGGCTTAAGAGGTCGAATAGCCGCTAGAAAACCATGGTTAAAGCCTCAAAATCGTAAGAAGCAAGCCAGAGAATACGAAAATTGGGATATTAATATGTGGAAAAGAGTTCGAAGAAGAACGGATGAAAGAATGATGCACGAGTGTGTTGTGCCAACAGTGAAACACAGCGTTGCTTCTGCGATTGTTTGGGGATTTTTCTCTTCCGATGGCATTGGAGATATTTAAAAATTGAGGGCATTGTAAGAAAAGAAAATTACAGGGACGTTTTAGAAAACAACGCGATCCCATCAGAACTCAAGTTGATCGGAAATCAATTTTATTTTCAGCACGACAACCACACATCTAAGCTGTGTAAGGATCTCTTTCAACAAAAACAATAAGAAGGAATTCTTATAAATATGACCTGCCACTCCAATCGCCTGGTTTAAATCCAATTGAATTATTGTGGGATCAGTTGGATAGAAATATAAGAAAGAGCTGCCCCACAATCGAAAAATCAACTTTGCAACAAGTTACAAAATGCCTGGGAAAATATGTCACAAGATACTTTACAAAATCTCCAAGTTGCCCAAAGTTTGTACAGCAGTTATTAAAAGTAAGGGTGGTAATTATGACGAAAGAAAAATTAAATGAAAATTATAATTGTTAATATGAACAAATTACTTCGAGTCAACAAATTATCATATTTTCCAGCCATTTTCGTTGTATTATATCATTGAATTATTGATTTATAGTATAGAGAAACGTAAATAGTAATTATCGCGTTCCAAAACTACTTACCTCGTCTCGTTGGCACACTTTCAATTTTTAACGATTGGTACGATTTATTGTACCTAAAGAACTCATGGAACTCATGGAGAACTCGATGTCGATGGCGTGCGTGTCGGTACAATAGTAATTAATATAAATTAATCCATCGATGTTGATGCGGGAAAAAGGAATTATCGTTCATTGTACGTATGCACAAACACGCAAATATTTTCAACTTGACACAGGAAAATTACACGCGTGATATTTATCAATGTCATGTTATTGCAATAAAGGTGAAGGGAATGATTATTTGCTTTTCGTTACTGCTGATAATGTTGCCTATACGTGCGTTGTATTTCTCTCTCTTTGAAATCATAAATTTATTTACTCATTTACTTACAAAATATAGTTTTTTAAATAATTTAGTTTTTCTCTAGAATTTCTTCCTCGGGGATTAGATTTAAAACATTTATTGTGTTGTTGTGTTTTCATACTTCATGACTGGCATGAATTCATACTTATAGAGACGAATTCCTCCGAATAATAAATAAAATTACCCTTACCACACATTTCAGAAAAAATCCAGATACGTATATCGGCAACCAAGTTGCCAACTTCAGTGGAAAACCAGGAGATTCATTCCGTTTTCTTCCGAAAGGTGTGGTAAGGGTAGTTTTATTTCTTCTATATATTTCAGTCACAATCTTCTTATTCTTATTTCCTCCGAATAACGAGATTTTATATTTTAAGCCGAAATGGTATGCAAATCGGCCCCACTATCTGTTTCCTTTGCGATTTCCAAAGTAATCTCAAGCTTTACATCAGCATCCCAAAACACATCTATTGATATGCATAAATATTAGGTCACAGCGTCAATTACAACTGAACCCATCTACTTATACATATGGGGAAGAAGGAAAAAAAGAATCAACACGTAACGGGAAGCACGTCGGTGCGGCGTCTTGAATTCTCGAAATAGTGAAATTTTACGATGGACTAGGCAACCAATTACTCCCTGCTCTTCACATATACAGTAGTGACACAAATATCACATCGCTAAACTCCTCACCACACAATTGTTTATAATAAAATCGGTGACACGTGTTTCGCTAGCTCGAGGCAAGCATCTTCAACAACCGTATAAACCGAAGTGATAAATTTCTAACATTAAAAATTCTACAGCATGAATTTTTACCCCACTTTACTGTGACCATGTGTGTGCATGCACAAATATTTTCCCTCTCGGTGACGGATCGGACGTCTTTCACCCCCTCCCCTCCCCAAATTCCCATATTAAGTCAAGTGGACGGCCAAGGGAAAAAGTACCCGCTTATTGTTAGTTCCAAACTATACGACGCATCCGCACTCACGTTTACCGATATTTCGGTAGATCTACTGATTTCTCTATACATCTACGGAAATGTCATTAATTTCTAGCGAATTTTTAAATGTTTGTACAACAATAAATTTTGAACGTTTTTCAATTTTAAATTATTTGTGAAATTTTTTTTCAAGTTTTCAAGCGAAGTCAGAGTCATCTGTTATCAAGTGAACAAAACTATAGCGAAAAGTAAGAGTAGAATCATATCTAGAAATTCGTTATCTACCTGAGAGAGGTGTAGATGGCGATATAAAAAGTAATGGATTTTCCAGTATTGTCATTACTTGAGTTTGTTAAAAATGTGGATGACGTGTAACTGACGATGCCACTTTTACAAATTTTATTACTCAATGATAACTTATCAATGATAATTACCGTTGAAAATAAAATAAGTTATCATTGAATAATAAAGAGGCACACAAACTCTAACGATAACACGTCATCCACTCTTTGATCGAACCTTAGTAATAACCACGGTTTTTTTTTTTGTACGAACCTCTTTGTACATGTACAAAGATCGGAGAAACATCTTTGTCCGAGAGATTTTTAGTTTCTACAACATGATAATGGTAACTAGGCGGGAGGAACTGATGAACTGGAATAAAAATTATCAATAAATTTGAGCGTGTGCATGGATGGAAATTACAAGCAGTAAACTTTGGAAACATTAACATTGTAATTACCATAAGTTCGTTTGCATTACGGAAATCAAAAATATTGCACCTTAAGTCAAAAGATTCAAAAAAGATCTTGCTACAATGTACTATTGCGGCAACAAAAAATGGGACACTTAAAATAATATAGTTTAAATCTGGCTTTTGCCTTGTCAAATGTTATGTCATTTTGAAATCTTTATTGACATATGTCATGCCGCATTTGCGTGCTACCGAAAAAATGTAAATAATTACGTTACTTGGGGAAGGATGGTCCGTAAGAGGACTAGGTAACAGATTTAGAGTGCCCAAAAGCACTACTTACAACGTTAAAAATAAATGGCTACATCGGGGAACTGTAGAAAGGCAAAGTTTTAAGGAATAATCCATTTGATACATCGGTAAATGATCGAAACATAACTAAAAGAACTAGATTAATTAATTGTTTACAAGGTTTTTATTGCAAATAAATGCATTTAACAGAATTTTCTTGCGTTCGTGGGTAAATTACTTTTGACATTAGATAAGACATGATTGACGTGTACATGACAGATGACTGGTTTATACAGCTAAAAAACAGTCAAAATAGCCTATAAAACTTGTCCCGATTTTTGTTGCCGCAATAGTACAAAGACGCTAAAAATCTTTGTACCCAGCCAAAAATCTTTGTCTCGTACAAGAAAACAGTAGTAATAAGCAACACAAAATGAACAAAACGGGTCTGTCCTTTGCAGCGCCTCACGCGGTACACTGAGAAAGGAGGGACTTTATGTCACGAATTGTTACGGGGACTCACCACTCTCTACCCTAATCAAAACGATCTTCCATAGAATGGAAACATTTCACCTCTTCAACGAGAAAAAAAAAGTTCAAGACGATTCCATAAGGCCGTCATTTTGAAACTGATGATGATAGCGTGAGCCCAGACGTTACTCGTTGATTACGACAGCAACCAAAGACTTCTTTGCCGCAGGCTTTCAAGGACAAGTAAATGCGATAAGTGTCTCAACGTACCATCACGGACTTTGGTTATGTCCGGTCTTTTGAGGTACAGCCTGTGCTCCTGTTATTGTATCGGTTTTAGCGTCAAGCAAATTTTGCACATACATCCAGTCTTGTATGTGCGAAATTTGCTTGATGCTAAAACCGATGCAATACCAGGAGCACACGCTGTACCTCAAAAGACCGGACAGAACCAAAGTTCGTGGGTGTACATAGGGTGAATATATCGAAAAGTGAAATAAATGTCAGGAAGTTACGTTGATTACTATTGCCTATGTTAAGTTTGGCGACTTATTTATTGACTTATCTTCGTATACAACTTCTTGCAAATTTCTATTGGATTGATAATAGTGGTTTGGTATTTGAAGGAAATGGCAAAGAAAAAACTATTTCGGACGGAAATGGTGATTTCGTCATTAGAATCAAGACCGAATTAACTAAACTTAATTTTTAATTAACTCAATGCAATACATGTAGGTACACAAACTTTTAGGTCTATCTTACATCTAAACAACTAAAATTATATTTTTTAGGGCCGATCTCTTCACCTTCACGTAAACTTATTGATAACTTTATCTAACATGCAACTATAATATCCTTCTTTCAACTTCTTCTTTCGAACTTAATACCCTGTTCAGAAGGAGGTGGGAAAAACAAGCACCGCAAATCCTGATATTTACTGTAAGCTACTCAAATATTCTCACTTTGGTAGGAGGGAGAATCTACCACTAAATCTTATGGATAATGAAAGTTCTAAACCACGGACTTCACAGTTTTGCAGCTACACATAACATGTAGGTACGAATTTGATAGAAAAATTAGAAAAAAGTAATCCCATTTTTTGGTCTTTGGTCTTTGATCGCGCCAGCGTATACGTAAATCTAATTTTTCTATTCGATACGTACCTATAAAACCGATCTTACGACTTATATAAACATTAGGTAAAAAAATTGTCTGTTGATTAATAATGGCGAATAAATAATAAGTGAAGAGTATTGGAACGATTTGATAGGTACGTACGTTTTGCATGTAGCCTTCGAACGAATTCGTTTCATCGAAAATAAACACATGTTCATAGTCAAAACGCCGCCTAAAATTTCGTGATGACGCTCTCTAATTCTAAAATGTATTAATATTTCTTCTTGGCAGCACGAAAAATCGGGAATAATTTAGAAAGCCTTAACATATTTCGATAAGTACCAATTCGTATATTGTGATTAAGCTCTGTCGGTTAGAACTACAAGATAATAAGAAAGAAACCAAGTAATTTACTTATTGGAAGACGACGAACTTAGGCACACAAATTTGAAGCCAGTACATTTTCTCCTGTTTCAGACATTCATCAAACTGGATTCTTTCGTGATTTTAATCTTAAGACAACGGTAACCGAGCAATTTTCGCGAGATAAAATTGCCGAAAGCATACGTTGGAAGCTAGAGTTTTAATTTTGACCTATTTTTACAGACATAGAAAAATATACTAAACGACATTTTGACCGTTGTAGTTCTAACCCAACCGTCCAACTTCTAATACGTCAAAAATAAGCAAAGATAAGCCGATAACATAACGACGAAGCTGACGCTAATGCTATCCGCTCCTCCTCTACCTTCCCTATTTCCGTCTATTCTAAACACCCTTCCGAAGATGCCGAAACTGAAGACGTTCTGCGGATTATCCACGAACATATTGATGTTCATCACGTTACCTTCCAAATTCGTGCAGTACGCGTAATTGGTCAGCGGCGAATGGTTGGTATCCAAAGTCGACGGTTGGTAGAACGTGTTTTCGTTACTCTCCACGCTGGTCGAGATCGCGATACGCCTGAAATCGACGTTGGTGGTCGAATTGAAGAGACCGCAGGACAGGCTGTCTTCGCTGCTGCAATGAAGGAGGGCGCAAGTTCTCAAGCCGATGGTGCTAACGGGAGTTGCCGTATCCACGAAACCTCTTGCGCCGAAGAAAGCCGCCATCCTATGAGGACAAGAAAAAAAACTTAGAAATGACGAAATTTTCTTTGGCAGTGTGAAAGTTTTACGAAATCGATGGTAACCAAAATCGAAATAGTCGTTTTAGATTCGACCCAAGGAAATCAAATAAACTCCAAAAAGTTGTTTTTACTCCAAACTCCAAAACTCGCTTTAGCACGCAATACTTCAGATTTAGGTGATGTTTTACTATTGAAGATCATTGTCGTGAATGTTTACTTTTTCATATATTTTATACGTAAGAATCGTAACGTGTGTTCCCCGTTTCCGGGTGATATTTTTCTAAACTTTACATCTTCAAAATTGTCAACTTCGACAATATCGCGAACATTTCGAATCAAACTCTAAATATTTTCTTTTACCTATTCTCACTCGATCCTCCAGAAAACGCCAAATATCAATCCGCTTAATTTAGTCACTTGAAGTTGGTTATGACTAAACCCCGGAAAGTTTAGGGAGGTTGATAACGAAATTATCCCTACCACTAATGAACGGTCCGCCTCCAAAACACTACGGGGAGGAGTTGATATGCAGGCGCGCTAATGCGATTCGTCGAACGCTTGATGACGTAATTGGCAGGGGAGGTCTACTTATGACATTTCTACGCTAACACTTTTAAGCCTCCCGTACCTCATTCGAATCCGCACAAGTTACATCGCGAACGTACTTACTTGTAAATCGTACTGTTGCTGGTCAACGGGCTGTTGAAGTCGATTTGGTAATCGCAGCAGAAATCGCTTCCTTCGCTGCAAATTTGTCCAGAAGTCGAGTTTACGCCCAGCTCTAGGCTCCGGAAGGTATAATGCTGCAAATTTTCGTGCATGACGAGCAGGACAGATGTGATTTCCGGTAAAAGACCGATCCTCGGGCTAGCCTGGAAACGATTTTGATTTAGTGACGAACAGACGATCGAATACATTCCAAATTTTACAAAAAATGTCTTCAAATACTGGCGAAAAACTATTTCAAAAGGTATGAAGAGCTCTTGGGGATTTAAGGTGAGTAGAACTGCTCTACAAACAACTTCGATTTAATTAGTACATTTTCATTGATTTCTCTTTCATCTACAAGAAAGTCGAAGGTAAAAAGCTTTGAATAGTACACGAAGTTTACTAAGAAACGATCAGTTGCTGCCTTTAATATCTACTTTACAGTTCGAACTGCCAATCCAAGAAGATATATTTACAAATATTCCTTCAATTTCTTTGATTTTCAAGAAAGTTCGAGATAAGAAATCTTTTATGGTATATGTATGGTATACAAGGACAAAAAGTGTTTGTCTTTAATATCTGGCTAATAGTTTATAGTGCCGATTCAAAGATGTAGTCAGAAGGATTCCTTCAATATCCTGA
Source organism: Chrysina gloriosa (assembly GCA_038088585.1). Classification (NCBI taxonomy): domain Eukaryota; kingdom Metazoa; phylum Arthropoda; class Insecta; order Coleoptera; family Scarabaeidae; genus Chrysina; species Chrysina gloriosa. The sequence continues at coordinate 78,706,479 of CM076088.1, read as the reverse complement.
TTTTCAAGAAAGTTGGGGATAGGAAATTTTTGGAGCACACAAAGAAATATATTAGAGACCGAAACTTTCTAAGAAATGAGAAACTTCTACCATTGGCATCTGCTGTGCGGTCTGAAGTATCTATTCAAGGATGTACTCGCAACAATTCCTTCAATTATTTGATTTTCAGGAAAGTTGGTAGTAAAGGTGTATCATACCACATAAGGCAAAGAGAAATTTTTGTCTTCAACATCTGGTTAACACTTTCTAATGCCTATCCAAAGATGTAGTCAGAAGAATTCCTTCTATCTTCTGATTTTCACGAAAGTTGGAGATAAGACATTTTTGGAGTATCCAAAGAAACATGTTACAGGCCGAAACTTGGTAAGAAATGAGAAATGTTTACTATCAGCATCCGCTATAGGGTCTGAAATATCTATTCAAGGATGTAGTCACAGAATTTTCTTCAATTTTCTTGTTTTTCAGGAATGTTAAAGGTAAAAGCTTACGAAGAAACGAGAAATTTTTGCCATCAACATCTGGTTAACTATTTGTAGTACCTATCCAAAGATGTAGTCAGAAAAATTTCATATATCTCCTGATTTTCAAGAAAGTTGGAAAGAAGAAATTTTCGAAGTACCCAAAGAAACACGTTACAGGCCGAAACTGGCTAAGAAATGAGAAATTTTTAACCTTCAGGATCTGCTGTACGGTCTGACATATCTGTTTGAGGATGTAGTCACAAGATTTCCTTCAACTTTTTTGTTTTTCTCAGGAATGTTAGAGGTAACAGCATATTATACCTTAAGAAATGAGAAACTTCTGCCATCAACGTCTGGTTAACAATTTGTAGTGTCTGTCCAAAGATCTGGTGAGAAAAGTTCTTCCAATCTTCTCATTTTCAAGAAAGTTGGAGATAAGACGTTTTCGGGACACACAAAGAAACATGTTAGAGGCTTGCTAAGAAAGTGAAGTCATGAAAGTTCCTTCAATTTTTTGCTTTTCAGGAAAGCTAGAGGTAAAAGCGTATCATACGAAAGAAACGAGAAATGTTTGTCTTGAACATCTGGTTAGCAATTTTTGGTGCCTATCCAGAGATGTAATCAGAAGCATTGCTTCAATCTCCCGATTTTCAAGAAAGTTGGAGATAAGAAACTTTCGGAGCACACAAATGAACATGTTAGAGACCGAAACTAGCCGAAGCTAAGAAATAAGAAACTTTTACCATCGCCATCTGCTGTGCGGTCACAATTATCTATTCAAGGATGTGGTCACAACAATTTCTTCAATTTTGTGATTTTCAGGAAAGTTAAAAGTGAAAGTGTATCAGACCTTACAAAGAAATTAGATATTGTGGTCTTCAACATTTGGCTAAGAATTTGTAGTGCCTACCTAAAGATGTATTCAGAAGAATTCCTTCAATCTCCTGATTTTTAAGAAGGATGGAGATGAGAGACATGTTAGAGGCCGAAACTTGTAAAGAAATTAGAAATTTTTACCATCAGCATCTTTGATTTCCAAGATGGTTAGAGGAAATTTTCATAAGAAACATGTTAGAGACCGCAGCTCGTTAAGAAACTAAAGATTATTGTCTTCAATATCTATCATGCAGGTGGAAGCATCTATTCAAAGATGTAGTCACAAAAGTTCCTTAATTCCATTGATTTTCAAGAAAGTTGGAGATAAAATGTTTCTTATAGTGCAGAAAGAAGATGTTAGAGACCGAAACTTGCTAGGAAATGAAAAGCTATTGTCTCCATCATCGACTTAATAATTTGAAACATCCGTTGATGATGGCGATGTGGTCATAAAAATTTCTTTAATTTCTTCATTCGCAAGAAAGTTGGAGGTTATTCACCCGAAAGATCTTACAGCCTTGAAAACGTTCCTAACAAGTAGTATTGCAACCATGGGATTAATTCTAATTAATAATTTTATCGCGTATGTATGCACATGTAGCTCTGTTCTACACGTCTCGTAAGACTCATCATCATACTTTCGGCGTTACTCACCCCTAGATTGTTATTGCAAACGGCGTCGGGATTTCTAGCCGTAATTCTGCTAACGTTGGCGATACGTATACCTTGAGTCCAGGCCGGTGTGAGAGACATGGTGATGACAGTCGCGTTCGCCGAGAAAACGGCCGACCCAACCATACCGTTCGTCAGATTGTGGTAACCTGAAGCGAGCAAGTTCACGCCTGTTGCCTTGGCGTAACCGTCCTGGATAGAAAATGCTGGAAAAACAAGCGAAAATTGCAAAAATTTTGATTTCTGATTAAACGTATATACAGGGTTTTTTCAGAATTAATGCGCCACGCATTCGGGTACACGTGTTTCGCTAGCACGAGGCAAGCATTATCAAAAGCGTATACGCTGCGCGGCAAATACTTAAACGAAATAAAGTTTTTGCTTGTAAATGCGCAGTAAAACAAATGCAGTAAAACATATTTTCTATGTTGATAGAATTAACGATAAGTATATATTACAAAATAACAAACTATATTTTTATAATTGTACTTAAAAGAAAGGTTTAAACTTTTTCGTTAAATATTATATAATTTGTTAATTCTATTTTTTATTATTTCTTCGTAAAAGCTATTTGGATAATTATTTTTATCTAAGATTTCTTTAATTTTGTTTAAATTCTTTTCCCTAAACTCAGGATAAGCTAATCTAACCGCTTCATCAACTAATCCGGTAACTACATTAATTTTTAGTATGCAACGAGCTGACCGTGTTAAATGAAATAAACACGTCCTATCCAAATATTCACTTGACCTTGATCAAGATATGTCCCGAATTTTACTAGCGTTTACGTTTCTTTCTCTAAATTGTAAACATTCGCCGTTATTTTTGAATCGCATGTTGACACACACCAAAACCACCAGAAATAGATTTCTCGGAAATGATTCTCACCAAGGACGGTGAGGACGGACGTATGTAATCACAATCGAAGACAATACAATGTCTTTAGGTCGAACCCATCTTTAAGATCCTTTCGAGATTATAATACTTACAATGATGGAAAGGCGTTTCCGAGGTCCATGCCGTCGGGAAAATAATATCCGTCGCTCCGAGATCGAGGACCTCTTGCGCTGGCCTCCTGAACAGGATGTCGAAACAGGTAAACAGTCCGAAAGTCACGTCGAAAGCGGTAAACGTAACCGTCTGGTTTCCCGCCGTCAGTTGGGGTTCGTTGAAAAGATTTATCTTGCGGTATCTTAAAGGGTTATTCGAAAAGAAAACCGTATGAAACTAGTTGTTAGTGTTGAGGGATCGAAAAGTATAATCACCTCGCAACCACGGTTCCGTTCCTGTCGAAGACGGCGTTCGTATTGTAAAAGAACGTGATACTTATGTTCGTCTCCGTATTGGTGATCACCTCCCTTTCGATCAAGTTAGTTACCACGTACATGTTATGTTCCTTCGCGGCGCAGGAAAGATCGACGAAGAACTGAAAATATTGAGAGAGAAAAGAAATTAATTTCGTCCACGGTTGTTGTGGCGATACGAGATTTTCGATCGTATCTAGCGATCAGTCAACTCTTCAAAGATTCCTCCAAGTTTTGGACCTAAATTTCTTCGCCATCCACGTTTCCAGCCTTCCTCGGAACAATTAAATCGAAATCGAAGGAGAGAGAAAATTCTGAAGTAAACCTATCGAGAAATCGGGAAGAAAGTACCACGCGAAAGAACTGCTTACAGGTCAAAAGTGATTTTGTAGCTGGCAGTTACGTTTTCAAAAAAGAAATGCATGTATAAAGTATGGGTGGCATAGTGCATAGTGCATAGTGACTTTTAGATTTCGATACGCTAGAACTGCTTATTTTGTGAGGTTCGCAAAAAAATGCTTATGGCGTAAAATGGAGGAGGTGGGGCGGGGGCAAATGGCTCCTCGTCGGGGTCAAAGGTAACGTGTTAAAAATCCACAGAAAGCCTCACAACTGCCCCGAAGTCGCCCTTAGAGGGATGAAATGTAAGACCGATCCCCATTAATGTTTCCCCGTAACATTTTTTCCGAACATACCTAGCCCCTATCTCCGCACCCTAAGGGGACATACAAAAATGAAAATCGTATTGAAAATAATCAAATACTCAAAGCTAAAGAAACTGAAGGACGTTTCACTTATCCTAATGATGTTGGTAATTTTTGGGAGCGAGACCAAAAGAAATTTCTGCTATTTATAAGTATACAGGGAAGATTTGGCATTGGAAAGCCCTAAAAATTACTGATTCGCAATTTCTGAATTTGTTGAACATTTTTCTGACATTTTACAGAGGCAAATTTAATGCCAATGAACGCCAAATTTGGTGGTAAATTGTATTGAAAAAACGCTAGTAACCTTAACAGAACGATCAGAAACAAAGAATTTCCCACCGAGGGAAGATTCATTTCAAATTTTGTCCCAAAGAAGTTGCTAGTTTATGTAGAAAGACATCGACATTAACCTAGCATAAAAGGAACAAATCGAAAGAAGTTTCTACTATTGTCATCATCTGTGGAAACTTACGAGCATGTAGAAGAGATTTGCTTTGGAGAGTTTTAAAAATTACTGATTCAGAATTTCTGAACCCATCGTAAATTTGCTTGAATTTTTACAGTCAATAACGACAATAAACGCCAAAGTTGATGATGGTTTATCCTACAAAAGCCTAGTAGCGTTGATAAAATAATGGAAAAGAAAGGACTTATCATTGTGAGTCGGTTTATGTATATAACAGTAAGCATAAACGAAAGAAACCAAAATAACTTTCTTATATTGTAAGCCTGGAAATAGGTTTACGAAGATGTAGTAGAAGGCAATATACAAGGCCTTTGAAATCTTTACAAATTGCTGAAACAAAGAAATAGTTTTTTAAGGAACAATACACAAAAACATTGTTCATGAACCACCTCGAAGGAATTTGTAACTATTGCAGTAAAAGTCAAAAGAGAAATTTTGTTAAAAACCTAGGTAGCGCAACATAAATTCATCAACTCGCAGAGATACTCACGTTAGTGTAATTCGTCTTGTTGTCACAAGGTGCCAATCTCAAGGATGCTTCCGGAACAAGGCTGCTGACGTTGATCAAATCCGCCGGAAGTATCGTCGTCGTTAAACCGTACTCCGGAAAGACGACGATGTCGACGGCCTAGAAAATATACGATCGATTCGATTCTTGAACGGGACACAAAAGGAAAAAATTGATTTGAATGTTTCCGGAGATTTACGTACCCTCGTCGCCGCTAGCTGAAGCATTTCGATGTAACGCCGGACATTCCTCAATACGTATTCTTCATCCGACTCAGTTGCCGTCCTTATTTCCGGAGCATATTCTACAACGGCCGCGGTGTACGACTGGAAACCAAAAAGGAAAAACGAATTATTTCACGAAATCGAACACGAAATTCGTTACCCAAATTATGACGAGAATGAAAATTGGGAAAAAAAGGATTTTAATGGAATTCTAAAAGTTTCCCTGTCTTCTGCAACTTTTGTTAATTATAAAGGGGAAACGTAGACAATAGTTAAGTTACATCTCCAAAAATGCGCCATGTCAAGGCACGCCTCTGACGTTACACTCGTTTGTCAAACCATACTTATGATAAGAGACCGGATTATATGTTTTTGCATATCGATAATTATCAACGGTACAATCGAAGGCTTTAAGATCTACACGAATTAGGGGTAAATCGGAGCGTTTAGTACTAATTTAATTTTACATATTTAGAATATTTTGGCTTTCTTACACATATTTCGAATATTTTAACATATTTCAAATTATTCGACATATATTTCCGTTTGAAAATCGCGTTATTTTTATAAAAAATTTAGTAGACGATTTTCTGGGAAATTTACATTGTACGATTACCGATGTTTCGCTAAATATAATAAAATAAATATCACGTAAATAGGGATTAATGCTTTTTCCAAGAAATTTATGTTTCTACATTTTTCTAAGAAATTGTTAATCGCTTTTAAGCTCCCAAACGAAATATCATGTTCAATACCGAAGAGTAACGATCATTTTGTTACAGTTTCTAAGAATAAAAATCGGGAATTAAACCAATAAAAGTGAGTTCTGATTGGATAAGAATAATTAGGTAGGAGGTGTGTACGTCTCAGCATTTATCGTTTAAAAATTTTCATCGTTAACAAACCAGTCCTCAAATTATTAAATATCGCTTAAATTCGGTGGATTTTGACGTCTTTTCTCAAGATTCGTCGAAGAAAACCCAATGGTATTACCGCGAAGGATTTTATCGTTTATGAATGTCCCCCTCCTACAAATAATTCGTTTCAAGCAACCTCAACTGAGGCTGTGGTCGAGATCTAGCTTAGAAATCCAGGAAATTCGTAGACGTTCGCAAATCGTACATCGATTACGAACAAATCGGTAATCTCCGGCAGATTTAAACCCCAAAAATCCATTTCTACGTCTCCGGAAACGTAAATGCACGAAGTTTCGATGAAATAGGGAAAGTTCTAGATTTTGTCCACTTTTTCCCCAGTGTTTGAATTTCTGCGAAAAATCTAAACGTTTGAAAATGCATCTTGACGTACATCAAATCGAAGCTCTTGACGCGTAGATTCTTGCATAATTATTTTCGAAATTAAATTCTCCTTAGTCTTCAAATTATCGGCAAAAAATCGCTAAAATTCGACGTTCTTTTATATATTTTCGCAAAATCGTAATCACGTTTTTACCTGCAAATCTCAGCCCGTTGTAAACATATTTAGAATACCTACGTATGTATTGAGTGCAACAAAACGATAGCCTTACATTAAGAAAATAAATTACGCCGAAAATAGTATCCAGCACTTTATTTCTCTGGTTTATGCTTGTTTAATGAATTATATGAAGAAGCACTAGCGCCTCTATACCACGGTGGGGAAAATGCGTTGGTAAAATAAAGCTCATCGAGATCTAATCGTGAAATTGTCCGTTAAGCTGCAAGTGATAGAATTGCTCCAGGAAAAGCATTTAATAGAGACCGTAGAAGGAAAAGACTAGAACTGTAAGGCGTCGACTATACGAAAAGCGCCTAATGGCCTAATGGACCAGTTAAAAATCTCGTTTAATGGCAAAAATGACATCTACTCGTCTTAATCTTGCAAGATAACATAACTCAACAGAACGGGTTTTTAAATTAATATTTGCATCATCTAACGGGGTTTCTTCAGTAACGAGGATTCGCTTTTGGTGTTAAAGCGGCGATCGCAATTTGTCCGCAGATAACTTGGCGAACGTCTCACGGCGCCCGCGATTATTGGAACCGTAAAAACAAACATCGGCCGCAGGTAATGGTTTGATTTTCTTTACGGAAAAGATATGAGATATGTGTAGTTTGTATTTTATTATCAGAAAAAGTAATTTGGTCGGGAACTGTACAGTGGATGTCACTTCCACGCCCAGATTTGTGTTCGCTCCTCGACTTATCTCAAAAGAAGCCATTAGATAATCTTCTCGACATTTGACTTTCGGTTTCTTCTCTTAATCTGTAGATTTCAAGGATAATCGGTACGATTTGCACTGTATGTAACGGTTTCCTACTCGTCCAGGACGAAGATTCGAACGAAATTCTGCATCTTTCATCGTAACTACTACGATTTTATCGAATCCATAACAGCTCGAAATTTTCAGCGCGGTTCGAATTCCTCCAATCTCAACCGGTACGAATATCAGCGATAAGGGGACAAATCCATACGGTAATTGTAGAGTAAATAAACGTAATGTGGAAGCTTAACGGACTAAAACGAGTCCTATCATCATCGATTAACCACGCCTTACTAATCGTAAGACATCGAAAATTATATTTTCGATTATAATAAACTTGAAAGTTACAGTCGATAATGCTAGTTAGAAGGATATCTTACCTGTGCTTTTGCGATCCCCGCTAAGACAGCGGTGAAAATTAAGAACTTCAAGAACATCTTCGGGGGCACGAAAACGAAACTCACGATTTCACTCGTATGGAACTCGCGGAATAGTGAACCGTTTAAAACTAAATCGTTCACTGATAACTGCTATCCGTTATCTGTCGTTTGATAATGCTGATACCATACCGAATTTATAATACGTGGCAACGCTTGTTTTTTTCTGTTCGATTTCGTAATTCGCAGCGGATGAGTAAGAGGGGATTTCGATAAATTTCAGCATAACTCGGAATTTTCCTTGATTCCGTGACGGATTTAAGGATAAATCGTTTTGACGTAAGAATTATTGCTGAGGATTTCGCCCCGGTTTTTGGTCTCAATCCTCAACGCTGAGTTTCTAGTCGGAGAAGTTGCTCCACGTCAACAGATCACAAAATGAAGAAAACAGATAGATGCACGCCGTCTAATTAAGTTTGTTTTAAACTTTGTGAGTCCCCAAGACTCAACCTTTAGTTATCCGTTTCCTACTGCGCTGGGAGCATCCTGTACAAGTTCTGATCAAAGTAAGCAGAGCACCTTCAACTAACAAACTTTAATAGAGTTTGTAGCGAACACTTGTTATGCTAATTCCAACTCAAAACTCAACAGCTGCTTGCTTTCTAATTGAGTTTTCTTCATAGTTTGTGAATCTCCACGACTCAACTGTTGGTTATTGGTTTCCTTCTGGTTTGGGACCGTCTTGTAGAAGTTCTAACAAGAGCAGGTGGAGCCCCCATAACCAGCAAACTTTAACAGAGTTTGTACCGAACATTTGTTATGCATATTCCAACTCAAAACCTTCGACATTGAGTTCCCAGCCAGAGAATTCTCAGCAGATCTCAGAAGGGAGATAAATTGATAGCTGCTTGCTTCCTAATTGAGTTTGTTTGCCGAACACTCGTTTCGGCAACTCCAACCTAACAGCCTCAGTATTGAGTTTCTACCCAGGCAGTTATCAGCAGATTTTAGAAGGGAAAAGAATTGACACTTGTTTGCTTCATAATTGAGTTTATTTCATACTTTGCGAATCGCCAAGACTTAACTCTTGGTTATCGATTTCCTTCTGGTTTGTTAGTATCCTGTAGAAGTTCTAATAAGGGTAAGTGCAGCCCCCTTAACTAGACAAACTTTAACAGAATTTGTGCCGCACACTTGTTATGCTAACTCCAACTCGAAACCTTGGACACTGATCTCCCAGCCAGAGAATTCTCAGCAGATCTCAGAAGGGAGATAAATTGATAGCTGCTTGCATCCTAATTGAGTTTGTTTGCCGAACACTCGTTTCGGTAACTCCAACCCAACAGCCTCAATATTGAGTTTCTACGTAGATAGTTATCAACAGATTTCATAAGGGAAAGAAATTGATGGCTACTTGCTTCCTAATTGAGCTTGTTTCATACTTTGTGAATCTCCACGACTCAACTTTTGGTTATTGGTTTCCTTCTGGTTTGGGACCGTCTTGTAGAAGTTTTAACAGGAGCAGGTGGAGCCCCCATAACCAGCAAACTTTAACAGAGTTTGTACCGAACACTTGTTATGCATATTCCAACTAAAAACCTTCGACACTGATTTCCCAGCCAGAGAATTCTCAGCAGATCTCAGAAGGGAGATAAATTGATAGCTGCTTGCATCCTAATTGAGTTTGTTTGCCGAACACTCGTTTCGGTAACTCCAACCCAACAGCCTCAACATTGAGTTTCTACGCAGATAGTTATCAACAGATTTCAGATCTTCTTTACGCCATCAGATCTCAAAGGGGACATAAATTGACAGCTGCCTGTTTCCTAATCGCATTTAAGTCATATTTTGCGAGTTCCAAACCCAGAATTGCTCTTCTTAATTTCCTTCGGGTTTCGGTACACCTGTAGATAGAGGCAGTTCCAAAAGATCGAGACTGCTCGGTCGATGGACTCCGTCCCTGAAGGAAGTAATCGATGCCATCAAAATCCATAATTTCTACCATCGCAAGTTGAGAAGCTGAAATAACTGCTTCAACATCTGATCGGAAGATATAGTAGGCAAAAGTGCATCAATCTTCCTCGGAGATAAGTTAAAAAGCAATAAAACGCTTTCAATCGACTCCCATTTTTACCAATTCTGAATATCCGCTTGCTTCTCCTTCCTCTGTCATTATTGTGATAATTGGACGATAGAAAGAATTATATTTGATAAAAGATCTGATGTCATGTAAATTATATACTTTCTAGAACGTTAAAATTCGCCTAAACCAGGAAATTTCTTTTTCAACTACGATATTTCACGAGTTGATTAAAACTCTTGTTCTACATTTTTAAATGATAAAAGTAAACTATCTACGCGTACATACATAAATAAAATCACACATCCTGTTTACTTTGATTAATCATAGTACTTTTTGCAATACCTACGTTAAGTAAATTATTTCGTATAGTTCTATTTTTAACGAAACTTCAGTTTTACCCCCATAGACACGTATTATTGCAATAACTATGCTACAACTGTAATCTTCACTTCTTCGACTAAATATGGAGTAAACAACGTCCAATTGCTTCGCAAATAGTCCCTCAAGAGGATGGTAGACCTACTTACATATATATCGCAATGTTTGGTTAAAGCATATCATTTCGTAAACACTCATTTCGATGACTATTTAAACAAATGATTTTTGTGTAATTGCTTTATTGCCCTATAAAAATATAAAACAGCAGGCGATTATTCGTGAATAACGTCGACCTTCCCTTGGCAGAATAAGTAATGATGTAGCTCATACAGGGGCGAATCAATTTAAATAAAATGATTCTGGCCCCTATTTCAACAATCCGTTTTCTAGCTCAAGATCATATTATATTGTGAGAAAATTATTTCGTATTTTATCTGCGATCTTAAGGGGTTAACTTAAGAAGTTCTTGCCTCAAGGATGATCTGGAGCATAAAAACTTATTGAGTGTGGAATTTCGACTATAATATAAAGGGGTATGAAAAAAGGATGGGCAACGATTGGCATACGAAAACATGTATAGCATTTTTTTAATCCCATTTTATATTTGTTGTAAAAACTGCACACATAAGTCGTGCTAGATAGTATATTTAAACGAAATAAAATCGAAATTTCGCAAGCATCTCTAAATCCCGTTTGATCCCTCCTTTCTCCCCTTTATCAGTTTCTAGATAATACGAGGAGACTTAGTTGGCTAAAATGATAACACATTTTGTGTAGTTTTGTATTCATGTAAGAAATGGGAAGAATATGTATATTTGCTACGATTATATTAATACGGCGATTTACATTTTACTATTTACTTCTGTACATATGCTGTACAGTTTCCTTAAACAACATTCTATTGCTAAATTCTCTGAAGGACATTTATTCGTTCGGCTCTTCCCAGTGAATATTTTTAAATTTCGCGGATAGTTTAAGTTGCTAGTTCCGGCAATAGTGAACATATTCGCATGCATTGTGCTTAGAAATTGGCGAATATGTTCACTATTGCCGGAACTACCAACTTAAACTGTCCGCAAAATTTAAAAATGTTTACTGTGTTAGAACAGCGCTGTTCTGGGGATTTTAATAACTAAGCGGTAACCACAGTTTTGAAGAAAATAAAGTTTAACAAATGCGTTGAAGGTAGAGATGGCTCGTTATTTAACTATCTGTTATTTTATAACCGTTATGGTTACAGTAACGGTTGTAACTGTTATCTCGCTGGGAAATAACGGTTGCTTTCGGACTGTCTTAACCTTCCTATACTCACGCATACGGTCTGTGAGACCGATTTATATAGTATAGTATACGTCTTTCATTTTGACGTGAGTATAGGAAGGTTAAACATATCATCCACCGTACCACTAGATGTCAAAGTTCCTTTATTTGTGAGCTGTCAGAATTTTTCATTCATTAACTGTCGGAATTGCTTCATTCCTCAGTTGTTTGGATTACTTCATCGATCCCAAGCTGTCGAAGTTCCTCGATAGATCAGCTGTTGAAATCGGTTGACTAGGTTTCAAAATTGCTTTATTTAGGATCTGTCAGAATTTCTTCATTCACTAACTGTCGAAATTGCTACATTCTTCAGTTGTCAGGGTTACTTCATTCATCGTCAGATGTCGAAGTTCCTTGATAAATCAGTTGTTAAAATTAATTCACTAGATGTCAAAGTTCCTTTATTTGCTAGCTGTCAGAATTTCTTCGATCACTAACTGTCGAAATTGCTTCATTCCTCAGTTGCCTGGGTTACTTCATTCATCCCAAGTTGTCGAAGTTCCTTGATAAATCAGCTGTTAAAATTGATTCACTAGATGTCAAAGTTCCTTTATTTTGGGAGCTGTCAGAATTTCTTCATTCACTAACTGTCGAAATTGCTTCATTCCTCAGTTGTTTGGATTACTTCATCGATCCCAAGCTGTCGAAGTTCCTCGATAGATCAGCTGTTGAAATCGATTGACTAGGTGTCAAAATTGCTTTATTTGGGATCTGTCAGAATTTCTTCATTCACTAACTGTCGAAATTGCTACATTCTTCAGTTGTCAGGGTTACTTCATTCATCGCCAGATGTCGAAGTTCCTTGATAAATCAGTTGTTAAAATTGATTGACTAGATGTCAAAGTTCCTTTATTTTGGGAGCTGTCAGAATTTCTTTAATCACTAACTGTCGAAATTGCTTCACTCTTCAGTTGTCTGGTTTATTTCATTCATCCCAAGCTGTCGAAGTTCCTTGATAGATCAGCTGTTGAAATCGATTCACTAGGTGTCAAAATTGCTTTATTTGGGGAGCTGTCATAATTTCTTTTTTACTAACTGTCTATATTGCTTCACTCTTCAGTTGTCAGGGTTACTGCATTGATCGCCAGATGTCGAAGTTCCTTGATAAATCAATTGTTAAAATTGATTCACTATGTGTCAAAGTTGCTGTATTTGGTATCTGTCAGAATATCTTCATTCACTAACTGTCGAAATTGCTTCATTCCTCAGTTGTCTGGTTTATTTCATTCATCCCAAGCTGTCGAAGTTCCTTGATAAATCAGGTGTTAAAATTGATTCACTAGATGTCAAAGTTCCTTTTATTTTGGGAGCTGTCAGAGTTTCTTCGTTCACTAACTGTCGATATTGCTTCACCCTTCAGTTGTCATCGATCCCAAGCTGTTGAAGTTCCTCGATAGATCAGCGGTAAAAATTCGTTCACTAGGTGTCAAAGTTCCCGTATTTGGTAGCTGTCAAAATGTTTTCATTCACTAGCTGTCAAAAATATCGTTGACTTTGGAATCGACATTTACCACAGAAGCGACAAAGTTAGAAAATCTTGTGGTTAATTTTGTATGCGCATGGCCGGGAACCATGTTTTAAATACGACGAAAGTGTTAGATTTGGCTAGCTTCATTAATGTTATTATTCTGGGATGGTGTGTGCATATTAAAATTAAAATATACGGTTATTGTTGTGTATCACTGATTTAACTTTTTAGCAAATACTATTCTTTTAACATATACAAAACTCTAATATATTTCAATTAATACGAACAAATGTGCACCTTTCGTATTTTCAAAATGGCGTTAGCTAACTTCTGAGCTATTTCGAGGACATTCAAATCGACCAGATGGACATCAAAGCTGCCGACACGCCTTGTCGCCCTTTTGTTTATTCTGTGACCGTACGGAGTTGAGGCGTTGCAACACAACTATTTGATCAATACCGCTGTTTATCATAAATAACCGTTACAACTCCACTAGAAAAATAACTTCTTACGTTCCTACATATTCTCTCGGACGGTAATAACGGCGGTAGCCAAATTGAGTCGGACTTTTATTGTGGAAATATTTTCTAAATAATTGTATGCATTGAAATTATCAAATGTAAAATAAAAGAACGATGTGATATAAAAATATAGACTTATAAAAACTACAAATAAAACCGTTATATTATATGGAACAAAATAACAATTATAAATAACTAAAAATAAAGCTTAAGTTGTAATGTGAATTAATAAGAAAGGACAACGTTGTTATCGTATAGAACTGTTGACTACGAAATAACGGTAACCTGTTATGATGCAACCGTTATTTCAAAGTAACCGTAACGGTTGAAACTGTTATTTTAAAATAACGATTTTTCCTATCGCCAATTGCAGATGGCACAGTGACTGAAAATGTAGAATCACACGCAGTTACTACAACAGACCAGTTTAGGTTGTCTACCATTTTTGGGCAAAAAGTTGTGCAAACTTTAAAGTCAGTCGACAAACTCGAGAAACAGGACTTAGGGAAGCTCCTAAATTAGTGGAATCAGTAATGGATGCAACCAAAAGTTTCAGAAATGACGAGATATACGAAAAATTTCAAAATCAGTTCCAGTTTGATGGGGGAACGTGAAGAATAACCAAATCCAAAACGTGGCAAAATAACTAGTTCTAAACTTTTCTAAACATTTCGTTGTAATGGAATCAATTCGAAACTTTTCTTCTACCTTAGATTTAAAATCTGCGGTTTATGAAGTAATCGATATATAGGGTGCCCAGATGTCCTGATTTTATCGGGATTATCCTGATTTTTAGATCTTTAGAAGAGGATTAGTTCACCTCATCAAATAGAACTTGAAAAACATCATAAGACGTTAGCTATAGCCCTAAGGGCTGAAACGCTTGATAATGATGATGATCCTGATTTTTAGAAACTCGTCCTGATTCTAAAAATGTCCTGATGTCGTCCTGAAATTCGCGTTCCCGTCCTGATTTGCCCCGAACTTTTTTAAAACTTTTCAATTCGTCGCTTCAGATTCGTTGTTTGATGAAATAAATGATTTAAACTCATTACTGGAAGCTTCTTCTGATGAATTTAATAATTTGCCGATCGATAAAAAATGGTCCACTTTGTTACGAAGCAAAAAATTGGTTAATTTGAAAACTCTAATTCGATTCCTGCATAAACGCGGCTGTGGAACGAGTATTTTCCTTATGGAAAAAAGCAATGAACAGACGATCGAAATCGATTGAATGTTAAAAGCGTGATAGGCGCGCTTCAAATTAAAATAAAGCATTCTTTATCGTGTTGTGAAATGTATAAAGAGATTTTCTGTGACGAAAATTTGCTGAATCAGATATTGTCTAACAGGAAATACGTGTAAATTTGATGTTTTATTGTAGTAATAAACGATATTTTGAAAAATGTTACTTGTTTTCTAAATGTCCTGCTTGTGGACCAAAGGTATCTGGGCACCCTATCGATGTAATATTAACCGAATTGCAACAACGGTTTAGTATCTATAAATTCAAATAATAACTAGTTTTAAGAGGTTACTTGAGAGAGTCAAAATTACAAACAGATAAAAAAATAGAACATCTACATAACTCTCCAAACAATGACCTAAAACTGAGGTTCATTTTTTGGACAACTCTCACAGAAAGTTGTGCAACGCCTGCACTGCAGCCTACATTGCATACGCCAATAATTCTCACGGAAGACATTGTACTGCAACCGTAGACTAATTTCGTCCTTATTAGGACCCTTCAATACGGTATAGCAATTTCACAACTACGTGTTACAAGAGTTCATCATATTAAAAGATTTCACCAAACTAGTGGCTCCGTCTGATGAACAGAGTTAATTATTGTCATACCCAGGATATGAGTAACAAATAAAAACTAGTATCAAGAGGTTACTTGAGAAAGTCAAAATTACAAATGAACAAAACACAATTCTCCCCTTGATAATTATTGGGATTTCCAATGTAAGCTGCAGTGCAGCCAATGCACAACTTTCTGCGAGATTTGCCTAAGAAATTAACTTCAGTGTAGGTCATTCATTGGAGAGTTATGTAGATCTTCTACTGTCAGCCAAAGACTTGGACTATGGCGGTATCGGTTATTTATTTCCGTTTTGGGATTTTATTGCCTTCCAAGGAAGAGGCCAACAGTGGTCAAAAGCTTTCTAAATTATATTTAATCTCCAGAAAGATTATTTGAACAAATACACAAACAGAAAATGGCATTTGAGAACACTGATAATCTGCTAGCAACAGTAAGATCATTTGCTTGCAGTACGACTCTTTGTGAATCCAACTTTCCGGTTCTAACAGGAATTAACGTTTATTTGTGGTCCATCAAAAATTAGCTAACTTAACATTCTTAGTATTTGAAAAAGAAAGGAACCGAATCGTTGCAAGAATTTCTATAGAAATTTAATAATTAAATTTGGTCTCTTTTTTAAATCATTCGTTTATAGTTTCTTTTTTTTTACTCTTTTGTTCCTAGTTAAGTTTTGATGGATGATTATTAAAATGATAATTAAATGTTACGATAATTTGCAGTTTTATAAGTATATTGTATTACATAAAAACCTTATTTAACTTTCTGTATGTGATTTAGGTTTGAAATATTTCGCTGGACACTATATTTTGTGCAATAAATACTAATTTATAATATTCGTAATAACAATAATTTTCGATTGAAAATGATACGTTTTCTATTCTATTTATTTCTGCGTCCAATTCAACCTTTTTTCTTGCCCCTTCTAAAAATATTTAAGCCCATTCCCTTATGAATATCATTCAACAACGGCTCTGTATGCCCAGGAAAATCTAGGCACTTCCGTATGCATTTACACCGACTGCACAACTGGCCGAAATAATTTTTTCCAATATTTTTCAAACGTGAGGGTGTTCGGTACTTTTTTCAAGATCGGTTAAACTTAATTTTTTATTGGTCCCAAAATCATTCTCAAAATTGTATATCTGAGCTTTAAAAGTACACACACTACGTGTAACGAAAAAACTAGTTTTTTACAATGTTCAGAGCTTCTGCAGCTTTAATTTTTTTCAATCATAAATGAAGAACCAGTAAGTTTACGGGCTCGAAATTTTGCATACCGTGTATTCATTACGATAGCTACGACTTATCATGGAGCTTTTTGTAAATTCCTTCGTTGTCGTTACTTTCTTCAAGTCCAAAAATGATGGTAAGCCCGTGGTCATTTTTCTATTCCCTAATTGAGGTTAAATTCAACAACAATCAAGGAATTTACAAAAAGCTCGATGATAAGACATCGGTATCGTAAGGAATGCACGGTATGCAAAATTTCGAGCCCGTAAACTTACTGGTTCTTCACTTATGATTGAAAAAAAATCAAAGCTGTAGAAGCTCTTAGCATTGTAAAAACTGGTATTTTATCGTTACACACATTACATTTATAGGTCAGATATACAATTTTCAAAATAGTTTTGGAACCAATAAAAAATTTAAGTTCAACCGATCTTGGAAAAAAGTAACGAACACACTTAAAGGACACGACGACGTTTCGTTACTTAATCTGACATTTTGTAACAGCACATACATCATATTTCGTGCAAAAAACGTTGATAAATAGGTATTATTTGTCACAGGATTCGCCTTAATAAACGTAGGTAACGAATTCGGAAATCCACGCCCATGTTGATTTGTTTGTAGACAGAACATGTTAATTAAACGATAAACCTGTCCTGATATCGCTGATAAAATTAAGTACATACCATACACGGATAGATACTTATGCATTTCGTTCTCCTTTTAATAACGTACGCTTATGTGTCTGACTCACGAAAATTTAATAAGAAACCGTTGTTTGCTTTTAGAAACGATAAGGTGCGCTTATCGATCATTTACTATTTTTTTAATCGAAATTTTATTTAAAAAAAAAAATTATACGGTTACGTAATTATTCAATATTTTGAGACCTCAACATCGGTGATAGTTTGTAAAAGATAAAAGAAAGGATTTGCCATGTATATATAATATTTTTAGAAAAATATCCTGCGACAATTCAGTTAGGTACAGGTAGATAATATTCTAGGCTGAAGGTCACTGAAGAGTTGCTTAGACGTGCTCGAAACAATACTTCGCACAACGTGACCAATGTTGATCCTTACTCATAAGCCTGGGAAAATATGCGGTATGATGAGTCATATGTCCTCCTCACAAAGTAAATATTATATTACAGAGGACGGAGGACGGAGGACGGATGACGCATCATACCGCATATTTGCCCAGTTTCTTGATCATTAAAACTAACGACCAATTAAACCAAAAAGATCGTCACTAGTAATTTTGTTTATAGAATTTAATAAGGTAGAAGTACGCCTATACCAGTTATGGTTTTGGTAGAAAAAGAATAACGGGGAATGCATCCTGCGCGAAATAAGTTAACTGTTAAATGTTTCGAACACCAAAAAAGTTAATTTATTTTGTCTAGACTACTTTGCCCGTTACTCTTCTTTCTAGTTCGTAGCGAAAATACCGGGAATTCTTGCATTAAAGCTAACAATATAACATTATATGTAAGAATAAGGAGACTGTGGCTAAAATAACATAAATAAATAAAATTGCCCTTACCACACCTTTCTAAAATCCAGATACATATTTCAGCAACTAAGTTGCCATTCTCAGTGGAAGATACTGAATTCCCCCAGTTTTCCACTGAGGATGGCAGCTTAGTTGCTGAAATCTTGATTTTTCAGAAAGATGTGGTCAGGGTAATTTTATTTATTTTATAATATTATATGGCGCAATTAAAGTGCTATTATTTTGATCACAATTACCAGAATCAGCATTTAAATACCAAATATTAGGACTAAATGGGCTGTTTCTTTTGTCTCAAAACAGAATGGCAGAATTTCACGCTGAACTACAGGTAATAAATAATGTTGAGAAAACGCTTATGAAAAAATCCCATTGAAAGGTGCTGCCAAGATGCTATATATACCAAATAAGGCAGCTACAAAGATTTTTGGGGTATCCACTAAAAATCGAAATTAGGGAAAGATCCTTCCATTCACTTTGCGGGGGAGATTAAGAACTCAAGTGTTGAAGTTATTCCATCAAAGAAGTATCAACAAACTATAGAATATGCGAGAGAATTACAAATGATCGATTAATATTGAGTATTATTTTGTATTAAATGAAATAGTTAGTAGAAAATGTTTTGTTCATCATCAAATTTGGAGGTTCTAATTGTAAATCAAATGTTTGGGATTTATACTAAAGCGGTGCAATCTTGGTTGCATATATTTTTTGGTCGAACGACTTGTAATGAGGACTTGCGGGAGATTTTTAATGATTGCCTGATCCTACACTACTTTACACTGTCTTCGCCCCGATATTTACTTCCATTTAAACGGTACGTTGTGCCACAGAATAGACAGAAGCGACAAAGTTAGAAAATGTTGTGGTCAGTTTTGTATGCGCATGGCCGGGAGCCATGTTTTAAATACGACGAGAATGTTATATTTGGCTAGCTTCATTAATGTTATTATTCTGGGATGGTGTGTGCATATTAAAATTAAAATATACGGTTATTGTTGCGTATCACTGATTTAACTTTTTAGCAAATACTATTCTTTTAACATATCCAAAACTCTAATATTTTTCAATTAATACGAACACATGTGCAACTTTCGTATTTTCAAAATGGCGTTAGCTAACTTCTGTGCTATTTCGAGGACATTCAAATCGACCACATGAACATGAAAGCTGCCGACACGCCTTGTCGCTTCTGTCTATTCTGTGGTTGTGCAGTGTTTAAAACGCGTTTAACCTTGAGAAACATACTAGCAAAGGTAAAATACTTGTTCATATAAAACCCAAAAATTACACATGGTGCACCTATGAAGGGTAACTGGCAGCCATCACAGTAGATATGGGGAAATCCATTAGAAGTTACTAAAAGGCTAACTTCAGATAAAAAGATGCAAGTAAATATTGATGTGAGAACTGTGGAAAGCAGTGTAGGATCAGGACAATCATTAAAAATCACACGGTATGAAGTGTTATTGTAAATAAAATCTGCAAAACAGGCCGTTTAAGCTCAAAGTTTACTGCCGTTTTTACTCGAGTTTCTTTCTAAAGTCTTGTTCTTACAGTCGTTGATCTCTTTACTTTCCAAATCCTCGATAATCGACTCTACCCAGGATTTTCTTATTCTGCCTCTTTTCTTCTTGCAATTCCCGCTCATTTTTTCCTCTACAGTTCCACGATTAGTACTGCCTTTTTTAAAATTAAAACAACTCATTTATTGTTGTACATATATTATCACTACTTCTTTTACATGTGTGTGGTCATTAATATTTATATATCTAACCTGCTGTATCTATCTTATAACTTATGACTTCTGATTCCCTTTGCTGAGAGCCGATTGGGTGAGAACGCTTAATTGCGTCACCAACCCAACAACCACCGCATCGATCTTTAGTTTGCCAAGTCTGTAGGCTGCTTGGTCTTTTCTTCGAACGTAACATTCTTCTATTTTCTTTCCTCTTACTTTTCGTGTTCTTGTTCTTCCATCTTCACAGTGCTCCGTCGTCTTCCTATTCAACAATATATGTTAAAAGCGATTTAATATTTTAAAATATCCAGATTTGTGCAGCCCAAAATACTCCTTTGACGCGATTGAGTATGCTTTTCTTCTTTTCTTCCGGTCTTACCCGGTAGATTTTGGAAATCAAGACGAGTTCGGGATCACGGCGACCTTTTTTGGAACGTGGGCATTTTCGTGATCGACCAATGATTGGTTGCTGAAAAAAGTGTCGAATTTCCTCGAGGTTTTCTTTGTGGTCCCAAGGTATCTTTAGAAATCGGTTTTGGAAAACCATTATCAAAAAACCAAGTATCAAAAATTTCCTTTTCACCAATATTAGGTACATTTTGTTCTTTAATGGAATATTCCTAGGTATACGATGGGAAAAGATAAATGCATAATTGACAACTTTTTAGTATTCCCCTACTTTTCTTCATGTCTTACGACATCTAAGAAAATAAAACCCGACTAAACGATTATGTGTCTAACAAAGAGAATAACTGATAATAGTTCGTTTAAAACGCCTAAACGTAGGTATTTGCATAAACGTAGCTCGCCACACAAACTGCTCGCGTGTATCCATGGACACATTCCGTTTGACCGGTTAGTCGACATACACAAAGCCCGGAATCGATATTCATTCTTAAAATACATTAATAGGGACAATTGCAGTTAGTAAGCCGCGGTTATAAAAGAGTGTAGGACCGAGCGCTTTACCTGCGAGCACCGCAAAAACAGAATTTCCCATCGGTACGTATGTTGAAACGTTTCCTATTCAATTATATTCTTAATCAGCTTAATTTGAGATTATCGTAAACGTGCTGGTAAGCATTGCGCCAGCAACCAGTTTAATTCGTTAAAAATATCGTTTAAGTTTATGTTTGGGTACCATTGCGCGTACATCGCCTCTTAGATTATTCTCTTTGTTAGGCGGAATACAAGGAAACGTATTTGTTCTTGTATCGGGAAACTGGTTTAACAACTTTTACTTTCTCCGAAGAACTGGACGTTGGCAAGTACGTACGCATGTACATACGTATCTGTATAATCCGGGTGATAATTCGGTAAATTCATCGTTTTGGAAATGTTTAGAAAACAAATTTTACGGCCGATATCAAGAGGGAATGAACACTGATACTATAAACATAAACATCTTGATAACAATGACGACGATGAGGTGTGTTACACCGATTACGAACGGTACTACGGGTATTTAAGCGATTTGACCTCGAATCCAACGATTACGAAGAGACATTGTTAGATAACTATACACGGTTTAAGCGATGAATAGACGAGGCTCATTCGCGAAAATAAAAGGGCGAAGTTCGGTCAAAAAGACTTCCTAAACATGCAACGAACCTACCTGTAATTTTATTATTGTTCGTCGCTAAATTTAATAATAGAAAACAGTGCTCAAGTATCACATCTGCGATTAAATCAACAAGGATTTAATCAAGTTGAAACTCCCATTTTAAATTATTATTTAATCTCCGTTGTAATTCGTATATCTTGCCTAATAAGATAAGTAAACGATAGGATTCATATTTTACTAGTTCCCGATATAAAAGGAAATACGGGCAAGATGATAAAACTTTAAAAACTGCCGGAAACCAATGCGTTTTCCGCCGACAATGTATCATCAAAACTACTCTGAGAGTGACTTCGTTCTGGAATCCTTTCCTTTCTTAATTCTTACATCCTCGAGGTTCCCACCAGCCGGCTTTTACATTTCCCTCTTACGATTTTCGTCCTTTTTCTTTCTCCATTCCGTTAAAGCCGGTTTTCCTCCTCTCATTGCAAGAATTTATTCTGCTTGCGCTCCTTTACCAGGTCTAGTAGTATGAAACCGGAATTTTCATATAGATGGTGCCAGCGTTCAGTTTAATCACCATAAGACCCCTATTACATAGCCATCGTCTTCTTCTAACAGCTGACGAAGAGGGTCAACAAACATTAACCCACGTTCCCTACACTAGTATATTTTTTATAACCTCAAACATGTTAGTTTCGAACCTAATAACCACGATTTGCGGACAGCATTAAATTCTTGTTACCATTTAAAGAAAACTGCTGCAGAGTCGCATAGAATGCTTGTCGAAGCATACGGTGAACATGCTCCCGGTAAAACACAGTGCTTCGAGTGGTTCAAAAGATTCGAAAGTGATGATTTTGAGGTTAGTAACAAAGAACGTGGTAAATCACCAAAAATGTTTGAAGACAAAGAGTTACAAGCCTTATTGGATGAAGACGATGCTCAAACTCAACAAGAACTCGCGGATCAATTAAATGTATCGCAGAAAGCTATCTGCAATCGTTTAAAAGCTATGGGAAAAATTAAAAAAGTGGGAAAATGGGTTCCGCATGAATTGAACGAAAGACAGCAAGAAAACCGAAGAACCACCTGTGAAATGCTGCTTAACCGGTTCAATAGAAAATCATTTCTCCATCGAATCGTGACAGGTGATGAAAAATGGATTTATTTTGAAAATCCTAAGCGTCGTAGATCATGGCTGAATCCAACCGAACCATCGACATCAACTGCAAGACCGAATCGCTTTGGAAAGAAGACGATGCTCTGTATTTGGTGGGACCAAAAGGGTGTTATTTATTATGAGCTGCTGAAACCTGGTCAAACCATCAAAACTCAACGCTACCAACAGCAAATGATAAATTTAAGTCGAGCAATAACTGAAAAACGACCGGAATATGCAAAAGGCAGCACAAAGTGATTTTGCTGCATGATAACGCCCCATCTCATACAGCAAAACCGCTCAGGGAAACAATTGAATCGTTCAATTGGGAATTACTACCGCATGCGGCTTATTCCCTAGACTTGGCTCCATCCGACTATCACTTATTCGCATCGATGGGTCACGCTCTCGCTAACCAACGCTTCAATTCGTACGAAAATGTACAAAAATGGCTTGATAATTGGTTCGCTTCGAAAGAAGAAAAGTTTTTGGCAAGGCATCCATAAATTGCCGGAGAGGTGGGAAAAATGTGTACAATCCACTGGAAGTTATTTTGAATAAAATATTTTTTATCACTTTTGAATAACAATCGTTTTATTTTTACAAAAAATCCGGTTTCATACTACTAGACCTGGTATAAGCTCTTCTGTTCTCGTATTCTCCATTGAACAATCTTTCGGTTTGCTTTCGGATTGGTTCTTTCCGTTTTCCCATTGCTTTGAAGTTGCTTGTCACACACTTTCCGTTTAGATTTTCTTTTACGTTTTATCTCACCAGTCCTTCTCTTAACCCCTTTTCACCATACACCATATTACACCATAACCCAAGCAATCACTATCAATTTTCCTTTCTTAATTCTTCCATCCTCGAGGTCCAATCAGCTTTTACATTTCCTTCTTAAGATCTCCGTCGTTTTTCTTTATCCAGTCCGTTAAACTAGTTTTCTTCATATTATTTCTAAAATTCTGAATGCGCTTCCTCATAAACTCTTTCGTTCTTGAACTCTTCATCAAACAATCTTTCGCTTTGATTTTGGGTAGTTCCTTCCATTTTCACATTACGATGAAGTCGCTTGTCTACACTTTCATTCATATTTGCATTACTTAGTATTAATATAACAATCACTTGTCATAGATTCCTATTTCGTTTAATTTCTCTCTTCCACGCCATTCTGTCTTGAGCCAATGCTCTTGCCTCACTCCAATGTATACCACTCTGTTCGGCTGTTCGTCTGACTTGTTCTACCCATCTTCTCCGCGGTCTTCCTACATTGTTTTTTCCTGGGACTCTGGCCTCAAATGTTTCCTTGGCTAATCTTTCATCACCCATTCTATGCAGATGTCCGAGTCAGCTCAGCTGTCTTTCTTCTATGACCTTTTCAATCGGCACTATGTTTAGTTCTTCCACTACTACTGTGTTTCTTATCTTATCTTTTCTAGTGATCCCTTTTATTCTCCTGAGAAATCTCATCTCCATTGCCTTGATTTTACCCTTATTCCTTTCGTTTAACGTCCATGATTTACTTCCGTATATTAGTGACGGTCTTACAACTTTTGATAAACTTGCATTTTGGCCTCTTTAGGAATTTCTTTCCTCCCAAAGAAGGTGGTTTTGAGCATGTTACAAAGTCTTCCCACTTTTCCTGTTCTCTCTGATATTTCCTCATCTACATTACCATTATACTCTATTATTGTTCCCAGATATCTGTAACTTTTGACTTGTTCTAGTAATTGCCCATTAATTTTTATTTTATGTTCTTTTAGCTCCTTCGTCATTATCATCGTTTTGCTTTTGCTTATATTTATTTCCATGTTTATTGCAGTTAGTTCCTTTTGGTATTCATTCACATTATGTTGCAGTTTTTCTTCGGTTTCAACCACGATTACCATATCGTCTGCGAATAGCATATCCTGCAGCTGTATTGCTTTCATCTTCCAGAATCCTAGGAGCATACTCTTGCATTTTTCTTTACATTTCCTAAGGGCATCGTCTAATACTATTGAAAACAGTACTGGGCTGAGCACACACTCTTGTTTCAAGCCCATTTTTCTAATAAATTCTTGCGACTCGTCACTGTGTGATCGTATTTTGTTTATATTGTTTTTATATAGAGCTTGTATTATTTTTATCATGTCTTCTTCTATTCCTCTTTTCCTTAGGCTTTCCCAAACATCACTTCTTTTTATTTTATCAAAGGCTTTTTGCAGGTCAATGAAGCATATATGTATTTCTTTGTTTTTACTCAACATCTTTTCACTCAATTGTCTTATTGTAAATATTAGATCTTGTGTGCTTCTACTTTTTCTGAAACCATGTTGTGTCTCTCCTATAGTACTTTCTAGTCTTTTCCTCAATCTGTTCTCTACCATTCTTGTAAATACTTTACCGCTGTAATTCGAACATATAACAGTGGTAGTATAATACCCATATTCGAGTCATTTGGTATCGCATTTGCTTCTACAGGGTTAGCCAGTGAAACGGGAAGATTTAAATAAGTAAGCAATTATTAAAGAAATTTTATTTTTCGAATTTAATGGTTACAAATAGAAAGTACAAAGGTAGCCATTTAGTGTAGAATAAGTGAAAAATTATGTTTTGAATATAACATCTGCCAAATGTCCTCAATTGGAATCTATGCACTTCTGCAGCCGGGCCTGGAAGTTTCCCAAGACATTTTGCAGCATATTGACTGGTATTCCTTCAATCTCGTCCCGAATTCGTTGTTTTAGGGCTGGGATAGTTCTGGGTGGATTCTTCTGAAAAACTATTGTTTTTAAGTAACCCCATAGAAAAAAGTCGGAGGTTGTCAAATCTGGAGAACGAGGGGGCCAAGGGATATTCCCGTTTCGGGAAATGACGCGGCCTGGAAACAAAGCATTTACAGCATTCATGGAAATTCTTGCAGTGTGGCTTGTGGCCCCATCTTGTTGGAACATTGTGTATTCATTCCCTGGAAAACGGGCGAGCTCTGGCGTAAGAAAATTCTGGATCATTGTAACGTAACGCTCTGAGTTAACAGTCACAGCATTTCCATTGTTATCCTCAAAGAAAAATGGGCCTATGATTCCTCTTGCCGACATTGCGCACCACACCGTCACTTTTTGAAAATGAAGAGGCGTTTGATGAAGTGCGCGAGGGTTTTCCTCCGATCAGTATCTGAAGTTTTGTTTATTTACAAAACCAGAGAGGTGAAAATGCGCCTCGTCGCTCATCCACAAGTTGTTCACTAGGTTGTCATTTTCTTCAAGTCTCCTGGCCATTTCCTCACAAAATTGTAATCGTTTTTGATAGTCATCTGGATTGAGAGATTGCACAATCTGTATTTTATATGGGTGAAAATGTAAATCAAGATGGAGAATCCTTCTCAACGACTTGTTACTTATTCCAAGACGTAGAGCATGTTGTTTGGCCGATCGGCGTGGACTTCTGAGCATTGCCTGTTGAACAGCAACGATGTTTTGAGGGGTTCGAACGGTTTTTGCACTCCCACTTCGTTTTCTATACGTTGATCCAGTTTGTTCAAGGTTGTTTATCCATGAACGAATTGCGTTATCCGAGGGAACAGTTTTCACCAAACTTTCACCATTCGTATAATACGCTTTAATCGCGTAGCCGATGTTCAGCCGTCCAACGATCCATTGCAACTAAATGGCGGAACATGCAGGTGGAACGGAGCTGGCTACCATCACCCCCCCGCACTCACATTCCAGCTGTCAAGGCCATCTTTCACTGGCTAACCCTGTATAATACGGTTTAGTAAACCTCTGAACACCTCCCTTACTTCATCTCCCAAGTATTTCATCATTTCTGCCGTGACGTCGTCTTGTCCGGGTGCCTCTCCTAGCTTCAGTTTTTTATTGCTGTCATCAATTCTTCGTCTGATATCGGATGAATGGCGTTTCCTTTAGTTCTTCTCGGTTGCATCTCATCCCTAGTTGGTTTCATTGTGTACCTTTTCTGTTAGCTCTTCAAAGTACTGGCGCCAACGCTCCATGATCTGCGCTTCTTCTGTTAGTATGTTTCCCTCTTTGTCCTTTATGGTTAGTAATCATGGTGTCTTTTTTTGGTTTTAACCGTTTTAACGTACTATAAAATAGTTTTTGGTTTTCTGAATAGTTTTCCTTCATTCTGTTTCCGAAATCGGCCCATGATTGTTTCTTTGCTTCCTTGACTGGATGCTTTGTCTCGTTTCTGGTCATTTGATATTTCTTGAGGTCTTCCTCTAGTTTCGTTTTCAAGAATTGTTTCCATTTTTGCTTCTTTTCTTTCACCTTCTCTTGTATTTCCGATGTCCACCACTTGCTTTTCATTATTCTGAGATTGCTCACTTTTGTCACACCACAACTTTCCGTAGCTGCCCTTAGTATATTTGCTTTAAAATAATTCCACTTGTTTTCTATTCTCACTGTTCTATTAATTTCTTCTGTTCTTAGATTATTTCTTAGTTTTTCCTGAAATATCGAACTTATTTCTTCTTCTTTTAACTTGTAACTTTTGATTTTTTCTTTTGTTATTTCTTTTCTTTTGACTAGCGCGGGTTTTTCCGCTTGGATTATAACTTCCATCTGTACCAGGTAGTGATCACTTCCGATTTCTGGGTGCCTTTTCACCTTCACATCCTTGATTGATTTCCAGCTCTCTCTGCAAACTAGGAAATAATCTATTAACGATTTTTCTTTTCTCGAGTGTACTTCCCTGGTAAATTTATATATATCTTTGTGTGTGAATTTTCTATTTGTTATCACTAGGTCATTTGCTATACATAGGTCCCTTTTCTTATCCCCTTAATTTCTCAAATTCCTCGCCATAGAACTTTTGTTAAGGTACGGGTTGAAAATGTTAGCTTCGTTGCTGTCGGAGCACGTGTCACCGAATTTAATTCAATAATTTGTATTACACGATAACCCAAGTAATCGCTATCAATTTTCCTTTCTTAATTCGTCCATTCTCGAGGTCCCCACCAATCAGTTTTTACATTTCCTTTTAAGATCTTCGTCGTTTTTCTTTCTCCATTCCGTTAAAGCAGGTTTTTCTCCTCTCATTGCAAGAATTCATTCTGCTTGCGTTCCTTTATAAGCTCTTTCGTTCTCCCATTCTCCATCGAACAATCTTTCGGTTTGCTTTTGGGTGGTTCTTTTCATTTCCTTATTGCGTTGAAGTCGCTGGTCCACATTTTCCCTTTATATTTTATTTTACGTTACATCTTCCCCTTTCTAAACTCCTTCCTTTCACAAATTTTTCGCCATAGAATTATCGTTAATGTACGGGGATGAAGATGCAAGCCTCGTTACTAGCGAAATACGTGTCACCGAATTTAATTCCATAAATTGTATTACACCATAGTCCAAGCAATCACTATCAATTTTCTTTTCTTAATTCTTCCATCCTCGTGGTCCCCACCAATCAGTTTTTACATTTCCTTTTAAGATCTTCGTCCTTTTTCTTTCTCCATTCCGTTAAAGCCGGATTTCCTCCTCTCATTGCAAGAATTTGGTTTTGCTTGCGCTCCTTTATAAGCTCTTCCATTCTCGCATTCTCCATCGAACAATCTTGCGGTTTTGCTTTTGGGTGGTTCCTTCCGTTTTTTTCATTGCGTTGAAGTCGCTCGCTTTATTTTACGTTGCGTCTTCCCCTTTCTTGACTCCATTTTTCCTCAAATTCCTCACCGAGCCATCTTCCAGTTTCCTTTTAGATCCTGCTTTCCTTTTTCTTTCCTCAGTGCGCTAGCGTTGTTATTCCTCGCTCCGTATCCTTTTTTTGTAATCTACTACATTTTCTTATATCATTGTTTATATCCACTGCAACTGCTTTCCTGTATTTTCCTCATCGACTACACGCAATTTTGTAATGACTTTGTTCCTTCAATAATGTCTTCCGTCAAACATCTTTTATTTCGAATCACCTGTCCGTTATATTGAAATCATCGCTCCTGGATTCCTTCTTCTATTCTCATGCGTGGTGCTATTATTTGCCAGAATAACTCCGTATTCCTTCACCAGATTTTCCATTCCTTTAAATATAAAGAGATTGAAAGTCTGGTAAATGAATGGGGACCAAGAAGTAAAGAACGACCTTTGCTTCTTTTTCTGGCTATTATGCAAGTCACAATTCCTTCCTTCACTTTTTCACTTCATAATCGTTCAACCTATCTGCATTCCTTCAGATCTCTGTTTCTACCTTTCATTCTCTACACTGTCTTCTTTCTAGGATTCTGTAGCTAAAATAATCACCAGCAATCTTTAAACCTCTGCATCGCCTTTCATTTATTCCAATAAAAATTCTATTTTATCAGTTGTAATCAACGCGTCCTGCAAGTTTATATCTGATTCTCCTGTTTTACTTATGCCAAGGTCATTCTTTAAGTATTTCTCAACACAGAATCTAAGGTTAACCTCAAATTTGGCCCTCACAATGAATTTCAAGGTTATTTGAACGTCAGTTTACTTTTACAAATGAAAACTTATATAAAAGAAATGAAAGTTACTCTTACCACACCTTTCGGAAGTAATTCCAGTAGTAATGCGTATTTCAGGAACTAAGTTGCCATCCTCAGTGGAAAAGTGGGAGAATTAAGTATCAACGGCGAGTTGATTCCCAGTCCCTAGTAAATCATGGTCGAAATTTAGCATCTTAAGAAGTTATACCAAAATGAAATCTGGATGACTTTCCATATAACCGTAGCTGTCCATTAACGTCCTTAATTTAATTGGATCGTTAAATGGAGAATCATGCAGATTTTATTTGATTAAGATTCTGGCTCCCGAAAATAGTTATACCATATTCTCTTAAGAAGTCATTCTTAAGAATAAGAAGAAGTACGTCTAAAACTGCATGCATTTGGAAGCATGCACGACTTTTCTTCTATGTACTTCGACTTACCTCAGGCATTGTCTATTTACTCCAAAGATGGACTTCCTTTACGACCATCTTGGGGATGAGACCTTCGAGGAGGGCATCCGACTTTGAGCTCATTTGTTTGTGAATCTTCCCATTGATATAGGTGCCCATCATTTCACTTCCTGTTCCTCCAAAGCTATACCATCCAAATCGATTCAGTCACTAACTTTTGAAACCACATTACTAACAATTTCCTCAAAACTCGATCAGATTTGACAATTAAAAACTCCTATTTCAACCTATCATTTCATCTTATCTTTCCTTTTATCTCGATCATCTTTTCCAAAACCGGTAGGTATATACGACCTTCGTTGAGTAATTCAGGCGTCCAAACACGTGTATGTCCTTCCCAAATCGGAGTTCGAATCTTCACGAAAATACCCACACAAAAATTTCATTTTTGTGTCATTGGACAAGTCAAACCCGTTCCGTTCCAGGTCGACGATCGTCTTTTCCGTCGCGTTTAAAGCCGCAAGGGTCCCCCGATCGGCTTCAATCCGCGCGATTGCATTTTTCCCGCTGACTCGCTTAGACTTACAAAGATTAAGTGTCAGGTGTACTAACAATTATAAAAATCGATATTTCTGTTTTGTAGGAATGGATTGGTGTCGATCCCTCGTCCTGGCGATCCTGCTGGGGTGTACGTACGTGCGATGGTGAGTTTCCTTTATCTTCTTTTGCATTTAGTAGCTTTTGGACTTTAGAATTTATCGCTCGTTTACCAATGACGATAAAAGAAGAATTTCGGGGATGACGTGCGGGGCAGCGATCCATCCATGACGATTTCGTCCCCGTTCAATTTTATTTACAAATTTAAAATGTCAAAACTAAAAATTGTAACTGTGGTTACTCGTTTTGTTATCATTACTACAATTCGAAGGTCTGATAGCGCACGATAGCAGAATTTAACTGAGATTTATCTTTCGGACAATGCAAACTTTACGTTCAGTCGTTAATTTCGTTTGAAACATATAATGTTAACTTCGACGTTTGCACAACAACGTGCTGTCCTATCAGTGTTGAAAGTGATAACCGTCTTATGCGTTCTAATAACGATAACTTTATTGGTGGTTCTTTGGGCGAAATCCTCATCGACGACCTTGTAAGTTTTGGTTTTAAGGAAGTTACCAATTAAGTTTTGACGTAAAGGCAGAGTTGCGATTACGCAATTATTCTCCTTTTTCAATGTTCTGAACATTAACTGATTTTGTTGCCTTACCTTACTTACCGCGAAATCTCAAATTTTGCCAACAGAACGTTAACAAGGATAACATTTTAAAAAAGTATTGGAGATATGCTGCATACATATGTGTGTTTAGGGACGGGGGAAAAAGGATGGCGACGGGGGAAAAGGATGGAGGCGGGGGAGGAGGGAACAACTTAAAATCTGAAACCCAGCACTGATTCGTACGATATAATCGTTGAGAGGAAACTTTTGCGATAAAAATGACCCTCGAATCACTGTTTGTGGGCAAAATCGGCGCATCAACGATGAAGTAAATGGTCATTTGACTTCGGTTCTTGCACCGACCGGATCTTGTACGGATGTAAAGCAAGATGCCAAACTGCACCGTGTAAAGGTCACAGACAAGTTGAACAAGGTCGTGAACGGCGTCAAATTGACAAATTTGGATTTTCACCGACCCCCGACACTGCGTGATGTTTTCTTCTTATCTTATCTCTATCTCTAATTTCTGTAACATGTACTCGACTCAAAATCGTGCGATAATACGGCGAATAAGCTGCTCGGAAGGATGATTACGTAGACGATAAAAATGCCGAAAAGTCCTATAAGTTTTTTAAGAATTAACTGGGAAAAGTGTGAAATGACGCACATATACACGATTGTGTCTTCCCCATTAGATGGCGCTCTTATTTTTCAGACTCGAATTCATTTCAAATTCGACCTCAACTTATTTATCATCGGTTTCGAAATAAAATACTTTTTCTTTATACATTGAGAGACATAACTTTGAAAATTTGTCTTAAATGTGTCTATTCTGCCTTACGGCACGGGGCACAACATTTAAAATCGAAAATTTAAAATTGATAAAGTGTGTAAAACGGTGAAGCCTAGAAACTAAAAATACGAATCTTCTAAATAAGGATATCGGCCCTATCAGCCATTTTTTTTTGATTTAGTTATTAAAAAGTGAAG
The DNA here is from genome assembly GCA_038088585.1 of Chrysina gloriosa. Taxonomy (NCBI): domain Eukaryota; kingdom Metazoa; phylum Arthropoda; class Insecta; order Coleoptera; family Scarabaeidae; genus Chrysina; species Chrysina gloriosa. The sequence goes on along the minus strand of CM076088.1, from coordinate 78,674,783 downwards.
AGGGCAGCATGATAGCCCAGTATTACAGCAGCAATGACTGAGGTAGCGCGTGAAAATATAGCTGTTGTAATCTTTTCCTCTTTTATGGAAATTTCATCTCTAACTTGGTTAACACTTTGGACAACTATGCCATTCTCCAGAGAAAGAAAGCGAGATGAAGAAGAAAACAAAAGCAGCGGTGCATTGTACTGTAAATTTTCTGAAGAATTGCAGCAGAAATAGCTGAGTTGGCACCCGAAACACATAGTTGTTATGATCTTTTGTTCCTGCATGAAAATCTCATCTCTAACTTACTGAACCCTTTGGATAACCATGCCATCCTTCACGAAAAAAACAACGAGATTAGGAAGGGGAAAAGGGCAGCCTTGATCAACGACCCTAATCTAACGTGTCGTTGCCGTAAATCATCTGAAAAATTGCAGATGCTACAACTCAGTTGGCACTTGAACAACATAGTTGTGATCTTTTATCTATTAATGGAAATTTTAACTGTAATTTAATCTTGGGTAACCACGCCATCTTTTAGAATAAAGATGAGATTGAGAAGAGAAAAGGACCAGCGCGGTAATCTGACGTGTTGTTACCGTAAATCTTCTGAAGAATTGTACCAGCAATAGCTTAATTGTCGCATGACCATGGTTGCTGTGATCCTTTCTCCTTTAATGGAATATCTTCTCCAACTTGGTTAATATTTTAGGTAACTATGCCACCCTTCAGAAAAAGAAAAACCAGATGAAGAAGGGGAAAAAGGAAACACAGTAATCCAACAGGTTGTTGCCGTAAATCTAGTGAAGGATTGTAGCAGCAATAACTGGGGTAGCTCATGAACAATATGGTTGTTATGATCTTTTGTCCTTTTATGGAAATTTCATCTCTAACTGAGTTAGCATTTTGGATAACTATGTCATGCTTCACGAAAAAAAAAAATAACGAAATTAGGAAGAGGGGAAAGAGGCAGCCCTGGGCAACGATCCCAATCCAAGGTGTTGTTACCGAACATCGTCTGAAAAAATACGTGAGCAATTGCTGGGTTAGTACATGAGCGACATAGTTATTTTGAGCTTATCTTCTTTCATGAAAATTTCATCTTCAGCTTGGTTAATACTCATCTTTCGGGAGAAACGTGATTAGAAACGGAGGCATAAGCGCGGTAACCTGGCGTATTACGAAGAATTTCTGCGATAGTTGAGTTAGCACATAAGCAATAAGTTAACTGCTATGATCAAATCTCCGTTTCATGATGTCAACTCATTTTTTTTCTTTTTGTGAATGAAATCATAATAGTAGACAATACGTCGAATTGTCGGGGAATACTCATCATGGCATGATGATTGCTTAAAATCTTGCTAAATCACATCGGAATCTCGCTACACAAATTATTTCATTAAATCCGGTGACACGTGTGTCGCTAGCACGATGCAAGCATTATCAAAACAGTTTATTACCGAATACCATCACTATCGGGAGTACTCATTACTACAGTTGTTCAATTTGCGCCAATAGTACAACTGGAACGTGGAACGATGCGAGGTATATTTAGCAAAGAACTAGAATTGGAGCGGGAATTCGAAAAAACTGAATTAGATATACCAGTAATTACGGAGTCGAAGAAGAAAGGCAGGGAAATGCAAAGAACACAAAATAAACACATGCTACTTTAAAATAGAGTAAAACACGACCAAAGGGCAGCCGCCGGAACAGCATATATTATATACAGTAAACACGAACAAGAAGAGAAAGAATGGGAAGCAGTAAGTGAAAGAATAGTACAAGTAACATTAGAAAGCAAAAAGAAGGAAGGATAACAATAATTGGAGTGTATGGCCCAAAAGAAGATGAGACCAAAGAGAAAAAGATTCTTTCTGGCAGCAATTAATAGAAATAACAGAGAAAATGAAAGGAGAACTGCATATACTGGGAGACTTCAAGGCAAGGGTTGGTCAAAAAGAAAGCAAATACTGTGAGATCGTGGGGCGACATGGGGAAATCCACAAAAATAATAACGGGCAAAGAATGATTGATTACTGTGAAGAGCAGGACCTCATTATGGTCAACAAATTTTTCTAAACAAAAAAAAAATTCATAAATACACAAGAAAACAAATAAGCAGAGGATAAAAGTCAGTAATAGATTACATTCTAACAGAAAGAGTGAACAGAGCCAATATAAAAGATACGAGAGTTAAGAGCGGGTACGAGATAGGAAGTGACCATTACTTATTATTAGCGAAAATAGAGATAGAAGCAGAAACAGGATAAGAGGAAGAAGAAAAGGAAATGTGCACTGAGGGGATAAGAGCATAAAAACTGAAAGAGCATGGTATTATAATATTGTGCTATACGAGTACAGATGGCTTCACACTATACATTCAGTTTCAATGTATAGTATGAAGCCATCTGCATTCATATAGTCCAATGTTACTCTTCTAGTAGAGTCGTTTCAGATAGTTGTAGTAGTATTGGCGCAAATTGAGCAACTCAACTCATCACAAAAAAATTTTTAACTACCAAACATGTCTACATCTGACGTTTGTTTTACCAACTACTCTATCCTTTCTGGTTTACATGTATTCGTTTGAATCCAATCTAATCTTCTGGATCCCTTTCATTCCTTTACATACACACACACCTCAAAACAAAGTCTTCGTGTGTCTTCGACTCCAATGCGAATTTCTCCATTCTGTTCGGTGTAAAATAAAGAAACCTTTACAAAACCACTTTAAATAATGTTTTTGCTTATATTTTTATCATTTCTATATCTTCTTATTTGTATTTCCAGCGAATCCGTTTGGAGATGGGAATGCATCGATGGATTCTGCCAGAAATTGCGGACGACCAACGATACGAAAGACGTAGCGTTGAGCTTACCGGCGTGTCGCCTGTTCTGTTCCAAATACGCCTCCTTATGGCCCAGACCTAACGGCAAAATCCAGCTCGGAAACTATCTGGCTAAGCTCAACGTTAACAGCATAGACGTCCTCAGTCCGTATTCAGACAGCCCCATCGGAAACCGACTACGAAGCGCCATCACACGTTTTAAAGATCTAATCGAGAAGATCGAACCGGACGGTAACCGAAAAAGCGGCGGAAAATCCCTGGAGGTCACCTTGAAGATCGACAATCCCAATATTACCCGATTAGCTTTAAATCTGGATGAGGGTTACAGTCTCCAAGTCAAAGAGACGAGCGACGGTCGGATGAGCGCCGCGATCGCTGCGAAGAACTATTTCGGTTGCAGACACGGATTGGAGACTCTATCGCAATTGATGATTTACGACGATATCAGGGAGGAATTCCAGATCGTACGGGATGTTGATATCGAAGACAAGCCGGTTCACACGTACAGAGGGATATTGCTGGATACCGCTAGGAATTACATTTCGGTCGATAGCATTAAGAGGACTCTCGAGGGAATGGCTTCGTCGAAACTTAACACCTTCCACTGGCACATAACCGATACCCATAGTTTTCCTTACGTGTCCAAATCCCGGCCAGAATTATCCAAGTTAGGTGCTTATACGTCGAAGAAAGTGTACACGCCGAACGACGTCGCCGATATCATCGAGTACGGCCTCATTAGGGGCGTTAGGGTGATGCCCGAATTCGATGCCCCGGCTCACGTCGGCGAAGGATGGCAAGATACCGATTTCGTGGCTTGCTTCAATAAGCAACCGTGGCATTTGTATTGTGTGGAGCCGCCTTGTGGTCAGTTCGATCCAACCAAGGATGCTTTGTACGATTACTTAGAAGGTAAAGAAGTTTTCTTATAAATTATCTCATGATTACCAAGCAGCTTCCAGCAGCAGAGATTTCATGAATTTGCTCTAGTAGTGACGTCAAGTGTTAAACGAGTTGCATTTCTCAATTCAAGCCATATACAAACTTATTTAGAATGATTGTTCACCACGTGATCAGTATTTCTTTAATCTGGGGATTTTTGCGTTTATAGGTTTATAGTATTTGCATATCACTAGAATCATACTAGCATTTGACATAGGCGTACAATCGTTGCTATTAGACCAACTGAATAAATAAATTGTCGCAATTATTAAATTTCAGGAGTAACAACGTGTTAGACTGTCGGGGACCTAAATTTTGATAATATCGTTTATGCTGCTACATTTGTATCAAAATTTAGGTCTTTTCACGTTGACTTTTAACTTAACCTCTACCTTCAAATTCTATGTTTTAGACATCTATCAGGATATGATCGAACAATTCGATCCGGACATCTTCCATATGGGCGGCGACGAGGTGTCCTTCACCTGCTGGAACTCAACGCCGAGCATAGTCGAATGGATGAACACCGTTAAAGGCTGGAACGCCACCGACGACGACTTTGCGAAGCTCTGGGACCTGTTCCAATCGAAAGCCTTGTCCCGGTACACGAAGAAAGCCGGTAAAGAAGTGCCCGTCGTAATGTGGACGAGCACCCTCACCAAATTGGATTACGTCGAACAATACCTGCCGAAGGACAAGTACATCATTCAAATTTGGACGACCGGCGACGATCACCAAATAAGCGATCTCCTCAATAAAGGCTACAGATTGATCTTGAGCAATTACGACGCCCTCTATCTCGATTGCGGATTCGGCGGTTGGGTGAAGGACGGGAATAATTGGTGCTCGCCCTACATCGGCTGGCAGAAAGTTTACCAGAATAGTCCGATGAGAATCGGAGGCGAGAAAGCTAATCTGATTTTGGGGGCGGAAGCCGCTTTATGGACCGAGCAAGCTGATGATAGTTCGGTGGACGGTAGGTTGTGGCCTAGAGCGGCCGCCATGGCCGAACGCTTGTGGGCTGAACCGGAGGAGAACTGGCAGGCGGCCGAACAGAGGATGCTCGTCCATCGGGAACGATTGGTGCAGAGGGGTGTACAGGCTGAAGCTTTGGAACCAGAATGGTGTAGGCAGTATGAACATAATTGTCCGATTTAAAGATATTATTAGCGATGTGTAACTAATTTTAGTGATGTTTGTTAGGTCTAATAAAGTTCTTTTTTCCCTTTTTTATATGAAAGTCGAATTTTTGAATTGAAATTTTCAATTTTTGAAGTATTGTGGTGGCTACTGCTGGATAAACATTGCTTGCGAGAATAACTATCATCTGCAAATGTATCTGCAGTGGTCGCTTTATTTGTGGGGAGGTCTGTCGTGTATAGTACATACGTAAAGTGGCCCCCGGAGTGGAACTCCGGCTTTAATTGCGAAATTATGATATGTATGTTCATTGAGTCTAGTTCTGAATTCTCTATCACTTAGATAGGATTTCAGTAAATTGAAGTAGGTGCTCGGAAGGAATTAATATAAAAAAATAAGAAAAAAACTAAATTACTAAACCGTTTATTTATAAATGTATGTCATATGTACACTTAAAGATAGTGTTTTTCTGTGTTTCAAATATATAAAACGAGATGAGAATAATAGCGAATAATAAACGAAGGGGGAAGGAAGGAAAAAATTTGGGGAAAGGAGGGAACAAACGTGAACTGGCAACGGCGAGCGATCGCTATTCGAAATTCTCATCACATCGTAAGTTCCATTATGGCATTCACTATGTCGTTCTGGTTATTCTTCAGCGCCTTGATCGCCTTGGAACGGCTGACGTTCGCCTGCGTCATCACCAGTTCGATATCTTTCTCCTCGACGCCCGTCTCGTCCACCTCCTCGTCCGATTCCTCGGCGATCGGGGCGACCGACGTCGTCGTGTTGCTAGCGGCGCCTTCGGCAGCCGTTTCCTTGAATTTCTCGGCGGCGGCCACTTGAGCCTGTTGCGACAGATCTTCGATTTTCGCCTCGCCGAAGACGATGTAAGTGTCGCTGACCGGATTCTTGTAGACGTCCGGTTTGTTTATGACGAAGAGGATGTTTTTGGATTTGCGGATCGTCACTCTATTCACACCGGGCACCTAGGGGACAATACGGAGAAAAAAACAATTAATTTCAAAACAAGTTGGAATTTATGTTTAAAAATCGATGGGTGAAAAAGAGTTTGTCAATCAAATCAGTCTGCCAAGAAGTTCATCAAGTCTTTTCAGACGAATGTAATGCGAAACCTTGGACTTAATCATCATGTGATTGATGTTTGTGAAGTTCAGTCGGTTTATTGATAAAAAATATATTCTTCAGTTTTCTCTACCATTATTAAGTCAAACAAGACACCTAAAGTTATTCTTACAGAATATACTCTACTGTGAATAAAAATTATAACCGCATTTGATTTTCGCCTTATACCTAAGTTATTCCAAGCTGTCAAATGATACTAGAGAAGAAGTTGCATATGGATCCATATAAAGTCTCCGTTGCCCATCAATTACGGTCTCATGATTGGATACAGCACATTCAATATTGCCAATAGCTTAATACAGGCATAAACAATGATGATATTTTAGACCTCACATTCTTTTCCAATGAAGCATAGATCCATCCTCATTGGCTTTGTGAACTCACAAAAGAGCAGCTAGTGTGAACAAAATTTTATTTGAATGACTCCTAAATAAATTTGATTACGTCCATCTAAAAACAGCTATACTCCCTAAAAAAGCAAACTGTCATATCTGATGCTATTTAATTCCAGTACGTGCTCCAATTAAAAAATAATTGCAATTTATACATTTTCACTTGCGAACTGCCTGCGTAATGTGTGATGTTGGGAATGTAATCTCCTGTTGGAACGGCACTGAATTTTTGTTCAATTTTAACCCGGTTTACCGATAAGTCAGTACTGCCACAACAAAATTTCGTGACAGTTGCGCCTGATCACAGCGTGCTTTTAACACATTGACTGCCATGGCTATCATATTTAAAAGCCAGTGATGTTGCTGTTGAGGCGTTGATTATCAAATATGATAGTCACAATGTATTCACATGTCAGGTTATAGCTATTAGAAATTTATCATTTAGACGCAAATCTTGCAGAAGTTTGACTGCTGGCCCCCTGCGATATGTAAAATATGATAGCCATGATCCACGTTGATAAACCTACGTTTGAGTTTCACGGGCAGTCACGACTACCTTTTCTTTAATAACCAGGCAAAAATTCATCATTACCATTAAAAATGTAGCCAGATTAAAGAAAAAACTCTTTTACTTTAATTTCATGTTGGACACCACATATTACAAACAACAATTATGGTGGCCCCCTGGTGAACATTAGTAAAATTGGTTGGAGAGTCAATGTGTTAAGAAAAAACAAAAGTAACCCAACAGAATATACGCACCGTCAAAACAGATCAACATACCCCAGATGTTTAAATGGAAACATTTTCACATTCGAACCTACAGAGAGAGACAACTTACAACGCATACCTTCCAGTAGATAATCACTAAAATCCCCAATACGACTTACAAAACACAGCACGTCAACTCACCAATTTCAATCCCAATTTCGACATAATCTTCCTTGCCTTCTTCTCACCTCTGGACTGTTTAGCCTTCGATACCATATCCATGGGTAGGCCCGCGGCTGCGGCCGCCCCGGGAACGAAGCCGTTCCCGCCGTCCCATTTCCCGCATCCTCCAATTCCGGAATTTCATCGTCGGTATCGCTCTGGGTGGACGACGAACTGTGATCTGGTTTGGTGTCTGCGACCGCGGGTTTCTCCACTTCGGTCATTTCGGGCATCGTGTGTTTCCTGCAAGGAATCGTTTCGAGATTAACGTAACGATAAGATGCGTGATATACAAGGGGCACGTTAATTATCGACGGTATTGCGACATCGCAGGCGTCATCGAACACGAGCACGTTAAATCTCTATTTTTCCTTCGAAAATAAAACGCTGTCATTTCGAAACGATTCGCGATAATCGGCGATCGAGACGGATACGGGTTGAATTTCGCGAAATATGCCGAAGGATAAGAAGAAAGGTGCTCGACGATGATGTGTTTGGTCGTAAATGTAATTAACAATCAAGGATGATTTGAATATAAACGAAAATTACCTCAACTTATTGTATAAAACGATTCACAATCCGATAGACACACCGGCGAAGAGAGCAAGGTTAAACGCGTTATTTACGAAGTTAGCGACGCTTCGAAAAACCTAAACCGTCAACTTACGATTTGAATATTGTTAAGTTGGCACTACTAAAAGACCCAGAAACTAGCCTCGAGTGTACCAACATATTTGATTCAAAAGAAACACCGAGAGAGTTATAATTTAAAATGTAATTACAAAAGCCATCTTCTTTAGATCTATTTATTATTCTTCTTCTCTTCCTCCTTCTTTTGCCTTTCGCATTTTTTATGCCTGTTTAGATTCAGAAAGAACGTTGGGAGGGTATAACTTAAAATGTAATTAGAAAACCTTGCTTCTCTAAATTTATTTATTTATTATTATTATTATTCCTTTTTTGCGTTTTCTTATTTTCTTATGCCCTTTTAGATTCAGAAAGAACATTGACAGGCTGTAACTTAAAATGTAATTGCGAAACGTTGCTTCTTTAAATCTATTTATTATTATCATCTTTTTCCTTCTTTTCCTCCATCTCTTGCGTTTTCTCATTTCCTTATACCATTTTAGACGTCGAATAATTCATTATATAGGATTTAGTGTAAGTTGGCTCTAATAAAACAAGTCAAAACTTCACTGCATCTTATAAAAGGGGTTCTATCTTTTATCTTTGGTGCTATCATCTTCTGCCACTATGTAATCCGTTCTATTTTATTTGTTTTATACGTCTAATAAACTATAAAAACATCCACTGTGTTCACGAATTATTACAAATTATATGCGTATTTAATTAAAACAATTTTAAAGAACACCGCTATGAAGCTCAGTCCCAGTAAACATTTTTAAATTTCGCGGATAGTTTAAGTTGGTAATTTCATCAATAGTGAACATATTCGCTTGCATTGTGCTTAGAAATTGGCGAGTATGTCCACTATTGCCGGAAATACCAACTTAAACTGTCCGCGAAATTTAAAAAATGTTTACTGGGTTAGATGCACAGAACAGTATTAGATGGTTTGATGCTAAAATAATTGTCAACCACAGCTTTCAATATCGAGCAGGAATTATTTCAACAATTTTTTTGTCATATAAAAATTTATCGAGGAATAAAATTTTATATCCCACTTTATAGAAGAAGAAGTCCAGAGTCAGCAAACGAAAGCCCCCATTTATTTCATTCATTCGTCACTTTACCATTGGAGTTTTATAAAAAGGTGTATGACGCATTATCTTAAAGTAGTGTAAATCGGACTGACGCTGTCACTCCTTCGAATTTTATTATTAAATGATGAGTTGTCATTGATTAGTTATCATTAGAGTGTGTTAAAAAGGTGGTAAATCGGACTGACGCTGTTACTTTTCCGAATTTTATGATACAATGATAATTTGTCATTGATAAGTTATCATTGAATAATGCTGCCTATTTTCAATACATAACACTCGTTTTCTCCAAGTTGAAACGATTCTATTCCTTTAAATTTGAAAACTTTAACTAAGGAAATTATGCTGTTTCTTTATTTTTATAAAGACGATGGGGTGAAGTTTGACGTCATCACGATTTTCTACAATTTGGAGAAGTTTGCTTGATTAAAGGCATTCCTGATTGAAACGGGAAGTTCAGATTTTATACGCATATGCCTATCAGGGAGTGGAAAAATTAGAATCAACTATATATTATTAAAAATCGCAATTAGCAATGATGATTTCGCCAATAGCGTGGTCTCTTTCTAACTAACGGTATACTGGGATAAGCGAGCCGTGGTAAATTTAACGAGATTTTCTATTTTAGAATATTATTACATTTTCGGATTATTACATCCAGATTTTACAACAGTTCAAATACGTTGGCCATCGGATGGATAACAGTGTAGATGTATTTCAAATAGTCGCGCCATGAAACTCATTCAATGATTGGATGATTTGATTGGAGCAGCCAATAACAGTCTTGGATTTCGGGCGGGAATCTTTTGAATTAGGGAAACGTAACTTTTTCTCGAAATCAAACTTAATCAGAAAAGCAGGAGACTGGCTAGTTTATGCCTTGCCTTAGAAAAAGAAGGGGATATAATAATAATATAAAATAAGAATATAATAATAAATACCAGTCACTGATTTAAATAATCCCGCCATGAAACTCGTTAATTATGGTAGCCAATCACCGTCCAGAATTTCGGCGGGAAGCATTTGAATCACCCAAAAACTGGGCTGGTACCCTTTCCAAATTAAATTTATTAAATAAGAGAGGAATTTACTTCATAGATTTATAGCTTTGCGGAATAAGGGAATTAAATATAGTATTTACACTATAAAACTCCTTAAGTGATCACGTAGATCCGAATTCATCATAGAAGTCATAGATTCATCGTGTAAATCCTGCTTTCCGACACCAAAATAAACATTTTTCACCATTTATTTAAATTATGTCGAAAGTACTACAATACCTATCACAAACAGCGAATTATTTAAAGGTGCCTCCAGGGAAAATCACTCTGGACCCGTTTTCGGTAAGATTTCCCAAATTTTCCTCGCATGGTAAATCTAACCTTAAAATTTCCAGTTGCCCGTTAGAAGTTACAATAATACGACCGTAACCGGTTTTTTAAACATAATTGTAGTTTATTTGGAGGAATCCAAACGTGAATTACTGGGTAAAACGGCGGAAGACAAGGCGGAGGTGTATCAATGGATAGAGTATGCAGATGTTTATCTGCAACCCCGCACCGTTCCTCAAGTCATTAGCGATTTATTACCGGTCAGTTGGCAGTCAAAAATCAACACTCCACTGCTATAATTCAGTTTTAACTTATTCATTTCTATCCATCTTATTTGAACATATTTCAGGGATTAAATGAAGTATTGGAAAGTAGAACTTACTTGATATCACATAACTTGACGATAGCTGATGTAATTTTGTATTATATGTTGTTACCGGTTATGGTAAGGTTCTCTTTGTTTGTTTTATACAATGGAAGTAATTACGATTACATGGTTTCTAGGAGAGTATCTCCTATTTGGAAAAGGAGAAATTCGTCAATATTTCAAGGTGGTACGATAATTTACAGCAAGATGAGAACTTGCGACAAAGAAACGGTTTTATTAATTTTAGTACGCTTTTCTTATTATCTGTAGCGCCGGGCCGACATTGATTTAGTTTCGAATTAAACGTATTTATGTATAATTTGTGTTTTATTTTTCTTGCTCCTTGGTATTTTAAACGTGGTGACTAACTGTAATCATGTCCTTGTAATGTAATGACACTACATATATCATATCCAAACCCTCCTATCTCAGGGAATAGATTGCATGATAGACTGCTGCGATCGCCTTAACGCAGTAAAGATTTTTTAATTTCCCCGATAGTTTAAGTTGGCAGGTCTGGCAATAGTGATTATATTCGCATTCATTGTGCTTAAAAATTAGCGAGTATGTCTACTATTGCCGGAACTGCCAACTTAAACTATCCGCGAAATTTAAAAGAAATTTCACTGGGTATATTATTGTAAGTTTGTTGTGAGCATTACATTGCAATGCTCTGATCAAATCAGTCGCCACCTTAAAACTTTCAACCATTACCAAAGCGGCGCGAAGCAGCCGTTATAAAGGAATATAAGAGAACTCAAGGTACTACCAGTTCTAGCTTTAGTACGCGATCTGAAGTTCTTGGACTGAAATGCTTTATTATATTAAATTACATACGCAAAATACATTGGTGATATTATAAAAAAGGACGGGAATTCTTCATTCCATGCTCAATTTCAAGCACCTGGCGAGAGTTTTGGAGAAGTCGCAATCGTCTTCGGTTTCTGAAACATGTATTGTCTAGTGTCACAAAGAAAAACAGATCGATCTCATGCTAAAACTTTATATACCTGTGGTGGCTAATTTAGCGAAACATCGTCTGGTGTCCCTCACCAGGTTCAATCTTTTCCTATCGTTTTGCATGCGATCTTGCAAAAATTTAACGGTGGCGGTTTCGGATGGTACACCGTTCTCATCCAGCTACAAAAGAGAAAAGTTTGCATTTCGGGGAATAAATAAAAATCGGAAGAAAAATGTTTGATTTATGATGATCTGTTATTGTACTATTATTTTCAGTCTTGTCACCTTCTTGTATAAACCTCTTTATAAATTTATCTAGCCTCTGTGACTATAAAATCCGTCCTTTCATTTATATTGATTAAAATTTCCCTAAGTCCCCAGTAAACATTTCTTAAATTCTGCGGATAGTTTAAGTTGCTAGTCCCGGCAATAGCGAATATATTCGCACGCATTGTGCTTAAAAATTGGCGAGTATGTCCAGTATTGCCGGAAGTACCAACTTAAACTTACTGGGTTAAAACTTAGACTTTTACAAGAAGGCGAAAACATCAGTCCTAAGTAACTTGAAAGATTATTTTTGCTACTGCAATACACTCGCGTCAAGAACATGTCTGAATCGATTTAAACATACCGATGTAGCGAAGCTCAAAGTACAACAGGTTAAGGTTTTCTTTCGTGGGGTGACTTACCAGATCCATATACCCGAAAACGCACTGACTAAGGCACTAGAAATGAAAGAAAATGTTGTAATTCTAATTTCATACGATTAATTATGTTTTGTGTTCAAGTAAACACACACTAAGGGTCACTAAAGCAATGTTTTCGTTTCTTCTCCGGATATATCATTTTGACTTGGTCGAAATACTTGGGAGTGTCCTCAGGGGCTCAACCGGAAGGAAAAACCATGCCGCGAAGAGGCTCAAAGCGAGAATGCCAGACTAAGAGCAAACCCCGAGGGATACCGGAGAAATCCCGTGGATCTATCCTTAGAATTCGTGAAATTTGAATTATACTCGAAAGTTATTGCTCGGGGTCTTGCAATCATGACTTAGTCAAAGAGGCAATGTACCACCATTCTTACAGCTTGCCATAGGATCTCACGCAACCAGGCCAGCAAAAATTTGAATATACAAAACAATTACTCGAACCAACAGCAGTGTAGGCATGTGCGACATGGACCATGGACTAATAGGAAGATAAGAAGGTAGAAACTTGAGAGAGGAAACTGTTACGAATGATTTTTGAAGGGATCAAGGTGACTGAAGAAATACGGAAGTAAAGAAATAATGGGTCCGAGAGATCCAAGGGCAAAAAACCTGATGGCTGGGACAAATCTTGCGAATTCCAAATGAAAGAACTGTCAACAGAGTGTTGCAAGACGAATAATCGGGGAGAAAGAGAAGGGGGCGTCCATGGAAGAGACGGATTGAGGCTGTAAAATGTGATCTTGAAAATCTGAGTGCGAAGGATGGGAGGAAAGGGTCAAAGGATCGAATGCGATGGAGACAAAGAAGAAAGAAATTGGAAGTCAAGGGTCTACAAGGCGTGTAGTGCTGTTATATATATGGAGCTCTGGAGCTTAACCCAGGATTACCGCTTCCGAGCTTAATATAGAAATCTTGGGAGGCACTCCATCGCAAGCTTAAGAAATTCATCTCAACCAGATTTCAAGTCATCCCACATAATTTTATAGGTATTAGTATTAAAATTATTGTAATAGTGAAAATTTTCATAGGATAATTTTCTTCAAAATATGAGTGACTTGTGGCAACTTCTAATCGTTACAGATTGTAAATAAACGGGAAGTAAGAAACGAAACTTTCCTTATCGTAATTGCTTCCGAAACGAACGGGAAATTTGTTTCAACCACTACTTAAATTTCTTTAGTGACTCCTACTACAGAAAATTTTATTTAATACATACATTTTCGCTCTGTCTTTTCCACCTCCCAAAATCCCCATCGCTCTGGTGATTTCCCGCTTCCCCGTAATCGTAACCGGAATTGTCTCTTTCCCTATTCTGGCCACCATCATAGTTTTGGGCCCCGCTTCCGTAGTTCGTGCGATATTTCAAAGGATTATCTCTAGCATTACCACGACCAGGATTTCCTCCATTCCCATTCCTTCCATAATTCCTTCCTCCTCCACGATTATAATTCCTTCCGTGCTCAGAACAAGAATCTTCCTGTCGGTTTCTCCCGTAATTGTGATCGTCCCTGTAATTCATCAAATACCCATCGATATTGCCTCCGTCATAATTTTCGCTACCACCACTAGATCTTTTTCGATCACCACGATAATCGGGGGAAATTTATCGTTTTTCTCCCGATTAGATTCTTCGCCGTGGGGATGATCATAGGATACATCTGAACGACATTCGTTGAGATATTTGGATATTTCGCTTTTTAACGGGTTCTCTTCGTTCGAATTCCGATTGGTTTGATTATGATTGGCGATAGAGCCGCTGCTGGTCAGATTACGAACGGCGTTCATAAATTGGTTTTCGGAGATGACGAGCTCGGCTATCGCGAGAATGAAGAGCACCGGCAACAACATTTTGGCGAAGAACTGAGATTTGAATCGGTCGTTTATATACGGGGAATGTTAGAAGGTTGAATGTCGGCGTTTTTGACGAGAAAATTGGGATAATGAGCTCATTACGCGTATTGTATATTGGATAGATGAATGACAACATTATTGAACCAATTAGATCGGTCATAATTTACGTCTTCCACGGGTAATAATCGCTGTGAAATAGCTCTCTTCTATCTGTTTGTATATACGAGGGTAGATCGATAAGCTTCGGGAATCACTGCTAGGGGGTTGCTATTTTTCTAAATACTGTATGTCGTTGTGTCGGAAACTCGTCCGTATTAATTGACTGCAAATGTTAAATCGAACTGCAAATAAGAAAAAGGAGACTATGGCTAAAATAATATATAAAATAAATAAAATTACCTTTACCACACCTTTCTGAAAAATCTAGATGTGTATTTCGGCAATTAAGTTGCCATCCTCAGCGGAAAACTGGGGAATTCAGTATCACTTGCGAGTCAAGTTAATGCCCAAGATGAAGACTGTACAACACCAAAGCACTGCACAATGAACATCACACGATGAACGCGAGAAACACAACAGAACACTGTTGACATTGAACTCCTATTAAGGGGGCGTGTATTAATACTATTTCTATCCTAAATTTTATGCTCTATGGAACGTGTTAATACGCTTGAAAGAATCTAAAATTTAATTCGATAGTTCGTACGATTTTAGAATTTGGAATAGGTCCTCCATCTGCATTCATAATTCTCTCTCTATTCCTATAAATATATATGCTTTCGAAGCTATTTTTAAACGTTCAATTGGCATAGCCTGTTTTTTTGTCCAAAATATATCGGGCCACACTTGATTTCTTGGGCCTGTTGAACCGAAAATGAGCCAAAATCTCACATTCTTTTAAGTCACAATTTTTAAGTTTCTCGATGAATTCTGAGGAATTATTTACTGCCACATTTAGAAGAATTTAGAAATTGTGGCCGATATTACACAACACTTTTGGACAAATTAAAACCAGCAATTCGGGAAAAATGCTCGGGAACGGTGGTCCTTTCACCACGATCATGCTCCCGCTCGGTCAAGTTTAATCTTTCAACAAAAATTGACAGAATTGAAGCTCGAAATCCTTCCGCACGCTGATTTGGCTCCGTTAGACTTCCACCTGTTCGCGAAACTTAGAACATTTCCCGGTGGGAAGAGATTCTGGTCGAATAAGGAACTCATAGAGGATGTAAATGACGATTTTGGTAATCTCGATGAAAGTCAGTTTCGGCTAGAGAATCGTTGGACCAGGTGTGTTGAGCATCGATTATATTGAAAAATAAAATATGACTTCAATCCGTATTACAATCCGTCAAATATAGGAACGTGCCCCAAGGTCAGGTGCCCGATGGCAAAATGTAAGTTGCCGCAGCGCGCATCATTTACGTGGTGATTGTGATCGAGTGAAGATCGAGTACAGTTACAATCAAAAGAGCGTTAGCGATAGTTTTGTGTATGTTCTTTATGTAGTGCGTATATCGTACAGAAACATTTACCATATAATGCCATTTATAAGTAAAGTTCATCCAAAGGTAAGCAAATTTATTTATTACATTTCCGAAGGCTGGAGACCTTACTAGAATAGGTAATAAGCGAATTGGTCATAATCGTAGACGACGACTTTGGAACTGAATAAGAAGATAGTGACACCAACGATGATCTGACAGAAAGTGATGACGATCAATTCAGGTTTCTTCATTTTTGATATTTCCTTATTATCTATTCACCTTTAACTCTTTACGTAATGTACATGTCCACCTCGTGTAACTTTTGTGTAAATATATATATTACATTGTCATACTTTTATTTCATATTCTATTCATATATTACACTTATGTCTCCATTAATTGCGTGTGAACGTTTTAGAAAATATGTAAACAACCTCATTTACTAATGAGGTTGTTTTTTCCAATTTTACTTGTACTCAGAAGATAAAGTAAATATCCAAGTTTTTCTCGATAATACTTGGCTTATCACATTATTATTAGTTATTTTCAAATACTTCAACTTAAATACTAATGCAGCTAGATGCGATTATGACACGATTATAACTATTGTTATATACAAGAAGAAAAACGTGTACATTAGGTCGCTTTGTTCGTTAATGAGAGGGATCCCCTGATTACCTTTTGCTCTATAAATTTCCAGCGACTTTTACGTATTAGAATTCTTTGTTGACAAAGTGTAATGTTTTACTATTTATGTCCGAAAAGCTGATTGGTAACAATAGAATTAGAATTTTCTATGCTAAAGAAAATTGGGCCCTTTATTTAGATCAGGCATGGGCAACCTTTTTTGTAGAAGTTTTATGCTGCGAGTAATCTTGAAAAATATACATTTTTGTAGTATCCTTATGATTCATTATGAATTAAGTTTAGACGGGCCGTGCTAATATGCAACGAAAGAATTCAGTAGCGGGCCGGGCAAATCTTACTCGAGGGCCGCATGTGGCCCGCGGGCCGGAGGTTGCCCATACCTGATTTAGATCAAGCGTTTATCAATTAAAATGTAATCATTGCGAAATAATTAGGAAATCCCTCTACTTAACGAACAAACCGGCCTAATTAATCTACACACTTCTCTTTGAATCTTGTTTATGATAGTACAATTGTGAAACAGACCATTACCGCATGTACACACCTGCATTAGTATTTAACTGAAACATGCAGTCACAGCTGTGTTAAACATAATAATATAATTAGTTAAGTTAGGGCTAGTAGTGTTAATAATTACTACATTAAGACATATTTATTTATACACTAGCCAGATACTAAACAATTTTGCAGTCAACAAATTGTCGTTGGAATGAATTGTTTAAACTTAGGCTGTACCTCGTTGGGAAGTAGTAGTCCGTTTTTGTCGCACGCCTTTCTCTCTCACACACACACCGCTCGTGCAGGTTTAAGCGCGTTCCTATATTTGACGATCTGTTCTCATTTTCATTCCGGGAACTTTTCAATCTACCCTCGTACATCTGTAGCAAGAATCTGACGCTTCGTTTAACATTCACACTACTTTCGTTAGGACTGCCTTCACCCCAATACCCCTGATTTATCGATTTCTTACCGCCACGAAAGTCTTTGTTGCCCCTGAACATTTTGGCGTATGAAAAACAGTAATTGTTTACCTCATGGATGTTATAAGGAGAGGATAGGACATTGACTATGAATGGTATTTAAAATCTCTAAAATATCCGAAGATAGACGGAGATAGACTGAGAGAGACAGATAGATTGGTACTACTAAAGCATACAAGTTGTACATGCGTACCGGTAATCAGTAGAGTTTGTTAAAAGGTGGATGATGTGTTATCATTAAATAGTGTAAACCGGAGTTACGGCCTTACTTCTCCCAATTTTAATGTTGTGCCTTACATGTAACTGGAAACAAAGATCGGTTTACACTATCTAATGATAACACGTCCTCCACCTTTTTAACAAACTATAGTGATCAGCTTCCTCAAGGGATAGCCTATGCGTAAATTATATACATATGTTCGTCTATCTTTGTCAATCTTTCGATAACGCGATATTTTATCTATAATCTCTTCATTCAACAGAAATAGTTAGGCCACTCCCGACGAAAGCATGCAATATTTGAATATTGTTTCTAATGGTTGCACGTCTCTACGGCGACGAGTTGACTAACGTCAAAGGCCGTTTCCTTTCGAGGTTTTGACAGTTGCAGCATCTAATTAATAAATAATGAAGAATTTCAAATTTAATATCCTTATTTCAAATTTGCTGCGCTTTTGCTAGTTTGTAGCATGCTAAACTGTCTGTTGCGCTCATTGGTTTAAATTTATGGGGGAGTGGCTTAACTATATCTGTTGGATGAACAGAGTATAGTAGTGTATCCTATCTTTATATCCAGAGACCGGATTATATGTTCGAGATTTGACTAATATATGTGACCTGGTCTACGAAAAGGGGGCTTACGTGCGAAAACAAGTTTTCGAGAAAACAGCTGTTAAAGGTAAACAATTGTTTCGTTAGTTTCTCGTTAGTTGTTCCCTTTTCTCTGCGTCGTTGCCTGCGGTCTAACCATATTCAAGGACGTCCAGTGTCTTTTATGCTCGGAATATTCTCGTACTTAATCGCGTAAGTTGCTAGTTTCGGATTACTAAACGAGTTACACTGAAGAAGTGTGCTTACAATTTGTAAACCTTGCGCCTATCCTGCAGTGAATACAAACTGAAGGCTCGTGAACTGAGCCGAATATTGGATACAAAAGGGGGTACATTATTGGTTCTATGGGGATAGCCTTGTACCAGTGGGACAATCACCGGGGTCGGAGCTATCTGGACTATGAATCCCGTCAAATGCCAGAAATTGATTTATCTTTGGAGCGTCAGTTGTATATTTATCGGAATCTTCGCAGCTTAGTTTCAGATACAAGTAAAGCAGATATTGTGGCTCCATTACCAAAATAGGAGTTGGTATCGAAGAAATGTGAGGCTGCATCATCAAAAAAGAGTTGGCGTCGGAGAAATGCATGGCTCCATTACCGAAAAAGAGGTAGCATCAAAGAAACGAAAGGCGAAAGTTAGTGGAGATGTTCTTGAACCGGATGCGGAAAAAGGTCCATCTTCCTCTCAACCAACACGTAAAAAGTTCTCAAAAAAAAGAAACGACGACGAATAAAAATATAAAAGATACCTACTACTATAAGTAGGTGTTTTTGCAAAATGTAGATATGTTTTCTTCAAATTCAATAATATAATATAATTTCTTCAAATAAAAATCAGCTATATTTCTCGGCTATACTAAAATCCAGGATAAAATCCAGGAAGCAATTCGGGAATAACCTTGCAGGCGAGAGGGAGCAGACATTACCAGGCTCCAGTGATTTTAAGCACGAACACGTTGTTTTGAATCTATGTGAGAGACCATCTCTCCATAACTATATTTATTTGTTCAATAGTTGCAGGAAAATTTACAATAATGCAAAACAAAAAAAAAAGGAAAATAGCAGTAAAAATGAACATGACTTTCAAAATATTACATTAGAGGATCAGTAAATAATACACTAAACTATGCAATATAGATTTATCAAATAATAATAACAATAATAATAATCAAATTATAAAAAAGAGTTAATAATAAATTCAAACTGAAAACAGACCCAAGTTCCTTGTCCTGAGTAAAATCTATTAAAATTGTTCGTTATATGGAACATTGGCGATCTCGTTAAAATATTAGTCTTTGCTTTAGAATTATGCAATAAATTAGTAGATCTAGTCCTTAGACATGGTACATTTATATTTATATATTCGAGCAACGATGGGGAATCAACTTTATTAGTGATTATAATAAAAATTTGGTACTGTATTTTTCACGGCGATCAGATAGAGCCTGAAAGTGATGCTATTCCAATAATATTGCATAATCTGAACCGTGAGCAGGATAGCTACCAGTAGTTCTAAATATCAGATATTTTAAGAACCATTTCTGAATGCGTTCCACAGAAGAAAAAATGGTTGGTCTAGCAGGGATACCAGATCAGTGACTCAAATTCCAATCTACTCTGAACCAGAGTATGATACAAAATTTTAATTGTGTGGAGATTATTACAACTCCCGGCAAGATCTTATAAGGAACCCGCGGGATCGCAAAGCGGATGAGCATATGGGCAATGCATGTTCTGAAAATGTTAGACCAGAATCAAAAATCACTCCCAAGTCCTTTATTTTATCTCTCTAACAAATTGATGTAGATCTAATTGCACAATTGTAACTTTATTGTGTTTGAACATCCACCATAGGAAACTATTGAACATTTTCCAGTATTCAAAGAGAGGCCATTCAAGAAACACCATTCGTCAATTAACATGAGATTGGTCTCTGCAGGTGAGTTAATCACACTATATATTTTGAGATCGTCTGCGTCAGCTAAAAATTTACGTTTTAATTTGCATAACAAATCATTTATATATATATATATATATATATATGTATATATATATATATATGTGTGTGTGTGTGTGTGTGTTAAAAATAGACATGCTTGTTGTCTTTAGAATGTGCTTAGTATTATTTTAGTATGGTTTTAGATTAATAGTGTGGCAATGTATTTTCATCAGCTCAAAATTCTCCAGCAATTCCTTCTTGAATTGAATTTGTAGTGTTTTAACCATTTGACCAAATAGGACATTACCAGGGGCTACTAAACGTAGCTAATCCCATCAGCAAATAAAATGCACAGCACAGGTGGTGATAAAAACCTCACTGATAAGAACAGCGATATAAAAGACGAATTCGATGATTGCATAGACGATAAGATAAGCCTATTTGAAACCGTAATTAGTGTAGGATCCATTAAAGAAGAACCATGCAATACGGAGATCAAGCAACATAGCATTCGCGATTATGCTAGTATAAAAGAAAAGAATGTAGATGATCTGACGATGCTAGCACAAGAAACCAAACTTATGACTGATCGCAAAAGCAAGCAAGATAGCATTCAAAATTATGTCAGTATAAAAAGCGATAATATAAGTGATCTGACAGTAGTTGCACCAGAAACCAAACTTGTGACTGATTGCACAGACGATAAGGAACCCGTAATTGAGAGAGGATACATTGAACAAGAACCAGGTGATATGGAAAGTGAGTCGGGGATGCTTTCATGAACAGGTGAATATAAAGCATGAGATTATAGAAGAGCGCACGGTAGTAGTAGTAGTACAAGAAACTTGACTTACGACCAATATCAAAGGAAACGATCTTATATGTAACTTAACTCCTGAATGAAGTTTTACTTTAATAACAACTTCTGGCGACTTTTTAACGTCATTCGATGTTGGTTGCCTATGTTCGTGGACACCAATAAGCCTGAGATCGTTAACGGTCGGGTGTACCGCCACTTGCATTGTAAGTTGCTGTTCTCAGCGGGGGTTCACAACTCGAGCACCGCGCAAGCAATTCTTGACATACCACAATTGATGGTCGAGTGAGCTAGTGTATAAGTATACTCGATAGTTAAATTCCCAATTCGGTTTGTTTCATATTCTGTGAGTCCGAAAATCTCAACTGTCAACCTCCTAGTTTCGAAAGAACCGGTAGTAAGAAGCACGTACATAGCATGTCTTCTATATCTTTTCCGAAATTATTATAGTGTTATTTAAAGTTGCCTCTCGTTAATAATAACGTTGGAAGCGCACACGACGTTGTTTACTTTCATTACTACTCGTTAATTTCGATCAAGGTCCAACTACGCCGTCACCGATTATCGAACGAATTGTTGCCCGACCGTTTCTACGTTTACGAATTCTAATCGTGCTATCGGCAAAATTATTTTTAAACCTGGTCGGAATCTGCGAAACGCCCGCCGATTTCTGGCGATTGCTAAATTGCAGAAATTATTTTTTAAATCACATTGCCCCCACGATTGATTAGGAATATCACCGATCCGGTTTCGATTATCGATTCAAAGGTTCAGAATCTTTTTCCCACTTGATTTCGTAAATAACGTCAAATATCTATTCGTACGATATACACGCGCGTAATAGGTACAACGTCGGAAACGATTTGGGTTAATTATTGATCTTACGTAAACGCACGTCATAAACAAATACTCGCATGATAATAAATGTTAACAGAATCGTTTAGAATTGTAACCGATAGACAATAAGTGAGTTTAACAGAGATTTATAGAATAAAAATAGAGCGGGACGAGACGGAGTGATTACAAGGCGACATAAACACAGATAAGTAGCATACTGTATATTATTATTTACGTACGTGGTGTGTAACGTTGAAATAATTATAAGAATGTGGTAGGCTAAGGCAATTTACGACGAAAGTTGCGTTTTTCCAGCGATTATTGCAAATTTTCACGGCGACGAAATTAATATGTATGTAATAAGGTGCAAATGTTCGCGCAGCATCGCGCAGTAAAACCAAGAATTTAGGGCGCAGCTATTTTCGTTCGATTTATCGTGAAGGTAGTGACAAAATTATGGCGGGAAAAGCGCTTTGTTTCCGCCTTAAAATTAAGTTCTAAGGTCGAGGTTGTACCGGAAAAAATTGTATTATTCTTGTCTATCGAGCGTTGCAATTGAGGAAGAGCGTAGTGCCTTAAGAATTATACAGTACGAACAATAACTAGGAGTTGGTTTGCAACATCGTAAAGCTTCATCTTGAATAAACGGTTATAGGATTGAAAGTGCATTTCCGTTTAAATTAATTCCAAGGTACTTCAGGTACAGTGTACTTCTCAAATTTTCCTTCAGAGACATTCCGTTTCTTCCTTCCTTTATCCCTATCCTATCCCTATCCTTTCCCTCCCCTTTTTCTCCTTATTATTATTATTATTAATCTCAGACTTATATATTTTGGTTTGTTACCCAGTTGGTAACACTAATCGGAGGAATCAATTACGTTCACGGACTTCCGTTGTGGTTCTCGTGTTGACCGGATGTATATGTCACGTGGTCTGCAACGAAAGTCCACGTGTAATGCGATCTTAGTTATGTATTGATACTTTACTGGAATATATATCTGTAGATATCCTGTAACTGGTTTTGGAAACGTTTTAGGCTATTCCAGGACAAAAACGAAACCCAAAATTCGAATCCTTTTAAAGAAGAAGAGGAAGAATTACGTTCACTAACCGAGTTGCGCCTGTGGCACGTTTCGAATCCACCTCATTTAGTTCCTTTTCGCCGCGTACAGTTGGCAACATTAAAATAGACGGGTTACTAACCTAGCTTACGTCCCCTTCAAATTCCATCCCAATCGTCCTCCTCCAGCTTCGACGGTTTACGGTCACAAAACAGTTTGAGAATATTTTTTTCTCTTCGTATATAGTTGGCAACATTTCTAGTAAATTTTGTCTACGTGATAACCCCAAAATATTCCAAACTAATTTGTTATAAACCGATTCGTAGCACTTTTAGTAAATAAATTGATTCCCCCGTGAACTACATGCCACCAAGTTTGAGAAGCGCCCTATTTAAGTTTCTTTTGCTGCGTACAATTGGCAACATTTCAAAGAAATAAATTAGTAACTATAATTTCGCAAAATGATCCTTCTACAACAAAATTGTTTGAATATCAGGAAAAGTGGTTTAAATATCTTGCGGCCAAAGCTCGTTCAATGATTGACTGCTCATGTGGCTGGTTTAAACTATCAGAATTTGAAGAGATTTAGATCTGTTAGTTTAACATAATCATTAACATAACCAATAAAATGTGGCCTATCTTAGCCAGGCCCAATGAAAAAGCAAAAACAATTTAACATTTTAATTAATATAACATTAATATAACCTTCCCTCTCTGTAACGCTTAAAAACTAAACCAAAGCGTACCAATCATTAGGAAAGCGGGAAATTCAAAATCTCAAATCTGCTTACTACAAAAATTATTTTCATAGATTATTTGGAATCGCCAAAAAGCATGTTCCCTTTGATTGGTTTAAAAGCAAAATCTATAAAACATGAAAATTCTTTAAGATAATTTCTTTGAAAATTAATAATATTATAGTAGGTCACTGTAACAGACTTTCTCGCTAAATGTTTACTTATTCATTTAAGTATCGTAAACGCTGTGACTCCTCAAAATTCTGATATAAACTCTACTCATCTTGGCTCATCTCGTTGCAGATTAACAGATTTTCTTCAATTTTCTTGAATTCTTGTGACCGTCTTGATTCTTATAAAGAATTGGTAACGAGGGTTTCCTCTGCGACCACCAAGCTTTCGAGATATGACCAAATTGCAAAAAATCTCACTATCACTATCAACTGTTCAGGATTATTACGTTTTCTACGAATATAGTTGGCAACAATTAAAATAAATAACTAAGCTGTGATCCCCTTTCAGCCCTCCCCCGTTGTTTTACCTGAAAATGTAATAATAACGAGAAATCCACGTTTCTAAGAAACTATTGCGTTGGATATACATATTTACGTCTATAAATGTGTAGTTGGCTATACTTCAAAATATGGGAAATCATTCAAAATTTCACCGTTTCTTTATTTCCTAAGAGATGGGAATATTCAATGCCAAAATTGGCAGTTGGCAACACTTCAAAGTAGGAAGGGAAATCTCGGATAACTCAATTCTTAATTTAGGAAGCATTAGCTGTTAAAATTTGAGCTTCAGGTACGTTGCCAAGCAACAAATCAATCGCCGTAAAGAATAAATATTTCCTTGTTTTTTTTTTTACTGTAAGTTGGCGATATGAATTGTCAATTGTAATTGGCACTACTTAGAATGCGGGAAATTATCGCAAAACATCGGCTTTGTCACAATTTTCAGAAATTTGAGAATCGCTTGAGGATCTCACTACCGATTTCGTTGGCAACTTCGTCAAATTTGCAATTGGCAATAAGTTTAGGAAATGTTAGCTGTCGAAATTTGAGGTTGGCAACCTACTACATATAACAAACCAAGTGCTGCAGGAAATAAAAGTGCTTGCTTAACTTTTTACTACTGTAAGTTGGCGATATTAGCTGTCAATTGTAATTGCTAGTACTTCAAATATGGGGAATTATCCCAAAAATAACGGTTTTGTCACAATTTTCGCAAATTTGAGAATCGTTTGAAGACATCACCACTGGTTTCGTTTTTTTGTTAGCTGGTGGCTTCGTCAAATTTGAAATTAGGAATGAGTTTAGGAAATGTTAGCTGTCAAAATTTGAGGTTGGCAACGTACCACATATAAGAAATCAATCGCCGTAAAAAACAAAAGTGTTTCCTTAATTTTTGTTATTGTAAGTTGGCGATATTAGCTGTCAGTTGTAATTGGCAGTACTTCAAGTACGAGAAATTATCGCAAGACATCGGTTTTGTCACAATTTTCGGAAATTTGGGAATCGTTTGAGGACATCACTACCGGTTTCTTTTTTCCTAGTCGGCGGCTTCGTCAAATTTGTAATTGGGAATGGGTTTAGGAAATGTTAGGTGTCAAAATTTGAAGTTGGCAACGTACTACATATAACAAATCAATCGCCGTAAAAAATAAAAGTTTTTCCTTAACTTTTTACTACCGTAAGTTGGTGATATTAGCTGTCAATTGGAATTGCTAGTATTTCAACGGGGAATTATCCTAAAAAATGGTTTTGTCTCAATTTTTAGAAATTCAAGTATCGCCTGAAAACATTATTATTGGTATCATTTCTTTGGAAGCTGGCATAATTTAAATACAGAATCATCTTCCATTTTATCGTTACTTGTTGCTTCTCTGTTTTCTCTTCATAGTTATAAATCTTTAGCTTCTTCATAGAAGCTTGTTGTTCTTTCAGCTTTATGTGAACGGGTGCTAGCTCGTCTAAGTACCGTATTTATAAGTTCTTGCAGATATAGAGCGTTAGGGAGTTGAATAATCTTGCCAATATAACAAACTGTTATCTTACTTACATAAATGCTGAAAATAGTTGACCGCCATCAGCGATAGCCCTTCAAGGGACTATTCCGATAGTGTATGTTGCTTTCACTTCATCAGGCGCCTGTACTTTACAGCTTACATTTACAATTTCTTCCTCAAAAACATCAACTATGCATGTCTTCGAAACTCAACTCATCCTGAGCTTGTTCTTCATTTAATGAACTCTGAGATTACTTCCTCCAAACTTACCTTATATTCGTTTACGTTTTTGGTAATTCCTCCTTGTTTCCTGTATTCCAAAGCATTTCAGTGTACAACTTCCGTTTTGCGCCCTGATTTTTGGGTAAACCAAATCTTTTTATATATTGCTATAATTTTCCATTGTAATTTCGTTTAGTCTCTTCTCCAAATTAACTCATCATAAGGTAGATTCGATGCCTTTTGTTTAGATTTTTACATTTCTAAATCTGGCAATTTTGAATAAAGGAAATCTCCATAAAGTTGCATGAAGAGAGTACAAAGGGGTAGCAAAAAAATGCAGATTTTTCGTCATTTCTGTCCAGTTCTTAGCTTGTCGTTGGAAATTTTGGTCCTTGTGCAGATCATTTTCACACAGTCCACAACTTTTACTGGGTTTCACTTTTGAAAGGGGTAAACTAGCCTTTTCAAACAGAAGTAGCCCAAATAATTTCTGCAAGTTAGAAGGTAGCAGAAAATCCCAAATTATTGTTTGAGCCTACCCACAGATTTTTTTACTAGAACTCTTCTTACACGTTTAGAACCGCCTAAATAAGAACAGAAATTTTAAAATTTATTTGGTTATAACACCAAACAATCATACATCAGTCAGACAGGTTGTTACCAAGTTAAATAATTATTTATTAATTCCTATTGTAACGGCAATACGAAACATTTAGTTTTAAATACAACTTAAGCCCTCTTTACTTTACTTTATCGTTTATTTACTTTTAGATAACCATTTAATTATCTTTTGCAATGTAATGATGCGTGATCCACACACGGTTCGAAACTACGATCGTATTAACAAGAGTTTTAAAATTTGAATTCTGAAGAAAGTGACTGTTTTCTTTACGAAAATAGATGGCTGCCAAATCCGGGAAGTTCCAATTCGCGATCGATCGCGGCGGGACATTCACCGACGTCTTCGCCAGGTGTCCCAACGGAAAAATAAGGGTATTGAAACTTCTATCGGAGGATCCGCAGCACTATAAGGATGCCCCAACCGAAGGAATACGCAGAGTATTGCAAGAAGTAAGTTTACGAATATGCAAATCCCGTTCTTATCGGGGATAGAGTTCAGAAAATTGAGAATTTCCTTTTATGAGGGTGTTCCAAATAAATGAGATTAAATGAAATTAAAATTTGATTTTCTTCTTTCTGGGGGATTCATTCATACACGAATGAGGCGCCGTAGTTTGAAGCAAAAGTTGTCGAAATGATTTTCCAATTTTCGACCATCGTTTATGCCTTTCGTTTTCCTTCTCCTTTAAACCTGATAATATCGATTTTGGGCAACTCCAAATGCGTATTTCGATTCACCAAACGGTCATTCTCGCATTACAAGATGAAAGAAGTCTTCGAAATACGTCGTTGGATTTGACGCCCAAAATGACCCATCACGTTCGATACATTTAACAGGAAACCGGTAACGCGTTAGATTCCGACGATCACGTCAACAGCGATCTAATAGAATGGATCAGGATGGGCACGACGGTCGCTACGAACGCCCTCCTCGAAAGAAAGGGCGAGAAAATGGCGCTGGTCACCAATAAATACTTCAAAGATCTCCTCCTGATCGGAAACCAAGCTAGACCCAGCATATTTTCGTTGGTAAGTAACCCCCAAAAATCAGCTTAAATTAGAGCTCAAAATGTTTACCTTCCGTTTAGAACATCCAAAAACCGGAAGTCCTCTATTCGCGGGTAGTGGAAGTCGATTGCAGAATCATCCCGAAATTGGAGGGAAAATGCCAATTGGGAGGCATAGCTTCGAAATGGCGCACCATCAAAGGGACCACCGGCGAGGATTTCTACGTTACCGCTGAGGTACCGGTCGAGGAAGTGCGCGAAAGTTTATCTAAACTGAGGGAGGGTATCGATAGTATCGCCGTCGTTCTTGCCCATAGTTACGCTTTTCCGGATCACGAGAGGATCGTGGGGGAAATAGCAACAGAAATAGGTACGTCCTGGTTTAACAGCGCCTCCTTCAACGTAGCTAACCGTATTTTGCCGGTAAAATATGACGATGTTGATGACTAGCAGTTTCCAAAATACGAGTTCTGGACTTCGTAAAGATTATTCAATATTATAAGAGCGTTGCAAATTCTATAATTTCTTCATATCTGGATGTCATTGGACACCGAGAACTTGTATCTTGAAATCTCATGAGAAACCGTAATCTGTTTTAATTTTTAGAACTTCTTGAAGTTCCAGAATTCATAAGTGTCCTTCGAATGTACTAATCTTTTGGAAATTGGAGTTCGGGAATTAATCAACGGTTTGAGCTTGCTTTATGATAGTTATAGAATTTATCAGAAATTCTTAATCGCGCAAAACCAGAGTAGTTAGTAGTTTTCATAATTTGCTGTGGTTCTAGAATTAGCTAAAATTCTTGAATGTATCAAGGTTTAGGAGTTGCCATTCCGATTGAGATAATCTTTTGTAAAAACGTAATTCATTCATTCGTAATTTCCAGAAGTTGTTGTTGCCACATTCTGCTTCCACACTTTAAAGGAATGAATAAAGAAATAGGATAAGGGGAAAATTCTATAATTCTAAATTCAGTAGAACTGCTGGCAACTATTAGACTTAGGAATATTTTATTCATAGTTTGTTCAAGTTCTAGAATCAGTGAAAATCAAATAAAAATGAAAGTGGTCAAAATTGTCAGAATTCTAGAATTTGTTATCATACTTCGGAACTTATTGGAATTCTATAATTGGTATACTTCTGGAATTTGTGTTCGCGATTGTCCAAACTTTCCATGAGCAACATTACTGAATTATTTAATTTAATTATAATAGTCGGAATAAGCTAGATTGGATCGGTCCGCCGTCTCGATTTTGAAGATTCCTATTTTTGTGTATGTGTATCGCTTCATACGTATCAAGTTCTCGCGGTGAGTCAACCTGTCTTATCAATTTTAAATTTTAAATTTGTGTGTGGTGCCCCCTGTCTTGCAAATCGTTCGCGATACTTGACGAATCTATCCTACCATAACGCTAATGTGCCACATATTCATTAAATGGTGTAGCTATTGCGCGTCTCGACTGCCCTATATACGTTTTATCGCATTCATTACAATCAATTTTATAGATATATCCAGCGTTGTTCCAAAACTGTTTTGTCTTTAAGGTTACTTAAGAGATTCTTCAAGGTGTTCTTAGATGTTTTAAACCTTTGTTTAAGAGCGCAATTTCGGCATTAGAAAACGTCTCAGACGATTGATTACATATTAGTGGTGTATTTTCAACTTCATTGACGTGCTTACTACTTTACTTCGTTTGGGCAAAACTGTCTGAATTTCTTATTTCGATTATACATTTTTGTTTTTAACCTAAGTTGATAATGTTGTTTAACACGTGTTTTTGATAAATCACACCACTTCTTTGGAAACTGTTTTCACCTAAGTTACGGGTTATTTTCAAATGTAAAGTGTATAACTCTGATTCTAATTGACTTATTATCTCTTATCTTTACAAACACCTTTTCGCGCAGTTTATGACACTTTCGGATTGCTTAGAATTTTTTGAAGTATTACCTTTTATAGACTTTGGAAAAACATGATTTTTCCTGCAAAGTTTAAGAAATTAGCTATCTGCTGAATCTTCTAAAGCTTTTGTTGTATCTCTTATATTTACGAAGATATTTGATATATAAGAAAATGACAGTTTTCTGTCTTTTTTAATAACTTCTGACTGGTTTGACATTTTGAACTTTTCAAAACAGATTTTATATCAGTATATAAAGCTGCAAAACATATCCCATTTAACTAAACCGCCATATTAAATAATAAGACAGTTACCCTTGCAATCCCACTCGATCTGGGACGCAGGGTTCAACATCGCTGAACTTCTCATCATACAATTATCTAATCGAATACCGTGGCACGTGCTACGCTAGCAACGCAGGAAGCATCTTAAAAAACCGTCAATTACCGAATGAATCGCTATTTCTGAAATTCTATTCATGCAAACTATATATCCACACTAAAACTCGCGGTCACGCGTTTCTACCTATAGGGGATGAAAATTTTATTTCGGGAAGGGATACCCGCGTCATCTCAGTCCACTTCACGCTGACGTACTTATTTCTTTTCCGAAAAACTTCCTATTTACTAAATACGCATGCAAGAGCCAAAAACTTCGTCCCATAATAGATCAAAAAGTCTGGAATGACTGATAGGACCAACATCTTTGTTTAGAAGATGCGTATTTTTACGTATGTGTATCGCTTTGTACGCATCTAGTTCTCGCGGCCAATTTACACGTTTTATCCATTTTAAATTCTCGATTTTAATATCGTGCGTTGTGCCCTAACGAAAGTTTAAAAATCACGATTTATTCGACAAGAGACCGTTTTGAAAATGTTGTGTGCGAAAACGTGCACATCTGTCACGCGCGATTTAATTACATAATCTGTGTAATGAGGAGTTTACCGACCACGTGCTATAGTCTCGATGATAATAACGATAAACGCCACCATCTTCAGGTTTCAGGCACATATCCCTCTCGCACGAAGTTACGCCGATGGTAAGGATCGTTCCGAGAGGATTTACGGCTTGTGCCGACGCCTATCTCACGCCGCACGTTAAACGATACGTCCAGGGATTCTCGAGCGGTTTCAAGGATAATTTGAAGGGTTGCAGGGTACTCTTCATGCAAAGCGACGGCGGTTTAACGCCGATGGATAATTTTAACGGTGCCAGGGCGATCTTATCCGGACCGGCCGGCGGTGTCGTAGGGTAATTTAATTTCTTCCCCCGAAATTTACCCGGTTCATATCCCGACGTGCATTATAGCTACGCCGTCACCACGTGGCAAAAAGAAACGGATTTGCCTGTCATCGGCTTCGACATGGGGGCACGTCGACGGACGTTTCGAGATTCGCCGGGAAGTACGAGCACGTTTACGAGAGCACGACGGCCGGCGTCACCATTCAAGCGCCCCAATTGGACGTGAATACCGTAGCGGCCGGAGGTGGAAGTATGCTGTTCTTCAGGTAGGTTATAGTTTGTGTGATTAGTTCCAATATGGACGATTTTGATAAATTTAGGAACGACTGGGCATTGCTGCCGGTATGTTGGCGAACAAGTATAATTCAAATTACAGTAGTACTCATCGTTTCTCGACTATACTTTACCTTCTATTTTAATTACTAAACCCCTGAAACTCCAAGAGGGTTAATAAGGAAACCGTCGCTATCACCATTGAATGAGCCGCCTCCAAACTATTTGCGACATACGTTTTTGACGTAAGTTGATTACAGTCAATCTTCCAGGGTTTTCCGCGGTCTAGTTATTACTATAATAATCTAAATTCCGTGAGCGTTACAAGTTACAAGTCATAAATCTAGTCATTATCAATGTAAATTAATGTAATTGGCAGGGGTCAATCTTCCTGAACTTTATTCTTCTCGTCCTTCTGCTCCTTTTATTACCTGCATTCTTCTACGTCTCTTTTTCTGCATACTTCTGCTTTAGACACTTATATGTTGCTGTATTATCTTCTTTCCCTTATTCTCCACTTCGTATCCTTTTTCATCCCTTTTCTCTCTCTCTGTCATTTCGTCTTTGTTGTATTGCTTGCTTTATTCTACCAAATTCGCTAATTTATTTCTTTACTAATTTTTGTCTTCTTTCTCGTTCTTGTCTTTGTTTTATCTTGAACATCTTTCCACGTCTCGTTCTGCACTTTCTTGTTTTACACACAAATATATATTCTTGTAACCTTCTTCACGTTTTTCTCTACATGATATTCATTTTTATCATGTTTCCATTATTCCCTATTTATGTCTGCAACTAATTCGACATGCTCTTTGTTTTCTTTTTCCGTCGTTCACTCCGTTTCATTCGTGTCTCTCCATATCTTGTTCTTCACGTTTTAGTCTTATACGCCACTGATGCCTTTCTACCTTATTGTACGTTTTGGTCTCTTTTCCTAGCGTTTCTTCTATTTTTTCCTCTTTGTTGTCGTGTTTGTTTTATTCTATATTAAATTCGTCATATCGCTTTCTTCTTTATTGTTTGTTCTGTCTCTTCTATTATATACGTACTCCTTCGTTTCTTTCTCTATATATTTCCGTTTGAAACATTCATATTTTTTCCTATTATCCTCTTCCTGTTCATTTCATATCAATTTTCATGGTGTGTCGCTTATTTTCGTGTTGATTTTGTTGTCTCGTTTATTCTATTCTACATATAATTCGTCTATTCTTTTTACTGAGTACGAGTAACGTCCTTCTCTTCGTTTTATCCTAAACATCTTTCTACGTCTCATTCTGCATTCTTTTTTTGTTTTACATATCAATATTTTATCATCTTCCTTGCCTTCTTCTCTATTTGATATTAATTTTTATCACGTTTCTCTTATTCTCTATTTATATTTATTGTGTCGTTTGTTTTACTCTGCAAGTAAGCCAAAACGCTTTTTGTCTTCTATCTCGCTGTTCATTTCGTTTCATTCCTATTTCTCATTGTCTTGTTCTTCATGTTTTAGTCTTATACACCACTGTTTTTCTTTATCGTATTTTTGCTTCATTTACCATTTTCGTCCATTTTCATAGCGTTTCCTTTTTCATTTATTGTCGCCTTTGTTTTATTCTACATCTAATTTGTCACATCCTTTTCTATTTATTTTTCCTTCTCGTTCTTTCTCGCTGTCTTTCGATCTTTTCTACTTCTTGGTCCTTGTATTCTTCTTTGTCTTTTTTGTCTTCTGTTTCATCTACTACTTCTATTTTTTTTTTTACTTTGTTAACGATTCCTGATAACTCGATATTGTAGAGCGAAGCAGGTGCAGGTTCTAGGATCCTATTAGGACATAAAACTACCTCAGGCTCACTCATATCTTCATTCTTTTCCAACCCATCTCACCGAGAAGAAATCATATCTTAAATCGCATTCCCATCCAGCATCTTTTTTTCTTTTTACGTCTCCATTTAGTGTTCAACCCGTTTTGCCAACTTTAAATGGGGCGACAACGAAGATTTTATAGATTAAGTAGACCTTTCCACCTATTTCTTCTATAAAAATTTCATTCTAGATCGGGTATGTTCGTCGTGGGCCCCGAATCGGCGGGTGCACATCCGGGACCAGTCTGCTACATGAAGCAAGGCCCATTAACAGTTACCGATGCCAATTTAGCCCTGGGTCGCTTATTACCCGAATATTTCCCGAAAATTTTCGGCCCGAACGAAGACTCCCCGCTAGATAAGACTTCAACCCTGCGGGAATTCGAAACTTTAACCGAGGACATAAACCGATTCTTATCGACGCAATCCGACGGGAAAGAAAATCGAATGAGCTTGGAAGAGGTGGCGATGGGATTCGTGAGGGTGGCCAACGAAGCGATGTGCAGACCGATAAGGGCGTTGACGCAAGCCAAGGGATACGACACCGCACGACATGCCTTGGCCTGTTTCGGCGGTGCCGGAGGTCAACACGCTTGCGCTATAGCGAGGTCTTTAGGAATGACAACCGTCTTTGTTCATAAATACGCAGGTAAGAAAACGTTCGCGACTGAAAATAAATTAGTAGCAGCGGTGTCAAGTTTATAAACGAAATTTGAATTAATGAAACGTTCTTCCTCGTTAAAAAGGGGCAGCTTTTGAAAATGAAAAATGAAAAATGAAATTTTCAGGGGAAAGTAAGCTTTTAAGCAAGAGAAATGTGTTCATTGATAAACTACAAACAAAAACAAAGATTTTTATAAACAGTTTCTTTGAAGACTGGTGCGACCAGTTCCTTTGATGGCTGGTGTAACTAGTTCACATGAAGGCTGGTGTCATCAGTTCCTTTGAAGGCTAGTTTGATCAATTCCTTTGAAGACTGGTGTAATCAGTTTTTTTGCAAGTAGGTATAACCAGTGCGTTTGAAGGCTGGTGTAAGCAGTTCGTTTATAGGCGGGTCTATTGAGATCCGTTGAGGGTTGGTTAAACCAGTTTCTTTTGATGGCTGGTGTAATTAGTTCCCATGAAGGCTGGTGTCACCTGTTCCTTTGAAGGCTAGTTTAATCAATTCCTTCGAAAACTGGTGTAACCAGTTTCTTTGCAAATAGGTATAACCAGTGCGTTTGAAAGCTGGTGTAAGCGGTTCCTTTATAGGCAGGTCTATTGAGATCCGTTGAGGGCTGGTTAAACCAGTTTCGTTTGAAGGCTGGTGTAATCAGTTCCCATGAAGGCTGGTGTCACCTGTTCCTTTGAAGGCTAGTTTAATCAATTCCTTCGAAAACTGGTGTAACCAGTTTCTTTGCAAGTAGGTATAACCAGTGCGTTTGAAGGCTGGTGCAACCAGTTCCTTTATTTAGATATTAAAAGACATCAAATCAAATTAAATCAGTGCTGTTTCTTTTCCAGGAATTTTATCAGCCTACGGCATGGCCTTGGCAGACGTCGTCCACGAAGCCCAAGAACCGGCCGCAAAAACATACGTCTCCGAAAATTTCGACTATTTCAGCGATAGATTGGACGCGTTAGGAACCCAATGCGTCCGAGAATTGAAGAAACAAGGCTTCGACGATGACACCATCCAACTCGATCGTTACCTTCATCTCAGATACGACGGCACCGACTGCGCTTTGATGTGTAATCCCATCCGATCGAATTCCGGCACCAAACACGGTGACTTCCTCGAATCCTTCATCGTACGTTACCGGACCGAATTCGGATTCACCATAGAAGGTCGCGACGTCATCGTGGACGATATTCGGGTGAGAGGAATCGGGAAGAGTTCGATCGAGGAGGACGCGGAACGCGTCGCCGGTTCCGATGAGCCCGAAAGTGAGAAAATCGTCCGGGTTTATTTCGAAGGCGGTTATTACGAGAGCGGCGTTTATTTGCTGGAGAAATTATCGCGCGGGAACGTCGTTAACGGCCCCGCGATAATCATGGATAAGTTGAGCACGATTCTCGTCGAACCGGATTGTACAGCGATGGTAACGAGATGTGGGGATGTGAAGATTACGATCGGTTCGGGGAAAATCAAAGAGATCGGACCGGAATTGGATTCGATCCAGTTGAGCATCTTTAGTCATAGGTTTATGAGCATTGCCGAGCAAATGGGAAGGTGAGAGAAGGTTTATTTTTCTTATGGCAACATTTACGAGTAAAGATTGTACAATTGTACCATTCAACTATTCATTCGTCAAAAATCGTCTCGGTTTCTCAATTTTTTTCGTTTCATTAAATACTTTTCACTTTTTCTAACATACCGAGTATACAAGGTTGCAAAAAGTATAGAAAAATATATAATAAGTCTATTTGTTCCCAAAAATTGTGTATGTTCCACATAGAAATATTTTTATCTCAAACATCTTATATTTCTGATACTTCTTCTTGCAAATTCCAACAAATATCTGCTAAAAGAGCATCCAACTTATTCCTACTATACCAATGTTCGAGTCTTGTCACTACTTAGAAGAAATTTCATCAAGCTGAAACGATATCTGATGGATAAAAGGTTGAAATATTCGGAAAAATGTGTTTCTTGGGTCTTTTTGTACAATCTTTGCTGGTAAATATCTCCAAAATCCCATTATAGAATGCACTCTAATTTTACAGTTTTCAGTACGTATGTATTATAATGACAATAAATAATTTCAAGAGCAAATCATATCTCACGGAATGTGTCGAATTTAATACGAGCAAAATGTTAAAAAAATGAATTTCAAAAAATATTACAATACCTACTATTACTGTAGTATGCGAATGCAATGTTGCCAAATGAATGTCTTTTTTTGATGTCGCAGCGTGTACCTTTTTCCTCAATTTATACACACCCTGTATAATGATAGTTAAAATATTAAATTTCATCCAGAATACTCCAACGCACATCGATCTCAACCAACATCAAGGAACGTTTGGATTTCTCGTGCGCCCTTTTCGGTGCCGATGGCGGTCTAGTCTCCAATGCGCCTCACATTCCAGTACATTTGGGCGCGATGCAAGAAGCCGTCCAGTACCAGATGAAGACCAGGAAGCGTTTCAACGAAGGAGACGTGATTTTATCCAATCATCCGGCGGCCGGTGGATCCCATCTTCCCGATTTTACGGTTATTACGCCCGTCTTCTATAAGTAAGCATTATTTTACCTTTTGTTTTTCTGAGCGATCCTTACCAGAAAGAGCCCAGGTTTACATACGTAAAAATCTGAAATTACTTCAATACCGGGCCTTCAAATTAGTTTGCGGGTCACGTGACCAAATAATACACGGAAGCAAGATTGCATCGTTGCCTCAACTGTTTTAGTAAAACAAAAATTCATTGTAATTTCATTCATAACTAACGCGACCATTTATTTTTTTATCAGAGCCGGAC
This sequence comes from Chrysina gloriosa, assembly GCA_038088585.1. Classification (NCBI taxonomy): domain Eukaryota; kingdom Metazoa; phylum Arthropoda; class Insecta; order Coleoptera; family Scarabaeidae; genus Chrysina; species Chrysina gloriosa. Next base: position 78,638,536 of record CM076088.1, on the reverse strand, counting down.
GCCTAAAGAATTTTGTAAACAAATACTTATTAGTATTGTACGACTCTTTATTACAAAAACGAGGAAATGATAACACTTTATACTACACTAATAATAAGCAGAGGGGTAGAATTAATGTAACGGCCAGTCACTTGTCTTATATTTATCGGCGGAGCATATTCGTTTCAAAATATCGAATCTAGTTTGCTGGTAAGAATGCAGTTGATCAACATGGTTTGTTGATGTTGGTCTTGCCAATCAAAATTGCTTTCAAAATTGTAATCATACTACATCAATACGACTTTTTGAACGATTCCCGTATATCAACATTCCAATGTCAGTTCCAAACGCGGCCACCGGAGATTCTAAGTGGCTCCACTGGAGGGCAGAGATGCCTGAGCGGTGGACCGGTAACCGCTCATCTCTCCCTACTTGCCCAGGTTTTGCACTGAACTGGCACCACTGTTCTAAGTATTCTTTACTTATTTGATAAAATTCAGCCTCCGCAGTTCTTACATTCCGCTCACGAGCAGCGTCAGTTTCTTTACCAGTAGATTACGGACGGTGTGGGGAAGGAAAGGAAAAATCGACAGATAAATACGTTTTGTCCCTTGATTTTTAACACGGCTTAATGAAAGGTCACTACCCGTGCATACATAAAATTTAACCATAATTCGGAGCTGGGATCTTCGAAAAATGATTTTAAATTATTTAGGCATTTATCGATGCTCAGAAAATAGTTTTTCAAGGGCTGAAGCATTTTCAAAACTCTTTCAAGCCTCGATACCAACGTAAGCCAACTTGTTTTGCTGTAGCGCTACAGTTTTTGATACTCTGTATCAGTGGGATTACAGAATTATTTCAGAGCTTCCACTCAAACGCTGTAGATGTAGAAAAATGAATAAATGTTCACAATGATGCATTCGAAATCAACAGGGAGACAATCCGCGGCTGTTTTGTTCGCGTTTTGAACTGTGTGGACCCCACGTCCAATCTCAATGAGATGTGTTCAAGAGTGATAGATTCAATTTTCCTTCAAAAGTGCAGTTGGTATTGTCGCCACAAAGTGCTACAATTTTCTTATTTAAATCATTGCTTCCTTCAAATAATAGACAATTATATCCGATGTTTCTCCTGGCTGATGTGGAAACTATAGAATGTTGATTTTCAGGCCTTCGTATGGCAAAAAATAGCGGATCAAAACAGGGAATAATTTTATCGAGCCATGGTTTGAAGCATCCGATAATAAAGTGATGCCAACCGATGGGTTATGCAACCAATTTGACAGACGTGTTTGCAAATAACCTTGAACTCACCGATGAAAATTATAATATATAAATAAAATTTTTATTGCGCTTACTACACACTTGTCTTTCAAAATCGGGCACGTGTGTAACCAGGCAATTACAAATGACATAATTTAACTAGATTAAATCTGGAGTAAATGTGTAAAACCGCATAAAAAAACTGTGTAGATTAAAAGTTTTATTTCAGAATTAAAGTTTTGCATATGACTATAACATACTTTTACAAAGTTAGACTCTTATTCTTAAAAACTAAATTAGTCCTCTTATAATATACAAACATAACGCAAAAACTCTTTACAAATATATTACTGCACATTGTATGCTGAAAAATCTATATCAAATTTTCTAAAATTTCTTCGACCTGACAAGCCGAGTTTCGGTAAGGTCAAAATGATATCGGATCGAGGTACAAAGAATTTTCTTCGCCCGCCCATGTAAAAGTTGATGCTTGAGGATTTAAAGAGGGTATTTTTTTAGCAAACTTTACTTCTAATAATTTATCCTCTGCCGACACTACTGAGCCAACATAATATTTTAAAATTTTCTTTACCCGCAAATGTCACCATTATTATCCAATCGTCTGGTATAATATGTTCTATCCACACATTTTTCTTAAATCTTCTTATCCTCTCATTTCCGCTTCAACATCATCATCATCGTCTTCATAAACTGGGTCCGACAGTTCGCTTTCACTGTTACCATTTTCGGTTAAATTCTTCGCGGTTGAATCTTCTACACAAACAATTACCTCCGCACCTTTTCCTATTCTCTTTTTGGCTTTCTTTGGTTCTGAATATGCTTGTTTTACAGTCTCCAACAATAATTCCTAGAAAGTGCAGTTTCTGTTACTTGGTGTGCTTGAAGATGTTCCAGGCTGGTTATTTTCATGATTATTTACTGTACGATCTGGTAAGTTACTGTTTTCATTTTCTAACACGGAATTATTCTCAGCCTTATATTGCTCCCATCTTTTATAAGCTAGAGGGTCATACTGTTCCTTTTTAATGACATTTGAGTCATATGGAAAAATCCCTCCTTTTTTTTTTTAAACCATTGAAGATAACTTCGGATGATATTTGCGATCACACTTGTCCTACCAGTTGACCAAGCTTTCTCTTTGGAATTCTTCGCTCCTCATTGTGCCTTTGCCATTTCGATAATGCTACTCCTTAAAATAGGAAACAAAAAGATCAGATTCCATCCATCCATTTTCTTGTTGCGGCGTATCTTGTACCTGAATATGCTTGTGGCGCTTACTGCCATTGGCAGAGATGTATTTTCTCTATCACTTCCTCCCGTAGTTCTGGAAGATGGCGTTTTCCTTTGTCCACGATTCTTGTTCTTGAAGGGTCCAACGAAAAATTTGTTTCATTACGGTTCCACACCTGACGCGGTTTATTTTCTAGTTGGCGTTCACTTAATTGTCCTTTCAAAAGTTGAAAATATTGGTCAATAATAAATGGATCTAAACATTTCTTGCGTGCGATTTCTACAGACTGCGGTTTCATTATTGACAATTTATATGCCCTAGCAAATCTTAAGAACCAGTCGTCTCCAGGACGGTTATTTTTAAAGGGAGTTTTCAATTTGTTTACAGTGTCTTCAACAATATTCGGAATTTCATGTCTAGTTAACCCCCAGCCCCATTTTTCTAAAGTGATCATGCTTTCAGCTAGTTTTGCCTCATCTTCTGGAGGAATTGCGATGTTTCTACCCATACTTTTACTTTTCGTACCCCTCATTCTTCGCCTATGGTAGCTTAAAGTCATTTGAGGGATGTTGTACTTTTGAGATGCTTTATATTGAGTGATTATTCCTCTTGGAATTTCATCAAAAGTTAGTCTTAAAGAATCTTTAGGGTATGAGGGTGCTTTCGCAGATCTTCTCTGGTATACTCGAACCATCTTATTGATTAAATAGATCTGAAGAGAAAACAAGATTATGTGTGCAGTTCACACGCAGTAGAAGTGAAACCTTCAGAAAAGTAAACTGCAAGAGAATGAGACGAATGCAGTATCAGGAGTGGGATAATTGTAGGGTATACCTATTTATTATAATATTTGTACCAAAGCTTTGTAATACGCAGGCGCGCACACACGTACTAATACACGCACACACATAAACACAGAACACTTTGACCAAAGCAAGTAGTGATGGGAAAAAGCGACTACAGCGGATTACAAAAACTATCACCAACTATTATTTTAAAACTGGCAACACGTATCAAATGCTCACTGACTATGCCACTATTAAAATGATATAAGATCCCAGCAACCACCTCAGGAGGGAAGTATAAATTTGTTGGACTCCTTTTCAGTACATGTCTTTACTATATATACGTTTATTATGAAAATAATGACCACCTACATACTTACCCCAAAATACACACTTACCCCCAAATACACACTTACACCACTTCACCTTATGTCTTTTTTACCTAACTTTTCTACTTCTTTCCATTAAGAGAAATGAAGTTACCGATTTTCTTCGTCGCGAGTCGAGGACATCACGCCGATATCGGTGGCACAACCCCGGGTTCGATGCCTCCCCATTCCACCAGTTTAGACCAAGAAGGAGCCGCTTTCAAGAGTTTTCTCCTAGTGGACAAAGGGAGATTTCGCGAAGAAGATATTACCGCCGAAATCAACAGGGCCGGCGGTCGAAATTTAAGTGATAACATTTCGGATCTTCGAGCTCAAGTGGCGGCCAATCAGAAGGGTATCCAGTTGGTGTGCGAGCTTATCGACCAATACGGTTTGGGCGTCGTTCAAGCTTACATGGGCCATATACAGAGCAACGCGGAAATCGCCGTTCGCGATATGTTGAAGGAGGTGGCCGAAGATGCGTTGGAAAGAACTGCGAGAACTGTTTTGGAAGCTGATGATCGGATGGATGACGGGTCGTTGATTAAGTTGAAGGTGACGTTGAATGGGATGGACGGGTCGGCTATATGCGATTTTAGGTAAGTTGGAATTGTGCCGAATATATTTAAAAATTGAGTGGAAGGAGAAATTTTGAGGTGTTCCTACACGAGATGATTAGCTTTAGGAATGGCCTAGGGAATTCTGCAGTTTAGATTGCACGCTAATGGAATGATAGCAATTTGTTGGGCTCCAAAAGAGATAAATTTTGGTTGCATGGAAGGCGGTCTCAGGACACTTATTGTTTTGAAAAAGTTCAGTTGAGCCAATGTGAGCTTACTGACTATACTTTTGCCAGATTACTGTTATTTGTTTCTTTAGTACAAGAAGGCCCAAATATTTGTAAAGAAGAACAAAAAGATATTGTTGTGGGTTGTACCTACCACGTTTTAGGCCAGATTTATTATTTGACCCAAAAAGAATCATATGTCATTACAGGCTAATTGCAGAGCTTTCTTGCAAAGGTACCTAACAAATATACCTCAATTATTACGTTGTTCTGTTGGAAATTACTTGGATTATTTTCATCAAGCAAAGTAATCTAACAACGAAATCTTTAATAGATTCAGAGTCCGTTGTGCCATCTCTCGTTTAGAGGCTATACTTAATTAAAACATCAATGGTATTTCAGGCGTCTTCAACTATTAGAAGTTATCGTTATAAGAATTGAAAAAAGATCTCGCTTATCTTCAACAGTGTAAATCGGAATCTTTCAGCGTTGGTCGGTTTCTCAGTTAATAGAGATCTTCAGTAGTTGCTTGATTTCCCAGCTGAAGATCGTCCATCTTCGGATAGATGGCGACGTAATATAATCATATTTACATACAGAAACGCTTTTTAAAATACGAGGGCAGGTCAATATATTATGTAATTTCGTTTTTCCCAACAGAGGACTTCATTGTATTTTTCACCGCCAACTTCATACTTAATATGTTTTGACAGTTGATATAACAAGGCTTGTTAGAGATGGGATAAGTGTCTGAATGCACACGGTGAATATGTCGAAAAGTCGGGAAGTTACTTTGATTATGATTGCCTCTATCTAGGCTTGCGATTTATTTATTTACTTACCCTCGTATTATCCGAGCTATCTATTATTATTACTACCCGACTGTGCTTAGCGATTGGCGAAAATTGAAGCTAAGTGGTACAAGGACCGTATTTAGAACTTTCATAATTTGTTATCTTCACCCCCCTCTGCTTTCCTTTTCACTTTTGTGTCTTGTAGTCTACTCCAATTATTGTTATTCACCAGAAAGTAATCAATGATTGCCTTTTCATTCCTATTCTTAGATAGTCTTGTGTATTTGTTTAAATTTTGTATTTGTTATAACTAGTTTGTTTTCTATGCCCAATTCAATTATTCTTTCACCATTTTTGTTTCGACGCTTCACCCCCTTTTCCCATCTTCTACACTTCTGTTATTGTTTCCGACTCTGCCATTTAGATCACTCATTATTATTATGTCTTTCTCTTCTTTCTTTGCGTCCTTATTTACCCTATATTGCGTTGTTATTGACCGTGTTTCTTCACCTGTTGGTTTTACTTTAACTGTTGAAAGTCTCTTATGTACCAAATTTTCCTCTATATCATTCTTAAGTCTATTAGGGGTCATTATTAGCCTTGCTCCTGCAATCGCCCGTTCTTTGGGTTCCTGTGTAGTACATCCAATATCCCTTGTGTACTCTTTTCAAACCTTTTCCTTTCTCTTTTGTTTCTGTAATCCCTAGAATTTCCATATTTTGTTTGATCATCTCCTAGACTAGTTCTTCTTTCCCCAGGCTACCTTTTATGTTTCATATATTATAGGGTTTCTTTTATATTTTGTTTCACCCATTTCTTCTCCCATATCCTTATGCCTTGCTTTGGTCGTCACCGCTGTCCCTCATGTTTTGTCAGGAAGTTACTTTGATTATCATTACCTCTATTCACTTTTGCGACTTATCCACGTACTATCCGAATCATTTTCCGTGGCGCTGAGCCACATATATAGGTATTACTAGCCTCCTGCGTGTAGTGTTGGGCCGAAATAGAAATCGAAATAGAGGTACTTGGAACGTTCCAAAGTCACAACAGGTTGGAAGCAATTAGCCTGAATATGTGCAAACTCAGTTGTTGTGTTATGATCAGATCCTGGAAAATTTGGGGGAGATTGACTCCTTTCAATTTCGTCAGCAACGTACGTCACAAGCGCTCGACGAATCACGGCAACGTGCCTGCACGTCAACCATTCCCGTATTGGTTTGGAGGCGGACCGTACATCAATGGTAGGCATGGTTTTCTAAACGAAACAATTGGCCTGAATACGTCCGCTATCATAACAGGCGTGGTAAATATGTGGAAACTCAGTTGTTGTGTTATGATCAGGTCCTGGAAAGTTTGGGGGAGGTTGACTCCTATCAATTTCGTCAGCAACGTACGTCACAAGCGCTCGAATAATGATTGCAACGCGCCTGCACGTCAACCATTTCCGTATTGGTTTGGAGGCGGACGGTACATCAATGGTAGGGATGGTTTTCTAATCAATCTAACTAGTTTTTACGTGATCTAATTATGACACTAAAATCGATTATTGCTTTGATTTCGTTATCATCAAGTCCAACATGGTTTTAATTTAATTTTGCCATATAGCTTTTGCAATTTCTACAAAGAAGGACTTCTGTTGATTTTACGCCAACAACAGGAGATACTACATCTACATATACATACATACGTATGTACCACAGTAATCAATAGCGCAATTCGTATGTATCCATGCACCCAGTTACTGTTTCATCATTTCTCCTTCGTACGCACGATAAATACCGCAAACGTAAGTTATACACTCGCAATCTAATAGACCGTATATTTTTGCAGCGGCAGCGGCCCGGAAGTATGGGGTAATTGCAATGCACCAAAAGCAATAACTCTCTCCGCACTCATATATTGCCTTAGGTGCATGGTCGGCCACGACGTGCCTTTAAATCAGGTAATATGAGCGAGCGCTCGCGATTCCCTCTTTAAAATTTATGCAGTCGGTAGTCGCCTACAAAAATTTAAGGTTTTGTTTTTGATGTATGCGCCTTCAGAACTTGATATGCGTTTCGATAGCGTATTGCTACTTACATCTTATGTAGGTAGTAGTAACGTGTCCTCGTTTCGTCCTCGCATTTGGGGAATTTTAGGGAAATTCCTATGAAAATCGTCCTTGTATCGCTTTCGGGTTTGTCATTATTACCAATTACATAAAATTAATGTAATGTCTACTTTAGAACATATTAATTTTTTTCTGAAATTTCAAAGGGGTACCCCTGGGAATTTCGAAGAAAATCGAAATGTTCGGAAGTGTGACTTATTACACATCAAATTAAAGCTCTTGTCGTGTAAAATAGGGATAAAATAATTTCGGGTACGAGGGACGGTTCATTGAGGAAATATTCAATGAGAAAGTGAAAAGCGGTTCTCGACGAATCGCTCTGGTACGCTCTAACACCCAAGCGAAGCAAATTTAACGAGTTTTGACGTCAAAATCGTATTCTACACGTTCGAAAACATCTGTACACGGAATTTCGTCTAATTTAGAACATATTAATTTTTTCTGAAATTTTAAAGGGGTACCCCTTGGAATTTTGAAGAAAATCGAAATGGTCGAAAGTTCGACTTATTACACATCAAATTAAAGCTCTTCTCGTGCAAATCAGGGTTAAAATAATTTCGGGTACGAGAGACGGTTAATTCAGGAAATATTCAATGAGAAAGTGAAAAGAGGTTTTCGACGAATCGCTCTGGTACGCTCTAACACACAAACGAAGCAAATTTCACGAGTTTTGATGTCAAATTCGTGTTCTACACGTTCGAAAACATCTGTACACGGATTTTGGTCTGATTTAGAACAAATTAATTTTTTCTGAAATTGCAAAGGGGTACCCCTTGGAATTTCGAAGAAAATCGAAATGGTCGGAAGTCCCACTTATTACACATCAAATTAAATCGCTTCCCGTGCAGATTAGGGATAAAATAATTTCGGGTACGAGAGACGGTTCATTCAGGAAATATTCAATGAGAAAGTGAAAAGCGGTTCTCGACGAATCGCTCTGGTACGCTCTAACACCCAAACGCCTAATTTAGAACATATTAATTTTTGTTTTGATTCTCAAAATTCACGCGATTTCTTTCTCTTTTCCCCACCGATTCGCTAGGGCTGTCTGGCTCCGATCGACATCATCATCCCGAAGGGGTCGATTCTGGATCCGAGCGATAACGCCGCGGTGGTCGGCGGAAACGTCCTTACATCGCAGCGCATTGTGGACGTCGTTCTGAAAGCGTTCCGAAGTTGCGCCGCCTCCCAGGGTTGCATGAACAACGTCACGTTCGGCAGCGAGGCCTGGGGCTGTTACGAGACCGTCGCCGGCGGAAGCGGAGCGGTGAGTCCAACGCCTCTTTCCTTCCCCTCGTTTAGACCAGCGTTTCTCGACGGGGACGATATCGCCCCCATGTGGGCGTTTTTCCACGTTAGGGGGATTAGTAACGATATATAAATTTATATTTAATAAACTAATAAACCAAACAATTTTTTTTCGAAGTGAAGGGGGAGAGACTACGTAACGGTTTTATTGAAGGGGGTGATGATTCGTTAGACGTTGAGAAACACTGGTTTAAACCAAAGAAATCTCCTCGCAATTCCAGGGACCGACTTGGCACGGTTGCTCGGGCGTCCACACCCACATGACCAATACGCGAATAACGGACATCGAGATACTGGAGAGGCGATATCCGGTCCACGTGCGGAAGTTTATGCTGCGAGAAGGTACCGGCGGTGCAGGAATGTTCAGAGGCGGCGACGGGGTGCTGAGGGAGCTGTATTTTAGGGCGCCGGTTACGTTATCGGTTCTGACCGAGAGGCGAGTTTTGGAACCGTACGGATTGGAAGGTTGGTATCGCTTTATGTGTTAGGAAATGCTAAATTATTATTACTTTCTCTTTTTTTTTGGGCGGGTTTACTTGGCTGGTCGACAGACCAGTGGTTCTTTTCGAATGGTAATGGTGAATTACCAAATTATGTCGGCAAGTCGGCTAATTTAATACTCAATACCTATAATAATTATAATAATTATAATCGAAGAAAAAGGAAAACATATGGATGTGGAAATCAACCGAAGAATAGACTTTACTCGACGAGGGACGAGGAAATTTGGGAAGATATTGAGCGAAATGGCGAAAATACAAGAAGGGGAAAATTAGGGAAAAGAGACACGAAGAGTCGAAAGATGGTTGAGGACGGAAAAACATGGAACGATGGCCAATGTGGTATTCGCCCAAAATAAGATAAGACAAAAAGGCAATCAAAGACGATGTACCGAAGATGAGGATAAACAGAATTAAAATGGGAGAACTCGACGAAAACGCAAGAAAAATAACAAAACAAATGAAAAAAGGATCCACAGAAGAAGATGGATGAGAAATCTGGAAAATCGAATTGAAAAGGTTAAGAAGATAAGATGAAATAGCACTTTAAGAAATAAGTGAAGAACGCGACAGACGATTATACATATATCAAGCATAAAGTAAGATGAAGAAAGTCGAAGTAAGCAAGAGAACTGAGAACGAGAAACGAAGAAATGCTAGAAATACTAGAAAAAGACGGAAAAATACGAGAAAAATCGAGGGAAAAATAGAAGATCGCGGAAAAGGCTAAAAGATATGAGAAATGAATACAATGTGAAATACATACAAAGTCAATAGAATATAAAGAAACGAAGGTAATGGAAACTCGTTATAAGCCAAAATTATAAAGACGAGGTTGAATGAATACGAATCAAAAATGAAAGGAAGAGTCATCACGTAATACGAAGAAGGCGAAAACTAACGGAAGCGTAAATGAAAGCAAAAGAAAATATGAAAAATCATAAGTAACGATGGATGACGTCCAAAATAATAAAGTCGAGGGGGGTTGGTACAGATAATAGATACCAATTTTTTATCTTTATCACGACGATTCGCGAAAACTCCATACATATTTCGACAATGATGTTTGTCATCTTGCGTGGAAGGAAAATAAAGAAAAGAAACGGAAAGATGGTGAACTCCGGTTGGCACAACTCATCAAAGGGCACCTCATTCATCATTCTCGAGTGTATATTATGAGATGCACAATAAATGATACAGAGACACGAAGCGTGCGAGGAAAGCGGGAAAAACGTGAACGAAGATGAGGAAAGTAGGTAAAAGATGTCAATAGTGAAAACACTGACAAAATTAAGAGAGTAGCAAGAATCAGAAACCAACATGCAGAAAACCACCTAGATGATGTTGGATATCATAATCGACCGAATAATGAGAGCAGACAAATAGGACAAGTTTCTATTCGAACTGAAAGGAAGGACTCAAAATAGGGAGGAATAGGCAAAGAAGAAGAAGGACGTGCAGAAGAACAAGAAGAAGAAGGGCACGAAGAAGGACAAGAAGAAGAGGGACGCATCGAAGAACACGAAGAATTATATGAAGAAGAATAAGAAGAAGGACACGAAGAGGAACAAGGACGCAACGAAGAATAAGAAGAAGGATACCAAGAAGAGCAAGAAGAACGCCAAGAAGAAGAACAAGAAGGACGAGAACAGAATGTAAATAAATAATAAGGTAGGTACAGAAAAAATTATTGACAATGACAAGATAAAAAGAATATGTAAACAAGTGAAACAAAGAATGCAAGACGATTTAGAGAGATCTTAGAGGTGATAGGAGGAGGAGGAATAGGGTGGAAGGGGAGAGCGGGGGAGGGGAGGGGGAAGAAAACAAGAAGAAATCGATGGTATCTTGAAGTAAAACACGAGGAGAAGTGGTAGTCAGCATTTTTTGGAAATGAATAAAATATATGTACTTCTTCCCGCTTGAGTCATACGAGCCATTAATCGTTGCTTTTTGTCAAGATCGGGAGTGTGTATATTCCGATCGTCTGCGAATAATTCCGATCTTGACAATTTTGGTTCGTATGAGCAATTGTAATTATCATACCGCTTTGGATGCGTTCGAATACATATTTTGACAACTAGGTTGTCATCTTCAGTGAAAAAATGCAATGGAAAAAACATAGTCGTAGACCCCGGTGTATATTGCGAGATTGTGTGTGGAAAACGATCAAATAGGACACGTGTTGCGCCAGCAACAAAGCTGACATTAATAATTTTATTCGGTAAGCTGCGTCGATTGCTTATATCAGTTTCTTCGATGGAGAAACAAGTGTCGCAGATTAGTTAGCTGAGTTATCGATATCGTTTGGCATCCATATCGCTGTTCCAGACTAGTCAATGCGAAAATTAAAATTTTAATTTTATTTCCAAATAAATATAGTATAGGCAGGGAAAGGTCAGAATATTTAGACTAACAAAAGAAGCCCTACAATTAGGTCTATAATCAATGTTGTGTATAATTCTGATTTCCCACTTGTATTATACAATATACGTCCAAGTTTTTCCTTTGACCCTAATTCCGATTTAATGTTTCATTGAAAGGTGGAAGCCCGGGAGCCAGAGGTCTTAATCTCCTAGTCAGATTCGACGGCAGGACGATAAATCTCGGCCCGAAAACGGCTGTCCGCGTGGAACCTGGGGTAAGTGACTCTCCGAATCGCTTAATCTCCACGCCGATGCATATTTAAGTAATTAATCACGACACAAAAGGCGTTTGGCGTTTGTCCTTCTCGAAAGTGCCGCTTTCTAAAATCTAAATCTCCGTACCGCCTAAATCGTTCGTTCGGATCGATGTACACTATCGTCCGTATTAGTTCGGACACTGAAGTAAATTTACAAAATTGTAGAATATTGACATTAAATTAAATTACAAAATGAAATTTATATAGTAATATTATAGTTATTAACACATATTTATAGCATACGACAAAAATAAGAATGATTCTCAACATATAATATTAAATTTCTTAAATGTTGTTTTCATCGAAAGAAATCCTCCTTTTGCACGAAGGATGGCACTAAAAATTCTAGACATCGGTTCCACCAATTTTTCAAGAACTGTATTTGTGGCATGTTGGTCCACTGGTCCTGTATAACATTCCATAAATGTGTCGTGGATGTAGGACACACATTTCGAATTCTCCTGTCGAGTTCATCCTACAACAGTTCAATTGGACCGATGTCAGGACTTTGCGATGGCCACGTCATTATTCCAAGAATATCATTTTGTCGTTGGTTATTTAACCCTTTGCCTGTCCTGTGCAGCATATGTGATACACAATATATGCAATTATGGCGTCTGTGTACCACATATGATACACAAACGTTAAAATCTTAGTGCTTCATGTCACTCTTTGGAATGTGTGAAATATATAATTTACATAGCTTATCTTTTGCGTTAAACGTGTTGATATGAACACATATTTGAAACCTTGTGCATCACATCTTATCAACAAAGTGTATGTACCGTAAAACTTTCAATTAATGTGTACAGTGTACACTCATGGAAACAAAGGCATTTGTTATTTATAGAACTATTCAGTTCGCTGAAAATTGTTTCCAAACGCTTTATTGATTTATTGATGATTTGTAAGAGAATACAATTATTACAAAATGGTACTAAAGTGAAATGTTAATCGACATTTTTAAATGTGAAAAGAAGAGCTAATTTTTATTTTCGTGGGACAGGCAAGACAGAAAGCTTTCTAACAGATTACACACCCTGTAAGCGCTTGTTTCGTTTCCGCCAAGGCCTTTTTACGATTATGTTCTTCGCTAATAAACCTCTTACGAACAGTTTTGTCGTGGCGTATTTCTTAGTTCATGAGTCTTACGAATGGGCTTTCCTATGTTTGCCTTTTCGGGTAGTTGAAGTAAATATGCGGTTAAGCATTTGGTAAACTGAGCCAGCTGCATTGTTTTATGGTCATAACACCCAACTGTCATACCAATGCATTCAAAAAATATTCGATGGAAGAAGGAGATACATGTTGAAACTCCATTATAAGAAATAAGACACATAAAGTGTAAAAAGTTTCAAAAATTTATTCTAGGTAAAAAACCACAATATTGTTCGCTATACTATAGGTTGATGAATGATTAAAGAAATACTTTTCTGTGCCATTTTGCACTTTCTTGATCTGCAATAGGAAATCATTTTATCTGGAGGATATATGCCACCTTTCATTCTGTTGCTATCTAGTACTGAAGTGGACTTTTTACTTTTTCGTCTTGGCGATTTTTTTTTGTTAGTTTCTCTCAAATAGATTCCATAGAAAGTTGAAATGATATATATATTGCTTTCCTATCTTGATACTTGATTATTCTAATTTTGTCTTTATTCATTGCTCCAATTAGTTGTCCTTTGTTTAGTTTCTTTACTTTTATTTCATTTTCAAATATATCCTGACATCTCGCACAATTAGAACAACTTTATTCCATATTTATGGGCCATGCCAGGGTTGTATTGGCGATAGATCAGTCTTCCTCTGTGAGAGATCATTATTTCGTCAACAGACATTTCTTCTCGAGGAGTATAAACTTCTAGAAATTTTGAAACTAGGAGCTTGATGAAATTTACTACTTTATGCAATCTATCACCAAGTATAACTGCTTCGTTATTGCAAACATGCCAGCCTTTTAGTATCAAAGGAAATCTGTTATAGCTCATTCCAATTTGGTGAAACATGGGATGGTAAAACAAATTGTCTCGTCGTCCGTAGTGTTCTATGTTTCGATAATGAATAAATCCAGTTACTAAAAGTACTCCCAAAAATTATCTCAATTCGGGGCAACTAACATTGACCCACTTGTTCATTCTAGAGCATAACGGTTTGTATCTTCTACTATTACGTTAATGATTTCTTAATTAACAAATTGTTGGAATAAGTTAAGAGGTACTGCATTTCCATTCACACCCACAATCCAGAATTGCCAGTAAAATTTAATTTCACCCTTTGCTGATAAGTTCGTACTCCATTGAATAAGAGGAGACGATGTAGATGGTGTCACCGATAAATGATGGTCTTGAACATCGTCTTCCTCGGAAGATGTATATAAACTTGATGCGAAATCAGATTAAGAGAGAATGTGTTCGTCACTTGAGTTTCTAAAATCAGCTGCACTATCTTCATTATCACTTGTATCGCATTGGTTATAATTCCTTTTTTCTTGCTGTTATGACCATAGAATGACGTTGGATTAATTTCTGGGCACTAAAAAAGAAATAAAGTTGGCAGGAAATGTAAAATACATAATAATAAACTTTTACTCATGTGCATCACAGGTGATGCACATCCGTAACAGGATGATATACTTATAAAGTTGTCCGGTGTATCATATGTGGTACACAACAATTTACACGTATTATTTGCTTATTGTCACTCACAAGATTGATCCTGAAATTTGTTTCCATGCAACTCGGCCATGAAGACTTGCAGCTTTTAATCATGGCTTTGCTGTGATGAGAAATTGGTCCTTCACGGTCGCGAGTCATTTCTGCAGCAATTTTGAGGTGCTGTCAACCGTTTTATCTCCCTTTCTTACCAATTCCCTGCGCTCTTTGTCCGCCCTTGTTTTTATTTGCGAATGATTTGGACGTTCGCTGGCTGGGCGAACTGCCCATGCATTGGTTCTAACTATATCAGTTACTGTTGACTTGTTCACATGCGTTCTTTTTCCCGCAGTCTGGCGTAATAAATAGCTTTTCTTATGAAAAGCATTTATGATAGCACGTTTTCCTCGGTTTGTTGGCATTCCCCTCGGTGTTTAAGATACTTTTAATAAAACTATTTACATGCACAAGCACGTTTGTCTAGCAACTAGAATATTGATTATAGTATGCAGCACTGTTAGGACAGAGTAATGTAAACTTCTTAAGCTGATTTATTAGTCATATTCACACGTTTACCTCGGAAATAAACGTAATAAAAGGGATCCTAAATTTGTTCCACAAATGCCATTAAAATGTCGTAAATTTTAATTATTATATGATGATGTTATTACCCCTAAATTCTGAAGGTATTTGTGCTTTACGAACTAGAAACTGGGTAAATATTTTAATATCATAATATAATTTACAGTTTAAAGTAATAAAGTAAAATACAGTCATTAAGAATACTTTTACTACATACGAAATGTTACCAAATTTCCGAACTAATATGGAACTACCGTTTATATTAGTTGTACACTAGTTTAATATTCGTTTTGTCGCCAAATTTAATTGAATATGATCCTAACTAAAACGTATATAGCGGATGAGATCAAAGTTATTCGATTTTCGTAATTATCTTTCAATTTACGTGCGAAAGCCGTGTCTGTGTAGCGTGATCCCGTACAGAGTTCCAGATTAATTAAATTTAACGGGTAATTAACTTTGGATGGAGTATCACAAAATATTCGCGCCAAGCCGGAAATTAATCGGCATTATAAAATAATCCTTACATTAATTTCGAACCTGAACGAGCTCCGTATCGATGTTAACGAATTGTTTAAGCGTTGCGAGTAGTTGCGATTAATCGGGCGGAAATTAGTTTGCATAACGTTTGTTGTAGAAGAAAAAAGTTGAAAAACGGGCAAAGCTGATATATATTGGCAATTTCTAAAATTTCTAAAATTCCCCATTTTTGAGCTATACAGGGAGTGTTTTTCTCCCACGTTTACGCTTATTGTAATCATCGCGGTGTTGTGTTTGTGCAACTGATAAATTTATAGGAATTATACACAATTATACACATCGCGTGCTTAGTTCTGTGATTGTGCATCTCCCGATTTTCACGAATTTCGTTCGTTCGTCACAATAATTGGTCTTTCAGTTCGTCCGTATGTTTCGTCCGTCTCGAAACATACGACGCCATCTTCTAACCGCACTACCAGTCACGACATTTTTACCGTAGGATGTTTGTACATATGAGAATTTAATTAAGAAATTCCCCCTATATGTATACTTAAATGCACATTTTTGCAGCTATTTAATAAACAAAAAGGAGTTCACGATAAATCTCAGGCGCCATCATGTTCTTTGCACGTAGAAATCGAACAAGAGCACGCAGTTTACGGTTTTACGGCGGAATTTTCAATCGCACCAGCCATTTTAAACGAGCAAAATAGCACGAAAGGATGTCTAAACGATTCTTTGACTAGCACTGCCAGACTCACATTGAACCAGACTACACCGCCAATCCGCGATCACCACTCCCCTGTTCATTAGGTGGAAACAAAACTTACTTTACGAATCCCCCTGTTACGTAAGCGTAAATGGACAAGTTTTTTGTTTGTATTTTAGATAACTCCTTCAACATTATTTCTTTGAGGGGAACAGATATCGGCGAAATCGTAGAAAATTTAAGGGATTGCCTGATCTCAATATTTATCAGTAATGTTTTAGTCTAATTTTTTAGTTATATCTTTTTTATCCTGTTATTAGGCGTAGTCTGTTGGATAGTAATAATATTAATTATTATTATTAATGATTAATATAACAGAGGAATTTCATACATGTATACGACGAAAAGTAAATATAAATGAAAACAATACAATAAAAGAGAGCATATGAAAAAGAGTCAGTTAAAGAAAGTTCTTTCTTGGTCACTACTTGACGAAACGTTATAGCATTTAAAAGGAAAAATAACACGCACGATTTTTGGTTTCATTAAAATTTATATAGCCGACAATTCTTTCGAAATGTGACATTTCATTATTAAGACGAGACCAATACCGGGCCAGCTACGCAACCAAATAACATATGCAACCAAGATTGTACTGTTGCCAATACTGTCTTAATAAAAGTCCCAAACATTTTGTTTAAATTTCGTTCATAACCTCTAAATATGACAGTTTCTCGTTGGGTTTTGAAGTGCTACCAACCTATAAGTTATGCAACCAATTTGACAGAAGTCAGGCGCCTTCAGACAATCTTAAATTCACTGTATATAAAAGAGGTTATTATTTATACCCATTTTTCATCTTTTAAACTTATTTTAAATTTGTCATTTTTTACTGACTTATAATCCTCGTTTGGGTCCTATCGTATTATCAAGTTCATTGTTCTCACTTTTCGCACATATAAAGTTACTTTTAGAGGTACTTCAGATGTTAATTCCCATTTCTTTAAATACCTCATCAATTCACCTCACGATGATACAACCCATACCGCATTTCACACTTTGCCGTTTGTTCCACTCCGCCCAATATCAACGTATGTTCCTGTTTTCTTTCTATTATACGTCCGGTTTTCCAGGTTCCTGTGATTCATAGCAGGTTTAAACTTGCCTTTTCAAATTCTCCGACTGGTACTTCTTCTTCTGTCGCCTAGTCCCCATATATTCCATGTTGCCAAATTACTCCTTTTCTTCTTCGTGTTCTTCGCTTTGAAGTGTATATTTATTTCTTTCTATTGTACTATATATTGCTGTCTTTACCCCATTTTCCTCAACAACACTGATTTACCTTTTTCATTGCCTTAACCAAATCATCTTGGTCCTCTTTAATCGCAGATACTTCCTAGAATTGTTCCACCTTTCCGTTCCACACCATCTATGGCTAATAAACCAGCTTTACATTTTCCTTCTTTTACTTGACTAAAATCAATTATTATTGTATATAGTATTGATGTAAATAAATGAAATGAAATAATTTACTGCAACCGATCTCGATGTCTCTTCCTTTGTTCTGTTCTCTTGTGCTCTTTTTGTAATTTGCTTTTATTTTTTCGTTCCTTGGCTGTTAAATGATTTTCGAACACAATCTGACAGTCACGTTCTTCCTGAAAACTGTATTTCATTTTATTCCGTATTTTCGAGAGTCCCAAGGATCATCAGTATCACTTGTTTGAGTTTACGATCCTTGGAAACATCCTTTACAAGAGGGCGCATAGCGAATCACCCAAAAATCTTACTCACTTTATTCACACACAAGGAACCAATAATATATGCATGGGGCAGTCAACGTGTTAATTGGTAGTTTTCATTAATTTTTATATTTAAAAAAAAATTCTAGTTTAGTTTTCGGATACACTCCCTAAAATATGAATTTATTCCGTCTCGCTTGAGGCAGGCTTGACTTCTTTCAATTGAAATTTTAACTCAGATCAAATTTTTGAATAATTTAATTACATATTTTGAATTTGGTTTTGGATACAGTCCCTAGAATATAATTTATCCCGTCTCTCTTTGCTCCAAATTGACTTTCTCAATTTTAATTTTGGACAATTCAATCTTACTTATTGTCATTATTATTCTTTGTCTTTCGACTTTTCATACTTGTAATGATTTTTAAATGTCAATATTGTTTCACTCGCAGTGCATACTATTCTCGTGGTTCTACAGGTTACCTCTTTTGGGATACTCTGTGCGCTCTTACATTGCTTTAGTTACTTTGTAACTTTAGGATTACCAATTTGGCGGTTGTTTTTTTGATTTCCTCCTCTAACCTTATAAAGCACATGTTCTTCGGCGTCCACATGGTCAACACGTCCAAAACTTTGTTATAACGTAGAAGTTAACTTAGTGGTTGCCGAGTAGTATGTGTAATGAACAAATTTTCCAATTTAATTTCATTTAATTACATGTGAATTTTAAAAATCGAAATTTTAACTTATGGCAAGCTTTTTTAAATATATTGCGATGTTGTGTGATCTTGAGATCATTCTGTTCAGTTGCTGACAAGCTGTTTTCTCAGCTCTCATGTAAGTCATTTTCTGTGATTCTTTAGGGAAAACTCTCCGACGAAGAATTGAAATAATTCGAAAGCTTAAAGTTACCGAAAGAGGGTCTTTTATTTCAACTCATCCTTGGTTGCAATCCCCAATAATTTTTCCATCTTTAAATTTCAATTTCTTAGTAACATTTTGCGTTCGTTACCTTAGAATAGTTGTTGCTTCACCTTCAAGGTTGACTTATTGTTCAAAAACTGAAAGTATTCTTAAAATTCTATTCACATCAAGCAAAATTTAATCTCACAATCTTAAATTGAAATTCAAACATGTTTAGTCCATTAAACCTCTTGTAACATCAATCCTGGGATACACTATATATCTATAGGTCATTCGTATCTTAAAATATCTATGCTTTCTTTTCGAATATCACTGGCATTCGCTTCTACTTCTCTCTGCGAGAGTGGATTCTCAACTCTTCCGCAGATAAAAATAAACGCCAGGAATAAGCTGGTTGTTCAGCATAACCTCAAATTAATCTTAATGAAACCCGCACCGCCAATTTTAATTTAATTTTGTAAGGAAGACGAAAATTCAATCTTCTCGCTTTAAGAAATTTCTTTAAAAAGGTTGGAAACCACTGCCTTTGAGCATTGAAGAAACAGTTAATGCTGAATGGCAATACAACAATTTGTTTGCTAGGAGTCATCGACGAAATCAGGAAAAACAATCGAAAACGTCGCATCGTTCTGAATCATGACAATGCCAGCTCCCACACAGCACATGAAAGAATTGATTATATGCAGGAGAAAAACATGGAATTAATGCCTCGTTGCCCGTATTCATCTAATCTATCGCCTAACGATTTCTTTCTGTTTGAGTGTGTGTCAAACAGAAAATGTGTGGATAGCGATTTTCAGCACCTCAAGAAGTTGTCGAAATTTTCAAAAACCACGTTTTTTGAGATAAGTACAAACTGTAGAGTGGAAATAATGTTTTCGAGAATTGGTTTAAACGTATGCATAGGTGTATAAATTTTAAAATATATTTTGAAACGCGCTAAAATAGTTTATTTCAAAAGAAAATTATTTTACTTAGTTATTATTTGCTTGCTTAATCCTTGGCCTCTTCTACTGGTCTCGCCAGTGTCGAAATATTCTAGTTTTTGTAAGAACTTAAAAGGCGCTCCTCGTATTTAGAATCGGGAATTGATGCCTTGATTCTTCTATTATCGTGTTAACGAAGCCAACTTCCATATTCTAACTCTCTTAATAGTTCGCGAAATTAAAACGAATTCAAATCCAACTTTAAATTCCCAAATCGTATTCATCACCACCGTCCTGTTTAACGCGTCCGAAACAGGTGACGTTTCTAAATCGTGGGCGGAAAATCCACTCTAGCTCATTTAAGTTTTACGAACTGAAATCGGAATCGGACGGAAACCGGGCGACGGCGACGCCGACGCCACCCGGTTCGTCCCCCGGTCTTGTTTGGCCGTTACTTACATCCGAATTTATCCGCCGCCGCCGCAGGACGTATTCGCTTCGTTTACGTCCTAATACAACTTTTAAATTGAATTCGTGCGACTTGACCGCCGAGGGCCGTCGGCTCGCAAAGAAAAAGGATACGTAACCGTCGGAACGGGACAATCCTTCTCCGAATCGGACGATCCTCCGCAGTCCCCTTTCGAAGTGACTTATTCTTCGGGAATGAAAACGGCAAGCTAAAGTACACCTCGGGGACGTAGGTCGAGGGTCGAAGCTTCCCCGCGGACGTTTCGTGTTGGATCAGTATTTTTAAGTTAAGCGCCATTATTGGATAATGGAATAACCAACGTGTAAGAGTATACAATTGATCTAAAAGCAACTTGCACAATGTGTGTGCTTAAATTGCTTTTCCTATCTGTTTGATTATAAACATCGCGTCGTTGACTTTCTTGTTTAGTCCGAAATAAAATTCTATATCTCCAGGCACATACAATCCACATAAAATCTGAAATAATTCCAATTCCGATACGCCCCTGTACGGGTTAATCGTTTCGCGGATATTACTTACAGTAATCCGCGCCTGAGAGTGTTTCCGGCGAATATCCTCCAGACCTTCCTAACCGTGTCCGCCGTCCGCAAAACCGATTACCTACGATATTAAGCTTCGTATTAATCTGTACCCCGCGAACTAAAGCGGAACGATTACTACAGTTTTCCCTAATGACTTATTCCAGTAATTACTAAATTGTTGTCGGGAGTTCGGTAGTCGGTCATAAACGAACGGCGAGCCTCGAAGAGAACTTTGCCGGAGTACCGTGGTGCGTCCGACCGTAAACGGAAAGCGGCCTTCTCGCTAATTTAGTCGATACCGTAACTAGAAGATCGGAATAATGCGATACGGACGTTGTGTTAGATCGTTGTTACTTAACCCTAAGCCTTTCTACCTTTAGGTGTCAGTCTGGTGGATTTGAGTATTTCGTTTTAGTCTACGTCGTTTTCGTTCTCGCGCTAAGCTCTTCGTATTTCGCTATTACCGCTATGCTTTTCCGTTCCCCTTGTCTTCTCTAATTACATCTGTTCATCTGGTTCTTGTTCTTCGTCTCCTGTTTCTTCCCGGCACGCATATTTCAAATAGTACTATCTTTGCAAATAAGAATAAGAAGAATAATATAGAAAAGAAATCACTTTCACCAAAATACCTATTTACTTAACCCTAACCCTTACACTCTTCCGGGTCTCGGGTTCGTGAATTTGAATCACGTTGTCTTCCACGTTTTTGGCCATGTCTTCCTGTCTTGCACTTGTCTTCGGGTTCTCTTCCAATTTATATTTCTTTTCTCCGCCGTTTCCGTTACTTCCTCTATCCAATACTTTCTTGATTTTCCTTTTAGTTTCCGTTTGCTTGTTTTGGCTTCGAAACTTCCCCTTACCAGCTTATCTTCTCCCATTCTCATAACACGTCCTGGCCGTCTGAGTTGTCCTTCTTCTATTTTGGTTTTGTATGGGCTGTATTTTTAAGTTTTCTCCGATTGTACAATTTCTCACTTTATCTAGTCTTGTTCTTCTAACTATCCTTCTGAGCAATCTCATTTCAATGCTTTGTGCTTCTTATTCTCGCTTCCTTGTTCTCGTCCATACTTCAGATCTGAGTATTGGTGCAGCTATTTCCTCAAAAATCTGTTTTGATCTGTTTTTGTACCCGGAAGATATTCTTGATGCTGTTAAACAAAATTTGCTGTTGTTTCGTTTCTACTCTCTTCATCTCTTCATCAAACCTCCTATGCTCCTCCTCTTTTATGCTTTCATCCAAGACAGGCGGCTTAGGATGCACCCTGGTCTCACCCATTGGGCTGTCTCAAAGGGTTTTGATTTTCCGAAATGTCATAATCAACACTGACGTGCACCTTTCAACCGGAACTTCACTGATGATGGTTTGAAACGTATCGTTCGTCGAGTTAGTCACCTTTTTGAACATCTTCCTTCCTTTCCTCGCTTAGAATCAAGAGATGATTTGATTTGGCAACGCCCTCCTGATCTTGGAAGGCTGGAAAATGGCGTTGATTTATGTTTGCGAGCGAGTACAACCTTCTAAATGTCCATTAAAGAAGTGTCTGTTAATAATTTCCTGTACGACGAATCAATTTCTTTTCTTGTGGATGGAATCTGCCCTTCTAGAGGGCTTTCTTCTCGCCGTCGATGACAACTGGTCCATTTAAATTCCTTTCAGTTTTCGATTTTCTGACCTCTTTTATGGAGTTTGCAGAAATGACTTTAACTTTCAATATTTTGGTTGGTTAAAAATTGAGAATTTTTGTGTTCTTCTTTTTCTTCAGCTTCGTTTTCATGTTTCATTTCTTTTTCTACTTCACATTTTGCCCGTTAAAATATGCTATTACTCAGTCTCCGCACTCCCTCTTCGTCCTTCATTCGCTTTGTCATTTTTCTTCTTTTCCTTCCTCTGCCTTTCCCTTTTCTTGTCTTCTTCTCCTTGCTTTTCTTCTTCCTACTCTTCTTCACATTTTGCCTGTTCGAATTGCCAAATGGAAGCTGCTTATGCTATTACTCAGATTTTCGTGTTCCCTCTCTTTCCTTCACGTGCTTCGTCATTGTTCTTCTTTTCCCGTGATCTACCCTCTCTTTTTCTCCCTTCTTCTTTCCTTTTTCTTGCTTTTCTTCTTTTTTCCATTCGTCTCATTTTGTCCGTTATAAAATTGAGACTTTGTATGCCATTACTCAGATTTTTGTGTTTCCCTTTTCCTCCATTTTCTTCATGCTTTTTCTTCTTTCCCTTGGTTTACCTTTTCCTTTCCTTCTTTCTTATTTTCTATATATATATATATATATATATATATTATCTATTTTTATCTATTGAGACACTTTTCGGTATTACTCAGATTTTGTGTTGCCTTTGGTCTTCCATCTTCTTCATCCTTTTCCTTCCTTTGCTTGTTCTACCCTTTCTTTTTCTTCCTTCTTTTTCCTTTTCTTTGCTTCCATTCTCCTTGCTTTTCTTCTTCTTTCTATTCTTCACAATTTGTCTGTTATAAAATTAAGGCTTTGTATGCTATTATTCAGATTTTCGTGTTCGCTCTCCTTCCTTCATTTGCTTTATATTTTTTTCTTTTTTCTTTGGTGTACCTTCTTTCATGTCTTCTTTTCTTTGCTTTTCTTCTTTTTTATATTTCGCCTGTTAGAAAACTGTCAATTTTTCCTCAATTTTCCTCATTCTTCTTCTTTTTTTCGTTGGTGTACCTTTACCTCTCCCCTTTTCTTGCTTTCTTCTCCATGCATTTCTTTTCTTTCTCTTTCTCTTTCTCTTTCTTCTCTTCGTTCACATTTTATTTATTAGAAAATAGAGCCACTTTTCGCTATAACTCAGACTTTTGTGTTGCCGTTGCTTCTTCATTTTCTTCATCCGTTTTCTTTTTCTTTTTTGGTCTACCCTTTTTTTCTTCCTCCTTCTTTCCTTCTCCTTACTTTTCTTTGTCTTCCCATTCTGCATATGTTGTCTCTTATAAAATTAAGACTTTGTATGCTATCACTCAGATTTTCGTGTTCGCTCCCCTTCCTTCATTTGCTTCATAATTTTTCTCCTCTCCTTGGTCTACTTTCTTTCATGTCTTTTTTCTTTGCGTTTCTTCTTCTTCCTCATATCTTGCCTGTTAGAAAATTGATACTTTTTATGCCTTTACTTAGATTTCTGTGTTTGCCTTTTCCTCCGTTTTCTTCTTTTTCTTGGTGTAACTTTACCTTTTCCCATATCTTGCTTTCTTCTTCATCCATTTCTTCTTTTTCTCTTCGTTCACATTTTACCTATTAGGAAATCGAGACACTTGTCGCTATTACTCAGATTTTTGTGTTGCCTTTGCTCTTCCATTTTCTTCACCCTTTTTCTTCTTTTTCTTAGATTACCCTATCCTTTTTTCCCTTCTTTTTCCTTCTCCTTGTTTTTCTTCCTCTTTCTATTCTTCACATTCTGTCTCTTATAAAATTAAGACTTTGTATACTATTACTCAGATTTTCGCTCTTTTTCCTTCATTTGCTTCATAATTTTTTCTTCTTTCTTTGGTCTACCTTCTTTCATGTCTTCCTTTCTTTGTTTTTCTTCTTTTTTATATTTCGCCTGTTAGAAAACTGATAATTTTTATGCCATTACTCAGATTTTTGTGTTTCCATTCTTCTTCTATTTTCTTCACGCTTTTTCTTCTTTTTCTTTGTGCACCTTTTCCTTTTCCCATTTCTTGCTTTCTTGTCCATGTATTTCTTCTTATTCTCTTCGTTCACATTTTACCTATTAGAAAATTGAGACACTTTTCGCTATTACTCAGATTCTTGTCTTGCCTTTGGTTCTCAATTTTCTTCTTTTGCTTGGTCTACCCTTTCTCTTTTTCTCATATCTTCTCCTTGCTTTTCTTCTTTTTCTTCCTCTTTTTAATTTTCTTTTCCTCTCCTCTCTCTTCTTATATCTAAGCCCTATTTAAGGCCTCGTTAATATCTAATTGGTGCCCTGACCTAATCTTACAATGATTAGAGCTCTCATCACTGGACTTCTATTCCTATTCTCGTGCGCTAAGGTTTCAGCACTTTTGTACATCTTGGAATTGTTGTGTTTCCTCGTCCCTTAATTCTCTTATTTCTAATATTATCATAAGATACTTGTCATTTGTAATCTGTAATCTTTCCGTTTTCCACGCACCATTTTGCAGTAATATTTAAATAAAAAAGATTCATTTCATTTCAAATTTTTCTTCGCGTTTCTTTACATTTCAAGTTTTTTTAGTTGGGTCAAAAAATTTACGCAGTTCCACGTTCCTCCGTTCACACAAAGAAAGATATTCCAAATCAATCGTCATTTTGAGGCTCATCATTTTTCTTCTAAATAAATCAGAATTCTTCTTCTCGTTCGTCGCCCCTAACGAGACCGTCCTCCCTCCCCCATTTTATAATTCCGTTTCTCGCTAAATTAGATTTCGCATTAAGTCAGATCAATACGGAAAGCGCTCCGGGCCAATAACGAATTTATCGCCGTCTAATGCACGATCGCTTTTATAGTTATGGCGGCGAGCTTAGCTGCAATTTGGAACCGAGGCCGGAGCTAAGCTCCGCTCTCCGGGGAGACACACGTTACCGGCGCGTTATTGCCACCGGTAAAGAAGAAGAAGAAGAAAAAAAAACAAGACGAAGCTAAAAAGGATGGAAAGGCGAAATCGAACGAAATTACACGTACTAAATGTAAAACGGGAAGGATTCGATGTTTGGAGGAGATCTTGGATTTAAGGATTTTGGAAAAAGGAAATACAAGCATTTCATTCTGAAGATGGTGTCTCATCCTATATAAGGAATGCGGATGGAAAGCTGCAGGATTCAATTCTTGAATTTTTAGATTTACATTTGAACTTCTACTGAGCGCAAACGTCTCACTGATACTTCTTAATTATTTGAATATTTGTGAAGTTGATGTGGATTATATTGCATGTATCATCGCTATCATTTCTATTATTATTACCGCCATCCTTACTATCTTTATTATTACCTTCAAATTTACTTCGAAACGGAACAGCCGGATAAGTACTTTGCGAGTTTTTCCCAGTCGTTCAAACAGACGCCCTTCGAATAGAGAGATATTCAAGGAAAGAAACGTTACGTAGTAGCCGTGTATAGTCGAGTGGATGAAGGGTAGGCAGATGGATTTTCGAGTACCACTAAATAAATATTTACGCTTCGGAAGAGGATCTCGGGGGATCGAAATCTCAAACAAAACGTCTAAAAATACGCTCCACGGCGCGGCGCCCGTCGAACCCGCGCCGCGCCGTCGAAAGAAGTAAGTGATGGAATTGCGGCGAAAAGAGGGAAATTGGATTCGTTCGTGCGATCGAACGCGGTAAGAGTTAGGTCGCGACGTAAAAGTTGATGTTGAAAATATTTGAGAAAGATTATTGTTAAATTAATGGTTTAACTCTCGATTAGTCATCGTATTGATGATATTGGTCTGGAAATATTTCTCGAGTTGGCGGTTATGGTCCAAAAGAATCGACATTTATCGTTGAAGGATGCGTCCAGGTTAAAATAATGTATAAAAGAAATAAACATATTCACATTTATTCATATCTCCGTGTTTGATATTTTCTGGTTATCGCGTTTTCTCCTGGGCTCTTGTTGTTTTTCATTGAGTTCACTATTTCTTCAATTTCTGTTATTGATGGCTCTTCGTTTCCTTCGGTATTTTGATCGTCTTGCCCCACCGCCGCGCTTTGTTTTTGATTTTTTACCTCCTCCTGCTCCTCTCTTGGTTTTTCGAGTACTGTCTCCATCTTCCGTCAATTTCGCTTGAGTATCCCAGCAGCTCTCCCCGTCTTATCCTTGAAGTATCGTTGAATCCCGTTGCTTTCCGTTCTGATGGTTTTGACCACCACCACCACTATACTGTTGACAATGTGTGTGAATTAGCCCGCAGGCTTATGTTCAAAGTGTTTTGGGACATGCAAGGGGCCATACTGCAGAAACTCCAGCCTCACGGGGAGACTGTTAATGCAGCGTCGTACTGCACCACTTTGGGTGGACCCCCGACAAAGGGCGTGATTCCCCTGGACGACAATACCCACCTTCACACAGGAAAACCAACGTGGAAGCTGAAAATATGAAAACAAGGGTAGAAATCCTAGCAAAATGACAGCAGATATTTGGCGAAAATTCATGTTGAAATCTCGCAGCTATTTTTCGCCGGAAAATATATATTGGGACCGGTAATTATGTAGAACATATCGGTTCGAACGTGGAACGCATAGGTTTGGAGAAAATTCGAAGTTGGGGCGAAACGTGTAAAATATACCGAATGAAGGGGTGAGTACAAGGCGACAATAAGCAAACTTCAAGCGCTCGTAGCGCCTAAAATATTAACGATAGAAACCCGATCCGGGGATGATTTCGAATCCTCCTTCGAATGGTGTAGAAGAAAATGCCGTAGCGTGAAAAATTCCACTCGGAGGTTGCAATTTAGCCATTTCTTTGGGGATTTTGCGCGATTCTTTGCTATTTTCTCGGTAGCCGTTGAATTCTTTTCGTCAATACGCATCGATTGATGTTGGATTGAACGTCCTAAGTTCCATATTAACAAAAACGGGTATGCGATTTTAGCAATTTTTAGCGATGTTTTGCGGTTTCTTGCATTTTCTCGGCAACCGTTTGAAATAATCTAAATAAATTATATACCTTTGGAATCAGCGTGTCAAGACGCGTCGATGTATGAATGAACGCCATCGAACGTAGTAAACCTTAAACGTACGTATCTCCGTAACGGTTGATGCCACAGCGTTTATAATGGAAACTACTCGTCGAGGCCTATTTCGAACGAAATCGGACGATGTTCTCTTTCTAGCGAGTACGGTAAGAGATACAGCTTCCGAGATGGAAGATTTGGATTCTACGGGCCAAAATCTATCGGATAGGCTTATTTTGAACGCGATTGGACGCAAAAAATATTTTTGTCGGAATGTGTTTCTACCTCAAAGCATAGAAATTTTGTCAGTTTTTCGAGATAGCTTACTTACGATAGCACTAGCGGTAGACTTAAAGTACTCGAGGAACTGATTAAAATAAAACAAACCAGAGATCATTAAGTCTTACCGTTCCTGAGATATGGTACTTTAAAGTTTGAAAAAATTTCTTGCCTAAAATTACCATAATTTCATTCTAGCGCGAAAACTATTAGAGATAGCGTATTCGTTCTTATTCTATTCGATTCCTAGGTAAAATCTGCTTATATAGAGGTCTATTCGATCGCGATCGAATCATAAATAGAGTAGTGAGAGCGATTTGAAATTTGGCTGATAACGAAGATCTCGATTTTTAACCTAATATTGTTCTTTCGATTGACTAAAGAAAGCTGTTTTTGGATGAATGCTGCTTGTATTCGCGGGAGTTGTTTACAATATAAGTTAGCAGTGATGATTTGACCCCTTTCCAAAAATTCATAATGGACAATTCGATTTGCTGTCTACCAAAACACACAATAAAATCTTGTTTTGGGTGCAAGGAAGGTTTGGTAATATCAAACGTTAGGAGTGCCCCATTCTAGAATTTTTAATTATGTGTTAAATATTGTATATTTCATGTACACGCATTGTCAGCTTCTGTTAAATCAGCGCGGAGAAGTTTTCTAGCCGACTTAAGTCGAAGGGAGAAACTAGTATTTCTGCAAAGTCTCGTCTCTCCCACGAACGCTTCCGATGTGATAACTTAAGCGTTGCATCTCCCTATACAGACTGGATCCGCTTAATTCGTAATTTACTCAGAATTTTCTTTCTCCGCTTTTTCGAAACTATATTACAAGATTAAAATTTCAAGCTCCTTAACGGCTTCGCTCCAAACGACGACATTTCAATTTCTACTTCTGGAACTCGTTCCGTTCTCGCCGGAGGGTCTCTAATGATTAACGCCAACAATCTAGAAGTAAGTACAAGTGCCGGCGGCACCAGCGAAGTCGGGCTCTATTCATGCTGCGACAAAGTTAAGAATAATTTATGTTAACTATACGCCCTATAAACTAGAATGGTTCTTGTCTCCGAAAGTTTCCCCGGATTGCTAACATTCAAGTAAATACCCGGTTGATTTACGTTACGAACGGATGTACACTCATGGGCGCTGTAAATGTCCGCCTCGATTGCCACAATCCAAACGCCCGTCCCAATATCTGCCAGGTTACTATCGGTTAATCCGTACGAAATAGTTGCTTAAAGTAGAAAAATTATTTAATGTGTATTGTAAAAAGGGTTAATATTAAATTATAATTCTATAATAACTCTATTAACGAAGTTCATTTTGTACTAAAAATATGTATAGTAAGTTCGGGGTAGATGGACCAGTAGGATAGTCGGACCACTAACAATAAATTGCAACATTCTTAATAGTTGTCACTTTTAGTGGTATATTTTAAAAATATACGTTATATTCGCATAGCTAACGGCTCTTAACAGTCTATTGATAGCTTGTTAGCTAGTTACGGTGAATTGAGTCTTCTCCATACATGAAAAATTTTGTGCGTGGTACACAGTATTAAGTGGAGTCAACTTTTGGTAAGTTTAATTATAGTTTGCACGCATTATTAGGCCTGTTTGTTGCATGTATGATATTCTAACGTTGAGAATGCTTGTATCGAGTTACGCTTAGAGAAATGACACAGAGGTCCATCTCACCTTTAAATTTAGGGTAGATGGATTAAGCAATTTCAAGGTGAGATGGACCACCTAGAACCTGCATGAATTTCGTTATTGCATGAAAATATATATATATATACTATACTCCTACCTGTTTAATTATAGACATGCCGAACCTTTATATTCAAAAAGGAACATCAGAAAGAGGAAAGTCGACTGCAAAATCACTACATAATGCAGTGGAAGCGTTGAAGAACGGTACAATGGGAATTAATGAGGCCGCTAGAGCATTTGGCATTCCGAAAACAACGTTGAAACGAAGAATAAAGCTTGGTAATATGGCAAAGTTGACCGACTTGGACGGGAGTCGCAACTTTGTAATGAGAATGAAAAGAAGCTAGTATCTCATATATTCTTCTTCTTCTTCTTCTTCTCGTCAATCCTTATGCCTTTCAGCGTCGGATCTCTTTCATATATTCAAGTTACAAAAACACGGATTTTCTCGAAGTAGAGATTGTGTTAGGAGTATGGCCTACGAATTGGCGGATAAACTTAACTGTTCGGGCGGTATACCTTTACTCGAAAGGGTCGGGTACCGAACAATTATTTTGTACTGTTTATTATATTCTATTTTTAAAATAGCACCTTACAAATTCGGCGGTAACTGTCTAATAAAGCTAACTATTCATAGTTTCGGCCGTCTAACACAGTTTTATGTTAAGAATAGTTTCACAGCTGCTACTACGCGGCATATTTAGAATGTTGTTGTTTATAGGTTAGTCATGGGTAAGAACCCTATAATAAATTACATTTACCTGGTCGTTTCTATACACTTTGTAAGAGATTTGTACCTAAGTTCTTGTTAAGTATTAGATCCGCCTCCAATTGTAACCACCAATCAAATTTAAGCAATCAATTCGAGACAAACATCCATATTACTGGATATACAAAATTTAAACAGAATAATCTAAGAGTTCTCAGGGAACACATGTTCTCTTAATTGTACATATCACAAAGCAAAATTATGTTAGTTTAATGAAATATACGAGTTTAGTAGTTATCGAGTTTCATTAACCGCAAGGAGCGAATTTCGTTAAAACAAGAGAAATTCCACACAAACCAACACAACAATTCCTTCAAAATAGAAGGAGTTCAAACATACTTTTAACAACGATGTACGTAAGGCAGGTTATAACTGCCTCAGCCTGTTTTTAAATCGTCATCCCGAATTATCTGTTCGTAAAGCAGAGGGTATTTCATTTTCAAGAGCAACAAGCATGTGCAAACAAAACGTAAAGCAATACTTTAGTTTGCTCGGACAAATTATGGATGAATGTAGCCTAAACGATAAACCGGCACATATATTTAATGTCGATGAGACAGGCCTGCAGCTAAATAATAAGCCTGGTCAGGTATTAGCTAAAAGAGGATCAAAATGTGTATCAAATATTACATCTGGTGAGAAAGGGGAGACCATGTCGGTAGTCGCATGTTGCAGAGGGCATGTTTTTGTCTCCATACTGTATATTTAAGGGAAAGAACAAGAAAGAGGAATTCCCGAATGGTATGTCTTCTGGGTCCAACGTAGTCATATCGGAAAAGTCTGCGTATGTGAATGCTGACATATTTTTGCACTGGTTACAAAATCATTTTTTGCCACGTAAACCGATTGGAAAGGTTCTGCTTATCTTAGATGGGCATACATCACATACCAACTCTGTAAACACATTAGAGTTTGCTGAAGCGAATGATATCACTCTGTTGTGCCTGCCGGCTCACACAACGCATTTTCTATAGCCTCTGGATAGAGCCTTATTCAAGGCGTTGAAAACATTACTATTCTGCGTGCAATAGTTTCATGAAAACAAATCCCTCCCGAAAAATTGGTAGGCTCCAATTTGATGAATTACTAGACAGTTCTCGGAGTAAAGCAGCTACGGTACAAAATGGAGTATCTGGTTTTAAAGCAACTGGCATTGTTCCTTTTGGCCAGATGCTATCCCAGAATATGCTGATATTTCCACCGAAGTGGAAAACGACTTTGCTTGTACTACACGAAATGAGCGTGTTTCTTTACCAAACTCGTCTAGTGCTATTACTATGGGCGATGTTATTCCGACAAACAGTTGTTCAGAATTAGTCAGTGTAGAACACGCATTTCGTACTAACCACAATGACGCTGAAAATGTTAGTGTAGCATCACCAACTAATCAGATCACGCCCGGAAAATGGTTAGATAATATATCACCAGTTCCTGCTTCTACGTCTGTCAAACAGACCAAAAAGCGCGGACGTCAGCTTGCTGAAATTCGTAGTACTGGGGAAGAATAAATTCACTAAAGAATAGAAAGAAGCAACAAACAAGAAAGCCAAAACGTCAATTAAAGAAACAGCAAGTTAAATCTAGCGATTCTTCTGACCCTGAAAGTCCTGTACTAGATGATAGTAGTGAATATGAAGATGAAAACAAAAATGGATGCACTGGTTGTGGAGAGGATTATTTTAAAACATCAAAAACAGAAGACTGGACCTGTTGCGTTGTCTGTAAAGGATGGATGCATGAAGGTTGCACTAAATATGTTAATACATGCGATGCATGTGGTAAAATAGCATCTAGAAGGAAGTAGAAATGTATTATATTAGGTTTTCATATTGGTCTATCCCATTCAAACACGGTGGTCCATCTAACCCGGAACTGGTCCATCTAATCTAAAAAAGCCTTTTTAGAGTCTTTAAATTTAGTGTTTCTTAAGTAAATATATTTCAGTTTTGCCTGTGTTATATAATAATTTACTTTTTAATAAATGCAAGGAAAAATAATTATACTTTTATTTTAACTTTTAACATAGATACGAATTATTTTAGAAAAGTGGTCCATCTATCCTAGACTTATATTTATTTAACTGTTTCTAGATATGAACATTTCGTACTAGATGGCATATCTTTTAATATTATACAGCAAACTTATTTGCTCATATGTATTATTTATATTTCACGTTCTAATTAAACTATCGTAAAAAATTATTTCAATTACTGAAACATAATTTTAATTACTGACATCTATAGAATATAAATCCTACAAAAATAGCAAAAAGGAGGCAATAATACGAAAAATAAGTAACCCATTAATTCACTACTACATACATTATTTTATTTATTGGTTTTCTTTTAACAATTTCTCTCTCAACTCTGTTTACAACATAAATTAAATAATAACATTTTCAACTTTAAAGAACTGTTTGGTACGGACCAACTAACTTTGCAGGTAGACCGTTTTTGGGACGGTCGTTTAGATTGTGACAATCGGGGCGTATGCGCTCAAGAGGCGGACATTTAGAGTTTCGACGAGTGTACATATAAAGTTCCACCCCTTTTAAAATTAATCTCCGCGTACTTCCACGTTTACACGTTTTATCAATTACTTCTGCGTATATCGCATCTTCTGTATCCAATCCTATTTTTCCCATTTTCTTTCGCCGCCGCGCCGAAACGAAAGGATGAGAGGCGGTTCGTTCTGAAAACAGATTTTTTCCAGACAAAAGAAATCCATTAGGCGGTTCCGGGATAAGTCGACCTTTTTCTCCGAGGCTACGGTCCAGGATCTACACAGATAGGTGTTTTATGATGTTGACACCGCGCATGAAGAGGGGTTAGAGGGGTCCGGATATAAATTACTTAAACTTACCGTGGAGCGGAAGAAAAAGGGGAACGAGCGATGAGGGGAGGGGTGGAATTCTCCGAGCTTAATTAGATTTTAATGCGCAAACAAAAGAACTATAAAATTTTATTTACGGTCGATGCTAAATTCCGGGCGGCTTTTAATCCGCCGACTCTAACGATGACGTTAATATAAACGGAGCCTTTGTACGACGGTCACGTAGGACGACGGCGACCGTTCCGTTTTAAAAAGAAATTTACGGCGGTGCCCGCGAAATTAAATTAACTTCGTATAAATTACGTCGCCGACAAACACAACTTTTAATTCTTCGAAAGTTGCGAGCGAGCGCGACGCGCGAGCAACGCCAACCCCCTTCTCGACCTAATTTCGATCCATCGACGATTTATACGCCGAGATAATTGATCCGAAGACGGAAGTGATCAGGCTTGAACGGAAAACGTCGGTCGGATGTGAGCGCTGAGATGTCGACGTGTAAGTCTTTCGATGTGGATGGAAGACAATTGTATAGTGAAAATCTGTTGCATTCAATGAAAATAACGCTTTAATTTTCTACCCGCGGGAAAGAACCACTTCGTGATAGATTCGTATTTCGAGTATTTCCGCGACAATTTGATATCGTCGCTTCACCGACCAAACCCGGAAGGAACTTTCTGGTATTGATATCAATCGTAAAAGCTTGTGAAGACACTTCTAGTAGTTATTGAAACACACCGTTTTTCTGATTCAAATAGAAGAATCCACAGCCGATTTCACCCAAAGTTTACTTAAGGGTGTTCGGTGCTTTTTTATTGGTTTAAAAACTATTGAAAATTGTATATCTGATCTTTGAAAGTAGTGTGTGTAACGATAAAATACTAGTTTTTTACAATGTTAGGAGCTTTTACAGCTTTAATTTTTTTTCAGTCATAAGTACTATTGCGGCAACAAAAAATGGGACATTTAAAATAATGTAGTTTAAATCTGGCTTTTGCCTTATCAAAAGTTATGTCATTTTGAAATCATTATTGACATATGTATGTCATTATGCCGCATTTAAGTGCTACTGTAAAATGGAAATAATTACATTACTTGAGGAAAGATGGCCCATAAGAAGACTAGGTAATAGATTTGGAGTGCCCAAAAGCACACACAACATTAAAAATAAATGACTACAACAAAGAACTGTAGAAAGGCAAAGTGGTTCTGGTCGTAAATTAGTACGGAAATCCATGGAAGAAGAAAATCTTATTCAGTTTTTAAGGAATAATCCATTTGATACAGTGGTAACAAATAACTAAAAATACTAGATTAATTTATTGTTTTCAAGATTTTTATTTCAAATAAATGCATTTAACAGAATTTTCTTGCGTTCGTGGGTAAACTATTTTTGACATTAGATAAGATGATTGACGTGAACATGACAAACGACTGGTTTATACAGCTAAAAAACCGTCAAAATAGCCTATAAGACTTTTCCCGATTTTTGTTGCCGCAATAGTACCTATTGCTAGTAAAATCGAAGTATATGAAAACCATCAAATAAAGTTTATCCTTTTCAAAAGTTCTCTTTTACGACAATTCAAGCAAAGCAATGGCTTGACGATTGTTATTCGGACCCTGTTCCATCGAGACAAACGGTAGAGAAGTGGTTTGCTGATTTCAAACGCGACCGTACAAACACCGATGATGCTGAACGCTTTGTTCGTCCCAATTCGGTAGTGGTTCCAGAAAACATAAAAAAGTCGACAAAGCGGTTTTGGTCCATCGTAAATTGAAGATGCGTGAGATAGCTGACACCGTAAAGATATCAGAAGCCCGCGTATTCACCATTTTGTACTAACATTTGTGGCGTGAGAAAGCTCTGCTCGAAACGGGTGCCGCGTTTGCTCACAGTCGATCAATCAAAACAACAGCGCGTCGATTTGGAGCTGTTTCGGCGGAATAAAAGAATTTTTGCATGCGATATGTGACAATGGATGTAACATGGATCCATCACTATACCCCAGAGTCAAATCGGTCGTCAGCTGAGTGGACATAACGAAGGATGAAAACCGTACAAAGCGACCAAAAACGCAAATGTCGGGCTGGTTAGGTTTTGGACTCCGTATTTTGGAATTCGCACGGTATTTTGGTCATCGATTACCTTGAGAACGGAAGAACCATCAATAGTCAATATTACATATAAGGCGTTATTAGTGCGTTTTGAAGGAAGAAATTGCGAAAACGCCATCGGAATTGAAGAAAAAGGAAGTGCTGTTTCGCCAAGACCGTGTCACAAGTTCATCGCAACAATGGCAAAATTGCACGAGTTTCACTTTGAATTGCTGCCCCATCCATCGTATTCTCCAGATCTGGTTCCCAGGGACATCTGTGTGCGGACCTACAAAGAATGCTCCCCAGAGAAAGAGACTTGGCTCCAATGTAGAAGTGATTTGCCGAGACTGAAAGGTATTTTGAGGCCAAATCGTTCTACAAAAAGGGCATCGAAATGTTAGGGAAGCGTTGGAAAGAATGTATTACTCTTGAACGAGACTGTGTTGTTAATGAGTAAAATCGAATTTTATCTAAAAGTTGTTGTTTTATTAGTCATCCTACGAACTTATTGAGTGATGTATTATATCTTACAAATTGATATTTCTACTAAAAACTTTTACACTGTGAAAGTGCGCAAACTCGAAGACTTTTAATCGAAATAAATTTCTTAGGAATTTATTCCGATTAAATTGCTTACAAAACGGTGACGGGAAATGAACAAAGATGCTCGTAGCACCCACCCGAACGACGAAACGATTTCCCTCTGTTACTCAAAAAACGAAGTAAATTAACACGATTTCTCGAAAGGAAAAAGAAACGAGAAACACAAATTCAATTCGGACTCGTTTCGTCCGTTCAGTTCCCACCCTTTTTCCCTTCTTCCCCGTTTTTTTATGATTACCTTTTTTATTTTCTCACCGACTAAATTCTGCCAATTATTTTCCAGGACGTGTTCCAGCTGCACACGCCCGCAGGTGGCGGATACGGTTTACCTGGCAGCGAGCGCCCTAATCCTTCCCGAGAGCCCGAGAAAGCGCCGGAGACTTCGAATTTTATCGAGCGCGGAAGTGTTTATGCATACCGCCGCGCCCAGGAGAGTGTCTAAAGGAGATTACTTTCGGGATTACCGTGTACCTCTACGTAGACCGAAGCTGTAACGGGGATTGTAATTTTAATTGCTGTTAAAACGGAAATAAAATTGTTGCGTCGAGTGCAGCGCGAAATTTATTTTACGTACATCCTGTCGATGGCGGTTCGGGAGATTTATTTCATCCTGCTGGGTTGAAAGGTTTACAAGATTAGCTTTCATTTTTTTTTTTTTTTTGGAATTTCGAGCTTTCCTCACACAAATTGGATTGATATCTTAATGCCTATAAGGGAAATTGACGAAGTTATAGAAGCATGTTTCTTTGTCTTTATCGAGGAGGAAGAATTGTTGAATTACAGGAAGGAAACGAAAGGAATCCAAACAATACAAGTAACACAAGTTCACTTTCTAATTACAGACATGATTTAATTGAACCACTTGACACGTCTTTCGCGAATAACGAGGCCAACATCTTGAAACCGTACCTTACCGATTTTCGTTCGTAGATTTGCCATGCTAACTTAGTTGTTAGGGAAACACGTGTCAGCGAATCTAATTCAATAATTTTATGCCGAGGAATTTACTACACCTCACTGCTTGGAATCACTATTAACATAAACTGATAAATTCCTCAATTGTGTTTCAACCAGTCGCGCCCCATTGTTTGAGAGAATTTGTCAAAAGTTGGGTTGGTGTGGACTCGAGCTCCCTGGCTCTTGTTTCTTTCATACTTCTCTCCAGCCCTTCCTGTCTTTAGCAATTTCTCTTACTTGGTCCTAGTCCTCTCCCATTGCTTCGATTATACTTCTCACTTGATCATTCCACGTCTTCCCTGGTCTTCCTCGTCTTCCTTGTCCTATCTCTTTCGCTTCATACAATTTTTGGACCAGCCTCTCATCCTCACGACATATTTATCGTAATTGTTCGTGCTAAATATCCTATATTCTATTGGACCGATTACGACAAATAAATCATACATATGGTCCATCCCTTTTGGGAGCATTGACAACAGGGATCACTTTCAAATGGAAACGATTCTTCCAATGGTTGAACGAGGAAAATCAGCGATAATATAGGCAACCTCCATGATTTTACGTAAACGCATCGGATCTACGCTTATCTGTGCTGTTACGTGTGAAATTTCCCGCCTAGTTTTGGAAATCTTGAAAATGCAATTCCGACTGTTTAGATCTGTTATTTCTACAACAATTAGGGGTAGATTTGGAAGCAGTAGTTTTGAACACCATGAAAATTGAAGCGTCCATTCCTTCGTGTATTGATCGATTTCGAGAATTTCGGACAAATCGACAATCCCCAAAGCTTTTAAGTCTCCTCTAATTTCGGTGCCACACGCCCCTCTATTGAGCTATGCGAAGCCTTGCCCAAAGCAATTTATATGTCCTCCATACAAATGCAACTGCAACTACAATCTTTGGCAATAAAATCTTGCGGTTGATTTCGGGGAATATTGCCAGTATTGCATGTATTTTGGTTTTAGGAATGTCCTCCCATTTTAGATATTTAAAAAAGCGTCGTCGATGGTTTCAACATTAATACCTATATATAAATTACCGAAATAAGTGGAGCACCCCCAAATCTTTTAACTCTCAGGTCATTGTGGTTTCATACATCGGCGTGCGCTTTATTGAGTTACGAAAAGCGTTTTCTGAGGCAGTTTTCATGTTCCCCATACAAATTTGTAAATGCAAATTTGCCGCAACAACAAGGATTTTTTTAAATTTTGATTTCAATTTTAAGAGCAGGTTTCCGATCACCATTGCTGCTGCTTTTGGAGATTGTGTGAACTGAAGATTTGAAGATGAGGGGTGACTACTTTCGTTATTTCGCAGAGGAGATTTTGAAATAAGTCGATACCTCAAATACTTTTAAAATGAGTCGACGAAAGGCCAAAATTCTCAGTTTTACTGTAAAAGGCTAGAAATGTAAATCTGCAATCAGCAAAACAGAAATTTTTTAGGTTAATTTCTGTAGTTTTGAGATTAGGGTAGAAATTGCATAAACGTTATCGTATTTGGAGTTATCGTCTGATTTCAAAGATGTGAATCATGGAGTGTCAATTGTGTTGAAGTTATTGCTTCCCATACGGTTTTGGAAATAGGGTGTTGATGTATTTTGACACCTTGAGGAATGATAGGCACCTGGAGAATTTACGGTAGTGAAAAGAGGGGAGGACAAGCTCAAATCACAGAAGACGAAAATGTTGAGTCTAGGATAAAAGATGTCCCGATTTCATCGCATTTTTGTGCTTCTTGCTCGATTTTTGGAGATATAAAAGATGTAATGTGGATTATATTGAGTCTATTGCTTCCGGTACGTCGAAGATTTTCGAAGATTTTGAAAATATGTTGTTAATGTTTGACATCTCGAGAAGTGATAAGCACCTCCAGAATTTACGGAAACAAAAAGAGAAGTGAACAAGTTCAAATCCTGAAATGCACAGGATATTGTGAGGAAGAAATATCTTCAGATAGACTTAGAAAATTTTGAGTCTAGGATAAAAATTGCCTCGATTTCATCGCACTTTATTGTTGATTTTTGAAGATTTAGAGGATGTGGTGTTGATTATTTTAAGTCCGTTGCCTCCGATGCGTCGAAAATTTTGGAAATGGGGTGTTGATGCATTTTGACATAGTGAGGAATGATAGACACCTCTAAAATTTACGGAAACAAAAAGGGAACTGGACAAATTCAAATCCGGAAACGGGCAGGAGACTGTAAGGAAGATATATCTTGACATCGACCGCCAAAATATTAAATCTAGGATACAAATTGTCTCGACTTCATCGCATTTGTGCTTCTTGGTTGATTTCTGTAGATGTAGAAGATGGAGTGTCGATTATTTCGAGTCTGTTGCTTCCAATGCGTCGAAGATTTTCGAATATTTTGCAAATAGGGTGTTGATGCATTTTGACATCTTGAGGAATGGTAGGCGGCTCGAAAATTTACGGAAGCAAAAGGAGGAATGGACAAGCTCAAATCTTGAAACGCACAGGAGACTTTAAAGAGGAAATATCTTCAGATTGACCTCCAAAATGTTGAATGTAGGATACGAGCTGTGTACATTTCATCGCATTTATGCTTCTTGTATGACTTCGGGAGATGTCGATTATTTTGAGTGTGTTGTTTCCGATACTTCGAAGATTTTCGAAGATTTCGGTAATAGGGTCTTAATTTGACATAATGAGGAATGATAGGCGTCCCCAAAATTTACGGAAACAAAAGGAGAAGTGGACAAGCTCAAATTCGGAAACGCACAGAAAACTGTAGTAGTAGAAATATCTTCAGATTGACTTCGGCAATTTTGAGTTTAGAATAACAGTTGTTTCGACTTCATTCCATTAGTGGTTTTTGTTTGTTTTTTGTTTAGAAGATGGAGTGTCGACTATTGTAGATGCATTGCTTCCCATATGTCGAAGATTTTCGACGACCTTGGGAAATACCAGGTCGATATCTTTACACTCCGGCTGGAACGATAGATATGCCAGAAATTTCGAAAATGAGTCGAACGCGCCAAAACTTCAATGATATTTAGACCGATCCAAACTGTGCATTTTGGAGTAGGACAGCGGTCGAAGAAGATTATTCTCAAACGCCTGGATCTTTTCCAAAAATTCCTCGATTGTTACAATCTAAACTTTCCTCCGATTTCGTCATTTTTCTATCCTCCAGATAACGATTTCGAAATTACGCTTCTATTCTCAAAACCAGCATACCATAAATATTAATAAAAACGACCACATCGATCCCCGTTACGCGAAATTTACGAGCGAACTAAATCCCCGTTTCGATATTATGTTAACGCGTTCGAGTACATTAGGAACACGGTCGCCGTCGGTAGTGGTACCACACTTACATACATATGTATAGACGTGTATCCGACGTCGTTGTACGCGAAGAGGTTGTTCGAACGTTCCGTAGTTTGTGTACACAATATTTCATTTAAAAACGACACGAGCAGAGCTCGGGTTCCGAACCGCTGCGCTGGCATTACTCCAGATATCGGCGGATCGATTTGACGTTACGGGAAGCGGCGAGCGAACGGAAGCTCGCTCCTTTACAGGGAGAACGTGACGCGCCCCCTTACCGACATAAACTTCCACCATCTACGCGAAAATATTAAACGTAAACTTCGTTCGAGGATCTAACGTAAGGTTTATTGGTTCGAGTGTATGTGTCGCGGATTTTGTTTCGCCTTGGGCGCCTAATGAAATAAAAGTACTCCTGAGGACGTCTTCGTGCGATGTACTTTTGTAGTATACACCGGCAACGTCGCGTCGTCGTGGGGATTTTGTTCGTGCGAATCCAGTCACTTCTTTTCGAATAACTTTTTCGCGTTTGTCTTTTCCCTTCTTCAATGTCGCGTTGTTTTTCGTTTTGCAACGTTCTCGTTACCACCCCCTCTACCTCAGACATACACGCGATTTATCGGTTTCTTTTTACTGCGGTAAAAGGCTGTCATTTTCTTCGAACCTGTTGGCGTATGAGGAAGAGTCCACTGCTTACCCTAACGGGGGCACATCTTCCGGGCGCGTAGAGATTCAAGTAGGTGGGGTAGGGACATATTGATAAATGTTCTATAGGGAGGTAAAAAAATATCACAGGAAAATATAGATATTAAAATAAGAACAAACTTCAGAAGTAACAACGTGTTAGACTCTCGGTGAGGTCAAGGTGAAAAGACCTACATTTTGTTGATATCGTTTATTGCTGCTACAGAATTTTCGCTCGCGGATTAAGGGCAACCTCAGTGTAGGCAAAGTGATTTTAAAAATGGCCACAAATTAGTTGGACTATCCATAGTGAAAATGAAGTGAAGATTTAAACCCCTTACTTATAAATTGAAGCAGCAATAAACGATATCAACAAAATTTAGGTCTTTTCACCTTGACCTCCTCGAGAGTCTAAAGCATTGTTACTTCTGATGTTTGTAGTTACGTTGTACTCGTTACTTCTGCCTGCATTAAAATAAGAGACATGCTTGATTAAAATATTTGTGTTTTGAACACATTTTTGCTATAAGAACAAGACATTTCTGCATTTCTAATCAATCTACCACGTATCTGGGGCATATTGGTTTAAGCGCGTAGCACTTTTATAGATATTAACATCTCCCTGAATGACTTCTTCGAAGAAGTTGAAGTTCGAATCAAATCCAAAAACTTTACGTTTACATTTTCGTTACCGTTGTGGTTGTTACCGCGTCTGGTGGAAGTCGACGAACGTTTCAAATCGCTTCAACAAGTCTCCAAAGCATGAAATCCTTCGGGGGAAGTCTAAACTACGAAAATTCAGGTAAAACAGCTTATCGACGCGTTGTATACAAGTTTTCAGACACTTTTTAGAGTATATTGTTAACAAAATCGATGACAAGCTGCTTCCTGGTTGATATTTGAAGCTCAACATCTTTCTGAAATACTTTTCTTAAGAATTTCGAAATCAGAACCCACGAACTTATGTTCTTAAAGACTTCCTTTAAGACCGTTACCGTTGGAAGATGACGTACTTTTCAAATTGTTCCAAGAAGTTTCAAAAACAGGAAATACTTGAGAGGAAGCCTAAATTATGGCCAAATTTACAGAGACACGTCAGTGAGGCTATGGACGTAAAATATAGCAACTTTCAAACACTTTCTGGTGTGTATTGTTAACAAGAAGCCAGAGTAAACTGTCTTATGGTGGATATTTGACCGTCTACATCTCTTTCGATTTTTGCGAAGAATTACAAATCGGAACCAAACCCAGGAATCTATGTTCCTAAAGTAAGTTGCCGTTTCTGTTGTAAGGTAACGCCCTTTTCAGATTATTCCAAGAAATTTCAAAAAACAGGAAATACTTCAGAGGAAACCTAAATTATGGCCAAATTCAAAGAGACACATCATTGAGGCTATGGACGTAAAATATAAAAATCTTCGGACACGTTTTGGTGTGAGTTCTTAACAAAAGACGATTCTAAACTGCTTTCTGGTGGATATTTGAACGTCGATATCTTCCTGAAAGATTTTTCCGAAGAATTCGAAATCAGCGCTTAAACCAGGAACTTTTGTCCATAAAGGAAGTTACCGTTGCTGTTGTAAGGTGACGCTTTTTTCAGATTATCTCAAGAAGTTTCAAAGAACAGGAAATATTTAAGAGCAAGCCCAAATTAGCATCAAATTCAAAAAGATATGTCGTTGGGGCTATGGACGTAAAATATAGCAACATTCAAACACTTTTTTGGTGTGTATTCTTAACAAAAAGCCTTGGTAAACTGTCTTCTTTGGTGGATATTTGAACGTCAACATCTTTCTGAGAGATCTTTGTGAAGAAGTTGTACTTGGGGCCAAATCTAGGAACTCTTTTCAGTTTATTCCAAGAACTTCCAAGAAACCGAAAATACTTCAGAGGAAGCCTTAATTACGGCCAAATTAACAAAGACACGTCGTTGAGG
This sequence comes from Chrysina gloriosa, assembly GCA_038088585.1. Classification (NCBI taxonomy): domain Eukaryota; kingdom Metazoa; phylum Arthropoda; class Insecta; order Coleoptera; family Scarabaeidae; genus Chrysina; species Chrysina gloriosa. The sequence goes on along the minus strand of CM076088.1, from coordinate 78,595,869 downwards.
TTATGGACGCAAAATGTAGCCATTTCCAGACACTTTTTGGCATGTATTGTTAACAAAATCGATGGCAAACTGCCTCCTGGTTGACATTTGAAGGTCAAGATTTTTCTGAAAGATTTTTGCGAAGAATTCGAAATCGCGACGGAACCGAGGAACTTATATTTTGCAAGGAAGTTACCGTTGCTGTTGGAAGGTGACGCCCTTTTCAGATTATTTCAAGAAGTTTCTAAGAACAGGAAATACTTCAGAGGAAGCCTAAATTATGGTCAAATTTCAAGAGACACGTTGTTGAAGCTATGAACGCAAAATAGATCGATTTTCAGACACTTTTTGAAATGATGGTAAATTGTCTTCTGGTAGATATTTGGACGTCAACATCTCTCTGAAAATTATTTTCGAAAAATTCGAAGTCGGAGCCAAACCGAGAAGATAATGTTCTTAAAGGAAGTTATCGTTTGTGTCGGAGGGTGGCGCTATTTCCAGATTATTCTAAGAATTTTCAAAAAACAGGAGGAAGTCTAAATTATGGACAAATTCAAACAGTCGTTGAAGCTATGGACGCAAAATATAATATATTGTAGACACTTTTTGGTGTGAAATGTTAACAAAAACAATCGCAGACTATCTTTTGGTGAGTATTTGAACGTGAACATCTTTCTGAATGATTTTTGCAAAGACGTCGAAATTGAAGGAAGTTATCGTTTCTGTTGGAAGTTGACGTCCTTTTCAGCTTATTTCAAGAAGTTTCAAAAACAGGAAATCCTTCAGGGGAACCCTAAGTTATGGACAAATTCAGAAGGACACATCGTTGAGGGTATGATCGCAAAATATCGCAATTTTCACACACTTCTTGGTGTGTATTATTAATAAAAAACGATGCTAAACTGAATTCTGATGGATACTTGAACGTCAACATCCTTTTGCAAAGATTTCGAAAATGGGGATAAACCGAAGAACTTATGTTCTATGCCTAATTTAGGAACTCATGCTCTTAAGCAATGTTACCGTTTCTGTTGGAAGATCACGTCCTTTTCAAAATATTTCAAAAAGTTTAAAAAAAAAAACAGGAAATACTTTAGAGGCAGCCTAAATTATGGACAAATTCAAAACGACACGTCGTTGAGGCTATGGACCCGAAATATAGCAATTTTCACACACTTTTGGTGTGAATTGTTAACAAAGCTATCGCAAACTGCCTTCTGGTTGATATTTGAACGTCAATATCTTTCTGAAAGATTTCTGCGAAGTTCCCTGTAGGAGCAAGCACGTAGCAGATTGACTGATACCTATGCTGAGCTCGAAATAGACACATCCAAGAAAAATGGCATTGTGATAATTTTTATCTCGATTGTAAGATCGAAACTTTTAGCTCAAACGACGACGAATGGGGAACAGAATAAATTAACAATGTACCCAACGACTTCAACTCGCTAAAGCGTTTGGGATGAATCATCTTTTGCGTTCTATTTTTAACTAATTCCTTACCCAGACTGTTTTGCAAAACAGTCGAGATTGCACTTGGTCGGTTGCGCTACAAGTGCATATCTTCCCTACTTACTTCACAATTACTTAGCTATGTGAATGATAGATTTATTTCCTCATCCCTTTTCCCTATCCCATCTTTACATTTATTCGTATATGTCGTATCTTCTTAGCTTCCTAAGGGAAATTCTTTAAATAAACAAACGCATCCGAACGCGTCCGGTATTATTCTCGAGCTCGCCAAATCCGAAATGGCGCCCCCGGATACCGACGGGTGACAAACAGTCCGGGAAAAACAACGCGCAAATAATTTATTACATCCGCGTTCTTCCCGATAGATACTAAGTTGATTTGAGAATTCGATTCCGGCGTTTGTTTGCGTCGTCCCTCGTCCGATTGATCGGATTTGTTTCTACATATCCTGTTTACATACATACATATATGCATGTATGTATCTACGATGTACGTTTGTTCGAATTTCGGAATTCGCTTGCCTCCCGGGAGGACGTATTGATACCTATTTCTAACTTCTTTATCTGCTATGAATTTAGGATAAAATGTTCCTAACTTTTCTGAGAGATACCTTTGGATGAGACAGCAAAAATTACAAATCGGTTACGTCCAATTAAACACAACTGTTGACGATTTTTTTTTAACGTAAAATCAAAATATATCGATAATTTACAACTCTACAAAAGTTTTTTTCCCTTGTGCCTGAGTTTATTTTATTATGTATTTTTATTCATCATGCACTAAAATATTGGAAAAAATTTGCATATTTTCTTTGTAGTGCTGTTCGTAATAATAGAGATTTTATAGTTTTCATAGAAGCAATAAATTAAAGCTTTTTATATTCAAACGCAGATTGGAAGAGAGAGAGAGAGAGAGAGAGAGAGAGAGAGAGAGAGAGAGGAATCGTTAGGTGCATGCGGTACCTCTAGACTGAGCTCGATTGATGATAACAGTAAAGTGTTTTGTTGAAGTCTAAAGAAGGTTAAAATTATATCGAGGAAGTGCAAATATGATACTGATATATTTTGCTATGTATGGGGTAAATTTATTAAAGTACCAGATATAGCACAATATGAATTAAATAAAAATTTAAAGCTTTGTGAAGTCCCCGAAGCATACCTTGAGTGTCCTATTTTGAATCCAGACGATCCACGCTTTCCACATATTGCTCGTAAAAAATGCAAAAAATGTTCAGAAGGAAGACAATTTTTCGTGAGAAAAAATTAATATAATAATAGATACGCAATGCACAATTCCCAGTCCCTGAACCTCCAATGAAATTCCATGGGCCAGGCTCATCTCAAAATTAAAATAAAAACGTTGAAGCAGACGAGGAATTTATGCTGTCGCTGGAGCAATCGGAATCCCATCTCATTACCGCAGAAGACTTAATTAGAGATTTGATTTTAACGAAAAGTACCTAAAGCAAAAAGTTTGGGCTCTCGATTAAAACAATGGAATTTGCATGCCGATCAACGAGATATTTCGTCCGTTTTTCACAAAAAATGATGAACTTAATATGAAAGGTATATTTGAAGCAGTTGGGATACTTTGTGTTTCTAGTGAATGGCGTGTATTTATCGACAACTCTAGGAAAAGCCCGAAAGCCGTCTTACAAACACACCGGAAATAAGGTTCAATTTCTTCCACATGCTCATTCTGTACACCCCACAGAAAACTATATAAGTGCTAAAATTTTACCGGTAGCTTTGGAACATCAATAAATCTCAAATGATGATTTTAAAATAGTGGGATTCTTAATGGAACTGCAGGGCGCATATACAAAATATCCGTGCTATCTTTGTCTATGTTTTGGACATGACCGTCGAAAACATAGACAATAACGACGGAATTTCAAGTGGGGGAAAAAGAATGAAATGTAAACCCGTGGCCGAGAATGAAAATTTGCTAATGCCACCTGTACACATCAAGTTAGGGGTAACGAAACAATTTGTGAAAGCATTAGATGAGAAATCTGAAGCTTTCAAGTGTTTATGAATTTCTTTCCAAAGTTATCAGAAGCCAAAGTTAAAGCTGGGATCTTCGTTGGTCCACGAATTAAGAAAGGAATTGACAATAAAGAATTTCCTAAATTGCTTACTGATGTTCAAACGAAAGTTTAAAATAGTTTCAAAGCAGTAATGTTTGGTTTTCTTTTGGGGATAAGAAAGCTGAAATTATCAAGAGCTACTTGAAACTAAGATAAACAACTTCAAGGTCGTGGGTTGAAGAATGTCTCTGAAAGTGTATATGCCTAGATAAATTTAAAAACAACTTGGAAGCACACGCAGAGGAACAAGGACACCGTTTTCCTTAAAACATTATGGACTTCGAACTCCATTATCAAAGCCAATATAATGCAAACTTGATGGTAGACTATATTTGGGCTTTATCAAGAGAAGGCACTTATTAACATAGCAAAAAGAGTAACAGGGTTCTCGTTATTTTGTATATTAACAGTTGTTAACATAATTGTTGAAGCTCAAAGATAACATCGACGAGAACGCAATAAGAAGGCAGAATATGCGATCGAGGATGTTTCGTAAACAAAACGATGTTATCGGATAGGTAACAAGTAATTGATTCGATTTGTCGTTTACTGAACTTTCACTTCGTCCAAAGTTTGACAAATTAGTGGATTATTTTAAGAGATGGAATGAGAAACACTCCAAATTCCAGTTTGAGTATTTATACAGCAGATTTCTACATCATCGGCTAGAATTCTAATAGAAAACGTTGAGTAGAATCCTTACAAGAGATCTGATTGGAATTCGAATTTTCGTATCAAATGTCCCCAGTTCGGTGAGTAGAATTACTACAAAAATCAAGAAATAGATTTCTATGTATTGTTTAGAAAGAGCTTCATATTTTTTTTTAATGTCTCTACAAAATTTTCAAATCGTTGAGTAGAATTATTACAAGAAATCAAGAAATACATTTCTAGGTAGTGTTTCGGACGAATTCACACAATAATCAAGAAACAGATTTCTATGTATTGTTTTGGAAAAACCTCGCCCGATCGGAATTCCAATTTTCGTATCTAATGTCCTTAGTTCGGTGAGTAGAATTACCACAAAAATCAAGAAGTAGATTTCTACGTATTTTGTTGTACGACCTCATCTTCTTTTAACGTTTCTATCAACTTTCTAGATCTTTGAGAAGAATTCTTACAAGAAATGAAGGAATAGATACATACGTATTGTTTCTGAAATATCTCACCTGATTGGAATTGCAATTTTCGTATCAAATGTCCCGAGTTTGGTGAGTAGAATTCACACAATAATCGAGAAATACTTTTCCATCTATTGTTTAGGAAGAATCTCATCTCTGGTTAATGTTTCTACCAAATTTCTAGATCGTTGAGTAGAGTTCTTACAAGAAACCAAGATAATACATTTCTAGGAAGTGTTTCGGAAGAATTTACATAATAATCAAGAAATAGATTTCCATGTAGTATCTTGGAAAAACCTCGCCTGATCGGCATTCGTATCAAATGTCAACAGTTTGGTGAGTCGAATTCCCACAGTAATCAAGAAATAGATTTCTACGTATTGTTTTGACAGAACGTCATCTTTTCTCAACGTTTCTATCAAATTTCTAAATCGTTGAGTAGAATTCTTGCAAGAAATCAAGAAATAGATTGTTGCCGATTGTTTTGGAAACCCTTATCTGATTGAGTATCCAATTTTTTTTCCAAATTTCTAGATCATTCAATCAGAAATAGATTTCTGCGCATTGCCTTGGAAATAGTTGCCCCGATTGGAATTCCAACCTTTCTATCAAATCTTCAGTTCATTGAGTGAGAATTATAGTAAGAAATCAAAAAGATGGATGGTTACCGATTGTTCTGGAACAACCTCAATTGATTAGATTTTCAATGTTGCTACCAAATTTCTAGATCGTGGAGTAGATTTCTTACAAAAAAAAAAAAGAAAAAGAAGAAGAAATACATTTCTACGTATTTTGAAAGAAACAGATCTAATCGGATTTTCAATTTTTCTACTAAATATCTAAATCGTTGAGTAGCATTCTTCTGAAAAAAGCTCAAGAAAACGATTTCTATTGTACGTATTATTTTGGAAGAATTTGGTCTGATTGGAATTGCAACCTTTTATCAAATTTCTAGTTCGTGGAGTAGAATTATTACAAAAAATCAAGAAATAGATTGAAAGTTAATAAAAACCATATGGTTCTTCAATAGATGAATTATTAAAGTCATAGATTTCCCTGCATATTGAAATGATGTTTCTTTGCGTACAAAAGCAAACTTTTTCAGGAAATATAGCTACTTTTGGGATGGATGTCGATAAAACTGTGGTACCTTAACCTCAGGAATAAATTTAATGTTAACCTGAATCCGGGGGCTGTTAACTTTGCGTGTTTCAATATATTCATTCCTAAAATCCATTTCACAAATCTACGAAAATTATTGAAAACTCCTTCACGTTCTTCGGAACGATACTCTACATCCGAGACACCATCGAGTCGATTCGAATATATCGTACTTACTCCATTTCGACTAATGTAGGGCGCGGTTCTAGCTCCGATTTCCTTTTTACGTTTTCACCCGAATCCGGTACGTTCCAATATCCTCGATCCCGGTGATGAGAAAACGTGTAAATCTGGCCACGCGGGTGTCGACGTAACCGATTAACGCAGATGGAAAGTTTCGCCGGGACGCCGGAGCATTCGATAATTTAATTCGATTTGGAAACTGCAATCGAATTCTCGAATTGCAAGAGATGCAGGAAAAGGATGGTTTTCAAGGAAAATTCATTAAATCAATACGCTGTCAAATGTAGTTTTCTTTGATTAGGATCATTCCGGAAATTTTATTAGGATTCGTTGGATCTAAATCGAATTTCTTAGTCAGACGAACATAAATTTTCTTAGAAAACTAGTTTCGACGAGATGCTTGGGAGAGCTAAAATAGCAAATGAATAAGGAACTAAATATCTATATTACTCTCGAAGGGACGAGCTATAACCAGGGTTGCTCACTAGCGCCAACAAGCAGTGGCGTAGCTTCGATACAAGCTTCACTTTAACTGCGAGTCTCGATGAGATCTGTTGTGTCTATATGTACGCTGCCGTAAATACTATTTCGCAGGTTTCTAAGTTTCTTTTAAAAATGTTGCTTACGTCGCGAAGACGACCAATGTCTTTTTATGTATAAACTTTTATGCGCCCCCGTCCACTGGCTATTGGCGCAAATTGAGCAACTCTAGTTATATCTATAGCTTCTTTACGGCCCTGGTGTCATATTCGGATGTAAGTGGGTACATAATAGTAGTGAGTTATGATAATTTTAAAAAGGTTCGGTTGTATATTCATTCTAACAATGTTTGTGATTAGATGAGTGTAATACAGTATGAAATCTATAATTCGAATGCTTTTGTTTTTGACCTTGATACGGTATGGCAAAGTATAATTTGGACTATAGTTAAAATGTCTACAGCTGCCTAAGAGGATAACAGAAGCATAGATAGCGAAAAAGACATTCCTATGTCTCTTTTAACCATCCAAATAAGAAGTGGCAGGGAAACAATAGAACTACAAAAGCAATTACAAGAAGTAGTTGGTTTGAGCCATCAAATTACAGACGGTTCTATCGAAGATGAAACTGAAAACTCTGCAACAGGTTATAACGAAGAAGCTGATTCAAAGCCATCGTACTACGACAATGACATATTACAAAAACATATCGGACAAGAAATCGAAGAAAATGAAGAGGTAGAATTTCTAGAAGAAAGGAACAGAGCAAATATGAATCTCATTATCAACTGCTTCTGCGTCAAAAGCGACGAGAACAAGCTAGAAAAGCGGAAGAACAAACAACTCTTCCACTTTTTTCTTTGTAAATACAAAATTGAAAATTTATTTTACGTTACCATGTTAAATGAATTAAATAGAAAACTAGTTTCAAAAAGATGCTCGAGAAAGGCAAAATTACAAATGAGTAAGAAAGTTAAACATCTATATAATTCTCCAGTGCGCAATCTATAACTGGGGTTCGTTTGTTGAGCAATTCTCGCAGAAAGCTGTGCAATGGCTGTACTGCAGACTACATTGCATACAATGAGGTCAAGATTATAGCTGCACCTGTTCTTGAGATGGTCACTCCCTTGGCAATGAAATTCTTCTTTTAATGAGGACTTCTTGTGACGTGAAAGTGTTGAATGTATGTGTTTAAATGGTTCCTTCGCTTTCTATCTTTTAATCGATGCTTTTTATAATGATTGATATTTTTATTTCTAGTTACATTTTTTTCCCATTAAACGTCTCTGGATGGACTTAAAAAGAGGCTAACGCCTCCAGGGTAACTAAGTCTTTAAAAGGTGGCGTGAATGGTATTGGAAAAGTATAAATAGAACCTAAAATTGACCAAGATGTCATTTAAACATGGGACGTCCATGACTCTCCACCCAACGTTTACTGTGAATTTTTATATTTTTAATTGTACTTAATGATAGATTATTTAGCAAATAAAAGTACATTAATATTACAATATACGATGCAGTTCTGCAGTGCAGCCATTGCACGACCTTATGTGATAGTTGCCTAACAAACGAATCTGAGTTACAGGTTGTTCCATCGAGAGTTATGTAGATGTTCTACTTTTCTATTCATAAAAATATTTTTCTTTTCTATTCCTTTTTCTTACTGTAGTTTCGGGATTTCTATCCAAGAACTACAAACAATCCTATCGTTGCAGCGAGATGGAAACGGCGGGAAATAATCGAAAAATTTATGCCGTCGTAGAAATCGATTTGCCGCAATCATTTCGAAGTTCGCAACGACCTACGCGAAGGCGAATGTATAAATTTAATTTTACGAGCCGGCTGCATTCTTTCGAAATTGTCTCGGATGTAAATGCACTCGCAATGAAACCGGAACTCGAACGATATCTTCCGGAATATTCGCGAAACATCCTCGATAAGTACTGTGGAAAGATGTCTCTGGGCCCGTTTTCAGGTTTCATCCGATATTATCGGGGAGATTAAATTAAATTCGCCCGGATTGTCGAGTTTACCTTTGGTTCCTTGCGGTTAACCATCTTAACTTTGGAACGTCCACTGGATTCCTCAACCCTTATTCTTTCATATACGGTCTGGACCTACGTGCGATCTCCATATTGTCTTGCCCTTTTTTCTTCAAGTGTGTGATCCTTGGTTTACCGCGGTGAAGTAAAATGGCTGGTTTAAAGTTCCCGATTTGAACGCCCGAGTACATCATCGAAGGTGGGGGAAATTTTTAGCAAGTCTTCGGAAATCAACTCGTCGAGAAAGCTTGGAATTGGGCGTTTCACGGACAAGAATCCAACGCACAGGTATCATGCGTACAAGTTATAATTGTTATACCACATGTCCAGAGATGATCTGGATTGAACCGGAATGTGTAATTGGTTTCCCCCAAGGTTGGAGGTAACGCAAGGTTCTCATCAACAGCAATGCTCTTCGACGAAGAAGATTTTTATGTAAACCGATAAAATGACAATATGCCGCATTGGTCTACCAGCAACAAGGAGCGAGGAGCTGATCGCCTCATGGTTTTGTGAAAAAAAAAAACCGTTTAATTGGTCCCTACTTTTTGAGGAAAGTGTCAACACTGAAAATTATGTTGGGAAATTTTTTAATGCCCGATCTGGATAATAATGGTAATAATAATAATTTCAGTAAGCTTCAGAGAAAAAATTGTCATGTAAGCACATATTCCTGAAGCAAAGTGAAAAATTAGAAAATTACAAGATTCGTATAATGTGCAAAGAATATAATATAATGCACGTAACATATATATAGCATCTAAATTATAAATGATCAGAGACAAGTGCAGAGCACGAATACACAATTACTGTACACTAATGAAAAAATACTCATTAAAGCTGTATAAAATATTTGAAATCAGCAGCCTCTTCAAATTTGACCCAAATGCAGCTCGTGTGCGTGCATTTTTTTGTTCTTCGGGAAGGTGGTTAAAGAAATTATATTAGTTGGTAGCAGAGTATTTCGCCGGTATTAAGAGACAATCCTACCTTGTGAGCACAAAATCGTGGGTCATTTTCTTAGCTTTATCAGAGGGGAACAGGTTGATATATTTTAATTTCGTTTAGCGTTTATGTTTCTACTAGTATTGAGGTACAAAAGCAAATTTTTATTGGATTTTTCAAATACAAAATGGCGGCGTTGCATCCCTTGCAACTCGATACGTTTTATTGACATAGTCGATATGGCCGTACATCTCTTCCTCGCAATTCTGCACCTAGAATAAAAATTCAAAAAGATTCTTAAAATATATCCAAAAATGGAGTGAACATCATAAGATTTTCTTCAAATTCAAATTTTTAAAGAAATGACCTTGATACTTATATCGAAATGCTGTTTTTGAAGGAAGAATCAGTCGTAAATCATCGATAAAATGTATAAATTTTTTTATCGCAAAAATCCTACAATGCTCACTAGATACTATGATCGTGAAGCTACAGTTAAGATTTGAAGTCCTTCGGTTGAGAATTGTAGACGCTATCGTTACGGCCAACTCGAAAAACACGGTTTTGAGAAAAACGCGTATGAAGTTTAATGTACCGAAATCGCATAGTAGTTTTTGACATACTTCTAATCTGCATTGACGACTTTATAAATTATTCCACCCATAGAAACTTTCAGATTTCATTCTTCAATAAATCAAGCATTTAGGCAAATAAAAGACAAATGGCAAAAAAAACTACAAGGTAGGATTACCCCTTAGGGAATTTTTGTTACATGTATGATGATAAAATTTATTTAGTTTATCATACGTAAAATACAACACTTCGTACACATATAAGGCGTAAATTGTCTCTGTATTAAGATGTTTAAAAGAAGACCTACGAGAGTCTTTAGATACTAACCCAGACAGTGCCCTCATAGCCCTCCTTTGTACTAGAAAGACACATTGAACATTAACGTGTACGTGAATGGCTGGATGAAAAATTCTCAGATGGGATTGTTCGAAGAGGACGGAGTGGGGTCCTCGATCCCTGGATATAAATCCCATTTTGCTATATGAGACTACCTGTAGTCAAAAGCTTATTTGTTGAAGATTCAGAGACCAGTGCCGTGCTATGGAAAAGATTCTGCGAAACTTGGGTAACGCGGTTAAATTGGTGTTTTAATAATAGCAGCAGGTACCCCACACAAACGGGGCCAAAGTTACAGTATGGATACAATAATTTGAAGCATATGTGCGGAAAAAATGCGAAAAACACTAAGATATAAACTCATCCTTGGATTTATTAGCCAGTTTATACATGACGTAGATCGGCGTGCGGTTAATGACGTTTATCATAGAAAAGGGTAGTTTGAAGATGCAATCGGTTGTTGAGCCGCGGAACGAAAGTACATAACATTTTCGTGTGTTTAAGAGTTGGTTAGAGTGATTGCACCACTGGACAATCTTACTTATATTTGTCTGGGGAAGTATAGCGTCATCCTCTGATGAAATCTCAGAGAAATGTTTAACATCATCAGCATAAGCCAGAACCGGAGATGTGAAGGATAATAGCAAGTCATTTATAAAGATGTTGAACAAAAGAGGGCCTAGATTTGATCCGGGCGGGACTCCCGAAGTAAGGTTGAATTCCTCTCAGAAAAACTATTGCAAATGACAACACTATATAATAATAATGATAATGTTTAATGTTCAACAGTTTAACTCAATTAATTGTATTTTGTTATTAATGGTAGAGAAAAAAGTGTAAATATGGGCACCCTCTCTTGTTTACAACTTAAAGGTACTTTCTTTTGGAAAAATTCTAGATATTTGGTCTTCATTAACAACGATAACAGGTTTAATAAATGATAAGAGGCCAAACAACGATTAATATCAATTACTAGGTGACCCGGCAAACTTCGTTTTGCCCAAAATAGATTCTTTGATTGAATTAATTTTGAGTATTCACGATTCCACCCGAAATTTGCTATTTCGACCGAAAAGTAGCGATCGTTAACAGATGACACAATGATATAATTTCAATTATAGATTGAATGAAACATTTTTCGAATTCAATTGAATTCAATCATAAATATATATGAAAATGAATCGTGGTTTGTTCGGATGCTTAAAAATGTAAATAATTATCACTTTGTATAAATCGCACATAAAGTTTTCACTAATCAATAATTTACCTTAAAAAAAGCCAAAATAAAGAAAGCAAACGAACGAAAAAGATTGCAATTGAAATTTGGAAAACAACTGGAAAAACAAAACAAATCGATAAATACTATCACTCAAAAATGGATAGTCCACAGATTCGCAATGATATATTTCGTAAATGTAAACGATTTCACTCGAAAAATCAATAAAAAATTACAAAAATATCGGAAAGTCATTTAACTGTGACCGCACAGGTCAAATTATCAAATCGAAGCTGAGAAAGAAGATATGCTGAGCTGTCAAATGGAATGACCGCCTACAGCGCCACCTGTTGAGAATTTTTCGACTTTTTCCCTAAACCTTCGCGTAGCAATTACGAACAAACCCGCAGAAGGAAGTATCCAATTTGGCCCAATCGTTTTCAAGTTTTAAGCATCCGAAGGAACCACGATCCATCTATATATATATATATATTGATGTTCTTTTTTCGACAACTAACTGACACTTTTACACCTTATACAACAACTATGAAAAAGAATTTCTGAACGCACCTAAAAAAAGACAAAAGATAAAAAAGACAAAAGACAGAAGACATCAAATGTTTCACACCTAGGAACATTTTCTCTTGGAAAATTAAATTGCCGTTTTTAGTATTTTCCGTTACTTATTATGTATGTTTCTCACCGTTTAAACCTTCCCTGAACTTCCACAAATATTTCAAGATCAAAATTAGTCCAATCAGTCGAGCCCAGTTTTAGCGAGACAAACGAACAGCAATTGATTTTTATATACATATATAGATTTCTATTCGAATACGAAGATTCATACATGAACACTGAAAAGATTGGGTGCAAATATGGGCCTCCACAAGAAGGTGATGTTAAATGAACATCAAATCTAAAAATATGTACAGTAATCGCAAAAGTAAATATCTTCTTTAGCCACGGCACAATCTAAGTGAGTCCATATTTGGAGTCCCATGAAGTTGGCAACTGAATTTGTAAAAATATAATAATTCATCGGAGTTCCTGGTAGGTATAAAATAGTACTTTGCGGAAAATTTCAAGAGTTCTGTAAAATTGCGCGAAATAATCGGAAAATGAACGTAGCAACCGTTTTCGAGAAAAACAGTGCGATTGGGACGTATTTCCGCAACTCGGACATAGTGCTAGAGTTCTTGACCAAATTGCATTTTTTTTTGTAAAATTGAGATTTCGCAAAAAATTGGTAATTTTGATAATGGCAAAAACAGTTCTATTGTTCTATTGTAGTATCGAAGAACCTTACAAAATTTTTTTATCAAAACCTTAGTTTGCCATATATTTGCAATAGTGTGACACCAATTCAGATAATAACTGGCGGTGTAACAACACTGCTTGAGACAATGGTTCCAACTGCTAACTGCTATCTTCTATCAATAATGGGCATCGTTTACAGTCCTGGCCGCCAGACTGTAGTACATCCCATATCCTCTTGGGGGAAGTGCCCATGTTTACACCTTCTCTTCTAATCATATGGTAAACATGCTGCAATTACATTGGAAACAATTTATAATCCCCATAGTGCGAAACATTTGGGCTATCCTGTATCTTTTCGCAGTTTTATACACCAAACTGTGCGATTTCCCAATTATGACGTATATATGATGAAACATCAACATTTTCTAGGATTTCGCAATTCTGTGCTACGCTCAAAAGTTGTGGATTTTGAAATTGCCGTTCATGTTGCCACCTTACTAAAGTAATGACAAAACAATGACGACGTGCACGTTCGAACTGTTTAGTATCTTTCAAAATTCCCTGTATCGTGTGTTATTCATGTTGCGCGTAGTGTACCTACATTACAGCATCACATAACAATGTACGTACATCAAAACGTATGGCCGCTTACGAATAATACAGACAATAACGCTAATTAACAAGCACGCCAGTTCCTCTCTATTATAACCATATAAACCTCCCTCCATTTAATCCCTAACAAAATACGTCCCGAATCTCACTGCGCTGTTTGTTTTATTTAAAATAGGAACACTAACACCGAATCCAGTTTTTTTTTTCCTATTTTATTCGTTTTCGATTTTACATCCGCGGCGCGTATTCCCCACGGAGGAAAAAGCACCATGTTCGTTTCACGTAACGCGGATACGTCAAAAGTGAGCTGTTTTTTTGCATACGTACATATTTTTATATTTGTTATTTCGTCCTGGTACGATGCTTGACTCTCGAAGCAGGATATTCTAGCCTATTGAATCGGATCTGACCGGTTAAAATCCGGTCACAATTCCATAGGTACGGTCGCATCAAATATTGTCCGAGAATCGATTTACGCATAATAAAATAATAATCCTATATTTTATTAAGCCCGGTGGTTATTAAGCTCGCTGCAACGGCAACGTCCTGAAAACTTTACGCTCTCGTTCGCGCTATTTTGTTGTTTTTTTGCCGAAAATATTTTATTATTTCCGTTCTCGTTTTAAAATTAAAAGTGGGTTCCCAGTTTTAACCATCATATTAATTAAACAATTTTTCGATGGATAGCGTGTAGGTTTTCAGCGATACTCTATCCTGATTGGTTACATAACAAGATTTTTGAGAAAAATACTTTGTGTATTATTCAATAAATTGTATATATATTTATATATATATACTTTTCATGACCTTTATACTTATCTTATATGTAGATTACCTTTTTATCACTACTATGTCAAGTAAACAATAATAATTGAATTAATAATGGATTAATACTATTAATTCAATTATCAGGTATTATCCCAGTTAATAACCAAAGTTTAACTAAAAAGTCAATAGTTGCAAACAGACCTAAAATTATTCAAAGTGCACATCATTTACATGTTGACAATGAGAAAGGCGACGTTCAAATTCGTTTATGATATTATTTAGCGCTTGGGGAGTTATTAATCTGATTTCTTCAGTTATTATGATCTTCAAATCCTCAACGCTATCAGGTCGGTTTCTTGCTGGCCATCCAATTGCTGCTCGGCTACCAATCAATTTGGGAAATGAAACTAAGATAATTACGAACAGTTAGAGAATAATGTGGCGGTGCACCATGGTGCTGAAACCATCAGGCGCTATCCGGTAAGATGCGATGTTCTGCATTTGGATGGGGAACGAAAATTGCGGGTATTACATTTCGCTGTAGTAATAGTAAATAATTTTCACCATTTAATGCACCTTCAATATAAAAAGACAGGCCTATGACTGTATTATCGACAATCCCTGCCCATACGTTGTTTTTCTTTTTAATTGTGCGTGTCTTTCCTTTATCGCTCGTAGATTTTCAGCTGCCCAGTTTCTACAGTTTTGTCAATATCTCGACACTCGCACCAGAAAACCCATGGCTCTACTTGCATCTGAACAGATTGAAAATATGTTAGACTTGAAAGTGAAGTTAGTATCAAACCCAATTCCAAAGCCCATGATTTCCGTTTTTCTCTCGACGATAACATCGTTGATGGAAAAAGGAAGATGTTGAGTACTAGAACGAAAGTACATTGTCGTGTGTTTAAGAGTAGTTTAGAGTAACACACATACAAACTCTCGGGGTGAAAGGTGAAGTCAATGATCTTTAATTATCAAAGAATTTCGTAAAGGTAATTAACAAAATTCATGAAACTTATGGACCGGGTATCACAAATGATTGAGAAATCAGATGACGATATAAGAACGTGAAATATCGAATAAATGAGGAGGAACAAAGTGAAAGGTTATCATCAAATATATGAAGCTATATAATTAAAAATTTCAGGGGCACATTTTTCTATAACATCAAGAACAAGAATTAACAAGATGGAGGTTCCAATATGGCGGATTGAAACTCAAAGAAATCCATAAACTTTGACCTTTATGGTTTCATTCGTGCCCAGAATGGAACTTTCATTGGTACTGTTACGTTTTCAAAATTATCTTTACACATTTTCCATAGTTGCCTTAAAAGGGCCTCTTAGTGTCACCTTTTATCTACTATATATACAAATTCATACGTAATTCTGTTAGTGCTGAAAACTTGACACTTTTTGGTGTTTCTTATGTGCCACTTTGTGAACCAACACAGTTATGACGTCATACCCGCTTTGGCCAAATTCATTTGCTAATATTGCTTTTCTTATAATCGTTAACATCTTAGTTTGAACATTTCCTCAGCGTCTGGGTAAAACTCAATTAATCGCACCGGTAGTGGTTTTACTGAGATACGTCAGACCCGACTTCGGCTATTTTTAACCACTTTCAATATCGACGTTATTGCATTTAATTAAAATTTACTCCAAACCGATTTAGTGCTTTTCCTTTGCCTTAAAGGTCAGGCACACACTCCCACAAAATTATAATTTTAAATGCAAGGAGGTATATAAATATTTTGATTTTAAGACTATAGAAATGTATAATATAAGAAAATAATTTTCTTGAAATTTTATTTTTGTTAAATAAAAATTTTCTGAGGGTTAGAAAATCATTCAATTCCAAGACGGAAGAGGTTTTCGTCCGAGTCAATCATTTAGCTTGAAGTTAAGAACCACCTTCGGTCATTACTGTTAAAGCTGAATAAGGAAATAATCTTCGAGACCATTAAGAAGTGGAAGAGAGGTTTGTGCAAGTTGTGTACACTAATGTATGACGATGGCTGCTAGGGGCATAAGACGAGGAAAGCGAGGAGGACAGCTGCCACGTATTTCCTGGCGTACCACCTGTTACACAGGGTAAAGTATCCAGAAACAAAACAAAACGGGTCCTTGAAGCTCGGAAGTGCTCGGGAAGCCCGCGATTGTCAGAATATGTCACGGAGATCAGCAACGGCGTAGGATCCTGGGGTTTCAGGTTAACTTTGGTGATAAAAAGACGTTAAAACGCCGACTGATGGTACAAGGATTAAAAAGGGGCGCCACTGGTTCGTTGACGTAATTTAGCGTTTCTACTCCGTCAAGAATAAAAATAATATTGACACTATATCACATCGGTAAACTCGTGAGACGTGTTCTGCTAGCACGAGGCAATCATTATCAAAACCCCATAATACCTGAAGGTCATGCATGTCTATATTAGGATGATTTTTGTCCTTTTATGAATGAAAATTTTTAATTCGTGTGTAGTATGTCATTTATTCCTTCGTACCACTCCTGAGGAGATAAATCAACTTTTAGAGTTTGCTTTTTCTTAAGTTGTTGTAACTGTTAATCCTTAGTTATTCTTTTCCTGGTATATGTTTTTCTTCTATCCGTGGTCTAGTATTGTGTGTCAGCCAGATCGTCACGATGGACTCCTTGACGTGAAGCGTGTGTTCCTGTTTATCCTATTTGTTTATTATAAGTAGTTATTTATATTGCCGTGGTTAATGGCCGAGATGCCAAGGTCAAAAAAACAGTTTGCTTTTTGACTTATAAATAGAGAATATATACAAAGTGGGTAAACCCTTCGGTAGTGATTTTTATTTCTCTCCCTTTTGAGGAAAAAAGGAAGTGAGTGAAGAAAAACACATTTCCAATATTACAACAGCCTTTTATTGGAAATTACGTAAATATAAAAAGGTGCATTTGATTTAACATAATATCAATAGTAAAATTCTCTGTACAATAATCAAAAACAATCCAGAATCACTCCAAAATAACCATAACTTGTATAGATACTCGCGATAGTACTTCGATAACAGTTTTATCGACGCGGTCCGTCGTTTCGGTCCCGAAAACTTTCAAGGTCGCACCCCAAGTCCCGCGGCGCACACAACAACGATTACGGTCGCAATTATCACGTGACCGCCTCGAATTCGCGATCGTCCGTTTGCGTCTGAACGTCCGTTTCGCACGCGCAGCGTCGAACGTCGTCGTCGTCGTCGTCGTCGTCGATCGCGACCGCTTCCTTTCCCGGCGTCTTCGGCGAGGTCCGCAGGAATTGCCGAGGTTGCCGCCGCTTGTACGGCTCCCAGTCGGCGTGGCACAAGTGTCAGTGCGTCACGATCACGTCGGGCGCGGATTTGGTCGTCTGAACACTGTACGGTCGCCTCTTCTCGTCGTATTTGGTCTTCGAGAGCGAAGGCGGTTCGATCCTTTCCACTTCTATCTTGGCCTCGGCTCGGAATTTGTTCTCCTTCTTGTAGCCGAAGGTGCTGAAAGGTGCCGGCGGACTCGGTTTGGAATTGGTCGAACCTACAAATCCAAAAGAAGATGAGAAATAATATTAACAATTCGGTAAAAACAACATTGAAAACGAAAATCGGAATCAGTGATAAGTTTGGGGGACACTAGCTTCTCGCAATTAGTACATAATTGTATGGTGAACTGTGTACCGATGTTATGTTATGTATGGTAATCATGCCCGAGTGGAATTAAGAAAAATATCTAATATAAATTGTGAAGAAATGAAGCGTACACATTAGTAGCAGGAGACGGTAGGTTTTGGAACCGCCACATCGCCCCTCGAAAAGGTAGTCAAACTCCCCTACATGTATGCCTGTAATATAGGCTAACCCCCGTACATGTATGCATGCAAGGTAGTCAATTCGACAGCTCTCGACATTCAAAATCTGCGTCAATCGCTGCCGGTCCATACCCGCAAGGTAGGCAATACCTAACGTGACCATATGCGTTCAGGCAGTCTGTCCCGCTGTTCTCGCAGATAGACCAAACTATAATTTAAATAATCTATATAATCTATATATTAATACCCGGTGGGTCGTCGTCTCGTACATATTTTAGAGTGTTCCCTCCACGTTTCGTGATGATACGTACATATATCGTTGTTTTCGTATTACAATGCAGATTTGTTGAATGTATGTCTCATCGCGATACGTGGAACGCAGGTGAATGCAGTTAGAGTGAGAAAATGAAAATGTATGGGCGTCGGAAATCAGTATCATTGGAAAGGCACGATATTAAAATTTACACAACTTATCATGCACTCGTTTGTCGAACCTATAGTGATGACGTGACAGCGTATGTGCTACATCGTTGATCTAAGTGTTAGTTTTCGTGGACGCTATATTCATTGACCACCAATCACACTACGACACGTTATTCGACATCACAAACAGGGTTCAAGGTTACATTTGAATGTAAAATGTAAAACTTTGAATCTACAAGATAGTTGGCTTACGTTCCAAACATGAACCAGCGGAGATTGACGCGAAGTTTTAAATTTGAGAGTACAGGTCAGCACGCTTTTCACACGTTGATGTATATTAGTGTTTGACTACCTGCGAAGCATATGTGCATTGGGGTTGGCCTACTTTCCAGGAATACACGTCCGGAGGGTTAAATTCCTTTTTGAATCGCGACGGAGCGGCTGTCTGAGAACCCGTTATCTACTACTACTACTACTACTACTAGCTTCAATTTAACATTAGCCAAAGTTCAGGTTTGACAGTTTTTTCTCTCTTTTGTGTCCTCTTCATTGAGGAAGACAATTTATTAGTAGAAACAAGTACATATTTCGATTTTGGCACTGTAAGGGTGACAATCTTCTTTCGAGGCTCCCATTTGCCGAACTAAACCGATATAATCGTTAATGCAAATTCGCATGCAAACACTTCGACTTACTGTGTATGCTATGATTAGGCGTGCTGTGCTCCGATCCGTACGGATGGAAGAGACTTTCTCGCGTTTGACAGGCGCTATCGCACATTTCCGGCTGCGGCGTGCTCTCCGTGTCGTACGGATGCGCCGTCTGGTTGTAAGTGTCGCCGTTGGCGCCGCCCCCAAACTGCCGTGCTCGTTCCGGATCATGATGGGCAATAATTCGCCGCCCGGAACGTAACAGGGCGTATTGGGCAGAGCGTTGGCTTCGGCGAACCTTTGCGTATCCGAGGATTGGGTGCTGTTCGAACGGGAACGGCTCAGTTTGTGGACGATCTTCTTGGATTCGAACTGTTCCTGTTTACCGAGCTCGTTGAGTTGTTGTTCGCGACTTTCTCTGATATATTCCTGAAAGAAAAAGAAATAGTAGTAGAGTTAGAAGGCAGGGCGAGTGAGGTTCTAAAGGAATTTTTTTATAGAAATTACAATTTTAGACTTTTTAAATAAGTTAATTTTTATCCAAAAAATGGTTAAGTTGTAAGTATATATAAAAAGTCATCAACATCTTTCAATAATTACTACACTTCATGATCTCTTCCAGAAATAACAAGACCTACCTTAATACAATTTTATATTAAGACTCCAATTTCTCATGAACACAAATAAATATGTCGAAACGTTAAAATTGGTTTGCTTTTAATATTTTAAATGATAGTCGCAATTCCAGGAATATACATTTAAACCATAAATATATATACAGGGTTAGTTAAAAGTATGGAGACGGCGATTTATTGGCGTTAATATTCATTTTAGGAAGTTATATTCAATACAAAAGTTTTTATGAAATTTCTATCTACATTTTAGAACGATTCAATTTTTTTTTCTTCAATTATTTTTGAGTTGCGCCTGACTGCATATTCCTTTTTTAAATGGGAACTTGTTAATTTTACTCTACCATTCGATAGAGATTTTTTTGCTGGCTTCACTCTATCTCTACATTTTTGCACTATTTCGTTCATGAAGACTAGGAATAATGCCGAGCTCATTATTTCTTCTCATTTAAATCCTTCATTTGTTGCCAACATTTCAGATTGTTGGTTTCTAATTATCCTATAGGTTACGTTAACCTCGTTAAAGCCTTCAATTGTTGCTATTAATGGTCTTCCAATTCCTCTATTTTTCAAGTTTTTCAATATCTCATTCCTTCTAACTCGGTCAAAGGCCACCTACATGTTTATAAATGCCATTTCCAAGTTCTCTTCTTATCATTGGTCTTCTAAAATGATTTGTTTCCGTGTGAATATGTGATCTTGTGCACTTCTTCCTTTTCTGAATCCAATTCGTGCTTCATGTAGTCCTTTTTCTGTAATTTTTCGCATTCTTCTTGCTAATATCCATTCATAAACTTTCATTCTCCGTTTTTAAAGATCGGGGCATAGTCTTTTCTTCCCATGCCTTGTTGAGTAATTTCACGAATAGTTTCCTACCCTCTTCGCCCATGATTTTTAACATTTCCGTTGTTATTTTATCATGCCCTTGGGGCTTTACCATTTTCCATCAGTCCAATCGTTTCTACCTCATCCCCTTTCTTCTATCTGTTCTTCGACCACATTATATTGAGATATATGTGTAGGATGCGGTAGAATTGATAACTTAACTTAACTTAACTTAGTCCTATGCCTATCTACACAGATAGGTGTAAGGCGGTTTGTTTAATACCCTGCTGTATATTTTCCCCTTCGTTTTTCCTGTTCTGTGCTAATTATCGTATTTCCTTCCATGCTATCCTCTTTCCTTCGGCTTCCAACTTGACTCCAGCATACCATGCCTTTTCTGGCTCTATCTATATCATTTTTCCCTGTCACCCGCATTTGATATTCGTTTTTTTACCATCCTGTTTTCTGACACGGGGCGCACATGTTCCAACTATTTTAACTGTCCTTTCATTATTTCCTCATTTATGGGCTGTACCTGCAGCTTTTTCTCTGTATATTATGTTTCTTATTCCTTTATCTTCTCTTCTTGTCCTATTCTCGCGGTCTGCGATTGGCAAAGCTTAATTCTCCTTGCGGATTATTAACATATGGAAATTGCGCTCACTTCGTAAGTTTTTGCACAGTTGCTTGGTAGCTGCCCACTTAACGTACCTAATTTAATTTAGTGGCTATCTGGAGAGCCCTACAGATTCTATCTTTATAAAAGAAAATTATCCAATGATTTGGACGATTCACATCGCCAAAAAAATCGGCCAATTACGACGCTAATTCTTTAGCTCACCTCGTACGTCGAAAGAGACGATAACCGCGAGGGAGTTTATGTATTTTGCGTTTCTTTTGCCCGGCGTTATTTCAAATTTTTTGCTCCCGAATCGAGCGCCGTAACCGAATCAACAATGTCAGGCTAGCGATCCTTTTAATTCGATTTCGCTTGGCGTTCCGTCCGTCTCCCACTCGTTACACGTTGGCCATCGTGATTTCAAACTATGAAAAAAAAAATAAAGGGGCACTAACGAAAAGGCTTGTTTGGGAAAGATGGAGGGCTGAAGTTTGGAACTGATTGGCGTAAGAATTTCCGTCGACTTTTCACTGCCTCCACTTTTTTTGCGTTCGTGACGAAGCTATCGAAAATTCCCGGTGAAGAGACGACGAAACTCTTCTTCGTTTGTTGTCGTCTTTATAGACGAAAGTGATCGAAATGAATATTATACTCATTGGTCGCCTTTCCAGGGTCTTTTTCATAATCATTTCTATGACTTATTTTACCAGTTACTTCTTTACATATTTGCCATATACATACATTCTGTCCTATTATCGGATGTTTTAACCTTATTAGAGTAATCTTGCTTTAACTAGGAGATTGTCATAGTTCTATAGATCTCCTTTTTAATTAGAATGAAACCTAGACAGTGTTTAGAGAATTTCAAACTTGCTTGTGCAATCGATTATTTCTTCATTACGCGGGATTGTCGATTGACTTTTTAGTATACGTTCTCATTTTATTCGAAAAATTACACTGAACAAGCGACAGATGTCTCCAGAAAGATTCATTGCCAGGCATTTATTTACTTTCAGTTTTTTTCGAGATATCCAATTCGCAAATCATGAGTGGTAAGCTGCAGGCTGCCTAGAATCCAAGCTCAGTACTTTGTTGTCTTCACACATAAAATCGACCGAGATTTTCGTCATTTTCCGACTGAAGATGATAACTTCAATGTTGAAAATGTGTCTGAATCAAAAAAAGTGAAATAAATTTGTTTGATGACGGTTTCATCTGCGGAGACTGCAAGCTCAGTACTTTGCTGCCTTTGCAGATGAAATCAACCAAGTTCTTCGTTATTTCCCGATTCAAGATGACAAAATAAACTTTGATAATATGTCCAAATCGAGGAAAGGGAAATGAATTTGGTTGATGACGATGTTATCTACTTAAACTGCAAACTCAGTATTTTGTTATCGCCATAGACGAAATCAACCAAGATTTTCTTCATTTTTCGATTGAAGGTGACCACCTAAATGTCGTAAATGTGTTCGAATCGAAGAAAGTGAAATGAATTTGGTTGCAGATCATTCTAAACCACAATTTTTGATACGGAACTTCGATTCTAGTCTAACGTCAGGCTGATAGCCTCAAACATTTTTATCACAAACTTGTACCTTCCGGAAGCTGAAAGATAAATGGACTAATTTGGACTCACGAATATCCGAATTTAACCAGATTTCCCCAAAAAAAAGATCCTGTAACCATCAACATCTGCAATAAGACAATAAATGCTATCCTACTTGGTTCGAGGCCGGCGCACATGGTAGTAGAAATAACGTGAAACGAATGCCAACATTTAGCTGTTATGCCCTCGATGGATTGCACGCGACTTAATCGAAACTCTCAAGGTTGTTACGGCCAATTGTTACAGTTTTCTGCATGGTTATTTGTGGTCTCTCTCGCTCTAACTTTGGCGCCCGCTTCTTAGGCTTCGGATACAACTCGCGTATTTTGGATGCGCGCGTATGGGAAGGATTTTGCACGTAACGTTCAGTTCCACAGTTCGTTTTCCGTCACTAAATTATTTCGTTTTCGCCTTTAAGTCTCGTTGTCGTGGATATGCACGGAAATTCGACACTAGGAAGTCTTACAATATCGCCGTGTAAATCTGGTAGTTTCGCTTCCCTAATTTTATTGTTCGAACTATCGGCCGTTGTACGACTGCTTTTCGCTCGATTGGAGGTGAGTTTTACTTTCACGTTGTTGTAGGGAACTTGTGTAGGTTGGTATAACTAGTTTAAGCTAGTATAATCTAGTAGTATATACGAGTACATATAGGACTAGTAGAGACCTAGATTTATTTTTGAGGACATCTGAGAACTATCGTGGGAGCTAGAAGCCATCTTGGACATCTTCCGTCTCAATAGCGATTACCACGTCGTCGTACGAGGTTTGATAACCGGAAATACGTTACGTCCCGCTTTTACCTATATTTTTGACTCGTTGACTTTTTGCGAAAAATTCCCTAGAATCTTTAGTTAATTTATCCCTGCTTTTGAGGCATTCAATTCTTTTCGTATTTTAAGCGGAGAGATCAGATTGGTTTTCGGGTAATTTGATAATATATTTGTTGAACGAAACATTTAATTCTGTTAGTAGTATAAAGGGGAGGGGGATCCCAGTTACTTGTCACTTGCATACATTATTGTTTTAATTACGATCTGCTAAAGCTAATGTAATGTGGCCGTAAGGCCGCAACGGTTACCAAGAGTGTGTAAACCTTAGGTAAGAAGTTAGCTTAGTGCTTTCAATTTAATAAAGGTGATTGCAAGGACTGTGGTGTAATTTACTGACACAAATATCACATCGGTAAACTCCTCACCCCACCAGTTCCATTTCGGTTTACACGGTTGTTGAAGATGCTTGCCTCCAGCCAGCGAAACACGTGTCACCGATTTTATTTTAAACAATTGTGTGGTGAGGAGTTTACCGATGTGATATTTGTGACAGCTTTTAATTTACTTTAGGTCGTTATGGGTAATCAAGTATTTGGGGAAAGCAAATTGTCATCATTTTTTAACGTGTTCCTACTGTAATAATAATCCTTTTTATCGATTTAACTTCGCTTTATTCAGTAAACATCCATCTAAAACGTTGCAATTTATTATTTAACTATTGCAATCTCGTAGATTTTGATGGGCGAGGAGGTCACGAAATAAACTAAATTTGGAACAAAAACATATCGTTGAATGTATGGCCTTCACGGCCGTTGTCTAATGAAGTAGTTGCTTCCGGGTTTTGCCGTGGTCGTTCTTCTGAAGAGGATGATAGGATGAGTAGCGAAATGTTTAGTTTTAGTAAACGACGACGCCCAAACCCGGAAGTCACTACTTCAATATTCAAGACATTTCATAAAATTTTCCTTCAGAAGACAACAACTCTTTATTCGAGAGGTTGATGGTCGTCGGGGAACCAAGACTTTGCCTCAGTCGATGCCAAAGAAATTTGTTGCGCTGCTCAAATATACGGTTTCCTATCCTTTTTGCCTCGTTTTTCGAGCAAATTTCAGACGCTTTAGAGTTACTAGGAAAGTATGTCCAGAAGTCATCAACTTTCAAGATTACTTCCTTTCCAGAGCGTCCAGTTGATTTCTTTGTGTAATTGAGCTATATGTCTCAAGCGCTTTTCATTCCGGAAAATTTCCGGGCGAAACCCCACTCCTCATTCAATTTTTTCGTTTAAAATAAGACGGGAGGAAACATCCGATTCCGATTACAATGACGAAACACTGAAAATATTGCTTTTCTCGCCAATTTGTCTGGAAAATGGAACGATTAACGTTATTCTCGGTTACAATTATCGTGAGCACTTATGTATTTCGCTGTAAGTGATGGCGTCCCGACAATAGTTGGAAACTAGATCGCGAATAAACTTCAAAGGAAACGCGAAAAAGGGCAAAATGAAGCCGTTTTCGAATCGGCGTCGCTACAAGTACGCCATTTCGATATGTTTTTCTTCAATTCAGTCGCAAATAACTCGAAGGTATTAATTTAAATGAGAATCGGAACGGGAACGGCGACGTTGTTTTCTTTCGGTGGAGTCGTCTGCGACGGTTTTAATGTAAAATTAACAAAGGCTTCTCCACGGTTTTGGGCGGTGAAGTCGAAGAAGGTAACGACGTTCATTCAGCTAGTAATTGTATTTTGCATTTAAGATGTAGTTAGTTGTTTGCGAGTTGATGCGAGTTTAATTAGTCGTGTCGCGGGCGCTGGAATGGAATTTTTTAACGAAAAGTAGAAGTTCCCTTAATTAGAATTTAAAAATGAAAGAATGTGAGGAAAAAGAAAACGCCCAGTTTCGTCCCGGCGTAGCTGATTCTTAATAAAGTCTTCCATCCATTAATGATTACTAAATTCCTTGCTACCTCCTGGTGTAATTCTTGTTACAGTCTCTTTATGTTAAATTCTAAATTCCATTTCACATAGCAATCATCGTATATTCTCCTTTTCCACGGCGCCAAGTGTTTCAAACCAGTACCTACACTTTTCACTCGACAGTTATTTCATCTTTTCGTACCATCGATTGGGGCGATTCCTCAATTGCTTACTGCTACCAATAGGAACCAGCGATTTTGGCCTCCGGAATTTAGCAGAGTAGAAAACGTAGTCCGCGATTAGTCCATGAGAAGCGAACGTTTTACGAAGCGCGTAGGAATCGGTAACAAAGAAACTCGTCGCGGGCGCTTAAACCGTCAAATTTTTCGTGTTGCCAACCACTCTTCCCTAAGACTTTACGCAAGGCAGTTTGTGTTCTTTTCCGTGATTTAAAGTAAACAACCACATCTCGAGAATGGAAGAAGATAAGATTGTTAGAATCGCCAGAGATAAATCACCACTGGAGAAAGAAATAACGAAGAGATGGCGGGAATCCTTGTAAAGTAGGAATAAACAGGTAAATCCCTACAAGGAAGTAAGAATGAGAAAGTAAATTACGTAATTATTAAGTGTGTGAAGGGTGAATTGTCCGTCTTTGTCAAAGTTGCCTTAGAACCTTGGTAAAAGCTTCGTTTTATTTTTTGCCCATTGAGGATCTCTGCTGGAGGCCTGGTCGTACTTGGAGGTCGGAAAGTGAACTCATTCTAAGTTATTTCTCAACAATGTTTAGCCAACTGGGTGTGACACCCAACTGGTGAAAATTAGCCTTGCCGCATGTAAAGTAGATGTTTTTCCAATTTTTGCCCCCACCCCTCCCCTCCTCCCTTGAAGAATGCTGATCGGTTCGTAAGATGAAGTTCGCTGTAGTATGATGGCCATAACGAAACTGCCGTAAACGAGCTTGAGTCTTGCTGTGCCTTGTTGTTAAATTCGATCGTTAAGTATCGTTTCTTCCTTGTTCATTCACATATTTCCATTTATTCAACAAACTTCGAATTTGTAAATTTAAATGCGTTATATTCGTGCCTTTTAACAAAAGTCTGGACAGGTCTGGTACATTGAGCAGAACTTCAGTGGGAGAAAGGGGGAAGGCGAAACATCTTCAAGTAACTTTATGAACCGCCCTATTTGTTTGACGAGTCGTACTTATCATCTGATTTCTATGCTCGTAGGTGTATAATCGTTAAATGTATCCCATTTATCGAATCGGAGGTGTCAACGCTCCTTTTTGTCCAATGTTAACATCGACCCGTACCCTACGCTGTGCTAGTCGGAAAACGTTTCTGCTTGTGAACTGATTTCTCGGTACCGTGTTTCTTCCTTTTCGCATCTTCGAGAGTCTTAAGAAGTTAGCTGTTTGTCCCCGACTCTTCGTAAAACATCTTAATTTTCCTCTATAACATCGTTTCGGTGCTCGTCAGTGTAGCTCTTTACATTTCGTTTGTTATCCAACTAAAAACCAGACTTGGATTGATCACCCTCTCGATCAGTTTCCCCTTTATAATTGGAGGTATTTCTTTCCTTGTATGACGCTTGACTTTTAAATTATGTTTCTCCATTTCTTTCAAGTCTTTCTTGCTCGTAATGGTTGCCAGGTAATGAAATGTGTTTTGCTTCTTCATCTTCTGGCAAGTTTGCATCCTATTTTCGTAATAAAGTTGCTTTTCTTCATTTTTAACCGTTTTCGTCATCCTGCAATCCATAGCGAGAATTATCGAAATGTGTACTTGGAAGCAATTACGTCGGGATTACAAACGGGAGAATTGTTTTATCCGAGTGCAAACTGCTGATAAAGTTGTTAGTAGTTGAAAGTAGTATTCTCAACGTTGGCACCGATCGTTTGAAGAAAACAAATCAGGAGAGAAGAAGAAGTTTAATAAGAAGGAAACTTATCTTTCGGCCGGTTTCTACTGCATTTTAGGTCAAATAAAGGACAAAATGTCAATTTGGCGAACGATTTAAAATATCCAAAGATACTATACTAAAGAATTGCTCAATCTTGAAAATCGATGATAAGTCGTACCTATCGTAAGGAATACACGGTATGCAACATTTTGAGCCCGTAAACTTATTGGTTCTTCACTTTTGATTGAAAAAAAAATGAAAGCTGTAGAAACTCTTAATTTTGTAAAAAACTAGTATTTTATCGTTACACACACTGCTTTTAAAGGTCAGATACACAATTTTCAAAATAGTTTTGGACGAATAGAAAACATTAGGTTTAACCGATCTTGAAAAAAGTACCCCACACCTTTAATGAAGAAGTAGTTGAACTGAATACTTGATAACATAATACCACCGATAATAACATAACGCACTGTTGATTTACATCATTTTTACCTTTATTTGGTATACTCCTTGGATTACTGTTATCTATTTCTAATTTTAAAGGTAAAATCAATTTTTGTTGGAATTCTTTTATTGATCAAATAGAGGAATTTTGGGAAACATGGATACGCAATGTTAGTAATAGAAACATTTATTTTACATTTTTACGTTCTTCTTATATGCAGCAAACTCATTTTGCAATAGATGAAATTGTTGACGAAGTTGGTCATAGTCATCTTTCAGTAATGAGAACTTGGCACAATTTAATTTCTGGCAGCAAACTGCAGCATCAGATTTAATATAATCGAAGGTACTTAGAGCTGTAGATAAAGTTTTACAATCGCTTTGAAAAGTTGATGTACCTGAGGTGGATGGTGTGCTAAGAATTTCTTGGAGAATATCTTTCTGTTGTCTTTGTTGATGTATCATCTGCCTCTCTGATTTGTCACTAAATTCTTGCTTGGATGGTAAGTACAATGATGGTACAGCTATTTCCTTCAATTCTTTTTGTTTCAATAGCAAGCCCACAGATAGTTTTGCTATATTTCATTAAGAACCTCCACCCACTACTTCATTGTAAGTAAAGCGATTTAATATTTGTTTAGAACACACGGTGTATATACATATAAATAATGTTTTGAAGGGAATTATAGTAATAGATATTTCGTCGCGCATTAGAAAAAGATACTAATAATAGAGTGTTGTTTGTCCTTAGTTCCCATCTAAACTAACACTGTAATGTATACGAAATGCAGAAAACCATTTGCACAGACATCTACGTAAGCTTTCTGTAACAACAAATTCAAATTCTAGTGAACGAGAATATGTAGATTGATATCCATTATCACTAAGTATAGATACATTACATGGTACACATTTTCTTAAAAGTAAATTTTACATACCTAGTAGCTCAACATGTAAATCTCGTTTACAATCATTCTGAGCAAAATGAATATAACAAATCTGACTAGTCCCAGGATTAAATTTGTTAGATCGTTTACATTTTCCTTTAGGGAAATTAGGGAAAATAATATCGTTTCCCTCTCTTTTGCAACAACTTTGCTATTGCCAAACACACAGCACACCATCGTCTAAGCATCCCTCTACAATATTAAAAGGATCATAATCTAAAGAAGGCCCAACTTCATTTGATCATTTATTGATGTTTGTCCATATGAGAGGGGTTCGATATGAATTCTCTCATTATGCACGTATTACGCATTTTTGGCAGTTATTTTTTCTACATATGTATAAACATCAAGGTTCAGACTATATATACATAAAATTTGTATACGAACTTGCAGCTCTTCCAAAACCGTACTGACGAGCGGTATAACCGCGAAACCTACGTCTACGGATGGCAAGAGAAGATCAAAATTTTGTAATTTGATCATTTATCTAATAAGCTCCTGAATAAAGATCCTACAAAAGGTGAAAAACTCTAAAAAAGAATAATTGATATTTATAGCAACCCTTATAGCCACCAGAACATCCGAAAAAGAACCAGTAAGAATAGTTTTACAACAAGGAATTCAAATATAAACAACGACAGTACCATAACTACGAAGGTCAGTGGCTGACGTCACATCAGCCGGTCACGTGATTTCTACATCGCTAACATTGCAGCATAGGGTATGAGCAATTCTTATTGCATCCTATTCTTGAAAATATCGATTTTCAATTTGCACCGGCATTTTCAACGAGCAAAACAGCACGAAAGAATGCCCGAACGATTCCCTCGCTAGCACTGCCAGACTCACATGGAATCAGACTATGCCGCAGCGTTGCGATCGCGCCGATATCCTCACTTTTCTACTCACTAAGCGGAAACGGAACTTCGCGAATCGCCCTCGTATATACATTTAATTAACAGTGAATAAAAAGGCAAGAATTCAGATACAACAGCTGCTATCTCCGAAGCATTTTTCATTGTGAGGTTATAATTTAATGGAAAGATAATTTTTGTTGTTGCTAGCTTGTGAGCTAAGGTTAATTTTTGTCTACCGTCGTTTTTTGAGCGTATTTTCTATACCATCGTTCTGCGATTTTCAAGAACTATCTCACGGATTATTTAACTTACCACTGGCAAATTTTTGTGTTTTTGTGTTTGTGTTCCGTCCTCGCCTTCCTTTTCAAAACGGGGCTAATCGCCCCCAATGTCTTTTAAACGAATCTATTAACCCTGCTGTTAGATTAAGCCCATTTGGTCCAATTTTTTTTGTAATCTCAATAACATTTTAACGGTGTATATATTGCTTTGAACTTTCGACTCACGTGTTTTATTTTTGTAACAAGCCTAAATCCATAATTTTAAGTATCTGACATAAGCCTCAACTGAAAAAATTAAAAAGTTACCTATCTTGTATCACGGACCATTTGGTCCACTGAATACTTCAATTTGATAGAAGACAAAATACTAAGCTTATTTACAAAAAAAGTATGCTTTTATTGAAAGTGTCTTTCATTACATGCTAAAGAAAATATTTTGCGGTTTGTTTGAGAGACCTTGCAAAATTCGAGGATGACATTTGTATATGAGTCAATAATTTCGCTGAAAACTGTTGTTGAGGTAATCGGCTCCGTTTTATCATATGCGCGTTAGCCAAAGAAAGCGGTAGTTTCCGTAAAAACTCTGGTCTCCTGCGATTTTGATCAGCCCGTGCCCATGAAGCATGGATCTCAGAAAAAAGTATGTATGCATTCAAAGCGGATATATCTAGCATATTTGCAACTTTATATAAATCAAAGGGAATTCATTTTACAAGGTGGTTGTGCGACAGCAACAAATACAACAACACAAACCAGCTGGACGCTGGAGCTAACATAAACACATTAGAGCGCCCAATTGGCCGATAAATGGATGGCAAGTTAAATTATTAACGGCTCATAATTATATTTATAAATTACATTAGAGAATTCAATCAATTTTCATAAAAAATTTGCATTTGTGCAGTATGGACCAATTGGTCTCTCAATACAAAATTCGTATATTTTTTAAATCTAACAGCAGGGTTAAAGACCTCCTCTACATTAATCTCAATTAACATCTAAGAAACACTCCGACGAAATTCTGTCCACAATCATATTTCACTCGCTTCTTTAATCTCGTCCGGTTTCTCCCCGACGACGACGATGAAAGGAACGAATAATCAATTCATATTAGTTCGTAGGCGCGCGGCGTAATTTCATTGTTCCTTTATTTCGCGTTCCTTTTTTCCGGTTAGTCGGATTTTTCGACGTAATTTTGATGAATTATCCGGATACAGCTCGACGAATACCGCGACCATTACGCGCTTCGTAAATCGAGGTCCTTTGTCGCGCTCCAATTCTTCCGAAATTATCGTAAAAGATCGGAAATTAACGCGCGCGAGAATGAATTGGGGAGAGAATTTACTAGCAAAAATTCATTCGCGCGTAAATTATGAAAAATAATGCTATTGAAGAGAAGATGCTTTAACATCCAGCGATGCCTTAATCAAATCCGTACCATGGCACATTCCTTCCTGGCACATCTTCATATATACTTTTTCTATTTATAATTTTTAGCTACGTCGTCAATTTTTGTCCATAGATTTCTGTATCTCAGACAAGCGCAGAGTGTGCTTCCTTCTTCACCGGTAGCACTCGAGAAAGATAGTGAAATAAATAGATTGTCTTCACTCTTACGACAAAACAATCACGTATGTAGGTAAAAACTTGAAATATACAAAGTGTAACAATACAATAGCACAGCAAGCATTGTGGGTCCTTGGTTTGATATTACCTCCATTTCCTTTTTCTTTCCGCCTGGTAATACTTATCCTTTCTAATTTCTTCTTTACTTTGGTCCTCTATCTTAATTTCTGTCGTTTCGTATCACCAATAGGGCCCATCAAGATAATTTTTTGGATTCTGTTTTCGGATATTCTCTGTAGATGTCCCAGCCGGCGTAATCGTTGAGATTTTGTTACTCCTGTAATACTCGACTAATCACACAGATCGTGTAGCCTTTCCAAAAATCTTGCGTAGAAGATTTTTCTCCCGGACCAATAAGATTTTCTATTCCGTCGTGTCCACTGTCCATACTTCACTACCGAACGTCACTATAGGTCGAATGATAGTTATATATATATATATATATATATATATATTGTGTGGTTCCTCGTTTGTTCTTCTCGTCCAATTCTCATTTCTTTTTCTTACCCCCAAAAATCCAGTGTAAAAATCGTGTTCCTAGACCACCAACATTTTCTATTCTGTTGTGTTCACTGTCCATATTTCACTACCGAACGTCATTATGCCTCGAATGAGAGTTATATATATTTCGCGTGGCTTCTCGTTTGTTCTTCTCGTAGACGTCCCATTTCCTTTTCTTACCCCCAAAAATCTTGCGTAGAAGACTTTTCTCCCGGACCAATAAGATTTTCTATTCCGTCGTGTCCACTGCCCATACTTCACTACCGAACGTCACTATAGGTCGAATGATAGTTAGATATATACACCCTCTGTCCCAAAAGTAACCGCAATAGTTCGAAATAAGGCACGCTATGTATGTTATGTCCACAAAAATCATTGTATTTATTCGAAATATTCTCCATGTGCTACAATACATCGATTTGCACGGTCAACGAGTGCTTCAAACGACTTTTTCATGTCGATCTCTGGGATGGCCTTTAGGATGCCGGTCGTCGATCTTTGAATGGCGTCTACGGATGCATAACGAACTCCTTTCTGCTTCAAATGAAGACGAGGGAACAGGAAATAATCGCATGGGGACAGATCAGGCGAATACGGTGGGTGCTGTATCGAATATATTTCATTTTTCGCCAAAAAATCGGTGACAATCGTTGCTCGATGACACGGTGCGTTATCGTGCAGTAATCTCCAGCTGCCTGGCTCGCGATATTCGGGCCGAACACGACGAATGCGACCCAGCAAACGCCTCATAACATCGAGGTAATATGCACCATTAACCGTTGAGCCGTATGGAACGAACTCCTTATGGATAATTCCCTTCGAATCGTAGAATGAAATCAGCATTGACTTGATTTTCGACTTCTCCATTCGTGATTTTTTCGGATTTCCTTCTTCTGGTGACCTCCACTCTGCGCTTTGACGTTTGCTTTCTGGTTCGTATTGAAAGCACCACGTCTCGTCACCAGTCACAATCGTTTTCAAGAAGTTTTCATCTGCACGGGCTCGTGCAATAATGTCTTTGGAGTGTTCGATTCGAAGCGTTTTTGGTCGTCGGTCAATTTGTGCGGAACAAACTTCGAATTGACTTTCTTCAAACCAAGGGTTTCAGTCAAAATGCGCTGAATAGTTGTTTTAGGGATGCCAAGCTCCATTTCCATAAATCTCACTGACGATTTCTTCGAAATTTTCACAAATTCGCGCACTTTTTCCACATTTGCCTCGGCCAAAGTTGTCGAAGGACGACCGGCTCTTTCGTCATCGTTAACATCTTCTCTGCCTTTACGAAATCGTCGATGCCACTCGAACACTTGCCTCTTCGACAAACAATCGTCGCCATAAACAATTTGCAGCATTTCATACGTCTCGGTTGCAGTTTTTCCAAGTTTAAAACAAAACTTAATATTGACTCGACCGTTTACGAAAAACACTCTCACAGGATGCGTGATGTATCAGCTGACTATGCACCAAATGTCATGAAAATTTGTCAGGTTGGTAAAGAAGAGTCCCACTACAATAATCAATCAACTATCAAGAGATGACGCCACTGGTTTCTGATTTATAGACGCATTGCGGTTACTTTTGGGACAGAGGGTGTATATATATATATATATATATATATATATATATATATATATATATATATATATATTGTGTGGTTCCTTGTTTGTTCTTCTTGTCCACTTCTCATTTCTTTTTCTTACCCCCAAAAATCTACTGTAAAATATCGTGTTCTCAGACCACCACCATTTTCTATTCCGTTGTGTTCACTGTCCATATTTCACTACCGAACGTCACTATGCCTCGAATGAGAGTTATATATATTTCGCGTGGCTTCTCGTTTGTTCTTCTCGTAGACGTCCCATTTCCTTTTCTTACCCCCAAAAATCTTGCGTAGAAGACTTTTCTCCCGGACCAATAACATTTTCTATTCCGTCGTGTCCACTGTCCATACTTCACTACCGAACGTCACTATAGGTCGAATGATAGTTACATATATATATATTGTGTGGTTCCTTGTTTGTTCTTCTTGTCCACTTCTCATTTCTTTTTCTTACCCCCAAAAATCTACTGTAAAATATCGTGTTCCCAGACCACCACCATTTTCTATTCCGTTGTGTTCACTGTCCATATTTCACTACCGAACGTCACTATAGGTCGAATGATAGTTATATATATTTCGCGTGGCTTCTCGTTTGTTCTTCTCGTACACGTCCCATTTCCCTTTCTTACCCCCAAGAATCTTACGTAGAATATTTTGCTACCAGACCACTAACATTTCCTATTCTGTTGTGTCCATTGTCCATTCTTCATTACCGAACGTCGCAATGGGTCAAACGATGGTTATATATATTTCGCGTGGCTTCTCGTTTGTTCTTCCCGTCCACATTTTCGTTCCTGGTCCCCCAAAAATCTACACAATATTTTACTAATATTTTCCAAACTTCACTACCAAACGTTAGTGCGGGTTAGTAGGGATAGTTTTATGTATTTTTGATTTCTTGCATACATCGTTACTCTTCAATATTCCATTCAGAGCGTAGGTGCATCGATTTCCTGCCAGTATTCTATGTTGGATTTCTCCTTAGTCTTCTAGTGAAAATTGCCAATTTGTCGTTTTCGTCGAATCTTACCCCCTTGCTGTTGTTATCGTTAAGTACTGATTTTTCGTGAACGTTTTCTTTCGTCCACCTCACATACTATTTGGTTTACATCTTCAAATATTGAACGTAATTTCCTAATAAACGATCGGCGTTAGATCTTGTAAATTTATCCAATGATACTTTGAAAACTCCATATTTCAAGCCATCAGCGACGATCAATGAGAATCTTTCCAATCTGCCTTGTAGCGATCATGCATGGTGCTTTCACATCCTACCTGTCTTATCTAGGGAAAGAATCGATTCAACACCTTTCTTGTCTCCTTTGGATAAACCTTCAGTTCTATCCATCGCTCACCTCACCGGCCAAATGCAAGAACAAGAAAGACTTAAGAGTAATTCTGGGGTTTGCACTCCTAAAACCTCAAAATTACTCTTGTAGTCTCTCCGATCTCCATTTTCCTTTTATATAAATCGACAGTACATCTATCAATCCTTTGGTATCGGTTTTCTCCTTCACATTGCGTTATAAATATGTTTTGGAAAGTAATTCTGTCGCCTTTTGTTCTATGTCCTTCTTTACCATCTTCGTAGTTAGTAGTAGCCTGTTCCTTTCCCATTATTGCCTTTCTTATTACTTACTGTAGAATTTCCAAGGTTATCGGTTCCTCATTGCATTCGTCACTTTTGTATTCTTTGTTATTCTTTTCTCTTGTTGCGTTATTATTGCGCAACAGTTCTCAGAAATACGTTTTCCATCTCTATCATCTTATTTGGACGATATTTCCAAAGTTAAGTAGCATCTTTTCTTAAAACTTTCAACCCAATTCCTCCATTGTATACTTTTTATCGCGTTCTAAAAACTCATTTCGTTCATCGCCTTTCAACGTTTATATTCTCCCATTACGTTCGATGGATGGCAGTCGAACTAATAATAACTCCTCGAAATGGAGCTGTAACTCGCGCGAAGTGATACTTATTGGACGATTCTTCTCCGACAAACTGAACCGGCGACAGCTTGCGAACGTCGTCGACTCGTTTTACTTATTTTCTATCCGTTTCGTATCGCGTGAACAGACGCTATTGTTTACCCGCGGACTCTCTCTAGAACTCCGCTTTTAAAAACCTTGCTGGCGTATTTCTTAAGAATTGATGCTCGCTTAAAAGTAGATTTCATCCTTAGGTTTTCTCTCCAAAGCTAATATTGGGACACGTGGCGATCGACACGGTTTTCTATTGTATTTTCAGACGATTTTATCTCCATCCCCCTCTTCAATTTCTGGGTGCCGTCGCTTGAAATAAAACGGAACGACATCTCGGTCGTTGTCTCGCCATCTTCGTTATAATTAATAAACCGCGCTAAAGGAGATAATTAAAACGCCCCGTATCGATTTCCCGATAAATCATCCCCCTATCTATCGCGGGTGTTGCAGGTGAAATATATCATCCCCATTCGGTACGGTGTCCCGGACGTAATTTTGCAATTCTTTCGCGTCGGCCGAAATCTTTTCATTAATCTTGCAGGACGGAGATGTTCGACCGGGCGGGACGAGGATTTGTCTTCCGTGGTCCGTCCGATTCTCGCTTAAGCTCTTAATTAACGAAGTGCTCGCCGCGAGAATAGAGTTAATACCGGCCGGTACGAGAGAAAGGATGCATTTTTCCTTTCTTTTATCCTTCGTCGTTCTTTCGTGTTACGGAATGAAATTCCCATTAGGAGAATGTACGCTTCGGAAGAAAGCGACGTTAATGGGAATAAAGTTAATTATAAGAGATAAAGACACGTACAATGTTAAAAGTTTCAATTATTTATTGTAAGAAAAAACGCTATACTATTGCTTCATCAGGTGGATGAATGATGGCTTACAATCTAAAGTTTCTACATTTATACTAAAATGTTTAGTCTTAAAGATAGGGTTGGGGGCGAGGGATAGAGGAGGGGGGGAGGGGTTACAGGTGTAAATTTAGGAGAGGGGAACTATTCACATTTGGTTGACCGTTTAAAGCTTTTCGTAATCTGTTATCTATATATTAATATCCAGTGGGTGGTCTTCTCGTACATATTTTAGGGCGTTCCCTCCATGTATCGCGATGGTACATAAATCGTTGTTTTCGTATTACAATGCAGATTTGTCGAATGTATGTTTCATCGCGATACGTGCAGTGGAACGCAGGTGAGAGTCTGTAACATATTTATTTTGCATAAAATGAAATATATATGTGTTGATATTGTGCAGGAAGAGATTGAAGGAAAAGCACACGAGCAGGACTTGAACACAGGGGTGTAAATCCTAGATCCTATCCACCGCGCTACGATCTCTTCGTTGAACAGCACTTAAAATTAATGATATAAGAGACAAATAGGAAACTTCAATTTCTTTTTCAACGATTTTCTCAAAAAGTAGAGCGCGATTTTTATTTTATTTTACTCGAAAATACACTAAAGATTCAATATAAAGTCAGGTGTGATTGTTTGTATTTGACTGCGTATTAATATATAGATGTTGTGGTCGAATTTCGACCATCGGACGATCCTGGAACTTATTAATTTCCAAATTCTCTAATAAATTGAGTTTCTTGCATTTGCTTGAACATGTAAAATTTTAAAGTTAATGTTAAATCTATGATTATTTTCTAAACAATGGTTAGCAAAGTCAAATCTGTTTTCTTTCTTATATCTATAGCTTCTTTCGTGTTCTTTCACGCGATTTTTGACGGTTGTTCTTGTTTGGCCGACGTAAACGTTACTACACTCACATTTAACAAATAAACTCCGAAGTTCGAATTTTCTTCCGTCTAGTCTTTATTGTTTTCGATGTAATTTTTCAACGAGCAATTAGTTTTAAATAATACTTTTTCATCTGTCGCTTTTTTGAATGAATTCACTTATTTTGAGTGAAGTATTGCCGATGTATGTGATTGAGCTATAATTTTCGTGTTCAAGTTGTTGGGTATACCATCGAAAGTATGTGTATTCTTTGTTTTTTGGCAAGTATGTTATCTATTAAATTTATTGGAAAACCGTTATTAATAGGTATCATATAGATCGTGTTTAATTCAATTTCAAAGTTGTCTGTGTTCAAACAAGATGTTCAGTAATCCATGTATCATGGAACGGTAGGCAGATAATCTGTGTGATAACGGGTGAAAGGGTTTAGCGTGTATTGCGGTATCCGTGTAAATAGGTTTGCGATATATTGCAAACTCATGTTGGTTCTTTTTATGGCTGATAGTTAGATCCAGACAATTGATAGATTTGTTTTGTTGGCATTCTATAGTAAATTTAATTTTAGGATGAATATTGTTGATAAAATTATGATAGATAGCACAATCATATTTGTAAAGGACAGACGCTTAACAAAGTCTAAGAGGAAGCTGCCACATTGAACATGATTTTTCATAACGGCGTTAGTTCCTGCGAACACGAGAACATAATTCCTCAGTGTATAATCCTTCACGAGTAAGGCAGCATCGGTTACTACGTTCTTAAATACTGCATTTGCTTTTACGATGGATTCCACTGAATAGCTCTTGTCCAAAACCTCCAACAGGATTTGCGCCATCTGCCTGGCTTGACTATCACCCAGTATCAGAATCCTCCTCCTTTTCATTGTGTTAATGTTGACAACATTTCTATGTTTTTCAGTACCACGGATTTCTTGCTTGCTAACACATTCAGGTAGCTGGAAAGTTATGGCCTGTGATTCATTAGATGTTTCAACAGCACGAGTTTGTGCACAACAATCATTAGTCATATAACAATCAGTTTGAGTACTATTTGTAACCATTTGAATAGGCTTGTGCGTAGTGTCCTCAGTAGTCTTCCTAAGATTGGTTATGATGCATTCCTTATTCTTTAATTAATTATGGGCGTGATTCAAATCATCCACTAATTTATTATTTTCATCTTTCAAAGTACTAATCTCAAATTCCGCAGTTGGAAGCTTGTCACGCAAGTGAGTTATTAGAGTTGCTGATGGACCCTCCTCTTCCCTGCAATGACTATATATTGTTACATAACTACTATTCAACGCCTTCTCCGATCCAGTGAAAGAAGTTGCATTATGCAAAGCTTTTCTTTGTGATCTAGTTGTTGTCACATTTATAATAATTTATTTTAAAACTATCTGTATATAACACTAGTCAGAATGAAAGAATCAAAATTTTCTTACAATTTTTTTATTATTATTATTATTTTATATATTTTTTTCGTATGTCCACAACAAAACCGCCAAACACAGCGACACGAATCAAACGATACACACGCGATGACGTCGACGTTAATACTGAACTGACCATTACTTATTAGTAGCGAAAATAGAAAGAGAAGCAGAAACAGGAACAGAGGAAGGAGGAAAGAAAACGTACACCGAGGGCTTAAGAGTGTATAAATTGAACGAGCAAAAAGTTGCTAACGAATACGAAAAAGAAATAAGTAAAGCGATAGAAGAGCTACAAGAAGAGCAACAACGAAGGATAGACGAACAATGGACAACATTAAAAACAGTGGTTTTAGAAGCAGCAAAAAAGGTATGCGGGATAAGCAAAAGAAATAAGTATAAGACACAAACAGCCTAGTGGACGGCAGAAATAAGGAAGCAAATAAAAATCATGAAGGAGAAATGGACGAAACACTTCAACCAGCGGACGAAGCGGAGCTATAAAGAATATAAAGAAGAAAGGAAAAAAACAAAGCAAATGATACTAATGGAAAAGCAAACAACTTCGGAAGAATTCGGGAATAAAATGGAAGAAAACGTAAAAAAATCAGAAGATATTTTATAGAACATTAAAGAACTTGAGAAACGGGGAAATTATTAGCGACAGGGGACGAAACAATGGAAAGATGGAAAGAATACTTTGAAGAACTACTAAATGAAGACTACGAACCAGACGTAGAAGAAGGTAATAGAACGGATAAAGACATGGAAAACGAAATAGGAGACGTAACAGTCCACGAGATAGAAGAGGCAATCAAAGAGCTAAAAAATGGAATATCATCAGGAATAGATAAAATAACAGCAGAAATGCTTAAGAACATTGGAGCAGAAGGGAGGATAATATTGAGAAAACTACTAAACAGAGTGTGGAAGGAAGAAAAATACCAAAGGAATGGGAAGTGGGACAAATATTGCCAATATTTAAAGCTGGCAAAAGAACAGAGTGCAACAACTGCAGAGGGGTCACGTTACTCGGAACCACGACCAAAATATACGGGAAGATCGCCGAGAAAAGGTTAAGGGGAATAATAGAAGGCAAGGTTTCGAAAGCACAGAGTGAATTTAGAGCAGGGAAAAGTGTACAAGATCACATATTCACACTCAAGAAGATAATAAACAGAACTCTGGAACTGAGAAAAACGATGTACATAGCATACTTGGATATGGAGAAAGCGTTTGATAGGGTGTCACGAGAGAAAGTATGGGAAGTGCTGAGGAAAATGGGAGTAAACGAAAAACTAATAAGAATATGTCAAAGTATCTATAAAGAAACAAGAAATGTAGTGATAGCTAAAAACAAAATATATAATAAAGATCAAATAATAAAAGAAGTAAACAGGAAAACGACACCTCAAAACACTGGATATAGAAACATGAAACAAATACTGATACAGCAATGCGTGTTTGCAGATGATATTGCAATATTAGCAAATCGAGAAGAAGACCTACAAGAAAAACTATATCTAAGTGGAATGAGGTTCTAAGGAAACATGGCTTGAAAATGAATGCGAAC
Organism: Chrysina gloriosa; assembly: GCA_038088585.1. NCBI lineage: Eukaryota > Metazoa > Arthropoda > Insecta > Coleoptera > Scarabaeidae > Chrysina > Chrysina gloriosa. The sequence continues at coordinate 78,555,479 of CM076088.1, read as the reverse complement.
AAAACCAAAGTGATGGCAATATCGGTACGAAATGTGAAAATGCATATCAAGGTTGACAACAATGAAATAGAGCAAGTCAAACAATATAAATAATTGGGAGTGCCTATACAAGACTCAGAATAACAAGAAGAAGAGATAAATAACAGAATTAGCAACAAAAATAAACTATTTTATTCGCTGAATAAATACATAACAGGAAAAAGGAAGTAAAACAAAGTATGAAGATGAAAGTATACAAGACGAATCACAGATCAGTACTAACATTCGCAAGTGAAACGTGGATAATGAATGAGAGACACAGAATTAGAGTAGAAGCCGTAGAAATGAAATACCCCAGACGAACATGTGGAATGTCCCTGCGGGACAAAGTCAGAAGTGAAAAAATAAGAGGAAAGTTGGAAATTGGGACCATGGAAGAATACATAGAAGAAAGATCACTGGGATGGTGGGGACGCGTTCAAAGAATGGATAAAACAGCGCAAGTGAAAGAAGTATACGAAGCTAAATAGCAAGGGAAAAAGAGGAAGAGGGAGACCAAAGAAGACGTGCGACGACTCTATCAGTGCAATCGTGGAAAAGAACGGTATCAAAAGGGAAGTGGTAACCAGATTGGGAAAGGATAGGAAGATATGGAAAGAGTTCGTGAAAGGATGGACAAAATTATTGCTAATTATACTTTCTATATGGTCCATAAAAATATCTGGTAATGGTGGACTTAACGGATTACCCAAAGCCAATCCATTTGTTTGTTTGTAAAAATCGTTATTGGAAACCAAACAATTTTGTTCCAGACAAATACTTAACAAGTGTAAGATCTCATCTTTTATTATCGGGTTGTATTTGTGAAAGTCCAGTTTCTGAGAAATTAGGTTTACTACCTCTTTCGTTGGAATGCTTGTAATGTCAAAAGAAATATGTAAGTTTACAGTTTTGAGGAATTCTTAAATTCGTTATTCTATCTATTAACTCATAAGAGTTATTTAATGAAAATTATACTTAAATTTTGTATGTTCTAAAATTAAATTAATCACATATTCGCACATTTTGCTACAAGGTGCTTTTACATAAGATACAATTGGACGAATAGGTCTATCTTTTTCTGCAGTTTTATTAAACCATACAATGTCGATGATTGTTGGTTCATTATAGTAAGATTGAATGTATTAACGTTGTTGCCTTATGCTTTGGACACAAATATCACATCTGTAAACTCCTCACCACACAATTGTTTATAATAAAATCGGTGACACGTGTTTCGCTAGATCGAGGTAAGCATCGTCAACAACCGTATAAACCGAAGTGACAAATTTCTAACATTAAACATTCTACAACATGCATTTTAACCCCACTTTTTACTGTGACCATGTGTTTGCATGCACAAATATTTTCCCTCTCAATGACGGCTACGAACGCTTTTGATCATAATAATCGGATTATTATGATCAAATGAAAGAATTTTAACTATAATTTAGTTTCTTCGGGCAGTAACCAATTCATACAATGTATTTGTAAATCTTTAACGTTCAAACTTCGGGTAGTAGGTACTTTCCCTTGGCCGTCCACTTGACTCAACTGGGATTTGCGGTGGTGAAAGGCGTTCGTAGCCGTTATTGAGAGGGAAAATATTTGTGCACGCAAACACATGGTCACAGTAAAAAGTGGGGTAAAAATGCATGTTGTAGAATTTTGAATGTTAGAAATTTGCCACTTCGGTTTATACGGTTGTTGAAGATGCTTGCCTCGAGCTAGCGAAACACGTGTCACCGATTTTATTATAAACAATTGTGTGGTGAGGAGTTTAGCGATGTAATATTTGTGTCAGTAAATTACATCACAGCCCTTGCAATCACCTTTATTAATGCTTTGGAGCTATTTAGATGTTGTTAACACGTTCACTGCCGGTGTCTTTTTGGCTGCAAATTTGCCAATGCCGCTTAATTTTTGTTTCTTTTAATGAAACTGGTTATCGATAATTATTAGAAATAGTTCAATATGAGTGGTAGAAAAGAATTTATTGGCTGGACTAGAGATTTGATGTTCGACGGTATTTTCCGTCAGTGGCACCCCACACCTAAGTTGTCGGTTGTGTACCAATGGCGGTATTTTCCGTCGCTGATCTCGCCCATTTAAATTTTCAAAATTCCGGCTGTCTAGGGTGTGCTTTCATAAAAACAACTTTATTCCAACGTGCGTTGAAAATAAAACAAATGAAACAGTGTATTTCAAAAACGAATAAAAAATGTAGCATTTATAAAAGTTTAAACTGAATAGAACACAAACAGACATTTCCATAAATAACTAACAAAAACAAGTTTAGAAATAAACATTTTTAACGTAAATGATAATATACAATTATTATTTGTGGTATATAGTGCAGCATTTCAAACAATAGCCGGGACGTTCAGGACAATCCGGACATTCATAAGTTGTGTCTGTCCTTTTTCCTCCTAGGCTGCACGATTTGCACCTCTTGCTAGGAATTTTTTCGCTCCAGCTTAAGCTCTCGTTTTATAACAACGTGCCCTTGATTTCTTGGCGCAGGCTGCGCCTCTACAGGTGGTAGCAATGCTTTTATAATGCTCATTCTGAAAGCATGTAATGGCATTTTTGACCGGAGTATTTATTATAAATAGCATGTGAATTAGTGACCATAATTTCTAATGTATGCATAAAAAGTTTTTGTACCAACGTATCGTTTTTCTTTCGGCTAGGTAATAGGGTAGCATCTGGTCCTGTCTATCAACTCCGGACATGAATTTATTATAATTTACGATTGGTAACGGCTTGGATTTAACCTCATGTCTCCTATTTTCAACCTCAATCATATCGTTTTGAAATTCGGAAGACATACAACATGCCTCTCTTTTGTCCTTCCATTTACCGATTATGATTCCTTTTGAATATTGAGCAATCGACTCTCCTTTTCGCAATTTTGCGGATTGCACTGTTTTTGGTGTGCGTTTTCTATAAGGCCTTAGCGTTCCCGTACAGTGAGTTTTTGGTCAAGAAGCGCTCTAGCTAGATGAAAACTATTATAATAATTATCCATGTATATGTGATGCCCGACATTCAGCTTTTCACGTAATAAATGAAATACCACTTTTTGAGTATGTTGGGTCCCTCCTAGATCGTCAAGCATTCCAGTATATACCGCAAATTTCTGCACTATTCCACATGGCGTGGCTAATATATATAACTTGATGCCGTACCTGTGGCGTTTGTTTCGAATATATTGACGGAAGACGAGCCTCCCTCGCCACAAAATCATCGACTCGTCCAACGAAAGTTCTCGATTTGGGTAGTATACTTCAGCCATTCTATTATTGAAGGCATCGATTACCGGGCGAATTTTATATAACCTATCATCAGAATTTTGTTCTCCAGGCTGGGCATTGGCAGAAAAATTTAATGCTCGTAAAATTAATAAGAAACGATTTCTACTAATACTTTTCGAAATGGCTTCTTGATGAAAAAAAGGATCTTTCTTCCAGTAATCTTGCAGTCTACGCATTTTCACATTTCCCATGTGAAGGAATACTCCTAAGAAAACTAATAATTCCTGCTGCGTCAAATCTTTCCAGGCGGTTATCCGGGATTTTTCTTTAGTCCCCGCAGATAGGAATATCTCAGTTGCGTAAGTGTTAGTTTCCTGTACGATTTTTGAAAGAAACTGGTCAGTTAGTAAAAGGCGAAAAAATCCTACTGGCGTGTTTTCTGTCGGTTGAATCAATAAGCCCTCAACTTTGGTAAATGGATAACTAACCATTCCGATTGGATTATCTCCCCAATTAACGATCTCTTGTTCATCCGCCGCCACTTCGAGGTCTGCCTGACTTTCATTTTGAATTTCCTGGTGTTCTTCTTCAAATTCTGAATTATCACCTTGATCTGATTCCTCTGGCTCCCAAATATCGCTTTCGTCTCCATCTAACTCCGAATCACTATTTTCCAATATGTCTAATAGTTCTTTTTCTGTATAATATTGGTATCGGGGCCTTTTTAAAGGCTGGGATGGCCCCGGTTCGTTAGTTTCCTGTTCCATTTTCAAAACAGAACTGGTCAAAAATGGCGGGAAAAAATCAGAACCGCGCACGTAAAATCACGTCGTAATACTTCTGCCGAGTGCCGTTATACACTACCATAACCACACACAGTGCCGACACAACTGAACGACTGGGAAACAGCAGTAGGCAGATGACGGTAAAATCCGTCGGTGGCACCCGAATGAATACGAACGCGACGGAATTTTTCGTCAATGGCATTGAACGTGTTAATTTTAATTGGTCTTGATATGTTTGTGTAGGATTGGTTTTAAGTTTAGTAAACGAGTCATTATTGAATAAACTCAAGCAATGAATAAATAAGAATACATAAAGTTAATTATTTTTCTTTCGGGGCTTACGAGTAATTCTTCGTTTTTCCTCTCAATTCGTGACCGGGGAGAAAAATCATCCGTAGACATTTCTCCTTTCAAAGTTAAATACAGGTGCGAACGGGGACGGAAAATTCCAATTTTATTCGCAATTTATTTTAACGACGCGCGTACGGTTAAAAAGATGCTTTTCAATCTTCCAAATAAAGAAGCATTCCCGTCCGATTCTCCTTGAAAAGAATCGGAGGAAGGAAAAAAGGGAGACATAAAACATCTTTTTCCGGGCGCAAGATAACGATTCGTTTTCCCCACGTTCCCCCGCGGCGAATACAATCTAAAAAGGGACGCTCGCGTCACGTCGTCGTCGGTCGTCTTACCTGAATGGTACGGTGGTCCCTTATCAACTTTTTTATACAATTAAAGATGAAGGTGAAGCACATCCCGGAGAGGATCAGGGAGAAGATTACCATAATGATGATGATGTGATTCTCGCCGAAGGCCTGCGGAGGCGACTGGAACAGATCAAGAAAAGCGGGCGGTTTATTATCGTTTCGGTATAAAATTGTTTTCTTTTGGGGAGAGGGAGGGAAACGGAGCGGAAAAATCCCTCCGTTTCCGTTTCGTACGTCGTCGTGCGTTTCGAGGACGGGGAGCGTATTTTTCCGTACGTGGCGAATCCGCCGGAATATTCGAATTAAGGTCGTTCGGCGAGATAATGCGATTACCGGTACGAAAGGTTGAAATATGTATATGGGAGGGGTTAAGTGTGTAAGGACGGTTGTAAATAGACCCCGACGCACGCGTTTGCGGTCGAAGTAAGTTGTTTATGGGAGATTTTGGAAATTCGTTACCGTCGGTTTTGGTTTCGAAATGTGAATATCCGGTTTGCAGATTTGTTTCTTCATACGGTTAGTTTGTTCGCCGCATCTTTAATGACGTATAGAACGATAGAACATGTTTAAATTTCTTTGATTATGCACCCCCATTGAGAATTACATTCAAATATTTTTCTCGTCTCCCCATGTAATGACCTAATTAAGCGCTAAGCATTCAGGCATTGTCAATCAATGCTCTTCACGGATTATTGACATATGCTAATTGCGCTTACTTAGTAAGCTGTTGCACAGTTACTTGGTAGCTGCCTATTAACGAACCTAATTTATTATTAGGTCGCTATATGGAGAGAGTCATCCAGATTTTATTTTATTAAGATTTTGGCTCCCAAACACACTTTATTATTTTCACAGACTTACAGTTGAATATTACCTGTACTCTACTATCTTAATATGAACAGTATGTATGTATGTGTGTAATCACGATGAAATCCAATATTCAGATTTTCGATTTGACTTTAGTTTACTATTCTGATATCGAAAATCATTGTATTCTATGCATAATCTTGGTTAAAAGACGCATTAAAATATATTCCTCGAGTGATTAACAAATTGCAGGCGCTTAGATTAGAGGCTTTCAACCTTTCTTTGCTTATCGTTCACTTTGACATATTTTGGGAAGATTCTAATATATCTGCCGCCCACCTAATATTGTGACATTCTACGAGAAATTCAATTATAATCTTTAGAGTTACCTCCACCACCTTCAAGGTCAAGCAAACGAAATATATTGAAACAGAAGCTGCAGATTTGTCTCTCATTTGACGGGGAAAGTGGTAGAGGTAACTTGAAAAATAAGTATTTAAATAGGGACTACGAAATATGTACAGTGTGTCCCCGGATTAACTTCACTATAGGTACAATTGACCAAAAATGTTAGAATCTCGTTTTAACGGTTTGGAATGCCGCCCTGCTTGGTTTGAACAGAGGTTGAAGTATATTCTCACTTCTTTAAAAGTGAAGGCCGTCGCTATAATTGAGAAGAAAACATTTCCTGTTGCCGTAAATGGCCATTTCGGATAATAATAAGGCAAAATGTTATTGTGAAAAGTTACTCAACTTAGTTTATGTAAATATCCACAAATATTGGAGCAGTTTGACTAAATCAGTGTTTCTTTCGTATTCTTGCATTGTAACTATAGAAAAACAAGTATTCTCTAGAAGTTGCAAAAAGAAATTAAAGCAAGCCATCTGTTTTTGTTTTTGAATAAAATACTTCATTAGAAACTTGCATGAATTTTTATTTTAAACAAGCATTAGTAAGTTCTTCTTCTAAGAGAAAATTAATGTAAGTTATTTTCTCTTTGTTGTCAAAAACAAATTAAGGTAAGTTATTTTTTATTTTATTTTATTTTTTTGAATAAAATAGTTTCATTAGAAACATACATACATTAATTTTCTTTTTGGAAAATAATCATTCTGTGAAAGTTTTCAAAGCAAAAATTAATGTGATTTATTTTCTCTCTTTTGAATAAAATACTTCTTTTTAGAAACTTATTACGTTAAACATTAATTTGTTTTTTATATTGAAAATAAGCATTCTGCTAAGTTGTCATAAAAACATCTATAAACATTATATTCAATGAACAACTTTTCTCAAGAACATTTTCCTGTATTATCGATCGAAGTGGCACTTTACTTCAACAGGAAAAAGTTTTCTTTTTCTCAATTATAATGACGGCCTCGAATTTTAAAAAGTCAAAATGTGCTTGAAATTCCTTTCAGACAAAGCAGGGCTAAACAAACCTAAAACATTAAGCCAAGGTTTGAAATTTCTTTATCAATTATACCTGTAGTGAGGTCAATCTGGGGCACACTATATACATATACATATATGTATATATACCGGGTGGGTCAGAAAGTATCTTTATTTAACATTGCAACTCTAACGTAATAAACATTTCACACCGAAATAATTTCGAAATTAAAAGAAAACTTTCAAGAACCAACTTGAATTTTCGACAAACAGAAATTTGTGTCATAACTCAAAAATTATAGCTTAAATAAAAAGAAATGGTTTACACTGTATTATTAAGTAAATAATTACCTACAACTTTTTCCTTTACACATTTTTACTACAATCGATAATAACTGAGCTATTAGGCACCGAACAAAATAATAATAAAAAAAATATTTTTGCGATATATCTAGTTAGCCATGCATGTTCTGTAGAAATGAACCAGCTCATTAAATTATTTTCATACGACTGCCATTCTTTCCCCAATTTTATCGTGTTTCCATCTCCGCCAGTTCCCGAGATCCCCATACTAAACATCTGAAACAACTCATCTGTATATATATATACACATATATTTGCTTATTGATAATATAAGGCGATAAATCGTGCTTTGTTTATTTTCTTTACCAACAGTAAGAATGATGTGGATAGCACTAACTATTGACACATAATTTATCGGAAAAAGTCACCTTGTATACATTGTTCTTTTTGTACGAGACAAGGTTTTATGGCTCCGTACAAAGATTTTTTGAGCGTCTTTGTACATGTACAAAGAGGCTCGTACAAAAAAAAACAGTGCTTGTATATACATTTGTTTATTGATGATTAAGGCTGATATAATTGTACTTTGTTTATTTCCGTTACGAACGGTAAGAACGACGTGGATAGCACTAAGTATTCACACATAAGTTATCGGAAAAAATTCAGCCTGTATATACATTTAGTTATTGATAATTAAAAATGATATAAGTGTGCTCTGTTTATTTCCATTACGAATGGTAAGAACGACTCCGACGGCACTAAGCATTGATATATAAATTATGTGGGAAACATGATCACAGTTTATCAAAGATTTCTCTTCGTCCTATCAAAGGTGTTACTCTCTACTATCGTTTCGCCTTTTCAGGCACATGAAAAAATTGTTCAGGTATACATAAAAATTTTAGAAATTTCAAATCTTTTTAAAAGTAAGAATCGTCAACTTTAGAAAGCACTTAACTTCGAAAAAGCATGCAATGTCAAAAATTTCCGTAGAACTTGAATTTTGAAAAAGTATTTTGATATTTTTAGGAGCTACGGAATTTTTAAATATCTGAAATTTTGATGAACTTTGAAATAAAGTCCCGGCTCTCATAATTCGAATTTTTCCCTAAGTCGAATTCTTCAGTTGGTTCGAGCGCTAGAATGCAATTTTTCTTTCCAATTCAGCCTTCGGCTGACTTGAATTCTCCACTAAGACGGAAAATGTGGATTGGTAAGTTTGACTTATTGTTAAACCAACGTCAGACCTCACGAATCTTCGGTCCAGAACCACTTTTCACTTTCTCATTGAATACTTTCATGTGTAATAATTCGTACTTCCGCCCATTTCGATTTTCTTCGAAATTTCAAGGGGCACCCCTTTGAAAAATCAGAAAAAATTAATATGCTCTGAATTAGACGAAATTCTGTGTACAGATGTTTTCGAAGGTGTAGAATACGTCTCCGACGTCAAAACTTGTGATATTTGCTTCGTTTGGGTGTTAGAGCGTACCAGAGCGATTCGTCCAGAACCACTTTTCACTTTCTCATTGAATATTTCCTCAATGAACAGTCTCTCGTCCCGAAATTATCTTATTTCTAATCTGCACGAGAAGAGCTTTAGTTTGATGTGTAATAAGTCATATTTCCGAACATTTCGATTTTCTTCGAAATTTCAAGGGGTACCCCTTCGAAAAATCAGAAAAAATTAATATGCTCTGAATTAGACGAAATTCTGTGTACAGATGTTTTCGAAGGTGTAGAATACGTCTCCGACGTCAAAACTTGTGATATTTGCTTCGTTTGGGTGTTAGAGCGTACCAGAGCGATTCGTCCAGAACCACTTTTCACTTTCTCATTGAATATTTCCTCAATGAACAGTCTCTCGTTCCCGAAATTATCTTATCTCTAATCTGCACCAGATGAGCTTTAGTTTGATGTGTAATAAGTCATATTTCCGAACATTTCGATTTTCTTCGAAATTTCAAGGGGTACCCCTTTGAAAAATCAGAAAAAATAATATGCTCTGGATTAGATGAAATTCTGTGTACAGATGTTTTCGAAGGTGTAGAATACGACTTTGACGTCAAAACTCGTCAAATTTGCTGCGTTTGGGTGTTAGAGCGTACCAGAGCGATTCGTCCAGAACCACTTTTCACTTTCTCATTGAATATTTCCTCAATGAACCGTCTCTCGTCTCCGAAATTATTTGATTCCTAATCTGCGCGAGAAGAGCTTTAATTAGATGTGTAATAAGTCGTATTTCCAACCATTTCGATTTTCTTCGAAATTTCAAGGGGTACCCCTTTGAAAAATCAGAAAAAATTAATATGCTCTGAATTAGACGAAATTCTGTGTACAGATATTTTCGAAGGTGTAGAATACGTCTCCGACGTCAAAACTCGTGAAATTTGCTTCGTTTGGGTGTTACAGCGTACTAAAGCGATTCGTCCAGAACCACTTTTCACTTTCTCATTGAATATTTCCTCAACGAACCGTCTCTTGTCTCCGAAATTATTAGATTCCTAATCTGCGCGAGAAGAGCTTTAATTTGATGTGTAATAAGTCGTACCTCCGACCATTTCGGTTTTCTATAAAATTTTAAGGTGTGTACGTTTACGCTTACGGCTACGGTTACGCTCGAGCGGGTAAGGTGTCCCTTAAGAAGTATTCACTTAAAAGAAAAAAATAAAACAGAGTTCATATATTTATATTACTAAACAATGTCTCTTCTGAAAAGTGCCATAAGATATGGGTACTGTTGTTGTTGAGAATAAGGTCTAATGAAACATAGTTTAATTTCTACGATTAAGAATGTTTGTTTATTCATAGGACTTTTAACTGTAAAAGTTTTAATGAAGTGCTTGATTATAGAGTTACTTTGATAAAACAAAAAAACAAAAATGAGCTTTCCACCTTCATTACAAAGCTAACAGAAGGAAAACTTAGACGAATAAGCAAGCAGCTCTCGTAATTTCCGTTTGTTGATTCGTCTCGTACTATTTGGATCTGACCTGTGCCTTGTTTTTCTTTTTTCTGTGATTCGAATGATATTTCTTTCCCTGTAATAATCGAGTTCAGATTGGGTAGCTTGCATTTTCTTCGCCGAAGAGGAAAAATTTCTATTACTTGATACTCGATAGGAAGGGCAAAATTTCAGATTACATTTCTTCATTATGAAAAGTAGTTTGGAGCTTGGGGAGAGTTACAAATACAAAACGAAAAAGTAAAAAATAAAATTCTACCTATCTCTCAAATAAATTATCTCACTGGGCTGTATTTATTCGGCAAGATTTACAAAAAGTTGTGCAAGGACTGCACTGCAGCCAACATTGCATATACCAATAATTACCACAACTTTTTGTAAATGTGACCAAATAAATACATCTCAGTGAGATAATTTATGTGAGAGATATGTAGAATTTTATTTTCCTATTTTTTCGTTTGTATTTCTTCATTACCTTCGTAACCGTTCCGGTATTTCTTTCTCATGCCAGCACTATTTTCGAGCGACAAAGCGTGAAAACGTGAATTTTTCGAGTAACATTAATTTCGTGCCGATTCCTCTCGAATTTCGACTCATATGAGACGGCAAATTTCATCCCCGTTCGCCATCGAAAACACAATATCACGCATCCTGCCGTTTCGTACATAATAACAGTCTTTATTCGTCCCATCGTAGCCATTTCTAGGACAATATTAGAATGGAAATTGCCGCAAAAAATTAAATTGCATATACAAACGTGAAGACAGAAATTCTTGCAGCGCAAATGAACTTTTATTACATCAAAACTTCATAAAATCCGTCTTTTGTCTGTTTATTCATTAGCTGCTGCTCGTCGCGCGTTCTTTTTGTTGTCGTTTATTCTAAAACGTCTCTTAATAGAATTTCATTTTCAAATGTCGTAATTAAAAAAACTCCTTTGGCTTCAAACGGACCTGTCCTTCGTCGGCGTTCCCGTCACGCGATATTCTGTGAGGTAGGCAGCACGCGTTCCTTTAATTACTGCAGTTTCGAGGCGGTGTTTTGCTTTCGTAAGAATAAAACAGAGCACAATCACAGAGAGGGAACTGGGAGAAACGAGAATATGTTGAAAACGCTTCCAAGAGAGGTTTGTACACCTGCGGGTTTTGCTCGTACGCTTTCGTAAAAACAAAATATAACTAGAATGATAATTAGACATGAAACACGAAGATAATTTTCCGAATGATTCCATTACAATATTTTATTATTGAAGTGAAACTTCTTTAATCCCGATAGAGAGAAACGCGAATTACACGCGAGGTGAGCAATGGCGAAAGCGAGAGTGGGGGTAAAAGACGACCTTGTTACCGGTATTGCTATTGGTCCGAACCCAAGAGAAAGGTGTATATTCGCACTATTCAGGGCCGTCTTTTCCCTTCTCTTGACACAAAGGGAATCGCTGGAAATCACTAATTATTATTCGCCGAGTGTATGCGTACGAGAATCCCTCAAGGTCGTGAAAATAAGTGTGGAAAGTAGAAATCAATCTTCATCGCATTCATTCAAAGCCCTAAGGTGCCAGTCTGGGTCATAAAGTAACATAACCTACAGAAGGTGCCATTCGACGAATTATTTGTCTTTATTTTATCTTACAGCATAGACTTTTATTTAATTTATAGTACGTTGTTACTTTGAAGAATATTATATAGTATATAACAGCACTTAAGGCCTAGTGGGCCATGGTTTCAATATTCTTCACTATCTCTCTCCAGGTTTTCCTATTTGATACCTTCGCTTCCCAGTCCGATATTCCCAGTACTCGAATATCCGCTTTAACATTTCCGTTTTGGCCTTCCTCTTCTATGCTTTCCACCCTCGCATCCTATTAGTACTTTCTTGCGTGTCTCCGTGCGTCAATTCGATAGCGACGCCCCAGAAAAACCAGCTCGTCGGGCTCGTATTTTTTTTTGATTATCTTTGACTGGTTGTATAGCTCCATCACCTCACTGTTTGCCTTTGTCCCCCATCTGCCACCACCGCTCTTTACCTCCATAAATCTTTCTTTCCCATCGTTCTAACTTTAGGATATTCCTCTGACTTCTGAGGTCCAGGTTTCACAACCGTACATCACAGATGGTTGGATTACTGTCTTATAACACATCGGTCAATAAGTCCCGAGGCAAATGGAGAAAAAGACATTTTTTCCAAAAATTGTTTTTATTCATCAAAATAGTTCCCTTGAAGAGTGATACAATCAGTCCAACACCCATTTTGAAAAAGTTTTCGCATGGACAGATGTTCATGTAAAATTGTGAAAACACTGCCTTTCGATATCTTCATGATGTCAGCTATCTCCTGCAACTTCACTTTGCGATTTTCCAAGATGATTTTGTGAGCTTTCTTGATGTTTTCCGGTGTAACCACCACCTTCGGCCTTCCAGAGCGTTCGGCATCATCGGCGCTCGTACGGCCGCACTTGAATTCGACAAATCAACGTTCCACGGTTGCTTTCTACGGGGCAGAGACCGAATAACACTTATCAAGCCATTTTTTGGCTTGCACAGTATTTTTTTTTTTCATTAAAAAACAACGATAAAATCAAGACACGAAACTGCTTTGCATCCATGGTTGACGTCACTGCTAAGAGTACCGCCACTCAAAGCGATGTAACTTGTGAATTAATGGACGGATTTCTATGAAATTTTTTCCCTGTCATCTAAGAGATGGCCCGCGACGGTAACAAAAATGAATTTTTGTATCGGCGCCATCTGACAAAAAGCCTTGGGACCTATTGACCGATGTGTTGTATTCTTTCCTTCGTTTTTCTAGCTATCAGCTGGGATTTTATCATTTTATTTTTAACATTCCTACGACCCCACTTCCTTTTGTCATTCTATTTCCCGTCTCTATATCATCCTTATCTATTTTTCCCTGGGCTTTCATTTCTAAGTATTTTTCTCCTCATTTGCATGTAGTCCAAATTGCCGTGCAGTTAGTTCTAGTTTCTTAAACATGCTCACGAGTTCGGCTTCCAAGGAAAGGCTTTTACTCCAAACATTCTAGACAGATGCCCTTCCAGTGTGACTTTGTTGTGTTAGTGTTAATGTTGGTTCAACCAACCTTATTAATTTTGGTATTCTTAGTGTTTTCATAGCTTCATACAATTTTTCTCTATCAATTGAATCGTATGCTTGCTTATAGTTTATGAAAAGTATATGTAGGCTAAGATTTTGCTCGTAGCTGTTTATTTCTTTTTATATCCGCTTAATCTGTTTCTTACTGTTAGAGCTAAAATCTTATACGTTATATCCAAAAGAGCTATTCCTCTATAGTTGTGGCACATAGTCTTATTGCTCTTCTTGTGTACGGGGCACAACTCTGCTTTTTTCCATTCCTCCGGCAATTTGCCTTGGTTCCATACTTTTCTTATTAGGTTTCCGAGTCGCTTGTGTAGTTGGTCTCTTCCCTCTTTCAACATTTCTGCCACAATATCATTTTCATCTGGGCTTTCATTATTTTTTACCCTCTTTATTGTTTCTTCTACTTCCTGGTCTGTCGGCTCGTCAATTTGCATCCCGTCTTCGCTTTGCTCTAACGTATTTTCTAATGATATAACTTTTCGTTGACTCCGTTGTGGGGTTCGATAGTTCCCCAAAATGCTCTGCCCATCTTTCCAAGTTGACTCATTTTTGTTTCTGTAGAAGCACGTGTTTCTCGACTCCAACGATTTACTCTTCTTAACTTAAAGGATCAGACCGGAGACAGAAAGCCGTGGAGAAAACTATATGGAAAATAGGAAACTTGACCCCATCCAAGCCTTACACCGAAAGGTAGATAGGAATATGATTAAGAAGAAGAAGAAGAAGAAGAAGAAGAACTTCCTGGTATAAATTGCAGATGTCTTTATTGATCGTGTGGTCTTCTATCGCAATAAATTTGTTCCTTTTATCTGCAAATCTGTTTTACTTTTCTCCTAACTTGATCATAAATTTTTCTTATAAGTAAATTAATTTTATTTAATCCATCCACATCCATGGCGCTTTCTATACAGGACGGTGGCTATTCGTAAGTCAGTTTTATTTTATTTTTCTATGCTCTTTTAATATAAACGCCTCACGTTAAATCTGCAAAGGTCCACATTCGCATCGCTAAACTTCAATCGCTTTCATTACCAATTGTTTTCTTCAGCGACGCACGGGAACTCGCTAGACTACCAAATTACTCACAACATCTCGGATTGAAATGTTATTTGTTCCTCGGCCTCTTTTCCCTTCTAAATTGGGACTAGGAAACGTCGTCGCGTATAACTGGAGGATGGTGATCTGACAATACAACGAAATCACAAATATCGGTGCCCGAACTCGGATGCAAGGAGTTGTTGATCAAGTTCGTACGTTGTTTGTAATCAAAAAAAAAAAAATTGCAACAATTAACTCTCCAGAGAAGCTAAACATCAAAGGAACAATTTTCTATCTATATCTACCAAGAACCCCGATGAATTATTGTATTTTCGCAAATTCGGTTGCCAACTTCACGCGATTAAATTTACACTACTTAATGATAACTTATCATTCACTTGTTTGCCGAACCTTAGTTATTACACTGGTCTTTACGCGAATTTCGAAAGCCGTTTTTCGGAATCTATACGTGCTACGCCTGAACCGATATTTGCTACGTAATTACTGATCACCTAAAAGAAATTCTGAAGCAAAATAACTTGGAAATACAACCGAACAAAATTTCGTTTGAAGAGCGACTTCAAGCTCTCCCGTCTTTAGTAATTTCTCGAACGCGATCGCACAAATCATCTCGGAAGCAAATTTTGGTTAGGATTCGAACGAAATAAGAACTAACACCGTATCTCTAATAGTTTCCGCGTTACAGCAGAATTATGGTAATTGGAGGAACGAAATTTTTCCAACCTTTAGAACGCTATATTTTGGGAACGGCGCTTCGTAAAGACCTACGGATTCCTTCATTTTAATCAGCTCATTAAGTACTTTAATCACATCTAGTTTAAATTGGCCAAGACTATCGGAAGTATGCAATCTCCAAAAGTTTCTTCGAAAATTCCTGTACTTTGAGAGTGAATTTTTTGAACAAAAATATTGCTTGCGTTCAGTCGCGTTCAAAATATGCCTATTCCGTGGACTGGATTTTGGACTGTAGATTCCAAATCCGTCATGCTCGATGATGTATCTTTTTTCCCGATCTTGTTCAAAATATGCGTATCCGTCAGATTTTGGCCCGTAGATTTCAAATCTTTCATCTTGAACACTGTATCTCTTACCGTTCTCGAGATAGAGAAAACTTTGTCCGATCGTGTTTGAAATATACCTGTTCGAATAGATTTCAACAAGTAGATTCCAAAGATTGCATTGTGAATGTTATAGCTCTGGTCGTTACGAAGATGATGAGGTCTAAAACTATTTTTGCACTCCATCGCGGCGCGGTCTATACTAATTGATACCTCTCTATGATCTGATTCCGATAATATGCGATTTATTCCGATTATTCCGTTAAAATCGATTAAATTGACGAATATACGCGTTACTTTCAATTTCATATCCGACGATCTTTTCTGATAAAGATAAGACAGAACACAATAGGATTACAAACCAAAAACAACATACACTATAGGACAATACACAAACTAAAAGACATACACACATTTACGAAGGAATCGACAAATCACACAATTTTGATAGGTACAGATCTACAAGGAATTTGGATGAAAATCACACTAAATCTTTTAGATATACGTGTCAAACAAACAAAGGATGATTTCTAAAATCTATATATAATAATTTAAGTGAGATTAGAATTTAAGAAAGTGGAAAGCCAATTCGGAGAAAAAGCCAATCAATCAAAATTTTCGGACTTAACTTCGATGGATTCCTTACCACACTCTGAAAGAATAAAATGCATATTTAGAAGTTGATTTCGTACATAATTTTAGCGACAAAATTGAGCAAACTGTACTATCGAGGATATTCAGCAAAAAAAAGACTGTTTTGATTCTAAAGATGGAAGTTTCTAAATAAAAGGTTCCTTTTGCTTTTTTGAACTGGATTTGTGCTTTTTGTTTCAATTTTGATGTTCGATGAAATGATATTTTGTTAAAAATAGGTCAATCTGGTTCAGATATGTGTTTGCTTTCATGCTTCTGCTTCTGGTGCCCACTGTTTCAGGGGCCATCTTTATTGGATTTACGTTTACCGCTTTTGTCTTTTTAATCCTTCAAATCCGAGTTTTATCACGTTCGTTCAACAGCCTTATTCATTTTACTTGCAACTACGTATAGTATAATTCGGTTTATACGGTTGTTGAAGATGCATACCTCGAGCTAGCGAAACACGTGTCACCGATTTTATTATAAACAATTGTGTGGTGAGGAGTTTACCGATGTGATATTTGTGTACGTATAATACTGGTATATACTTTTTAATAATATTCAATGAATCCAACCCTATTTACCTCTTCATCATTCCTATGTAAACGATTGGGCGCTACATCATATCAAGTCTGTTTTCCCAAACCTCATTCATGTCTTGCCCTAAATATATATGTAAAATAATCCACATTTTTCTCACACTATCCTCGTTCCTCCTTCCTTTCCATATTATGTTTCGCATTATTCTTTCTCCAATCATCAATCCCATTTTCTAAATATTTAAAGAAATTGACGTGTCCCTCGGGGATGATAATTAGAGTTTGTTAAAAAGGTGAACAACGTGTTATCGTTAAGTAGTGTCACTCCTCCGAATTTTACTATTCAATGATAAGTTGTCATTGATAAGTTATCATTGAATAATAAAATTCGGAGAGGTGACAGCGTCAATCCAATGTACACTACTCAAGGGGTAGCACATCATTCTCCTTTTTAACAAACTCTAGTGATAATAACCACCCATTCTGTTGAAATAGAAATGAATTCATTCATATCCAGTTCCCTTTTTATTTTCCTCCTTCTGAATGCTCTAATTGGATGTTTTCCGTTCGTTCGCTTCTCATTGGCTGTAGTTGATTTTGCTAGTCTTCGAAAATTTTTTCCTAAGGGGAAAAAGGTGCAACGATTTTTGAGATTCTCTCCGGTCTCTGACATGACACTTTTTCGACACTCACGCAGATCCTTGCGTGCACTGTTCTTTTTCGCCTAAATATGTGAGATGAGCAATTGGTTTCTCATACTACACCCTCGTTCCTCCTTCCTTTCCTTATCACCTTTCGGATTATTCTTTCTCCGATCATCCCAATCCCATCATCTAAATGCTTAAAAAAATTGACGTGTCCCTGAGGAGTGATGATATCCGCCTCTTCACTTAAAGTTGAAACGAATTTATTCGTACTCACACAATCTTTTGCTTTTCGCCTTAATAACTGCCTAGAGAGTCTGAATTTCTGGTTGTTTTGAACGCGTTTTTTCTCAATCGTCATGCTGGGATTGCCTTTGCCTCGTCTCTGCGTACTTTTGCGATGTTCAATGAGCAATTTTTGCTCATAGCGCCCTTGTTCCTTCTTCCTTTCCTTATTATGTTTCGCATTATTCTTTCTTCAATCATTCCAATCCCATCTTCTAAATGCTTAAAGAAATTGACGTGTCCTTCAGGAGTGATGACTTCCGTTTCTTCTCTTAAAGTTCAAACGAATTCATTCGTACTCAGACGATTTCTTGCCTTTCGCCTTAATAATCGCTTACGGAGTCTCCGTTTCTGGTAGTTTTGATCGTTCCTTTCTCAATCGTCCTATTTCGGCAATGTCTTTTTCTTCGCCTAAATATTTTTTCTCAAACTGCCCTCGTCCCTCCTTCCTTTCCTGTTTATGTTTTGCATTATTCTTTCCACAATTACCAATGGCATCTTATAAATGTTTAAAGAAATTGACGTGCCCCTCAGGCCTGGTGGTATTCGTTTCTTTTGCTGATATTCAAACGAATTCATTCATATTTAAACGATACGTTGGCTTTTACCTTAATAATCGCCTACGGAACCTTCATTTCTGCTAGTTTTGATCTTCTGAGCATGTATTTGATTTATGTTATGATGCAGCTATTGTCATCAGATTGCAATAGTTTAAAAAATATATTTGTTGCTATTTGACGAACACCACACGTATGTCAAAATATAGTTACAGTTTGCAAAACACGACTCTTTCATTCGAAACCCACCACGAACGTTTCTTTCAAAATCGTCATGCTTGGGCCACCTTTGCTTCGTTTCTGCGATGTTTTCATTTTCGGTTAAATATGTCAAATAAACTTATTTTTTCTAATACCGTCCTAGTTACTCCTTCCTCTCCTTTCATGTTTCGCGTGATTCTTTCTACAGTCATCAATCTAATCTTTCAAATGTTTAAAGAAATTGACGTGTCCTTTAGGAGTTATACTACCCGCTTCTGTTGTTGAAATCGAAATGACTCTGTTTCTTTGTTTATTTTCTCCTTTCCATATACCCTCGTTGGGCGTTTTTCGTTCGTTCGCTTCTGATTGCCTGCAGATGATTTTGGTAGTTCTTTAAAACATATTTCTTTATGAAAAAGAAAAAGCTGAAGATTTTAGAGATTCTCTCCAGTCTCTGATACGACACATCATTCGAGATTCACACTTAACATTCGAAATTCGGCGTTTTGATATTTCAATATTCTTACACGATATTTGATCCGACTCGTTCGGTCGACTCCATCTCGATTCGATCAGTCCAGTGATAGAACGTGAATTCGTGCGATACGTGCGGGATCTCCCAGCCTCATTGCTCATGATTAAGCCTTCAGGATTCAAGGTTTGATTGCATCGCTGACACCTACCTTTCAGCCGGTTGTCGTTGTTTTGACCTACACCGAAGGCGATTCCGTAGGTTCTTCCTATTACTACCTTCGTCCTCGCCATTTCTTTATGATTTAATTATTTTATTTCAGCTTCCACGAGGCACTAGCATGCCCTGTTTGACACCATCTATTGTGTTGACTATTGACTCGATCGATTTATTTAATCGCTTATCGAAACTACTATCCAATGTAAGATTCAAGGACAAACTCCTGTGTTCTTTGTTTTAATCTATTTTTAAGTCTCTACTAAAGTGTTTACGTTCTGCTTGTGTTGTTTCCTTTCCTTTGTTATTAATTAATTACAAGAGGGAACTAGCTGGCGCAACCTCAATAACTAATATCCGACACAAGAAAGCCCCCTTCGTTTCTAATAGTATCCAGATTTTATTTGTACCAGACACTGCAGTGATAACTTATATAGGCACATTTTCTGTGGATTTTTGGCCTAATTTGTCTGTACCTTTCTTGCTTTTCTTAGTTAAGTTTGCAATGTAGTGTGTCTTCTACTGGCTGCTTTCATCATTATTAAATTAATTAATTAAAAACTTTTTGGCAAAATCTTTATTTGAGATGTTCAGGGCAAAACTGAAATGAGGCGCTTTGGAAATAAAATTGGTATAATATGGCTGATCGTTTACACAAGAATGGCGAGAGAAATCAAAACGACAAGTAAAATAAAGTTGGATCCATTGAATGTTGTTAGAAAATATTTATCAAAACTAGACGTAGTTGTAACCAAAAATGATAACGCTTAGCTGATGATAAGAACGAATTAACAAAATTAAACATGAAAAGCATTAAAACACAAAAACAAAAACATAAATCCAGTAACGAGGATTTCTGAAAGAATAAGCATAAGAAATTATTGACATAATGCATAATTTTGTATGCACTGAGAAGCACTAGACTTTTATTTTCTTTGTATATATATATATTTATTGTAAATAAATAATGTAATATTGACCATAATTCAAAAACATTGTTTTTTATTTTTGAAAAAATAGAGATTATTATTATCCAGAAGCATAAGGGAAAGAGAGCAAGTAAATGAGATTGACTTGTTTTAAACAAAAAAGCGCATCAGACATCAAAGTTACTTGCAAAATTTTGAAGAAAAAAATTGGGTAATTTCGAAAGTCGCTTCGTAGACTTTCGCCTTATCGAAATATTTGCTCAATTTTGCAATTTAATTCTGTTCGGTCCTAGAGGAAAAATAACTCATCAATAAAAACACAATACAATCGAAAATCCAAACTACTTCCAAAAACAGCACACGCCGGCTAAAACGACAAAGATACATTGAAGCAATCAACTAGTCACACTCCTCACAACTGTTAAACCCAACAAATCTACACGTATAAGATAGGGTAAAAAAACCACAACAAAAACAAACACACCGGACGTTCGGATTCGCATAAAGAAATATACAGGACGATATCTAAATCTACGGTAATTTGGATAAGAAAATAAGCGCAAGTTTCGAAACGTAAGCCGATTTTTAAGTAAGCCAATCAATCAGATTTTCGGACTTAACTTCGACGGATTGCCTACCATATTCTGAAAGAACAAAAATTTAAGTTCATCAATTATTAGTGCTTAACTAATTAGCTAACTAGTGTGGTTCACACATTTTGCTAAAGGAAAAAACAGCTAATTTCACACACAAACTCACGGAGAGGGCGCAGCTGAAGTTACCACCGGAAATAAAACGCTTTTTTCCGAAATACAACTTCGACTGCGCCCTGCGACTTATCGTAAGGTTTAGATAGAACACGACGTTAGTAGCACACAAAATTCTATACGTGAAGCTTCTCGCAACCGCCGCCGTAAATTCCCCCTTCCTTTTTCTTCTTTAAAGGAAAGGAAATACGATCCTTTCGAGCGTAAATTTTCCTTTATTGCAAAGCGAAAACGCGTCGGCGTAAAAGTGTTACTTTATAATCCATGAAATCGAATCCACGTCGCACCGCGGATAAAAATATGATCGCCCGAGAAATATGTTTAATACCCTCCACGAAATTCGATACCGAAGGTATTAGAAAGTTCGCGATTGATTTCCTCTCGAGAGATAGCAGGAAGTTACTGATACTACTACGCGTCCCGGCGCATTTTCCGAGCGAAGCTATTATTTTAAGGTTACGAATATGATCTACGCAGGTCGAATTGTCAGACGAGGGGATGATTTAAGGGAATTGGGTACGCTTTAGTCGCTAGGTATCTCGACGATTTCGTACCGAATAAATTTTAGTCCGGGGCTTATCGAGTTGGCAGTTTAAAAGGAAAAAATAAACGATGGGTTTCATAATTTTGGTAGTATCCCTGAAATAATTATGAGAAAATCGAAAAAAAGATAACTCAGGACATATCAAATATATATATATATATATATATATATACTAGTTGATCCGGCAAACTTCGTTTTGGCCAAAATTCTTTTCGACTTTTCTTTTTTCCTAAACCTTCGCGTAGCAATTACGAACAAACCCGCAGAAGGAAGTATCCAATTTGGTCCAGTCTTTTCCAAGTTTCAAGCATCCGAACACACCACGATTCATTTTTATATATATACAGATTATTTCATTTATTATTACTATTATTAATAAAATAAAATCTGGATAACTTTCCATAGAATAACCTATGTATAGTGAGCCAAATATAAGAACGCACTTCAAGGTCAGGTGGTCAAATACTAAGTTTCTACAGCGCACCTCGTTTATCTAGTGCAGTGGCCGGCAAACTTATTAGTCAAAAGAGCCAAAAATCAGCAGCAGAACGATTAATTTTTTTTTAAGTCAAAAGGCCAAGAACCTATCAAGAACCATCGGAGCCCGTTTAATCTAGCTACTAAACATTAAATACGACCAGATGTAATAATAATAATCTTATTTATTAACTAAAAATTACAAAACACGCATTTAATGTGAACTATGTCCTTGCATTTCTTTGGAGAGTTTTGCTAAGTCGTTGTTTTCATTTTCAAGCAGGATTCCGGATTATCATCGGTAAGACGATTTCTCAATTTAGTCTTGACGAGGTTCATGCTTAAGAACCTTTTAAGCATTTTATTACCCTACGGGTGTTAGCTTCTTATTTTAACTACAGCCAGAGACGTTTAATGGGAGTAAGAAATGTAACTAGAAATAAAATTATTAATTTTTATAAAAAGCATCGATTAAAAGATAGAAAAGCATTGTAACCATTCAGACACATACATTCAACACTTTCACATCACACGAATTCCTAATAACTACTGGATATAAATAACCAAGGATACGTGGACATACAACAGTACAGGTTTCTATAACAACGTTACGTCTTGGATGAACCGAAGTCGTGGTGAATAAAATTAAACTTTTCGTTTCGTGGACAACGGAGAAATAATGTAGTGTAGTCCTGGTCTCCGGAAAAAATAAGAAGTTTGTTTTGGTTGACGACGAAGAAAATTGACAAGATAGATAAGTCAACAAAAGAGTTTAAAATAGGTTTTGGACCAAAAGGGTTTCAAAGGAAGTACCAGCGAGTAAAAGAACCTCACCACACCGGAGAAGAAAGAAGTTAAAAAGGGAAGAATTCATAGAAAATAGAGCTGCATCGAAGAAGGAATTCAAAAGGGGAGACATAGGAAGAACCATCATCGAATAAAAGAAATTACACTCACACATACACAACACTAGGTGATTATCTTTATTTTATGTTAAATATTTCTCAAAATGTATAAATATAATTTGTTATAATTTATGCTTTTTATATCATTAATTAAGAGTTAGGCCGGTGCAATTTTGTTTAAGAAATTAACTAAATTCTCAGTACAATACGTTGAGCCAAATAGTGAAGGAACAGCAAATGCTAGTTTTTTAACTAATCGTAAGAGTTAGAAATACTCTTCTCTTCCAGGTATTGAAAATTATCATGTCTTCCTTCTCCACGTCTTTTAAAGCAGACCACTTTTGCCGTGAACTGGGATCACATTTGTTTTTCTCTAACTTTTCCATATCAGCATTAAGGCGTTCAACTGTGGAACTCCATAATTCTTCGTTTTTTAACTGGAGCAATTGCATTTCAAAAAGTTAATAGTAAAGGAAGACAAATTCAATTCTGTTAGGTCAGTAGCGAGTGGTTCTTGAATGAAGGCTAACGTTGCTAGGCTATTTCGGAATTCCTGAAACCTTCTCATATTTAAAATTGTTGGTTTGGAATAGCAAAAGTCAATTACCGAGTTATTTTCTTGGCGATGTTTCAGCAGGCTTGGAAAATGAATTAATGCTTCTCGTTCAAAATCTCGAGTAAGATGGGACAATTTGTTTTCGAATGAAATGACTTGTTCCAACATCGAAGAAATTGTGTTTCCTCTCCCCTGTAGTTTACGATTAAGATTATGTAACTAAGACGTAACATCTACCATGAAATAAAACTTTTGGATCCAGTTTGGATCACACGTGCAAGATATAGTCAACACCCTTCTCAAGGAGAAATACTAATTTCTAATAATAAGGAAGCGAATCGTTATGGAGCAGAAGATCTGCGTACTATTCACTCCCCATTTCATCTATAAATTCCTTAAATTGATAGTTACAATTGTGTTGACAATTTCGATGGACAATTCCATAACATTGCATATTTGTTCTGGAAATGTCTGCAAACAAGGCGCTTCTTCATGAACGATGCCATGGTAAACAAGTATCTCGCGATTTATTTTGTCCTTCACAATAGAAACAAAACCGTTTTCTTACTCCTGTCGTACTTTTTGCCCCATCGGTTGAACGCACTCCATGACAGCATTTGCAATATCCTCGCCATATGCTTGACCTTTTAGTGGTAATAATCCTAAAAGTTTTCCATTAGGACCTATAAACAAAATAAATCGAAGAAAGAGTGAAACTTGCGCTGTAAAATTCATGTCATAATATTCGTCAAGAGCTAATGACATAGCAAAGCCGTAACTCTTTAACGTTTTTAAGAATTTCTTCCTTGTTCTGAAAATTCCGGAATAGCTCTTCGCATGCGTTTATAAAACAATTTTTAAGTCGCTTTACAATCTCTTGACTGACAATAAAGCTTGCAATATTAACATTGCTGCAAGAATGCAGTCAAGAATTCAATGCGGGATTTATGCAAAATTGTTTTTACTGCCAAATGACGAATGTTTAGTTGTAAAGTGTCCCTCCAAATTTCACTCCTGTCGTGTGACAATTTTTTCGATGGATTGGGTTGCCAAGGATATTCTCTGACAGGTTCTTTCAATTGTGTATTCACCAGATTGGCCAGTATTTTGTAACTGACGTTTAGCAGCGTTATTGGTCTGTAGTTTCTGCAGCTTTTCTTTATCTCTTTCTCTATGGATAGGCATATTACTTCGGTACACCATCCTTCGGGCATGGATTTCTGCTTCCAAATTTTTTCATCAAATCGCCTATTGGTGTTTGTAATTTATCTCCTTTCTACTTGATTAATTCCACTTTCATTTCATCTTCGCCGGGTACTTTGTTATCTCTTAGCCTGCTGATTTCCTGCAGGATCTCCTTTGTCGTCTTGATTCTCTAGTTATTTGTTCATCACCCTCCTGTGTCCTTTCTTTTTATTCCGTACACATAGCCTCTTTGTAGTATTCTCTCCATATGTTTCCTATTTTTTCTGGATTCTGTTCTGCTTTGTCGTTTATATCTTTCACGCTCCTTGTTCTTACTGCTTTATTGCTTAGTCGCTTCATCTTTCGATAGAATTGTTTTGTATTATGGCGTTGGCTTGAATCTTCTATGTCTTCCAGTTTTGCACTTATCCTTTCATTTTTCTTGCTTTTATATATCGTGTTTGCTTTGTTTCCCTCCGTTTCATATGCCTTCCTGTCCTGTTCTTTTGTGTTAATCCAATCCATTTTGGCGATATTCTTTCGTTTTCTTGCCCTTTTCACATTCTCCATCAAACCACTTTTTTGTCTCACAATCAGCCTTTTGTTTCGTTGTTTTGAGTATTTTTTCCGTTGCTTTGGTTATATGTTTCTTTAGCTCCTGCCATGCCTGTTCTATTTCATGTATGCCTATTGTTGCATTTTGTACATTCTTTGTAATTGTTCCTTATAGTTTTCGCCTTGTTTCTTCGTTTCCTAATAAATCCACCTTCCATTTCTTTGTGTTCTTATTCCCCAGTGTTGGTGCTTCTTGTTTATGCCTTGCATTGTTGCCACCACTAGATAATGGTCTTTTTCCGCTTGTGTTCCCCTAAATGTTCTCGTGTCTGTTGTTCTGCTTCTTATTCCCTTTGTTGATATGTGGTCTATTTGATTTTTCGTTGCTCCTGATGGGTGTGACCTTCTGCTTTCTTGGATGTTCGAATTTGGTTGATAGGAAAGTCATGTTTAACATTCCCGCTAGCTGACTCAGTCTATGCCCGTTGTCATTAGTGTGTTCATGAATTGCTCCTTTTTCCTTTCCTGCCACTTCTTCCAAATATTATTCTCGTCCTATCTGGGCGTTAGCTGTCTTGGTACTTAATTTTTTCCAGAAACGTAGTTCTGATCATATAAAACATTCTTCTCGCTTTTGTTCACTCCTTCATTAATTCCTTGCTCCATTTTTCCGTCGCATTGAATTATTGTTCCTAAATATTTGTAATTATTAACCTGTTCTATTGTCGTTCCTTCGATTTTGATGTTATGTCTTTTATTATTGATTTGGTTCTTGCGATCTTCCTGATTTCCTTGTTTAGGATTTCAACGTTACTGTGAAGTGCTTCTTATGTTGCCATATCGTCTGCAAACATCAATTCGCACAAGTTTATCCCATTCATTTTTCAGTGACCCATCTTTAACGGTTTCATTCGTTTTTTGGCATTCCTTATAGTTGCATCTAGTATAATCGAAAACAGCAATGGACTAAGTACACGTTTCCATGTTTTCCTCGATTTTTGTTGTAAACTCTTTAGATTCTTCGTTATTGGTTCTTACTGTATGTGTATTATTCCAATACATCGCTTTTATTAACTCTATTGTTGGTGATAATAATAATAATAATAGTAATTGACTCCGTCAATTTCCAGGTTGATAATAACTCGCTAAAATTAACTCAGTCGTGCGCTCCCATTCATTAGCGATAACGGGCGGTCAAGTACAATCGGACGTAATGACAGCGTCGGATGTGCAATTAGCGGATTGATTGGAATATTAAGGATTGGAAAGGGGACGATCACACCGGTTGATTAATACGTTGGATTGAAAGTTTTTAAGTCGCCCGGCTAGACATCGGAAAACGCTTCAAAGAGCGTTAAAAGTCACGCGCGCGAGAGGTCCGCGATCGGTGTTTAATCGGACGGAAAATTCGGAGGCGATAGCGCTGATAAATTTAACGATAATTTACGGGCCAAAAGCGAGAGAAATGGGAGTGTCACGTGAAGTTCGAACTGCGCCATTGGAATTCGCGATAATATCTCATTCATAACCCGAAGTTGTAGAAATTTATGTAAATATTTTCCGTTGGCTAGATAAAGTCCTAGACGAACTTAGCGTCAGCAAAACTTCTGATGATAGCTTCTCTTTTGTTTTGTTACGTTTTAAAAACTATCCTTAACTATACTTGCATATTTGGCTTAAAGTAATCGCCTGTATAGTGTTACTTTTTGTCTACTGTACATATATCATAGTCAATTCTAAGGTAAGTCGGTTGCCACCCTCAAAACTCCTTATATCCCTACCAACAAACCAAATTCTCAATTTTTTCCGTGACTTCCAAACCCACATGCTCTAGTAATATCCGCAGAGTCCTCGTAATCTACCACCCTCAAAACCCTCCTTATCCTACCAACAAGCCAAACTTCTAAATTAGTTTCTTAACACTATTTCAGCAGGTATTAGTTTTGATTTTGTTTAACTGCCACCATGGAAATTTTACATTCAACTGCAATTCATGTAAGTTTTAAGGGGGTTCGGTACTTTTTTCAAGATCGGTTAAACTTAAATTTTTTTATTGGTTCCAAAATCATTTTGAAAATTGTATATTTGACCTTTAAGAGTAGTGTGTGTAACGATAAAATACTAGTTTTTTGCAATGTTAAGAGCTTCCACAGCTTTAATTTTTTTCAATAATAAGTGAAGAACCAGTAAGTTTAAGGGCTCGAAATTTTGCAATTTGGCCTCGTTTGCTGTTGTATTTAACCTTGATTAAGGAATAGAAAAGTGACCATGGGCCTACCGTCATTTTTGTATTTCAAGAAAGCAACGATAACAAAGGAATTTCCGAAAAAGCTCACCGATAAGACGTAGCAATCGTAACGAATACACGGTATGCAAAACTTCGGGCCCATAAACTTACCGGTTCTTCACTTATTACTGAAACAAAGCTGTAAAAGCTCTTAATATTGAAAAACTAGTATTTTAGCGTTACACACACACTACTCACACTCTCATTTTTATTCACGTAAACATCGGATTTCGGTTATCGCGAAGTGCGTTCCTCCTCTTTCTCCGCTTCGTTCTATTTTCGATCGCGTACAACTCATGGCCCTTCGTTCAATAGACTCGTGTGTGTGCATGTGCATGTACGTAATCAGGAAGCGATTTCGTTTTTCCTTTCCCGCAGCGAACGTCGTTAATCAGTCGAAGCCGATCTCCGATAGGAAATGCAGAAACTAGCGTGAATTGAAACTTCGCACGCGGATGTGAATATTTCAAGTTCCTTTTTTGCTCTGCGTCGAATGCAACGACATCAAACGATCGTGTCCCTTTGCGGTTCCACTTTCAGCGTGCCAACGTCATTGCTTCGCTGTTTTATTCATCTATTCTCCAGTAAACTTAGTAGCGAGTATTGAATACGAGTAATAGACGGCGCTAGGTTGATTTTGAGGAATTAAAACCGACAGAAACAGTTAATTTCGACGCCAATCTAGGGAAAAGGTATTAATCTATTAATGTCAGTATTGTTTCCACATTATCTTCGTTCAATTTAACGAATTTTCAACTCGAAACATTTCATAGAATAAAGAGTGTAAAGGTGTTTACTTCTATAATGCAGATAACTGATGCGATAAACGACCTTTTAAATATCGGAGACGTGAGCGTCGAAGCTTGTAAAAGCTTTAGTGCCGTTTCAACATAGCATCCGGTGGCAGCTTAATAGGATTAATTAATTAAAAAGTGCACCGATGAAAAATTAGATTTGCATCGCCACCGTCGTAATTAAGCTTTTCGCGCGATACGTTCGTTAAGTAGATAGATACCTAGGCAGGTTTCTGGGCAACATTTCCGGGGAGGAAATGATGTTATGGACTGAGATATGGCGTGATTAATGCCTCGGTAATTACACCGGAGTAAAGGGAATCTGTGAGGAAACGCAGTTAATCAGTAAAAAATTGTCTGGTAATTTCCTTCCAATTAATTAGAAGGGGAGAAGGGGAGCGAAAGACATTATTAATTGCGTGGCGATATTTTCGTTCAGGTAATGTCGTGTGAATGAAATCGAGGCAGAAATTTGAATTTTGATAGTGTTATATCGGGCAGGAAATTTCGATTTCGGAAACTTCTGCTCTATCACTTTCTCAATAGAAATGCTTGGAATTTGTAAAGGTATTTGGTGAGAATTTGGTTGGTTATGTCACAATTTGGGTAACAAATTCATCGTTTTAAGAAAATGTTGCTTAAAATGAAGCGCTTGCTCAAAAATGGCAAGAATTTTTTCTACTTGCTTAAAATAATTTGTGATCCAGAATACTGCCATGAGAATTCTAAGACTCGTTTTTACAAATTTGAAATTTCAGCAGTTTTCTTGACGAGCACACTCTTTGGAAGCGCTTTCCTCTAAACTTGGAAGGAATGAAAGTCGGTTCTTGAAAGATTTGTTGGAATATTTTGGGGAACTAACTTTAGACTTTCTTTTGCATTTTGAGACTTGAGAAACGTTTCTTCCCTGAAAACTGTTTCTTCAAAAATTCAATGAAAGCAAGTTCCTAGAAGATCTATCTATCCATCGGTTTAGAGCGTTGTCCGATTTCTAAATATTTCCTCCAGTATGTTCTGTTTTGGCGCTGTTCTTCTGTTCTGAGACATTCGGTCATCGTCATATAGTTGTGAGGGATGGGCGATGAATAAAAGCAATCAGAATAAATTAGGAATATGGGAGAGGAAAATCATAAAAATATATTTGGAGGAAGAAAACCGAGGTAGTGATGAGAAAGACGTTGAGAGAGGAATTGCATTAACTGTATAACCTACAAATGTATTACAAACTTCATAAGAGCACGTCGCTTACAATGACCAGGCCACCTGGAAAAGATAGGACATAATAGAGTGTTTAGAGATATAGAGTGGAAGACACCAGGAGGAACACAAGAAAGATATAGACCGACAATTAAATGAAGAGAGACTGTGTTGGAACTAACTAAAGATTTTCTTTTGTATTCTGAGATTTGAGATTTGAGAAACGTTTCTTTCGATTTCCAAACATTTCCTCCAGTATGTTCTGGTTTGGCGACGTTCCTTTGTTAAGATACTTTCGGACATCGTCTAACAATTGCGAAGGACGGGCGATGAATAAAAGTAATCAGACCAAATTGGAAATATGGGAGATGAAAATCTTAAGTAAAATATTTGGAGGAAGAAAACCCACGGAGAGATGGGAAAGACGTTGTAGTGAGGAACTGCATTAACTGTATAACCAACAAATGTATTACAGGTTTCCTAATAATGCACGTCGTTTATAATGGCCAGGCCACCTAGAAAGGATGGAAGAGAATAGAGTGTTTAAAGATATAGGGTGGAAGATATCAGGAGGAAAACAAGAAAAAGATAGTCCGAGAATTAAATGGAGATTGTGTTGGAACTAACTTCAGATTTTCTTTTGTATTCTGAGATTTGAGATTTAGGAAACGTTTCTTTTACATTATTTGACAACAGTTTATTTAAAAATTTCGTTCATAAAAGTCATTTCTTAGAAGATCTATTTAACCATCGGTTTATAGAACTGTACGGTTTTGCAAACTAGCAGTATGTTCTGTTTAGGCGATGTTCTCCTGTTAAGATACTTCCGCACATCGTCCTACAGTTGTGAAAGATGGACAATGAATAAAAACGATTAGAATAAACTAGGGATATGGGAGAAAAAATCTTAGAAATATATATTTGGTGAAGGAGAAACGAAGGAGAGATGGAAAAGATGATATAGCAAGGAATTGTATCAACTGTATAACCGACTATATATTACAGACTTCATAAAGGCACGTCGTTTACAATGGCTAGGCCCGCTGGAAAGGATAGAAAACAATCGAGTGATTAAAGATATAGGGTGGAAGACACCAAAAGGAAAAACGGATGAGAGACAGACCGAGAATTAAATGGAGAGAAGCTGTGTTGGAACCATCTTCAGATTTTTTGAGATTTGATTTCTTTCATATTATTTGACAACAGTTTCTTTAAGAATGTCCTCAATGAAAGCCACATCCTACACTTGCTTTGCTCGCTCCATCGCAGCGTCTCTTTCATTTTCTGCAGAAATATTATGGTGTAAGACCGAAGCATTCACCGAGGAGATTTGAATAAGTAAGAATAATTCGAATTTTAGTCAATTTTGGAGCGTCATTTTCAGTTGGTCATTTCCGTGAGATCCGTTATCAACGATACAAAAATCCCTCGAATGCAGATTTTCATGTAATCTGCTAAACCAAATAATCCCTTTTCGTTATTAAATGATGAAAATTTTTCTTTATTTATATTAGGTTTGGAGGTGCTCCATTGATTTGTTGTATCGACCTTTTTCTCATAGATTTATACATATTTTAATGAATCAGTTGTTATTTTCAGCGAAGAAAATACAAAAGGAATAAAATATCATTGATGTACTGTAGTTAATTGTAAGAGTATCAGAATTACACCATATAAACATAATGAAAGCTGAAAATGAGTGTCAAGTTCACGAAGTGACTGTCGAAGTACGTGCATATGTACGTGCATATACCGTGTGTCCCGGATCAAGCGGGATTGCATGGGTAACTTTCTTATTATTGAAGATGGACTTTTGGTTAAATGGGATATGTTGTGCAGCTTTATATGCTGATTTAAAGTCCGTACAAAAAGTTTAAAATATCAAACTCCTCAGAAGTTATTAAAGAAAAACAGAAAACTGTTACTCTCTTCAATAATACCAATTTAAAATTCATAACAAACAAAAATTCAAGGTGGTTGCTTTTGAAATACTCATATCAACTTCCTTGAGTTAAATGGTCGCCATATTGGATTTTCAGGTTGTTGGATAGAATACTTTATTCTCTTTTCAGTGATGAATAAGAAAAACCGGTAAAATTAACTTTTTTAAATTTTAATCAAGTAGACTTACATAAATCCAAACAAAATTAGGTGAAATTTATTTTAGAAAACCTTTGTATGTAATTCTTATAATGCTTAGTAACATTATTAAATACTTGAATCAGAAAAGACATCGTGACATGACTTTTTAAATATCTAATCAAGAAGGTAAAGTGATGAGCTACGATGAATATCACAATCCGTCAAAAAGGAGGTACTTAAGCTAAAGTGTTATCTACAGTTATTTGTATTACAAACTTAAAAAATTATAGCGAATTTTCCAATTACTTGCGCACTTATTGGGTGCTATATATAAAAACATATAAAAACTCATCTTGCTGACCAAACTTATGTAACTAATTCTCCGGAAAGAAGACGACTAAATATCAAACCGTTTAAAAGACTGGGTAATCCCATTAAGACACAATAACATAATAATAATTACAAAGGTGAGTTAATAACAATGGTCAACATTCTGAACATTTTATGTGTTTACTAGCGGACCCTGTGCCTGCTTTGCCAGGCAAAACTAAATAAGAAATTTTCAAATTAAGAAATGAAACACACTGGTTTCTAACAAAGTTGATTTTTCGGCTTATATTTACCTACTTTTATTTCTATTTGTTTACAATTTAAATCCTATGTTTTAACTTAAACTATGGCAGAGCTCTATCGTAAACAACATTTTTTGTTTTGCCCTGAGTTGTAGTGTAAATAAAGAGAAGTGATGGCTTGCCTACACGTGAACACGATACATATAATTGACCGTGGGAGAAGCATGGATATTCCAAATCAATTCCACACAATGCCAATGATGCCCTTGCGCTTTATTTATTGTCATAGCAAACGCAAGACGTATCGGAAATTGGAGTCTTTTGAAATCAAATGTCTTGTGGAATCATTGGAATACGCGAAATGAATAAATCTTCCCTTTTAAAATGGTTGCTGCAATGAGATTATGCATAACCCTTTTGACTGCTAATGTGATCCCATTACACAACCGAGGTTGATTTAAATTTCGGAGCATAATAATGGGAGCACCAACATTTAATTGTAAACGATGAGATGGAAAACCTGGTAAATCCAATGAATTCAAAAATTCTGTGGGATAATTAACAGTAACATCTTGATTTGTAACCGTGTCAACTGATTGATATGTTACAACTTCGCCAGGAACATGGGCTAAAATATCTGCATTCAATGCAACAACGTCCTTATTTCTCGCAGCTAGTATCGCTCTTTCAACTCACCAATGCATAATTTTGCGCAATGTTTGGAAAAATACTTGAGACCAATTCTTGTTTGTGAAATTGCAAAAGTTATCGGGCAAAGTAATTAAGCCAGTAGCACGATCAATAGCAATTTGTTCATTTCCTATCGCCAGTAGTTGCGTAGAAAATGCATCGGCCGATGGATCATTTTGTATTTCAACTCGCACATTTGTAGTCAAGTTTGTACGTGTCTCCAAGAATGAATTGCTTTTAAACATGCCTTTACTTCATCTGCTGCTGTTGAGCGAAGATTCACAGGCAATGTTTGACGAAAATCACCAGCCAATAATATTAAAGCGCCACCAAATATTGCTTGACTATTGCGTAAATCTTGCACAGTCCTGTCCAATGTTTCTACTGATTTCTTATGTGCAATTGTACATTCATCCCAGCCAATTAACATTGTTGTAAAACTTTTCCCATTACAGAATTTTTGGAAATGTTACACGTGGGATTTTCATTGACATTCATATTTAGGGGTAACTTCAGTGCAGAGTGAACTTTGCGACCATCATCTAATAACGTGGCGGCTATTTATGGTATCTTGAAATTTATTTATCGTACACATGCGATTTCTGATTTCAACCAAACTTAACATAAACCATATAGGTCCTAATAGCTACCTTGGGGTATAAGTTTGGTTTAAATCGGTCGACGCGTTTGAGCGTGATCCGGCGACATACGTAAGCCCAAAATCGCCTCCTTTAATATATATATATATATATATATATAGATATAGATAGATAGATATAGATAGATAGATAGATTAGGATTAGCTTTTGTTATTTTAAATAAATTTTGTTTGTTTTTGTTTGGATTTAGGCAAGCCTACTTGATTAAAATGTAAAAAGAAGTGAATTTTATTGATATTTCTTATTCAACCATACGTTATCTTCCATCGTTGAAAAAGAATAAAAAGTCTATCCAATAATCTAAAAATCCAATATGGACGCCATTTAACTGAAGGAACTCGATACGAGCACTTGAAAAGCGGTTACCTTGAATTTTGTTTCGATATAAATTTAAAGATAGGAAAGATAGGAAAAAGTTTCATATGAAAGTCAATGTTTCATATGAAACTTTTTCCTATCTTTTATACTTACGAACATATCTGATATACAAGAAAATTACAGTTTTCTGTTATTTTAGTAACTTCTGACGGGTTTGATAATTTGAACTTAATTTCGAATTAGCCAACAAAGCTGCGAAACATATTCCACTTAACCAAGACTCCATCTTCAATAATAAGAAAGTTACCCATGCAATCCCACTCGATCTGGGGCACAAGGTATAGTTTGTTTGAGTTCATTTTAAAACATAGTTTCTTCTAGATTTGCAGTACCGATGGCCGTGAATTTTTTGAAAATATTTAGATAAGTTAAAGTAAGCAAAATATCAACGTTCTATGTTCCACAAAATAAAATAATTAACCGATGAGATTGCGCCTTCCGTTCCGAAATTATTTCAAAACCATTTTGGATGTTCAACGAAACAAAAAATTGTTTTTTGGTACTGATGGACATGATTCGGATGTTTGGATTCTGATAAATTTAAACGATTTAATCCAGTCTCCCAATTGAACGCTAAATATATACGTATCTGTATCTCGTTGAGATGGATTATTGGCACATGCAAATTGTGCTTACTTAGTAAGTTTTTGCACAGTTACTTGGTACCAGCCCATTAACGTACCTAATTTAATTAGGCCGTTATATGGAGAGTCATCCTGATTTTATTTTCTTAAGATTTTGGCTCTCGAAAATAGTTTACACATTTTTAGATTGATTTGATATTTAAGGACCTATTACACGTGAGAAACTTACAGCACTGCTTTCTGACGCGTGACTTGATGATGCCGTGTAATACGCCCATAAATTATCAACGAATACTGAGCAGTTCCATTACTTCCAACCTAGAACCAGCTGGGATTAAGCGCGACAAAAGCACAAACAAGCGTCAGTCACGAGGAAGCGCAATTCCCCTAGCGTATTAGAGACAAATATATGCATGCAAGTACGTAGATATTGTACATATGTATTGTATGTGTATTTACATCCACTTACGCTGCAATCGTCTTCGTCCCAACGATAACGACAATTATCTTGGCCGTTGCACTGGAGCGCTTTCGAAATGCAAGTGGTGTCCTCGCAATTGAACTCGTCCTGCTCGCAGTCGGGTTCTGAAACGGAAATCGAATGCCAAATCAAACGTACGCTCTCGAGTTTAAAAAACGACATCCGGAGAGCCGGAATTCGTACGATACGTACGGGGATAATTACGGTACGTATAGGCGAGTACTTACATACGTACGTACGTATGTAGATGGACGCGGATAAAACGAATATGCCTCTACGGTAGAAGTTCGTTTCGTTTTAGTTTTAAAACGAACACGTTCGTACGGTAGACGTTGGTTTCCTTTTAGTTTTAACTCTTTTTAGGTCTTTCGATGACGGCGCGGAAAGAGGAAACTTTGAAAATTTTGAAAATATAAAGTTACTTAAGTAGGTAGCAGCGGTAGAACGGGAATAGAAGTTTGTGCAACGACGTTCGGAGACGTCGTCGTCGTCGTCGTCGTCGCCTTGAGTCGCGACCTTCCTCATTATAATAATGGAGTAGCACGTGGCCTTTTTGCTTGGCTCGCACGAAAGGGGAATGTTTAATAAAGGAGAAAGAAACATATGACGATGTTGTCTTGGAGATGTTAGTAATTTAGTAATTTCTTTCTAAGTTCGCGTTTTCCTGAAAATTCCCCCTTCTTGAACTTCATAATGTCACTTGTCTGAAGGATCGTGTAGTTCTTTTCGTAATAATGAAGAAATATGTACATAGTGATACCTGAGGTTAACAGGACGAAAATGCTTGTCCCAAGAACTTTGCTTTCTTTG
This sequence comes from Chrysina gloriosa, assembly GCA_038088585.1. Lineage (NCBI taxonomy): Eukaryota > Metazoa > Arthropoda > Insecta > Coleoptera > Scarabaeidae > Chrysina > Chrysina gloriosa. The sequence continues at coordinate 78,520,012 of CM076088.1, read as the reverse complement.
AATTAGTGGCCTACGAGTCTCGCCGTGGTCGTTTACTAAAACTTGACGCCTCGCTGCTGGGTCTATCGATTTCTGCAGAAGTTCTTTAAAGACTGATCTTGTTGTCTTCTGCTCCTCGTTATTATTCCGCACCGTCATGGTTCATTGGACCGCACTTACTTCGTTTATTCTCTGGACTCCGTCCGGTTCATCTCTTACTTTGCTTAGTCGATAACCATCCTCTCAATTACGGTTCTTCATGACTTCCGCGGACTCCCCACTATCCCTTGATTTATTTACTTAATCCTTAAACCTTTCCTACCCTTTTCCCTTGGGTGTAAGGCGCGTGTGGAGTTGAGTTCTCTATGTTGTCTTCTTGCATATTTCCCTCCATCGTTTCCTATCTGGTATAGCTTGTTGTGCTTCCTCCCACGATACTTCACTTTTACTCAATGCACGTCTCACGCTCTCCGGTCCCGTCCTTCTGGGCTTTTTCATTTCTTCTTGGTACTCCTGGCTTCAAACTCCTCATTTTACTCCATTGGTTTCAGTTTTTAGATTATCTCTGAGTGTTACGTTTCTAATCCTGTTCTTTCTCGTTTTATTCGCCATTTTTTCTCACAAATTTAGTTTATGTAGTTGTTATTTTTTTCCACAACGTATAAAAGTATTGGCATAGGTACCTTTTTCTTTAAATATTTGTCCTGTAACATCTTTCGGTATCTATTTCTCCCAGAAATGTATTTTTATACTGTTAACCTCCATGACCATTTCCGTTGTCTGTAAGTCCGGCGCATCACTTTTGTATTAGTTACTTTAAAACAAAAAATGGCAAGTCCCTCATTCTCTCGGTATCTTCGCGATTACTCATTACGCACCGTTTAGTGTAACGAGTATGTTTGAGTTGAAGGGACGTATCAGTGCTAGCTGATCAATTCGTCTGCGAGAATGATTTATAGTTAAGTGTAACATTTTTAACAGGTAAGTTGGTTTTGTCGGACCTAAAATTGTACAATGGAAATATGCCATCAGCGGTCAATTTTTATTGTTCAACAAATGAATAATGTTCAAAAATTCTTTTATTTTTTCAAATATGGTAGACATAGAACGAATAGAAGCTATTCTAGAGGAATACGATTCCTCTTGATAAGGAAAATGGTACCGACTACGAAGACAGTATAGATATACACGAAGAAAACACTGATATTGAGCCAGAAGGTGACTTGGAAGAAAGTGAAGTTGAAGATTGCGAGGAAACTGAATCGAGTTGCAAGCACTTTTCTGATTGGGAAACATAAAAGTACAAAGTGGAAGAAGACCTTTCCAAAATCGTCAGTAAAAACATCATCAAGAAGCGCCCTGGAGTGAAAGGCGTAATATTGAAAAAATCCAGGTGAAATATGGAATCTTTTTTTTTTTAGTGAAAAAGTCATAAATATTATAGTGGATGGCACCAACCAACACATCGAGAATGTTGGCAAAAAATACATGTGGTACCAATATGCCTTAGAAATAAATGCATTCCTCGGTCTCTTGCTTTCTTGCCGGAATTAGGAAGAGCAGTCGGTGAAATGTTAAAGATCATTTTTAAAACTGATGATTCTTCACCCGAAATTTTTCGTCTTACCAAATCGATTCACATTTTTTAGAGAACAGCATCAGGTTTGATGACAAAAACACGCGAATCCCTCGGTCTTCGATGGACAAATTTGCTCCAATTAGAGACTTGTTTGACAAGGTGGTGTTCTGTTTTGGGAAACACGCCATTCCTTCGGAATTTTTAACAACTGACGAGAAACTGGAGGCCTTTGCAGGACGCTGTGGCTTTAGACAGTATATTCCCTCCGACCCAAATAAATATGCTATAACACTCTATGCACTTTGTGACGCCAAGTTATCCTATACATTCAACTTGGAGGTTTAAGCTGGTGAACAGCCAGACGGGCCATATCACGTTGATACGTCCTTTTTGGGAATAGTCATCCGTCTGACTGGTGTGGTCCATAATTCAGGGCGCAACATTGCTTGCGATAATTCTTTTACAAGCGCTTCGCTAACTTGTTGGAAAATTATAACCTCACTCCAATTGGAACAATTCGTAAAAATAAAAAGAAACTGCCACATGAATTTCGTAAGGACGTAAGATAAAATCAAGTTTGTTCGGATATCAATCAAATTGTGCTTTGGTGTCCTATGTTCCAAAAAAGGCAAGAACGTGCTCCTCATTTTAACAATACATGACAATGACACTATTGGTGAATAAATAGGTAAACTTGAAATCATCTTTCATATTTCAACATTTCTTATAATCTGTGCAGTCGCATTGCGTTTTCTGTATTCAAATCACACAAATCATATCTATCTCTAACGCAATGACCGGGTCGTTCAGCGAATTTAACGATGTTTACTTTACAAGCTCCTTCAGGTAATTCTACAGGATGCATCATAATTGGTTTTGTTTGGTCTTTAATATCTCCGCATTGATTAGACGTTTCTTCTCCAATTCTCGGGGCTTCATCAGATATAATATGACAGAAGGGGACGTAGAGACAGTGGATAAAATGTGTGAAGCTTACAACTGCGCCAGAGGCACAAATTGATGGTCACTTGTGATTTTTTTCGTCCGTGTCTTCTCTATTAACCTTGTCAAAATCTTTCTGTAGATTTATAAAGCATAAATGTGCTTCTTTATCTTCCTTCATTGCTTTTGCTCCTATTTGTCTATCCGTTGATACCAATGGCTATTTCTGGCAGGAATCTTTACGTCGTTCCAGTTGATAATGTGATGACTTCCTGCTTCTTTACTCCGCATTCAACACTCCGTCCGCAGTAGTCAATGTAAGAGCCTTCGCACTGAGATTGTAGTTGGTAGATACCTTTCGCGTGTAATTTCGGCAATTGGCCTTTGCTCGAAGGAATCTTCCGCGCTTGGTACCTGACTTGGATGCCTTTTTTCTCTAAGATTTACCCAGGTTACTCCAGCGACGTAGAGATTGATTTGGTCCATCCGACGCGACACGTAGTTCAGGATCTTGAACAGGCCACCGGGTATCAATCACGCCTCGTTGAGGAGCGTTGAGGAGGTCGACGTGGTACTCGTTCAGAGATTAGCTCAAGTTGCAGCTTCTTGTCATTGATACCATTCGCGTCTCAAATGACTACCCTTGCTTGATTTGAGAAGACGGATGGAGGGATCGCAATTTGTCCTCGGCCAGAGGCCGAATCGCGTGAAGAAAAGAGGGTCTGCAGAAGACTAACAGCACGATCCAATTGCGAATTGCGACCGATTTTTTTTTCACTTGTTTTATTCCCATAATATTACAATTCAACATTGTCCCTTTCAAAAAGTAACTGTCTTGGAAAGCCACACAGCGCTGCAGATGGTCCACTCCTCATTACAGTGCTAGAACTCGAATACTAGAATAGCCTTCAGCTGGTAGGTTACAGCCGTTCGAATGTTGTCCATCGCCCCAAAACGATTGTTTTAATCTCGGGAAGAGGAAAAAGTCACAAAGACTCAATTGGGGCGTATAACGAGGGCGAGGAGCCAGAAAAATGTTCCTACTGGTCGAAAAACGGTTTACTGAAATTTCTGCTTGTCACATAGAAAGGCGTATTGTCGTGAAGGAATGTCCAGTACTTTCTCATGTTTGGTCTCACACGCACGATCCTTTTTCGAAGTCTTTCAAGAACCTTTCAGTAAAAGAAGTATTGGCTGTAGGACGTAAGGACTTCAATTAAAGATGGATAAACTATTGGGGATTGCAGCCAAGGATAAGTAGAAATAAAAGTCTTCCTTTCGGTAACTCTAAGCTTTCGAATTCACGTCCTCCTTCGACGGAGAGTTAACCATGGAGAGCAACTGAACAGGATGAAAAACTCCATCGTAATATATTTAGAAATCGAAATAAGTTAAAATTCAAAGTATTTATTTTCGAAATTTACATGTAATTAAATAAAATTGAATAAAAACCTGTTCATTGCAGATACTACTCGAGAACCACTAAGATAATTTCTACGTAAATCGAACCTTTGCACATGTTGACCACGTCCACGTCCACATGGTCATTTCAATTTTCAAACATATTACGATGGAGTTTTTGCACATTATTCTGTTCAGTTGCTGATAAGCTGTTTTCTCAGCTCCCATGGTTAATTCTTCGATGAGGGATTAAACGAATTCGAAAGCTCAGAGTTACCGAAAAAGAGGTTTTAATTTCTACCCATCCTTGGCTGCAATCCCCAATAGTTTATCCATCTTAAATCTAAGTCCCTTCGGTAAAAGTTTGATTCGGGTCATTCTTTGTCGGAACGCAAAGGCTAAATCTGCTTCGCCAAAACAATCGCTACAGAGTAAAAAGCGTGGCTCTAGCGAATTTCAACTCGCACTGATGGCGTATCACATGATCACCCCCTCCCAAGTCTTGTGTCATCAATCGAACACTAGGCTACCAGTCTCATTACATTATTTACACACTTCGTATCATTTGAACGGTGATATCAAATATCCTGTCAGATGCGCAGAGCTTTCTGTAATTTGGGCGTCCTAATCAGATTTAATAAAAATTACAGCTCCGTTTATCCACAAAAACTGCATTCTTAGCGTAGACGAAGCATAGTCTCTCGTACAGCTTTGATATATTTAATCTAAACTTTCTAGATTTTCAACTTTGGGGCGAGGAATGCTGCGGACGACGTAAAACGGAGGTGGAAGGTTGAAACAACGCGGACGCGCATAGTTTGAATGTCATATTTGATTACGAAAGCTCGACATTAAATTTTCCCGCGCCATTTCCTCCGGACGGTGACCGGAATTTCTTCGGGTTCAAGCGCGCGACTTAATCCCGTTTCGATTGCTTCCTTTTTGGCTCGAACTGCTTCTCGTCATTTCGGACGTTAATTAGAACGTCTATCTATCGTTTCCTCGAATCTGTTCGCCGTGACCGGTACGTACGTCTCCAATTCGAGGAAGATGAGATCTTGCATCTTTGGCGGAATTTTATTATAATTTCAAGGAGTTTTACGAGGTGAAATTTTCTTCCTCGGCGATTGCATTAGAAGATATAGTTAACCCGAATCTGCCCCTTGCGCGACCATATGGTTACAACAGCAATAGTTATGGTTTTTGTTTTCTTTCACAAATGCGTTGGTTTTCGAAAGAAAGAATGTGTATGCAGTTGCTGAATTTATTCTTGATTGAGTTCATGTGAGAGCTTGTTAAAGATTGCAAAAAAGTTACGTGACAAAAGGTATATTTGTAATCCTTACACCCCCTGCAGGTAACACCAAATATTTTTGAAGAATTTGGAAAAGAAAACAGTTTTTGGCTGATTCGGGTTAAGAATGGTCTTTTCTAGGTGAAAATAAATTTCGCTGAAAAGCTTGAGTGCTTACCAGCAGGGAATCTAAATTAAATTCATTGAGTTTAACTTATGTACGTAGTTTGAGTTTCGAATTTGTTGAAACAATCAAATTATTTCCCCCTTCCTAAAGTCCTAAAACCGCCATCCACTAAAAATAGCCAGATTGTAGTGCAACGCAACTTTCAAGTTTCGAATTATAAAGAACTTTCTTCACCGCATTTTTCGTTCTAATCTCCTGTAATCATATCTGCGAGAAACACTCGAAATTTAATAATTCTTCTTCATCATAAGCTCGCCATCCATTTATTAAATTCGAAAGCTGTTCCAAGTTCTCGTCCCAGGGAAACTGTAATCTCGTCCTTTGCCCGTTCGTCGCCGACTAACAAGACCGATGAAAGAACACGCTTCCCGCGGCGATATCTGCATATTTTAAAAGGGAATTTGCTCTAAAATAAAAAAAGAAGAAAGAAGAAATAAAAGCGGGAATAGCGAAACGAAAAGCTTCCCGCTCCGGCGAGCTTCGGACTATAAATTGAAACTAGATGAACGGTAGCTAGGACGTATATGACCGTACGGGGAAGGTTATACATTCCAATGCGGTAGATTTAAATTTAGAATTCTCGACATGTCGCTAGAAACGTATGAACGAGAATTGGACTTTATAAACGAAGCAAAAGGAAGCGAGAGTACGTTACGTGGGAATCTCGTCCTGCTACTTCATTTCATACCGCTTTTCCAAAGAGAATCGTTCGAATAAAATTAAACATATCCGAGGTCCAACATTCTAGTTTGTCGTTTCTTGTAAAAACCCTCGCAGTTTGGATGATGTCCAAAAGCGTACTTCAACAACTACACCAATCATATATAATCTACACCTTTCTATCTATCGTTCAACTGCTTCGTGTACGAATTTTGCCCGCTCTTTTTATTACTGGCTTTGATCAATGCTTCTCTCCACGTGATTTCCCTCCTTTTGAATATCTCAGCCACCACATCATTCCACTGCTTTCTTGGTCTTCCTCAACCTCGCCTGTTCTGTACCCTTACCAACCACACTCGTTTGACCTTCTTTCTGTTATCCCATTCTACACATATGGCCAAACCATTTAAGTTTATTCTTTTCCAGAACATCTAAGATTGGCTCCACCTTCAATTCTCCTCTTACCGCGTTGTTTCTGATTCTATCCCTCTTAGTAATCCTTTTGACTTTCCTCAAGTATTTCATATCCATTGCATTTCCATGATTTCCATTGATTTGTTCGGGACCCAGCTCTTACTACCGTAAGTCAATATTGGCCTAAAAACAGTTTTGTACATCCGCATCGTTGTATTTGTGCTGACCTCTTTTTTATCAATAGATGTTCTATTCAGAGTGTGATAGAATCTTGACATCTTGTATATTCTCGTGTTAATGTCATCTTATATGCTACAATTCGCATTTATAATGACTCACAGGTACTTAAACTACCGGCACTTTTTCCAGCTGTTGATTGTCTATCTTCATCTAATTGTTCTTCATCCCTCTCAAGCACTAGCACCTTCGTTTTCCCCTGTATTACATTATATATATATTTAACTCTGCCCAGAAGTCATCCTTTCTGCTAGCTGTTTCATCGTCATTGGGCTCGTTTACAATTACAATTGTAGTGCTGCATTTATTTCCGTGTTCCACTTCCATTTTTAAAAATTCTTTCTGATATAAAATCCCAATCTTTAACATATGCTATGTTTTCCTTTTTGATAATACAACCTACACCTTCTGCTGGTCTTCTTTCCATATTTACTCCAGTGTATAGTCAAATATGTCCTCCATCTAATTCCATTGCACCTTCGCCCCTTTTTCTTTTGTTTCTGTTGTTGCTAGGTAGTCCAGCTCCGCCCTGTCAAACTTCCATTAAGGCCTTTTACATTACAAGTTGCTCGTTTTATTTTCTTCTTTAAATGCCGATCGCCTAACACAATTTCCGCTGTTTCTTTGTTATCTGATAGCTCTTTGTGAGGTGCCGTTGTTTCCCCTTTGTTGTCTTCTTTATCAAAAGCAGCAGTCCATGTCATCGCCTTTGTCATTGCCTTGGTCTGTTTTTCCCCTTTATCCTAGTGTTTTGTTGAGGATCTCGATTAATAAATAAAATTTAGAAATCGTCCAAGGTCGTAGATCCAAGTATGTTTTTCGACAAGTAAATTCTCATCTTCATTGGGCTCACGAGTGCTAAAGTTGTATAAGATGGAAATCTACTCGTCGATTTTATTTGGATCTAATATCTTGGATTAGTTCTAAATTTTACTTATTAATCGAGCCGCGTCCGTGCAGTTGTTGAAATACACGTTTGGACATCGGAAGAAACAAATACGAATAAGGAGACTGTGGCTAAAATAATATATAAAATAAATAAAATTACCCTTACCACACCTTCCTTAAAAATCCAGATACGTATTTCGACATCTAAATTGCCATCCTCAGTGGAAAAGTGGGGAATTCAGTATCACTAGCGAATCCGGCTAATGCCCAAGACGATACCGAATTCCCCCAGTTTTCCACTGAGGATGGCAACTTAGTTGCCGAAAGTGTGGTAAGGGTAATTTTATTTATTTTATATATCAGAAGAAACGACGATCTCCTGGAGGAGTTTAAGAGAATTTAATTTTATTGAATTTTAGGAACTTACTCGTGTTTTCTCTGTAGGCGGTGAAGAGGGCTTGAAAACAGGACGTGTTGGCGGTGGGTTTGGCGAAAAATCGTATGTACATGAGATTGCCCTTAGAAGTAACGGTATCGGCGATGGATCCGCAGAAATTCTTCTCCCTCGACGGCAGATCCGTCTTATTCGAGAAGACGTCCAGGAAATTCTTGTCGCACTCGTTCGGCTTCGCCAGGATGAATTTCTTGAACGTCAATTGAATCTGAAATCAATAATTTTCTGTTATCGTTTGAATTCGGGGGAATTGTGGATTAAATGGCTTGGACTGAGCAGGATTCTTTCAAGAGATGTTCATTTCAAAACCTGAAAGGCTGGAAAGGAAAAACAAACTACAAGAAATCGGGTTCTTGGATTTATAATTAATCGCAGATATAAAAGTTAAAAGATAAAAATATCGCTTTGAAGTAAATTGAAGTCTTTAGGAGGGTAAAGGATAATTCCGAACTTTTCGTATTGGTCATGACTAGTTGAGAGGATGACATTTGCTTCTAGTTCAGATGGCGAAAGGAAAGTAGTTGTATTTTTGGATTAGTCGGGTTGACTTCTTTCCAATCTGGAAGAATCAGACAGAAGTCTTCGTTTAGATTGTTTGAACCAGTCATATTTTATTGAAATGCTTTTCTAAATGAAAATTCTGAACTTCGCATTAATTGTGACTAGTTGAGAGGACGATCTTGACTTACAGTTTATGTGGCGAAAGGAAGGTGGTTGTGTTCTTGAATTACTTGGCCTTGCTTCTTCCAAATCTAGAAGAATCAAAAAGAAGTCTCCATTTAGATTGTTTGAACCATTCATATTTGATCGTAACTAGTTGAGAGGAAGACACCAGCTTACAGCTTAGATGGCAAAAGGATAGTAGTTGTGTTCTTGGATTAGTTGGGTTTACTTCTTCCAAATCTGGAAGAATCAGAAACAAGTTTCCGTTTACATTGTTTGAATCAGTCATATTCGATGGAAATGCGTTTCTAAAGGAAAATTCTGAACGTCGTATTGGTCGTGACTAGTCGAGAAGAAGACATTAGTTTATAGTTTAGATGGCGAAAGGAAAGCAAGTGTGTTCCTGGATTAGTTTGGTTGACTTCTTCCATATCTGGAAGAATTAGAAAGAAGTCTCCGTTTAGATTGTTTGAACCAGTTATATTTGGCCGAAATGCGTTTCTAAAGCTCGCAATCCTTCCTACGAGTTGACACTTTGACGTTGTAGAGACCTTTCTACAACATGCTCTTGATGAATTCTAAGGCTGGATCCGATGGGACACCAATTTTTGGAGGACAGGAGTAAGAATACCAGACTAAAGGCGGCGACTGACCTCCAAGAAAGCAATGCAATGTAATACGATTATAACGTAGTCAGTGCTGACACGCCCGAGCAATGAAATCGAGTAATAGCAGACGCAATTAGCCTTTCCATTGCCATGAAATAATTCCCCAGAATTCACCCAGAAACTTAACAGTTTTAAATTAGAAGAAGGCGAGATTTTGGTATCTTTCGATGTTACTTCATTATTTCCATCAGAGCTATTTCTGACACTTTAATATATTTGGAAAACTCACTCCATAGAAATGATAAGAGCACTGCAAAAATAAAAGAACATATCAAATAAACAACTCTTTGTATGTCCCAAAACTGTTTCCAAATTGAGGGCAAATATTTCGAACAAAAACACGGGACTTCGATGGGCAACAGTTTGTCACCATTTATGGCTTGGGTTAGATACGTAGACGACATACATCCCATTTTGGACATTAAAAAATATAAATTACGGGACTTTTTGGAAGAATTAAATTCTAAATTGAACACCATAAAATTTACAATGGAAAAATTGAAAAATAACGAACTTTATTTCCTACATACCTTAGTAATCAGAAATAACACCAATTTGAAGATGGATATGTATTGCAAAGAAACCAATGTCAATAGGTTTATAACTAAAGATTGTAACCATAGTATTTAATTTTGTAGTACATCGGCTGCTAAATTTTTCGTTCACAATCCTTCACAATAGAAAGATATCAAAGAGATCTTAAATACATAAGAAACAGAGCCGAATACAATGAGTTCGAAGCAATGATGAACCATGATTAGGGAATCCATGAGCCTAACTTTGGATAAACCAGCCAAGAAATTTGTTACGTTACCATTACAACATTTTTGTATGGGAAAAGTCGAAAATCGACTTCATGAATGGACCGGATGCGCCTAATGCATTGTTTGAGTGGTGTAAAACCATCTTCGCATTATTGCCCTTCTAATGAAACCGGTTTGGGGCACATAGGTTGGATGGTTTCAAAGTCTATAAGGGACATAGGTAGAAACAACTTTTATAAAATAAATAAATAGATTAGTGTAAATACACGCTTTTGCTTTTACATGTTCATGATTCATGCTGTAGTGTTGTACGGTGTTAGTTGTGTGGTGTTCATCTTGGGCATTAACCGGATTCGCTAGTGATATTGTATGTCCCCAGTTAGTTGCCGAAAACGTATCTGGATTTTTTCCGAAAGGTGTGGTAATGGTAATTTTATATATTATTTTAGTCACAGTCTCCTTATTCTTATTTATTTTTCTTTGCTGTAACTTTCTCCCTATCTCTGCCCTTCTTACTCTCTCAGAAAAACTTTCTCTATGTATTTGCTTCTGCATCTTTATAACGTCCTCTGATATTTGTCAGAGTATCAATATCTGATCGCTTGTTCCTCTTTCTCTTTTAAATTAACTTCAACTGTTTTCCACCTATTTTCTTTGACTGTGTTCCCTGCGTTCTTTTTCCAATATTCTGACGCATATTGAGCTGCTGTCTTCTCTACCAATTTGCCAGTCTGATGACACTTTTGCTTCTGTTCATATCTACATCTATCCAGGTTAATATTGTGATCTGGAAGTATAAAAGTTTGCAAAACTTGGAATAGCATCGGACGGCAGAGGGAGGAGCAGAGCACTGGAATCTTTATGGTTTGTGACATAAATGTTCGCTCGTTCGCGATCACTTAACGTGTACTCGATACAAAAAAAATGGTGACATTGTGAGCAGTACTATATCGCTTTCATTTTAAGCCACTATAAACCCCCCACACAGTCTGAAATAGCATGGAAATTGATCATTTTCCCGTCGAGGTAGAGTGCATCGGCCCGGAAGATGATCTAGCTGCGACATTAACTGTGGATGAAGAGTGGTACTCAAGGCATGTTAGAAGGTTTCAGTACTTTCTTCAAAGTGTAACATGTGATTCGAGGCACTGCCGTGGTCTTCGAAGGTCAAGTTTTTGGAGCCTTCCTCCTAACGGTTTTCTACCACCCTCAGTAGCCGTTCAACAAACTACCAATGCTTATACTGCGGTGAAAATTTCGGAAATGAAAGGACAAAAATGTTGTCCTGGCTTTGAAACTTCGTCCGTATTCTAACGATACCAATCATGTCCATACGATTATATCTTCCAGACAATGTGAAATAAGTTCCCCCTTAAATTTCCGTCCCCCAAAACTCAAATCTGGAAATATTCAACTGCGATATAATTATATCCACCTCCAATCCTGACTCCTGAAAATACCCTCTGATAATACGCCGCCGGCGGACAACGTCGGGTGACCGTTTACGATGGGCATCGCCAGATTTCAATGATCGAACGTTCCCAAATCGGTGATTGCGTATCCGTGTAGCGCCGTCCACGAATTCGACCGAATCGAGCGTAAAACAAAGCGGATGATAGAACGGCGCATAAACATGCGTCGTACCTGTACTATTCATCATTCGCTCGGTTTATTCGCGATGTATGTATGTATGTACGTACGTAGGTGCCTATAAAATACGTACATATGTGCAATGCTCGTACACACGGACCCGCGCGCTTAATTATTAACAAATATTTATTCGAGCTCGTCGAGATAATAAATCGATTTGGAATTAAGGTATTGCGATTGGAATAGTATTTGATGGTCGTTGTTGGACTAATATTGGTGGAGTTTCGATATAATTAACTTGCCTAGAAGTTATTGTCGGTTAAATTTAGTAAAGCTGAAACAAAGATACGACCACGTTAACATTCGGAACTTGTAGAGATGTCTAAACCAGTGGATTTTATTTGGAGCACCACCACAGGCGGTTATGGGGGTGATGGGGAAATTTAGGGTATGTCATCCTTTTCTTCTCATTCTCAATTCTGACCAAAATCTTCTTAAAGCGATATGCTATCGTTTGAATATAGATATCTTAGTCCTGGCCAAAATCCGGCTCACGTGATGAGTTTATGAGTAAATTATATGCTCATGATTTAATACAAAGGATAAAATCTTTTAAAATGAAGCTTTGCCTTTTTTTCTAGAAATCTTGCTGAATGAAAATTTAATCCTTTTCGAAACGGAGAGACCATATCTTTAAATATTTCAAGAGAAAAGGTTCAATAATTTAATAGCAGATTTCGAGCAGTGATTCGATTCCTTCAAGAAAATCGATAAAATTTTATTTATTATCTGAAATTCATTTTCTCTACATTCAAATTGATGATTCGAGTGATGAATTATTGCATGAGAAATATTGCGAAGAGCAAGAAAATTTATGCAATTTTATAAGCGATGGAATAATGAAAAATACGAAATTTACAAAAACTAGCCAAGAAGTACAATAACATTGAACAAGATTGAATAATTTATGTTTAGAGGTTATGTTAAGAATAGCTACTACAACTGTATATCCAGATATTAAGAAAATAGTAGGCGATGCAAAGCGCCTCAACATGTCATATTCGTCTGCTTACATTTATTCATAAATAATTTCCATAATAAAATTTTGCTTACTTAAATGAATCATTTCTTTATTTAAAATTTTTTAATTTTAATATTTCGTGAAAAAGTTTTTGTTTCCAATTCGACTCGGGGGCAAAAACTGTGAGCCACGCCTCAGATATTCCATGTTCTTGCGACATGGCTGATACAATTCATAATGCATACATATCTTGTTTAGTTGTTTAGTCTTTATATGCTTTAGTGTCTCTTTTACAATTCCGCTTCGATAGTGACAATTGGCACACGCTCTAAACGCGAAAAGAACTAAGCACAAACACAGACAGAAAAAGATGCCATTCACAATAAGGGTTTTCCCTTAAAAATTCGACTTATTAAATGCACATGCCAATTCTTTTATTCGTGTTATGGCGAAATTCGAGTTATAACAGTTATAGAAGAACAATTGCATGTCATTTGCTCGATACGTTTCGACTTACAGAAAATTCGAGTTATACACGTTCGAGTTATGGAAGTTTTTGACTGTATTTTTCTTTGGTTAGCTTGTTCCAAACGATTCGTTGTGCGACGCGAAGAATATGTACAGCATTCGGAAATGATCCTAACAATGCAGAAGTGGTTCAAACATTTTTTTCCGGTGGACTTTAATTCGACTAATTTCAGAGCTGAAGGACTATTAACAACGAGCATCTTGCAACCGTGAGGATAAATTCTAATATGCAACGTGCTTAGAACTTGCAGAAACGCTCAACGCCGGCGATGAAATCCTGCGTTTCCATCTTCAACAGCTAAGAAAGACGTGGAAGTTAAGCAAATGGATCCAGCATCTATTGCCAAATTATAGCGAATTAAGCCGTCTTACAATTTGATTGGTAAACATTGAACGCAGTGAAAATCAATCCGTTTTTGATCGTTTGTTAAGTCGCGATAAGAAGTGGATACTGCACTCGAATTGTAAGCGTTCTTATCCTCGATTGTCACCAACTGAACAACAACCATCCGCACCCAAAACTTCATTGCACACAAAATCGATTTTATTGTGCGCTTTGTCCGTTATGAGTTTTTGGAAATGGCCCAAATCATCACTGGTAACTTATGTTGTCGATAGCTTCAGCGAGTACAAGCATCGCTCAACCAAAAACAGCCTGCTTTTATCAATCGCAAAAAAGTGCTATTCACACCACAAGACTGACCCAGGTAAAAAATTTCTGAACTCGCCTATGAAACATCACCACACACTCTTCATTCTCTGGACATGTCGAAAAAGGGATTACCACCTTTTCTAGTTACTTGAAAATTGTATAGGGCGTCAGAAGTACCGAAGGTGATGTAATAAATACAAATTTTTAATTCACAATCGGTATACTTCTATAATGCCGGCACAGAAAAATTGGGGTGACTTTGGGAAAAGGTAACCCCAAAGTGCGATGGCAATTATTTTAGTTAATAATAGTGTATTTCGGGCTTGTAATTTTTTCTTTATACCCCTACACCGAAAGGTAGAAAGGGTAAAAGATTAAGAAGAAGAAGAAGAATTTTTCTTTATTTTGAAAAAAGCGCCCAAACGTTTTTCGTTACGTACATACAAGTAGATAGTGGTACAGTTGTCTTCAATATTCTTAAAAAGTCAGTAACTATTAAGTTGCTAATTCAATACACTCACAAGGAAACAGCGGCAATCCGCACTTCTAGATTTCGACGAAACTACACAGACTTAAAGAGCACCTTGATATTAGAATTTCCCGATTTCGGGGTACAGCCCCCTCTAAAGATTTGAATGATTTTTCGGTGTTCGTAAATATCTCGGACACTATAACAGATTAACACAGACAATTTGAAGTATATTACATGGTCCCACGGATGACGTAGATTATTTTCGGAAAAAGTAACGAAGTTATAAGAACACGATAATGAAACTGTACTTGTCATTGGTTTTCGTTATAAATATATATTTATGACGAAATTAATTATTATTTCGATAACGGTTTAACGAAATACTGTAACATAATGTGATTGAAGTGGATTAATTATAAGTGCTTGCTGTAGATATCGATATACTAACAGTATATATTTCCGGTCACATATACCGTAAATATATATAATTTATCTCAAACGCTTGACATTATTAATTATTTCGATAACGGTTCCAAGAAATACTGTAATATCATCTGATGAGTATATCGATGTACATATCCATGAACTATAATATTCTACGACGTACACCATTATCGTAATGCATATATTTACAAGGTGGTCATTTCAAATAATATATCAGAAACATTTTTTCTTGCGCAATGTAAATCTACAGCTTAGCATAATGGCAGCGATTAATACAGCTAATGTGCTGAACACGTTACTTGCAACGTTTCAAGTAGCCAACGTCGCAATGATTCCTTTAACATCTCAAGAACTTATAGGTGCTCAACAAGAAAACGTGTTCTCTTTTGATTATGTAACAGGATTGGAATTTGAACGATTAGAACAACCACATGGAGCGAAATTTGTGGAAGATGTAGCAGGGGAACTTTGTTATTAACTATCTAAATTTGCTACATCGTTTGCATTTTGCATCGTTTTCTAGAAGAAACACAATTTATTTGTTACAAATGAAAATAAAAATGGAGGATGGGGTACCCGGTTCCCGGTACCCTGCTTTTAATTTTCTCTAAAAATACTTCGTGCCATCCTTGGGACTATGTAATATATTTCATTTGTGACAAATAAAAATAAAAAGATTAGAAAAAAATGGAGGGTTTGGGGCATCCGGGCCCCTGTTATTATTTTTTTTTGCGAAATAATTTGCGTCATCCTTGGGACTATGTAGTATACTTGTGGTGCGCAAACCCGAGATGGTTATGGGATGGATCGCAAAAGTGGTACACAGATGGGTCCAAAACGCTCCACGGAGTGGGGGCAGGAATAGTGGAGCCTAGAACACACAGATCAATTACTTTGAGCAAGGACACCTCAATCTTCCAAGCGGAACTATACGCAATCTTGGAAACTGTAGGAATCCTATCCGAAAGGGGACACAGGGGAATACGAATCAAAATATTCTCGGATAGTCAATCAGTCCTTAAGGCCCTGAGCAGATGTACAATTACGTCCAAATTATTATTGGAATGCCGCAACATGCTTAATGGCCTGCCCACTCAGAACCAGATCACCCTGGTCTGGGTGCCAGGACATGAGGGGCACGGGGAAATGAGATGGCAGACATCTGCCCAAAAAAAGGGGCTGAAAGAAACTTTACTGGACCTACCCCACCTTTTGGGTTTAACAAACGTCTCCCTAAAGGTGAGATAAAGAAATTGACAGTGTCCATTACAATGAAACACTGGAATGAGACCAGCGGGCTGGAACATTCCAAAAAATTTCTGAGCTTCGATGCTAGGAGGGCGGACCTCGCCCTAAAACTGGACAGGGAAGCTTAAAAACACTGACAGGGGCACTCACAGGCCACTATACCTGTGACAAGCACCTTCACAAAATGAGCTTATCCAACACGGACACTTGCAGATTCTGCGGTGAAGAAGAGGAGTCAATGGAACACTTGATCACTAACTGTGGGGCACTAGGCCACAGGAGATATAGACTACTACATGCATATACGCTGAATGAGGAGGACCTATTTACACTCCCATTGAAGGAGCTGATCCTGTTCCTCAGCGTATTAAATAAATAAATAAAACAAACAAGAGGAAGCACAATAGATCAACGTGGTCGCAGTGCAAAAGGGCCATTTTGGGCCAGACCCCACCTCATTACAATACAATACAATACAATACAATACAATGTAGTATACTTCAAATTGTATTCTACAAAAAGAGGAAATCTGTGATAGTTTCCGAAATATGTATTTACAAAAATTCAATCATCATTCAAATCAAAAGTGCGGATTGCCACTGCTCCATTGTCAGCTGAAACAAACCAATTTCTTTATACACCTGTGGATTTAAGTACATATAACATGTTCTTTCAAATGACAGATATTATGAAGAAGAAACAATAATAACACATCTGATTTCGTAAAAAATTTAATACACAAATACTTGCTTAACGATTTCGCTTACCTTCCAATTCTCCCTGACCGTAATCATCCACAAACAGTCGATGGGGGTGTTATGCTGCCCGTTGAACGACAAAATGTTCTGGTCGATGTTTGTATTATTCACGAATCCCTGCTCCCCGGTCATGTTAATCTGACAGGGACGTTTTTCCGGCGTCGTCCCTGTAACAAGGAGAAAAAGCGTCGGTGACATCGTAGGCAGTAGTCGAAACTCGCACACACACACACACACAAATATAGGATCGCATACACACATACATACATCCGCCCACCCTCTCTTTACACGAACGGATGAAATATGCAAGGCTTCGTTTATGTACGCTCCGTATACACGTACGGGTTTCCCGAAAGGGCGAGCGTGTAGGGGTAGGTAAATTTCGTACCGGCGACGAGAGCCGGCGAGCACGATATCGATTTCTGCTTTGCGGCGACGTTGATGGAAGAAGCTTTGGTTTTGTGCCGGCTGTAATGGGGATGTTTTTTTTTTTGCGGTTGTATGTATGAAAGGGGATGAAAGTTTCTTCGAAGGGATTTTATTGGATATTTCGAAAAGGGATTAGATTTGTGTTAGTATCTTGTGGAATAAAACAAATCAGTTTAAACTGACTTTTTGATTGTCCAATTTACACTTAAAACGCAACATACGTGATTCGGGAAGGCTGCTGAGATTTATCGTGAACTTTGTTCTGTTTATGGTGAAAATCTTATAAGCAAGGTTCGACAAACGAATGCATGATAAGTTGTGTAAACCGAGCTGACGCTGTCCCTCCCTCGCCTTGCCCGTCAATGGGGATAAGGAGTACTTAATGATAACTAATAATGCACTGACTGTCGAACCTTAATCATGAGCGACAATGTAGTTAGAAGATGGTGGCGCATATTTCGAGAAGGTCGAACTAATGTCCATGATTAAGAACGGAGTGGAAGATCAACTGTTGGGAGGGGCGAACTTTTGGGTAATATCGAAGAGAAATTCGTGAAAATTGGCGATTTACAGTTACAGAATTGAATGCATTTCTTCCTCAAATTTCAGTGAAGAGGGCATTAAGAAACTGGTTCATCGCTATGATCATGTAGAAAAATAGCTAGAAGCAATAGTTTTAACTTGTATATAACACAGGTCAACACGAATTTTGACTTTGATAAGAAGGTATGAAATTTTGATGTATTTATCGATAGTTCGACGAAAAAAGATTATACGACCTGAAAAAGTTTGCTTTTGTATCCGGGAGAACCGTTGATCAATATTTCAGAAAATCCATAGTTTAAATTTCTATTCATTCATAAATCGAGACAAATATACTTATAAATAAATTTTTATCAACTTTTACTATCATATCAAACCACAAAATTGTAGAAAAAGTTTAAAGTGGGCCCTTTTACTTTTTCTTTCATGTTCATAAGCACTTTCTCTCACTAAACCCCAAATGTAGTACCCCATCATATTTTCGTTGTATTGGTGCTGATAACGTTGTTCAAAGTCCATGATATCTTGATGATAACGTTCTCCTTGTTCTTCTGAGTACGCCCACATGTTGTTTTCAAATTTATCTAAACGAGCATGCAGCGTATGTAATTTTAAGGACATTCTGCAACCCACAGTTTTAAAATCTTCTCACATGTTGTTAACTAGATAATTTTCAATTCTGTTATTCCCTAGAAATCCAGAAACTACTTCTTTAAAACGATTCCAACTTTTTGTTGAGCACAAGTAAGTAATTTTGGAAATTCTTCACTGGCAAAAAGTGTTTTAATTTGTGGACCAACAAAAATTTCAGCTTTAACCTTTGCATCTGACAACTTTGGAAAAAAGTTTTTAAAATGCATTAACTTCGGATCTTTCATCTAGCTCTTTTACAAATTGTTTGGTAAGTCCTAACTTGATGTGTAAAGGCGGCATTAATATATTTTCAGGTTTAGCAACAGGTTCACATTTAGCGTTTCGTTTTCCAACACAAAATTCGGTTCTTGGTGGCCATGATCGTTGATGATAGTGTTGAATCAATCAACAACCATCCCACAAACAGAGATAACACGGATATTTTGTTTATCCACCTTGTAGTCCCATTAAAAATCCTACTATCTTAAAATCTCCAATGAACTGCCACTTATACTCTTCATATTGCAAAGCTTCGAGTAAAATTTTAACACTTTCATAGTTTTCTTTCAGATGTACGGAGTGCGCAACTGGAAGAGATGGAAATTTATTTCCGTTATGTAATAAAAGTGCTTTCAAACTTTTCGTCGAGCTGCCAATGAATAAACGTCACTCACTTGGCACACAGGGCATCCCAATTGTTCCAAACAAACCTCTTATATCGTTACAGTAGCAAAGTCCATCTTCTTTGATGAAGAACGTAGCAAACGTCTCATGCCGACTTCGTTGATCTGTTATTTTGACATCAATAATCAAATTCCGTTGCTTCAAACGAGAACCCAGAAGCTCTGCCTTACTCTTCGGCAAATTCAAATCCCTCAAGTCATTAAAGTTGTCCGAGGTAAGACAATGGGGTTCCTGTGACGGTACAAATTCTTCATCTTCATGATTTTTTATTTGAACTCTCAGATGAGCTTGATTGAGACATTTTTGGAGGAGGTTCAGATATTGGAAGTTGTTGGGGCTATGTGAGATTGGAGCAGAAAATGAAGCAAGAAATAACAATCCTCAACGTGGTTTTTTGACTCTCGCCAAATTCTTGATACCGCGAATTTCATACTCCGTTTCTCACCATGATACCAACCTGATATGAATAAAGGACAAAAGACAATTTCTTTTCTGTAGAGTTGTGTAATCAACAACATCGTCATGTATTGGTGTTTTTTTTAAATAATAACCAAAGGGAACTTACTTTGTGAATCCCCCTCCCCCCACTAAATACGATTAATACGTCTGTTAAGTTACTATGAGTTTAATCGTTTCTTTTCTAGTACTAAACCTTTTCATTGCCCAATAAGGAATGTTACGAGAAAGAAGAGACACCTTTCTAAAGAAATTTTCCGGACTAAAATAGCACGTTAGAAATCTAAAATCCTCTCTGAGAGTATGGAAGATTTTATCTCCGATGAAACGATTCAAATCACTATTGAATCGACAATTAAACTTCCGGCTATCGTACTGACCGGATGTGTTTGTGGTCCGCCGTGGAACTCCACGTAAAAAATGATCTTCATGTTTTACCGGAATTTAGATCCAAAGGAATTCTGTCATTGCTTTTAGGGATATGTTTTAAACCACTCCGGTGCAAAAACTAAAACCAAAATTAGAATCCTATCAAAGACGAGGAAGAAAAGGGAGGATCCAAAATTTGAAAAAAAAAAAAAAAGGAGGAATTTCAAAGAAAAACAGAAAGTATAACCAATAAATGAAATTAAAATTGGAATGTTGTTAGGTTCATTTTATTTCCATGAATTAGGCAAATTTAATCATCGTCTTGACACAGAAGACCTCTGTAAGATAGATGGGTCAGAAATTGAGGCGTTTTGACTCACATCAGCTACGTCATTTTCGCCTTTTGTGGCGATCTACATATTCGACAACCTCTAAACGAGAACACAACGTAAGAAACTACACCAATTTTCAGCCGTCAGAGATTTATTTCAGGCCCTTACATACAACTATAAGGTTAAACCTACCTTTTCTTAGTACAAAAAGGGTACAAGTTCATCTTGAGCTTAGTAATGTCATATTTTGAGAGGTATTATACCATACTAAACTAAAACTTCACAATGGTTTCTGCAAAAAGACATAAAAGCACTTATACCCTTTTTGCACGACTGTCAAGCTTCGAGTTGGTTAGTTGTTCAGAAAAATAGTGTGTGCTAGTATTTCTAATTGAAGGTAAATTTATAAACTAAACGTTCCGTTATACTTTTGTTGTGCTACCAATTAGGGCATAAACTAAATTCAAGAAATAGAAATATTTTATAGAAAAATTACGATGAAGGTTAATCGTAAGTTTCATGGAAACTTACTGGAAAAGCTATAAAATTCAGAGAAATTGTCCACTTTCAATATAAGAAAGATGTGCAATAATAATTTTTTTCCAGTTCAAGGGCAACTATGGAAGATTCTTTTCCATTCTTCAAAAATGTGTTTGCAGTTCTTCAAACCCTCGACGTCCGTCTTTATCACTTTTTATGCCACTGAATAAAAATACAGTTAAAATCAAATTTGCTTAGTTGGCTAATCTTCAAAGTCTTCTTAGTTTTATACCTCCTATGTACCATGCATTAGGCAAATAGGTAAAGTCAGGATCAAAAAATAACACAGAAAATTTAGAAGATGCTTAATAATAATAATAGTAATCTTATTGCTCAAGAGATATTACATCCACTAACTGGACAATAAACTTAGTATAATACAAATAAGTACAGTACTAACAGAGATAGGCAAAAAGAAAATTAACACAAAACGAAAGAAATCGATCGACTCTAAGCAATGCAAAATAACAAAAATGAGGTTGTCTACACAAAAGTAATTACAATAAAAACAAAAGAATTACGTTTTCTATATAAGTACAAAGTAAATTCTACAATAGGTTGATATGATATTTATTGAAACATCTACTCATATGTGAAATGGGAGACTTTATCATAATGTTTGACCTTGCCCTGAAGTACTATGCTCCAACTCAGATGTTGATGTTGAATCTGATACTAATGACGTTTTGGTATGATGTATATTCAATTTATGAATAATTTGATTTTTCAAATAAATGATTAGTGCAAAAAGGATACAAGTTCATCAAATTTTAATAATTATCCTGCTATTGGAAGTTTGTTGCTTTTGTACAACTTGCATAAATTCAGAATATATACTACCCCCTCTATACTAACAGTATGTTCAACAACCAATTAACTTATCCTTATATCCTTTTTGCATCAAACTCTTCAAATTAGAAATAGTTAGTTAAATTTTTGGCCCACAAAGGAAAAAAGTTTGTTGCTTTTGTACAACTTGCATAAATTCAGAATACACTTACTCCGTTTATACTAACAGAATTTTCAACAACCAATTAACTTTGCAGTTTTATTGCTCAAATTGCTAAATCATATATTTATACTCCTTCCTGCTCCAAACCCTTCAATTAGAAATATACCTGTTAAGACTAGTATACGTGTCCGTTACTAAATTCCTCCTAGACCAGAGAGACCGACAATAAAGTTATTTTTACAATATTTTTTGGGGAAACTGCTTCTATCGGCATTTGAAAACTTACTAGAGGTTACTTGAGAGGTTATGAACGAAACTACAAGACTTTTACTAAAGCGTTATGAGCAACAGTGCGCTGTTGCTCGCGTATATTATTTGGACATGTGGCAAGCTTGTCTGCAAGACACATAACTTCTGTCAAATTAGTTGTTTAATTTATAGATTGCTAGAACTGCAGAACTTACTAGATGTTAGATTGAGAGGCTATGAACGAAATTAAAATAAAATAATTGGAACCTTTACTAAAGCGATATAAGCAACAGTGCAATCTTGATCGCATATTATTTGGTCACGTGACTTCTGTCAATTTGGTTGCATAACTTATTGATTGGTAGCACTTCAAAACTTACTATAAAATTTTGTATTGAGAGGTTATGAACTTTCGCCTTCCTGGGACGAAGTTGCAACTCTGACGTAACGGAGTTTGAACACGCTTAAACCTGTTTAAATCAGACCGAAATTATTCTGTTTATAATTTTATTGTTGTTAACTGTTATATTTCTTTGTCAATTCGTAGCTACTTCTTTTTTTTGTCCTGTTACTGATTTTATATTATGGGCCATGAACTACATTATTATTATTATTATTATTATTATTATTTTGCGGATATTTTAATTAATCCTACGATAACAATAAGAATATTATATGTTATACCAATATCCTACTAATAACCGTATAGCGGCGAGTTGTATCGAATCCTAATTAACCCGGCGGCTAAAATTTTAATCGTTCTTCGTTGTTGAGATTTCCACAGAGCATACCTAATTAGAATCCATAATCATTATTCGCGCTCGTTGTGTTTCTATGTAACTTGTAACATATGTACATACGTACATATATACAAACATACGTATGTACATAGATAAATACGTACAACTAGCGTTGCGGTTTAATTCTCTGTAAATGCATTTATTATTGGCGAACAAATCAGCAAATAAGCGAACAAAGCACTGCAACAGAGATAATAAGCGAAATCGGGAACGGGGGCGTCCATTCTTATCGAGAAAGAATCGAAAATTCAATTAAGGGGTCTTTTGTGCTTTCCATGCGAGGGTTGTTTTAATAAGAAGGAAAATATGAAAGAACTCGTTTCGTTATATATCGAAACGGCGGCGAATCGTTCGAACCGAATTATTTGGTTTGGATGATATTGTGGTTGGATAACCTTTTCTCGTTTAACTATGGGAAAATGTAAATGTAAATTAAATTACGAAAAGATTGAATTCGACGGAATGGCAGCCTCTGTTGTTTAAAAATTAAAATTTTCGCTAGTGCCACATTTGCTCAATTTGGAGCAAAGACGTGTTCGATCTCGAACTTCAGCCGATTGTTTGGATGTGTTTACGACGAATCGAACGGATTTCAAGAGACCAGTCGTGACCTCACGGATGAAACACGGATTCATCATTACGCACCAGAAATAAAAATGCAATCTAAATAGTGGATTGTACGTGGTTCATCGATTCCGAAAAAGGCAAAGACCATCCACTCGGTTGAAAAAGTGATGGCATTGGTCCTTTAGGACGCGAAAGGAATTTTTCTAATCGGTTATCTTGAAAAAGGCAGAACTGTACTTGGCAAATATTATACAACGCTCGTGGGTAAATTGAAAGCAGCAATTCAGTAAGAGAGCCCGGTAAGGTTTAAGAAAAGAGTGTGGTTTCACCACGACAATACACCCACTCATTCAGGTGCAATCTTTCAGCAAAAATTGACAGAATTGAAGTTCGAAATCCTTCCGAATCAGCCGTATTCGCCCGACTTGGCCCCGTCAGACTTACATCTCTTTACCAAACTCAAAACATTTCTAGGTGGAAAGAGATTTTTGTCGAATGAAGAACTGGTAGAGGCTGTAAACGATTATTTTGGGAACCTCCGAGAAAGTCATTTCCGGGAGAGAATCGAGAAGCTAGAAAACCGTTGGACCAAGTGTGTTGAGCTTCGAGGGGATTACATTGAAAAGTAAAATACAACTTGAATTCGTATAGTTTTGTTTTCATTGCCATTCCGGAAATTTTTCAATCTACCCTCGTAGATGGTAAATCCAAGTATTTCCGAAAACAATGAAGATAAGCGGAAATCAGAAACCCACTAGAAAGAAAGAGCGCTATTTTCGAGAAGGTGATCGATCCTGTAACATTCGGAATGAAAAGAGAATAGATAAATTTTATTTACTTTTTAATCGAATCCCGTCCGACAATGGCAAACACAACCACGAAATCACTACATTTATATCGATTTCATTCGATTGCGTTTTCCAACGCAAACATTTTCGACGCAATAAATTTAACACGCGTGCACACCTCATCCCCGTTATAGTTCGAAATCCCTTATCTACCGCGCAGCGGTCGTGTCCGTTCCCAAATACCTTGCGTTTCGTTTCGTTTCGCCGCCGGTTACTCCATCTTCTCGATCATCGAGTATTTTCGGAACAGCGAAATATGTGCGTTATAAGAGGGAATAGAACGCGCGGATATTGCGACATATTTTCGATGATGATTTGCGGTCGAAGTTGGAAGGGAAAAGAAATGGATGGGCTGGGAACTCGATTATCGATGTTGGCAGGAAATCGGGGTAGTTTCGGGTAATCGGGGGTTAGAGATAAAAGGAAAGACGGATGTCCGGGAATCCGTTATTGATGGAAGAAGGACGTTGAGGAATTTGGAAAATTTCTGTCCGATAGTTAAGCGTTTAGATCTGCATGAGATTCGCTTACGTTGAAATTCAAAATAAGTATTTGTATACGGGGGCTATCCAAGAAGTAACTTACGTTTTGGTATAGAAACAAATTTAAGTGACGGAAACCATTTATTATTTTAGCGTAAATGAACAGAAAGAATATTTATCAAATTTCTTTAAGATTCTGCCAAAACTAGAATCACATTATTGTCGGAAATCAAACAAAGAAATTGTACATTGAGAGGAATTGGCAAACAAGAATGGAGTCATATCGATTTTACAAAAATGATTGGTGTAAAAAAATGAATCAACACCAGTACCAGTTGCAACTTTTAACAATAGTTTTGACGATTTCAATTTAGCACTCTTTTCACCCAAAAAGGATGAATGTGACACGTGTGTAGGATATAAAACTGGCAATATTGATGAGGCTACCTATCAAGAACGTCAGGAGAAAAAGGAGGGGGCGCGAAAGCAAAAAGAAGTTGATAAAAAGAAAGAAGATGTAAGAGTTTTTGCGATAGATTTGCAATCGGTCCTAATGAGCCCAAAATCTTACTATAAGACAAAGTTAATTGTGCGTAACTTTACAATTATGGATATTCAATCCTTGGAGGGATATTGTTTCCTCTGGTACGAGGACAATCCTGGACTGACAGCCAACACATTTGCTACTATTATTTACAAGTTATTTGAGAGATACATTATACCGGAAAAAGACCCTTTTGTAAAAGTAATTTTATACAGTGATGGATGTACGGGACAAAACCGAAACGCAATTCTTTCCAACGCACTTTTGAACCTTGTATAAACGAATAAAATCATAATTGAGCAAAAGTTTTTAGAAAAAATGCATACTCAAATGGAATGCGATTCGATGCACTCCACTAATGAGCGAAAACTAAAAAACCAGCATTATTAATGTCCCAGCAGACTACGTTAATGTTTGTGAAACTGCTCGTATAAATCCTAAGCCCTACAAGGTGGAGTACTTAGATCATATCTATTTTAAAAAGTTTCAAGGTGCCCAATACATCAGTTCCATACGTCCAGGCAGAACAGCAGGTAATCCGACTGCCATTAACATCCGAGCACTTCAATATAATGAAAACTGAATTTACTTCAAAATCAGACATTCAGAGGAATGGTCACCTTTGCCTTATAGATCGACAAAAAGGATAAAGAATTTTGGAATCTGGAGGAGTTGCCGTTGATGTATCTAGCTCCTATACCAATTAAACAAGATAAGTTTCAACATTTAAAGGATCTTAAAGCTTCTATTCCTCAGGACTTTCATTTGTTCTATGACAGCTTACCACATTTGTAAATTTGCTCTTGTTTTCCGTCACAGAATGAATACTGATATAATATATTATTAGGATGTTACTATTTCTTTATATGTTTTCTAAGTTTATTTTTATGTAGTAAGTAATTTAAGTTGAAAAGGAAACAGGTACTAGCTGCCTATCTCTTTCGGACAAAATAAATGTATATCGCAAACGAGCGAACTCCCGGATTTTCATAAATAAAATCAATTTTTGACAATAACGATTACTTTTTGTAATTCAATAACAAACCAATAAAATTATTTCTCAAAAGATATTTGTTTTATTATGTTTTCCCTTTCTGAGTCGTTTCTTGCATCTCCCGAATAATTTTCGATTTTGGAGTTAAACTAGTTGCCTCTTGAGCCGACAAAATAAGGCTTGTATCTGGGTTCACCTTGGTTCACTATAGGTTCGTTTTAATACACCACGAAACCAGTTTGTGAATCGTCCGGTACATGCGCAGAGCTTAGAACGTCAAATATTGTTCTAGACATGTACCATGACGATCCATAAACTGGTTTTGTGCTGTGTTGGAACGAACCTTATAAGAATTTCGTAATTTCCAAATTACAGAAGGCGGGAAAAGACAATACTATATCCCATACTACCACCACTTCAATTCTAATATTAAACGCACTCGGAGCAAGTATGACCTCACTCGACCTACATTCGTCATTTTCAACGGCGAAAAGCTCACGAAAGCCACCGCCGCCGGAAGGCTCGGCGCTTGCAGCATCGGTATACAAGAGTTCGTCCACGCTTTTGAAATCGCCCGGACGAGGGGGTTCCTTGAGAGGGCGCATTGAAACCGAAATGAAAGC
Organism: Chrysina gloriosa; assembly: GCA_038088585.1. Classification (NCBI taxonomy): domain Eukaryota; kingdom Metazoa; phylum Arthropoda; class Insecta; order Coleoptera; family Scarabaeidae; genus Chrysina; species Chrysina gloriosa. The sequence goes on along the minus strand of CM076088.1, from coordinate 78,493,124 downwards.
GACTTCGCCGCGGAAAACTTTCCAAACTTAATTCCGCCTTATGAAATCTTTTCGCGAAGTTCTCTCGCCGTAACTTGATACGAGGGGATTCGTATTCTACAAATCGAATGCGCGTGTTCTAGTGGATACGACGTCTCTTTGTTACGTGCCGGCTGGAAGGTCGTTTCTCTGAAAGGAAAACGTCGGTATATTTTTTTGTGGGAAGACGTCGATCGATATGCGTAAAGAAAGGTCGGAACTAAAGCGAAGAAACTTCCATCTCTTTTTAAGGACATCGAAGCGATATCGGATTCGAGATTAGGATCGTTAAGGCATCCTTAGCGGGTTTTCCTTTGTGGATGATAACTTCGTGGTCGAAACACCTATTTAGCGGTATCCGAACTAGTACGGGAAGACGTCGTCTTCAAAATATCGTTTGGAATCTTAGCCCAGTCTATAAAGGTAGGCGTCCACCTATCCGCATCGTACGTATCGGACGCATCGCATCAAACAGATCGTAGTATTCTTTACATAGGAAGCCATAGAAGTGCGTCCACCTATCCGCATCGTACGGATCGCACCGATCTACCCATCGGCAATGCCGACGCCGTTGCTCCGAGAGGCAACTTTTGCGATGCGTGCCGATGACTCACTACGAAAGTCCGATAGTTGCATCGGCAAATCCAATAACTGTCGATACTGTGAACGCATTGGAAAGAAATAATCCGTTTGAGGTAGGCGTCCACCTATCCGCATCGTACGTATCGGACGCATCGCATCAAACGGATTATTTTTCCAATTCATTCACAGTATCGGCAGCGATTGGATTTGCCGACGCAACTATCGGACTTTCGTAGTGAGTCATCGGCACGCATCGCAAAAGTTGCCTTTCGGAGCAACGGCGTCGGCATTGCCGACGGGCAGATCCGTGCGATCCGTACGATGCGGATAGGTGGACGCGCTTGTATGGGTTCCTATATAAAGAATATTACGATCCGTTTGATGCGATGCGTCCGATACGTACGATGCGGATAGGTGGACGCCACCTTACTGTGAACACATTGGAAAAAAATCCGTTTGATACGATGCGTCCGATACGTACGATGCGGATAGGTGGACGCCTAGCTTAAAAGGAAAAAAGAAAGTATACTGCAGGAGCACTATAATAGGGAAAAAGAGAATATTACACCAATAGCAATATCATTTGTAAGCTTGTTTTATGTTAACATATTGTAGCCATCAGTTTTTCACACCTTTTTTCAACTTTCTACGATCATGTTTAGCTTTGGTTTAAGTTTTGATTTAAAAACACTGCATTATAGTTTCTCTTTCTGTATATTGCCCTATTATGGGATTAATCTGTTGGATAATAAAGTTATTATTATTATTATTATTATCAGAGCAGTTGAGAAAGTTAGATGAAATAACGCGCTTGTTTTTGGAAAGAAACTGATATTTCCACTTCTATTTAAACTTTTCGATTTATATTTGTATTTGGGTAGAAATAATATCGCATTCTAAAATTGTCCAATTTCCAAAACGTTCTGATGTAAGTGAATGTTCGAGATCGTAATATCGCCCATAATATCCCTATTATTTGATTTAATAGAAATTATTAGCGTATATGCGTACAAGATCCGAATTAAACACGATGTAACGACTCGAATATCCGAGGAAAACAGGCCCTGAAACAAAGCATTATTCCTCGATGGAATTGTTATTACTCGATTGTATGATAGGGAACCGTTTTCCTTTCGATTGTTATTGCGGATCGCGATTTTCGAGAGCGATCGCATTGACCGTTTCGAAAGTACGACCGAGGACGTAAAAATACGTAATTCGTAATAAAGGATGACTGTAGACGGCGAAACGAAATACGTTCGTATAGAAAAGACGCCATTGTAAAACGCACAGACGAAGTTCATTAAATATTGTAACGATTTGATTTGGCCGTTATGAGTCCGATATGTTATTGCGAATTTCATGCGATTGGAATGCCAAAGTCAGCAGTTTCACGACGAAGTTGTATGTTAAATATTCGTGTTGAAACCAGATGAGTTTAATTGATCTAATTGTAAGATAAAATCCTTGAACATTTTGCACATGATCGGGTCGCAGAAATATCTTGCGAGGTAGGCATGTATGGACATTATCGGTTAGACAGGTTCATACACGTCCAAGCGGATGTCAAACTCCGTAACGTCATAGTTGCATATGCGTGAGATCTACAACATATACAGCGTGTCCCAGAATTGCTGGGAGATAGAGGTACAACGTATTGTAGAGGTCAAAATAAGTCGAATGGATGCAATTTATATATGTATACCAAAATGGATCGTTTGACCGTGAGAAGAGTTCAAAGTTTACTTTAAAAATCACGTTTTTGTACGCTGTTCAGAAATGCGCGGAACAAATTTTATGAAATTTGGGAAAAATACATTTTAGAGGATTACCCTACTTTCAGCAATCAAAGAAACCGAAAGGAGATTGTGGAAGGGTTAAAACCACCCTCACCCCTGATATTTTTTTAAATTCTTTCTTAGGGGTGGTAATACGGTTCTAGGCGTTCTTTTAACGGGAAGGCTTATTCATCATCTTCGTTTGTTAACTCTTATTTAAAACTCCGTATTTCGCATAGTTTCGAAGGAAAAAAATGTTCTCTCAAATACTGAGCACCTACATTCTTAATACAAGTTCAATAAAATTATAATACAAAATTTACTTGGCGGTGGACACAAAGACAAAACTTTTGTTACAACAGGTGTTCAATGTGACCACCACCTTCATTAATGCAGAGGTCAATTCGGTGTAAAAAATTGAAATGCACCCTTCTTAAAACATCGTCGTTATCTCCTAGTGCGTTTACAGCATTTTGAATTCTGTCTTGTTCGGAACTATTAATTTGAACCTGGTACACTTGTGTTTTTAACGCTCCCCAGATGAAGAAGTCCGAAGGATTTAAATCTGGAGACCGCGGAGGCCATTGAATGGGTGCTTCTTGTCTCCTACCAATCCATCTACCAGCAAATTGTTCATTAAGATATTCTTTTACAGCAATTGCAAAATGAGGTGGTGCACCGTCGTGCATGAAGAACATGTTCCGACGTAAATTAAGGGGCAAGTATTCCATTAATTCTGGCAAAATTTCTTGAAGGAAACGAAGGTAATTAGCGCCATTTAAACGATCAGGCAATCGGAACGGCCCAACCAAAAAATTGCCAATAATTCCGACCCAGACATTAATTTTAAATTCTCGTTGATAATATCTACCTTTAATAGCATGTGGATTTTCATCTGCACAAATATGCTCATTGTGTAGGTTTGTCATGTCACAACGTGTAAAACAAGACTCATCAGTAAACAAGATATTAGTGTGGAATCCGTTGTCGACTATTCTGCGCTCCAGAACAATTTGTGAAAAATTTAAACGTAAACCCTGATGAAGAGGTAATAATTCTTGCACTAGTTGGAGGTAGAATGGACGAATTAATTGATCGCTAAGGATCCGCCTTAGAGTGCTTTTTGAAATGCCAGTCTCTCGTTGCAATGTTCTGGTACTGATCTCAGGATTGTTATCAATCATTTGAAAAACAGTTTCTCCCGCAATGGGTGTTCGGGCTTGTCGAGATCTTCCAGCGTTAATTCTGACTGGCTTCAACATTCCTGTTTGTCGAAGACGTCTTTCGATTCGGGCAAAAGTTTTGTGATTTGGAATTCTCCGGTTTGGATACTTCTCTTGATACACGCGGATACTTTCGCGGCAATTACCGTGACAGTATCCAAGAACTAATAGCATGTCTGTCTGCTCATTAAAAGGGAAATCCATATTTGATAGCTGCCAAAGTAATTGCAACAACAGCAGAAATAGCAATTAAAGCAATAATGGTGATCGCAATAAAAAACAATACAAAAGCAACTAAAAGTGAACAAATTATTGAAATTAATTAAGTGTCAACAATAAACTGGGACGATTATGAATTTGGTGCCTCTCAAAATCATGACTTATGTCTTTGTGTCCACCGCCAACTAAATTTTGTTTTACAATTTTATTAAACTTGTACTAAGAATGTAGGTGATCAGTATTTGAGAAAACATTTTTCTTCGAAACTATGCGAAATACGGAGTTTTTATAAGAGTCAAAAAATGAAGATGATGAATAAGCCTTCCTGTTAAAAGAACGCCTGGAACCGTATTACCACCCCTAAGAAAGAATTTTTAAAAAATATCAGGGGGTGAGGGTGGTTTTAAGTAGTGTAATCCTCTAAAATGTACTTTTCCCAAATTTCATTAACTTTGTGTCGCGCGTTTCTGAACAGCGTACAAAAACGTGATTTTTTAAGTAAACTTTGAACTCTTCTCACGGACAAACGATACATTTTGATATATATATAAATTGCGTCCATTCGACTTATTTCGACCTCTACAATACGTGGTAGCTGTATGTCCCAGCAATTTTGGAACACGCTGTATACAGGTAACCCCGTATAACACGGCACTTTTATAGCATGGATTTACTCTAGTACGGTTCGAGAATCGGGAATATCCCCATATAATACGGTGCCTTTATGGCACGGATCCATTCTAACACGGTCTGGAAATTGGGTAATACCCTAGCACAACGTGAGACGCAATAGAAACTATTACAAGCGAACTTTATATAATTTGAAATTAGGGAAATCCCCGTACAACAGCTCAATAAATGTGAAACGTTTTTAAGGGCGAAAGATACCTCATAGAGCATGAAATTATCGCAGTTAATGAAAATAGAGTAGAATTTTTAATTTAATTGCCGATGTGGTGTCACCGTGACACCGTGCGAATTGAAACATTAATATTTCAACAACCAATAGCCCTTCGGTTTGATGACATTGAAACTAGATCGTTGCGGATTCAGGAGCACGCTCTAGCAGCTATTTCTGAGTTATTTGAAAAGTTCATAGAAAAATTCAAAGCAGCATATGTGCCTGGAGCTTATCTTTGTGTTGATGAAATGCTCGTGCCATACAGAGGTAGATGTAAGTTTATTATGTATATGCCAAAGAAACTGGCCAAATATGGCATTAAAATCCTACTTGTATGTGATGCTGGGACATTTTATGTATATAACTAGCTGTTAAGCCTGGCCCTGCCAGGCAGGAAGACAAATAAAATCTGCTTGGCAGAAGAAAAGCAAAAAATATTTTCTGCGCCCTTTCTCATCTTAATTCTCCGCCCACAAACCAAAAATCAAAATTCCGGGTAGGTTATGATTTGGCCTAGGCATCTTACTATATGCATACCAATTTTCAGCTTTCTAGCCCATCACTGGGCTTCAAAAGCTCTGGATAGACACAAAAAGAGGAACGCACAAATAAGGAAATTATATTATGTATAGATGCTTGCATTTGCTATGCAAAGAATTCAGAAGATGTTGGCCCTTCTGAGAAAGAACAGAAACTGGCTATACCTACACGATCGGTTTTGCGATTCTGCAAGGATTTTGAAAATACACATAGAAATATAACTGCCGATAACTGGTTCAGCTCTGTTGAGGTCATGGAAAAATTATTGGAACGAGGACTAACATATATTGGCACGCTAAAGAAAAACAAACGGCATGTACCACCCTCATTTCAGGCATCAAAAACCCGAGAGCCCGGAACATGTCTGCATGGCTTTACCAAAGATTTTACTCTCGTGTCGTACGTGCCAAAAAGCACAAAGCAGTTTTATTGATCTCATCTATGCACCATTCAGCTATAATTGATCCAGAAACCAATAAATCAGAAATTATCATGGATTACAATATGATAAAAGGTGGCGTAGATGAGGTCGACAAAAATGTTCAAACTATGCTTATAGTCGTCATACTCAAAGATGGCCAATGGCCATATTCTATCGCATTTAGATTTGAGTGGTGTAAATGCATATGTTATCTATACGTTATGTACAAATGCACCCCCGATTGAGCGAGGAAGATTCTTGCAAAGTATTGCCAGAGAGTTGGTTATACCGCATTTGAATCGACGTGTCTATAACACCCACTTGCCAAGAAAGCTGACGCTTACTATAAAACGTATTCTTGGTAACGACTTGGTACCCAAAGAACCAGAAGATCATGACAAAGTCGTAATAAATTAGAAGAGGAAGCTGTGTAACATCTCTCCTTCCAAACTCAAAAGACAAAATAAATGTATGTCAAAGGCAAAATATACATATGTCTTCAATGCGCCCAAAAAGTCCAATTTTCTGTAAGTAATTATTCAGATTATGTATAATTTTAACAAATTTTTGTCACAGATTCTCTTAAAAGCACGTTGCTACAAGTGGTGCCACCGTGACCTAACTTGGCAATTAAGTACTGAAAAATAGGGTCGGTAACTAAAGCTTAAACAACGTTTGGACGGCGTTTATGGTGATTTATATTTTTCATATTCGACTGTCAAAAAATGGGCAAAATTTTTCCGTTGTGGGTCATCATCCTTTGAAGGTCATATGCGCTCTGGTCGATCAACTATAATTAGAGCGCCTCAAGAAATTTGAATGATTAAAGAAATGATAGATATTAAAAGATCGCCGTCTGAATGTGAAGGAATTAGCAGCAATGTTTAACAGTTTCGAAACAAGTATTTAGGCATAAAAAGATTAGTGTAGGATGGGTACTGCGTCCTCTTTTCGATTTCCAACGCCAAAGTCTGGTCAAATATGCACGTGCGTTTTCCCAACACGTGTGGAGACAACTCCAGACCGATTTTGGAGTTCATCGTCACATGAGATGAAACCATGGTCCTGTTTTATGATCCTCTAGCCAAAGGGACTCGCTAGAAAAGTAGTGGCACGGAAAGGCGAAAGTTATTCAATAAACGGATAAGGTGATGATCACAATATTCTGGGATTTTAAAAGCATCGTACTTAATTGATTTTAAAGCGCGCTATACAACTGTCAAACAGCACTTATTATGCACCTTTGTTGTATAAATTGAGGGACAATATTCGTGCCAAACGTCGAGGAAAATTGACATAAAGTGTTAGATATTTGCCCCCGTCTATACAGTCGCCATTTTACAAACTGGCAGCCGCGAATGCCGTTATTGAGAATTGGAACATCCATCCTACAGTCCGCACATGGCTTCTACTGATTATTATTTATTTTTTATTTAAACAATGACCTTGGAGGGAGATCGTTTTAAGGACGATAGTGAGTTGCAAGCAGCTGTAATAGAGCAGTTTGAAGGAAGGAATTTAGATTATTATTTTTGCAAGGGGAAATATATTGAAGTTGGGAAAGACTATATTAAAGAATAAAAATTCTTATATTTTACCAAGTTCGTGTTTTCTGTATCAGGCGCACACCTCGTAGTCTCGCTCCAATCATCTATTGTACATATTTGTGCTTGATGTGTGACGTTCTGTCTACCTCGTATACCTATATATAAGGGAAACATTTATCGGTGCTGCTGCGTTGCTGTGTAGATGTATCGATCGATCTTCACCCTGTTGTTACTTATTATTGTATATCGGGCGCGTTTTCCTTTGCTACGTGTATCGGAAAAAATAGATAGACACGTTTTCTTCCGTTCCTCATTTTTCGTATCGAGATAGAATCCCACCCGAAACTTGTTTTATTGGATAACAAAAATATTGTCGTTTCCGGGAGAGGTTTTCGATTTTTGATAAAAGACGCGATCAACAATCGAATGTTTCCGTTCCGTATTACCGAAAGCCGTATTACCGAAATGAACGAAAGTAATCCGATTTGCAATTTACTATTAGAACGAATAAGAAAGTTTCCTACTACAAGGAGTGACAGACTTTGAATTTCTTCCTCGTTTATTGCATGATTTTCTTGGATTTTTGGATCCTTGCTACGCTAAAGAACTAATGCAAATTCTTATCACCTCAAAAATTCGGTAAAGAAATGGTAAATTTTGGTATCTAAACCGAACGCGTGCGATACTAGGAAGCGATGGAAGCGCTGTTTGTTACGCTCCTTATCTTTTTCTTTATATGTTTTAGTTGGTGCATTAATCTTTTGTGTAGAATTATTTTGTATTTGTCTTCTTGCTTTTCCGATCTATTTCTCGGGTTTTGTAAATCTACTCATTCTCTATTTTGTTTTTCTCATTAGTTTTTTTACGTATTTTTCTCAGGTTTCCATATATTTTTCTGCCTTCGCTTTTCTCCGTTCTGAGGCATTGGTTTCTCATTTTTATCTTTCTTCCTTATTATCTTCTTATACGTCTCATTGCACTCTTACCCTTTCTTCTTTCTTTCTACTCGCATTCTTGGACGACCTTCGGCTGATTGGTGCATTTACATTACATTCGCGTATTTGTGAACCATCGTAAAAGCGCTGTTTCTACTTTAACATCTTTTTTATGCCGTTTTCTCTTACGATCGATGAAGTTTCATTGTTAACACTAGATTCGTGAATTTTTCTCGATTACGTTGCAGTCTACTGACAATAAGTGTAGATCGCGAAATTCCTAATTTTATCGCTGCAATATATTGGTTAACAATGGCATAGCATCGTATTTTTCTTAAATTTCTTTTGAGAAACACTCATATCCCGTCGCTTTGTTTCTTTAGGCATTTTATATGTTATATATGAGATATATAAATTGAAAATGAAGCTTCGTTTCACACCACTATTTTAGTAGGTAATTCCCCGGGTATTGAATGACGACATCGGCGAGAAATAATTCAAGTAAACGGATGACCTTGTTTTTACAGATAAGCGGAAAATTTAGATTGAATAATATGTAACTGGCTTTAGTTTTTTTACTTTGATCTTTATAAGCGGCTGAGCCAATTAACCAGTGATTGAAATAAGCATCATCTACTGTAATAGTAAAATAATAAAAAGCTCTTATGGATTCCCACAAATTTTGAATAAGATAAGGAGAGATAGTTAGGGCAAATAAGCAGTTGGTATTCGTCATAAGAATCAAAGAAAATTGTATATTGAACGTAGTCACCGATTTTAATTTATTTCTTGGTGCAGAATGAGCGAATTGAAGGAGAAATGTGGTTTTGTTGAAAGTCTTAAATTACCACATTGAGGTATGATGAGGTGATTTGTTTAGTTTCAATTTGGTTTATACGAATCTATTAATTTATTTGTAGGCCAATTGGGGTAGATTCTAAAATTATCTTCTTTTGTTAGTTAACCTGATTTTGTGAAGTTGCACAAGAAATTAAGAAAAATCGGAAATTAAAGAAATTGTACATATTAAACTAAAGATAATATATTTAAGTCTTTCATAGATTTTTTAATTAGTGGTATTAGTCAGCGTTCTGCTTGCGATATAAGTGTGGGATCTAGAACGGCTCTTTTCCCAAATTCCCAAATGACGACAAATTTAGATTTCCCATTACAATTTGACATTGGCGCAGAACAAGTTGGCACCCATTTATTTGAATACCAACCATAATTTAGAAAACGAGTAAAGAAACGTGATTTCTTCCCCTTATCACATCAATTAAATTGCCACTCTTGATGAATGAAAAGAACCAATTTTAAGTGTCCTAAGGAGGAGTCTGTTTATTTAAACACGATGTCTCCAAAATTCTTGTTATGTACCTTCTTAATTCATTCCAATTGTCCTCGTTGTTGTCCTTCGTGGTTTCTTCTACAACTCTCCATACCTGTTTACACTTCGTTCTTGTATTAATTTCTGTATATCCCATTCTTCCTCTCTATTCCTATTTATTATGCTTCTATTTCGCTAAAGTGGTTTGGATCCGCATTGGGCTTCCTTTTACGATTTATTAGTACGTGGTTTATTTCCGTTTGAGTTGAAATACCACTATTCATATTATAACTCTTAGGATGCTATTCAGATCCGCGAATAGAACTGTTAAATTTAACGATTCTTTGCAAAATCTCACTTCTTTTGCAGAAATTTTCGCAAAATTGGTCAAGAACTCTTGAATTTCTTCTGTTTCTTTATTTGTTCTTCTTTTCCAGTATTCTTCTGTATTGTATAATGTATAATGTCTTTCTTTCCCAATGTTCCAATATCTTCTTTTCCGCCTTATTAAATACCCAGGGACACACGCATACATTGTTGTCATATATATTCTTTTCTTAGGTTTTCTCGGTACACAACTTCATTAGCGATCTCAACATCTGATATATATATATTCCAATTTCCTTTTTTAAACTCTTGTTTCTATTTCTTCTAGACTAAACATGGGAATGGAATGGTCTTCCACTTTCTCGAAGATGTAAGTTTGTTTCTCTATCTGTACCTGCAGATAAATTTCTTCTGTATCACCCATTATATCATATACTTAGTCTTTTTCCTGGTTTATTCTTAGACCAAATCGATTTTCTTCCTTTACTAACTTTCTCATAAATTTCTCTAGCTATTTCCTCGTTTTTTTATGCTAGAGTTAGGTCTCCGCTTTTACAACTTTACCACACAATCCACAACAGTTTTCATCACTTCTGATGAAATTTATTACCTCTTCAGATCTCAGTTTTGGAGCCATCGATAACGATATTAAATTTTAGGTAACCGCAAAAATGCGGAAATTTCTCGCCTGATGACACACAGAAAAATCTTTTCTTAAAAGAAATATATATATATATTTATTCGAATATACAATTTTACATTAAATCTTAGAGTCTTCCTTTAAGAATACTTTGCTTGAATATAAAGCATGTACTGATTTATAATGAAATAATGATGTATTTAAATTATAAGTTCAAATTGATACTTATTTCTTCATGAAATCAAAAATGAAAACGCTTATTGCAAATTCTTAGTTGTATTGGAAGAAATGTATCGAGACTGTTGACTTAAACATGGCAACCTGACTATCAACGTAAATGCTTTATGCATATGCTTGATTTTAAAGTTATATGTAAATAAAATATAGCTTGCTTTTAATTCAAAAATAGGCAGAACAAAGAAATTTCCTTCAAGTAAATCATAAGTTTGTTATAACGCATAAAGTAATAGTAAATTCAAACATAACCAATATTTCTATATCTTTTCGACTCGTTTTGGTGGCAACCGTATTATACATTTTATTTAAATATATGATTGGTTCGGGTGTATGTTGAACTTACCGTTTGTTTCATACGCACTTTATATGCTTAAGTTAAAGATTCGTTTTTATGCGTGTACATACACGGGACGAGCTTGCAGTCTACCTATGTAGAAAACATATATGAAAGTAGTTTGGTATTGTTAGGACGCTAAATTTGTTGCAGTGCTAAGTAATGCCATAATCTCAAAGAACTAGAACAAATAGTCAGTAGTCACTAGTTTGAACGAGGCTGTAGAACTTGAAGTCATTTCCTCTCATTAAGTTGATAGGATATATGGAACCAGCGCTTGCTAATAGTAATATGAAAAGTAAACGTCATCAAATTCAAGCATTTCTGTGTTTTGTGGCGTGGAGTATTTGTTATTGATTTCGATTTCACCAACAACCAATATTGTTGTCTCCTATTGTTTGTTTTCAGGGGGAAAGCTTGTGATTTGTAATTAGCGAGTTTCTTCGGTGTTGCTGCCAAGGTTCGTCTTCATATCTATGTTCATCTTTCACTGTATCAAAATAACCTACATCCATAAATTTACAAAAAATGTACTACGCAATACATTAAATGATTGTACTTGTAGATCTTGAGTGCGGTCGAATTCGCAACGTTTGGGTTTGAATTTCGAATCCGATACGTTACATTCAAACTTTTTACTTCCAAATAGGTGTCAATCAAACATTCCTATTTGTTTACGTAGACATCATCATTTTCCCGTTTTATTTTAAAACAATTGAAACGTATACTCGGTCGTACAGATTACACAATGGCCAATTACTGCGCTACCCGAATTTTCCATAGTCCTAGCATTCCAATTAGGTCGAATTACCTGCATATATCGTCGTACGACCGATCATACCCCAATAATTGAATTTGAATATTTCAACCGACACCGCTCGTAATATCCCGCCAACGTATATTTACTCCGGGCATAACGCGGAATATAATCCGCAAAAACGATCGTTCTTCGTGATTAAATTATCGACGCGTTGCCGAAGGCAACAATGCTTGTAACGCTGGGCCGCCCGCACGGATTTAATCCACAGCAAAAACTCCGGTTTCCAGCTTCATTCGAACGTCGTTCAATGGAGCGAGGTGGGTATTATTGGCAGCTTGAACGGCGAGCGCAAAGGCTTTCCAGAGCAAGGCGGATCGGAAAATTAATCTTCTCTCCTGGATGCATCTTGACGTTGGCAGGAATCAATCCTTAATTAATAACGTAATAGTCCAGGCGAAAATGTATTAATTACTAGCGCAAAGTGGTAGCGGCAAAAGCTCGAGGCGAATACGTCCGTAGCAATTGGGATTTGTGCTTTCCTCTTCTTATCCGGTTTTATTACACTGATGTCTGAGTAATCTGTTAAACTATAATAATCTTTTTCTCAGTGTGTAGGACTATTGTATCATTTCCGCCTTCCAAAATAAAACATTTCATTCCTACATCGGATCGCCCAAAATAGAGCAAACAGAACGAAATAGCTCGTAACCACCGCAAAAACTTGCTTAATTAGAACGGATTTAGTCGTTAACTCGGAACGGTGGTTGGGGGGCATCGAAAATCGGCTATAGCATCGATTAATCGGTGGTCGTATAGGTGCATCCTCAAACCGACCGAGCAACGTTGGGTGCAACGGCTGTATGTTTAATTATGCCCTCGGTAATTACCGTTTAATATCCATTAGCTACTTGCTGGCGCTCCCCGGTTTTCTATTTACAACGCGCTAACTACGCGAAACGCCGATAAATTGGGGGAGGAAAACAATTTGATTTTGCAGTACCTACCGAACCTGTGGAAGCTTTCGGTCCAATTCGATCGATTCGGACTTAACTAGATGGCGATGGATTGTGAAACGGGAGATGGAATGTCGAAAACTATTTTTCTTTTTTGGTAGATGTCAACGTGAACGTTATGCTGCGATTTTTGACAAAATGGGAGAGTTTACGTGCACGTTTCGCCCTGTATTTGCAATTTTGTTACTCTATTGTTGGGTTGAATCTAATATAAGAAATATGTGGTGTTTGGCTGGATGCAGGTAATGATACCAGCCTTCTTGTCAGCGAAGCACGTGTCCCGAGTAGGAATTAATAGTTATGTAGTTATACAATTGTCATAGGTACTCTTAGTTGTAAGGAAAAACCCAATGTTACTAGTAGAACGAGAAAAACAATTTTACCTCCCTTGCACAGTAAACTAGGGCTAACGAAACTTTTTGTGAAAGTTTTAGATCAAAATGGTCTTTGTTTTCAGTACTTAGCAAATCAATTCCCTGCAGTCAGTAATGAGAAAATAAAAGCAGGAATATTTGATGGACTTCAGATAGGGCAGCAATAAAAGACGCACACTCCATAGAGTCAATGACTGAAATTGTGTCCAATGCATGGTCTTCTTTTGTCAAAGTTGTGCAACATTTTCATGGTAATTATAAGACTGAAAATTACGAATACAAATAGTGGAGGTCACAGTCATTTAGAGAGATTTCCTGCAAATTTTGGCGACTTTAATGAGGAGCAGGGCGGACTATTCCCCCAGGATATTAGAATAATGGAAGAAAGGTATCAGGGCAGATGAGACACATACATGATGGCTGATTACTGCTGGAGTATTAAAAGGGACAAACCCTCTCAGATAAATGCAAGAAATCGCTCAAAAAAAGTTTTTAAATTAGCTACCAACTGCTGTAAATATTTATTTTGGGTAATAACATTTGTAAATATTTGTTTTATAGAATAGACTTTTTTTTTTTATTTGGTAATTTTTTATAGGTTATATTGAAACCAATATTTATAGGCAGGAATAAGACTAGTTAAATACAAATACATGCTCACATCTTCAGAAGACCTACTGATAGAGAAAATCTGATGGTATGTTTGGATTCACAGCTCCAAAATTAGTTCAAAACAGTTAAAAAAGTCCGGCAGCAAAATATGTGTTGATCAGTGATAATATAGTATAAAATAATTTTGGCCGCCTAAATCGGCCAAATCGACCTATGTGCGTAGGTTCTAAAAACGAAGTAAAAATATTCAAATTTTTGCTAGAGACAGAAATAAAACTCCTTTTCCACACAATTTCCCAATTCAGTTTAAATTAGGATCGAATCCCTATTACACCCGTTCGTGTTAAGGGCGAAATCTCGGAAAGTCGCTCGATATTAAAGAAAATCAAAGGAAACGAAAGAGCATACTTACAATCCGTCGGTCTCGGTATAAACTCGTAAACGATCTTGAATCCGTCGTACTCGACCGTGTCGTCCGTTCGAAAATGCAACCACAGATGCCTGTCGGACGATGTGATTATGTTTGGGAACTGCGAACCGCAGTACTTGCCCTTCAGGTCGTCGAAGCCGTGCGCCCCGTCCCTTATCTCCAGATAATCGTTGTTGCAGTCGTCCTCCAGCTTGAATCGATCGCGGAAGTCGATGCGGACGAGGTGTTTGGCCGGCGCTGCAAGCAAAGAGACACAATGTTAAAGGGAGTTTGGCGTCGCGCGACAATTCGATAACGACGACGACGTTCGGTCGTCGTCTTCGTCGTAGACGTTTCGAAAATTTACGACGGGCGCATCGCATCGAACGTAAATCGACGTAATGTCTTTAAGTACCGCATAAAGGCGTACTGGATCGCGCTACAAAGTGGCTAAATTTGCGCCGCGAATGCGATAGCTTTCCGGGCCTGAGTTATGGGGTCTATTTAAGGTACAAGTACAAAAGGTGCGCATCTAACGATGACGCTCATGGGAAAATTCTAATATAGTTATACGAGGTGGTCACGACTACCGTGTCGGACTGTAGCTTCCAAATTAACAGTTCTTTTTAAAATCTCTTTTAACAGGATGGTGTATGTTTATAAATGGCATAATTGGAACATATTGTCATTTATACAGGCTGTCCAAAAAAAGCGCTAAGTATCAAAGTTATGTTTTTTTAACGGAACACTATATATTTCATCCTTTTTTTCGAATTGTATAGAAAACATTAAGGTGAGTTACTTCAATGTGTTCCCTATACCTATCGTTTACAGTTTTCGAAGTATTTGAGGATTTTCGAAAAAGTCAAATGTTTTTAAAATGGACATAATAAACAACCTGATTAAAATTTTCAAATCATGTTTTTAGCCTTGATTTGGTGATATCTTCGGCCACTTATTTTCAAGTATGTGATTTTACAATAATGTACAGGGAGAGTCCATAGATCGGCTTTATTTGTCTCAACTTCAATAGTGTCTAAATTTGTCATTTCAAATGGAACAGCCTGTATATTTTTAGACTCGAAGACATTCCTACCCAAACTGTATTACGTTTTCCTATACCTCTCCCTTGGGTTTCGGAGAAATTTGAAGGTAGGTTAAATTGGACTTAGATTGAAATTAAATCGAAGTTGCTAAATTGGCGAATCCAATGTTCTTTACTTCAAATATCTGACAAAGTTGCTAATGAAATAAATATGCTTTTCAAGGACAAGTTCAGCGTAAAGAGACGAGAAGTAAAACAAGCAGTAAAGAGGACAAAGAGAAAGAGCCCTGGATAGAAATTCGGAGTTGAAATAAATAAAGAATATGGAGTAGACAAAAGGAAATTAGAGCGATACAAGAGAAATGGAACCAAATAAAGACGGGGAACAAGGAAATACCAAAACGTTGGAATGAATACTATGCAGGAAAACTTAAAGGAACATAGAGTGCGGAGGAGAAGAGAATGGTTTGAACGATTTAAAACCTATCAAAATCTGCGCAATCTAAAAGTATCAGGCGAAGCAGTGAGCGTGGATACGGAAGCTACTTCCTTGCATCCTACTATTTTCAGTAGAAGCTATTGCGTCCGAGTGATATCTAGTAAAGCCAAGTTTTGAATGCGGACGAAACTGGCTTATACTAGGCTATACTTTTTATTTGAAGAGAAGAGGAAAGCACATCAGTTCATAAAGTAGCAAAAGAAAAGTTGACACTTTTTGTGAACATGCTGCTGGCGACTATAAATGCCAACCGCTTCTAACTTATAAATCTAAGAATCCTCGAGCTATGAAAGGAATATCAAGGAGCGCATTACCGGTCCATTGGAAGTCGGACACGAAAGGCTGAATGACAGCCAAACCCTTCGAGGATTTGAGGTACATTGCTGTTGCGTTGAAGCCCAATACTACTGTCTGAAGGCAATCATTCCATTCAAAATCTTGCTCATTCTTGACAATGCGCTCTCTTACCCGGAATATGTATCTACCATAAACTCCAGGGTAGAATGATGAGTGTAATCTTCCTTATATACCCAAATATAAAGTCGTTATCCCAACCGATGAACCAAGGCGTTCTAGCTGCATTTAAACTGTATTATTTAAAAATTACTTTCTTTCTCAAAAACTGGACTCTACTGAAGCAAATAACATAGCATATCGTGAATTTTGACGAAATTGCAACATCTTCGATTCCATAAAAGATATTAAGTCTGCTTGGGATGAAGTTAACGGGGCGATTATCAATGCAGATTGTAAGAAGTTGTAGCCTGGAAGTATTAGTGGAGAAGCACGGGTTAATAGGCCAGTAGTAGCTAAGATTGTTATCTCATAGATAACATATTAAGTGCACGCATCTCCAATTTCTACAAACATGCAAAGAAACGGAAAAGCATCTGTTAAAAGTTGCATTCCGGTTTGAATAAGTTTTAAACGTTTAAAATTGCAATTGTCATCGTTATGTGACCAATTTATTTAAGTTCATTTCCCGAAGAAAAAGTTAAATTGATAACTAGCCTACCAAAGACTAATGTTACTTAATTGTTGTAATTATAATAACTGAACAAGGCGGAATATTGAATTGGGTCCCTGTCCCGACTTAGAACATTTGTATTTTTCAAGTATCATTTAGGAGAATCTCCGAAATATTATAATTACGATCATTCCTAAAAAGTACGCAATTAGTCTTATCAAAGTTAATTAGTAAATGATTTGTATTCACCCATCTACCAATGATGCTAAAAATATAATTGGCTTTGACATTTAAATTCTGTAATGTAGGACTCTCAATAACTGTATTTATATCATCAGCGTATAAAACCGCTGAAAGTAAAGAATTAATAGTGCAAGGTAGATCATTTACATAAATTAAAAACAAAGTGGGTCCAACGATCGAATCTTGCGGAATACCAATATTAATAATTTTAGACTCAGATTTTACATTATTACAAACCATCCTCTGTGTCCTATCACACAAATAAGACTTAAACCAATCACCGATGTTACTCCTAACGCCATATAGTTCCAATTTGTATATCAAAATCGAGTGATTTATGCACTCGCAGGCAGGAGAGATATCGATGTATACATACTAATGCACCGAGTTTGATTATCAGCATTTTTGTAAATATTTCTTAAAGATTGAAACAGAGGGGTATCCGTGGAATGTTTGGAGCCAAACACATGTTGATGATCCGACAAGATAAGAAAATGGTGTATTAATTTTTTATTAACCCTAATCAGTCAGCAGAAGATGAAATCCCAAAGAATGTAATATTCTAATACCATACTTATTTTCAACCGAATTTTTAATTTGTCGGTCCGAAAATCGACATTTAAAAGTCAGCAGTCGTGATAATCGCCGTTTAGTATTCCTAACAATAACATTCGCATCACACACACTATTTCTCCCCCAATTCCTTCGTCACCGTTGCCCTTTCTCGATCAATCCGACCGTTTCGTCATCCATCCAGGAGCAATTTCCGGCGAACAGACCGCATTCAAATTCCCCGATTCCTTCTCGAACTATACGTACCGACTCGCAAACTCAACGCGCCCCGATCGAAGCACCCCTCTCGTATGCAGTCTTAGCCATATATTATCGACATCGCCTGTACAATTTCGTCTTACAATTAGACAAACCGCAGGAGATTTCGAAGAAGGAATTGATAATGATAAATTCCGAGAATTGTGGTATGAAAACGGTTCATTTCTCTGTTGTCTACTTCTTCTTAGAAATCGTCAGCGTAAATATTTTTCCCCGATAACAAATATATGTTTATGGAATAAACAATTTTTCACCCGCTTGTTTTTTTAAATATTCACCCCATCATTAAGAGCGTGGTGCAAAATAGTTTAAATCTTGGCTTAACTTCCTTTTAATATCTCCTATTGTTTCTTAGTTATTGACTCAAACAGCGAATGGTAGTTTTATGTTTAGGCCGCTGTACAGCCCGCTAATGTGAGATTGGGTTATCTAATATAGATACCGTTGCTTTTACAGTACATTAGTCTATAAACCCACAAAGTTTCATTTAAATCGATGAGATACACTTACCACTATTTTCTTGTAACTTGGTTTGCAAGTGTTAGAAACTCCGTAAGTATTTTAGGTGCCAAGTTCTCGTGGTGGGTTTGCGCCTGGTAAAATATCTTCGAAAGAAAACTTCCCTGTATGAACTTCAATGACTCCGTTGATATCTACTGCTATCGATACTTCGAAAATTTTCCTCACTTATTCTTCTTGCAATGGTTACAATCTCACATACTTCTGGCTTATCAACCACCTGCTTCTCCAGCAATGCTTTCAGGCTATAGTCATAGTCGCCCCATTAACTTAATCCCTAAGCGAACTTAATATCTTTTATAGGATCGAAGATGTTGTAATTTGGCCAATATTCACGATATCCTATGTTATTTGCTTCAGTAGAACCCAGTCTTTTGAGAGAGAAAGTAATTTTTAAATAATATAGTTTAAATGCAGCTACAACACCTTGGTCCATCGGTTGGGGTAACGACGTTGTATTTGGATGTATAAGGAAGATGACCTTTACCATTTTAACCGGGGGTTTATGGTAGATACATATTCCGGGCACGAAGGCGCATTGTCAAGAATGAGCAAGACTTGTAGTGTAATGCTGGGCTTCAACGCAACAAACCATTCTCTTCTCCTTCTTCTAACTTCCTCCTTGTAAGTGTTCTTAATATGTATACGTTGTCGTTAGTTTGTCTTCCTGGTATAAATGCCGTTTCTGTGTCTTCAAGTTTTCTTCTACGTATTCTCTCAATTTTTTCTCCATTATGTTCGTGTACAATTTGTAACAAGTTTGGATCAGACAGATTGACAGTTTCTTTTTTATTCCCCTTTTTTATACATGGGAGGGAGCCTGTCGGATTTCCAAACCCCTTTAATTATGATCCACAATCTTTCTCGTTCTTTTTCTCCCATCGATTGGATCACTCTTAGTGTTATTTCATCTTCAACCTGGGCTTTCCCTACTTTCATACTCCGTAAGGATTATCCTTTACCTCTTTCTTATCTATTTCTCTGCATTTCTCGGATATTTCTTTCCCTTTTGTTTGTTCCGGACTCTGTGCTCCTTTAATTTTTTTTTTTTTTTGCGTGGTATTCATTTCAGACAGTTAGTATTCCCTTTTTCCCCCGTCTTTGTTTGGTTCCATTTATCTTGTATCAGTCTAATTTCTTTTTTTTTTATTTCCCTTTAAACTTTTGATTGTTGTCAAAAATATTCTATTGTCTACTCTATGTTCTTCATTTATTTCCATCCCGAATTTCTATCCAGGACTCTCCATCTTTTCCCTCTTTACTGCTTGTTTTACTTCTTGTCTGTTTGCACTGTATTTCTCTCTGTGTATTTGTGTATTTGTATATGAGATGGTTTCCCTTGCTATTTTCTTTTATTTTACTAGATACTTAACTCAATTACTCCATCATGGCGGTCTTTCTAGTTGCTTATTGTACTCTCTTCTTCGGCATACCGCTTCCACTTTTTCAATAATGTCTCTCCCAGCTTTCCCCATATTTCCTCGATGTTCCATGTATGTTTCTTACTTTCCAATAACGTAAATTCCTTGCACATCTCTTGTTGGTATTTCTCTCGCAGCTCTTCCTTTTCTAACTTGCACATTGCTATTTTACTACGTTCCTTTACATCGTTTGTTTTGATTATTTTCGTATGGTATTTGGCCGTTACCAATCGCTTAAGAACTTTTGCTTATTTGCTTAATCGATTTACGGTTTTGATAATGCTAGCCACGTGCTAGCGAAGCACCTGTCACCTACTTTATTATTTAAACAATTGTGTGGAGAGGAGTTTACCGATGTGATACAGCGTCAGTAAATACACCACATTCCTTGCAATCACTGTCAATAACGACAGCACAAAATATGTTTTTGGTATAAGTTTGCGCATTTAAAAATTGAAGTTGACGTGCAAATAAGAATAAGGAGACTCTGGCTAAGAAATAAAATTTCGGAAAAAATTCCAATTTTCTTCCGAAAGATGTGGTAAGAGTAATTTTATTAATTTTATTTTACATACGGTTGGCGTGTTCGATTGCTTTTTCTTCTTCACTATTTACAGGTTTAATTGATTTTGTTCCAACATATACGTCCACACTGTATATTATAGTTCTAGGATTACTTTTAAAATTTAAAATTGTCTTTCGCAAAGTCTCTAGTTTTATGCGCTGTAATGGCTACAAAGCGAAGTCACAGCTTCATTACTGCTTCGTATTATTTCACGGTTAATGCCCCTTTTAATTTTCTATAGAAAAATTGCTATTAGAACGGCGACTCTAAAAGGAGTGGCGATTCGCCAGTAAGGAAAAACGAAAACTTCGTCCTCTCGACGACGAGGAAGCGACTTTTTCATTACGCGCCTTTCATAATTTTTAAGACGTTTTTAATGAAAATTATAATTGGAAAAATAACAATGTTCCCGCGAGCTTCGCGCATCGAGCATCGTTTTTGTTTCAATTTACGTCTTAGGAAAACTACTTCTGGCCGGCCGGTATTAATTGGGAAATGAGACGACATCCACAGGTTTCTTCTCTCTTCGACGTAGAAAAACTCTCTTTTTCATTTAAACGTTCGAATTTAGAAGCAGATGCCGTTTCATTTGTTCGCTTACCACGAATTTAATCAAATTTACGTGTCTTATTCCGTAAGGAAAAAACCGAAAATATGACGAGGTTATTTTTCCGAGATTTCTAATTTATGTAGATTCTTGCTTCGCTCGGAGAGGAAGAAGTTTTGAAATTGGTTGAAGCGGGAGCATGAAATAGTTTGGAATTTCAATGAAATTGTTGTGTCTTGAGGAAACCGCACCGTGGAGATAGGAGAAAAACGTATTAGCGCAGTTAATAAAGAAAAGATAGCCAACGTTTGTTCTAACTTTGAAATCTGGAATGTTTAAAACTTATATTTGTTAAAAATACATTTTTATGTTAAAGTTTTGTGCTTTTCATTTGTGCGTGCATTCTCTTCACAATTCTCCTGGTTCTTTTTTTGGTTTACAAGCACATTTGAAAAACTAGATGGCGTGCATGAAATTGTAAAAGGAGAACTTTAACGTTTTCATTTGAAGAAGGTATACTTTCCAGGCTTTCAAATGAGTTAGAAAAGGGAAAGGTACTAACAAACAGTCAACACGCACATCATAAATCTACTTGTTTTGCGATGCACTAGATCAAGAAACTGAACGGCAGAGATTGATTTGTTGACACATTCGATTATGAAGTGTTTTGTCAATTTTTAAACTTAGTACTAAATTCGGGGAAAATATTCTTTATTATTATTATTACCATTATTATTATCTATTACTGGAAAAATAAGAAATTTATGGAGTAAGAGGACAGCCATTAGAACTAATGAAACCCTATATTGTAAGTGCTTCTGCTCAGATGAAATCCAGAAGGAAAGGAAAGGTTATAGCACAGATGAGTCATATGAGCAATGGGTTTCAAATTCAAATGATTTCTATGTTAGCCTGCGTGATACTTCCATCGCCTCTTGACTTAGAAGCAATCCCGCAGTTAGAGAAGTTTTCATAAAAGTGACCTCTCGTTTCGATGAAAGCAACCTAAATAATGTAATGAGTGTACGAATTACCATGAATGGACTACTCGAAACTGTTCAAAAATTGTAGTTGATTTTGTCTAGGAAGCCGCAATGGAAGGAAAATGTCAGTTCCAAACCACTTTCCCCACTGGAATTAATCCGGAAAAACTGGTCTATCCGTTGTAGTGCAAAAAAGAATTCCTTTTGAAAGGTAATAATAATAATAATAAATCAGCACTTGGAGCCTAGTAGGCCCATGGCATGGTTGACTCATGTTCTTTGTTTTCGTTTACCATTTGTAGATATCTAAGTTCTGGATATTTCTTACTACTTCGCTGATCCATTTCGTCTTAGGTTTTTCCTTTCTCCTTCTTCGTCCTATTCTGCTGGACAAGATTAGTTTTGGTATTCTAGACTGAGCCATTCTGTTTATGTGCCCTAAACATCTGAGTCTTAGTGCCTTAGCTATTGTTACTATCTTAGGTTCTCCGTATAATACTTCCAGTTCTTTGTTTGTGCGCCTCGCCCACTGATTATTTTCGATCTTTCCACCGAATATCTTTCGCAGTACTTTTCTTTCCCACACTTGCAACATTGTTTCGTCCATTTTCGTTGCTACCCAGGATGCATATGTAACAATAGGTTCTATTACTGCCTTATAAGTTCTTAGTTTAGCTCCTCTCGATATATTTTTGCTTCTAAACAATTTGTTAAGCGCATATTCGCAACGGTTCCCTCTCATTATTCCATTGCGTAATTCTTCTTTAGAAGTAACTTTGATGAAATAACTTCCAAATGATAGTCCCTCATGTAAAGAAGGTAGACGCGCTGATACACACTCTTGAGCCATATCAGAGGAAGGAACACCGCGTTTCCGTTACTTCGCCAGATTTTCCTATGAGATTTGGAATAGAGGAAGAAATAAGTTCTATGGTGGTGAAAGTGTCGATAGAAAGGCACGAAATAATTTTGAAGGACGATTACGGATATAAATTTCTATTAATTTCGTGAAGATTATGGCGAATATTTGACTCATACATTATTGTAACGATGCAACAAGTACTGAAGTATTAAACGGAAATTAAAGTGAAAACCCCACGTTGTTTCAACCGGGACGTCAAAGTCAAAAAAAAAAGAAAATTTTTTAAACGCCATGAGTCGATTTGGCAATATCCCGGAATTAGAAATTGATGGTAATATCATTATATAATTCTAAAATCCTAAATTCGTGCTAACACCGGCGAAAATGTCAGTCAAAAAAGGAAGAGAATTATCTTACTTTGTGTTAATGTTGGGGTTATGGTCTTCAATTGTCAGACGGTTTGTTTTGGTGTTCTGTTTATACTTTTTCGGCACCACGCCCACCATCTTTTGAACATTTTATTACCGTACGGGTGTTAGCTTCTTATTTTAACTCCAGCCAGAGACGTTTAGTGGGAGAAACAAATGTTACTAGAAATAAAATTATTAATTTTTATAAAGAGCATATATTAATGGATAAAAAAGCATTGTTAACATTCAGATATATGCATACAACATTTTACATTACAAGAATTCATATAAATGTACTGGAAATAACACAACAACAAGGTTTCGTGGACAACTTATAAATAATGCAGCTTAGTCCTGGTTTCCAAAAGAAATAAAAAAGTTTGTGTGGTTAACGGCGAAGAAAATTGACAAGATAGATAACTCAAGAAATAAGTCCATAAATATGATTGGAATAAAAGGGTTTTAAGAAGAAGTACCACCTAATAAAAGAACCTCGCCATACCAGAGAAGATAGAATCTAAGAAGGGGAAGAATCCATAGAAATTAAAATTGCATCGAGAATAGAAGTTAAGAGGGGAGATATAGGAAGAACCATTTTCGAAAAAGAAATTTACACTCACACACACGCGACACTAGGTAATTATCTCGATTTTATGTTAAATATTTCTCAAAATTTATAAATATGCTTTGTTATAATTTATGGTTTATAGATCATTAATTAAGAGCTAGGCCGGTACAATTTTCTTTAAGAAATTTAACCAAATTCTCAGTACAATATGTACATACATGTATTAGATTTTATTTATATCTATATGTTTAATGTTTGTTTGTATATTACACGTTTCATACTAGTCTGCTTTCTTTGTTGTTTTTTGTATATATAAATATTTTGTTTCCCTTTTAACAATATTGTAACTGTGACGAGCCTGTATAGTGTACAACTTATAATACTGAGAAGTAAATAAATATCAATATTAATATCAATATCAATATCGACTTCTAGAGCAGAACGTTGAGAAAATCCTCGCTTATTTCGCCGAAAATTACAATGAATGATCATAAAATTCTTATGCGCGAAAATACTGACTGAGGATTTCTCCCAATTTTCCATCTAAAGTCCCGAGAACGTCCAAAGTTCTCGCAGATACCCGAATCCAGCATCCGCTTCTTTTCGAACTTTATACAGGATTACCCGACACGAACGTACACAGAAAACAACCCTTAAACTTATCGCAAACGCACGTATCCGATTGTAAGCGCCGGAAACGCGAGTATATTTCGAACAATGCACCGCGAAATATTCGCGGTAACCCGCAGCTAGGAGAAGATTTAAAGCCGCAACGGCGAATTCCGGCCTTAGCATGTTTCGGGCAAGTCGCGTCGGAGATCCGAAGGGCACGATGACAAAGTGTCTTCGTTATATAACGAGGGTTGCTTACGATTCCGGGGTGATCCCCGGCTTCGTTTCGCCCGCGTTCCGTCCGGAATAAAGAGTAGATGGATGAGGACGGGCGGTAGAGAAAACAGCACGATTGTCGTGTTACCGTGAAATTTGAAACGGGGGTTGTTTAGAAATATAAAATAAACTAAGTATACATACCCACAAATTTTGTCTAAAAAAATCATTAATTTGTGCTTGTTTATAGTGGCAGATGGTTTTTTTAAAAACTGCATTTTCTGATTTATTGATATTTTTGAAGGTTTCTTCTTCTATCTCCGTGCAAGAAAAAAATGCTCTGATTGTTTTCAAGGCCTCCATAACGTCGTTTGTTTTTGGCGTAATTATTTCTGTTGAATCTTCATGCTCTTCGTTTTCCACTTCGGATGGTGCATTGTAATCGGCGATTAGTGTCTCAAGGCTTACAACTTGATTGGTCACTAGCCCATTGTCGAAGTCATCAAAAGTTTCCAATTCAGTCAATTTTCCTTCCATTTGTAAAAGGTCTCGCCAGTCTTCGTCAATTTTTACCTCTTCGGTTTCATATTCCCTTGTAAAGTTACCAACACCTGCTTTCTTGAAACAATTAAAAATGATCTCTTTGGTAATGTCCATCCATGCAGCGTATAGAAAGTGGACAGCATCAAAAGCAGAAATTGTTGGAGAAGTCGGATTTGAGCTGTCCATCATCGATAGATATCGTTGGACCATCCTTTTCCTGTAAGCCTGTTTCAGAACTTTTGTGATGCCTTCATCAAGTGGTTGAAGCTCACTTGTGGTGTTAGGTGGTAGGAAAATCAATTTGATGTTTTTGAGATTTGCCTGTTTCGGATGCGCAGCGCAATTGTCGACAAGCCAAAAGTACTTTTCGGTCTTTCAATTCGATGTACCACTCATTAAGGCGTTATTAAATTATATTGTTAGAAAATTTTAAAAGATACACAAAGGAGAAAGGCAGGGACACTTTCTACACATCAGGGATCGTTCAAGATCCCTAAATTATACAAAGAAAAGTAGACAACGGTGAGAAGATAGGTAATGGGACAAAAGGAAGGAGGTACAACAGATAATATCAAAGAAAAATGTCCAAGGTAATATTTACTATTTTTATTAGTCAACACATAAATAGCTGACAAAAAGTTCCCTTGCCAAAAAGAAGTGGTCAGATATGTTAAACAATACGAATGTACTAATTCAAAGTCTCTTAAATGTTTGAAGTCCCATCAATAGAGATAGCACAAAAATTAGCACACTCGATTGATAACTAACTAATTTAATATTGGTAGAAACCAGCAAATAAAGTAATGTTAATACAGAGCACAATGCGCGAGAATTCCGCTTTTCGTATAATAAAGTCGTTTGAAAATTTATTTTGAAAGGAGTTTTCGGATATGAGGATTTGAGGCAATGCTATACAAAGGCGCACAAAGTTCCAATGTCAAATATCGATTTTGTTACTAGCAATAGGTTGAGACTGAAACAACATAATAGAATCGATTGAAACAATCCACTCTACGTGGGCGTTGCTTAGCTGATACCACACTTTTTGCCCCAGAATTAAATAAAATTGCATCGTCCTCCAAACAAAATACACGCCCTATCGTCTCCGAAGGAAAAAGATGAACGAGAAACCACTTAAGCTGATTAAAATCTCATTTACTCCAAATTCCAATTTAGAAATAAAAAAGGAAAAACAACAGTCACGTCAGTCCGAGCGTCGTTATTTTTAATAGCATTACCTAACGACGGATTACGTCCTATTTTATCCCATATTTCGTCCTGGACGGAATAAAGACGATCGTATTAGCGGAGGATTCCGTCGGGAGTTTCTCAATTTAAACTCGCATGATATATGATCTCGTTAGGGAAATGTGGGGAAAAGTTAATAGATATTTTCGCCCGGTAAACCGAAGCCCGGCGAGGAATAACCGCGCTTAAAACGGACCGGCCCGGATGTTGATATTTACGTTTTGCTAAGCGTCTACAGTTTCTAGTAAATATGGCACGTGATATGATGGGATATGCGCTTGACTGTGGTCTAGCTGGGAGCAATATATTTTCTCCAATGTGGCTTTCCGCAGAACGTTAATCACGGAAGATGAAAGCGAGGTAAAAGGGGAGGAACAAATCAAAACAGTGTACCCGCACTGATATGCTCTTGTAAACTAGAAGCTCTAGTGACCATTTCTAAAAATCAGACAAAACAATAATAGCAAATTGTATTTTAAAAATTATAATTTATTTCCTGTCTACGTTACACAAATTTTAAGTATTACATCCAGTTTGTTTGTTTGGAATGTTGATTTATCTTCAACTGTTGTATTAAGCAATACAAACAATTGTCAACATGGGGGTCCGCAGAAAATTTTCTAGCGTTGGGCAAAGCTTTAAGACAAATAATTACATTTAAAGTTTTTTATATAATTATGTATTTTTCTTTTCGAAAGCATACTAGAGAATATTGCAACAATAAAAAGCATATAATAATAATAGTATTATTATATTAATAGCCCAGCAGATACAAATCTAAACGAAAATTATTTTTATTTATTTAAAAAAATGGAATGGAACCCTGTGGGACACCCCTAGTAATCAATATTCAGTCTGACACAACTTCTAGTCCAGAGTTACAGTTTAAAAGTATTCTTTGATTTCTGTTGCCTAGATACGACTTTAGTAGGTAGTATATCGGCCCCCAAAAACCCATCGAATATAATTTGTCTAACATAATCTCGTGATCTACGATATTAAATGCGTGTAACAAATCCAGGAACACTCCTGACACTTTTCTTTTATTGTTTATTGCCTCCTCGAGATAAAATATATTGATCGTGAAGTTGATCTACCATTCATATATGCATTTCGTGCATGAGATATTAAATTATATTTTTCTAAGAAACTTAACATACGTTCGAATATAGATTTCTCAAATATCTTCGCCAGGACTGACACTAAAGCAATTGTTCGATAATTTCTAATTTCTGTTTTGGACCCCTTCTTGTGTTAGGGTCTAATAGTATATTTTTCTAGTTGTTCTGGAAACGTAGTTGTTTTGAAACAATTATTTATAATTCTCGAGTTTGGTTCACTTATTATGTCTGCACAGAATTTTAATATTTTTGTTGGAATTTTATCAGGTTCAACAGCAGATGTGTTTCTCAAAGAATTTATAATATTACACATTTCAACAGATATTGTATCTCTTAAAACAATGAATTTGTATGTGGTTCTATTAGTTTTAAGTTCTTATCTAATTGAGTTCAAGTAGGGATGCACGAATTTCTAGAAGAGAGAAAAGAATAAATTTACCGTATTTACAGTTTCCTCATCTCTTTCATTCTTATTTGTCTTAAAATCATCTATCTCACTATTAGTTTTAGTTTTCCCTGTTACTTCATTTTCTGAGGTGCTTGACAGTCGTGGCCAAGTGGATGCCATTTATGTTGATTTCTCTAAAGCGTTTGACAGAATAGACCATGGGATGCTTATTGGTAAGTTGGATAACTTCGGATTCAGTACAGTCCTTTTGAACTTTCTCTGGTCCTACCTCACTCACTCACTGACTGGTTACGCATCTAACGTCTTCTCTCCAGCGTCGGGTGTACCCCAGGGTTCTAGCCTGGGTCCCCTACTATTTAACTTGTACCTTAACGATCTTCTATGCCACATTAATTGTGATTTGTTAGCCTATGCAGATGACTTAAAAATCTATTCAACAGTGAAGACTTTTGCAGACTGTACTGGGTTGCAAATTAATCTCACGGCTATCGACGCATGGGCTGCTGCAAATAATATACCTCTGAATATCTCTAAATGCGCGGTGGTATCTTATACAAACTCCCACACCTCCATACTATACAGCTATACAGTAAAAAACACGCCTATTTCCAGACAAACTTGTGTCTCTGATCTGGGAGTTCTTTTTGACGCCAAATTGCAATTTACGCAACATATCGACTCCATCTGCGTATCGGCCTCTAAAGCGTTAGGCTTCGTCATTCGCTCTTGCAAGCAGTTTACAAACATTAACGCAATAAGATCTCTGTACTTTGCGTTTATCCGATCTAAACTTGAGTACGCTTCAAGTGTGTGGTTTCCATATTAGCTGTACCAAAATTTAGCAGTTGAACGTATTCAGAAGAGGTTCCTTAAATATTTATCTCTTAAAGCGGATGGATTTTATCCGGAAAGGGGTACCGAATACCAGGGGTTACTTCTTAGGCACAACTGCATTTCTCTCTCTGATCGAAGAAACAACAACAGGAAAAATTTTCTTCTTAAACTCCTTACCAATAGAATTGATTCTTCTGTTCTTCTATCGCAAATTAATTTTACTGTGCCTGCTCGTAATACTAGACACGTTAACACTTTTCATCTTCCCAGACCTAGGACGAGCTTGCTACTAAAGGCGCCAATAACACATATGATAAGAAATGAAAATGGGCTGGAATTTGATCCTGTTTCCTTTTAAACATTTCTGCTATTGCATAATTCTTATGTTTAATTTATTTTCTTTTTTCCGTTGTACTATTTGGTGTATAGTGTGTATATTTGTATCGCAAACTTGATATTTGATACTGTTTTGTATTAATTTTGCTCTGCAAATAGCTCTTGGGCTTTTGGGCAATAAATAAATTATTATTATTATTATTATTATTTACTACATTCCAAGTCGCTTTAGTCGTATTTGAGGAATTAATTATATATTAGGACTAATAATCATCTTGAAATCATTTTTAAAGTTTTTATACATGGCCGCTGTAATTCAACAATTTTTGTACCCTTCGTAAAGTTGACGCTTATATCTACTATATACAGCGAACAAAACACGCGTTTGTCAAAAGAAGGCGATAGATCTATACGCGTATTTGTCGAACCTTAGTTATAACATTGAACAGAACCTTTTCCATCAAAATTTCCCCAGAAAATCTCCCGTATTAATAATTCAACATCCCTGTAGTCCCAGCATTAAATATTTACGAGAACCGTTTATAAAAGAACTCCGTAAAAAATAACTAATATCGCCGCTGGAAAACAAAAAGCAGCGATCGTTTGTCCCCCGACAACCACCCTCAAACCACTAACATCGCCCTTTTTTACACCTCACCTCGATCCGTCGAACGCGTTTTTCCCGATTTTGCAAACCATCGGTCGACATTTTTATGGGGCGCCGCCGCGGGAAGCGGAAACTCGGAAATTAATTCGAAATTTTTTCCCCGACTCGCCGGCTTAGCGCCGACTTCGTCACGAAACAATCGTCAGATATTATCACTTCGGCGGGGGCACTTCGTTCGACGTTTCCAGGACGAAAGAACGGCGCTCGGATTCCCTTTTTCTCTTTCTCGTCGTTCATCAGTTTTCTCGCCGTTCGATGGCGTTCTTTATTGTCGAGGTGATCGACGCGTGCACTTCGACTAATTCGAATTTCTCGACGTCGAATCGAATGGAAATATCGGGCGTCGCGTCGGCTAATGCGACTTATTTTCAACCGGGCTGATGATGTACTGTGCCTAGCGCGGATTAGCGTCGGTTCGAACGTAGTAAAATGGAAAATCGGATATGAAAAGATCGGACGGGTTTGAGATAAAATGAGGGAAGATTTTAATTCGTGAAGTTTTCTGACGTTAAAAATTCTAAAATTTGGGGGAGGAGGTGTAAAATGATTTTTTTTTAAATTGGAAAATGGTTACTCTTCGATGTAGAAAGGAACGATAATTACGAACACAAATAAAAAGGAGAGAGGAGGAGGGTAGGCGGGGCGAGGGGAGAGGGGGGGAGGAGAGGAAAATAAATAAAAAGCAACGAGCTGGGGAAGTAACAAGGTGGAAGCGGCTGTAAGTGAAAAGAAGAAAGAGTGGAAAAGAAAATCATACGAGTGCATACACAACTGACTAAAGAAGAATAGATAAGATGGCGAAATAGAGCGAAAGAGTAGTAAAGGAAGTAAACAAGAAAAGCTGGATAGAAAAACAACAGAAGAGTATTTCAGAAAGAATTCAAGAACTTAAAGGGGATAAACGGAAGAAAATCAGAACGATCGAAGATGAAAATAGTTAAATTGAACATGACTTTTTAAATATTTTACTTAAACAGATTCAAACGAGAAATAAATAATGAAGATAAACGAGTGGAACGAGAAATAACCGATGAACCTGACAAAGAGGCGAAAACGAGAAGTCTGAAGGATTCAAGATGACAATCGGACGGGAAGGAAAGAGGGCTAAAGAAGAAGAATACACAAGACGACCGAAGGAAAGAAGGAAAGCTGGATAGAAAAACAATACACAAGTAATTCTGAATAGAATGGAAGAACTAAACGGGGATAAACGGAAGAAAGTCAGAACTAACGAGGATGGAAATAGTAAACTGAACTCGAATTGATCAAGCGAATGGGAAAGTAAAGAAGACTCAGAGAAGTGAAGGATAGAAATAGTTAAATTAACGTAAATCAGACAAATACGCTGAGAGCAAGCGAAATATTTTACACCAACAAGGAGCTAATAGTGAAGATTTGGAAGGTGGAATAAGAAATAAACAATGAATACCAAACAGGAGAGGAGGAGCAGTCTGAAGGATTCGCCATAGAAGAAACGCAGGAACCAATAAGAAAGATAAACACGGAAAACACGGGCGGAGATGACGGTGTGGAATCTGAAGAGGACGGGAAAGGAAAGACGACCAAAGAAGATTGCATAAGACGACGAAATAAAGGAAAAGTATTAATAAAGGAAACAAAGCAGAAAGTTAGATAGAATTTGGTGACGAAATAAATGAGGTACACAAGCACGCCAGAAGAGGATTTTGGAATCGAATTCAAGAACCGAAAGGAAGATGAATGGAAGAAAATCGGAGCAGTGAAAGATCGAAATAATCAAATTAAAGAAGATCAGGACGTCATCTGAAAGTATGCGAAATATTTTGCACAAACAAGGAGTAAACAGTGAATATGGAGAAGTGAAATGAGAGATAAACGATGAATGATAAAGAGAAAGCTAGATAGAATTCGGTAGCAAAATAAATGACACAAGCACGGCAGAAGATGGTGGAATCGAATTCAAGGACCAAACGGAAGATAAATGGAAGAATATTGGAGAAGGGGAGGACGGAAATAGTCTTATTAAAGCAAATCAGGAAGACACATTGAAAGTACGCGACATATTTTACATAAACAAGGAGGAAACAGTGAAGAGTGAGGAGAAATAAACATTGGCAAAGGGCAGCCGGCAGTCTGCAGGATTCGAGATAGAAGAAATAGAGAAAGCAATAGGAAAGATAAGAGCGGAAAACGGGGGCGGAAATGACGATATGGAATTTGAATTGAACAAGCGACGGAATAGAGGAGAAGAGGTAATTAAAGAAATAAAGGAAAATGTTGGATAGAATTTGATAGTGAAACAAATGAAGTGCACAAACACCACAGAAGAGCATTTGGGAATCGAGTTAATGAAAGATAAATGGAAGAAAATCAGAAAAGTGGAGTATAGAAATAGTCAAATTAAAGCAAATCAAGAAGACACGCTGAAAGTACAAGGAGTAAAGAGTGAAGGATCGAGCAGTAGAATGAGAAATGAGCAATAAACGACAAAGAGGAGAGGAGTATAGAAGAAATGGAGTAAGCAATAGAAAAGACAAAAACGGGAAACGCGGGCGGAGATGACGGTATGAAACCCGAACTGATCATGCGAACGGAAAACAAAGGAATAAAGTGGAGGAAAAACTAATAAGACCAGTAAACGAGATGGGAACAAAGAGGAAAAGAAGAAGGAAACGCAGAAATACCGATATACAACATCATCCAATAGAGGAATTACGAGTATCCAGAGGGAAAGCGATGATCCCCTTCATCATCTTCGTTGTCGATCTTCCTACAGGGAAAATGATGGGGGAGATAAAAATTTTGGCGAAAGAGCGAAAAGGATGAAAAAATTTGACAATTTTGGGCGAGTGTGAGTGAGGGAAGTGTGTGGATATCCAGAAGGAACCAGCTTGCGCCAGGACATCCTCGAGTTCTTAAAAATATTTTTGAATGGTTAGTTTATTTAATGGCGAAGTTGCTTCAGGTTGCCCAAGAGATATTTCAGGATGTAGAGCTCGAAATTCCCTCAGCCCATCGCGTCCTGCAATTTTCTTGGAAATATTGACCTATAAAGGAATTGAATGATATCGGGTACAGCATCTCACCGTAAACTGTTACGTCAACTAACGTAAGTCCAAATAAGAAGAAACCAGATAGTCCTGGCATGCAGATCGTTCAAATGATAAAGTAAAATTTTTCTAAGCATTGATCAAATCTAGTCCAAAATCGATCTAGTCCGAGTTCTTCAACGTCCGAGGTGCCGTATACACACGTATTTGCTGCCTTTAACCCCGACTATTTTAAGATAATAATCAGCGGAGAAATAAGTGGAAAATACAAAGATTACCTTTGGTCTTTTGGGTTGTGAGTTAATTCCATTACTTACAGAAGAATGGATTAAAAATCCCAACAGGTATTAATTGTCCTAGAGGATTAACCCTCCGTGGTCACGTGGAGTGATCAGACCCCACTTCTCACTTTGGGCGCAAATTTTAATCATTTTGAAATTTTAATTAGAAATATTAAAAATTGACGTGATTACGATTTTTTGAATAAAGATTTTTAACTTGTGCGATATTTTTTTAATAATTTTGTTCATGATCTTACCATATGTTTTCTTACAAATAAACTATTCGTCCTTAATCTAAAATGTTTATAGTATGTTCCAGAATTTTTACATCAATATCGGAGGAATAGTCTTTTTGCAATTGTTTATTGAAATGGCTAGCTTTCAATGGACCCTCGTATGACCATCTAGATTCTATATTGAAGTGTGACCACGGAGGGTTAATCATCTTTTACAGAACAAATACATAAATACAACTGAACGAAGCTATCCTCAACAAACACAATTGCAACCCTTTGTTTACTGTTGGTTGTAGCAATACGGGTAATACTTGATACATTTTGTACCCTCCACGGTTCCTCTTTTCAACGTAAATAATCATAACATCCCTAATAGAATCTTTGGGAGAGCTGCGATGACCTAAAAGTTTCCAGTAGGGTTGACTTAGACGGCTCGGTTCACCCTTAAAATCCGAAGTAGCTTAGACTCCCTCGAGCATACAGAAAACGGAAAGGGAATGAGCAACTTTTATTTTCCTCCACCGCATCTCGAAGAAATAGATTATTTATCTCCCATCCCAATAGCGCCAGCGCCGATTTAAACCGCATTCGTTCTCGACACGTACGCCGAAAGAGCTTTCTTCCGTTCGACTTTAACGTAGTAAAAAAGTCGTAAAAAGACCGCAAATCCTTCACAGGGGCGGGAAACCCTCCGCGCGCGTTTTCTCCGATAAATCTCCTTAATGCGGTAATGATAGGCGCAATCGATGAACAACTTTTTTTCCATTTCCTCGCAACGAACGACCAGAGAATAAATTTCGGGAAACAAACAAAAACTCACCCGTGCCCCGACGACGAAGTTCTGGAAAAACAAGACCTCGAGGTCGCTTGTGTGCAAATATTCGCCGGGAGAGATGCGCCCCGCTCGATTTTATTGTTTCGGAACGGAACGGCTCGACCCACATCAATCACGCGAATTTTTTCATTCGAATCAAATCGGCCGGAAAAGTTTACGGTTTCGGATAAGAGAGGGAGAGCGGTCGTTACTGACAAGAGAATAAATTTTACGTCGGAGTCTGTTATCGGCTAAACGTCGTCGTCGGAGATAATTCGGATGATATAATAAGGGAACAAATTGAAAATTTTCGACAATCCTTTTGCTCGGTCGTAATCAAATTGATACTGGAGACGATTCGAGGAGCGCTTAGGATTTTACGCTGTTTCAGCGAATTATTATCTTGAAGAAAAAGTAATCGTGGTGAAAGCGCAATTTACGATTTTGTCAAATTAGGTCAACACAATGCAAAAAGCGGTAACATCGGCTGGTTCTAGTTTTTCTTCAAACTATAATTTTTGCACTTTTGCAATTAAAAAAGAGAAACAATTACGACCACCAAAATTATCTTTAGAAGCAGATATCAAGGATAGTATGAACCTGCTGTCACCATCACCATAATATTTGCCTCGATAATTTCCGAAGGACCTGTACACAAGTCCAAAATTATCGCAGACAGTAAAAATACAAAGATTGAGATGGTTGAAACATATTGCAAGGATGGCGCATACCAGACATGTTAGAAGGGTATTCACGACTGGAAATGGAGGGAAGAAGTGGAGAGGAAGACCTGCAACGAAATAGCTAACAGCTGTAAAGTAAGATTTGGCACAAGTAGGCGTGGAGGAGTGGTAAATCAGGGTAAGAAATAGAATGAAATGGAAAGAAGTCGTAAAAAGATTTGAAGCTAGAAGTTTCTAAGACCTGTAGTGTTGCTATACATAATTTCTGAAGGATTTTGCTTTGCTTTAACACGTTGACTGCCATGCGTGTTAACAACAAAATCCCCGTCAGGCCACCCGTCTACCACGCGTGTTTACAACAAAATCTCCGTCAGGCCACCCGTCTACCACGCGTGTTTACAACAAAATCCCCGTCAGGCCACCCGTCTGCCACGCGTGTTTATAACAAAATCCCTGTCAGGCCACGCGTGCCACTGGAAGATGCGTGTACTGCTACCGCATGTCTGTTTACATTTCTATCGGCACTCTCACCCTGATATCTGCTACGATCCTCACTTATCACGTTATTACTCTGCACGAGCAGTTGTAATATTTGCCGTGTCAAATATTTATCTAAAAATGTTCGGAAATCCTTTGGAAGGAGTCACGGAAGTAAGGGGAAACGGCCCGATGAGAACTCTTGCTGTCACCCGAATACGGGTGACGTGGCCTGAAGAGAACTTTTGCCGTCACCCGAATATGGGTGACACGGCAGTCAACATGTTAAAGGTTGTTCCTATCCTGTTTTTAACAATTTCTTTCAACCTTCTGTGTCCTGGAATTTGGAACTCTTCTAAGAAGAACCTAAAGAAGAAAGGGACAAAGAAGAACCAGAAGCAAGAAAAGACTAGGGGTATGCAGTAATCAATTGGGGGTAAAGGTCTAAGTTCTAAAGCTCCTTCCTTCTACATCATTTTCCTCATTCCTTAATATGCCGATATTATTTATTTCTATACCCTTCCCACGTAATTTCGTCACACCGAAAGATTGAAAAATTCTCCCATACTACCGAAAATCACTTTATTATCTGAATCCATTGCTACTGATAGATAGCCACGTTTTCCAAGGCAATAGAAACGTTTAGAAGTCTTTGAAGCACCCTTTCATCTGAAGATATATTTAGGATACGAGGCTTGGCGAGTTTCCCCAAGTTTCGTATGGATTTCCCATGTCTAGGATCCAATAT
Source organism: Chrysina gloriosa (assembly GCA_038088585.1). Taxonomy (NCBI): domain Eukaryota; kingdom Metazoa; phylum Arthropoda; class Insecta; order Coleoptera; family Scarabaeidae; genus Chrysina; species Chrysina gloriosa. The sequence goes on along the minus strand of CM076088.1, from coordinate 78,457,213 downwards.
CGCTAAAGTCCTGTCGATACACCTTCTCTTATCGCGTTCTTCGCAAATATCTACGAATATGACAAATTTCTCATAGAGTCTAGTGAGCAATAAAACAAATTTTTATGAAGGCAACATCCAGCGAGTATTTATAAGAAGCAACATGCTTCACAAAGTTGATATTTCTTTTCCGTTCTCATCTGATCCCGAAATCTTCTAGTCGACACGTTTTCTCTTTATGGTGGTTTTCTTAGTTCAGTGAGGACAATTTCAGGTTGATTTCCTCAAGAGTGGATTTCACGCTCAGGTTTTGAATGGTCGTTGATAGCGTACCAACCATTTGACATACATCAATTTAAGCTGGACAGTCTCTAATACTTCCACTGTGGGCTAGTCAGAAGTAGTAAGAAGGCAGGTAGAAATATAAATAGCGAAATATTAGAAGGAGCAATAGAAAAGAGCATACAACAACAGATTCCGACTTTTATTGGCTTCGTACACATTGAGTATCACCAAACAACTAAGGTCAATCGTCAACATCCGAAGGTCATGGACTAAGAATTTAACCCAGTTCGAAACTGCTACAATCAATTAAATGTGTTGCACAGGCTTCATAAAAGCCAACAAATGTGGAGACCCTTTATGTCAACAACGCGAGCGGATCTTCCAAGTATAGTTGAAGAGCGAAATTCAAAGAAGTAATGAAAATATCAAAAGTTTGAAACCGCATGGCCTGGTTTGTCCACCCGGTTTTTCCCTCCGGTCTTTGAAGACGTGCCGAAACAATTGGCTGTAAAAACTGTCATCAATCGCGTGATAGAGAGGGAGTCGTAGGAAGCTCTTTGATTTGATAGGCATGAAGTCCTAGCTGATGTGTTGCCTCGTGCATTAGAGTACGAAGATAATGGAATGTTATATGCGGGTGAATCCATCCAAATGCAAATGGAGGCGTCTAGTAAATCACAAGACGATATTGTGGATGCAGATAAATCATACAAGTGCCTATCCAATGCGTTTACATGAAATTTTGACTCTCTGCATGTGCAATATGCATCAACTTCAAATAGAGACCTATAAGGATGAAACTAATTAGTTTGCAGTTCCAGTTTGCGATTGATAAAGCTTAATTTTCCTCAGTGATTATTGTATTGTATTTGTAAGTAATAGTAATAGTAGTAATAGTTACTTGTTAACTGCCCATTAAGGCTGTTCGGAACTTTTTTTCAAGATCAGTTAAACTTAAACTCTTTTTTATTGGTTACAAAACTATTTTGAAAATTGTATCAATGTAAGTGAAGAACCACTAGGTTTACCGGCTCGAAATTTTACATACTGTGTATTCGTTACGATGGCTACGACTTATTATCCAGCTTTCTTTATAAATTCCTTTTGGTTCCTCTTTGGTTTATTATAATACACCTCGCAGTGGACCCTTCACGTCGAGCATACAAGTGCGGTGTATTGGTCGATTGTTAATTTGGTGTTGAACATATTGTATCATCATTTCATTTATTTATTGTGCTTAGATTCAATTTTATGATAGTCTAATCATTGTTGTTTCCTACATATAATTTTAGCGATCACATACAAGATTAGATACAAAAGTTCCTTAGGAATTTTCAAATCCTATTCGAGTTCGAAGTATTAATTTTTAAATCAAAGATTAAAACTTGTATTACATTTTTCGGCTTAAATTCTATTTCTTTTGTTTGTGTATATACAGGGTGTTAGCGGCTATATGTTAGTTGAACGTTTTGTGCTTCCCTTCATACCTCCCCTTCCTTCCGATCCATCATCTTCGTGGTTGTATCTGTAACTGTAGCGAACTCTCTTGGTCTTATCGTTGCTAGGTAAAAGTAGGTTTCCGGATGTTAAGAGATCAAGTGGCGCTCATTCATTTTATGACGATATTAGAGATACAACCACCCCATCTCCACTGTTAGCTGACTGGCCATCTCAAATCGGAACTACTCCTTGAAGAGGACCTCACAAATCTCCAATTCAATTTCAATTTTTGTTTCCAACATCATCTCGAATATCCGACTAGTACACATTTAAACCATGCCCAGTTTAATTTCGCGGTGCTCCGTTAGTCCTCAATAATGTACTATCCGATTTAATGAGCTCCGTCACTTTATCGCTCCTGCCCCCACCCATTTCGTTCCCGAACCAAATCTCAGATTATATTATTCCAATAACTTACAATAAAGGGGAGAGCCGGTGGCGGGTCGATGGCGAGTCGGGGGTGGGTCGATGGCGGGGCGACGGCGGACTCGCAATGGCCACCCGCCTCCCGATCATAATTCGATAATGCGCGTCGGTTTATTGGAAGAACATAAACGCCTAATACATATGTTCTCTCCGGAACCGCCCTGAATTATCCGAATAGTACCACTCGTAAATACATTACCCCCACGTAACGTGAGCGCGTACGCGTCGATCGGGGCTCTTTCGCGCGAATGACCAGGGGCGTAAGCGGCGACCGGACGAAGCCGGCCGTAAATTCGCTGATAGCCACCTCCGGCCGGCCGAAACGAGGGATGTTGAGGGAGGGGGTGTTATTTACGGAACGCGACCGATTTTGAAGAACGTGCGCACATACTACGTAATCGATGTTGTATTTCTCCGGGCAAGATGTAAAAATTTGTAGAAGCATTTTTGTTGATAAATAAAGCCACGGAGATTTTTATTGACCACGATAACAATGAAAATGTTGTGAGTGCTGTTGCTAACGACGTTCAGTGCTATAAAGATGATTTTTTGAAAACTAAAACGTAAAACTCTGACCACACTACATATTTTACTATTGTTAAGATTAACAACTTCTCCTTCATTATTAGAATTTTTGTATAATTTATTACTTAATTATACATTATTAGCATTTTACAACGAATCTTCTAAATTTCCATGGTGTCTTGTGGCGTTGTTTCGTTGTGCCTCATATTTTTCGGGAACGTAACTCCAACGCAATCGAGAGCCCATTGTATATTTGTTAATGAGTTCGTTTTGAGGAATTGTTCTGAAGAAGGGAATTTTGAGAAGCTATCGAGTAATGTATTTTGATTTAAAGCTATCATACTTTCAGGCATAGATGGGGAAAATAACTGATCAATATGGAAGTAGGTCCCATTTGTTGTATTTAATCTCACGTACAGAGAAAGTTTATTGAAACTGTTTTCGGATGCAGTTTTTAGCATTGTGTTTAGATCCAAATTCATTCCTCCACAATTATTTAGGAGCTAATGTGATGTCTTCACGTCACCGTTGACTTTATCGTTCAAGAGTAACTTTGAATTCTGCTAGTTTGTTCCAAAATGAGCAAATGGGTAAGTTAAATCTTCTAAGTCGTCAATTAACTTCATTATTTTCGGACACAACTCAGATATGAAGCTTATTTGATTCTTGAGTTTACGTTTGATAGATTCAATGGCGTAACTTTCCCTAAAAAGCAAATGCTGGAATTTCCATTTTTTCATTAATTGAAAAATTATGAATGTGATCCAAATAATCATTCAGATACAAAACCGCTGTAAGCCAAGAGTTCTATCTTGGGACAACAGGTGCTGACAGAAGTGGAACTATTCCTCTCAAGTAACTTAAGTATGAACTTCTCATTTCTCTTAAAAGAAGGAAGGCTGATTTGACTTTCGCTACAATCATATCAAGCTCCTGTTACCCCAAAAACTACTATCTCTCCGAGATAGCAATAACTGAGGGGAACAATTGGCTACAGTGCACAAGACGACAAGAACAAAACAAGAAGCGGTACATACACTTGTCGCAACAGGCTAGCCAATGCCGTGCTCAGCTCAGTGGGAGATCGTGTTGGTTCTTTTTCAAGCTCTAAATAACGGTCGTTGAATACAACAGGTGTTGTCAGGGAAAAAGATAGTATGGGCACCAACCATGACATTTGGGTCAAAGGTCATAAGAACTTACCAGATATATTTTCATGGTCAAATAATCGGTACCTTTCTATCGATCGAAGAACTGTCTGACGTCAGGAACCGCCAAGATCAGCTGGAAAATGCACGTTGATTCTATATGCTTAGATTCTGTTACGCAAACAATAAAATTCTACTTGAAAAACTACACCCGGTTATTCAAGAACTTGTGTATTTAGCCTTTAGTTAGAATTCATTAAAAACATTGAAAAACTACATAAAATTTGAGATAAATTTAGCTAAATAATGCGAACAGTGCGGTAACCGTAAGTCAACATAAAACGTTTTATCTAAACTTTCACAATATAAACTACAAAATGCGTGATGTTAATTGTTACTGTGAGTTATGCAAAATACGATACAGGTCTACTAGGAATTTCGATATATATATGAATATCAATGAATTTAATAAGAAGATACGGCCATCTAGATAATAATGATTTTACAAGCTAGTGAATATTAACGTTGAATTTACTTGAAATTATTGATACGATATACGAAATATTTGAAACAAAGAGAAAATGTTTAAGACATATAGAATGAATGCTTAGCTGTCATGGCTTCCGGGTGATGTCATCGCATAAGGTTCTACCCTTTGTCTGCCTCGGATGTTGGAAATGGTGTTTCGGATTTGTCCGACGGATTAGACGATCGGTTTTCCTTCGTTTAATACCTTGACGGGGAGGTATAAAGACAATGATGTTCTATTAGGCACGACGAGGTGTAGGCGGGTTCGATCTCGGGTTTCCTTTCCTCCGCGAACGGGAGATGTACTTGAACAATACACTAGAGGATTTGCTGGCGAATTCCCCCTACAGGGTAAATACTTTCTTGATACACACACTTAAATTTTCTCAGCCATAACCTCTTCCGATCTCGTCACCGGTCTTTTACCACTCGCTACCTAATGCCTAATTCCCTCTTTTCTTGTTACTACGCCGAAGTTAAGATTCGCTTCGCGTTCTCGTGATTGGACGAATTCGAAAAGCTGAAGGGCAACTAACACGCTGCGATATGATGGGCTCAACGGGAGTATCGTTAAGCGATATTAGGAAATAACTATTGTCCGAAAGGAGTAAAATTTGAGCCTATATTTCTAATAAGTTAAATGAAATACGGAACTGAACTAAGTGAAATTTGTGCATGTAACACTCCATAAATTCGTTGACAAAAACATCACCAACAATATTTACTTTGTGAGCCCAACACTGGTAGTGAAATACATGTTCCCCTATAAGAATTTTCAAAAGATTGCAACAAGCGCAAATATAACGAGCAGACGGAACCTCAGATAAGCAAGAACGGTGTGTTTTGCCGTGCCTTTAAAGACAATCGACTCCAAGCTGACTGAGGAATGTTTCTTATGAAGTGTTAACTTTCTTGACACTGCCAATGCATCAACATGCCCCCAAGCATTGAAAGGTTATGAAATCGATTGTACCCAAGTAACCAGGTCTTTTACTTGGGTATAATCGATTTCATAATCTTTCAATGCTTGGGGGCATGTTGATGCATTGGCAGTGTCAAGAAAGTTAACACTTCATAAGAAACATTCCCAGTCAGCTTGGAGTCGATTGTCTTTAAAGGCGCGGCAAAAACACACCGTCCTTGCTTATCTGACATTCCGTCTGCTACGATTACGATGAGCTTTTTTTAACCGTTCCTTTTTATAATCGTTTCGAGATTGCCTACACAGCGGTAAAAACTTCGTTCTTAAAGTGTCAGTATCTGGAAGACCACCTGAACCTGGCATATACTTTGCAAAAATTCACGCGTAGCTGGATTATCCAATTTATGAAGCGGGATGTTTGCGTTAAGAAACATATTTGCTGTATCTTCCACAAAAATATTGTTTTGCATTTTTGCTTGTTTTTGTTTCTTGAACCCACCGAAAATAGTGAACTGCCGGTTGGCTCCTTAGGTACCACCCGAAGAAGATTTCCGTTTGATGTGAGTTGCTCAGTGTATCTTTTTTGTCATCCTACAAACAAATGTTACAATTGCTACACGTCACAATTTTTGTATCTGATAGGTACAGGCCATCTTCTTCGAATTCTTGTAGTCTTTCTTCTAAAGCTTTCTTAGGGCGATCTATTTTAAATTGTAATGAACGAAGATGTGTCTGTTATAAAACACGTGCGTACACAAAGCTTTAGTAACGAAGATTGTTTCGTCTTGCTCACTGAACAGACAACTGATGTGCAGAGAGAGATAATCTCGAGAGCGGGTCATTTTCCCATTTCTCTTATCATTTAAACGTTACTTTGTGCTTTCTTTGGCACTCTTCTTTTGCGAAGTTTTCAACATAATTCTTTGTTTCAATTAACAGTATTTAAAAGCATCTAATTTGAGTAAGTTTTGCGGTAATTCTCTATTTCATTCCTATTACTGCAATTTCCCATTAATCTCATTCTTTGAGCACCGTTGTTCGCCCTCTTTCGCGCTTTTCCTTTTCGAGATTGTCAACAGAATACTTTCTTCGAATCAGTTGTTGCACAAACTAAGAAGAGCAAGTTGCAAGTTTTTGGTAATCCTTTTCTTTCACCCTTGTTGCTAGAATAATGATTTCTGTATGTTTAAACACATACATTCAACACTTTCATGTCAGAAGGATTTATAATTACTACTGGATATAAGAAATCAAGGACACCTGGGCATCAACAATCTAGACCTCTGTAACAACGTCACGCCAGTGAGGAATTGTTATCGATGGAAAATGGTAAACATCTAGTTATTTGGACATCGGAGAGATAATGTAGTAAACTATGGACGAGGAAGCGTCCTATTTTCGGAGAAAATCAAGGTATGTTTGGTTGACGACCGAAAAACAACACGAAAAATGATCGAAGTACGATTTTACTACGTTGAAGGTGGATTGAAATAGAAGTTTCAACTATATTTACACCCAAAGGGTTTTAAAAGAAGTAACCATTAAATAAACAGAGCTTCACCACACCGAGGAAAGAATTTAAGAGGGGATCCATATAAAGAATTATTTTCAATTTATGTCAAATATTTCTAAAATCTTGTAAATACAATTTGTTATAATTCCTGCTTTTTATGATATCGTTAATTAAGAGCTAAACCGGTGCAATCTTATTTATTGCATTATGCAAATTTTCAGTACTGTTGGCATCCATGACAATTTCTATGTTTAACTGGTAAGGAAGCAGAGACGAGTGAAGATTTCCTCGGGTTTATGTGCTGGGTGGATGATGTCAGCTTAATGATAAAGTTCGATACGGTAAGCCCTGGATATCAGAATGCAGTGACGAATATTAACTTCGAATGTTATAGTCTTTTATATTATAGGATTCGAATTAGATTTGAAAAAATACGGGGATGACAACGGAGATCAAATAGTAATTTAAAATGGGAATTTTAACTTGATTAAATCACAGATAGAGAGAGAGAGATAATACTTGACTTTGTAACGACCGACGATACAGGGAGGTGCATTGTGATATGCCTGATATTCGATACTTGTAAATACTCTGTATAGTGGTGAAAATAAGTATTGGAGATGTACCGAGAGAAGAGACAGAAGACTCGGCAAACTTTGTTTTGCCTACAATTTTTTTCGATTTTTCTTTTTCCTAAACTTTCGCGTAGCAATTGCGAACAAACCTGCAGAAAGAAGTATCCAATTTGGTCCAGTCGTTTTCAAGTTTTAAGCATCCGAACAAATCACGATTCAATTTTATATATACAGAAAATTGCAGTAAGGATATTTTGGACGATTTCCTATCCATCAGCCTTCCCTCTAACAAGAAGTTGTATTTGAAATTCCTCCATCTACATCCGACGTAATCACTAGAAATTGGATTTTTCTTAGTATATTACAACTGCTCAAATTCAATACATCATACGTATTCGGTTTCCCAGAATTATTGCTTCGGTTGACATTTTCCGACGACCGCACGAAGTGGGGAGGGGGAGACAAAAGCAAACGCAGCAATATCGAATGGCGCCTTACGATCCCGATGAAGGTTATTTTTTCCGCAGGATTCCGATTCGAAAAGTAATAAATTTAAACTTTATTTCCACTATTTTGCCGTCTCCCGTCCCTATCGTATCGCGCTTGCAAGGCGGGACCAGTTCGTTTCCAATAAAAATATTTTATTTAGCTTTCGGCCGATTCATCATCCGTATAGGATACACAATGTAACGGATCTAATTTAATATTAGGATCGCTTGCCGTCGTAAAATCGTATTACGCCTCGGCACATTGTTTCTATTAGAAAGCTACGTTGTATACGCCTCCGTCTCTCTAAGAAATGTAATATTTTACGTGGATGTGTACGATATAAGATTTTCCGAGCTATTGGTTTTCTTAACGTTATATTTTGCGCACATTTGCTGCGTTCTATTATTTCCAGAATTGGAGAAGACGAGATTTTTAGTAATTTTCTGTTTCCGATTCTTCCCTTTCTTTGAATATTAGTTTGTCTTCTTTGAACAAATCTTTGCTATTTCTCTATTTAACCCTTTGGTATCTTCCCGGTCCTCTCATTCTTTATCGTGCTCTTTTTGCGCTCCTCCTTTTCAAAATTTATCTTTTACTCCAATTAATTGTTCAACAAAATATCTTACTTCAGCAAGCTCTCGCTAATTATCTATTTTACTTGCATTGTTGCATTTTCCCATTCTTTAAAACATGTCGTCTGCTCTCTCTCTCCCTTGCCCTCTTCAAATGGGATACTTTTAAGTAAAATACTTTAGTCCAACTGAATGTTCAATAAAATCTTTGATATTTCCCTATTTCACGCCTGTTGTTACAAATTTCCATTTTTCTCATCATTTAAGCATTACTTTGTGCTTTCTTTCTCACCGTTGTGATAGATTAGCAAGGTCATTGCAAATTTTTTATTTCATTCCTTTTACGGTATTTTCCCATTCTTCTCATTCTTTGAAATTCGCTGCGTGCCGTTCTTCGTGCTTTTTCTTTTCGAAATCATCTTCAGAATACTTTGTTCTAATTAATTGTTCCTCAAAGTATCTTACATCAGCTAGCTTTTGCTAATTCTTTCATCCTTGTTGCTATATTTTCCCATTCTTCTAATTTTTTGAATATTAGTTTGTACTCTCTTTCGTTTTTGAACAAATATTTGCGTGCTCGCTTTAGCGCCGCTCCCTTTCAAAATTTTCAACAAAATACTTTATGTTCGTACATATGAGAGTTCAATTACGAGATTCGGCCATAATGTACTAATTGCGTACATTATGGCCGAATCTCGTAATTGAACTCTCATATGTACGAACATCTAACACCCGGGCTTATATAGAGCTTTTATAGAAACGAAAACTACTTCACACAGTCGCATTGATGAGCGGTATGACCGCGGAACGCGCGTCTGCGAATAGTGAAAGTAGTTTTTAATTAAGCACAAAATACTTTATTTTAATTAATTGTTCCTCAAAGTATCTTACCTGAGCTGGCTTTTACTTCTTCTTCACCTTTGTGACCTTTGTGACCCTACATTTTCCCATTTATCTAATTTTTTGGATATTGGTTTCTATTCTCTTTGGACTTTGAACAAATCTTTGCTATTTCCCTATTTCATTCCTGTTGCAACATCTACACGATCTTCTCATTCTTCGAGCAATACTCCGTGCTCTCGCGCCCCTCGTTTTCAAGAATTTTCAACAAAATACTTTGTTCCAATTAATTGCTCAACACAGTGTCTAACTTGAGGAAATTCTTGCTAATTATCTATTCCACTCCCATTGTTGCATTTTTCCATTCTTTAGAATTTTTCAAACAAAATACTTCAATCCAACTAAATGTTCAACAAAATCTTTGCTATTTCTCTGTTTCCCTTCCGTTGCTACATTTTCCCATTTTTTCTCATCATTTAAGCATAACTTTGTGCTTTCTTTCGCACTCCTCCAGTTATAAATTTTCACCAAAACATTTTCTTTCAAATAATAGTATCTAAAGGTGCCTGACATCGGCAAGTTTGTTGCTAACGCTCTATTTCATTCCTATTACGATATTTTCCCATTCTTCTCATTCTTTCAACTTCGTTTTGTGCCCCTTTTTCGTACTCTTTCTTGTCGAAATTATCATCAGAATACTTTATTCTAATCAATTGTTCCTCAAAGTACCTTACATGCGCTAGCTTTCGCTAATTCTCTCACTACGTTTTTCCATTCTTCTAATTTGTTGAATATTGGTTTGTACTCTCTTTCGTCTTTACTATTTCACTCATGTTGCAACGTTTTCCCGGTCTTCTCATTCTTCAAGCAATACTCTGTGCTCGCTCTCGCGCCCCTCGTTTTCAAGAATTTTCAACAAAATACTTTATTCCAATTAATTGTTCAACAAAGTGTTTTGCTCGAGGAAGTTCTTGCTAATTATCTATTTCACTTCCATTGTTGCTTTTTCCCCTTCTTTAGAAATGGTTGTATGCTTTGTCTTGGCCTCTTCATATTCGAAACTTTTCAAACAAAATACTTCAATCCAACTAAGTGTTCAACAAAATCTTTGCTATTTCTTTATTTCGCTCCTATTGCTACATTTTCCCATTTTTCTCATCATTTAAGCATTACTTTGTGCTTTCTTTCGTACTCCTCCTGTTATAAATTTTCACTAAATAATAGTATCTAAAAGTGCCTGACATCGGCAAGTTTGTTGCTATCGCTCTATTTCATTTCTATTTCGATATTTTCCCATTCTTCTCATTCTTTCAACTTCGTTTTGTGCCCTTTCTCGTATTCTTTCTTTTCTAAATTATCATCAGAATACCTTGTTCTAATTAATTGTTCCTTTAGTTCGTTGCTAATGCTCTATTTCATTCCTATTACTGCATTCTCTCTTTCTCCTCATTCTCTCAATATTGTTATGTGCTTTCCTTCGCGCTTCTTTTTCCAAATTTTCAATGCAATTAGTTATTCCAATTAATGGTATCAAAGAATTTCTTACTTGAGCAAGTTCGTTGCTAATTCACTATTCCTTTCTTATTATTGCATTCTCTCATTCCTTCAATTAGTTGCGTGCTCTGTTTCACGGTTCTTCTTTTCAAAATTGTCAACGGAATACTTTGGTCTAATTAATTATTCCTCAAAATATCCTATCTGACCTAGCTTTTTCTAATTCTCTCATCCCTATTGCTACATTTTTCCATTTTTCTCATTTTTCTCATTTTTTTAATATTGCTTCATGCTCTCTTTTGCCGTTTCTCTTTTCAAAATTGTCAACAGAATACTTTCTTCCAATTAATAGTATCAAAAAGTATCTTACTTGGGCAAGCTAGTTGCTAATGCTCTGTTTCATTCCTATTATTGCATCCTCTCTTTCTCCTCATTCTCTCAATATCGTTGTGTGCTCTGTTTCGCTTTTCTTCTTTTAGAAATTTTCAACTGAATACTTTGTTCGAATTAGTTGTTTAACAAACTATTTTACGTGAGAAATTTTTACTAATTCCCTCTTTCACTTTTGCTGCTACATCTTCCCATTCTCCTCATCTTTTGGACATTCCTTTGAGCTCTCTTTCATCATTTTTCTTTTCGAAATTGTCAACAGAATATTTTATTGAAACTAGTTGTTCGACAAAGTATCTAACACGAGCAAATTCTTGCTAATTCTTTCTTTCATCCTTGTCGTTACATTTTGCCATTCTCCTCATTCTTTAAACATTACCTTGCGCTTTTGTTCGGGTTCATCCTTTTCAAAAGTTTCAACAAAATATTTGGTTCCAATTAATTGTTCAACAAAATATTTTATTTGAATAAATATCTGCTAATTCTTCATTTCACTCCTATTGATACATTTTCCCACTCTTCTCATTCTGTAGACATTGTGTTGTGCCCTCCTTCGTCGTCGTTGTTTTCAAAATTATTAACAAAATGCTTCATTCCAATTAATTTTGCAACAAAATATCTTATTTGAACAAGTCTTTACTAATCCTATATTTCACTCCTGTTATCTACGTTTTCCCTTTCCTTTTGTTCTTTAAATTTTGTCTTTTGATCTCTCTCTCTCCCTCTCTCTTGCTTTTCTAACAGTGAGAAAATATATATTTTATTCACCTGAATTTTCAACAAAATTCCAGATTCAATTGACAACTGAACACTAAGTTCCCACTAAAATTATTTGAAAATTTCGCTATCGTTCTTTGTTCTTCTCATTCTTCATGTGTTATCCTTTCATCCTTCGTTAATAATTTATTTTACGCTTTCCACATTCTTTCCTATTCCCCTCAATCCTTCCAAATGTCTTTATGCTTTATTTCGACAAAATATTTTGCAGAGCAGGGTGTATCACCATCAATTAGACTATGATATCAGTTTCTTGTCAGGTATGGAATTAATTAAAATTATTTTTCGGGGTCATGGATATGATTTGTGATGTTTCGCTATTTATTGTATAGCATCATCAAATTGAAATTAAACAATTAAAGAATCGTCTATTAAAGAACTATTATTGTGATGATTCTTTGATTGTTTACTTTTCTATCTAATGGCGCTATGCAATAAATAGAAAAGGCCACTTTATGTACTATTGCGCTTGATAGTCACACTTTTATTGCCCGAGACATCGAAAAAATAATTTTATTTAGTTATTGTAGGTTTTGAAATGCTCTGCATTGTCTCTCGACCTTGGGTCTTCTTGAAAATCTTCTTGAAAAATATTACATGGGCCGGGCAGACACGAACTGATCTGTAACACGCTGAAGACATATACAGGGGTGGTCTTCATTTCGATAGGTTACATAAACAATAATTTCAATTACGAAAACGGGTAAAGGTGTGCAGTTCTTCCCGAGGAGATTCGACATAAATGCTAAGAAGGAATGCGATCCGAGCAGTACACCAAATACTTCGATGTTATGTGGACAAGACCTTACCCTCTTATAGTTGGTTTTGAAAGATGTTCTGGCTAGATATGAGCGAATAAATAGGATCATATGGGAGTTGTAGCTAACAGTCATAAGTTTATGGATCAACCCATCTTGTCAGATCGAGTTAAGGGCGTACGTAAGAATCGAAGGAAAGTTCTCGAATATTGTCTTGCCTTTGGTAGAATCTTACGTGTCGCGAAGGAGAGAAGAAGAAATACTCTTTTGTTTGATCTTCTCCGTCTGTTAAGTGTCAGTTGTTGCGATTTAAGTTGTTTATGAAGTTATAAATATTTGTACATTCTACGTAGGAACTGTTCAAGAAAAATATATCGGAGAAGTACAGTTACAAAAGCGATTTTCCGCCTCGATTTGAATTTCAAATTACACAAATTCGACCAGTTACGTTTAATTACTTATTGCCTATCTGGGTTTACCCTCGGGAAGGAAACTTTGCAATATTTGTCCGCTATATACGTCGTCCTGTTAATTTCGGATTGATCTAACACACATCAAACGTAGCTTACGTACACGTATTCTATCTGGGGGCAGGGGGTAGTTTTGTTTACGTTTCCGGCGCCGGTTCGTTGACGTTGTTTACAACATTAGACCTCGGTAATTAGTAATTTACCAAAATGGTGGTTTACACACCCAGCTTTCTTCGTTTCGTAGTTTCTAATTAATCGCGCTAGCGATGTTAATGCTCAAAGATAAGCTTGGGTGAATTTCCAAAACGATATGGGAGATGCGACAAACCGGAATAACTAACTGTGACAGTTTTTCGGACTCAAAACGAGCTCGGAGAAAATTTTGAATCTGGCATCGGTTATAACCCTCGTGATTTTGAAACTTGTATGTGTTAACTTAAACCGAAAGAATTGCTAGAATACACAAACAACGCCGCCGTTTTATTTTCCCTCCAAATCTTCTTATATCCGTGCACCTATTTTAGTTTTATAGGCTTCCCTAGTTCTGTCATTCCCCAAAACATTGTAGAAATTCCTTGGGATACTTTATTTGTTCTTGTTTTCTTTCCTGTTATCCATCTTTGTTTAATAAAATGGTTAGAGTCATAGATAATGGAGGAATTCAAACTTCCTCCACACGCAACATTACCGTTTCGTTAATCGAAAATTTTGGAACCCAAACAGATATTCTCTGCGCGCACACACACACACACACACATCGAACTTCGGCGTCTTCTGATCAAATTATGAATTAATAATTAGCGACGTTACCGTCGCTTCTCGTTTACGTCGCGTACGCCTCACACACAAAGCAAAAGCAACTAGTTAGTTAGAGGCTAATGAGTCATGTAATAAGGCTTTTAAGTTAACTAAGTTCGTCGCGACTTACTTAGGCACGTGTTAACATCGGCAATGGGGTCCTCCGCCCTTCGATAAATTCGTCGCCGCGTGTGAAAATGGCGGTAATGACGTACACGACGCTAAACGCGACGACATCCGTCCTCGAGGCGTCTGCGCGAATGTAGGGAGCGATAAACGGATTAGGGAACCGCAAATAATACAGGAAGCGTCGACCGTGTCGCGATCACTCCCTTTCGATCGAAATTAGCGCAGCAATTTGCATAGGTTATGTACTTACTCGAATATGTATGTATCCATGTGTGTGTGTGCGGGACAATAGTCTTCGTTATAGTCTGGATAATCCCCCTATTTCGATCGGTCGATACCGAATGAAATTAAATATAATATAATAAATAAATGGATAGTCCTCAAGTATTTACAATTTAATTACCGAAATGATACCATTCCCTGTACAATCTAGTTAAAGATCAGATCGTATCTCCATGGCTCAAGGGAGATTTCTCGAAAACGCATCCACGACAGATTTTGGAGGCGATGGTATAAGGGTAGGGAGATAATGGAAGATAGCTTTAAAAGACATTGCAACTGATGATGGATGTATCTCCTCTAACAAGATATTTCGTTCAGAATGGGGCACAAAGGCCAAACTCAAAAAAACAAAAATTCCGACAAAGCAAATCCCAAGAGTTTCCAATCCGTTCACGCAAATGGGACAAATCTCCATATTTTGTCGTACTTAACTTTTGTTGGGTTTTAATTGTCGCTTCGTACCACTAATCACTGTTTTTGTTATTGGCATCGTCATAAATCTTTTGGTGGGAGTTCTTCAAGCTCCGCTTAGATTTGTTTGATTGACATACATTCTAAAATTCCCATAACTTATCCCAAATGTAAAAAGCTATTAATCGCAATGGCACTCATTGACGATAGTGTATACGAGGAACTGGAGGATGTCTTCGAGAACTTGGAAGTTCCGCGCAAAGATCGCCAAGAAGAGGCGAAGAGCGGTGACAAGTCGCACGCAAAACGACGTATAAAAGAAAAGTCAACTTATACTTAACATTTTTGTTACGATTTAGTCTTTTTATTTGGAAAGCCCCACGAGTAATAATAGCAGTAATAATAATACAGATAAATAATAAGTGGAAAATGTCATCTTCATACAAGACAAAAACCTCTCGAAATTGTGAATGTTTCCCAACACGTCGTACACTGCAATCGATTAACTCTTATCCTTATAGCATCGATTCTTTGGAAAACTTCAAATACATATTTCGACAAATAAGTGATCATCGTCAGCGGAGAATAACGCAAAAAAGAGGAAAATCGGTTAAAGAAATTCTAAACCAGCACGCTTCGCCTTCTCACAATCGGTATCGTCATTTTCCACGACGATAGTGCCTTTTCTTATCTTCAGAATTTAACATTTGCTCCACATCCTCAATTCTACTTTTCACCTTTTCACGATAGCGAAATTAATAACAAAAATTAGTGATAATGTAGTGTTCAGTTGTTCAGTTCGAATCTGGCATTTTGCAGAAAATTCAAGTGAAAAAACTATTTTACGATATTTTGTGGCTTCGAGAAAAGCAAGAGAGTGACGAAAACCACAAAACAACGTTCAAAGAATAAGAGGAAAGGGAAAACGTATGGAGCAAGAGTGAAATAAAGAATTAGTAAAGATTTGTTCAAATAAGATATTTTGTTAAACAATTATTTGTAACAAAGCGTTTTGTTAATAATTTGGAAACAGCGACGGCGAAGGAGGTCACAACACAATATTTAAGGAATGAGAAGAATGGGAAGATGCAGCAATGAGCCTGAAATAGAGAAATAGCAAAGATTTGTTCAAATAAGACATTTTGTTAAATATTCACTTAGACTAAAGTATTTTGTTGAAAATCTCGGAATTTTAATAAAATAGAGAAACAGCAAAGACTTGTTCAAATATGATATTTTGTTGAATATTTAGTTGGCATTTTGTTAAAAATTTCAAAAAGGAAGAATGCGAAATACGCACAAAATATCATCCAAAGAATGAGAAGAATGAGGAAACGTAGCAACGGGAGTGAAATAGAGAATTAGTAAGAAGTTACTCAAATAAGGTTGAATAATTAGAAATAACAAAATATTCTAGGGGCGCGAAGGAGAGCATAAAGTAGTATTGAAAGCATAAGAAGAGTGGCAATAGGAGTAAAACAAAGGCACAACAAAGACTTGTTCAAATAAGATATTTTATGGAATCATTAATCGGAACAATGTATTTCGTTGATACTTTCGAATGCGAAGAGGACGAGGGAACACACAATAATATTCAAGGAGTGAATGACGGCAATGGAAGCGAAACAGAAAATTAACAAAATCCTGCTCGAGTAAGGTATTTTGTTGAACAAATAATTCAAACAATGTATTTTGTTGAAAATGTCGAACAGGAAAAGCGCACACAGTAAGTTTAAAGAACGAGAAGATTGGGAAAATGTACCAACAAGGGTGAAATATTGAAATAGCAAAGATTAGTTTACATAATACATTTGGTTGAGTATTTAGTTGGAATAAAGTATTTTGTTGAAAATGTCGGAAGGCACGGATACGAATTAAGCACAAAATATCGTTCAAAGAATGACAGGAATAAGTAAACGTAGCAACGAGAGTGAAATAGAGAAACGGTAAAGAGTTTTTCAAATAAAGTTGAACGATTAGTGGCAACAAAGTATTTTGCTGAAAACTTCGAAAAGGAGGGTTCCGAATGAGGGCATAAAGTAATGTTAAAAGCATGGAAGACCGGGAAAATGTAACAATAGAAGTGAAATAGGGAAATGGCAAAGATTTATTTAAATAAAATATTTTTTAACCACTAATTGGAGCAAAGTATTTTGTCGATAATATCGAAAACGAAGAAGACTAGAGAGAACACACATGTTCAAAGCGTGACAAGAATGAGACAATGCAGCAATGGGAGTGAAACCGAAAATGAACAATAACTTGCTCGAGTAAGGTACTTGTTGAACAGTTAATTAGAACAAAGTATTTTGTTGAATATTAGATCAGGAAAAGCGCAAAAGGCATCACAAAGTAATGTTTAAATGACAAGAAAAAATGGGAAAATGTAGCAGCAAGGGTGAAATAGCAAAGATTTGTTCAAATAAAATATTTTGTTGAATATTTAGAACAAAGTATTTTGTTGAAAATTTCGAAAAGAAAGAACGCGAAGTACCCGCAAAATAGTATTCAAAAAATGATACCAATGAGAAAACGTGGTTGTGGGAGTGAAATAGAAAATTAGTAAGGATTTGTTTAATTATGGTGGAATACCTAGTGGTAATAAAATATTTTGTTGAAAATTTCGAACAAGAGATGCGCAAAAGAGATCAAAAAGTAATGTTTGAAGAACGAGAAGACTGGTAAAATATGGCAAGAGAAGTGAAATAGAGAAACAGCCAAGATTTGTTTAAGTAAGATATTTTGTTGAATTAATTGGAGTTGATAATTTCGAATACGAAGGGGATGAGAGGACATACAAGAACGTTCAAAGCGTGAGAAGAATGGGAAATTGTAGCAATGGGAGTGAAATAGAGAATTAGCAAAAGTTTGCTCGAGTAAGGCACTTTGATGAACAAACAATTTGAGCAAAATATTTTGTTCAAAATTTCGAACAGGAGGAGGATGAAAGAGAGAATAATATTGAAAGAATGGAAAAATGTAGTAACAGACGGAAATAGATAAATATCAAAGATTTGTTAAAATAAAATACTTCGTTTAAGAATTAGTGGCAAGAAAGTAATTTGTTGAAAAATTTCGAAAGGGAAGGGCGCGAAGGAGAGTGCCAGGTACTGTTACATGATACCAGAATAAGATGAATAGGAAAAATAGCAAAAGTAGAGAACGGGTAAAGATTTGACTAAAACATGATCTTGATGATTTTGTGGAAATGGAAGGTAAGCGTTTGGTTGATCTTCAAAAAATGTATTGGGTGGGGAAATTTTGTTGGGACATAATGTTCTCTTGCTGATCTAGTCGAAACAAACATTTGGCTGTTTGAAAATTGTATTTTATTCAAAATCTTTATCTTAAATTATCAAATTTGTGCTCAAAGATGTGAAAATTTGTTCATCGTCATCATCATCATCAGTGAAAACTATTGCCTTGTGTTTCCATCTGGTGCATCACTTATACTAAATTTTTATCTATGGATATCACGGTTGATACACTCCCACCTTTCTATATAAAGCACATTTGAAGCTTGTTCATACCCGTTACTTGCTACCCTAAAAATTCGATTTTCTCCTCCTAGAGGAAGGAGATAAAAAGGGGATAAAGAACCGACACAAGAACCAGGCGGTCGCTTCAAATTTAATTTACTAGAACATCCAGAAGTTCGACGTGAGCATGAGGTCGCGTCAGGAATTAATTCGCAATACCGCGCGAAGGGAAACGTATCGCAAAAGAACAGGTCATAATAAGAATTTTCAGCCTACTCATTCAAATTTCGGACGATTTTGAGTGTTACTAATTAAATTCGGTCGGATTTGAATTGTTAAAGTTACGACTCTCCGCGCTCGATTCCGCTTATATCAATTTGTCCTCATTTGCATGATAACGTCGGAATTAATTGGATGGTAAAGACATTTGCATTCGCGACACACTTATTCGAATCGAATTGTCTTTAGCTTGCACGCCTGATCTACGAATGATATCCGAATTCGCGGTGATATCCTGCGCGAATATGAAATTCAATTGGGGGGATGTAAATGCACGTATCATTGGAGATAAATTTCGACATGTAATTAGGGAACGTTCCTGTATTGTAGGGGAGTATTGATGGTCTATAGCGTCCAAAACAATTCAAAGCTTTCAGAACTCAGTACATCAGGATTCCTTCTAGAAATCATTTCCTCCAATTTCGTCCAAAATCCAATGGAATTTCGGAGATTTAGTTTAGGTTGTGACGATTCTGCCATTAGTCTCGTCGTTCTAAAATTGGAAATAGGCTTCGTATGTTTCGTATGTTTTTGTAAATTCGAGTTCAAAACTCAGCTAGATTTTCGTTTCCGATTTCGTTCCAAAGCCGAAAAATTATCCGTCATTCTCAAAGCTTCGCTAGGGCTTCGGCCTAGGCGAAAGAAAGCGTAGCACTTGAAGTACGATACGATGAAGTACGACGTGCAATTAGCTTTATACTTCGGAACAAAATTACAGTAAATAATTTTTTTCTTAATTTCTTATACATACTGAAAAGTAAAAAGTTTCCCCCTTGAAAGTTTCCGCTAATAAATTTTTTGGTGTTCTAAGAATACCCTCATAAAGGTGACGTTATTTCTAGTATATTTGCTCGAATCAAGCGTGATAATATTGATGTAAAGCAAAATCGAGGAATTCCTCATACAGCATCCTTCCTTTCACTGATGTCGATGCCATCATGTTCATTGCAACTGGAATAATCGGTGATGGAAAAATGACCTGTGACGATGCTTCTATTATAGGTGCAAAAGCCATGAAGAAAATAACTGGACAAAACATCAAAGATTTCAAATCAATAACAAAAGATAAAGTCTCTTCGTTACTGAATGTTAACAACAGAACCAAAACTGAAGATGAATTGTTGCTGTTTCAACGTATTTGTGTTTTAAAAAATCAGAAGACATTTTAATCTTGAGTTACCTCCATATCCTATAACTCCGTTCGATCAAGGTTTAATGAGAAAGACAACGAAATCAAATTTTTATGATTTATTTACAGAGCTCGATATTAGCGTAAATGATAGTAATATATTTTCGTATGTTATCGAGGACGGAATGTTATCGCATTGTTGCAAATGGAAATTAGAAGAAAAGTTCGAGACGATATGCAATCATTATATACGATATCTAAGACATAACCATGGAAATAATGTTTCTGTCGTTTCTAACGCATATCGCAACACCAATTGCACTAAATCAGCTGAAAGATATCGTCGATCATTGAGAAATACTCCAACCGCCTTAATTTTTGATGAAAAGATGCTTTTAAAAATACGCCAAACAGCAAGAAAAAAACTAGCTGATAAGCTGTTGTTGTTGTTGTTGTTGCTTTAACACCTCCTAATAGAGAAATATATATCCCAAACCAGCAAAAGGCACCATATCGACAAAAATTCATTCTAATAAAGGCCTTGAACGAACATTATTACTGTGTAAGAAGCATATATTGTATTTACATGCATTTATTGGGTGTCATACAACTTCAGCGTTGTAAGAAATCGGTATAAATAAATTTTCAGTATTATTAAAAAATGGTAGAGATTTATAAGACACTGCTATTATTTTATCTCAGATGAAAATGCTAATATCACTGATATCATGTATTTTAGCATTATGCGGTGCTACCAGAAATGAAGGAAATATACATAATCATCGATACCAATCCTTTAACAAAGCTACCAGTAAAAATAGCCAACTTGGCTTCGTTGACATCCACATTCGATGCTAGCTTAGACCATATAAAAAGACTGCATTTATAAGTACAGTTGTGGATGGGAAATGATAAGTTGCCAGAAGAATGGGGATGGAAAACGAAAAATAATTCATTAATCAACCACTAGCTCCTGAAAATTTATTAAAAATGATATTTTGTTCGTGTAAAACTGGATGTAGAACTGTGGATGCAGAAAAATTGGTTTAGATTGCTTTATATCATGTTTATAATGTAAAGGAGTTAGCTGGCTAAATGCACCAATAATATTAATGAATGATGTCGTCGAACATCGAAGAAGATTAGTTTAAATCAGGCATGGACAATCTTTTTTGTAGAAGTTTTATGCTGTGAGTAATCTTGAAAAATATACGTTTTTGTAGTATCCTTATGATTCATTATGAATTAAGTTTAGACGGGCCGTGCTAATATGCAACGAAAGAATTCAGTAGCGGGCCGGACAAATCTTACTTGAGGGCCGCATGTGGCCCGCGGGCCGGAGGTTGCCCATACTTGGTTTAGATGTTCTTTTTCTTTAACCAAAATTTATAATTTTTCTATCTTCAACATTTCAAATAATAATTATTTGCCATAAGTTGCTAATAAATTGTTTTCTACAAACAATTGACCTATTTGTATTGTATATCGTTTCTTCTAATCATTTCCCTTTTTTTTGGAGCTTCTGTCAACCACAAATTAATTTTCGCTTAAACAACTAATGACTAATGTGGTGGTAGAATTAACTCAAAAGTTTGAGTAATTACGTAGAAATAGATCAACTTTGTCTTAACAAACGTAATTTGCGTTTCATCATGTCACTTACTAAGTAAATATTTTTTATTACTACTTTTCCGACACTTTTCCAGCATGGAAAAATAAAACCAATATATTCATCGGCAGAAATGTCTAATCCAATGGCCACCTACTGTACATCACAAGACCGCGGAAAGTTTAGGGAGTGGGGATGGAAGGCGGTGAAGATCATCCGCAAGATCTCGTAATTCGTTTGAATTTATCAGTTTCTGTTGTTTATTGTTTGTTCTAAAAACACAACCTACATACTGTACTGAGAATTTAGTTAATTTTTTAAACAAACTTGCACCGGCCTGGCTCTTAATTAATGATTTAAAAAGCATAAATCATAACAAATTATATTTATAAATTTTGAGAAATATTTAACGTAAAATCAAGATAATTACCTAGTGTTGTGTGTGTGTGCGAGTCTAATTTCCCTTTCGATGATGGTTCTTCCTATATCTCCTCTCTTAACTTCTATTCTTGATGCACCTTTGATTTCTATGGATTTTTCCCCTTGTTAGATTCTATCTTCTCCGGTATGATGAGGTTCTTTTATTCACTGGTACTTCTTCTTAAAACGCTTTTATTCCAAATATATTTATCGACTTATTTGTTGACCTATCTATTTTGTCGTTAGCCAAAGAAACTTTTTATTTTTATTTTTTGTAAACCAGGACTACACTGCCTTATTTCTCACCTTGATTCCAGTTCATCCAGGTATATCGTTGTTAGATAAAACTGTATTGAATGTCTATCTATCTTTGGTTATTTCCAGTAATTTTTTATGAATTCTTGTAATGTAAAAGTGTTGTATGTATGTGTCTCAGTGTTGACAATGGTTTTCTATCTATTAACCGATGCTTTTTATAATAATTAATAATTTTATTTCTAGTGACATTGGTTTCTCCCATTGAATGTCTCCGGCTGGAGTTAAAATAAGAAGCTAACACTCGTAAGGTAATAAAATGCTCAAACGGTGGTGGGCGTGGTGTCGAAAAGGTATAAATAGAACCCCAAAATAAACCGTATGACAATTGAGGACCATAAACCCAACATTAACTGTGAATTTTGATATATTGAATTACAATAAAAGATGAATTTTGTAATGGTAATTAACCATTCGAGTATTACTATACTACAATACGTACTTACGGCTGCCTAATTCTTCTTCTTCTTCTCGTCAATCCTTATACCTTTCAGCGTCGGATGCTTAATTAAGAACTATTTTATCCGAATTCGTCCCGAAACCCAAAAGAAAGCTTTGATTTCCTCCCACGACACTACAAAGATGGATAAGTTCGCGAGCTTTCCCGGATCGAACTCGAACCAAAAGCCGCCAACTTCATCCGGTAGAACGGCCCCGAATTCGTTTGAATGTCCCTCTAACGAATCGATCCGTACTTTTGCCTAACTACATAATTGTATCGGAACGTTTGAAGTCGAAACGAAATTAATTTAAAGTTTTACGGACGCCGCGACGCGGCGGGCGTTTGCAAAAAGTCCGATTCGGACGTCCGTTCGATGCGACGCGGCGCGATGCGGCAACGGGCTTATTTTCCGTTTTCAACCTCGGTATCGATACCGGTCTTTCGACCGGAAAGTTCTTAATGAACTTGAGAAAATTACTACCGGAATTTAGTTCTTCGATGAGATTCCGAGCGTGCTCGCCTTATACGTACTAATTGTAATTAGCCGCAAGACGAGATTAGTTGAGAGAAGCCCCGATTGCTTTAGAGCTTCAGACGAGTCTCCGGCTGCGTTATTGAAGTCCCCGGCTAGTTTGGTGGAGTCTTTGGCTATCTTAGGGGAATCTCCGGTTACTTTAGGGAAGTTTTCGATGCTGTCGCTGGTAAGCGGTACATCGATGGGAATCTGTTAACGTTGCAATCGCCTTTCATCTAAATATCTTCCAAATTCGTCGTATATTTCTTTCTTTAGAATGTAATTTGAAGTATATTATATCGTCTCAGGGATGACGGAAAATTACTTTTGGAAAAGTTAGATAACGGGCGACTGCGCATAACAAATTATATTTATAAATTTTGAGAAATATTTAACATAAAATCAAGATAATTACCTAGTGTTGTGTGTGTGTGAGTGTAATTTCTTTTATTCGATGATGGTTCTTCCTATCTTTCCTCTCTTAACTTCTCTTCTCGATGCAGCTCTATTTTCTATGGATTCCTCCTCTCTTAACTTCTTTTTCTGTGTGGCTCTATTGTTTATGGATTCTTCCCTTTTTTAATTCTTTCTTCTCCGGTGTAGTGAGGTTCTTTTATTCACTGGTACTTCTTCTTAAAACCCTTTTATTTTCTTCGTCGTTAACCAAACAAACTTTTTATTTTTTTGGAAACTCCACTTCATCCAGGCATATCATTTTTATAGAAACCTTTATTGAATCTCGATGTACCCTAGGTTATTCATATCCAGTAATTTAATTATGTTGAAACACCAATCGCGGATTTTCTCCCATTAAAATACCTTCGCTTCTATTAAATCCCGTATTGGATATTGATATTTCTGGTATATAACAATATACAGTGACTGACAAAGAAAGAGACCGTTTCGTTGTATGTCAGTTTAATGTTCAATGATCGGCAAAAAATAAAAAAATTGTTATGCCACTTGGCTCAAATACACCGATGACAGTTGTATTTTAATGTTAAAAAAGAAATACTTCTGGTAAATAAACGATTACGTCTTCTTATTGAAAGCACCCGGACAGAAGTACGGACAAGAAATCCTATAGATGTATATGTTTGTTTCTTTTTAGTGTCGCTTTTGTCGTTTAATCGAGTTTCAAATCAGTCACAACGGTGCTAAAGAAGTTTTCAGTTCAAAAAAGAAAGAACCATTGTTTTCTTCGCACAAGGAAAACTGGGAAAAGTTTTCAGTTAATACTTGAAATGTTCCCCCTTTTTGCCTTTATGACTGCTCGAGTCGTCGAGGTTTGTTCTCCACGAGGTTTTGGGAAAACACACATCTACTGCCTCCCATGCTTCCATCAGAGTCTTTGATCGATACATTTGTTTTATCAATCTTTTCGTCCATAATTGCCAGTAGATTTTGTATGGGATTGAGATCCGCTGATTGTGCGGGCCACTCGAAAACTTTTATTTTATTTGATTTCACAAACTGTTGAGTCCTTTTCGCCGTATGTTTTGGGTCATTGTCTTGCTGGAAAATAAAGTTGTTTTCCAACCAAATCCGAAGCAAGGATTCCTCCAAGTTTTCACTAGAAATATCGATGTACCCATCAGTAGTCAATATGTCGTTGATGATCACTAAACTGTCTAGTCCTGACCAAACAAAGCAGCTCCAAATCATCATACTACCACCATCGTGTTTCAGAGTCTGCTGTAAATGACGCTCTTGATATTCTTCCCCGAATTTTCTACACAATCGCAGCCCTATTTTTCAATTGAACAATTCAAATTTGCCCTCATCGAACTTTCTGCCAGAACTCAATTGGCACATGCACATATTTTCTTGCAAATTGCAAGCGCTTGTTCTTGTCGCGTTTATTAATAAATGGCCGTTTACGAGCAGAACGGCTCTGCATACCAACCTCACAGAGCCTCCGCACAATTGTTATGCGCGACACACTTAATCCAAGTTTTTCTTGGATCGCTCGTATTTTACGAATTTTTCTTAACCTCCCATACGATACGAGAATCATCGCGATTAGAAGTCGCCCGTTTCCTTCTTCTTCCCTCTCCGTCCGAAACAAACCCAGTCTCAGGAAACTTTTTCAACAGTTTTTGCATTTGAGTCTTACTCACTTCAAACTGTTTAGCTACTGTTTTCTGCGAAAAACCTTTTGAATGTCTTTGATAATCAATTTTCATATTTGAACAGAAATTTGTTTCCCAGCCATCTTAGCCGACGATTTTCTGCAACTGAACAATGAGCAGGCAAATGAAGTAAACTTACATAACAAGATTGCAAAGGATGATAGAGAGATTACAGCAAAATTTAGCTCACCCATCGTCTGAATGACAATGGTCTTTTTATTTTGTCGCATAGTTAAACGTCACATTTACGAAATAAATTACGGCAAACTAGACTCACATAAAATAATGTAAGAATTCATACTGAATGTTAAAATTAAGTTAGTACAGGGTATTTTAGGAAAAAGGCGAACAGGTTTTCAAATATTTCTTCTCAACATTTCAAATGTACACTAGAAAAGTGAGGTGGTCTCTCCTATTCTGTCAATCATTGTATGTAATCATTCCCAGTAAACTTCTTACCTAGCCTTTTGCTTCGAGGTTCTGCAAATCTTTAATCGCTTGACGTTTATTCTGAGGAGATTATATTCCAAACTGGTATAAAGTGGGTTAAGAAAAAGCTACGGTTTTATCAAGCTACGGGAAGTAATTTAGCTGCGATGGATCTTTTGCAAATTCCCTCGAAGAAATGGAATTGCGTCGATAATTTTCGGGATGGGGATCTCAACAGCAATATCTCGGCAGAACATCTGCTAATTTCAGCCAGCCTCTACCTAATCTAATCTAAGCGATGATCCCAGGGCAAGTTCACTAAGAAGAGCAGTTACCCATAAAACATCGAAGCTAGCTGATAACGGACACGTGACACAAATCAAGATTAACACACTCCTAATAGACCGTCCAAAGGTACCAACGAAATGATCCTGCAATG
Source organism: Chrysina gloriosa (assembly GCA_038088585.1). Classification (NCBI taxonomy): domain Eukaryota; kingdom Metazoa; phylum Arthropoda; class Insecta; order Coleoptera; family Scarabaeidae; genus Chrysina; species Chrysina gloriosa. The sequence goes on along the minus strand of CM076088.1, from coordinate 78,431,215 downwards.
ATGAATTACGCCGCGTTGGTTTCCCCTATTCCTTGTGTATTCCAGAAGTAAAACTTGGAAGATGTGGAGGTGCAAAAGTATCTGTTCCATCTGTTACCGGCGCAAATCCCGAATTAATTATGCACATAACGGCGAATAAGGGTGGATACGTAGGTGAATAGTCGGGCGTCCGCGTCACGACGGTAATACATCCTCGAGTTCTGACATTAAATTAATGTACCGTTTCTCGACTAGTAAGGGGACGAAGTTCCACTCGGGAGACAACATTTGCGCCCACATAACCAACAACTCGAGTTCGTCTAGGGCGCGGAGCGGTCATTTGTCATCATCTCCTCCTCCTGGCCTAATTCGTTCATCGTAGACACGGGCGCCTATCGTCTTCGGTAATTGTCCATTTAATAGTCGTTCGTCCGATTCATCAATTCGCATCCATCGGAGCATCAATCGATAATAAGTCGTGGTTCGCGATGTCTACCTATGTACGTTGATTGATGAAATCGGCGATAAGCAACGACAACTGACTGAGCATAAAAGCACATAAACTGGCGAGCAAAAGCTTTGAAATTCTGATGTCTTTCTGTTATCACCGGTTGTATGTTTATATTCGAAAATTATAGTTCGTTGTATTGTCTTTTGAAAGCTAAATTTAACAGCCAATATTGAATAGGCGAGCATTCTTTTGATTTTAACTATTTATTCTGAAGAAACAACAAATTTACGTTTACAAATGTAAGAAAAAAGACTCAATGTACGTTCATCCGCCATCATTTATCTGACCTTACTAATTACTGGTTTCTGACATGAAAATTCTCGACAGGGAATCCGTCGGTAAATACTTTTAAAAACGTTTTCCTTCCGATTTTCCGTCTTGCGCAATAATACGAATGCGAAATGAAGTGCCAATTTTGAAACGATAGGAGCGCTGTCGCTCGCTAAATCGGATTAAGTGATCTCCCTTTATTTCTCTCTCTCTCTCCCCCTCTGTCTCTCTCTTTCATTCGTATTATTTCAAAACGTAGAAGTTGATACGGTCGTCCGAACCCATTTTATAAAACCTGTTGCTTCTTATAAAGCAAGTTTTCGTCTTCTTCGTCCGATTTCTATTAATTTTAAACAGTCCGTTCGGAGTAACAACGGACGGGGTCAGTGGTAATTCCTACGAATCCGATTTCCACGTCGAATCGCGATGTTAGGATCTGGCGATCAACTTTTATAATTTAATTGGGGTGGAAAGATTTTGAGACGAGTCGGAAACGTCTTTTTCGTTTATTACTAATTCGCGATAAAATAACTACGGATAACGACAACGATGAAGCCGGAAACGTCTGTAGTAGATACTAAGTGGAGGAAAGACGAGAAAGTTTCCGGTACTGAAATCGCTGATAACCTGCTAGGAGAATAACTTTTCCTTTTGCCAGTACGTAGGTATTTGGAAATGTCAAGTAGATTAGATCCCGAGACATTTAGTCCCTCCCCCAAATTTCCAGAATTGAAGCGTAGTTCCTTCAGCTCTTTAGAGATCAAACAATGAGCGAGAAGCGGGTGCTTCAAACCGCAATGGTTGGTAGGGATGGATTAAGACGGGTTGAAAGGGAGACATAAAAAACCAACCTACAACGAGCTGATGTACATTAACATCCCAAGCATTTTGCAAATGTGGGTGTCGAAATTGCCAACTACATATCAGGACCAGCATTATGTGCCAATTCACTAACAACAAGAAATAAGATTCGTTGCCCTGCCTCCAATAACTGAAGAAGAAGTACTTAATATTACTCATAATCTGCAAAACAAGAACACAAAAGATATTGAGGGCATGTAAACTTCGCTTTTCAAACGAATCGTACACATTCTGAGCAGTACCATACCACACCTGATGAAGACAATGTTTATCAATGGAGTCTTTCCAAAGGAACTGAAATTGGCAAGAATGTAACACAAGCAAAGACACGATTTGGAAAATTTTACATGATGATTTGAAGAATGAAAAAGAATGTGCTCGTTTTGTTCCTCATGGATTTGAAGTTTTGAAACGATTATGGGCAAGGATCGTACGAGTACGACCTGAGTACGCGAAAGACAAGCAGATGTTCTTGTTGCACGATAAAGCACCGCCTCACAAAACTGTCGTAAAGAGTTTTTGGCTAATCTGTCACCATGTAACTATTTGTTCTTCCCTAAGCTGAAATTGGTCATGAAACGACCATTTTATGATCATGTTCCAGCGATTCATGCGACCGTGACACAGGTACCAAAGAACATTTTTCCGATAACTAAGAAATCAATGGAAGAATTAATCGACCGCTCCATACGTTGTATGGAGGGTTGAATGGAGAGCATTTTAAGCAAAAATAACTTTCAAAAGGAAAACTGATGTGTTGAAGATAGGAGGAAAATCTCGTTACTTAAACGACAACTGTGTATGTATGATGCGGAGTAGGGCGGAGTGAAAAAATGATTTTTCATTCCTGTTATGTAATAATTACAAAAAGTTGCCTTCAGGGTCACGTATTTATTCGATTTATCCATTACAATTTTTGTTTCAATCGCAAATTTTAGAAGAGAATTTGAAAGTTGCTTACTATAGAAAATAATTTATATTAGTTTCATTATTTACGTGTATAAGTGAATATGTTCTTAATTATAATAATAAAAATGATAATTGCGATCGAAATTAAATTAAAGGTGTTATTACTTTGTTTCCTTGCTTTCAACCTATCGCCGTTCCCCGTTCTTAGTTCGTTCCAGTCGTAAGTGAAGGAGTGGGAATAAGCAGCTACTTGAATTGTTTCTATCATTTCGATTAGTACCGATTTGCTTACAAATTTCTTCCTGTCCAATCTTTGGAGCAGGCAAAGACCTTGATGAACGTATCTTACCCACATTTTCGACATTATGAAGTACTATATCAACGTGCGTGACGAAATTAAGGTCTAGTGTTAATTCGAAGGAACCAAACTTTAACGAAATTTCTCAAATTATCATTACCAAAGTTCAAATATATACGGAGAAAGGCTTCCGTTCCAATTGTAACTTTTAACCGTGCTAATCAACTGCTAAAAGACTACCACAAGAAATATCATCGAAAAGATTTATTCGAACGCAAAGCGGTGCTGATTTTATTGCTTGACGTTGTGAAAAAAAAATGAAAAAATTCCACCCCATCGAAAAAGCTTTTAGATTAGACAACTATCAAAAAAAGTGTTATTGGTGGTATTGACCAGAAAACTACTATAAAATGACTGACAAGAGAACAACGAAAATTAACCAAAGCGGTTCAAAAACGAACGGAAAATTCTATGCAGAGACTACAACGATGTTTTCTAAGATTTCTCTAATTCTGAGGATAATGATTTCGAAAATAGTCTATCGACATACCTCAGAGTTGTTTCAAAGAAAAATACAGAGCATGCACTTCAAAAGAAACTGCCAGCTTTCCGGAGGAAGTCCCTTCAACTTCAATTAATAAACAAATGAGAGCAGTTTTACCAACTTTTGCGAGGGAATGCGATAGGGCGCCAGTACCACAAACGGTATAAGAAAAATAATTGATAGGTCCAAAATTCGAAGAAGGCGAGAAAAATTTAGACATTGACTAGAAAAAGAGAGGGAATCGGCAATTTTAAAACCAGTTTACTTGGATGGGGACAAGGATCGGACGATAAAGCTGGAAAGAATTAATGGCAGGGTTCATAAAAGAAGTATTGTCGAAGAACATGTAGTGTGAAGTAAAATGTGCAGAAACTATTTTACGTTTTTGGCACCTCAATTTGATTTATCGGGGTTTATGGCTTCAGAATGTGATTGCACCAATACTGGTGCAAAAGGTGGAAGTAATTCGTATAATCGAGTCGACGATCGGACGATCACTTTACTGGTGTGTGCGCCAGTTACACGGAAACGAGCTTCCTTTGAGGGACTTATTTCAGAATTTAGATGAACAAACTACAGGCCCAAAGAGATTTACTGGACCAATTAGCGGTTTGTTGCAGAAATGTGAAACTGTTCCCTAAACGGACCAAAAAGCAATTGAAACTGAATTAGATTTACATCCTTTGGATTTGAAAGTACTGACCAAAGATATCTATTAGAAATGTGTCATACAGTTGTCAACGGTCTTTTTCCAACTGATTGCGTCAATAGATCTCCTGTAAAGCTAAATCATGCTCTCTGGCTAACATTTGCAAATCGTATATTAAAATTACACGTGGGAACTGAAACTCCTTCACAGACTTTAGTAATCCTGAACGTAATATGTTGTGAAAGTTTTCGCATCAGGTTGGTTCACTATAAAGAAAAACAATTTATGCTCTTATGGTGTGAATTTTATTTATGAACTTTATTAATTCTAACCGACCTTGTGGATATAAATATTCCTTTAAAAATGCAATGTTACTATATAGGGATATGTATAATCTAAAGGTTTTTGTTATTGGGAAACAAAAAGTATTAAAGCATATTTTCATATATCTAAAAGGAAATGGACCTTCTTCCCCTACAATTTTACTTCCTAAAGGCACGGCAGACCCTCAAGGCATTTCCTGTTAAAATTGAAAAAGCCATTTTTAAAACAACAGAGCCCAATAAACTTTTTATCACCATTAGAACTGTGTAAAGAAAAAAATTTTTGGGCATTTTCACTCCACGCCAAAATGTAGTTTATGCGAGCGTCGCAGGTTTATTGCACAGCTTTCTCGGGGAACTACCCCAGATAGTAGGTCGCTTAGCCGAAATTCATTTCAAGATTCTTCTTCTTCTTATTAGTTTGAATTTTTATTGCTCTGGTTGAAAACAAATCTCTTGAGACTCAATCAGATAATCGCGATCACAGCAAAAACTTTGTTTGAATCTATCGGTTATTATACGTTACACAATTCTTAAAGAAACAAAATTCCAATGTTCCTTTCCGATACAACTTTTTTATGCTATCCTCGCGTTCTCGTTCAGTTCATGTTAATTAATAAACTATCTGCGGAAATTGAAGTTTGAAGCACTCCGCGTATTTTCCTTTTTTTTTTCGGTTTTGTTCAGAACTCGAAAATACAACCGTTGACAGTCGATTCTCCATTTTTCGGTCGTCCTCGTGCAAAACTACTACGCACGCGATAATTTCCCAACCGATAAACGGGAAATCTACCCGAATTCATACGTCACGACGTCAGAACGTTCAATTCAAAAAACGTACGATACCTGTCAATAACAAAGATTTAAAATTTCACATCGTCCCGTTCTCGTACCGATTCCGGTCGGAGCGGCGCGGCGTAAAAATCGATTCGTCATCTTTCTCGCCTATTCGAGATACAATTTTCCGGACGTTCCGGCATGCAGAAGTTAATAATTATTATGCTAGCGGACGAAAAGCGCTTTCATTTCCCGGTGACGCTCCCGGAGGATTGTCGCGTGTTTCCCCTTTCTTCTTTTTTCCCCGCGTTTCGCCCGACGTAAATTAAATTCGAATAAACAGCGGAGACGCGCCGAAAATAAATTCAGGTGTCAGCTTCGCGAAAAGTCCCGGCCGACATTCGAAAAGCGTCCCGACGAAATTTATTATACACTACAATTAGGTTACGTTTAAATTCGCTCCCCTTTTTTATATTTTAACGTTTCGCGCGATATCGGATTTCGGCCGAATATAATCGTCCGGAGAGATCCTCCGGGGAACGGCGGATGAATTTAATAATGTACGACAGACTGAAGTGCGTCGCGCCATGCTAATTTTTCTGAACGGTTGCGAGAAACATTTTACGCTTTTTGTTTTCCGAAAAAGGGAGATTAAATGTCGTGCGAATTGTGTTTGAAGTATTAAAAGAGGTACCGTTATTAATCTGTTTGTACAGCTCGGTAGAACGCACCGTTTCGATTTAATTTTCAACAAAATATCTTCCTCGAGTAATAACAAAATGTGTCATAGAAACTAGGATCACAACATATTTTTAGAGTAATAACAAACAATTTGTTCCAAACAAATTTCGAATAAGTTTTCGTATCGGAATAATACCAATATAACTTCTCGCAAATAAATTTTCAACAACATACTCGTTTACACAACAACAAAATACGTTGCCCAAAATTAAATTTCCAACCAAATATTCTGCTGGAATGACAACTGAACCTATCATTTTAATCGAATTTCAATGCAAAGCATATCCTGCTTTAAATAACACCAAAATATCTTGTTACTATTACACTTTTCAAGGAAATATGTTATTTAAATAACAACAAAATACCTACTTTCAATCCATTCAAAACTCCAACAGAATACATTGTTTTAACCAGATTTCCGAGATATCACAAGCTCTATGATTCCAATTAAATTTTCAACAAAACTCCTTCCACAAGTCGTAACAATGTCGTAGAAACTAGAGTCACAACAACATGTTTATTAGAGTAACAACAAAATATTTGTTGCGCAAACAAACATTCTTATTAGAATAATACCAACATAACTTCTAACGAATAAATTTTCAACTAAATTTCGTATTTACACAGTAACAGAATACGTTGCTTAAATTAAATTTACCCCAAAATATTCTGCTTCAGCGACAACTGAACTCGTCATCATTTCAATCAAATTTGAAAAAGTGCACATCTTGCTCTGAATAACAGCAAAATATCTTGTTGCCATTACACTTTTCAATAAATATACTATTTAAATAATTACGAAATATTTCCAATCCATTATTTGGAAAAAGTAGACTGTCTCCAAATTTCCAGTAAAACTAGAAAAGACTACATCTTGTTCAAATAACAACAAAATATTTTGTTCCGACCAAATTTCCAAGATGTCCCAAAAGTCCAATTAAATTTTCAACAAAATATATTCGTCGATTAGTAACAGAATGTGTCATAGAAAACTAGAGTCACAACAACATATTTCTTGAAGTTACAACAAAAAATTTGATGTTTCAACAAAATCCTTATTTACATAGCAAAAAAGTACGATGGCAAAATTAAATTTCCAACAAAATATTCCGCTTGATTGACAACTGATTCCTTTACTTCAATTAAATTTAAGGATGTACATTTCCTGCTTTGACTAACAGCAAAATATCTTGTTGCCACTACACTTTCAAGAAAATGTGCTGTGTGAAAAGACAACAAAATACCAGCGATCTATTCGGAATTGCCACAAAATACTTTATTCTAACCAAATTTCCAATAAAATTAGAAAGAAAAAACCAAGGACTTATTACGGAATTTTAAGACTACATCTTGTTCAAATAACAGCAAAATATTTTGTTCCGACCAAATTTCCAAGATGTCCCAGAAGTCCAATCAAATCTTCAACAAAATATCTTTGTCGATTATAACAGAATGTGTCATAGAAAACTAGAGTCACAACAACTTATTTCTTGAAGTTACAACAAAAATTTGATGTTTCAACAAAATCCTTATTTACATAGCAAAAAAGTACGATGGCAAAATTAAATTTCCAACAAAATATTCCGCTTGATTGACAACTGATTCCTTTACTTCAATTAAATTTAAGGATGTACATTTCCTGCTTTGACTAACAGCAAAATATCTTGTTGCCACTACACTTTCAAGAAAATGTGCTGTGTGAAAAGACAACAAAATACCAGCGATCTATTCGGAATTGCCACAAAATACTTTATTCTAACCAAATTTCCAATAAAATTAGAAAGAAAAAACCAAGGACTTATTACGGAATTTTAAGACTACATCTTGTTCAAATAACAACAAAATATTTTGTTCCGACCAAATTTCCAAGATGTCCCAGAAGTCCAATCAAATCTTCAACAAAATATCTTTGTCGATTATAACAGAATGTGTCATAGAAAACTAGAGTCACAACAACTTATTTCTTGAAGTTACAACAAAAATTTGATGTTTCAACAAAATCCTTATTTACATAGCAAAAAAGTACGATGGCAAAATTAAATTTCCAACAAAATATTCCGCTTGATTGACAACTGATTCCTTTACTTCAATTAAATTTAAGGATGTACATTTCCTGCTTTGACTAACAGCAAAATATCTTTTGCCACTACACTTTCAAGAAAATGTGCTGTGTGAAAAGACAACAAAATACCAGCGATCTATTTGGAATTGCTATAAAATACTTTATTTTAACCAAATTTCCAATAAAATTAGAAAGAAAAAACAAAGGACTTATTACGGAATTTTAAGACTAAATCTTGTCCAAATGAAAGCAAAATATGTTGTTCCCACCAAGTTTCCAAGATATCTCAAAACTTATGATTCCAATTACATTTTTAACAAAATATCTTCCTGTGATAGAATGTGTCATCGAAAACTAGAGTCACAACAACATATTTCTTGGAGCTACAACAAAAGATTTTATTTTTCAATAAAATTTCGAACAAATATTCTTATTTGAATAATACTAACTTAACTTATTTTCAACAACATTCTTTATTTACATAGCAACAACATAAGCTGCTTAAATTGAATTTGCCACCAAATATTCTGATTGAATGAAAACTGAACCTATCATTTCAATCAAAATTGAAAAAGTGCATATCTTGCTTTGAATAACAGTAAAATATCTTGTTGCCATTACACTTTCAAGGAAATATGCTAAAAAATTCTTCCGATCCATTTAAAACTGCAACAAAATACTTTGTTTCAACAACATTTTCAATAAAGCTACAGAAAACAAAATATTTATTTCGGAATTACTAGAATATAACTTGTCCAAATATTAACAAAATATATTGTTTTAACCAAATTTCCAAGATATCCCAGAAACTATAATTCCAATTAAATTTTCAATAAAATATCTTCGTCGAGTACTAACGGAATGTGCCATAAAAACCTAGAGTCACAACAACATGTTTTCTGAAATTACAACAAAAAATTGCAACAAATTACTTTGTTTTAACCAAATTTCCAATAAAACTAGAAAACGAAGGATTCATTTCGAAGTTTCAGGAATACAGCTTGTCCAAATATCAACCAAATTTGCAAGATATCCAAAAGTCTATAATTTCAATTAAATTTTCAACAAAATATCTTCGTCGAGTAGTAGCAGAATGTATCATAGAAAACTAGAGTCACAAGTAGATGTTTCTTGAAATTACAACAAGAAATTGCAAGAAAATACTTTGTTTTAACCAAATTTCCAATAAAACTAGAAAAAGTAAAGGAGTAATTTCGACATTTCAGGAATACGTGTTCAAATATCAACCAAATTTCCAAGATATTCCAAAATCTATAATTTCAATTAAATTTTCAACAAAATATCTTGTTCAAGTAGTAACAATGTCGTAGAAGCTAAAGATGCAACAACATATTTATTAGGATAATAACAAAATATTTGCTGCTCCAGCAAAATTTCGAACACAAATTCTTTTTTGAATAATACCAACTTAACTGCTAACAAAGAAGTTTTCTACAAAATCTCCTATTCACCTAGCAGCAAAACGAGATGCTCAAATTAAATTTCCAACAAAATATTCGGTTCGAATAATAACCGAATCTTTTATTTCAATCAAATTTACAAAAATCATGCTTTGAATAGCAGCAACATATCTTCTTGCCCTTATATTTTCAAACAAATATTGCATGTAAATATCAGCAAAATACCTCCATTCCAATCAAAATTGCAACAAAAAAATCTTGCTTTAAACAACAGTACAATATCTTGATGCCTTTATCCTTTCAAAGAAATAGCAACAAAATGTGTTTTAACCCAACCTCCAATAAAATATTCCGCTTAAATACAAGCAAAATCTTTTACCTCGGAATTCCAAGTATATAAACTTGTCCAAATAACAACAAAATATTTCATTCCAACCGAATTTTCAAGATATCTCAAAATCCATTATTTCGATTACATTTTCAAGAAAATATCTTGCTGGCATGACAGCAACATCGTTCCACCGAGATTTTTGATCAGATTGTTTATTTCAGTAGCAAGGAAATATCTTGTTACATTGGCATGTTCTGTTTCTGATTCAGATGCCCTTTTCTTTGAGTCCTTACGAGATTGTTTCCTTTACAATTTTGTGCAAATTAATGCGAGCCAAACGCGAATTTTTCTTCCAAACACTCCGTTTCCTTTTATTTTCTGATTTAGAAGGCCCTTTTCTTTGATTTCGTCCGAGAATTTTTTGTCCTTTCTCTATAATATTGTGGGAATTAGTACGACTTAAAGGAAACTTAAAACCCTTTGCATAGCCCGTACAGTCTGTGAGCGTGATATTTTCCTTGATTTCTGAATTCGAAGAACGTTCTCATCTTCTTATTCTTATATATCTCTCTGTTTATAATTCGCTTGCAGTATATTTTTTTCACTTTCTTGTTCCTCCTTTTCACTTTTACTTTCACGATAATCCGATCAAAGCGAGCCATTCTCTCCCTTTTCTTGTAGTTAGTTTCCTCCTCTCATGGTAGGCCAAAAAGAATTGTACCGAAATTAAGTTATCTCGTGACGAAATCCCCTAAATCAAATCCTTCTGTATAATGGACCGCCCTTGCGACAATTCATCCCCTGAATTGATGTACCCACTTGAACTAAAGTAATCTCTTCGAAGTCAATAAAATTGAAGTTAAACTTCACATTATTGTCTTGCTCGCAACTTTTTTAGGAGTCATACCTCTTAAGCTCCCATTTATTATATGGTTTTTTAGTTGCCTTGTTTGCCTCTTCTTGTATTTCCCCTCTCTTATGCCAACTTATCCTTCTTCCTTCCTCTGCCTCACTTCTCGTCGTTTCTACCTCATACTTTTGGGTCATTTGCTATCTATATGTTTCGCCTACGTTCCTTTACGAGTTTTATCTCATTTTTTGCGCCCATAGGTACATACATACTTATTTTCTACATTTCGCTCATTTAATTTTAATTTTTCAGTTCGTTAAATTGGATAAAACTTGTGGCATCAAAACCTATTAAATTTCATACAAAATATTTCGTTCCGAACAATTCGATCAGAGCAAATATTTACCTCAATTTTTACCGGTTAATAACTCATCCGCATCATTCGGCGCGTTTTCCAGAGACAATATCATTTATCCGTCGCGCGAGGAAAAATTTATTTCCCATTTTTACATTCCCGACGGCGGCGATCGCGGTGACAGCGGAGAAATATGAACGGCGTTTAAAGTCTTTTCTTGTGTTTTACGCGAATGAAAATTACCCGTCCGCCTTTATTATATATTTGATTGATCGCCTTTTAGAATATAAAATTTCTTTCCCGCGTGAATATACACAAATGTAACTAACGTAACGTAACGTATGTATTGTACGTATCCGATCCGATGCGCCACTTTATTGAACGTTTAGGACGACGAGATATCAGCACGGCTATATATTCCTGTTCGTTTTCGAGTTTACGCCGCCGTCCTATCGCACCCGCTCCTCCCAAAACCGGATATCCTCTAACGTTGACAGTTGTCGAGGCGTTGATTTATTAGCCGCGTTTAGAGGGATGCGCCTGAAATATGTGGATCGGTGGACAGAACCCTTTGGAAGCGTTTATGCTTATTTTCGGATCGATTGCTGGGTAGACGTGTGAATGGGATTAACAGAAATTGGAATGTATTGTGCCTCCAACAGAAATTCCTGGATGATTTGCGAAAAGCATGCTTCGGAGATGATATGCCATGAATGTTCATCTTTTTTGAAATTTCCGACGAAGTCTCACTCGTCACATGATGGTTGTAGTGTTAGTGTGACTTATCCGTACACATAGCTACTTAAAGCTCAAGGTTCTGCTACCAAATATCTTCACGATTTTTGCCATCACCAAGTACAAGATTGATTTAAAGCTCAGAGTTTCTGGATATCGCTGGACTTTAAGGTTGTTTGCATCAATAAAATTCAGAGGTTTGTTATCTATAAAGCTTGAAGATTTGTCATTACCAAAATCTAAGGGTGATTTTGACCCTAAAGCCCAAGCTTGTTGGTATCACTAAAATTCACGTTTTTCTCATAAATTCAATCGGGTTTCTACTATCGCCAAAGTTAAAGGTCGTCTCTACTACTAAAGCTGAAATTTCTGCGACCAAATAGCTTCAACGCTTTTACTTTATCATGACTGTACTATTACTAAAATTGCAGGTCGTTTCTATCACTAGAGCTCAAGGTTTTGGTATTGAATAACTTCAAAATTTTTCTTATCCGTAAAGCACAAGATTGATTTAAAGGTGAAAGTTTTTGGGTATCGCTAAATATTCAAATTGCTTGTATTAATCAAGTTCCAAGGCTTGTTATCTATAAAGCTTGAGAATTTGTTATCATTGAAATCTAAGCGTGATTTCGACAAATGAGCTCATATCTATTGGTATCACTAAAATTCATGTTTTTGTCATTAATTCAATCAGCTTTCTACTATCATTAAAGTTTCTACCATTACAGTTCAAGGTTCTGCTACCAAATAGCTTCAACTGGAGGCCAAGATTGATTTAAAGCTCAAAATTTCTGGATATCGCCATACCTACTTTAAGATTGCTTACATCAATAAAATTCCAAGCTTTGTTATCCAGAAAGCTCAAGAACTCCTTATTACCAAATTTAAAAGTGATTTCGATACTAAAGCTCAAATCTATTGGTATCAGTAAAATTTACGTCTTTATTATGAATTCAATTAATTTTCTATCACTAAAGTTGAAGGTTATTTCTATCACTAAAACTCAAGATTCCTGTTACCAAATAGCTTAAAATTTGTTCTTATCACTAAAGAATAAGATTGATTTAAAGCTCCAAGTTTTTGGGTATTGCGAAACGTTAAGATTGTTTCCATTGAAACAATTCACAGGTTTGTTATCTCTAAAGCTCGAGGATTTGTAATCACTAAAACTTTGAAATAATTATAGTCAAACCCTCAGGTTGCTTTCGTCACTAAATTTCAAGCTAATTGGCCCATTGTTATTGCTAAAATTCATGTCCTTATCTTAAATTCAATTATCTTTGTACAATTACTAAAGCTACAGGTTGCTTCTATCGCCAGAGCTCAAGGTTGTGCTACTAAAGTGCAAGATTGACTTCAAGCTCGAAGTTGTAGGGTATTACTAAATCTTGTGTAAATAATATTGGGAGGTTTTTTGTCTATAGAGTTCAAGGTTTTGTCGTCATTAAAGCTTAACATTATTTTCATACCGGACCGGCTCAAGCGTAAGCGTAAGCGTAACCGTAAGCGTAATGTTCGGAAGTATGACTTATTACACATCAAATTAAACCTCTTTTCATGTAAAATGGGGATAAAATAATTTCAGGTACGAGAGATGGTTCGTTGAGGAAATATTCAATGAGAAAGTGAAAAGTGGTTCTTGACGAACCGCTTTGGTACCCTCTAGCACCCAAACGAAGCAAATTTCACGAGTTTTAACGTTAAATTCGTATTCTACACGTTCGAAAACATCTGTACACAACCTTTCGTCTAATTTAGAACATATTAATTTTTTTCTGAAATTTCAAAGGGGTACCCCTTGGAATTTCGAAGAAAATCGAAATGTTCGGAAGTACGACTTATTACACATCAAATTAAAGCTCTTCTCATGTAAAATGGGGATAAAATAATTTCAGGCACCAGAGATGGTTCGTTGAGGAAATATTCAATGAGAAAGTGAAAAGTGGTTCTTGACGAATCGCTTTGGTACCCTCTAGCACCCAGACGAAGCAAATTTCACGAGTTTTGACGTCAAATTCGTATTCTACACGTTCGAAAACATCTGAACACAGAATTTCGTCTAATTTAGAACATATTAATCTTTTCTGAAATTTCAAAGGGGTACTCCTTGGAATTCCGAAGAAAATCGAAATGTTCGGAAGTACGACTTATTACACATCAAATTAAAGCTCTTTTCATGTAAAATGGGGATGAAATAATTTCGGGTGCGAGAGACGGTTCGTTGAGGGAATATTCAATGAGAAAGTGAAAAGTGGTTCTTGACGAATCGCTTTGGTACCCTCTAGCACCCAAACGAAGCAAATTTCACGAGTTTTGACGTCAAATTCGTATTCTACACGTTCGAAAACATCTGAACACAGAATTTCGTCTAATTTCGAACATATTAATCTTTTCTGAAATTTCAAAGGGGTACCCCTTGGAATTCCGAAGAAAATCGAAATGTTCGGAAGTACGACTTATTACACATCAAATTAAAGCTCTTCTAATGTAAAATGGAGATAAAATAATTTCAGGTACCAGAGATGGTTCGTTGAGGAAATATTCAATGAGAAAGTGAAAAGTCGTTCTTGACGAATCGCTTTGCTAGGCTCTAACACCCGAAACGAAGCAAATTTCACGAGTTTTGACGTCAAATTCGTATTCTACACCTTCGAAAATATTTGAACACAGACTTTCGTCTAATTTAGAACATATTAATTTTTTCTGAAGCTTCAAAGGGGTGCCCCACATTAACTTGTTGGACCGATAAGTCCTGGTTCTGTGTTAATTTTTCTTGAGTTTTATCATTTTGAAAACTCCAAACAGTACGTACATAATCGGATTAATACCGAGGAATCAAAGTTAAAGGTCACCCGCTAGTTTGCGTCGAGGTAAATCATATTTGCGACGAACAATACGGGAATTTAGCGCGGACGAGGTCAGTTCTGATCCGATTTCATAATAATTTATTCGGTCGAGGGGGGCGCGTAAAAGGCGTCGTAATTGAAACTGCGAACGGTTACGGGCGCGAATTGTTCGCAAAGCGACGCCGTCGTTTATCGCCGCGGACGTCCTAGTAAATCAGCGGACGCCCGAACGTTAACTGAAAGCGCATTCCGAGCGAATATAATGTCGCGCAACTATTTAAAGTGTTTCGGATACGTCATCCGCCGATTTAATTTATGTACGCAGCCCGCTTTGAATTAAGTCGTCCTTTCTCCCGGGCGCCGCCGCCGCCGGGGGCATATTGCCGCAGTAAATGCGGAAATGTGGAAACGATGGACACAGCCGGCCAGGGGTAAAACTAGTTGATTGTGGGAAAATTGCCGGATGACTGGGATGGACGTTAAAATGGATTTCAATTTAGAAAAAATTGTTTTTCAAAGGACAATAGGTGGAATGATTATGCTAGGTCTGGTTGTAAACCGGGATTTGGAGATAACACTTTTTTGTTCTTGTACTTGGGATCCCGAAAGGGGTGATCTAGAGCCGTTCAAATCTTTACAACGAAAGAAATAAAAATAATAATAATTACCTCTATTATCCAACAGACAAAACCTAATTAAATTTTACAATCACCTAGAAAATCTTAGAGCAGCGATTTCCAACTTGGGGTGCGCGATAGATTGTTTAGGGGTACAGAAAAATGTTAGTTATTATGGCAGAAAAAAATAAAATATTATGTATCACAAATTACATATGTAGTACTAAAAAAGTACCCGAGGAGTGTCCGATTATCTTATGAGCTTTCATCAGAGTCGTCAGAGTTGGACCATTTGTGTAATCAAGATTGGCCCACTGCAATTTTTGTCTTTAATCGAGATAATAGCAACGGTATTTCAGTTATTCATTTCACGTCTCGTGAGTCCAGCCTTCCTTCCCTTTTGACCTCAATTGAACCTGTGCAAGCTGCTCTGTCAACGGCAAAAAAATCGAATCGAGGACGGCGCCCTATGAACAGCACAGTTTTGACATCGCCAGAGAATCTCGATACATTGCAAAAAAGCGAGAAGGTTCAAAGACGCCAAAAGAACGCTTGGCAACAACCCCAAAGGAGTCAGGCATTAAAAAACCAGCGAAACGAAGATGAGGACTTCTGTATTATTTGTTTAGAAGCAATGCCACGACACGCGAACCGTAACAATACCGTCGCTAGCATTGAATGTAAAAGAGATGTGCACTTGAAGTGCGCGAAACCAACCTTTCAAACGATGTGCAACTCCGGTCTTCGCAGGCGTGTAATGAAAGTAGCCCCCAACGTAAATTGGAACCATTGCTGCATCCATTGACAAAATTTCAGCTTCTAAGAGACCTCCTGGTGAATAGAAACTTATTCTTGATGAACCTGTCCAAGTGATTAATTTTATAAAATCAAGGCCCTCAAGCTCATGAATTTTCAAAGCTTTAGGTGATGACATGACGAGTCTTCATTCCACATCGCTCCTTACCTCCTTTACAGAAGTGAGATGGTTATCTCCTGATAAAGTTCTTACCAGATTATTTGAGCTTAGGTTTGAGGTACAAGTTCTCTTTTGAAAGTAATCGTTTCAAGCTCTCATCCAAATTTCATGACGATAAATGAATTCAGGTTCTCGCATATTTATAAAAATAATATGTCACGGAGTACAATACTGAAACAAGGTTGGGAACCCCTCTCTTAAAGAAAAGATGATATGTTTTGAACATCGAAAATATCGCAAATACTAAAAAAGACATACTGGGTTGAATTGAAAACGAGCGGAAATACGATTTGAGTTGAAGGTGATATGGCTTCTACCGAAGAAGTAAGTTAGGAAGTGAAGTAAAATTGCTTGAAATGAACGTTTCGATCACTTTGCCATCACCCTCCAAACTGGTGAGATTTTAACGAGCTGTTTAGTCAAGCAATTCGGTTATAACATTTTAAAAATTTCTCTTCACTCTCTTCCTCTTCTACTCTCATACATTTTTCTCCATCAGCCTGTCTATTACCTTCGTTCTTTCCATCACATTCTGGTTACCATTACGCATTCCTTCAAGGTATACAAACCGTTATAATCTTGCTAAAAAAATCCCAATAAATTTTGTAGACTTTGTTGCTGGTCCATCGCGCATAATCTTCCTCAGGGTTTCTTTTTGGCCACCCAATAAATTTTAGACGATAACTGCAAAGTAATCCAAGGCATTCGTTTGGAAAAATGATGCAAATTTTACTTTATTTTTTAGCTAACTTGCTTGGAGGAACTCATACCACGGTCATCTCAAAGACCCTGTCGTGTTTTTTTTTTCAATTTAACCATATGCTCCCATCTTTGGGAATCTTCTAACAATTTTATCACACTTGCACTCTTCCGGAAATTGCTTGAAGTATGAGTGTGTGTGGATTACAAAGTAATAATTGCAATCTTCATTCTAACGAAATTATGACGGAACGGGAAAAATGGGAAAGCAAGAGACTGTCTGACACTAGCCTTACGTGGTGGTAGTGACATATTTCTTCACGATTAAGGAGGCGACTAACAGGAATATCTTCAATCAAGTTAAAGCAGTAAAAAGATGCATCAGCTGTCCAATGGAGCAAGCCAAACTATCAACGGGCTGGAGAAATGGGCAGAAGGGAGACTACCACAATACAACTGTTAGTTGCCGCTTCTCCATAGCAACTCCCGACTATCGTGTGTAGACTGCAAAGTAAAAGATTTGTAATCTTCATTCTAACGAAACTGTGATTGAAGGGAAAAAGTGGAAAAGCAGGAAGCTTTCTGACACTAGCCCTGGTAGTACTAACATATTCCTTTCCGGTTAAGAAAGCGAGTAACAAGAACATCTTCAACCTAGTTAAGGCGGGAAAGCGATGCATCAGTTGTCCAATGGAGCAAGCCAAACTATCAACGGGCTGGAGAAATGGGCAGAAGGGAGACTACCACAATACAACTGTTAGTTGCCGCTTCTCCATAGCAACTCCCGAGTATCGTGTGTAGACTGCATAGTAAAAGATTTGTAATCTTCATTCTAACGAAACTATGAAGGAGAACATGAAAAAGCAAGAAGCTTTCTGACACTAGTGTCACCTGGTAGTACTGACATATTTCTTTCCTATTAAGAAAGCGAGTAACAAGAACATTTTCAACTAAATTAAGGTAGGAAAGAGGTGCATCAGCTGCCCAATGGGGCGAGTAAAACGTCTTGTGGGCTGGAGGAATGGGTAGATGGGAGACTCCCACGATGTGGACAGCAAATTAAAAAATTGTAATCTTCACTCTAACGAAATTGGGGCGGATAGGAGGAAATAGGAAAGCAAGTTAATTACAGGTACTAACATCAGCTAGTCATATTTGGCAAATTTCCTTACACCTTCCACCTTTCCTTCCACTCTTACTCACCAAGGCTCCCTTCTCTAAAGGGCATGACATACAACCTAAGAAGCCGTCCATCTCCGACATGATAAAGCAAAATTGATCTGTCGTCTCCATTCTAAATAACCCTTCGATTATTCCCCAACGACAGATGCTCTTCACCTGCCGACCAGCGGCACGAACGGATTGATTCGTCGTCCATCGGTCGAAATTGCGCACGGAATATCAATCGTAATTAAATTCGTGGACCCTCACGTGCCCAATCCCCGATGCGCATCGGAAATGAGACCGCGGTCTCATAATATTGATATAGAGTGGACGCGCGGGGGTCGTATGCACGCATGTATATTTGAAACCGCAGATTAAATCCGCCCCGCCCGCCCGTTGGTATTTCACGTATTACTTTCGAACCGTTCGGTAACGTTTTTATTGAAAAAGAAAAAATTAATAAATATTTGCCCCTGCGGTCGAAGCAATTCCTTTTTGACGTTTCGGCTTAAAATAAATATAGCGGTGATGTTCGTTTAATTTGTGAATTTTCCTGCGTGGATATTTTTTTCAAATATTTTTAATATTGATGATGATGAAATGGAGTGAACGAAGCGGAAACGGTCGTACCTTTTACCACCTCATCAACTATAGTCTATCTCAAAAATAGAGAGACAGATATCTGAACAAGCAACAGTTAATTCTCATTGGTTATACCAATTAATACTATGTGATTTAAAATTGCTCGTTTTGATTGTTTCAACGGCACTGTTAGGGCCTATTGCTATACGTCGTGTTTGCATATGTTATTTTATCTTTTTCGAAGTACAAAGTACAAACTATAAGGAATGTCAGTTCTTTCCAGAACTCTGATTTATAAATCAATAGAGTACTCTGTTAGTACTTTAGAAATATAGTTTATGATACACCTAATTAAAAGGATACATTATGGATGCAAAATCAAGTGCAAGTTTATGATGCACATGTTTAGTCCCCTCCGAAAAAGCCTGTAAGATCGAGTCACTTGTGTAGTACTGAAAAGCAGACAATTATTCTTCAGCTTAAATTTTAACCGATACCCCCGATATCGAGAAAGCTGAGATGATTGAAAGCATGATTGAATGAAAGCAGACTGCTGAAATAAGAGATTAATGCATCGAATTTATGATAATATACTTTACAAATTATGTTAAAAGAAGAAGAGATAGGACACTGAAAGTGTAAAAAGTGGCCAGGGAAAAGAAGAGGAACTAGCGGAAGAGATGATTAAACAAAACAGAAATTCTAAGAGTGGCAGAAACAAAGAAGAAAGGTAAAACGGTCGTAAGAAGGTACACAGAGAATATTGAATGTTATGGATAGGAGTTGACTACAAAGACGGAGCGAGGGCAGGAATGGAACTAATAATTTTCCCGAACAAACTGGAAGATATAATACAGGAGGGATACGTGAATGAAAGAATATTAACAGTGAACATAAAATTAGTAGACGAAGGAGCTCGGACAAAAGTAATAGCATATGGGGAGAATACGAATGCAGGAAAGGAGGAGAAGAGTAAATTTACAAGACAAATAAACTATGAGGAGAAAAATTTAATCATAAGGGTGATAAAATAACCTAATTATAGCAAACATGAAATTCACGCATAAAAACATACACCGATATTTTAATTAAGTTTTTATTACCCCAGACAGTTCTTGAATTTGCACATTTGACCCTATCATAGATGATATATTCTAATTATTCCATTGTCATTTTCTTTTTGTTTTTTGATCGGTGCAATACCCTTTTTAGCAAAATTTAGTTTCGTTTAGTTAAGTAGTAGTTAAGGCACTTGCAAATCTGTATTAACTTATTTTGATCATTCAAGGTTAAGTGGAGGAATGTTTGGTAGTTTACTACTGGCTAAACTTAGACCTGTGGTTTTCAGCTTAATTTGTTTTGCCTTCTTACTTTTGTTGTACTACTTGTGTTGTCATCGTTTACAAGATTAGGAAAAAGAGGATCTTCTTCTTCTTCTTCTTCTTCTTCTTCTTCTTCTTCTTCTTATTATTATTATTATTATTATTGTATACAAAAATATCTGATTGTGGAAATCGAAACGAGAAATCAGTTATCGATTACTTTCGGCTAAGCACGAACAAATGGAAGATAATCAAAGACGTAAGAGTCAAGAGAGAAGCAGAAATCAATAGTGACCACTTCCTATCAGTAATTAGACTACAAAAATCAGGGACAAATAGACAGAAGAAGGAACTAAGTAATGGAAAAGGTTAAAAGAAGAGAGACACCAGGAAGATATGAAGCTATTTTAAATTCAACGATATAGATGAGATCATAAGTACCGAGAGAAAATGGGAGCACCTCAAGAATAGTGTACTTATTGCAGCCCAGGAGAGCTGCGGAAAGGCAAAAGCAGCAAATAGCAATACAAAAGCACGAAACGGTGGACAGAAGGAATAAATGAAATAATAAAAGATAAAAACGAAAAGTGGAGGAAAATACTTATATATGTACATATAGAGTTGAGGAAGTTTACAAAGAGAAATGGAAGGAAGTCAAGGAGGCGAAGAGGAAATCGTGGAAAATTTCGGGAATAAGATTACTAAAAATTATGGTGAAAATCAAAAACTGTTCAAATGATACGGTAGGACAACTTAGACGAAGGAAAGAATACAATATACCAGACATGAAAGGAAAACAGGGAAAAATATTAACAGAGGAAGACAGAATAATGGAACGATGGAAAGAATACTTGGAAGATCTAAGAAGCACGGACATACACACAAAAGACGAATATAAAAGAAGAAGGTGGAGAAGTGGAGAAGAATGAAGGAAGGGGTGGAAAATATAAGTGAGGAACTGATACTAGATCACATCGGTAAACTCCTCACCACACAATTCTTTTATAATAAAATCGGTGACACGTGTTTCGCTAGCTCGAGGCAAGCATCTTCAACAACCGTATAAACTGATTATAAAACAACTGTGTGGTGAGGAGTTTACCCATGTGATCTAGTGACATTCAGTTACACCACAGTCCTTGCAATCACCTTCATAAGTGGAGAAGAAATAAAAAAGGCCGTGAAGTGGACTAGACTAAGAAAAGTTCTCAGAAAAAGCAATATTACACCAGAGATGCTAAAACATATGGGGACAGAAGGAATTGATTAACTGCAAGAAATGATGAATGATTGAAGGGCTGGAAAGTAGCGAAGAGATTGGAAGAAGTATTGGAAAACAGAAACCACACTGCCAATTTATAAGAAGGAATATGGAAGAAGCTATGCAAATTACAAACAAATAAGACTCTTACTCTCTTACTTAAATCTACTTATAATGCATTCTGTCAAGTGTTTCCTAAAAATCTGCAACCGTTACAATATTTAATTTCTTGCTGAATGTAATTGTAAATTTTTAATCCTTTCGAATGCAATGTATTTTCCGTTCTGTTTATTGAGAGATTTTATATAAAAGAAAATGTTATTTCTGGTGTTATATGCATGAAGCGCTTAGAAAATACCTCACATTTTAAAGAACTATTGATAACATCAAGGAACCTGTCTCCAATCACCTCAAAGACACCCTTTTCATATAGGTCATTATACCTTGATTGGAGCGGGTATTTTTCAATGTTCTCACATATTTTTTCAGCTTATCTATTTCAATGACCTTGAAACCAGAAAAAGATTTATATAAAATTAATAAAATTTCCCTTACCACACCTTTCTGAAAAATGAATAAAATTACTCTTACCACACCTTTCTGAAAAATTCAGATACGTATTTCGGCAACTAAGTTGCCATCCTCAGTCAGTATCACTAGCGAATCCGGCTAATGCTCAAGACGAACATCACACAACGAACACTGTACAACACAACGTTGACACTGCTGACACAGTTTTGGTGTTTTTCGCACGTTCATTGCGTGATGTTCATTGTGCAGTGTTTTGGTGTTGTACAGTGTTCGTTGTGTGGTGTTCGTCTTGAGCATTAGCCGGATTTGCTAATGATACTGAATTCCTCCAGTTTTCCGCTGAGGATGGCAACTTAGTTGCCGAAATACGTATCTGGATTTTTCAGAAAGGTGTGTATATATTACTTTAACCACAGTCTCCTTATTCTTATTAGAAAAAGATTCACAAAAGGAAACATTTCCCAGTATATAATCATAACCATCATAGACAGGTAACTCATTAATATCTTATATACTTTTGGTAAAATATTCATTAAACTTGTTTGCAATTATCCGAGGGTCTGCATATAGAGTGTTATCAAATATAATACACGGGGGCGATGCACTTGTTTTTACGTGGCAGAAGTTGTTTCAATGATTTCCATTTTTCTCGAAAGTTCTTTATTCAATCATAGAAGAAAAGGAGGAAATGAAAAGAGAAATAAAGGGAATGAGTGGGAAGTGTGTTCAATGCGATGAAAACCACTTTTTCTAGGAAAACGAGAGATAGCGAAAAAGATAAATGCCGAGGTGGTAAGACCAATAATCACGTGCAGCAGCGAGTCGTTGACTCTAACAAAGATGCAAGAATCCCGTATAGATGCAATTGAAATGAGATTTCTAGGCAAAATAGGGAACAATGAAGACATATTCAAATAAAACCTAAGATGGAGCCCACAAAGAAGAAAATCACACAGGGTGCCAACTTGTGTGGCTTGGATATGTGTGCTGAATGACGAAGGATAGGCTTGCGAGAGTGGTGTTTGAGATGCGAGTGCTGGGAAGAAGCGGGAGAGGGAGATCGATAACACGGTGGATCGACAACATCAGAGAGGAGACTGACAGAAGAGGAATGCCATGGAATGAAATACGTATAATAACACAAGATAGAAAAAATGGAGACAAAATTACAAAATTCAGCTCCCCAGCCTTACGACTCTAAATAGAAAGTCTTAGGAGTACTTAAGTAAGTAAGTCTTTCAAGGAATTGCAAGAGTAACAGTGTATCTGCTAAAACCACAAGAAAAACTTTGGACTCCAAGAAAATAACGGACAGACTATCCTCAATACAATCCTTTGATGGGAATGCCAAAACTGCTATTCGTCAAATAATTCACATGTTCCAAGTCCACAACATGGATCATTCCTAACAGCGTAGATTCGAAAACTGCAATTCCAAAAACTTTCCTTCCAAAACTTCCACCGATTCAGCTCTCATTATATGAACGTACACTAACTGCTCGATTTATGTTACCAACATTAAATACCGCTTACATATACATACGTATGTACCTAACATACGTACTCGTATGCAAATAGAGCGGCCAAAGTTCCGCATTATTGACCTTTAGTTCGGCGAAATTCGTTCGTCGTAATAAATTTATAGCTCCGGTAAGTACGCCCCTTGATAGCCTGGCGGCAATTCTCAATTACGCCGAAAGTTTCCGAGATATGAAACTATCGAAGCGTGATGTGCATGCACGAACGAACATGCCAATCTGAAGAAATCGCCCGTTCCAAGCAGCAGTAGCATGTCATTATCGAGCGATTCTTAATAGAGCAGGTGGAAGAACGTATTAATACAAGCACTTTCAGTAATTATGCGCGAATGAATGATTTGGGCGTCGGTATTGGTGTCTGTTGGAGATGGAAACCAGAGAAGAGAGATTTTAGAATGGCGGTCACGCGCTTCTGCCCGGTTTCAGTTTTACCCGTTCGGTTTTTGCAATAACACTTCAGAAGATCTTAAATAATTTAACGAAAGGGTAATTAACATTTCTGAAGTTATTTTTTGACGTCTTCTTCAATTAACATTGTGAGAACAGACAAAATATGGCTGGACAGCGATTTTCAGCAATGTCAAAGCATTCAAAAGCCATTATTAGTAGCCGGTATTACATAATTCATGCAAATTGTGCACTTTTTGCGATGTGCACTTTTTCCCATGCGAATAAACACATCAGCATATGTTATACAACTTTGAATGGATTGAACAGATATCTTTAATTCGGACGCATTTCACTAGTTTAACCGAACGATGTGATGTCACATGGTAAAAGTCACATTTGTCCGGATCTTGTTCGTGACATGTTGGTTTTACATTTAATTTTTGGTGTGAACCCTATTCAAATCAGGACTGCCCCTGCGTCATAAAATTGTGCGGCTAGAACTAGTTCATCCGTTCCGTGTAACGTCACACAGTAAAAATGATATATGCTCGAAATTTGTTTGTACCATGCTGGTTCCAGGATTTCTATTCAAATCAGGATTGTTCGGACGTTAGAAAATGGTGCGGGTAAAACGGAAGGAAACAGAAGTCAAGTGCCTTGCAAACAAGCTAGCCAAGTGACCAAATAATGTATTCAATCAAGATTGCACTGTTGCCTATACTACTTTAATAAAAGTCCAATAATTTTTCTTAAAATTTCATTCCTTATTTCTAAATGTGACATTTTCTAGTAAACTTTGAAGTGATACCAATCTACGAGTTATTTAACCGATTTGACAGAAGTCAGACAATTGGCAAACAAGCTAGTCACATAACTAACAATAAGTAATTCATGTAATCAAAATTGCACTGTTGCTTATGCTACTTTAAGAAAACTCCCAATAATGCTTATTTTAATTTCGTTCATAACCTCTAAATATGATATTTTGTAGTATGCTTGGAAGTGCTACCAATCTACAGGTTATGCAACCGATTTGACAGAAGTCACGAGTTTTGCAAACAAGCTGTTCACGTGACAAAATAATATATGCAATCAAGATTGCGCTGTTGCCTATATTACTTGAATAAAAGTCCCAATAATTTTTATTTTAATTTCCTTCATAACCTCTAAATATGATTTACGCTCTAAATGTGACATTTTCTAGTAAGCTTCGAAGTGCTACCAATCTACGAATTATGCAACCAATTTGACAGAAGTCAGGCGCTTTGCACTTGGCAAAATGATATATGCAATCAAGATCGCACTGTTGCCTATACTACTTCAATAAAAGTTCCAATAATTTTTATTTTAATTTCTTTCATAACCTCTAAATATGATTTACGCCCTAAATGTGACATTTTCTAGTAAGCTTCGAAGTGCTACCAATCTACGAATTATGCAACCAATTTGACAGAAGTCAGGCGCTTTGCACTTGGCAAAATGATATATGCAATCAAGATTGCGCTGTTGCCTATACTACTTCAATAAAAGTGCCAATCATTTTTATTTTAATTTCTTTCATAACCTCTAAATATGATTTAAGTTCTGAATGTGACATTTTCTAGTAAGCTTTGAAGTGCTACCAATCTACGAATTATGTAACCAATTTGACAGAAGTCACGCGATTTGCAAACAAGCTATCCACGTAACAAAATAACATAAGCAATCAAGATTGCACTGTTGCTTATTGTACTGCGAATTTAGATGAAATAATAACTCTTAACTAGATTTCACCGTTTTACCTTTGAAGTAATAACATTATGTAAAGCATGTATTATCACAAACGTACTTTCAAGGATTTCGATATAATTTTACATAAATTCAAAGTAATTACCTAATGTGTAAGATGTGTTATATGTAAATTATTCTGTTACGATGAAATTCTTGTCCCAGGGTCTTTTCACTTCTTTGGATTCCATCTTAAATTCTCTCTTAGATAAACCTGTTTTTGTTTAATAGTTCCTTCTTTTTAAACATTTAGTTTTAAATATAATTAAAATTTATATCGTAATTTTGCTTCAAGCTTCGTCAAATAGCCCCTAATTCGACATTCTCCTTGTTGGGATCAGATCCTAGATCATTCTCACCTTCCTTGACTGAATTTGAAGTTACATCTTCAGCATAATCGCGAGGTGCAGGTATTTCGAATCCTGGGTGATCAGCATAAGCATTTTCAAAGACAGTTTCAGCGGAAATGTCTTCATTAATCGGGGTATCTTGCTTAATCTTCTCTTCAATGACAGTTTCATCGAAGAGAAAAGCCAAAATCGTATGTAATTTAGTTAAGAGTTATTATTTCATCTAAATTCTCAGTACACTTTAAGAAAAGTCCCAATAATTATTATTTTGATTTCGTTCATAACCTCTAAATATATTTTCTAGTAAAATTTGAAGTGCTACCAAGAGCTACGGGATATGCCACCAATTTGACACAAGTAACACGCTTTGCAAACAAGCTATTCACCTGACAAAATAATATGTGCAATCAAGATTGCACTGTTGCCTAGACTAATTTAGCAAAACTTCCAATAAGTTTTAATTTAATTTTCTTCATAACCTCTAAATATAATTTAACATCGAAATATGGCATTTTCTAGTAAGCTTTGAAGTGCTACCAATCTACGAGTTATGCAACCGATTTGACACTAGCCACGCGGTTTTGCAAACAAGCTATTCACGTGACATAATAATATATGCAATCAAGATTGCACTGTTGCCTATATTACTTCAAGAAAAGTCCCAATAATTTTTGTTTTTATTTCCTTCATATCCTCTAAATATGATTTAACCCCTAAATATGACATTTTCGAGTAAGCTTTGAAGTGCAACCAATCTTTGAGTTATGCAACCGATTTGACAGAAGTCAAGCGTTTTGTAGACAAGCTAGAGCTACGTGATCAAATAATACATTTAATCAAGATTGCACTGTTGCCTACACTACTTTAATAAAAGTCCCAATAATGTTTATTAAAAGTTAATTCATAACCCCTAAATATTCATTAACCTCTCTAGATGAATATTTGATTAAGAGCGATTTATATGCAGTTGCAGTAGTTATTTGGAAAATATTTCCTCAAGACGAATTACCATTTCAAATTCATTGTTTCCTGACCTTAATCCTCAAGTATTTAAAAGTCCGTTCCACGTGCGTTTCCTTCCGTTAAAATTATTGATCAAATTCGAATTCTAACGAACGTATCGTAATTCATTAATTAAAACTACAAACGAAATCGCTACGATCTGGAGCTTCGCTCGCGCGCACATTTCCTTCACTTCCTTTCGCCGCACGCCATCCTTCAGGGCCATCAATATTTAATCGCGAACTTTAATAACGACAAAAAAGGGAACGGCGGCGGGCGCGGCCGGTTTAATTTCGTACCGAACGAACGTATTTACGGAATTAAATCATCTCCCTCCTCGCTCGTTCCTTCTCACCCTCTTTCCGTCGCCCCCGTCCTCGGTCGCGCACTCACCTTTATTAATATTTCCGGTTCCTTCCGGACGATGACGTCACGTCTCAGGATGGATCGCGACGTCCCTCGGACGGACGTGCGGCACGTGCGTGCGGGCCGACGACGACGAGACAGCGGCGTTTTTCGGATGA
Organism: Chrysina gloriosa; assembly: GCA_038088585.1. Lineage (NCBI taxonomy): Eukaryota > Metazoa > Arthropoda > Insecta > Coleoptera > Scarabaeidae > Chrysina > Chrysina gloriosa. Next base: position 78,404,030 of record CM076088.1, on the reverse strand, counting down.
AATATTAAAATTCCGGCCGGCTAAATCCGGACGGGTCTCGGAGACGTCGCAAAAATTAATAAGTCGGATCTCCGGGGTGGGATTTAGAGGTGAAAAGCGCGCGGGGACCGTTCTCGTCCCCGGTGAACGACGATGGATTTGATTGAATTGGGACGAGGGTAGGGGAAAGATTTTCGACGTACATCGTCGAGCGAATTTAACGATTTAGTCAGTAGTGGCAAGTCGGAATTCGTAACGAATGTGTCGGAATGGTAGATAGATCATAAGGGAAGATCTCTTTAATTTTGAAATTTTAAAAGAACTTGAAGCATTAATTCGGTTGGGATTTTCTCTTATCGAATGTTTTAAAGGTGCGGAGAATAGATGCCATAATTTGAAGTATTGCTGGTCAAGTAAGACTTTAAAAAGTACCTTTGAAAATCCACCTCGAGGAGAAACCGAATTTTCATCGATCGGCCTTGATCTTTAGAAAGTAAAAATGGTTTTGAAACTTTTTTCAGACAAAGCAGGGGAACATCCTGAAACAATGAGTCTTGTTTTAAGACTGACAAATTTTTAATCAATTATACCTATAGTGAAGTCAATCCCTTGACATACTGTATATATATATTTAGCTAACCCTCGTATAACACTTATAACTTCTATAGCACGGATTCACTCTAACAAGGAGAAGGTAAGGTAATCGGATTTTTGTAATTTTTGATATTTATGGTACGTATAGTTTGGACCTTAAATAAGAATATTTTGGAGTAGTTCGACGCAACGTTCATAAATTACCGAGACAACCGATGTTGAAGTTTCACCCACCATTTAAATGCACTAGATATAATACGGTTGTCAATTGGACTCGTGGCCTAGTCTTGAGGATATTTTGGCAAAAGGAAACCGTACTTGATTAATTAGTGTTGACGAAGAAAACATTGTTTTATTCACATTAATATGTATTACTTCTTAACAAAATTTTAATAAAGATATTTATGTTAATTACGAAACTATAACAGCATGTTTTTTAATTTTTAGAACCTAACTGCCCTTTTCGTACTATTTCTGTGCTTCGTATAACACGGATTCGCATGACACGGCTAATCTTTTGGGACGTAACTCCCGTATTATACGGGGGTTACCTGTATGTATATTCTTATTAGTTTACTTTTTCAAACATTTAATGTGGTTTATCTTTTATTGGTATCTTTCTTTGTATCGCACTGTACTGGTTTATTTTTGCATCATTGTCTTGTTAATAGATTTGTATTTCTCTTGGACAATCAAGTTTATTATTATTATTATTATTATCGGAAGGAACTCTAACGATAATACCCCTTCTTCAGAATTCGCCGCTCAATTTCTTCTGATTTTCTTTTTCTTCGCGTAGTGTAGGTAAACACGCGACGCGCCGCTCGGGGGTCCGAATCCGGAAGAATCAATATTGACGCAATCCCTTAACGTCAGCGAGCTTCCTCCGACTGGAATGTTTGTTGTCCTCCAAGGCTTTCCAAGTTCAATTACGTCCATCTCGACTGGTAACTACCCATTTTGTTACGAGCGAGCGCACGAATCCCAATACTCATCGGACGACGTCCTCGATTCCGACGTACTCCAACCGAGAAGTGTTCGAGGTGAGGCTACTTCTGATATTCATCTGTAATTATCATACACCGTATACGATTTCGACCTTTTCCCCACCTTCATCTTATACGTCGACCGATAGAACGTCGACCGATAGAACGTCAACGAATGTTATCCGTAGAGCTGGGAAAATATGAAAAATGCATATTAAGTGCATAAATATGTCATATATGTCATATCGGTAAAACTCCTCATCACACAATTGTTTCATAACAAAATCGGTATAGCACATGTTCTATAATTGCTAATGGAGAAGAAAATTTGCATGTTTTTTAACTGATTTCCAACATTTCCACATTGTAACCACAACATGACCTTTAAAAATTATTTCTATTTCTTTGTATTTGCAGATTACTTGCGATAAAATATTTTAAGCACACCAGCATTTGGGAAATACGAATCACAAAGAAAAGAAGCAAACTCCTCGGACCATGGTTCAACAGTTGCTCACATATAACGAAGACAAGGAAAATTCCAGTCAGGAAAATTTCTCAAAGGATTTGTGTAATCTCCTCACTAGTGTGAATATTCCTCTATACAAATTTGACCACCCAATTTTTCAAAAACACATGTTCAAGATTTCAATGTTCCTAGTTCTTCAATTTTACGGAAAAAAGTATGTAAGAATTTAAATCATGAGTCAGTCATGGCGAATATTATAGAAATTATTGAAGACAAACTCATCTGGTTCCCAGTAGACGAAACAACTGATGTGCAAGGGCGTTATATTGCGAATTTTATTATGGGTAGTTTGAACGAAAATGAACCGGGAAAAGGGTATTTGATTGATGTAAAAGAACTCGGTCAGACAAATAACTTAACTATTGCGCGATTTGTAAATGAGGGCTTATCTAACCTTTATTTGCCACAAAAAGTTTCAACGGACAATGTGCTTTTAATGATAACTGATACTGTTCTAATGATAACTGATACTGATATACTACATGATAAAAGCAGCACAAATTTCAAAAAAAATTCCCCAAATAAATTCATGGCAAATGTTTAACTCATGGTTTAAATAGAATTGCCGAAAATATTAGGTTAGAATGCTCTATTGCAGGCATGGGCAACCTATTTTTGTAGAAGTTTTATGCTGCGAGTAATCTTGAAAAATATACATTTTTGTGGTATCCTTATGATTCATTATGAATTAAGTTTAGACGGGCCGTGCTAATATGCAACGAAAGAATTCAGTAGTGGGCCGGGCAAATTTTACGCGAGGGCCGCATGTGGCCCGCGGGCCGGAGGTTGCCCATACCTGCTCTATTGTAAGCAGATTTGTGGCCTAAATAGAGTTGCCAAAATGTGTTTGGTTAAAATTCTCCATTGTAAATAGATTAGTATAAAAACACCCTTACGTGTGCATGTTTATAAAGAAAAGATGCCCGGAATTCCTCTACACTCTGACCCTGTTTTAACCGGATGGGGCACTTTGTTACGAGCAGTTGAATTTATATCAAAAAGTTATAATGGATTAGAAAATGAAATTAGTGAGTTTAAAGTGCGACAATGCGGCAATCGAAAAATATGTAAATCATTTTAATAACCCCATATTAAAACATCAGCATATGCTAGCTGACAAAGTTAGAAAATCTTGTGGTAAATTCTGCATGCGCATGGCCGGGAACCATGTTTTAAATACGACGATAGTGTTATATTTGGCTAGCTTCATTCTGGAATGGTGTGTGCATTTTAAAATTAAAATATAAGATTATAGTTATGTATCACTGATTTAACTTTTTAGCAAATACTATTCCTTTAACATATCCAAAACTCTAATATTTTTCAATTAATACGAACAAATGTGTACCTTTCGTATTTTCAAAATGGCGTTAGCTAACTTTTGAGCTTCTTGGAGGACATTGAAATCGACGACATGAACATCAAAGCTGCCGACACGCCTTGTCGCTTCTGTCTATTCTGTGGTATGGATATTCTACAAAAACTTTTAGTATTGCATTGTATTAACTTAATGAGATGGTGCAATTTGTGTATATGTATCTTTGTGGGTTTATTGTAAATAAATGTAACGTTATTTTTGTAAAAGATATTTTAATTTTTTTTTTTTTTTGGTTAGTAACCAGTGCAAGAAAGTGTTAAAATGACCTTTTTTTGCATATTCTTTGACATAAAAGCTTACTTAGATGCATATTTAAGAGCAATTTCTTGGTGCATATTTTTGCGATTTTTTGGTGCATATTTTCCCAGCTGTAGTTATAAGTACCTCCGGTTCTCCCTACAATAACGAATTTGCAACGAATTCCCAACTTCGCACCGACTCCGGCGGCATTTTCAATTAAGACGGAACTTATTAGGTCGGACGACGGGCGAGCGTCTTAATTAGGACCTGTCGAAATTATAATTTTCTTTGATGCCTTAACGAGATTAGATTTTTCTTTCCGGCGGCGGCGTGAAAAATCCGACTTTGTGAAGGGAGGAAAAAGAAAACAAGCCAAATTTAGATACTCGCGATTATTCCGACTGGTGGGGGTCGCTTCGAAGAAAGACTGATGTTATCCGTGTCGTTAGGAGGTACAAGGAAAAGTAATTTTTTGTTAGGACATCGAGCTCCTTTTGGTATTTGCATATTTTTGTCGAAAAGAAAAAGGGAGGGAATGTAAATTATTTCATCTCGGTGTATACAAAGGAGATCTGCGCAAATTAATTACGGAGTGGGTTCGAGGTTATTTGCAATAGGGATAATATCCTGATGAGGGAGGAGGGGGTGGATGTGCGAATTATCCCACAAACCTTTGGAAGAGTATATTGTCAGTTTCTGCAAAAACTGTTTTATAATATTTGTGTTGAATTTTTCTTCATAGAAAATCTATTCTTTCACCACTGAAGAATACGCAAATATTATTTTTGTCTATGGATTTGATAATGGAAATTCCTAATAAGCTGCCAGAGAGAATATCGGCGTAAGCTTTCCAATGGATACCATCTGTCTATACAATATTTTATAGTTCAACGTACAAGAGACTTGGTAACCCTGCTCCTCGAAGAGCTATTCGCTTCCATGAAGCTAATCTAAGATACAAATAAAATGCTATGGATATTGCGAGCAATACCTCAAAGGTATATTTTATTTGGGAACAGTTGACACTGAATAAACAAGTGAAGGTAATAGGTAAAAGTAACGGGAGCTTGGCGTGTAGAGATAAGACGTTGTACTTACTTAATCCTAACTCTTATACCCTTCCGGGTGTCGGATTCGTGTAGTTGAGTCACGTTGGGGTTCTTCTCAATGCTTCTCGCCATGTTTTCCTGTCTTGCACTTGTCTTCGGATCTCCTTCCAATTCATATTTCTTTTCTCCGCCGCTTCCCTTACTTCTTCTACCCGACACCTCCTTGGTCTTCCTTCCAGTTTTCTTTTGCTTGTTTTTGCTTCGGAAGCTCTTCTTACCAGTCTATCTTTTCCCATTCTCATAACATGTCTTAACCATCTGAGTTGTGCCTTTTCTATCCCGTTTTATATGAGCTATATTTTAAAGTTTGGTCTGATTGTACAATGTATCACTTTATCTAGTCTTCTTTTTCCATCTATCCCTCTGAGCCATCTCATTTCAATGCTTCATGTTTTTTGTTTTTGATTCTTTGTTGTTGTCCATACTTCAGATCCGTATGTGCATATTTGTGCAGCTATTTTTTTGCCTTCTTTATTGGCTTTGGTTAGACCCATTAGCCACATTTTCTTGATTTCTGATTTATGTTTTAATCTGTCTTGGTATTTCTTTTTGTTCAGGAAGCTACTCTCGAAACTGTTAAACGACTTTCCTGTTGCTTGGTTTCTACTCTTCATCTCTTCATCAAAGTTTCCATTTTCTGTTAGAATTGTTCCTAAATCAAGTACGTCGTAAAGCCCGTTATACTTTTATTAAACTAAACGAAGTAAAATCAATGGCGTTAGTTCAGTTAAAAGGTCGTAGTGGTAGTTATCAATAGTGTTTTGGATGAACCGATGGTAATTGCCCAAAAATTTTCGTCGTCAAAATGCACTTAGTACAAGCTTTAAATCTTGAAGACTTTCAACGTCGAGGAGCATTCAGCAACTGATTTCTTTGTGTAAACAATAATAATTTTCTTTCCAAGACTTCGTGGTTTGATGAAGTATGTTTTACAAGAGACGACATATATATCTACCCAGTTTGGGACGGAAACTGGGTAGATTGCAAACTTATTTGGTTACTTGGTATTTCTGTAACAATTTTCATCATGTATCGAGTCGTTGCTTTTGAATACGTTTAGAACTTGTTGTGCTCTTTTCAGCGCAAAATACAAAATGACTCACAATAAAAATTACGCCCGCATTATGATTAATCGTCACTAAACGAGAGAAAAAAGGAACGGTTGATACCTTATTACGACATATCTATCCGGCGGTGCTCGTAGAACGGCAATAAACCGTCCGACGCGGCCGTAAAAACGCGAAACGAAGCCCCATTTTTTCGGCCTATTATCGCCGACATACGTACCACCCTAATCGCTCATAACAGATATACATACGTTAAAAGTACGTCAAAAACACGGATAAAAGCCGGGCGAAAACCGTCTGACTACGAGAAAAAAATTCGTCGGTACGGCCCAGCGCACGGAGATCTATAGATATATTTTACGGCGTCGTGCGTTTTAACAACCCCCACATCCCGAATATGTTTATCTCGACGCGTTATGCGGCGGTGCCGTATAAAAATGGGAATTAATGTGATTAACTAAGGCGGATATTGCGGGCGTTAGTGATATACGCGTGTCGGCGCCGTCAACTGGGGAGAGTTTTGATGGTTTAATTGCTGTTTTCGTGTTTTTATGGATAGTTCGAAAAAGGGTGTAAATAATAACGACGGTTGCCGTTGTACGTGCTGGTAACTGTTGAGCTTTTATGGCCGGCACGTTCAGTATTCAAAGCAGTACGGGAAGTGTTTCGTTTTGAGTTTAGTCCCATTCCTGTTAGGGAGCTTGCTTTGAGTGACCGGTTTTGAAGGATGATTGCAGATTGCTGGTGGTGTTAACAGGCGAGATCCTTTAATTTTTGTATACCCCAAATTCTATCCAAATCAGGTTTTACCCCAAACTCGCTAAAAATTAAACCAAAGTATCTTACTTCATTAACAAAAGTATTGTAACATGTTTTGATTAAATTTAACATTATTCTCACTGGCTCTACTTAGCACTTTCTGTACTATTTCTTGCAGTTCTGCTACAGTGTTTGCAGCACGTAGTATGTCATATGTAAAAATGGACTAAAGCAAGGCTGCGCGCTGAGGCCCTTATTATTTAATATAATGTTAGACGAAGCGATTAAGAAATGTAAAGTCATATAATGTAGGATACTGGAAAATGGAGGAAATACAAATAACTGAGTTAAACTATGCGGATGATATGGTCACATTAGCAAACACGGAGAAAATCTCAATATAATAACTGAACAAGTAAAAGAAATAAACATCAAAGTTAATATAGACAAAACAAAAACAATGGCAATAAGCAAAGAAAGTCTAACACATAATATAAAAATAACATATAATAGAACAAACTAGCACGTCTAAATACCTGGGAGGGATTATTAACAGCGAGGGGTCCTTAGAAGACGGAATACATGAAAAGAATTTCAAAAACTGCAAAATTTTACAACATGATAAAAACTCCATTCTTAAACAAACAAAGGAATAGCAGAAACAGTAAAGGCAGAAGTGATCCGCAAGGTACCGGTATTGATACACTCATGCGAGTCATGGACTACAAACGAGAGACAAAGGAAGCAGAATGAACAGCGTAGAAATGAGGTTTCTAAGACGAATAACAAATAAAAGTTGGATAGGATAAGGAACGCAGTATACAGGGAAGAACCTAAGATAGAGTCAATCGAAACAACAATACAGCAACGGCAATGAAGATGGCTTGGCCATGTTATAGGAATGGGAGAAGAAAGGTTGGCACGAATCAAAAGAAATAGGAAAAATGAGAAGAGGGAGACCAAGGAAGACATGGGGGCAAGAAGTAGAAAAGTGCATGCGAGACAAGGGGAGAGAAGTGGGAGGACATGCGAGGAAGATGCAGGGAGAGGGAGAAGGGGAGACAAATGTGGAAGAGGGAGCCAGGAAACTCAATTCCACACAATCCGACACTTCACGATTGAACGGGTTTCGGGATTAAGTAAGTAAGTATCTCATCAAAGTATACCGTGACTCCATTAATACCATCCAAATATTTATGTATTAATCTCTGAAAAATTTCAGGAATGGATGTTAAACCAAAGGGTACCCTTAAAAATTTATTGCTTTTTAATTACTGGCTGAAGGGTGATATTGATTTCGATAAATTTTGTAGAAAATTTCTTCAATAATTTATTACACCTAGCATCGTCTCTAATTCTTAGGATCCTTCAATTCCTGTATAGCCTGAATTCTACCCCAAACTCGTTAAAAATTAAAGCACTTGCGATACTTTTTGCAGGGATATCAGAAATCGCGGGTATACTCTCACAAACCCCGCAATCGACAAAACTTAAGGGGGTAATCAGGGAAGAAGTGGCTACAATCGATGGTGAAATCATAACTAGGGTGATGGTCGATTTTCTGCAAAGGCTTGGGAAACTGCATTCCGGAGGATGGACACCACCTACCCAACATAACCTTTCACAGGTCATATTCAATTTCAAATGGAATGTAATGACAAACAATTTTTTATATTAAAATACAATTTTCCGTGAAAACTATGTATTGTTCATCTAAAGAAACGTCAGGTTTCCATCGGTTATGTTGTATAAGGAGGCACAAAGCAAATACTTCACCGGTTTTCCAAGGCTTTGCATAACAACGACCAGGACTACGCCCCGTTTTATTGGGCATCTGCTTACGTTACATAGGTGCAGTGTGAATAAGAAATCAACTCAAGAGGAAATAAATCTGTTTTATCAAGAAACTATCGTTAATTTTCTTTTTTGAAAAGCGTCTTCAAACACCTTACGTAATTCCTTCTAAGATCCGGCACTCTTTCAACTTTGAACATTCCTCCTCTCTCTTACCATCCATCCTTCCTACATTTTAATATCCTAACTGTGACGTTCTTAAAAGGCGTCGCCGTCGTCGTCGCCGGGCTCGTTTTTCACTGCCTAATTGATTAGCGATACCGTAGCACTTACGTTCACGTGCACACCCCCTACGTGTCGGTTACACGTCGGCGTACGTGCACGACCCCAACGTGAACGAAGTGACAAGCCATCAGCTTCGAAACTTTCAACTCGCATACTGTAGTTTCCGACAAGTTAATAGTCGGTCGGTCGAGAATCGTGAAGCCGGCGGGGGAGGAAAGCGAAGGGAACGATTCGAGTCCTAATTATTTCGCGATATGACGAGACTGTGGACGAGCGTCCTCACCGAACATCGTTCGGATTATTCGACGGACGTACGGACGCAATTAGGTTGAGTAACGATATATAGAAGAGGGAGGGAAATGGGAGGTTAAGCGTTCCCTGCAGTTTGTGAAGATGATCGCCAGAGCTTGGAAAATATGCAAAATGCATATCAAAGTCATAGATGCATATTTTCAATATTTTCCATAAATGCATATGCAAAAGAAAATTCGCAGAATTTAGAACTTTTTTAGTTAATTTTCAAAAATTATCGGCGGAATTTCGTAATTTACGGTAAAATGCACTTGTACCATGACATAACATTAAAACCGTATTTTAGGAATTTCTCCGAACTTAATGATGGGAATGTCCAACTTTACTGATAAACAAACAAGTACAGGAACTCGCTGCGCTAAATACATTTTTGATGGTAGGCAACGAAGAGTAAACAACAATATTAATACCTAGGCCCATTACGACTACATTAGGCGAGACTATTTCTTGTTGTGGTGTGATTCTTGTAATTGTTTTCCACAACTAGCTGAGCAGGCTAATCAAATAATCATCTAAAACGGCGCGGTTCAACATCTCGGAATTGAAAGTGACACAATCAGTGGGAGATGTTACACTCCCGATTCCTGGTTTGGCATTCTTTAATCTTTAAAACGTATTTCCAACTTCTGAATTCCCTTCTGCAGTTGATCAAGCACCGTATACGTTGTGGCTTCTTTTCGCATGAACTTGTTTAAAGTTTTATATGATAAATCTCTACCACTAAAAACTTAAACTTAAAGTGAAACTTGATTCTTTCTCTTAGGGTAAAGAGAAAATTACATGCAAGATGGGGGACGGCAAAAGCCAGAGTGGGGGTGAACGTTGATCTCGTAGCTGGTGTTGCCATTAGTCCAAGCGTAAGAAAGTGTGTAGTCGCGCCTACGCTATAACTAAACATAAATATTTCATCAGATGTATCATCAGATTTCCCCGAGATACCCTGACAGCTACGTTCTTCCTGAACGCCACATTCCTTCTTGAGTATCATCCTCCGGAACTCTGCCGATTCGTTTTCGCCTTGTTTCTGGATATTTTATGCTGTGTGTGTGCCCTCTGAGAGCATATTTAAGTAATCCCACACAACAAGCGTATTAACTTTTGCTGCGGAAATGTCCGTTCGTGCTTTTGGACAACGAGACGCAGCAAATTTAATCAAAGAAGCAACCAGTACGTTACCTAAACGAGCTATCAGAATAAAATAACCTCGTATTGATGAGTGCACCAGAAGACCTATAAGTAGCGATGAAGCTTTGGAATACTATATGGACTCAAAATCAACTTCGCATTCCCAAAAGGTTACTTGAAAGTGGATGCAGAAAACTGGTCACCTTGTGCTTCCATCATACTATGCTCTTCAGAAGTCAAAATTGGCATGTATGCCACACAAACAGTTTTTGTCAATTACGGATTTTAGAGCAGAAACTAATCTCCAAGCAATTTTAAATTTAACGACTTGTTACCGTTCAAAGTCAAGTTCTTAAACCTTTATCACCTATGACCGGATACACATTAATAAGCAAGTGGGGATGTGATGGGAGCAGTGGTCTAAGTAGATATAAACAAAAATTTCCTTCTGAAGATTTAAACGACGAATATCTGTTCGTGTATTCCTTCATTCCTATCAAATTGTATAAAATTGATGAAAGCGAAAAGTGCGTATGGTAAAATTCAAGGCTAGCTTCTAGAATGTTTTGCCTTCTTATCAAGATTCTATTTATGAAAGAAGGCGATATAACTACAAAAATAGAAACAAACGTTTTAGATCTAGAAATTATTATAAATTGTAAATTATGATTTACAATGGTAGATGGTAAAGTACGCAATGCAATGGCTGAAACAAAATCTATCCAGACATGTTGTATTTGTAAAGCTACACCAAAATTGAAGCATCAACCAAATCCTAAATTTAAGGACTCAGAAGAAAACTATGGTTTCGGTTTATCGACCCTACATGCATGGATTAGGTGCCTGGAATGTTTTCTACATATCAGCTTCCGGGTAGATATTAAAAAATAGGGAGTTGAGACGGATAGTGATAAAGAAAATGTGAAAAAAACCGAAAATTGGAAATTCAGTTTCATTTTAAAGGAGAGATGGGGCTAATTATAGATAGACCAAAACTTTCTTTTGGCTCTTCAAATGATGGCAATACAGCTGGAAGATTTCTCAAAAGGCTGAAACTAGCGCCAATGTAACCGGAATATATGTAACATTAATAGAAGAATCTGCGTTATACTACAAACTTTGGCATCAGCTTATGACATAAATTGTACAAAATTCCAGCAATTTACAGAAGAAACCAGGAAACTTTACCTACATCAATAACATGCCCGTTACTCTACACACAATTTTGATGCATAGTACCGATATGTTTTATAAAACATAGTTTGCTTCCTATAGGACAATTATCCGAATAAACGCAAGAAGCGCGTGATAAAGATTGCTGGAGATTTAGAATGACATACTTAAAGAAAAAAGCCCGTATTGCAAGTAATACAGATTTATTAAATATGTTGCTTATTACATCTGAGCCAGTCATAAATAGGTTTAGAGATGTTCCCCAGAAGCTACAATCGGTGTTACCTGTAGCTGTATTAAATTTTGTTAGAGTTTCCATCTCCATCAGCATCAAATGAACCTAGATACAATCAACCAACAGCAGCAATTTTGAATTTTGAAGAACAAAGTAAAAATGAAGATTATATTATCAGTGACTCCACAGCATATGCCAGTAACACTTCAGGTTCATCTGACTGATAAAATAAATATAAATATTGAATATTATTCTGTTTAATATACATCTTTTATAAAAGTATGGTACATTTGTTTTATTTATTTGGCGTTTTGTTACTTATTGTTCATGAAAATATTACCTCTCATACAATTTGGCAACATTGCAAAGTTATAAACAATAAACAATTTCTACGTTATAATTCTTTTACATATCCTGTATAGTCTATGTCTCACACTTTAAGTAGCCCCCTCCCCGTCACTTGAACATTTTTTCTACCATTTACATTAACGAGTGATAAACTTAGTACACTGGGCACCTGGAGAAATAAAAAACCTAAATCAAAATTTTGTCCCTTTAGTCCCTATTGTTCAATTCTCTGTGCCCCGTCTTCCTTCTTGAAGCATCATCTTCAGAAGCCCTAAAAATTTGTTTTCGCCTTGTGTCTGGATAACTTATCCTTTGGAACACACGGTACGCGAAAAGGCACGTAGGAAAGGATGAAATCTGCTTTATACGGGCATCTTTAAGTAATTTTCAACGAGTGAAGCACTCTTTCCTTCACGGTTTTCCGGTCGCGAATGCGTAACTGGAAAATCGATGTGAGGGAAGAAAGTAATTTATTTTAAATGCGACGAGTGTGAAAATTTTAGATTTTATTTATACGTCATTCTTTCTCATTGAGAAACGATGATAATTAAAAGAGCCATCATCCCTGCATCGCGTGTCGTTGCAAATAGAAAATCTCAAGCCCAATAGTTTCAATCCTCGACTTTGCTTCATGGTATTCCATTGCGGATGACTTCTTGGTGGTCGTGAATACCTACTCGGAAAATCGGTGTAAGGGCAGGAGGTAATTTATTTTAAATACAACGACAGTGAAAATGTTAGATTTTACTTATTCGTCATCCTTTCTCTGTGAGAGAATTTATTATTTAACTAGCTGTTAAGCCTGTCCCTGCCAGGCAGGAAGCAAAAGAAAATCTGTTTGGCAAAAAAGGAAAAAATTTATTTACAAAATCAAGAAGTTCCTTAAACGGTAAAAAAATAATTATTGTTGATGAATTCAAGTGTACTATGTTAGTATGTTCCATATTAGTTTTTGAAAGTGGTTTGATTTCGAGAATGTTTTCTAAAATTTTCCAAAAATCTTAGATCCGACTACTTCAGGCTATGCTCCACTGTTGGGACTATATGCATGCCAATTTTCAGCTTTCTAGCCCATTAGTGGCCTGCAAAGGGCTCTGGATAGACAAAGAAAGAGGAACACACAAATAAGGATTGTTAGGACTATATGCTAGGCAATTTTCAGCTTCCTATGTCATTAGGGCGCTTTAATATAAGCTAAAATATTAAAAAATTGAATTTTGCCATGCACCTTTTTCGTCTTAATTCTCCGCCCACAGACCAAAAATGAAAAATCCGGCTACGTTAGGATTTGGCCTAGGCGTTTTACTATATGCATGCCAATTTTCAACTTTCTAGCCCATCAGTGGGCTTTAAAAAGCTCTGGATAGACAAAAAAGAGGAACACACAAATAAGGAAATTATTTATATAGATTGATAAAATTAATCGTTGCAAATAGGAAAATCCAAACCGGACCAATTTCAATCCTCAACTTTTCTTCATGGTGTTTCACTGAGGATGACTCATTGGTGGTCGCAAATGCGTATGGGTAAGAGGCAATTCATTTGAAATGCAATAATGATTTTACTTATTCCTCATCGTATTACAAGACGACGATAATTAAAAGAGCCACACCATCTCTTCGGTGTGCATCGTTGCAAATAGGGAACCTCAACTAATTTCAGTCCCGGCCGTTCATTTTTCTCCAGCCAGTGCAGGGGGAAGGAAGTAAGCCCAGCGTAAAGCTTAAATATTTATGTTCAATTAACATTGTAAGCACCTTACGTCGGATTAAATTCTCTTTTTTTGTCCGGTTATTTAGTTTTTCCCTGCTACCCTCGTCGCCTGGAGGACCGCCAGGCAACTAACCGGCGGCGAGTCGGCGAGTAAGTAATTCATTCGTGTACGCCCGCTTTAATTACGGCGAAAAATATGACACTATTAAAGTAAATGTAAATGAGGGTAGTAGAAAAAGGAAAATCGCGCCCGTTTTGGGGCATTCTCCTCCGAAATGGAAGGAAGCCGCGCGACGAAGCGAGAAAGCGTCTCTTTAGTTTCGGATTTTTCTATTTTCGCCGACTTCGGCGGATGTAGGAATACGTTAATTTTAATTATTCTAATTATTCCGGCGACCGTAGATATGGAGAAGAGCAAATTACGTAACGGTTTTGCATTTGCAATTCTTACCGAGCGTCGAGTGGCGCTATTTTAGTTCCGGGTAAAAAAGAAATTACGAGCGGGGCGTTCGGGGAATGAACGAACGAAGAGGAGATAAATTCGGCGGTTTTTCGTTTTCTTTTCTTCGTAACGAAACAGCTGAAAGATTCGCAAACAAGCCGGCCGTGGGTATCCTAACTAATCCGTTAATCTATTTGCTTCGCAAGCAAGCCGGTCGAGAAATCCAATATTTACCCGCTTCTATTGACGGTGTTGACCGATTTCGACTAGGCGTACTACTCGAAGAAGGGACAAACTATTCGTTCTTTCGGTGCTTTCTTTAATGGTTTAATTCATCAGTTTAATTAGATTCCGATTCTGAAACGGATTGATGTCCCCCCATCTCTCCCATTTCTGTTATCGTTTTCCTCTTTTCTCTCACCTACTTCCCACTGACCTACTGGATCAACGCTTTATGTGTAGTGTAGTACTGGAATGGTTAATTACCATTAGAAAATTCACCATTTACTACAATTCAATATATCAAAATTGACAGTAAATGTTGGGGTTATGGTCTCAATTGTCATACTGTTTATTTTTGGGTCCTATTTATACATTTTCGACACCACGCCCACCACCTTTTGAGCATTTTATTACCCTACGGGTGTTAACTTCTTATTTTAACTCCAGCCAGAGACGTTCAATGGGAGAAACAAATGTCACTAGAAATAAAATTATTAATTATTATAAAAAGCATCGGTTAATACGCGGAAAAGCATTGTTAACATTCAGACACATACATACAACATTTTTACATTACAAGCATTCATAAAAAATTACTGGAGATAACTAAAAATGCATCGACATTCAATACAGGTTTGCTATAACAGCGATATACCTGGATGAACCAGAGTCAAGGTGAATTAAAGTTTTCGTTTCGTGGACAACTTAGAAATAAAGCAGTGTAGTCCTGGTTTCCAAAAGAAATAAGAGGTTTGTTCTGGTTAACGACGAAGAAAATTGACAAGATAGATAAGTCAACGAATAAGTCAATAAATATATTTGGAATAAAAGGCTTTTACGAAGAAGTACCAGTGAATAAAAGAAGCTCATCATACCGGAGAAGATAGAATCTAAGGAGGGGAAGAATCCACAGAAATTAAAGGTGCATCGAGAATACAAGTTAAGAGAGCAGATATAGGAAGAACCATCATCGAAAAAGAAATTACCCTCACACACACATACAACACTAGGTAATTATCTTGATTTCATGTTAAATATTTCTCAAAATTCATAAATATAATTTGTTATAATTTCTGCTTTTTATATCATTAATTAAGAGCTAGACCGGTGCAATTTTGTTTAAGAAATTTAAGTTCTCAGTACAGTAGTTTGGGCAAAAAGGGGTCATTACGAAATAAGTAACGAAAGCCCAGATATACACATAACTACTCGCATATGGCTAGATACGGCGATGGGAAGTCGGCGATGGTGTCGTAATTTATTTCGTAATTGTGCGCTGCTACCGCTGCGCGCCCAGACTACTTATGCGCTTGACCTTCTCTCCTCTTCTTTGTTCTTTTTGATTCTAATACTCTTCTAGTCAGTCTGTATTACTTCATCTTTGTGACTTAAAGCCCACAATATTTTCTCTATTATCTATATTGTGGGTAGTTTCTTTAGCTTTCATTCTAAATTTATCATTTTTGAATTCAATTTGATCAGCTTAAACTTCGCTAGTGTGTCCTTGAAGTTCATCTGTGATCATTGTAGCCTTTAGTCGGTCAGCTTCATTTTCGCTTGACTCTTCATGGTGGACGTGGAATTCGTGGGAAACGAAAAAGGAGAAGACGGAAGGAACGAGGGGACGCAAAAAATACGGAGGAGGAAAAACCTTGCTAGAAGTGAAAAAGTGGCGGAATACAAGAAGAACTGGAATAAGTGGATGAATAGAGTGAAAAATCGAACCCCCTTCAAGGGTATGAAGGCGAGAGAAGAAGGGATACGGGGAAGAAGAAGGGCACGAAAAAGAAGAAGTAAAAGAAGAAGAAAAAGAAGAACGAGGAGAGGAAGAAGAGAATGAAAATAACCACAATATCAGAATAAAATTCTCTTCTTCACCAGAATCGCCGAAATCGAAAACGGAGAAGAAGTCCGTCTTTGTAGGATTTCCTATTTGTTGCTGATAATGTCTATCTACGCAAAGTATTGTCGTTCTAGGTTTAAATTCGTTGAAACTTTCTTAACTGTGTTGGTAACAGCTGTTGATGGTATCTCTTAATTATCTGTCTTTTTATTACTGTTTTACTGTATTGCATTTTGTTGAACGGCTCGTAGTATTTTATTCGGTATTTTCCTGTAAACAATACAATTGCTGTGAAACTTAGTTTTAATTCTGGCAGCTGTACAGTCATAAAAATTGCCAGACTAAGTTGATTTAATTACAAGAAGAATTTCATGTAAAGACAGAGTTTTCATTGAACTAGTATTTGTTCGTGTAGAAACCTGTTGATCTCTTTTACATATTTTATTTGCTTTTTTTACTACTTCAACATATTTACCTTATTCAAATTTTCCCTGATTTTCATTTGTGTTGCTGTATGCGTTAATCCTCTTCCTCCACATAGGCAGGAACCACCCAGGAAGAAGTTTTGGTAAGCACTCCTGGTGGTAAGCTTAAAATTTTATTTCGTTCATGTACAGTTAGAAGTCCCTCTGTCGAACGTCGTCTCACGCCTATTCTGGTTCGGATAGGTATACTTTTAACGGGATTGAACGCAAAAAATATTTTCGTCGAAAATAATTGTAGTTCAAAGTAGTGCTTTTTTTGGTATACCAAAATCAATTTTGATAAAATTTTGGTAAGCCATTTCTGATTTTTGATATGCTATCAATATCATATTAAAATTACTTGGAGGCGTTATATCATATTCTTCTCTTATTAAAATTTGTAAAAAATGTAAAACAAATATATAGTATAATTTTGATATAATTTTAATATAATTTTGATATTTCGCTCGCTTGTTGTTATAAAATTTAGTATATATTATTTGTAGCCGATTTATGACAATCGACATGTCCACGACAGTCGACTCGGGTCCTCCTATCATACTGTGTTTTACATAGGAGTTCTATATACCAACGACACGTTGTTGTAATGTAACGAAGATGGTGGTAGGATATATAGGATACAGGTACATGTATACATTTTATTTTATTATGTGTCATGTTTCTCTAGGCGCGATTGTCGTGTTGCAGTAGACTCAGTGCATTCTGCTGAGCAGAGTAGCCCTATATTATTATATCATGGCTCATTAATCTTTTTACTATATTTTACACCAGATTTAGTGCTGTTTTCCCAAAATAACCGAATTTTGACGTTCAATGTAAAAATTGTTTGTTTAATATTCGAGTTGTAGACTTCAAACTTCGTTATATAATAGATGTTAACTTAAACAAAACAACAAAAATTTCATCTCACTCTTTAGTCTTTATGACCGCTTTTTGGTCATTTCTTCGTCGCATTTAGTGCATTTTTCGCCATTTAGTGCTGAAATCTAGTGTAATTCAATTTTCGACCTGCTCGTGTCGCTATTATACCGATTTGTGGCCTGTTGGAGTGGCAGTGCATTTTACATTAGATAAAGTGCATTTTAGGCAAAAATAACCAAATTATTATTGTACATTTCCTCTGTTCAATTTCAGAGTTATAGGCTCGAAGGTTTGCTTTTTTGATTTTCTAACTGCCCATGTATGAATTTGAGAGCGGCTTATATTTAAAGCAGTAATTTTTAAGTTGTTTAAACAAACGTAGGGGAAAATGATGGGTACAAACTACAAAGTTCCTTCAGCCGAGAAAAACAACGTTAAATCGGTTTAGATATTGCTCAATTTTGTGGAATTTAATTCAACTCTTTTACCAAATTTTAACCGTAAACTTTTTCACACTAATGTTTTGAGCTTAAAAGGGTATACCAGATAGTAAAAACCAAAAAATATATATTTGTAAAGGCTACAGAATGGTTTTTGTGCACCTCATTTTCATTTTTCAAGTCTCGTATACCTATTAAACTGAATTTAATGACAATATTTGCGAATAATATATGTTTCGAATGCCAATAAAAATGTTACCAATATAATATTAATCCGTTGAGAGAATGTTCTCAATTGATGGTGAGGCTTGTTCTGGATGCCGAAACAAATTGCCTCGATTTAAGTTGGAACAAGAAAGGTTGATGCACCAAAATTTGTGTTATCTATATTGACTTCTTACAGATTTTGCAATTAAAAATTTCATATTAAAATTATAGTTTAAATATTGGGCAGAAGTACCGGTTGTACACGTTAGGACTTAATTTATGATGGAAAATTAATGGAGATTGCAGCCCAGAATGAGATGCTAAATAAAAGACTCTCTTTTGAACAGATTGAAGTGAATTAAAATTTAATTTACATGTGGTTAAAATGAAACTGAATTAAAAACTTGTTCATCACACATAACTACCCGAGAATATGTTCCTCGTCGATCACATGGTCAACATGTTTTAAACGTGGTTTAACGCATAAATGTATAATTTAGTGGTTTCTCGGGTAGTGATATGTGTGATGAACAAGTTTTTAATTCGGTTTCATTTTAACTACATAAAATTAAATTTTAATTCATTTCAATCTGTTTAATATATTACGATGTAATTTGATCTTGACATCATTCTGTTCAGTTGCTGACAAGCTGTTTTCTCAGCTATCATGGAAAACTCTACGTTGAAGAATTAAGTCAATTTGAAAGCTTAGAGTTGCCAAACGAGAGTCTTTTATTTTACAACTCATCCTTGCCTGCAATCCCCATTCATTTTCCATCATAACAAAATAGTTTAAATAGTTTACTCAATAATATGTATATTGTATCAAAAAGATTTTGAACCACTATACCAAAATTATATCATATTTAAATCATCTTAAGCGATGCAGATCTTACCGATATCAAATTTAAAGCCATAGGGACTCCCAAAAAAAAGAAATGCTATCCCAAAGCATAGAAATTTCGTCAATTTTTCGAGATAGCATACCTCCGAAAGCGCTAGCGAGTTAAATCTCGGCAGGCTTAAAGTACTCGATGAGCTGATTAAATTGAAGTAAACCGGAGGTCCCTAGCTTTTGCCGTTTCGGAGATATAATACCTTGCAGTTTGAAAAAATTTCTTACCTAAAATTATCATAATTTCCTTCTAGTGCGAACAATTTTAGATGTAGCGCGTTCGTTCTTCCATTCGATTCCTAGGCAAAATGTACTTCTAGGAAGGTCTATTCGATCGGGCGTAAATAGCCTGCAGCTACGAAAACGCGATATCCCCTAAAAATTTAAGAATGTATTATGGAAACAATCCTCTCGCAATCAGCTTCTAATTCCACCGTTTCCTCGAAGACGCCCTTATCGTCGAAACCATCCTCCGTCCCGAGAACGCGCCCCCGCTACCACATTACGCAATATAGATCACGTTTTATTAAGTGCAGCTTCTCCTGAATCATTCGAGATAAACTAAATTACTATCTATACGGCGCAGATACGCTTCATTGAATAAATTAACGTCTCCCGGAGGGGTCGACTTAAGTACCTTCCAGCCGGAATCTCTCCGACGATCCGGGGGCCTGATTTACTCGGGCGACCTAAACGACGATTATTTATGCCGGCGAAGCGCCATCCCGTCCGTGCAGCTACCGCTCGTTGGCTTCGGAAAGTATCGGAAATATTATTCGACGAGTAGACGGTGCGGTATTATCAATTTGGACGAAAGGCGAAATTGTACGAATCCAGCAAGAACGTTATCTTCGTCTCGGAAGATTTCGAGCGGTTGTTTCGGTGAAAAGCGATTTATTTTAGCCGCGAGAGTAATAATTCGAGACAACAATTGCTACAAGTTGAAGAAGATCCAAATATAAGGGAGATCCACAGTCATACAATCAGAAAATTACACTTCTCATGGGCGAAAAGATTTGCTGTATTATAAAGGCAAGTTCAGGGAGTTTAGAAAATTGGTTAGAACAAGCATTGGCACTGATCGTCAGACTAGCTTAAATATTATTGAGGCAAACATAAACAGTGATCCAAAGAAATTATTTGATTTTATAAACCTTTTGAAAGAGCAGACTCGTATCCCGGGATCCATGTTGAGTGCCAAGAACAACATTATTGATTCTTCCCCAGATATTACTAATGCTTTTGCTTCTCATTTTCAATCTGTTTTCTCAGCCTCCATTTAGAGCTCTCCTGATGAAGCCTCGTCGATTGATTATCCACACTTGGTACTGAGGGCTTTTGATGAAGCGGATGTACTCTGTGCTATTAACTCTTTAAAACATTCTTTGACAATAGGTGCAGACTCGATACCAACTCTTTTAATTAAGAATTGCAGAAATGTATTGATTATACCTTTGCTGCACATTTACAACTTAGCACCAAATTCTTTCTATAATGCTTGGAAACTTTCTCGAATTACACCGGTTTATAAATCTGGTGGTAAAAATAATATATTCAATTACCGACCCATATCGATAATATCAAACTTCTCCAAAATATTTGAAATAATGTTATCTAAGTACATTTCTAAGCATATCTCTAACAAATTATCGGTCACTCAGCATGGCTTCGTTGGGGAGTCAGTAGTGACGAATTTATGCACATTTGTTAATTATGCTTCAGATATTTTGGATGGTCGTGGCCATCTTGATACCATGCATGCTGACTCTTCACAGGTCTTTGATCAAGTGCTGCATTCACATATTCTTCGTAAAATGCATGGTTTCGGATTGTCTAACGATTTGATTTCTTTACTGCAGAGAGGAAGAACTTTGTTGAATGTAATGGATTTCGTTCATTTACATATAGTTCTGGTAGTGGTGTGCCTCAAGGCTCTGTTCTTGGACCACTTTTATTTAATATGTTCATCAATGATGCTCCTCGGTTATTGACTCGGAATCATTTATGCAGACGACTTAAAATTGTTTAGGTCTATTGAAGCTTATAATGATTGTGTTCCTTTACGAAAGAATCTTGATGCAATTGTTTTGTGGAGTCAAGAAAATTTGTTAAAATATTATTAATTTATTAAATATTGATAAATGTAAAATTGTAACTTATTGTCCTAAAGTCTGTTATATAAGTTTTAATTACACCATCAACAATGCTTCTTTGGAACGTCGTGAATGTATTAGGAATCTTGATGTATTGCTTGATCAGAAACTCACCTTCAACCTTCATGTTGTGAGAATTTGTGCTGATGCCTTAAAGTTACTTGGTTATCTTACACGCAAAACCAAGCAATTTAGTGGAAATGATGCGTTAATTAGTTTTTGCAATGGTTTCATAGTGCCCAAACTTGAGTAAGCCTCTGTAGTCTGAAGACCTGTATTAATTAAGCGTGTTAATCAAAACCTCAGTTTTAACATACCGTACAGAGAAGGTTGTAGGGTGACGTTTACTGGTGCTGTTATCCTGACCCTGGTGGGCATCTTCATTTTGAAACGTAATTTAGATGTGCGTGATAATATTGACAAAAACAATGAATTTCACCAATATTCGACTCGCCACGGTGATCAACAGTTGGTGAGTGGATACAGTACCACCTTATATGAAAGGTTAGCCCACTTTGCTTGTGGGAGCCTATTCAACAAATTACCTCAGCGGATAAAATCTTTGAAGTCCCATCAAGTCAAATGTTTAAAATTATTTCTTATCGAGAAAGGCCATTATAAATTAAATGATCTTATTGATGACCAAAAATTGTAACTTGATGTATGTGTACTATATTCCTGAATGCGTTTGAATTTATAATATGTTGTACTTGAGATGTATTTTTATGTATTTTGACGTACCTAACACCTACAGAGGTCTAAAAGATAAAGAACTAAATATATTATTATTATTACTATTATTATGAGGCACATCCAAATGTGAGGGAGAACCGCTTAAAATTTCTTGACCTGGAAAATCAGAAGGAATTGAAACTACGCGTTTCTTCCTGTACAACATCTACCATTCCCTTTCTCTTTCTTTTTCCTTCCCTTTTTCCTTTTCTTTTTAAACGAGGGGAAAGCTCGGTACTACAAGGCATACCGAAACCGTTCATCTATTTAACAATCGGTAAAAAAGGAAGCTGCGATTCTTACGCGACGTATACATAATTTCGCGAAGAGAAAACGAATGTCCGGAGAATAAGATATCCTCGGGAGTTAATTGGTGTTAAATTAAACTGTTTCGCGATAAAACTCCTCAAGCGGAAGACGCCGATTTGCCCGATTCGCCTGGTCGGCGCTCTAACTTTTGAAATTTTAATTAGTTTTAGTGCGGGGAAAGGACTAACGGAACAGATACAAAAACAGCTGTCGGCGCAATAAAACAGTAATAAAGCAAAGGGATCTCGGAGAAAATTCGTATTTGCCGTTTCCATTTTGGAAATATGGCTGGGATTTATACGAATGATAATAAATAAATTTATCTTATAAAGAAATAGATATTTTGGGGCATTTCTCACAGAACCGTTTAAAGTCTAAAATCGTAAGCGGGCCGGTGAGATTACGAAGGAAACGAGTCTTTCAAGTGCAATATGAGCTTAAAGTTGAAGGGGAATAATTGGAAGTCGAGAAAGTACCACACAGAGACGAAGGCGAAAATTACCTGAATCAGTCAACCATCTTTGCCTTTGTTATTTCCTCCGTTCAAGAAAGGGGTCGAAGCTGTCGTTATCGATTCGACATCTTTTATCACTCGTCCAAGAAGATCTGTTGAATTTTTTAAAGTTCAGTTTGGGCAAAGGATGACAAATATTCTTTAAATTATTAAAAAAATAAAATCTCGGAGGGATCCGGCCCACACCAGTACAGGAATCCCACTTGGAACGGGTCGTTACGGTTTCTATCTCTTGATCGGAATTAAATCGTAATTTCGAAGAAAATCGAAATGTTCGGAAATGTGACTTATTACACATCAAATTAAAGTTCTTCTAGTGCAGATTACGGATAAAATAATTTCGGGTACGAGAGACGGTTCGTTGAGGAAATATTCAATGAGAAAGTGAAAAGTGTTCCTTGACGAATCACTCTGGCACGCTCTAGCACCCAAACGAAGCGAATTTCACGAGTTTTGACGTCAAAATCGTATTTTACACCTTCGAAAACATCTGTACACAGAATTTCATCTAAGTCAGAACATATTAATTTTTTTCCCAAATTTCAAAGGGGTACCCCTTGGAATTTTGAAGAAAATCGAAATGTTCGGAAGTGTGACTTATTACACATCAAATTAAAGCTCTTCTTGTGCAGAATACGGATAAAATAATTTCGGGTACGAGAGACGGTTCGTTGAGGAAATATTCAACGAGAAAGTGAAAAGTGGTTCTGGACGAATCGCTTTGGCACGCTCTAGCACCCAAACGAAGCACATTTCACCAGTTTTGAGGTCAAACTCGTATTCTACACCTTCGAAAACATCTATGCACAGAACTTCGTCTAAGTCAGAACATTTTAATTTTTTTCCCAAGTTTCAAAGAAATTTGAAATTTTGAGGAAAATCGAAAAGATCGGAACTACGACTTATTACACATCAAATTAAATTCTAGTGCAGATTACGAATAAAATAATTTCGGGTACGAAAGGCTGTTCTTCGAGGAAATACTCAATGAGAAGGTGAAAAGTGGTTCTTGACGAATCGCTTTGGCACGATCTAGCACCCAAGCGAAGCAAATTTCACCGGTTTTGAGGTCAAAGTCGTATTCTATACCTTCGAAGACACCTGTAAACAGAACTTCGTCTAATTTAGAACACATTAATTTTTTTCTGTAAATATCCATCCTATTCGTTTCCAATGTCCTTTTTCTAATCACCATTTCGAACTCATCTCTCTAAGTCGCAATGATTATATCTCAACGTAATTGGTCATTAGCCACCCGAATAATTTACGCGCAACGTATCCGCAATACCTTTGTATTAATTACGACCGTTTCGTTGGACCAGTTGTAATTGAAGCCGGTTGTAATATATCCGTGTATATCCTGTGTCGATTCGAACCAGACGTCGGAGCCGGGCATTATATATAATAACGTTCGATCTATGTACAGGCGATTATGGATTGAGTGTTATTAGCGTTGTAGGTATCACGCCCTCAGTGCATTCATGGTCGATGATTCCAACCGCAAGAGATTGATATTTGCACCTGGGAACAGCATAACGTAGACGATAGACCTATCAAAATGTAAAGTTGCTTCTTCCACTAAACACCTCCGTCCTATATTGTCTTCGATCATGCACACCATGATACAATTATTTCAAGATGTAGCCTGGTTAAGGATCTTGGAGTTACCTTTGATAGACAATTTACTTTTACTCAACACATTTTGATTATACCTTCTTCCGGTAGCAAGGTGTTAGGCTGCATCGTCCGAAACTGCGCTCCTTTTACTTCTACAGGTTCACTCCGAACGCTGTACTGTGCATTGGTGAGGTTCAAACTTGAATATGCGGCTCTTGTTTGCTACTATGAAGTACACAAGTTCTTGAGATTGTCAAGCGAAAATTTGTAAAGTTGTTCTCATTTGGAGTTGATGATCTTTACCCTCCTCAAGCAGACTGAATTACTGCCCAGATTTAACTTGCTTTCTTTGGAAGATAAAAGAGTGATTAATAATCTGAGGTTTTTCTACAAACTCCTCCATAACGTGATTACCAGTCTATCGCTGCTATCATAAATCTGTTTTCTTGTGCCACGCGTATCTTCACTTCAGAATATTGCTTTGTACTGCCTTCCGGCTAGGGTTAATATATTGTTGCGATTACCCAATCTTCATATGCGCAATAACTTTAACAATATTTCCGGTGCATGTGACATTTCTCCTACGACTCGAAATGCTCTAATATTGGCTATCCAAAACAGAAGAGAATCTAGTAGTTCAGCTGTATTTTTCTTTTTTCTGCAACTCATTTTTGTGTTGGTTTATACAATTACCTATTGTTTTATTTATGTGATTTTTTTTTAAAATTTAGGATATCAGTTGTTAACATACAATACCTGTATGTCTTATGTAATCAGTTTATAAATTGTCCTGTAAATGGATGTTTAAATCTGTTGGGCAAATTTTGTTATTATTATTATTACTATAAAAATTGCTCATATTAAGCCGAGTCTCCAATCTTTCAGCATAGTTTCTTCCTGCCATGCTCGGCTGTATTATACGATTTTCCCTCATCCACGATATATTTTACCACGCTATTTTATCTCGTCCTGACCTTTCATCATTCTTAACACTTTCGTCACACATTCATCACTAGATAACGATCACTATGTATTTCATAACTTCTCTTAATTCTGGATATCAATTACGGAATTTCTATCATTTCTTTCAAGCGAGATTTAAACACGAAAACATCATCCTAAACATAGACGATTTTTCTCCTGTATTTCACACGATTCATAGCCCAACCTCTCCAACCTCTGATGGAAGCTCTAGCTTTGCGATAGTTTTTACGTCACGTCGACCGACTTTTTAACTCACGTTTCTTATCGCGCATGTTTCGTCTAGCTCGCCTTCATGAATAATTTTCCACGTTCCCGCGAAGTTTCGCAAAAAACTTGGCGCTTTTGTGCTGTTAAACGCGTGCATAACACGACGACAGCTCGGAGATAATGCGGAAAAATTTTAATGGTTGCGAGTTGAACGTAGGAAAACTTGATTTCGTTAAATTTGGTAAACGTGAAAAATTTCTATTTATTATAAAAATCTTGATTGACCTTAAGACAGATTGACTGTTTTTCTTATACATATGTATGTGCCTGATGAAGCACGGTTCTGGTAGTGAAGGTCTTGTAGGTATTAGGTACACATTATTAACAGCGAAGAGAGTTTGCCCCTTATAATTAGCTAATTAGTAGTTAAAGGAACAAGTAGACAAACAAAACAAACGCTTTATTAGAAGCTGCAACAAAAAGACATAGGAGCTTGTCCTTCAATCTTATATAGGAGGAAATAAAATATTTACGACTAATACAACAGATAAAGTTGATCTCGATAGATGAGTAAATAATGTGGTCGAAACAGTAATAAATAAACAAATTATGTTGAACGGAACACGGTTAAGCCTCATGGAAGCTGAAATAGAACAAAAAAGAAATTAAGTGGGAACAACAAGAATGGTAATCGGATTATTCTACGGAGTACGTGAGAAACACGACAATCAAATGAAAGACAGATCGACTGATAAAATCAAACCTGGAGTCATGTCAAACGCTTGGTGCCTTGGTTCACGAGCAATTGGACTGAGCACGGCCATCATCAAAAACTGCGCTGTATCACATACGAGTCATTTAACGGGATGGGTTAGAGCGTTCGCAACGAATTCGCGCTCTAGCACTGACTGATCAAATCGAAAGATGGTCGACTGAACGAGTCACAAGTCACATGTTCGAAATCGAATATCGCGTGCGGATGTTAGCGTACCCAAATGGCGAATTTTGAATGTTGAGTGTGAACGTGTCTGATACTCGAGTTAATCTGCGTGAGCCCGAAGCTCGAAATGATCGGCACATTTTTCTCTAGGAAAAAAGGTTTTAACGAACTACTAAAATCAACTGCAACGAACCGGGAAGTGGACAAACGGAAAACTTCCAGACATCGGCATAAAAAAGAAGGAAATTAGAAAACAAGAATCTAGGACGAGGGTGATTACCAGGCGCTTCCGGCTTTCTCCCCGTCTCCACGTCGAGGAACAATGTAGGCTGCAAAAGGAGAAAACAGGCGAATACCGCATTGTTTGAGCGGTTGATATTGCCTGAAATAAATCGAAACTAGGAACTTCCTGGAGAGTCCATTCGAAACAAAGAAAAATCGCCACGAAGTCTGTCTTGCAAGGCCGATGGGTACGCTGCGTCCACCGTCTCAGTAGAAAAATAATGTATGCTATAAGGAAATATACATAGATCAGTTTGTGATCAACAAAGGGTAGTAGGACCGACGATTTTGGGATTCGTAAAGGAATTTCATGTATAATCATAGAAATTTGGAAATTGCTCTATCACATGGTTTAGCAAGTTTACGTTGAATGCAGATATTTATCGTTTTCTAGCTACTATAAAGAAATTAAGTTTTGATGAGTTTGTTTAGTTTAGTTTTAGTGTAACAACACGTAATCGCATTTTTACTAACAATAAGTTGCCTGATTTTCTTTTCTCACTGTAGTAGTAATTCCTCAATCATCGTTTTCCATCCGTTATATTCACGTTCATTCCGATCTGCCATTCACAACGAAAGCGTAAATTTGTATTTTTCCAGAAGCCTAAATATCATCGGCATAGCTCGATAGGTTTTTCTTCGCCAAAACTAGCCAAATTGTCTGCGCAGGATAGAAAATAGGCGTAATAAATCACTGATTTCCATCGAACATATTACCATAACATTAGAAATGGGAGCCCATTAATCAATAAGAGCTCCTAGTAACGTCGCCTCGAGCGTAAAGCGTAAAAGCCGCAAGAATTTTCTCCGTCTCCAAAATCGATAACGACCGGAACTTGATACCGAGACGATTCTGTCAGAAATCTAACAAATAAATCAAAGATAGACGGCAATATTTCGGAACACTAATTTGACAAAAATTGATAAAAAAATCGGGCTTGCATATTTTTTTAGCGAATTTAGAATCGTTAGAAGTATGCCCAGTTTTATCGAATTTGATGGTTGATAAACCAAAACTGACAGAAAGTTTTAGCTCCAATCTCATAGCGAATTTAACTGTTGTCAAAATACTAACTTACACATCTTTAATCCAAGAGGAATTTTGAGTTTGAGTTGAAGTCACCACATATTTAATCCTCCATTTTAACAGCAAGCTATCTATAATGCAATTGTTAGATTGCACGAAAAATTGTACAAAATTGTCAATTTTCGAAGCGAAAATGATGATGATACAATTTTAATCGGAATTATATCGCAAATTTAACAGCTGTCAAAATTTCGAATTCCAAATTCATTACGAATTTGGGGGTAGCTGTCAAGCTCAAGTTCGCGATTCATCCGAGAAGTGGTAAAACTTTAAATATCTGTATCAAAAGCGACGTAAATTTGGTGTATAATACATTTGACAACTTCGAAACAAGTGATGGATGTAGTACATTTGACCGTAGTTCAAATTTTCATTTTAAACCTCATAGCAAACCTGTCAAACCGGTGAAAATTCATCTTAACAGCGAATTTAACAGTCGTCAAAATTCCAATATAAATTTTATGAGGGAAATGATAACCGTCAAAATTTTAACTTGAACTTCACATCGAATTCGAGAAAAACAAAGGATGACAAAGCAACCGATGTAGCACATTTGACAGTGCTTCAAATTTTGAGTTAAACTTCATAGCAAACCTGGCAAACTGTCAAAAGTTTAATTTCTAATTTCTAAGTACTATTTTGTAGCAACTTTGTCAAAATTATAATTTAAATTTTGTGAGGGTAATGAGAACTACTCAACATTTTAACTTACACCTTATAACGAATTCTATAGTTGTCAAAATGGTTAGGTGGCGAAAAGACGGATGTAGTACATTTGACAGTAATTCAAATGTTGATTAAACCCCATTGCAACCCTACCAAACTTCTTCATAGCAAATTCAACAGCTGTTAAAATTGTAATTTAAATTTATAAAGGAAATGATAACTATTCAAGATTTTAACTTGAACCTTACAACAAATTCGATAGTTGTCAAAATGCAAAGGTGACGAAAAAGCGGATGTAGTACATTTGACAGAAATTCAAATGTTGATTAGACCAAGATCAAAACTCCAATTTCTTCTTCACAGCGAAATTGGTAGCCGCCAAAATTATACTTTAGATTTTATGAAGGAAATGATAGATGTCAAAATTTTAACTTCTATGTTATGACGAATTCAATACTTGTCAAAATGCAAAAACTGTAGCACATTTGACAGTGGTTAAAATTTTTATTTAAACCGTATAGCAAACCTGTTAAACTCTCAGAATTCTAACTTCTATTTCATAGCCAATTTAATAGTTTAGTAATTTCAATTTTATTAGGAAAATGCTAACTATACAACATTTTAACTTCAAACACGTAACAAATTCGATAGTTGTCAAAATGTAAAAATGACGAAAAGACCGATGTGTACTACATTTGATAGTAATTCAGAAGTTGATTATATCTCACAGCAAATATGGCAAAGTATCAAAATTCTTCATAGCGAATTTGGCAGCCACTGATATTATAATTTAGATTTTATTAAGGGTAATGTTAGGCGTAAAAATTTAACTTGAACTTTATAACGAATTCAATTGTTGTCAAAATGCGATGAAAAGACGAATGTAGCTCATTTGACAGTGGTTCAAAATATTGATTTAAACACCATAGCAAACCTGTCAAACTTCTTTATAGCGACTTTAACAGTTGTCAAAAATGTGTCAACATGTTGAACATGATGACAAATTTGATAATTGTCAAAAGGTTAGCACTTTGACAACTAACTCGTGAAACTCCCGGATTATCATCTTTTGTTTTTCATACAAGAGCAGTTTAAAAGTGATTAAAGTAGGAAATAATTCTGTCACAATGAGCATCAATTTTGAAAAAAAAATTCAACAATTAGTAGAAAAGAGACTGATAGAAATTGTCATAAAAGACGGCAGATATATTTTTAAAATTGCTATTCATAAATTCGATAAATTTCAAACACAAACATACCAATTTGTACAATGTATTTTGACAACTGGGGAATACAAACTTTATAATTGAAAACTGTCAAAGCGTTCATAGTAGATTTATGCATATATTTATATGTTATTTTGACGAAAATTATTATTACAGGAATTTGTAATCACAAATCGAACAATAGGGAGAGAAAAAGATGTTAAAGCCAGCTCTGCCTTTGATAGATATCCCAATTGCCAATTTGACAGCTGCTTAAATCTGATCGGAATAAAACGGAAGTCATTTACACCAATTCAAGTTTCAAGATTGAAACACGAATACTCAAATTTATATAAAAGAAATCAAATTTGATGTAAACTTAACACTTTGGACATGTGTCCTATATTTTCGAATCTGACAATTATTAAAATCTCATTGATTGCAAATTTTACAGGTGTCAAAATTTAATTGGATTGAAATTTGACAGGTGTCAAAATTTCATTTGCTTCAAATCTGACAGGTATCAGAATGTCATTGATTGCAAATCTAAGAGGTGTCAAAATTCCATTGATTGCAAATCCGACAAGTGTCAAAATTTCATTGGTTTCAAATTTGACAGGTATCGGAATGTCATTGATTGCAAATCTAACAGGTGTCAAAATTGCATTGATTGCAAATCTGACAGATGTCAAAATTAAATTAATTGTAAATCTGACAGATGTCAAAATTAAATCGATTGAAAGATTGACAGGTGTCAAAATTTCATTGATAACAAATCTTAGCTCTCAAAATTGTATTTCTAGCTAATCTGGAAGTTGTCCAAATTTTGTTGATAGGAAATCTGAGGGGTGCGTGGGTACTTTGGACAGGTTTCACAACTTCGGAATTTCATAAATTTGTCAATTGGAAAACTCAGAATCAGAATTCTCATAAAATCGCAATATTTTATGTATGTATATCCGAATATAAAACGGACGGTGTTATATTAAAAGAAAGAAAATAATAAAGTAATTACCACACCTTTCGGAAGTAATTCCAAATACGTATTTCGGCAACTAAATCGCCATCCTTAGTGGAATCGACGATGATGTTAATTCATCCAAACACCACCATCCTTAAACTTTCCAGTTCTTAGAAGGAATGCAACCACTTTCTCGGAAAGTTTCGCGACGTTCGAGACTTAAAATTAGATTTCCATTTTTCTCGTTAACCTCCCCGAGGTAACACGCGAATTTTATTCCTTTTCGGGGGAGGAAGCCGGAATGCAAATTTACCTCAAAAGCCTTCTGGTGCGCCTAATGCAATGACAGGCAGCCGCTCGGTTGCTTATTTAATGTAAATAACATCGAGCCGCTGGCGGTGTAATTTCGAAGAAGGGTAAATACTGCGAGTTATGTTTTTATTTTCGTGATGAAAATGGGGGAAGAAAAGAAGAAGAATAATCGTTCAAGTTAGGGAGGAATTTTAAAATATATAATCATATATCATATACATATATGAGTATAGGATTTCGTTAATTTATAATAACGGAAATTTCCTGTTTATGACCGCATAATTAAATTTTGTACGAATCAGCAGATAGTTCGTTAGATAATATTTGGTAATGCACACGCTATAGTGTAAATCGTTAATTCGACGAATTGATTTATGTACCGACAAATGTAGCGTGAATTTATTTGTTGACTTATCATTAAATTCGTGTTTTGGCTAGCGTAATTGCTTGTTTGGATACCGGTGAAAGGGTAAGTAAATTAATATAATAATTATTGTCTTCAATTATTATTATTTTTTTTCTCTTTTGGTATTGAAAATGGGATTTTGATCCCCTCCTCCCTTACATATTTACGATTCTTCCCGTTGTTTGCGTTGGCTTTGATATTTTCACGTTACAATACAATATGTTCGAAAATGACTGTGAGATGATCGAATAGGCAACCAAACGTACACCACTGGTATCTATTCAATACAAAGTCCCTAGATTAATTTTTTATTACAACTTCGTCTTATTAATTATTAAAAATGCAACAATCAATATTAAATTCCAAATTTGTAACATTTGTAACATTTGTACTTAAAAGGTTTACAACATGTGCTGAAAATGTTAGCCTTCGTTATATAAGCGGGCATTCATCCTTCGTCTCATATTTTCAAAAAGTTCTTCCACTCTTATTTACTGAATTTGCAATTCCTTCTTGAAGTTCTTGTAGAGTATGAGACTTGTTCCAGAGTATATTACTTTTAAGTAGGCCATAGAAAAAGAATTGGGAGGTATTAAATTGGGCGACCTCGGGGACCAAAGATCTTGAATGATATTCCGTTTCTATAAAATTCCTCAAGATATGTTATCGTTTGTCTTGCTATATGTGCTGTATGTGCTGTATGTGCTCTTGTTGAAAAAACAATTTTGTAATTCAACGTCATGTACTTGTACAAAACATTCTTGCAAAATATTGGTTTGATATATCTCGGCTGTTATTGTTTCTTGCAAGGAAATGGGCCCCATTATACGTCTTCTTGATATTGTAATTCACTCTCCAATTTTTTGAGGATGGCGTTTCAATAAATTCGTGTGGATTTTTAGCTGTCCAAAATCGGATGATTTGTGAATTAATGTAGCCAGACAAATGAAATCATGCTTCACCAATAAAAAAATGTTAAATCCACAAGATTACCATTAACAGTATCTCATTCCGCTTACAAAATCAGGTGGTAATAATTGCTACACAACACTAATTATATAGGGGTGCAAATGAAGTTTTCCTTTTCCACAGCTGTATAAACAGTGCCAAGATTACCTTCTGGGAGGCGGGGAGGCGGCTCAAGAACCAACCATCTCCTTCTACTAACGATATCAATAAAACGGGCATATAGAGAGATATCCAAACGATTGAACCGTATTTTACAAAGCCTGCGATTTTTTTTTTTAAATAAACAGTTTTGGGCGGCGCACACAATGCCTTGCAAAACATCAGGTCAAAAATGTCGCAATACAATAACTTTCCTAAACAGTTCTTCCTGTATTTTTCTAAAAGTGATCACCAATATCATTGCAAGATTTTTGACCGGTGCTGGAGAACTTTTCGCAATTTCCAAAAGATCACTTTGTCCACGAATCGATGTGATTCGGAGACGTTCTGGAACTTTTACCTTTAAGAAACGTCCTACATCCACCTAATGAACTGTTTCGTCTACGTCGTCTCGTCTATTCCATTTTCTGTAAGCATCCGAATCACGGACGAGATGGAGCTGTCCGTCGTCCGGCATCGGACCTTAATAACGAGAAGAAAATAAAGAGGATTCGGTCGAGGATTAAGGCATCCGTCCGTGAGATTATACCGTAACCCGCAGCCGACTTAATTCTCTTTCTCCCTCGCGGCTTTCGTAAGCACGCCATCTTCTCCACACACGCGCGCCTCGGAACGCACGAAAAACGGAAAAAATCCGATAATCCCTGCCCGAATTCCTATACGCGATGTACAACTTATATAATAGGACTCGGATATTTACCTTGCGTGTTGTCGTCGTATTAAGAACGCTTAAGGACGCGGATGACGGTCGCTTAATATACTTTCGTTTCCCTTTGTTTCGTTTTCTTTCGAAGAATTCGCTCGGAAATTAAAAGCATAAGGAGGAAATCGTCGTGGCAATAGAGAATATTTGGGGCGGAAAAATTGACGTGTTAAGGAGTCCCGAACGTTTTTTTTTTAGTAACGGATGCTTGCATTTCCATCGGAGTCACGTCGTTCGTAACGGAGTTCGTTGGGTAAGAAATATGTCTGCCGTCGTCAATGTTATGAGGTACTGGCAACGCTGGAAAAGCTATCCAAGTCAAAGCCATTGGTTAGATGACATAGCCGAAGCTTTTACTGACCGCAAACCCATCACGTAGGATGAGGATCGAGTTGTTGAAGTGTCAAGGGAGGTAACTTGGGTAAACAATATAATATTAATAATAATGCCCTTATTATCCAACCGAGGATGAGATCTCCAGCTACAGGATAACAAAATAAATTGAAATATATTGTACTAAAGGTAGCTAGATGATGGGAAAGTGACGCTTGGTCTTGTCAAATGCCAAAAATATCGCGTGCGACTTCTCATTGGGCGTACTACAGAACGGTACAATTGGTATCAGAAGTCTGCATTTCCTGCGGTACAATTAGTGTTAAAACTGTAGTAGTACTTACGGAAAGCCGGAGAGAATGGTTGAAAAGTACAGCAAAATGGACACGAGGAATATAAAACGAAATGCCAAAAGGGGAGACCAAGATGAAGGCGAGGCTAATGTGAGCGAGTCAACGAATCCAGAAGCCAACCCTATGGCGGGGTTGATGGCCATGATACAGAAAATTGCAACGGGACAACAGCAAATGGCTCAAGAAGTAAAAGCCGGACAACAGGAAAATGAAGGCCGGGCAAAATGAAATTGATTATGAATTGGCTCAAAAGAATGAAAGTGGGAGACAAGAAACGGGATAAAAGTTCGAAGATGTTCATAATCAAACGAAAACCGTTCGAGAGCGTGTCAACAGAAAGTTCAAGAACGTCGAACATCAAGTCGAGACAATGGAAAACAAGTCGACACCGTCCAGAAGCATGTCAACGGGAAATTCGAAGATGTTTGGAATGTCCCGGAACGGTTACGGAAGACATTGGAGGAACAGCAGAAAAAGTTCGAGGATGAGATGGACAAGCAACTAAACTTAAAAACTAAGGGCACCATCTGTAACAGTAAAAGTGAACCCGCCGACGCGACGTTTAATAGGAAAGTTAAGTGCTCAACATATCTTACGGAATTTGGTTGATCCAATACAAACAAGGCTACAGCACTGATCGTTGCACTGCATGAGGATGCAATTAGTATCTTGCAAACCATTCCAGAATGGTGACTACCAAACGTTAACATCAGTCATAAAAGCCAGTTATGGTGATAAACACCTTCAGCAGGTTCATAAGGTGCAGTTCAAAATTAGGACATAAAGCAGCAATTACTGCAGGAGTTCCAGATGCCCATTACAAGACCTGTTCGTCTGGCGTTTTCGTCTGCTGCTGAAGATGTTCTGGAACAGCTGGCCGTACAGCCCTTCATTGGACGTGTCAGGAATCGAGAGACTCAAAGGGTTTTACGTATCGGTCGGCAAAGAAAACTAGGTAGATGCTCTAGCCTATGCGCTGGATTATAAGGCGGCTGGTGTTTTAATCGGGAGCGTACCCGTACAGCTTCATGCGTCTAGTAAATCCCAGAAGGATCTCGCTCATGCTCTAGCAGAGCTACTAAAGAAGCTGAGGAAGAGCCGTACC
The DNA here is from genome assembly GCA_038088585.1 of Chrysina gloriosa. Classification (NCBI taxonomy): domain Eukaryota; kingdom Metazoa; phylum Arthropoda; class Insecta; order Coleoptera; family Scarabaeidae; genus Chrysina; species Chrysina gloriosa. Next base: position 78,369,012 of record CM076088.1, on the reverse strand, counting down.
AATGGAGAAGCAGGTAGTCTTGTCACAAGCAGTAGTCCGAGAGTAAGACGTCCGGTTTGTTGGAGTTGCACGACAATTTTGTAGCTGTTTTTACGTCTCAGTTGTATTTGAAAGCACTCTGAAACCACTATCGTCCATCATTTTCGACTAGGCTACATTTCGCTGTTGCAAACAATATATACTATGTGGCAAAAGAAAACCGATTCAACCACTAAAAGTTTATATTTCCAAACGACATTTAGTACAAAGCGTCATGGTCTTGAGTATAAGAAATGGCTCTGGACACCCAAGGAGACTAAGACTTCTTACCCTTGGGGATAGACATGCTACCTCAAGATCTGTGGAATGTTTCTTTTGGCAAATGTAGCCCTTCCATGCATCGCCGTATTTGTTCATTTAGGTTAATTTCTCATCGTTTAAATCGAAGTAGCCACCATTCGAATAGTGGCTATTTCTGTAATGGGCATCATGCCCTTAAATTACAATGGTGTAATTTACGGGTAGCATCGGATGTGTACTGGAACAATATTGTTTCCTCAGACGAACCTCGCTTCCGTTTGTGAGCACATGATGATGGTTGTAGATAAGTTGGACGTCGTAGATAAGAGGAGAAAGGCAGTTTCTAAATTTTTGTTAGAACATGAGATTGCATTTACTAGAAGCTTGATAATTTGGGGTGAAATTTGCATAAGAATTAGGGCGCCCTTGGTATTCCTTCGAGGCCATTTAAATGCTCAAATCTACAGTCACGAAGGTTTGGGAATCATGCGCTTTACAATATACCAAGCGCTAAGCAATGACATATTCCAGCAAAACAATCCCGTACCTACATTACGATCTCTGCAAGAGGGTAACATCAATATTCTCAATTGGACTGCACAATTGCCGATTCTATCGCCCATAGAACATGTCTGGGCTATAATGGGTGGAAGGGTTAGTATAGTTCCTGACCCTCCAGTTCACTTCCGACAACTACAAGTTGCTTGCAATGAGGTTCGACGGGGAGTCAATAGATCATCTTCTTAGAAACATGTCCAAGCAAGTAGCAGGTTGTATTTGTACACATGGGGCAGCAACTCATTATATTTTCATATAATCATTAATTATTCTCAACATAGTACAAAATTTGATTTATTTAATTTCACTGGGTTATTCGTTTATCTTTTTTGCCATATAGTATGTATCACTTGTAAATAGACGTGACATGTCCTGAAAGATAATTCACGTAGACTGAAAACAAGTCACATATGTACAACTTATAATATTATTGTTCGCGTTATTGTTTCTTCGCTAGAAAAGTCTGCCATTGCGAAAACAATATTTCTACGAAAAGCAACACCACCGTGACAGGTAATGAAACTGAACAATATTACAACAATTTTCGAAGTGAAGCCTTGAACCTGGGTGTACTAGGATTGGCGCTAAACAACGTTTTAGTAATAGTTGCGTCCACGAACTTTGAAGTATATACAGAAATGATAGAAGTAAGAATTAGAGAACTAGTCGAACACAAACTGAATGATGAACACACAGCACTTAGGAGAGGAAGATAAACACCAGAATATATATGTGTCCTGTACAGTTTCGTCGAAATCAAAATTTCTCAGTTACCGGTGTTCCCTTCTTAATGTTTACGTTCTCCTGTTCAATGCTTTTCGTAAAGGATATATTCTGGATAATGTTCGTATAAATTTTGTTTGTATTTTATTTCTCAAGTTTAATACAAAATATTGAGAAATTCTGGGTGCAACCATATAATTATGAAGCGGATCTGTCGTCAAGATCCAGGCGCCTCAAAGGAAAACACCGTTGGAGTAACAAACAACGATCTGTTCAGAATCAATACGAATCATTGGACCCGTCCCGTTGGTGTCCTCGATCGCGATCGTTAAAGACTATAAACTCTCATAATTTAAGATTTCCGATTTTAACGATCGCCCCCCTCCTCCTCCTTTCCAATACCGCAAAACCCATAACAAAGCGCGCGGCGCTTTTTCGAAATACTTTTTTATTTCTTTTCCATAGTCCTCCGGTCTCGCGGGATAAACACTCCTGGACCGAACTTTACGTTCATCCCCTCGTCGACGTGATATACGGAACGACGCTGGCCTCGTCTGATGACTTTTAAATCCTAGGGCGCGCGCGCCGGGTAGAAAAAAGGGGAACTCGTCCGGCGTGTTTCGCGTCTTTCGAAACTTTATTTATGATCTAATATCTCCGGGAACCCGGGATTTGCCGGTGATAAATAACGCATGAACTCCCTGAAATATCGTACGGCGTTCAGGGGGAAAGCCGCGCGAATTTTTTGTCGTTTCTCCGAGCGATAATAATAATAAATATAAACATCAGGTCGCGTTAGTTAGGCTAGAACGGTCGTATCTTGTAAGTTTACCGCATGCGGATCTACCGCGCGCCTAGATTATTTAACATAATACACCGACGACGAGGAGTGTAGATGTCGTCGGGTAATTCCCGGTTTTATTTTACGAGGCGTCCGCAATATATTCCAGGCCGCACGTTCTCGCTTACGCCGCGGCGTATTGCGAAATTTACCTTAATTCGCCGAATTATTTGCGTCCTCGGTCGGAGTTCGTGATGTAATTACGTTAGGAGCATCTGCATGTACACTCATGGAAACTCTAAATGTCCCCCTCCTGAGCGCATACGCCCCGATTGTCACAATCTATACGCCCGTCCCAAAAACGCCTACCCGCGTATTATTGCCCCTTATTCGCTATTTTTCTAGAATTTATGTTCTAGAGATAAATAAATATAATGTGTTAGTAATTAAAATTATGTTTCAGTAATTGAAATTAATTTTTACGATAGTTTAGTTCGAATGTGGAATATAAATACATAATTATGTGTAAACAAGTTTGCTGTATAATATAAATATATAAAAAATATGCCATTTAGTATGAAATTGTCGTATCTAGAAACAGTTGAATAAATACAAATTTTTACTACAATATTAACTTGAAGTAAACTTCAGATCCTAAACAGTAGTAAGTTTGACACTAGATCACATCGGTAAACTCCTCACCGCACAATTATTTCATAATAAATTCGGTGAAATAATCAATGAAATAATTTTTCTCATAAAAATTAATATTTATTAAACTTAAATTTTTCTAGGTACGAAACTTTGTATTGCATGGCATATAGTTTAATATATAACAAAGTTATTTGCAGATATGAATTATTTATATTCCACATCCTAATTAAATTATTTTGTATGATAGTTTTAACTAAAAAATTAATTTCAATTACTGAAACCGTAATTCTGATTATATTTCCTTATTCATTAATCTTAGACAAATAACAAAGCAGAGGTAATAATAAGAAGAATAAATGACCAATTAATTTAGTGCTGCATCATTTTATTTGTCGTTTTTCTTTTAACATGCATTAACTCTTTTTACAATACAAATTAAATAATAACATTTTCTACTTTAAACAACTATTTCGTACGGATCAACCGATAGTAACCCCGCAGATTTTAGGACGGGCATTTACATTGTTACAGTCGGGACGTATGCGCTGAAAAGGCGGACATTTAGAGTTTCCATAAGTGTACAAATGTATACAATACAGGGACATCGGGAAATTGTGGTTCATTTGTCATAATTCTGAAACGAAATTTCGAACCCGAATGCTCATCTTGCGAGAGATGGCGCCAATTTGTGCCTGTATCTTATCTATGTATTAACAATTAAACAAACCACGATTAAAGTATTATTATTTATATTTACTCACAGAAAAAATGTAATTTAATTTTTATTATATTTTGACAAGTGTCAATTGAATTTGTTTCCCAGGCGACAATATGAATTTGCCAACCTCGTTTTGGTTCTCGTATATTTCTACTACAATACCCCCTTCCAGTGGCGCAGCCACGAACGTCGTAAATTCTCATATGTCTTTAAAATGTACGGTTTTCTTGCACACTGGTTGTACTGCCTAGTTGTGATCATGACCTATGGTGGAAACGGGGTAATCTTGGAGTATATACGTTGTTTTAACCTTGTCCAAACTTACGGTTGTGTTCCTAACGCTTAATTCAATCGTTATTACCTTGTTTCCTCTGTTTATGACTTTGTGTAGTCCAAAATACGGTGCACTTAGTGGTTTCCTAACCGAATCTGTTCGCAAAAACACATGTGAAGCTGTTTCCAAATCCGGGCATCTTCAATCTTCTGCCTTGTATTCCATTTGATAGTGTTCGATTGAATAGCACTTAAATTATTACATAAGTTTTGCATGAACAGATCGAGGGGTGGGGAATTTCTAGGAGAGCAAAAGAAATTCCAAAGATACAGTCACAATGTGTACTAACAAATGACGAGATGCAGCGAGGAGAGGAATTTCAACAGTGGAAACAATGTTTGGATGTGATAGAAGGAAGTGTGAAAGGAATAGGTTTCATAAATTCCAGGGGAGATAAGACAGGCAGATAAAATCGTTTGAAATCAATTAAAGAAACTGATGTATGAACAAATTTTGGCTTGTTTACTTGGTATCTATCATTTAGTAACGTTATGAACTCTCAGTGATTAAAGACGGAATGCGTCTCTAAAACTCCCACTTCTTGTTGGAGATTTGAGGAACATCATCGGACGATGTTGTTGCATTATTTTTGACCTCATCTGTATAGACGTTGCGTTTTGTAAACACGCAGCGACCCGTTCGTAGTGGTAGCTGGTCTTCGAACCAAACACGTTTAACCCTTCGCGGTTCATTTTGAACTCAAATTTTAATTAAAAATATTAAAAATTGATATGATTTTTTGAATAAAAAATTTAACTTTTACGACATTCTTTTAATAATTTTTTCATCATCTTGCCATTTGTTTTCTTGCAAATGGACTATTCGTCCTTAATCTAAAACGTTTATAATATGTTCCGGAATTTGTACATCAACATCGGACGGATAGTTTTTACAATTGTTTATTGAAATGGCTGGGGTCCAATAGACCCTGGTATTACCGTCTAGATTCTATACTGAAGTGTGACCACGGAGGGTTAAAATCGAACGTAGAATTTCTAACTGTGCTGTGTTGTATGATAACATTTATTTACATTATACCACCTACGATTTCCCACGATATTTCTTCTTATAACAGGCCATCAAAACATTGAGAATTTGAAAGATTTTGGAATACGTGGTACACCCTCCTGAAGTTTTGTCACGTGGTATGTTTTTAATGCTTGAAATTCTGAGAAATAAAGCAATATTCATCGGTTTAGTAACAGTTCTGTGTTTTTCGTTTATTTTCTTAAATCAGCAACAACTATCCCCTTCAAACTCTTTAATTACTTCATTTTTATACCTCTCTCTTGGTCTTCGACCTCTCCTCCGTTTTCCTATTGCCTCTGTCGCTATCGCTTTTGTGATCCTCGAACCGTCTATCCTCCATACATGCCACGAACCGATTGATTCTTTATACTTTTCCAAGTCTCCCAACATTTGGTTTTCTCTATAGCTGCATTGAGTTATTATTTGTTCGTGTACCTTCCTTGTCTCCATCATGCTACATTTCCCGTAATATTTTAATTTCCCATATTTCTAGAATTTTCTCTTGTTATCCACTTTACCAAACAAAAATTGTAATACCCAAACGGTTAGAAGTATTTAAAAAAATTAAAGCACCAGCTGTCGAAGCGTGTAACGACCATAATTTCAACAAATTTTCAGGTGCTTCTAATTTGACATCTAGGGCTGCACATTCTGTTATACTTTCAACATTTTTAGGTTCATCGAAACAGCAACGAAACGGCACTACCTTCTAAATTCCACAACCTATTTTTCAATTATTTCTACTTGTTTCGGGCGACAAAAGGAGGGACAGCGAATAATTTCTTTGAGTATAAATACGAAGAAGAAAATGATGTTTCAGTATGAAAAGCGACAATAGGAAAGCTGACGGTAAGATGTTCGCTACGTGTTTCCTTTCATATCGTGGACGTTACAACTCAAAAATGTCTGTAAACCCACGAAAAGAGTACTTGATAATAACAATAACAATAATAATAGTAATTACTATTATTAAACCGTTAAACTTCACAGCTTATGGTTTCGTCAGCGTACATACAAAATAGAAATTTGATTAACAATCAAAATATTACCTAAAGTACGTAAATAAACTGTTGTTGTGGATGTGTCAGGACTAGCCGCACTGCCCGACTCGGGACATATCCCTCGTCATTTCCCCAATTATCTTCTTGAAACGAGCAATTCAGTAACTTCTCGCGACAAAGAATTATATAAACGGACGCCAACAATTTCAGGTTCATTAATCCTTATTCTAGGATCTATTAATTAAATGTTTTCCCCGGGTATTGTAGGTGTGAATATCTCCTCAAGATGCCACAGGGGCAGAAGTGGGGCGTTTAGGAAGCAGGTGGCTGTCAGATTATCCCAGTTCCACCAGCAACTTATGCCAACGAAACTTGGACGAAACAAATAAAACAAGAAAGTGGTGATGAAATATAGGAGGAAAATAGCTGGTAAAATAAAAATGAACAGAGAGGAAAGGGAAGACCAGAGGAAGACATAAATCTAATAAATTCGAGTGATAGAGGATAGAACGGGGAAGAACGATGGCCAAAATGAAGGTCTGAAGATGGAACCGCAGAGAATGGAGGATATTATTTATCAACACGAGGTTATAAGGAGATACCAAGAATTTCAAGAAACAAAAAGATTATTTGTGCCATTAAGTGCGAAATACACAGAGATCGGGTAAGTATGTCATATCGAGAAGATTTTGAGCAATGATTTTTAGTGTGAACGCGATAATTTTGACGGTTCTTGTCTTCCCAATGTATTCTCAAAGCATTGACTATTTTTCTACAGATTTTTATCTTATTTGCAAATTAAGCTCTTAAATTCTCTCTAGCGAAGCAGACTGCTTCCAGTCCTGAAGTGGTTTTTCAGAAGAATAATAGTTAACGTCCCCTACGTATGGGAGTGCTGTATTGGAGAATTAACTCAACATAAGTTACAGCTAGTCTTCTGGAGAAATGCGGAGAACTTCGGGGATTGACATCCTCACCTTGGTCGGTTACATTTTGTCAGTTCCTTAATTAGTAGATAAAGGTAATCATAAGCTTACTATCAGCTCCATCTGTCTCGTAAATCGTAAGTATTTTCTTCGTTTCTCAAGTACTGACGCTTTCACGAAAACTACACCATTCCAAATTTGCTAGTTACCACATAACTCTTCGTGAATATCATACCAATTTTTCAAAACTACAAATCAAAAAGCGGGTTTACAAACTCAGCACGCAAACATACATTGAATATACAGCATACGTATAGCCACATCAGTTGGCGTACGGCTAGATATTTTCCTTGAACCTTTACGAGTGCTCGGCACGAGTGTTTACATTCCGGGCCAACGCCGTCGTCGTGGTGACGTAACTGCACATAAAGTTGGAGTAATACACTTAGGAGATTTTCCACTTTGTTTGCCGTACTCCTTTGCCGCGAGGAGGAGCAACGGGAATTTTCATTACGAGAGTCATTTGTATCCTCTCGCGTTTTATGAACTGGTGCGCCGTAAAGTTGCGTATCTACATACATAGAGGCACTAGAGGATACCTGTAATACGAGGGACGCTTTCAAAGTTGTTACAGAAAAAAAAAGTAGAGAAGGAAAAAATGTTCTACATATAAACTACTTTATTTTAATTTGAAATATTTGCTTTTAAACTTTATACGCTTGGCATGCGTTCAAATCGATTCTCGATTTTTCTACTTTGACTTTTTTGCCTTTGAAACATGGTTTTTCAAGGCCTCGATAACTTCCTGAAGTAGCTTGATAGTCGTTGTCCACCCAGTTTCAGTTTTACAATCGGGAACAGAAACAAATCTCTGTTGAATCGCTATCGAATTCAACTTTTAGTAGCGACCAAAAAGTATTGAAATCGTCGTCAGAGTTTTCTGCATATTTCTTTTAGTCGTAACCTTGAATATATATTAAATAAATAAAATTACCCTTGCCACACCTTTCGGAAATAATTGAACATACGTATTTCGGCAACTAAGTTGCCATCTTCATTGGAAAACTGGGGAATTCAGTATCACCAGCGAATCCGGCTAATGCCCAAGCAAACACCGCACAACGACCACTGTACAACACGAAAACGCTGCATAATGATCATCACACAACGAACGCGCGAAACCCACCGAAACACTGAACTTATACTACTTCTAACCTAAATTTTATGCTCTATGGAGCATGTTAATACGGTTGAATGATCCTACATGAATCTAAAATTTAATTCTTCTGTTCGTAATCTTCAAGTTGAGCTAAGATCTCAGAGAATTTTAGAATTCTGGTCGTTCGTGATTTGTTAATATTACTAATTAATCGGAAACTTAATGGAACTTATAAGAGAAAAAGGATTATGAGGCAAAATATGAAGATCGAAAAGTTATTATGGAAAATTTGCATTCAACTATTAATAAGTTAACAGAAAGGACTAAAAATTGCAACATTAAAGTTGTCGGTGCACAAATTGATGTTTTGTGTGGTCAAACTAGAGAGACTCAAACATGTGACACGGAATTTGTATTTACCCAAACTAATGTGATGGGGGAAGGAATCCTGGGAATATCAGCGAAAGAAATTGAAACCAATCAATCGAAATTGTATTTCCGCCTGATGTCAATATCACTAAAGACCAAAATATATAAACTAAGACAATTTAAGAACATTCAACCAGAAATAAACGAATTGAAGACTATTATTGATGACCAAAATAATGTAATTAAACGGTTGACAGAAACAGAAACTTCTGTACCACTTACAGTTTCAACTGAAATACTTATAGAAAAGAAATTCGTTCAAACTGAAGTGTTCACGGAAAATAATTTAACTCAGATTGAAGTGAGAAATGAAAGGCATTAATCTGTGAGTAAAAATGTTACTCAAATCAATGACTTGAGAGGAAAAAATATTGTACTTGTCATAGTCGATGCTGCAGTACATTATTGAGTGAAAATTTTGGTGATAGTTTTAATATTTTGGGAATAACAAAAGCGAATAGGAAACTAGATATGATTGTAAAAAATATAGAGCACGATACTAAAAATCTAACAAAAAGCATTATGTGAAACTTATAGACGGAACAAATGACGTGTAGACTTGCTATAACTCTGAAAATATTGGGATACAATTGGCTGCTAGAAAAGGGTGATGGAAGCTACAAAAGCTACTAATTTTATAAAGAATACTATTCTATTCTGTTACCAAAATAGACAAATAAATATAATTATAGGACATATAAATCATACTATTTATTATTTGGCACAAAAGTATCAGCACACATATTCTTTTTGTGTCAATAGCATGCTCACAACTGAAGACTATGGGATGGATGGCATTCATTTGAGGTATGGTTCTAAAAACTATATTAATAGGCAACTTTCTAAAACTATTAACTGGATGAAGGAATATCAAGAAGATGCATAGAAAAAAAAGTAAAAATCTATAAACTCTCCAATAAATGACCTACACTGAACTTTATTTGTTATGCAACTTCCACAGAAAGTTGTGCAACGACTGCACTGCAGCCTAAATTGCATGTGCCATTAATTATCACGGAGGATATTATGCTTTGTTAAGGTACTAGTACCGGTTAGAATTTTGAAAAAAAAGATTTTTTTATAACGGTTTATGAATCCTTATACCTTCAGAAATCACCTCCTAAAATTTTGTAGTGAAGTTTGACAAAATAAGAGAGTTGTAGCAATTTAAATGCGCGCCCGTTTTCGGCGTTCTACCGGTAGTTTGCCAAGTTAGCCAGCTGCTCTTCTCCCCTCTCCTATATACCGCCTGTTCTACCTGCTTCTATAAATTAACCTGCGTATTAACGCCGTTATAGTGTTGGCTTGTTCCCATGTGGTCAGTTCGAATTTCGAAGTGCACAGAAGCATTAAAAATGGGTAAAAATCCATACGGAAAAGGCAGCAGAAAATCGCAAACTTTAAACGCGTTTTACTCAAATTAGCATTTTTTCACACTGCGCTGACTTATTCTCCGCAACCACTAGATGAATTTTTTACATTCTTGGTGCATTTGTTTATTTTCATCTCGTCTACCGTAATTCACCAGAAAATTGCAAAAAAATTGCTAAACAAAAATTTGGCAAGGGAAAAAAGGTGAAAAAGAAACGTGATTTTTACATCTCTTTCTTTACAAAGCCGCCATTTTGTTTTTTTAATTTGTTATAAATAGGTGGTGCATCACGATGTAAACTACTTTCGTCTTTAAAATACCTCTTGAAATTTCTGTTTCAGACATCCCAATTTTGAGATTATCTCAGCGCCGTGTAAGGGTCTCATTTTCGAGGACTCTACTTTGGCGCCCTGTAGTAAATAATGCTCGATCAAAAAAATAAAGGAAAAAAAAAACTGTATACTCCCAAAGTATGTACAAATTAAAGGGAAAAGCTTGTATCAAGTTTTGTAATAAATGAAACAAGAAAAGAACAGTTTAAATATGGGTCATTTTTAGCCTTGAAACCGGTAATAGTCCCTTAATCGCGAACTGCAATCGTAGACTAGTTTCGTCCTTATTAGGACTTTTCAGTACGGTATAGCACATCTGAGATTAACAAAGCAATTTCCACAACTATGTAGGTGTTACAACAGTTTTTCATCTTAAATGATTTCACCGTGTTAGTGGTTCCATCTGATGAACATTGTTAATCACAGAAATGCTATACCGTACTGAAGAGTTCTAATAAGGACGAAACTAGTCTAAGGTTGCAGCCCGCGATTAACAAAGCATGATTCCCTCTTTTGATAATTATTGGCACATGCAATTTAGGCTGCAGTGCAATCGTTGCACAACTTTCTGTGGAAGTTGTATAACAAATGAATCTCGGCGCAGGTCATGTATCTTTGGAGAGTTTGTAAGTTTGTAGTTTTCTATTCTTCATAATTGACACTCTCTCATCTATCCTTTGAAACTAGTTCTCTAAGAAGATACTCTTTTTTAGACGAGCAACATCGAAACTGGATAGATCAATGAACGGCTCCGTAGTACATCAAAATATGCAATCATTGAAGGATAAAATAACTGAACTCGAGGTGTTCTTATATAATGAAATGTGTCACTTTTTATGTCTTACTTAACGTTGACTTCGTCATAAAGATTTAGAACTAGTAAATATTAATGGGTTTAATTTAATTAGTCATGTTAGTAGAACAACTAAAATCCATAGTGTGGTCAGCTAGTTTGTATGGTTTTAGGCTTGACGACATAGAAACTATCTGTAATTTGTCAGTTTAGTTACATTTTGAATGTGTAACAGCTAAGTTGTACCGTGGGGGTTTCAGGGTCCCTTTAATGGTTGTTTATAGAAGTAGTGATAGGGACTTAAGCGTATGTTTTGGCAAGCTGGATGACGCTTTGTGTATAGCTAGTAAATACGGGAATTATAAAATGATATTGTGCGGGGATTTTAGTGTACACTTTTGTCGAATTGCAATGACTAAAAATTGCTTAGCGACTTAATGGGAGTACACAACCTTGTAATAACGACCGGGGAACGTACTCGCTTGTATATTCGTCTGGATAATGTGTACGTAAGTGGGGAGTTTGCGAATTACAATAGTCAGGTTGTATATGGTGATTTATCTGATCACACTGCACAAAAGCTGACAGTATCATCCGTTTATCAATTGATATCAGCTGATACTTCCGGCAGTAATAAAGTTTGTAATTATCGGATAGATAGGGGAATCTGTATTGGCTTTTAAACAACATTTACGGAACAAGAATTGGAATAATATATCATCTTATGTGATAGTCTTCTACCACAATTAGGACAATTAAACAAAAGTGATTGAAATAATAATAATAATATTTTCAGGACGTTTAAAAACGTTTTCGGAACACTTTCATCAGTGAATATATAACTAGATAAATGCTACAGGCAATAACGCTAGAACCAGTTGTAGAGAATTATTTAAGACTTTAAAAACTGATAGCAAACGTTAGCAATTATTTTTATCTATTAACTGCTGCTATATGCAAAAGGAAACTTTAGTTCTATGCCTAAGTTCAAGGATAACCACAGTTATATCTACTAGAAATGCAAACGCTTTAGCAGTTACCTTCCACAGGTTGCCTTTTAGTGAGAGAAATCTACGTTACCTCGCTTTCAAAGCTTTATACACTATCCAAACAAATATAAACACTTAAGATTGGAAAGATTTAAGTGCACAGCGAAGCAGATGGTCTTATCGAAGGCATATTGTTCGTTCAGAGAATATATGGATGACTCTGAAACGTAGCCAGTAATGATTGTTTACGATTTTAGTTGTTTTAATTAATTTAGTCATTTCAATTTTAGAGTCTTGAACATTAGTATCTATGTAATTTTTATATTGTATTTTTATTGTGGATTATTATATTGTTTATATTAACATTATGGCGCATCCTATACTCCCTTGTAGTCCAAAGAATCAATATAAATTATTATTATTATTATTATTATTATTATATTTAGAAACCCAGAAATGTCTTAAGGCTTCCTAGACGCAAGACAAGACAATACGCCCGATTCCTACGTCCTAACTTCTTGTCTGTTAGGCGCAATTATACCACCGCTCATTCCTCTTTTCATTCCATGTAATCAACACAAAATCTTTCAAATTATCTCCACCACTTTTCTAGAAAATTTACGGCTTATGCTTCAGAACGAATCGAAATAAGAAGGTGTGAAAACTCGATCGAAATATTATTTCCGCATTTCGACTCGTAATCTTTATCGCGAGCTAAATTTAACCGACCGACCGACGTTAGCGCCCGTTTCCGACATTTGCATTTAGAGCTTTCGCTTTTTCCGTCTCGACGCCTCTCGACGCGCCGCCGTCATAAAAACAAACGCGCAAATCGAGCCGGATGTAGAACATGAGGCGCGTTTAGAGCAATCCCGCGTTTCGAGTGTTTTATTAGCATGGAAATGAGACGGTTCCGAAAGCTTTTCCGATACGTTCGGAGTTATAACGCGGACGTAATGGGGAGTTTATTTCTTTCGAGCGATAAAGTTTTTGAATTTCCGCCTATCATTCCCGACGCGGTAAGCGGGAGACGTCAGAAATTGCGTGCGTTTCGTATGAATTCGAAAAATTCGAAATTAGAACCGTAAGTTTTCGGTAGTATCCGCATTCGCCTTTTGTATCTTGTTTTACCCGTACCGTCTTATAACATACGGACAATACCAAATTTAATAAATTTCACGTATGAGCAACTTGGAATCGGCATGGCATGAATAACATCTGACTAATGAAGGTGATTGCATGGACTCTGGTGTAATTTACTGACACAATATCACATCGGTAAACTCCTCACCACACAATTGTTTATAATAAAATCGGTGACACGTGTTCTCCAGCTCGAGGCAAGCATTTTCAACAACTTCGGTTGATACGGTTGTTGAAAATGCTTGCCTCGAAGCGAAACACGTGTCACCCATTTTATTTAAAACAATTGTGCGGTGCGGAGTTTACCGATGTGACATAGTGTCACAACATCTGAATAAATGTGATTTTTAGTCTGCGACGTCGTACTGTTCGGGTAAACTAGTTTTTCGTAAGTACCTACTCCTATTCGTGTTTGGTTCCGTTGGTAGCACGAAACTTACTAGAAAATGTCATATTTATAGGTTATGAACGAAATTAAATTAAAAATGATACGGACTAAAATAATAGTCTCGAGATTAACTCTTGTCCCCACATGTTCGTCCATAACTTTATAACTGTTCCACCGTTCTTGTTCTGGGTCCGCTTTGAATATTCCATTCTTGTCCAAAAAAAAAATTGAATGCAGTATAATCTGGCGAGAGATATATTATTTGTTTAATTAGGAAAAAAATCACCGTTTTAACTATGTGTTGTTTTCTGAAATATAAAAAGTTGTAATGGGGTTAAAACTTATCCCGCGAAAGCACTAATGTTGCCCAAAAATAGCGAAAGTAGTTGAAGGTTAAAAATGGAAAGTAATCTGAAGCATCATATAGAAAATGTTAAAGAGTTCATAAAGGATACACTACAAATAGAGGCAGAATATAGAAATGTTCACAAAATTAACGACAAAGTAGGTGCTCTTGAATGTGAAGATCGTGAAACTAAGATTAGCATAATGAGAAATAAACATAAGTTACGACCCTCGGGAAATGGAAAAGTATTTATAAACGGTGACCCCACTGAAAATGAAAGGAAAATACAGAGCATATTATAGCATGTATAAGTCAATTGTTAAAAAAATAAGTATCCACGAAGACGAAATTGCTTGTATATAAAACCATCTTCCAACCTATCCCTTTGCCCTTTGACAGTGAAATATGGATCACCTCAATTAAAAGCAAAGTCTAAGCAATGGAAATGATGTATCTACGTGGTGTAACTGGACCATCCCATTGGAGATCCAGAGGGACCCAGTTACCACGCGAAGGGTACAGTTAGCCCAATATTATGTAACGAATAAAGCTAAACTACCATTTAGCCTAATATGTCTTTCTTTTACTTCGGTAAAACCTAATTACATCAGGGCCTGTCATGTATGGTACTTAAGACTTCTTTTTCCGCACAAGAATTTTTGCTAGTATTGAAGATGTTTGTGATGCTATCCGTGAAAGTGAAGAAGACCACCTCAGAAGCTTCTCGGCATATAATGAAGATAGAATTAAACTTGAACCTGGCTGGTTTTGCATCACTAAAATTTTTGGCAAAACAGGGCATAGCTGCAAATCACACGTTGCAAAAGTTGTACAAAAAAAAAAGGATGATGATGACTTTTTACGAAAGATATTTCATTCATTCAGACAACGAAATTCAGAGAACCCGATGAAGCATCCTACATTTAGAGAGTTTGGCATCGTACGGAAACTTCCACATGCCGTAACAAATAGTTCTGCTCGATTTAATAATATGACTGGTATTGCAGCAAACTTGAGTAATCGAAGGAACATCGTTTTCTTTAGTGTATAAGGACTCAAATAGTAATTGTTTAACCTCTTAAGACCTGAACATGAATCTATTGCTTTTGAATATTTTTATACCCTATTTCTACTCTTTCGGGTACAAATAAAATACTCATTTGATGTCTTACTTTTATTTTTTATTTCAAACCATCTTTGGAAAAAAGAAATAGAACCCAAGATCAAACAGATAGTATACAATGCAGTAGTAGCCCCCACAATAATATACGCAAGTGAGTCCTGGACAATACAGCAAAAACAGGAAAGCAAAATAACAGCTATGGAAATGAAATTTTTGAGAAAGATCGTGGGGAAAACAAAAATGGACAGAATAGAAAACGAACAGATAAGGAATATGATAAATCAAGAAGATATACTAAAAAGAATTGAAAAATGTCAACTGAATTGGTACGGCCACATAATTAGAATGGAACAAAAGAGTTTAACAAAGAAAATAATAGAAGCCATAAATAACGGGAGAAGAAAAAAGGGAAGACCAAGGAAAAAATGGATTGACAGAGTCAACGAATTGGGACGAAAGCGAGGGAAGACCATAGCAGAAATGAGAAGTATGAGTACAGACCGGACAAGACGGAAAGAATGGATTAAATCGTCGTAAGATCCAAAAATAATCCGACTCTGAATGGCATAAGGATTGACGAGAAGAAGAAGAAGATTTCAAATCATATAAGAGAGTGGTGCACAAATGTGTAATTCAGAAGTTAAAATATTGTTAAATAATTGTTAAATATCATATAGGAAGCAACACAAGTAAAACAAATTAACCCAAGATGCCTTGTTAAAAGATACTTGTTAAAACTAGGTATAATTCAAGGTGAACATATGTGCACCTATGGTCTCAAGAGGTTAAACTGCTTTTTTTTTTAAATTACTTAATTTATTTAATTTCTAATTAATATCTTTACTTTTCCTTCTCGGTCATTTCTTAAAATTTCATGGTGAGAAATGATTGTAATTTCTTTGTATTTTTGTAATTTCTAGATGAAAAACTGGTTTCTTTAAATAAATGTATAGATATGAGCCCGGCCATTTTTGTAACATCACATGATATCAATAAGCACCGTGCTAAAAAGTTTCTTTTATCTAAAAAAACATCGGAAAAGTTTGAAGCTAATCTGAGAATAATTGATAGACATAAAAATTGGTTTAAGTTTTATCTTTTTAGACAAGTTTATGTATATGTCATCATTACTCGAGAACGACTTGCCCAATTTTGTCCAAAAATTATCAAGTACAATGTCTTTTATCTATTCCTATACTATTTCTCAATATAATCAACAATTTCGGAGCTATAAGAAAGAACTATGGTGAAAAAAAAAAATAAATTGTTGCATAAAAAATACAAATTGTTTATTTTTAAAAATCATGAAAAATTTTTACAGGTAATTCAGTTGAAAAATACGTAGTATTTATAGGTGTTCATTCATCTTTTTGTCATTCAACAAATGTTTACGACAGCGAAGAATACAATTTCATCTGCAAATATATTGTTTATAAATTGATGTTTGTACATGTGAGAGGGATTCGATATGAATTCTCTCACAATGCACGTATTACGCATTTTTACAGTTATTTTTTCTACAGAAGTGGACAACTTGCGTTGCCACAGCCTCCTGCAGTAACTGCAGTCGCGCTCTTCGGCTACCCGCCGTGGGAGAAATGCAAATTACAAAATTTTGATCTTCTCTTGCCATCCGTAGACGTACGTTTCGCGGTTATACCGCTCGTCAGTACGGCTTTGTTTATAAAGACAATAGTCTTTTAAATTCTAATTCTTATTCTAAATTAACGTCATCGTACTTTAAAAATGGCGAAAACATTGGATTCGTCTGCTGTATCAGTGAAAAGACGTAAAGCTGATGAAAAATAACGACAAATTGCTGTTATTGGGCATCACATCAAATTGTGGGGGCCAAATTGCCGTCGAACAGGCAAGTTCTGGGAGTATTTTTCTGCAATATGCGTTTTGGAAAACTAACCTCAAAAAAGAGTGCAAGCCTAACGATTAACGCTGTAGCTATATTTTGGCAACAAGCTCGTATACCAACTCGCGATACTCATAGCTGCTCAAGCTACTTAAAACATACGAAGATTGGAAAAACCTTAACAAAGTGAAAGTCAAGAAAATGGCAGCCGGAATGAAACAAAGATTTTGTGTTTTTATTGAAGCGTTAAACGATCTTTTGATATTGCGGCTGCCGACGAATTGACGACGATAATGAAATGAGAAAGATAAAGAAGTTTTGGAAAAACAGCGACAGATATGATATTAGCATCCAAAGAAAAGTAGAGGAAGAAGCGCGAAAGTTGAAACATAGAAAAACATTGGAATTGCAAGAACCAGGTAAGTGATTTGATTAGGGCTGCTAAGGCTACGAAGGCTCCTGCTGTAAATTTTGTCAAATACCGTACATATCCATATTTGTAGCACCTGCTGACATGTGATTTATCTGATTTTGTCCCGTATAAAACAGAATCTCTTTATCAATTGCAAACTTCAAACTGACTTCTTCGATTTAGACGCAGCATTGCGGAAAGACAATGAGAAACATCAAACTGCTTCGGAATTCCTTTAAAATTTATTTGTCATTAATGACGCTGCAGAGCGTGGAGTTAAATTTATGAAAGATTATAACCGCATTTTAATACGCCATGAAGAAAAAGCTCAGTTCATATTGCTAGTTATCGAAAATATCCATCACATACACAATCATCATTGGATGAATAATCTCGAAATTTATAGTGTTTTCCGCACCTGAATTAAAACATTACATTTACAATTATGGAATGATATTATCGTATTTGTGTATTTTAATTAAGAAAAATAAAGAAAAAATTCAAAATGAAATCTCTTTTGTTCACCTTTAACCAATTTTTGGGTCCATCAATTATTCCCAGATCAACTTCAGTTTCTTCAGGTACTCCTTTTAGATGAAAAATAAACTTTTTAGCCTGGCGTTCATTGATATCACCATTTTGTAAAATTTCCTAACAAATCGCCGCCAGGCTAATAGATATATTACTTTTTCTTATTACTTCAATTTTTTTCTTTGGCCTTTTTTCAAACGCCCTTATTAGGGTCTCGATACAACGTCCGAAATGAGTAATTAAATCAAACAATTCTACATATCAATATTTTTTCAATTGAATGTACAACAATAAGTTTGTTTACGCCACCGGGCAACCGGGCCAATAAGACAAAAGAAATTAGATATATCTTTATACATATATATAATTCTACTGTACGTGTGTTTGTCACTGAACTCCCCCTAAACGGCTTGATCGATTTGAATGAATTTTTTGCATGCGTTTGGGTGGCGCCCTGGATGGTTTAGATTCACAAATCAGCGCGGCACGTTTAAAAATTAAGAAAAAAATTAGAGATTAAACAAATTGACGACGTTTGCTGGGTTAGGTTATGACAGTTGCCATGGTGCGCGCAAAGACAGTTAAGGTTATGACATTTGTAATTGTGCGCGCATGAATAATTATTATGTCATAATAGAAGCAAAGTCAGCAATATCCATCACAGTCTTATTTACAATGCCGCGAGCCAGAAGATCGAATCTTTCACAACGAAGCCGTAATGCAATTAGACTGCGGAATATTGCGAATCAATCCATTGCAGATGAAGAAGAAATCGCACGAGAGAAGGGCGCCGTGTTAGTACGGCCCAACTTCGTGCTTCACAAACACTAGAACGAAGAGAGGCCATACGTGAAACGCTTCGGTTGGCAATGAGAAATCGTCGAGCAGAACGCAGATCAACAACGTCGAGCCGCAAGGAGAAATAGATAAAGTCGCAAAATATAGTATATCACAACGTGTTTTAATGAAGATATTCGATACGAGTGCAACCCATTCAGCAAATACTTTACCAGAAAGTTCTGCTACAACGATGCCCGAATCATTTGGTTTACATTCAATAAAGCAAATGCTTTGCTCCCACGTGAATTTACTACTTTTTAAACTTCTATTCAACTTAATCTTATCTTAACATTAACAAGTTGATAAAACTCAGGTAATAACTTAAGACAGCATTTATTAATTCGGTGGTACGAAGTTCGCCGGGGCAGCTAGTCTATATATAAAAATATATGATGGAAACATATCTTAAATGGTATGTAATACGTGGTTCTCTTTATTGCTAAATAATCATGCAATATTTTGCAGTCAAAAATTGCTTGTTACTTATCCTAAATTACAGTTTTATGAAAGTAGGTCGAGGTCCTGTTATAAAATCATGACCCAGTTACCCCGTAGCAGCTTATACTCATGGTAGGGACTTTTATTGACACAGTACAAGCAACACCGCCAATCTTGGTTGCATATTTCATTAAATGACTTGCAAATATGCTTGAATACCACAGTACAATTTTTTCCCTTATTGCTTCATCCCCCTAAAAACACCCCTTATCTATTTTCATCTTGCGACTTACCTTCGAGCACTCGAAAGCATTCGATCCGGCTCGAGTAGTTCCTGTTCGGATATCCGGGACTGCAGAACGCCTGTCTGTTCGTATCCCCGTGCTCGAAATCGTAGCAGGGATTGACCGCCGGGTCCGAGGGATCCGTCTGCGCCATCGTCGATAAAGCGGTGATTTGTCTTCTGTACCTGTCACCTGAAAGAAACAGAAATAATAACGTGAATGGGGGAGCTTATTTATGGCGTAATCGGGGCTCTTGTTATCGCGTTTTCGTTAATTCGTGATGAGTGGTGGAGGACGTTCGTGTCCTAAATTTGTACTTACATATAATACCTGGAATTTTCGTTAAATGAATCGGGAGAAATATATGGTACGGGAAGCCTCGGTTAAGTCGGTAATTCGGTACGATTATGGTGAGCTGATAAAATTGTAGTAGGTACTTTTCGTTTCTCTAATGTTTACTGAAGTACCTTAGAGAGAGGGTTCAGGACGCAATATTCCTGAAAATAAGAATTGCTGTTGTAATAGAGGAAGAATAAGCAAAAGAAAGATGATCTGAAAAAACGAATTCTGGTTCCTGTCTGGTAGGCTACCAAAATCACAGGGGTAAATAGACTACAGCACTGGAGTGCTAGTCTTTTGGGGTGATAATTATACGCCTCTTAGATCCACAGTTTTGCTTGCATTCAAAACTAACTTGACTTTTATAAAACTTCCCTGGGCCAGGTGTTGGTAATCTACGAGCGCCAAATATCTCAGGACGGCCCGGTCTGTACCAGCATTCGCAATCGACGTTTAGCTTTGCATACCACCAGCTTCTTCAGACATTCAAGCGATATACACCAACGCTGCAAAGAAGCTCTCGCCCTTGACACCGACTTTGTTTTCCCCTTGCTTTCCGCAATCCCCATTTTACGTCTTTCAGCATTATCTTCTGTTTTCCCCTTGTTTTCTTACCTGGTTCCTATTTCACTGTTTTCTCCTTTTTTTTTCTCAAATTTCTTTAAACTGCTTTCTTCGCATCTATTTTCATTTTCTCTTCTATTGACCACACAACATTTTACGATCTTCCTCTCTCTCTCTCTCTCCTCTTCTATTTCATTGTACTATCCTTTTTTCTCTAATTGCTTTAAACTGTTTTCATGGCATCCATTTCCCCTTTCCCTTCTATTATTCTTGATACCAACAATACAACGTTAGGAAGACTTTCCAGTTACTTTATGCGTTTTTTATTTATGTTTCTCATCTTCTTTTATCTCGCTCCTGATCTTTATTCTCATATTTTCCATCACATCACAGTTCATATAAAAGACGTCTCATTGAAATTTCAGTTATGAAATAATCAAATCCGAAAAGAAGGGCAAGGAAGAAATAGAAAAATATGTCTCCTCTCCAACATGCTCTTTCCTGTTTTGGAACATTTTTCATGTTTTATTTTTGATAGTCTTTACCTTTTCCCCTGTCCTTCCTTTGTTTTCTTGTTTCTTTTTGTTTCCTTCCATGTTTTTCTGTTGCTTTCCGTAATTCGCATTTTACGTCCTTCCGCTCTCGTTTTCTCGCTCCGACTCTGTTTCACTGTTCCCTCCTTATTTTCTCTAATTTCTTTAAACTGCTTTCATGGCATCCATTTTTCCTTTCCCCTTATATTATTCTTGATAACAACAACACAAAGTTAGTAAGACTTTCCATTTACTTTTGCGGTTTCATGTGTGCTTCTCATTTTCTTTTATCAAGCTCCTGAACCCTCATTCTCATATTTTCTACTACACCACAGTTCATACGAAAGATGTCTCAATAGAATTGCAGTTATAAAATAATAAAACCCGAAAGGAAGGACATGGAAGGAATAGAGAAATATGCCCCTACCTTTTCTAACATATTTTTCATATTTTATATTTTACTAACCTCCCCTTCTTCCTGTATCTTTCGTTTTTGTTTTCTGTTTCTTTCTATGTTTTCCTCTTGCTTTCAGCAAATGCTCTTTGCCTCTTTCAGCTTTATTTTCTATTTTTCTATCGTTTTCTTACCTGGTTTTTATTTCACTGTTCTCCTCTTTTTCCCAAATTTTTTCGAACTGGTTTCTCCACATCTGTTCCCCTTTTCCCTCCTATTGCTCTTGACACTGACCACACAAGGTCATTTTGCTTTTACATTCGTCTTCTTCATTTATGCCTTTCCTCTTCTTTTATCACGTTCTTTTTCTTCATTCCCATACTCTTTACATGTCGCTAATCGTAAGAAGTAAACGAGGAAAAAAGTAGAAACGTATTTTTTTTTGGATTCACGAAATAAACAAAACTTCTAGTTCACTTCTTTTCGTTTCCACTTTCTAGTAATTTCTTCTCCTTCTCTTCGAATTGTTTTTTGGTAAGGAAGAAACATAAAGAAATTCTTACTACTTCCTTTTCCGACATACTTTCCATCCGTCATATTTCGATTGCTTGTTTGTTTCTTCGTATCCGACATCTTCCCGTTTTTGCAGTTTATTTCGAGAGTTTTATCATCTTTTTCTTGACGTTTCTTACGCTTGATTACCCCCCTCCATCTATAATTTTTAGTAAATTTCTTCTGACTTTACTTTTATTTCGGAGTTGTCGCGTTTCCCTTTTCTCGGACTTCAATTCTTCGGGAATTTCTTCTTGAGGCTTGAATCCTTCTAGTTTCCCTTATTCGCCCTTGTCTTCTGCTACGTCTAGTTCGTTGTCATTCTATTTAAGTTTTTGCACCATATTATTTTCTTCTCAGTTTTAGTGTCTTCATGTTTCCGTTCTTGTGGCACTACTTTTTCCGATTTGACCACCTCAGATATGACCTTTTTTAGCTTTCTTGTTCTCGCACTTCTTCCTCCGAATTTCTTCAGCTGGGTTTTCGTCAGCTGCCAGGCGCTCGTTTGCTTCAGACGTTTTGCCATCTCTCTGTCATCTTCTCTTCTGTTTTTCGTTTCTTTCTATAATTTCCTTTTTCTTTTGCTTTCCACGCCAACTCATTTGATGTCATTCAACTTGATATTGTTTTTTTGCTCTCTTACGTCGTCCCTATTGCACTGTTCTCTCCTTTCTTCCCATACTTCCTTAAACTCGTTCCTTTGCATCTATTTCTTTTTCCCTCCTCGTACTCTTGGCACCGACCGCAGAAGGTTTTTACGATTTTCCTTTCACTTTCGTGTTCTTCGTTTCGCCCTTTCCTCTTGTTTTATTACAGTGCTCTTCTTCATTCGCATATTTTCTATATACAGCTAACATCGAGAGAAGTGAATGAGAAAAAGTTGCAAAAAGATTTTTTAAAAGCTCACCACCAACAGGCAAGAAAACGACCATTTCAGAATTATTAGACTAATTATTAGAACTAACTGAATGTGAGGCATGCCTGCCGGTGCAGGTGCACAAACATCTTCAAACGTGTTAGAATACGGTGGTCATTCGATTTCTTGATTGCAAGTAACATGGAATGAAATGTTACTAAAACACAATAATTTACAATCTTGTTTTACGCGTAATTTTTTTCAATATCTGTTGATCGTTTCTACCAACTTGTGATATTTCAGAGACGGGAAAGTTTCTCCGTCCTCTCGTATAGAAATACTCCGGCTTGTCGTCAAGTTCTCCACACTCTCTTTATCTCCAGTTATCGCATATATTTAATTCCGTAATTATCGTTAATAACGCAAAATCAACTAGCTTATTAAATTTTAAACGCCCAGATCAATTCGACGTCGCTCTATTTGTTTGTTTGTTTGTTCGTTGACGTTACCGATGAAATCCTCGAGTTCGTTTCACCTCGATTCGTCAGCCACCTTCGCCCCGAAACCGTATTTAAATTGAAGCCGTTTGCTTCGCGGCGAATTCGCACGGTAAATAAGCCCCGCAAGGGCTTTAGTATTTCCTTTACCGTATAATAGCCAAAGTTTAAAAGTTCGCCCGCCACGGCGCGCCGCTCCTTCGCGAGAGGAAAATTTCGCTCCCCGTCGTCGGTCGTCGATAAGACGTAATTGGTAGGCGTTTGAACGACCGACGACGCGGAGTGATGAAGTTAAATTTATCGATGCTTTTGACGAGAGAACGGGTAACAGAAGTTAAAGGAAATAATGAGAATGACGTTTGTTCGTGGAAATAAATTATAATTGGGTTGCCGGTGAATGAAATGAAATGCTAAAAGCTTCTCTTGTTTCAGTTCTGTTGAAAGTACATATTTATGTACGTGCCTACATAAATGGATATAAGAACAGCAATAAAGGAAATAATAAGGAAAATGGGAATGAAAAACGACGAAATTCCATGCGGAAATACTATTCGAGAAATAGAAAAAAAGGATGAAGAAAAAATCAAAGAAATAAGGCAAAGTAAAAGATTGGATATATAATGAGATAGATGGATTGTGAGATGGGTCATGAAAAGCATGAAAAAGGCAATTACAATTGATGAAAATCGAAATATAGAAGCGGATGTATAAAGAAATTGAAAGGGGCAGAGAACAGGATCACGAGATATATAAATAAAATAGAAACAAACCGTTCAAGAAAAGCAATAGAAAAAGGTTTAATCCCAAATGCAAGAGAAAACTTCAAAGTGATATATACGCACTAACCGAAACAAAACTTCTAGAAAAGGGTAGAAGAGAAAGCAGAAGTGAATGAAAACTGAGGGATGGAAAAGAATCTTCGTGAAAACAATGCCACAAAAAAGGAACAAAAGAAATATCTCGAGAAAAGCAAAGGCATAGTCTAAATAACAGGGTACAACAATAACCGGAAAGTAGGGTCGAAATCAAATTAGAGATGCAATAACAGTAGGCAAACAAAGAACTATAAAACAGAGGAATCGATAATTCAAATGGCGGATTTACGTGCATCAAGAGAAGAAGAAACAAAACAGAAAAATTACGTAGAAATCGTCAAACATGATAAGGAAAAATTAAAAACAGGCGGAAACCTAAATTAGTGCACAGTGAAAGATAAAAGAAGAAATAAATAAAAATATAAAAATAGAAGACGAAGCGATAGGAAATCATAAGGAACGGTAGTAAAACGAAAAGCAGTTATAAAACCTCGGTGACAGAAGAAAGTGATTAAAAAATTAAACATACAACAGATTATTTGTAATGAGAAGAATATGGAGAGTCAGAAACTATATGCAAAGCAAAACGATGAATACAAAAAGTTAAAGGTCAGTTGAGGACAAATTCGCAGGAAAGGGGAAAACGATAATGAAAAGATAAGGAGATCAATAAATATACTAGTAGAAAAGTGAAAAATTCTATGTGAACGTGATGACACCAATATAAAAGGAGATACACACAGAAGAGGAAAAACGAATAATTCGTTAAAGA
The DNA here is from genome assembly GCA_038088585.1 of Chrysina gloriosa. NCBI lineage: Eukaryota > Metazoa > Arthropoda > Insecta > Coleoptera > Scarabaeidae > Chrysina > Chrysina gloriosa. The sequence goes on along the minus strand of CM076088.1, from coordinate 78,344,244 downwards.
TAGAGTAATAGGAGGAAAAAGTGGATGAAACGAAGAAAGCGATTTAATAAAATATGAGGAAAAAGGTGCAAATAATTTGAAATTTGTTTATGTTTTGAATCCAAGAAAAATGTGTTTCTTCTTTTTCTCTTTTACTTTTTCGATATAGGAAATATGGGAATGAAAATCAGGAACGAGATAAAAGAAAATCGAAGGCATACATGAAAAACACGAAAGTAAAAGGATAATCGTAATAACGTTGTGTGGTCGGTGTCAAAAGTCAGAGAATAGAAAGTGAAAATAGATGAGGAGAAAGCAGTTCAAAGGAATGTAACAAGAAAGTAGAGAATAGTGAAATGGAGACGGCGTAAGAAAACGAGAGGAAAATGGAAGAAAAGAAAGATGCAAAACGGAAGTTGCGAAAAGCAATTGGAAAACATAGGAAGAAACAGAGAACAAAAGGGAAAGATAGAGGAAAAGTGGGGATCTATCAAAATATGAAACATAAAAAAATGGGAAGAAATTAGTTTAAAGAAATATGAGGAATAAGGAGAGAATGGTGGAATAGCGAGGAGGTAAAAAAACAAGAAAACAAGATTTGTATCTTGAAATGAAAATATTAGACTCGGAAAGCCAATATGCCAGAAAAGGAAAGGACATGTTGGAGAGGAGATATATTATTAATTCTAATGAACTCGTATGAACTGTGGTGTGGTAGAAAATAAGAGAATGGAGATCAGCAGCAAGATAAAATAAGATGAAAAGCATAAATTAAGAACGCAAAAGTAAAAGGAAAATCGTAATAAGCTTGTGCGGTCAAGAATAAGAGGAGGGAAAGGGGCAATAGATACGGAAGCTGTCAGTTTAAAGAAGTATATGTTTTGATAGCCTCCTCCTTTTCCTGTCTGTCTGTCTCTTTTGTTTTCTGCTTCTTTCTGTTTTTCGCTTGTTATTCGCAATTCCCTGTCGTTTCCTTACCTCGCTTTTTTCTACCTCTATTTCACCCTTCTCTCCTCTTTCTTCCCATTTCTTTTAAACTGCTTTCTTGGCATCTATTTCCCCTTTCCCTTTTATTACTATTAACACCGACCAGATAAGGTTATTACTATTTCCCTTTTACATTTTTGTTCTTTATTTATGCTTCTTTTATCTCACTTCTGATCTACATTCTCATAATTTCTACCGCACTATACTTTATACAAAAATAAGAAATATTTCAAAAAGGAAAGGGGATGTTGGAGACGAGACGTATTTCTCTATTTCTTCGCTGTCCTTTCTTTCGCCTTTTATTATTTTATAACTGCAATTCTAATAAGACATCCTTTATATGAACTGTGGTGTGATAGAAAATATGCGTATGAAACCCAGGAGCGAGGTAAAAGCGAATGAGAAGCATAAATAAAGAAGACAAAGGTAACGTAAAAGTTGTACTGACCTTGTGTGGTTGGTGTCAAAAACAATAGAAGGGAAAGGAGAAATAGATACGGAGATTGGCAGTTTAAAAAAGTATGTAAAAAAGTGATAGCAGTGGAATAGAAACCAGGTAAGGAAAGGGGAGGGAAACAGAAGATATAGTTGAAAAATGCAGAGTTAGAATTGTGGAAGGTAAGAGGAAAGCATGGAAGGAAACAGGAAACAGGAAAATAAAGGACAAACATGGGTAAAAGGAAAGGCTATCAAAATATAAAATATGAAAAATATTCCAGAACAGGAAAGGGCACGTTCGAGAGGAGACATGTTTTTCTCTTCCTTCCTTGTTCTTCCTTTAGGATTCTAGTATTTCATCCAATTCTAACGAGACATCGTTCGTAAGAACTGTGGTATGATAGGGGATGTGCGAATAAAGATCAGGAGCGAGATAAAAGAAGATGAGAGGCATACATGAAGAACGCAGAAGTAAATGGAAGTCTAGCTAACCTTATGTTGCTAGTACCAAGAATAAAAGAAGGGAAATGGAAAATAGATGCGAAGAGAGCAGCTTAAAGATATATAAGAAAAGGGGGAGAATAGTGGAATAACGACAGGGTAAGGAAACGAGAAGTAAACAGAAGATAGAACTGAAGGACATAAAATGGAGATAGTGGAAAGCTAGACGAAAACATAGGAGAAAACAGAAAACAAGGCGAAACAGCAGGGAAACAAAGAGAAGCGATTCAAAGATAGATGGAAAATATGCTGGAAAGGGAAAAGGCAAGTTTGGTAGAAGACATACGTTTCTATTTCCTCCTTGTCCTCTCTTTCGCGTTCAATTATTTCATAACTGAAACTCTGATGAGACATCTGTCGTATGAACTGTTGAGGAATCTCACAAACGTATCGGAAAATTCGCGATAAAAGTTATACAAAGGAGGAGGATCTGTTATCGAAGTGTAAACCTCAAATTCTTCTTCTTTTCGACGTACTTTTAGTTCTTTTCCCGCGGGAAAATTTAATTGGAAATTTTCTCGAGGTAAAGACAGGTCGGCCGGTCGATCGTAGAGGAAAGTTCCAATCGATCGCCTCCTTCCTTTCGACTCCCAGGATCCGGTAACTTGTTAGGTCGTTCTGTCTACACGTCTCCGAAGTTTAATTATATCTAACGAAACGAGGCAAAGGCGGCACACGCACAAACTCGAACACGCGTATAGCACATACCTGCTTTCTTCAGAAATACCGCGCCCTTTCCGATTTCGCCGTTTCTCCCCACCTCCAGCCCGAAAAGGAACGTTAATTATTTTCCGGAGAAATTTATTCGGAATTTAAATTTCTACGCCCCCTCCCTCCCGCATTCGAACGAAGTTGGATTCTTTGGCCCAAAAGAGATGAAAGAACCTTAATTAATTTCGCGATTGGTGCGTAGACGTGTGGGTCGGTGAGCGATGGAAATCGGCTTCGAATTAAAAGTTTTGTATAAGAAAAAGGAAGAAAAAATGATGGGGGCACCCAAGCTTGTTTCAAATCCACTCCAATCGTCGTCACGTCGTTAAGTTTCCGGAAAATTACGCCCCGTCGTCGATGCGAACGTATATCGAAAATATATCACGTCGAAAATGACAGTCACCTCATAAATAACCGTTTAACAGAGCTAACGATTAATGCGCGACATTATTCAAATACGTATACACGTCACATCATCGTTCGATCGGTCGGGCGAAGCCGAAAAAGCACGCCGCCGTCAATCTGTGCTTTTTGCGAACAAGTCGTCAATGTGTCATTTGACGTATGGAGAGTTTGTTAGCGAAATTATTGTTTCATCTGGCGCGCATTCGCGTTCCATGATTTAGGATACGTTCGATGCCTTCCGATTCGTCGATGAAATACGGGAAAAAATTTACCGCCACAATTTCGGGATAAATTACCAACTGGGAGTGTTCGCATCAATATGTGATGCTCATATCGTGATACTCCGAACCCTCTTTCATCGTATGACGGATTTTCTCCGAAAAATGATGTGTTATTTCGAATTTCGAGCTCCCGCCAAATTAGCTGTCTGCTCACTGTTCGGCGATTTACCATTGAGCAATACCCACTTCCAATAATTACGTTTCTCGTTACTATACGCGTCCACCCACATTCCGGTGATCAGACAGCACGCTGAAAAAGTCGTGCACCCTTTTCCGAATCAGAAAGAGCTAAAGCAAAAAATATGACAAAAGTAATATTCCATCAGGATAAGACGCGTTGCCGCAAGACAAGATTCGCGATAACAGCGACTTGACGAGCAGGAAATAACCCCAACGGATCGACCTCCTCAAAGACCAAACCTGAACTGCAAATAAAAGTTATTGGTAATAATCAAGACATGTGTTATGGGTTTAAAATCGAAGACTGTAAGTGATAGCATCCAAAAAGGATGGTATAAAATATAGGAAGGGCCTCACATTGTAATCCTATCGTAACTTATTCCTCAACAGCAACAAACTCACTTCAAACAGAAACAATACATTATTTACCGCCACAATTGTGGGATGAATTACCAGATGAGAGTCTTTACGTTACGTCGCTTATTCCAGCTCATACCATGCTACTCCGATCCCCTTTTTATCGAATTAATTAAATTTTCTCGAACAAATTGTGGGCGATTTCGGATTTTGAGCTCACGCCAAATTAGATATCCGCTCGCCGTTCAGTTGAAAAGTTAGTCGCAATTCACCACTGAAGAACATTCGCTTCCTCGTTACCATACGCCTCCGCCCACATTCTAACGCGCAGGTAGCACGCTGAAGAATTCGGGCCTCCTCCTCCTCCGAAGAAGAAAAGGCGAGAGCAAACGAAATTTGATAAAGCATGTTCCAAGAGGATAACGCACTTTGCCATGAGTCCAGATTTACGATGACAGCAGTTTGAGGAACCGCAAGCAACCACAATGGATTGGCCTCCTCAATGATCTGAAGATCATAGAGAAGTTGTCCGAAATAATCAAGAGACGTGTTATGGCTTTAAAATCTAAGACCGTGAAGGGTCTATGGTATAGTACCATTCAGAGAAAATGGAACAAAATATCGAAAGAGAAGTGCATCGTAGCTTATTCCTGGTGATTTACCTTGTCACCAGCTTTGCCGTAATAGCAGGAAACTCATTTCAAATTTAAGTTTAAATTGCGGCTTTTACGCATCAATTCGCTTCCCTTTTTCTGCGTGTTTACCGCGATTTTCTCCTTCGCCCCGTCTTTTACTTTCTGTCTTCAACACATTGCTTCGTATTTGGTTTCTGATGTTTCACATTCCCCTCGTTATTATTTTGACTTTCTCAAGTAATCACCTGTACGTTTACTGCTTCCGGGTTTTCTCGTGGTCATTCACTACAACTAAACTAAGAGACTGATCTCCGATGATGACGTCTTTAGAGAATTTTTGAAAAAGCTGACAGCATGGGCAGTGAATCTATCAAGTTTTAGCAAAGGATCACGGAAGCCACACGATTCTTTGGATAACGGCCGCGAAATATATACTCAACGGTGGTAGAAAGTTTTCTCGGTTTCTTTTTTTCTGGGAGAGGAAAAATTGAAACTGTTCAAATTTGCCAAATTTCATCGTACAAGACGTCCTCAACAGAATCAATTAATTGCAGTTGTCTCTTCCCATCGCTTCTCCAAGATCATATCTTTGTAAAAATCAAGGTCACGTAGTTGTAGTTCGTTGACAAGATCGGAAGAACGCTTAATGTCAAGTGATGCACCATCATTTATTTGCCGAAAGTAATCCCTGTGCTTCTAGAAGTTAAGCCAGAACGGCAAATCGTTCTCCAGCAAGACCATGCCAGTTTGTGTACACCACAAAAGATAAACTTTTGGAACAGCAAAGTTTCACATTATTATTAGATTGTCCTCCGTATATTTCTGGGTTATTTTCGCCAACATCGCAAGAATCAATAATGGACCGAGCGATCGTCAATTCAAATCGCAATGAGGAGTAGTCGATACCTTCCAAATGTCTTGGTCACCCCAACTGAAGACTATAGTAATTTGAGTAACATTTGATTCCAACCAGTGCAAAAGTGTATCAGTTTTGTGAAGGTGACTTTAACACACTCAACCTTGTGTTCTGTTTTAGTGATCACATGTAGATAAATATAAATGGAACGATGGCAAGTAACGGAGAGCAGTAGACAGAAATTAAGCAAAAATAACAGGATCAAATAGAGTGGTGCGCGCCAATAAGACGGTGTTGAAGAGTAAATAATACAAACAACGATTCGGCCTATAATAATGTAAGCAGCCGAAGTAATGAGGTTGACAAACGGACAAAAACTCATGATAATCGAAAGAGCTCCTTGGGACTAATAGTACCAATAAAACGAATATATGCATTGATGCGAGAAATAGAGCAGGATATTGTTAGAAAAATAAAACAATGAAGGGCTAAATAGCTAGGACATGTTTTGGGATCGGAACCAATTACGAAAATCCACCTGATGCTCGAGTGGGGAGTGAAGAGTGAGCAGCTGGGAGGACAAAATGAAGATCTAGGGCGAAGTGGATGGAAGAAGTAGAAGGAGATATGAATAGAGTCAGAATTAAAGACTGTGACACCGAAACAAGTGAGAGAAGAATATGAGGAAACTATGCGAGAAGATATAGGGTGGAAGTGGGGGATGATCTATCCCAGTAAATTGATGTAGAAGCCTGAAAGGAGGGCCAAAGCTCGAAGCACGAGGCGTACAACTACTACAATAACAAGGCAATACTAAACAAACAACCCTCGTATGAAATCTGTAGCAAAGTAGTCGAAAATATTCTATAGAAGACCATCGCAAACGAAATTCACCTATGAAAAAGATTTTTTCGTCAGAATTTGGGCGGAAAACAGAAAACGTAAATATCAGTTACGAACTTCAGGATGTTTCAAAAGGGCTGAAACGTTGTCGGAGAGCGCTGAAATCAGCTCATAACTAGAGACGACATTCGCCTTCCTAAAATCTCTTTTCAAAAGTGGGCCGGGAATACATAACAATGCCCAAAATTAGCCGAAAATTTTAATACGCCTAAGAATGGTTTAAACGTCGTCAGAGGGTGCTGGAATCCTTTACGGATTGGACTCGTAGAAGATGATGGTGCTATCGAAATTCACCTTCAAAATTTTGTTTTTCAGAATTTGGCTCTAGAACATTACTAACGTACTTAATCCGAAAGCCTGCTTACCTTTCGGTGTAAGGCTGCGCCGATAATGTAGATCGCCAAAATTATTTGTAAACTTTGAGACTAGTGAAAGAAGACTTAAACGTCGCCGAAGAGCGCTCAAATCCTCTAATAACTGGTAACGAAACGCGCCTTCCCAAAGATTTTTTTCAAAATTTGGGCCGAGAATAAAAACTACAAAATTAGCCGAAAACATTCATACACCAAAAGGCTGAAACGTCATCAGAGGGCCCTGGTGGTAATTCGATCCCTAGAAGACGATGGTGTTATCGAAATTCATCTCTAAAGTTATTTTTCTCCAGTATTTGGCCCTACAACGCTTTTCTACTTACTTACTGAATCCAAAATCCTATCTACCTTTCGGTGTAAGGTTGGGGTCTAGAACATAAAATGTAAAAATCGTTTTAAAACTTTAACACTAGTAAAAAGGATTAAACGTCGTTTAAGAGCACTGGAATCCTTTGTGCAGTGGTAATTCGACTCGTAGAAGACGATGGTGCTAACTAAAATCAAGTTCAAAATTGGGTCGAAAACACAAAAAAAGGGTTTTGTCTTTGACCATTCAATTTCCATTATGAAGATTCGAATGTCGAATTAAATTGAATAAGAAAGAATACTTTTCTTCTTTTTTTTGAAGACGCCTCGTAATAACGAAACAATAAAACCCATCCCACGCAAATTTTAATTTTAAAACACGAAGCCATTACTCATTCCAAACGCTCGACGATGCCGAGACGATTACGAGACGAGGCCGGAATTCGAAAAAGGAAACGAAGAATTGAAAGGAAAAACGAGGCGATTTTTCCACTCCTCCCATTCCGCCCTTCCTTCGCCCTTATTAAAATCACGGCGAGCACTTTTTGAAATATGACTATCGAGATTGAATCGTAATTAAAATCTGTCGGCAGATATAATTCATGGCGATTTTATTATTAAAGCGTGACCCCCTCTCCTCTCCCTAGGGGCCGGCGACAACGAACTGCGGGAACGAACGCGTTTTATTAAAGGAAAAAAGGGGAGCGTTGTTCTCTTCGTTTTGCGTTGTTTCTTCGCAACACTTCCGGTCGTCTATGTCGGGGACGACGGATGTCGTCGCTGCGGAGGAAAAATGAAACATTTATTCCATTTCCTTTGACTCGTCTTCGTATCAAGTTTTGATTTTTACTGCTTGATAGGACGAATGGTTGTAATTAATGTCGGTTATCTATCTGAGAAGACAGAACGAATGATACGTCCGTCATAATTTTCGTTGAAAATGATTAGTATAATTAATATTTTTTCTCCACCGTAATTTGTTGAAACTATGAGGAGAAATTTGTAGTTGATTAATTCTTGAAAATCGAAAATGTATTGTGAGAATAAACTTGCAAACTTAGCTCTGATGTCTTGACTAATGATTGGATCAGTCAGCTTTCCTTAACCCTAACTTACTTTTAGGCTTAATCTGAAGAAGTTTAGGTATGAATTATACACACTTGTGTTTGCACAGATTCTAAAATTAGTACTAGTCTTAAGAGGCTTTTAACTTTTTAAGGGTGTTTGGTACTTTTTCAAGATCGGTTAAACTTAATTTTTTTATTTGTTCCAAAACTATCTTGAAAGTTGTATATTTGACCTTTAAAAGTAGTGTGTGTAACGATAAAATACTAGTTTTTTACAACGTTAAGACCTTGTACAGCTTTAATTTTTCTGCGATCACAAGTGAAAAACCAGTAAGTTTACGGGCTCGAAACTTTGCATACCGTGTATTCATTACGATATCTACGACTTGTCATCGAGCTTTTTACAAATTCCTTTATTATCGTTACTTTCTTCAAGTCCAAAAATAATGGTAAGCCCATGGTCATTTTTCTATTCCGTAATTGAGGTTAAATTCAACAACAAACAAGGAATTTATAAAAAAGCTCGATGAGAAGTCGTAGCTATTGTAATGAATACACGGTATGCAAAATTTCGAGCCCGTAAGCTTACTGGTTCTTTAGTTTTGATTGCAGAAAAATTAAAGCTGTAGAAGCTCTTAACATTGTTAAAAACTAGTATTTTATCGTTACACACACTACTTTTGAAGGTCACATATACAATTTTCAAAATAGTTTTGGAACCAATAAAAATTAAGTTCAACTGATCTTGAAAGAAAGGTACCAAAAACACCCTTAATGGTTGCAACTTCGAGCTTGTTTACAGTTAATATCCGACACGCTTCATTATTATGATGTGGGTTCGTTTTGCACCTGTTTTGTCTAGTTTTGCAAAGTTTTTGTAGAGTGAAAATGAATGAAAATTTTGATCAACTCAAAAACTGATATATTTAGTTCGAGAATTTTCTCATATTTATGATAAAAACAATAATAATAATAAAATTAGCTGTAAAGAATTCGTGAAATACAACGAGCACACCACGGCAGCAGCGTATGAATTACAAAAGCCTCAATTGCGATCGTGCTTCCACCATTCTAATACAGTTAACGCTATGTACTTATAATAATCTCCTAAAAACTTCATTATGTTCAGTTGTGTTGCTGCTGATGTTAGTTTTTGTCTGAACGGGTGTTAAGGACTGATGTTAATGGTAAGACCGGTTAAGAAGTTGTGGTTTCCGAAGACACCGACAATGTGTGGAAATAGCATTTGCTTAAATAAAGAGAAAAGGAATATGTCTATTGTGACAATATCATTTCCTGTAATATGTTAATTTATTAAATATGTACGTATTATGTATAATCCGACGCCCTAGATGGACAGAAGAATAAGGTGAAAGAAGAAGAAGAAGTATTATGTATCTATTTTAACAATTAAAATGGGATGCACATTAACTTAATCAACAATATAGCTCTCATTAAATATTCCTTTTGGAACTTTTATATTTCCCCAATAAATTAGTGAAATATAATAAAGATTATTATGTTTAAAATTGGGAAATATATACAGGCTGACAGAATAAACTGCAATGCTTAGCACCACGTGATAGAGGACCAAAAATAATAAGATACTCCTAAACACTAATGTCCGATCGCTTTTTGTTTTCAAGTTACAGGCTGTTAGGTTTTTTTATTAATTGAAAAGGCTTTTATTTAATAAAACAACATTAAAAATGTAAGGTATTTAGCTCTACATAAGATGTTCAATTTGGTGACCTTATTCTTGAATACTCATTTCCAATCTTCGTATTAATGACTGACGGCATCTTTGAAATATGTTCGGATTATTACGAACTGTATCAGCAAGCTCCACAATTCTGTTCCATAATTGCTCTTCAGTATTTATTTCTACGGCTTCACTTCATTTTTCATCAAACCCCCAAAATGTAAAATCGAGGGGATTAAGATCGGGACTACGAGCTGACCATGGTATAGGTCCCCCACGACCAATCCACCTATTTCCAAATCTTTTTTGAAGAAATTGCCTTGCTTTTCGAGAATAGTGAGCTGGCGCACCGTCATGCATGTAGTACATTCTTCTTATAATATCCACTGGGACATCTTCTAATAAAGTGTTCAGTTCATTTTCCAAAAAGGTTTGGTAGACTTCGCCCGTCAATCGTCTGGGCAATCGAACTGGACCAATTAGATAATTATCGATTATACCTGCCCACACATTAATGGGAAACCCATACTGGTGATTCCGTATTACGGCATGATGAGGGTTTTCATCGGTCCAATAATGCATATTATGCATGTTCAAAACACCATCGCGACTAGAACCAGCTTTAGCTTAAAAACCTCCACAGCCTGTAACGTGAAAACAAAAAGCCATCGGACATTTGTGTATAGGAATTTTCTTATTATTTTTTGGTTCTTTATCGCGTGGTACTATGCATTGCAGTTTATTATATGTCACCCGGTATATATCTTCACTTGTTCGAGAGTAATATAAAAGCATATCCGATTATATTCGGAACCATCACGTGTAAGTTGACCAATAGGAAACAAGAACGTCATTACTGTAAGTGACGTCAATAATTCTGCATCACAATTCTGCTGTTAACTAATCGTGATTAAAATTTCGTCTGTGTAACAGCAGGTTAAATTAACTTGGAGTTAACATTAACATCAGATTATCTAACTACGCTTATCTAATTTAATCACGGATGTTGGTACAACCGGGCATAAGCCTAATACTAAATTAAGGTTAAGGAAAGCTGACTGACTCAGCCATAAAACCAAAAGGTATGCTTCATACTTAACAGATTTCGAAAACTTTTTACATTTAAACATTTAGTCACCGCTAAAATATAAAGGTGTCACCCCTATTTCGTCGATAACCTCGAGAGCTTCGGCTTTCCTCTTTGGTTAAATTAGTTCAGTTTAATAGGCGGCAAAAGAACATTCATTTCTTGGCTCAAAGAACCAAATTTTCGTTGCTTATCTAAAGTCAAAGTGCTTTAGCCTATTTGGATTTATAGGAAAGTAGGAATATATTTGGCGTTTTCTGGATGAATTTTAAAAACAGCACCAAGGTTATTATCAAGAACATATGCAGTTTTCGCTTCCAAAGGAAAATTTTGGTATCTTGGTTACAGACAGAAATCCACCTCATTTTTAATTCATTTAGTAAATTGGTCGATTCGTTTATTGGTTGATTGCGCATTCTCCAACATTTGTTTTCAAATTTGGGGCGTGAAAGCAAAACATGCGTTTTGTACCCAATGAATTATTTGCCGGAACCGCGATTGCGAATAATGTGCTATTCAATACAGTTTTCTGCAACATTTTCTTGTGAAATTTTGAGTAATCGGATAAAAACAAACAGAAAAATACAACAAATTCGGCGTTGTATTCCAATACGTCATCAGCTTTCTAGATCATTTTAGCGCAAATTTCGTTCATTTTCAGCGATGGGCCAACCTAAACGGCAAGGACCGACTTTCACAGCATTTTCTTCTTTCTTCTAAACGCTTGTAACTTTTCAATTTTTCCCCCAATCAATTTTCGACGCTCGGTAAAAGTGTTCTTTCTGCCAGATCTCTCCAACGATGTGCCTGGATTGACAAAATTAAAAGTTATGATCAAAAGTGTAAAGGCGACCAACATTGACGACATTCCCCTACTTTCAGCTTACAAGGCAAAATTTTGGTGTCTTGTCAAACAACAGTTTAGTTAATGTCATTGTGTAAACTCGAAAATTTGCTTGTTGGCTTCTTTTGTAAGCTCAACCACACGTGGAACTTCAACTCAATTTCTAGGGTCAGCGAGAATCGCCTTGCATCCTCGTATCTCAGAGAAAAGATTACCGCAATGGCGCAGTCTTAAGAATGATGATGAGGAATTTATTTTGTTGAGTATCTATTTTATGTGGAAGCAAGTTAATCTATTTTACTTACTGGTCGTCGCTAAGAAAAGGAATTTTGGTAGTCGTCGAGGCACCTAAGGATCTTATCTCACCCGATACTGAAGAAATCTGCTAGGCGACGAAAAGCTCTACAGAATTTCCGCCCCAACGTTGGGGCTAAAACGCCACAATCGCAAATTCAATCACAAACTCAAATTTTCAGCAGTTTTCTTGTATTTGATTCGATTAAATCTACTCCCTCAACGTTGACCGATCCGTTTTTACAAACAAGATTTCAACCGACGAAGCTAACGACTGGCGAGTGAGAAAGAATAGAAATTCTGTGAAGCAGACTGGAAGCGTTTGCGAAAATGCGACGTTCGACATTCGGGGAACGTGGAAAGGATGAGAGCTGCGATGGTGGCTCCTCATTTCGTGTGTAAGAGTAGCTCTGCTATGATGGCGTGCAGAGATCTGAAACTACGTCCGTAGAGGGAAAATAAGTAAGTTTTGTTAAAAACTAATTTCGTTGAAAACCATTTCTTCGCCCGAGATACTAGCGGAGTAGTCACGAATGGACGTGGCTTCAAATTTGGGTATCATTTTAAGTCTTTTTCTACCTTTTCCTCTTCGTCCTTACCCCGCTCCTCCTTCTTCGTCCTTCTCTAATTTTTTCAACGTTATTGTGCTTGTGGGAAAATTCTGTAAAATTGATTAGTTGTTTTTTGACTAAATTTGGAACTTCGAGGGCACTTATTTGTTGGCTAATTTCACTAGTTGCCAACACATGTTGCTTGGTTACCTTTTTTAAACTCGTTTCTTGGTTCACTTTCCTTGATTGATGTTTCTAAACTCGTTTTTTTATTCTTCTCTTTAATTCGCAAAAAATAAAGAAAAAGACTAAGTTTCTATTATGTACTTGGTTAAAGTTTAGAGCTACCCTTGAGGAACTTCGTAAGCTGCATCGTTATATTCTGACCCCATCTTAAAAGCTGTGCTTTTATTCTTGACTAAATCATTCCTTTATGAATTTCAGCAATAACCACCTTTGCTCCTTGGTACAAAGCTAAGTAGTTATTAGCTGGTTAAAGCCAAAAATCCTGCTTGTGCTTTTTAATATTATTTACAATTCAATATGTTCTGAGCAGTTTCGGTTATTGGTTAATTTGGAGAATGTGAATTTGGTCTCCTTGTTCCTTTTATATCAATTTGCTCCAAAAATTTTGCTTTTGTCTTATCAAAAATAACAAAAATAAGCATAATGTCATTTTATTACTGTGGAAAGGGTATTGTTTTTACTTTTATTATTTGAATATCAAGTTTACCCACTCATTTATTCTATCCCCTCGATGTTTCCTCCTAAGACGTATTTCCTGTTCGTACGTTGATTTAGTGACTCTAATTTTATGCGGGGCTTTGATTTCGTTAGCTACAAATTCGCCGTTTTAATTTATTTCTCGTTTCTGTCATCTGTTATGCTAAAGCTCTTTCCCCGCCAAGAAATTCTCGTACATCCGAGCAAACTCGAAACGCTTGCAACTCCCCCTCTTTAAAATTTAAACATTTCTAATAAGATCCTAATTTAAAATTCGATTCATCGAAACTGAAATTCCCGTTCCTTTACTAATTGACTAAATTCCTTCGAGTACGGATGATGTTTTCGATTCTACAGCGAACATCGTCGAGGAGAAAGCTCGCCCGTCGCAAATTCTATTACCAGTCAAAGAAAACACACAGCAGCATTCGCGTTCCCTTGCTGACTTGTAGAACCGAAACGGCGACCGCGAGGCGCAAAGGGGGAAATGGGGGAGGTTAAGTCAGTCGGCTAGAGAAAAGCAGCACGGTCGAAATTGGTTCGTAACGATGTGTAAATTATTTACAATTTTCCGGAACGAAAGGGTCCGAAATACTCGCGGGAAATTCGACTCGCTGATAACACAATAAAACAGATGTCGGATTGACTGCGTCCTAATGAGATTCGGACGGAACGCGCTTACCGATGTAAATTAATGCGCGCCGGGTAAAAGTTCTCCGGGTTGCCCGTTTTCGGGCATGGCGTTACAAGTTCGAAAACGGGCGGTTTTCGGGGGTGAAACGCGCCTGATACGAAGGATCGGTAAAAATTGCTTTTCTTGATTGTTACTCTTAACCGGTGAAGTTACATGCTAGGGAATTATCTAAATTAAAACTTTTAAAACATGATTCTGTCAGAAATTGTTTCATCATCATCATCATCATGATGAAACCTAATGTATTTATCCTTTAAACGTCCTCTACTACTTTTAGGTAGAAAGTGATGGGAGACGTTTAAAACATAGAAATAGTAATAAAAGACTCCATCTGCAGATTTTGTGAGGAAAAGAAAACTTCGCAACATATCCTCCAGCCCTCGGTTTCTGCAGGCAAGAAAAGAAAAAAGGATTCCCATTACCAAATTGCTAGGTTTCATCGAAAACACCGATCTAGTGAATTTCCTACGAGGGTAACCAATTGAGCTTCGCTGCGGTGTGCTAGAGGGCAGCACACATTAAGGTAAAAAATTCATTTGGTTTGGTTGGCAGGAGATCATAAACAACTTTGGCACCCTTCCCTTTGGCATTTTCTCGACAAAAAATGACGACCTAGTTGTCAAATAATGTAACACTTAAATTTTCTAGATTGGGGCGATACAGTTAAAAACTATTCCGATGCATTCGGAATCACAGATATTCCGCCCTCCCTTATAGTGATAAGGGTGGTGTGTTTTCCACCTTTTGGTCATCATCTTTGCAGAAGAAACAAACAAACACGGTAAAATACCCGGAAGAACAGGAGATTCCTATTCTATTCGCGGAAGCCACCCAATCATCCATCAACAATCTCCGATCAATTTTTAACTGGTCCAAAGTTCGATTCCATTGCGCTCTGCTTCTGACAGTTTCCCTTCTTCTTTTAAAGCTGGAAGCTATAACCTCTTCTTCGATTCTCTCTCTTTCTCTCTCTCTGTACGTACTCAAGCCTTGCTTCTTCTTTTCGTTTGGAGTAGATACTCATAGTGAGTTGCTTTCTCGTATCGATATCTGACATTCAGGCTAGATACCTTGATCATCGTAAGCTTTAGATTGTTATGAATACGAAGTTTACCTCTTTAATAGTCTGGAAAGATGAGCCATCTGTTTGTTTCTTAATTAAAATTGTAGACCGTTCAATACTTTTAAATCATTCTCGCTTTGTTAAAGAGCATACACCTTCTGATGGTTTATGGAAAACATTTAAAAGCCTATTGTCGTTGGCAGAAAATATTCGAGTTAATACTGATTAACGTTTTCAGGTAGTAAACCTACCAGAATATAATATATTCGCCGTTTTAGTCTTGAAGAAGAATGTTTGTGAATAAATAAGTGAAAAACGATCAGAATAATCCCTAAAACTTGCACGAAAGCGGTAAAAGAAAATGACCACTAAAATGATAAGTGAGAATTTTATTGCACGCCTATGATGAGGGCGCTGATCATCGAAACGAATCGTAATTGAACTATCAATTTTCCCTTGAAAAGTAGTTTTGATAATACAACGACAATACAGCTGTCACGTTACCGTCAATCATTCTAGATTATTGTGTATAATAATGTATATTTTCGGAGAATTATTAACGTCGTCTATTTGAGTAAATATAAATGTTTACTTCGCATTGTACGTTGGCAACTGAAATCAAGCGATGACGGGAAAGTTCCCATCATTCGATGGGAAATCGGAGCTCGTCATAAATATGCCAACGTACACGGATTGTAATCAAATTACATATGTCAGCATGGTGATACTACCGGCCATCCGGCTCGATGCACCTCTTCCGAATCACCGTTTTAATCAATTATCGCACTGATGGCCGCCGTTGATGGATTCTCGCTCCTGTAATGGAATACCGCGCGTTCGAGGTGTATGACGGTTGATGATAACTTTAGCCACAAACACTTAAGTAGTCGGTTTACTTAGAGTTTACATCTTCAAAGTCTTCTTTTTTATATAACTGTAGAGTGTTTAAAACATAGTTGGAAACGTTGATGGCGATTGCCAGGAGAGTGGTGTATAAGAAACACACTTTACATAAACTTGCTTTCAACTTCAACATCTGACACCATATGACATCGGTAAACTCCTCACCGCAAAATTGCTTAATAATATATTCGGTGACACGTGTTTCGCTAGCTCGAGGCAAGCATTATCAAAACTGTATAAAACCGAATAAATCTCAGATTTGATTTAGAGGCTTTTGACAATGCTTACTTTTCTTTGTTCATTCTAATTAGGTGGCGAAACCACCTTAGCCGCTGTCTTCCAATCCTTTGGCCTATCGATTCGAAGTGCAGATCCTTTCAAATAGCAGCACTTTTTATATTTTCGATTATTGTTATGCCTTTGATTTTTATCAGGAGTTTCATATGTACACCAGCGACATTTTCTCCCATTCTAGAAGTTCCAAAATTATCGAAGCTCGCCTTCACATTACTCTAGGCCTCCTTCGACGAAGGAAAAACCTCCATCCATCCAGGGAAGAGCACGGCGATGTTCTTCTTGAAAACGGGAAGGCGAAGAATTGACGTCGGATGATCAGACGGTCATCTCCGAAAACGTGGTTCTTCGTATCGCGTATGCGTTTTGTCGGTTAGATCTACATTCCTTTTTCCTACATCGTCGACATCAACTACATCACATACGACAGAACCCGGAAAAAGAATTCTATCCATTCCTAGCAAGATTATGAACAGAGCTCGGATTATACGCAAAATGCATATTCTCTATTAAAAGGTATATCAACAAAACTTGAGTTTTCTGTTGGAAATCTAAAGTTTTCAAATTAAAATGGGCTAATCAAAAAATGCATATAATGCATAATTTGAAATCCAAGGCATTTTTTATCGAATGCAGCGTATTTTTGCATATTTATCTGAAATCGCAATTTTTATTCAATATGAAATTTTGTTAATATTCAAAATGATTAAGGATTGAAATTGTCCTGCTAGAGCCCAAACTTAGAACCGCCACAAGTATTTATCTAATCATTAGGTATTCTTAATTCTCACCAAACCATAAGCCTTGCTACTGACAAGGGGAACGTCAAGGTTGTGAATAACGGATTTTGATGTGTTTCGAATATGTTATAGAGGCACCTCCCACGAGTATCTTGCTGCCAGCTTTTGTAGCCATTCGCCCTAGTTCTCGAGAAAATTGCGAAAATTTCCCTAACGGACTTTATATACCGTTAATCTTAATAAGTTTGTAAAGAAGTGAGTATAGTGCAGTGGTTAAGTTCCAGGCTTCCTACGCTGGCGATCCGTATTCAAATCCTGCTGTTGTAGTTTTTCCTCAATCTCTTTGCATATGATATTAACAAATATATTTAATTTCATGCAAAATTGTTCAAAAATATTTTTTGCCATACTAACTTTATTAATAAAATTAATCGGAGGCAAATGTGAAGCATGATGTGTATTTTAAATTTCACAATCAAGTGTTATTATTGTTCAATTAAATGTTTTTATCACTTGTGGTCATTTTTATATTTTTTTATATTTTAAACTAAAATTGACTCGGGCGGAATTGCAAGGATTGAAAGATATTTGTATATTTATTTTAAAGATATAGATAAAAGCGTATTGTAATGCTCCTTTTACTTACAAAGCATCGGCCCAGGACTTGATGTCTTTAAGCAACCTTTATTTTTATAATAAAATAAGTGAAGACATGTCAAAAGCAACATCAAAGAATTCCTTGCATTTATGGTATCTCACCGAGGAAGCAGTCGGTTTGGTATTTTTGATGATTCAGTTTCTGTCGAGCGAAAAGTAAAAAATGACCAAAGCATTTAAAGAAAAAGAGTCAAATAATTTTGATTTTTAACGCCTAAATGTTCTTTTTGATGAAATAGCCGAATTTACCCACAAAGAACTACATACATCATTTTGTATCAGAAACCACTTTTAATTTTCTTAAGCGATTTAAAAATCATCATTTTATTAATAAAATTACCATGGCGAAAAATATTATTATTGAACGATTTTGCATGAAATTAAATATATTTGTTAATATCATATGCAATGAGATTGAGAAAAAAGAAACTACAAGAGCAGGATTTGAACACGGATCGCCAGCGTAGTACGTCTAGAACTTAACCACTGCACTACACCCACTTGTTTACAAGCTTATTAAGATTAACAGTATATAAAGCCCGTTAGGAAAGCTTTCGCAATTTTTTTCGAGAACTAGGCCGAATGGCTACAAAAGTTAGTGGCAAGATACTCGTGGGAGGTGCCTCTATAACATATTCGAGATACATCAAAATCCGTTATTCACAACCTTGACGTTCCCCTTGTGGTAGTAGTAGAAAGGTAGTTAGGTAGTAAGAATTGTATCCCAATTATTCTGGGAAAATTCAAAAAATTCAAACTTTTAAAATAGTTTGTCTAAGGTAAAACTCACTCATTTGATCTCTTGCATTCGTTGTGCCCATTACATTCGTACATTACGTACACCAATATGCCGCAAGTTGAAAGCTTAGTGTATTCTTGGATAAGAAATTACCCAGATTTTACAAAATCAAGTATTTTGCAAACGTGGAAAAAACGTAAGTTCATTTACCTATAGTTTGGTCTAATATTTTTGTTTCTAACAATAGTTGTATTTAAATGTCGTTTTACTCTTTAAGGTGTCGTGTGAGAAGAAATTTTTATTAACGCAGCACATGGGTACTGCATTACACCGGGACAAAGTGAAAAAATCAATTCTGGCAATGGTTCTCGAAGTCGTCTTTTTGAATCAATTAAGAATAGTCGGGAAAAGACGGCCCAGCAAGAATTTTCCATGAAGTTGTTCGAGGCATTAGTAAGCGCCAATATTCCACTAGCAAAATCAGGAAAGCCGGAGTTAAACAGTTTTCTTGAAAAATTCTCTCAAAAACAAGTTCCCGATGAAAGTACTTTAAGGAAGAATTACGTCGACCAAATATATACCGAGATAAGTGCTGAGATCCACACCTTGATAGGTAACGGACTGATTTATTTTGAGATGGATGAAACTACAGATTCTTGTGGTCGATGTATTGCCAAATTGTGAATTGGTTGTTTGAATGTCGAAACCGATCGAAAATCATATTTGATAAGTTGTAAACAATTAGAGGAAACCAATAATTGTACAATGACTCGACTCATTCTTGATGAATTAACAACTTTTTTCTTCCTAAACCAATACCACAAGAGAAATTAATGTGTAAAGCCTCGGATAATCTCAAAATATTTTTTCCTAATTTCATTCAGACTACTTGTTGGGCTCATAGTACTGACAAAGTTGCGGTAGAAATCAGAAACCAATTTCCTCTTGTAAATGAATTAATTACTAATATGAAGAACATTTTTCTAAAATCAGCATTACGAATTCAGTTTTACAAAGAATCATCTCCCAATTTACCGTTACCTGCACAACTAGTTATTACGAGATGGGGAACGTGGTTAAATACCTCCATCTTTTACTCACAAAATTATGAAAAATAAAAAGAAAATGTTCTAGAATTAGTTGATGATTCATTCAAGCGCTATAAAAGAAGCAAAAAAATGTTTTAAAAATAATGTGATACCAGGTCAGTTAACATTCATTGAAAGCAATTTTTCTGAAGTAGCAGAAACGATTTTGAAGTTAGAATCGAGATAACTGCTTTTGACTGTATCTGGAACATTAATAAGCAAGTGCTATAAATATTTGTCAGCTGTTAAAGGAACAGGTGAAATAATTTTAAAAAATTAAGCTTAGTATTAAAAAAAAATGAAGGAATCAAAATTCTTTCAAAAGTTTCTATTATTTAAAATGGGGAATTTGCAGATGACATTGACATGAAAGTATCAAAGTGATGATAAAGAATTGTTTTAATGCCGCGTCATTCCTTCCTGTTCTTTCGCTCCCCCTTTCTTTTGGGCTTCCTTTTGGACATTCCTTTCTCGAAGTTACAACTTCAAACGCGCAACGAAAGTAATAAAACTACCTTTGTCCTTTGCGGACGCGTATCGTTCGGGCGTTCGTTTCACAAATCATGTTGTTACGTAAGGCAGAGGACAACCCTCCGGGGGCATATTTGATATCCGCCGGATGCATCGATCGCATCCGCGAAGCGCTACGCGCTTCAAAACGAAATTTAGCATCTCTCCTTCGTGCGGAGAGACATCGAAATTTGTACTTCATCTCTAAAACGTTTGGATCCGACCTGTCTTTTCTCTTTCGGTTATTTTTGATGTGATGAATGTTAGTTGCATCTTTCCCAAGTCGTTTTTTTCCTTGTGTACCAACACGACGATGATATTTATTTATTTATTTAAATACACTGATCAATGGACATGTCTATTTGCAGATCAGGAACCAACATAAAAATTTACAATGGGCAATTGAAAATAAGGAAATACAAATAATACAAATAAATAAAACACACTTTTACTTTGTAACAATATCACTATATTTCACTTATTTGTGACTGCAGTTTCGACATACCATGTCATTATCAAACTGTCTGACATGGTATGTCGAAACTGCAGTCACAAATAAGTGAAATATAGTGATATTGTTACAAAGTAAAAGTGTGTTTTATTTATTTGAACCATGGAATATCACAAAGTAACGGCCAAAAGCGTTAATTATTTCAAATACTACAAAATAATACAAAAATTTGAAATTGCAAATAAATTAACAGGAAACAGAAAAAAGAGCAACGTGCAGGCATGAAGTTAATACTTCTATCACTTACAAGCAAGACAGCACTACATACAAATAGTAGCGCTAATGTCGCGGGTACTGCTGCTGAATATGTCAATGGAAGGATATTCATTACAATTATTACACATCCAGTAAAGAGAAATATATCTGAGGATGTTAGTGCGCGGCGTAGGTAAATAAAAAGTATGTGTCATAGGAGCAAAGACACGAGGAGTATGTAAGAAAAGTTGCTGAAGAATTTCAGGGGAATCAATTTTATCATTTAGCACGTTAGACAAAAATATTAAGGACGAGGATATTCTTCTACCCTCCAAACTTGTAAGTGAGAAACGCTGCAAACAATAGGCTTGTGGAGTACCCATGTCGGGATAGCGACCATCGACCTTAAAACATAAATACTTAAGAAAACGCCGCTGTATTAGGGCATTAGAATGCGTGAGGTATGCGGGATTCCATACAAGAGACGCATATTCGAGTCTTGAACGCACAAAGGCATAGTATAAATTAATAATGGTGGAGCAATTACTGAATTCTCGAGTGTGACGAATGATGAGGCCAGTGCTGAGTACGTTATCGAGGCAATGTGATTGTTGAAGGATAGTTTGCAATCAAAGATAACCCCAAGATCACAAATAGTGTCAAGCCTTTGGAGGACATTACCGTTAGCACAATAATCGTAAGTAAAGAAATCGGTCTTCGTTGTATAAGTCATGACGGAACATTTGTCAATGTTAAGAGGATGGTCGTTTGAAATACACCATTCACTTACTTTATCAAGGTTGCCTTGTAATTTTGAGCAATCATTCGCATTGTCAATGTAGGAAAACATGTTCATGTCATCCGCATACAATAGGCAACCAACATCCAAGGACTCTGTGATATCATTGATAAAGATGTTAAAAAATAAAGGATCCTTGAGGCACACCCGATGTGACTGTTATGGTGTTAGATCGGAAACCATTAAATATAAGAAATTGTTGACGCTGCGCAAAATAAGACCTAAATAATTTGAGAAGATTATGTGATATATCGAGTATGATCTAACGGTGACGTTATAAGTTTGTGTAACTTTATATCTAAATCTACTTACTTACTTATGGACTCCTATCCCGTACACCCCTCCGGGTATCGGGTTCGTGGAGTTGAGTCACGTTGGGATTATCTCCACGCCTTTCGCCATGTTTTCCTGTCTTGCACTTGTCTTCGGATTTCCTTCGAATTTATATTTCTTTTCTTCGCCGCTTCCCCTACTTCCTCTATCCGACTCTTTCTCGGGCTTCCTTTTAGTTTTCTTTTGCTTGTTTTGGCTTCCAAAACTCTTCTTACCAGTCTATCTCCTCCCATTCTCATAGCATGTCTTAGCCATTTGAGTTGTCCTTATTCCATCTTGTTTTGTGTGCGCTGTATTTTTAAGTTTCCTCTGATCGTGCAATTTCTTACTTTATCTAGTCCTGTTTTTCTATCTATCCTTCTGGAGAATCCCATTTCAATGCTTCGTGGTTTCTGTTTTTGATTCTTTGTTGTTGTCCACACTTCATGTCTGTATGTGAGTATTGGCGCATCTATTTTCTTAAAAATTTCTGTTTTAATCTGTTGTGATATTTCGTTTTTGTTTAAAAAGGAATTCTGGGTGCTGTTAAACGATTTCCTTGTTGTTTCGTTTTTACCCTTCATCTTCTGTTAGAATTGTCCCTATATATATGAAATTTTTTACCGGCTCCAATTTTTTCTGATTTAGAAAGATTTCACGTTCATTTTCCTCCTTGCTGATTAACATGGTTTCTGTTTTCTCTTCGCTTACTTACATATTTACCTTTTCCACACATTCATTTTATCTTTTTGTACATCTTCATTTAAAATTCCTTCATTTTTGGCTGTTAGAACCATATCGTCAGCATATTCCAATATCTTATACTGTACCGGTTTAGCTGCCGTTTTCTATTATGCCTTCATCTAACAATAAGCCCACTGCAAACAACAGGGGGTTCAGGATGCACCCTTGTCTCACTCTTTGTGCTGTCTCGAAATGCCCTGATTTTTCATGATGCATTCTGACCAAGCTTCTTGTTTTATTGTAGATGCATATTATCCCAGTAACTATTTTTGCCTCGGCCCCTCTTTTCTGTAGTGTTGTCCATATATCATTTCTATTTACCCCCTATCGAATGCTTTTCTTAGGTCAGTAAAGCATAGACGCACCTCCCCTGCTTTCTTATGTAAAACGAAACTTCTCCTATAATACGAAAATACATACGTACATACCTGAACCTTGTTGACATGCAGAGAAGGAGGAAGCCGTATTCAACGTGACAGCCACTGAAACAAACAACGCGTAATTAGTTTCGTATCAAGCGAGTCTGTTTGTCGTACGGATTCGTTAAGAGAAAAGTAACTCGAATTAGTTTAATTAAATCGCGGAAATACCGGAAGCGGGGCGGTAGGGGTCGCATTACCTCGGCGACGCTACCGGTAAAGGTGAAATCCGGCGGAACATTTCGGAAACCGCGATTTAATTAAACTAGTTTCGATGGTTTCGGGTTTAAGGCTTCTTATCGCGGTCGTAATATTAGAGCGGTAAGTCGGAGGAAATACGATGCAATAGCAATTGTTTGAAGGAATGTTTAGGTTAGGTAGGAAATATAAACGAGAATGTTATGTCGACAATCGCCAATAAAGTGGAAGTTTCCCACTCCAAAAAGGGTACGAAACGTTTTAAAATATGAATCGATTTTCATTAATGTCTAGCAAGAAACAAACTTTACATCAACTTATAATAGTGAACTATTTCCGAGAGCCAAAATTTTAATAAAATAAAATGCAGGAGACTCTCTATAAACGACCTAATAATAAAATTAGATTCGTTAATGGGCAGTTAACAAATAACCGTACAAAAGCTTACAAAATAAGCACAATTTGCATATGCCAATAATCCTGTAGGAAATTTTTACTATGTCGATCGCAAAACGCGATAATAATAATAAGAACTTTGTTTGTTCTGTGGTACAAATAACATTGCAAAGAACAGGTCAAGGAAAAGGGAAATACAAAGAAAATACAGAGAAAATACAAAACAATACAAGGAAAATACAGAGAACAATATTTGACATATCTATTCAGAACACAATCAATCAAATCTAATATATTTCTAGCTCGGTTTTAAATCTGGTAAATGGTGTGGTTGTTCGAATATATTCTTTTTCATTACTTGTAAGATATACTTCTACAAATTGCCTATAGACGGTGTTTCCAAACTTTTTTAGTTAATTTTTAGTAATAGAAGCCACGTGATGCCATAATGGCCGTTAGATTGATGCTAAACACGCAGCACGTGGTTTTTGTTCGGGTACTAAGAGTGTTAAATTTATTTTACTCACTATTTTTACAAATAGTGATAAAAAATGAGTGAAAAAAAAAGTGTACGTAGGCAAAAAAGTAGCAAAGCAGCTGTAGATCGTGCGAGCCGAAGTAAAATATCTCGTCGAAAGCCATCAAATCGTCACAGTTTCGAAGGCGACTCCGAGAACGTTTCAAGGCTGGCCAAAAAGATGAAAACAGCAACAATGGAGACTGATATTCAACTCGACAGTTCATTTGGATATTGAATCATCAATTTCATTCCAGTAATTCAAAAAGCTAACGCTGAAATCATTAAAAATATTGGTGTAGCTATAGACGTCGTGAAAACTCAATTTTTAAAAAAGCAACTGCTGAGGAAAAGCGAATTTCTGAAGAAAAGGGACAAGTCAACGGGCTAACCGTTTCCGGAGACGGCTCTTGGCGAAAGCCTGGTTTTTCATCTCTCTTTGGATTTGTCAATTTGATCGGATGGTTTACTAGAAAAGTGCTTGATATATGTGTTAAATCAAAATACTGCAAAGAGTGCGAGTATTGGGAAAAGAAAAGTAATACAGTTGAGTATGCAGAGTGGCATACTTCACGCGAGCAGCACTGTGCTGCAAATTATAGTGGTGGTCCAGACATAATGGAACCAGATGCAGTTGTTGAAATGTTTTCACACTCTGAAGTTTTGCATAGTGTCAGATATGCGCACTACGTAGGGGATGGTAATAGTGAGACACATATAAGTCTTGTAGACGCCAAACCATACGATGATTTCACTCTTACAAAAAGAGGAATGTATTGGGTATGTACAAAGAGGGTTGCGGACGAGAATAAGAAATTTGGAAAAGAAACAAAACATCTTGGTGGCAGAGGTATGTTGACGGGAAAGTTGATCGATCAAATAAGCGTGTACTATGGATTGGCTATTCGACAAAATACTGACTCAACAAAAAACATGCAGAACGAAATATGGGCCACATTATACTATAAAATTTCCACAGACGAAAAGCCTCAGCACGTAGGATATCCCGCGGGCGTTGATTCTTGGTGTTCTTGGCAGAAAGCAAAGGCCCAGCATCTTCTTGATAATTATACACACAAGCCGGCTATATCAATGAGAGTTTTTGATGCTGTTAAACAAATCTACCAAGATCTCACAAGAGATGATCTACTTGCTCGTTGCCTCGGAGGATACACACAAAACGCAAATGAAAGTCTAAACTCTATCGTTTGGTCAATAGTGCCGAAAGCGCTATCAAGCGGCAAAGTGATAGTTATCATAGCGACTGATCTGGCTGTAATAACGTATAATGATGGTTTGTAAGGTTTACTCGATGTCACGACAACCTTAGGACTCAAAATCGGATATGAAACATATAAGTTTTGCATAGAAACCGAAAACCGAAACGAACGTAGGGTCAAAGCCGCCAATAGCTAAGCGTCAAAAAATCGAAAAGACGCACGTAACATCGCTCAGAAACGAAACTGAGGAGCCAAATTTGGACTTAGGAGGAAAATTATATGGTCCTGGGGTAGCAGAATGAAGATAAAAATCACATGCATATATTTTAAAGATTTAAACTCATTTGGAAGCTTTAAACGCGTTTTGCTGGAAACTATATTTTCCAAATTGGCGGGCAGTACAACTAAAGTAATTTTCACTCGATTGATTTGAAAATTTCACTAAAGCTTCTCAGATGGATAATCTAATTACATCTTTTATAAACAAATTAAGGGCGATTTTTTCTCTGAATTTCTTTTCTTTTTACAAACTGCTGTTATTTTGGCAAAATTCAATATTTTATATCAATCCTGTGTACCGCTCTAAAACAACTAATGTAGATAACAAAAAAATTATTTTGCCCTAGGTGCTGTTTAAAAGATGTTGTGTTGCCCGCCATGAACCTCCACGTTTGATCTGCTGCCACGCCGCCATTTTGTATTTTACATGTAAAAGAAAAAGTCTCTCTTATAGTATGTACAATAAACCCTTACAACGATTTTTTGATTGTTTTATTTGTAACGGAAAAAAAAATTCCAGAAATAAGCCTTCTTTTTAACACCCCAGAGTGATATAACCTCTTAAGTGACACCACAAGAAAAATCTAAGTCGGGTGACTGACACGTAAATTCAAAACTACACACTACACACTGCAGAGCTTATAAAAGTACTAAAGTATTAAACCAATCACCTAAGATAACCTGTAAAATAACCTATTCCACGGTTAAAATGTTTACGTGTTAATTAATGTCGATTATTAACGATTATCTCGGCAGTCTATTGCTAAAATTAGAGCATTCCAGGTTTTGCAAGGGCGTGTTCTTTGATATCAGACCGGTTGATTGTTCCGATTTCAACAGGCGTATTTGAATGGCGATCCATCACTAGAGTTTGTTAAAAGGTGGTACCGGCGGTGGCGCGCCGCATAAAAGTAGGTACGTAATGTACAATATTAGGTGAAAAATAATATTGTTCCCTTTTACTGTCGTCTTGATGTCCACTGTGGCAATAGGCAAGCGCCCTGATAAGCTCCGTAAAATTGCAATATCAGCAACGTGTGTCGTGAATATGTTGTCGTATACTTCGAAAGTGATCGTTCGACATCCAACGAAGTAAGATTTGCAAATATCAGATATTTCTTTTCCCCATCTGTGCACTCTCGATTTTCAGTTATAGACCGAAGCTCTGTTGTAAATCGCGATTTTTCGTTAAAATTGCACAAAATTTTTTAGCAACATCGACTCCTATAGTGTTCGTCAAGTTCTCTAGAGCGGGTTGTAAATTGTTCATGCAATTTAATGCATCTCATGTAGATCGGTGAGTGTTTTCAAATTGCTCAATAGCTTGTGCAACTTCAGAATAGTTTATGGATATTTCATCTATCTGTTGTCCAACGTCCGAATTGGAAAAAAAAAGCTGACTATCTCGAACTGCTGCTGAATCACTTGAATTAATGTTTAAAATGACATTTTCCACTATGGCACATATTTCTGATAGTAAGATACTGCCTGAAGCCACGTTCCCCATCGTGTTATTACAGGGTGAGGTGGGCGGGTGTACTTACATAATGAAATTATGAATTGTGAGGAATCTAAAGGACATCCTGGAAGGATACCGCCCTGTTCGATTTTTTCGACTCTTTCGGTGTTAAAAATCTTCCTCAGTGTCTCTCACATTTCTGCTCTTCTTAAGGAACTTTTGATATTTCATCAGTACAGCATCTAATCGGAAGATCGCGAGAATCCAAATCTAAATCTTAAACTAATCGCGCAACACGCCTCATACCTAATCGAAGGAAACTTCACACAGAACTAATTAACAAACAATCAACACCGTCGATTAATTTCGTTTTGCGCTCGACGAAACGGCGGCAACCGATCCTTTGTCGGTCGGCTTCCTCCACTTCACGTCGTAATCGTCGTTTCGTGGGCGATTATGCCGGAAGTTATTGGCGCGCAAGCCGACGAATAATTATCGAAACCTCTTTACCAATTAAGCACCTGCGTACGTTTCCGCTCGACGAACCCTGAAATATAGGCGCGTGTACACGCGTAGGTAACTTTAAGACACCTGCTTCGGGGCTTTCCCTATTTTCGATATCGCCCGCCGACACCGACGAAAGCGGATTAAAAGGAGAGGCGTCGCTTTCGCTTCCAATTAACTTCGTCCCGATTAGACTTAGTTAATCTAACGATACGGAGGCGGCGGCGTGCGCTCGATTCGAGGCCTTCTTCGTCGAAGGACGATTGTAGGGCGTCTCGAGATTGTCACCTTCGTGTAAATCGATTTAACGGGAATATATTGTAGTGATACGTAAGGGGAAATACAGATAGATGCAATATAACAAAATACAATACATATTTATTTTTTATAATAAAACCATTACAATAATCGTCACAAAGCAAATTTAGAACCCACGAAGCAATAGTAAAGCAAACAAGAAAGATCTACTAATGCATAAGTATATCACGAAGGACAGTTATTGCACACGAACAGAAAGTACTTTGGAGGAATTCCTCATAATTATTGTGATCCTCCTTAATTAGGTGCTGGTGAATATTTTCTTTAAACTTTGATCTAGGCAATACTCTAACCTGCCGAGGAATTTTCGTGAATAATCTTGGTCTCCAATAATCTACATATTTTTGTATCGACGTGAATCGATAGTACGGAACTTGAATTTGATGCCTGCTCCTTGCCATATAAGCACCACTAAGCGGGTAGCATTTGTCAAGAAAAAGTGGTTATTGTCGTAGATATAATTTAAGACCGTAAATACGTAGACTGCAGGCAAAGCACACAACGATTGCCTCATTTTGCAACGCAAAATTTCGGTGAAAAGATCTGCCTTATGACTCATGAGGCAGATTTTTATCGAAATTCTCCTTTTGGGGTCACGCGTGATGACCCCAAAAGATTAGTGAGTGGAACCTCTAGAAATAGGACATTCTTGCTGCTTAATGGATAGCAACTGGTTTCGGTCTTCTCGTGGTGTAAACTAATGATTAAAGTTCGACAAACGTGGGTCTTATACGCTGAAAGAAACAGTTTATATACAGCGGACAAGACAAGCGTTTGTCGAAAGAAGACGATGGCCCCATAGGAGTTTGATATCTGTGACGGACCGGACCGGAAGACAAAAACCCAACGAACAACCGGCTATCACCGGGGTTTAAGAGAAACAGACCATAGATGGCATGAATGTCTTCAAATTAACATTCTTCGATCCGACAGGAGGGGTAACCCAATTCTTAAAGTTAGCCCCTAAAGCAGGTATATAACCAGGTTCAACCTGTCCAGTTTATGTGATAATTCATACTGTAATAAAGTCATAGTTTTTAAATATATTTTATGAGCATTCTCAACATGACTCATTGTCAGTTTAACAACACGTACAACAAACAACTTTATCATGTATTTTCGAATCTGAACTCTACTGATAGTTGTATTACGATTCAAAGATCTGATAGTTCATCATCCGCCGCTCACCATCTCTCTTGATTGCTCACAGTCTCAATCGTACTATCGCACGTTTCTGTCAATTTTCGCAGAACCAGTTATAACTTCATATATAACAACTGATTTCGTGCAGATTGGTTATTTCTTGAGGAATCTAATAATGTTAATAGAGCTGTGAAATGGTTCCATGATGCTTTGTACGTCATCTTAGAGAATCATATTTCACAAAGGAAGGCTAACGCTAAGTCCATTACCCACCGTCAATTTCTGGTGAAATTGGGCGTTTCCTAAGAAATAAACATTACTATAATCGCAAATGGGCTAAAACAAAAAATGTGTTGCTTTGTAATGAGCTTAAACGTCTTAGAACAATGTGTGAATGTTGAAAATAGCATTAAGACTGATCCCTCGCAAATTTGGAAATTTTCTAAATGACCTACACAACTCAACGAGAATCCCTGGCAGAATGTTCTCTGATAATTCGGAGTTTAATGATCCTCTTGAAATTGTAAATGGTGTTGCTTCTTCCTTTTCTGCTTTCTATTCAAATACTTGCAGTAATAGTGATACTGATTCTAACAATTTTAATTACACATTGCCATTTTTCCTTGTGCCAGTTACTGAAAATGAGTTGTTTTACATTGTGTCTATCTTTTCGACAAAATTTATGGCTAATTTACTATCAAGATTTCTAATACGAGACTGTTGTTATGTATGTGTTAAGCCCTTAGTGACTATTATTAATTTATCCATTACTACTGGTATCTTTCCAAACTGTTGGGAACATTCTTAAGATTTTCCAGCACATAAAAAGGGTGATCCAGCTATATAAAATAATCGCTATATTAACGAACTTTTCCACAGTTCACAAACGTACGCAATATTCAGAAATTTATAAACGTGTGATAACATTTATCTCCTATGATGAGCACGGATTTGTTGCAGATCGTTCTACTAGCACAAATCTCTGTCATCATCATTTCCCAATGTATTTGTGAGATATTGCATAAGCGCAGTCAAATCGACTCTCGTCCTTGAGGATTTTCCACCATCAGCACTACGCTTAATTGACTCTTATATTGTAAATAGATATAAACTGTATAAAATAAATAAAATTACCGAAGTTCGGTTTATACGGTTGTTGAAGATACTTGCCTCGAGCTAGCGAAACACGTGTCACCGATTTTATTATAAACAATTGTGTGGTGAGGAGTTTACCGATGTGATATTTGTGTCAGTAAATTACACCACAGTCAATCACCTTTACTACCCGGTGAAGTTATCACGTACAAATCGATTGACACAGTTACAGATGAGGAACAAGCTGTCAACTTTCCAATACAGTTTCTCTTTGGAACCATCTGGAATGCCACCACACATCTTAACTTTAAAAGTTGGTTCATCGTTGATGCTCATTCGCAACTTAGATCCCCCTAAATTGTGCAACGGAACAAGACTTCCTGTTAAAAAATTATCGCCGAATTTAATCGAAGCCACAATCATCAGCGGCAAATGTAAAGGAGAAGATGTACGGATACCACGAATTGCAATGATTTCCACCGATTTGCCCTTCGATTTCAAGCGATTACAGTTTCCTGTGCGTCTGGCTGTCGCCATAACCATCAACAAGGCTCAAGGCCAATGGCTAAGTGTTGCTGGTTCGAACTTTTCGCACGGCCAATTATATGTTGCTTGCTCCAGAGTTGGAACGCCGAAAAATCTTTATGTTTACACACCTACCGGAAAAAACTCAAAGTATTGTTTATGCGCCAGCATTAAGATAAAAGTTAACAAAGAAACACAATTTCCGTTTTCCCAACAAATAAACAAAATGTATTTCTTTTTTAGCGCAGTAGCACACGCCAGGTATACGCTAGTTTTCTATATAGGTAGCTCAGATTACTTTCTAACACAATTGGGGAGTGGCGCCTTGTTAATTTTTTTAAATCTTAACCTACGCCGTTTTCACTGGGCTGGCACGGCCTAGATCTCCTTCGTCTTTACCAACGTGGTGGGTTATCCGGACTGGGTACACTTCCAGGGCGGAATCTTCCTTTGTTAGTTTCGTTCTAACCAAAGTGTTAAAAGATAGTAACAAATAATGATAACTGAAAAAATTGGAATAATGATATTCGTCTTTGTCTTCTTCTTGAAGGTATGCGACAGTAACTTTGTTCACTTGGATCTCCTGGCTATAATGCCTCCAAAAATCTCCTGAGATATGGTCAAAGTAATCAGAAGAATATCTCTAGCATTCGTTTGTGGAAACCAGAACGTTCTTCAACAGCAACGCGCTAAATTCAACCCCAATTCAATCCAGATTTTACGGAAGAAAATCCTGTCTTGCGACTAGTAACTTCCCATCTATAATGGCGACAATAAAACAACCCCTGAAACACATAAAATACATGCTCCATCCAATTTTTGGCAACGTTTTGCATAATATAGCGGACAGCGCACAACATATGTGTACGTTACCAGCTTTAAAATACGACGACATTGATCGGCGACGCTTCCGTCGGCCGAAAAATAAAAAATAAAACGTTCCCGGCATAAAGCGCCCGGCGCGTGTTTGTACATTTCGCATTTCTTGGCAAGGAAAGCGCGCACATGTGCCGGCATTACAATGCGAATCCCTCCATTTGCTGGCGAAACAGCTTTGTAAACAACCGCACGGTCGTTACGTACCATCTTCTTCATTTCGGAACGATTTTCCTCGCTACGAACATTATTGTTATTATTATACTCGAAGAGGGAGCCGAGGGAGTAAAATAACATCTTCTAGCTTTTAGAAATAAATTAGCGCGTCTTTCCCGAGCCCCGGTCGACCGGCACTTTCGCCCTGTACAAATTTCGAAAAATCATCCCTCCGTTTTCCTTCTCGCGGGCTGTAAATCGGGACGGAGATGGCGGCGGGGATGAACGCGGGACGAGACATAAAATTTTAATATAAAACGTCTCCGTGAATTAGGACGAGAAAGGGCGGGAACGTCCTCGAAAACGTCCGACTTCATTGTGCCGAAATTGCGACATTATACATAATGTTATCGGGCTTTCTCTGCATTTTCCGTCCGTATTATTCGTCGTGGAAAATCCGGTAATGTATACGCGCGCGCGCGCCTACGTTTTATATAGATTTAGTGCCGGTTTCATTTCGACGATGTCTTTTTCGATATGTTGCTTTACGGAGGCGTAATGGTCGTTTCGCGAGATTGATGTCGGTCTAATATGTATGTCGTTATTTGTTCGGATGTCGGAAATAAGTAAAATATGATGTTGGAGCGAATAGCTTTTGGACTATTCGAATTTTTGCGTTCCTGGAAGACGTTAATGATGAAGGACGCTCGCATGAGTTAGGGAAAATAAGGATATGGCATATGTAAAAAAATATATCAAGAATTTATCGTGAATCAAAGGAAGCAGCCGGCTACCTTCGCGAACTGTGAATAAAAGAGTGATATTGTCAGAATCTACATACAGTCCCGTTCACGGAAGTTGGGACAGTTCAATGTTCTGTAATAGAAGTGTTGTACTTGCCATTTATTGCCCAACAGATCGAGATCCATGAATAGGACAAATCAAAAGAAACACAGTTTAGTTGCACATACGTAAAAAGCAAAAGAAATACAATATAATAATGTTTTAATTACATTACATCCTTATAATTAAATCTAAAATTAAACTTAATTAAACTAAAATAAAGAAATTTAAATCCAAATTCAAAAAATAAAACAAAAAAAAAAAAACAGAAGCCCAATATCCATAACCACTACGCGTACATATCATAGGTATCCTCAATATCGGCAATAATCTCATTAAGTTGATAGCTTATCAACATTGTTGCACATGACATGTAAGGGCGATCCCAGAGACAAGTTTGTTCTTGACAACTGCAGGTAAAAGGTTGGCGTATGCCTAGTGGCGAACTGCGGAACATTGAAGTTCAGACTACCTAGAAGCTCAGGAGCGTCGACCTTGTTATGCAGTAAATTATACACAAATTGTATACTCAGTTGGACTCTCCTGAAGTTCAGAGATGGTATACCAAAGCGACTCAATAAAGTTCCCTGATCAATACCCCTTGGCGGATAGACACCGTCCAACCGGAAGTAGAGAAACTTCACGAATCTCCGGTGCACCCGCTCAAGCTCACGACGGTATTTGAAGTAGAAGGGATTCCAAATTAAACAAGCATATTCTAAACGACACCGGACCAAAGAGAAGTATAAAGTTGTAAGTGCACCAGTACTAGAGAAGGACGCACAATTTCTTACTATAAATCCAAGCACGCGCCGAGCAGAACCAGCAACAGAACGTATGTGATGTGAAAAATGCAGTTTCCCATCAAACAGAACTCCCAGACCCTCAATTTGTTCGCAGTGGTCGAGATTAGTAGGACTAAGGTTGTATTGAAACAAGATAGGGCCGGGTCTACGTGAATAGGTCATAGCCTTACATTTAGAGATGTTCAAATGTAAGTTGTTCAATACACACCATTCATTAATCCTATTCGAATCGCTTTGCAATTCTTTACAGACAGTAATGCTGGAAATCTGGCGGTAAATTTTGAGATCGTCAGCAAAGAGCAATTTTTCGGAAGTGATGACTGAAGGCAAGTCATTAACCAATATATTGAATAATAGGGGTCCCAGGTTGGAACCTTGGGGTACACCCGATGAAGGAACAAAGGGAGAGGAGGAAAAACCGTTACAAGAAACATACTGACGTCTATCACTCAAATACGATGCTATAAGGGAGGCCAGAGTGTCATGGAATCCCAGTGAATGCAGCTTCCGGATGATAATAGAGTGATCAATACGATCAAAAACCTTAGAAATATCAGTATAAATTGCATCCACCTGGCCCCCGAGTCCAACGAGTTCGATATATATATTGACTGAAGCAAAGTAAGTTCGACACAGTTGAACGGTTCCGCATGAAACCATGTTGATACTGAGAAATTCGAGTTCTGATTAATGGATAGATATGTACAGGAGACTTTAGCACAGTTCGATAGAATAGCTATTGGTCGGTAGTTATTTATGTCGGTGGGGTTTCCACTTTTTAATATAGGTGTTATTCTGGAAATCTTCCACATGTTTGGAAACGTAGTAGTGGATAAGGCCAAATTAAAGAGTTTAGACAGGGGAAGAGCCAATGCAAACCTACAGTTTCTAACCAAGAAGCGCGGAACTTGATCATCACCCGCAGTCATTTTGATACAGCAAAATATAGCTTTGATGACATAAAATGGTGGGAAATAATTGTATTTATCCAATAAAAATATTATACATTTGTCTCCACCTTTTGCGTTGAAGACTTCCCGAAAAATTCTGGGCATTTTTTTTGACAAGTTTTGACAGAATGTTGGCGGGCAAATTACTCCACTCTCGTTGTAAAATGTCCGAAAGATGATGACCTTCTGTTCGTATCCGTCTATCCAGCTCATTCCACAAGAGCTCAATAGGATTAAGATCGGGACTCTGTGGAGGCCACGACTTTATTTGTAAGACATTGTCTGCTTCTAATGCATTCAAATAACTCTTGGATAATAATGCTGTATGTTTAGGATCATTATCCTGCATCGAAAGGAAATTATCTCCTATCAATCGGTTACCAGAAGGAACAGCATTGTCTTCCTGAATATTTCTACAGTGCTCTTTTCTTATGATACCTTAAATCTGTATCAAATCTCCTACTCCTGAAAATCGAAAAGAACCGTGACAGAACCAGCACCGTGGATGCTATACATTCGGAAAGCAATATTTCTGTCTTCGAACGTAAATTCTTCTGTTTTGTCCAGAAACTTCAAATTTAGATTGGTCGATCCAAAGCATATCTTTCCAGTTCTCCACCGTCCAATCTTAACGTTTTTTGCCCAATTTAGTCGTTTTAGTCGATTGTCTCGTCTCAATAGCAGTTTCCGAATAGCAATTCGTCCGAATAAATTTACCTCTCGCAGTCGACGTTTGATGCTTGTTTGCACCAAACGAACGATAGTGATATTGCTCCAATTTGGGAATATGGAAAAATTAATGCAAATTCTATTGAAAACGAGAATAATGAAATTGTTAATGGTAATGAACAGCCAAATGAAATCCCTAAAAATGTTGAAAGAAATACAAAAACAGAGGATCCCTTAGGCATGAA
This sequence comes from Chrysina gloriosa, assembly GCA_038088585.1. NCBI lineage: Eukaryota > Metazoa > Arthropoda > Insecta > Coleoptera > Scarabaeidae > Chrysina > Chrysina gloriosa. Next base: position 78,309,199 of record CM076088.1, on the reverse strand, counting down.
AAATTAAGCGACAGAAATGAGCTAAGAGTGCCAAGCAGATTTTTTCTGGTTAAAGAGGGAGCATATAAAGTTGGTAGTTAATATATTATTATGAATATACGTACAAGTCGACCAATAAAAGCAAACGATACAAGTTATCTTTGAGATGTTCGTCGTATTACATATTACTTTCCGGGACTCAGTGGAAAGAGGACAGCACTTATATTACAACATTCTTCTGTTACACCCTAGCATCGATGATTACAATTCGCTAAGTTTTCTCACACAGATCAACTAACCTCGCTTTCATTTTCGCTCCATTTTCCCCCTCGGTTTTTATATTTCTAAATTTTCTCGTCTATCAATTAAAACGAGGCATTAAACGTCGCGGTAAAATTTTCGAGAGACCTCTTTATTCATTCGCGCGCTAGAGCCCTCGCCGAATGACGAAGGCGAACGTATCTTGTTAACTGCTTCCAATTTGGGAGCCGGGCGCCCGTTTACAATCGGCGAATATTACCTATTATTGCCCTTTTATAAAACCGGCCGTCGAGCGCGCGCCAACTTTTATTGTTCGAACGTTTAAAGGTAATAGCGTTCGAGATGGCCGCTTTTACGGCGACGTGTCGTAAATTCTCTTAATTTAGTCGACGGTGACGCGCGGAGATGCTCCGGGCACGAAAAGATTGGATGGATGGATGGAAGGAGGTGAGGGGAATTCGAGGAAACGTAACTCGTAGCTGACATGTTGTCTGTCTTCGGTGAGTTGCTTACATTGTTGAAATGGGGGAATTTCCTTTGTTCTGTTTTCGCTTATTTTCCGTTTCGTAACAACGTTTAACGAGTTGATCCTTGCCAGAGCGGACGGCGTGGATTAAAATCGAGATTTGCAAAAGTGAAAAAAAGTTGGCGTGTATGGTTTACGCGCGTCTGAAGTGAATACCCATTAATTGTCGTATTTCTTACTTGGAGGTCATCGCGTTTTCGTTCCACGTGTTTTCTGATAATTTGAAAATCAGTGGGATTAGGTTGTAGAAAATCTTTTCCGGATGTTTCATTTTATTCGTTCTTATACGTTGAATTAGGATGATTCGGAAGTCATTATGAACAGGTTGTATAAAGTCTTTTTCGGAGGTTTAATGTATAATACTTTATTTTATCGTTTTTATGTTTATGTATTTCTGAGCCTCTCTGCTCATCGCCTCTCGCTCGCACATCGCACTCTCTCTCTTGTTTTCATTGTCTTTCACACAAAGCGAGCTCCTGGCCTCGCTCAAATTTAACGCTCGAAGTCTAACGCGTACGCTCTTACGCTTACGCTTGAGCTTGCCCTAGCTCTTTAAGAAGTATTCATTTTAAAAATTAATATGTTCCAAATTAAACGAAATTCTATGTACTGGTGTAGAATACGATCAAAACTCGTGAAATTTGTTTTGTTTGGGTGTTAGAGCGTACCAGAGAGATTCGTCCAGAACCTAATCTACACGAGAAGAGCTTTAATTCGATATGTAATAAGTCGCACTTCCGACCATTTCGATTTTCTTCAAAATTTCAAGGGGTACCCCTTTGAAGCTTTATTTAGTTTGAGGATTACAAGTTCAAAGAAACGGGGCTTCTTTCCGACCGATCATCGACTTGAAATCGCACATCCAACTGGAAGCTCAGCGATAAATTTAACACATCACTCAATAAATTGGTGCCACTTACGGCGCTATTATAAATATATTTTAATATATGTATGTGGACATTTGGCATTATTGTCGGCCATTTTATCCGGTGCGTTTTTCAGATCTGAAATCATGGTATTTAAATGTTACGCTGTTACTTGCGCTAAATCTAATAAAGAACTGGGAATACATTCATTTCCAAACAAATTAGAGGTAAGCGTAGTTTAACAATGTATCGATCAAAGCTGAAAAATACATAAGGTTTATATTTTTGACAGTGATTAATCCAATGGCTTCGCATAATTGGACGCAACGATTTAACTGATAAATCATTTGAATCTAGATTTTGCTGAAAATATAAAATTTCAAACACGTAAGAACAGGACAAAAGTTGTCGTAGATGCTTTGCCGTCATTACATGTCCCTGGTAAAGATATATTACCTTGCACTATTAATTCTGTATTTGCAGTGGCTTTATACGCTGATGATATAAATATAGTTATTGAGAGTCCTACATTACATAATTTAATTCTCAAAACCAAGTATGTCTTTAGCATCATAAGCAGATGGGTGAATACAAATCAATTACAACGATAATTAACTTTGATACGACTAATTGCGACACTTTGTAGGAATGACCGTAATTATAATATTTCAGAGATACTCCTAAATGATACTTTTGTAAATTTTAATAGCTATTGCGAACTATTAGGTCTAATAATTGATGAGGAGTTAAAATGGTCCTTTCACATTGATAGTATATGTAACCAGCTGTCAAGCACATGTTTTGCTTTATACAATTTAAAACGTACTTGCAGTATTAATGCTATAAAAACTTATTCCATGAGGCCGGTTTGAAATTCATGAAGTTGTATGTTTCAACAAAATGGTTCAGGCATCATATTTATATATTTTTTATAAATTTTCAGGAGGTTACAAAAAATAATATATCCCGTATAGTTGTAGAAACGCTCATCAAAGAAACGCGCATTATGCATTTCACAGAGACAGTATTCAGACGTTCGTATTGGAACTGCATAATTGACGCCTTAAAGTAAATATTTAAATTTAATAAAGCTTTGCCATGTTTAAACGCCTTTGCACTACAGTTCAGGAATCGGAGACAGCAATTGTAAATAATCTAAGAAAGGATAACAACCACCTTCAAGCCTTTAAATCAAAAATTCAACTTTAGTTCCCGCAGTTCTCTGAACAAGTTGTCTTCCGGAGTTCTCTAAACAAATTATTTCCAGCAGTTTTCTGAACAGGAAGCTGCATTAGCACGAAACCTATTTCATGTATCTTTGGATATTGTCGACATTTCCGATGCAGTGCTGGATTAATTTTTGGAGCTGCGGTAGGGCCTATCAGTGCGTTATATATTTCAGGAAAAATTGTACCTTCCTTAATTTTGGTGTGCTATGCGCCATTCGTATCCAAAAGTTTATATGCTTTCTTTTCGAATATTACTGCCATTCGCTTCTACTTACCTCTGCAAAAAGTGAATTTTAAACTCTTCCGCCGATAAGTTAGGTATAAGCCGGATGTTCAGCATGACATCAGATTGGCCTTAACAAAAACTGCATCATGAATTTTAACCCTTGTAGCAAACTCAATCATCTTATTAACATTTTTCTAAAATCCTTTATTTTCTGTTGTATTGATGAAATATGACGGACGGAAAAGGAACGTCACGACCAGTTTTAAAAATCTAAAAAGAAACGCCGCTAAAAAGAATAGTTAATGCTCACTGACCACCACAGATTAAAAAACGCCAAAGATGTGCAATGTGTTTCGAGGTAAACGTAGAGAAAATAGATAATATAATAAATTTAAATTGTCCGCTGCATACGCAAAAAAAAAAATTTGTAACAATATACACAATAATAATGAGTTTTTATTATTCAATTCCATTTCAAGATGATGCATTATTCACCGCGGCGCAACGTGTATTTTTATTGGGTGTTCGTAAATTGGGTCCCAGCAGGTAGCAGATTAAATTTAAAATTTTCTACCCTTTTGTGGATGAGTAAATTCGGTCCCAACCATCTTAATTGCTGCTTAATCGATTTCGTGGAAAGAAGTAATTACGATTATTACGGGTACCATCTTAATTGCTGCTTAATCGATTTCGTGTCTCCCATAAATATGCAATATTTCCTATTTTAATTCATTTCTGTTGTGAATTCGAATTGAGCTAAACAGTGTTTTCGGTGTGTGTTGTTTAAAAGAATATTTTCGATTTGCGATGGATCTTAAAATTATTTTAAGCGAAAAGGAAAGCCCTTAGCAGTTATAAATAACTATAAGTATAGTTTTCAAAAAAGCTTGAAAAGTGGGGAAAAACGGTGGATTTGCACTAACAAAAGTAAATGTAAATCATATGTGCTTACTGTGGGCGAGGTGGAAACTTTAACTATAACAAAGCATGTACAGGAGCATTGCCACAGTGCCAATGTGGAACAGTTACAGCGTCAAATTATAAGTGGTGCTTGCAAAAGGAAGGCAACTGACGATTTATCCGAGAAGCCTTCAAAAATCATTCGGAAGGAATTTCAAAATGACCTGCCTGCAGCGATTAAAACAACGGACGTTGCATTGATAAGGAGGAATCTCTACAACGCCCGACGAAAACTGCTTCCAACATTGCCGACTAGTATTGGACAAACTTTTGACATTCTGGCGAACATGAACATTCAGACATCTAAAGGTGAAAATTTTTTTACTCTTCAAAAATTCAACTGATGAAATTATGGTATTTTCTTGTCAAACAAATATTGAGTTTATCGGAAGAGTCAAAAGATTATATTTAGATGGCACATTTAACTACTGCCCACAATTTTTTGCCAGTTTTTACCATACACGGGTATTATAACGGCCACTATATCCCATTAATTTTTCGTTACTACCTAACAAAAGTAGCGAAACATATCAAAGTTATTTAATATTGTTAAAGAAATCTGTAACAACAATAGCGTTACATTAGATATTTGTGAAATTGTTGTCGACTTTAAAAAAAGTATCCATAAGGCTGCAAAACAAGTTTGGCTCAAGTAATAGGCTGCCGATTTCATCTTTTGCAAACATGGTATAGAAAAATTCAACAAATTGGTCTAACAGCTGTGTACAAAGATGAAAGTTCCGACGCGGGACGATGGCTAAGAATGACTTTTGCGCTTACCTTTCTAAATCCTGTTGAAGTGAGTGATTGCTTTGTATTTGACTTGCTCTCTATTGCACCTTCGAACGATGAAAAAATTCAGATGTATTGCGATTATTTAATAGATAATTACATATCTGAGGAGTCACTATTCCCTCCTATAGTTGGGGCTGAAAACTCAGCAGAACTTACAAGGACTACCAATACTTGTGAGTCTTTTCATAGACACTTTAACGATTCATTTTACAAGTCTCATCCAAACATTTTTGTTTTTGTTGATAAACTTGAAGAGTTTCAGGTTGAAACTTATGTAAAAATACAGAGTGTACATTTGAATGCCACAATTATTAACAGCAAAGTTAGAAATCGTAAAAAATTTATTGCAAAAATGATCGATTCATATGTTAAAAACGAAATCAGTCGTTTGCATTTCATTAAATGTGTCTCATTTCACTGTGCGGTTTCATTATGACTTTTTTGTTCCTTTTGAATAATAATTTTAATTGTGCAATTAGTACCTTTGAAACATATTATAGTTATTAAATCTGTTTTTAAGATATGAATATTTTGATGTATTTTATAACAATTTTTATTATATCTTCTGTATTTTGCTCCTTTGTTACCTATTGAACTAAAACTACCTTAATAAAATTAGTTAAGTTTGCAAGAAAATTGTTTCCTTTTCCTTAAGTATTAAGCAAAATTATCCGCGATATATTTTATCAAACAAAAAATTATAAATATAATCCACCAAACTAAGTGTTTAATTTTTTTTTAATTTTGTTGGTATAATCTCTACTCTTTACATTCCGGGACCGAATTTACATATGCAGTATCAGATAGAAACAAAGTTTGGGACCCAATTTACTCCTTATTTTGGGTCTAATATTTCTTGGGACCCAATTTACGTATTCCCTTTTATTACAGAAAAGAGCACTTAGAATCATACTAGATATGAATAGGCGTGATAGTTGTAAGAAAGCATTTAAAAATTCTAAATTTTTAACTTTTTACGACGTGTATATACTGGAAGTATTGTACTTTGTCTTATTTTTAAATATAGGCCTCAGTTTCACACCGAATCCATCTCTACTTATTCTACAAGGAACGCCTTCTCCCACCTCTTCATAAAACTGTTTTATTTCAAAAGAGTCTTTATTTCATGGCTTGTAAACTCTTACCATTGGAAATTAGAAATGAAACCTTTTTCAATAAAGTTAAATTTAGTATCAAAATTTGCTTTTCTCTCTTAATTGTTATTCGAAATATGTAATTATTAACTATTAGTTTTATTACTACTACTGTTGTTGTTATTATTACTACTACCTACTATTACTGCTGCTATTATTATTACTTTCTTATTATTAGTTTATTTTCCATTTGACCTGTTGCTGTTACACTCTTTGTTGTTTATTTTGAAATAAATGATACTATTATTATTATTATTATGATTACTATTATTTTGAGTTGGGTAAGGCAAAGAATTTATTTTGAAAGTATATTATAGATATAAAATGTGTTTCCTTTAAATTCCTATATTGCTGTAAGCAAAATTAACTGTCCAAAGGCAAGTATATCGAGAAGGAGTTTCCCTATTAGAAAAAAGGTATGCAATCAGTTAGCAATTAAGGCATCACAATATTTAGTTCATTCTCGTGTAGGTAATAGAAAACCTGAGACAAATTTAAAACGACGCAAATGCAAGTATCCCGATCTATCTGGTAAGAAGAGTATTTACAAATTGATTTCCTCGAACAATAAAAGATGTATGTTGCAGGTACTACATTTAAGCTGGATAGCACATATAAGACATATATATATATACATAGAACATATTTGAAAAAACTACGTATCGTTTAGAACAATGTGCAAATAATAAGCAAGGAATGAAGGCAGCAATAGAATTTGCAAAATCGACAACATTTTATTGTGATGGGATAAATGAACGAACCAGACAATTTATTAATAGTCAATTGCAAATGCAGGCAAAAGCAGCTATAGGACGCTATAGGAGAAGATACAGCATGAGAGACATAATTCTTGCCTTTTCATTGGTAAAGTACAACCCAAACGGTTATAAGCTCTTAAAACAAACATTTGTACTCTCGTCTAGAAGAGCACTAATGGGTTTACTTGGACGGGTCCCAATTGACTGTGGGGCATCAATGAGAGCATTTTAATAACTTTCAAGAAGTATTGATAACGTTACAGATTATGTAAAAAGGATGGCATTGGACAAATTCAGTGTCATTAAGAGGAAAAACTAATTACGACAACATGTAAGACAAACATAATCGGCATTATTCGCATCACTTTTGTAGAGTGTAATTAATTCCGTTCTGTTTGCAGATCTAAAAGAATGCTTCAGGGATAGACATTTGGCTCCAATGAAGAGGCGATATTTGAAGGCTACGCCGATTTTATTATAAAACAATTGTGTGGTGAAAAGTTTACCGATGTGATATTGTGTCAGTAAACTACACCGCAGTCCATGCAATCGTCTTCATTAAGGCCACAAACAACCATTGTACAAATAAGACATCGAAATGTTAAGGACGCGTTGAAAAGAACATATCACTCTTCAGTCTAAAGTCGTATTTTGCCTAAAAGTAGTTATTTTATTAGTCATCCTACGAACTTATTGAGTAATGTATTCCGATAACTACGTAGCGAGACTTCGTCCGATTAATTGATATACACGCTCAGATAGTTTCGCGAATAATCAACACCAAGACTTCATCACTGTTATTACCACAAGGCTTCACGAAAAGTGACGTTTAGGAGATAGTTATTTTTGACTCATCTGGCACTTATTTTCTGCGCGTTTCCCAATTCGCTTCGAAGATTGCCGCCGGAACATGTTGCTGTGCAAAGGGAGCGAGAAAGTCGGCGTCGACCAAAATATGAACGTGACTCTGGAATTTCTCCCCGTTATAAGTTTTTCCCGAAACCTTCTGCACTCCGAGAGATGTAATTTCGAATTTTTCTATGGAGAGCGTACGTTCGGGTTTGATCGTGTTTTATTGGGAAATTCAATCATGGTGAAACGAGAGCGATTTGTTGTGTGTGGACGAAATAAGATGTTCGATAGTTCGAGGATGAAACGTGTTTTTAGCGATTTGTTGCAAAATGTCGAGGAAATACGGCTCTTTTCGATATTGTAAAATTTATGGCCTCCTATTGGATGTACAACTGTTGGACGTGAATTAAATTATTATTATTACTATTATCATTATAACGAAGTATTAAGTAAGGCAAGAAATGAATAGAATACAATCTACATAACTCTCCAATGAATGGCATATCACTAGAGTTGCTCAATTTACTCCAACGGGCGCATAATAGTTTACCCATAAAATAAATGGTTTGAAATAAAATATAATACATCCTCAAGCACTTGTCCTCTTAAGAGTCACCCGTGAAATCACAAAGTTAGTTACATCCGTAAAATACCTGAAACATTAGATATGTTTCATAGCATTTACGGCAGCGTACATGTATACACAACAGATCTTGTTGAGATTCACAATTATACTGAAGGTCGTATCGAACCTGCGCCACTGTTCATTGGCGCTAGTGACCAACTCGACCTATCACTAAGGTTCGTTTGTTAGGCAACTCTCGCAGATAGTTGTGCAATGACTGCACTGCATATGCCTACAATTGATTGAATTGAATGATTGAAACTAGTCATACTCAAGCCACAACGAACAACTAAGAAGAAGAAAAGAAGAATCACGGACTGCAACCGAGGACTATAGTTTCGTCCTTATTACGACTTTTCAGTACGGTATAGCGTTAGTATAGCGTTAGTTACGAAAACGATTCCTCACAGCTACAAAAGTTCTTCATATCGAAGGATTTCACCAAACTAGTGGCCCCATCTGATGAACACAGGTAATAGTGGCAAATAGGAAACTAGTTTCTGTTAATCACACAACCATTCCTTTGTCGTAGATAGATAGATCCATAGATAAAGTACATATAGATAGGCCAATCTCTCTCAAAAATTCTCGTTGTCAAATGCGCCAGTACAATTCCGTGACCAGACTGTTAACTAAAACTAAAACCCGCGAACTATGAAATACATAAATGTGTCTTTTATTAGATAGGCAACTGTGCAAATGCAATATTCAATACGATTGCGATTTTCGTTGTTAGAACAGGTCAATCAACAAATAGTACTAGTCAGAAGCTTAAACTGACGCCATTTTTAGAGTCGACAATTGCAAACTTATTGAATTTTACAATATCCTTGAAAATACTTTTGTATATTAAATATTGAAAAAGAAACGAACAAAATATCATGTATAGCAGTTTACTAAAATGAAATGTTATGTAATTTCCAATAAATAATTACAAAAGACGCTGGAGAATGTTTCTTTCCTGATAAATACAGTCACAATTAGGTAAGCATCGAGAATATAGCAGTTTTTCCCCCGATAAAAGAAAGAAAAAGCAGAAGCGCACTTCTTTACACACCGCTTCGGTATATATATTACACACTAGCTGTTAAGCCTGTCCTTGCCAGGCAGGAAAAATGAAAATCTGCTTGGCAGCAAAAACAAAAAATGTATTTACAAAATCAAGAAGTTCTTTTTTGCAAATATTAAGTGTCGATAAGTGTCGATAGGATCGATACGAACGAAATAATGGAGGACGTTGGAATGAACTAACTCAAATTAAATTGGCGCCAATTTTAAAATTGGAAAACTAGCGCCACAGGTGGTGAGACTTTACACTATTCATCAAGAACTGAATAGTGCATAATAGATACTAGCCCATGCATAGAACTGTCTTCTCCAACAATTGTGGACGTCACTCCTTCGCCTAGGTCTTCGCGGCATTTTTATAAATCAAAACATTTCACTTAGAAACTCAGGTGCTACAAACTTTTTCTCCATTTTTTCCCCTTCTAACGTTAATTTGCAAATTTCGTTCTTAGGATTAGCATTAAATAGCCGTCCGTTCTATGTTATTCTTATTAACCTTATTATAACGAAAGAGCAAACGGAAAGAATTAGGCGAAGTAGCGAGTTACGACGGCTATATTTTATGCAGTCGACTTCAATATCTTTCGGGGGCGAGAAAGTACGCGCCCCCGTTCGTCTCGATCTGTCTGATCTGAGCGGACGCGCGCCGGGTAATCCATTAAAAGTTTTAATTGAAACGCTTTTAAATTTCATCGGACAAGTCCCTCCGCAACAGATCGGTATCTGCGTAATGCCCCTCGACGCAAATTAGAGAACTAATGGAACTCCGTTCGATACCTTCACCGTTGACGATGTACTTAAGGAAAAAGGGTGAGAACGAAATCCTTCTCTTTCCTCTAACCGAATGATAGCAAAAAGTCTACGTAAGAATGATATGTAAATATAGAAATACACGAAAAGTTTTTAGGTTTTGACGATCAGGGTACGACTGGCATTGATGATCAACATTACACTGGCAAATAGTGTTCTTGTTTCTTGCCCGCTGAGGACTATTTCTTCTGTACTTTTCGATGGCGATTTTGAATCCGTTCGGCACCAGTTTCGAGCAATTGCCACCTTTGCGGAGATTTGAAAGTCCTTGCCCATGCACACGATCTTAAACTAAGGTATAGCAAATTTTCCTCTTCCTTGCGCGAAAAGGGGGCAGTAGAGATAGGCAAAACCATTACGTAGAAAAACAATGGCCATCAAGAAGACGGGAAAAATAAATGCCGTCAGTGAGCTCCTCGGTGGATGTCCAGAAGGTCTACTTGCCACCTCTAAACATTAAACTCCAATTGATACAAATTTTTATTGACATAAATACCAACAGCAGATGCTCGGTCCACCAGCTGGTTGGACAATAACTACTACTAGGCAGGGACAAACCTCGTATATCATCACACATCTTTGCTATATCCGAATTTCTAACAGCACTTCTAAACTCATCTCCAACTGCCTCTCATCCAAGTCACATCCCCAAAAGTCAACGTCCTGATTCTTCATAAAAAATAGAAAAAGGGAAAAATAATATCAAGCATGCTGACCGATTACTGATCGACATTAAAAGAGATATTCTTGCTGTCAAATACAGAAGAAAATCGTGTAAAAATACCGTTTGAACTGCCAGTAATATAGGAATTGAAGCTATTTTGAGCTGTGAGCAAATGCCAAGAATTAACGTTTTTTAAAATTTTAAATGCGCGTTACTCAAAAGCTATGCCTCAGATGCAAATTTGGAAAGGAAATTCAGAATCAGTTGGGGAAAAATACTATAAAGAGTGACCCTATACAAATAAACACGCAAAAAGTGAAATTTTGTCTACCCAGTGTTAGTGTAGTGAATTCCCGATTCTCCTGACGTGTAAAGTTGGTTGCATAACTACTAGAAAATGTATGGTTTAATTGTATTAAATGTATATCGTTTTTTTATGTTATATTCTCAGAACGTTTAATAACGTTTGTAAACGTTCTGAGAATATAATTGTTATTTCAATCACTCTTGTTTAATTGACCTAATTGTGATAGGAAACTATCAAATGAGATATGTAAGTTTGATTGTATATAGAGCTTAAATCGTATTTCGAGAATAGAAATAAAATTACAATAAAATGTTGGAAATGCCTACTAAAACGGCGTCTGTCAAGTGATTTTCAAACATATTCGAATATCCGGCCGCGGAACTCCTAATTTAAAGCGAATTTAGTTAAATTCTACGTTTGAGAAAACGAGATCCACTCCAACCCCCAATTCCTCGCCGAACACCAATCGCTATCGCCATTTCCACAAACGTCTTCGCTCCTTTAGACGATTGTAAACATTCCTCCTACAAAGTCCGGGTAGCGCTGCTCATTTCCGGAAGGGACACGGTCTTAGCGACCACTGCGCTGTTTCCCGTGGATTCAATGGTTTTAAATGCGGCGATTATTTGTGAAGATTAACCCCTCCGTCTTCGTTATAGAAATACTTTCGCCGTTATGATTTCTACGCAGTCAATGATAAAAGCGATTACGAGCTTTACACCGCTTTTCCTAACTTACGGCTCAAATTAGAACTGAACAAAGTTCTAACGAAGTAAGACGAAATTACGAAAGGAATGATTTTGTCATCGTGGGAAAGGCGAAATAAATTTTTGACGTTTCGGGAGGAAATCGCGTTCAGTCGATCCTTTTAAATATAAAAAAGGTGAACGATGGTAAAAATGGGTTAATATGTTGAGCATGGTTAAGTATATATCTTATCATGCATTCGTTGCCGAACCGTCGTTATAACTGGAGTTTAGAAAATTGCAACATGTCTATTAAGTGCATAAATGCATATTTTCAACATTTTCCAACCAAAAGAAAATATTTTGGAGTTTTTTTCAAAAATTATGCGCGGAATTTCGCAATTTACGGTAAAATACATCTGCACTATGACCTGACATTATCCCCTATTTTAGATAGTTCTCCAACTTTAATGATGGGAACGTCCAACTTTAATGGTAAACAAGTAAGTATAGGATACACCCTGCTGGGGTACATACATTTTTGATGGTAGGTAACGAAAAGTAAACAACAATATTAATGCCTAGTCCCGTTAGGACTACATTGAGCGAGAATATTTCTTGTTGTGTTGTGATTCTTGTAATTGGCGGAGGTAAATTTTCGGCTGCTCTATTCTTCTTTTCGCCATAAATAGTAAAAATTCAGCTTTTATAAATCGGTTGTCACTCAGCAACGTCAACGGGGCATTCTGAAACTTATAGTATAGTGATTGTCTCAGTTCCAAAATGCCTAAGCAGGCTTCTGAATAAGGTGCCCTGTGGAAGACGTAGATTGCTGACAAAGAGGATTTCGAGATTAACTCCAATCACATTGTTTGCATAGCATGCAATAAGGGGGTAAGTTCATTTTTACACAGCATACATAATAAAATAAATTTACAACAATACTTTTTCGTGCAACCGCCCGCGTAGTAAACATTTTAACCATTTTGAAAATTATTTGTATTTCTTTTTACTCGCAGATTGTCTGCGATAACAAATTTCAAAGTAAACCAGCATTTGGGAACTACGACTTAAAAGGAAAAGAAGCAAACCCCTCCGGCCATGGTTCAACAGCTGCTGACGAATTACGGAGCGAAGAAAAATTCCAGCCAGGAAAGTTTCTCAAAGGATTTGTGTAATCTCTTGACTAGCGTGAATATTCTGCTTTATAAACATGACCACACAACCTTTCAACAACATTTTTGAAAACTTACTTCCGAGATTTCAATGTTCCTAGTTCTTCAACTTTGCGGAAAAAAATATGTGAATTTAAATTATGAATCACTAAGGGCGAATATTAGAGAAGTTATTGGAGAAAAATCCACATAGTTCTTAGTTTGACAACTGATGTAAAATGTTGATATATTACGAGTTTTGCTATCAGTAGTTTAAAGCGAAAATGAACCGGGAAATGAGTATTTGGTTAATATGAAAGAACTCGATAAAACAAATAATTTAACTATGGCGCGATTTGTAAATGAGAGCTTATCTAACTTTTATTTGTCATAAAAAGCTTTAACGGACATGATAAAAGCAGCACAAAATCTAAAAAAATTCCCCAATTTAATTCATTGCACATGTTGGGCCCATGGCCTAAATAGAGTTGCCAAAAGTGTTTGGTTAAAATTCCCCATTGTAAATAGATTAGTATAAAAACACCCTTACGTGTGCAAGTTTATAAATAGAAAATGCCCGGTATTCCATTACCCCTGAGCCTGTTTTAACCAGATGGGGCTCATGGTTACGAGCAGTTGAACTTACACCTATCAAAGAAGTATAATGGATTAAAAAATTTAATTAGTAATTAGTGAGTTTAACTGCGACAATGCAGCAATTGAAGAATGTGTAAATCTATTTAATAATTCCATATTAAAAAATCAGCTAGCATATATCCAAAGCAATTCTGTCTGTATTGCAGATGAAATTACAAAGTTAGAAACTAAAAAAGTGGTTTAAATACACAAATTTCAATAGTACACTCATTTCCAAAAAAAAAAAAAAAAATTACGTTTCAAGGAACTTAACGAAATGAATTAATAGAACCCAACATTACCTGTAAATTTAATAAGTTCCAATAACATCTTCCCATGAACGATTTTTTCATCTTACAAACACATGTTAAGTGACCTCGGGCAATGTATTGGTATGTATAGTACATACGTATAGAAAACTTTTAGTATTGTATTGTTATAACTTAATTAACCGTCCGGTCAGTAACCAAAAATTTACCATTCATTCAACAACCGGGTACCCGGGTACCCACCTGCAGCCTCAGTTGTCGTGCGTTCAAACTTTGTATTGTTCTAGTTGGTACGCACAAACCGCGATTTATTTTATTTTTATTTATTTTCGTCTCCAGGCAGCATATTTTTGCGCGCGACTATCGGTCTTAAAAAGGGCGTTCAAACTGACCGCGAAAATCCTTCAACGACGGATCGCGTTCGTGCGTACTCAGAGCTTACGCTGAGGCACCAACAAGTGAACATCAAGTTGGAAGGCACAATATTGGGCGATAGATGTGGACCTAATAGGAACACCAACATGCTGTCAAATTTCGACACATTCAAATAGTTTTTCACGCCAGAAATGGCTGATATCCTACGTCATACCAACAAAAAAGCAAGCTCAACTTTGCAGCATAAAAATAAAAATACTTGCAGTAAATCGCATTACATTTGAAAACATTGACATGTTAGTTGCTATGGCAAATTATTTGACAAGTCTTTAGTAACGCGTGTTAAATTTATCAAAACTGACTGCAAATATGCCTATGAATCTTAGTGAAGGTGAAAGGATTGCGATTTTGATGATGCGCGGGAATGGTGATAGACAACGAACATATGACGAAGTTCGTATTTATTTAATAATATTTATCCAAATCGATCAGTTAGTAAGTCTACCGTATGTAGGACTGTTAAACGATATGAAACAAGTCTTAACGTTAAGTATTTGCCAAGAACAGGACGAGCGAAATTAGCCACTAACGAAGAAACCAAGTTTAACGTTGTATTACAGCTTGAAGAAAATCCTCAAACTTCCTCGTATCAATTAGCGTTAGATCAAAGTATTTGTCAAACGTCTGTGATGAACATTTTAAAGTCAGAAAAGCGAAAACCTTATAAAATTCATTTTGTCCATGAATTGACTGAAGATGATCTAGACCGCAGAATTCAATTTTGCGAAACTATCATGGAAATAATCGAGGCCAATCCTAATTTTGTAAACAATGTGGTGTTTTCAGATCAAACTACATTTTGTCTTAATGGCAGAGTAAATAAGCACAACTATCGTTTTTGGTCAAAAGACAACCCGCACTGGATATCGGAAGTACATACCCAACATCCTCAAAAACTCAATATATGGGCGGCTATTGTGGACAATCATATAATTGGACCATTTTTCATAAATGGGGAATTAAAAGGGTGAACGTTACCTGCAACTGTTAAGAAATGAAATTTTGCCCGCTGTTGCACTTTTATTTCTAAATGCCAAAAACCCTTTAACACCAGCTGAAAATATCTGGTTCCAACAAGATGAAGCACCGCCACATTTTGCCATAAGTGTCCGGAATTATCTAAATGTAATATTTCCAACAAGGTGGATCGGCCAAAGAGGTCCTATTGAATGGCCTGCTCGTTCTCTCGACCTGTACCCATTAGACTTTTTCTTTGGGGATATTTGAAATGCAGAGTTTATAGAAACAGGCCAGCCAATCTAGAAGAAATGCGACAGCGTATAACAGAAGAGATGCGCCAAATTTCTCTACAAGTTGTACAAAATGCTTTTTCAGAATTTAAATAATCGGCTAGGCTATTGTCAAATTATAAATGGAGGGCATTTCGAACATTTACTCTAGATTTTTAATTTTTTTATCACATTTCGAATAAAACAGAAACCTTATTTATAACATTTTTATCTTATATGATAGAGATCTACCACTAATAGGTCAATAAAACAAGGCTGGTTTGAGCGATAGTTATATTTTCAGAACGTTTACAAACGTTTTCGGAACACCTTCGTCAGTGAAAATATAACTAGATAAATATATAAACAAACTTTTGTTTTTTATTTGGGACTATCAACAAAATAACTAGTGACTAGGATTTCTTGATATAGAGGATGTATAACCAACTTTTATATATATATATAAATTATAAAAACTAAATTAATGTGTAAACATACATGCAAATTAAGTAAAACCTTATATCAAAAAATCTTTGTCGAAACCTTAACAATTCTGTTCAAGGACTAGGGAAAACCAAATTCAAAAACCTAGCCAAAGGTTTCCTTCTTAAGAAATGCAAATGTCATTTTAACAAATTGTTATATACATTACTTAAATTTTGAATATCGGTCCTGAAATTAATAGTTTTAGTGTCTTTCTGTATATTTATCATTTCATATATTAGTCTTTTTTATAATTATTCTCTGTTTTTAATATAATTGTGTTTTCAAAATCAAAGTAATGCCCAAGATCTTTGTAATGTTTTGTTACAGCGGTCATTGCACCAAAATCATTATTTAAAGAATACTTATGGCTATACAACCTTTTCTTTAAATATTGTTTCGTCTGACCGATGTAACAACCATCACAGTCTTTACAGTTTATTTTATAAACTACATTACTCTGATTTTGTTTAATTATTTTGGATTTAGTATTAGTAAATTATATTATTACTTTTTACTAATACTAAATCCAAAATAATTAAACAAAATCAGAGTAATGTAGTTTATAAAATAAACTGTAAAGACTGTGATGGTTGTTACATCGGTCAGACGAAACAATATTTAAAGAAAAGGTTGTATAGCCATAAGTATTCTTTAAATAATGATTTTGGTGCAATGACCGCTGTAACATAACATTACAAAGATCTTGGGCATTACTTTGATTTTGAAAACACAATTATATTAAAAACAGAGAATAATTATAAAAGACTAATATATGAAATGATAAATATACAGAAAGACACTAAAACTATTAATTTCAGGACCGATATTCAAAATTTAAGTAATGTATATAGCAATTTGTTAAAATGACATTTGCATTTCTTAAGAAGGAAACCTTTGGCTAGGTTTTTGAATTTGGTTTTCCTAGTCCTTGAACAGAATTGTTAAGGTTTCGACAAAGATTTTTGATATAAGGTTTTACTTAATTTGCATGTATGTTTACACATTAATTTAGTTTTTATAATTTATATATATATAAAAGTTGGTTATACATCCTCTATATCAAGAAATCCTAGTCACTAGTTATTTTGTTGATATTCCCAAATAAAAACAAAAGTTTGTTTATATATTTATCTAGTTATATTTTCACTGACGAAGGTGTTCCGAAAACGTTTGTAAACGTTCTGAAAATATAACTATCGCTCAAACCAGCCTTGTTTTATTGACCTATTAGTGGTAGATCTCTATCATATAAGATAAGTATAAAAGGTTACGAAATATATATATATATATAACATTTTTATGTAGTTTTTTATTCTGCGTCCGATAACAATAAAATATACAAGGTGTTGCATTTAAAAACTAAAAGTTAAGGTCGTTTCCGGCTAAATCGGAAATCGAAAAAATAAGACATTACAACTATTAAATGCATTAATACGTGTTATATAAGCACACCGATTATTAAGAAAATTGCTTCATAAACAAAGGAGATAATCGACTGTTCCGGAACTTACTTACCCTGTATAATAACCTTAGTGAGTACCCGGGTACCCGGTCATTGAACAGAGGAGGTATCGAGTTTGATAGTGAATAACTTTTATTGAATGGATGGATTGAAAAAATTTTGACGAAAAATTGGCGCCAAACTACTTCACCTTCGGGGATCCGGGTCGTCGTAGAATTTTTTAAGGGGAACTTAATAGATTCTACCGTGGAAACTGAAATGGATACCCGTGTATCCGCTTACTGATCGGACGGTTAAATACTGCAATTTGCGAATGTATCTATGTGGATTTATTGTAAACAAATTATTTTTGTAAAATATGTTTTAATTTTCTTTATTTTGTGGTTAGTAACAAGTGAAAATTTGGTTGAAATGCACTTTTCTTTTGCATATTTTTTGGCATTAAAGCATACTTAAGTGCATAAACGCATATTTAAACGCATATTTTTCAACTTTTTGGTGCATGTATGCATGCCAATTTTTGCGATTTTTTAGTTACAACAAACTCTGCATTTGAAAATATGACGGAAAGATTTTGGAGCAGATTATAAGACAAGATAAAAATCGTTATATTGGACGCGAGTTAACGCAAAGAAATCACCCCAAAACTAGGGCATTACCTTTTACTACCTCAACTTCCTTCGTTCCCCCGTTTTTCGCAACGACCCCATTAACACCTATGTATCTCCCCCTTTAATTACGTGGTTACTTTGACACGCGTCAAAGCAACTCGAAACAGGAAGCAATATCTCGGGTTACCCTAACCGCCTTCGTCATCGCGATTGTTACGACGACGGCACGCGCAGGAGGAGGAAGTCATTAAAAGCAGCTCGAGGCGTCATCCGACAATGACCTTTTCTGAGCTCTACGAATAGATATTTACCTACGTATGTACATACCTATAAATGTTATCGTTCGACGTTAAAGGTATTTCGAACGCGATTTACAATCGCGTAGCGCTCGTGCTCGTGCAATCACCGCCCCATTGTGTGCGGCTTCGTGTTTACGTTACGGAGTAATTGCGTGCGCGTCGCGGGAGCGGCGAAAGGATACGTCTACGTTGTTTATGATGTGATTGCAGTCGTTACAATTAGGACAGATCGATGATGAACTGCGCATATCGTATTATTAAGTCGTATGTGGTGGAACTTGAAAAATATGCTTCCAAACGAATTCTGATGAAGCGATTTTTACAATTACTACTCAAATTTATATATATACTAGCTGTTAAGCGGTCCCTGCCAGGCAGGAAGAAAAAGAAAATCTGCTTGGCAGAAGAGAAGCAAAAAATTTATCTACAAAATCAAGAAGTTCTTTTTTTCCAAAGTAGGCGAATTTTATAACTCAAGGAAAAGTACAATACAATGAATTAATTAACGAAATAGTACAAAAAATATTATTTCAAATTTTCTTTAAAATATTTTTCATTTCAGGATTGTTAGGACTATATGTTAGGCAAAAATTGAATTTTGCCACCCCCGTTTTCGTCTTAATTCTCCGTCCACAGGCCAAAAATAAAAAGTTCGGCTACGTTAGGATGTGGCCTAGGCGTTTTACTATATGCATGCTAATTTTCAGCTTTCTAGCCCATCAGTGGACTTCAAAAAGCTCTGGATAGACAAAAAAGAGGAACACACAAATAGGGAAATTATATATATATAATGTATATATATATGTAATTTGTTTAATTAGCAATCAGAATTACATCCTATACGCTAATTTAATGTTTCACTGTGTTAGAGCGTTTGAAATGCAATCGCGTTTTTGTAGCTTCGTATATCTCCTTATTTTGTTCTTATTAGCTTTTGTGTAAAAATTGTTATAATTTGGAAACTGAAATCGAAGAATTAGATGACAAAAATGTTGTCATTAAATCATCGGAGTGAAACTACTTTTTATCTAGATATACGCGACGAACAGGCCTAAAATTCAAATGGTCTAAAGCAGGGGTCTCCAAACTACGGCCCGCGGACCAAATCCGGCCCGCCAGTGTCATCAATCCGGCCCACGACAGCTACTAGCTTATTGTTGTTGTGATTAATAAACATGAATGATAATAACTCGGATTTATTTACTTGCTAGGTAAAGCTTAATGACAAGTATAATACGCAGAAAACTCACCGAAATAATCAGTATGGCCGCAAGGCTGAAAAGTTTGGAGACCCCTGGTCTAAGGTATCACCATCAAAAGCAGTGGTGACACGTGCGCATAATATTGTGATTCATTTACCAGGAGTCAAAACGTATGCAAAAAACGAAAAATCTTGCATAGAGTGCTCCCAACTATATTTTGATCAAGATGATAACTGAACTTCTGGTCATACACATCAGCCTTTATATTGAAAAAATAAGGGAGTTTCACCGCAATCGAGATGCACTTCCGACTGATGTTGTGGAGATAAACGCATTTTCGGGCTTATTGATAATGGCTGGCGCGCTTAGAGCTTCTAACTTGAATTTTATTGATTTATGGGCTCAAGATGGATCTGGCGTGGAAATATTTCGGTTGACAATGTTTTAACAAACGTTTCTTGTTTCTGTTAAGATGTCTGCAGTTTGATAATACCTCAGATCGAGAGGGGAGAAAGAAGATTGATAATTTAGGCGCCATTAGAAATATATGTAAAATTTTGGAAATGAAGTTCTTAGCGGCTTATTCTTCTGGTGAGAATTTAACTATCGATGAGCAGTTGGTAGGATTTCGCGTTCGTTTTTATAGGAAATGTTTATATGCCTAATAAACCGAATAAATATGGAATAAAAGTTCAGGTCATGGTTGACTCAATGGCATATTACTGATGTAAATTTGAGATATATTCTGGTAAGCAACCAGATGGAGAATATCAAGTATATAACTCTGCAGATGACATAGTAAAACGCTTAGTTGAACCAATTAAAGGCAGTGGTCGTAAATTACAACCAGTACAAAACTTGTCCAGGAGTTACTCACAAGTGAATACAAACTCACTCTTGTTGGTACATTAAATAAAAGAAAACCCGACATCTCGTTTGAATCATTGTCAAACAAAAAAACGAAAGCAATTTTCTTCAGTTTTTGGATTTTATGAAGAAATGATTATGGTTTCTTATGTTCCTATATCAACGAGAGCAGTTTTTTGTTTACTTTCCACGCTGCACAATGATAACGCCATTGATGAAACAACAGCTAGTGCTTAGAAACCAGAAATTCTTACCTTTTACAATGTTACAAAAGGCGGTGTTGACTGTGCATTACCAACTTTGCGCTACTTATAACGTTGGAAGGAGAACAAAAGATGGCCCTTAGCCTGTTCATCTTCTAGATGTATCTGGCATCAACCCCATGGTCATTCGTAGAGCGAAGATTGATAAGAGTGACCCACACGTAAGGGGAAATTGGCAACAGAGCTTGTCAAAGATCACCAGAGACATCGCATTCAGCAGCATGCTATACCTTCTCTGACTAAAATATGGACCCGTGTGGTTCAAGATGTGCAGGAAGAGGTACACCAATCGACAGCTAAGCGCGAACGCTGTTCTTTTGTCCTAGAAAAACCGACAAAAAAGTGTCAACTAGATGCAGTAATTGCTGCATATTTATTTGTCAGTAACACGTTATGTTCTGCGCTGGATGCAGAATAGCAGAATGTACTAATAATATCGGTTGACTTTGCTTCTGAAAGAAATAACTTTGGTAAATAATTTTGGTACATAAATAATTTCTGTTATGTCCTAATGAAATTTCAAGCGATGGCCAAACGTGGTCAAACGATTTTCTGTACGGTTTGGACCTTAAATCCTTGATTATATACATTCAATAACCTTCTTCAATAAATAAATACATAATTTCTGTTACTTTTAACTAAAAATTAATGAGGTGGTCAAACATGGTTATCTAAACGGCTTTTGACTACCAATCTGAAAATATCCATTTTGCCAAACAATTTTTATGAATAAATAATGTTTATTGAACTTCATCATCATCAAAATTCTAAGCAGTGGTCAAACGTAGTCAAACCATTTGCTACACGCGAGGGATATTTTATCATCGATTATTGATGTTTGAAAAAAGGTTTTCTCGATAATGAAGGATGGTCATAAAATGGTCAAACAAATACTATATGTCATTTCCAAGGATTTTATTTCTATTTTGCCGTGCCTACTTCACAAACCCCTTTCTCTCGGGAGGAGGATCCAAAACAGTGTGGATATTTGGCACTTGTCGCTTGCAGTATTTTGGTACTGTTGATTTGGATTTGGAGACATTGCTCTTTACGTACAGCGAAGTTCACTTGTACTAATTTTCTTTTATTAGTTTTGATCCTCCATTTCTTTAGCCAAATTCGTAATTGATGAAGATGTTTTTGTAGGCGGGGGATGCTGTCATTGGATTATAATATATGTCCAGGATGACTGTGTCGTTGGCGAAGACGCCTGTGACAGTAGATCCATTCGTCGGTAGATCTGATGTCTAGAGAACATATAGTAGTGGACCAAGGACACTGCCTTGCGGGACACCAGAGGAATGACTTTAACAGGTTGAAGTAAGTAATGGGAAGGTATTGTTTGATTTTGAAGAGTAGTCCAGAGTGCCAGACCTTGTCAAATGCCCGGCTCACGTCTGAGAAGATAACTGTGCAATACCCTTTAACTTTCCGGGCTTTATTTATTTCGCAGAGAAAATCTATGCGTCTGCTGTACTGTCAAATAACTGTCTTTAAAGCCGAATTGATGGACTGGTATCCTTTCTGAGGTGTTTGGGTCAGTTTTATTTTTTTGGAGCAATAGCTTTCAGCTTATTATTGATAGCCGTATTCTCCGCACCTGTTGTACAGCTTTGTTTGCTACTGTTGTCTTTAGTCTTGTTTTTAAAACTGTGTATTTATTAAATAACAGCTGAAATTATTAATTTTTTAAAACAAGCTAGTATAGCAGAGAAAGCCAAACAATACTTCAAATTACGCCCACAACACCGATTAGCAGTACAGAATATATGGTCCAATCAAGTATGGATTAGAAGACACCTTATGCCTAAATACATGGTTTTAAAAACAAGTCTGAAGACAACAGCAGCCAACAAAGATATAGAACAGGCGTGATCAAAAATTTTGGCGAAATTAGACAAAATACTAACCGGTCTATAATTATTGACATTAGTGTAAGAGCCACTTCTATGCACTGGCGAAATTCTACTAACTTTACAAACATTCGGGAAAGTGCACGTTTTGCAAGCTAATTTAAATATAAGGGTAAGAGTTATATATATTTGTCTTTGAAGATGATGACTTCGTTTCGTTGAAAGTATGATAAACAAGATCTTTTGTTGCACGTTTCAAAAGTAAAGATGCCTCGGCGATTGGGCTTCGATCGAGATGAGTTCGGGTATCTAAATTTGAAATATTAATTTTGCCCTTACCCAGAATTTTAACGTGGTATTGTGAGCTTATTGCCGATCAAAACAAAAAAGCCCCACACGCACGCGCAGCGTTTTTTGCAATTTTCCAATTTCAGGAAGTTAATCAAAAGCCTTTGTACGACAAAGCTCACCATCGAATCGGCGAAGCTTTTAGTTTTACCCAATCTAAAAAAAAAAAAAAAAGAAAAAACGCGAGCTTTTAAAAGTCCTCCTTCGATAATTCGGTAGTCATAAATTGAGTTCCGGTCCCAATTACCGATCTAAGCTACATGTACACTACCGTCACCGCAGGCACGTTTCCTACATCGTCATTTCGTCGAGTTTTTCTGCCCTTCCGGGGCGATACCGCCGAAATTTATTTCCGCCTGGTTTCGAAAAAGAATCGACGGATAAAGCGAGCGTATTAGTTCTAAGTTAATCGCCCAACGCCGCGCGGCTGCTACAAATTGATTTTAATTAAAAGTTTATTTCGGGGTCGGCTTAAAAATCCATTAATGTCGTATAGCCTAGCGTCGAATTTCGCCCCGTAACCGCAATCGAATTCAGAATATAAATTACTCATTAACGTATCGCGCGTTATTGTTAAAACAAATTCGGCGAACGTTCCGGACCGTTATCAATCATGTCGGTCGTCGGGTTAATTTATATATTTCGTGATCCATTAAGCGCTTATTTCGTCTGGTTGTTTTCGAACGAACGGGGAACACGGAAAGGTACATACCGTAAACCGGGGCTACTCTATGACAATTTTTCATGGCAAATTGTTAAATCGAAAATTTTCGCAGATAAATTTGAACAGTTTTGCCGAAGTAAGATCAAACAGATATTAGATACGTGGCGATTATTAAGAACTCTTGACTTATTACACATCAAATTAAAGCTTTCCTGATGCAGATTAGGGATAAAATAATGTCGGGTACGAAAGACGGTTAATTGAGGGAATATTCAATGAGAAGGTGAAAAGTGGTTCTGGACGAATCGCTCTGGTACGCTCTAACACCCAAACGAAGTCAATTTCACGAGTTTTGATGTCAAAGTCGTATTCTACACATCCGAAAACATCTGTACACAGAATTTCGTCAAATTTAAAACATATTTTTCTGAAGTTCTCTTTGTTGAATTCCACGACTCCTAATGTAAAGGATCTCCCAATATTTAGGTATATTTATCAAGTATTGCAGTCGTTAGAGATTAAACAACTGACTTAAAATCTCAAATTTCTTGAAAAATATTCTGGTTTCTCGGGGAGGCAACAGAGGAATCAGTGGGAAACTCGTTTGCATGAACCTCGCAGGAAATCTTTGGAAAAATATTGACAAGCAGTAATTTCGATGCGCTTCTAATATTCCCGACAATGTAATTGGATGTCAGCAAAAGTAGTTTAGTTTCAACTGTTTCGAAGAACAAACCTCGATTCTCGTAAACGTTTCTAGAAACTTTAATCGAAATAAAGTTCCTCGTTTGCGTAGTTAAGTATATTGCATTTGAAATAGGATGATTGAAGTCGTTTGAGCGGAATTACCTAAAAAGATAAATAAGGCGCAAAATTCCGACTTCGTTGTAATTAACACGGCCGTGTTTCGCCCTTATTACAAAACGCAATTAAGAAAAGAACTCCTAATGAACTGGAATTGAAATATTAATGAGAGCCGGAGGAAGTTTTCGTTAATTGAGAGGATTGAAGGATAATTAAAACGGAAAAGAAAGAAGGGAATTATGAATTTTTTGCCGAACATGGTTTTTGCAAGGAAAAAGGACGAAATTGCTAAATCTTCTTTTCGTGTTTTTTTCAGGACGCTGGAACAATCCTCATTTCGTCAATTTATTATATATTTTTTCCTATTCATAATTATTATTATTGTATTATATTACGCGAAAATAATCGCGGATTCTATAGTCGTTTCTCGGCCCCCAAATCAAGGAATCCCAAACTAAATCTTCCTTTTCCCGCAGGGACAGGAAATTAGATCACTTAACTGCGTTTTCGCCACGGAAATCCAATCCCCAACCACCGAACTCTCAGAAAGTCATTTTACCAGAGGAGCTGCGAACTTCGCGCGGAACCAGAGACACCAAATCCCAACTCGGGGGAATACCCGAGAGAGAGAGAAGCACACACTTAATTCGGATGAAAGAGGAACGCCATAGGAGTTGAAATAGCGGGCCGGCGGTCAGAAGATGGTCGACGTTTCGTCATCCCCGGGATGAAGTTCTAAGCGCCCTAATATTTTGGCAACCGCCCGCGTTCCGCGAAAACATTTGTCTCGGTGACGGATGGAAAAAACGTTAACATTTATCACGAGAAGAGAGGCGAAGACAAACGGCGGTTACGAGATAATGGTGAATGCGATAACGCCGGCTTAATTTCGCGGGTAAAATGGATTTTTTGGGGAGGAATGGTCCGTTCCGAGATGATATATTAGGACGTGAAGTTATTAAAGGGATTCTTGTGATAGATATGAAAATATTTATTTGTCTGTGTTCTGTGTTCCGAATATCCGCGTCAAATATATCTTTTTGAAAATTTGATGTTGCCTTTTTTGGAATGTTTGGAAAATATTTAGAAGACGAGGCGAATTCGACCTCCGATTCTAGCTGAATTGCTTCTTTTTCTCGTACATCTTTATGCCTCTCACCGTCGGATTATGTCTGAATTTTGCGACGATTTAATCCATTCTTTCCATAGTGTCCAGTCTGTAGTCACTTTTCTTATTTCTTCCCTCGCTTTCGTCCCAATTCGTTTATTCTAGTAATCCAATTTTTTCTTAATCTTCCCTTTTTCCTTCTAGTTTTACTCTTGCCTTCTATTATTTTCTTTCTTAGTTTCTTTTGTTTCATTCAATATCATGTGCCCCTACCAATTCAATTCACATCTTTCAACTTTGTTTCCATATATCTTGGTAAATGTCTTGAATAATCTTCGCCGTCCATGATGAGCGATTGTGGAGGAAAACGCGATTTAAGCGCGTCAAATTGCAGGGGAAACGGCGGGTGGGAGATTCAGCTGCTGTAAATTTTGATATCGTAATACGTTTCGGACAATTGAATCGCACATTTAGGCGCGAACTTCGTTACGGTGAAGAAGAAATCGTTTTGTCTCTTTGCAAAATGCGTTAATTATGCAAATATTTCGCGTTGTCCGAAACGCAATCCTTCATCATCGAAAAATCTGTTAGATAGTCCAGAAAGCGTTAAATTTGGCAATAAAATTCATAATAGAATTAGCTATCCCGCGAGCCAAATGTTTTTGCGCAAAAGTGACTTTCATTGCGCTTCATAAATAATGCCCTACAAACTATGTAGGTACATATTATCATAGTAGCGTACGTTACCGACACACCGATTGCACTAAATTATGTAAAACAGTAGCAATAAATGTCTGTGCAGTAAATTTTATAATTTAAAGTATAATTCGAAGCTAATTAAATAAAATATGTATAAAGTCCAGTTTAAAATTAACGCACCACTATAATTACTATCGATCTATCTTCAAAATTACAAATATTATTCAATACAGTGGTCAACAGAAGAAGAAAAATTGTTTGTTTTTTTGCGAATTTTTTGTTTCTATCTCAATTTGACACGTATTTTTCAAATATAGCAACAATATTTCTCTAACAGCTTTTGTTTTTGAGTTATAGCTAACTACCCTCATTTACTATTTTTACTTAGAAATTCGTTTTTTGTTGGACACTAAATTATATGT
The DNA here is from genome assembly GCA_038088585.1 of Chrysina gloriosa. Classification (NCBI taxonomy): domain Eukaryota; kingdom Metazoa; phylum Arthropoda; class Insecta; order Coleoptera; family Scarabaeidae; genus Chrysina; species Chrysina gloriosa. The sequence goes on along the minus strand of CM076088.1, from coordinate 78,282,622 downwards.
TGTTGTTGTTTTAGATATGGCTTCGACAAGACGGTGTTGTGCCCTTAATCCAAATTGTTTTTGCTATATTTGTGGCGATCATCATATTGTATGCCAGAAATGTGTTGTATGTCTGCGATTATGGTCCAGTGGAAAAATGGATGCAATAAAGTTCGTAACATCCATGATTTGTTGAAAACCTTGAAACCACCATGACGACTGCTACTTCTACGTTGTAAGAATTAACAGAATTAACCCTGGAAATCGAAGTAAGTGGTCATATCCTAATCTATTTTCTGCTCAACGACCTCAATTAAAATTACGAGAGGTACAACCCAGCACACCTAAGTCCTCTGATGATTCAAATCTCTGTGAACTCGAACAAAATACATCAAGCGAAGACTCTGATTCAGACTACAAAATTAGCTTTTCAGAACCTCAACCATTTAATCAGAATGAACTTAATGACTTAGTAAGAGATATGAATATAGCGAAAGAAGCTTCTGAAATTTTAGCTTCTCATTTAAAAGAAAAAAAAATTACTTACTTCGGAAACCAACATCACTTTTTATCGTACCCGAGAAAAGGCTCTCTAACCGTATTTCTCTCAAGAGAAGGATTTAGTGTTTTGTAACGATGTTTATGGTATTTTGCAACGGATGGGCTTAAAAAATTATCAACCTAGTGATTGGCGTCTTTTTATAGACAACTGCAAAAGAAGTTTAAAGTGTATTTTGCTTCATAACGGTAACAAGTACGGATCCATATCTATTGCATATTCGATGACTTTGAAAGAAGAACACACAAAGGTTTCTAAGGTTATAAAAAAATAAGGATCGGGACCACAACTGGGTCATTTGTATTGATTTGAAAACGGTTAACTTTGTTAACCGTTGTTGTTGTTCCCTTGTTTTATGTGTCTCTGGGACATTCGTTACAAGCAACACCATTGGTCACAAAAAGTTTGGCAAGTATGGGAAGAGCTGAAAGTTGGTGCAAAAATGTTATATACGTGCCTTTAGTTAGCCGAAACCGCGTTATACTTCCACCACTTCATATTAAACTTAAATTTGTGAAGGCGCTTGACAAAAGTGGCGAATGTTTCAATTTTCTTTTACATAAGTTTCGAAGATTAAGTATGCCGGTATTTTTGATGGGCCACAGATTAGGCAACGCGTGAAATATCCTAGTTGTGTTAAATCAATGACTGCAGGCGAATCCAAAGCTCGGAACTCATTTGTTTTGGTTATGAGTAATTTCCTAGGTAACAAGAAATCTGACGACTATGTCGAGCTTGTTGAGTGCATGCTATCGGACTTGCAAGAGCTGGGGTGCAATATGAGCATAAGAATCCATTTCCTGCACTCGCATTTAGACCGTTTTCCACATAATTTGAGCGATTTTAGCGAGGAACAGGGTGAGAGATTTCGTCAGGATATTCGGACAATGGAAGGGCGTTATCAGGGAAAGTGGGACTCACATATGATGGCAGACTACTGATGGAGTTTGCAACAAGATCTAACTAAAGTCATTCATTCCAGGGAATCTTATAAAAGATCATGTGATAGGGTTCAATAGATATTTTGTTAACATTCGGATTAATTTTTTTGTATTTTTATTTAAAATAATGAAACTGTATATTTCAAAAAGTAAAGCTGTTAGCAATCTCCCAGTATTTTTTTCATAGTTAGGGCAATAGAAATACCCAACAAGAGTTAAGAAAATTAAGGAAACAAAAATTGTGTTGACCAGTGATATTTACATATATGCAATAATTTAAAAAAGATAATTAGAAAGTAATGCAACGCACTTTTGTCTTAGTTGATATTTGAACAAAAATATTGCTTTATTAGAAATAATAATTTATTCAACATTGTAAGTACAACAAAAAGAAATTTACCAAATCTAATAAGGTGTGGTACCACCTCTAGCTCTGATAACTGCTTGCATTCGCCTTCGTAAACTTGCGATCAAGTTTTGTATGGTTTCTTAGGGAATATTGTCCCATTCTAAAGGAACGCCACTTTTATTTTCAGAGCATCCGAGAGATGCTTCGTTGGATTCAAGTCAGCGCTTTGCGGTGGCCACTCCATAACTTGAATATTAATGTCATTTAAGTACTTTAAAACGGGTCTTCCAGTATGCGGTCAAGCATTGCCTTGGATTAAAATGGAATCATTTCCTATAAAAGAAACGCCCATGACATGGTCTTGAATAACATTTTCCAGATATAACGCAGCATTCATTGACTTCTGATTTATAGGGACTAGTTATGTGTAAACCGTCAAAGTAAATTCCTCCGCAGAACATTTTAGACGCACCACCAAACGGTTCCCTTGAAGAGATAGTGCAGTCTAAGAATCCTTCTCCAAGTCTTCGCCATACCCTTGAACGTCCATCTGCAGATATTGAACTTATCCTCGTTTCATCGGTAAACAAAATTTTCTTCCTTTTGGTCAACAGTCCAATTTGCATGATTTCTAGAGGATCTTAATCGTGCTACTATCTGTGCTGCAGTAAGCAAAGGTGTAATCGATCCTGTTTCTTTTGGTCTTCTTCTTGATCGTTAAAGCGGGAATCCCATTTCTGACTGTTTAGAGTTCATTACTAAGTTTCGAACTAGTCAGTTATTGGTTTCCCAAAGCCTGTTGTCTGAGAAAACGCCCATCCCTTCTACTGGTGACCTTCTTTCTAGTTTGTCCACGTTTTCTAGAGTGTGATGCAGTTTCCCTGAATCTTTTTGACCATTCGACTAACTGTAAAATGATTAACACCTAGCACATTGGCGACATAACGCACACTTCGTCCTTCGTCTAGCAAAGTCGATGCCCTTCCACACTTCTCATTGGCTAAATTGCTTCGTCGATTCATGTTCTTTATTCTCAGATCGTATATTTTTAATATCGAAATGGATCACTTCGTAAAATCTCAAATTAAGAATGTCGAAGTATAACTTTAACTTCAAAAAGTATCTCAACAAAGTTTTAAACAATAATTAACAAGTTCTTATTCATTCTGTATTGGTTTCTACTAATTCCGAACTGTCGATATTTACTTATCATGAAGTTATCCATCTATAACTTGTTATATTGCTCCAATAATGTATCCAGTAACAAACAAAAAAGGACAAGTGAGTAGTGCGTTAATTTTAAACAGGAGTTTATGTTAATAATGAATAAAACTCGCAAAGTAAACACTTATAATGGTAAAATATAATACAATACAATATAATATAATATAATATATTAAATGTAGAAGACTCTCTATAAACGACCTAATAATACATTAGTTGACATAGTCAACATTTCCTACAGGATTATTGGCATATGCAAATTGTGCTTACTTTGTAGGCTTTTGCACGGTTACTTGTTAACTGCCCATTAACGAACCTAATTTTTATTATTAGGTCGTTTATAGAGAGTCTTCTACATTTAATATATCATATTATATTATATTGTATTGTATTATATTTTATTAAATTTTGGCTCTCGAAAACACGATCGCTATTTTCATTTGTCGCTGAACGCGATGTTACCGGGTATGCCAATACATCTCCTGCTCGGAAGATGGGGTCATTATTTTGACCGTATCCATCTCGCCGAGATTTCGACGTGTCACCTGGAAATGTTCACTGTGTCACTCGCAGAACGATATACTGTACTGACGAGTCCTAATGAGGACGAAACTAATTAGTCTGCAGTTGCGTTTTGCGATTGACATAGTCAACATTTCCTACAGGATTATTGGCATATGCAAATTGTGCTTACTTTGTAGGCTTTTGCACGGTTACTTGTTAACTGCCCATTAACGAACCTAATTTTTTATTATTAGGTCGTTTATAGAGAGTCTTCTACATTTAATATATTATATTATATTATATTGTATTGTATTATATTTTATTAAATTTTGGCTCTCGAAAACACGATCCCTACTTTATAATGGCTTCATCAGACTACACTATCAAACTTTTTGTTAAATATAGTGAAGCGTTTATTCTACGAGTTTTGTTCATTATTATTATGGATCCTCACCAAGTAGAAACCAGTCCTATTCCATATATATATTTTAATTAAAAATTAACTAATGAGGGTGCTACGGTTGTAGGAGACTCCCCTAATACAGATGTTATATTATTCCAGCGGATTCTGGAAGCGAAAAGTAAGAACTCGTATAAAATATGCGTACGATATGTATCCCGTGATGAGTTGGGAATAACGCATACGCTGAAGTGAAGAATAACCGGAAAATTAGATTTTACTCTTCCCCGCTGCCGTTCTTGGCCACGACGCGACGGTTTATTTCTCGAGGGATATTTCCATATATGCGCAGCGATAATTCTAAAATATATCTCGTGTTAAATAAAAGAAGGGAAACGTTGAATTGCAGGTAAAATTAACGAAAGGCGGACAGGAAAAGAGGGTAGTTCATATCACCCGATCTTGCAAAGCAAAACGCACTCCTCAAGCAATTAACAGCCAGCATCAGTTTAATGATTTTGTTTTAATCAAAGTTATTTCGCTCGAAATGTAGTCGTTTGTGCATATGACGATGTATTAATGAGTCTTAAATCAGATATTGATGATTCATTTTAGTAACCCCTCATTGAGCCTCAAATTGAGGCAAATTCTAGCTCAAATATCAGTACTGATCCTCAGCCGTCTTTGTCTGCCGCTCATAATTTAGAGGTTGAAAATTCGTTTCTTTTTCCTGAAGATTTACGGCCATTTGATAAAGCAGCACCAAGAAAAGAAATTTCGAGCAGACATATAGAAAGAAAAGCCGCGATTTTGACGGATTCACCGGTAAAAAAGATGTTGCGCGAAGAGAAAGATAAATCGAAAAAGAGGAAATTGATAGTGACCGACAATAAAGCTCTCAAATCAGCAAAAAAACGAAAAATTTTCCGAGAAAAACAACCAGTTGAAAATGTACGAATCAATCGCCCCAAAAGAAATGTAGCGGCTAAGCAAACCTACTGCGAATCTACAGATGACGATTGTTAGTTAGTTTAAAAGGACTATTATACTTTTTTGATTGCTTATTATATTGTTTCAAAGTATTTCAGATTACTCAGACATAAATTTCTCCTAAGCAGTGTTGTTTTAAATTTTCAGAGACACATATTTCCGATTATTTTATATAAAAATATATTATATTAAGGGAAACAAACGAACGATAATATCCACATAATTAAAAACATCATTGAACGTAAAATTGAGACAGGGAGGAAATCTACTTCAATTTCATAGACTTGCGAGCAGCCTTCGATACAGTAGATAGAGGGAGTATAGATATCTGTCTAGAGAAACTAGAGGTTCCAAGAAAAATGCGCCAAATAATCAATAGTCTATATTGTCAGGTTAGGGGGATAGTACAAGTGAATGGAAAAAGATCAGCAGATTTTGAAATGCAAGTGGGAATAAAACAAGGAGACAGCTTAAGTCCATTAATATTTATTATAGTAATGGACAGAATCCTGCAAAATACGAGGAAACGCACCGAAACTGTGAAGACACAGTTAGGATATAACAGACTGGAACCTATAGCTGTGGATGCATTAGTGTACGCCGATGATATGGCACTAATAGCTGACAGTTATGTGAAAATGGAAAAATTAACAAAAATATGGACAGAAGAAATAGAAAAGATGAAGATGGAAATAAACGTAGAAAAAAGCAAACTAATAGTGATAAATAATAAAGAGCCAGCCAGTAATCTAATAATTAAAATAAACGATAAACAAGAAGAAATTGTCGACGCATACGAATATTTAGGTACTATTATATCGAAGGATGGAAAAATTGATCTAGACATAGCAAAAAGAGGACGGAAAGCCACAAACATATACTACGCTCTGAATCAAACCATCTTTGGAAAAAAGAAATAGAACCCAAGATCAAACAGATAGTATACAATGCAGTAGTAGTCCCCACAATAATGTACGCAAGTGAGTCCTGGACAATACAGCAAAAACACGAAAGCAAAATAACAGCTATGGAAATGAAATTTTTGAGAAAGATCGTGGGGAAAACAAAAATGGACAGAATAGAAAACGAACAGATAAGGAATATGATAAATCAAGAAGATATACTAAAAAGAATTGAAAAATGTCAACTGAATTGGTACGGCCACATAATTAGAATGGAACAAAAGAGTTTAACAAAGAAAATAATAGAAGCCAAAAATAACGGGAGAAGAAAAAAGGGAAGACCAAGGAAAAAATGGATTGACAGAATCAACGAATTAGGACGAAAGCGAGGGAAGACCATAACAGAAATGAGAAGAATGAGTACAGACCGGACACGATGGAAAGAATAGATTAAATCGTCATAAGATCCAAAAATAATCCGACGCTGAAAGGCATAAGGATTGACGAAAAGAAGAAGAAGAAGAAGAAATATATCTGAAGATACACATGCGTTCTTATCTCAACTGTAGGCAAATCTTCAACCGCCGGCTTGTCGGCGAAATCGGATATCGCGAACTGGGTTGTAAAGGAATACGAAACAAGTTTGGCGCCTAACGCGTTAGAGGCAGGGGCGAGTTTCTCAACTGTTGCTGTCAGTATTTACGTGTCAGCTGACATCGCAACTTCCTCGTCTCCTAGTTACTGTACGCACACACGCACACATACACGCAGACGTACCGGGATTTCTGCCAGAACTTTGCTCGAGGAATGCAAAAGCTCCCCTAGGAATCGGAGGGATTTATGCGAAATCAATTTCTCCCGCACTCGTTTTATAAGGGAAGACCGGCCTATCACGCCGGAAACGTCGTTACTGCTTTAGTCGACGGAAAGGGAACCGAAGAAAATAAAACAATATCGGAAGTTTTCTTTTTATTATCGTCCGCGTCGATCTCGAGCAAATTCGGTTTTTCCTTGTATTATTGTTGTTCTTATTGAAATTCTCCGTTTCTTTCTCGAGGGTTTGGGATGGGGAAATGGAAAGTCCGATTGATTGATTATTATGGTTCGATAACTCTCGACGGGATGGAGATATCGAAGGAAAATCGACCTTATTTTTTTCCGTCTGGTATATACGTGCGTTGTTCCGCCGTTGTTCTACGAGACAGACGGAGAATTTTCCGCAATTTACCTGTTTTTGCGCGCCTTTCCCAGACGCTTTCGTTATTCCTACTACTCGCGTAACTTTTTCAACGGCGCTCTCGACGTACCGAGAGATATTCCGACGCCATCCATCCGCCTGTCTAAACGGTAAACAGGACCGGCTCGTTCTTCTACGTTCCGAAAACGCCGGTACGCACCCACCCCCGTATACGCGAAAGCGAAACAAAGACGCAACGAGCGTGAAGCGCAATTAAATTTAATGTGTCGGAATATTTTATGAGGTGGAAGTCTGACAGTGACAGCGTTCCCGTCGACGACGGAGATAAAAAGTTTTCGACGGCGGGCGTCGGCAGGCGACGGCAGCGTCCCGACGCTGCCGACCGAACGACGTTCCTTCGCGCTCGCGTTCATCAATCGAGTTTAAAGCGAATTGATCGTCCTGTCTTCGTAGAATTATCGGTTGATGAACGACGTTGTAAATTGGCGAATGTGGTGATAGTTTTTTCTTTCTTATCCATATATTAATACGCAGTGGGTCGTCTTCTCGTACATATTTTAGAGTGTTCCCTCGATGTATCGCGATGGTACATATATCGTTGTTTTCGTATTACAATGCAGATTTGTCGAATGTATGTTTCATCGCGATACGTGCAGTGGAACGCAGATGAGAGTCTGTAACATATTACATATATTACATATTGTAAATGTCAGAATGACACACGCAACGTGATATACGTCAACCACGTCAACTAATGACATGTTATTATAGTAAATACGTTCGAGAAACGGACAAAAATTGTCTGGCATAATATTGATTGCACAAAAGCGGATTAAGTGGATTAAGTTGGCGTCTCAATACATTGCGAGTGAGTAAAATAATTGTATGTTCAGCTCATCCGTTCGTGCCAAGCATTTACATTTGCGGAACACCAGGATTTTCATGGGTCTTATATATCTAGGTATGAGCTTTTGTCCTAACGTGCTTTATTTTTGAGAAAATCGTTCAAAAAGGATTTGAAGTTTCCTATTTGTTCCTTATATCGTTAATTTTAAGTGCTGTTTAAGGAAGCGATCGCAGTGCAGTGGATAAGGTTTACACCCGTCGGGGATGTGTGTTCAAGTCCTCCTCATGTCCTTTTCTTTTCCAATCTCTTCGTGCACAAAGGACTTGAACACACATTCCCAGGGGTGTAAAACCTAGATCCTATCCACGGCGCTACGATCTCTTCGTTGAACAGCACTTAAAATTAACGATATAAGAGACAAATAGGAAACTTCAATTTCTTTTTCAACGATCATCTCAAAAGTAGAGCGCGATTTTTATTTTATTTTACTCGAAAATACAATAAAGATTCAATGTAAATCAGGTGTGATTGTTTGTATTTGACTGTATATTAATATATACATAGATGTTGTGGTCGAATTTCGACCATCGATCCTAGTACATATAAAAGCCAAGTCGTAGGGGTAGACAAGTCGCGTTGTTCTCTCCCTCCGTTGCTAGTGCGTCGTCTACGAGATGCCACGAAGTGTAAAACAGCCATGCAAAAGTATGAAAATGAAGCGATAAGCATGTGAGCTAGGGTGCAGCAATTTTTTTAATTCTAATTTTCTTGTATTGTCAGTTGGTGGCCCATAGATCCAGAAGTGTTCATGCAAAATTTCAGCTTTCTAACTCGGTATCTTAAGGTGGTAGTCCAAGATCTCAGGGCCGCCAGACGTTACTTATGTTCTGTTTAACAAAATGTATTGGAACCCTGTCCAAGTGTACCTGCTAACATGAACAGGTGGCCAATTTGCAGGTACCAGGTGCTAAAGGTACATAAAAGCAGTGGTAACTTTTCTTATAGTCTGACTGTTAGCTTTTACGTATGTTTTACACTAGATCATTAAAAATTAAAAATCAATGTTGCCAGACAGTTCGGGGATGGCGATAATTTCCGCCAGACACTTTAAAAGCTTGCAAAAAAATATGTAAGTTTTTAGAACTATTCCAATACTATTTGTAACCAGTCAGATAAATCGTAGGGGCCAAATATCTGCTATAATATATATAATTTAATTTATATCTTATATATTGTTAAATTGCAGGACAAAGAAAACAAGACAAGCCGAGGGCACAGGCATCTGACAAACGAAGCGACGTAGCCCTCGACACCCGCGATTTTCTCATTTCTTCCTCTGAAATATTACGAGCGTTCCTGCAGTGATATCCGTCAGAAAATGAAGAAGAAAGAATTTCCGTTTTTCGTACGAAAGTTCAAGTTGAGATATTAAAAAGCGTGAGAAGTGCGCTCGAGCTCCGAACTATAATACTTCATTCCTTCGTACTTGTCGGCTGTCGGGGAGGCGTGTAAAAGCGGCTAGCGTAAAATTTTAAATCGGGTTAAGCGGCTCCGACGTACGTAACGATGACCGGAACGGAAGAAGGAATATTGAAATAGGAAAGGGTCATTTTCGAGGATTGCAAGCCGATATGCTGACGCGAATAACTTTCGTTATCTTTGAGGGCTACTTTGTTTTGTTCTATTTTCAAGATTCCTAGTAAAATAATGGATTATCGTCTTTGTGGAATAGAGAAAAGTTTATGAAGTAAAGAAGTCGCTGGTGTGTATCTTAACCCTTAACAATATTCGTGAGCTAAATTTTTATCCGACATCTCATATTTTAGTTGATAACTTTATAACTGTTTCACCGTCCTTCTTCTAACGATATAAGAATATAGAAAGAAGCAATAAAAGAAGAAGAGAAGGAATTCAGTCAACAACCACCACGCGGAAAGCAAAACGATTAAAACTACGGACTACGAACTGTGTGACAACGAGAAATATCAAGAAGGAGAAAGTTGAACCAAATAGAAGACATGCGAAATGAAAGCACAACAATCACAGGTAAGCTGTAAATATTAGCGGGGAATCACAACATTTGCAAAGATAAAATATGTAAAACATCGACGCCTCAATCGGACCCCTAGAACGGCATAGTAATATGGAAAGACGAAGAGGAGAAAAACGCAGGAGTCGAAGAAGGGGAAGAAGCCGTTTAACCATCTTGCGCGCAGAAAGCAAATGTGTTAGAAAGTTTTGGCATTGTTTTTCTGTGGATCTGTGAGATTTTGATTGCCGGAGTTACGAACTAGTATAAAAAAGGGAAAGATCAAAGAGAAAATGGTTGAACCAAATACATAGAAGACGTGCGAAAAGAAAGGAGAAAAACCAAAGATAATCTGAAGGAATTAGCTTGGGATCAAAACATTTGAAAGGATAAAATGCGTAAAACACCGACTCCAAAATCTGGAGCCCGGGACGGCATGAGGATATGGAAAAAGAGGACGAGGAAGAAGTGATAGACGAAGAAGGGGAAGAACCCATTTGACAATTCTAGGCGCGAGAAACAAATGAATCAACAAGTTTTTGCTTTGTTTCTCTGTGGAGGTGTGATAGTTTGATTACTAGAATTACGAACTTATAATAAAAACCAAAGATCAAGTAGGAAAGGATTGAACCAAATAGATGGAAAACGTGCGAAGAGAAAGGAAAAAGACCAAAGATAATCTGAAAGAAATCGAAACATTTGGAGGGATTAAATGCGTAAAACACGGACACCAAAATCTGGAGCGCGGAAGGGCATGAGGATATGGAAAAAGGAGGACGAGGAAGAAGTGATAGACGAAAAAGAGTAAGCAGTTATTGGATGAATGATGATGATATGCACGAAAAACATATGCACGAAGTTTTTGCTTTGTTTCTCTGTGAGGCTGTGATAGTTTGGTTGCTGGAATTGCGAATTTGTACGAGAAAGCAAAAGATGGGCGAGGAAATAGTTGAACCAAATAGAAGACATGTAAAAAGAAAGACAAAAACCATAAATAACCTGGAAAAACTAGCGGGGATCGAAGAATTACAAGACAGAAAATATGTAGAAGACCTATACCTCAACTGGGAGCCTAAACACCTGGAAAGACGTAAGAATGGGGTAAGAAGAAGAAGAGAAAGAAGCAATAGAAGAAGGAAAAAGAGGAAGAAGCAACTCTAATCATCTCGTGCGGGTAAAGCAACAGAGTTCAGAAGCCTTTGCTTTGTTCTTCGTGGAGTTGTGGTAATGTAATAGTTTTAGGTCACATTTAATTTAAGTCAGAGGTAATAATAATTTTGCGATTCTTTGCGGCGTCTTGATTGATACATCGACGATGAACTTCCTAAATCTCTTGGAAGCTGAGGCGGCAATTTTGGCAATTTCTAGCGATTTCTTGCTGTTTCATTTCGCGGTTTTATACATTTCTTCTGTCTGATAAAATAAATTATCCAATTCCTTCCCTAAATATTTATTTTGTTCTTGAGAAAGCTACTGAAATATCTAGGGAAAGAATAATCCCTATCTTTGCGCCAAATTTCCCCCACTCGTAATAAATTAACCCTTCCCATTATCGGAGGAATTACAACAGAACAAAAATACCGTTCACGAAGTTTCTCCCCCTTTCTCGTTATAATTCCCCAACATCACGACGACGAAAAACCAACTAACTTCCGGCATTTCTCAATAAAAATCGATCCCCTTCCACCCCTATTTCCCGTAGAAACGTTTAAGAACTCCTCTCTACTCCCTCGTCGGCGAAAAACCCCATTTTCCTCATATTAACCTCGCCCGACACCGACCACCATCCACATAATATTTTATTAATAGAACGGCATGGGGGAATGTGGTCGTTAAAGAGCAATGATTTATTAACTCTCTCGTTCCGTGCGATCCCACTACATCTGTTACCGCTTTTTTTCCTCGTCCTCCCTTTCGCTCGGTTAATAGCGAGTCACATATCGCCCCGCGCGACCTCTCGCCCCGCATCGTCGGTCGCTCGACATAAATATAAATTAGTGCGGTTTTCCCTTCCTTTCCCTCCGCAAAGAGAATGGTATAGAAGACGATCTCGACGCCGGCGATGCCCCGTTTTTTTCTCCTTCCTCCTCCTTTTTTTTCCATTTTCGCTTTCTTCCCTTTCATCGGCGTAATGCGATATAAAGAGCAGACGTGGATAAATTTATCCCCGTTTAAAAGCGCTAACCGGTCGGAAACGTTTAACGCGGGAATGTAATTTTTCGCGATGCTTCAAGGTTCGTCCTTCTCGCGAGCGTTAAAGATCGCCTCGGGGAATTCGTTTTATCTAGGTTGTCCGTAACGGAATCGCTTTTAATTATGTCCGATAGAATTTTTTCCGGCATATCACGTTTGTTGTCGCTTTGATAAGGGGAACGTTCGGGTTGTAATTTATGCGGAACCGAGGGTCTTTCCGTTTTTTTTTTTTTCTAAAATTTATTACACCCGCTTCGTTCGTGTTTATCCCTAACATCAACAGGATTCTATTTACCTGTCCTGAAAAGCAGCATAAATAAATGGCGGCGTATTCCGAAATTAAATGAAAAATTGGGGACGATCGGGAACAACTTTCAAACTGAAAATTCTGAAAAATACTAAATAAATGCTATTGAGGGGGGATTGTTAATTTAACGGGCGCGGAGGGGGAAGAATGAGTATGCGTACCGAAACCTTAAATCCGCCAAAAAGGACCAAACTAATTTGTACGGAGGTGGTCTGACCTCATACGAGCCCCTTCCCATTTCGGCTGCCTCAATATCCTCAATCAACATATGGTGCATTTTGAATGGAAGAAAAACAAATGTTCCGTGACGAGATTGTATCGACTAGGCCACGAGTCCAGTTGGGAATCATATTATATCTAGTGGATTTAACTGGTGGGTGAAACTTCAACATCGATTATCTAGGTAATTTATGAACGTTGCGTCGAACTACTCCAACATATTCTTATTTAAGGTCCAGACTACACGTACCATAAATATCAAATATTACAAAAATCCGATTACCTTACCTTCTCCTTGTGAGAAACAGAAAAGAAAAAATAGCAACCACAGAAATAAGAAATGTGAGAAAATCGGTGAATAAAACAAGAAAGAGCAGGATTAGAAACGTAACACTCAGAGATAATCTAATAAAAACTAATCAAACTCTCTAAATTTTTGTCTTCTTTTTGCAATAACTAAGAAACTAACGATAATAGGTGAAAGGTCCATAGGACTTAAATTGAAGAGCATCGGAAGAGATACAAAAAGTACAACAAACAACAATTCCCTATCTCGAAGGAGTAAAGAGTTAGGGCAGAAACAAGAGCTCACCCTTTTCTCAAGATGGCGGACAACGCCCGGGTTCGAGATGGTCAAAAACTCCAAATTAAGCTCTCCTGACACCCTCGACAACATATACAAAATCTGGTTTCCTCGGAATTTTTTCTTTTCTAAGGCCTATTTTTTGATATAATGGACTGGACTATAAAACCTCCACAAAAAAAATAACTCAAACACCACCGAAATATAACAACAAGTCCATCTGGAAACGTCCAAGAATGACGATGGAGACTATTCATTTTTTTTCTACTTTCATCTTCTCTTTGGGCATGTCTTCTCATCTTATTCTTTCTTGTTAACCCTTAAATGGATACATAATTTTTACAGGCGTTTGCATATACGTGGAGTAGCTAGTCGCCCCGGTGATAAATAGATCATTTTTTACTATTTGACTGGCTAGTGGTTCTTCCTCTGGTCGTTACATTCTTCCTCTACAGTTTCTTGATCAGAATATTAAACACCTGATATCCTGATATCTCATCTTCGTATTGAAATGAAACCTCCAGTATATCCTGATTCGCTTACATGTACTTCCAACTCTATTTCATCAAATACCGTTGGTGTAAAGTATTTTCAAAGTTGGCATCTAGTAAATTTACACTTCCCTTATTTGCGATTACTTAGAAACATGAATATAGGACATATTTTTCCCTATCATGAATGTATACAGGAGTACCTGAATGACCCAATTAATATCTCACATACCTTGAATACGAAGGATTCTGAAAAACTGAACTGCAAGCTACAAGTACATAACCTTAACAAAGAATAGCTCGCCGGTCAGTGCCAGCAACTTACCGACGTACAAGTTACTATCATAAATAAAAACTGATGAGGTTACAAATTACCCCTGCATCCATTTAAGGGTTAAGTTAGTTAACTTTCCTTTCCTCTTGCAATTTTCTCTTATATTTGCACTTTGTTCGAAGTTTCTCTATCCTGTGCTTCCTTCCTCTCCGTATTTCCTGTTTCTTGAACGGACTATTTTGCTTATTTCCCTCGTTTCCTTTCGTTGTTTACTTCCGTTTTCTTTTACTCATTGTCAGTAAATAAAAATAAGGATACTGTAGTTCAAATAGTATAAAATAAAAATAATCATTAGTACACCTTTCGGATATAATTCCAGCTATTTATTTCGGCAACTAGGTTGCCCCATCCTCAATAGAAAAGCTGGGGGAATTATCACCAGCCCGAAACATTCTACGGCGCTTTAGAGTTGTACAGTGCTCGTTGCATAGTGACAACTTAGTTGCTGAAATATGTATCCGGAATTGGTTCCTAAAAGTGTGGCAAGGGTAGTTTCGTTTGTTATACAGGTGTACATAAATTGGCCAAAAGCTACACGCAGCGACATCTTTCGTCTCGGTTCTAAATCTTAATCTAAAAGTTTTGTATTATGCTTTGTATGTTTTTAGGAAGCACTTGAAAGAAACATACATTTGACAACACCGCACCCGCATGTTACTATACCAATCAAAATTTGACAGTAATGTTATTGATGACAATCGCATTCTAATACAATCTTACTGTTCTACAACATTGCAAGATGTGCATTTCTTGAAAGTATGTTAATAAAGAAACGTTAAAAACGTCATTAGATGTTAAAAGGAAACTGTTACGTGCACAAATTTCACTTAGTTCAGTTCCGTATTTCATTTAACTTGTTAGAAATATAGGCTCAAATTTTACTCCTTTCGGACAATAGTTATTTCCTAATATCGCTTAACGATATTCCCGTTGAACCCATCATATCGCAGCGTGTTAGTTGCCCTTGAGCTTTACGAATTCGTCCAATCACGAGAACGCGAAGCGATTCTTAGCTTCGGCGTAGTAACAAAACAGAGGGAATTAGGCATTAGGTAGCGAGTGGTAAAAGACCGGTGACGAGATCGGAAGAGGTTATGGCTTAGAAAATTTAAGTGTGTGTATCGTTTATCGAATTATCATCAAGATAGTATTTACCCTGTAGTGGGGAATTCGCCAGCAAATCCTCTAGTGTACTGTTCAAGTACATCTCCCGTTCGCGGAGGAAAAGAAACCCGAGATCGAACCCTCCTACATCTCGTCGTGCCTAATAGAACATCATTGTCTGTATACCTCCCCATCAATGTGTTAAACGAAGGAAAACCGATCGTGTGATCCGTCGGACAAATCCGAAAGACCATTTCCAACATCCAAGGCCGACAAAGGGTAGAACCTTATGCGATGACATCACCCGGAAGCCATGACAGCTAAGCATTCATTCTATATGTCTTAAACCTTTTCTCTTTGTTTCAAATATTCCGTATATCGTATCAATAATTTCAACTAAATGCAACGTTAATATTCACTAGCTTGTAAAATCATTATTATCTAGATGGCCGTATCTTCTTATTAAATTCATTGATATTTATTGATATTCATATATCGAAATTCCTACTATACCTGTATTTTTTTGACTTCCCATTATGTTTTTAACATTCTTTTATTAACATACTTTCACGAAAAACACATCTTGCACCGTCAGTCGTAGAACAAAAATATTGTGTTCGAATGTGATGTCTATCAATAATCTTACTGTCAAATTTTGACTATTACAGTAGTATACGAGTGCGGTGTTGCCAAATGTATGTTTCTTTGAAGTGCTTCTTAAAAACATACGAAGCATTACATACATTTTAAGATTAAGATTTTCGAGTCAGAACCGAACGAAGGTCTCTGCGTATAGCTTTTTCGTCAATTTAAACACCCCGTATTTTCATTGCTGTCGTCAACGCGATATTGCCTTAGCTCAGCCATTTTTCCTTTACGCTTGCTTTTCCTACACCCCTCATTTTCATTACCTTCCTGCTACCTGCGCTTCAGTTTCTTTTTGGTCTTTTACCAGTATTCTTCGTACTTTCCCTCCTTCGTCTTGGTCCTCCCCATTACCTCCTCTTCTTCATCTATTTCGTTTCTTTTCATATACTTTTTCTTTTTTAGGATACTTTTTGCGCACCTTCCATCCAATTCCTTTCTTACTTTCCTCGTTCCAATTTGCAGACGATAGAAATTTTTGTTCTCGACAAATTTCTCGAAAGATGTTCGCAATTAACAGATTCACTTGAGAGTTTCGAGATGTTTATACGCCTCGTCGTATCGGAGTTTCGTCGCGACGGACGCGTCCCCACGCTCGATTTCGATCCCGTCGACGTTCACGATCCCTCACGGACGTCGGCGTCGATTTGACGTATTGCCGGCGGAATATCATCGACGTTGACGGATTAGGTCGGGCAGGATCTAACAGGTGAACGCTGGTGAAGGGGGCGTAAGTAAATTCCGAGATGTCGGCGAATTCTCCTCGACGAGACGACGACGTTACGAACGGAACGCCTTCAGGAATTCCCACCGTCACCCGTTTTTGAAGACCTTCAAGCATTTTATATACATTTATAAGCCACACATGACACTGTAGAATGACTGAGTGGTAAATACTGTATGGTGAGTAGTTTATAGTGGCATCTCTGTTTTGACGTTCCGTCATTTTTCACTACAAACGTGAAGACGCCTTTTTTTCGTTTTATTGGTGAATTTACCGTTTCATAATTATAACTAGAGTTTGTTAAAAAAGTGGTACAGGCAGTGGCGCACCGCATACAAGTAGGTACGTAATATACAATATTAGTGAAAAATAAAATTGTACCTTTTACCTTGATGTCCACTGTGGCAATAGGCAACAGCCCTGATAAGCTGCGTAGAATTGCAATATCAGCAATGCTTCCATTGTCGATTCATTCAGCCGTGGACGGTGTTGTGAATATGTTGCTGCGTACTTTGAAAATGATCGTTCGATATCCAGTGAAGCAGTAAGATTTCCAAGTGTCAAACATTACTTTTCCTCATCTGTGCACTCTTGATTTTCAGCTATAGACCAAACCGTTTGTAAATCGGAATTTTTGTGAAACTGGCAGAGCGCAGAATCAGTATATGTACCAGAGGGGTTCGGGAGTCCTTTAAGTCGCTAAGAAAGGAAGAAGAGGACGACAATGCCAACTCGAAAGCGCAGTTCTATGATGCAAGGATTGCAGACTAAAGGTACGAGTTGAAACAGGGAAGAAAATCGATTTAAGTAAAAGAACATCACTTGAAACTTTAAACGCATTTTTCTGGAAACTGCGTTTTTAAAATTGGCTTGGAGCATAACCGGAACAAATTTTATTCAAGTTACTTTAAATTTTGCCAAAATGTAACTAATTGAATTCCTCCATAGAAATATGTATGTAACCGGCTTTTGATATATTATAAACTCTTTTCTTTATTAAGAACTTTGTACTGCAATTTTTTTCTTCAAAAACCTTTTTAAACGAAAAATGATTCTAGAACAACATTTACGGCACTTATGCTATAGGCCCCGGAGCACTCGTCGACCAACGGGCATCCAGATCCTTCAAGCCACTATTTTGATCTCAAAATTTATTTAAAAGATGCACTTTCATCCTCAAATATATGCATAATAAAGGCACGAAACATTTTTTATATTATTTGTAGAAAGCGTTCCCGAAGTCACCGTGCAAAAACCATCCTTAGATTGTCATAACCCCTTAGACGGCATAAGGTTGGGTGTTTTGAATTTGCTAGGATAAATATGAACACTAGTTGGTCGTCGGTAAGTCGAATCAGCAATATAAATCCCATTTGCTTAATCCTTGATTTTCTGCTTGTAGGTGATATTTTTCGATGAGAAAATGACTCAAACTATTATAGGCGCGATTTAAGGAAAGAAACTCTTTATTTTTCTAAGCGCAACTTTTGGGGGTGTGTCAGTCATAATCTGAGTAACATCTTCAGAGGACTGTGTCATCCTGCAGCAACATCCTCACCGAAACTGCATTTTTCAGCATGACAATGCTCGAATCCCAAAAGCACTGAAACTAAGCCTTTGGCAGTAAAAATGTCCTCATTTTGGAGTGGTCAGCGTCCTCCCCACACCCAAATCGAAAAAGCAATCTGTGGAAAATATTAATTCGACGCGTTTATAGCTGTCATTTTCAGTGTCTAGGGGGAGGGGCAGCTTTTGAAGTAGCAAAGTCTAAAGAATGAGTAATAAACTTGTAAATACTGGACTGGATTTTCTAGCACTTTGAAATACGAGGAGAAGAAGGTTTGGATTGTAAATATGAAACGCTTCTGTGGTCGAGTTTTAGCTCTAATTGGACCAAATGTTAGAAATTTACAGTGAAAATGATTTTAGCGTTGAATATACGTTTTCTATTATCACTTTGGGTCAATATTTTTGATGACGTACATACAAAATCTTACATACCTAAAGAAGGGATGATCACGGCATTGTTTTTAATTAAGAAAGAAGTGTAACTAAACGACAAAATATCAACGAGCAGTATAACGAGAAAAAATGAAACGCATAAGAAAATGGAGGGAAAACTCAACAGCTTATATTGACTACAATCAGCCAAACAAACGTCAACATATCATCCGAACAAACCGTGGTTGAACGTTAACATCTATCATTAAAATTTTCCATTCGCCGTCGTTCGAAGGCAAACCGGATTTGTTTGATAACCAGCGGCAATTCTTGAAACTTTTAAGGCGCCTCTGGTGGCGTGCTCGATCTGTAAAGCCCCCGCTGAGGACGGCGATATACAACGCAAATGGAAGTGCGCAGAATGAATCAATAGTGAACGATCTACTCTTTGCGGTGTCCACAGACTTGGACAGATAACGTGGTGAAAAGTCGCCAAGCTTTAGATAAAAATTAATTACGGGTTTAAAGGAGAGGTAAAACAAGTAGTAATGAAAAATCAACCGGCACGATTCCATTTGGTTCACCTCCTAATAGAGTTAGATACTGTCATCAATATGGTGACTATAGCAAATTAACGAGACCAAATCCTGGTAGAGAAAAAGAAGAAGATGGATGACGTATCAATGATAATTGTCATTGAATAATAAGATAAGTTATTATTGAATAATAGAATTTGTAAAAGTGGCATCGTCAGTTAACACGTCATCCACCTTTCTAAAAATCTCTAAATATTATATCACACAGGACAAAGGACAAATGACTCATTATACCGCATACTTGCCCAGTTTAGTTGTAGTCTTCATTAGGTCACAGTTATTATTACTTTTAAATTAGTGTTTACACATTTCTCCACATTGGCCTTTTGCCTTTCAGGTCATATCCTGAAAATGAAGAAAACAATTGTTCGTTTTAAAGATGAACGGCGTTTTCTCATACATTGCCACTGATAACGAAGTACCCCGCTTATGGGGCAGAATGACAAACGGGTTGGATGTATTACTTAAATAGTTTAAAAAAGAAATTAATTATTGCACGTATGTACATCAAGATATCTACAGGAAAAGGAATACACCGAAGCCATTTCTATCCGTTACTTTAATCCCGGTTGGACACAGCAATTTGATTACCACATCTTCCATGTCAGCTGCTGTGTTATCCTTGAGGATTGGAAAGCATTTATTTTCCAACGATGAGTGACGATTCCTTTTTTATTCTAAGAAGAGCTTGATATCCTGAATGATTGTGTGGATAGTAGTTTCGCCCTGTAATGCACTACTGAATTCCTTGCGCAAAATTTATACCAATACAAAATTCTCTTCCCGTATTGCTTCTAGTAGAGATTTCGTCATCCCTTCTACTTGCGAAATAGAATTATCTTCAAATTGTTCTTCCTAAAATTAATTGGAGGAATTTTCGCCCGTCCCTCATCACTGTTATCTGGAGCTACTGATAAGTGTCACCTGTGATTAGAATTGGTCCTAATTTGAAAAATGGAATTTAATTTCCAGAACGTCATCAACGTGCACCGACGAAAGAAAAATGGTAAATTTCGACGGGCGATGATGGGAACGAGGTAAGAGGAGGAAAATTGTTGATAAATGTTGCCTCGTTATGCCGACCGTGATCGCATCGAATACCCCAAATTCGAGGAATGGAGCGTTTAATTAATGGGAAATCGAGAAGTTTCTTTTTCATTCCTCCTTTTTTTCTCCGCCTTCGTTAATTACTAAACCGGGGAGTACAAAGGAGGGTGCTTGTTTCAATTAACTTATTCTTCCTTCCCTTCGTTCGAGTAAGATACAAGAAGATTCTTATGCAGGATATTTAACAATATTAAAAAGCGCGAACGTTAATATAAAAATTAGCCCCGCACAATTAGGATTATTATGATCTTTTTTGTTGCTCGTTAAATTTCCGATCCCCAACCGACCGCCATTTTTACCTTTCTCGTATCGTTTACGATTCTACAATGCAATTTTCCTCCTAATTGTATTACTTCGTTCATCGTCCCCGACTAATAACAACCCCCCAATCGTTACGTCCGGACTGGACCAACAACGAATTACATCTTCGCTAATTATTTCCCTCATTAAAACGAGCCCGTCTACCGTAGTAGTAAAATTTTAAGCGCAATCCCTGGATAGGTAGGTAGATATGTAGGGGATTGTAGTACAACGGCAGCAATTATGCGGTCTCTCGTATTCCGAAAATCACGCCGAATCTAATGGAAAGGGCAAAGCCGAGGAGCGACCAGAATCCGGTCAACCTCGTCCACCCCCGAAACTCTTCATAGTACTCGCGTTCGCAAAATGTTTTAATTACCGAGAGGAGTGTGTGAAGTCGTTTTCTGTATCGTTCCCTCGATCACAGCTTCGAACACCACCATCCCGTGCCGATAGCGAATGATTAACGAAGCTTGTCGACCCGCGTTGTGGAAGGGTATTTTTCCCCTTGTTTCGGTGGGAAATAATACGAGGAATGTTGACGTGAAATTGTGCGAATCTTTAATGGGAGATTTCGATACGATTGAAAACGGATATTGGAGACACATCGTAAAGGGTATGTGTTTAAGCGAAGAAGGGTGTATTGTCGAAACGTTTCACGAGCTATAAAAGGAAAATTGAAGGGTCATATGCAGAAGAAACTGACTTGTTTGTAAACAAAGAAATTTATTAATTTCTACGTGTAAGAAATTCAACCATGCTCGAAATATTGTACACTGGAAATAGTTATTGGTTTATTTCCCTTAGGACTATAAGGTACTTTCTTTGAAGATCGCTTAAATCTACAATTTTTTTGGTTCCAAAATTAGTTCGGAAGCTGCATATCTTAACTCTGTAAGTAGTTAGGTGCTCCGGGGTTTCACGGGCCAGAGGGTAACTGTGCCAGTAGTTATTCATATCTATATTTGTGGAAATCATAATGTTATTTGCTTGGCACACCTTCACCTTCTTTGTATCTCTCTAGAACAACAGGCATTACTTCATTTGGTGCCACATCGTAGCCGTGAGAAGGTCAATAATTTTTAAGATGAAATTTTCTTAGACAACGTCGTGTTTTCGAATGTTTAACGGCCTTCCAAAATTTCTTGGTAGGTACATGTTTCTTTATTACTAGTTAGGCATAAACATAGTGAATGATTGTATCTATAAATTTGCAAATAACACTCCAAGACTTGTAGTTGTTCGTCCAACAGGGGTGGTCCAGCAACCGCGAACAATTTTTTAAAAAAGGGGTAACTGGGCTATCCCATTGGGGTAACTGGTTCCAGAAAGTTGTAATGTAATGTAATGGGGTGGGGTCTGGCCCAAAGTGACCCTTTGCACTGCGACCACGTTGATCTATTGTGCTTCCCCTTATTTTTTATTTATTTAATACGTCTAAGAACAGGATCAGCTCCTTCAAAGGGAGTGTTAATAGGTCCTCTTCACTAAGCGTATATGCATGTAGTATTCTGTATCTCCTGTGGCCTAGTGCCCCACAGTTAGTGATCAAGTGTTACATTGGCTCCTCTTCTTCACCGCAGAATCTGCAAGTGTCCGTGTTGGATAAGCCCATTTCCTGTAGGTGCTTGTTGCAGGTATAATGGCCTGTGTCTTTAAGGGTTACCCCAATAATATATAAGAGGATGAAGTCTACATGAATCTTTCTTGCAAAAGATATTTTCGAACAATGGAATTCAAAAAAGCCGATAAAGAATCCAACATTAGAGAGTTTGACATCGTACGGAAACTTCGACAACTGGTAACAAGTAGTTAATTTTTAATAATATGACTGGTTTTGCAGCAGACCTGAGTGATCCATAAACTTTTCTCTAATGCACAAGGATTCAAACAGTAATGGTTTAAACTCCTTGTTTTTTAAAGTAAGTAATTACTTAATTTGTAATTAATTTCTTGATTTTCTCATTTTTTAAAAATTGTAAAATTGCGTGAATTTTTGGAATTTTTGGTAAGAAAAACAAACCTGCCATTGAGCCTGGAGGTCAAGATTCTCCCAAGAACATCATTAAATCATTAAATACAGGGTTACTATATGTGTAAATTTGGCGATATGTCCGAGAGTAAATATTATGGTATATAGGTTAAATTCAGTTTTCCAAAACATCGGACTCCTTTGTTAAAGAAAGAATTATGGTTGTAACATATAACATAACTTGTCTAGTATGTTACTGATCAGTAACAGCATTTTCTTAAAATAACTATCTGGTAGATTTGCTATGGTCCACAGAAATGGGCCTGGAATGGAAAATGATTAACCACCCTTCGAAACAGTTCGCCCGGTTTTTAAAATATTTTTTCAAGGAATTTCAATCGAAAGCAGAAACTGCTATTTCTGGAGTGAAAACTTTAAAATATTTTTACCGGTCTAGGATTTTGATCCAAGTATAGTTCCATACAAATTTAGGTAATTTCTCTAATTCCATAGCTTGTCTTATATGCATCGTTGGCTTACTTAGTAAAATTCTTCTTAGTGGAAGCGGCTGTGTCCCAATTTATGAATCTTAAACCAACAACAATTTTATAACATTTGATTTTCACCACAAAAGGAAGGAAACCTAACATCTGCCCGACGTTCACGTATATCAGTTATCAGAGAAACATCATTGAGAATGCGAATTCTTTTAGTCAAACGCAACTCTTTGGAGTTTAGTTTTAAACATTTTTGCGAGAAGCCTTGGCAACTAAGAAGTCTCAGTCAGTTTCAAGCATTGGTTTCCATTCTTTTCTGGGTTGAATCTCACCTCTGCGCGACATTCACGTTTCATCAACCATCAGAAAACAGAGCAAAAGCGTTGAGAAAGCAAGTCCCTTAAGCCAAGCGGAACTCCTAACATCCTTTGAGTTTAAATTGAGTTTAAAAACATTTTTGTGAGAGGCCTCCGTAATGAATTGACCTTCAATCATTGATTGCCATTTTTTCCTGGATTGAATTAATACATTCGAATGAATTGATTCTCGACCACCTGCAAGCACTGATTTCCAATTTAGGGGACGATCTCGTTCAAATCACTATGATATGTGAATTTTTGCCAATTTAAAACCAAATTTTCTCCTACTACTAGAACAGTACGATCTTTGCGAGCTCGAACGTCACTATCTAATTAGTACGTACGGACGCGTAAGCGCCAACTCGGAACGAGATTCTGCGAACGACATAGAAACCACTTCCGTCGTTAATGTAGGGTCAAAGAATACAGAGCGTCGGGGAAGGGAGTCGTCCGAAATTAAATTACCCTAAGCACCCTAAAGCTGAGAGGTTCTATTTCGTTTCGTCCACGTCGTTTGCAAAATGCCAGGGGCAAGATGTTGAAATATGTGGCTTCATCGAAACCGCTTCGAGAATTGCCTCCCGGAAAGTTGGGTCGGTGGCGTTTGGATTTGGACGATTTGTAACTTTCTTGCAGCAGATATAAATGATTTCAAATTATTTCCACCAGCTCCTAGTTCTTCGTTATGATTATTATATAATCTGTAAATTTGAAATGTGTCTCTTGTTGACCTAGAAAGTGGTGGAGATAATCCGAAAGTTGAAGGAATTTTGTCAAAATGGAGGAAAGACGAGAACCTTCAATTTTGCGTGAGTTGGAGAAACATTCTGGACGTCCTCAGATCATAATACCGATCAAGTTACGATCTACAATTTTCAAGTATATACTTTCACAAATTTCGCAATGCAATTCTTAAGTTTTTAAACAAGTCATCCTCTTTTTCGACGAAACTCATCATCCCTCGTATATCCATCTGCTTATTTTGAAGTTATATGAATCCAAACACACGTTCTCCATTACGATATATAAGCTGTAGGATTAAAATTTGACTTTTCTTGGCCTAAAAAGTGGTGAAAGTAATCCGAAAGTTGAACAAATTTTGTCGGAATGGGGGAGTGAGTTGGACTTCTTTGTGTCTTCACAAGGATCCTGTTACAACCTACAATTTTCAAGTATATATTTTGGCAAATTTTGCAATGCAATTTTTAAGTTGTCATCCCCTTTTCCGATGGAAGTCATCATCCACGACTCCCTTGCCTATACATCTGTTTGTTCCTAGCTTGCATTAATCCAAACCCGTTATGATATGTAATCTGTAAATTAGAAATTATTTAATTAGTTTTCTTTTGATTCAGAAAGTGGTGGGAGTAATCCAAAAGCTGAAGAAATCCTGTCGAAATAGAAGAAAGACTGGAACTTTCGGTATTGGAATGAGTTGGAGGAACCTTTTGGATTTCATCAGGTCATAAATTACGACCAAATTACGATCAACAATTGTCAAGTATTTACTTCGACAAATTCCGCAAACGCAATTCTAAAATTATGACACAACTTATCTCCATTTTCGACGAAAGTCATGATCCACGGCTCCCTCATACATGCATCTGCTTATTCCGAAGTTGCATCAACTCAAATATACGACCAAACGGGGACTGGATCAACCTCAAAGTGAATTCCAGATAAGGCGTGAAGTTATAACTTCCCCACATATGCACATACATATGTAGGTCGCTTCCGCCGGAAGCGACGTGCATATGTATACGTACACGACGACGAGATGACAAGTTGCAAGGCGTACGCGAGGAATAGTCGAAGTTAATGAAATTCCCCCGGTTTCCGTGTCGGTGAGTTTACTATTCTCTTTAGTCATTTTCTGTGTATGTATCTACGTCTGTCTTTCACTCTGTTTATATTGGCGGAGGAAATTTACATTGAAACGATGTTCGGAAAATATTTGCTTGCGATAACGTTCCTAAGAGAGACATCAAGTGAAGGTGATACCTACACGAAGACGATAAATTGTGGAAACGTGCATGGGAGCTATATAATAAGGGAGAAATTAGAGCTATATCCAGAGGAATATAACTTCTTTGTAAGCAACATAGATTATTGATTTTCGCGGTTAAAAAATCCAACAATGTTTGATAGATTTTGCACTGGAGGTAATAAAATATGAGTAAACTGTCAAGACAAAGAAAAGGTGTTTCGAGTTATATCCAGACAAATATAACTTGTTTGCAAATAAGATTGATTTATTTCTACATTTAAAAAGTCAACTGTGGTCAAAATATCCTGGAAGTAAAAACATATAATAATAATAATAATAATAATAATAATAATAATAATAATAATATGAGACAATTATCGCGAGAAAGAAAAAGTGCTTTGTCTTATCCGTCTCGTATTATAAGTATTGTGGCTTCTTAGGTCCTTCTAGATCCAGTCCGAATTTCCCCTAGACCACCAATTCGACCCCAGGAAATTCGATCGTACACAATCCATGAACTATAACTAACGCATATAGACCGCAAGATGACTCCCAAGGTCACGAGCAAATATTAAATAAAACGATAATTGTAACGATAGATATTACGCGAAGAGAAAAGAAAGGGGAACAAAACGTAACAGGCTATACACCCTCGAAAGAGTTGAGCCTCCTGGTCGGATTTCTAGATCAAATTATATTATTTAACATAATTTCTTCCATCATTTTCTGTTTTTCGTTTCTTGTTTCCAACTGGTGACTCCGGTCCTTCTTATATTCTATTCCACGTCCTTCGGCCATATACTCTTCGGTCTTCCTCTCCTTCTTCCGCATTCCGGCTTTCACTCTGTCACATTCTTCTGAAAATGGTCTGTCAAAGTGTTATTAAAAGTGTGATTATACAATATCGATTCTCATTCAATCGGAAATTGCTAGGTCAGTGTTTTGGGGATTTCAGTTTCCTTCAGTTATCCAGCTCGTTCCCCAACAGCTCGAATCTTCATCCAGCATTCTAACAAAAGCGTGTGTGCGAGATCTGACGATTTGGACATTTGCCGGATGTTCTAAAGACAATTCCTGAAAATGGTCTGTCAAAGTGCTGTTAAAAGTGTGATTATACAGTATCGATTCTCATTCGATTGGAAGTTGCTAGGTCGATGTTTTGGGAATTTCAGTTTCTTTCAGTTACCCAGCTTGTTCCATGACAGCTCGATTCTCCATCCCCAATTCTAACAAACACGTGTGTGCGAGACCTGTCGGTTTAGACATTTGCAAGATGTTCTAAAGACAAATTCCTGAAAATGGTCTGTCAAAGTGCTGTTAAAAGTGTGATTATACAGTATCGATTCTCATTCGATTGGAAGTTGCTAGGTCGATGTTTTGGGAATTTCAGTTTCTTTCAGTTACCCAGCTTGTTCCATGACAGCTCGATTCTCCATCCCCAATTCTAACAAACACGTGTGTGCGAGACCTGTCGGTTTAGACATTTGCAAGATGTTCTAAAGACAAATTCCTGAAAATGGTCTGTCAAAGTGCTGTTAAAAGTGTGATTATACAGTATCGATTCTCATTTGATTGGAAGTTGCTAAGTCGATGTTTTGGGAATTTCAGTTTCGTTCAGTTACCCAGCTCGTTCCATGACAGCTCGATTCTCCATCCCCAATTCTAGTAAAAACGTGTGTGTGAGACCTGTCGGTTTGAACATTTGCAAGGTGTTCTAAAGACAAATTCCTGAAAATGGTCTGTCAAGTGCTATTAAAAGTGTGATTATACAGTATCGATTCTCATTCGATTGGAAGTTGCTAAGTCGATGTTTTGGGAATTTCAGTTTCGTTCAGTTACCCAGCTCGTTCCATGACAGCTCGATTCTCCATCCCCAATTCTAACAAAAACGTGTGTGTGAGACCTGTCGGTTTGAACATTTGCAAGGTGTTTTAAAGACAAATTCCTGAAAATGGTCTGTCAAGTGCTGTTAAAAGTGTGATTATACAGTATCGATTCTCATTCGATTGGAAGTTGCTAAGTCGATGTTTTGGGAATTTCAGTTTCGGTTCAGTTACCCAGCTCGTTCCATGACAGCTCGATTCTCCATCCCCAATTCTAACAAAAACGTGTGTGCGAGGCCTGTCGGTTTGAACATTTGCAAGGTGTTCTAAAGACAAATTCCTGAAAATGGTCTGTCAAGTGCTGTTAAAAGTGTGATTATACAGTATCGATTCTCATTCGATTGGAAGTTGCTAAGTCGATGTTTTGGGAATTTCAGTTTCGTTCAGTTACCCAGCTCGTTCCATGACAGCTCGATTCTCCATCCCCAATTCTAACAAAAACGTGTGTGCGAGGCCTGTCGGTTTGAACATTTGCAAGGTGTTCTAAAGACAAATTCCTGAAAATGGTCTGTCAAGTGCTGTTAAAAGTGTGATTATACAGTATCGATTCTCATTCGATTGGAAGTTGCTAAGTCGATGTTTTGGGAATTTCAGTTTCGTTCAGTTACCCAGCTCGTTCCATGACAGCTCGATTCTCCATCCCCAATTCTAACAAAAACGTGTGTGCGAGACCTGTCGGTTTGAACATTTGCAAGGTGTTCTAAAGACAAATTCCTGAAAATGGTCTGTCAAGTGCTGTTAAAAGTGTGATTATACAGTATCGATTCTCATTCGATTGGAAGTTGCTAAGTCGATGTTTTGGGAATTTCAGTTTCGTTCAGTTACCCAGCTCGTTCCATGACAGCTCGATTCTCCATCCCCAATTCTAACAAAAACGTGTGTGTGAGACCTGTCGGTTTGAACATTTGCAAGGTGTTCTAAAGACAAATTCCTGAAAATGGTCTGTCAAGTGCTGTTAAAAGTGTGATTATACAGTATCGATTCTCATTCGATTGGAAGTTGCTAGGTCGATATTTTGGGAATTTCAGTTTCGTTCAGTTACCCAGCTCGTTCCATGACAGCTCGATTCTCCATCCCCAATTCTAACAAAAACGTGTGTGCGAGACCTGTCGGTTTGAACATTTGCAAGGTGTTCTAAAGACAAATTCCTGAAAATGGTCTCTCAAGTGCTCTTAAAAGTGTGATTATACAGTATCGATTCTCATTCGATTGGAAGTTGCTAGGTCGATGTTTTGGGAATTTCAGTTTCTTTCAGTTACCCAGCTCGTTCCATGACAGCTCGATTCTCCATCCCCAATTCTAACAAAAACGTGTGTGCGAGACCTGTCGGTTTGAACATTTGCAAGGTGTTCTAAAGACAAATTCCTGAAAATGGTCTGTCAAGTGCTGTTAAAAGTGTGATTATACAGTATCGATTCTCATTCGATTGGAAGTTGCTAGGTCGATGTTTTGGGAATTTCAGTTTCTTTCAGTTACCCAGCTCGTTCCATGACAGCTCGATTCTCCATCCCCAATTCTAACAAAAACGTGTGTGCGAGACCTGTCGGTTTGAACATTTGCAAGGTGTTCTAAAGACAAATTCCTGAAAATGGTCTCTCAAGTGCTCTTAAAAGTGTGATTATACAGTATCGATTCTCATTCGATTGGAAGTTGCTAGGTCGATGTTTTGGGAATTTCAGTTTCTTTCAGTTACCCAGCTCGTTCCATGACAGCTCGATTCTCCATCCCCAATTCTAACAAAAACGTGTGTGCGAGACCTGTCGGTTTGGACATTTGCAAGATGTTCTAAAGAGGATTTCTGAAAATGGTCTGTCAAAGTGCTGGACCCGCCCTCCGTACATGTCTGAGCCAACTCGCTCTTGATTGCTTAATTTTTCTCACTACATCGATTTCTATTCGTTGTGCTAATTCCTCATTCGTCCTTCTTCTGTATTTATTCTCGTTTAGTCCAATTGGTCCCATTGGTCTCATTACTTTTCTCTCCACTATTCTTAAGTCCTCATCATGTTTCTTTGTCATGGACAGCGTTTCCGTTGGTCTAATTACTGTTGTTGTAGATCTTCATTTTACTACTTTTTGCCTAATGTCTTACTTTTTATTTGTATGGAAAATTCTGTTTTTTGTGGTTATCTTCTTTTTGATATCTGCTTCACGTTCACACTTATTGGTAATTGTCACTCCCAGATATTTGAATCTTTCCACTTTCTCAAAAACATACGTTCCTATCTGGATTTTCTTCTGTTCGTATTCTTTATTTGGTTTAATTATTTTTTTTTTCTCCATTGATTTTCAACCCCATTTTTGCTTCCAGCACTTCCTTCACTCTAACTCTGTTTTCTATTATTGATAATAATTAATTAATAATTCTTTCTCTATACTTTGGGGCACATATTGTAGAGCCAGGTTGAATGGTGTTCCAGATAGTGCGTCTCCTTGCTGTACTCCTTTATTGAATTCAAATTCTTCTGTCTCCCATTTCTGCATTAACACACTTACTGTTATTCTTTCCATATTAGCCTTTTCATTCGTTATACTCCTTATCAATTTATAAGATCTTCCTTTCCTTTTTCGTAGGAAGATCTGTCATTCACTGTTCTCTATCCTTTAACATTCCTGTTTGGTTACTCGCGTGCTTCTTTTTTAGATCTAACTGCTCCAATGTGTACATGTTGACGTTTATTCTTAGTTTTTTTATACATTGTCCTTGTTCCCTTCCCACCTTCATACATTTTACCAAATCTTTCCTTTGATTTTGCACTTCCTTCGTGTAGTCCTCTTTGATATAAATCTCAGTCCCGTTTAGCTTGTTCCCTTTTCTAAGAATTTCCGTTTTTATTGATCTTTTAAAACTTTCTCTTTCATTTCCTATACGTCTCGCTTCTGCTGCGTCGGTCTCCATCAATGTATCCAAATTCAGTTTATCGAGGACTTCCTTCACCTTAACTTTGAGTTGCTCTTCATTTTCATTTCCTGCCTCTTCCACGCCCTGCAAGACCACGTCTCTCTTTCTTATCTCCGTCTCTAGCCACTTTGCTGTTGATTGTTGACCCTTGGCCACGTTTCCCATTGGTCAGTTTTTCATTCTTAATTCTACATTTTCTTTCTTCTTTTTGTATGTTATCTATTTTGTTTTCTACTCTGATGTTTCCCTTACTAACACTTCATCCAGTCTCGCCAGTATTTCTTTCAATATTTTCTCCATAACCATAATCCGACTCCGATCCCGAAAGGACAGTTTTTCCCCTTTCTTCCGTCCTCTGTATGAACTGTTTCTTACCACTAATCGTGATTTATTTTTCACTGATATTTCGATTTTACTAATCCGCGATCTTCATACGCCTTCCTCACTTATTGTCCAGGACCGGACCGCCTCGTATAGAAGTAAAAAAGTTAAACTTACTAAGCGAAAAATTTACACTTAATTAATGGGAAAGAGAGAAAATGCGAAATGCAGGTTCCTGCGATTTGGAAACCTTTTCGAATTCTCGAAACGCAAAAAGATTTTGCCATTGCCAGGTGATCCGTGGGTCATTAATAATTCCTACCGCATCCCTCTCATTACGCTCTAGGTCGCTGGCGTTTCAAGCCACCCCCAAACTGTAACGAACAGCAGCGGCATTGCGGCACGCATTAACCGGCTCTTCGGTTTTAGATAATTGCAACGAAATCGGAGCGGATTAGGGGTCGGGACGCGCCGCTTTCGCGGTTGATCGATCCCGACATTTAGTTGGAAAATTAACCGACCGCATCGCGTGTCCGCATTAGGCTCGGTCTGTCGAAGGATTATTAGACGAATTGTCGGACGTAATGCGGACGCCGTCCGACCCGGATCTCGTTCGACAATAATGCCTCGGTCAAAATACTAAGCGTCGATCGGAGGAACGCGTTGAGATAATGGAGAAAATGGAGGAAAAAAGATACCTACTTATTCATTTTTATATAATTTATTTTCGTGATTTAATAATGTAGGAGACGGAAGACTCCATATACTTGGCCCGACTTCGGAGAGGCAGGTGGACAATTGATGCAATCCACATTTTAGAGAAGAAAATTGAGGAATACTATGAGTAAATATCGAAATGCGCATATCATTCGTTGGCTTCCGACAGGAATTTTGACCAAACGAAAAGGAGCAAGTTAAAGGAAGATTTGCATTTAATTGATATGAATTCAATAAGATGGATGGGGCATATATGTTGAAGCGAAAAGAAGTCTGAGGAAAATTACCGATGTATGGTGGACCTCAACGAGGATCAAGAAGTAAATGCATGGAACAAGCGAAAGATAGCATCAGGGAGATGGAAATGGGACAATGGGAAAACGAAACAGCAGACAGAAAACAATGGAGAAAAGTAGTTTGGTAGGCGATAACGCAACAATTTCTGTGGGAACTAAAGAGAGATAAGAACCAATCGTGTACAGGATCAATTTTTAAGTTCTAGTGTATTCAAACAACTACAACTTCGTAAAGGAATGTATTGGTTTAATTCCCAAAAATACGGGAAAAATTTCGTTAAAAAATGCTCTGAAAATCGTCAAAATATGGAGATGAAGATGTTTGTCGAAATGTGAGAAAGAATTGGTATAACAAACAGTTGCAACAGGGCATTGAAAAAAGGGGTAACTTTTGCGGAAAAAAACACAATTAACTATAATGAACCAGTTATTATAACTGCAAAAGATGTAAAAGAAAGACTTTAAATAGTCCTTTTTGGGATTAGATATTAGTTTTGCACTACTTTTATACTGTACACACATTTCTACAAGTTTCAAATGTGCTTTACTTATATATATATATATATATATATATATATATATATATATATATATATATATATATATCTTCTTGCTTGCACTTTCAGCACTTTTAATCCTCATGTTGTTTCCAACAGCAACTTCTAGGAGGAGTCCACCGTTCTCGTTTGTTAGTCATCCATCTCACTTGTTTGAGAATTGTTTATCTCGATCTGTTCAGTTGATAAGAACACAAATTGGTAATTTTACATTTTTTTAAATTAATAGCTGCATTGCACCCATCTCAAAGATGCTATCACATTCCAGGTTTCTCTGCACATAATCTTCATTTTCCTGGAACTTTTCCTTTTGCTCTTCCTTTCCTTGTCGTTCCTGGAGTAATTTCCTTCTCTATAGCTGTTTCGCCTTCGATTACTCGTAGGCTTGTTCTAATTTGTGTTCAGAGAGCTGCCAGGGGTATTTAACGTCTGTTTCTTAATGTATTATTGTTCAGTAAATATCATATTTCTCTTGTCCGTTGCGTGTTTTTAAGAAATAAATTACGCACTCAATTATGCACTAACTTGTAAATTATAAATTATAAATAAATACTTTGTTACATGACTAAACGAATTTGATATTTGAAACATTTATTTGATTGTACATTAAATATAGGAATTAGGAAAACAGTCAAGCAGAAGCCAATACTAGAAAACATCAAAACAAAGTAATTAAACTGGCACGGGCATGTGGTGAAGATGAATTCAAGCAGACTGGCAAAGATTTATTATGGGAAGACCTAGAGAAAGACGAAAAGAAATACCAAATGGAAATTGATGAACCAGGTTAAAGAGTACGAGAAGGAAAAAGGAAAGGCCATAGTGGACTTAAATGGGCTAGCAGGAGGCAGGATAGGATGGAAGAAATGGACAAGAAAAGAACCAGAACTCCCATCCAGTATAATAAATGTAAATAAAAATAAAGCAATAGGTAGAAAGAATTGACCCGGAATTTTTAAATTCTAAATTTAAAACAAAGTTGTAGCTTAATAACATATAAGAATTCAAGACCTGAGATAAATTAAATTGGTTCTATTTTAATTAACCCTTATCCGGGCAGAACACTTTACAAACGTAGCCGGCCAGTTGGGGGCCTAGCAGGCCCGGTGTTTTGTTTTCGTTTTTTTTTGTTACGTAATTAATAAAACAATGGGAATATGTGAATTATATATTTAAAGACCTTTATAAATAAGATTAATTACTTACACATCAAACATATTACTCATTTGCTACAATTATAGCACACAATTTTTGATGTAGAGTGTTCCTTACAAATGTTTTGTTCGCACTCATCACAACACTGTTTTTGTTTCCTGTCTTTAGTTTTGGGACACATGTAGCACCTTCTTCTAGCACCTGTTTTAGCTGCGGTTGTTGTTCTCTTTGACGGTGTTACTTCTTCTGCAAATTCGCTGACACAGTGTCGAATGGCACGCTGCAGCCCTGCCGTGTTTCTTCTTCGAATGTGCGAAAGAACTAGGTTTTCAGATAAATCTACTAGAAACAATCTCCTTCTTTCATGTTTATTTTTATTCCAATTTGGGTTCAAATTGATCCACGTGACGTATGCTGCAATACCGCTTACGTCAACAAGGTTCGTAAAAAATGCAAATGGCCAACGATTTGTTTTACGTTTACATGTGTATTTGTGAGCCATTTGATCTAACGTATCTACGCCGCATTTGGTGTTATTATAATACAGAATTGTTTCTGGTTTTTCTTGGAGTCGTCGTCACAGTGGTTAGTATGATGCATGGTTGAGAGAACTAAAACACTTCGGTTTTTCTTCGGCACGTACGACACTAAGGTTGCTTTTTCTGTAAATCCGAAAATGGACGTTTGTTCTTCACGTTTTCTGTTTGGTAACAATTCCTTTGGGATGAAGCGTTTATTTTTCCTTACCGTACCAACACTCGTCAGCCCATTGGTCAATAACGCCAT
This sequence comes from Chrysina gloriosa, assembly GCA_038088585.1. NCBI lineage: Eukaryota > Metazoa > Arthropoda > Insecta > Coleoptera > Scarabaeidae > Chrysina > Chrysina gloriosa. The sequence continues at coordinate 78,248,724 of CM076088.1, read as the reverse complement.
TGCTAATGATAAGTCCGTAAAATAATTGTCGAACGTGACATTTCTGTTTGTGTTATAGTATGGTTGTACAAGCTGCTCCACTACTTGTGTTGTGAGTCCCTTGACAATTTGATTTCCTTCCTTTCCAATATAGGGATTACCATTTAGAGGATAGTAGGTTTGAGAATCACACACCCACCAGATCTTCATGCCATATTTATCTGGTTTCGAAGGCATATATTGCCTAAATGGACATCTTCCTCGAAAAGGTACAAGTTGCTCATCCACTGTGATATTTTCTCCAGGGAGGTAATGCTTTTTCAGATTGCTATTTACTTTTTCCCAAATAACTCGGATAGGTGCAAGTTTATCGTTTCTCCTTCTTTCGGGACGCGTTGCTTTGTCATCGAATCGTATAAACCGCAACAAACTTTTGAAACGTTTCAATCTCATCGTTGCTCGAAAAATTGGAGGACCATATAATGAACTCCACAGAACATCTTAGCTGGTATCATTAGCACTTAGGTGACCGGCAGTTAGAAGCAAACCAAGAACAGCGGGAATTTCGAAGTTATCACATGGTTTCCAGGGGACATCTATCAATACCCTCTCTGCCATCTTGTTTGTGTATGAAGATATTTCGTTGACTACAGTTTCATCAATAAACAACAAAAATGCATCAATGGGATCTTCAATAACTTTTCCGCGCGGTAAGATAACTTTATGCATCTTGGATTTTATTATGTTACATGATGGAACGCGTCCTGTAGAAGGAGGCTGGCTGCTCCACACTGAACCATCTTTAGCAGTAAATTTGGAAATACTGGCAACAGGAGTGTCGCGTAATTCTTCAATGTCTTCTTCAGCTGCTTCTTGAATGTCTTCCGTTTCAGTAGCAGTGGATAAGTGGTCTTCTTCGTCTTCATCCTCGCCATCCGACTCCAAGTTTACAGGTTCTTTGTCGTCGTCCAATAGATTTTCTAGTATTTCTACGAGTTCGGCGTCTGACAAAAATTTTCTCGACATTGCTGAATGATTATAGCACTACCAAGATAATGTACAAACTAAAAGCAACCAAGAAATTGTCGTATTTATATATACAGATAAACACATAATTTTCACTTCACCTAATTACAATTTTTTGGAAAAAATAAGGCTCATCTAATTATAACTCATACATGTATTTACTTCACAAATGACCCGAAAATGTTTGGAATGCCTAAATACATAAAGAGAATTAGAAAACTAGTCCTTTATAAAATAATCAATGTCGTTTACTGTTTGGGCCTCCTCAGCCCGGTTTGCCCGTCAATGGGAGTTTAAGCACAATATAGTAATTACTCGTCAATTATAAAGCATTTTTCAAAAACTACTTAACAGAAATACAGTAAATAACATTTCTGAGGAATTTTAAAGAGGATTAAGCCATAATAAAATTACTCACTTAGTAATTACTTTTGCTATCATTGCTCGGGCCTGCTAGGCCCTCCTTGCCCGGATAAGGGTTGAAAACAGTCTCGAGTTATCCTTCAAAATTAGAAACTCAACTTCTAATTCAAAGAATTTCTTTAAAGAAAGATTGCGATTGAATTCTGTTTTTGGTTCTGCAGTTTCTTACAATTAATAGGGTCCGAAACGTTGCACAGTTCACTGCAAATGATTTATTTGGCGCGCAAAGTTGGCTTTCTCGCAGTTCACTACATCATCACGATTATTTCTTTTAGATTATTTTGTAAATTTATTTAAATTTAGAATCATATTTTGTCGTTTGTTTTTATTTTTAGTTATAGTGTTTATATAGTATTGTAACTTTTGCGGAAGCCTTTATGGGGCTTTATCCTGTTAGCTTCTCTGTTAAATAAATAAATAAAAAATTATGACTCAGTTCCAGCAACTTTCATCGTTAATAAATTCGACTTTGAGAAATATCCTTCAAGTCCCACAATAATATTTAATAATTAGGTTAATAATAAAAGTCGGCTGTAAAATTCAAACTACATTCGCACGCCTTTTTTCTGCCACTTACCGCCTTTTCCGTATATAGTAATAAAAAATTTCGTCAACTTCATTTATCATCGCGTACCTTACCGACAAGGATGAATCCGCGTAAACTTCCAGGCACGTTAAATATAACATCGTTCCCGCGCCCCCGCGAATACGAAAAGAAAAATTCCCATCTGCAATATACTCGCCGGCCTAATTCATTTTTAAATTGATTCGGAGTTCTTTTTTAACGCTACAAATTGGAAAGTTGCGTCGCTCCGTCAACTTTTTAATGTTCGCCGAGAAAGCGATACTGCTCGCGCTTCGGCCTAATAAAATATTTTAGAGACGGTGGCGTCGTCGACGGCGGCGGCAGCGGCGGCGGCGATTTCCCGGTTAGCAGCGCGGGGGCTGTAAAAAACGCCAATAATTGGAATTTTCGCTTAACACCTCGCCGAGCGCGTCCGTTCGCGCGTAAAATCGCGATGATCCTACAACGGAGGCGTGTTTTTTTATGACGTCGGGATGAAATTTTATTTCGCTTCGAATTTCCTCGAATCAGCGCCGCAAGGAGATTGCGGTTCTTCCTTTCGTTTGAGAAAAATTGTGTTATCGATCTGCCGACGTATTGTATAAATACCTGCGGTTTAGATCGGACGTAAATGAAATGTGTGATTTGTCAAATCGATTTGGATATTCTCAACTACGTATGAGGTCTGTTCAAAATCTATCCGACCTTTGGCCGGGAAAAATCGAATTGCTCGCTTAACAGATATGAACGCTTAATCGTCTTCGAAATACTCTCCTTGCGACCGCACACACTTATCCCAGTGTTGCTGCCACTATTGCAAGCATCCCTAGAAGATCGTTTTCGGAATATGGTTCAGCCGCTTTAAAATCTCGTTTGTCGAGGATATACACGTAAATTCGACTGTGGGAACTTTAATATTATCGTCGTGTGAATTTTGGAAGTTCACACTTCCCCAATTTTACTATTCAAACTACCACGCTGGATGTTTGCTTTTCCCTCTAGTGGAGGTGAGTTTTCCATTTTGTTAATTGCAATGCCGTTATTTTCTTTTTTCATGTTGTTGTAGGGAACTAGTAGAAACTAGTAGAAAGCTAGCGATTATTTGAGAACAACGGATAATTTCAAGATCACCTAAGGATTATGGTAGAAGTTGGAAGGACTTCAGTTTGCTGTGTTCGGATGATTTCCTGACATTTTTAGACCGAGTGCAAAAAAAACCACCATCTTCGACTGCTTCCGTTCCGTTACCGATTACTACGCCGTACGAAAGTTGACAACCAAAAATACGTTGTGCTAAGTCGCGCTTTTAATTTTACTTTTCCCTAGAATTATTTAATAATAATAATAATAATAATAATAATAATATTTATTGCATAATGTATAACAACAACAACAAATAGCAACACGTCAAATAGAACAAAACAAACTATATGTTCAGAAACTAATTAACATTGTATGGTTCGACATTACATAGAAGAGTATGCACTTCTTTTTAAATATAGAAAATAATGTTATATTCTTGATATTATTTGGTAAGTTATTATAAAATTTTATGCAATTATAAACAATATTCTTTTCAGTTAGTGTAAGATGATGTCTAGGATAGCGGTAGTTCGCCCTATTGCGGGTTCGATGTTCATGTCTAAAACAATTTGTTTCAAAGAAAGCACGATTTTTGAATGCGAATTTTAAAATTTCCATTATGTAAATGCCGTATACAGTTAAAAGGTTGTGTTGTCTAAATAGACCTCTACAGGACTGGCGATAATCCAGACTAAACATTATTCGGACAATTTTTTCTGCATTACAAAGGGCGAGTTATATCGCTACCACTACCCCAGACAATAATGCCGTATTTGATGCGGGAGTAACAGCAACTAAAATACATTACACGAAGTACTTGTTCGCTTACGAGAGCCGACAGCCGTCGCATGGCGAAAGTAACAGTGCTTAAGTTAGTGCATAGATCATCAATGTGATCTTTCCATTTCAATTGGTCGTCGACTATCAGCCCCAGCAATCGAACCGAACGTTCTACAGGATATTCCCTATCAGTAATTTCTAAGGTGGTGGGATATGGCTGATCTTTGGTTCTAAATAGAATTACTTTAGTTTTATCTCTATTAAGGTCCCATTCATTTTGATATAACCACGATTCAAGTTTAGTCATATAACGGGAAGCCCTGCTCACAATGGTGTCAATTGTGTCCCCCATTACAAGGAAGGATGTGTCGTCTGCATAATTCATTGTTACTAACTCGGTATCGTGTAAGATGTTTTGTATCGTGTAAATATCATTATAATAAATTAAGAAAAGCAAAGGTCCTAAAATGCTGCCCTGTGGTACCCCTGTTGATATAGATAATTTTCTCGATTTAACCACTCCGGTTTTGCTATGAATGTGGACTGATTGTGTCCTACCTATTAAGTATGTTTGAAACCAGTGTAGGGCGGATCCTCTAATGCCATAGCACTCCAATTTGGCAATAAGTTTCTTGAGATTTATGTTATCAAATGCTTTCGATAGATCCAGAAAAAAACCGCAGGGAACTATTTTGTTCTCAAGAGCATCCAAAACAGTGCTAATTAAATCAAGTAAAGCCGTCTCAATACCCTTTCCCCTGACAAATCCGTGCTGGTGCCGACTAATAATCTCCCACTTAGTAACAAAGTTATAAAGGCGGTCGTACGCAGCTTTCTCAAATAACTTTGAGAAGCTTGTTAAAAGACTTACAGGTCTGTAGTTACTGAGATCATTCAGATTGCCTTTTTGTGAATTGGCAGTACAGCAGATACCTTCAGGGAAGCTGGGAAACAACCTGTTACAAATGAATGAGTTTCTTCTGCTTCGTTGATTTTACTAGTATTTTTTATTCAATCATGCGTTATCTTACATTGTGGAAAAGAATAAAAAATCTATCCAATAACCTAAAAATCTAATACAGCGGCGATTTAATTTAAAGAAGTTGGTACGAGTACTTCAAAAGCAGCCACCTTGAATTTTTGTTCGACATAAATTTCTAATTGGTTTTATTGAAAGCACTTTCTTTTCGTATTTCTTATACTTACGAAGATATTTGATATACAAGAAAATGACAGTTTCCTGTTTTTTTCGGAATAACTTCTGACGCCTTTGATATTTTGCACTTTTTCAAACAAATTGTAAATCGCCATTTAACGCTGCGAAACATATCCCATTTAAAAATGAAAAAGTAGAAAATTCAAAATCTACATAACTCTCTCTCACATAAATAAGCTCACTGAGGTTTGCTTATTCAACACAGAAAGTTGTGCAAGGATGAACTGCAGCCTACATTGCATATACCAATAATTATCAACGACGCCGACGCATCAAGAGTATGGTACGCCAATAATATTAGATGGAGCCACCAGTATGGTGATAGGTTCTAAGATGATGAACATGCGTACACCATCTCGTGGTGAAATACCTTGTTTATCGCAGAAGTGCTATACCGTACTGACGAGTCCTAATAAGGACGAAACCGCTCTACGATTGCAAACCGTAACAAACAAAGCATAATTTCCATGATAATTATCATGTAGTCTGCAGTTCAGCCATTGCACAACTTTCTATGAACGTTGCCGAATAAATAAACCTCAGTGAGGTTATTTATGTGAGAGAGTTATGTAAATTTTTATTTTTCTACTGGTTCATTTTTAATTGTAACTCTCTCCAAGTTCTTGAAACTATTTTTAAGTTTATCCCATTTAACCAAAACTCCATCTTAATTAATAAGAAAGTTCCCAATGTAATCCCGCTTTATCTGGGACCCACGGTATGGTATTCAAAATTTCAAGACTGCAAACCTGCTGGCTCTTATTATTGATTATTACTGTCCGAGCTCTTGAGATTGAAAACAGCTACTATTTTATCGTTGCGCATATATCTTTTAGAGCTAAGATAAACAGCTTTAAAAATACTTTTCAAACTAACCAAAAACATTTCTCTTTAAGCGATCTTGATAATAAGTACTTTATGGCCTTAAAGCGCTGAGGGCGTGCCTCTCATGATGAACTTGATGATGGTTGGTTGAACTTGGGAGTCAGTAATGTCGTGGATCATTGTGGATCATCACCAGGGATCGACATAATGGCCAATAAAAGTTGGATTGAGTTGAAATTTCAACCAGCGAAAATTCTGACTAGTAACAGCCTAGTCAGCTCTAGGTCCGATGAAAGGCATGCTTAGTGACCTTAAATTAATTCGTGGCCATCAAAATGTAATGTGAAAGTCATAAAAATAATTTTAAGGTTACTAACAAGGAAACACGGGCAACTGAGAAATTGTGATTTCGAAGAAACTATACAAACTGAAAGAGTATCTTGCTATAAGAACAACGCATTTGTTTTAGTGGCTGAATCCTCCGATTTCGGGGTACAGCCCCTCCAAAAAATTGCACGATTTCTGAATTTTTGTAAATATCTCGGGAACTATAGCGGATATCTTTCTTTTGTTAGAATATAATTTGGCCTCCCATTTTTTTGTAAAATTTTGTTCTTATAGCAACATACTCTTTCATAGTGTATAGTTTCATCCAAATCAGAATTTCTCAGTTGCCGGTGTTTCCTTGTAAGTGTCTTCTACCTGTTACTCCTTTCATCGGACCGGTTTTGATCACAATCCTCGCTGTCCAGAACCTCAATTCAACTCCATCTTTCTCACCCACGATCGCCTTCCTGGGCCGTGCTACATGAGCATCCACGACATCCGTTACTCCCAAGAAATCATGGACATAATGAAAGAATAGACTTGGACTCGTTGAGGATGACCATGATTTTAAACACGCTATCTCTGCCATTAAAAAAGCTGTATTTTAATTATTCCTTTTAATTTTGATAAAAACTATCCCTCAAAAAGTGCTTATTAGACACGATATTAGGAATTTCATAATTGTCCGGAAAATTCGCGTGGAATTGCAACTGACACCCGAGACGCGGGTGAGTCAATTTTTCCCTTTTCAATTTTCTACGTTGAGAATCATGATTCGGTGATTAAATCCGTATTTGAAGATATGCTCATATCTCCTTTTACATTTTCTACGCTGGTATGACGATTTGGTGTGCGAAATCCGTCTTTAAAGATATCCATATCTTTGCTTTTACCTTTACTACGCCGAGGATGATGATTTGACGGCCGACGTCCGGATTTGGAGATTTTTTCTTTTAAACATACACCCTAGTAGTATCGAACTGGATCACATCATAAAATTTTCTGCTTAGAAGAAGCCCCTTTAATATTTTACCGACATCGAAAATTCCCAGCCGAAACCTCATTTTCCAGAAGATCTCGAATCGTATTACGCTCCAATCTCCCGCAAACAACGAACGTATTTTTTCCGGCTCTAACTTTCCGGAAAAGGCGAGGGCGCGTACGCGCCCTCGCCGAAGAATCCCCGCTTCTTTGTTTGCGTCAATAACCGCTTGCGGTTTGTATTACAAAAACCGACGCCTTTCGACGACGACCGGATAGACAGCAGGTGTTTCATTTCGTTCGGACTCGACGAAAAAGTTTAAAATCCGCTCCTATTTTTTCCTTTTCCTTCCTGCCTTCCTTTTTCTTCCGAAGACGATAATGAAGTGAGGAAAGAAAAGGACGATAAGTCGGCGCCAACGCAAACGTAACGAAACGTAAACCGTAAGGAAAAAGGACAAAATTAAGTTCGAAACTTCAAAAGGAAACTAACCGATTATCCTACGTAGACCTTCTTCGCTTCGCATTCATAGCGGGGAAAATCGAAGCTTTCGCGATAGCGACGAGACACAATTCAACGAATTAAGTGGTCGTGCGAAGAGACCCGGTGGAATACTAACTGAATCGAGATTTTGGGGTAGATTAGGCGTATCTAACGGGTGTGCTGCTGTCGTGAAGAGCTTTTGATATCGCGAATCGCGCGATCATCACCATTATGCGGATAGCATCGAGGAATACAAAAGGGACGGAATATCCGACGTTCGGTAATAAGAAATTATCAGAATCGCTCGTTTCGTCGCAAGGAATTCTGGTGGAGGTGTTTGTATCGAATACGTGTCGATGATTCACTTTGAAACGATCTTAGATTTCCTTTCCATTTCCCTTCTAACTTAATAAATTTATTTGATACCGTTTCTGTGATGCTTTTCGTATTCTATATCCGGAACTTTTGTTGAAAAAACGGCGATAATCATCGGACAAATCGCACTAAAGTTATGGAGCTTCGTTATTCATACATGTCGTATGAACAAGCAAGCTGGAATAAAGGAAACAACGTACGAAAGGGGCGTCTCTTAAGTTGTTACAAAAACTAGGAAATAAAAGTTGCTTTCGGAATAAAAGTACAACAAAAGCAATGACGACGATAACTTGGTCACGACACACGAGGACCATGGTTTCAATCATGGCAATAGAGTGTGCAGCAGACGAAAAACATCGGAGATGCATCTAAATCATTGTTTAGATGCATCTCCAATGTTTCTCGGGCAAGAATACGTACTTTTATCGGGTCGCTTCTCACGTGGATTTTGTGTTTTGCGAGTTGGTACCCCCGACTACTAGGTTACTGGTTTACTACATCGCACAGTTCAACCAGTAACCTAGTAGTCGGGGGTACCAACTCGCAAAACACGAAATCCACGTGAAAAGCTACCCGATAAAAGTACGTCTTGTTGCCCGAGATACACAAGATATAAACGTACAAGAGAGCTTCAATCTCATCGGTATGTAGCGCTAGCAGTTTCGTCCCGAAAATCGGACGATCTCATCCGGTGCATGCAACCACCTGCACTTATCGCTGCAAACCGGGGCTAATCGAGGACGGCAATAAAAATACGCTATCCGGGGCTTTTAGCTTCCTCGGTACCCTTCTTCGTTCGAGAAAGAAGGAGAAGAACCGTGTTCGCTTCTAACCGAATGGGAATGCATATTTCAGCGGAGGAAATTAACGTAATTTTCGTGCATGTGAGCCCGGATGCGATGCAAAGGCGGTGGTGTTCCAAAATCCAACGTTTAATACGAAGGTATATCCAACATAAACGTGCAAAGGATGATGAACGCAGTAATCCTAGAAGAATGAAATATTTACGAGAAAAGTTCTCTTCGTCCTCTCTAAAGTACTGTTTCGATCCGGTTGAGATTCAAGATTTCATCCTTTCTTAGAACTCCTTATGGATAAGTGTCACTCCAATTATACTTCGTTTCCGTTAAGAATGCAGTGTGGAGAGAAACGGGGCTATAAAATTCTTCAGTCTGAGTTGCCCAAGATACACAAAGCGAAGCATGATACTTGATACTTGTCACTTCGTCCAATACTATAACTGCACTTAAACGGGGAGTTTGTCCTATTTTAATTGTGCCTCGCTTCAGAACGGCCAACTGAATTCTTGACGTGAACTCAGTCTGAACCGATATAGCTTTAAACAGCTTACATCCTTTCATAGGACAAGTGTAAATCCAATACGGACGAGAATTTAGCTGTGAAACTGAAGAAAGGAAGACCTGTGAAACGTGATGTTGAGCAGCGTTGGGAAGTTAGTGTCACCAAGTTTGTACTTCAATTTACAATAATATCAGCGAGAAGGGGGTTCATCCGTCAATTTCCCAAAGAATTATAAGCAAGTTACGTGCCCCCTGACGGATGAAAAAGTTTCGAAAATGGCAGTCCCGGCTATCACCTTAAACTTTTATCGACGTTTACATACTAACAACACTTTTATTTGTCTACGATAAGAAAACTAAATTTATAATAATATATGACATAAATATAATATAATAATAAATGGTAACCACGATTGTAAGATAAGGAATAGGAAATAGCCGGAAATTACCTATCACCTCATAACGTCGTATTACAATTAAAATTTAATGTCTGGTTTACTTTAAATTTCTTATATTTCTAAATTCTAAATTCCTTTTTGTAGTTTGTCAATTATCGCATATTTAACGTTCTTGTTTTAGCACCATCTTCAGGAATCGTTTAATTTTATTTCTGCGTATTTTAACTTGCGCAACGCACAGTACGCACAAAAGTACGTATGTACATAGGTAGCAGTCGATACGGATGTGTGTAAAGTACTGGGAACAAAAACTTTATAATAAACTCACCGTTGATGTTGTCAACCTCTCAGGTAAAAATTTTGAGATAAATTAAGCCGGTATCTTCTATAGAAAACTATACATGAAGAATTTTTAAAGTTAAAGTGGACGACGTTTTGTTAATTTTTATATAAGTGTCCTTACCTGTTGACACGGAATGCTTCATATTTCCTCTTTTCTAGACTTTCCTTTTATTTTGATTTTTTTGTTCTTGACATTTTGTTGTTCCCGACATCCGGTTGGGTAGAAGGAGTAGAAAAGGATAGGACTCTTTATTGCAATGGTTTCATTTCCATAAGTAAAATTACAGTTACAGAGTCAAAGAAATAAACGATCTTTTAGAGCGAAGCTCTTTCAGCAATGGTCTGCGGCGAGAGTTAGCTGGGAAAAAGTGAGACGGTTGAAATCGTCAATAGATATCTTTCATTCTTTTCTTTTATTAGTTCTTTTTCTCACACACATACACACATACTAATCGCTCGAATTTACTTCAAATTCAACTTATTTACGATGGCGAAATATGGATATCAAAAAGTACAAGCTGTGCTATCCAAGAAGAGCAGAAGAGTGGGCAAAGGAGGTAGTAGGAATTGTAATACGAGAAGAGTTAGCTGGAAGAGGGAGCAAAAGATGGAGTAGGAACTGTAGTAAGAGACGAATTAGTTGGAGGAGTGAACATATTTAACGCAATATCTTCAGGAATAACATGTATGAGAATAAATACAGATGAAAGGGGGAAAGAAATACATAATACAAGTATAGGCGCCAGTTAAAGAAACGGAAAAAGAAGCACAAATTGGAGGAATTTTATCGAGATTTTCAGATAATAATAGATGGAGTAAAAGATATTAATAACAGTGTGGAGAGTGGGAATCGATAGATGATGATTAAATTCTGCCAGATCAACGACCTAACAATTGGAAACACGTTTTTAGATCAGAACGTGAAATATACCCACGTCGCAGAAGAGGAGAGAGCAAACTGTATAATGACCTTTGTAGTACATTCGTAGGAGCTAAAGCATAAGAAAAGCTGAGTAAGGCAGAAATACAAGACGATCTTGGAAGAGCACATATATTATTAAGAGCTGCATTAAGTATAAATAGAGTTATAGAAGAAAAAATAACAACAAACAAAATAAAAGAAACTTCCATGAAAATGGAAATTGCGTCAAGCTTTTGTCTTGATTCAAATAGCGTCAGGGAAAAGTAAACGAGGCAAAGAACTGAAAGAAAAACTGGGTACAAAACCGAAATGACACAGAACTTATTGGAGGGAAAAGAAGAGAAAACAGAGTAAAAGAGTTAAAGATACAAATCTGAATATCTAAAAGTTAAAACAAGACGTACTTCAAATATGGAATGGGAATGTCATGAAGAGAAGTTTGATCCAAATGCAGAACAGGAAGACAGAGCTGGCTACTCACACATATAGCTCCAAAATTGAAGATAGAGGAAACCACGCGATTCAATCACAATGGAAGAACAAGAAGGAAGTTATATTTAACATCAACATCGATAAAGCTAGTGGTGAAGACCAAATAGATCCAGAAATAGTTCGCCACATGTTTGGGAATTACTGGATGTTGTCATTGGTTTCCATTGGTTTCTGGTTTCTGAAAAACTATTTTTAGTCTTCAAGACTTCGTATTACCAGAATAGATGATCGTAATGATGTGCCGTTTATGACCTTCTCCTCATCTCGACGAGATATATAAACGCTGATGAAACGAACCGGATCTAATCGTTTAAAGTCGAATTGTCAACTTGTCAACTTTTTAAGTATATCCGAAAATGCCTAAGTTAAAGTTGTTTCATAATTTGAAGAAAAATTATTTACCGATCGTTCCTCGTTCTTTGAAGGCAAAAATCGACAAAATTCGTCATCAATAAACGCTGACGCGACGGACTGGATCCAGCAGTTCGTCATCGAATTATGCGGCTTTTTCTTGTTAATCATGGGACAAAGGAGATCTCACTGTCCGAAATTTAAATATAGAACGTGCGATGTTTGGATCTTTGGGAATGAGCTCCCACGAAGACTATTGGTGAAGAAAGTCGAAACAAAAGATACTAGCCACATTCTTTTAAATTACTGGACATGTTTCAGCCAGAGCACTGGAGGCTCTCCGCATTTTTAGTACTGAATGACTCATTACAGTTTATTTGGCTCAAGTTGTTTTTGAATGCTTATTATAGGAAAACTATTCATCCGATTTAAATGAAACAAACGCGAAAACGTAGCTCAGACTATCTAGAAGGCGATAGCATTACAATAAAAATTTGAAGAGAAATTAAGGTTCTCAAAAATGTACGGAAATGAGAGAAGTCGTGAAAATACGCGTTTCTTATTCAAAAATCATAACTTCGTTATTTTTATAGATAATTAAATGGAACTTCCACAAAAATACTGTTGACATATTGTATTTTTATGAAGAAAATAGTGCGAAATGAGTCCTTCAAAAAAAGGGAAATTGAGCGCATTGGCTGTTACAGGTTTCATATTGGAACCTGTTGATAGAGACAGTTGGCGTTGGGGTCCACTGGACCCCTAGTGTATACGAAGGGTTAAAAGGCTAGCGAAGAGCGTCCAGGAGGTAGGACCGTCTTACATTTTGATAACGCCCCGCTTTAATTGAGAATGTTCAAAATGTTAGAACAATGAGTCATTCGCCATACAGACCCGCTATCTAATAGGTTTGTTCCAACACAGCACAAAACCAGTTTGTGGATCGCCAGGTATATGCGCCGAGCAAATTTGAGGTTCCAAATGTGCTTTGCGCATGTATCCGACGATTCACAAAACTGGTTTCCTAGTGTGTTGAAACGAACCTAATAATGACTTGTTTTCACGCGTAAAAGGTAAGTTTTACGTCTTACATCCTTCGAAGAAGCGGTGGACGTCTTTAAACGCGAAAAAGAAACCACCTAAACCGGGAGAATCGGAAAAAATTGTTTCGGAAATTGGTCCTCACGGATGTAAAAACGCATCCGAATGTAGAGGGGAATGGTTTGAAAAATTATAAATAAATGCTTTTCGTCAATACATTTTACTTTACTAGACTCGGCCGAAACAGAACAATCGTCCCACACACGATACACATCTACGAACACTGTCGATTTAACACCTCGCTCGAATATCTCTCGATATACCCGGAACCGGTTTTGAATGTCTAACGAAGCGACTTACGGGGAGAAAAATTTTCATCCGGATGGAATTTCATCAGCATAAATTTCCCGCGCGTATTAAGCCCGCAAAATTCCGGCCTACCGAAAGCAGAATCGTGTAGTCGCTCATCTTAAATTATCCAAGTTGGATTAATTTTTTCCCGTACATCTTGAAGATGAAATTCGAAGATGTAGGAACGGCGGCGGCGACCTCGAAACATCAAACGCGTAAATCTAATTCCCGCGCGCCCCGAATAATTCGTAAATTTTCCTTTCGGGCAAGGTACTTACATACCTACCCTACGTGATAATATCGAAGAGAGCTCCGGATTCTGATCGCACGCAGCCCTACGCGCCCCACGCGCCGTGCGGGGAAAGGTAATCCTTTTACGTGGACTTTTACCGCGGCGCTCGACGCCCGTACTTTTTACTCGCTAATGGAACTTTGGAATAAATCAAATTATTTCGCGTTCCGCCGGGGGTTACGAAATGGTACGTCACCCCTCCGTACTCTATTTTTGGGGTGTAAAATGCGATGCGATGCCTTCAGGTCATGAAGTACATCAGTTTCACAATCTCGATGGAAGTTGAATGTCGTCTAATCTAGAATATATTAATTTTTCTAAAATTTCAAAGGGGTTGAAATTTTAAAGAAAATCGAAATGGTCGGAAGTGCGACTTATTACACATCCAATTAAAGCTCTTCTTGTGCAGATTACGGATAAAATAATTTCGGGTACGAGAAACGGTCTATTGAGGACATATTCAATGAGAAAGTGAAAAGTGGTTCTTGATGAATCGCTCTGATGCCCTCTAACACCCAAACGAAGCAAATATCACCAGTTTTGAGGTTGAAATCGTATTCTGCACCTTCCAAAACATCTGTACACAGACTTTCGTCTAATTTAGAACATATTAATTTTTCTGAAATTTCAAAGGGGTACCCCTTGAAATTTTAAAGAAAATCGACATGGTCGAAAGTACGACTTATTACACATCCAATTAAAGCTCTTCTTGTGCAGATTACGGATAAAATAATTTCGGGTACGAGAGGCGGTTTATTGAGGAAATATTCAATGAGAAAATGAAAGTGGTTCTTGACGAATCGCTCTCATAGGCTCTAACACCCAAACGATGCAAATATCACCAGTTTTGAGGTTAAAATCGTATTCTGCACCTTCCAAAACATCTGTACACAGACTTTCGTCTAATTTAGAACATATTAATTTTTCTGAAATTTCAAAGGGGTACCCCTTGAAATTTTGGAGAAAATCGAAATGGTCGGAAGTACGACTTGTTACACATCCAATTAAAGCTCTTTCCGTGCAGATTAGGGATAAAATAATTTCGGGTACGGGAGACGGTTCATTCAGGAAATATTCAATGAGAAAGTGAAAAGTGGTTCTGGACGAATCGCTCTGGTGGGCTCTAGCACCCAAACGAAGCAAATTTCACCAGTTTTGACGTCAAAATCGTATTCTACACCTTCGAAAACATCTGTACACAGAATTTCGTGTAATTTAGAACATATTAATTTTTCTGAAATTTCAATTTGGAATTTTGAAGAAAATCGATATGGTCGGAAGTACGACTTATTACACATCAAATTAAAGCTCTTCTTGTGCAGATTAGGGATAAAATAATTTCGCGTACGAGAGACGGTCCATTGAGGGAATATTCAATGAGAAAGTGAAAAGTGGTTCTTGACGAATCGCTCTGATACGCTCTAACACCCAAACGAAGCAAATATCAATAGTTTTGAGGTTCAAATCGTCTTGGTTGTGTCATCCACCCATTTTTTACATTTTAATATTCAATATGTGAAATATTAATTTTTTATCTAATATGTGCATTTTATTACATTGAAATATACAGCAAAATCAAACGTTATCAGGTTGGCAGTTCTGGTAAATGAGACAGCTGTTTGTTTCCTTCCAGTTAAGTTCCAGTTAACATAAGTAAGTAAAAAGTGTCCTAACACTTTTTGTTATATATCCGGTCAGTTTGGATGAAATAAAAGAACGTTATTGACTTCGTAAAAAAGTATGTTCCACATATTTTGGTGTAAAAATCGGTGATCAAGAAAAGTGTTGGATTTCTCATAAGGTGTGTGATGTTAATGTTGAGGATCTTAAGAAATGGTCTAAAAATAAGCTTTCAGATGTCCAGTATCCATGGTATGGAGAGCGTAAGAGGAAAAAGTAATTATATACCCTAACCTTTCTTCAGCTATTCGGCCGATTGAACGTGGACCGGGACTTCCTGTCCCTAAGCCATCACAGTCTATTGATGACGTTTTACCGTTCAGTGAACCCGAATCTGATGAAAGTGGACCGGGTGATGATGAGTTGCAATGTCTTCCAGGAAATTTAAAACCACAGTTGTTTACACAAGCTGAATGAGAGTTGGGTTTGACTAAGGAAGAAAGCAGAATTGCTCGGTTCTAGGCTGAAAACATCTGGGACATCCGTTTACGAATATGCAGAAAAAGAGATCAACAGTTTGCTCAGTTTTTTCAAGCAGGAAGAGAGCTTGGTTTACTGCCATGATATTAGTAGTCTAATGAACGAATTTGGCATTGAGGACAAGAAGGAAAATTAGAGGGCTGTTATAGGCTCGTCAGAAACTAGTTTAAGAGGTGTTCTTTTACATAATGGAAATTCACTGATTGCTGGTCATTCCGTCCATTGAAAGGAAACTTACGAAAATCTTGACATTGAAAATTAACTAGCTCACGATTGAGTACTAGGTGGAGACCTGAAAGTTGTATGCATGATCCTTGGTCAACAGAAAGGATTTTAAAAGTTTCCATGTTTTATATGTGAGTGGAACAGTAGAACGAGATCGACATTGACCCAGAAAACAATGGCTTGTACAAGTCGCGAGAAAAACATTTTATATAAAACTTGAATAGCTTCAAAAAAACATTCTCCTACGATTTCTACACATCGAGTTAGGCTTAATGAAAGAATTCCTAAAACCCTTGCCTGAAGATGAAGGTGGGTGTTTTAAATATTTGTGTAAAAAATTTCTTCATTTATCACAAACCAAAATGAAAGAAGGGGGTTTTTGTTGAAGCTAATGTTCGATTCCAACTTTGAAGCAAGGATGACTGCAAAGGGCAAGGAGGCTTGGATATCGTTTAAACCAGTTGTGAATTTTTGGGCAAAGTGAAAGACCCAAACTACGAGTTTATCGTAGCCAATATGATATGTGACAATTTAAGTCCACTCCTTGCACAATCATCTTCACTCTTTTCGCGAAAATTTGGGCGATGTGAGTGAAGAGCAAGGAGAACGGTTAGATCAGGACATAAAGCTGATGAAGGAACGATACTAGGCACGATGGAATATCAATATGGTGATGGGTGAGAACAACAAAATGCATCGCATCGGAGAAAAAGCAATATAAGAAGCTTTACAGAGAAAAGGGAAAGGATATACAACAAAAATAAGCAGCTGATATATTTGTATTGAAGGTATGGTAAATAAAAATTGCGGCATAAATAAATAAAAGTATGGTTTAAGTTAAATGTTTTTATATCCAATTGGCCTCATTTTAAAATACAATCGATGTTATATTGTGAAAGAACTGTGAGTGATCCATAAACATTGAAATCAAGTACGGTTCCAGCGCCCAAAAATTCATGAGATTTAGAAGTATTTGTTTAAAAATGAGCTTTTACAAATATTTCTTTTTGTTGGCGTCGTTGCAATAATCATTGGAATTTTATTACCAGTTTCTCCAAGAAATTCTCGAAATTGCAGTTCGACATTGTATTACTACGGTTCTTCTTATTCCCACATCTACACGATTTCCACCTTAAAGTAACCATAAACTGCGAAGATAATGCGTTTTCGAACGAAATATCGTCTACGACTTGGAAACGGCACAAATGGCTTTTCACCAATAATTCAGACCTCGCTGCGCATTTCGCGATTTTCGCCTTTTCCCATCCCTTTTGTCGAACATCGACGAGTTTTTACGACTCTTCTTGCCCCTTCGATTTTTTCTTTTTCTTCTTTTCGGTTTAATAGAAAAACTCCATTATAAATGTATATCGCGCTGTCAGGAACAGATCGACACGAGGACTGAACACATAAAAGGAAGTCATTTTATTTCGTTTTTTTTCTTTCTTTTGCACTTCCGGAACTATCGGCGAATCGACGACTTCCATAAATTACGCGTCCGAAACTTCGCTTCGGAATTCTATCGTACTCGCATGTACTACGTTAAGGTGACGGCTACGAAATCAATTTTATAATGCAAAACGCGGATCACGTTTGATAATTTATGCAAGCACGGATATTTCGGTAGGAATCGATGGTATGTGTGCTATCTTCAAAAATATAATAAAGCTATTTCCCCAGTACTGTTTTCGTATCTTCGTCGGTTTTATCTTTGCCGATTGTTAACGAAATGATAAGAAATAGCGCATACAAATGGTAGAAAAGATTGCATTTTTGTTAGAATATGTGCATAGATCTGCACTGTATGAGTCCGTCCCCTGCCATAAATTCGTCCCTCTCCTTAACTTCCTTGAACAGTTGACGTTTGGAATTAACGCAATGCCTTAGTTTTGCTCATTTACGCTTTAACATTCCAAATATAGTATTTGTAAAAACTTACTATAGTATGAAATCAACTTTAAGTAGTTATATTGACGACTAAAAGTATGTGTTGCATTATTAAGTGGTTGTTAATAATATATTACTATTTAAATATTGTGTTCCAGTTATCACAATCGTGTAGTTGTAGTCGTCCGGTCACGAGTAATCATCATTTTCATCAGAGTTCTAAATCCGTCACCTTTAAGGTTCTCATACCCATAATGTGTTTCTCTTGTGATGATTGATTAGTTACCTTATCCTTTACTGACGATTTTCACTGTTTCCATTGATGTACAATCAGCTGTTGATCTTTTCATGAATTTCGCACTTCTGTGCGTTATTCTTAAAGGAAACAATTAATGGTAATTGTATTTCTATTGTGAAGCCTTCCAAAGACAAGCCAATACTGCTTATTCTTGACGGGGACTATTCCCACATTAGAAATCTGGATCTTTTTCACCGGTCAAGAGAGGCAAGAGTATCTATAGTTTGCCTACCTTCTCATTTAACGGACAAGCTCCAGCCATTGGACGTAATATAGTAGTATAATGGTTGGCATCTTACCCAAACAGAATTGTCAAAAAATTAAAAGTATCAAGTTCGTCGTGCGAAGCCGTCGATGGCTTCAGGGATGTATCCGCTTAATCCCGATATATTTCAAGAGCATGACTTTATAGCTAGAG
Organism: Chrysina gloriosa; assembly: GCA_038088585.1. Classification (NCBI taxonomy): domain Eukaryota; kingdom Metazoa; phylum Arthropoda; class Insecta; order Coleoptera; family Scarabaeidae; genus Chrysina; species Chrysina gloriosa. The sequence goes on along the minus strand of CM076088.1, from coordinate 78,230,182 downwards.
AGCTTGAAAATCCGGAAGTGCCCGATAATAAGGGAAGTGATGATAACCACAATGATCCAGCTCCACCAGCTTGAAGTGATCAGTCCAAGAGACAACCAGGATGTTCCAGTAATCCAGTCTTCCACATTTAGAGGGAATACCTCATTCTTGGTAAAGGGAACTCCCCATAAGACGTTTCTAAAAGCTTTTATGGAAAAGAAACAAATAGTGGTTGAGCACTAGAAGAAAAATGATGTCTCATCATTGGAGATAACGGTTCATCAAAGCCCCACAAAAGAAAATAAAGGAGTACGACTCAAGATCAAGCGGCTCTGGGGATGAAGTGAACGTTCTACAGTGTCCAGTTCAAGTGATGTCTTATTTATGGAAAGCGTCTTTCCCAAGACAAGCGAGGGGGAAAATGGGTAAAGTATTTGAAATGCTTCTAATTGTGACAAGAGATGTGTTCATTTAAAGAGCAAAAAGTTTTGTTTGTGATTCTTCTGTGTATAAAGATATAAATAAACACGTTTTCATTTCAATAAATATATTATAAGAAATACTTACATTGTTTTAATCAAATTCCCGAGCAATACAAATGAGTAGAGAATGATTGAAACGAGAGGACGAAATTAAGATACTTTTTTTAAATCGAAAGTATGAGCTCTTCTGATTGTTTACTTTTTTCCTCGAGGGCAATGTATTTAGTAGCGTTACAGTGGCAGCAGTGCTGGGTATGGAATTGAGTTGCTTAAATCAGTATTTTAATTATTTCAAACTTTATTCAAGTATTCAGAATTGAATATTTTGCTTATAAGGGCGATATTTGGGCACTTTACCCTATATATGACAATTGAAGGTCTTTGGCCGAAGAAAAATGTGCAAAATGAATCGTTTCTGAGCACACAGTCAATTTATTGGTAACAATCCAAGCGGTAACCTCTTGCCAGACGTTTCGAGGTTAGAATTCCCTCATTATCAATGTCTACGATTAACAACAAGAAAGAAATAACAACATTACAATTAAATTAAAAGGGAATATTACGATAGAGACAAAAGAGAGGTTAGGCTTACCAGTCGCATCCAACGACGTGAAAAGAAATCTACCACTTCCCACCTTTCGTTAGTTTTATTAAAATTCCAATACAAATGCAAAACACTAATAACAATGCGCCGAAATTTCTTTCACCCCTTTCAAAATTTAAAGTAAAACGAAAAGTTTTTGCCATTCAATCGCAAGATATCAGGCGAAAAAAGCAGAAAACATATCCGCCGACGAGCACGTGGTAAAATCCAAGACCATATATACAGGATGGCCGGATTTCGTAGGGACAATCTGGACAACTTCTGCTTTTGAAGAGATAGAGAGATGGCTAAATTAGCAAAAGGTACAGGTTCGAGAGCTCATTAAGGATCTATCTCCAAATTATTATTATTATATTATATTACATTATTATTAAAGAAATAGCGGTTTAACTTTTGTTGCAAATCTTCCTTGTCATAGCCCAAAATTAAAAAAAAAAATCTCCCAATTTCTTTCAGTTGCCACAACTTCCCTGCTACCCAAGACATCGAGATGCGGCTCGAACCGATTTGCATGGCAATTTAAACACTTTCATTGGCATTTAATAAGATCAATTTCGTTTGTGCAAATTATTAATAACCCAACCTAACCTCAAAATTTTAAATTTGATAACGCGCAGTTTTTTAGCCCTTTCATGAGGGATTCTTTTCTGAATGCAATGTTGTATCACACGGTATGGAAACTTCTTAAAAATTTTGAAAAACAAAGCTTAATATTTTTATGACGTTATCTATGCAATCGTGTTCCGAAGCAAATATTAGGCTTATCCATTGTTATTGTACGTGCCTGTCAGTAGTGTCAGTGTTATTACCTTAACTTTTAATGGAAAGTTTTGGAGAATATGATGTTTCTTGTACGTATTTCAAGTGCTACAAGGACGTAGAACTTACACGTCAAACATACGGAGCTCAATATCCAGAACGGCGATTACCTGTTCGTAAGACGATATTGCGATTAGACAGGAATCTAAGGAATTCAAGTTCGTTTGCTGCAGCAAGACCAACGATGTACAATAAGAATAATGCAGAAAAAGAAAGAATTCGTTTTGGCTGGTGTTAATGTGGGTAAGTGTGTTTCTCCTAGAGAAATTTTGCAGGGTGTAGGTGTGCCAAAGATTTTTAAGAAACACAAGTACAACTATTATATATTTAAACCACCTCAAAGATTACATCCATTACCTCCTTCTTCCACTTCAATCTCGCCCTACCTCTTCTCCATTTTACCTCTGGTTTCTTCCACCCAACATCCATCACCACTCTACTACTATTCATGCTTTCTAGGTGCCCTACGTATTGCAAACATCTTCCTTTAATAAACTCTGAGGTACATGGGCAGTTATACAGTTGGTATAGTTCTTTATTGTCTTGTCTCATATTTCTAATTTATTCTGGTTGCGTTTGTTCATCCATCCTTCCCAATTATAAGTAAGAGTTGGCTGCAAGATGATCTAGTATATTCTTATTTTCGTTTTTCAGGAAACTTCTTTTGATTTGGTTTAGCCCTCATGGACATCTACTGCTTCTAGCCATTTTCAATATTAATTTCCGCCCCTTAAACGTATTTGTTGCTTATTTGTAGTCCCAAGTACATATAATTTTCCATTTTCAACCATACCAAAACACATCCAATGAATTCCCCTGCACACAATTGCTTACTAGTTTCGCGACATGTGCTTCGCCGGAAGCTAGGCTACCATCTTTAAACCGTATCTTACTGAATAAAATGCTGGACTTCGTCCAAGTGGAATTAATAAACATTATGTGTGGTCAAGAGTTCATAGATGAGCCCGCTAATAACAATTTCTTCAATCGAAAGTCATCCGACTCAAATCGATCGAAACGCAAGGACGAAACCATCAAATCCAAAGCATTTTCCTATTAAATCTATGTAGAAACGACGATCGAACGCCGTACAAAGGTCACTCGTCGTCGATATAATATAGTAATAAGTTTCCCACGCCGAAATGGAAGGCGAATAATTTCGGGGAGATCACCTCGCCCAAGTATCTACCTATATAGGTCGAGCGATATCGGTCGCCGTAAATTCAGCGGAAGGTGGATTTATCCGAGCGACAAGAACCCGGCGCATCAGAGGGACTTAGTGCGTACATCGGCGCAGATCAGACGTAAGAAATTCACTGGATGTCGACCGTAAATCGACCGTGAATAATCTGTTGAATATGAAAATCGCGCGCTGCAGGGAAAAGGGCGTCCGTTCATGTATGTATAATAATAGCGAGGGGAAATACCGGGGACTTGCAGCTCGTCTGGATGAGTCGATATCGAGAAGAAGGCGGACTTAAGTTTGAGGTGCGATAAATTGAAGAGGCTATATGCAAAAGTGCTTAAGTGCCAATTTGTAATATTTTCGGTAGACACAATTATCACTCTATAAATTAGGGTTAAAATAGAGTTTTTCTGAAAGAGAACATATTTATTATTTAGAAAATACGAATATGCCAAAGAAAACAATCATAAACAAGGAAGTATCTGTTAAGAACCGTCTAGCATGTATAGTCATTTTTAGTTTATATCATTTTATTTTACAAGAAATGTGCTAGTTAAGTTTATATTTAAGAAGGAAACCTTTGACTAGGTTTTTAAATTTGGGTTTTCCCTAGTCCTTGAACAGAATTGTTAAGGTTTCGACAAAGATTTTTTGATATAGGGTTTTACTTAATTTGCATGTATGTTTACACATTAATTTAGTTTTTATAATTTATATATGTATATAAAAGTTTGTTACACATTCTCTATATCAAGAAATCCTAGTCATTAGTCATTTTGTTGATAGTACCCAAATAAAAAACAAATGTTTGTTTATATATTTATCTAGTTATATTTTCACTGACGAAGGTATTCCGAAAACGTTTGTAAACGTTCTGAAAATATAACTATCGTTCAAACCAGCCTTGTTTTATTGACCTATTAGTGGTAGAGATCTATCATATAAGATAAGTATAAAAAGGTCACGAAATATATATATATATACATTTAATTTATATTTAGAAGCATAATATTACCGTAATGGTTTCCGACCGGCTTTACAGTTTATAGATTGTAGGTATTTAAATCTTTCATCTTGGTGGGACATCACGTTTAGAAAACTAGCCGGATGGTACGTCATAAATACCATTGCGAACCCGAAGTTCCTGGAATTATTACATATTTTCCAACATGTACAATTCCGCCGCTGCATCCTGTTCTTTAGATAATAAATACCTCTGCTTGAGACCCAACGCAAAATTCCTCACACACAAGAAATATTGTACCATTTAAGAGGAGGATGCCTCCGTCTGGAAATTCCAGATTTTATGGAACACTCCCAGGCAGGGTCACTTCCATTGACCAATGACAAATTCTCTTTTAAAACAACCATTTTTGTAACGACCGCTGAAAATTTACTTCTTGTAGAATTAGGAAAAAGTAAAATACTACTAGTATGTCACAGAAGGCAAACAGTCGCATTTAAAATTATTGTTTCAATCTTGCCGTGAGCAGATTAACAGTTAAATTGATTTTTCAGATATAGATTTAAGTTCACCGCTTACCTAAATAATTTCTTTGTGAAGTGTTATCATTTGTTTTTGTTCTGTGTAATATACTGTTAAACTAAACAATGGATTATTCGGCGCATCCTACACTTTAAATTAAGCCAGTGAAATATCAACTGCAGAACAAATGACTAGCGCAATCGATCGTTTCCGTAACCAGCTGAAACGATCATCTCCTTCAAACCAGGAGGAGCAACCAGTAGTCAAAATGATCTACGGCAACAGCTTGAACGAAAAGATTGTTAAAAGAAATTGGAGAATAGAAAGCAGCGTAGAAATATTATGGAAGACCTTCAAAGAATTAGTATGGGAAACAGCAACAGAGGTATGTCGAGCGACGAATGGAATAAAAAATAAAGCTACGGCGTGGTGGTATAAATTAATGGTAAAAAAAAGAAGCTATGGAAAAATTACTTAAGTAATAGAAATAATGACAATTACACGAGATGAAAAGAGCCAGAGAAAAATTGCAACATAAGAAAAATGAAAAAGCAAAAAATCGTCGATGGTAAAAATTTGGAAATAAAATGGATGAAGACAGCAAGTGAAAATGTTGCTCTATAAAACACTTAAAAACATCAGGGGAAGGAAAACTGGGACAAAAGCTATAAAAGATGCTGCAAGAATCTTGCCGCTGACTATTGCATAAATTGTAGACAGCTGGAAAGAGCATTTTATGGAGGTTCTAAAAGGGGTCCCAAATGGGAGAGGAAGAAATGAACTAGAAAATAATAAAATAATGGATTACGATGATCAGATATCCTGAGAGGGATTCTAAAATACCGTCCGAAAACTGAAAAATGGCAAAGCTGCTGATCATGGCAATATTAAGGCCAAACTAATTAAAAGTCTTGAAGATGAAGGCTTAGACCTTTTCTACAGAATAATAGGGGCTTGTTGGAGCACTGGGCAAATACCAAAACATTGGACGCTTGCCACAATATTACCGCTCTACAAGAAAGGTGACGCGTGTACGAACTACAGAGGAATATCATTATTGTCAACTGTCAGCAAAGTAGACGAAGCAATTTTAGAAAAAGACTGAGAGAAGATATTGAAGGAACACTTGATGACAATCAATGTGGATTTAGACCCGGGAGTGGTGCGACAGGCCTAATATTAACTATAAGGTAATTAATTGAAAAAAAACATGCAGTATAACAGCAAATTGTTTTTGTGTTTTGTGGATTTGGAAAAAGCTTTCCATACCGCCCCTAGGGAAAAATTATGGAAAGTACTGGAACAAAGGCATGTAGGCCAAAAATTAAGTGCACTAGAAACGCACATAATGACACATCAAAGGAATTTATAACAACTATGGAGGTAAGACAGGGAGAAACTTTCAGTCCACTGCTGTTTGTAACCTTAATGGACGAAATTGCCAGAAAGTCCAAGGGAGAAATAAAAAAATCTAGAATTGGAGTATATCCGCTAGAGTAGGTGTAATTATCAGAGGTAATTTATGCAGATTACCTAGTAATGATCGCTAACTCGGAGCAAGAAATGCAAGCTAATGTAAATGTATGGTATGAGGAATTAAATCGACTGGGAATGAAGATAAATAGCGAGAAGACCGAGCTGTTGGTGATACCTAAAGAACAAATAAAAGCAACTTTTAAACAAGAAGACAAGAACACAAGTAGACGAGTACAAATATCACGGAACGAAAATTAATGCAAAGACTGGAAGGATGGATAACAGGGTAACAAATGCAACAAGACTATTTTGTGCCCTGAACAGAAGATTTATTAAGAAGAAAGAAGTGACCTTTAAAACAAAAATTCGGGTGTTTAGGATAGTGTATGAACCAGTACTTTTATATAGTAGTGAGACGTGGGCATTAAATGAAAGAAATAGAAGTAAAATTTAAGCATGTGAGATGCGATATCTGCGAGCTGCTAGAGGAGTGGCTAGACGTGACCGTAGCAGAAATGAAATAATACGTACAGAGTGCAACACGCAGCCGACCTAGGATAAATTGGAAGAAAATCACCTGAGGTGGTTTGGACAAATGGTTAGAATGAAGGACGACAGAAAGGTATAGAAGATCTGAAAAATGGGAACAGAGGCAAAGCTAAATAGAGGAAGGTCGGTGTGAGATCCTGCAGCGGCGAAGTTGGAAAGGCGCTGGCAAGAAGGAACATAAATTGGAATGGCAAATAATAAGAAAGAGTGGAAGCGATTGATAGTCCCGGAAACCCCTTACCGTATAAGGTATAATGAGGAAGAATTATGTTATGTTTTTATTTAGAGAATGTATGTTTTAACTGGTAATAATAGAAAATACAAATATCTGGTGGAAACTTAGTATTCCATTAACTTTTTATCAACGACCTAAGTACCTGACATATTGCACCTTAAGTCTAAGTTAAAAGTATTATTAATTTTAAAGATTAAACAATTTAGAGATAACGAAAATGCTCAGTTTGCATGGTCATTATGGTCAGTCATCTTTTTGATGACGTGCAGATAACATTCTTAATTTTTTTCCTTCGGAAATGGAATCATGCACTTAATTTGTTTTATTTTGGAAGCTGGGCATGGGTTTCTTTTCCTTGAACCCGAAAGGGCTACCTTTAAGTTTTTAAAATAATCAATGACTACATTTTCTTTAAAAATGTGTGCTCTACGAAATGCAGCAACGTCTCTGTAATGATTTATAACTTCTATTATTCCATGTTGCAATAACCGGGAGTCAATTTTTGGAAGTATTACAGCTTGCGATATTCCAGAATGACACGTTTTTAAAGTTCCTTCGGCTAACGCCATCCAGTCAAAGAAACGGTCTGTTTGTTTGACAGTATACGGCTTGCGTTATCTCGCATGAAAAGTTTCATTTGAAATGAGAATTCATTTCTTTCAACCAGGAATTTCAGGTCCTCAGTTGCAGTGGCATTCGTTGATATCATCAAACTGTATTGCTTCGGCTCTGTTTATTTTAGTCCATAACATTCGCACCAATCTTCAGCTTTCGTCAAAGCAGTTATAGATTTTTCGGTAATACCCTCTTTATTTAAACTATTCCATCTACGAGAAGATTAAGAGGGAGGCCATTTATGTAATATCTAGAGTGACTTCAATCAGAGATCTTGGGGTAACCCTTTAAATTCATGTAAGTCTTGCTCCTCATATTAGAGATCTTGCTACATTATCATCAAGAAAACCGGGATTTATCGTGGGAAATTTTCATCGTTGAGTCAACCTACGTCGGTTGATTAAAGGAAGAAACATATGTGGGCATCCTTGTATGAACGAAAACAAAGAGAATTCCTGCCTCAACCCGACGTTTTCAATGAGTAGGTGGTACTTACAGATAATTAACGTTGTAGATTGGTTCTATCTGACCTAACCTAGCCGGTTTCGGCCTATCTAGCCCGCAGGGTCAGAATTCCCCGTAAGGGCTGACGAACAAAAAAGTGCTAGATGACTACGCAACCATAAGAAAAAATTATTTCTGATTTGATTTCGACGGAGTCGAACGAAACATAAACTTCACTTTCGAGTAATGGGGAGTTGAGTAAACTTTAAACTGGACTTCCGATTTTACTAACCCCTCGATCTAATCATCACCGAAAACCGTCTATTATCTGCATATCGTTGTGAAACCCTTTATTATCTTTTTCTTTAAATTACTTCCTTGCCAGAACTACTCCAGCTTCTTTCGACAAGGCTTCAATCCTTCGAACAAGATTCATCCAGATACGTACACATCCATCTCGCAATGCATGCTCATTCAGCGTCGGAACGAAAACAAAATGATCGCGCTTAAATTGACTAATTAGCGAAACTTATTCACGGTAATCTCGATGGATGGGCAGGCTCTAAAAGCAAGCGAGTCGCTTTATCGGTGATTTATCGCCGACTTCCACTGTCTCTCGGCCGGGCCGGCACGACAAATGAATTCGCGCAAAAAGTGGACGATCGTTCAAAATGTCGAAAAGTTTACCGAAAAGGACTGCAGTTGTCCCCGACAAGTCTTTATTTATATCGTTCTGCGTTTACTATTATCATAATTTCGCAAAAATATTTCAACATTTTACTTTTAATTAATGCTGATTAACCCCTTCGGTCCAAAAACCGAGTCGGTCGTCAGGCGAAAATTGTATTTTCTCAACTATCACCTAATTCCGTCATTTTTATCTGACGTGTTTTCACGTGTGTACCGTCCTAATTTCATTTTGCACGCCGTGCGGGAAGTTGACTACTGAACCACATCCTCAATCTGCACTCAGCCGCTTAACACTTTCTGCAGTCAGCAGATCCCAGAAAGGAAGTAAAACAGCTATCCCGTCGTTATTTTATCTTATGTACTCTCCTTTTTCAGTAATTACCATCCTGTTGGAACCAGCATGTGTAGGGGAGCACTTATAGCACTGCACTGACCAGATTTTGGTCCTGTAAGTTTCTCGCCGATTCCTGATTAACCCCTCGATCCAAAAAGCGAGTCGGTCGTCAGGCGAATATTGTATTTCCTCAACTATCACCTAATTCCGTCGGTTTTATCTGACGTGTTTTCAGGGCTGTTTGTAAGCTCACCATTTCCACTTAAAATAATTTGGAATGAAAGAAACAAAAATCGTTTTTCTTAGTCTTTCACATGAAAATACTGTCCAGTCCATTTGTCCAGATAGTATCTGCTATTTTCAGATATATCTGATTTGCTTTGCTTTATTCTTACAGAACTTGTTGTTTCTTTATATAAGCTTTGTATTCCCTTTATTATTAATTCCGGTATTTTCCTATTTCTTGGTATCGTCCATATGTCTTATCTGATAAACTTGTCAAAAGCTTTCTGTAGGTCTACAAGGCATAAATGTGCTTCGTTATCTTCTTGTATTGCTTTTTCTCCCATTTGTTCCATTATAAATATTGCATCATTTACCCCTCTACCCGGTCGAAATCCAAATTGTGTTTCTTCTAAAGTATGTTCCAGCTTATCTCTCATACGTCTCCTTTATTGAAAATTCATGTTATTATACCAGTTGTCCAATCCCTTGGTGCAGTATCTAACATTATCCTGTGCATCATCTTCGTAAGTTCTTGTATGCCTCTCTTTGGTAGTGTTTTAATCATATCTGCTGTGATCCCATCATGTCCATGTGCCTTTCAAAATGTAAGCGATAGGGGCTTCCCTTACTTCCTTCACACTTATCTCGTCTGTTTGTGTAATTTCTATTCCGTTCTATTCCGGTTTTCGGCGGTTATGTCCTCCCCGGACAACGCCAACTTGTTAAAATTTATCATACTACAAAAAAAAAAACTCAATTCTGTCATTGGGCTTATCGCAACACATCTTCCGTAAGTTCGCTTGAAAAGAAAACTATTTTTGGAACCGGGCGGATCGGAACGTTTTTCTAAACTTAAAATTAGAAGGTGTCGTGTTGATCTTAACTTCGCTTCTATGTGAACTCGAACTAACGCGAAGAGGAACGCAATTAAACAATTTCCGCAAAGATTAATCCCGTACATATTTAATCCGGAAAACTATGCTATATCGCGTCTGTTGTTTGAATTGCTAAAGTTCGAAAGCGGTAAAAGGCATTAGAACTTTTGAACGCGCCCGAAGTAACAACGTGTCGGCTAGACAAACACGGGGGATTCGTTTTAACGCGACCGATTGCTTAAAATCGCGTCTTTTCCAATTATCTCGCCACCGACACACTTAGTAAGTTTAATTGGAAACAGACCCGCTATAAATTAGCTGTGATGTTGAACTATGTACTACCGATTTCTCGGTTTAGTTAAAACAAACACGAGAGCCCATCCTTTCTAAACTATTCCCGTTAGATTCTATTCTCGAGTGGGAACTATGTGTGTGTGTGTAACGTGATTCGTGTGTGAACCAAGCGATTTGAAACTCTGTCCTACGTATAGAACACGTGGATTAATCTTTTAAAGGAAACGTACACCGTTTTTTACAAGTTATGCATGAAATTAAAAGAGAAGAAATTTAAAAAATAAAATAAACAGGAATTGTAAGAGAGAGTATGTTCCTACTATCGTAGGAAAGCCCAAACTAATTTCTGCTAAATTTCGCGGGTTTTGCCATTTGGAGAAACGTAATTAATGGTGTCCATATTAAAGTTTCGCATGGAAGATTTATTTCAAAAACGATGTTTATGTTTTAGAAAGAGGAATGTAAACTATAGAAAACCACTACATATATCTGGAGCAAGGTCAAGAGGATCGTATTCGTTCTACCAGAGGAGGTGTAAATTATATATGTCGTCACTCTTCAAACACATGGTTGAAAAAGAAAAGGTGAATTTCCACAATTTGAAGAAAGAAATGTAAACGCTTGTAAAATTCGGATCAAATGTTAAGCAAGGTAAAATAGATATTTGGAAAAGGCGAGTTTGTATACTTCCACGTATAGCTCGTATGCCTCTATCTACAGTCAATTTCACCTATCATCAAGTTTTCTCGACAAATAACAGTGTTTCCAAAACAATACTTTAATTCGCCTAAATTTTTTTAATCAACTTTTTTATTTTATGCTCACCGACTTTTACCTCGTACAATTCTATAAATAAACTCGAAACGTATTAGTTGGGAGAAACATTGTGTTATAATTAAGGTTCAACAAACGCGCGCTACGACAAAAGCGGCGAAAGGGGATTTAGGTCGATGCGACGCTAGTGGAGAGTTTAGTCATTCGATAGCCGTGGAAGTGAACGGTCGTTCGATTAATATTTTGCCACTCGCTTTCTGACCATCCCGTCCTAACTTCATTCTGCATGTCGTGCGGTAAATTGACTTCTGAACCACACCCTCACGTCGCGTTTAGCCGAAGACTTTCTGCGGTCGATAGATCTCAGAAAAGAGGTAAAGCAACAGCCACTTGCTTCCTGACCATCTCGTGCTAATTTCATTCTGCACGCCATGCGGGAAATTGACTACTAAACCACATCCTCACCCTGCGCTTAGTCGCTTAACAGTTTGTGCAATCAGCAGATCCCAGAAATGAAGTACAACAACAACCATTCCGTCCTTATTTTATCAGTGTTTTGAAAATCTTATGTACTTTTCTTTTTAAGTAGTTACCTTTCCGTTTCAACCACCATGTATAGGGAAGCATGTAGCACAATACTGTTTTGAAAGTGTAAAATGCTCGCTTCTTTCTTCTGTGCAAATATTATCCAGAATTTGAATGTTGGAACCTGCATGTCAAAAATCAGATTGCTCAGTTTTTCTTTTTGAGCAAATACCAAACAATAATTTGGAAGAAGAAATTTTGCAAGGGCAAATATTTTGAGAAATTACACTTTTGTTTAGCATTTGAAAATTGACACCTTTATTTCACCACCTTGGTCGCTCAATATTAAGTTTTGAACAGGTATAAAGTCAAAAAAAAAATGAAATAAGAGCTTCGTAGCCGTTGATTTTTAAGAAACCGAATCTTGACTGACAGGGTTTTGGAAGTGTATGTTGCTCGATATGTTCTTTTGAGCAAATGTTATCCAGATTGTAGAGGTTGAAACCTTCATTTGAGCATTCAGATTGTTCGTCTCTTCTTTTTGGGCAAATGCCAAACAATAATTAGAAAGAAGAAACTTTGCAAGGGTTGATATTTTGAGAAATTACCCCTTTGTTCAAAATTTGAAAATTTATACCTTCATTTTAGCACCTTGCTCTCTCAATATTAAGTTTTGAGCAGATATAAAGTCAAATATTTTGAAATAGAAGCTTGGTAGCGGTTGATATTTAAGAAACGAATCTTGACTGACAGATTTCTTGGAAACATAGGTTGCTTGATATGTGCCTTTGAGCAAATGTTACCCAAAATGTAGAGGTTGAAACCTTTATTTGAGCATTCAGATTGTTCGTTTCTTCTTTTGAGCAAATGCCAAATAACAATCTGAAAAATTTTTTTGCAAGGGTTAATATTTTGAGAAATTACCCCTTTGTTCAAAATTTATACCTTCACTTTAGCACCTTGGTCGCTCAATATTAAGTTTCGAGCAAATATAAAGTCAAATGAAATGAAATAAGAGAAACGAATCTTGATTGACAGGTTTGTGGAAGCGTAAGTTGCTCGATATGTTTTTTTGAGCAAATACTATCCAGATTTTGAGCAAATGCTAAATAAGAATCTGAAGGAAGGAACTTTGCAACGGTTGATATTTGAGAAATTACACATTATCAAGTTTTCAGCAAATATGAAGTAAAGATTTTGGAATGAAAGCTTCGTGCCGGTTTGTATTCAAGGAACGATATCTTGATTCAAGTTTTTGGTAATGTAAGTGGCTCGATACGTTCTTTTGAGCAAATATTATCCAGATTTTAGAGGTTGAAAACATTATTTGTGCACTCAGATTGCTCGTTTCTTCTTTCTGAGCAAATGATAAATAAGAGTCTGGAAGAAGAAACTTTGCAACGGTTGATACTTTGAGAAATTACATATTTATTCAAATTTTGAAAATTGATACCTTTATTTTAGCACCTAGATCGCTGAATATTAAGTTTGGAACAAATACTAAGTCAAAATTTAGAGGGAGAGGCTTGCTGTTGATTGGTATTTAAAGAACGATACCTTGACTCAGGTGTTTGGAAGTGCAAGTTTCTTTTTGAGCAAACATTATTCACATTTTGGAGTTTGACAGTTTTACTTACCTATCTTAGATTTTTCCTTTATACAGATTTAAGTATAAAAACTTCCCCATGATTGACCTTCGAAGTACGACACTTTTACTTAGATTTTGGATTTTGATACCGTCATTTGAGCATTTAGGTCCCTGAATTATTCTCTTTGAGAGGACGAAGAAGAAAATTGGAAGTTTAGTATTTAAGGAATGACATGTTGAGTCAGGCTTTGGAAGCCTAAGTTCATCAATTCTTTTTCTTTACGGAGCAAATGTTATACATGTTTTGTAGGTTGATACCTGATTTAGGGGCCTGGATTACTCACTTTTTCCTTTTTGAAAAAGGACGTAAGAAAAATCGGGAAATCGAGCTTTTGCGGTGGTTCAAACACAAGAAGCAAAATATTCATGAACTTAAGTGTTTAGAGTCTAGGTTACTCAATTCTTTTTTTGTAGAGCAAATTGAAAGGAAACATTTTAAAAGCAGAAGCGTTGTTGTGCGTGGTCATTGAGGAACGAGACGTTTATCCAGATTTTGGAAGTCGATGTCTTTATTTCAGGCGCACATATGGCTCAAATGTTCGTTTCGAGCAAATACGCAGCAATAATTTGAAACCAGAAGAGTTGTGGTGCTTGACGTTCGAGGAACGAGATTTTCAATCGGTTTTATACACGCGATACTAAGAAGACGATCTATGTATAAATCACATAAAGCATTGTACGACAATTCAAAATACAAAACCGTCGCGTCGCAACTTTGCAATGACAAAAAGGAAAATAACTTCAAACAAGACGAAATTCACTTTGCGATTCCCTCGTTTCTATTCCGTAAATAACAGACGAACAATAGTTTCACATCCTCAATAGATCCGATACCAAGCGACGACGGAACGTATTTCCGTTATCGATCCATCTTTCCGGTGCGCAGGGAATAAAACATATCGCTTTCATTAGGAGCGCCCAATCCCTCACGTTTCGATTTAATGTCAACGCAAACGGCGAACGTGACAAATCATAAAAACAGAGAACCAGGTCGAGGTCGGGGCAGAGGTAAATAATTTTCCGAATTACGCACGATCCCGAAACGTATTTGTACGTACGTATGCGGGTAGATAGGAATGGACGGGAAAGCTTCGATAATCGCGAAGATTCGTAGCAAATATTGGGGAAAAACTGAGTTTATTTCCGTATTATCCTATCGCGTATCCTTCGGGCGCAGTACGCGCAAGAAATAGGATTACCAGACCGATTTACCATTGGTCATTGCGAGAATTTTGTGAAAAGATATTTTGTGTTTGCTTTCAGAAATTGTAGAGGAAAATATCAGCGCCAGCACGACAGACATTTTCAGGATATTTTAACTATATTGAATGATTGGACCAAGTCTAGGATTTCCAAACGTTATCTTCAAGGAAAAGATTTTTGAGCAGAAAATAGTCGAATATTTTCTCCATATAACTCCATCCTTCTAGAAACTTATTTCGTGTTCTCGTCAGAAATTATTGAGGAAAAAGTCGGTGCCAGCACGACAAACATTTTTAGGACATTTTAAAAATATACAGTTAATGAACCAAGTCTCGGATTTCCAAACGACATCTTCAAGGAAAAAGATTTTTGAGCAGAAAAAATCGAATATTTTCTCCACGTATCTCCATCCTTCTGGAAAGTTATTTCGTGTTTTTGTTAGAAATCATTGAGGAAAAGGTCGACGCCAGCACGACAAATATCTTCAGGACATTTCAACAATATTCAATAATCGAAGCAAGTCTAGGAATTTCAAACGCGACATGTTGAAGGAAAAAGATTTTTGAACAGAAAAAAGATATTCGAAGGAAGATTCCCCACGTATCTTCATCCTACGGGGTACAAAGGAGGGCGGGCGAATTTGAATACACGTCGAAATGTTCGTTTCTTGCGCGACAAAAGCTAAAAGCACGTAGTAATTTCGTTCGTCTGCTAGCAAAGCAAAAGCATCTGCACTTACACGATTAACGCTTTGTGCGCTTTAAATAGATTACCGATTCGACGAGGCGTAAATTCACCCGAGCGCAGTAGACTGGTAGGTAGGTAGGTAGGTAGGTAGTTGACTCAACTTAGTATGCGTCGGTTACGTCGTAACTACTAACTAACGAAATTGGACAGAGAAGTGATAACACACCTACATACATATGTATTCGGAACGAAACTGAAAGGAAGACTATTTTACACTAAAACGTCTTGTCGTGAGTATTTGAGGATGATTGTGTTAAGAATAATTCGATTCAAAGTTACGTCTAGTTTGGTTTAGGGATGTATCGTGTAAAAATAGAAAGAAAATGAGGAAGCATTGCAACGAAAATAACGATTTAAGACCAGAATAGAAATTAAAAGCGAAAATTGAAAGGGCCAAGATGAAAGGAAAAGGAAGAAGAAAATATGTAAGAAATGAAATAAGATAGAAAGTATAAAATCGAGCAATAAAAATAAAGGAAATAAGATAAGAGGGGGGAGGAAAAGAAGGAATAGTAAATATGTATAGATATGGAGGAGACAGTAGAATGAAAACCAAAGGAACAAAATAGAGTTGAAGACGCAGAGGAAAAGATACTGAAGGAGAAGAACGAAGGAGACCGAGATAAATATCAAGATATGGAAGGGAAGAAAGAGTTAGAAAACCAAGAGGAGAAAATAATGAAGGGAAACGAAAAGTAAGAAGGCCGATACCAAAACGAAGAGAAGAAGATAAGGAGGAGAAGGCAAGAGTAGGAAAGCCGAGACAAAGATGAAGAATAAAAGAGAGTAAGAAAATCAAGACGAAGACATAAAGAAGAAAATAATGAACGAAAAGAAAAAGTATAAAGATCGAAACCAAGCCGAAGAGGAGAAGATAATGAATAACGAGATAGAGGAAGGAAACCGTGATAAAGGAGAGAAACCACAAAGAAACTTTATAAAAGCAAAAGAGGTCAAAAAACAAGGTAACGCGAGAAACGAAAAGCATGCATGGTATAGTAAATGGGGATGATAAAGGCAAGGTAATCGAGGTAAAGCAATTAAAATATAAAGCAAAATTATATAGAAAGAAGAGCATAAATTAAAAAGTAAACAAGTGAAAAAACGAAATAAGGGAAAGAACGCTAGAACTAGTCGGTAAAAAAAAAAATAATTATAAGAGCAACGAAAAGAAACGTAGGGAAATAAGCAAAATAGTGAACAGGCAATATGAAGAGGAGGACAAGCTTGACAAAATAGGAACAAAGTGCAAACATAAGAGAAAGGGAAAACGAAACTAACTTAATAGGCGAGAATAAGAGCAAAACATACCCAAAAAAAAAAATAAATAAAAGCTGAAAGACATGAAGAAAAGGGGTGATAATACATGCAAAGAAACTAAAAAGCATAGATGAAGAGAAGAAAATAGGGATAGGCAAAAATATACCAAGAAGGACGAGGGAAGATAATAAAGACATAAATCTAAATTTACGGATAGAACGAATAATAAAAAAGAATAATGAGAACGAAATATGGCAAAAAAATGGAAATTTGGAATACGAAATACGCAATAAAAGCACCTAAATGAAGAGGAACAAGTAAGATTGTGCACAGAAAAGAATTCAAGCCAAAGAAAGAGGAAACAACATGACGAAGGTGATAGTGGCAGCAAGGACAAGCACTAAATAGAATATTTGGGCGAAAGAGAAAGGAGAAAAAGAAAAGAAGAAAGTTTGGTTTGGGATGAGGACAAAGAAGAACGGTGTACAAATGGAGGGACAATTGATAAAAGAAGAATTGGGATGAAATGTGAGAAATAAAACAAGGAGAAAGAAAATAGATGGAATTAAGTAATACGAAATACGCACTAAAAATACGGATACAAAAACAGGTTCAAGATAGTACACAGAGGAGGATTTAACTGAGAGAAACACAAGACAAGAAGATGAAGATGATAGCGGAAGCAAAGACCAGAATTAAATAGAAGATCTGAGTAAAAGAGTGATAAAAGAAAAATGTAAAGAAACGAAGAGGAAAAATAACAAAAGGGTAAAAAAGGGAAAGAAGAGCGGGAAGAATGGGTAGTGATGACGACAAAGAAGAACTGTATACAAGTTGGGGGAAACGTGCAAAGAAACTGAAAGGAGAGAGATAAATAGGACGTATAAAGTGGTAGTGCAAAAATAGGCAGTAAGTTTGGAGGGAAGAGGGGAGGGAAACAGAAGGAAGAATTCTGAATGGAAAGAAAAATGAGAGGAAATTATCAACAAAAACGATAATAATACGAATAAGAACAGTTAGTGGAAAAACAGTTGATCACCTTCAATTACGTTTTGTTCGTAATAATTGCAAAACACTACCTATTCGTTTCCTTATATTTCCCACACTTTTCGTTCCTTTCTTCTTTCTTATTCCGAGTTACATTGATTGATTTTTCATTTCGTTGTTTTTTTTATTTTTCTTCTCACGTCTTTTCGTTATTTTCGAATTTTTCCACTGCCAACCATTTTGAAAACGAGGTAAAGAATCGGAACTGGATAACCTGTTGCAGTCTAAATCTAACATTTGATCCTGTTCAAAATTTCGAGAACTTCGTTTCAAAATTCAAAATTCCTTTTCCCAATCCGTCAAACATTGAATTTGACGTTGTTGATTTCCTTAATCCTTTCAACCAATGAAATGGTACGACGCTCTTCGCCTTTCGTTCTTCCGCATATTTTCTTACTTTATTCTTGCGTTGACTGATACTGCTTCTTCTTATTAGCCTTCTTTTTCTTTCCATAGTCTATTCTTTCATTTCTTCTGTTTCTAATCCTTATCTCTTGATTATCACTGTTTTTCTTTTTCTGCCTCTGGTGTTTTCCGTTTTCGTCTTCTTGTGCCTTTCCATTTTTCTTTCGTTATATTTATTATTCGTTTCTTGATCATCCTCGTGCTGTTTCCTTTCCGCGCTTGCTTCCGCCCATTTCCGTATTACATTTTGGCACGTCCTTTGACCTTGTTTAAATCCATCTTCCACCTATTAATTCTTAACTTCTTCTTGTACTGTTGTTGTTCCAACCTTTCTTTTACGTATTACATCGCTTCTATTGTTTATGCCCGTTCATCTTTTTCGGTTTAATTTGTCTTCTTTTCTTTCGTCCGATTTTCAGGGCCGTGAGTTTGCGTCTATTTCCCGACAAGGTCGTCGTTATCGTTGCAACTAAGCTTGGTACACTTAAGCTACGTCTGGGGTAAGGACGAAGATTGGAAATACCAAAATTTTATGCCAGGAGAGGTCGCCCTTGAGAGCATAAAATCCAAACACGTACGAACAAATTGATTTCTAAGTTGTGTTTTTCATCGAGTCCATCAACAACTTTGGAAATCATTGAACTGTCTTTTTCACCTATCAAGAAGTAATCGAAATGTTAACAGAGTGACTTTACCTGAAGATTCTATCCAAGCGCGAATTTTTATGAAGTTTGAAGATAACTTAAATTATTAGATGTGATAAAAACTCTCAAATTCTTCTCTTAATGTTCATCCGCAGATGATCTTTGATGTTACTAAACCGTACTTATTGTTTTATGGCAAAGTAGCATTGGTTCAAGTAGAGTTTGACAGGGTAAAGTATAAAGTGCGTCAAGTGATGAATCTTTTTCTGTTTTTCCGATTGGTGGATTATGAAAAAGTTTGGCATTTAGAAAGGAGTTGTTCAAGAAACTTAAAAACAAACATTTTCTGCCTGGCTTTAGTGTTTTTATTCCGTAACTATTAGAATATCGTCTAAACGAAGAACAGCTCGAACAAGCAGATTCAGTTCAAATATTTGAGACGAGCGAGGAAATCAATGAAAGAATACCAAACACCTGGCAATATAAAGAGTAATTTTCCTAAATAAAAGTGAAGTGCTTAAAAGAGTAAAGCTAGAAGTAATAAAGCGAACAGCTCGTTTGTGACGTAAATCCAGCAACTCAAAATTGAACATATCAAGAATAATGTGACTAAAACCTTGTGTGGGATAAATGAAGTGTAAGCTATCGGATAAGTATTTTAGGAAACGTCTTTGAACTTGCTCGAGCATACTTACTTAATATTTATAGTACCTGGTGGACCGAGCATTGCTCGAAGTTTCCAAAATTTTTGAATAATTTTGAACCAAATAATAACGCCCTTTTAAGAATAAACAAAGCTCAAAATCTTTCTTAAGAAATACACATTTTGAGTAAACATTTACATACCTTCTTTCTACAACGCCAACTAATTGTGTATAAGTTTCTTTATTTTGATTTAAAAACTCAGCTCCGATTACTTTTGTAATTGTAAACAAAATATGTGAATTTACATGTTGTTAGTTTTCGTAGATATTTTTCTTTTATTAACATACTACTTTCAGCGCCATCTATGGTTTAGTAGTAAAGTTTTAATTACTTATAATTTCGCTTGACTGCATGATGTTAAAAAGGTTGCTAACCCACGTTTAGGCCGAAATTGGTGAAAACCTGGACTAAATGAATTAAATCGAGACCGGGACCATGCTAAATCGGTTTTTCGTCCCCAGAAACTCACAGATACTAAATTGTAAGAAAATCTTGAGAGTAATTTTCGATAACACATTTGATGTACGGCAGAAATAGGTAAAAGCAGGCCAAAAAATTTTTCCTGGGGGCCGGGACCATGCTAGATCAACTTTGTGTTCTCGAAAATCCCCAGATACTAAATTGCATAAAAATTGTTAAAATCATTTTCGATAACCAATTTCATATACCGCAATACCAGAAATGTGTGTAAACCGGGTCAAAAAATTGTAGGAAACTCATTTCTAGACTTAACTCTACTCTGATACAAGTGTTCCTACTTAAGTAAGTAAGTAAGTTATTAGCGTCATCCTTCTCCATTTCCTTTGAGCCCTTCTTCCTGTCAACCTTGAAAGCCCAGTTGACGGGACAGTAAATTTGTCGTTACAATTCTGAAACATCATCCGAACCAAAACAACTTTATTAGCGCACATATACATTAATACGCGACTGCACACAATCATCCCTCCGACTTCCACGTCAATTATACATATCCCCACACGAACGTATATCGCGTTATTTATACACACTTCGCGCGGTACCGCTCATAGGCGGGCGTCGAAAACTCGAGCGAACGGCTGGGCGAGCTTAATAACGCACGGGACGTACGAGTTACAAACTGAAATTAGTGCATAAAACTAATTTCGAACGGGGACTGCATATCAACCGGGCGCCCTTTAATAAAATAACGCGTCGACGGCAGTGGCGGCGGCGGCGGCGACGACGGCGTTCTATCGCATAACTAACTAGATGCAAATTGAGTTCGCTTATATTTACCCGGGACGCCGAACGACGAGCTCTCGCAAAGCGAAAACGGCGGGACCGACGCGACGCGACGATGATGATGATGGTGACGGTCGTCGTCGTCGCCGCCGCCGCCGCCGCCGCCTCTGTTTCGCGAATTGCGAAAATTTGCGTTCGCGATTTTCCGAATACGGTGAGTAATTCACCTCACCGCGTATTCATTGTGGTGACGATGTTCAGCTTTCGTCATGTGATAAATTTGGTGTTAGATTTTCTTTTCTTTTTTTTTTCTTTCCTTTTTAAATATCCTTTCCACCACTTTTAGGTTAATCGAACAACTGGAGTTAATAGTTATATTTTCAGAACTTTAACCCTCCGTCAAGGGCGACCGATCTCAACGGCACAGCAATCGCGTTTAGCGTTGCCCTTCTTCCCCCTCTGGGCACCCGTTTCTCTCCCCACAGTAGTTTCCTAAATTTTTGCTGTTGAACTAACCCCACCTGATTATTTTTCCCTCCGCTTCCTTGGAGAGCGTACAGAGGCCCTTTGATTTCTCAGGCTCAGCGCACCCGGAGTCGTTTGTTTTGTCGAAGGTCAGTATTTCCCATTTTTTATTATTTATGTCATTATTTTATGAATGTATTATATATTTTGAGGTTAGATAGAACGAAAAAGGATTTTCAGATTGTCCCGCTCAGGGTCACCGCCCCTTCTTGTTTTCAATAGTTGCTTCTCCTCTCGTTTTCTAGAATCTGTCTAATTTGAAATAATGGGTTTGCTGATGGATAAAGATGGAGAAGACCCTGCAGGCACTGAGGGACTCGGGGCAAGAAAGCGCCGTCAGGATGAAGTGGAATAGCGTGAAGATGGTTCAGAAAGTGATGAGGTATCTGATGATGATGAGGTATCTGATGAAAAGGAACTAGATGCAGAAAGAGAATTGGGCAAAAGATAAAAGAACCAAGTGGAATAAAAGGCCACCATCCAAATCACGTCGTGTGAGTTCCCACAACATTGTCACCCACCTTTTCGGAGTAAAAGGACATGCAAAAAATGCTAGAACTACTCTTGAACGCCGGCTTAATTTATTCACTGATGAAATTCTTGAAACTATTGTCAAATTCACAAATCCATATCATCGACCACAAATTCGCTAGGGAGAGAGACATCAGACACACACATCAAATTGAACTGAAAGCTTTCATTGGTCCACTTGTATTCAGGAGGAGCTTATAAATCAAATCGTCAGTTCCTGGAGGAACTTTGGGAGAAGGAAGGCGATGATATTGAAAAATTTGGCCTCGTTATGAGTATAAATCGGTTCAAAATATTGCTTCGTGTCCTTCGTTTTGATGACCGAACTATCAGAAACGAACGAAAGGAAAGCTTTTTATAAATTCGTTGAAAATTGTCAGGAGAGTTATTGGCTTGGTGGAAACGCTAAAATATATGAAATGCTGCCTGTTTTCCGTGGAATACGCTCTTTTCGACAATATATACCTTCGAAACCAACGAAATCTGTATATATTATATAAAAATGGATCGTGGTTTGTTCGGATGCTTAAAACTTGAAAACGAGTGGACCAAACAGGATACTTCCTTCTGCGGGTTTGTTTAACGTAATGACAAGAGAAATTCTTCAAGATTTGCAGCAAATACTTCATGAACATCATGCATTAATTCGGTTGTTCAAAACTGCGTTGCATCGCATGCCAAGTGATGACTATAAAGTCGTGATCAGAGCAAATAAACGCCCCGCTGGAACACACGAACGACAATTCAACGCTCCGACAATAGATAAAGTCGCAAAAAATAGTACATCAGAAGGTGCTTCAATGAAGATAATCGACCTGAGTGCAGTCCATTCAGCAAATAGTTTAAAAGTTGTGCTACAACGATACGCGAATCATTTGGTTTACATTCAATAAAGCAAATGCTTTGCTCCCACGTAAATTTGCTCCTTTTTGAACTTTTTTCCAACTTAATTAATTTTATCTTAATATAAACAAGTTAATAAAACTCAGGTAATAACTTAAAACAACATTTATTAATTCTAAGGCGGTACGAAGTTCGCCGGGTTAGCTAGTGTATACAAAAAAGCAACTGTTTGTTTGAGCCACGAAACACGTCACAACTTGCACGGGTGTCTTCGTGGGTGTTCTATAACAATAAATTTTGTAACTTTGTCCAACATCGACCCTGTTCGCGACGTAGGCAACATATTTTCAAACAAACATAGAACTACGAAATAGTATTTACGGCAGCGTACATGCATAGATGTATAAATGAGTGCACGTAGGAGCGCGTATCTAGTATTTTCGGTAACGGCAATGCTTTCCGCGTCCCGCATTAAAACCAGAATTATTTGTCGCAAGGCCGCGCCGGTAAGTACGGCACCTATTTCCGCCCCGTAATCTGCGAACTTCCGCGATTCATTGGAAACTTTTATTTACCTACTAATAGAATCCGCGCTCGAATGTCAGCCTAGTTTAATGAATCTGCGTGCTTAAAAAGTTTTTAATGGATCACGCGACGAACTTAAATAAAACTTAAATGAGCGATAGCGGGCCGCGCTCCAACTACTTTAATTTTCAGACGGCGGGTAGCAATTAAAACGACGTAATGCACCTTCGACTTTGTTTCTTATCCCCATAAACGGTGAATACTCCGGCGGAACAAATAGAAAGGGAGAAAAAGTTTGCAAAAGGAGATCGAAATCGTAATTTTCAAAGGAAACTTTTATGTCCCTACAATATTTATTATTAATTTGTTATTTTCGTCCTTATCATTGTTATTATTATTATCATTATTATTGATGTTATTAATATTACTAAAAACAATTTCTTTCAATTTTCCCCTTCAGCATCTAAAACCACTACCACTAACAACATTTCCGTATACAGCACGTAAACAACGATCTTGTTTAATGCAAAAGGTCCCAGTCGTTGGTAGGTAAGCGGGAACTTTGTTTACGATAGTATAAAGTTCCATTTACTGGGCGGCTTTCGGGCGAGCAGCGCAGCCCGCCTCCGGAAATCCATTTAGTTTAGTGCCGTAATAAAATCGATTTTTGAATACAAATTGGGCGCGGGCGCGAAATTCATAACTCCAGGTTTATAGGTAGCAGGTAGGATGCGATACGTTCGTCCCCTCTTTACTACCGGGGGCGCCCTCGTCGAGGAATAAGTTACAATTTCGACGGAAGTATCGTACGTACGTACGATAGCTACTGCATATCGGGATTTATTCGTCGAATGGCGGTGTATCAGCGGGAATATGAGAGTATATAAAAGGGAGGTTAGTACTCGACGGTCGTCGTATCGAAATCGGTACGGTATGGAACTGAGGAAGCATAAAATCAGCGATTGGGTTAGATGTCAAAACGTGTTGTGTTAGTTATAAATAAGAGTATGTGGGCTACGCAAAAAGTACAACCAGAAATAAACAAGTAATCAATAAAATAGGAAAGAAAATTGAAAGAGAACGAGGAGAAACGGAGAAGTAACCCTGAAGGAAGATACGGAGAAAGAAACGGAGAAGTAGCCCTGAAAGGAGATAGGTTTGTGACCCAGATTCAGTAGCAGCTATGTTTTAGGTATCACTGGCTACGGCAGCTGTTCGCATGTGAGCATCGATTGGGTGGAAAAAGGAGCAGAGGTACTTGTGAGTTTATGCCTTGCTTATTTTAAAAGCTCCAGCTGATTTAGAAACTCAAGCTTGGAGAAGGAAACCTAGTAGAGAATGCCCAAGTTCGAATTAACCATCGTTAGAAGTAGGAGAAATTAAATATTTTAAAACGATGTTTGTAAAGAAAATAATTATAATCTAATGAATAAACAAAAGAAATTTCAAATTAAAATCGGATTACAAAAACTTTTATAATTGAATGAGACCGGTTGGCAAGAAATAGTAAACACTTCTAAACAATTTCTGCCACAAACATCTCTCAACAACAACAATCCGGCCCATATTTTATCGAAAGCAATTCAAATCTGCAGTACAATAAATAAGTACTTCACAAACCACAATCGCAGCAAAATCTACAACAAATTTTGAATCAACCACAAAGTGTTAGGTTCAAAATTTTCAAGATCCTATGCAACAACCACAGCTATTGTATCAAAGAATGTACCAACAAATGCATTCACCCCAAGTATATCAACCGCACCAACTTCCGCAAGCAAATTCCAACCACAACCATCTCAAGGGATGACTTCAAAATTATTTATATGAAAGAAATAACATTACCCTTACTACACCTCTCGAAAATCATTCCAGATACGTACTTGTCATCCTCAGTCGAAAACTGGGGAAAGCAAGTCTCACCAACGATATTCGAGTAACGGCCAAGACGAACACCACGCAAAGAGCACTGCACAAATCTAAAGCACCGCAGTGCTTTCTCCTAAGCCTTTCCACTACCATTGGGATCATGCGTCCCAGCAGAAATAAAAAGTCGTAAAAAATACAATACTCGCTCTATTTAAATAAGAAAAGGACTCATTTGGTAGTTTTAAGTATTATTAACATATAATCAGCTGTTTCGAGTGTGTTTAGTGAGTATATTGGCTTATTTGGCGGCAACCTTGGTTTGATGCGCACGTGTTTTTAAATTTTTCAGCTTGAATAAGTATTTTTCTAAATATACATGTATGCGGAATTTTTTCCATTTGGGATAATAAATCCCACTGGTTTTGTTTAACCCATACAAATGGGATATAGCGCCCCATTGGTATACATTACAAATGGTATGTTTGCAGAATGAATAAAAACAAATCTGGTGGTAGACTGAAGGAAGGCGAAAGCTCTGCGATAATAAATTTCAGTGAATCCGATCTTGGAGACTTTAGTGCTTTTGATTCAGAATATAATCCTGCTTCCGAGGAAGAAACAGATGAGTCTTTGGACGAACGAGACGAAATTTTAGACAATGATAATGATGTAACAGTATTGTCCGATGTGAATTCCAATTTTCAAGTAGTATGGGGACAGCCATCGGACTTATCTTGTCCTCGATTTTCCAACACTGAAGATAATGAGCCCATATTACTAGCGCCAATTTCCAAAAATTCAACCGAGCTCCAAGTTTTTAAATGTTTGTTTCCAAAATCTTTGTTTATTTTTATTGCACAGTGCACAAATGAACGATTGAGTCTTCTAAGAGAAAAAGGAGGTTGTAATATACCACAAACTGATGCATCGGAAGTCAAAATTTCACCTATAATGGGCTATAATGGACTTCCAGAAATATCTGATTACTGGTCCATGGAAAATGAGTTTATAAAAAAGGCTATGGTGCGAAATCGTTATCAAAATTTGATGTCAAATTGTATTTTAATTTTCCTGAAAAGCCGGAAGCAGCCTCTAAGCTTTACTATGTGGAAGAAGTTGCCAATTGCTTTAAATATACTTTTATCAAATCTCGCAGCCATAGTTTGCGTCAGAGCATTGGCGAGTCCATGGCCAAATTTAAAGGCAGGTCTTCCATAAAGCAGTATCTTCCGCTTAAGCCGATTAAACGGGGCGTTAAAATTTGGCAGAGGTGCGATTCCAAAACTGGATACACATGCGATTTCAATATTTATGCCGGTAAAGAAGACTGCCCTGCTTCATTTGACACTTTATGGGAGAAAGTAGTTACTAAATTGAGCAATACTATTCGCAATCCAAACACAGTTTCAGTCATATAATCTGATGAAAACTTTACCATTTGCTCGCGTAGGGACATGTATTACAAATAGGAACAACTTGCCAACCACAAATGACCGTTTGAAAAAAGGTGAATGTGTATTTCGCATTAGTGGAGATAGTGTAATGGTAGCCAAATGGCAGGACTCACGTGAAGTTATTGTTATGAGTAACTGTCACAAGTCTATAATTTCCACAGTCTTAAGAATACAGAAAGACGGTTCTAGAGCTGTTGTTAACTGTCCTGAAGCCTTAACTTATCACAACAGAAAATCTACAAAATGGTGGCGTAAAGTTTTTTTCAAACTCTTGATGACATCTGTTGTAAATGCTCACAATCTTTCTCAACAAAATAATCACTAAAAATCGCAATTGAAAGACTTTATTGTTCCATTTGCAGAACAGCTCATTGCGCAACGTAGAGCTGGGACAACAGTGAAAAGGGCATCTACAACAAAAGGTCCTAGGTCAAAAAATTTAAGCAAATGCTAAATGTGGGAGATCATATGCCAGTAAAAACAGAACACCGCAGACCGTTATTAACACTTCACGTCGTTGTAGTAAACCATTTTTCATCGCCCACGATGCTAACGCGGTATCCCGCCATTTGTTTATGCGTATTGCTTTCCGAGACGAACGGATAGCCACTCGCTTCTTGAAGACAATATTCCACCCTTGCTGTTATCTTCTGGAGCCTCCAATTCTCCTTTTTTCGTTGTTTAGGGTATTGCTGTGTAGCAGAAGAAACGGTTAATAGGAAGGTACCCGCCAAGAGTTAGCCACCACCTAATTATAACATCAGGTAATTTACTGGAGGCACGTCGAAAATTCCAAATATTTTGGACAAAAACACGAGACATCGATGGGTAATAGTTTGTCACGATTTATGACCGATTTGTTTATGAGCGATTTTGAGACTGAATTTCAAAAATATGCTAGGTATTTCCCGAGTATTTGGATTAGATACGTAGATGACATATTTGCCATTTTTGATATTAAAAATATAAATTAGAGCACTTTTTGGGCGAACCAAATTCTAAATTCAAAGCTGCAAAATTTACAATAGAAAAGGAGAAAAATAACGAACTTCCATTTCTAGGTACTTAGTAATCAGGAGTAGCACTAATTTGGAGATAGACGTATTTCACAAAGAAACCAATGTCAAAAGGGTTATAACTGAAGATTCTAACCATACTTTTCAGCAAGAAATTGCATGTTAATTTGCTAGTACATCGGCTACTAAATTTTCTCCTAACAACAGGAAGATATCAAAGAAAACTTAAATACATAAAAACATAGCCGAATACAATGGTTTCGAAACAAAATTGACGGATATCTTAATTAGGAAACAAAATTTCAAAACTTAACAGCTTAATTTGCAGGTCGCATATAAACTAACTAATTCATTAAGTAATCTTTTAGGAAACGCCAACTACAAGGTTGACATAAATCAAAAATCAGGTATCTACGACATCGATTGTCAGGAATGTGGCATAGAATACATTGGACAAACAAGGCGAGCCATCCTAACACGATACAAGCACATTGCTCATTTTCAGTTCAACAGGCCCAAAAAATCATGTGTGGCCCGACATATTTTGGACAAGAAACACGCTCTGCGAATTGAAAGTTTAAAATTAATCAAGGCGGTAGAGAATAACAGGGAACTAGATAATTACGAAAGTATATATATTTATAAAAATGGCAGATGGAGGACCTATTCCAAATTCCAGATTCTACAAGCTAAATTAGATTTGTGTAGGATCATTCAACAGCATTGACACGCGCCATAGAGCATGAAATTTAGGTTAGAATTAGTATAAATACACGCTGCCCATAATGGGAGTTCAGTATCCACAGTGTTATGGTCTGTTTCACGGGTTCAGTGTGTGATATTCATTGTGCAGTGCTTTGGTGTTGTATAGTGCTTATTTCGTAGTATTCGTCTTGAACATTAACCGATATCTTTAGTGGTACTGAATTCCCCAGTTTTCCACTGAGGATGGCTATTTAGTTACCGAAATACGACTCTGGATTTTTTTCCGAAAGGTGGGGTAAGGGTAATTTCATTTATTTTATATATTATTTTAGCCACAGTCTCCTCATTCGTATCCTTTAAGATATAAATAGGTGCGAAGCAACTTCACCGTCCATCTTAATCACATGCAATAACTCGTAGATGCGCACTTTTATTAACCTTCCTATACTCACGCATACGGTCTGTGAAACCGATTTATATAGTATAGTATACGTCTTTAATTTTGACGTGAGTATAGGAAGGTTAAAACCTTGCCGCATTCTCTTCTCGGATTATGAAAGTACGTACCGTTTCGTATTCCGTTCGTATTCGCGCGGAATTCATTAATCATAGCCCAACTTCCCGACAAATGTTCGCCTTATGCGCGAGAACGAAAAGACGTAGAAAAGGAAGAAGCAGAAGAACGATCTTTCCGGAACGAAGAACTTATGATGGCAATACCTAACAACGAAGCGAAATTTACTAAAAGCTATATTTACTGGATTTGTCATTGAGAATGTATTGTTATTGTAGGTCGTAAAGGAAACCATCGCGGGCGAATTTACTCTTTTCGTTATATTCGTCATATTTATCCTGTCAGAGGAGCCGCTTTCGCTTTCTCCGAAGGAGAATTTATTTTCGCCGACGCTCGCGTTTATTCATTCCCGTCAGATATCTCCCGGCTTGCCACCGCAGAGGAAGAAGATTCTTTATATTTCTATATAAAGATGTCGTTCTGGCAGCCGCACGTGCACGTCACGAAAGAAAAACGGAAATTCGAGAAACGCGGCACGCCACCGCCGCCGCTGCCGTCCCGTGTTATTGCTTTCGGTTGATCTTTCGGTGATCTACCGGTTAAGCGTTACTCTATATCCATTTTGTCCGAGTTGTAACACTAGATGAAAGAATTTTTTATTTTATTTCATTTAATATTGACTGGAAGTTTCCAAGCCAGTTCATATTTAGAATTAATTAAAAATGTTGAGATTTCCTTTTAACGCATGTTTCATTTGCGACATCAATTATGGATTTAATAAAAGATGCCTTGTAGGCCTAGGGCATGAATTATTTTTAGAATACAAACATTTCATTTAACATTTCCAAAGACTAATCTCTTCTATTCTGGGCTTTCCTCTTCCAATCACTTCATCATCATCATTATCTCATTCTAATTAATATAATTTTTGGCATTCTTTTATTTCGTCCTTCTCCCTATACGTCCCAACCATCCCATTCTATTGGGCGTTTATGAAGGACGCAATGCTGGGTCCCTCATACAACCTTTCCAATAGGGTATACGCGTGATTTTTATTTATAATTAAATTAGATACTTTAACATTTGGAATTACTTGTATCATAATTAATTTTGTATAAAATACATTACTTCCGGTATAAAATAATTATTGAAAAATGTTATTTTGAATTCCCCGCCAAAACAAGTGTGACGTATGAGTATTTATTCACATTTCGATGTTTTCAGTTTCCATGGTTACTTACAGTTAGTGTGACAGAAAAGATTTTTTGATATATAGCACTAACCTGTAAATTTAATATGCAAATTACATGTTAATATGTGAATTAATATGAAATAACAGTATGTCTATTAAATTATTACATATTTAACTAGTTTTACTTGCGATTCAGCTTCAACTCCTCTAATTTCGGCGGCGTTCACACAATAGTTTGGGCAAATGAATTCCATCAACGTAAACAGGTTAATATTCAGTAAATTATAACTTTGCGCATTTATAAACGCGTTTTCGGTAATTTCAGCCATTCTATAGTTTGAAATAGGAACTTAAGCACTTGTCAAACTATTTCACATCAAAATTTAACAATAAAAACATGTGTTTTTAATACAACTAATTGTAAGTGCAGTATAACACTGAACTAATGTATGTAAATAAATACAGTGACGTCACTCAACTCGTCGGACGCACTCGGAAAGACTCGGGTGTTGGTCGGGGACATTAAAATAATTTGAATTTTAATTAAGACTTATAAAATGTTGCTTGCCTAAATAAATGTTATTATATAACAAATAGGCACCTACCTATGTAATTGTTTCAATAAAAATATATTTCTGTGTAAAGCTCAACCGTGCGTATACCCTATTCCCTATTCCCTATGCGTTCGGTGTATTTTCCCCCAAAAATTGTTCGTTGCATTTTTCTTTTCCACCGTATTATCGTTCGATTTGTTTAGTACCCATGTTTCACACGGATGTCGGCCTTATCGTTGTAGCATACAGTTAGGTGAAAAAGTGTCCCAAGCAATATGTGTTTTATTTTGAAAAGTAAGTTTGGTTTTTGGCCCATTACAGACTACGGCTGTCATGACCTCATACCTAATCAGTGTTACAATAATACACATCCACTGCTATCTAGGAAGTTCATGGAAAGGAGATAACATTTTATTGTGACAGTTTTGCAACGATCAATAAACGAAACAAGTTGCAATGTAATACTAAATTAAATCTGGTTCCTTGCTTTGAATTTAGATTCTATAATACTTGTATAAACTAAAACATCAATCGCGAATCGTTTTTTTCGATAAAATCAAAAATCTTTCGAAAATGAAACCATTTACGACATCCTTGAACAGCATTATACTAGATAAGTTGAAAGAAGGAAATTCTGACAGAAAAATTGCACAAATATTAAAAGTAAGCAAGAGTGCTGTGCAAATAATACGCACAAAATTCAAATAATGTTGCCTAAGAATCTAGAGATCTAAAGATACTCGACGAGTGATCTGGTACCTGGATACAGGAGAGGCAAATTCGGCTTCACATGCATCAGCACTAATTCGCAGAGATATTGGCAAAACAATAAGTAAGTGAACAGTGCAATGAGCCCTACCTTTGGCTGGTTTCAGAGCCATTGAGAAAAAACAAGCCCTTGTTATCGAAGAAAAATATAAAAGCACGTCTTGAGTTTGTCAAGAGGTATGAATCATGGACAGATGATGACTGGAGTCATGGAATTTGATCCGATAAAATCAAAATTAATAGATACTGTATAGATGGAAGACAATGGAATTGGAAAAGAGAAGGAGAAATAAATATAAAAGATTTTCTACAACTATGAAGCATGGAGGAAGAAATGGTAAAGTTTGGAGTTGTATGACTATTCACGGAACTCGACCTTTTCGAAAAATGACGACATTATGAAGAAAGAAACATATCTTGACATCTTAGAGATAAATTTAACCCAAACTATAGAGAATATCCCGGTGGCTGGAAACGAAATAGTTGGCCCATACGATAACGACCGCGAACACGCCCCAAAAATCGCCGAAGAAATGTTAGGTAGACAGAAATTTCAGGTGTCACAGTGGCCTGCACAGCATCCAGACCTTAATCTGATAGAGAATTTATGGTCTCACTTAAAGAGGGCTCTACTGAACGATTATGATTCACCACCATCATCACTCAAAGTTCTGTGGGAACGCGTTCAAGATCAGTGGGACGAAATTTCTTCTGACCCTTGCGAAAAACTTGTGAAAAATATGCCGGAACGATTGGCAGCAGTTAAAAAACCAAAAGGACTGTGGACTAAGTATTAAAGCTTGTGAAAGTTTATTATTCCCAAACTGTACAAAAGTGGTCCAACGTAATTTTGTGTTTATAAATACATAACGAGGGTGTTACAATTTTTTTTTTGTTACTTTATTGGATATCTACTATATAAAATGTAGTATTATATAAAAATGGTTGTTTTACTCTTTTTAACGAGAAGTATGAATTTCTTGTACGGTTGGAACAGTTTTGCACCAACCTGTATATTCTCAACTCCATTTCTTTAAACACATATTTGGATTTTACGAGACATTTCAAGCTTCAATATTTCTTGATTCCCTTTCGCTATTTGCGCCTTTATTTTGTCATCTGCCTGCCTATTTTCTTTCGTTGGTACTCCCAAGTAGGTTAGTTTATCTGTCTTTTCAAATTTATATTCTTCTCCGGTAAATGAAGTAACTTTAAACTTGTGTTAATAAATAATTGTGTGATAAGTAAGGTCCGACAAATTAGTGCATGATAAGTTATCATTAAGTAGTGTGAATCGTACTGACGTTGTCCCTCGAGCGCCTGTCCCCACTTACGTGCAAGGCGCGACATTAAGGTTCGAAAAAGTGACAGCGTCAGTTCGGTTTACACTGTTTATCATGCACTCGTTTGTCGAACATTAATGATAAGAAATTCCACCGATGTAATACAGCGTCATTGTTATTCTTCCTGTTCTTCTTTCTTACCATATTACCACATTAAGTAGGCTAGGCACCTATTCTGTCCTAGTTAGGCCTCGAACTTTCGAAGTGGACATCCAACACTCCCTCCACCTCTTCAGCTGCTTCTGCCTCTAGGTCTTCCCGCGCAATGTTTATTAAATTTGATTCTTTTCTGTACGTGCATCCGATCTACATATTTGTTAAATATTTTCCTTCCAGTTCCAATCCAACGTAGACATTTCCTGGATGTTACTCAGCTGTCGTAGATCTTCGTTTCGAATTCTGTCATGACTCATGTACGTCCCTAATCACCTTCTTTTCTATTGCACTCATCATTTAAGTTGCTTTATACGTATCACGTCTTGTTTCTGCGGCAAATATCAATGCTATTTATACATAACATACTATTTCCTTTCATCATCCTACCTTTGTCTGCGACCTACAAACACCGATACGACGCCTACCGAGCCTCTAAATTTCCCCGCAATATTAACACGTAGGAAACAATAAACGCTTATTTCTCTCCCAATTCGGTCTTCTTCTCGCCGTTGTTTTTTTTTTTACAAATTACGCGTACGGCCGCGATCCCGGCGATTAATTTCGACCGAATTACGGAAGCAGCGGTCGCCCGCCGATCTCGAATTTTGCGGTCCGCTTCATAAAAAATTGACGCGCTCTAAAAGCGGGTCATTTCGGCGTTAGTGGCCGAAAGGGTGCATGCTTTATGCGCGGTTTTACGACAACGAACCCTTTCCCTCTCTTCGCTGCCGCTTATGCCACACACAGAAGCGCGCTCGGGGAAAGAGGGAAAAATGCCGGTGGGAAGTCGGCGGTTTATAAAGATCCGTTGTCGTTGCGTTTTATCGATACAGATTTATGCCCGTCAAGAATCCATAGAGCAAAAAATCATAGGATTTTAGCCTTCGATGTCGGGAGATCGAGTTCGAAATTTTGCGCTAAGGTATCAGTTCTAAAGCGCAGGGCATTTTTAATACGTGTTCGTCGGTTTCATCGCTAACTTTTCGAACTCTGACGAGCTAGTCAGAATTCAGAAAGCAAATCAGAAAATTTCAAGCACATCTTTATACACAGCTGAGTGCAGTAGTTTCGTTAATCCTTTTACTGTGGGCACATTTATTAACAAAACCCATATCCTATAATCTAATGGCGACTAAATTATTATTATTATTATTACTGTATATCTATATAATAATAATAATAATAATAATAATAATAATACTTATTTAAGCGCTCAACAGAAATTCCAAGCCGGGCGCATCAACCAAAAGAAAAAGTTCTACATGAAATACAAAAATACAATATGCAAAAAAATAAAAATACAAGTGCTTACTAATCCACACATTACAGAACTACAGACGAGTATCGAGCATAATATCATTAGAGAGTTTTTTAGCACATTTACTGATATGGTAATTTAGGCTTCTGATCATTATGTTGGTTCGACACTTGGAAAGCTGGAAAGTTGTACAATGTCTGGATCCCACACGTGGCACACGAAAGTTAACCATGTCAAGTATGCAGGAACAGTCTATTTTCTTGTGTAATAAATTGCTGAGAAAATTAGCTGCACATTTTTCTCGCCGGGCTCTTAACGAATCAGCTCCATGATCCAGAAGAAGCACACCATAAGGCATTCCACGTAAGGAATACACTCCATCGCGTTTGTAGGTTAAGAACTGAAGAAATCTTCTTTTAATAGATTTAATTTGAAGCTCGTAACATGTACAACAGTACAGGATGCCAGATAACGGACGGATATTCAAGTTTGCTACGTACAGGTCTAAAAATAGGTTCTTTATGACATCAGTAAAATATTTACTTCACCGCATAACAAATCCCAATGTTCTGCTAGCAGATTGGCACAAACTCATCACATGACTAGCGAAAGTTAACTAACTAATATTATTACCATATAGGAAAAAGGAGAAATAGTCAAGATGCCATCAATTGCCTTGAGTCAAAGAGGCGAGTTTCGTATACCAAACAACTGAAACATATTCAAAGGTATTCGGAAAATTGTTGTAAATTTTCCATAACAATAGCTCCGAAAGTTTGTCACCATGATTTCCGGAAATAGGTAGGAGGAAACACCTTTCGGGTTTAACCAAATTTTGAGAGAACTGCCATAATGTCAGTTCCAAAGCTTTTGAAAATGTTGCCATCATGATCCCTAGAAATATTCAAAAGTTTCACAAAAGTTTCTAAAACCAGGTGCCAAAAATGTCAGAAATTTTACGTGACTAGCATTATCATAAATCACTTCCATCGAGTCTAAAACTCGAAATCTCCCAGATACAAACTGGGACATTTCCCATTCAGTTTTTGACGGTGAATTTTTATAATAACCAATAAGATTTCGGAAATATTGCCTCCAAAGCCTCCAGAAATACTCACGATTATGGTCAATTGGTTCCACCGAATCCAAAAGGCGAAATATCTCATATTAAAACTTACACGCTTTCCATTCAGTTTTTGGCGAATTTCTGTAAAATCGTGGTGAATTTTTCATAATAGCCAATAATATTTTAGATATTTTGCCCCCATAACCTACAGAAATCGTCTCGATTGGATCCAAAACGCGAATTTTCTTCGATTTTTAATGAGCTAGCCCCAACATTTTATCACAACAATCTCCAACGATACTCCAGATTATCATAAATCAGCTTCAAGATGCTAGTTACACAATCGTCCAATTTCCTAAAATTATGAAAATTTAACTTTGCTAAATTGGACATTATAATTTTCAGAAATTCTCAAAATAATCTTGTCCAATTACTTATACAATCGTTCAATTTTCTAAAATTCGAAAATTTTGTCGTAACGATTTCCCCATGTTTTACAAAGTCGTTCATTTTGTGTCGTTGAGCTTTTGGGCAAAAATCCCTATAATTATTTAATCAATTTAGATTTGGTAAGTCGGAGGATTAGTTTTCAATTGAAAAGCGTTTTCTTACTTTTGCTATGTTACCGTTAACAATTTAGTTAGATATCTGTTGAACGAAGCATACAATTCTCTTTAGTATTTTAAGGGGGATCACGCATAATTGTCACTTGCATATACGTTTCTAATTACGTTCTACTAAAGCCGTAACGTGTCTGTGAAGCCTCTGGAATTCCAATGGTTACTGAGAATTTTGTAAGCATGATTTAAGTACGATACGAAGCTAGCTTATTTGAATTTTATTTAGACTTGGTACACCCCGAGGGTGCTGTCAATGACAAATAAAGTGCTGTTCAACGTCATTCTCTCGCCTCAATTTGTTTTTACTTCGTTTATTTTATTTCTAGATGGAGTTTTCGAATAACTTTGCTGGTCGCTTCACAACCGAATAAAAAATCAGTAACGTAGACGGTTCGGATAAGCTCGTCTCACTTGTCAACGAAACTGGTGGGTCTCTCTTACCCCAGAAACTTAAATGCGATCCAGTTCTATAATTGGAGACTGGCGCCTTCTTAATAAATTCGCGAACTTGAATCTACGCCGTTTCCATTGCGCTAGTACGGCCTGGATCTCCATCTTTTTAACGAACTAAGTGGGTTATTCGAATTGCACCGACTAACTCCCGCAACGGTCACGCTTGCGACTTTTTATTATCATTATCATTTTTCTCTCTTTTGCCGCAATCCAGCACCAAGAATTTTGAAGCGAGATTAACAGGATATAAAACTTAGAGTTTCTGGACTCAACTCGGTTGCCCACAATTATCGATATCTGAACTTACATACACACACAAAGCCATTCGCTTAAGTCACCGACTCGGATCCTATCAAAGCATCCCCTCAGCGTATTTATTACAAACAATCTTCACCGTATACGGATCGGCTAAGATACACAGACAAGGGCGAGGATCTCATCTGGAAAATTTATAACGGCATCGGGGAGTAATTGGGTATGATTTCCGGAGGAACTGGATGTCATTCGCTATTAATATCCGCAGGCGAAGTCCCTTCTCTCAAGAACGGTTAGCTTTCGTGAAACTAACATTAGAGGGTGATTAGGAGCGGCTTGCGAAAACGATTCCATCGCCGCCGTTTACAGGACCTTAGAGGGGACCGCTTTTGCCCGGGAATTACCGCATAATTTAATTAGGCATTGATTATTACTGTCGGAGAGGAGGAAATTTCTAACTATACCGTGCCGGGTTTGAATGGACGTTGAAAATAATTTCTAAGCAATGTAATACGTGTACTAATGCGCTGTAG
Organism: Chrysina gloriosa; assembly: GCA_038088585.1. NCBI lineage: Eukaryota > Metazoa > Arthropoda > Insecta > Coleoptera > Scarabaeidae > Chrysina > Chrysina gloriosa. The sequence goes on along the minus strand of CM076088.1, from coordinate 78,193,551 downwards.
GAAATTGTATGCTTTCTTTTGGGAGACAGTCAAAGTTTGGTAACACCAGAAATGAAACTGAAACGTACATCAACTCAAGAATTTTCCAACTTTTTTACAGCAACAGCGGTTATGAAGTAAACCTCCCCGTTTTTCGTTTTTCGTTTTTTTTTTTTGTTGAAATATTCCGGTTTCTATTATGCCCTAAACAATCCAAAACTGACTTGTGTCTATGATGGGCACAAAAAGTTTTTTGGACTTCCTCCTTATCCGGGAAACAGGATGTAAACTGAGTAACTATGGATATGAAGTTAGTATCAACAAAATTATTCAAATAAGTTGAACGAAGCGATTCTATGCATTGTTATTGACTTAGACCTTTATCGTTGTCATAAAAAATTAGCCAACCAAAGCCTTCACGTTAAACTCTTTCAATCATGAAATTGCTTTTTAAAGCTTTTACTGTAAACATACTCCGTCAATGTCTAAATTGCCACTGTTTTTACAATGGCAAGTTTCAAATTTTACGAAAATAGTAGCAATGACACATCTCGATAGCGCCACCTAGTGGTCGCCTGTAAAAGTATACAGGACGCCCCTCGTATTTAGTAGTACCTCCAACGATAATGACGATTATCATTCTTATTATTAAATATTTTCTCGTGATGAGGGTGTCCATAATTGTTCCAAGTCTGCCCGTTTAAACGAGTTTCGCTCCAATTTCTCTGGCTGGCCTTTCATACAAAATTACTTTTCTAGGAGATGTCCAACATTTCACGTGGATTGGCTTGAATTTAGCTGCACTTCCAACACATCTGCTCTTCGAGCTTGTTTTCCGAATTTCTTTCGTTTCCGACTTTATCCATGAAAACTGCTTTCTGGCATAATGATTTCGCTTGCTCCCTGCCGCTGTTGTTTCCTTCTGTTTAGATTTACGGATTATAATATATCAGATTGAAACCGTAGATTGGGACTAGTAATGCAAATATGTGAGTCCTATACTGTTCTCTTCAGATTGATTGGAAATTTGAATACAACTAACAATTTATCGAATACGATCCTTCTAAATTTTCTTTACCTGGTTGAATTGTGTGGTCATCCAAGATCCTGGACGAGCAGAAGGATAATGTGAAAGAAGAAGAAGAAATTTATTTTTAACTCCAATTGCAAGCAGTTTTGAAGAGATTGTGTTCTCTGTTGTCACTTACATTTAGATGTCATCTTGCTCTCGATACTCACCATCGCTACTGACAAGTATGACATTTCAAAAACAACTCCCTTACCCTCCCTCTAAATGACCAAGGTAATATTCAAACCAATTCACAATCATTTAGATTCGAAGTGCTACAAAATTTCCAATTTGATAATAAAACGTTTAATGAACGTCTAAAGTACATTTCTAGACAAATAAATTGTAATCATTCGTGTTAAACTTCAACAGCTTTGATGGAATTTTCTTGTCGATAATTCGTCCCAAAGCACCAAATGCACGTTTGTCTGTTAGTTTGAAGCCACTGTTTATACTGCTCACAATATTGATCAGTGTGAACTGTTAAACTGCAGTGTCAAACGTTAAATAATATTAAGGGCAATTTCTAATTTTAATATCTAAATACGTAACGGTAACAAAGAACAGAGAACCTAATCTCCACATACCATACATTAACCGTCACAAATCGTATGTGTATGTCACTCGAAATATTAACGTCAATCGCCAACTGTCAAACTACAATGTCGAAATCAACCGCAGAACGTCAAACAATATCCAGCGTCAATATTAAATTTTAGTGTCCGAGTGAACACTCAAATACTAATGTCAACGTCCAACCGTTGACAGGAAAATGATTGATGGTAACAGAATAAGGAAGGAAATGCAGCTTAATATTCAAATATGAGTCGAACATCAAATGTGGATGTCACCTAAAATATTAACGTCAATCGCCAAATGTCAAACTACAATGTCAAAGTCGATCGTTAAATGTCAAATAATTACAAGCGCCAATTATAAATTTTAAAATACTAAGGATCCGGGTCAACGCTCTAATATTAATGTCAACATCAAACCGCTGACAAGAAAATGATTGACGGTGATAGAGACCTTAATCTACACATATCAGTCATAACTGTCGAACATCAAATGTGCATGTCACTTAAAATATCAGCGTCAATCGCAAACTGTCAAACTGTCAAACTAAAATGTCAAACAACATCAAGCGTCAATCTTAAGTTTTAATGTTAAATGTACCTATGTCAAAAGTCGTACGTCCATCGTCAAGGTTTACTGTCAAATTCGAAGGTCATATGTCAAGCGTCAAACAAAAAATATTAGGTATCAAATGAAATATGTTAATTTCTATGTAGCAGAATATATATATGTATATACATATATGTCACGGTGACAGGCCTACACGACAGGCCGGCCGGAAAGCATATTCAATGAAAGTGGTTACCCATGGACAGGTCCACTATGAAACCCCGCAAAATGCACTTAGATCTCATTACCGCTCGACTCCACCCGGACCAAGCTCCTGACCGGGACAAATAGCCCGATCCAGAAGAGCCGACACCGCAACAAAGCGGGACTGAGGTTGAAGAAAAAGAAGATTTAGCAGAAGTACTGACTGTAAGAGTTAGGACTTAATTTTAAGATGGAAAAATTAATGGGGATTGCAGCCAAGGATAAGTTGAAATAGAAGGACTCTCTTCCGTTAATTCTAAGCTTTCGAATTGATTTAAATAAATAAATAATTTTAGTCTATTGATTTAAATTTTTCTTCTCTTCTTTTTATTTCAACTCATCCTTGGCTGCAATTCCCATTAATTTTTCTATCTTAAGATTATATTGATTTTGTTGATACTATACCTCAAATGTCGTGTGTCAAACGTAAAACATCAAAAGTCAACTGTCAAATTAAAATGTCAATATCAACCATAAAACGTCAAATTATTTTGATAATGTTTGATGTTTTCATATATATATATATATATAAATTAATTTGATAATGTTTGACGTATATATATATGTCTTATGCCAATTTTCCTTTATGATTTACATATTGTTTAAATTGCTCGCGCATTTCACTTGCAAATTTTGAATTGTGTCTAAAATTGTCACCACTATACGCAAACTCAGGGCATTCGGTTCTACAAAAAATATCAAGGACTCAGCAACATAATATATTTTCTGAATTTTAGTCAGATCATATTATTAAACTTAAATTATATTATATTGATCACTAAACTGGGCAAGTATGCGGTATGATGAGTCATCTGTCCCTAATACTATATCACAGAGGACAAAGGACAGATGAGTCATCGTACCGCATATTTGTCCAGTCTACTGACCACTGACAACCTTGAAGTCCTCATTCACTGTTTTGAAAGCAACTTTACTCATAGAGCTTGGCCAGGGTCGTACCCACCATCGGTATCGTCTATTTCCGTTTCCTTCAATTTTTTTCACTTACACATGCATATATAACGATTATCGCACGAAGAGCTAAATTTCATTTTCGTTCCCTTTTCAGGTTTTGCGAAAATATCAAGAAAATGTTACTTCCTCAACTCGTTCGCTTTACGACACTTTTACCAATTTCTCGTTTACCTTCAATTCAAATCTCATCCGTAATGTCCACTTGTATTATCTAGTCTTCTCGATTTCCTCAAATTTAAATTCCTCTATCTAACGTACTCCATTCCGTATACGAAGGAGACGCTTAACAGTCGAATAAAACTAGAAACGTTCTCGTCCAATAAGTCGTAAACGAATTATTCGAACGTCGTTATCCCACCGTATCTGTCTCTCTCTCTCTCTCTCTCTCTCTCTCTCTCTCTCTCTCGAGGTAGAGGATTCCTACGGCCGTTATCGAACGCTTTGCAAATAAACGACATGTGTAACGCAGACGATATACCCCTAGCCGTCGTATTTGGGGAGCGTACGAAATCGACGCTCTTATCTCAGAGAGAGTGCATGTCAATTTAGCGCCCCGAAAACTGGAGATAAGTTTCCGCCGTTTTCCATCGCAAAAGTAAACGGCATCCACAATTACGTGTTTGTGGATTTTGTTCGCTCTCGGTATCGATATTTCTGGGGAAAATCGCGTTTAGGGTTTAAATCCGATGAAAATGGATTTTACGAGAGCCCTAGAACTAACCTTTTGTTACTGGGTGCTACGCTCGATAACTTTTAAGCAGGTATCAACACTTCGTGTCCCAACGCACCCGCTCCCGTCGTGTCCCAGTGCACCCGCTACCGTCTTTTTGGATTCAAATCAAAATAATAAAAAAGTTTGGAAAATAGTTTTGGAAAATACAATTCAACCTCATCTCATATAAGATGTCATATACCAAAATCTCAAACGAAAAGATGTATTTTGATGGGCTAAAACACTTTTTTATACCTAAGTGAAAAATCGTATGATCTGCTGAAAAATGTGGATAGGCCTTCGTGAAATGTGATTGTGAATCACATATAAAATATTCAGAATTTTTGATGGTGTGGTTTTTTAGAAATTCGTTTGTCCCACTGTACTCTCTGTCTCAGTGCAACCGCCTCTCTCCTAATAGGAATTTTCGTTTAAGTCATTTGTATTTCTTTTTCAGGAAAAGCCCTGTCAACTACTTGAAGAAGAGCGGTATACTTACTACAATATGATACTATTTATTTAGTCCATAATACATAAAATATGTGGAATATGTCAAATAACAATTTACAACATAATGTCACAGTCAAAAAAGTCAGCCACAGAATAAAACGCGTTTTTTTGCATAAATGACGTTCTAGTCTGGCTTTAAAACGATTACAGGCAAAGTCCCTTATGTCAGAAGGTGTACAATTGTATGTGCAGTTGGTTATAAATGCATTTTTACACGAGTCTTTAGCTTTTAGTTAGACGTAGTGTCTATGCAACGCTTTTGAAGTCCCAATGTCGACACAATTTTCCCAAAATATGATACCACATCTCAGGCATGAGTCAACATATGCATAGTGTAGTGTACTCAGAATTTAGTTAAATTTTTTAAAGTAAATTGCACAGGTCTAACTCATAAATAATCATATAAAAACATAAATTATAACAAATTTTTAATTAACAATATTTATAAATTTTTGAAAATATTGAACATAAAATCGAAATATTTAGCTAGTGTGTGTGTGTGTGTGTGTGTAAGTGTAATTTCTTTTCCATTGACGGTTCGTCCTATATCTCCTCTCTTCACTTCTTGTCTCGATGCAGCTTTATGGATTCTTCCCTTTTATAAACTCTTTCTTCTTCTGTATGGTGAGGTTCCTTTTCTCACTGGTATTTCTTCTTAAAACCCTTTTATTCGAAATATATTTATAGACTTATTTATTGACTTATCTATATTGTCAATTAATACGTCGTTAACCCAAACAAACTTTTATTTCTTCTTGAAATCAGGACTACACTGCTGTCTTTCTTGTCCACGAAACGAAAACTTTAATTCACCTTGACTTCAGCTCATCGAGGTATATCGCTGTTATAGAAACCTGTACTGTACGTCGATGTCTAGGTTATATCCAGTAGATTTATATGAATTCTTGTAATGTATAAATGTTGTGTGTAATATGTTTGAATGTTAACAGTGTTTTTTAATACATCCATTAAAATATGCTTTTTATCAAATAAATAATTTTATTTTTAGTTACCTTTAATATACTACAATAGGCATAAGCTAGCTTTCTGACCACCCGACCTTGCGGTGCTGCGCAGTGCGTAGCTGAAAAATGCGATTTTTGTTACCATACAATCAACATGTGGTTGCCAGTTGAAGTGTCTATCAATCCTTGTTCTCAAGGAAAGGGCATTTTCACATGAGGTTAGTTCAAGTTTATTCTCCTATTTTATACCTATGTTATTGTTTCTTTTTGTGTTGTAGAGAATTTTATAATATTCATTTTTCCTATGTACAATTTTAAATTATTTGCAGTAAACCATCTCCGCATATCAGTGATGATGATGATATCAAACGAAGGATAGAGTATTTCTTTACTGTGTATTATTGACCACCAGTCCTCTGTAATTTGTAATAATCTTTCTTTATTGGATTCATGTTCGAATTTCTCCCCGTCATTGTCGACGCATACGATCCATCACCCGCATGTTCAAATCAACAGGATCCACTTGGCCTTGATCCATATATGGCCCGAAATTTACTAGCGTTTAGCTTTCTACGTCTAAACAATAAAGAGAAATAGTAAATAAATCCTAATTGACCTCATACTGTCGGATATTCTCTAAATCTTGCTTGCAAATCCCGCAAAGCTCCAAGAATTAATTTCGGCTTTCCTGCGATTGTAAGTATAATATTTATTCTTGCAATTTTTGGTTTATTACATTTGAACTTTCTTCTGCTTCAATTTAATGCATAAGCTGTGGAAAGTATAGTATATTGTTTGCAAAGAGATAGATTTCAACAACGAAATAAGACGATTCGTCTCTTCAGAACCGGCCCAAAACACTGTTCCTCAAAACATTTCCCCACTAAACCTTCACATCCATACTTATTAGCCGCGACATCCCCGTCATTAACTCCACTCCATCTTTTCGAGATCGTTCTCGCATCGTCGGTTCGCAACTCCTTCATAAAACTTAATCGCTAAGATAGAGTCGTTTCCGTGACGGAAAAGCACCAATTTTTGGCGGTGGCGGCTCCCCGGCCGTTCTCGCTTTCCTGAGAGCCTTTCCGCATTCAACCCTTTAATTAGCACTTCGTTCGCGCCTTCTCCTCGTAGACAGACGCCGAGGATAATGAAGCCAGGGCAAAAAATATTCCGGCCGAAAATTGGCTTTTTCCCCTCGTCGCGTAGTCGACGACGACGATGAGCTTTCTACGCCTACGAGCAAATTTTCATCGGGAGATTTCGGTCTCGGAGGCAATTTGTACCGGAAACCGACGGTCGTTTGCTCGCTCGCTCGCGTAGCAGGAAAAAATAGTGCGAGGTAAACATACGGCGTCGAGGACTAATGGGGCGCGATTTAAACCGGGGACGGGAGAAGATAGCGTTTATGAAAAATTCTCGAGCGGAATCGAGGTCGAATTGGGAACGGGAATTAAAGCGGTTGTCTCTCTCGAGGATATTAGTAGCGTAGCTATCGAATCATAGGGATGCGGTATCGAACTCGGGCGTATAAAGAAAAACTCGATTACGTCGAGTGAATACGTCCAAACACGCGGAGGTAAATCTAATTGCGTCTGGTAATTCTCTAGCGACCAATTGCTCGGGCAATCTCTCTTTCGATGGGCCTCGAATTATTCGAAGTGAACTTACAAGTTTTATATATATATTATTATATATAAAACTTTGGGAACATGTAGAACACATATAGGTATATACTACGCATTTTTTCCGAGGAAAACAGTCTGAGTGGGTAAACAAATTTTCTGGAAATGGAAAATTTTACATTCTGCCGATGCGCAGAAGGAAAAGTTTTAAGACAAAAAATGTTTATTTAAATAAGGCGGTATCAAGAAAAATGGGGAAAATATTTACTGTATTTTTTTAATTGGTTTAGATTGTTTCTTATCTAAAAGTTGTAGGCCTTCGAAGGAAGCTACTTTAGACCAGTAAATAGTCAACGCGTTTTTGTAAAGAAAATAGCTTGAATGAGATAAGCAAGTGTATGTATAAGTCAACAGACTAAACACGCATATCAGGGTAAGAAACAGAATGGAATGGCAAGGGCTAGAAACCGAAGAGGTATTAGGGCCGGTTATATCACGACCGGTCTAGAACCGGCTTTGTATATTTACTACTATCCGTTCGCATAACTAAGAACTGAAGTTTCGCTGTCGTAACACGCGCTAGGGGGATCTCCATTCATTCTTTAAATTAGCTCTAATTGTAGTTGTTAACTCCTTCCTTTTAACAATTCCAATCCCATTAGGTGCTTACGATCGCAATTGTTACAATCGTAAATCGACTGGTTTCCGCTCGATTCGGGTGTTTACCTCCGAGGCCGCTTCGCAAACTGGCCGAAACGAATCTGCGGAATTAATCATCAATGCCGCTGCTATGTATGCTGAATGGTAAACGCAGCAACCGCCGACGCATCGGGAAATGTGTTTGGCTCGGTTTAATTCGAGTAAACAACGAGTTCGAGCGCGAACCGAAACGGATTTATTTGTGCTAAAATATTAGGGATAAACGAATACTAGAATTTCTTGTGGGATTGGATAATCCGGTGACTTCTGTGTGGGTTACCATGTTATTGTGTCGATCTGCAATCAGGTGGTAGTGTTCTAAATAAAATTGAATCCGATAGAAATATCTGGAGCAGAAATCAAGTGGTTAACTAGATCAAATTGTTTACGATTTAGTATTTACGTTCGCTACCTTTCTTTGGTATGGAGACGATGTATCCATTGCGCCTGCAATAAGGTGTATAACAGCACAAATGTGTTTTATTCCCAATGCAATGTATTCCTTGGCTTTACCACATCTCGTAGCTGCTGTGGCATCTACTATAATAAGCTCTAACTATAACCAATTCTTAAAATTTATTATAGTTTGTTTTCTAAATATGTACTTTTAATAAAAAGATATAAAAATGTGATATATATATTTTTACTTAAATTTTTCGGATAAAAAATTCTCTTTCGTTCCACAGGCAACTATATTCATTACACGAACCGGAAGATATATAATCGTTAATTATTACGATTAATTACAACTATTTCTAAATGGCAACTTTGAGTCAAGCTCAAATAAAATCCCAATGCACTCGCAACCACAAAATGTTTCAGCTAATCTTCCAGAAAAGAAAATCTTCCAGAACTGTTGTCGCCTTGCCGGATCTGAAACGAAAGGGACGAAAACAATTCGCAAATGAATGAAGTTAGCCACAGAGAGTCGATAAGTAAGAAGAGTTCTATTTCTAATCGAAGAATGAGCTTCATCTACGAGATATCAGATAGTTCCATATTTATCTTATATGAGAGTTCTCTACCACAATTAGGTCAATTAAACAAGACTGATTGAGATGATGTAATGTAATGTAATGTAATGAGGTGGGGTCTGGCCCAAAATGGCCCTTTGCACTGCGACCACGTTGATCTATTGAGACCCGAACCCAAAACCTTCGGCGCCCAAAAACCGACCATAACGTTTAATATTCACGAAACTTCATCAATGTGACGTGTTACGTATCGATTCCTAGAATACGATCTGTTAGCCGTGCCTCAAACTCTCAAATCCAAAAGCGAACAATAATTACGTCGACGAGGCCGAATAGGTGCACCCGCAAATATCGGTTAATTATAATTTTATTCAAACGATACGCGCGTCCATTTGACGTCGATAAATTCAACTCTAATGCCGCGAACGCCCGCATCCGACCGCAAATGATAAATTTATAACAGAACGTCGAAATTAGTTTTCGGAGTTTGCGGTGGATGTTTATGTGGGCGGGACACGGAGCTAATTTGCTTAAAAGTCGGATAATGGGAAATTCGCCCTGTCTATCGGGATAATCCCTTTTCGTACACGTCGCGCGTCGACGAACGAACGAATAAATGTTGTTTGGGGATTGAAGTTTGCGGTTAGTATCCAAACGAGGAGGAAAGTTGGAATAATGATGAAAGTAAACGAAATAAATCCTGGTTCTACTTTGGGTGCTAGGAAGCGGGATTTGACGAATGTGGTACATCCGAAAAGTTGATTTGGGGATTTAAAGGACAGTGCGAAAAAGTGCAAATTTATTAAATCTAAATCTGACACGTGTTACTGGAAAGTTGTTTTGTTTCTTTGCCGCTTGTTACTATCTGACATCAACGTTTGACTGTTCATGTTTCCAACTTTCTCAGGAATGCTGTGTAATTATTGATATTCACGTTTCACTGTCCATACTGCCAACTTCATCGGGAATGCGGGGACGATTTTTAATTATCCTTTTTCGTAATACGTAGTATCCAATATTAAATTTAAGTGAAAAAGTTTTTTTCAATCTGACTAAATTCTAAGTTTTTCAGCACGGGTCATGGCTATCATATTTGAGCACATCGCATTGGACCAGCAGTCAAACTTCTCTAAAATTTGCGTCTAAGTAATAAATTTTTGATAGCTATGGCCTGACATGTGAATACATTGTGGGTATCACATTTGGTAGCCAAAACTTCAACGGAAACATCACTGCCTATCAAATATGATAGACATAGTTTTTGCCACTCCTTCATTCGATCCTTTCTGATTTAATCAGTCCTATGCTATGCCCCGAATTCGTTCTAAACTATCTCGTTATGTGAATCGTGATCGAAACCGTCTATGTTCACAATTCAGTTCCGAGGGCAGCTCGCTTTCGGTTCCATTAGACCCCCCGTAGACCAAGGCTCCAAGCATCGAACTCGTATTCTAGGTTTGATTGTATCACCATGTTTTGCCGTTTCTTCTGACATTACGTCAAAAGTTGTTCCGTAGGCCATTCCTATTGCTACCTTTGTCGTTGCCGCTTCTTTTCTTACCCGAATCTTTTTTATTTCAGCTTCGGCGAGACCTTAGCCTGCCCTGCTTACCACCATTTTTTATTACTTTTTCGTCCAGATTATTTATTTACATATCGAAGTCGTTTTTCTTTGGCTCCGTTAACAGCAAATATTATACTTAATTCAATACAGGTTCGAGGTTGTACCGGCCAATTGTTACAATTTTCCTGTAATTATTACTTTTGGCCTTTCTCGCTTGAACTTTTGCCGTAGATGGCGCCCCGCCTTTCCTAAGTTTCTGATAGGGCCTGTGCCTATTAAATGCGCGTATGAGATTATTTATTTTGTAACGTTGAGGTGGGCATCTCGCTTTCCGTGAATAGGTTATTCCGTTTCCGGTTTTAAGTCTCGTTGTCGAGGATATACACGGAAGTTCGACTTTGGGAAGTTTTACATTATCGTCGGGTAAACCTGAAAGTTTCGCTTTTTCAATTTTACTATTCAAACTATCGGCCGTTGTAGGATTGCTTTTCCCTCGATTGGAGGTTTTCCTTGTTAAAAAGGATGCGTTATTGTCTTTTTCACGTTGTTGTAGGGAACTAGTGTAAGCTGGTATCATCTAGTAGAGAACTAGTATATACGATTATAGTACTAGTAGAGCGCTAAGATTTATTTTTCAGAACATCTGAGAACTATCGTAAGAGCAAGAAACTGGTTTCCCGCCAACTTTCCATCATGTGCGAGAAAATCCGCCATCTTGGATAGTTTCCGTCACGATACCGGTTACCACGCCGTACGAAGTTTGACAATTGGAAATACGTTACGTTAAGTCCCGCTTTTATTTATATATTTGGTTGGTTGAGTTTTGGGAATTTCCTGGAATCTTTAATCAATTTATCCTTACTTTTGGGTCATTCAATTCTTTTAGTATTTTTAGGACGGGGGGGAGGGTACAGCTTGGTTTTCGGGTGATTTAATAATATATTTGTTGGACGAAACATTTCATTCTTGTAGTAGTTTACTTGTCACTTGCATATATTACTATCTTAATCTCTGCTTAAGCTGTAAGGTGGCTGTAGGGCGGATGGAATTCAAACGGGTACCAAGAATGCGTAAACCTTAGATGAAAAAGTAGCTTAATTGAATTTAATTTAATCGTTACACCTCAAGTGACAAATAAAGTGCTGTAAACGTCATTCTCTCGCCCCAATTCATTTCTTTCGTGGTATTTTTAATGAGAGTGTTCAAGTAATTTTGCTGGTCGCTTCCCAACAGGATAAAGATCCAGAACGTAGACGGTTCTAATAACCTAGCTTCACCTACTACTGAAATTGGAGTGTATTTCTGACTCCAGACACTGAGATGTGATCCAGTTCTTTAATTGGAGAGTGGCGCCTTGTTATTAAATTCTCGAACTTGAACCTACGCCGTTTCCATTGGGCTGGCACGGCTTAGATCTCCATTTTTATCAACGAGGTGGGTGATTCGAACCGTAACGTCAAACTTCCGTATCGGTCACATTTCCGACTTTTCCTTTCATTATTACAATTTAACCAAAAGTTCTAGAAGTCAGTAACAAGGTTTATTGCGATTTTCTTGATAGTCGTTGGAATCTGAAGAGAGGCAACGTCACCGTGTTAGGCTTATCTGGGCCCTTAGAGTGATATAAGAACAAACTCTACGTCTCGTAGGGGTCGAGACGAAAATGCGAAGGTTTTATGCAGTTTTCTTCGCGTTTGATGGAGAAAAATAAAAAGATGATGATGGGGGTAGCGGTAAAGTAATGCGCAGCATATTGAAGATTTCTTCATAATTTTCCAAAGGAGTTCCCTTTTACAGTTTACATCGATGAAATCCAAAGCATTTTTATTTCCAATCTTTCCTTGTTAGGTCGTTTATTTCTCGGCTGATGTTCAACTTAAACATCTTAAGTCACACCAAGTTCGTGGAAATCGATATAATTAAGCGCCAGATCTCGAGTATGCTGCGAATGTCCCGCTGCTTCAACGTTTTGGGCATACTCATACTCAATCGTTTGAGCAGCACTGTATTCGTTCATAAATCGATCGTTCCAAAAACTTTTACCGAAGCCCCAATTTGATCGACTAGACGACGCACCAAAAGTCAGCTTAGACGTATACTCCCATGATTAATAATTCAATGTTGCGGTTTCAACGCGTTTGCGAAACGAACCTCTCCCCTCCGCCCGCCCTATGAAACTGTGGCGCTTGTTATAAACAGGGCTTTACGCAATTCATCACGGCGAAAACTGACGCGCGTCCGGGTACGTCAGAAACGTCCGTAGCATCTGCTTTATTACGATTTGACGACTTCGAATTTAATCATAATGCGTTTTGACGCAATTAAAACTGCCATAGGGATCGTTATTAAATAAACCCGCCGGTTATAACATCACAGATGTGTACACGGAGGACGTTATGAATTGATGGGAGTTTGGTAGTAATTGTTTTTTCTTGGAGGGTTAATTTAACCCGAATCAGCCCAGAACTTTTTGGCGACTTTTTTATAAATATTTTGTGTTCCCTCAAGGGGACCAACAATCACGAATATACCATATTGTCCTTTCGGCAATTTTTAAGTTCTCACATGAACAGTAAAAACTCAATGCGGAATAAATCGCTCCAGCAGCTGCATACACGTATTTTTGGACAAAGACAAACGCATATGAGAATGGCAAATCGGTTATCGTTATTTTTACCGTACAGCAAAATATCTATTGCTATTCAAGATTTGCGTCTAATTGTAAGTAATAAATTTTTGATAGCTATGGCCTGGCATGTGAATACATTGTGGCTACCATATTTGGACAGCCAAAACTTCAACGGAAACATCACTGCCTATCGAATATGATAGACATAGTTTTTGCGACTCGTTCATTCGATCCTTTCTGATTTGAGCAGTCCTATGCTATGCCCCGAATTCGTTCTAAACTATCTCATTATGTGAATCGTGATCGAAACCGTTTATGTTCACAATTCAGTTCCGAGGGCAGTTCGATTTCGATCCCATTGCTCGTAGACCAAGGCTCCAAGCATCGAACTCGTACTCTAGATTTGATTGTATCACCATTTTTTCAAGCTGATTGCCGTTTCTTCTGACATTACGTCAAAAGTTGTTCCGTAGGCCATTCCTACCTTTTCGTTGCCGCTTCCTTTCTTACCCGAATCTTTTTTATTTCAGATACGGCGAGACCTTAGCCTGCCCTGCTTACCACCATTTTTTTTATTACTTTTTCGACCAGATTATTTATTTACATATCGAAGTCGTTTTTCTTTTGCTCCGTTAACAGTAAATATTATACTTAATCCAATACCGGTTCGAGGTTGTACCGGCCAATTGTTACAATTTTCTGTAATTATTACTTTTGGCCTCTCTCGCTTGAACTTTTGCCGTAGATGGCGCCCCGCCTTCCTAAGTTTCTGATAGGGCTTGCGCCTGTTAAATGCGCGTATGAGATTATTTATTTTCTAACGTTGAGGTGGGCATCTCGCTTTCCGTGAATAGGTTATTCCGTTTCCGGGTTTTAAGTCTCGTTGTCGAGGATATATACGAAAATTCGACTTTGGGAAGTTTTACATTATCAACCGCATGGTCACGCTGCACACACATCAAAAGTAACGATTTAGGTGGACAAAAATATTTAACTTATGAAAATGTTTTTAAGTAGGGATTTAACACAATATGATACTTTATGACAACTTAAGCATAAATAACTGGTTCACAATATTGAAATAAATCATAAAAATAAAGAATGTCAAAAAATGGGTCTATTTTCGATTATTAATTACATTATTATAATATTATGGAAAATAAAAATGGATTTATTATGGAACACTCAATTTAAAGTTCAGTTGTGGGTGATTTCATCATCAATCTCACAATCATTATCATCATCAGCACTGCTCATTGATGTACTTTTCATGAATTTCGGTATATCAAGCATTGATATAACTTGTCGCGAAAAATGTGTCCTTTCGTGCTTTTTATTTTTCTTGCTGCAGATATTACTGCAGATCGGAAGTTACAAGTACCGTGTGTATTATATCTGTATTTGAGGCTTTATCCTGGACGTTTCTGCTTCAATCGAAAACTCATCCTCTGAAAATTGCCCTGCAGGTAATGGCAATGATTCAGCTATGTGTGCTCCATGAATGAGTACTTTACGTACTGCAGCGCTCATTCTGTACCATCCATAAATTTCTTCTAATTAACAAGTTTGCGGTTTCAAGGCAGTAGTTTTTAAATTGGTCAAATTTAATATAATGGCAACTTGATAAAGTGCTCAGAATTGTCGAAAACCGTATCAAAATTCTTTCGTCAAGTCCTGTAATTTCTGAATCAGAAAACGGTATTGGCGAAAAATTTTCGGGCTGTATTGCCGTCGTTACTGCTTCCTCCTCCTCGTTTAGACCGATCCAACACAAGACCCATTTGATCGTAAAATTTCCTTATTTTATCAACTTTTCTTAAACTTACAGGGTTTTTGGAGTCTTTGCATCTTGCTTGCCATTGCTTTATGGGCAGTTTGCAGGAAATATTAAGAAGATACTCGAAACGTCTCAAATAGACGTGCAAAATTGAAATACCATATTAATATGAATCCTCACAGAGTTTTCTCTTCAGAACACTAGCTAGGTTATTCATGTCTTTTGGCGCAGCTTTACAAATATTGCAACTTTGAGTGGATGTTGTTTCGGTTAATATATATTAACAATCTTTCCATCGACCATCGTACACACTAATATAGGTATGCTTAAAATAGATAAGCTTCCCGTTAGATGATTTGAGTGGTGTTAGACTTAAGTTAACAATTTGTTCAACGATTTGGTTGACTTCTTCTTTAACAGTATCTGGTGTTTCTTTTGCTAATTTGAAACAAACCGGTCTGCAATATTTCAAACTGAAAGTGCTCAAATTTTTCCAATATATTTTTCTATTGTCTTTCTCACCAGTAGACATTTCTAATGGGACAAGAGTACATAGAACAATATGGGAGTCCCCACAAAGTGAATAATCAGAAAAGTTTTGTTTATATATGCTGTGACTTCAGCTCCTATCTATGCCCCATTTGTCAACTCGTCTAGTAAATGCTGCTCTAAAACCTCCGATTATACTTCAAATAAACATCTGACTGTGTGGTCTAACAAGTCTTGCAACGGTATTTTTGTCCCTTTTTCAGTAACAGACATATTTTCGTCTCAGAAATTACGTGATATGAAGGTTTCTAGCTTTTTATGTACATAGTCATCTTTAGTTAAGTCTGAATCTATTATAAGTGCAAGTGCCTCTTCTGGTGTATAGGAAGTGATTATCGAAGATGTCGATGTAGCTTCCTTTATTTTTTTAAAGTTTCCTTGGCTTGATGATGCAGCTAAGCGCACAACATCGGCAGCA
The DNA here is from genome assembly GCA_038088585.1 of Chrysina gloriosa. Taxonomy (NCBI): domain Eukaryota; kingdom Metazoa; phylum Arthropoda; class Insecta; order Coleoptera; family Scarabaeidae; genus Chrysina; species Chrysina gloriosa. The sequence goes on along the minus strand of CM076088.1, from coordinate 78,177,717 downwards.
ATTTTTACCTTCACTCCTCAGTGCTTGCTCAGCAGCAACAATTAATTTATTTGAACTAACATTTATTACAAGAGAATTAAACTTTACGCTTTTTAGTGCCATTGCTATTATCTGAAAAATCTTTCCTTGGTCTGTCTCGTCCTTTAGGTAAATTTTGATTTTATCGAGAATCTACCGGTTCGGAACAATTTTATTTCGGAAAAAATTCGGTGGATCTTCTAACTTGTTGAAGGAAATTTGAGGAACAATGCGGCAAGACGCCTGAAGACACGCCAAAATGCCTTATAGACAGTATAAGAAATTTAAGAGATTATCAAACCGCATATACAGGTTAGGAATGCCCATGCGTAGTATGGATTTAGGTTATCTGCTGTAAGTCAACTGTCTTGCACTGTGTTCGGGCACTGTTTTGCTTCCATCTTTATCAAGCTCCATATGGCATTTTGTCCATTACATGACTTTCCAATAAATGGTATATTGTTACTTTGCCCTTGTAAACTGTTTATAATATACGAGGTCTATCCAAACCGACCTGCCGTGTTTCAACGTGCAGTACTACCAGCAAGTCCTCCGTCATCTTCGTGATGCGGTTCGGCGCAAGACATTGGATCTGTGGACAACGGAAACTTGGCAGCTGTATCGTGACAACGCACCTACGCATTTCTCACATTCTGGCTCTTTCCCAAATTGAAAATGTCGTTGAATGGGAAAGGATTTGACACTCAGGAGGAATTGGACGGGGAGTATTGCGCATTCCAAAACGGTCTTCCAAGGATGCTTTTAATAGCAACGCTAGTATAGGTGTGTACGGTACCAAGGGGAGTATTTCGAAGGCGATTGAGCTTTCATATCTGCTAAGTGAACAGTTCGACTTTTCCCGTCCAAAGATCGGATATATTTTGAACAGACCTCGTATTGTCTTCATTGTCTTGTATGCATCATAATCAGCATCATTTTTTGTTGTATCAATCACCGCCAGCTTCAGTATGCGGCTATAATATTTTGAAATAGGTTGGATAATAAACGGTGTTATTATTACTATTTCTATTATTTCGTATGATCTAATTTTCCACAAAAATATATTCAAATATGATAACCTCGATAGCCAGGCGGACACGTATATCGAGTTAGCACATAATCACATCGCCCTTATACGAAGCGTGCCGATACACCCGACTCCGACGCCCGTGTTATTAATTGCGTCACGTCCTCCGAGGCGATTTGTCGCGCGAAGACTCCCGTCCTTTCCAGGTGTATCGGTCGCCAAACTTATTTAGAAAACAACGAACGAAAAACTCGCGCGACGAACTCTATCGAAAGTTCGATCCGTTTCGTGCGCTGAACGACGGATAATAAAACCGAACAAGGAAAATGGCGAAACGAAAGTTTCGACCCTAAAACTTTTCGCCCGAAATAGTTTCGAAACGGGCTCTCAAAGAGGTGTGGGACGTCGAGAAGGAGGGAAAAATAGAGGAGCGCAGCGATTAAATTAAATCCGGCATATTAGTCCGAATAAAGCCGTTGGACGTTCGAGTATTAATAAATGTTCGGGAAGTAGCGGAATCGGGACTCGCAAAACTAAGTTCGCCGTCGTACGTAACGACAACGACTGCGAACTTGCGACCTTAATTCCGGAACCTAGTTCATTAAGTTCGTAACGGGGGTAGTTCGTAGTCAGGAATTTTAATTGGGTGAGGAGGTATTAGAATCCGTTTCCGGTTCGTTCCTGCTAACAATGAAAAAGCTCCAAGCACGAAAGGTCTGAAACGTGGTGTTTTCGTGGTTTAGCGGATTCGAACGAGGGGTCGTTCTGATGAGCGTAACGAAGAACGCTCCTTTACGTACGTGGGCGCCACGAATACAACGGAATGTGCCAAAATTAAGCACAATATTCAGTTAGTCTAAAGCCACAAGCACGGCAAGTGATTCAGCCAATTACTAAAGGTTGACAGGTCAAATGAAAGATGGGAATTGAACCGAGAAATACGGGAGCTGGAGGATATCTTTCCGCTGACCTAAATGACGTAAGCTCATTCATCTATAATTTTTCGAAAAATCTCCTTTTACGCCCTACGTAGTTTTTCATGCGCCATAACCAATCTCCAAAACATCCACTCCAACATCTTCTTCACTAATGGCCGCTCTCGCCTTAGGAGTACGAAAACTGAGTCACTTAAAGATGGTCCGGGTCGGAATTATAACAGGTGGGTGGTATCTGGAGGTGATTAAAGTTACTGGAGTAATTGGATTTCCTCGTACTTTCGGCGATTTTAGGACCAGTCCAGCGGCGGAATCCTGGTTGGCGTCGAAGCTAAAACTTAAACGAACGGATTCACAAGTTTATTTCTGCGGAAGAAACTCCTTACGTTTTTTGATCTCCGTAATACTAAATTGACACAAAACTACTTTCGCGTAATTATCACAATTACCGGAACCACAAAAACATTGTATCGGGTGGCGCCCTAACCCTATCGGAAGATGCTATAATTTTTGCAAATGGCGTCATACGTCAATCATATTTGTCATTTGTGAACTTGACAGCTGCAGTATACAAACAGGCAAGTAATGGAGCGCTATACTCCGCAAGAGCGTAGAATAATTGTGTGGATTTCTTTGACCAATAATCGGTCGGTGGTGTTAGCGCAGCGTGAATTTCGACGTCGATTTCCTAATCGTGTTGCGCCAACTGGGCAAACATTCTGCCGCTTAGCTGCTCGACTCGAACAGACTGGAATCACAAAAGACCTTGCAGGGCGTGGCCGCCACCGAACTGGTTGTTCTGCCAAGAATGTCGCGGCTGTGGCTGACGATGTCACTCAGAACGAAAAACATCAACCGGACGACGGGCACGCAATTGGGCATCACCAGACGGACCCTACAGCGAATTTTAGTGAAGGACTTGCACATGTTGCCGTACAAAGTGCAAACAGTGCACCAGTTAATGCCTGCTGACCGCCAGTCGCGTGTGAATTATTGTAGAGCCATCCTCAATCTCAATCACGAAGAGGGCGATTTTGAGTCGAAAATCATCATAAGCGACGAGGCGCATTTCCATTTAAGTGGTTATATCAATAAACAAAATCTTCATTTCTGAGGCACTGAAAATCCGCGTGTGATGCACAAAGAGCCGTTACATGCACTTAAAGCCACTGTGTAGTGCGGCGTTCACGCGGGAGGAGTGATTGGGCCGTATTACTGGCGAACGCTACAGGGCCATGATAAACGACTTCTTACTGCCAGAATTGAATGGGCGGGGCTTGGTGAACATGTGGTTTCAACAAAACGGTGGAACCGCACACACAGCACGAGCCACAATGGATATTGTGAAGGAAGCATTTCCTGGTCGCGTAATCTCCCGTTTTGGCGATTTGGCATGGCCAACAAGATCGCCCGATTTAACCATCCCAGACTTCTTTCTTTGGGACTACTTGAAGTCGCGGGTTTATGCCAACCAGCCCCAGACAATCGCAGCCCTTAAGGCGAATATTCGATAAGAATGCGAACAATTATCACCGGAAATCTTACGGAAAGTCATGGAAAATGCGATAAAACGGGCACAAATGTGTATCAACACTGGAGGCAGCCACTTGAGAGATATCATCTTTTCAACTTAACAGAAAAAATTGTAAAGGTCCAAATAAAGATTTCCATTACTCAAAATCATTTTTTTATTTAGTAAAAAGTTATCCAAAAACAAAATTGGATGATTGATTTTGCACCACCTTGTATAAACCGAATAAGAATAATTTTATAAAAAAATCATAAGAATAGAGAGAGAATTGTAGGAGTTACTGAATTTTAAATTTTAGTGTGGAATCATTCAACCGTTTCGACACGCTCGATAGAGCGTGAAATTTCGGTTTAGAATCAGTGTAAATAAACGTTTTCCATAATGGAAGTTCAGTGTCAACAGTCTTTTGGTGTGTTTCGCGCGTTCAGTGTGTAATGTTTATTGCGCAATGCTTTAGTCTTGGGTATCAGCCGAATATCGCTGATGACACTAAATTCCCCCAGTTTTCCACTGAGGATGGCAACTTAGTTGCCGAAATACATATCTGGATTGTTTTCGAAAGGTGTGGTAAAGGTAATTTTACTTCAAATAAGATTTTATTTATTTTATTTTTCATTTATCTTATTTATTGTATAAACCCGTAATTCGAGATAACTCCCACACAACTTGACGTTCTTTCACTTTTTGCTTATTTTCTAGCAACTCGGTTTTGTCAACCACGTTTTACATACAACTTCTGTTGTCCTTTGACGTATTCGCCTGGAAACGAACCGATCGATACTAGATGTAAATTTATGTACAAAGAAAACAACGGAAAGGGGAAACGTATCTTCAGCGCGCTAAATTTGAACGGTATAAGGAGCATAAGAAGGGGAATTAAGGCGAAACAAAACGAAATTATTATAGGAAAAGGAAATTGTAACAATAGCCCAAGAGACCTTGAGTTTCTGGCACAGCAACTAATCGAATTCTTCATCTTCATCTACGTGAAGTTTTCATTTCGAAATAAATATGTTCACGAAGATGACAACTGAGACAAGTTAGATAATAATAATATTAATAAAATCTTTCTGCTTCTTCTTTGTAATAGGCTTGCAACCTGTTTATTCCAACAACTTCCTTCATATTTACCTTGCCCTTCCGGCCAATCTTTTTCCCGCCGGCTTCTTATGTCTTGCTATCTTCACTAGTCGGTCTACCGTCATTGTATATATGCCTTCGTTTCATTCATGTCTTCTTCGCAACACCCAACACCTTATTTCTTCTTTATCACATCGTCGTATATCTTCACTAGGTATGTGATCTTGTCTTTTGGTATGAGTTATCTTTCTCAAAATGTGCATGTCCATTGTCTCAAAAGTTTATTTGTTTTTGATTGTTTCGGGTCAAATTTTTGACGCGCGTCATGATAATAATAATAACAATAAGTCTATTGCCCAACAGGCACAAGACCCAATTGCGGGACAAGTCAACAGCAAAAGTGAACACATGGTAAGCGACACACAAATTGCTAGCTAACGTTATATTTTTTTTTGCATTGGATTAACAAAAAAGCAGAATGGAAGGGATGGGATAAACAATATAAGTTGAAAATGCGAGATGCCAGAAAAAGAGGACCAGCTCGAGAAAGAAGAGGAGGATCGATACATCATTTTTGAAATACAGTAAAAATGATGCAACACTTGGTATATATCAAATCTCAATTTTACGAAATATATGTACCGATCGTTTTATTATTTTTATTTTTAACTAAACTTCTAGTACAGCTTTACATTACAATGGAAGAATAAAGGCAGCAAACGGGAAGAAAATGAAATGAGAAATGGAAAAAAAAATGGATGACTGGAGACACAATCTAGTTCACGCTGATAAACAAGTGAAGAAAAATCAGAAGAATTAGAAATAGCGAACGGGATAAGAAGAAGAATGAGAAGGTGACTGAAAAAAGACTCGTATAGGTAGTTTTCCTTGAGATGACGAACGGACACGGGCGCGATAGTAATAAAAGGGGACAAAACCTAATACGGAAGAACGACAGTCAGAAGAAAACAGATTTGAAAATGAAGAAGTAATGGAGAAGCAAAAATCAAAAGGGAACCTAGCATAGTGGTGACACAGAATCTTACTTCGTCTTGGTGTGGACGTACAGACGAATTTCTTAACTGCAATTGTTATAACCTTTTCTGTTAGCTTGATAAACACGGCGAATAGAAAAACCCAACAGACAAAGGCCATAACGAAGGAAAGAGAAGTACAAGGAAAAGGAAACTTGTATAGGTCTTGAGATGAAAACCGGATGGGGGTGGCGACAGCAGTAAAAGGATGCAAAAACAAAACAGAGGAATGGAAATAAAAAGGAAAGCAGGGTAAGAAAGAAATTTGAGAATGAAGAAGCAATGAAGAAGCAAAAACGAAAAAGGAGTGTAATGGTGACACAGAATCCAAGTTCGTCTTGGTATGGATGCGGAGAGACACAAATTTTCTAATTCGCTAGTAGCTTGATAAGCAAGGGGAACGGGAGCATAAGAAAAGACAGTAAGAAAAAGGAACAGGAAAAGACTATGATGAACGAACGAGAAATACGAGAAATGGAAAAATTGTGCAAGTTTTGAGTAGAAAAACGGTCGGGAACAAAAGGAGACAAAAATAATACGAAAGAATGGCGATAAGAAGGAAAGTAAGGTAAAGAGAGATATTTGAGAATGAAACAACAATGAAGAAGCAAAAACGACAAGAGAACCAAGCATAGTGATGACATAGAATCCCAGTTCGCCTTGGCGTGGATGAGCAGAGACACCATTTGTTTAACTTACGTTGTTATAACCATTTTCATTAGCTTAATAGCATAAAAGGACAATTGAAAGAGAAGAGGAAAGAGCTGTGATAAAGAAAAAAATACAAGAAAGGGAAAACTTATACAGATCCTGAGCTGAAAAACGGACAGGAACGGCGATAGTCATTAAAGGAGGCAAAAGCAATACGTATTTCACGGAACGAAATTTTGAAAATGAGAAACCAAAGGAGAAGTAAAAACGAAAATAGAACCGACGACGACACAGCATTCTAGTTCGCCTTGGTGTGGATGAGGAGAGTCAGAAATTTTCTAACTCGGATTGTTATAACGTTTTCTATTAACTTGATAAACGAGGGGAGGGATAGTACAAGAAAAAAAATAGGAAAAGGAAGCGGGAAGAGACGATGATAATGGAAAGAGAAATGCTAGGAAAAGAAAACTTATGTAGGTCTTGAATGCAAAAACGGACAGGGGCGACGATAGTCGTTAAAGGATGAATGACAATAAGAAGGAAAGTCGTGTAAGGAAAGGAATTAAAAAATGTCAAAGGAATGGAAGAGCAAAAAAGAAAAACTAGCATCACGGTCGTAATGTAAGATCCTAGTTCGTCTTGATGTGAAGAACCGGAAATAGGGGCAGAGCAATGAAATGAGGGAAATTTTGCAATAAGACGAAGAAGGATAGGATGAAAGTTAGTAGGGGACAACAGCTTGAAAGACGCTTTAGTTTCTAGATCAGCAAAACCACGACTTATTATATTATTTATGCACATACAGTTCCAGCCAAAATCCCAACGATTTTTGTTTCCAAAGATCAAGAATGGGCTTGAGCGGTGAGGGACGGGAGAAGCAGCCTAGGCTTTCAAAATAGCAACCTTAAAATTATATGAATTCGCGTTACCATCACGGGAATGTATTTTCCAGTTTTCGTTACGAAATATATCTTCCTCGTAACAACGTTAAACGATCCAATTGAAACCTAAACCTGACCTAGCTCTCCGTACATGGATACACCCAATACCTCTCCAATTAATACTAACGCGTTTCGGCTTTTATTACTGTCTCGAGGTATTAAATTTACGAACTTCGTCCGTACTAAAATCATTTTAATTAAGATAAGTCGCGGCGTGGCGTGGCGCGGCCACCGAACAATTTCTCTCCCACCGTTCGTTAGAGCGATCGAGCGTTGGCTGGTTTTTGGGGGTATCTGTCCCCCGGGGACGGTCCCGTATTATCGACGTGCAGTTTGTAAAAATTTATGTGCGCACATAAAAACCTGGCCGTTATTTAACGCCGTTGGAACGTGCGGTCGCCCCCGTTGGATTTACGTCGTTATTTGGAGTACACGCGAATATAGCGCATGGAATCCACTTTAACATTTTTGTTTTGTACAAGGAAAGTCGGATCGAAACCGAAATTTCTAGCGCAGTTATTTAGGAAGAAAACGATGACGGAGATTTCATTCTAAACTCGGTTCTCGCTGCTACTTTCGCCAAAGGGAAACTACATGTCCATGTCTTCTAGCATCTTACAAGGGGGACACCACGTAATGTTCACCACGGATTTCGATCCTATTACACGTCAGTGTTGTTTGAGACCTCACGAAAAAACTCTCCGAGCGTTTATCCGATTGGGGCTTCGTGTTCGAGATATTAAATTCCAAAGAATGAAACCACAACGAGTCAGTACCGAATCGCGTGAATTCAGTTGCACAGGCCGCGATGGCCGAGCGAACAAGGTAACGTACTGGAACAGTGGAGGTTCTGGTTTCGATTCTTATTGACTTCAATTTTTTTCCCTATTTTTCTCATTACAAACATCAGTGTTATTGAATTTAATAATTAGCAACAATCGAAAACGATTTTTGCTACGTTTCATAAACTTTCATTCGAGGATAGAAAGGCAAAACAAGAATGTTTCCCTCATCACAAATATTAGTGGTTCGAATTCAATAGTCAAAAACGATTTAAGTAATCTTTACATTGTTTAATATACTTCCATTCGAGGATGAAAGAGCGATTTTGAGTAGAAGGAAATCTGGAGAATGTAAAGAAAATTTGCGGAAACGTAGAAGTTCATTCATCATCTGATCGGAGAGTCAGTTTTCGTCGTTGCTGCTAACATTCGGTGAGCATGATTTTGGATGATAATCAGCGTAAAAACATGTGAAACATAGATCAGGTTGGCACCACGCACATTCTAAGAAAGGAACTGCGCGCATTGACATTTTCGTTTCCAAAGAGTCGACGGAAAGCAAGTTTCATTCACATTTCGAAAAATCGCTCTTTGGGGGAATCGACGCAAACCATGCGTATTTTAACATTACTTAAGATTACTTAAATTATTTTTGACTATTGAACTTCAACCACTGATGTTTGTGATGGGGGCAACATTCTTGTTTCGCCTTTCTATCCTTCTGAATGAAAGTTTATGAAACGAAGCAAAAATTGTTTTTGATTGTTTCCAATGATTGAATTCAATACCACTGATGTTTGCAATGAGAAAGAAATGAAGTCAATAAGAATCGATATCAGAACGTCCAACATTCCAGTCGATCGCCTTTTCCGTTTGGCTATTGCTGCTTCAGTAACTCTATTTACGCGATTCGGTACTTACTCGTCAGCGTGCACGAAGTCCCAATCGGATAAACCCTCGATTGCAAAATCCGTGATGGACATTACGCGGTGTCCCCTTGTTGGATATATACAGGTAGCCCTCGGTTTAAGCTGGAATTTCATTTCTAAACAAACCAGCATAACCTAAATCGGCGTAAATTGAACCCGATTATAATGGGAGCTAATGAGATAGGTTCCTTCTCGTCAAACATAGGCACATGCAGTTACGTATAAAATTATTATATTTGAAGTTTATAAAATAATATCATATGTATAATTATACTTATAAATGTATATGTACTTGTAAATATCAAATAAAATTCTCAATACCGGAAAACGAAACAATATTTTATTGAACGATGTGAAATTTCAATGGCGTGTTATTATTTGTATGTTGAAGTTCCCGGTTTCGAATCTCTTATATATTTTGTTAACATAATGTTCGGGTGTTAACTATTTAGATCTTCTTTTTCTTTCTTCACGAAGTTCAGAATATGGGCGAATTGATGCGATAACGCACCTTTTTACACTCAAACTTTGTTCCCAATCGTGATCTATCTCACAGAGGTCACCGCTCACGGTTTCTATGGTTGAAGGAATGCGTTCAAGATCGGCCTTTTTACAAATCTTGGAGGTTCTTCGTTTCTTTTTCTCTTCGCCTGAATGTTGACGACTTAATTCGTTGAATAAGATTCGCTAAAGAGCGACAGATCGTGGTTCTCTCGAATTTCTATCACATCTTCAGTTATCACATTGTCTAGGCTTACATCTCGCGCAAGCCTGCTAACGTCTTTAACAACATTCTTCACATGCTCTAATTCTTCGAAATCGGGCATACATTTTAGGAGAAGTTTGCGCCATAATCCATTTAAACACTTTGCTGACACTTCATTCCAAACGATCTTGAAGTTGTAAATGCCTTTCAACATATCACAGGACCGCCAATAGTCTTTAACTATTTTGTGTATAGTCCAAGACTCTCAGCATTTCCATAAAGGTGGTACGGAGGTAATAGGAGATAAAAGTTGTATTCCTGGTCCATTAATTGCAAAAGTGATTACAGTATTTGGTAGCATCTAAACGACCTTAACATCCAATGGCGTTCCTCCTTCGGCACGGTTTTGAGGATATCCAGGGGCATTGTTAAAGTGAAGAATTGCCTTGGGTGGTCAATCATTTTTTTAACAAAAGCTAAGCACGCTTGGACAAAAATAATCTGTGTATCAATATTTAAAAGCGCTTTGTGTGACCCACATTTTCCTGTTCCATTTCCAATAGACTGATAACATCTCTTTCTTTATACCCTGGAAAGTAGGTGGTGTTTGTGAATGGTACACCAACATTGGGTTAAGTTTCAAAATTCCGGAAGCATTAGCTCCCAACAGAAGAGTTACTCTATCTTGCCCAGATTTAAACCTGAAGCTAAACGTTCTTCTTGGGGAAGGAAGGTTCGTGATTGCAACTTTTTCAATAAATCCGAGTCTCATCAACATTAAAAATGAGGCCAGAAGGGTAATTGCCTTGTTCTACACAGTTTTGAAACTCTTTTGGAAAAGCAGCCGCTGTCGCAAGATCTGCACTCGCCACCTCACCACATAATTTCACATTACACTTACTTCGAGGTTTAAATCTCGTAAACCAACCCTTGCTTCCGAAGAATCTTTCGTCGCCTCGTTCTGTCTTCTTAAGATCACCAAAAAGTTGTCTTCGCTTTCTCAGTTATAACAGCCTGTATGAGAGGAATGTTTTTCTGATTTAAATCATCTACCCATAACGATAATAGTTTTTCTATTGTTTCAAAAATTGTATTTCTTCTATAATCTATAATTAACTTGTCTTGCATTTATTGCCGTAGATTGTTGCACAGCCTCTTTTATTCTATGTGCATTTTTCATGACGGTAGTAATCGTCGATGGAGCTAAGTTCATACTTTTACAGACATCGACTGTTTTTAGATTTGCGTGCCTTTTTAGCACAATGTTCAGATAAATTTTCTGCGCTTTTTTAGGAGACATGGTATTTTTACTTCGTCAATAATTTACGTAAAAACTTTAGAAAATAAATGGATTCAATTGTAATACTGCATTTAATACATGTGCATACGCTGTAACTATTCTGTAAATACGTTATCACCGAAGCATCAACCAGTCCAGTTGTTTCGGTACTTCCCCAGTCATGCCGGATAAGTCCAGTTCATACGTACTCGCAATCAGTCGCATCGGGGAATTTTCGTAAACGGAACCCGTCGTAAACCGAGGGCTAACTGTATTCTATTTCTACTTTTACGAGCGAAGCTGTTTTAGGGCAAGAGTTATAACTGGGAAAAAGTGAGACGCTTGAAATCGTCAAATAGACGCTTTTCTATCTGACTTCTTTCCTTAATTCTTTCTCGCACACACACGCACACACATACGCGTCGAACGAGCAAAATGTGCCGTATTTGGATCTACCCCCATCAGATGGCGCTCTTTTTATACGAACTCGAATTTACTTCAAATTCAACTTCAATTTATTTTTAATTTTATCTTTTATTCAAATAGGCATCAAATGCTTAATTTTTTTATTCTTTTCTTTCATTAGTTCTTTCTCTCTCACACACACGTATACCCATTGCATCCTATTAGCGCCCCCCGAGCAAAATGTGCCGTATTTGCAGCTACCCCCTCAGACGGCACTCTTATTATTCGGACTCGAATTTACTTCTAATTCAACTTCAACTTATTTACCATCGATTTCGAAATGAAATACTTTTTCTTTATACATTGCATACATATATATGCATCAAAGGAGTCGGGTGTCCCACGACACTTCTCCTCTGTCTTTTATATTTTTACTTTTATAATACCCCTATATCTCATCATAAAAGCGAAGAGAAATCCACTCTATCGAGCTCACCCTATTTTTTCCTCAACCGTCGACCATCTTCCAAAAAATTCAATCCGTCCCATCCTAGGTGAAAACTATATTATCTCCATATCGAGCTCGAGAAGTGCTTTCTACGCGTCCCTTCGTGGTAAATGAGAGCGTGGGTCCTGATTTATTTGCGGATCGTCTGTTTTGCGGTATCTGGCGCTCGCAACGAACGGGAATCGAACTTTTACCGCCAAGCCAATACCGTCGGAAATCAAAGGGCTTTTAGCTACGCGGGAGCGCACGGGAATACGGACGGAGTGCTTTTAACGGCGGTTTTTTGTTTGATCCGTACGGGTTTTTGGTAATATCTCGAATGGAAATCGGAAAGCGGTTTCTGAGAAGGATGGATACGCCATCTGTGACTTTTATATTTCAGTATCATTTCTCTATTAATCAGAAATTCACGAAAATATTGTATTGATCGATTTTGCCGTTATCAGAAGAGAACATTTTATTGAAACAATTTCATAAAAGCACTCAACCGAGAGGGACAAAATGTAAACGGGAACCGCGAGGGAAGGAGATAAGATGCAAAACGGGAAGAAAAAACGAAAAGTAGAATTCTTTATTTCGTTCTTTCCCTTCTTTCTTTTCTTAAGGCAGTGGGAAAACCGAAGGAAAACAAGAATTAACGAAATAGAAACAAAGAAAAGAGGAAAACCGAAATAAGAAAAAAATATGGAAATAGGGATTAAAATACGCGAACAAAGGAAAAAGCCCTTAAAGCATTATTTTAATCTTAATTTTTCTTGATAGAAAGGCCAAGAATTATGCAAAACGCGTAAAATAGATGGAATATGTAGAGCTACAATGAACAGGCTTCGTCATTCGAGGCGAGATGGATATACGATTTCGGCAAGTACGTAGAAATTTTGAGAAAACGTCATCCGAAATTCGAGGATGACTAACGAACCGGAGCAACACTCAAAAATTGCATATTTCCGAAACTACCAAACCAATTTCAAAAACATTTTGCACCAATCAAATCTGCAGATAGAAATCTATCAAAAGCAGTCGGCTTACGAACGCAAATATATTTGTGTAAGCATAAAGTCGCCAAAATCAAGTACGGCTAACGGACCGAAACGACATTAAAATACTTAAAAGCATTGTTACTTTGCGATGTCTTCTGATGAAATGGAAAAAGAGGGAAAACGAAAGAAGTAAATAGGAACGCAAAAGTAGATCAGAAATAAAAGGGATAGAAAAGGAATTGAAGAAAGAAAGGGAAAGGAAACGAGAAAAGATAGTCAAAACGGAGCAAACGATTGCATCTAACCTTTTCCTTTGACATAAAGAAATAGAAACCAAACAACCCAAAAGAAAGACAACCATGCGAAATGTAGAAAAATGTCAAAGACATGAATGAGGGCGAAAAGAAAAAATAGGAGAAATAAAGGAACAGATAATTAAGGGAATCAGTCAAAAACCTCCAAAGAAGAGTGCGGCAACCAGGCACACTTGCACAAAGGAATCCTAAATTACTGATTTGTTTTCAAACCACGCTGTATTGGAAGGATAAAGTGAAACGAACTAGATAAATTACGTCACAAATTGCTACATTATTTGCAACGCTTTGATAAAAAAAAAGAAATAGAGGAGATGTAGAAAACGATTGGAATGAGAGAGAGGAACAGGAAGAAGGATTTCAAGAAAGGATGGAGATACAAAAGAAAAAATGGAAAAATGTCAAATGGATAAAACTTTAACAATACGAGGATTAAATAAAACAAGAAGGGGAAGAGTTATCTCTTTATTTTCTCTTGCTTACCTTGTGCTTCTTACTGTTACATAGAAATTTCTCGTTTTACTTTAAACTTTTCCATTTTTATTTATAAGAAAAGTGGGGGCGTGGAAAACGGTATGGATAAAGGGGAAGAGAAACAAGAAGAAAGGATGCGTATTAAAGAAAGGAGGAAGAGAGAAAGGAGAACGCAAAACTACAAGCGGGTAAAATTCTAAGTAAGAAGAAAGCAGATAAACAAGAGAGAAGAGTTATCTCTTTATTCTTCTGAGTGTTATCTAGAAACTTCCAGTTTTCTTCCAAACTTTTATTAGTTTTATACTAAAGAAAATAGAGGTGGCGTAAAGAACGACAGATATAAGGGGAAGGAAAACAAGAAGGAAGAAGGCTAATTGAAGAAAGGAGGGAAACGGAAAACTACAAGTATGTAAAATTCTAACAGTAAAAAAAAGAAAGAAAGATAAGGGAAGAGAATTATCACTTTCTTCTCCCCGGTTCTCTTTATTTTTCTTACTGTTATCTAGAAACTTTGAGTTCCCCTTCAAACTTCTTCCGTTGGTTTTGCACGAAAGAAAATAGAGATGACGTGAGGAGCAGCAGATGTAAGAGGATGAGGAACAGGAAGAAAGAAGGCAAATTGAAGAAAGGAGGAAGACGTAAAGGGAAAACGGAAAACTAGAAGTAGGTAAAATTCTAACGATTAGAGCAAGAAAGAAAGAATCTTTCTATTTTCTCTGGTTTTCTTTATTCTTCTTACTATTATCTAGAAACTTCTAGTTTCCCTTCAAACTTTTCCGTTGGTTTTGTAAGAAAGAAAATGGAGAGAACGTAGGGAACGATAGAAATAAAGGGAAGAGGAACAGAAGGAGGTGGTCGTAAAGAGTTTACCGATGTGACATAATGTCAAGAAGAAGACAGGCAAATTAAAGACAGAGGCAGAAATAATGGAAACATGGAGAGTAAGGGTAAGGTAAGTTTCTAGTGTACAGTAAGAAAAATAAAGAAGACAAGGGAAGAGAGAGAGATGAAGGGAATGAATGAGCGATGCTACAAATTATTAGCTCTATCTTTTGGAAAAATCTAACAAACGCGAAGAAAGGGAGAATAAGGTAGATGACGAGGCAGAAAAACGGAAGAAGAGAGAAGAAACCAGTTTGAGGAAATAAAGGAAAGTAAATGGAAAACGCAAAATTTATAGCTGATTGTTAGTTTCAAATACGTAATGACGTAATATGTAGTAAGAAATATAGAGGAAGAAGGATGAGGAAAAGTTGACTGATTGTGAGCGCAATCACAAATTGCTAGTTCACGTTGCTAGCACTTTCTCCTCTGTTAGTTCGTCGAGGGAAAGGAACGAAGGTGTATGGAAGAAAGTAATGGGTATAAGGAAGAAGAAAGCTCGACGAAATGACGAACTTAATGATACTTTCAAAATAGTTCAACGCGTTTTTCTACAGAAATCACCCTAGCGTTATCAAAATTTAAGATGAACTTACATCTTCATCTTGGGCCGATTTTGCGAACATTTTGGAGGATTTGAACTAAGCACAAACTGCAGTTAACTATTTAGCATTAACAATACGACGATCCTTCGGTGCTAAAGTGGAAATTCGTCCACTGATTCCGAGAAATGTGGGGATTATCTTGCTGTCCCGGCTCTCTTCACGAATAACTTTCACCCTAACTGTCAAGTATCGTTCCTTTCCAATTAAAGCAACGACAAAGTTTACTACCCTTCGCCTACAATTCAGGTGCAAAAATACGATATTACGCCAATAATTAGGGAGGTCAGACAATGGAGAGATTAATGTGATCCGATCTTCACCGTCATTGTTTTCCTTGTATTTAGAAAACTTTGTTCGACGAGTCGGAAAACTTGTTTTTGCCTTCGGGACGTGCCTTCGAAGATATTCTCTCAATCATTCTAGTTAATCATCTGTCTTTCGCTCCTTCCAGTACGCAATCGATATTCCAGCGATGCTGGCGTTTATATTTTTACGCGATTATTTCGGATGAAAACGAGAGAAACAATCTACAATCTACAATAAACGATCTTTGTTATCCCCTGTTATACGAAAGCCGCTTTTTAGGTTTTTTCCTTTTAAATTTTTGAAATTTTTTCCAGACTAAGATTTGTACAATTTTGCACGTGTTCAAACCAATTCTCAAAGCATCTTCTCCACGCTGAAGTTGGTATTTCAAACGCATGGTTTTCCGAAGATTTCAACAAATTCTTGAGGTCACTCGAAAATCGCTGTCCACGTATTTTTTCCTTGACATACAGGAACAGAAATAAATCGTTAGACGATAGATATCAGGTGAATACAGGGGCAATGATACATTAATTAGATGGTTTCCTCCTCCAAATAATCAATTGCTTTGACATGCTATGTGAAAGCAGTATGATTCTTGATGATTTCGGTTGTTTTTCCTTGATTTTCTCGATGACTTCTGGCAAACAAATTGTTGTATACTATTCGATAGTAACTGAAACTGCAATGAAACTACATATGGAGTTGTAATTGATTCTAATAATATTTATTGGCGATCTAGTCATTAACTTGGTTATCCTCAGAGACACACAGAATATTTGGTCTTAGCGAGACACCAACCGTGGTATATTAAACCCTAACTTATCCAAAAACAGTGGAAAGTCTGACCATGGGCAATCCCATGAAGAAACCTCACACTCATCTGCTTGCGTTTCAGGTGTAAAGATTCCACGCCAAACCGAGTCAGCAACATTGAGTGCTCAAACCCTCTCTCTGGATGCCATGTCATCCAATACAACCAATCAGAAATTTAAAAAATGTTCGCCGAACTTTCTAGATATTCCTGACATGAACCTGGTAAATCAGATACTAGATTAGTGCACCATACTTTAACCTAGACCGTATAAATGCGTGATAGAGTACTTAAACTTCCTATACTCACGTCAAAATGAAAGACGTATACTATACTATATAAGTCGGTCTCACAGACCGTATGCGTGAGTATAGGAAGGTTAAGGTAACATACTTTCGAAGTCGTGGCAGTTCCTGTAGATGAAGGCGTACAAGCGATATGTCGATGCAATCACGGTACTGATATGAATCGTGAAACTAAATTTAAAATCAAATGTTATTCCCACATCTTTAGAACGTTACATTCCACCTTTTTCTTCTTTGTGTATACCACAACTTTGCCGTTGGTGAGGATTCTTTGTTTTGTGCGTTTATTCTCCGCCTGTTTTCCCGACGCATGGGAAACATCTGGACGCGTGCTCGGTTTTCGATAGTGACCAAAATTTGCTGCAATTTACGCGTGACATTCGTCAGATCACTTTGGATACGATTAAAACCAAGAAAACAGTGGGAAAATCTGTTAAAACCGTTCGTTAAGAAAGATAATTTTCAATTGAATTGACACATCAGTAAAATTAGGAGAATCGTCGTCGAGGAAACAAAACCAAAAGAGAACTGCACTCGTCCGGTACGAAAAGTGTTAAAGTCATTAATCTCCGAGATTCGATCCTGCTAGAACGAGTGGATAAGTAACTCAAGGTTTCGTTCATTCTTGCAAAATCATTCCTATCGCGTTCCCGATTCATCGCGACTGCAACCGCTTTAATATTGCTCAATCTTTCCAGAACTTCATAAATTTGCGCGATAACAAACTCAATAATTCTTCCTCGTGCGAAGAAAATTCTCTCATGTTCCTATACCGCGCTCCGTTGCATTTTACAAATTGCAAAACACAATACGGCATAAATTTTAAACTTGCCCCCTCGAACAGTAGACACACCACGGAACGGGTAGTACGAACGATTCGTTTCCGTTAAATCGACATATCGCCGTCGAGTCGACCGCCGAAAAAGAGGAAGATCAAACTCCCATTATTTATCGAATTGCCGGCCGTCAGCATCGAGAGATTTCGAAAATATGAAACTCGGCGGCGGCGTCGTCGTTGTTCCTTATTTTGTCGGGTTGAAAACGGAAGAAGCCTTCGAACTGCATCTCGAAACGAAAAATTGATACCGAACCGTCCGCGTCCGATTCCCTCTTCCGACCGCTAAAGTTCCTCATCGATTCCTCCCGGGGAACATAATAATGGAATTCCGAATTTCCTTTCTTCCTTTGAGGATATAGTCGACGTAGTTTTCGAGGGAAACGATATGTCGACGAGGACGTAAGGGTCGTATCCGTCGAATCCATTAGACGCCGCGTTTTCGATTTATCACTAGGTTCGATGTTGGTAAGAACGAATTGTTTGGAGATTTGAAAATCGTTATGGGCGTTCGGGCGTTCGTCACGAATCATTGGGACTAAATAATCTGAAATGCGCTGGCGGATTCGGAAAGATTGACAGCATCGGATCAGCAAAAGATAGAATTATTGATAGCACAGGCCTGCGACAGAAAAATTGTTTAAAATATCCATCAGCGGCTTTTATAGTCGCTTTTGCGCTGATTACGGGAAAAATGATGAAGAAATTCCATCACGCACGGTTTAGTTACAAATTTCACTTAAAGTTATGGCGAATTGAGCATTCTGGGGAAGTAAACTTTGCAGTGTTCAATTAGGCTTAAAAACCTAATGTTAGATCCACTTAAAAGTAATTAATAAATAAAGATTTTAAAGTTCCTTTGGGGAATTAGCCATTTTTACGTTTACCAGACAATAGTACAACTAACCAAATCGGGTTCAAACTGGAATATTTTCCAGTCTGCACGTGTTCTGCACCTATTCCTCTGTCTTGCCCCTCCCATCCACTGCAGTAGCTGTCAAGCCTTTGTTGGCTTTCCTCATACAGTGGGTGTGTCTCTTGACTCCTGTGTGTTTTCCTAACTTTGTTGAAGTGGCAAGTGTTACATTTTCTATTTTGTGTTGTTAATTTACGGTGGCTTCTAGAAGATGTGTTACTTCACCCAATTGTTTCTGCTACATACAAAAGGCAACAAAGATATATTTCCGGTTTCATTAAATAAGTTTACTTTGCTTACTCTGGCATGAAATTAGGCGATCAAGAAAAGCCTTGCCCCCTCCCACAAAGTCCGTTCAATTTTTGTTGAGGAATTGAGGCAGTAGAATAAAGGTAAAAAAACAATCGTATCGTTTTGGCATTCCCATGATGTTGAGGAAACCGACAATTCACAGCGGTGACGGCTATTCTTGCTTTTGCAACGTGCAAGGTTTCAACTTAAGGGAGAAACTTAAGAAAATTACGAAAATTTGCAGAAATATCAAAACTTTACCGAAAATGAATTTAAAATAATTACATTTAAATTTTCATAATCTTTGGTTGACTTTGAAAGAAGATCATTTCATTTCGAAGCGCTTAATATGGGCTCTCATGGCAATCTGTGATATCAACCCACTTTGTCGTTTATCGCGTTGGAATTGGAACAAACAGATTTTGATAAAATTTGAACGAATATCCCATGAAAATTTTTCTTTTCCTAAACATGTCAAACTTGCTTGTGTTAGGATAAATAACTAAAGAAAAAAGACAAGATTCTTGAGCAATTCCCAAACGTGACAACACCGCAGTCTTTTAGGTTAGAAATATTTCTTTTTCCGTAAACACTGCGAATCGATTTGCCCACATCACTTTGTCACACTCAATTATCGTACACTTATTCGGAAACTTTTCCCTTTCCAATAATACCTGCTTTCATCCATTTTTTCAAATTAATAGAATAATATATTTATTTTAATCTATTAATATATTAATAGATAATATAGAAACTGCGTACTGGCTGCTTCACTTTCCTATACATAAGTATTATACTTGTACGTTAGCACGTTACACTAAAACGAGGAATGCGGTGTTGCCATATTATATGCTATGTTACTCAAGTAGAAGGTTGAAATTCTTTTGACTTACTACGTACCGAGGGTACTTCCTTACAAAATAAAAGGAGATATCTTATCCTAACATGATATCATTGATCCGTCCTGTTCCGCATGGGCCCACTATACCGATACCTTCTCTACCAGTTAGTCTCAATAACGTTCTAGATGAGACAAGCATATTCTGTCAACCGTGTGTTAGTAAAGAAGACAGTGAGATCAGTGACATTTATGATCCTGGCACAAGCAAACCTATACCTTTCTCTCAATCTGAATTGAATGATTTGGTCAGAGACTTAGGGCTTACAGAGGACTCAGCAGAGGTTTTAGGTTCAAGTTTAAAGGGAAAAAAATTGTAGGCTTCTGGTACGTCTTTCTCGTGGTATCGAAATAGAGAAAAGGTTCCTTTTTTCTCAAAAAGGTAAGGTAGTTTACTGTAACAACGTCCCCGAAGTTATGGCAACTTTCATAGTTGAGTATGTACCAGAAGATTGGAGGCTTTTAATTGATTTCTCAGAACGAAGCTTGAAAGCAATTCTTCCACGCAACGGTAACAAGTATGCTTCAGTGCCTGTTGGTCATTCGGTTTGCTTAAAGGGAACATACCAAAACCTTGAGTTGGTTCTCAACAAACTTGTCTATTCAAGTCATAAATGGACGATGTGTGGTGATTTCAATGTTGGTCGGTCAATAGATTTGATACACAAAATTCCCATGTTTTCTTTGCGAATGGCATAGCCGTGATAGACAACAGCATTACATTAAGACAACATGGCCAGTCAGGAAAACTCTAGAAGTGAGTACAAAGAATATTGAGAGGGTGAACCTTGTAGATCCAAATACAGTTTTGCTTCCTCCACTTCACATCAAATTGGGTCTAATGAAACAATTTGTTAAGATGTCCAGATTTAATTACGCTTTACGGACAATAGCAAGGCCTGTGAATGAAGGAGCAGGTTTCTCCGCCTATTACGCTTATGTGCATTCGAAGTTGAGATATGGCATAGTAGCTTTTATCTTGAAAAAATCATGTATAAACAGTATCTGTAGTCTCAGAAGAAGAGATTTTTGTAGGGAATTACTCAAAAATAAAGAAATACTAACATTGACCAGTTTATATGTATTGGAATGTGCTTTGTTTATCCAACAACGTTATGAGTTCTTTCAAGATCAACAACAGCAAACATAACTATTCTACGAGAGGAATGCGATGGATGAATCTTGTGCCAGTACAAGCACGAAAAGCCATTGTTCATAGCAGTGCGGTTACATAATTAATTAAAGCGTACAACCATATTTCTGTTGACATAAGAAGCTTGGGGCTAAAAGCCTTCAAAAGGACGTTGTCGAGTGTGCTGATTTAGAAAGTATTCTATAGTATACAAGAATACTTAGAGTATGCCTTTTAGCTCTAACTGTGTGCATTATTCTTTTTCCTTTTCCTGCTCATTACCTTTTGTCTCTGACAAATGGTGCAAAGGGCCAAGTAATGTTTTTGTTATGAAATTTTGACTAATTGTATACTTATATGTATATCTTTGATGTATTGTATTTATCCATAACTGACACGTTCAACGCAGTTTCCTGTATTAAAACTAAATAAACCTATTTTACTAGTATTTATTATTATTATTACTAAAAATATTTCAATCATTGTCGTTCATTTGACCTAGTAGTGGTAGGAAAACTATCTACATATAAGATTAGTAGTAGGTATTAGTAAGCATTGTTAAAAACGTAATAACGTCTTGCGGGCTGGTGTTAACACACCTCATTAATATGTTATTTGGGCAAGGTAAATTTCCAGCAGCCTTAAAAATGTCTTAATTAATACCCATTCCCAAGGAGGGGAGGGGACAAATGTTCTGGAAAACTGCCGATCAGTGGCAATTACTTCCTGCTTTTCAAAGATATTCGAATATTCTTTTCTCCTCAAACTTGAATAATTTTCAAACAAATACAACATAATTAAATCCGACCGACACGAATTTAGGAAAAATTGCTCCACAATAACCGCATGAAGTAGTTTTTTCAAGCAAATCTTCGAATTACTTGACGTAAGCAACGCCTCCGATTGTGTTGAGCACAATATCCTGCTCGATAAACTGGAGGCGTACAGAATAAAGGGCACAATATTGGGACGTGTGAAATCGTTTCTTAATATATGGAAAGCAATTTGTTAGCCTTGTTAGCACTGTCAGGATAATCACATATATGGTTGTACATCATCAACGCTCCCAATGAACATAGGTGTACCACAGGGTTCGATTTCGGGACCCGTACTCTTCCTTCTATTTTTACGTAATATATCTGGACTGAGCAACGGCACTTCTATTAAACTTTATGCAGACGATGTCACCTTACTGATAAGTTACAACTAGAGGTCAAGTGTAATAATACCATTAAACATTTTTCCAATTTGTTTTAAAATAATAGGCTCAATGTTAACAGCACGAAAACTGTTTGCCTGAGATTTCATCCTTATCAGTACACACCCAGTCCTAGTTTTGTCTTAAATTTATGTTTAGACAACAAACGTCACATTTTCAGTAATAAAACCAAATCTGTAGGCATTTCGATAGATGAGCTTCTGAATTAAAAGTTTTCTTGGGAAACTCTTATATCTAAGCTTAATTCAGTTCAGAATTTAAAACAGGTATTATCGAAACAACAGCTACTTATATTATATCATTCGTATATTGCTAACAGGCTGAAGTATGGTCTACTATGTTGGGGAAACTCAGTTCTGGACATACCATATTCATATGTCAAAAAAGAATTATATTTTTATTGTATTTGTGGATTGACGCCTACAGCTTCATGTCGCAAAGCCTCAATAAATTTAGAAATTATGACTCTTCCCTGTACATTTATCTATGATTTAGCTATATTATATATATATATTATATATAAATATATTTCATGACCTTCATAATTACAGCACCAATTAGCTATCCTTGCTACAAGATTGATTCTGCATAAAGAATCTTTTGTAGTGCTAGGTGTAAAGATTTATTATATTTTAATAAGGTACTTGAACTACCAAGTGCTTCTATAGTCTACAAGAGCTACTGGATTAACGTTGTATTATATTTTTACATTTGCTACTATTATATCAGACTAATGAGTGAGTGAATGTGCAAACTACAGAGGGATCACATTGCTTGGCACAATATACAAAATACTAGCAAAAATAATTCACAAGAGAATTGCAGTTACAATGGAACGCATCATAGGTCAATATCAGTGCGGATCTGTGAAAGGCAGATCAACAACAGACGCTATACCTAATTTAAAACAGATCATGGAAAGAACGCATGAATATATGATAAATGTAGAATTTCCGTTTGTGGACTTCCGACAGGCCTTTGATTCCATTAAAAGAGAAACCTAATATTAGCGATGAAAGAACTCAAAGTACCGGCAAAACTAAGAAGGCTCACAAAGATGACAATGAATGAAACTAAGATGACAATTAAAACGGCACGAGGAGAGACGGAAGAATTTGAGGTTAATAAAGGGATTGGACAGGGCGATGCACTAGCCACAATGCTGTTCAACTTGACTCTGGAGTACGTAACAAGAAAAATAAATAAAGGAACAATCAGAACAAAGGGAAGACAAATAATAGCGTATGCGGATGATATTGTGATCATAGAAAAAGACGAGAAATTTTGATTAAGATGGTGGAGGAAATTGTGAGGGAAGGAAAGAAGCTGGGTTTGGAAATAAATGAAGAGAACTCAAAAATAATGCGTCCTGGTAAACAAATGAGCAAAAACAAATATACAACAGTGGCAGAATAGAAGTCGAAAATTTTAAGTACCTGGCCATTATGATATCTAGTGATGGAAGTAGAGTATAGGAAATTAGAGAAAAATTATAGCAATGAACAGAGCGTATCCCACAAATAAAAGACTCTTAAAAGATAATAGTTTATCCAAAAAGGTCAAGATGAATATATATAAAACAATAATAAGACCAATTACACTGTACTCGGCCGAAACACTCACAATGACGAAAAAGGATGAAGAAGGCCTAAGAATACTGGAGAGGAAAAGTTTGAGAACAATAATGGGACCAGTTAAGGTTGGAGAAAATGAGTATAGACAAAGGATGAACCATGAGCTGGAAAAAGAAATTGAAGAAGACATCGTAAAGAAAATAAAACAACAAAAAGTAAAATGGCTGGGACATGTATGGAGGGTGGAAAACACGATAGTAAAACGACTATTAGAATGAGAACCGGGAGGAGTTAGAAGGAGAGGTAGACCGAGGACAAGGTGGTTGAGGGAATTGGTGAAGGACCTGAGCAAAATCGGAATCAGGAAATGAAAGGGAGGACTGGATCATGGGAACTGATCCACCCCTAACGCTGGATTTACAGAGCTCCTAGAAAGCGGCGTTGCCCCTCCATGGGGCATCTAGCCAAAATATCAGACTAATGCGCCACTGCATGCAGTTTGTATTTTTCTTTTCCATTGTTTTGTTGCACTATTCTTTTTTATACAAGCCTCTTTGTACATGTACAAAGACGCTAAAATATTCGTCTCGTACAAAAAAAAAACAGTGTTTTGTTGTGACGGTGTTTATACTTATTTAATTCGTGAAAATAAAGTTAATGATTATATTTATATGTTTTAGAGCGATGAGAAGTAGTAGTTGCAGAAGGGGGTGTAAAGTTATCGAAAAGGATCAATTTAAAGCGTAGCAAAGGATGACAACCACCTCATCTCGTATCACACATCGTCAAACTTCTCCCTCGCCGCATCCCTGTCCTAAATCTCGTTTTAAACACAAAGAAAACGCACCGCGTCACTCGCATTCGTTGCGATTTAGTCCGGTTTCCGCGCTCGGTACGTCGAACAATAGCGTCGTCGTCGCGTAATATCGTCGGCGTCGGTTCGTTCGTACGTGACTGCATCACGCGCATTTCATCTCGAACCGCTCGACCGGCAAACCGAAAGCTCCGCAACGCAATATCCGCCACGAAGAACCGCGCACACAAAGCTCGCGCTAAACGGCCGACGTAGCCGAATGAATGAACTTTACTCTCGCGCCGACTGCAACCGCGATGCACTAGCCGCCTTTACAGTTGTTAAATTAATTCAATGGTGCAAATGTCGACGGATGGACGCGAGTAATAGTCGTATTATATGTGCACGTACCTACAATACGTACAATGCGTTCGTATATGGATTCGTCCTTGCGCCCCATTTCGACAGCGAGCGATTGATAAGGGTATCGATCGTTGCGAATGGAGGGTAAAACGGAAATAAAGTTAGGGCATCGGATTTCGGGCGTAGGGGTAAACGTCGTGTGGGTCAGCGAACGGGAGAGGTTGGGCTTTGTTTGTCGTGTATCGAATTTCCATCCCGTGGTGATTGGTTTTTAGCCCCCAAATTCGTACGTTACTGTGTTTACAAGAATCAATTCTGTTTGATCGGAATTAAATCCATAATACTACAGAAGCCGCACCAATTATCAAGTAATATCATTATTTCATATTGTTCTCAAATGCATGCTAGAAGCCGTATTTCCAGGATAGTTGAAAGTGGCTAAACTTGTGTCGGTATTTGAAATTGGAGGCCAACTAATATTTTGCCAAGTTTGTCAAAAATATTGATTAAAGTCGTAGCTAAAAGAATCGTAAGATGCATGCATAACACTGGTCAACACATATGTAGGTACTGGACTTTCTTTTAACTGTTCCTCACTAATTTTAGTGCGCTGGATCCAAAAATATTATCAGATTTTCTCTATCAGCCCCTCTTCAAAAGATGTGAGAACATATTTGTATTTAGCTAGTCTTATTCCTGCATATAAATATTGGTTCCAATACAAACTATAAAAAAGGCACAAATAAAACGAAAATAAGTTTATTCTATCAAACAAATATTTACAAATGTTATTACCCAAAACAAATATTTACAGTAGTTTAAAAACTTTCTTTTGATGGCTTTTCTTCCATATGTCTGAAATGGTTTGGCCCTTTTAATACTGCAGCAGTAATCAGCCATCATGAGTGCGTTCCATGTGCCCTGCTGCCTTTCTTCTACTATTCTGATATCCTGGTAGAATCATTCGCTCTGTTCCTCACTAAAATCGCCAAGATTTGCAGGAAATTTCTCTAAATGATTGTGGAGGTAATGGACCTTAATGCTCATATGGCAACCCAAAATTTGAAAGTTATTAAGTATATCTTCCATTATTTGTTCGTAATTTTCAGACTTGTAATTACCAAGAAAATTTTGCACAACTTTAGCTTGTAGAAGCTAATAACACTTCTCGGACAAACACGCTGGCAAGAAAGCTTAAGTTTAAACTGAATCAAGGGTTGATACGTAGATATCTTTTATGCAGATATTATTGGATAGTAAACCTTAAATACCAATTATGCCGCTATTTTCATAAATCCTTTTTGACGTACATTCTTGAAAACTGTTGATTGCATAAACACATTAGAGCCGGTATTCTTGGAAACGATTGGGGGTAATTAGGGAATTTAAAATTATAAATAAATAGTTTCTTACCTCGAAAGATTAGGGAAGTAAGAAACAACTGTAATAAATAACTAGAATTGAAAAGATCTGTTCAGAAGGTTTATTGTAGCAATATGGATAAAATATATGAAATATTTTTGTCTATATCATCTGACGTCAACGATGTTAATATTGAGTTCCACAGCGATTTATCCTTGGTCTACTTATGTTTCTTATAATGGTAAACGATTTTCATGAAAACACTGGAGAGAAGAAAATCTGTCACCTCATTTTGATGAGAGGAACACCAAATGAAATCGCAGCCCGAAGATTGCCATTATCAAATAGAAAGAACAAAGGAATGGTTTGATGGTAAGAAGCTAACATTAAATGAAAATAAGATAAGTACCTTAACCTTCAAAAGCAATAGTGGACTAAGTGATACTAGCGCCAAATTTCTGGATGCCTATCTTCATGAAAATCTTAAATGAAAGCGCCCTATCGAGCAGCTTGCAAAAAGAAAACTAACATCAGCTATTTTTGCAATAAAGAATAAAACATATAGCAACCGATGGTGCTGTCTTGCATCTTTCCCCACATTTCATTCCAACATGACATGGTTTAAGAGTCTTTTTTAATTTTCCTTCGGCAACCTTCATTTTCCCCAAATAAGTTTGCGGATTTAAATCCAATCACAAACGGATGGAGGCAGTACTTTCCTTAAACCACTATCTTTAGAGCATGTTCAAACCCTGCCCTATACGTAGAAAATAGAGTTTACAAAGATACAAGAAATTCCCCGTTGCCTTTTAGAAAATTCTCTTCGCGGTTTTGTAAATCGATTGGGTCATTGCTAAATTACAAATGGAGTACAATTTGGACACTTAACTTAGTTTACTTAGTTTTTAATTTCTTTTTAATGATAAAATTGTAACCGATAACTTTATTGCAATCAATTTTTTCGATATTAGATGTACCTAACATTTATTAATACTTAAATCGATGTTTTCTTGTAAAAATATTATTAAATAAATTAAAAGGAAAAACAAAAATACTATTGTAAAGAGAAAAAAATTCTATATCGAATGGGAGAGCAAAATTAACAAGTTCCAATTTTAAAAAATTACGCGGACAAGCGTAAAATAATTCAAGCATTCTAGAATGTAGATAGATATTTCTCAAAAAAGTTTTGTATTGAACACAATTTCGTAAAATGGATATTAACGACAATATATATCGCCCTCTCCATACTTTTAACTGAGCCGGCATATATATTCATTCAGTAGCTTGGAAATAAATACTCTCTGCGTAAATCAGTGTTTTTAAGGCAATCATTTTAGATGACTCTGTACATATATGCAACCAAGATTGTACTGTTGCCATATGAGCTTCAAATATGGCATTTTGTAGATAAGTTTTCAAGTGGTACCAATCTAGAAGTTATGCAAACAATTTGACTGAAGTCACGTGACTTGTAAACAATTTCTAATTCACTATAGTCTATTCCGCCCAGAGTCTTAAGTACGCGGCTTATGAGAAATCAGATCGGTGTTGCCGTATCGTCGATGTTAGCGAATTTATTTACATCGGCCTCTTCAGATTAAAATGTGGTAACTAATCTTGGGGGAGAAGAAGATAGTTTTATGTCTTTTGTGCGGACTAAGCGGAAAGTCGGTCAACCTGTAAGAGCGCATTCTAAGGACGCCATGTGGAAGCTATCGAAATACGATTTTGAAGTTATCCCAACTGTAACCGTTGACCGCATAAATTCGCAAAAATTAACGCAACCGGAAAAAAGTGCGCTATCCTGACACTCCACAATTCCGAACAATTTGGCGGACAATTCTTGTATTGCTTTCGAGCGCGAGGCGTAATCAAATATTCAATTGTACGTACATAAACGCGTCCACCTGAATATTCAAAAAACGCACCACGTGACGGACGCAATGTTTATTTTCGACGTAACTTACGGTCAAAAGCAATAACGCGGGAGCGAAAATCGAAAGCGTCTATTTTTAAATTACGTCCCGTTGCAATTTCGATTGATTCGGGAATTTCGCGTATGTGTTTAATGTTGTAGTAATTAGCTTTGTATTGTAATTACTTGTGTATAGCGAAACGATAGATTTAAATCCGGAATTACGACGAGAATCGTTGCCATTATTTCGTGTTTACCGAATATCGTCGGCGATCGGAATTAAAAATGAAATTACGCAAAGTACGTTCGTTTCGACGAGGTCCTAACCGAAAGGCGCATATTTCATTCGAGCTCTACCACATCAAAGTGGATTTTAAATTTACGCCGACCGCTTTTAAATAAATTATCTAACATAAGTGGGGTAACACTCGACTACTACATAATCTAAATAGTATATGCGTTCGAGTTAAAAGCAGAACTCTAAACTAACGTTTGTAGTTTAGATAAGGCAAGAGCCGGGAAAAAAAGTTAATTGAAGTGATTTTTTTTTAATATTAATGCGGCGGGTCCGGAGCTTATCCTCTGTAAAAGAGAATATTTTGTTCCAGTAAACTTTTAAACTTGTTTCACTACACCTGCACACACATTTTTACGTCGTAGGTTTTACATTCTATAAACTTGAGGGCAGACATATGTATGTACATACGACGGATGTTGCTTCTGCACCGGGGAACTGCTAATTGACAATATTTTCGACAAACTTTGTTTTACATGGTTTGACAATTTAAAACAAAGAAACTACTTTTGAAAGTTAAGAAACTACCTTTGAAACCTAAAAGACTACTTTTGAAACGAAGAAACTATCTTTAAACCCTAAAAAACTACCTGTGAAACCTAAAAGACTACTTTTAAAACAAAAGAAATTACCTTTGAAATCTAAAAAACTACTTTTGACACTTAAAAACTACCTTTAAAACCAAAAAACTACATTGAATCCTAAAGAACTACCTTTAAAACACAAAAAAAATGCACCTTATAAACCTAAAGACTACCTTTCAACCAAGAAGAAACTACTTTGAAACCTACGAAACTATCTGTAAAACCTCAAAAGCTACCTTTGAAACCTAAAATATTACCTCTCGAACCTAAAAACTGGTTTCGAAGCCTAAACAAATAAATAACAAAGGAATACCAAAACTTAAAAAGTATTTGCGTTAACCTCGGAGCACAAAATGTTAAGAAACTAGCCTTGAAACCTATGAAATCGTTTGAAGCTTGGAAAACGGTTTTCCAATCCACAGAGTAAGAGCGCACCACAGTTTAACGAACCTGACTTTGAACGCTAAAAAGTGGGTTGAGAAGAGCTTAAAAGCTGGTTTTTAAGTCTAACAAACTGGTACTTATCTGATTCATAAAGAATTCCAAAACTCAGGCAACTATTTTTGAACAGAATAAGAGCTTTTGCGGTTATGAAGCCGCAAATGCTTCGTCTGAATATTATAATACCGGCACTAAAGTCTACAGAACTAATATGGGATCTTAAAAATTGACGTTGAAGTCGACATAATGTAGCAGCTTTCTCTTCAGACGTTAAGGAAATTCGAAGGTTTACAAAACTGGTTCCGAGAGAACTGGTTTCGAGGCCTAAAAGACTAGCGCCTAAACCTAAAAAACCAAAGTTTGGAAACCTGTCAGGTGCTCGATCTACGCTGTAAGCGCTAAGGTTTAACAAACCTGGCTTGAGAAAGCTTTGAAGCCCACAAAGGTTGGTTCCGACTCCGAGAGAACTGGTTTTGAAGCCTAAAAACCGGCGTCTAAACCTAAAAAATCAAAATTTAGAAACCTGTCAGGTTCTCGATCTACGCTGTAAGCGAGCGCTAAGGTTTAACAAACCTGACTTGAGAAAGCTTTGAAGCCCACAAAGTTGGTTCCGAATCCGAGAGAACTGGTTTTGGAGCCTAAAAAACTACCGCCTAAACCTAAGAAGACCGAAGTTAGAAAACTTCTCAGTTTCTCGATCACGTGGTAAGAAAACGCTAAAGTTTACCAACCCTGACTTTGAAGTTTGAAGTTTTGAAGCCTATAATGCTGGTTCCCACGCTTAAGATCTGGTTTCAAAAGGCTGAAAACTGATACTTATCTGATCCGTAGACAAAACTGGTTTCGTAGCCTAAAACTAGCGTGCAAACTTGAGAAACCCAAGTTTGAAAACTTCTCAGTTTCTCGCATAAAACAACGCCAGAGTTTAACACATCTGACTTTGTATAAGAAAGCTTTTGAAGCCTACAATGCTAGTTTTGGCGCTTAAGATCTGGTTTCGAAGTCCCTTGGATCAAGGCACAAAATTTCAAGATTCATTACAGAGGCTTTATTTTTTTATTCCCCCTTTTTATTTACAATCTGTATTAAATATTACAATTAGCAAATTATATGACATTATACATTATGACATGCTGGAACTAAACCCATTGGTTATTCCCTTTAAATTACAATTAAATACTAATTAGTTCGCTTTGTTTCTGAGGAACACACTACACAAACACTAACACTAAAACCTATTAACTACGTCCCAGGGAGAGTGGCGTTTTAGTCTACGTCGACCTACTGGTTGAATCAAAAGGTCGGAAGCAAGGCTGTTTGGATGAGTACTGAGTCTTTTACTGTACTTTACACTGATTTAACGGGTTTAATCTGGAGATCGCGCATGATAACTTGATTTGGCACGAACCACGGAGCATTCACATCACTCTTAGCACTTTTAACTGGAATCTTTCCAATATTTCGACATTTGACGTGGATGCTGTTCCCCACAGTTGGATGCCGTAAGTCCATATAGGTTGTAAAACAGCTTTGTACACTAAGAACTTGTTATTTGTTGCCAATTGGGACTTTCTGCCAACGTTACTTGTGCAGATTTTGCTTCGCTGGCCTTAATTCGCCATTTTTTCAACCATGTTAGAACTTTGTAAAGATGATGTTGAAGATGTTGGGACGCAATAACAGGATTCTTGTGTGATGTTATAATGGCCGTATCATCTGCAAAAGGTTGCTGCTAAGACATCACTGCTCGTTGGAAAATCGGCTGTATACAGCAAATAGAGTAATGGTCCAAGAATGCTACGTTGGGAACTCCAGAGTTAACTTTATGGAGAGGTGTTTGTTCATTAAGAAACTTAACAAAGAAGCAGCGATCTTCTAGGTAGGACTTTAGGATAAGGTAGTAATTCAGGGGTAAAGTCTTTCTAATTTTGAACTTGAGACCTGCATGCAGGACTTTATCGAATGCCTGTGTGATATCGAGGAACGCCGCAGAAAAACATTTTCTGTCTTCCAAACCTTGGCCAATCCTTTCAGTTATACCGATAGTAGCATGTTCTTGTCTAAAACCAAACTGATGGTTTGGTATTAGTTGCCGTTGTTCTATTATTGGTAATATTCTTTCGTACAACAATTTTTCAAAAAGTTTTGACATGATGGGAAGCACACTAATTCGTCTATATGATTTAACATCTTCTAATGGCTTTCCTGGTTTTGGTAGAAGGATTATTTGTGCACCCCTCTATTGGGGAAGGGAAGTGAGCTGTCCTTAGTATAGCGTTGAATATCATTGTTATATATTTTACAGCTTTATGAGGTAATTCTACCAGTGATAAGATCATAACCAGGAGACTTTCTTGGATTCAATTTTTTCTTGATAGCATTTTTAATCTGGCCTATGGTGAACTTTTTTAACGGTAACTCTAGCTAATAATGTGAGTTTAATGATTGAGAGGTTACGTTGTCGTTATTGTCTTCGAGCTCCGATGGAAACGGTTGAAATACGTCTTCTAAATGTCTAGCAAACAATGTTGCTTTTTCGCCACTAGTTTTAGTCCATTGGCCTTCTGTTGTACGAATTGGTGGGTTATAAGTCTATTTTGGATTTATTTGGAAGTACATTTGATCAAAAGTTGATGCAGCTAATTCAGCATCACAGCTGCCGAGATGTATTATTGTACTTGAGGCTCTATACTTCATTTAAGCTTAGTGGGGAAAAGTTGAAGCAACGACTATTAAAAATTGCTTTCGTAGAGCGGCGTTCGTAAAGATAATTGCATCGTTCCAGAATTTGATGCCAAGGATGAACTACCATTGTTAACTGACACAAATATCACATCGGTAAATTGCTCACCACACAATTGTTTATCACACAGTAAAAGTGGGGTAAAAATGCATGTTCTAGAATTTTTAATGATAGAAATTTGTCACTTCGGCTTATACGGTTATTGAAAATGCTTGCCTCGAGCTAGCGAAACACGTGTCACCGATTTTATTATGGAACAATTGTGGGGTGAGGAGTTTACCGAAGTGATATTTGTGTCAGTAAATTAGACCACAGTCCTTGCAATCACCTTCATTACCATTGTTAAAACGAATTAAGTGATATAAATTTGGAAGAATTTTATATATATCGATGAAGCAGTCCCCACTGAATATCACTACGTAGAAATTCAATTAGAAAATGAAAATGGCATTGTGGAAGTAAACGATTCAGAGGACGAAGAGGATGAAGTCAATGACTAAGTTCCCGATTCGATAGAATCATCATATGATGATGAGTCACTAATTGCACGTTT
Source organism: Chrysina gloriosa (assembly GCA_038088585.1). NCBI lineage: Eukaryota > Metazoa > Arthropoda > Insecta > Coleoptera > Scarabaeidae > Chrysina > Chrysina gloriosa. Next base: position 78,145,294 of record CM076088.1, on the reverse strand, counting down.
GAAACGTTTGGCAAAGATGACTTTATAGTATTTCGAAAAAAATTTCAAAATAATTTTTAATCTACTTTATACGAAAATGAAAATATATATTTATATGACAGATAAAGATCATACAAATAGGTTAGGGGAATAGGGATCTCGGCGGGCTTTATAGACACGAATTACGTCGAATGTGTCACCCGACTTGACATGAAATTATGAGAAATGACCTTCGTGTGTTACGGTTTCTTTTATACACAGACCAGGAAAGAAATCAAAACTGGATGAAGGATTTTGAGGAATATTAAATTGAGGGCGGAATAAATTTTAAAACGGGCAATCATTTGAGGAACTTGATAATTTTATGAGAAATCGATGTATGAAGCCTGTTTCTTAAATTATGTAACGTACTAAAACGTAAACTTCTAAGGGAATCGAAAATACACAAACTTATAATTTATAATGGATAATTTTCGCGTTCCTTTCGAATTCTCTCCAGGAAAGGCTGAAAAACCTTCAAACCTACCTCGTTGAAGGATTAAGTAAATTAGCGACGATGGAAAATAGAAGGGTACGGGTGGAGTTACAGATCACATTTTCATGGACAAAATCGCAACCTACAATTTCATTATAGAAAATTAGTTTGATCAGATCAGACTGTATTGTCCGCATATACCCGTTCGATATTCTCGAAGGGAATTCATACCGCAAAACTCCAATTTCCGTTTTTAATTAACAAATCGACTTGGTAATTGTAGTAACGTACGTCATTCGCTGGAAGCTACCTCTTTGGCTCGAATCTAGGTTATCGGACAGCGCAATACATTTACCATGATTAGTTTTGCAATTTTATTACTTTAATTAGGACGGTATATGGGCGCGGAATGATTTCCGCAATATATAATTTCCTTAATGGCTACCTGGAAAACCTCCTTCAAATATATACGCGTAAATAATTTCGACCGTAATAAGCTAGGAAGTTCGCGTGCTTATATACGGTAGCTATCATAAATAAGCACGCGAATTTCCTAAATGCGCGTTCAAAGAAAGATCGAATTACAAGAAACCTTGCCTAGCTTCTCTCCTTTAACGAATCAAATCTTACCGGTTTATGAATGCGAAATTTCACGAACACGTCGACCCGGCTATTCATCCACGTCTCTCGCGAACCTCGCCTGGAGAACGCAGCCGGCGTAAACAACCTAATTTTAGTTCATTCGGTGCAGCAGACTCCTGCATTTCCGTTAGCCGAACACAAACAACGTTACTACACGTGTATGTATGTAGTATACGTAAGCGGGGATTCATGCTCCGAAGACGTTCATTAGGGGCCAATTCGCCGCCGTTAGATTTATGGGAACGTACGGGAAAGTTCTAAGTGCCTATTAGTTCGCGCATACAAACCTACTACATATAATACGTATGGTATCCATTATTTGGGAAGTTAGTTAGTAGCGATTGCTTTTGAGATACCTTGGACTGTAGGAAATGGTGCGTTCTGATACGGTTATTTCGAGGAGAGGATTCCGTTCGTCGTTCGCCATTTAAGCTTTTGTGCGAAATCGACTCGGCGTAAATCGATTTGGAGTTCGGTGCCCTTGGACTGGATCCAAAGCAAGATCTCGTTGATATTTTCGGCACATTTTGCCGATTTTTTAAGTTGCACGAATGCGAAATTGGTCATAATTTAATTGTTTTCTAATTTTAGCAGATACCATCTTCTTAGCTCGCTAGCCTGATGCTTTAAGGAATTGTATGTTATTTGAGGAATGCTGATTTTGGCGATTTGGCTTGATTGTCTCAGAACTGTCAAATAATTTTGAGGTACATCTTTGAATATGGTTTGTTTATTCGATGATTTCAGGATTATTAACTCATCTTACACAATCTTTTTGCTAAGTTTTGTTAGCTGTGGCTTGCTCTTTCGAAAATCTCAAAATTATGAACTGATCCCAAAAATATTTCCTGCTACACTCAGAACTTTCAACTATACTTTTTTGGGTGTGACTCGCTCCTACAATGGTTTGAGGAGTACCAATTGATTTTAGCGGTTTTGCGCGATTGTCTCAGAACTATCGAATGATAATGAAGTATATCTTCGAGTACGGTCTGTTTATTTGATAATCTCCAAGTTATTACCTGATCTTAAAGAATTTTCTTGCTAGGCTAAAGACTGTTGACGACATTGGTAACATTTATTTCTTATGGCTCGTCTTTCCGATAGTTTGAGAAACACCAACTGATCTCTGAAGACTTACTTTATACTCTCAGAAATGTCAAATGATTTTGAAGGATGTCTTCGAGTGTGCACGTTCTTTTGATGGTCTCAGAATTACTAACTGAGCCAAATGCATTTCCTGCTAGTCTCAGGACTCTCAACAATATTTTTGTCGGTTGTGACCTGTTTGTTCGATGGTTTGAGAAACACCACCTGATATTGACCGTTTTGCTCAATTATCTCAGAACTATATAATAATTTTGAAGTATGTCTTAGAGTGTGGCTTGTTTTCTCGAATATCTCAAAATTATTAACTGATCTCAAAGATATCTCCTGCTGGTATCGGAGCCGTGGATATATTTTTGTTGGGTGTGATTCGTTCGTCCGATAGTCTAAATTCCTAGAATATCGAAAGAATGATCCATGCTCAAAGACATTCTTCAAGATCATTCGACAATTCTGATACATTCGAGTAAAAACGTCAAAATTAGTTCGTATTTTTCAAACCATCGGAGGTGCGAGTCACACCAGCGAAAAATATTGTCGAGATCCCTGAGATTAGTAGGAAATGTCTTTGAAATAAGTTAATAATTCTGAGATTGTTGAAAAGCGAGCCACTTTCGAAGATATCCTTCAAAATCATTTGAGATTTCTGAGACTATGAAGTAAATCTTCAGAAATCAGTTGACATTTCTCAAACTATCGGACAAACGAACCACAGATAACAAATGTTGCCAATATCGCCAACTGTCTTTAGTCTAGCAAGAAAATTCTCTAAGATCAATTATTTATTTTGAGATTATCGAATAAACAAAGCATACTGGAAGATATACTATATTATCATTTGACAGTTCTCAGACAATGGAGTAAAACCGCCAAAATCAGTTGGTATTCCTCAAACCATCGGAGGAGCGAGTGACACCCGACAAAACTGCTGTTGAGAGCCCTGAGACTAGCAGGAAATGTCTTTGGGATTAGTTAGTGTTTCCGAGACTATCGAAAGAATGAGCCAGACTAGAAGGCATTCTTCAAAATCATTCGACAGTTCTAAGACCATCAAGCAAAATCGTCCAAATCGTTTGGTATTCTTTAGACTATCTGACGAACGAGTCACACCCAACAAAAATATATCCACGGCTCTGATACCAGCAGGAGATATCTTTGAGATCAGTTAATAATTTTGAGATTTTCGAAAAACAAGCCACACTCTAAGACATACTTCAAAATTATTATATAGTTCTGAGATAATTAAGCAAAACCGTCAATATCAGGTGGTGTTTCTCAAACCATCGAACAAACAGGTCACAACCGACAAAAATATTGTTGAGAGTCCTGAGACTAGCAGGAAATGCATTTGGCTCAGTTAGCAATTCTGAGACCATCAAAAGAACGTGCACACTCGAAGACATCCTTCAAAATCATTTTATATTTCTGAGAGTATAAAGTAAGTCTTCAGAGATCAGTTGGTGTTTCTTCGAAATTTCAAGGGGTACCCCTTTGAAATTTCAGAATAAAATTAATATGATATTCTGTGTACGGATGTTTTCTAAGGTGTAGAATACGATTTCGACCTCAAACTCGTGAAATTTGCTTCGTTTGGGTGTTAGAGCGTACCAGACGATTCGTCAAGAACTACTTTTCACTTTTTCATTGAATATTTCCTCAACGAACCGTCTCTCGTAGTCGAAATTATTTTATCCCTAATCTGCACGAGAAGAGCTTTAATTTGATGTGTACTAAGTTGTACTTCCGAGCATTTCGATTTTCTTCGAAATTTCCAAGGGGTACCCCTTTGAAATTTCAGAAAAAAATTCATATGTTCCAAATTAGACGATATTCTGTGTACGGATGTTTTCTAAGGTGTAGAATACGATTTTGACCTCAAAACTCGTGAAATTTGCTTGGTTTGGGTAGAAATTCAGAAAATAAGAAATGTTAGCGTGTGTGATTTAATCTCCCAACATTAACTAACAGCAAACTAGCGAACTACAATTTTAAAAATAAATCAACCGCTACTGAGACTCATAAACAACATTTACGCAACCAGTTGATAGTTCTGATACTAGCGGACAAAAAAGTCAAGCTCAACAAAGTTCTCCAAAATCGATCAAAGAGTTTGAAGAGTGTCGAGAAAGATTTCTAAAATCCTGAAATTATCTAACAAGCGACCCACCCCCAACAAAGTCTTCAATATCGGTCAATAGAACTCTTCTGGGACTAACAGGACAAGTCATTTAGATCAGGTAATAGTTCCGACACTTTCCAACGAACTATCACACTCGACAAGAAGCCTCAAAATCTACCACAAAGTAAAGCCTCCAAAATCAGCATTCTTCAAGTTATCAGGCGAAGAAATCACAAATAAACCGGAATATCCGAAGTATGTTGATAGTCTTGAGACTTTGGAAGAGGTATATAATGGAAACGCATAAAATACCCATGAAATTCCACATTGGCACTAATATTTCATATTTTCCGTCGTCCCCTCACCATCTTCGCCATCTGATTCCACCACTCAAGCATAACGTATTATCGAGACGCAAAAAAATTCAAAACTCCAGGACGCTCACTTACTTTCCGTTGCGGTCAGCCCGTTTTCTTTGCGCAACGCAATTCGGCCCGCATAATTAAACTTCGGGAGAGAAAAAAACACGAGCTAGCACTTATTTGAAATTCAAGTATTTTCGGGAGACGCGCGGACCGCTAACGAAGTGGCAGCTCGTCCGTCCGATCTCATTTGCGAATAAATCAAACGACTTTAACGATAACCGCCGCCTTCGAACGGGACGGGACGGATTTTAATTTTCCAACCGACTCCGCTCGCTGTTTATAGGGTCCGGACCGAAACCGGAAAATGGAGGTGCAACGACGTCGAGATTATGCGCCGTTGTTTTATGGATGCGAGGCTCCGGATGGCGCCTTCGGAAGATTCGAACGGATATTGCTCCGGTACGTCGAGCGGATCGAGTTTCGATCTGGGCTAGCCGGAAATTAGTTCGTATTGATTTAACAGTTTGCGATAATTACTTCTGCTTCTAGAAATAGTCAAGTGGATTCGTCGTTCCTTTGGTTAAAGCTCAAGTTGAGTTGTAGGTTAGGAGTTGATCAGCGACAAAAATGATTTTCTTTTCGCCTTTGTTTGTTCATTTAACGCTAAGGTTCGACAAAACGCGCCTTGTTCGCTGAAAGAACAGTGTATACACAGCGGACAAGACACGCGTTTGTCGAAAGAAAACGATAGAATTATGCGAGTTTGATATATGTGACGGAGCAGACATATATAAAACTTCTTACAACAAATACGCGTCTTGTTCGCTGTATATACTCTATTCTTTCAGCGAACAAGACACGGGTTTGTTGAACCGTATTTATCACTTTTTTCGAAAATGTACCTTCATTCACTCTTTAGAAAATAGTTGTGATAATATACGAGGTTGGTTCGGAAAAAGAACTTCCGTTTGCGCATGCGCATAAAGGGTCATAGGAACGGCATTCTTGCGGCCCTGTGCGCAGGTGTCCATCAAGAACTAGATGGAACTAGTGGAACTAGTGGAACTAGAAGATTCTGTTTGAATTGACTCTTCTGCTACATCAGTTAGGAACAAACGCTGTCGTAGAAAATTTCCCCAAATATGAAGTGCGTTTTCCAGTAGTCCGATTTGTGTACGCGAAAAATCTTTCAGCAACTGCGATTCATCGCGAACTCTGTACTATGTACGACTCAAACGTGATGACTTCTCTGATGCTCACTTCCGGTATCGGTTCACAGCGCTCAATTCGGAAGTTCTTGGTAACAAATGAGTTTTAGTTTTAACAAGGTGTAAAATGATACTCAAAAATCAAGTTACTACCAATCATAATTCAGAACACACATTATGGATGGAGCGAAATTCTGTAAATAAGCACTGCCAAATGTTAATTGCTTCCTTGTCGTTAAATATTTTTTTGGCCAAAGATCTTTTTAGGGAGGTTCTGCGGTGAGAGTTAACTGGGGAAAAGTGAGCCCCTTGAAATCCTCAGATAGACGCTTTTCTTCTATGTCTCTTCTAACACTAATTCTTTCGCGCTCGCACACACACGCACGTTTGCGTCTCCCTCCATCAGATGGCGCTCTTGTTTTTCGGACTCGAATTTACTTCTAATTCAACTTCAACTTGTTTACCATCGGTTACGAAACGAAATACTTTTTCTTTATACATTGTTTATTCAATTATCGAATTTTACTTTTTATTCAAATATGCATCAAATGCGTAAAGTGCTTCCCTCTTGTCGGGTGTCCCACGTCATCTCTCCCTTTTTCATAGTAAAGACGACATTTGCCTTAAAAAAATGAGAATTGTGCAGGGAAGAAGGCAGCAAAACAATGTTTGACTATTTTACCGTGTGGAAATATGGAAGGTGAGAAAGAAGATCTGTTGATAATTGGAAAAAGTGAAAGTCCCCGCTGTTTTAAGGGTACTCATGTTGACAAATTATCCTTGGAATGGGTTTATAACGGAAGGACATGGATAAAAATGTGGCTGCATAAATTTAACAATAAAATGAAGGAAAGAAACGGAATATAAGAGTTCTTCTTTTCTTGGTAAACACCACCTGACATTCTAAAGTTTCATTAGAAAATGTTAAACTAGTCTTTCCGCCGCCAACACGACTTCGCATTGTCACCCTTGATCCAAGGGGTGTAATTCAGAATTTCAAATTGGTTTACCGGCATTTTCTTATTAAAAGGCTTCTAACGTTTATTGACAGTGAATGTGATTTTGAAAATTCTGAAAGAAACATCAATTTAGCCAATGCACTTACGATACGATACGATTTATTTGTTAAAATACTGTACAATTAGACTAAAATGTACAGTACTTGACTTGTCATAGATATATGTTAAAATAAATATATATGGATTACAGCAGCTTGAAAAAAGAGATCTCCTGCTACAGTTAAGACATGTTTTTTGAAGACCGAATTCTCTGATGTTATCCAAGAAAATACAATGTTTGATGAAGAAGACGAAATACGCCTGGCCCTACTCTTTCCTACAATTCGTAGCGAAATTGTAGATTTAGATGAATATTGCACTGAGAATTTAGATGCAGTTTTTTCAAACATGTGGTAAAATTTTTAGGACATATGATTGATTTTAACGGTATATATGTGCGAAATGATAGATTAGATAAAATTAAAAATTTGGTAGTTCCAAATAACATTAAAGTGTTTGCCAGCATTTCTAGGTTTAGCTGATTACTACCAGAAATTTATTTACAATTTCGCAGAAAAAAACATTACCTTTACATGAACTCCTTAAGGAAAAATGTCAAATTTGTATGGTCCGAGGTCCTTTTATGATAATTTAACTTTCATCCATCCAAATTTCGATAAAACCTTCATTGTCAGATCAAATAGTCACGCCTCAATAAAAGAAATATAACTCCCATCAATTGAATTCTCCAATTGCGGTTAAAGAAATGAAGGTATTATGCCACTACATTCATAAATTTAAATTTTGCTTGTTAGGACGTAAATTTTTAGTTGAAACGGATAACACCACACTGATATCAATATTGCGATCTCGTGTAAATGTAAAATTTGCAGACTCTATTTAACAATTCAAAATTGCATGTTCGATATTAAATACATACCGAGTAAAGATAATTTAGTAGGCGATGTTTTTAGTCGATTATATTCAGACTCTAAAGAAAAGGCTTCCCTAACAATTAACTTGCACAGTTTAAAACATGTGGATAAAGAAATTTGTAGTGGAAATTTGATTTTAGAACAGCAAAAAGACGATGAATTAAAAGATATAGTTGAAAGAGTAAGGTTACATAACCTATTCAAGGATTATTATATTAAAGATGATTTTCTAGTTAAAAAAGTAAATGAAAACAAAATTAATTGTTATACGTAATTCACATGTCATTGCAATTATAAAAGGCATTCATTTCTTATACTCACACATTAGGTAAATCCTTTAAATTTATGTAAAATATTCCGAAAATCTTTGTAAATTCGTTTTTAATAATAAATGCTTTATATGATGTTAGTAGATAAGAGCTAACCCGGTGCAATCTAGTTAAAAGATTTAATTTTATCTAAATTTTCAGTACAATATGCTTCTGTTGATAGTCACGCGTCTACCGCGAGCCCTAGCTTCAGTATTACAGAAATTGTTGACGAATTGTGCATTAATGAAGAAGAACCTGATGTGGAGGAATGTAAAACTCCAAAATCTACTTTATCTAGTATGAGCAAAATGTATGCAAAATTAAGAGACATACAGAATGATTTATTGTACAATAACAATGGCGAAATTTTCATGGATGTTTCTCGAATTATACTTACATGTGAAGTTGTGGTTAAACCGAAGCCAACACGTTTAAAGCAAACAAAGATCAAAGATTGAACCATACCTTTAAAAAGCTTAACAAAATATGTTTTTTCGTATGAATGTATTGTCATAATATGTATAAACAATGAACGTATCTGTTATCTACTATCCTCATATATATAATTGTACTGTACGTGTGTTTGTCACTGAACTCCTCCTAAACGGCTTGACCGATTTGAATGAATTTGTTTGCATGCGTTTGGGTGACGCCCTAGATGGTTTAGATTCACAAATCAGCGCGGCACATTTAAAAATTAAGAAAAAATTATAGATTAAACAAATTGACGACGTTTGGCGGGTTAGGTTATGACAGTTGTCATGGTGCGCGCAAAGACAGTTAAGGTTATGACATTTGTGATTCTGCGCGCATGAATAATTGTTATGTCATAATAGAAGCAAAGTCAGCAATATCCATCACAGTCATAGTATTTACAATGCCGCGAGCGAGAAGATCGAATCTTTCACAACGAAGCCGTAATGCAATTAGACTGCGGAATATTGCGAATCAATCCACTGCAGATGAAGAAGAAATCGCACGAGTGAAGGGCGCCGTGTTAGTACGGCCCAACTTCATGCTTCACAAACACAAGAACAAAGAGAGGCCATACGTGAAACGGCTCGGTTGGCAATGAGAAATCGTCGAGCAGAACGCAGATCAACAACGTTGAGCCGCAAGAAGAAATAGATAAAGTCGCAAAATATAGTATATCACAACGCGTTTTAATGAAGATAATCGACACGAGTGCAACACATTCAGCAAATAGGTTAACAGAAAGTTGTGCTACAACGACATGCGAATCATTTGGTTTACATTCAATAAAGCAAATGCTTTGCTCCCACGTGAATTTACTACTTTTTAAACTTTTAATTTTAATTAATTTTATCTTAACATTAACAAGTTAATTGATGTTTGTACATGTGAGAGGGATTCGATATGAATTCTCTCACAATGATTATGTATATATGGTCTGAACATTGATGTTTGTACATGTGAGAGGGATTCGATATGAATTCTCTCACAATGTTTATGTATATATGGTCTGAACATTGATGTTTGTACATGTGAGAGAATTCATATCGAATCCCTCTCACATGTACAAACATCAATGTTTAGACCATATATACATAAACATTGTGAGAGAATTCATATCGAATCCCTCTCACATGTACTAACATCAATGTTCAGACCATATATACATAAAATTTGTATACGAAATTACATCTCTTGCAAAGCCGTACTGACGAGCGGTATAACCGCGAAACGTACGTCTACGGATGGCAAGAGATGATCAAAAGTTTTGTAATTAACAAGTTAATAAAACTCAGGTAATAACTTAAGACAACATGTATTAATTCGGTGGTACGAAGTTCGCCGGGGCAGCTAGTATGTATATATATATATATAATATATATAGGTATATATCTATAATATCGTATATGTTTTCTATTACATACGTTAAAGTGGTTTTAATTTTTTATTTTTAGTGTATGTGAATTTATATAATATTTACTTTAATTAATAAAATCTTAAAAATCAATTATACATTTTATTTGTAAAACAAGAAAGCTGACAATCACTACCACTTTTATTATAACACCCAACATTGTTTCTTTCTTTTTTTTGGTAGGTGGCCGTTTTTGACAACTTTGACTGCATGACAATAATGATTTTGGCGCTATTGTTAGAGAGACATGGACAGTCCACAATAGACTTTTAATCCCGGTTAAAAACCCTCATTACCTCATTAGGTAAAGCTAAAGTATTCAGGTAATTGGTCTTATATCGAGTTCGACGTACTGAATAATCTAGAACCTAAAACTAACTGTAACTAGGCATATAAATATGTTCAAGAGAGCCTTCGAATTATAAAGTTTTTAACAAGTGTTCAAGTGTGATCTTAGTTTTGAAATTTGTAATTTTGAAAAGCTTATAAAGCTACTTTTATATTACATGTACAAGTAGATTATCAAAGCACTAGTGGGACTTTTATTAGATTAAATTGAAGTCGGGATACAAACTAAATAAGTCTACCTTGGCAACGAAACTAAAATTTTTGGTTGGAAAACATCGTAAAGCCTCCATCCGAGCGATATCCCTTCTATTATCTTTTCATACAATACATTTACGCTGCATAATGGCGCCTTGAATAATACGTGGCGGGCTTCCAAGTTCTTCAACGGCCCGGTATACGCGATTCTTTCCAACTAACATTGACAATGACTCCAAATTCTAACTTCTCGCGTCTCGTTTTACGTACTTACATAGTTCGAAACTTCAATAAAATTTCTTCTACTAAAGCTCAATAAATCATATACAACGAAAAAAAAACAATAAATAAAAGCGAATATTTCCAAATCTTATTTAAAATAAATAAAATTACCCTTACCATACGTTTTGGGAATAATTCCAGATACGTATTTCGGTAACTAAGTTGTCATTCTCAGTGAAAAATTGGCGGAATCAGTATCACTCGCGATAACTTATAGTTTTATTGCAACCAAGCTTTAACACTTTCAAAAATCCTAGATTTAAATTCAAAGCGATCGGCGACCGAAGCATTCACCCGAGCGTTCGAGGGGGCGACGCGGCGGTTGCCGGAATATAAACCGAATTTAAAGTAAAACACACAAATTCCCCGGTCTTAGTAGGACAGGAGCGTAAGATAAGAAGCCGGGGCACCGAAGGAACTTCGCCGAAGTTAAATGAATCCGAAAATCTACTCTCGACTTTTTGTCTTCCCGTCCCGTTCGGTCGGAGGTAAGTTTAATAAAAAGAGATTCTAATTTATGAATGCGTAAAAGCACGGGTAATTATGCGGCGGGAAGTTTTATCATTTCGTTCGGTCGAAGCCCGCCTTCGGGCTCGGAGTTGTTAAGATAAGACGCGCGCCTTATTGTACCGGTTTGGAAAAATTATTGAAACTTACGACAGGGTATTACGCAAGTGGTACTTCGTAACCGTGTAATTTTGAAAGGATATCCTTTTCGTCACTCCAAAGAATTTTCGAGCGTAAAGCAACTCAACGAAAAAATAAAGACTTGTGGAGGCTGTAAAAGGACCATACTTTAAGTCGATATAAAAATTTACTCGACGAATTTCCCATGTAAGATGTCAACATTTTTATACTGTCAGTTCGGCAATGGAATTATCTCTTATAATCAACCTGTTCAAGGATTTATTCCCAACAAAATTTCAAAATTTTATTTCACTTTTACTGAATTTATTATTTTATTTTAGCCGCGCACTGTATATATCAGGCATCGGTAACCCCAGCTCGCGGGCTACATGCGTCCCTCGAGTAAGCTTTATACGGCCTGTCATTGAAATTTTCCGTTGCATATTAGCACGGCCCCTCGAACTTGCTTTATTAGTGTCAATTGTTTTTGTTTTGGTCCGTAATCCATACTATTCTTTTATTTGGCCCCCTACAGATTGAAGGTTTCTGACCCATGAGAAATGTGCACAGTTTCTGAGTAAACAGACAATTTATTGGTAATAGACCAAGTGGTAAAATCTTAACAGACGTTTCGAGGTTAGATTTCCCTCATTATTAACGTCTAAGAACTAGCAACAAAAGACCAAAATTACAATTAAGTTAAGGGGAATATTACGATGGAGAAAAAATCGAGGTTAAGTTTACCAATCGCGTCCAATGACGTGAAAAGAGTTCCCAGCATTTGTCAATTTTCCAAGCTCCCAATAAAATGCTAATCATTGAAAGCATGATGATGAAATGTTGGTTTAAAATTGAAAATAAAATAACAATTTAAACCGTGCAATCGCAAGGCACCAGGCGAAGAGATAAGAGAAGACGTCAAACGGCGAGCAATACTTTGTAAAATCCAAAACCAATCAGGACGCATGAGGAAAGAGGGAGACCCAAAAGGAAGTATCGCCGAGAAAACGAAACAACTCCATGATATGTGTGCCTGTGTGTGTTGCTCTGAGTAAACAGTTAACTTATTTTTTAAACGTCCAAGGATAAAAAAGTGTGGCAGATGTTTCGAGGCGAGATTCCCCTCATTTTCCACGTCAAAACGACGTACAAGAAAATCCCAGTGTCACCCACGTCACTACAGCAAGTTCCCAATGAAAAGGTTAAAAAATATTTAAAATTCATCACAATAAAATTCGTTTTGAAATTCTCATAAATTAAATTTTTCTAAAATGAAATCCCCAGTTGCTCAATCACATACTCACATGGCAACAGAACCATGTTTCACCATAATTCCTTTGCCATTTGATCACCTTTTATCGATGTTTCTGAAAACTGTGTTGAGGACTTTTCTAGTGCTTTTGTCATAGTTGATTTCCTTTGTTTTTTATTGATCTTTCTCCTTTGCTTCGTTCAGTTTTCTTTTTCTTGTCTAAAATTTCCGGTTCTTCTTCTTTGCCTTTTGGTGCTTTGCTTTGAATACATGCTGCCCTTTTTTCTTTTATATGATCTCTTACTTCGTTATTCCGCTGATATTCTTACTACTTTTTCATGGTATTTTATTCTTCCACGTCCTTCGTTTGTTTTCTTTTTTTTTTTTCTATACAACTTCTTTAAAGATACTCCATCTCTTTACTAGTATCTACTCCTGCTCTTTATGCATTTTGCTATTTCTAGCTTTCAACATTTGTCTTGCAGTGCCACATCACTAATGTAGTAACAATAAGACCTCTGCAAAATCCTAGACTTTCCTTGTGCCCCTTTTTGAAAATGGGTACCAGATATGTTTGCTTCCATACTTCTGGTGTTTTTCCATTTCTACAACAATTCTTTCCCAAATTTGTTGTTATTTGTTTCCTGACTTAGAATTATTACACCTCCAGTTTTAAATAACTCAACTGGCATATTACTTTGACCTGCTGCTCTTCCATTCTTCATTCTGGTCAATTGCATCCTCACTTCCTCCACTATGACAAATATCCGGTCGATTCCTTGGCTTTCACCATTGTTGTTAATATTTTCTTACTAGTTTCGACTTTTAATCAGTAGGATTTTGTATATAATTCTCCCATTCTTTCATGCCAATCAAGTTAAGTTTTTTATTTCTGTCATTAGTCTTCATTTGTTTAATAGCTCTCCTTATCTCTGTGGTTCGTGCCCCTCCAATGAGGCTATCTACCTGACTGCATCTTTCCCAGTATTGGTTCTTCATCTTTTTAACTTTTCCCTCACAGTTCTTTGTATTTTCTTTTACATACATCTTTTCTTTTGTTAACCATTTCTTATATATCTTTTTTCTTTAGTAGCTGTCCTGATCCTCCAATGTAGCATGGAAATCGATCATTATTTTTTCACTTGATATTCTTCTGAAGCCTTGATACGCCGGTTCCTGTACTGCTGATTTTAACGTTTCCTCTATTCTGCTTTCATTCTGTCACTAGTTGGTAATTTGTCTAGTTCTTCTTTTCGCCGTTTCTGATACTCTGATATTCTGATATTGATTCAGTATACATTATATATGCCCAAATATTAACAAAAGTTGAACAAATCCAGGATCTTGGAATCCTGTTTAATTCAGGTCTAAGCTTCTCACGGCTGGGATTCGTTTTTCGCATTTCCATCTATTTTAATAATCTTGTTCTTCTAAAAACTCTATTCTTTACACTTCCGTTGTCATTAAACTTGAATATGCTTCACAAGTTTGGTCCTCACACTGTATTTATCCTCATTTCGCTATTGAGAAAGTACAGAGAAGATTTTTGAAGTTTCTCTCTCTAAAATTGGACGGAGTGTATCCTCAACGGGGCATTAACTATGGTTCACTACGGAGTAGGCATTCCTTTGACTCACTTCATCATCGCCGTGAAACTCATGGGGCGCGTTATGTTTGGAAACTGGTGCCCGGATCTCTTGATGCTTCCAGCCATCTTGAAAATTTAAATGTCCATATCGCAAGGACGTCATCGTGCTATACATCGACGTTTGCGCATCCATTTCCAAGGGCAAATTTGTCACAGAAGTCACCACTAACAGCAATGTGTAGAAGTGCGAATTTGTATTAGGTATAGCAATATATTTTGGATATTTTTGTATTACCTATATAAGATATAAGATAGTGTTTTAGGATGTATATGTTACTTTAGTTTGTCCTATAATTAGTTCATAACTGTTGGACAATAAATTATTATTATTATTATTATTATTATTATTATTCCCATACACGATTTTAATGCTAGGTTGTAATTTGTCATCATTCTTCTTTTTTCTGCAATTCGTACGAAAACCAAATACATCATTTCCGGTTGTTGCGAAATGCACTGCCAGTGATATCAATTTTTTGGTCGTCCAAATAAACTAAATTTTCCGACCATCGGAGACGTCTAAATTTCCCCTATTTCCGAGGCGTCATATTAATTAAGCTTTTTGACCGGGAAATCCCTAATGTTTGCGCGAAACGTGAGCTGAATACTAAACGGCGGTATTTTATTAGTTAGAGATGCCTAGGCGATGAGTTCGTGGCTCGAAACCTCCATACAGCTCCGCCGGTCGTTTAATTAGATTACGCTTTATCGATAGTTTTAACGAAGTTTGCGTTAATAAAAGTTAGTTGGCGCGCTCGAGTGACACGTCTAACTGAAGTTATGGATTTTTCGCCGGTATTAAAATGATAACACTAGTTAGAGTGAATGAATAGAGTGAAAAATTCCAGGTTACGTCCAGAAAGCGGATTATTACACTACGTTGATGGTTCATCTCTTCGACAATAGGAATACGAGTTTATTAAGACAACAACCGCACAGTAAAACTTACAACCTCATAAAGACCTCCTTTGTTCACTTCGCTTCTTCTTATCGCGAGATTTACAAGATCAACCGCCTCTTACACAGCAGAAGCATCCAACCAAAGTTTCCTATTCTATCCTCCCTCGAAAGAAGCTATTTCGTCCGAATGCCGAAAGTAGTCTATAACGCCCGTCTTAATTACCTCGTCTTAATGCGACCGCCACCATCATCACCACCGAAAAACATCACGAGACCGATATCCCCCTCCCCCTTCCCACCGCCGCTCAGAATCCCTAGAATAGGATGAGGGCGAAAAAGACGAGGCGTTCCATTTACGGCGACCTTGCTTTGCTTGTTGCGAACGCCGTCGATTCCGCCCGCTTTCGGGGCGAATGTCGTATAAAGAGACGTAAAAA
Source organism: Chrysina gloriosa (assembly GCA_038088585.1). NCBI lineage: Eukaryota > Metazoa > Arthropoda > Insecta > Coleoptera > Scarabaeidae > Chrysina > Chrysina gloriosa. The sequence continues at coordinate 78,129,578 of CM076088.1, read as the reverse complement.
GGGGAGATAATAAGACGACTGCGAGAGATAATACTTCCGGATTTCGGCGACAACATCGCGCGTTGACTCCCAAATTCGCCCGCAAGAAATCTGCTCGGTTTTTCGCCTGTTCGGGTACTTTTGTTTATATCGCGTTTCGACGGACGTTCGAAGAGTCGATATCGTGATTTTCGACTTTTCTGTTTTGCTTTTCACTCACGCCATGTCTACACCACATGGGCATAATGATGATGTTTTAGCGATAATGTGGTTCTAATGACAAGGAGATAGGAAAAGCTGCTCAAACTACAGAGTGAACTTTGGGAAGTACAATAGGAAAGCTATACGCCGGAATACTTGAAGAAAGATGCAGGGATAAACTGGCGAAAATACTAGAAGTAACTTAAAGTGGATCTACAAGAAAAAGAGAAACAAACGACCAGACATTCGTAGTCATGAGCAAATAGCGGACGAAGCTTCAAAGATGTGGAGGCAAATGCACGTATGTTTTACAGATATGGAGGAAAGCTTTTGGTAGAAGTAGAAAAACGAAGAAATATACAAGAGGAAATTCAGAGAAAAACTGAAAGTAGACCCTATTGAGGTAACTATGGAACAAAGACAGCGAATAATAATAATAATAATAATAATAATCTTTATTTTAGTAAACCATACACATAATATGTTTAAAAAATCTACATATGTGCATACGTTAGTTATGGGAAAACGTCAAACAAACATATAAGGAAAGAAAATGAAGTAATAAACAATTAATTTAATTGAATTATTCAAAGAAATCTCTTGTTGAGGAACAGTTATTGTCCAACAAGTACTGTTTCAACAATTTTTTAAGAACACTGTTTTGTGTCTTCGTTTCAACTTATCCGGAAGATTATTGAATAACTTACATCCTAAATACATAATACATACTTATGGCTTATTTATGAATTCACGGAAGTAAATAACTTGAAAGTGTTTGTGCAAGATTCGTAAAACTGTAAATCATATATCAAACGAAATACTCTTTTCTGCTTTCGTATCTCATTCTCGAATAGAAATCAGCATCGCATAATCGTATTGACACAATACTACGTTCGGCTAACAATAAGTTGGTTACATAGAAAATCGATATGACTATACCTACCAATTGAGATGTTCATCAAACATAATACCTAATATTCTTATAGATTCGACATAACAAATATTATTTTGAAATTAATGTTATGTCGGGCAAATGAAACTGAATACGATTATAAAACAAAATTATTTTTGTTTTTTGAAAATTTGTCAATGGTCTATTGAACTTAATCCACTGGCAGATACTTTTTATTGTATTTTGTATCATTTAAGAGACTTCCAATGTGTTTTCACCTGCAATAATGATATTTATATCATCGGCATACAAAATTACGTTTTTATTACGTATGCAATTTGGTAAGTCACTCATGTAGAATAGGAACAACAATGGACCTAAAATAGATCCCTGCGGTATGTTTATATTAATATCCAGAAGAGATGATTTAGTATTACCACCGGAAACCTGTCGAGTTCTGTTACTTAAGTGACCTCTAAACAATTCCTAGGTCAAACAACGTATACCATACAAGTCCAAGTTACACAAAAGGATTTCGTGGTTGATGCAGTCAAACGCTTTTGTTAAATCTATTACAAGACAAGGGCACATTTTCCTATTGCCTAAACAAATGTAAATTTCTTTAGTTAAGGAATGCAAAGCCGTGTCGGTGTTTTTGCCTGGCACGAAGTCATGGTGATGAGCATTCGAATAGTTATGCTTCTTTAAATATTGTAATATTTTATTACTTTAAATTGCTTCAAAAACTTTGGAGAAAACACTAAGCAAGCTTATTGGCCGATAATTACTTAAATTTACGGCGTTTTATTATAAATTGCTTTTACTAGACTATTTTTTAATTTATCAGGACGTATACCCGTTTCAATAGGGAAGTTTATTAAGTACGTTAAAGTTGAAATATAATACAACAACAAAATTTTAACAATTGTAGTGTTAATGGTATCATCACCTGCAATGGCATTATTTTATAAACTTGAAACAATATTAAAAATGTCACCAGTCACAGGGTCAAGGAAACAGGAATTAGATGAGACTAGTATATACTTACCAATTTTCTCAAACATTAATGACTTTCGTGGAAGGATTGGGGTCCGCATCAATTAGACTAGGCGCAATAGTGGAAAAATGAACATTGAAAGCGCTGCACATCTCTGCAACATCATTATAACCACCAACAAGATTTTCGTTAATATTACTTTTGCTAGTATTGTTCCTCCACATGGTTTTGACCTCATTGTTTGAGATTTTTATGAAATTATGAATTCTTTTTGTCTGGTCTGAAGTAATTTTTCATGAAAAGTCTTGTACTGTATAATGAGTATTGAACATAGAATACTGAACTATCTAAACAATTGTAGCCTGTTCCTACTCTGAATCACACCAGTTGCTATCCATTGGGTATTGTTTTTGCTATTTTCATCTTGATATGATTTGACTAAAGGAAAACAATTGCATTCAAAAACAGTTAACTAGGATTCTTGTTCTGGTATAACCGAAAAGGAGTTGAAATTGTTTTCACTTACTTTGGGCCGATATTGATAGTTACGAATACTTTTCTTAGAGTTTGATCTGATCTTAACAAATTGTGTACTGAATGATCTGATACACAAAATTCTTTTACACACACATCATAGTTATTTACATCTAGGTTAAGTAAAATATTGTCTATGCAAGTGACGCTAGTATTACAATTTCTGAATAAGAACCACAACAGATGTACGAGTGCTGTTCTCTTCGCGCTGAGCCTTGTCAATATATTGACAGAATACATTTATTGTTAAGTAGCTCGAAAGAAAGCAGGCCTTGTTCGATAATTCATTGCGACTTTTAGACCTCTGTAGGCGTCGCTCGCGGCGTGCTCGACTTGCGAGCCCCCGCTGAGGACGCAAACGTACTATGCTAATGGCGGCACGTTAGAAGCGAACCAACCAATAACGATCTACTCTTTACAGTATTCACAGACGTAGACAGATAACGCCTGAAGAATTTTAAAATAATCTCCGGAAGTGTTCGATGAAAGTTAATGACGGGTTTCTGGACTTGGATAACAGAAAAGATGGCGGAACGTACTAATAGACCCCAAGTAAGTAAAATAAGTCATACAGCAAAATGCCACGGGGATTGTCTCTCACCAGGGTTCGAAACAGAGATCTGCGGTTAAGCATATAAGCAGCTGGCCTAAAATGTCGAAGAAAATTTGTTTCAAAATATTCTAGCTTGCTACAGAAGCTCGGCGGCAAAAGAAGCATTCCTCGTATTTACATGTTGACTTAGCAGCTTTGTTTCCCATCATTTTTTGCTGAAGAGAACTGTAAAAGAATCTGTAGCACCGTGATCAAGAATAAGCGAAAAACGAGCATCCCTCGTATTTACGTTTTGTCTTAGCAGGATTATTCCCCAGCATTTCTGCTGCACACAACTAAAAACGAAAAATATGTAGCACCGTAATCGCAAAAGGTACTACACCGTTGTCTGCATAATGCTTCACGAAAACGTCATTCTTCAGAAAAATACAAAATCAAAAATTTATTCAGATAACTCGGTGCTCGCACAAATTTTCCTTTCCTTTCCTTAAAGAATAAGAAGAGAAAAAGAGTATTTCCTCGGCAAAGAAGACAAATCGTTATAAGGACGTCGCGTACGGGAAAATACTCGCGCCCCGTTCTAAAAGAGCGTCGAAGCGAAGAACGTACTTACGTCCTTCCTTCTCATAAATATTTCATTAGGACGCCTCTAATCCCGTTATTTTTAAGAAAACAGCGGCATCCATCGCCGCGAGGACGAAGGGGTCGAAGAGGCGTCCGACACGGCCCATTGGCGCCGCGAAAGGACGGCGTTTAAATGCAAAGATATGTAGACGAGGCGATCGACTTTTTCCTACCCGCCGTCGTCGTGTCCAAGGACCTTCGCTAAAAAAAAATCGGATTTCGTCGGAAAATAGGTGACTGGCTCGTCGAAAACGTAATGGTGCAGAAAGAAGTTTGTTCGAGAAACCTGTCTAAGAAATTTCGAATCGGTTCCATCGCGGAAGCTTAAAAGACGGCTTTTAGTGACGGATGATGGATTTGTTCCTATGAACTCTGAATTAACTGTCAATCCGGTGTTGAGATATGCAAGGATGTAAATAATCAAGGAAAAAGTCGGTCGTTCCAGCGGCGGATCGAAGAAGGTGGTGGCAACATCCATCCGAACAGCATATTATGTGTGCGTGTACAAGTGCTTCAAGGTACTTAACACTTTCAGGTCTACAGTCGCCTATAGGCAACATTGTACAAACATAATAAATCATTCGGGCATGAAAGAGTTAAGGATGGTTAATGCCGAGTTGTACGCCACTGTCTTTTTCCAGATGTAATGACTAAGGTTTGATAAAAGAGTGCATGATAAGTACACTCAAGCCTTGTAAAATATCGCAACTGGTGTCACTTTACGAGGTCGTAAAATCCTAGGACCAGAACTAATGGGCGCTCAATGCCGTATAGGAATAGAAATATGAGAATAAAGTTTTTGTTTTAATGAAATGTCAAAAATTGTCTATAGGTCAGTTGAGCTTGAAAAATTACTACGTTTTTTCGAAGATATTCTGATGGAAATGAAATTTGTTGTGAAATTTTAGTTTCAAAATGAGAATTCGATAGAAATATCTTTATTAAAAAGTGCCCTGTGGTAGCAAGATGCGACGAGGGAGAGACGAGTGGCCAGCAGACAACATCAAATGGACATATTGGAGGCAGCATCGAGTGCAGATGACACGCTATGTCCTGGTCCTGGAATCGACGATGATTTGTAAGTTTACCTTATCGACTTCAATATTTATATAAACTAAACTTGAAACTTCGAACTCGATTATCTCGAAATAATGTTTTTCCGAAAGTGCCTTTGCCGTGATCACGATTGCCGAAAAACTATTTGACCGATCTTCTTCAATATTTTTTTTTGAATTGTTCGCATTGAATGTTGTTAGTACTTCAACGATTCCTTTTTATGAAGAAATTTTTATTTTGCAGATAAATATTTTTTAATAAAATTTTGAGAGCTAAAAAATTGATATTTTGAGAAAAACGTTCTCGTATGCAGAAAAAATAAAATATTCATTTAAAAAACGTTCAAGTAGTAGGAACGTTCCTATACTATTGAATTTTTCTTGATTTTATGATTTCAGTTGACCGGCTGGACTTCCATCGTGATCACCGCAAGGCTTAAATAAAAAAATTGTTTCGGGGAAAGCGCCATAACTCCGCCAATTAATACAATCTTTTATAAATCAAAGCTTGTATTGTTCATCAATAAATGCATTATTAAAAGATCATGTGATAACATTATTGCTACATACTTTTTCTTTTCCAAGGCTAAAGTGCAAAAGCTTGTAAAACAGGGCCAAGATTATATACAGGCTAAAAGAGCCATAATCAAGGCCAACTTCACTAGGCATGCACAAGGCGCCAAGTTTAGTCTAGATAAGGAAGTTAGACCTCAACAGACGGCGGAGACTACTAAACGGAAGTCCAAAAAGGCGAGGTCGGAGGGCAGTACTCCCGTAGATAGGAAGACAAGAGGCCAGAAGGTACCTTCAAGGAGGCTGCTTTGGAGAGGATCGAAGTAGTAGGCAACGACTATCCAGCCACCCAGGTGGAGCCGGCAAAGCTTAAGAGAGTCCAGGACTCTATTAGGGAGGCATATAACAGCATTACGAAGCAAGGGCTTCAAGTCAGCTTTAAAAATATGGGGAAGAACCGCTCTCAAAACTGTTAAGTCTAATTAAAGAAATAAAACTGGAGAGCGTACTCTAAGGAGGCATGAGGACCACAATAGATCCGGAAAGGTCGCAATGGAACAGGCTTCATTGCCACCTCAAGTAATCTTATCTTACATACTTTTTAAAATATCCAAATTTTCCTCAATTTTTCCGCACAGGTATATAACCCCTTAACCTTGATTGTTGGACGCATAATTTACTTTTGGAACAGCAAAACATGAAATTATTGGGTTATCCCCTTTGAACCTCCAACCTAAATCCCATGAAAGATTCTTTAACGTTCCCAAGAACCAAGAGTGAATAGCGTGAATACTGGATTCGGGGGCCGGATGAAACAGAGATGCCTTCAAAATTACAATTTCCATTGTCGCTACTGAAGATTGGAATAACTGCTTTAACATTTGCTTTAATTGAGTGCGAAAGTGCATCATTCTACCTGGAGGATACCTTCAAAAGCAAGAAAGTCATTGTGGAAGTGAAGTAGCTTTCCTCTCGCTAGTTGACGGCCAAACGACCCAAAGCGCTTATGTACAATCGACCAGTAGGATTTCGCCTTCTAAACATCGCAAGCAATAAATTATCGTCTCGCGAGGGAATCACCTCCCGCGGCTGGGATCGCTCCCTTCGTCGCTGTGGCAGCTGTTTCATCGCGCCCGATGTCAAATATGTAAAACACGCCGCCTAAATTAGGCCGCCCATATCTAATGTTGACGTCCTCCAGCTGCGACGCGGAGGGACCCGCCAGAGCGTAAACAAAAATGAAAATTACCCTCCGACACGCCGAAAGTCTCCGGCGGATAATTCCCGGAGGTGCTCGGAAGCGTTGTTCCGTTTAATTTGGTGCGAGTCGCCGGCGAACGAATCGGGGGTGAAACGCGCGTTATCGAACGACGTTTTCGTCGTCGTAGATAATGGGGAAATATATGGTCCGGAACCATACGAAACTTTCGAAATCTTCAAGTAAAGTGCAGATCATATAAAGTGCCCCGTTAATAACACTGGCCGACAAAAACAAAAATTTCTCTTTTCCTAACATAAAGCTTGCAGTAGAATGAACCTATCTAAATACGAAAATGGCCCACAAAAAGTGGCACGTAAAGTTTTCTTGTTACATTAAATAAACCACATGTACAACTGTACCATGTGATATTTATTGAACAAAATGATTTAACAAGATTTTTAACCCTGTATATCTACTATATTAATAATTTATATTAATTTAACTAAGAAAAAAGCAAACATCAAAAATATTTATTTAGAACACACTAATTCTATTTTTCCCTTTTGTGTGGGGTCACATCTTCTCTCTACAAAAACCAATCCCATCGTCCTTGGTACCGAATTTTCATTCCTTATAATCTTGATGGATTCTTTCACGCTTTCAGCGATCAACGCTGACAGCGCCCAAATTCTTAAGAAAAAAGGATAAACGGGTATGGAGACAGAACATTTTTAACGACATTCGGCAACCAAGCCAAGCCAAGTTCATTAGCTTTCGTGGTTAGCATCCATATCGTTGCCTAAAAATTTCCTCACTACACTTACAAATAAGTTTCAATCTCTGAGTTCTTACCCCGTAAGCCTTCCTATAAAATCAACATCGTCGAGAAATTTTCTAATTTGTGGTCCAATAAAAACACCTCTTTACAATTTGGCGTCGCTTAACTTGGGGAAAGAGTTGCCTTAGGTATTTAAATCCTTCATCCTCTCTATTCATAGCATTCACAAAGTTTTTTATCAGTCCAACTTTAATGTGAACAGGAGGCAAAAGTACATTTCTTTGGTCTACAAGGGGCAAATACTTAGCATTTCGAGTTCCCGGTTTAAGTTCACTCTTTTCCGGCTTAATTTTAGTTACATAATGTTCATTCACTACACAATTGTCCCACAAACAACAGCGATATTTTGTAAATCCTCCCAATAAAATTGCTATAACGTTTAAATCCCCACATATCTGTCATTTGAACCGGTTTGTAGTTTATTGCATCTAAAAGGATGCGCATATTTTCATAGGTTTCTTCCATTGTCACTGAATGGGCAAGTGATATAGATGATTTCTAATTTTTACTATGTAATAATACAGTTTTTAAACTATATTTGGATGAGTTTATGAACAATCGCCTATCACGGGGAAAGTTCTAGCTATGTTTAAGGAGATCATTATAATGGATTTTGCACAAAATTAATGATGAATTCATGGACGTCAAGGAGGCATGGTGACTCTTCACAATTTTCGACAGTGTTACTCTAATAAACTCATCCATGTGAAGTTGTTGGAGAAGAATACGGCCGGAGTCAATCCAATGTGAAAATTTGATCGAGACGGCAGGCAACAGAATGGATGTAGTAGTAGAAGTTGCTAAGTATCTAGGAGGGCAAAGTTTTGACGATATGACTGCACATGATAACCAAGAATTACTGGTGGACGAAGAAATTGATGAAGCTGGTTTGGTAGAAATGATACCTGGAATCCGTGGACGATATCATAAGTGACGACGAAGAAATTAAAAAGTTTACTGTACAAACCATAAAGGGAGGGCTAGGCTTTGCCTAAACAGTTAGAATCATATTTCTTAAATAAAGATCCTTCAAGTGGAAAGAGCACAAGGTGTAAAGGGAAGTTCATGGGTGCTTAGCACTATAGAAGGACATTTATAAAGATCTTCTCACTGAAAGTAAGCAATCTAAAATAACAGATTTATTTGCAAAAGGTAGAGCATGGATCTGAAGATAATACGGAACGATGCTCAGAGGATGAGGATATTTTGCCAAAAAGGAAACACCCTCGGTTAATAGTGCTTAGTAGCTACGAAGAAAGCATTATTTCATTTATATTAATATGTTTCAAGAAATTTTAATGAAGATTTTTATCTTAATTATGAAAATATAATAGCATGTTTTTCAAGTTTTGGAACCTAGCTCCCCTTTTCATACTACTTCTTTGTTTCGTATAACGCGGCAATTTTTTGGAACGGAACTCTCCTTAAAACAAGGAGACTCGCTATCTCCAACAATATTCAATTTAGTTCTAGAAAGTGCCATTTGAAAAGCCGAATTAGACAAAAAGAATATAATGGTTGATGGATTGCAATTAATACCGTATGCAGACGATGTCACAATAATTGGTAGCACAAGAACAGGATTGACACTAGCCCTGGAACGTCTGGAGAGGGAAGCACGAAAACTGAGTATGGAAATCAATGAAGCTAAAACAAAATATATGAAGATAGGAAGAACTGAAACCAATACGCGAGGCTACCTGAGAACACAGAACCACAAATTTGAAGAAGTTTCATCGTTCAACTGCTTAGGTGTAATAATGGACAGGAATGGGAAAGAGAGGGTGAGACAAAGAATATTAAACGGACTACAAGCGTTTGGACGAAATAGCTCACTACTGAAAAACAAAACACTAAAGAGGAAAACCAAGATCAAGATTTACAAAACTTTAATAAGGTCGATCATCACGTATGCAATGGAGACTACAGCAATCACTAAAAAGAACAAGAAGACCTAAAGATAGCAGAAAGAAAAGTTTTAAGAGCAACATTAAGGCCGCACGTCACAGAACAGGGAGTAATAAGACAGAAAACTAACAAAGAAATAGAGGATCAACTTGGAGGAGAAAATATTATAAGATACACTAAAGCTCAACGGCTCCAATGGGCAGGCCACATCATGAGAAGGAAACCAACGGATATGATAAGAAGGATAACCCAGTGGATTTCGATATGGTCCAGAGGTAAGGGACGACCAGGGAAGAGATGCCGTGGAGGAAGACGTAAAAGTGATGAAGATAACCGGTTGGAGATCAAAAGCAAGGGACAGGAAAGAATGGAGGAAAATAACATAGGCCGCCAGGACTCATAGCAAGCTTTAAAACACAGGGAGCAAGAGGAGTAGTTCACTTCATCAAATATAACTTCAAAAAACGTCATAAGACGTTAGCCATAGCCCAAAGGGCTGAAAGGCTTGATGATGATGAACTCCTGTGTTATACAGGGGTGATCTATACACGACAAATCAATGCCTTTAACTGGATTTAGTGAGGTTTAACCTTAAACCTTAATTTCCAATCTGTTTCTTTTCTCTTGCTAGGAGATTGGAAAGCGCACTGAAACCCCTTTCCACAAGGGTACGAAGATGGAAAAGCCATCAAAAACTTTCTATCGCGATAATCCATAATGGAGGCTAAGTAACATATGTCTCTCTGAAGCCGGAATTGCTGATATCACGTTCTAAACAGCAACCTAACTTCTTCGTTAGTATCGATTATAATCAGTTGTTCTTGTAATATGATAGCCGTTTCTTCAAGGTCGCCATATACATTGACAATTCACGGTGGCATTTCCGTAGACATAAATCGAAGTAGATTTGAGGATGTTCGCACCTACGCTCAAAATTTGTGTTGAACGTAGGCTAAAACATCATTATCCTGGCAGTTTGACTGTGACACATTGGCAAACTGGAAAAAAACAAACAAAATTTAGGTGGTGATCTGCCTAAAGATGACCCACTCTCGTAGACCCCCATTTCCATCTTATGCACCTCCAATTTTTTTTTCGCTCGCATCGACCTCTCGCAGGTCGGAGTCGACCATATCGATCATTTTGAGACTCAACTAAACATACGTCGACTGCAATAACCGCCTCTTTCTCATTTCGCAAACTGTTTAAGGATGTAGCATGGAGAGCCGTTTCGACTTAATTCGAAATAAGGCGCGCTTTGTGTGGCCGGGGGCTTTGGCTTAAGGACGTAGCTACATGCGATTTATGAATTAAGCTTGCGCTCGTTAAAATTACGTAAAGTGCCCCATAAATCCGCATTTCTCGCGTTGATGCAAGTAAACGACGCCTTTACGCTCGCGAAGTCAAGCGCATGTCGCGCATTTTGTAATGTTTAATGTCGAATAAATCCTCGCGTGTTTTGCTTTTCCGTTTAATGCGAACCGTATACGGCGGTAATAAAACTTCAGTGCACTTAGATACCTACCTACGACGTAGAAGGTAATAAAGCGGTGAGAGAAGGCGTAGATCAGGGTAGATAATTGCACCTGGTGGGGATCGAGATGAACTTAATAAGAAGGGAGTTTATTATGGAAACTCGAAGACACCTAGTTTGGTTCTCCTATTTGAAAGCAGCTTCTCATTTTAGATAATTGCGTATTAATTTTGGGACACGTGTTTCGTTGATAACTTCAATTCTTACCTATGATCGAACTGATAGCGCTAGACTCTTTTATCTCCTTGGGAAAGCCGCAATCTTGCGATATATCTTTTAAGGTCTCTATTTACAAACAGTAATTCCTTATTTGAGAGGTTGATGACGGGCGGGAACTTGGACCTCAATCGATGTTAAAGAAATCTTTTGAGAACCAGAAAAAGAAGGTAAATTTCTTAACCTACACACATAAAATACATAAACAAATAAAAGATAGAAGATAAAAGACGTTCCGAAAGAAGAAGAAGAAGAATAGAGACAAACACAGAGACAAAGACACATATTAAATTATATCGCAGTTTTCTGCAATGTTTTGTGCTGTTGTTGCACGATATATCAGACGCATGCGACGAATTGATGAACGATTTAGTACAACTTCTTTGATTTGATGGCCTAACGCGTCAGCAATTGCACTTAGAATATGAACTGGAGTACGTGAAACTTTCGTGGAATCCGGAAGTTGAAATTAAAGCCATACGTTTCTAAAACCTTAAATCACTTGACATGCTTGGAAACTTTTCAGTAAAATTATTAAGTTTGCATTAAGAATACGAAGTAATTCCCACTGCCCTCCAATACTTCAAAATTACGCAATTTTGGAATTCAGAATACTTACGTGACATTTTGACGTTGAAATCGAAGCTCTGAGTTTACTTTATTAAAACTACCAAGTTGCCGTCAATGTTATGAACCTTCAATACTCTAAAACCACGTATCTTTAACGATAAGGAAATTTTAGTTGAATTCGGAATTTGAAATTAAAGCCATGCGTTTCCAAAACTTCAAATCTCGTGATACTAGAGCTTTGGAAACTTTAGTAGAATTTCTTAATCTCCGTTGAGAATGGGATGTAATCTCTATTCACCTACAATACTTCAAAACCACGTAATCTTGGAGTTAACTGAACTTAAGAGGAATTTTGAAGTTGAAATCGGAGCCATGACTTTGAAGAATTCCAAACCATGTGAATCTCGGGTTTTGGAAGCTCTAATTGAATTATTAAGTTACTGTCAATGTTAGGAGGTATCGCCCAATAGCCTCTAATACACCAGAATCAAGTATCTTTGAATGTAACGCGATTTCTAAAGTTTTCAAAGCTCAAATCACGAAATAAATCGAGCTTTGGTAACTTTAATAAAGCTATTAAGTTTTCATCAAGGCTATGAGGTAATGCTCGCTAGTTTTCATTACCTCTAAGTCACGTAATCCCGGAGTTCAGGAAACTCAATTGCAATTTTAGAGTTGAAATTAGAGCCAGGACGTTGAAATATCCCAAATCACCTGAATCCCGAGATTCGAAAGCTTTAATAGAACTACGAAGTTGCTGTCAATGTTATGAGGAAATGTTCAATAGCCTTCAATACTACAAAATCAAGTATCTTTGAATTTCAATAAATTTTACGCGAATTCTGCAGTTGAAATTGTAGCTAGTTTCCAAAGTTGAAATCGCTCAAAGAAATCCAGCTTTGGAAACTTTAATAGAACTACCAAGTTTACGTCCAGGTTATGAGTAATAATAATAGTCCTCAGTACTCCAAACTCGCATAATCTTGGAGTTCAGAATCTTGGAGTGGAGGTTGACATACTTCAAATCACCTGAATTGCGAACTTTCGAAGCTTTCGTAGTACTACCAAGTAGCTATAAATATTATGATGTAAGGCCTCATAGTCCTCAATGCTCCAAAATCACGTACCTTTGAAGATCAGGAAATTTGAGTGTAATTCTGAGGGTGAAATTAAAGCCACGGGTTGCTAAAACTTTAAATCGCTTGAGTTTCGACCTTTGAGAACTTCACTAAAATTATTAAGTTTGCATTAAGTGTACGAAATAATTCCCACTGGCCTACGATACTTTGAAATTATGTAATTTTGGAGTTCCGGGAACTTGGGTGGAATTTTGAAGTTAAAATTAAAGTCCTGAGTTTGGGAAACTTGAAATCACGTGACCCTCGAGTTTTGGAAACTTCAATAGAACTTCCAAGTTATCGTCAATGTTAGGGGGTAACACCCAATGGCCTTCAATGCTCTAAAATCGCGTATCCTTGAAGGTTGGGAAATTTGAGTGGAATTCTGAAGTTGAAATTAAAGCCAGGGGTTGCTAAAATGTTAAATCACTTGAGTTTCGACCTTTGGGAACTTCAGTAAAATTATTAAGTTTGCATTAGATGTACGAAATAGTTCCCACTGGCCTACGATACGTACTACGAGTTCAGGTGGAATATTGAAGTTGAAATTAGAGCCCTGAGCTTGGGAAACTTCAAATCACGTGACCCTCGAGCTTTGGAAACTTTAATAGAACTTCCAAGTTGTCGTCAGTGTTAGGGGGTAACACCCAATACTGTTTAATACTCCAAAATCGCCTATATTCGAAGATCAGAAAATTTGAGTGGAATTCTGAAGTTGAAATCAAAACAATGCGTTTTCAAAACGTCAAATCACGTCACTTGTGAGCCTTAGAAGCTTTAATAGAACTACCAATCTGCCTTCTAGGTTGTAAGGTAATGGTAAACAGCCTTCAAAACTAGGAAATTTTGTGTCTTTGAAGTTCAGGGAACTTTATTGGAATTTAGTATTTCTTGGAAGTGTTTTTTCCAACGATTCATAATATCGGCTTCTGTTGTTAATAATTTGTTGTCTTTTGCTTTTACATGTCTTATATTTATGTTTCTGACATTTCTCAGGTTGTTAAGAGCTCTATTATCTTTGCTGTTATTTCCAAGTTTATTTCCAAATTCCTCACACGAGGCTTGCTTGGCTGCTTTTACTAGCTCATTCACTTTAGTGTGTTGTTCCTTGTATGTTTCATAGTCATCATCTTTTCTACTGGTCAGGTAATGCTTCCGTAATTGTTTCTTCAACATAGTCTCCGCCTTGATTTCCTTATTCCACCATCTGGTTTGTTTAACACGGTCCGTCAGTACTATTGTTCCACATTCTTCCCTTGCCACATCCAAAAAATATTTTATCTAATTTATTATTTATATAATATATGTTCCTGCCATATTCGTAATTTCCCATTCATTTCCCCTAAGTTCCAATTTTATTTCTATTTTTGTCTCAAAGTTTTCTGCCACGGTTCTATCTTCCAATTTATAAGATTTAATCGTCTCGTTTCTGCTTTTGTAATCCATTACCACCTTTTTCTGAACATGGTCTACAAGAAACCACGCAATAAACGAGCTTTTACCTTCCTCCCGGTAAAAGCCCAAATACTCGAAATCTTCTTTTTCCCATTTCTTCTTCACTTCCCCTGGTGGTAGTTGAACGATTTCACAAAAACTCCAGCTCTGAACGTTCCAAACGACTTATATCTCGTCCGCTTTTCATCTTCGCACCGTTCCACCGCGATCGTTTCCGGCCAACAAAATCCGGCGGAAGCCACGTGCATTTATTTACCGGGCTGACCTCTCGCGCTCCGGGCGAACTTCCGCCGCTGGCGCGCGGTAAACGCCAACGTCGGTATCTCTCTCGCGTATTTCGTCCGAATTTCCGCTTTTTTCGGCGTCGTCCTGTTTTCCCCCGATCCTAGAGGTTAATAGAACGTGTTAAGCACCGGCCGTCATTTCACTCACCTTACCCGTTGTGTGTTCGAGCGACGCGATTTTTATCTGCGCCGTTCTCTAAAAGCGGGGTCGTAAAAGTTTACGTCGAGTGCGATACCACCGACGATTGTCTAAATAATCGTTAACATATGCTGGAAGCACGAAGACGGGCCGAATATGTTTGCATTTCAACGTGTGAGTCCTCGCAAATAGTGGTAGTGTTGGTGGCTGTTGCAGTTATTGTCGTTGTTGCACTGAATAGCGGTGCTTAGAGAACTGGTACGGTAAAGACATAATGGGCGCTTTCGTAAGGCCGTTTCAGCTGCAATCGTAACGTGTTTATTCCCGTTTGACTAAGAAGAGAACATAATAAAAACTAGGTGCATTTGGAGATGGAGATATTAAAGAGAGTTGCTTTGAGTTTATTCCTCCCATCTGTATTCGTGATGGACTAAACGAAGGCGGTCAAAATCGAAAGTTGCCCGAAGGAGGAGTTTTCGCGAAAGCTTCGCAAACTCCTGAAAACAAACCGGAAACTTTTATTCAATAACCGCGCTTGACGTCCCCTTCCTTTTTCTGTATCTTTACCGTCGAAGAAAATTATTATTCCATCGGCTACGAAGTCGTAAAATCTACAAATAAAGAAAAACACGCAGCTTATATGCGGCGTCGGGTGAAAAATCCGCGCCGGGGGAATTTATCGACGGAAAAAGCGCGGGTTCCTTCTATTTTCGCTTTGCGACCGGACATAACTTAAGTGGACGAACGTGATGGGATAAGCGGCTGGAATCCGAAAGGGCGATGGCGGTCCCTTACGACTCCGGAACGCCGCCGAATTCTAATGGCTTTCTTACGGACGAACGGGCGTCCCCCGTCTGCCTCTCATTCCGACGCTAACCCGCCGCATTCCCGGACGCGTTTTTCAATAACATCGCCGCGTTATGGGGAATCGTCTGCGCCGTTCGATATTTAAATGTGGAAATTCCCAAAGGAAGGATCAGGGATACATCCGAGTATCTAGCCGAAGCGGTTATCTTAGTTACGGTTTAACCTTTTTTCGTCCCGTATAAAATCGTGGAATGCGATATATTTGAAGGTCGCTTGATAGAGGAGAAAAGATGAGGTGTAAACCGGACGTACGAACATTTAGATGTCCCATCCTGTACTCATTAAAAGTTTCTAAGAACATTGCAATTTTCAACTGTTTTTCGAGGGGTGCTTTTAATATAAAATTTGGATGACGTAGCCCACACGCATCTTCATTTTCCACTCGATGGTACTCTTAAAAGGAGGGAATTCAGAAGAAGAATCACGTTCCGAAAATAAACCTAAAATTGGGGGTTTTTGAGCATTTCCATTTGTCGCGAGTGTAGTAGAAGTTCACTGTTTAATCCTTGTGAAAATGATATTAATTAATTGGCTACCAAAGTGTGCAGAAAATTGAATAAAATTAAATAAAGTCGAATTAGGTTGTGGTGCTTCGACTGCTAAATCCTAATCGCGCACTGATGGCGCGCATATAGGTACATATAGTTAAAAGCGTAAGCAGGACCGGGGTTAGACGTGTAAAGAGTGGCGCACATTAAGCTGCAATTCACGATGACGGACACGAAGAGAGTTGAAGAAATATTTGAAAGTATTCAAAAGGTCAAGGTAAAGCCAACACCAAACTTGGCCGGGTATTCCAAGAAATGGAGAAAATAAAAATAGAGAGTAAAGCACTGAAAAAGCAAGTATCTGAACAAGAAAAGAGAATAAATTTCGTGGAAAGAGAGAGAAGAAGAAAGAAGCTCGTGATAAGTGGTGCGAACGAGGAAGAAAATGGAAATGAAGAATAGTTATGTGGAGAGGTTGAGAAAATAATGCAAAACGATTAGAGTCAACATAAACATTAAAAACGAATTGGAGGTGGTTAGGAGAATCGGGAGAAGCTGGGAATGTGATGCGGCACCAATTTTCACGACAACGCGGTAGGCCAGTAAGAACGTGAAATAGTGAACTGGAAAAAAGAGACCAAATTGTTCGTACAGACACCCCCTACAAGTTTTATAACAGACATGTTATCGATAAATATTAAGGAAAAAGAGGAAAACCCGCGAAAACCAGATCGAATCTTTGAATTTTTGTCAATTTTGTTCGATATCTCAACAACTACCAATAATAGGTGAAAAGTTTATAAAACCTAGATTATAGAACGTCAAATGAGGAACAAGAAACAGCCAAACAATAACTATGTACCTCGACGGGGAACCGAGTTATGGCGAAAACAAAAATTCGCCCCTTTTTCCAAGATGGCGCACATAGGAAATCTTGGTCTTAAATCTCAAGTTAAGCTTTTCTAAGCACCCCCTCCCCACCACAACATATAAAAAATTTGGCTTTCCCGGTTCACGGGTTTTTAAGAAGGATAGATGGCAAAATGAAAATGTAATGAAAATGAAAAAATAAAGTTAGAAATGGTACAATTAGAGAAAACTTGGAAATAGAGTCCATACATGACAGAATAAAAGGAGTTGAGCCGAGGTGGTTGGAGCACGTGACGAGGAAACAGAACAGAAGCCCTAGAAAGAGCTGAACGGGAAAAGTGCGTGAAACGGTCGAAAGAAGAAATATAAGCTGGTAGGAGATTAGAAGGCGGGGACACGAGGGAAAGGGATGTAGAGAAGCATGGAAAAGAATCCCGAATTACAAACTCAACTCCAACATACCCGATACCCGACAGGGTATAAGGGTTAGGGTTAGGATTAGGATTGATAGAGAAAAAGGGATGAGATGTAAAACTACCTCCGGCTCCACATCTCATCCTTTACCCGAAGCTGTTATTTCTGGTTTAACCTTTTTTTTTTTTCTTCGTATGGAAGGTGACTAGGAAGCCGGGAACATACGAGAAAGGCATAGAGAGAAGCATGGAGAAGAATCCAGACTTACAAACTCAAGTCCAATATACCCGATATCCGAAAGGGTATAAAGGTTAGGATTACTATTAGAATTGCTAAAGGAAAAGGATGAGATGTAAAGCCAGACACGCCAACATTCAGATTTCAAGTGCTCTACTTATTTAGAGTTTCTACCAACAATTTACAACGGTATTACGAGAGGCATTTTTAAGGAAAAAATAAATTTCGATGATGGAGACCACACACATCTTCATTTCACACTCGATGGTACTTTTAATAATAATTCTGTTCGGCAGCGCTCTGATGATCAGTAGCTATCCGCCGATTAAAATCCTCTAACTTTTCCAATTATTTCTTGACATTCGGAATACTTCTAACATATTTCCATGAAAACCGATAAGTATCTCCCCCATTAATTTCAGCGTCGTTACGACGCCCTAGATTTACAGACACCTTATCGACAGCCGACGTCCAATCGAAGACGCGTCGCTTTCAATTACATTTCGAAGGAATACGGAAAAGCATTCGATATCCAACTCGCGTAAGCTCGTGACATCTCCATTAAACTTTCAAAGCGCATAGAATTATCTCTTCGCTTTACCAGGTGTGTAAATAAAGTAATGATACCGATTTCTTTCCACTTGTTTTATTTCAATAGCATTCAACATTACCTCCTTCGAAATAACTGCTTGGGAAGCCACGCAAACGGTTCTTTCACTACTCATAGCAGTGTTGGAACTCGGATACCCAAATAGCCTTCAGCTGGTTGGTTACAGCGCAGCTGCTGGAGTGGAGTCCAGTGCCCCAAAAACGACGGTCTTTCAGATGTTGTTTCAATCTCAGGAAGAGGAAAGAGTCGTAAGGACTCAATTCGGGCGAGAGAGGGGAAGGCTGGGGAGCCACAGGTGTGTTCTTACTGGCCAAAAAACAGTTTACTGAAATTATTGTGTGACAACACCCAGTCATTTCTGATGTTCGGTATCACACGCATGACTCTTTTTCGAAGGCTTTCGAGAAACTTTCGGTGAAAGTGTAAGTAAAGCATAACCACTAGGCCTGGGGGCACAAAATGTTTTGTGAACGATTCGAGTATGCTTTTAATATTTGACATGCTCATTCGTGCTTTGTCTTTAATCGTACACCGTTGACCGAAAGGGCATAGCGAAAAAATTACACGAGTGTATCATAATATACAGCACTCTTATGAATTTTTTCAGAATTTTCGCATAGTTAGTTCAGTTAAAATAGACGAAAATCGATTATTACTTAATCAGCCAACACACAACCAATATGGCGGCTATCGGTGTCCGGACAAAATATACTAGACAAACCATACTCAACAAAACCTACTGGGATAAAAATATACTGGGTCCAAATATACTGACCCAAAATATACTGGACAAAATATACTGGACAAAACATACTGAGCAGTGTAGGGCAAAAATATTTTCAGAAAAAATATACTAGATCAAAAACGTACTGAACTGCTCCCAGGCTTTTCTTTATGCGCCGCGCATGCTTTTTTGGGCCTGCGCATACTTTTCTTTCAGAATTTTATACACCGCGCATAACTTTCTTTTGGAACATTCTTCTACAAGGTCAATTTGCACACGTACAAAGATGGCCCAGAAAAGTCTTTGTACATTTTATACAATGTAAAAATTGCGTTTTATAATCTAATCTCTCTTGGTGCCTGCACAACAAACCATATGTTGAAGAAATTCTTTTATCTTCTGTGTGGTCAGTCATTTTTGCTATGGCATTGCATTTTACCACTAGTCAAAAAGGTAAACCTCAGCTGATTCGAAACGGATATATCTTCAATTATTCTTCAGATTTGGCTAACGGCGATAAATCTTGGATTTGTTCGAATTATTACAAAATTCACTGTGTTGCACGATTAAATACCAATAACGAAAAGTCTGTTATATTACCAGAATCCGGTGATCATAACCATGCTCCAGATGCTGCCAAAGTTGGCGCAAAAGAAGTCGTTCAAGAGCTTTGTAATCGTGCAGCTGAAACGCAGGAAGCCCCACAGCAAATCTTAGCGAACGTCACAGCAGGTAAGTTTGCAGAATATTTCGCTTGTGAATAAACTACACGTTGACAGGGCAGATGATTTTATCTAAAACATGTTTTGTGATACATTTTAATCAAATTTCTGGAGTCTGTGACTTGCTTTAATTTCCTCATTCTTGCATCTCTTTGATTATGGAAAGTCTTATTTTATCAAAGCCTTCTTACTTGTGAATAATTTTGTGACGTTAGCATATTTTTTACTGTTATACAGGTATTTCTGATGCTGTTGCAGCACAATTGCCATCCGTTTCCTGTTTAAAGAGGACGACCCGACGAGTTCGGTAACGAGAAGACATTCCCATTCCAATACCAAATACATTATACGAAATTGAGGTCATTCCACGACATTAAATGGTCATCAATTTTTGCTAGCTGAAATTGGCCATGGGAATACCATGGTTTCATATTTTCGACACGAGCTAACTTGCAGTTGCTGAGTCGTTGTGCTCACTGGTATGCTGATAGGATATTT
The DNA here is from genome assembly GCA_038088585.1 of Chrysina gloriosa. Taxonomy (NCBI): domain Eukaryota; kingdom Metazoa; phylum Arthropoda; class Insecta; order Coleoptera; family Scarabaeidae; genus Chrysina; species Chrysina gloriosa. Next base: position 78,109,537 of record CM076088.1, on the reverse strand, counting down.
AAGACAGCTCCTGCCCTGTTCGAACAGCTCTACACTATTCATGGAATAATGCAAGTGCAACGAAATCCTCATTAATTATGCTTTTATTTAAAAATCTGGGGACATGTTGGATCAAAGGAAGTGCTAGGGGCATGTACATCAGTCGATTTTGTATATATTTTATGATTGCATGTGGTTTTAGGAATGGCACGGTTCTCCCAGCAGTTTACGCCTTATTGCCGAATAAGCAGGGAGCAACTTACACCCGTTTATTTTCCAAATTAAAGAATCTGAATCAAACTTTGAATCCAGTTTCGATTATGACTGATTTCGAGCTAGCTGCAGTTAACAGCTTTCGGGAAGCTTTCCCTCAGTCAACTGCACGCGGATGCTTCTTTCATCATAATCAATCCGTTTGGCGAAAATTGGAAGAAATGGGTTTTCAACACGAGTATCAGGAAAATTACCAATTTGCATTGCAAATCAGACTGCTACCTGCCCTTGCTTTTGTCCCTCCTCAAGACGTGATACGAGCATTCGAAATGTTATCAAAAGAAGACTTTTGCCAGACGAAATTGATCCACTGGTTAATTATTTTGAAAATACATGGATCGGCAGACGTAAAGGGAATGGTCGCCGCCGCCCGAACTTTCCAGTTGAATTATGGAATTGCCACGGTGCAACAATTGCAGGTAAACTTTTTAGAGTGATTAAGTGACGTTTTTATGAGCTTGTTAATCTTGAATCTTAAAAAAAAACAATTTCGGAATATTTGAAAATTTCAGCAAAAATTTATTTTCTTAAGGTTCCTTTTTATCAAGGTTCCTTTTAATCCAGACATTATTTAGGAATTTAGGTTTGGTGAAGACTAACAAGTCTTGTGAAGGATGGCACCGCCGTCCCTTGCAATTGCTTGGCGCACACAATCCTACGATATGGAAGTTCATTGATGCGCTGCAAAAAGAACAGGGTTTGAATGAGCTGAAAATTGAGCAAATTATCGCAGGACAACCAGCTGCTCTAGCTAGACGGAAATATCGTGACTGTGCACAAAGAATCAGCCGAATTGTCGCAGATTATTCGAATCAGTGGCTGCAAGATGATCACGAACGCCTCATTCAATACTTGAGAGGCATTGCTCATAATTACAATTTCTGAGTTGTTCTTTTTCTTATTTGTTTTTATTTGCTTCGTCACATTGGTTTTTATTTAAAAATGTTGGATCTGTCTACGTAGTGTGTTTTTGACCTAGTATATTTTTTCCCAATATATTTTTACCCTAGTATATATTGTTCAGCATATTTTGTCCAGTATGTTTTGTCCAGTATATTTTGTCCAGTATATTTTGTCCTAGAAACCGGCTATCGAGTTGAAAATTTGGCAAAAACGTATATAGACCAAATGCTTTCGAATAGTTGATAAGAAATTTCATTTCGTTTGGGGACAGTTTCAACATGAAAACCCGGCTATGCCCTTTGTGTCAATCTTCGTTAGAACGCACTAGCCAAACCTGCTTCACTAAAATAATCGCCACGGACGAACAACGTGAGTCTAACGTGTTCCAACTCGTGCTGATGGCGTATCATATGTTCACCTTCCCCCCTCCAGGTCCCGTCTGACCAATGTTGACCGATCGAACACTATGCTACCAGTCTTTTTGATTTATTTACACGCCTCGTATGTACAATATTTATGTACGAAAATTCGCATATTCGCGCGCCAACACATATATAATAATCCGTCGAGCCCTCATCGATGTTTAATTAAAATTTCTTGCGCCTCCTGGTGGTCGTCGGATAGTTCCTTAATTATAACGATCCTAGGACCGGCGCCGCGATTCGGGCGGCTCGTTTTAATGATCCCTTTTGAATTCATAAGTTTGTCCTCTGTGTGTATGTCAGGCTGAGGAGTCGTGTTTTTATGTCGGAAGCGTACGACGCTCGCCCTAGTTTAACGGAGGCCTCTCTGAGTTGAGAAGTTTTTGTCTTCGTACTGCGTTGTCACCTTCAGGATCTCGGAAATTATAGTCTCTTAGCGTGCCTGTGAAAGCGATGCGCATATTTATAGGTAATTAGTAAGTTATGCCTAACTTGGCGGAATAAGAGTTGGGAACTCTTACAAACCTTCTCTTCGGCGGTATGAACATCATCATCAGGATTATTGAGGGGAATGTGATCAAAATCAGGCCTGTTCAATCCAAGAGACTTTGTGGGTCGCTTTGCAAATGCATTTTATTCCGACGGATCGTATTGTACTCGTATACATATACACTGTGTAAATAAACCAAGTAAAATGTACATCACTTTTTTATTATTGCTGCTTGGAAGAAAAGCTGGTACACGTCAAATTAATTTTTTTCCTCTGGATTTTTATGGACATTAATTTCATTTTTCTTAGCTTACTATTCTGGGATCTATGACGTTATCGACTTTTTTCTTTAACGGAAGTCGCTCATTTTTTAGAAAGAAATAGTAAGTTGATTTTTTCTGAATTCCAGATCGAGTGGGATTGCGTGGTGAGATTCGGCTAAATGGGATATATTTTGCAGCTTCATATGCTGATTTAAAATCTGTTTGAGAAAGTTCAAAATGTTGTACTCACTAGAAGTTATGTCAATTTGTGAAAATGTAGTATTAAAGAGACAAGGTCCACCCAAAAGCAAGGAAATCGTCTTGTGGTCTACGAGACCAAAAAGTTTGGGGACCATTGCTCTAACCTCTTCCCTCCTGCATACAACGTCAAATAAAATTCCTTCGTTTATGCCAGCAAACGTTATTTAAAACTATAAACATCAATTCTAGTTTCTGATCTGGAAATTGTCGCACCGGCTTATTTACGCTTCAAGCAGTGCCTTTATAACTCGAGAACAATACGCTAGAATATTCAGTTTTAGTGCTACCGGTATCCTCTTAAATTTTTTATTATTTTATTAAGCACATACGTACGTAACATCCGTATCCGCGGCAATTTCCCGTCCTCGTTCACCCCCTCTCCGAATAGCGTGGTTGTCGTTTTGCTTAGGAACGCCGGCGAACGGACAACAACACAAAAGACGCAAGACCGCAAGCCGTTTCGTGTTGTTCTCCTTTGACCTCGTTAGTGCGATAAATATTTCAGCGCGCATCCTTTTAATAATGGACGCGAGCCTCGCCTTTGGATTTTGCCGGGAAAAATACGCCCCGCGTGCGATCGAACTACGACTACGAGGTCGCACGAGCACGTAAAATTGTTAGCATTCAGAAGAGACTGATAAGACTAGTACCTCAAATTTGCCTCATACACTGTCGACTTTTTCCTCATTCTTCACTATGCACCATTTAACGCGCGGAAAATCGGATTTTAATCTATTCTAAGTCGATGTAAGGTTAACGCAACAGTTTCTATTCCCCTATGTACATTGAAACTGAATGTATAGTATGAAGCCATCTGTATTAGTATAGCGCAATGTTACTATTCTAGTGCAGTCGTTTCAGATAATTGTAGTACAATGGGCGCAAATTGAGCAACTCTACTGCTTACTATCTTGTCAACTGTATGCAAGAAAAAGTATTACTGTTGGTTATTACCCAAGACCAGTAGTAATAGTTAGCCGTTTCTGGAACAACCTCCACCTCAAGCGACATTGGTCACCATAGCATGCAAGATTTTACGCCCACTACCAGGGACGACGCCATCCTTAAATCCTCGACGGTCGAATTCTGAACTATAGCCGCGCATGGTTACGAGACACGTTCAGAAAGTAGTTTTACGAAGTACGCTTAAAAAGTTGAAGGTACGGCCTTGGGAATCCTCTAGCCCAAACCGGGTGGATATGAAGTTGGAAATGGAGAGACCGATAACGCCATCTAACGTATGAGTTATATGTTTATACATATGATATTATCCAATCAAGAATTCTCCCATTATGTGCTTATATGCACATTTTTGCAGCTATTTGCTTCTACAGAAGCGGACAACTAGGTTGAAATTGCAATTGCAATGGTAAGTGTAGCTTTTTAATTGTAACGTACGAGTGATAAATTACAATTTGTTTCTAAATAATTTAAATCATACGATCTGAAGATATCATCGGCCTTAACAAATTATAATTCACGAAGGTTTAGCGACATTTTGAGAATCCGAAATTTCTTAGCGTACCGCTTTCCACGATTTCCAACTTTCACTGTTACCACCGATTTGAAGCTTACACAATTCTTCTTCGCCCCTCCTCCTTCCCTGGACCCGACTTCGTAATTATGTTAATTATTCAAAGGTAAAGTTTGTTTGTTCTTTGACTACGTGAGAGTTAAGCCAGAAGGAAATCGTTTGTTGTAAGAAAATCAGTTGCGTAGCCGTTAGGCATTTGTCTTCGCCAGCCCTTACGGGGAATTATGACCAACGGACATTAGATTAGGTTAGAGACGATATTAATAATCTTCCGTTACCACCCACTTGTTGAAAAACATCAGGCTAGCGTAGAATTTCCTTTTTGTTCTATCGAAACAAGGGCATGGACACATCTACTTTGTTCAATCAACCCACAACGCAATAGCGTGCGAAGTGTTTACGCACTCATTCACCACGTGCCACACAACGGTCGCAATGAGAAACAGTGCCCAATTCAATCCGGTTAATTACCCTAATTTGCCCCAGAAATATACGTAAATACCCATGCAATCAGGATTTGATCAACATTGTGATTCCGTTTTCTAATTTGTGATATTTCATACCAGGTTCTCTCAAAACTTAGATCCTTGTTCGTATATTTGCTTTTTTCGCCGATACGATATGAAAACTTGGTCCATTTGTAGATTCGTTCCAACACACCATAAGACCAGTGCATGCACAAAGCAAACCTGAAACGCCAAATTTGTTCTGTGCATGTACCCGACGATCCACAAACTGGTTTTGTGCCGTGTTGGAACGAACCTTATATGTTTAATTATTTTGCAGCAGTTTGTAACCTAAATTGATCATTTCTTTAAAAGTTTTCAATTGTTTTACGCAAGTCTCGTCATGTATTTTAAATATTCGTGACGTTACGTGTTAACCTTTGCTTTTTCCCATTCAGGCATGTTTGTTAAATTTTGCTTGGTCGCTTCGTGGGCGAAATAAGCCTCTTACAGGCACCGTTCGTCGAATAAATCGTTCGTTAGGCAAAAGCCAAGGCTCACCGAAAGTAAATACTGGTAAGAATCTCTTCCTGTGACTGACGATGTGACCTTTAATTAACTGGTTTTGAGCGTCATTTTCGGTCGGCTATTTTGTACAATGCGAAACACGATCATATGTTGAAAGGTAAAAGACCACGACAAAATTGTTTCGCTATGCTATACAACAAATATTTTAAACTTTTTACAGTTTACGTGTCTTTATTTCTTGATATACCAAACTTTTCCAATGATCTAACCGCGCCGTATTGATGCGCCATTTTGATTCTTGAGCGTAAATGTGAATTTTTTACTCCGTTTACGTATATGATATACAATCCTGGACTGTGTCTTCAGCCGTTTTAGGGTAGCCTAAACTTGATTGGAGATCGTTACTTGCATTGTAACGAACCTGTCATCAGTAAGATTCGGCAAACGAGTTTTATGATATTTTAGATGTTCGTACATATGAGAGTTCAATTACGAAATTCGGCCATAATTTCGTAATTGAACTCTCATATGTATCTAACACCCGGGCTTATATAGAGCTTCTACAGAAATGAAAACTACTTCACACAGTCGCACTGATGAGCGGTATGACCGCGAAACGCGCGTCTGCGAATAGTGAAAGTAGTTTTCTAATTAAGCACGAGTTTTATGATAAGTTATGATTAAGCAATGTAAACGCTGTTACTCCTCTGAGTTTTAATGTCGCGCCTTGCACGTAAGTGGGGACAAGCGATAGAGTAACAGCGTCAGTCCGGTTTATACTGCTTAATGATAACTTATCGTGCACTCGTTTGTCGAACCTTAGTCATCAGTCTCGTCGTTCGTTAGTTGAAACTGGAAACAGGCTTCTTATATCGTACTACGTTTAACCTTGAAGTTCAAAAAGTCGGCCAGATTTCCGTTTCTAATTTCGCTTCAAAGCCGTAAAACTTTCCATCGTTCTCAAAGTTTCGCTCGGCTTACGCGAAAGAAATCGTAACAATCAAAATACGATATTCTTTTACTTAGGTTCTCGCATTTTCTTGACGTTTACGTCACGAATATAAAAGTTTCTTGTTCAACTAGAGCCTCTACACCAACGTTTTCCGCTTTGCCTATCTTCGACGCCGTGTTAAAATTCTTCAAAGTAATGATTTCAATCGTTAATTAAATTCGCGAGTAATGTTTCATAGTTTTTCATATTTTCCATATTACTTCGTTCGTATTATTTTCGTTCTGTATAGTTATTAAGAGTTGTGTACGTGTAAGTGCACGGATTATTCGACCGGTTTATGTACCTTGTAATACGTAGAGTCTGAGGTTTCAATTTTCTTCGAGTATCGACGTAGGATGACCGAATGTGGTTGAGATGTGGAATTGTTTCCCTATCTTCTTATATCGCAGTCGTCAGCTGCGACATTAGTTTAGTTCATGTGGTTTCTGTAAAATCACATTGGTGCGCAAAGAAAGTTTTCTGAATACGGCTCTGGACAAAGTGAAGTTTTATTCAACGTCTGATTGCTTAACGAAAGAAACCATCGATGTGCGTTGGGGTATTAAAGAACTATAAGCTAATATCGACAAGTTTTAACTAAAACTGTACCCCCAGGTAGGAAGACTTAGGAGCTGAGTTTTGTGATTTTGTCTCCATTGTTTTCTATCCTGTATTATAGTACGTATTTTATTCTATGGCATTTCCGTTCTCTCCGATTTTGTCGATCCACCCAGCCTGTCCATGGTAATTCGGCCCACACATCCAAACCACCCGAGTTGGTTTCCTTTATGTGCTCTATCGGTAGATTCAGTCGGAATATGTCGCTTCTTATTTCGTTTCTTCTAGTTCTGTTTTCTATTTTTCTTAACAATCTCATTGCCATTGCATTTATATGGGATTCTTGCCTCTCTATTCCACGACTAGTTGCTATAGGTGATTATCGGCTTTACCACTTTTTACCACTTCGGTTTTGATGTTATTCCTTCCCGTCCTTTCGTTTATCTCTCTTTTCATGTTCCCGTTTTCTTGTACGATTGGGCCCAAGAATTTGAAGTGTTCCACTTGCTCGATTTGATTTCCATCCAAATTTAGCTCATGCGTTTCTTTTGTGTTAGAGATTATCCTAGCGTTTGTTTTTCGTATATCCCTTCCTGTTTCTATTATTGACAGGTTATATAGTAGATTCTCCTCCGTATCAGGCAGCAAGGCCATTTCGGTCAATTGTATTGCCCTCGTTTTCCAATATCCCAATGTCATTTTCTACATTTTTGGGCTTAAGGATGTTCGGTACGTTTTCCAAGATCGGTTAAACGTATTTGTTTTTATTGATTCCAAATTCCAATTTTGAAAATTTTATATCTGACCTTTAAAAGTAGTGTGTGTAACAATAAAATACTAGTTTTTTTACAATGTTAAGACCTTCTACAGCTTTGATTTTCTTTTTTCAATCATAAGTGAAGAACCAATAAGTTTACAGGCTGGAAATTTTGCATATCGTGTATTCGTTACGATAGCTACGTCTTATCATCGAGCTTTTTGTAAATTCCTTGTTTGTTATTGAATTTAACCTCAATTAAGGAATAGAAAAATTACCATGGGCTTACCGTCATTTTTGGACTTCAAGAAAGCAACGACAACAAAGGAATTTACAAAAATGCTCTTCGACAAGTCTTCAATATCGTATCGAATATGTGGTATTCAAAATTTCAAGCCTACAAACCTGCTGGTTCTTCACTTATTATTGAAAAATATCAGCCTATCTGAGCTCTGTAACTGTAAACAATTAGTATTTTATCGTTATACATACAACTCTAAGAGCTAAAATATACAGCTTTCGAAATAGTACTTTCGGAATAGAACCTACCAAAAAAAAAAAAATTAACTTTAAGCGATCTTCAAAAGAAGTACTGAACACCCTTAAGAACAAAAACAGGCTCAGCATACACCCCTGTTTGACTTCCTGTTAAGTTTTGAATTATTTGGGCTCCTCATTGTCCGTTTCTACTGTGTAGGTGTTTCCCATGTATAAATCTTCTATTACTGATTCTTCCCTTCCATAAAGTTTTCATATTTCTTCGTTCTATATTCGTGTATCGCACTCGTCAGCTGTGATGTTAAGTTCAGTTCGTGTGGGTTCTGTAAAACCAGATTGGTGCCCGTTGCAAGTTCTCTGAATACAGCTCTGGGCAAAAGGAAGTTTCTTTCGCCGTTTGATTGTTTGACGAAAGAAACAATGAAGGTGGGTCACGATATTAAAGAACGCTAACATAAAATCCACAAATATGGTGATAGCTTAGCTGTCTACACACACATGTGAAGGTATCCAAATTGGTGTGGTAAGGACCTATCATTTGGTGTAAGGTTTACATTTCATATTTTCATTTGTGAAGTTCTATTTCGTTGTACAAATTTCGCCCACTCCCTTTTATTCCATGCCTTTATCTTCGCTTCTCTCCACGTGATGTTTTTCTTGAATATTTCTGCCACTACGTCATTCCATTCCTTCTTCGGTGGGCCTCGCTCTTTTCTACTTTGTACTGTTGCCTTCCATACTTGTTTAACCTGCCTTTCATCTTTCATGTTGCACATGTGCCCAAATCATTGCAGTGCGTTCATTTCAAGTACGTCCATAATCGGGTCGTAATCTCTTTGAGTCTTCTCAGATATTCCACCCAACTCTCACCGCCATAGGTCAGGGTGGGTCTAAAGACAGTTTTGACACCTGTATTTTTGTCTTTTTGCTGACTTTCCTTTTTGTTGATACAAGATCTATTCTGTGGTACATTCTTGATGTATTTTTATTCTCTCGTCGATTTCCGCGAGATGTTTCGTTCGAGTTTATTGACTAAAGGCGTTGTCTCAAGCTTTTCATGTAGCGCCTCCTTTGCGTAGAAATACCGTTCAAACCATTCGATGTGTAGGAAAAGCGCTTTCGCGCCCAAAAATCGTCCTTAGTAAAGGAAAGAAAAGAATAGAAAATGATGTCTACATCGCCCGTGTCTTTTTATTTTTATTTTAAATCCAGAACGTTCTCCGACGCACGTCGGGCTCGTAAAATAAAACCTTACGACGCGCGACGTCTGCCGCAGCAGACTTTAACGCGGTCGGACGCCGTACGTTAGCGGCATTTTTATCTCTCGAGGGCGCGCGCGCGCTTTACACCCGAAAGAGCGATAGCGCCCGATTTGCGTTTAGGTATTCCGGAAAAAGGGTGCGCAAATTTATACGAGAAAGCATCAAAGTCGTACTTCTGAAAACGCGCACGTCACTCGTCCCCCGAACCGAATCGACGTCGTCCGTCCTTTTCCCGTCAAAGGCGAGGATCTTTTTCCCTCGCCCCCATCGAAAGGTACGGAAGCCGATCTTTCAGGACGTGACGAGTCGACGGGAAGTGATTACGGGCCGAATCTTTGTTTATAAACTGATTTATTTCGACGGCGCGCTCGGCCGCTTTTGAGGAGGAGGCCCCGACGAGTGGATGCGTGTCTTCCGTCTACATCTCTTCGTCGTCCCCCTTTTTATTCGAATACCGGATCAATCGGCCGATTTATTTCACGATTCGGGCTCGTTTGCGTTTAAGGGTATCGTCGGTAGGTTTGCTTTCGGGCCGTAATGATTCGCACGTTCTAGAACGATCTTTAACCTTCTCCTTTGTTCGCCATTGAATGGAACGTTCTTTTAAACGGGAGCAGGTAGCGGAATAAATGCGTATGTGGAGCGGTAATTCAAGTTTGTGAAAAAAGCTTCTTTTACATGATAATATTAAATGAATGGATTTCATTCGAGTTTAAAGAAAATGGGATTATATCTGCAAAATATGTCGGCTTTATATTGGTACTTCTTCGACGCCTGAAACGGTAGCAAAGGAATAAGGAGAAGAAGTATTAAAATGCTACACCGTAACACATCGATAAATTCTTCACTATAGTATTATGCAATTAAATCAGATGACACGTATTGATGAATTTCTCTTCCTTTGAAGGAATTGTTGCGATTGTGGAATTTCTCTTGTTTTAAAGAAGTTCGCTCCTGGTGATTTAATGAAAAACGGGAACTACTTTGCACCTATTACTAATGCTCAACAGGCTTTACAGACCTTGGGTACATAGTTAACTAACACAGTTTTACAACTGTTAAAATTAAACATAGCTCTAGCCTAACTTAACAAAAAGCTATAACTTTTCCAACACCTCTTCTACTATTCTTATCCATATTCTTCTATTGTTTGCTTTTTCTCTCCAGTCTCCAACGCTGATCTTCTGCTTATCTTCCTCGATGATGTTAATCCATCTCTTGCGCGGCCTACTCTCCCAACTGGGTTTCTGCTTAGAACCATTTTAGGCATTCTATCTATATCCAGTCTTTGGACATGGCCTAGCCATCTTATGCTTTGTGCTCTATCCACTGTTGTTATCTTAGCTTCATCGCATATATTCTTCACCTATTCGTTTGTCCTTCGCCACCATCCGTCCTCCGTGTTTATTTCTCCGTATATTGCTCTGAGAATTCTTCTCTCCCATCTTTCCAGCTTTCCCTCATCTTTCTTCCTTGGAACCCACACCTCGCACGCATACGTAACCATTGGCCTAATTACCGTTTTGTATATTGTCTCGTTAGTTCTTCTTGATACAAATTCTGATTTAATTAATGGTCTTAACATCCCGAATTTTATATTTCCCTTTGTTATCTCCGATTCTTCCTGGCCGTTTTCTTTAATCTTCACACCTAAATAAATAAATTCTTCCACTCTTTCGAAGGTGAGACACTTTCCTTCTATTTGCACTATTAATTGTGTGTCCATATCATTCTGTGTGTCCCCCATTATCATGTATTTTGTTTTACTTTGGTTCATTTCCAGCCCATAACTCTTTGATACATTTACTATTTTTCTTATGGTTCTTTGTAGTTCCCTTTTTGTACATTGGTTATCATTTTTCATTATTGTGTCATCCATCCTAATCCTACTTTTTCTTATTACAGCTTCCAGAACTAGATAAAATATTGTTATTGACATTGGATCTCCTTGTCTTAGTCCCTCCTCCACTGTGATTTCGCTAGACCTTTCTGCTTCCCATAGAATTTCATTTGTTGTTTGTTTTACAGTCGCTTTGACTAAACTTATCAGTTTACTAGGTACCCTCGACTCCTCCAAAGCCCGATATGCTTGCTTCCTCTGATCTATTTCTCCTAAATCCTGCTTGGTACTCTCCTACAGTATTTTCCATAACTTCGTTTAATCTTGAACGCAAAATCTGTACCAAAATCTTATAAGTTGTTTCTAGCAATGCAATGCCTCTGTGATTTTCACATCTCTATTTATCCCCCTTCCTAATACATTGGGCATATTTCAGCCTCCATCCAATCCTCCGGTATTCTTTCCTCCTCCCAAATTTTCCTAATGAGTATGTATATTTGTGCTTGCTATAGCTCTCCTCCTGCTTTAATTATTGCCGCCGTGATTTCCGATGCTCCTAGGCTCCTATTATTTTTCTGGTTTTTTGATTATTGATGTCATCTCTTCTCTGGACGGTACCTCCACTTTCATTTCATTTCGGTCTACCGCCTCCCTCGTATACTGCTCCTGCTCCTCCTCGCCACTTAGCACCTGCCGGAAGTAGTATTTCCACCTTTCGAGGACCTCTTTCGTTTCGCTTATTAGCCTTCCCTCCTTGTCTTTGATATATACACTCTGCGCCGTAGAGCCCTTGCCCAGTTCGCCTCTTGGTAAAACGATCTTTTTTTTTTTGGAAAGTTATCTTCAATACTCTTTAGTTTTATTTCAAAGTAGTCTCTTTTCTCCTTTCTACACATTCTTTTCATCTCTCTTCTTGCTTCTCTGTACCTTGCTACATTTTTTTGGTTCTGAGTCGTTAGCAAAATCTGTCTGGCTCTTCCCACGTTCTCCATAGTACTTTCACATTGTTCGTCTCTTTCTCGTTTCATCTTTTACCCTGACCACTTCGTTTGCTATTTCTATCGTCACTTTGCACATATATTTCATTAAATTAATTTTACTTTGTCCTATGTATATTTTGCGCTAATAAGAGAACTTGTGTTACATAGATTTACTCTATTTATTTTCATTTATCTACTAATATTTATCTTAATCTAATATTGGCTGCTTAACCTTGATTAGTTGTTACATTTTGGGTCGCATCTAATCTTTAACACAACTTATGTACAAGTTCTTGCAAAATACATAGACAGGACACAGGTATGCATAATTTATATTTATAGAGTTCTGACTCACGACTATCCTGTCAACAAGATAACTTGTCATAACACATTGTCAAGATGCCGTGTACTAGCAGCCGCGAAACTATTGCTATCATAAAACTAATTGAGGCAGCCAAAAATGTGGATATTTACGTGTTATTATAAAACTACTTTCACCATTCGCAGACCCGTTTTGCGGTTATACTGCTCGTCAGTGCGACTCTGTGAGAAATAGTTTTCATTTCCAGATAAACACTATATATAGTACTAGTGTGTTTGATGTTTGTGTATATGACAATTCAATTAATAAATTCCCCCAATATGGACTTAAATGCGTAAATGTAATAAAAACTATTAAGAGCGAACTGTATCTAATTTAAAATTAGGGAAATCCCCGTACCACATCTTAGGAAACGTGACAAGCTTTTAAGTGCTAAAGATATCTCATCTAACATTTCTCATTCGACCGCGTACGTACTATCCTGCAGAATTTTCATGAACTATCAAGTACACTAAATGCCTTTAATTGTGTCTCTCTTTTGGCTACGTAGATCGAAAATTTTCGGGTAAGTAGTACTTAAACTTTTTAACGAAATAATGATTATTTTTTTATTTTTACGAAATAATATGTAGCCAAATGTAAGCAAGCAAATGTAAAGGACATTTCATCTCCATAAACACAAAATTACAAATTTGAGATCGGCTCAAAAAGGGCGAAAAGATAGTATTATGTCGCCAAATCGTTGGATTTAAATGAAGTGACAATACGTACTAAAAGGGAATATGAACAGAAAATTAGAGATTTCGTTGCTGCAGACTATTCTGTCTCCTCCAATATGAAACCTCCTCCTAGGGCAGGAATAATTGAGCAAATGGAAAAAGCCCTTAGCATCCGGATTAAAGAATGTTAAAAATAATGGGTTCCACTGAGTACAAAATATTATTAAGCACAAAGCCTTGAAAATTAACGAGTACTTAAAGGAAAATGGAGAAACTGCTAACTAATCCAGATTTTTCAGTTATCAAACGAAAACACAAAAAGATAATTGACTGAAGTGCTGGTTATAACCAGACTATTTGACAGATCAATCTAAAATTCGCAGTCAATTTATATGAAAGAGTTGCCAACACAATGACATACAAAGTATTTGGAAAAATGGCAATCCTATAGCAGCCATTCCAAAACTTGTCAATCCACCCTCGCATGTTAAGCGTAGTTTCTCACCATCTTGAAATGGACAACGTCTGTATTAATTTAAGATGATTTTGTATGTTTCTCTTCCAGGGTAATCCCTTTTGGCCACCGAGAGAAAGTCAAATGCTACAAGTTTTTAAATCTAGCTAATTCTAATTTAATTATGAGATCTTAAAGAATTTATCCGATACTAATTCATCGTCGTTTCGTTATCAGGTAACGATACAAATCCTTAAAATTTATTGATTTAGGTTTCCTCTGTTTCCAGAATACCTAACGTCATTTATTATCGGGAGCACAGATGTAAAAATGTGTACAATGAGATTCACTCATCGGGGCCTATAACCTATAAAAGTTTTGTATTTCTCAATCGAAATGGCTCTTGAGATAGCTCGGAAAGTTACCGACAGAAGTATCGATGTCCCCTATAGGTGGTTGATTTGGCATGCAAAGTTTGCCTTTATTTGAACCGTGAACCATCACAGTAAGTCAGGGTGTTAACTTCGTATCACCGTATCGTTAAATCTTTGATAACACCCAATTTCAGATCTTCATCGATCTACGCCAACTCTCTTACAAGATTAGATGCAAAATTCATTTTGACTTATAGATCGTTTCAACTTATTTTAATCTGACTAAATTAAGTGTGAACAGATTTATAGCACCTCTTGCTGTAAGGGCTTTATGAAGGGTATGCTTGTCGCACTTTTATCTCATAGAATAAACATAAACAGAAGTAGTTGCTCATTACTTAGATTAAAATAAATTGGAACGAGCTGTACTAGAGAGTTTTAATAATACAATTACATCAAATAATCTCAATTTTGGTTCCTTCCTTAGGTAATTGGAGATTATTCTTCGAGAAAAGCAAATTAAAGCAAATTTTTCCCCTTCTGGGAGTTGTCAATTTTGATTTCTCAAGTATTTCAACCAGCAGGACCACCTTATAAAGTTAAAGCGATAGAGGCTTTCAGGTTTATTAATTTTGGTTTCCCTTTGTCCCCAATTAACTTGAAATTGCTGCCCAACGACTGTTTTAAACTTGACCAGATCGATTTATTCTGGCCCAACGCAAGCTTTTTGTGTTTTGTTAATCCCCATCCATTTCAGAATGCTCGCGCCAATTAGAGTTCTCCCTCCATTCCAACAACATGTCCCTTGAGTGCTCAAGGTCAACCTTATCGCAGTTGTTCTTTGCCTGCAGCGTATTTTAGAAGTCTATAATTTATTTGGGGCAATATCGACTGAACCCTTGGAATACTCGCACTTCTTCTCTCTTTCTACAGCCTACATTGTTTGTTAAAGCGGAAGACGTATCCAAACCGAAACTTCCTGTCAATCACTCCGTGTGTAAGTTTCTTCGTCTATTTTCTCTCTTCTTGTATTGGAAATTTTCCGTTCGTCTATACACACCAAGGAGATCATTAAAAGAAATAAAATCCAGTGCTGCCTCTACTATAGAAAAGGGAAATCCATCTGTGTCCATGATTTTTGTCTCTCACCATATTAATCTGCGCGACTTCCAAATCTCAACGTCGTCGCTTCATCATTAACCAAACATTCGCAAATGCGCTTTTACAAGCCTCGACTATCACGACTCAGCACATGCAGACTTAGCATCAAACAACAAAACTCCCGTTTAATAGATAAATCTCGCGACTCGCGTTCGTAATAACGTCGTGGCGGTTGCATTTACGTCCCCATCTCCCCTTTTAATTAAAAGAGGATAATTAGGTTTAGTGCGGCTGTGACACGTAAATAGTCATAAATACAAACACACCTACGTGCATATTCTCCGAACAAATAACCGGGAAAGCGCACACCCGCCACCTGTTCAAGGAGCGTCTGCATTCGCTCGCGCCCTCTTTCTCGCAAAGTTTGCCGTTCGCGATGTTTGTTGTAAAGCTAATCGCCGACGCGACGGGAAGTAAGGGCGAATCCGGGGTGAGAATGTAAAGTCTGGCGCACTCCGGAACGACGACGATACTTACACGGTCGTAATAATAAAACGGGGAGTTCTGCATATATAAGGCTCATTTGAATTATTACACCCCAAGAGTTTAGTACCGGATTCCGGATGTAACGCTCGCAGAGGACAAATAACCGAAGGAATCGGGGTAAGCCGGAAGTTACTGCAAAGATTTCATATTTTCCTTAGTTCCCGCGAAATTTTTGTTTGTGTTTCTATCTCAGTGTTCGAACGATTAAGGCGATAAGAAAATAATTAGTGCGTACCCCGTATCAGCATCTGAAAGTTTTCTTTTTCTGGAAGGATAAGACTAGTGTACTGAGAATTTAGTTAATTTCTTAAACAAAACTGCACCGACCTAGCTCTTAATTAATGATATAAAAAGCATAAATTATAACAAATCATATTTATAAATTTTGAGAAATATTTAACATAAAATAAAGATAATTACCTAGTGTTGTGTGTGTGTGAATGTAATTTCTTTTATTCGATGATAGTTTTTGTCCTTTCTTGAATTTCTTCTTCGATGCAGCTCTATTTTCTTCTTCCTTCTCTTAACTTCTTTCTTCGGTGTCGCTGTATTTTCTATGGATTCTTCCCTTTTTTAAATTCTTCTTTCTCCGGTGTGGTGAGGTTCTTTTATTCACTGGTACTTCCTTTAAATCCCTTTTGGTCCAAAATATATTTTAAACTTTTTTGTTGACTTATCTATCTTGTCAATTTTCTTCGTCGTCAACCAAACAAACTTTTTATTTTTTCCGGAAACCAGGACTACGCTACATTATTTCTCCGTTGTCCATGAAAGGAAAATTTTAATTCACCATGACTTCAGTTCATCTAAGACGTAACGTTGTTATAGAAACCTGTATTGTTAATGTCCATGTATCCTTGGTTATTTATAGCCAGTGGTTATTATGACTTCTTGTAATGTGAAAGTGTTGTATGTAGGTGTCTGAATTGTTACAATTCTTTTCTATCTTTTAATCAATGCTTCTTATAATAATTAATAATTTTATTTCTAGTGCCATTTTTTTCTCCCATTAAACGTATCTCGCTGGAGTTGAAATAATTAATTCTTGTGATTTTTTGTACTAAATTATTTACATTTATTTATAAGTTTTGTTTACTTAAATGAATCGTTTTTGTATTCAGCATTTTTAATTTTAATATTTCGTTCGGCCCGTAAAAGGTTTTCTTTCCCCGGAGGCAAAAACTGTAGGCCTCAGCCGCTCAACATCGACCTCATGGCGGTTATTCTTTGCCTTCAACGGATCGTCCTAGAAGTTTATAATTTTGATTTATTTAAGACAATACCGACAGCACCGTGGGAGCATTTGCCTGTTTTCCCTTTTTTACAGCCTACATTGTTCGTCAAAGCGGAAGATGTAGCCCAGCTAAAGGTCCCTGTCAATCAGTACATTAACGGTCAGAAATAATCAACACAAAATTGGCCATTGTCATTTTGTTTGACATTGTCCAACCTCTTTTACAGCTGTATGTTCTAACTTTATTTATTTATTTCTTTTACTTGACTAAAATCAATTATTATTATATATTCTATTTTATTCTGTACGCCTTGGCTGGAGGTTCTCCGTTCGTCTGCTTTCTGCTTAGCTGCAGTTGATTTTGGTAGTTCTTTACAACCTTCTTTTTCCCCATGGCAAATAAGAGATTCTTCTCGAGCCTCTGACACGACCAAGTGACTCGAGCACCAAACACAATCAGGCTTAACATTCGAAATTCGACATTTCCTTTACCACCCACTTGCGATATCCGACTTCTTTCTTGTTACTCGTTCAATCGACTCGTTTTTTATTCGTTCAATCAGTGCTGGAACGCGAATTCGTTTGCGAACACCTTAACGCAATGGTTAGTGGGGTCTACGTTTTGGAAAAATCAATTTTTTGCAGTGCCTATTTCGAAACTAGAAGTTATTAAAAACGTGGGCTATAAGTAATTTTAGGAAATACACTTTAGTTAGCGAGTAATGGAACGCCTTAAAGGCTTAACATTCGAAATTCGACATTTCCTTTGCCACCCATGCGCGATATTCGTGCTTGTGACTCGTCAATGCTAAAACGCAAATTTGTTTGCGAACGCACGTTAAGGTGTTAACCTTCCTATATTCACGCATACGGTCTGTGAGACCGACTTATATAGTATAGTATACGTCTTTCATATTTTGGCGTGAGTATAGGAAGGTTAAGGAAGATTTCCACGTTTCGAGGTTTTGACTCAATTTTTTGCAATGCGTATTTCGACTCCTCAATAGCTATTAATATTAAATAGGTCTTAGTTTCGACTTACCCAATATGTTTAACTTCCCTACAAATAAACTTCTTTATAATGTAGAAGCGAGTGGATATATGAAGACAAAATCAAAGTAAATCAGCCTTTGACTCTTTTCGATATTCTAGGATAAGAGTCAATCTCCTTCTTCTTCCCTCTAGCCCTTTCTATCCGTCAAGGCCCAGCATAGAAAAATAAATCGAAACCTACACACTCGTATCGGATCGACACTTCCCGAAAGACAAAGGAAACATTGCTAAGCACCATTCTACCGTGTCCTCGATCTGGATCCCAGGACGTTATTACGACTTTAAATATTCATCGAGTTGGAGCGTCTTCGAATCGCGACCAGCATTCGATTTTTGCAGACAACGCGAATTTTAGCAACGGGGCCAGGTTTCTTCGCGAGGTAAACTTATTACTCAACTGCTTCGATTACAGTAAATTAATATACGCTGATGGTGGAATTTAATAATATTCCCAATCTGCGATCGGAATTAACGGTAATGAAGGGGGCGGCGATGATGGAGCTCCTGGAAAGATATCCAATTAAATTGATGCGTTCGTCGTCGACGGTTCGTTGGTGCGGACGAAGAGGACGACGCTTCATTCTTTGATATTTGCGAGGTAATTGAATCGCGAATGTGGGCAGTTATGTATTGTAGCTACTAGAAGGGAAAAAAACGGTAATAAGGAGTTAATCAAGTGAGAAAGACGTTGGCGGACAAACAGGGCTTGCCTCATAGAAATCAAACGTTCTCTTTATTCATCGCAGATGCTAACGAAATACAAACGACAATATAGGTGTACAGTTTAAGAGATACAAATGCTATGGGTGAAGATAAAATACGTATAAAGTTATTAAAATTTTGTTCGGAAATTATAGCTGTTCCATTGAGCCACACAGTTAACTTGTCTTTTCAGTCGGGCCACTTTCCCAAAAAACTAAAGCGAACTGTTACATACATATCTTACTCACGTCCAAAAGCAGGTCGTCCACCAATGTCCTAAATAATCCACATAATCACCTTTCAGAGAATTTGCGGGGATTGCCATTGAGTAGTTTCAAGAGTAGTTTAAAGTCCCTTTTAGGAGCACGTTGCTTTTACGAAATCAAAGACTATTTTATGCTTTGATAACGGCTAACGAAGTGGTATGTCTGGTATATGTTATCAATATGTATTTGACATTTATAATTTTTGTATCTTGATTTTGTTATGTACTTAAACTATGACGTTTTATACACTTTTTGTATTATAGCGAGAATAAAGATTATTATTATCATTATTATTATTATGAAGATCGGATCGATACAGATTGTAAGACGAACGAGTAAGTGAGGTAACCTCGATTCATGGTTATCCTCTAAGATCCTAACTTTCCTAATATTTCATACATCGCCCGGCAACAAAACGCCAGTTCTCGACTCCTCGTCAACGCGGAAATTTCCGGCAAAGTTCGTCCGAAAACCGCGTCGGTAATTAGACGAGCCTTTCTTTCGGTATGCATATTTCCCGAAGACTTTTAGGCGTACCTGCAATCTTGAAAGTTTTCGAATTACGCCACTACAAACAATAGTGGCGAAGAAACTTGATAAATGCGGCGCGTATACATGGAAGATGGGCAAACTTGCAAAGTTCCGTATATGTAGATAGTTATGGCAACTAAAAGTGATGTTTAACTTTTATTTTATCAAGGTGTTTATAATACAGATAAGCCTTATAGTAGTAGGGTAAAGTGGAGGAGAAGTTGGCGATAGTTTCGAATTCGTGAGTTTGGAGGGAAAGCCGATAAAACTTTGGAGGACTTGAGAAAAGTAATCGCTGCGAGATAGGGCAAAAGTTTGCTTTCTAACAGGAATGAAACCGCCCTGATAATCAATACATATATTTCGTCGAAACTCTACTACACATATTTTTTAGATAATATTTTTTTAATATTATCGCATCCTCTGTTGAGAAAAGGCGCGTTCTAAATGAATATACTGCTTAGATTGTCTTTAGAACTGCAAAACAGCATTATGGAATTGAAGGCTTGCGGTTAACTAAGTTAGAATTGAAGTAACTTGTAACGTAATGTGATTGAAGGTGTTCGGCACTTTCTTTCAAGATCGGTTAAACTCAAATTTTTTTATTGGTTCCAAAACTAGTTCGAAAATTGTATATCTGGCCTTTAAAAGTAGTGTGTGTAGTGTGTGGCCTGTAAAAGTAGTAGTGTTACGGGCTCGAAATTTTGCATACCGCGTATTCGTTACGATAGCTACGTTTTAGCATCGAGCTTTTTTGTAAATTCCCTGTTTGTTAAGGAATAGAAAAATGACGATGGGCTTAGCATCATTTTTGCACTTGAAGAAAGTAACGATAACAAAGAAATTTACGAAAAAGCTTGATGATAAGTCGTAGCTATCGTAACAAATAGGCGGTATGCAAAATTTCGAGCCCGTGAACTTATTGCTTCTTCACTTATAATTGAAAAACAAATTAAAGCTGTAGAAGCTCTTAACATTGTTAAAACACTCCACCAGCATCGGTTTTCTTCTTCCTCTGCCTCCCTCCCCAATCTTCTTACCTCCCTTATTTCCTGATCACTATTTGTTGGTACCTGTATATGTCTCAATGTCTCAGTCACCATTTCCTTTGTTTATCTATCCTTTGCTTCCACCAGTTCACCAAAACTTTAGAGTCGAAATATGGTAATTTTTTTCTGCATTTTCCACAAGAACTCTAGCACTCGAGGACGTTGTTATTTCGCATAATTCCAACATCGAAATCTTTTAATAGATTGTGGTGGCCTCCAGGATTGGTGGTGCCTCTACTTAGTAAGATTTCGTAAGAACACCGTGTTGACAGAATGTAGAAAATTATGTTATTATTTTGTCGTTACACACACTAGTTTTAAAGGTCAGATAAACAATTTTGGAATTGGTTTGGAACCAATAAAAAAGTTAAGTTTAACCAATCTTGAGAAAAAGTAGCGAACACTCTTAAATAGGATTTAGGTTAGGATTACGGATTCAGCAAAAGTGATAGTGTAGACGGGGAGTCTCTAGCAAAATTTGTTTCTGATATCGTCGGAAGCTGGATGCGAAACTGATGGTGTGCAGTTAGGCAGTGATTGTGAAGTTGAAAAGCAAAGTAATTCTGACAATTTTGGTTGTTGAATGTGTTCGAGAAGACGGAATCCAAAAAGCGAAACGAACACCAAGACATTTCGTAAGATTAACACATTATAGGCACAGGTATGGAATTTTCGCAGATAAAAAACAGAAATTTCGCTAAAATTCGCATAAACTACATATATGAAATAAAACACCGTTTTTATACACTTAAAATTTATATTCAATGTTAATTAAATGCTAACATTGTTGTAATTTCAACATTTGATTCCTTTAGAGTCGTTGGTCTATCCGTAACAACATTATATTTACTAAATAAGCGTTCTCCGCCTACGCTGTTAGTTGGACTCCAAATGCTCTGTAACGCTGCTTCAGCAAAGGTTGAAAAGCAACATTTAATAACCCAAAATATGTCCTTAACATTGGGATCTTCATTCCTATTAACTGATTGAAACATTAAGCGATGAATGTGAGTATGCCCATCAATGAGCTCAAAATCAAGGAAGTGGTCTGAAGGAAGGAATTTTTAGAAGCTTTCGAGTAATGTATTAATCGAATATTATGGCATCAGAGGAACGCCATTAAAGCTTCTGACCTCATATTTAACTGGCAGAAATCAGGTCGCATATTGGCAGGGATCTACTTCTGAGAGCAGATCTATTACACAAGGCGTCCCACAAGGCTCAGGGTTAGGGCCCATACTTTTTATCACCTACATAAACGATTTAATGCACAACATATCAGCGGACGGAGGATGCCTGTACGCAGACGGTACTTCGTTTTTGATGCGGGGTGCAAATGACGTGCTGGTGAGGGAGGCAACGCAAAGGTTGATGGACAGGGCTGTGGAATGGTTTAACAGCAACAAACTTAAAATAAATGAAAGCAAGACACAGTCTATCGTGATACCATCCAAATCATCAGAAACAAACAGCATTAAGTTTTTGGGACTCACGGTAGATAGCAAACTCAATTGGAAAAAGCAGATTGAAGACATGTCAGGGAAATTATCACGAACTGTATTCGCAATAAGAACTCAAAAAATGTTCCTCTCACGAAACAGCCAAGACTGCTTATTACGCTTTATTTCACAGTGTCGCCACATATGGGATTATTTTCTGGGGGTCTGCTAGTGCTGCGGAAAATATTTTCAAACTTCAAAAGAAAGCTCTTCGCGCATTGTGCAACTTAAAACCAAAGAACAGCTGTAGGGAATATTTCAAAAGTGAAAATGTACTCACCATCCATCCCATCTCAATACATACTTACTTGTATTACGTATGTTATTGACAATAAATACAAGTATCTGCAATGCGCGGATCATCATAACTATAACACCCGCAATAAGAACTCACTGGAAATACCCTATCATAGGCTGGACAGAACCCAGAAATACGTGGACTATTGGGACACGAAGTTCTACAACAAACTACCAAGCCCATTAAAAGAAGACGTGCACTGCATCGCCAAGATAAAAAGAATCTTACTTTGTGAGGCCTTCTATTCACCAGATGATTTCTTTTTATATAATTTCTCAACTTGAGTGATCTTTTATTTTATGTACATATATTGTGTGCATATATATATATATATATATATGTACATGCACGTATTTTATTTTTATCTTATTTATATTTGTATGTTTAATGTTTGTTTGTCTATTACGCGTTTCGTATTAGTCTGTTTTTGTTTGTTTTCTTTTTTTTTTGTATATATAAATATTTTGTTTTCTTTTTAAAAATATTGTAATTGACAACTCTGTATAACTTATTATACTGAGGAATGAATAAATATCAAATATCAAATATTTTGATTTAAGGTGGTAATACTTGCCACCACAGATGGGCGAAATAACTGACCAATATGAAAATATGCTCCATTTGTTGTATTTAAAACTTTTTTCAAGTGCGGTTTTCAGTATTGCATTTAGATCCAAATCCGTTTCTCCGGAATTATTTAGGAATAAAAACGATGGTCTCACACCGAGACACGTCTGTCTTTATCGTTCGAAATTTGGTTTCAAGTCTTCTAATTTGCTCCAGAAATTTTGAACAATTGGGTAACTTGAACCTTCTAATTCGTCAATTAATTTCATTATTTTCGGGCACAACTCACAAGGGGACACCGCGTAATGTCCATCAAGGATTTTGATCCTATTATGTGTGAGTGTTCTTTGACAATTCACGAAAAACCATCCGGGCGTTTATCCGACTGCGGCTTCGTTTCCGAGATATTAAATTCCAAAGAATGAAGGGCGCACACCACCCGAGTCAATACCAAATCGCGTGAACACAGTTGAACAAGCCGCAATGGCCGAACGGGTAAGGTGACCGACTAGAACGTTGGAGGTTCTGGTTTCGCTTCTTGTTGACCTCATTTTTTTTTCTTGATATTTTTTTGTTTTAATTTTGCGAAGCCCTGAGACCGCATTGTTTTGAGGCTCGTTTTGGGGTTTGCAGCAGCGAAAACCACAGCTTAGTTTCAGAGGAGTATATTTCTTCGTTGACAATAAGAGTGACTTCTCCTCATACTCATTTGAGTCCAATTCTTTATCCTCTTTCGATTACCAAGTACACTGGAAATACTTTTTCAAAATAAGAGGAAATATTGGACTTCGTTAAATTTATTTTTCTCTCTTTTTGCTATTTCCATAAACAAAACAAATTCCGTCCTCATATTCCCTTTGGAAATCATCATCTTCGCGTAGGAACAAATGTCGGGCGCTCGGTGGGTTTTTTTTTGTGAACTTTCAAAGAACGCTCACACGTAATAGGATCGAAATCCGTGATAGACATTACGCGGTGTCCCCTTGTACGTAAGCAAAAACATTCGGTCCTTTCAGCGAAATAACTCTTCCTCGATATCCTTTAATAAACAAACAAAAAATATACAATTTCCTGTAAGGAGGATGAGGCTAAATCAACTTCCCGTCAACCTATAGATATGCTAAGTATATACACAAAAGCAAACTTCCAAAGAACAACGCTAGATGTACGTACGTAAATACATCGAAATAGTTTCCGGGAGGATCGTCGCGATTTCTCCCGCGATCCTTCAATTATTATGAGACGTCGAAAACTCCCTTCGTCTACAGGGAAAGGTAAACATCGATATCTCGAGACGGTCCCGGACGTCGCGCATGCTGGGAGGCGTCGAATTCGCTAACGTAACGAAAATTTATGTGCACTCCGGAGCTTTTACGGCCGCCAGTCGGTGCAGGGTAAACAGAGCTGTTTGCGTTGATGCAGCAGTCGTCTACGTCGGTAAAGATAAATATTGGGCCCTATTCTACCCGGCCCGTATTTCGCGCGATATAAGCTGCGATATGGGGTGGAGGGCTGGGTGCAGCCCGGCAATAAAAAGGACGAATCGTGATCCGTCGGGAATCGAGTTAATACTTGGATGCAATCTCGGGTAGGATGGCGCTCTTTGTTGAACGGGAACGATTCCTCAAGAATTTTGACATGAATGCAACGACCAAAAATTATTTTAGAATTCAAGCAAGCAAATAAACATTGACATGGAAAGGTCAAAATGGCAGATGAAAAGGCAAAAGACAAATTTGCTCTGCGCTTGTACCCGACGATTCACAAACTGGTTTTGTGCTGTGTTGGAACAAACCCTCTATCACATCGGTAAACTCCTCACCACACAATTAATTCGGTAATAAGCGCTAGTCTTGATAATACTCGCCTCGTGCTAGCGAAACACGTGCCCGCAAATTGAATTAAATAATTTCTGCATTATGGAGGAGTTTACCGAGGTGGTATTATGTCAGCATGAAGTACTGAGAATTTAGTTAATTTCTTAAACAAAATTGCAGCGGCCTAGCTCTTAATTAATGATATAAAAGCGTAAATTATAACAA
Organism: Chrysina gloriosa; assembly: GCA_038088585.1. Taxonomy (NCBI): domain Eukaryota; kingdom Metazoa; phylum Arthropoda; class Insecta; order Coleoptera; family Scarabaeidae; genus Chrysina; species Chrysina gloriosa. The sequence goes on along the minus strand of CM076088.1, from coordinate 78,084,795 downwards.
ATTATACTTATAAATTTTTAGAAATATTTAACATAAAATAAAGATAATTACCTAGTGTTGTGTGTGTGTGAGTGTAATTTCTTTTATTCGATGATAGTTCTTCCTGTCTCCTCTCTTGAATTCCTTCTTCGATGCAGCTCTATTCTCTATGGATTCTTCCCTCTCTTAACTTCTTTTTCGGTGTCGCTGTATTTTCTATGGATTCTTCCCTTTTTAAATTCTTCCTTCTCCGGTGTGGTGAGGTTTTTATTCACTGGTACTTCCTTTAAAACGCTTTTGGTCCAAAATATATTTTAAACTTTTTTTGTTGACTTATCTATCTTGTCAATTTTCTTCGTCGTCAACCAAATAAACTTTTTATTTTTTTCCGGAAACCAGGACTACACTACATTATTTCTCCGTTGTCCACGAAACGAAAATTTTAATTCACCATGACTTCAGTTCATCCAAGATGTAACGTTGTTATAGAAACCTGTATTGTTAATGTCCATGTATCCTTGGTTATTTATAGCCAGTGGTTATTATTATTAATCATCATTTACTATTAATTGTTACAATGTTTTCTATCTTTTAATCGATGCTTCTTATGATAATTAATAATTTTATTTCTAGTGCCATTTGTTTCTCACATTAAACGTCTCTCGCTGGAGTTAAAATAAGAAGCTAACACCCGTAGGGTAATAAAGTGCTTAAAGGGTGGCGTGCTTGGTATCGAAAAAGTATAAATAGAACCCAAAAATAAACCGAATGTCATTTAAACATAAACGTCCATAACCCCAACATTTACTGTGAATTTTGATATATTGAACTGTAATGAATGATAAATTTTGTAATGGTAATTAACCAATTGAGTATTACTATACTATAATCGGTACGCACTTAAGGGCGAAATCGCCAAAATGGTAGAAACTGGAGGTGAAACCGTCAGATTGACAAAAAATTGATAATCTGACACAAGCTACCTAAAGTAAGCTTTACTTTAAAATGTCGAAATGACGAAAATTCGACATAAAATTGTGAAAATGGTAGAAATTAGACATAATGCTGTCAGAATGACATAGATATGCCATTGAAATGTGAGAATGGCAAAAATTTAATCAGAAAATGTCAAGGTAATACACATGTGAAAAAATGAGAAAATGGCGGCGAAGCTTCCTTGTGAGAATGACAAAAAATTGACCTGAAAACGTCAAACCTGGTGGAAGCTTCACCCGAAAATTAAGAGAATAACAGCAATCCGATTTATTTATTCAAGTTGACCGATTTTTAACATGAAATTGATAACAGAACAAACATTACCTGAAATAAGTTTTACATAAAAATGTCGGAATGACGAAAATTCAATATGAAATAGTCAAAATGGTAGAAATTTAACGTGAAGCTGTCAGATTGACATAAATATATCATTGACATAAAAATCAGAGAACAACGGAGAAGCTTTCTTGTAAGATTGATAAGAATTTGAGGTAAAAACGACAACTTTGTGGAAATTTCGCGCGGAAATTATGAGAATAATAGCAATCCGATTTAGAAATTATTCAAGTTGAGCGATTTTTAACATGAAATTGATAACAGGACAAAAATTACATGAAATAAGTTTTACATAAAAATGTCGGAATGACGAAAATTCAATAGAAAATTGTCAAAATGGTAGAAATTTGGCGTAAAACTGTCAGATTGACATAAATATATCATTGACATAAAAATCAGACAACAGCGGAGGAGCTTTCTTGTCAGAATGATAAGAATTTGAGGTGAAAACTACAACCTGGTGGAAACTTCACCCGAAAATTAAGAGAATGACAGCAACCTGATTTAGAAATTATTCAGGTTCAGCGGTTTTTGACTTGAAATTGATACTAGGACAAAAATTATCTCAAATGAGTTTTACATAAAAATATCGGAATGACGAAAATTCGACATGAAATTGTCAGAATGGTAGACATTAGACGTAAAACAGTCGGAGTGACATAAATATGCCATTGAATTGTGTGAATGGCAGAAATAAAATGTCAAGGTAATACACATCTGACATAAAAATGAGTAAAGGGTGAAGCAGCTTCCTTGTCAGAATGATAAGATTTTGAGACGAAAGCCAGAGCGTGATGGAAATTGTACCTAAAAGTAAGGAGATTTAAAGGTCCAAGTTGAGCGGTTGTTAACATGGAATTGATGACACAACAAAACTTACCTGAAATGAACTTTAGGTAGAAACGTCAGAATGACGAAAATTGGACAAGAAATTGTCAAAGTTATAGAAAGCTGCAAGGAAATGCCGAAATATACACGTTCAATCTGTTTAGGGATATGTTAAGAAATATTCAGGAAATCGTTTTGGAAGAAGGTTACTTTTCCTTTCGTTCCACTTCTTCCAGTTGAATACAACTGACACTCGATAAAATAAAATGTATCGGCGTGAAACTGCGGTACGCCGTACATATAAGAAATGTCTAATATCATAAAAAATCTGTAATGTTGTCGTATTCTCAACCCGCACGATACGCTGTTGTTCAGGTTGCTGTTTTCGCGACCTATATACGTAGTAATCGTGACACAATAAAATGGACAATGAAGCCGAAAAGACCTCTAGCCTAAGACATTTGAAAAATTACGTTCGGCATATGTTAAGGAAAGTTGTTAATAGACACGTAGATTTATGAACGATTGTAATTGTAATCATCTTGTAGGCGAATAAAGGTCTAAAACTACTACTACAATACTAAGCCCGTGATGGTGCGATTCCTTTCTGGTGTCGTTTGCGGTGTGTTCGTCTTGCGAACTCCCAGCTGAGGACGTCAACGTACTAGGATAATGGCGGCACAATAAAATTGTTAAATATAGATTTGGAAGACTAAATCCCTTCCCGGTATAGGGTATCATTTTATCGAGTTCTAAACCATAGTTTTTCCAAGTAGTATTACCATTACTGACACTAGTTCACATCCGTAAAGTTTTTAGCACACAGTTATCAACATCTTCGAATTGTACCTTAAGATACTGAATGATATTAGGGGGTTTGCTTATGCAAAACTTGCCAGCCTAAAAATCCGATCCACTCGGAGGAAGATTTCTTTTCTACTTCACCTGCCTCTTCCTCTCCCTTTTAATTTATTCAAAACGGACCGCTCCTCCCCTCCTCCCCCTTAAAGTAATGACGCGGACATTTCTCGTCCGTGGCGCATATTGCGATCTCGACGACGAAAAACGCGAGATTGATCGTGCAAATGCATCACATCCGCTTATACGCGATCCGCGCCTCGCGCGTTTCGTTGCACTTTAGGCGACGAGAACTATCCGTTTTCGACGACGACGTGGATCGCACGGGGTTCTAATAAGAAATTGCGTCGATTTATCATTTTAATGGAGCGACGCCGTCGCGTTTGTAAATAAATGAGACGAGAGGCGTCGCAGGTTAACTGCTGCAATGGGTAAAGTTTCATTTTACGCGTTGAAAGGTAATGTATGTATGTATATGCACCTTTATGATGATGGTTGTTTTGCTGCTTTCGAGTGATGGATGCAAATAGTTCGGCGCGAGGTGCAAGGGGAAATTGTGTAAATTGTGGAAACTGGGATTGCGGTCGGAATTTTGAACTGAGGGTTTCAGAGAAATGAGCCTCGTAGACGTCCTAATTTGGTGGATCAAGAAAAATAAATGAGGAGAGAAATGCATCCTTTTTAAGGAAATGGTATGAGCAATCTACAAAAATCTCGTAAAGGTTGTTCCCAAGATCGGCAAGTGCTTTCCAAATGAAATTTCCTAAAAGAAATCGATGACTCAAATGTAATGTTACGAAATGGGCTGATGCTCCCAAAACGCTAACTTTAAAATCGATGCAGACATCAACATTTTCCCAAAATACCAAAAATATCCAAAATCGGTTCCATCGGTTTGCCTCCTTTGACATAATGCGGCTTGGGGTTTGGATAATCTGATAAGGTCTTGCTTCGGACTCTCCAAGAAATTCACATGAAAATCATTATCCATTGTAGAAATTTTTGTTCTTAATTATTACGTATGTAGCCCACCTTGCAACAACGTATCGTCTACCACTTTCTTTTATCTTTCCGTGTGGTCGTGAAAATACGTAACACCGTGACGAACATATGAAAACAGTAACATGGGAAAATATTATCTCTATAACGCCCTCGCACTCTCAACCCACACAATTCGTCATGCCAGGTTGCTACTCAGTTCTTGTAGATATGTACTCCTATATCTAATATATTTAAACGAGCAATTCTTGTATATATATAGAATTGGTTTCTTGAAAACGGCTCGAAATCGATCTAGCATGGTCCCGGTCCCGGAAAAATCCATTTTGACCCGGTTTACACGCATTTCTGGTATTGCGGTAAATGAAATTCGTTATCGAAAATGACTTTAGCAATTTTTATGCAATTATCTAGGGATTTTCAAGAACACAAAATTGATCTAGCATGGTCCCGGTACCAAGAAAAATTTTTGTCCCGCTTTTACCGATTTCTGATAAAATGGGTTATCGAAAATTACTCTCAAGATTTTGTTACGATTTAGTATCTGCGAGTTTCTGGGCACGAAAAGCCGATTTAGCACGGTCCCGGTCTCGATTCAATCCGTTTAGTCCAGGTTTTCGCCAATTTCGGCCTAAACGTGGGTTAGCAACTTCTTTTAACATCATGCAGCCAAGCGAAATTATTAGTAATTAAAGTTTGACTACTAAACCATAGATGGCGCTGAAAGTAGTATGCTAATAACAGAAAAGTATGTATGTTGCATTTTCGAGAGTTAAGTGACCGAGTACCCTAAAGATATTTCTCCCAGAAGAAAATCCATATCATACACGCAACATTGTGTGGAAGGAGGCATTAGGTTAAAGAATCGATAAATTTGTTTATTTTTAAGTATTTAAATATAACTTAATACTACTTTTATAAACTTTTAATATATATGTGCTACTATATATACTTGAAATATACAATATAAATTAAATATCAAAACTAAAATAAAGGGCGTTATTATTTGGTTCAAAATTATTCAAAAAATTTTGGGAACTTCGAGCAAGGCTCGGTCCACCAGGTACTAGTAATTGTCAAAAGGAATAAATCGGCGATGGTGCTGCTGCATACAATCAGGAAAAGTTTATTTGTCCGTTGGTCCAGCTCTGTTGTCGGCCCTACTGACAATTGGAGTATATTAATAATATAATATTAATTCCTCATTAGCTCTATCAGGTAGATTTACCTGGAATTCAAGATATGTAAAATTGCCAAAAAACATAAATATGTATGAAGTTTTAAATGGGGACAGGCACGAGACGCGAATATTTGCAATAAACGGATCTGGAACGAGAAAATTAAATTAATCCCACATAATCGTAACAAATAAGTAACAAGTAACCAATATCAGACGGCAGTGCGATAAACAAACAGGTAAAACATATAAGGGAAACCGATAAATATGTAATGGTAACCCTGATTCTATGTAAAATACTCTAAACTTCTAATTCACCATCGTTGAAAGGGGAGTCAAGTTTTATTGGATAACCTGTGGCCACTTTTCGAACCCACCTCGCTAAGGACGGCACATCAAAAATGAAACAACCACTAACGCCAAAAGCAACCTAGGAAAATCAACAACGACTTATCGAGGTAGAATAAGAATTCGATTGATGAGAAAGAAAAGGATTGTATATACTGAACCTAGACGGTTTCTAAGATAAAATTTTTGGCTCTAAATATTCAAACATAGAGAGTCTCAAATACAGACGAAGAATATTGGTGTCCGCCCTGTTCGATTTAGATTTCTACCATTATGTGTCCCGAATTAATTTGAAAAAGAGATAACTCTAGGAAACAACGCTATTAGGTGTGTTGTTGGGCAGTTCGCAAAGTAACGAGAACAAGTTGCTTATGCCAATAATTATCACAGAAGGAATTACGCTTTACAAATCGTGGCCTGGTAAAATCTGGTTATGCCGTACTGACGAGTCCTAATAAGAACGAAATTAGTATACGGTTTCCGTCTGCGATTAACATAGTATAATTTCCGCCCTGAGAATTACTGGTACATGGAATTTGCTTGCTTAGTAAGCCATTGCACAGCCACTTTGCGAGCCGCCCAATAAGGCACTTAATAAAATCGCTTGATAGAGTTCTCCAGATTCTTTTTCGAATCAATATTTTGGCTCTCGTAAATAGTTCTCTATGTGCTTTAAAAGGTAAGGAAACTTTCTCGTTATACTTGCAATATGCTAAAATACTTTAGGAGTAAATAATACTTTTAACATTACATCCACCAAGTGTATTTCTAATATCTTCTTTGTTATACTCTATAAAATTGGACATCTGTTAGATCTGGTCTGCACATGTAGATCTTGTAAGTAACTTTGGATAATATCATAGAGCCGTTCTTTTTTAATTTTTAGTTAGTGAATTAATATTTTGAATTTAACATTTTGTTACAATTACTGGGCTCTTCTTGTATGCTCAGCTTGTTGCAACTCAGTGTTGACCAAAATCGGTTGAATCCTATTTGTCCCTGCAATCAGTAATGAAAAATTAAAAGCAGGAATATTTGATGGACTTCAGATAAGGCAACTTATAAAAGACCAACACTTCACAGAAGATTCAATGACTGAAATTGAGTCCAATGCATGGTCTTCTTTTGTTCAAGTTATGCAAAATTTTCTTGCTAATTATAAGTCTAAAAGTTAGAAACAAATGGTGATGGAGATATGCTGGAGAACTTCCAAATTTTAGGTTACCATATGAGCATTAAGGTCCATTACCTCCACAGTCACTTGGAGAGATTTCTTGCAAATCTTGGCGACTTTGGTGAGGAACAGGGCGCACGAATCCACGAGGATATCAGAATAATGGAAGAGAGGTACCAGGGCAGATGGGACACAGTCATAATGGCTGATTACTGCTGGAGTATTAAAAGAGCTTTCCTCTTTCACATCCTCTCAGGTCTTTCGTTACTCTCTGCAACCATCCCATCCTCGTTTTTCCTTTTCTTCTTACACCCCCGAGGAAAGATAAGTATTACTATAACTTAATCATTCCATTTTTAAGCTCAAAACTCCACGACCAAGAAGCATCACATCCTTCGCCGGTATAAAGCGCGCTTTGTAATCGAAAGGGCCGTATACGGACGGCGCGCGTCCTCCGCGTCGGGGCATCGTACCAATTTATATGTTGAATCCGGGCAGACGACCTGCTGATTCCGGAGTTCTGCACTTTTCATTTAACGATAAAGATGTAAATGTGGAAATAGAGCGCAGTTCCCCGCCGTTATTACGTACATCGTGGCGGTCTTATTCATATTGCATGAGGTACCGAGCGAAGCGTGTACGAGGCGCCGTATTATTCGACGACGACGTCGACGACGACTGCATTATGCCGTTCGTTCCGGGCAATTTCTAACCGGGAAAAATGCGAAAACTGGAAGTTTTCACCTCATTAACGCTTCTCGATTCGTATTTATTTATCGTTTCCGGTCCACTCGCATTTGGCTATTAATTCTCCCCGTTCTTACCATTTTTAGTTTAGTTAGATATCAATGGAGTTTCTCGTTGGAAGAACGAAATTTATATACAGTAGCGGTTATGAGTGTTTACCCACATGAATAATTGAAAATTGTTTGAGAAAACAAAAATTTTATCGTTATGAAAATATTTGTATCATTAAACGGTAAATACGAGACAAACTATAACCTTCCTGTAATGTTCTGTATATACGTAATGGGTTGATTGAAATTATATTATCGGAAATGTCCCTTTTGCGGTCTAGGCATGTTCAGGTGGACGGATTCGATAAAGTCCGGTTTCTGGGAAATGTTCATTACGACCGTCATAAAATATGATAATAGATGACACACGCATTTCAGTATAATGGAAAATATAGTTTGCATTCAGTTTTCGTATTGCAAGCAGTGAATAGTGAAGAGTCTGTACAATATTTTAAAACAGCGAGTAACGTTAAAGTAATGTCGGCAACAAAGAAACTATCAATAAAAACGCGTACTCAAACAGTGGCGTACCACGCATCGCTAAAAGTTGTTGCTAGTTTGTTTACCTTTCAACTGCTTGTTACTAGCTCGAAAACCCTTGGTGAAAATGATAATCAAGGTTATCAAAATATTTAAGTTGATGTGGAATGTAGATAAAATTGTTTTTCTCGTTATATTAAAACAACGATTCAACTTGAGTTGCATTTTATTCACGATATATTACAATATAAAATGCACATAATAGGGGTAAGTCCTTTCGTTTGGATCAGAATATCCGAAATCGGACAAAGCTGCGATTAAACTATACTGGTCAACCGATTTTTCAAATCGTTTTGCAGATCGACCGATGACTGCGTAAAACAAACACATTTTGATGTCATGGGAATTATCTCCAGTGTGATAAAATCAATGTTTGTTTTCTGTTAAGCGGTAATACTCAAAAGTTTCAGTTTTCTACCACAATTAGCTCAATTAAACGAGAATGATTGAAATAATAGTTATATTTAAAATTAATTATTAATTATGTAATTCGTTGAATGACGCGTTTCGTAGGTTATCTTTTTCATGACCCGGAATGGGTCACTACTTTCCACACTTATTCGCACGACTATTGAGGAATTCTCGTAGCCATAAACACGACGATTAAATAATCAGTGATTCCCAACGATTCCGTTTGTGTCAACTCGTCAATATCGCCGGGAATCGAACAAGAGAGAAAGGAACGACGACTCTGAGTAGTGCGTGTATACACTTTTCTCTTAGGCTTCGACCAATGGCAACAGGTCATCTTGCATCTCCTCGTCCTCGCTTTCTCCGCCACATCATCTCCCATGTAATTCGCTTCAATAATTAAAACGGATTGGTGGTAGTCGCTTGAGCAACTCTGACTTAGGTTAGACAACGGCAACGAAAGTTTACATTCGATCATCCTGAACCAGCCTGATCAGATTCTTGCGCTTTTAATTATCTACATCTTACATTTTGAATACCCCATTTCCCATATCTTCATTCCTTGTGCTTTCTCTGTTATATCTTCCCTAAACTTGTTCAATTTTGGAATCAAGTCAATGGTATTTTCGATAGTGATACTTAATGCCCCCAGTTTTCCACTAAGGATGGCAACTTAGTTGCCGAAATACGTATCTGGACTTTTTCCGAAAAGTGTGGTAACGGTAATTTTATTCATTTCATATAGTTCCGATTATAACGTTCATTACGTGTTTCTTTTTTCATGTTCTATTTTGTACTCTATTCCTAAGAGGAACTCGATAGGGGTTAATGTAAATAGATTTTAGATTAGAAAAGGGGTTGGTTTCCCCACCTCCGCATCCTCTTCTTTCGAATTTTTCCCCCAAAACAGATTTGTTTATGTCCGCGAGCCTGATTGTCCTGCACAAATAAGCGACCTTTCTAAATCTACTCGGGGCGGACGTTTGAAAAAGTGGAAACGTCGCGACGGATGAGATTTAGCACAGTTTCATTCCGATTTCTTTCATCAACTTAGACATTTTCTAGAACCCATTCGTTTTGGGGGCAATAAATTTTCGATAAATTTAGAACTTGGAAATGAAAGCGACTTGAACTGAACATATTTCGCTTCGATTTTCCACCATCCCGTTACGTTAAAAATCTTTTAAAAAAATCTTGTGATTCACGGAACAGGTAATTCACTTTAACTTTGGCGAAATACGATATAACAAGCTTAGCACTAATGGACACTACAACCCAAGATTTCCTCTTATCTTAAAAAAGTGAAAAATCCTTAGTTGGCACCGGCCGAAAATAATAACACCAACGGTAAAATTTGACAAACAGCCATAACACCCTTAACTCCTTCTTCAGGGACACCTAATTTCTGCTAGTTACACTTAAGCACCCACAGAATGCCAACGTAAATATCACCGACCATATATTTGTTTTACATTTTGCCCAAACGATGGTTCGTTATCTTACCCACCTCGCTATCTTACCCCACCTGCCGCTAATGAAAAATTTTAAGAACAGCCAAGTAAGGAAAAAGGAGAGCAAAGAAAAGAAACGAAAAGAATACAAAACAAAACAAAACAAAAGACTATAAAGTTATTAAATAAATTTACTAAACTTTTTGATCATTGCGCAATAAACTTTATAAACAAAGAAATTACTAACAAAAATAATTGAATCCCAATAAAATCCGTTACCTATTACCAAATACGGTGTGATTAATATTAAGATTAATATTAAAAATCTATGTCACTGACGTAATAAACAAGGAATTCCCCACTGAAGATCCATCAATTTTGGAAAGGAATGCATCCTTTTTAGAAGCCAAATCCAAAGTGATTCAGTTGAAGGCAATTAATGGCAGCGCTGAAAGAGCTGTTAACCTCCTGCAATAATTTCATGGACTTTTAACAGCGCAAGAAGGACAAAAGCAATATTTATTGCGATATGACCAAGAACACAGAAATCTCTATCGAAATTGTACCAAAAAGTTTAAAAAGGAAATATTCTATTAACTAATATTCTGCACTTACAATATTGATTATTTATATGTCTTCTCATCATAAAAATAAACAAATAAAAAATTGCAGGTCCAAAAACATTAAGAGCATAGGAGGAAATGCATAGTTTCATCTTTAGAGCCGCGTCGCTTAGGGAAGGCGTGGTCGTAGGGGCGTAAAATTTTACGTGAGTTATATTCAATTAAAATAGAAAAAATGGGCGGGTACCTCAAAAACTTTAAAACAGAAAAACACTTTAATAAGGAACACTCTAATCAACATGTTGCATCTTTTCTTGCGCGATCTTCAAAATCGCAATACTCACATAAATTTGAATCTCTTCCACATTTTACACAAGCACTCCTCTGAAGTTGGCGCCCGAATTTTCAAAAAAAAATCTAATTCTTAGAGTTCTGAGACCAATAAGTATAGTTCTGGGGTTCTTGCATAAAATTTTCAATAGTTCTGCAAAAGGGCAACCATCATGTTTCAGAAGTAGCGCCATAATTTATTCGTTGGAGAATTCTGATGTTTTTTTCAGCTTAGAGGTGAGAGTTCTGGAATTCTTTATTGTTGTCGGGAATGGTTCAGCAAGTTTTTTTTTATTTGTAATTTTTTATTTCGCAAGAATAATCCTGAGTTCTGGGTAGCGCCCGAAGAGTTCTATCGAATATCCCCATAGCGTTTTTCTATAGAGCTGAAAACTCTTCGAGCGCTACCCATAACTCTAATCAGAACTCCTCTGCGATTTTTTTTTTCTTCTCGGCACATAGCACACTACTTTAAATTTTGCAAATAACTTTTCGAATTTTCAACTCTATAGAAAAACGCTATGGGGATATTCGATAGAACTCTTCGAACGCTACCCAGAACTCTACTTAGAACTCTACTCAGGATTATTGTTGCAAAATCAAAAAATTACAACTTTTGCAAAAGAAAAATTGCTGAACCATTCCCGAAAACAATATAGAACTTCAGAACTCTTACCTCTAAGCTGAAAAAATGATCAGAACGAATAAATTACGGCGCTAGGCCTGAAACATGATGGTTGCTTTTTCTTTTGGGTAATTTTGCAGAACTATTGAAAATTTTATGCAAGAACTCCAGAACTATACTTATTGGTCTCAGAACTCTAAGAATTAGATTTCTTTTTGAAAATTCGGGAGCCAAGTTCAGAGGAGTTACACGAGCCATTCGCAATAGTGTTTCAAATATTAAATCGTTTTTAGTGTTTATCTTCCTTAATTGTTAATGCGATCATTTGCAGTGTCTATATTGACCTTTTGGGAAACTGTATCTTTCCAGGAGAAATAGAATCTTTGAACTAACAATCGAAACTCTGATGGTGGTGGTAACATCTTATGTTGAACATTCCTTTAACGTCTAATCAAAACTCAATTGATCACGCCACCGTCTATACTGAGCTACGTCAGACTCGTTAAAGGCAATAATTTCGATATTGAAGGTGATTAAAAATAGTCGAATGATATTTTTAATCAACTTCAATATCGAAATTATTGCCTTTAATTGCAATTTACTCCAAGAAACCGGTTTAGTACCTTCCCTTTGCTATCAACCATAAAGGTCCGACGAGCACTTGAGCAAAATTGGATTTTGAATGCAAATCACTTTCAGGAAGAAATAAACTGAACGAAACCTCTACTCAACTAGTAAAATTCATTTTCGTCAAAAGTTAGAAACGGGCAGAGCTAACTTCATTCATTACTTCCACCGGAGACGACAATCGTTCATATTTTATTACCTCAAACTTCCTGCTAATAACACCGTCTTCAGACGTCCGAGTGGAATTCGAAATTAAATGCATATTCTCCTAATTGCAGAATTAAAGTAAACTCGTCTTAATTGCGAATGCGCTTAGGCATTTGTAGTCTAATACGAAAACAATGAAAAGACTGGTAAAACGAACGGAGAATCTAAAGATAGGATCTAAGCGTTCGTTACACGTACCGTTGAACTTTAGAACCGTAACCGTAGTATTTCCGTCTGCGAGAACGCGAGGAAGAACTTCATTAAAAAGCTCTCCTTAATGGCCGATTCCGCGTAATTTTCTTTCGGAGCTTTCCCACCGGAACCCGTACTACGACACATTCTACACGTCTATTTAAAGTTGGAACGATTCGTTTTCATTAATATTAATGTATAATTGCGGGCAATACCGATGCGATACGCCACGTTAAAAAAAAAAACGAAAGGACGTAAAAGGATAGAGTAATTAATTTAGATAGGTGTACTGCAGATGGTCATTAAGGTGAAACAGGTAGCTTAATAGAGATAGAAGGAGAATCTATGTATGGAGTTGCTTGGATTTTATTCAAAATTCGTCAGGAAACCACAGGAAAAGCGCCTTTTTGCGAATGGTCGCGCTCCAATTAGCGCATCGAATGCAAATCTGGATTATATTTTTACTTTTAACAAGCGTAGTTTCAAGCTGGAACTCGCAAAACGTAATCGGGACCAATCAATTATAAAAACGTGACAGAGTTAAGGATAGGCACAAAAACCATGCGATATGCAACAATTTAGTGGACAAATTCGAGAGTGTTGCTCGAATCGACGGTGGAAAACTATTTTTATCCCTGTGAAATCTGCCCTATTAGCACTCGATATTCACATTTTTAGTGAGACCGGACTGCTAACAAAATCTGATATAATACGAACGTTTGGTGTGTGCCTACGTTAATAATAAAAATAATAATTTAGAAATCGAATGCTTCTATCTTCTAGTAAATTTGAGCATCGTAAATTTTTAGCCGGAGTAGAAATTATAGTTGGGGGAAAAATCATCTAATAACAGTTGTATCCTGGACAGGGTCGATAACTTCCGTTCCTGGGCATCTAATAGTAATGCACCCTTCTTCATAAGAAAATATACGAGATGGAAAGCTGGAGCGGGGAGTAGGTGAACAAATGAAGCTTTATAAAAAATCAAAATAACCCATTTAGCCCTGTTGTTAGGGTGACCCTGGTCCTAGAGCAAAATTAACAACTAATAAAAAATAGAGATGAAACGGAAACGTCCGATAATTTTTTCTAACTTTATACGTACATACTTTACGTCAATAATAATAGGTGGACTGTTTCTTTTCCGACTTTCGGTGATCAAGGACAATCCAAGGTAAACATTTGTACACTAGAGAGATGCCATCTTCATGAAATGAAATTATCCCAGCTGATATCATTACATAATTACGTTAATGATCCTCAGAATATAGACCAATTTCTATATTGCCATGGAAATTAAACTTTTTGAATACGTCATCGCTAAGCGACTATTAGAATACTTTGAGTAACATAAATATTTCTACAATTTACAGCGTGATTGGCGTAGAAAGCCATCTTAATAGTTAGTACGGAAGTAGTTGTAGAGATTCTTTATGCTACCACCCCAAAACCATAAAATTCGACTTACACGCTATGCTCTGACGAAAGCGTTAACATCGTTGACCATTTTATTCTCTTAAAGAAGCTACTTGTGTGCGGAATTCGGACATTGTAAAAATCGTATTTAGAAAACGGAACATAATCTGTTAAGTTTGTGGGGTGACACCGAAAAAGCGTGACCCCGTCCTCCCCTTTCCCTTCACGCATTTTCCCCTCAATTCCCCTTGCTAAAAGAGCAATCCCTTCCACATCTCACACTCACTCAGTCGGTCCTGTATTAAAAAGTAACCTTAAAAAGGCATTGGTGTTGCTTGCGACGTTTGACGTTCGACTGGCCACTACGTTAGTTCCAAACCTCGCCACTAGGTGATACCAGCGAACGCCGGAGAGGTGGACCGTGGACTACCCATCTCTCCCTACTACAGCGAACGTGCTACATCCATAGAACAACTAAAATAGAAAAGTAACTTCTGCCTAAATCAAAGAACCAAAACAGCGCCATTAACGATTGTGCAGAAAATTTAAATTCTTATAGAAATCTGTAATTCTGCATTATAAACTAAAATATATATGCAAATATAAGAAATTTTATAATTTCTAATCAATTTCGTAAATCCAATTTAACCAAATTTAGGAATTTTATTTATTGGATTTACAATAATGATATAAAAATTACAACTTCCAAATCTGAAATAACCAAAAGTATACAGCAGAAAACTAAAAAAACTAACAACGGTATATACAATATTTATTTTCTCTTACTTTTTAATAGTCTCTTTTTATAAGGATATCCATATCAGTACACTCTACCACACACTATCGTTTTGGGTTGCTTGACTGCATATTTGAATACAAAATCGTAATAAAACAAGAACGAAACAAACAATACGCAAACTGACCCAAACGCTTTAAATGTGGCTAACGTGGTAAACTTTATAATTCTCTCCAATTCGGTGTAAAACACATTTAAAATTGATGTTGACTGATGTTGACTCAGATGCTCAGAACGCACTAGTTGACTTGTCATTGGTTCATCTGATGATGTTCTGTGATTGGTTGATGCTTTCTTGCGTAGTAGAAACCTATACAAATCAGCCATACTACGCCATCCAACGAATGTTCAGTGTATTAATTATACATTCCTTCGCATCTAACTTAGCTTTCCACCCCGTGGCTACATCGCAATACGCGACTAAAGAGAAAGTTAATTACCTCCCCAGACATGCGTGTAGGGGGAGTTTGCCTACCTTTCGAGCGGCGGGCTCAGAAACTGTGATTTCTTACTACTAAACAACGTGCGAGGCGAATGATAATTAAACGTTTTTTGTTTGGCTGTATGCTGAATAATTTCTAATTTCCCTTTTTCATATCCTTTCCATTCCTTAGTCGTACGTTTTAGTTTGTTTATGTGTACTATTGCGGCAACAAATATTCGGACAAGTCTTATAGGCTATTTTGACTATTTTTTAACAGTATTAACCAACCGTTTGTCATGCTCATGTCAATTTTGATGCAGCCATTTGTTGTCGTTGTTGTCGTGAATAGTACCTTTTGGGGTCTCCTTATCGATAAGTCTTCCCCAAGTAATGTACCTGCGCCTTTTTAGCAGCACTTGCATGCAGTATAATCACATACGTCAATAATAATTTAAAAATCAAATTACATTTGACAAGGCAAAAGCCAAATTTAAACTACATTATCTTAATTGTCCGCTTTTTTGTTGCCGTATGTATAAATATTTTTTAGTTTTCTCTTGTCTTGGACATGTCATATAGCTTTATTGATGACCAATAAATCATTTATTCATTCATTCATTCAAGAAGGAAATTATCGGTACGATTTTGCAAAGAAACAGGAATTGCTGGATCATCACTTTTGACTGTGTTTTAGCTCCAATAAAACACTTTCTTACTGGGCACTTTATCTTTAACATAATTGAAACGTTTAAATTGAGTAAAATCGTACTTGTAAGGCGGTTAAACGTAGAACTGATCTGATAAATTTTTAACGTAGGTGTTATCCTCTAACCTAGCAACTTATAAACGACAAATTCATTAAAAAATCATTGCATACTAATTGACAATGGATGCATCAAAAACATAAATCTAAAAACTGGGTAAACAGAAAACGTGTAACTTAAAATCTAATGACAAATGTTGAGGGGGAGGGGGTAGGAACTGGAATTTACATCTCGAGCAGCTAGTATTTGCGATCTACATGTATGACAAGCGATCTTGGCTTCAAATGGAAATCCAACAATAGCTTCAGAAATTCTTCAAAACAACCTACCAATGAAATATAAAAATGGCTTAGAAAATGGAAAATTAAAATCAACGAAGATAAGTCACTACATACCACATTCACCACCTGTAAAATTAAATGGCAAACAAATTCCGCAAAGAAAAGACAGAAAACTAAGTGCAACATATCTTTACTAAGCGGAAACGGCTTGGTAAATTTACGATCATCGAGATATCGTTCCATCCCAAAAAATACCAGATAACAACCTTTCACAACAAAAATTAAATTCGAATTACATTGCGGAAATAAGGCCAAAATGCAGAAAGTGTACTGAAACAGTACCAAAAAATAGGGTAAAAGGGGCATATATAAAGCTAATGGATCAGGATATTTTAATTCGTCGCATTTCCATTCAGCAATTGCAGCGAATATTGTATTTTAAACTGCGACGTTGGTTCTAAAGCAAATCTACTACGGTCGAGATATCGTTCCATTTGTAATTCTAATTTCGGGAGCTACTTCGCGGTAATACCGCCGTAGCTCAACCGGTAACCCTATTTAATAACCGTTGTAATCCTAATTAATGTAAATGCCCCTTGTTATTATTAGATTACCCCGAATATTACACTAAACTATTCGAGCTTAACGAACTACACCTGTCACCTATCACTCATAAATTACGGAGGACATGAACGGACTTGGAGATTACTTAAATGGCGGAATCCGTCTGGAAGGGGCACCAACGGGTATAGACATAATTATTTATTAGTTATTTTGTTATTTGCTTAGCCGTTTATTTTCCAACAGATACAACCCCAATACAGAAAATTTATACACAAAATTCATTAAGTAGGTGCATGGCGAACATGTCCTTATATATGCAATGTGCACTTTTTACAGCTTATACGGTTGTTGAAAATGCTTGCCTCGAGCTAGCGAAACATGTGTCATCGACTTTATTATAAAGCAATTGCGTAGTGAGGATTTTCGCGTATGTAGTTTGAATCAAAATCAAGATAATTGATAAATAGTGAAAAAAACAACATCTGAAACGTCAACGTAAATATTTAAATGAACGTGTATTTTGTGACGTCATTATTGTCGTAGAGATGACGTTACCTCCTTTTCCTTTTGATGACGCCATTTAGAGGAGAACATTTTTCTACATACAGGACCATGACTTCATGAGGTAGGTTAGATAACTAGATTTTTGAGAAGGAAAACATGTTGTGTATTACTTATTCAATTTAACAATCAAAGTTCAACTAAAAAGTTACAAACAATTTTAAAAGTATATAAATTAAATGTTCAAACTGCATACCATTTACGTATTGACAATGAGCATGGCAATGCTCAAATTCGTTTACGGCACTGCATAATACTTTGGAGAGTTGTTAGACCGAGTTATTAGTTCGGCTTAGATGCACTTTGGATTTGAGATAAGCCCAAAAGAAGAAACCGATTGGAGTTAGATCGGGAGATCTTGCTGACCATTCAAGTGCTTCTCGCCTACCACTCCATTTGTTTGGGAAAATGGTACTTAGATAACTACGAACAGTTAGGAAATAATGTGGCGGTGCACCATCCTGCTGGAACCATCAGGCGCAATCCAGCAAGAGTTGACGTTGTGCTTCTGGATGGAGAGCAACCATTGCGGATATTAAGTTTCGCTGCAGTAATAGCAAATAATTTTCACGATTTAATGCACATTAAATAAAAGGAAACGGATCTATGGCTATCACGCCAATCCTTGCCCATACGTTAATCTCTTGTTTGTATGTATCCTTCCACTATCTAGTGTGGTCTTTCCGTTGCCCAGTATCTATAGTTTTGCCTATTGACAGACCAGTTTAGGCAGAACGTAGCTTCGTCGAAGAAAATTATACGTCTTGAACATTCCAGATTGTCCCACTAGCGTGCAAAATAGTTATTTACAACATCAATTTTGTACTAAATTTTTATTTATTTTTAGTGTAATAGCTGGCGGCATCACTAAAAGGTAAATTTTAGTTCGGATGATTTTTTGATATATTTTTTTCTATTGAATTTTTAGGTAGGGATGCAGTTCGTTTAGTATCTGGACACGTTGCATTTACCTGTGCTCATTCCCGCCTTACCGGATACAACGTAACCGTTCCCAAGTATCAGACATACTAACTAATTTCAATAGAAATTTGCTGTGGTTCATGGTAGGCGATATTCTAGCTCATGCACTTCCATAAGACGATTTTTTTACTTTTTTGAGGTTGAACAGACTTCGAATCGTCTTTTTGGTAATCATGAACACGTTCGACAGACAATTGCCGCCAAAAATAACGCCTCACGTGAGTACGGTAATTGTCTGTATTTGCTCGATGCACGACGAGTGCATTTACCCCTGTGACATTTATAAAATGGAAAAAGATTGCTAGTGGCCATCGTTTAGTTCGCCTTTCTACATTGTAAGTTTCACGCAACTGATCATTAGTATCCACTCCTCCTTTTGTCCTGTTATAAGACGTGATTATTTCAAGTTCCTGCTGGTCACCTGCAGTTGGGTCGATATCTGCTCCATGGGGCATAGAAGACAAAAACACAACAGCTTTATTTGGTTTGGTACATACGAAACCATGGTAATATGCTCGATTGAGCTGTGGCCTTGTTTGGCAGAAAGGCCTGAGGGATTTCTGGTTTGTTTTTCTTTAGTGTTTCAATTAACGTGAGCTTATAAGGTAGGTGCCACAATTCATTTGCGAGTTTGACGCTCGTATACCAATTGTCTGTGGTAACATTTCGGTCACTTCCTTCTATCGGATGTACGAGGCGTTTCACTATATCATTAGGACTGTTCGAGACTTGGTAAGGACCCTCAGGCTGTTTTCCGGAATAAAATTCAAAAGCCATTAAATAAAAGTTTATGAATCTACTAAGGCCTGATTTTTTATGTCGCATTTATTTGGATTGCTTGGCATGTAAACTTTGTCTTCGAAACGGCCACGAAACCCAATCAATTGCTCACCTATCGTCACGTATTTGCCCGGCGAATAGGCTTTTTGAAATCTTGCTTGCAACATATCGCAGAACCCGCGTACAGCTGCCAAGTTATCAATTTGTCGACGTTCAGGTCGAGTTATTCTATCGTCAAATCTGAGGCATCCCAGTACAAAGAGAAAACGTTGAAAATTCATTGTCAGGCGGACAATTTCAACACCAGTTCCATCGGTGGTCCGGAGATCTATAAAATTCAGTCGTGAGACTCTCAAGACTGCAGACATAATCAACAACAAACCAGAAACGCTTGCTTCTGATTTCTCCGATGCATTTGTTTGTGTTTGTTACAAGGAAGTTCAAAATTTCGTCAGAAAAAGTAAACTGTAATACTCCAAAGGAGTCTTTTGCGATTTTGATGTTGACTTGACACCTGGTATATGTAAAATTGTACTATGGCTTCGTGTTCTTACTGCTTTTGACGGAGAAAATTTTGACCATTTTTGTTTAGGACCATTTTTGCCGTTATGACTTGTAAAATAAAAATTGTCACACTGCACTGCAGAGATGTCTTCATCATTATCTGACGATTCGCTTGAAAGTGCAGCAGATTTATTTATTTCGCTTGCATTATCGTGATCACTTTGGATTATGTCATCTGACCCCGAATCAGATTCTGGGCCTCCCACTTCTTCTTCATCAGAAGCTTGTGCCAACCGTTGTAAAATTTGATTTTCTCTTTTATCCATGACCAATTCCAAAATTAGATCTTACGAAAACATATATTTTTGGAATTTGTTTTATAAAAACGTAAAAAATATATTTATTGCGTAAGTTTATACACTAATAATAATAATAATAATAATAATAATAATAATAATAATAATAATAATAATAATACACAAAGTTAGGTAATTACTCGCCTGGGGTCACTACCTAAGAAACTTGATCGTTGCTGAAACATAAACTTTGCTAAGAGTAAAGAACCTATCGGAGGCGCGGGGAAATTCGAATCGTAGCAAATACTTTTTTTAATAATAAAGTGGTTTGACCCCATGCGTGTAATTAAGGGTTAAGTCATCTGCGAGAATTAGATGTGAGCAACACAAGTAGATTATAGATAATCGCAAGCATATGATTCGAAGAAACAAAGTTGTTACTCTCGGTGATCGCGGATAAAATATTTTTATGTTCTATACGCTTAACCGCGGTTACCAATACCTCGTCAATTCAAACTGGACTTCTTACACATCAAACGTGTACCTACAAACAAGCGATTTTCTCGCTTCCCTTTCCTCGGGCATAAGAATCGCGATTGTGGGCGCGCAGTCTTTCCCACAATAGAAGCTAAGTTCTTAAACTACATCCGTCATAAACCAACAATAACGCCGGAATTTATGGAAGTACACGAAGCGCGCAGTGCAACTCGTCGTCCGTCGGTAATTTAAAATTTAAATGGTCGCCTTTCGACTATTCACCGTTAACCTCCTTCGTCGTCCCTCGCTCGTTCGCGATCTATTTGCGTCGAGATGGAAAATAAGTACCCCGACGAAAGAACGGGGCGCCCTAAAAATCGGGTGCGTAGTTAAGAACGGGCCAGCCCTAAGGAATTTTGTCCTCTCAGACTTGTCATTTCGGAGCGACATAAGAAAAGGAGCGTAATCAAGCGTAATACAAGAGCTACCGAGATTATAACTCTCTCTCTCTCTCTTTCTTGCTCTCGACGTTTTACGAGCGCTTTTATTAAAGCCGATTCGACGTTATCGCGGGATACTCGGAGTCGTTATGATGTTAGCGAGGATCTTTCATCTTTTATTAGGGCGATTATGTAAGTAATTTTATGCGCTCTAAAAGTAAAGTTCGTGACGGGATGAAAAGATGTAGGTTTTAGTATTGAAAGTTGGAGTATCGTTGATGGATTGTGACAGAATCAGTTTCTCGGCTTGCCATCTCTTTATTTTAGCTTGAAGAGATCTGTGAGTCGCAGTGATCAACGATACGTCCCGTTATAGCCCTCGATAAGGGTGTCTTGCTAATTTGAATTCTTACTACACCGAAACTGGAAGGATTGTTGTATATCTCTCATCGCGACGTACCGGGGTGTTGTCTTTGATCTTTTCATCGCAGTACGACGTACGTTAAAAAATTTGGGGGTGATTTACCAGAGATGGTGTAAGTTGTACTAGACAGCTGTAAATACTTGTATGGAAATGCTTCATGGTATGGTTTTATTAATCAGTATGTGTCAATTCGCAGAAGTGCAAGCATTCTAATTGATTGCGTGTTCAAACATTTGCCAAACACGTGCACAAGTCTTGTCTTCTTTTTCACTTCCAAAAGAAAAGTACTGAAGTTTACGGTGAACATACACCGTCGTTGAAAACATACGAGTTCTGGTATCGACGCTATAAAAGTGTTAATTTTGAGACCGAAAACAAGAAACCAAACGTAAGAAGAGCTTCCAGCATCGTTGAGATTGAACATTGGGATTCATATAAAAGCAAGGAAACTGGATGCCATATAAGTTGAAACCTCGCTACATCGAAAGGCGATTTTACATGTCAGAAATGCTTCTTGAACGCTACGAAAAAGTCATTCTGCATCGAGTGGTAACTAAAGACGAATCCGTTGTGACCACCCTAAACGCAGAAAATCATATTATATTTGAAAGTAGACTAAATTATCGAGGTTTGACCACTAAAAAATGGTCAAACAAACATGTCATTTCCAAGGAATTTTTTCTATTTTACAGTGCCAACTTCACGGACTTATATTATTGTCTTCAACAAAATGGTGCACAATGTGAACAGTTAATCCATTAATTTGAATATTGTTTTGAATAAAGGTCGATAATTTTGCAATTCTTGCTTAGCATTATTTTTTTCTGCTATAATCCCCAAACCTTGGCCAAATGCCAAAGTGTAATATATATCTTTGAGTTTGTAATGAAAATACCTTTCCAAAGATGTAGGTATGTGTTTACCCAAAAACACTCGATATAAGCAGCAATCATTACAGCAAACTGC
This sequence comes from Chrysina gloriosa, assembly GCA_038088585.1. NCBI lineage: Eukaryota > Metazoa > Arthropoda > Insecta > Coleoptera > Scarabaeidae > Chrysina > Chrysina gloriosa. The sequence goes on along the minus strand of CM076088.1, from coordinate 78,062,683 downwards.
GTTGAAATCGATTGGTGTCACGACATTTTTGCTAGTAGACCAATTAGAGAAATCAATCGAATCGACGAATTTAGACATCGTAATCTAGAAACATACAGAACATTCACTTTGCTTTCTTCCTCCATGAAACTGATATTTCCTTCATTTTATAATAATAACAATAATAATAATGATTTATTGTCCAACAGTTAAGAACCAATGACAGGACAAACTAAAGTAATATATGCATACTAAAACAAAATCTTATATCTTACATAAGTAATAAAAAATAATAATAATAATAATAAACAAAAACAAACATTCTTAATATTATATTTGATTGATGTTGTTCTAAAATATATCACTGTAATATAAATCAGCACATCTACACATTGCTGTTAATGGTGACTTCTGCAGCAAATTTGTCCTCGGAAACGGAAACGCAAACGTCGATGTATAGCGCAATGAGGTCCTTGGGATTTGGAAATTTAAATTTTCAAGAAGGCTGGAAGCATCAATAAATCCGTGTACCAGTATCCAAACAAAACGCGCCCCATGAGTTTCACGACGATGATGAAGTGAGTAAAATGAATGCCTGTCCAGTAGAGAACCATAGTTAATCCCTCGTTGAGGATACCCTCCATCCAATTTCAGAGAGAGAAACTTCAAAAATCTTCTCTGTACTTTTTCAATAGCGAGTTAAAGTTTAGTGACAACAAAAGTGAAGAACAGAGTTTTTAGAAGAATTTTGGACGCAGAAACACACAAATTCATTATGTGCTGTGAGAAGCTTAGACCTGAATCAAACAGGGCTCCAAGATCCTGAATTTGTTCAACTTTTGTTAATGTTTGGTCATTGATAAGATATACAGAATCAATATATTTGATTTTTCTTGTGTAAGTAACACAGAAGCATTTGTGAACATTAAGTTTTAATGAAGATTTGGAGGACCAATTAGAAATTATATTCAAATTATGCTGTAAACGCAGTACGTCATCCCAAGTTTCTATATTAGCGAAGATCTTTATATCATCAGCATATGCTAACATGGGGCAAGATATGAATTCAAGCAAATCATTTGTATACAGTATGAATAATAGCGGCCCCAAGTTGGAACCCTGAGGAATACCTGATTCCAGATGAAAGTCATATGATTTGTAACCATTGTAATGTACATAGCAAGATCTGTCTTCAAGATAAGAGTGTAGAAGATTTATGAGAGTAGGACTAAAGCCGAACGTTGACAACTTTCGTAGTAGGAGGGAATGATTAATGGAGTCAAAGGCGCTACTAAAATCTGTATAGAGCACGTCTACTTGTCTCTGCTTATCCAGTTTTTGACTAATGTATTCGGTAATGAGAACAAGATTGGTGACAGTAGATCTACCTCTTACAAAACCATGCTGATGTGGTGATATAAATGATCTTACATTAGTGAAAATACATGTATAAAGAACGTTTTCAAAGATTTTAGCAAAATTTGATAAAATCGAGATTGGCCGGTAGTTTTTTATGAGAGGTTTATCATCTTTTTCAGTATAGGAATCACTCTCGCGCGTTTCCACAAGGTAGGAAACACACAGGTGGTGATCGAGAGGTTAATAAGTAAAGCTAAATGTTTAGCAAGAGCGTGTCTAGTATCATGAATAAGATAGCTAGGGATTGAATCATCTCCACAATTGTTGTTTTGCGGAGCCATAATTTTAAGAAGTTCATCTTCGGAGACATGGTGTAGTACATGGTGTAGTACAAGCGTAGAAGTCAAGGCACCAGTAAATGTTGACCGAAATTTGTCCGCGAAAGAGTTAACAATGCTTTGTGGGGTGTCGGAAACCACATGATTATAAGTTTAACTATTAGGTATCCCTAGACACTCCCTTTGTCGTGTAAACGTATTTAACGATTTCTCTAGGATTCTTTATTACCGAGCTGATAACGGCAATATGCTTCTGAAATTTGTATCTTGCAAAACATTTTCTACAGACTACAGGACACCATTATATATAGGATGTGTGAACTACCTCTTTTTCGCCACCCTACAAATAATTTCTGAAATAAATAATAATAAGACATGTTATAGATTTTTTGACACATTACCATACAGCAGAAACCTTAAAATAAAACAGCATTTAGAAAATACGTTTCTTTCATCATTGATAGCGAAGCACGCACCTGCCTTTTCTTACTGCTCATTTTCTTTTAACGTCACACGAAATAATACAAAACAAGAAGATGAATATTCAAGAAAAGATTGCATAATCAAAAGTATTCATTTAAATAATGATTTTCGTGGAATAAGAAAACATTATAGAGATTTGGGTCATTGCTTTGATTTTAAAAACACAGTTTACGTTTCTATCCTGAAAAGTCCAAGCAACGTTAATTAAGAAAAAATGGACCACGAAGAAAGCTAATATCAAGCGCGATTACGGAAATAACAAACTTTGCGACGTTTCTTTTACAATTTTCATCAAGAGACGGTCGTCGCCATTCCTTTTGTGCCCCGTAGAATTTCCTTCCATCCCCTGCCATCACCGTCGTCCGCAATCAGACCGAACGACAATAGGCCATAAAGTTCAGGGCGCAATTGCAAAACCTACACGCGGCGTAATTAGCGCGAAAATAAAGCGCGGGTGCAATTCCTATTCATCGCGCACTACTCTTGCCACCTAGCCCTCTTCTTGTTCGTCTTCTTCTACCGCTCCGCGGCCGCCCTACGGAATTATCTCGGCCGCAGATCCCGCTCGGCGGCACTCACTCAAGCTACGACCGACGCTAATTGAGATAATCCGTTTAACTGCGTCTTATCTCGAACTTCATTGGAATTTTAAACAGAGCGGTTATCTGGTTATCGTTGCTGTTGTCGTCGGCGACGAGGCGAGATTACTTCGTTTCTCGTAATTTTCTATCGAGTGGCGGAATACACGTTCGGACGCTTTTGAAGAGGAAACAGATTCGTACAATGGAACATTCTTAGGAAGTGGTTGGAATTTACGACAAAGTTAATTTAAGCAAACAGCCGTCATCAAAATGAAGAGGGAGCTTTGCTACTTAACTTTGTTTTAAAGTGTTAACAGATGTTGCCGGTTTCTTTTTGTAGGAAATTATTTCTTTCTGAACCAGTGGTTTTGAACTGAAAACTACAACCCAAGGTTTCTAATTTTATGGATACAATGGGTGCCCATTTTGAGAAACATGACATTATGTGGGAAAAGCTCATTGAAATTTGTATTGACGGAGCTCCTGCTAAGCTTGACTCACGCTCTTGCCTTACAGCTTTAATAAAACAAAAAAAATGCATTAACGGTAACATAGCATTGTATTATTCAGCGCCAAGCTCTGGTCGCCACGACTCTTTCGGGATGCTTTGCTGAAACGATGAAAATTGCTATTAAAGTTATTAACTATACTAAAAGTAGTGCACTTAATTCACGTCTTTTCAAAAAAATGCGCTCTGATATAAACTCTGAAACCGAAACCTTGCTTTTCCACACTGATGTTCGCTGGCTTTCGCAAGGGAACATGTTGGCGTGACTGTGTGAACTCAAAGAAGAAGTTAAAATATTCTTGCATAATGAGAAAAATGGGAGTTGTTGGATCAGTCTTGTGACCTCAGATTTCAAACAAATTCGGCTTATTTAGTAGATTTCTTTGCACAACAAACCAAGACAAACAACAAACAACAAAATCGACAACTTCTCACGTTTTGACACATTGAAACCAAAAATTACAGCGCAGTGTAATGAATTGTAATAATAATAAATTGTAATCCACTTGCAACATTTATAAAACAAGTTCATTATTTGTTTCCCTGATTGTGAAGCAAAGGATATTGGGAAATTAGTCCGCAATCCTTTCCTTGTCGAAATATCCGAGGGGCCCAATAAAATTCAAGAAGAAGTAATTGAATTAAAGAACAACAACACAAAAATTATTTTAGGTAGGCATTGATCTTGAAGATTTCTGGAGCCAAAGTGCAGTTTTTAACCCAGAATTCAAGAAACTGCTTTGCCTTACCTTACTTTATGTTCAACAACCACATACCACGTGAGCGGGATTAAAAATAAAAATAGAAACAGAGATCGCTTGGATGCTAAGGCTAACATACGTTTGGCTTTCAGCAGCAATGAACCAAGCCGTTGGTGAAGAACATGCAGACATAAAAATCATATTAAAAGTGTAACTTCTACTGCAACTTTTCGGTGTTTTTTTATTAATATAAAATTCTTAAATACCTACTTATCGCTTTCTTAATACTATACTGCCAATTATTTGGTAGTCCATGGTAAGATAAAAATGTGTTGAATGGTCTCTTATAATGAAAACGTTATGAACCGCTGTTTTAGACTAACAAAATTAAGCTAGATATGCTCGCGGTTTGAAACTAAAATAATTTGCCTCAAGTCTCACCCCTACCATACCGATTCTTTGGAAAACTCCAAATAGGCTTTTCGACTACAACCTTACCATGCTCAGTGTAGAACATAAGGAAGAGGAAACGTCCCTCGTCGAAGTTGGTGGTTTGAAACTGAAGTAGATTACATCGTTGTTACACTTACCACAGACACTTTTTGGGGCAACTTAAAATACGCTTTTCGACTACAACCTGACCATTCTCAGTGGAGAACACAAAGGATGCAGGATCAGCCTTTCTTCCTCGTTCCCTTGTGTCACCATCATCAATCCTCAACGCCAATAGTAATGTGAGATATCGTTTCAATGACATCACGCCTCGAAAAATTGATGGTACAGATGGTTCAGTTGAAAATGGCGAAGCTAAATCTTCTCCTCCTTATTTGAATATGGAGCAAAGCATCAACAGATCAATGAGGCTTTTAATTTCGATGATATCAGCATCCTTAACATTTTGAGGAGAATTTTCGTCCTTTTATTTTCACCCTCATTAATTTAAATTTTTGATTTGTCGTATATTGAACAATGAGACTAATTATATCGTTGTCAAACAGAATTCCCCAAACTTCTTCAGTGGTGGGTTTCTTGCCAATTGCTTCTGCGATTGCTTGTAACGTAGGAAGTTTTATTTTCATGATATTTTTACGCCTTCCTTTTGTAGTTTTTGGCTCAGCTGAACTCCAAGCAAAAGATTTGTTTTCACCATAATACTATTTTGGCTAACACTAAATCTAAAATAAATAAACAAAATCAAAGTGACGTACTTTATAAAATAAACTGTAAAGACTGTGATGGTTGTTACATCGGTCAGACAAAACAATATTTAAAGAAAAAATTGTATAACCATAAGTATTCTTTAAATAATGATTTTGGTGCAATGACCGCTGTAACAAAACATTACAAAGATCTGGGGCATAACCTTGATTTTGAAAACACAATTATATTAGAAAACAAAGAATAATTATGAAGAAAAGACTAATATACGAAATGATAAATATGCAGAAAGACACTAAAACTATTAATTTCAGAACCGATGTTCAAAATTGAAGTAATGTATACAGCAATTTGTTAAAATGACATTTACATTTCTTAAGAAGGAAACCTTTGGCCGGTTTTTGGTTCGGGTTCTCCCTAGTCCTTGAACAAAATTCTTAAGGTTTCGACAAAGATTTTTTGATATAAGGTTTTTTCTAGGTATTTTCATAGTTTGCATGTGTGTTCACACATTGAATTAGTTATTTATAATTTATATAAAAATATTGTTTGCATATCCTCTACATCAAGAAATCCTAGTCATTAGTTATTTTGTTGATAGTTCCCAAATAAAAAACAAATGTTTGTTTATACGTTTATCTAGTTATATTTTCACTGAAGGTGTTCCGAAAACGTTTGTAAACGTTCTGAAAATATAACTATCATTTCAACCAGTCTTGTTTAATTGACCTAATTGTGGTAGAGACGTATCATATTGCATGACGTTATGCGATCTGAAAAGATTTTCCGGATCAACTTCATGTGTAAGCTACGAGCAACACACCATCTTTCCTGCAGAATTTCTCTGATATGTTCTCTTCGAAACTAAATTACGTCCTCTTCGTAATACGGATTCAAACTGGAAATCGCATAAATCTCGCTCGGGGCTCCGCACGAAATCAATCCGGCGCAGATATCCGAAACCGATAATTACATTTTTATTGTTATTTTATCGCCGACAGCTACCAGTCCGAGCGAGCGAGCGAGAAGTTAACGTACCCGTTACTACTTCGTCATAAATTCTCGTTCCCCATCTTCTAATAATTCGATACGAAACGATAAATCAGCAGCGCGCCGACTTCGAAAGTAACTTCTCCGAATTTCTTAGATATACGAAACAGTAAATTACCGCCGGAACAATGCGCGCAATTTATTTTCACCCCTCCGTACACGCCCATTCTTTTACCCTCCTAATTACGAATTCGTTTCGGAGAAGGAATTCCCAACACGGTTGATACCGCAAGATTCTCATCCTTTGTTATTGTATCTACTATTACGAGCGAAGTTTATTTAAACGTGGGAAATGACAGATGATACGTATGTAATAGAGCTGAAGATTGCGGCGATGGTAGTGGTTGCGGTGGTGGTGGTGGTGCTGGTAGTGGTGGTGATGCTGCGCTTTCCGTTCGAGAAGCGCAAACACGACTGATGCAAGGCCACTAAATGAGCATCGCATCGAACGTCATGTTATCCGTCCCATTCGATCCTATTAACCGTGGAAGTAGGCGATAGTTTAAACAGAATGTCGCCCACTTTAATCCGGAGCTTTAAGATCCATCGACTAATTGATTTACCGCCGTTTGTCGTCGGTATTGCTGCGGATGGTTGAAGTACCGGATAGTTTAGCAAACATCGATTCCTAGCGAATTATGCCGATTGTCTGTTCGCGAAGCTCTAAAGGAGAAATTCTAGGACAAATCGATGTTTCCGCTTAAATAGTGGGAACTCAAGAATTATCAGGAATATAGACCAGAAAGTTTTGGGAAAAATTTCCATGTACAGAAATCTGTGTTTTGTGTAAAAAACGGAAGTTTTTAGAACGAAGCCGTTTTAGCGAGGTTCTGCGGCGAGAGTTAACTGGGAAAAGTGAGACGCTTGAAATCGTCACTAGACACTTTTATCTTTCATTAGTTCCTTGTCTCACATATATACAACATACTCATCGCAGAAACAATTATGAAATGCGCCGTATTTGCTTCTCCCCAAATCAGATGGCGCTCTTATTATTCGGACTCGAATTTACTTCAAATTCAACTTCAACTTATTTACCATGGGTGCGCCTTTGCAATTCTTGGTCGGTTCTTTGTTTGAACGGTACTACTTGGTCCCTATTAGTTCTTTTAGCATCGCCGACAGTTCTGTTGCTGATTCTGCAACCAAAATCAAGTCATCCGCAAACTTGAGATGGTGCAACTGATACCCATTTATGTTGATTCCCTTTTTCCTCAGCTCTTAATTTTTTCCAGCTCTTCCCGGCGTTTAATTAGTTTCTTACATTTCTCCGAAGTGATGGTGTTGTCAAAATTTTGTGTTCTCTGACTTGAACGTTTTCTCCAGTAAAATATCCCATTTTTCAGCGCTAAAACCACCCGAGGGAAACCACTAAACTCGCACCAAGTAACTTCCAGAATATTGCATCATATCTAACTCCGTTTGACACTAACCGAAAAAGCGCATATAACACATACAGGAGCATTTAATCGCAAGTCACACGGTAACTTGGAAGCGGCCACGAGAACGAAACTTTCTAACTAAAGTCCACATCCTAGTGTAGTATGTGTATCTAGAGTAAGTCGCCCCAACGCGTCGGGACGTCACGACCGGACTTCCCGTATAACTTACTTACCCTCTCAGTTCTCCGAACTTCATGCATATATTTAATGCGCGCCCTTTACGGAGGGGGCACCCGAATGTCATGTAAGCCGGGCATTTTTGAGCGCAGAATGAAACCGCGACACGTGCGCTTGGGATATCATTTTCGATCCCGACACCCTTTCCTTTATGGAAGCTTTTGCATTGCAAATTAAATCGAGGCGCCTCGTACGCGATGTGGATAAAATGGAAGGGGAGGGAACGTGACGGGTAGAGTGGGCGCATAAGAAATCATCGGGGGTTGCTCTGATATGCGCTGCGAACGATAGGGGTAATTTATTTAAGATCCGATTTGAGTAAATTAGGGTTCACGTTTAGGTGACGTTAGCGATTTTAAAGTATGTAACTATGTGTGGAGGATGAGGAAACAGTTTCTTTTCGTTTAACGTATCTACGTACAAATACCGCGGATTTGTTGCCCTTGTGTACTTATTAACAAGTTATAAAGTTGTTCGTTTTTATGAACGCATTATTTTCACAAAAGTGTGACAAGTTTTACACTTTGTAGCTTTCGAAACTAGTTCCACTTTTTCTTTCATAATAATTGGGTACTGTACCGCGACAATTTTATTGTTATTAATCCATTGAAGGTCATAAAATAAAATTGCATTAAATACGTGAGAGATACAGCGATCCAATCATAAAAAATTCCATCACAGTCTGACGAATTCATGGGTGTTTGTATTGTAAATCGTTCTTCCTGAATTAAGTCTCTCACGAGAGAATCAACGAGAATCGTTCTCAACACGAAATTCCTGCCCGCTTGAAAATTATAAAACGGTGAAAAGATGACGATTTTGCGCTTTTCCTTCGAAATCTCGACGAAGTACGATAGTTAATCGCTTTCAATTGTTTCAAAAGGACACGTTCCGTCATTTGTGATTGCTCAGGGTATATTTTAACAGCTTAAGTTTGCCGATACTTAGAATAAATGATTTTTCTCAAGTTAATGGCGAAGTATGAATAAATCAAACGTATTTGACCGATATAAAGTACAGAATCGTTTTCGGCGTCATCAAAACCGTAAATATACGGAGTTTCGCCTCAGTTCAAAAACAATAAAATTTTGTCAATTTTCTCAAGGAGTACCCGTTTGAACTTTAGCGAAAATGCGAAATATCTGAAAGTGGATCGTGTTATACATCAAATTGAAGGTTTCGTTGAGGAGATTCCGAGTAAATTGTTTTCAACGCGAAATTCTTACCCGTTTTAAGATTATAGACGAAAAACGGCGAAAATATGATGATTTTTCCCTCTTTCTTCAAAATCCGGGCGAACTGCGATAGTTAATCGCGTTCAATTGTTTCAAAAGGATACGTTCTGACATCTGTGATTGCTCACGGCATAATTTATCAGCTCAAAGTTGCCGATACGTACCGAATCTTCTTGGGATTGCTTGTACATCGAAGAATTAAAATGATTTTTCTCAAATTAATTGCGAAGTATGAATAAATCAAACGTATTTGACCGATATAAAGTACAGAATCGTTTTCTGCATCATCGAAACCGTAAATATACGGAGTTTCGCCTCAGTTCAAAAACAATAAAATTTTGTCAATTTTCTCAAGGGGTATCCGTTTGAACTTTAGCGAAAATGCGAAATATCTGAAAGTGGATAGTGTTATACATCAAATTGAAGCTTTCGTTGAGGAGATTCGGGGTAAATTGTTTTCAACGCGAAATTCCTAACCGTTTTAAAATTATAGACGAAAAACGGTGAAAATATGATGATTTTTCCCTCTTTCTTCAAAATCCGGGCAAACTACGACAGTTAATCGCGTTCAATTGTTTCAAAAGGATACGTTCTGACATCTGTAATTGCTCACGGCATAATTTATCAGCTCAAAGTTGCCGATACGTACCGAATCTTCTTGGGATTGCTTGTACATCGAAGAATTAAAATGATTTTTCTCAAATTAATTGCGAAGTATGAATAAATCAAACGTATTTGACCGATATAAAGTACAGAATCGTTTTCTGCATCATCGAAACCGTAAATATACGGAGTTTCGCCTCAGTTCAAAAACAATAGAATTTTGTCAATTTTTCTCAAGGGGTACCCCTTTGAACTTTAGCGAAAATGCGAAATATATGAAAGTGGGTGGTGTTACACATCAAATTGAAGCTATCGTTGAGGAGATTCGGGGTAAGTAGTTTTCAACGCGAAATTCCTGCCCGTTTTAAGATTATAGACGAAAAACGGCGAAAATATGATGATTTTTCCCATTTTCTTAAAAATCCGGGCAAACTGCGATAGTTAATCGCGTTCAATTGTTTCAAAAGATACGTTCTGACATCTGTGATTGCTCAGGGCATAATTTATCATTTTAAAGTTGCTGATAAATTATGCCATCAACGAAATGTACTAATAAATATATGAACGTGATATAAGTACAAAGTATAATCATTGAACTAATTGTTCGTAACACGAAATTCCCACGTATTCGTTACATCGACGCAACCTCACTTGACGTAAAATATAAACGTTTATGTTGAAGAAAATGCCAAAATCGGCAAAAGTGCGGCGAGTTGAAAACCTACCTCGGCAAGTTTTGAAAAATGCCCGCCCGCATCACGCTTCACCGTGCGTATTAAAATTAAATTTTCAAACCTTCCAGCGAATGGGGCTATATTACCGGGGTTTTTCAGTTCGACCTCCGGTACCTCCGTACCTTTACGTACGCCCTGACGGGCACGATAACCAGTCACGAAAAGTTTTTTCGAAGTCGCGATTACAAAGCGAAACATAAATTTTAGCTTACCCGATGTCGTCATTCGCACGTATAATGGGATTATCCTTCGTGGATCCTTCGTTACTACTTACCTAAAACAAAAACTTTCATTAATTATTACGTTTTTCAAATTCATAAAAGAAACGTCCTCGTAATTATAGTGGGGTGTTATTATTGACAGAAAAAGTATCTTGTGAGAAGTAATGACTAGGGACCGGATTATATGTTCGAGGTTTGACTAAAATATATACGTATATGTGTATTAAATATGGGCGACATATGTTGAAAATATTCCCAAAATGTCTAGAATATGTAAAATATGTTTCAAAAATATTTTCAGAATGTCGAATATATTTCGAAGTAACAAGGAAAAGACTAAGAAAATTTTAAACAGATTTTATTAAACAGATACCTATCACTTACGTTTCTACAGTAAACATTACATTCCTAATGGTTAAAACAAGTCACAATCAAGTGTTTTTCAATATTTTCAATGACTAAATTATGTCTCCTATCCGTTAGTAGCAATTTGTACGTTGAAAAACTTCGTTCGTCGTCAACTGATGTGATTGGTGCATGTTTTAAAACATTAACAACTTCCGGATTTAAATCGGTTGCAACATCAAAATCGTTACCGAAAATTTGGTTTGCTTGTTGCAACAAATTTAAATCGCTATTTCTGTTTAAAAATTTTTATTTATTAATTGTCTTATTTTTCCAGGAGCTTCCCAAGTTTTTCCTTAAATTGATCAATCAAATGAAGAGAGTCTTGTAATGGGAGTGATTCAGTTCCCAGAATAACAATAGTTTTATGAACAACATCATAATTTAGTCTAGTGAAACAAAGTTCATGGTGCAGTGAATTATTTTCTAAAATTGATTTGCACTTTGAAATTGTACCAATATTTTCCTCTTCAAAACTGAAAAAGGTTCTTTAATAGGGACAACATTTTCGATATAAAAACTGGCAGCTTTCAACCATGTTCCCCATTTTGTGATCATTAGTTCCGGTGGCAAAGGTATTTTTTATTAGGTAATTTTTATCTGTAACGCGGAATCCTCAGAGGAGATTTTAAAAATATTTTGCTTTACGTTACTAATCAAACTATTAACTATAGGAAATGCATTTCTAATATTTTCCCCCACTTTGTTTAAATCGTGTACTAAACACGTCACGTGAATTAAATTGGAATACAAAACTTTAAGTTATTGACCAGCTTTGACCATGTATGCCGCAGCATCGGAAAGCAAGAGCACAATTTTATTTGTTGGAACAATGGAAGGAAAAATTCATTCAAATTTTATTAATGAACCTAACCATTGTTACATTGTTAGTTTCTTCAATTTGCTTACACGAAATCAAATAGGATTTACCAGGAGTGTTGTTATTTAAACAATCTATTAATAAATTTGCCATATAGCATCCACAAATATCTGTGGTTTAATCTACTATAAAATATATAAAACTGCTATTTACAGTTTGCTTGATTTCATTAATTACATCCTTATAAACATTTGTAACATATTTTTCCTTAAAGTACCGTCATCGGGTACGATATTTCTGCAATGCTTTTGCAAAAACATTTTAAAATTTTGGTTTTGTAACTTATAAAGTGGGATATTAGCAGAAAGATAAGCTTCGGTTAATTCCCAATAAAATAGTTACTTGTTGTTCACACTGCCTTTTTGGAGATGGAAACCTGCTAGTGACTGAAATACAGGCATTTGCACTAATTTTGATTGTCGCATTTTCTCTAACTTTCGTTTATGAATGTCAATCGAGGGACGTTGCGTAATTTGGGATTTTTCTCACATGGAATCTATAAAAAAGGAAATTACAGTAGAAAATGTATAGACCCTTTTAGATATAAGATAAGAAGAAATGATGTTGAAATTAAACGAAAATACTTTTATTAATGACAATAATTTTATTCAGCAATTCAACCAACCAATTAGAACTCATCTTTATTCGTTTAATTTCCGATTTTTATTCTTAGAAACCGTAACAAAATAATCTTTGCTCTTCGGTATTGAACGTGATATTTCGTTTGGAACTTTAAAAGCAATTAACAATTTCTTAGAAAAAGGTGGAAACATAAATTTCTTGGAAAAAGCATTAATCCCTATTTAAGTAATATTTATTTTATGATATTTAACAAAACATCGGTAATCGTACAATGTAAATCTGACAGGAAATCGTCTACTATATTTTTTATAAAAATAACGCGATTTTCGAACGGAAAAATATGTCGAATAATTTTAAATATGTTAAAATATTCGAAATATGTGGAAAGAAGTCAAAATATTCTAAATATGTAAAATTAAATTGGTGCTTAACGCGTAGATCTTAAAGCGTTCAATTTTATCGTTGATACTATATAACATCAGTATACTCCTCACCAGACAATTATTTAATCCCATCCCGTGACACATGTTTCGCCAGCAACGAGGTAAGCATCTTCAATCCGTAGCTTACCGAATGAACCGTGATTTCCCGAGTTTTATTCATGCAAACTAAACTTCTCCGTCCACAACTCGGAACTGTATAAAGCGAAGTTTGAAGATGCTTGCGACATTGCTAGCGAAACACGTGTCACCCGATTTAATTAAAAATTCCGAATTGTGCTCTCACCGCACAATTTTGATTTTAATTTAGTTTACCGATCTGATATAATGTTAGTAACACAACTCCGCAGACCTGGAAATTACTATTTAATTGTGTAAAGTAAGAAGAAATGGTATCGAATGTTCCGCATTCCATTTTTCTATGACTTCCGAGCGTTAGTTCGAGAAGTTCATCCACCTCGCGCGCGTCGGCGAATATCGGCAAAAATAATAAAACGAAACAATTACTGCAGTGTATTAATAAAAATAATTTATAGCCGTCGGCTCGCGTAACTTCCAACGTTGGACGCGCGCGCTGGCTACCTACCTACGGGCTTTACGGAAAAGTCGAGGATGATTTACGCTCGCAGCCGCGACTACTTCGGACGGCTATTAAATAACCGTTCCGACGTCGTCCTCAGCGATGGTTTACGATCTTATTTATCCGCGTCTCTTTTGCTACGAGAACGAAATACGTCAAATCTGTCTTTTGAAGTACAGGTAACGAAGTTTTACGGCTAAACGATCGTAATTACAAAAGAAGTCGGAGAAGTTTTCAGCGTATCCTGTTCCTCGCAATAAACGTTTATCCTCCGCGTTACTTCTACCACTTTTTAGGTCAAATAAAAAATTCAGTGCAGCAAATTTATTTGTCAACAGTAAATTATTAAATCGTCTTCGTAAAAACTTGAATTAGAATACTGTACATCGTATTATATTTCAAGTACCTGGTGGACCGAGCGTTGCTCGGAGTTCCCAAAATTTTTTGAATAATTTTGAACCAAATAATAACGCCCTTTATTTTAGTTTTGATATTTAATTTATATTATATATGTCAAGTATATATAGTAGCACATATATATTAAAAGTTTATAAGGTTAAAAGTATGTCAATTTACATGTTGTTGTTAGTTTTCGTAGATATTTCTCTTTTATTAACATACTACTTTCAGCGCCATCTATGGTTTAGTAGTAAAGTTTTAATTACTGATAATTTCACTCGGTTGCATGATGTTAAAAAAGGTACTAACACACGTTTACGCCGAAATTGGTGAAAACCTGGAGTAAATGGATTGAATCGAGACCGGGACCATGCTATATCGGTTTTTCGTCCCCAAAAACTCGCAGATACTAAATTGTAACAAAATCTTGAGAGTAATTTTCGATAACACATTTTATGTACCGCAGAAATAGGTAAAAGCGGGACAAAAAAATTTCTTGGGACCGGAACCATGCTTGATCAATTTTGTGTTCTCGAAAATTCCCAGATACTAAATTGCATAAAAATTGCTAAAGAAATTTTCGATAACCAATTTCATATACCGCAATACCAGAAATGTAATGTAAATGTAAACCGGGTCAAAATGGATTTTCCCGGAACCGGGACCATGCTAGATCGATTTCTCGTCCCCGAAAATCCCCAGGTACTAAATTTCATCAAAATCGTTAGAGCCGTTTTCGAGAAACCAATTCTATATATATATATATATATATATATATATATATATATATATATATCGCCGAATATTCATAAAGATGAATGTCGACATTGTCAAAGTAACAAAAATTACAATAAGAACATTAATGGCAAAGACACAAAACTTTATACAAAGAACTCATGCAGTGTATAACTTAATGCAGTCAACTAATGCTTTGAAAAAATTACACCCCATATAATAATAATTCCGTTGATACAATGAAGTGCGATGTCCAAGGGATTGTAACAGGTCCTTCTTACATGTTAAGTAGTAATAGAACACCATATCTTTCCAGTTTGGAGATTAGAAGTTTGTGGTCCACCAAATGAAATGCATGAGTCAGATCTATGCTCAATACAGCAACTAATTTTTCCATGATCTAAAGCATCGGTCTCCAAACTTTTCAGCCTTGGGGCCATACTGATTAATTCAGTGAGTTGTCTGCGTATTATACTTGTCATTAAGCTTTACGTAGCAAGTAAATAAATCTGAGTTATTATCATTTTGTGTTTTTTATCCAAACTATCACAACAACAATAAGCTATTAGCTGTCGCGGGCCGGATTGATGACATTGACGGGCCGGATTTGGCTCGCGGGCCGTAGTTTGGAGACCCCTGATCTAAGGCACTATCAATTTTACTATGAAACCCATACAAAGCCGCCTGAGTATTTCTGAAATTAAGAAATCCATGTTGATGATTGGACGAAAGATTATTATGCAAAGGGAATCTAGTAAGCTGATCGCCATTTGAAATTTCAATGACTTTGGAAAAACTTGACTGCAAACTAATAGGTCAATAATTATCATAGTCATTAGGATTCTCTCTGTTATACACCAAATTGACAACAGCCACTTTGCATTTGTCTGAAAATTTTGCACCTGTTAATACCAGATTGTTAACGTGTAGTAATGGCCCGCACAAATAACAATATAAATGGACGCCACTGAACACCAACATAAAGTAACAAAACCGTAATTTGGGATTTAATCATGTGAGTGGCACGGTCGAAAATTATAAATCTCTCTGTATTTCTTTTTTCTTTATGAAGTGCTGAAAACATTCGAAGTTTTACAGCCGTGTGTTCTACGGGGGTATATTAACAAGTTTCTGGAAACGCTGCTAGGGGCATACCAATTGATTGCCAATGTTCAATCGACCTGTCAAATAGTCTGGTTTTGACAAGCATTTAAATCAAGTACCTTTTTGTGCTTTCTTACTTACTTAATCCTGAAACCCGTTTGACCATGAAGTGTCGGGTTGTGTGAAGTTGAGTTTCCTGGCTACCTCTTCCATATTTGTCTCCACTCTTCTCTCTCCCTGCATCTTGCTCTCATGTCCTCCCATTTCTCTCCCCTTGCCTCGTATGCACTTTGTACTTCTTGCTTCCATGTCTTCCTTGGTCTTCCTCTTCTCCTTTTTCCTATTTCTTTTGATTCGTATATTTGTCTTGCCAACTTTTCTTCGCCCATTCTTATAACATGGCCAAGCCATCTTAATTGCCCTTGCTGTATTATTATTTCGATTGGCTCTATCTTGAGCTCCTCCCTGTATACTGCGTTCTTTATCCTATCATATGTTATCAATTATAGATAAAAACGAAATTCGACCGTTCATCAGTTTTTTCTATTTGGAAGGGAAAACCGCAACGGAAATCGAATCAAGGTTAGATGTTGTTCTATAGGGTTAATCACCTTCATTTTCCTCCGTGAGTTTTTAGGTTTTGGAAATCATACACGCATACAAGTCAAGAAGCACGTGTTGAGGACGTCCGAAAACGACTACTACGCCAGACATTGCAAAAAAATAATACATAACATGATTTTGGCACATAGTCGGATAAAAGTGCGTAAAATTAAGGAAGCCGCGGGCATATCTTATGAAGGAGTAGTTCGTATTTTACATAATGAATTAGGTTTAAAAAAGCTTTCTGGAAGATGGGTGCAGAATTTGTTCAATTCGGAGCAGAAACGCAATCGAGGCTAGAATCCAGCCGAATGTTTGGAAGTATCGTCGAGGAATCCGACTGATTTCAAGAGGATCAGTCAGAAACAAGAATGCAATCAAAACAGTGGATTGCACGCGGTGAATCGGTTCCGAACAAGGCAAAGACTTGGATAGGTAACGGCATCGGTTCTTTTTAGAGCCCAAATGGAATTTCTGTTAATTGGTTATCTTGAAGAAAAAAAAACAAAACGGTTACTGGCCAGTATTACGCAACGCCTTTGGACAAATTAAAAGCAGCAATTGAGGAAGAACGCCCGGGAATGGTTAAGAAAGAAATATTGTTTCCCCACGCCAATGCCCCCGTTCGTTCAAGGGCAAAAATTGACAGAATTGAAGTTCGAAATTTTTCCGTGTCCGTCGTATTCGCCTGATTTGAATCCGTCAGGCTTCCAACTATTCGCGAAACTCAAAGCATTTCTGGATGGAAAGAGATTTTGATCGAATGAAGAACTGATGGAGGATGTAAACGATTATTTCGTAAATTGCGAAGAAAGTCATTTCCGGGAGGGAAACGAAAAGTTACAGAAACGTTGAAACAAATGTGTTGAGCTTCGAGCATGTTATATTGAAAAATAAAATATAACTTGAATCTGTATTATTTCGTTTTCATTATCATTTTTACTTTTCAATCTACCCTCGCACAACACACCTCAATTCTTTTTTTTTTTTTTTTGATATTCCTAAAAGACTAGAAAACGACTTAATTTTTGCAATTACCATCGTAAATTCTAAAGGGGGCGCATCTGTACGATTTACCAAGATCTTCGTCAATGGCACACGAATTCCGTGATTTTATCTCCATGCAAGAGGCATGCCCAAATCGACACTCGCACATAGAAACGCGATCCTCACCAATCCATCCAGTTTAATTAACTTCGTCACCATCGAAGGGTACACGAACTTCTTTCGTTCGCCTTCGCCTAAAATATCGTCGGAGGCATAAATAACGTTCGTTCGAGGAGAACCCGCCGACTCGTTCTCGTCGTGTTTCGGCGACCGCAACCGGCAGCAGATGTTTGTTCCTTCGCCTCCTCGCGCGCGCGAATCCGCCCTTTTCCTCGTTTCCCCGTCTCACCCGTTCGCCCGTTTCTCCTTCTTCGAAGGAGCGAAGCAGTCGACGACACTTCCGTCTTATCTTTCGCGCGAAGCTCCAACGGTTCCAAATGAATTTATTATGTGAGACGACGACGGTTCGCTCAAACAATGCGGGAATTTACGAGGGGCGGAATGTAATGGGGAAATATAAAATACATTCGTAGCGACGCGGTGGTGATAGTGGCTGAATTTTATTTGTTGCTGTTGTTTTTCAATAATCGATGAACGCTACTCGTCGTGGCTTTGGGCCTCTTTTTATTTTTTCCTTGAGGAATTCCCGTTCGGAGAATAATTGAAATGGGGATCGCTTCCACGATGGATATTTCGAGACTGTCCGATCGTCCGATGGTTCTTATATATTTTATGCAGTTCTTCATGCAATTTCTGCAGGATTTCTATGAATTGTATTCACTCCTAGAAAAGTGGGGAAGATAATCGAAAAGATCCCATCGAATTTTTGGACACCACCTTTTAGGGGGCAATTAGTTTTTGCTGGATTTCGTTGATTATGAATCCAATTAGATGGTGAGAATAGGTCTAAAGTGAAACCACGAACATGAACCCATCTATCCGAATAAATACCTACCCCCAATGCTGTGCGTCATCTTCCGAAATAAAAGATTTAAAACGTAAATCTCAAATGTCAAGTGAAAGAGCTCAAAATCTAACCACATTTCATCTTCTTCTCCTCTTCTTCTTTCTTGATACAATAAGTGCCAAATATGTCTCGACTGAATTTTCTGATCAACGAGCTCAAATTACATCTTTAGAAACCTCAGCAAACGCAGTGAACCAATGCGTCTACAGGTAAATACGAGTGTTTAGCGAGCGTTTTAGAGAATTAATGACTTTAGAATTAGTATTAGAGATGAAAACTGGAATGATGTATATCATGAACGTTATGGCATAGACGATGATAGTAAGTACACATCGTTACCACCATTTCCCCATCTCATTCTTCCGCTGTTCTAATCTCGTATTTCCAACATCGCGCCCTACCATACGTTCCGCCAAACGAAATTTCTCCTTCATTTTATCTCCCGTTTTCGCTCGAAAATCGCTCCGAATGGGATCCGTTGGGAACAGATCAAACGAATAGTTCAAACTATCCGTGTCATATCAGAATTAACGTCCTCCTCCTTCCATTTTCGGGTCCAGTCATCGCCCGGCCCGAAACGTCCCTTCCGTACGCGAGCGGATTAATTCTGACACTTTCTCGAACCAAATGAATACCGACAATAGTAAGTGCGTACACAATAATAAAGCTTTCAGTTAAGCATCCCCGAAGCGCTTCGGAATAGGAATTTCGCCCGCCTGGCATTGTTCTCTCGTTAAACTTCCCGGTCGAATTGTATGAAGCCCGAGAGTTCCAGCACCCTCATAACTGTAAATATATTAATAAAGTCGCCTAGTAAGCCGTTTACGTACGGTTATTTCGCCCCATAAAGCTAGAAGGGTTGAATGTATACGTAAACGCGAGGGTTCGAAGTGGATATCTCGCCCTGTAAACGGAATTACGTAATTAGATTGCTGCCGGACTTTTTCTTGTTTCGTTATCGTCCGACGAAGCCGCAAAGCTTCTTATGTACATAGTTATTTCCCCTTGTACGTATTTCTCGAGGAACGTAAATCCTTCCGAGTCCCACTTGATACTACCCGGCCAGGACGGCGCCGTCCTCCGTAATCTACTTCGTAGAACACTCGAGGCAACGCATGTCAGTTTTCTTGATCCTCGTCGTCCAAAAAGGAAAGAAAGGAAATCGCCGAACGCCGAGCGTCGAGCACGAGCGAAAGCTCGACGGGATACGGGGAAACTGAAGATACGTGTATACGTACGGGTAAGTTATTTTTCTGGAAAGGAAAATATGAAACGCGTTTTAATATTTTATTCCCGTGCAGTCAGATACCTACGACTGCATCGTACGGACACCAGCACCGTATTTCGTAAGTCGTCCGTATTTATATCGGTTTGTTTCGTATCTTCGGGAAATTGCACGCCTAAGATGAATTGACTGGCGCAATGCACTGCGGATTTTATGAACAAATTGGGAGGATGCGAGAACGATGGGTTGAGGGATGAAATAGAAAAATTTTGTCTCCTGATCAAGCCACTTACTTCAAGTCCAGAAGTTTGTTCTGGTCCAGAGCTTCCTATTTTTCGCCTTCTTCTTTCAGAGTAGCGAAGGTGGTTCTCCGAGCTGCTTCCTAGGTCTTGCCCCTTTTCTCTTGTGTTCTGCTACCCTTCATTCATCTGTCAGTATTTCCTTATGACGCAGCTACTGGGCTCTTTCTGCCGTCCTCATAAGGATGGAGGATGTCCTCTGGCGTTTACTCTCGATTCACTATGTCATCGAATTGACGTTTCTCTGCTGCTATTTCCTCCTCTTGAACTCGCCTCAAACTCGACCAGAGTGGAGAAGGACCAGGATCCACATACATTCAGATGATTCACGAGTGGATTGTCCGAATTCTTCACCCTCTCACACGTAACTTTAGCTAAATCCCTGACATAATCCACGAGGAAGTTCTTATGTAAACGCTTGTTTCGAACAAACCAGCGTGCTCTTACAGCGGTCCTCAGTTCAGTTGCTCATGCGAGCCAAAATTGTCCAAATCGGGGTTATTCGCATGCGATCAGAATACGTAGGACATCCTATAAATTTTGAGATGTTAGAGCTGGCAACACTGCATTTCTAAATACTCCCATCCTTAAGTAGTATAACTCTGACTCTCAGTTGAGTCGTTGCTGTTATTAAGCAAACGTGGTAGATACTATTTTTCATCGAAACATGGACTTGTCAAGAGAACATGTGCGCGCAACGATTTTAAGATCGGTTTAAGCCAACAACAAAGTCTACAACGATTCCAACTCGCATTTGGTGATGAAAGTCCTTCACGTGCAACTGTGTTTCGCTGATATTAAAAGAGGACGGATATCGCTTGGTGATGAGGAATGTGCTGGTAGGTCCTGTTCTTCAGTTACCGCTGGAAACATTGAGAGAGTGAGACGTATGATCGACGAAGATCCAAAATGCACCTATCAAGCGATTGAGGCAACTCTTGACTTTGGATCCGCAACATTAAATTAAATATGATGTTGCAGAATTAGTCCCTGGCCCAGAGCGATTCGTAAGTATTTGATCGACGTGCTCCTGGACAAGGTAGACATCACCGATGTAGATGTTATCTCGAGAGGAGATTGCGTCTTCGTGCGAAGCGAACACTCCCACAGTTATTGGTGTTGATCTTTAGTCTCCATTTATCTGTCCATTAAATCGGCGGAGAAGGCCAGGTCGCCTTCGAGGATCCTAGGATCCATAAATAAAATGAACAGCTCCCAGCCCAAGCGGGGGCCTTGCATTTCGTTTATCCTCATTTATACTTCTTCTCTTTATTGCACCAATTTGGGTAGAGTCCACTCGTCATAATGTCTGATATGGGAATATTCCTGTGTTCCCAAGGAATTCGATTAAACCCAAATATCCAATTAACAATTCGTTTTTCAATTTTTTTAATGTAACACTGAAACGTGAAATTATATATAAATAAAAATTTACCAGATCTCTTATGGGCCGCATCGGTTACCGGTACTGCCTGATCTACCGGTTCGCTACGCCGCCCCCTCGGGACGGAGCGTAATAAGTCGTCGTCGCGCAATTAATTCTCCATTACTGGACATGGTTGACAGGTCAATCTACCTTTGTGTACAATAAGCAATTCAGTCTATAATTGAATGGATTAATTGGTACCCGCAGGCTATTGTTGGCGGAAGCGGTTAAATAACACTTGATGTCTGAACAATTCTAATTTGCAACTCGATTATGCCGTATCTTAAACGGTTAGGATGCATATGTGTTCCAGCATCCAGTTTGGAATAAAGTTGTTCGTTTTACTTACGTAATGCTTAAGCCTTTTCTACCCCTTTTCCTGTGGTGTAAGGTGTGTGTGCAGTTGAATTCTCTGTATTGTCTTCTTGCATATTTCCCTCCAGCTCTCTTCCTATCGTGTATGACTTGTTGTGTTTCCTCCCACGATACTCCTCTTTTACCCAATGCGCCTCTCACGTTCTCTCTGTACGTCCGTCTAGGCCTTCCTCTTGGTCTCTTCTTGTTCGTCCTGACACCTGTTTGGATATTCTTTGTTCTGCCATCCTTTTCACGTGCCCGTACCATCTCAGTTCTACTTCCTGAATATTTTCCATTGGTCTCAGTTTCAGATTATCTCTGAGTGTTCGCTTCTAATTCTCCTCTTCCTTGATTTATTTACAATTTTCCCCACAAATCTCATTTCTGTAATTGTTATTTCTCTTTTATGTTCCTCAGTCATGATCCATGTTTCCCCACCCTATAAACGTATTGGCATAGCTACTTTTTTAAATAATAATAACTCTAACATCTGTCGGTATCTCCTTTTTCCCCAGAAATGTTTTTATATTATGAAACAGTCTTCCTTCTGCTGTTGTTCTTTCTTTTATTTCTTCCTCTATCTTGCCGTCCTCTGATAGTATTGAAGCCAGGTATTTAAATTTCTTTGTTTGGTCTAGTATTCCTTCTCCTACTTTTACTGTGTTTTTTTGCGGATTCTTTTCCACCATCATCGTCTTAGTCTTCTGTATATTGATATTCATGTTTATTTCCTCCAATGTTTCCTTGAAAGTCTTTATGTTTGTATTAAGTTTTTCTTCGTCCTTTGCAATTATAACCACACCATCCGCATTGCATATCTCCGAATATTTTTATATTTTTCATTTTCCACTGGCCTATTTTATATGATTATATATATTTTATTCCTTCTTTCTTTGCGCTCTTCATTGCCCTCTTCATAGCTTCATCTAACACCAGTATTTATATAAGTTTTATATTCCTCTTATTACTAATTCCGAGATTTTCCTATTTGCTAGTATCGTCAATATGTCTTCTCTATTAACCTTGTCAAATTCTGTGCTTCTTTATCTTCTTTTATTGCGTTTTCGCCTATTCGCTTCATTATAAATATTGCATCATTTACTCCTCTACCCGGTCGAAATCCAAATTGTGTTTCCACTAAAGTATGTTCCAGTTTATCTCTATACGTTTTGCTAATATTTTAATATATACCTTTGATACTGTGCTAGTTAGTGTCGCTATAGTCTTTTACGTCTCCTTTTTTGTAAATTGGTATTATTATACCTGTTGTCCAATTCCTTGGTGCACTATTTAGCATTACCCTGTTCTTCATCTTCGTAAGTTCCTGTATGGCTACCTCTGGCAGTATTTGCATCATATCTACTGTGATGCCATCATGTGCAGGTGCCTTTCTCAATTTTAACTCTCCTATCGCTTCCCTTACTACCTTAATACTTATCTCGTCTGTTTATGTTATTTCTATTCCGTACTTTGGTCTTACATGCAAACGTTGATTTCCTACAGTTATGTCCCGTTATTGTTCATGCTTGACAGAATTGACATATGTATGTAAGTACATATATAAATCCAATAAATCTAATCGAACATGATGTCAATGTTGCTGTCAATAATTTGGACGAAATTGTCAGAAGTTGGTCAAAAGGAGTAAGCCAGCAACTCTAGACGTTCCTATACATTCATAAACATGGCTTAGCGCAGCAGTACCTGCAGCATCGTTTCCTAAAGCCACTAATTATCATTTATCGACTGTCCAAATTGGAAACTTACCACAACAGGAACTGTGTTCCAATTCGATCTTTCACGTCTCTGATTCTTCTCCACGCACGATCTACAGGTACTTTTAAAACACTTTTATCTCATTCGTTCTTAATTTGTTGTTTTGTACCTCCAAATGATTACCTCGGATTTG
This sequence comes from Chrysina gloriosa, assembly GCA_038088585.1. Classification (NCBI taxonomy): domain Eukaryota; kingdom Metazoa; phylum Arthropoda; class Insecta; order Coleoptera; family Scarabaeidae; genus Chrysina; species Chrysina gloriosa. The sequence continues at coordinate 78,039,156 of CM076088.1, read as the reverse complement.
GCAGATGTCAACAATGACATTAAATTTTTGAAAATTCACTACATATGTACATACGTACGTGGAGTACGTTATCGTATAACCATTTCTAATTCAGACGTTACCTAGGTGCAACTCGTTCCAGCATATGTCCTGCGTATTTACGTCTTCAAATCAGAATATCGGCTTCATAAACAACAGAAACGATAGAAGAACATCGACGCGTCCCCGGTATCCATAAACAAAATGACGCTTTGACAACGATAGCAAGAAAATTTTCGTCCCGTTTAGAGTCTCGTAATTTCTTTCGGAAAAACGCACGATAAATTCGTTATTTGGCGGCGCGAAGATGACGCCGACTCCGAAAACGTTAAACGCTGCGAAGCTGGTGCTGGCCGCGATCGGGGAACTTCACGACAGCGGAGCCTCCAAGGACGACATCGCCCAATACATCGTGAGCGAGTTCTCGGTACCGAACAAGGAGGTCGGTAAATATCTTACCAAGGCCATCGAAAGCGGCGTCGCTTTCGGAGCGATAAAACGTCTTCGAGGTAAATATTATCTGGGCGAGGTTATGGAAGGAATCCGGGAGCATCGAAGGAGGAGACGCAGGAGCGGCTCCAGGAAACGCAAAGGCGGCAGACGACGCAGAAGGAGGAGGAGGAGTCACTGAGGGGATGAAAGGTGACGCGCTCCGGACGCTCGAATATTCGAACAAATGTGTAATTTAGTCCAAATTTAGATTGTGATTAATAAACGTATTTTTTGGGGATAATGAAAATGTGGTTTTATTGCAATCTGAAATGTTTATATGTGCGTACACTTGACGCATAGTAGATGATCGTGATTCGAACTTCTTTCGGATTGTCTCAATCGTTTACTAATATTGCCAGTTTTTCAGGAATGGTGAAACTATTATATATTTCAATTTGGGGGATTCCTGAAAAACATAGCAGTAGATTGAGTCAAGTATTGACAACAATTATTGACACATCCTGGAAACCGATAATCTCAACTTTGGGCGTATCCAAGCACCTTCCTCCACGCATCATCATATTTGATCACCCCCGAATGTAAGGGTTAAATTTGGTCAAAGAGAGGAATCATTGAAAAAGAAATTATTATTGGAGGATGATGGAGGTAATCCAAAAGATAATTACTGAGAGGCTAAACACTAAAATTAATTTTTTAAAAAGCTTAAATTTAGGTTTCAACTGAAAAGTCACAAGAGAATTACTAAAGAAAATTTCAAAGCAATTGAAAAATTCCATCGATTACTTATTATTATTATTTCACAGAAGTTCTTGAAACGTACACTGGCCGGGTCTCCAGGGCTCCTACGGCCGTAGTAAATTGCTGAGGATGGCAAGCTCCAGATGCTAAACGGCCGCTGCAATCTGGGCGAAGAAATTCTGAAATTCGAACCGCATTTGCTGAAGGCGAGAGATCTTGAATTTTGATTTGACAAGGAGAAAGCCGTCAGTATTTGCGACAAAGTGGCACGGTTCAGATCTTTCGCACTCTTCACTGAGGCCAAAATAAAAATCCATCTATGCCTTTAGCGTATAAATAAATAAATAAAATAGATTATTTATCACTTCGCTTAATTGCGAGATGAATATTATAAAAATTGGGAAAGCGCTAGAGAAAAGTCTCCACGGGGGATTTGACCTGTGACCATCGCATCACGAGTCCGAGCTTTTACCACTACGCCAACCGCAGCCTGGTAAACGTGTTAACATAAATGGCTCAGATACAGAAAGCCAAGCCCTGCATATGCTGTAAATTTGGTCGATATCCATGATGACGAGTCGGCGTCCTCGCCTTGTTAGTGAAAAGGACGAAACAACAGAAAGCAAAATGGCTGCGTCACGTATGACGAGCAAGGCCAGGGTAAGTTGGGTACGAGGTGCTAGAATAAAGTCGAGGGGAAAGAAGGAGACGTGGATGGCCGAGATATTAGTAGCTGCAAGAAGTGGAGCAACATCTGGAAAGGACGGGAATCAACAACTGAAGAACAAAGAAGAACGACCGAAAAGTATGGAAATACACTCAAAAGGAGGAGGTTGATGTCCTCAACATACAACTGCTCTAGAAAAACTTAGGGTGGCTTAACCTCTAGAGAGGTGTCTTGCCATGATAATAGTCTCCGAAAGAAGCACGAATACCTCGATGGATATAACAAATCCCGGTAGTTCTACTTTTCTGGATGATTCCCAAACTTTTCGAAGAAAAAAGTGGAACGGGGAATATGTATAACGGTGTACCTAAGGTGATGTAGTAACGAATATAAATTAAGTTCCCCGAATACACGACAATATAAAAACCAAAAAAAAAAAAAAAATGAGGTGGAACGACGACATCTCGCAAGATTTCAATAAAAGGCTGCGTGCTAGAAGCTCCCCGAGCTTTTTATTATTCTCGACCGGCTCGCGGTATACCCAAGGGTTTTTCCCGAATTGTCGCGCGAACGGATCGCTATCGTGTAGGGGAATTTATCGTTCCTGGCGCTTCCGAGGGGTAGGAAAAAATTGTTATTGGCGTTTTAGCATTCTTGAGGCAGGTAAATCGTCTGTATCCAAATGATAGTTATCTGCAGAATCTGCAGTAAATAACGCGTGTTCGGTTGCTGTGAATTTACTGCAGATTCAAGATGAATTGCTTGCGAGTACGGTTTTATAAGCGTATTGTCATTTCCAAAGTGGTCACGGAAAACAATCTTGATACTTATACCTACTTTCGTATGACGTGCGGATAATTTTTAAAATTATTCAATCAATCAATCAATCATTTACTCAATCAATCAATCAATCAATCAATATTTATTGTGGTCAAACTATTAGATAATCATAGGGCTGTTACTAATATTGCCTAAATGAAGCGAAGAATTGTATTTCCCTACACATTCTAGATGGCGGAACAAACTCAAATGGTGTGTTTCCATACTCAACCTTTACAGATTGCGGTCTGGATCTTGGGTCAGTTGCTATGGCAACATACCCTATTTACTAAATGGAAGTTTGTTGGTGTGAATTTTGTATTTACTGCGTTTTATTAGAATTTATTAACAACCGTTTAATAATTCAAGTTCTTCTTTTTACATTATTTGTACATACTAGATGAACTTAAATACCGTATACTTTTCTAAGGTAAGGAGCTCGTACTTTAACATTAAATTAGTAATAATTCGTGTGAATATTTCAGTCTATCCTATTTAAGGAAGTAGATGTGTGACAGTCTGTGCAAAAAGTTAATCAAATTTTGAGGTTTATAATTTCTTGGTTTGTAGTGTTCATTTCTCGTACAAAAAATATTTTCAACTAGCTGATATGTATAAAAAATCTTTAGGTTTCAGTCTACAAGCAGATTCTTTTATTTAAATTCCTTAAAATTGAGATTTATGCAATAATTACTACTTGTCAAATGCTCAGACTGTACCTGGAGCCAACCGTGCGGCATAAAAATTTCGAAGTATAAATTTACTTGTATAACGATGACAGTGATCGAATTAAGTTTGCATCATCATAAAAGTATCACAGTGTTCAAGTATTAATTGAATTTTTCAACTAAAATCATAAATATACAAAACATTAATATAGAAAAATGAATGAGAAAACGTGACAACACTGTATGGCTAATGTTTTTATCTGGTAAGTTGGTGGCAGTGGTCTATGCAAATGACGCGTCAATTTGCCGTGAAGTTAGGTTAGAGACAGAGAATCGTCTTCGTGTTTACATTGAGAAAAGAAAAATGTCGAAGCCCAAAACGTATCGCTGGAAAGGTAAACTTGTGATAAAAGACGTGTACGAACGGAGAATCCATTCCCAAAAACTCGGGAAAAGTAATGCGGGAAGAAAGTCGGGAAAAGACTTGATTTCAAACTGTTGAATTGAATATCATGAAGCTGTTGGTAATTTACCGAGAATAACGATATAAGTAGAATAGATGCGGTGTTTCAATACTTTTATATATCTAACGCTGGGAACGTGAAAAAGGAGAATTTTATTTGACAACTTTTTAGAATTACTAACAAATTCAATAGTGAACCTTAACAAATATACTTTTTATTTTCCTAATCCTAGGAAGCACGAGCACATGCTTATAGAATGGATTAAATGCACAGGAAATTCCAGAGTATTTCCGCAACTGATGTGTATAAAAAGACAGAAATTGTGAAAGACATTTTATTAGTGATAATGTTTTACCAAATAAAAGATTGAAAGATGCAGTTGTACCTACCCTTCATCTACCATGTAAGTAATTCTATATTACTTAAAAACATATTTCATCAAAATTTTGAAATCTCTGTAAATAGCTATGTATATTAATTTAGATATTACAAGTAGATTATATTATAAAACGCTGAAATTGTTTTACCAATATAAGAGTGATTGTATAAGTTGTCAACAAAGACTACAAGATATTTATTTAGACATCAAATATTGTGAAGTAATTTGCATAAAAGTGCATCTATCCAGTCATTAATTCTCTATTACTATTTCAAATGTACTTTTCCTATGCTTAATGCAACCTGTTTTTAATCTATAACCAATTCAAAAAAAAAAAATGATTGCAGCACCATCAGAAGGAAAATTAAACACTGATATGTATTCAAATCTAATACTAAATTTGTAATTCCTGGCACTCCTATACTCTATATAGATCTACCTACTACCACTTTTGAGACAATCTATTTATAACATTTTACAACACAATTAACTATGAAAACAATTTACGATTACATATTTCTCAGTTTTCAATAGAAAAATTGTGGCGTCTGATATGTATTTATATATTGAAAAGTTCGTTCTACGTCCACGCTTGTTATAGGAGCATATTTGAAATTAGAAATATCTCTATTGTCAACTCAATATTTTCTACTGACTCACCACACAAGATTTTAGCAATATCTTTTAGCTTTTTAGAACCCTCATTTTTTTCTATTACACTTAAAAATTTTCATACACGGATTTTCCCACCCTTCCTTTAACATCAAAACATAACTTTTCGAATTTGTTTATTATTTCAACGCTCTCAATTAGCGACATAAATTGTTTTTCCAATTGCAATATAGAAGTGGAAATAAAACTCTAGTTGGTTTTATAAACGCCAACTGTTGAGATATTACGTTACTCGAATACACCTTTTGGGCGTCTAGCACAGATTGTGTATCACTATCAAGATCCATAATAATTGTCTTTATTTCTTCATAATGATTTGCATGAAAAATTGCAGCTTCCAACCACGTTCCCCATCGTGTGTATACTGGCTGAGGAGGAAGCGGAATACCGGGTAGATGTTGTTTATAAAACTGAACTCTTAATGGAGCCTTTAAAAACACTTTCTTAACACTACTAATTAAAGTATTTACCAAGGGAAAATGGTTTCTTACTTCTTCTGCAATACGATCTAGTCCGTGCGCCAAGCAAGTTGTGTGAAATTAAATTTATTTAAAAATCAGCAGCAGAATACGGAATATCAGATATTCCGTATTGTGCTGATGATATGCGAAAAATACGCATGAAATATACATCTCATTTTACTCATTTCAAAATAAAATTGTAAAATAAAATTATTTGTCGAAGCGTTGTATTGGTGATTTTGTTAAACATCGTTTAAAAACTATAGATTGGTAAGAGGAAATAAACTTAAATTTTACTTACAATCTTGCTGCATGCTACGCAAAATACTTTTTCTCCATCCATACGCAATTCTGAATAAGGTGCAATCCATCCAGGCACAGTCGCTGTTTTCGGCATTTTTGCTATTATAATTAATAACAACCGTAAAATGACGTTTAAAATAAATAAGATTGCTTTCGAATATGGGAATAAATTTCTCCGAATAACAAAGAAACACCTGTGCCCCTAATTTTCTGGTAAAATGTATTTTTGTATTTATTTAAAAGTTTCAGGGAATTAGCTTTTCCTTGAATTCTGTCCCGGTCTAGATGTATGAGAACAGCATTAATAAATTTTTGGAAGCGCTTATCGGAAAAGTATCGAGAAGAGGCTTCATAGAATGCTATTTTTAATTTAAAGAGGGCTGTTTAACTCTTTGTTTGTTACAACCACGACATATTTTTAGTAATGCCTATCCTATAATAAATTACATCCAATAAATAAATAAAACTCGGATACTTCAAATATGCTGAATTACTACGAAATATGCTAATAATATACAAAATGCATATATTATGCAAATATGCAAATTTATGCAAACTGCATATTATCCGGCCTTTAATTATTACTATTTACTAATTTTTATTTATTTATTACTAATTACTATTAGACTTCAAAGAATAGAACAGGAATTGCAGTGTGATGTTTAAATGGTAGTACATTAAACATAAATATACTTGGTAGTAGAATTTGTATCTGCAATTTCTCGTAGAACATATTCTGCTTAATTAAAATTTTTCAAGCGTAAAACAAATTAACATTATTATGAACAATAACGCTCGATAATCCGAGATATATGAGTATAAACCAGATGTCGCTTTCATAACGCCTCTTACAACTTTTCGCGATATCCCGGCAACGATATTTCCCGTTCGTTTCGTTCGCCACGAAACGGTTATTTCCAAAATAATAATGCATTGCGCATTCCGCTTCCGACCACATCCGCGCGAATGAAATATTTCGCACGGCTTTTTCTCTATAAATATTTATTAAATTGCACTGCAAAACGGCGGGCGCCCTTTCAATATTTATTTTTCGCGTTCGAATCCGATTGGATCGAAACAACGAGAAATTCGCCGAAACGTTCCGTTATCGACGGCGAGCTAATCGCGAGATTATTTTCTCATTTTTAGTTTTTGCTTTTTTCCACGGCACGGGTAATGAATTGATGGCGAAATTTGAAAATTGGTGCGGTTTCACGATTGTGTATGTGCATGTCGGAATCGTTTTCTTTAATCAACCAAAAATTAAATAATAAAAAAAAAATTATATCGAGGGAAGTACAACAGATAAATATAGAGATCAGTAGAATCGGGCCTTCTCTTGTTAATCTGGAAGTCTTGCATCTTTCGATGTCGAATTATTTTGGAGTTGAGCCATCTGATACTGTCTTTCACATTTCCCTCCAGTTTTTCCTATTCTTGGCCATCCGTTCTACATTCTCCGTTTTTTTTTACTTCATGATGTGATATGAGGTAAAAGAAACGGGGACTCGTACACTCACCCACTGAGACTAAGCAAACGAGCCGTGCTAGATCTCCCGGAAATTTAAGTGTCAGCTTGGCACGTTCACATACGTGGACTTTCTTCCCATTCGTCATCTTCAATTTGTATCCGGTCACCGCCAAATAGGAGGGGTAAATTGAAGAAGTTGAGTCCAAAAGTTTCTGTTTGGGAGTTAAATTTCGAAAAATAAAACACTCGAACCTCGTAAAGTGTCACCTCGCAAAATGTCGCTTTTTCCGATCCTCAATTGTTTCGAGACTCGTATTTCCTGCCACGTGCTCCACAAGGCAGAACCGTATCGTACATAGTTTCAAATTGACAGTCACTCTGACAAGGACTATTGACTTTCATTCTATCTTTCGTGGTGTTAATCTACACTACTACCTGCCATAGCGAGCTTATAAATATGTACAATGTACTACATACTGAAACCTCCACTAAAGGCTATGAAATCGAATTATGTAGATCGAAACTTTTCTAATTCTTGATTTTCGAGGTTCAATTTCTGATACTATTTAATTTAAAAATTCAATGTTAACAAATTAGATACTTTTTAATAAAGACATATTTAATTTATTGATGCGGGAATCACTTGTTGAAACTCCATAACGAATAAATCAAATCTTCATCAAGATTTCAACTAATGATAGTGGTACTGTAATTAAATATTTTTTAAAACGTACAAAGTCGTTTGATGTAATTTATTCGTAAAGACACATTTATCGAATTCTCTATTTGAAAATACAATTTCACAACAAATTTTATTTCCATCAGAATATCTTCGAAAAAAATAGCAATTTTCCAAGCTTAACAGACCTATAGACAATTTCTGATAATTCATTCCAAGGAATTTTATTCTCGTATTTCTAGTCCTAGGATTTCACGACCTCGTAAAGTGTCAAAACAAGACCCGAGCCGCGATATTTTACGAGGTTCGAATGTAGTTTTTAAATTTGAATTTAATATATCGGAAAACTTTTACGCGTAAATTATATTAACTGATGGTTAATAAAAGGTGGTAGGAAACATTCCTACAAGTATCGCTAAACCCCTTTTCAGATAACCATTTATTCTGATCTCGCTGGCCCTGATACTGTTCCCGTTGGAATTAAATACCTCAATCTTCGACTGATTGTGAGTTTCCAAGGTTATCAGAAGGTGGGATTTTGTAAGAGAGGTTGAGTAATATTGGCTAGATATAACTGCAGCATAGTTCTGGTCCTATGAATATTTACGTTGTCCTGCTAAAAGAATTTATTTCCGGTGAGGAAGATAGAAGCCAGGTTTGAGTTAGACGAATCCTGCGAATAACACAATTCTCAGCGCTTGCTTCTAAGTACGGAAACAGCGCCGTTTAGCGTGTTTGTGCCTGAAACTGCACGGCTCTAGTATTAACAATTATGTTCGTATACCACGTACTTGTATCTCTCGCAGCATGTTAAACCGGTATTTGCAACGTGATGTACTAAAAACCGTAATTTTCTCCCTAAGTAATTGGTTCTTATTCTTTTGTGATCTTTCTTCACTGGCCAACTGTAATCGAAAGAAGCATGAAAACAACATAAACCGATGAAAAATACCATCGCGCAAAACTTGCTCCGAATAGACCTCCTGAACCAGCTGCAAGTATTGTACAGTCCTTGCAAATTGGCTGAAGAGGTCTCAAACCGCGTTCATGGGGTAATCAGAAGATAGGATTCGCTTGTAAGATGGCGTTATTTTAATTAAATTAAATATCAGTATTACCGGTATATAATACGTAACATGTGCTTCATATATTATAATACGTTGATTGTTCATAGGAATAGGAATCCAAAAATATCCCATAAGCATTCTTCGTCTACATTCTTCGTGGACAGCGATTTTCGGTACGTCAAAAACCTGTCCAGGCCTGCAAGAACGATTTTTTTGCGATCCCAATTTCGAAGTGGAAAAAATGTTCCGGAAATTGGTTGGAACGCATGCAGGAGTATATGATTCTAAAGGACGGAATATTTCAAAAGGCAATGAAACAGTTTGTTGCAAAAAAAAGTTGCGTTCCCAGTTTCTGTGATAACTTAGAATGGACGAGGTGCATTAAACTTATAACACCTCCCATTTCTATTCTCACAAACTAATCACACGAAAACTATGAAACTTGTGTCACTTCTCGCCGTAATCACTCTGCAGCTGTACACCTTTTCCCGCAACGTCAATGCCATGATTCCATGGCCGCTGCGGACGCTTCCTTAGGAGCCTGCTTTGACCACTCGAAAATCGCCGTTGCATATGTGACCACGGAGATTGTCTTTCATGATTGGAAACAGCCAAAATTTGTTATTGACAAGTTGTTAATAGTATCACTAGAAATGTTCGACTTTATTAATTTCGAAGGCTTTTTGGTTATGTCTTCCACACATTTGCTTTAAACTGAATTTGAAATAATTTCCCTGGTAAGTTTTCTTGGAGGAGAATGATTGTGACTTGTTTCCGCTTTTAGTAATACGGATATATCACTACCTACATAAAGTTTAGAAGTACAACCTCTTTCTACACACTTCCACTTAACACCACAAAGAGTTTCTTCCGTTTTGTAAAATTTGTAACCATTTCCTACAATTAGTTTTTTACCACGCTGACCAGGTATCATCGAAAAATTACTCATTTTAACCGTCTATATCTACTATCAAACAAAATGCAAGATCAAATGAAACTGTTAAACATTACGACATATTTATGTTATAAGGAAAGGGATGTTTTTCCTCATTAACCAATAAGGGACCAGGATAAGTCATTAACAGGTTACCAAGTAATCGGTATTGGCAAATTCCATGAAAAGTCATTAACGGATTACGAGCGCGCATTGGTGGAGTTTAACTATCATAAATCCCGTCGAAATTTAAAACTTACCTGTGTTTCTCATTAAGCGGTGCAGTTTGACTATAGCCTCTCACTCGATTGGCAATGAACATCAATCGATGTCACCCCACTCAAATAGAGAAAACGAATGATTGCACGCTGTTATTTGTAATGAGAACGTCGGCATTTTAAGTATCAAAAACGATTCTCACTCTCGCCGCTGTCGCTAGAGTTCCGTGTGCCTTACAGTGCTGCCATCTCTATCACGCGTGCACGCGTCTTTTAAAACGAAATGTTTCTACTGTTTCCAGTGTTTAGAAAAAAAAAGTCGTAGATGTTATAACATAAGTGTACCTCCTACTAATCTAAGTTTCGACAACTCTACATTTCTCATTTATATTCCGCATTGAGGATGACAGTTTGGCGGTTGAAATGCACACTTAGGGATATCCAAATCGAGGTGATGAAGACAATAACTATCTATATAACTTAATTCAAAATTGCAGCGAGAACATGATAAAAAATCTAGTCGAATTTCCGAGTCGAATACTAACGTTAACTGAATTTTTGCAAATAAAGAGCACTAAAAGCTTTCAATTTACATTTAGATACTCTTTGTACTTCTTCAGAGTAGTCGCATTCCGAAACTTCCTTTGCTTTCAACAGGCGATCGTTCGTTTGCGCCCGCGACTTCATCACCTCACCAGCTTTACAGTTTCACATCGATCAACACCGAACACAACAAACGTAGTAGAACAACAGGCGCTTAATTAAACCCGAATTTTCAAGGAAACAAGCTCCTACATAGTAACACTATAGTATTGTATAATAGAAGTAAGCCGTTTCGCCGGCTGCCTGATAGGTATCTAATAGTTCGAGTTTAAACCATCCCCGAAGCCCGGGAAAACGTGTTCGTCGGTCTGACTATGATAAATTATCTCCGGTGATAAATGCTTTTGTCTTCGCCCCGAGTTCGCGTTTCCATCGGACGCGAACTACGCGAAGAATATTCGTGTTACCACGAGACCCCCTTACCAGTCGACGAGTCGAGCGTTCCGAGGTCTGCTTTTGACGGGGCGGTTTTTACCTCGACGATGTCCCGCGAACGTACCAATACGTATGTATGTACGTATATTACACGCGTTTGTTTAACGATGTATTAAATTAGTTTGAAATTTGCGACTTTACATACGACGGAAGGGAAAATAGGCGGAAGCGCAAAAAACGTAGCTTAATTAAAATAACGTAACGAAGTTGTTTTAAATTCGGATAATTCGGCGCGTCCGGGGTGGACCGTGTACATATGAACAAAGTCGATGATTTTAACGAAGGATGCGTAAAATTCCATCAACTCGCATTAGCCAAGCGAGCTTGTTTATTCATTATTTTGTCGTTTCTTCGGGGAAAAATGTGTTGTTTTACATTCGAATTCGGATGTTTTTATGGCGTCGGAACGCAAAATTGGTTTTTTCCGAAGCTCGAAAACAAATAGAAACAGGAGAATGATTCATCCTGTTTACCGCCGGCTTCTTTTATTCCTTGTATATTGCATAAATCGAAGTTTTTTTCCTTAGTTTTTGATTTGTTGCCAAGATTCAAGCGGAATTTACGTCGACGTTACTTCCTAAATCGAGTTAGAAAATCGATAAATACTTATATAGTTTGATAAATATGTTATAAACAGAACCTATGAATTTCGGCGTATCTGCAAGTAACTACCCAATTTTGTAGATACTGAGGTAGTTACTAAAGATAGAAATGATGAAAATAAGAAACAAGTGTGAAAGCAAAGTAGTTACTATTTTCAAAGTACACGGACAGGACAGCCCGTTTAGAGAATTTCAAGAAGTAGAAATTTATCTAGGAGTGCTGATTTATAATAAATGCCAAGAACATATAGATGTTGATCTGAGGATTACAAATAGTAATAAAGGCAGGCAGAAGTAACGAGTACTACGTAGCTACAAACTTCAGAAGTAACAACGTGTTAGACTTTCGGGGAGGTCAAGGTAGAAAGACCTAAATTTTGTTGATATAGTTTATTGCTGCTACAGAACTTTCGCCCTCAGATTAAGGGCATCCTCAGTGCAGGCAAGGTGATATTAAAATTCCCAAAAATTAGTTGGAAAATCCATAGTGAAAATGAAATGAAGATTTAAACTATCACTTATAAATTGAAGTAAACTATCTATATTAAACTAGCCTATGGGCGAACACGTGCTACTTATTACCGTTAAGTCAGTCAGTCGCTGTGAGGTTAGAGTTTCCTTCAATTTATAAGTAAAATTCACTTCATTTTCACTATGGATTTTCCAAGTAATTTGTGGGAATTTTAATATCACCTTGCCTACACTGAGGATGCCCTTAATCTGAGGGCGAAAGTTCTGTAGCAGCAATAAACGATATCAATAAAATTTAGATCTTTTCCACCTTGACCTCCCCGAGAGTCTAACACGTTGTCACTTCTGAAGTTCATAGTAATAAAGACAAGGAATTATGAAATCCAAGGAGATATCAAGACAAACAAACGCAAAAAGTTTTTCAAAAAACAAAAGCTAGAAATTTGGAAAAGTAACTTTTGGAGGAAAGAATTGTTTAACGAAACACCTGTCAGTGGTTTCACTAAACCAATAAGAATGCAATGATTTGGGCTATTATGGCGGATGAATCGAGAAAGAGACGTAAAGGAGGTAACATGGAAGGTACCGGAGGATAAGAGAAAACGAAGACGAATGCCTATAAAAACGTTAGAGAGAAGTTGTGGAAGAAGATCTGAAATAGAAATAAAGATTATAACTAAATGGGAAGTGCAAAAGACAGGAGAGGCTAAAGAGAAATTACGACGCTGTGGACCTAAATGGAACTGAGCTCATGATAACAAAACAAAACAGGAGCTAGAAATTTGGGAAGAAAAGCGCTAAGACGAATCTTTGGAGGAAAGCAAACAGAAGTAGAAAGTGTATCAATTGTTTAACAAAGCAATTATTAGTAGTTTCGTTTGAGCAAGAGGAATGTAATGGCTTGGGCACTTGGAGAGGATGGATCGGGAAAGAGACGAAACGAAGGTAACATGGAAGGCACCGCAGGATAAGAGAAAACGAGGAAGACCTAGAAAACATTGGAAAGAAGCTATGAAAGAAGATCTGAAAAAGAAAGAAATTCAAATCTAGAGGGAAAGGGCAAAAGAGCGACAAGGCAGGAGATAAATTATGAGGCTATGGACCTAAATAATTTGCATAAAACGTATATATACTGAGGCCCACTCTAACCTGCACGTGTGAAACTTGGATCATGACTAACAAAACAAAACAAAAGCTAGAAATTTGGGAAAGAAGAGCACTGAAAGCAGGCAAGGGTAGGAACTGTGTGAATTGTTTAACGAAGCACTTGTCAGTGGTTTCATTAAAGCAAGAAAAATGCAATGGCTGGGGTACTTGGAGGAGATGGATGGAAGAGAGACGCAAAAGAGGTAGCATGGAAGGCACCGAAGGGAAAGAGAAAACGACGATGAAGACCTAGAAAACGTCGAAAAAGTTGTGGAAGAAGAGAAAATATACAGAACTGCAAGGAAAAGACAATAGAGAGGGAAAGGCTGGGGAAAAATTACAAGACACATCTACTACATATACTAGCCCTCTTCCATGCCTCTCTTTTTCTGGCCGTCTCCTTCCAGTCCGGTACACCTGGCTGTCTCAAGTTACTTTCCATCTTCTCCAGCCATCTACCCTTTAGCCTTCCTCTTCTTCTTTTTCTTCTGTCGCTAGCTTCTCTCCGTAGAGCTCGTGCTGTCGCTCTGCTCTTCGCCTTATTATTTTTTATTCTATGACAATGCCAATATCTACCATAAAGCTGATAAACGACTATAAAGTAAGATAAAACAAATTCTATAACCATACCCGTTTGAAAGGGAGATACCTTACAACGCTTTTAGCGAAATACTATACCGGACAATGCGCCGCATTCTCCGTCGCATATTCTAAACTGCAGCACGGACGTAAATTTTCCCCGTAACGCAGTTACACCGGAATCCTATCAAGTTGCGGCCGGAAACGCGAACTTACCCGAGTACCAATTTGGACAAAAGGCGAAGAGCGGGTAGCTTTGATATAACTTTCGGTATAAGTTTTCGCGGCGGCGAAGGGCAAGCGATGAGGTAATGAATTTGGGGGCGTAGGCGGCGGCGTGCGACGTCGCTCGCCGAGAGAAAAGTTTTAATGAAATATGTCGTCGGCGTTGCTAAGTCGAAGTTAAGTCGGACCAACTACCACCGCGCTCTTCTCCGGATGTTGATCTTCAAATGCCGATTTAATACTGCGTCTGTAACGAAGGAGTTATTTAGTGGTTGAAGTTTCCGTTATTCGCCTTGTGCCTTGTTGAGTGTTGAACGAATGGAACGATCATCGAAAGTGATTTGAGTAGTATTGCTTCGACTTTCGAGCGAGTTGGCTTTGTTTTGTATTTGAAGAAAATTATGGGACGGAAAGGAAAGTTACTAAAGAAAATAGTATAAGAAAATCCTGTTTTCCCTTGTACATTTAGTATTGAAGCTGAGTTATTTTCCGAGCCCAAGAATGGAAAGTAGTATAAATTACTGTCATTCCAAAACTAAGAGAGTTACCATATTGCAGAAGTCACTCGGCCTATTGCCTATAATTTTACTGTTAACAGACACACAACCCATTAGAGTGTTTAATACTGCGTCAGTTTGGGCGTCACAGAAAATCCAAACTACTCGACCTACTACTACTGTTTTTTTTTTTTTTTTTGGTAATTATTCTTTAGTTTGCCTATAGCACAATATCGTTCAATTGAATTTTTTTCTTTTATTTGACCTGGAAAATGGTAGAAACAACCCGAAAGACAAATATCTAACTAGGTCGCGAAATATGTATATGTACATATATACATTTTGTTTTGCTAATTAGGTAACTTTTAACTGAGAAAGTATACAAGTTTGAATGTTTGGGAGTGACGATTACAAATAATGCAGAAGAAGACAGAAATAGAAAGAAGAATGATAAAGGGAAACAGAACCACAGCAACGTTAAATAAAATGAATTAATACACTTAAACTAGAACGTCTGGAAAGGAAAATACTACACGAGATATATGAAGGTGTGGAAAACGAGAATGGAACGTGGAGATGAAGAAGGAACAAAGATCTGATGAATCTATACAACCAGCCCAGCACGGCCCAAAGATACGAGTCCGAAGATATGTTTATCAAATGCTCACAGAGACATGTCATAAAAATACTGATAAGAGGAGAGCAAGAAAGGCGTAGAAGAGGGAGGAAGACAGAAGAGAAAGGAATACCTAGAAGAGGAAGGCCAAAAATTAAATGGTTAAAAGGTGTTAAAGCCGATATACGACTACGAAGAATACCGGACTGGGAGCAAATATAAAAGATATAGGAAGCAATGGAGCGGTTTTGCTTACTATTATATATCTTCAATTCTCGTTAGTCGTCTTTTGTTGTTGCCCAATGATTTCTACAAAGTTTTTCCCATGTTAGGTCTATGTCCCCTCTCATACTCCCTAGCTTCCTTTCCTGCCACTTTTTCTTTAATTTTATCGTGATATTTTTATTGTTTTTATTATATTATTATTATATTGTTTTTCTTACCAGCCTGTAGCTTCTTATATTAGAAAATTTCTGATGTTGAACAGGGCTATTTTTTTCTACTTGTGAATGCTTTTAGCCCTGAACACCCATTTCATTGTCCTTGTGAATGATGTGTAAACTGCCTTCATTTCCGAGCAGAATAGGGCTCGGGTTTTTCCGTCTTTTATTTTTATCTTCTTCTTTCTCCGGATATACTAAACTCAAAGCGTTTCTTCCAAATTCCTTCTTGGATACTGACTACCATTCTTTTCCTTTTCATTTTCTTCTTTGTCCCATGATTCATATTTGCGCCTTTCAATATTAGTTATTTAACAATTTCAGTTCATCCAGAAAATAACAGCTGAGATCAACGGCGTAGATTCAGTCTCATCGTTGGTATCACCAGGTCATTTCTTTTCTAATGGATATTTGACAAATTTTACATTTCGCCTCAGAGCAGCCCGATGTAATATATATAATATTCTGCCATTATTGTCCTTGCTTGAAGATCAGATCTGAATTTTCATCAACCTGACACTACTTAATTCAAAGCCTCTTTACTTTCTAGTGTAAGGCTGGTCGGGTTGAGTTTTGCACTCTTGTTACCATTGTTTTCTGTCTTGTGTTAAGCTTCGTATTTCGTTCCATCCCGTGCCCTTCCTCCCCTTCTTCCCCTTCTCAACCTCGTTATTGGTAAAAGTAATCGACTGCCAATCGCTTCATCCTTTTTCTCGGCTTCTTCATTGCATCGTCCAGTACCGTAAAGAACGGAAATGTGCTTATAACCCATCCTTGTTTTACGCCTTGAATTCTTTTGATTCCTTGTCCTAATTATGTTCATACTTCCTTTGTACATATCCTTTAATTACTTCCAAAATAACTTTGTTGTTACCTTTGTACACTTCCCCCACTTTGCGCTTTTCGTTTGAAGCATATGTGTAATTGTCTGTTCTTGTTAATTATCTTTACACTCATTTGTCTGATCATGAATATGAAATCTTGTGCCTATTTTATCTAACTCCGTGTCCTAACCACGCTCACCTTTTTTACATATTTTTTCGCGTCTCTTCAGATTTCTCTGTACACGTTTCTGAAGTCTGTATCTATCATTGAGTATAGGCTTTCGCAGCCGTTGCAGCTTCCTGGTTTTGCCGTGGTCGCTTACCAAAACTTGACGTTTTGTTGCTCATACTGTCAGCTTCTTTATAGATTCTCTAAAAACAATCGTTATTAGCATAAAAGTTTTTTTCTTGGGTAATGCTCAATCCGTATCAATTCCATGCTTCATAAAAATTATAAGCGTAAATGTTATATTTTAGTAACAATGGAACTGCCACCAGTTTCTTCAGGAAAGCTCAAACTGTATTTTTCGAGAAAACTGAAGCTGTGGGAGCTTCTATAAGGAAATAGGCACTATGAGACTCCAATTTTTTTCATTCCTAGTTTTTGTGACAACTTCAGAGGTGCCCCACGTATAATATAATTTCCCCTGTCTTTTTGTTGGACAGCCTTATATTTATATATTTTACATAAATATCTTCGCACGTCGCACAATCTTCTGTTAATCCCTCTACAAGTTTCCAACCATCCATGTACTTGTAGATCGCAATCCTTACAGGAATCAAGGCCAATGATTTGAAACGAAAAACTGCCCGTTTTCGTCCTAAATGTATCGCGAATCCTGTTACTGGTAACCTAGACACGATCGTTTTCTTGACCTCGTTTTAACTCGTGCGGTTTTATATTTAGACGAGTTGGATGTAAGTTTTGTATACAATTAGCGACCTTAACTACGTGGTACCAAACCACTTACACTACCAACGTAAAATTGCAAACGAATTGTTGTTTTCGATAGCGCCAAATAGGATCGGGAGAAATATAAATACGGTACCGTCAAACGTGGAAGGATGAAGTAAAGTCTTCGCAGTGAGTTGTTGGCAAAGCTGAAAAATTCCCGTGAAGAATAATTACGAAAATTTGAAACGTTACTACATCAATATTCTCGAGGAGAAATTGTTTTTCGCAGTCAATGGAAGGCGATTAGTGGAAATCAAACGAAACCTCTCGTCGAAGTATCCGACGGTTATACACAAAGGAAAGTTTGATCCCGAACGTTTACAATTACAACAGCGGGCGCTAATATTTTGAAATTTCTCGTCTATTTCTGCCTCCATCAAGCTAGTCAAAACAACGGTAAAACGACGGAATTAGCATCCACTCACGGTCACAACGTTTGATGGTATCTGCATAACGTAACGATCCAGTCTATTATTTACTGCAATCAATTTGTGGATTTTATATACATAGTTAGATTGGATTTCCATATCTACACAGACGTAGTTGTCGTTTCCATATTGCTGTACCTACACATTGCTTATAGCGCTTTGAAACTAATTTAAACTCACCGTCATTATTTGTGATTCTCTGGTTCTATCGCAATTTAATTATTGTTCGTCGGTTTTGACTCAGAATATATTGAGCAGGGTGCAGCGTGTTCAAAAGTATAAAACATTACAATAAATTAACAAATCATACCTATGCTCTATTCCATCCACTATTAGAGCCACTTACCCAGAGAAGATGGAAGAAACTATGGCCAGCTGACCGAAGAAGGAATTAAAAGGGTCTTGACAAAGTAGAAGACCCTATCACGCCAGTTAGTGGTTCGCAAGTCGTCATATTAGCCCATAGAATTGTTCATTCTGATTGGTAATTAAATTTAAAAAAAGGAGACGATTTTATTTCCACGTCCATACAAATGTAATTGTCGTTTCCGTATTGCTCTATATATTCTTATTGGAAATATAGGATAAAGGTATGAACTTTGATCATAAATCATCATAAATTCTTGTAAAATTACGCAAAAAAACGGTTTTATTCTTTCTCGAAACTTTCGCCCAGAATTTTGAGGTGCTTCCTTAACACTATCTGTATTAAATCTATTGTAAATATACGACGACAAGGTCGGGGTTCTTTATATAAGTTGTATTTAAGATCGCGATCTTATCTGTATACCCACCATACATTAAAAGGGACAAAACCTCGTATCGAGCGGACGCATTATCGAAGCAGCCGCTTCCTTAAAACCACGACGATCTTATCGCGGAGCTTATACACGAACTCCATTACCGTTTATACGTACTTCCTCTTACGAGGAAGATTATTACATGAGAAAAGCTTTTAGGTACGAGTATTTCCAAAAAAAGAAAACTGGAAAACAAAAGAGATGTGTTTTTGGGAAGAAACTGTTCGTCTCGTTCTGTTATAAAGATGTAAGAAGGTAAGATTGGTGATTGCTTTTAAGGTTCGGTAAAAGCTTTACGGTGATTCATGAAATGTTCTGTGCAAAACCAACGTCTAGTTTTTCCCAAGAATTAGCATAGTTTAAATACGAAAGGGTGTTACGTGCTTCCCCTCAACACGCGTTTCACGAATTATAAATACTTAAGACACGCGTAAAAAGTTTTTAAGACTCTTGAAGATGACACACACAAGACAGAAACACAGCGCTCGGGAAACAAATGGTCAGATTGTTTGGGAGAAACCTGTTAACACGCAGAGACGATAAGGGTAGCTGTCGCGTAGGGTAGCGAGTGCAAAAGGGTTTACTTTCACAATAGAACGTGTTAAATGATGATAACAAAATTTGATACGAGCGCCACCGACTCTTAAGGGTGATTTTAAAGCTTCCACTCCGACGCGTACAAGAACCAGATTGAAACCTGAAGGTAATTTCACCGCAATACCCTACGAAGTCGGTATTTACGTTCCCCCTTCATGCGTCCCCATGCCCCGAGATGTCTGGCCTGCAAGGAACGAAGTTAAGAACCCGAGAATAAAATAAAAAATTAACTAGACGTTTATTGAATAAAAATGAAATTTAAACATTGAAAATGTAGAAAAAGACAATCTAGTTGTGGAATGCTTTGTTTGTCGTGGAACCGGTCTAATTCCCTTCGTTGATAATTATTGGCGTATGCAATGTAGGCTGCAATGCAGTCCTTTCACAACTTTCTGTGAAAGCTGCCAAATAAATAAATCCCAGTGAGGTTATTTAGGTATGTGGGAGTTATGTAAATTTTTCTGCTTATTCTTTTTAATTGTAACTCTCCCAAAGTTCTTGAAAGTAATTTTTCCATTGAAAATATTGAAAAAGAACAAAGAATTTAAATATTGAGTAGAAACATTTAAATCAAACCGTTTCTAACAAAGAATACACAGTGTGTCCCCGGATTAACTTTACTATAGGTATAATCGATCAAAAAATATTTTAATCTCGTTTTAATGTTTTGGAACGTTGCCATGTTTAATCTCAAAACTATTTCAAGCACATTTTTGCCTTTTTAAAAATTATGGGCCGCATGACATTTGTGGGGGAACCATTTGCTGTTGAAGTAAATTACCATTTCGGTCAACACTACGGCAAAATATTTATAAGGAAAGTTGTTCGGAATATGAAATTATGGCTCCATGCAAGATTGATTAAATCAGTATTTGTTTTGTATTCTTCGATTATAACTACTAAAAACAGGTATTAATAATAATTATAATAATAATAATAGTAATCATAGGTTATTTATTGCCCAATAGCCCAGGAGCTATTCACAGAGCAAAAATAACAATAAGAAAAACAAAATGCAGCATGAATGTGCACACCATGCATAAATGGTAGGTACAGATTAAATATATACGTATTCTGCGCAAGTTGTGAAAAGGCAAAATTAATGTAAGTTTCTAATAAAATATTTTATTCAAAGAACAAAAAAAGGAAATACATAACAATTATTGAACTTGAATTCCACATTTCCAGATTTTTAATTGTTTAATTTAATTAGCTCGTAACCGGCATCTGCGCACTTACGAGAAAAACGATAGCCACACGGAACTAGATCCACAACGTTCGTGGTTTCGATGAACGTTGCGAAAAAGATAGCGGGACAAATGGAAACTTCTCTTAACGTCGGGTTGGTGGATCGTAACTGAGTCCAATTATTTCCTGCGGCCAAACGATGCTCCAAAACAGAAATCCTCCGGAGGAGGAGAAAAGTGTAATTGTCCGTATATCGATTCGTCAGATTTTACGTATCAATCGGGCGAACTATTTGACGATCTCGGGTTGTCTATTGATCATTACATTCGCGTAATTCAATACAAATTACCGAGAAAGCAAAACGATAGGTTTTGGGCGAATATTTCTGGGAAGCGGGCGTTACAGCAGCAGACTAGGACTAACTTCTATCTACCCCCGAGACTCCTCACTTTCCATGCGAAATTTCACATCCCATTTTTATTACAATCTGCCCAATTCACAGAAACGTGTAAGCATTATGTAATATTGATAAGTATTGCTAGTGGTTTTGCCTTAGTCTATTTGACTGTTTTTTTACAGTGGAAAATAACGTGTTGCACTTTGCTCTTTTAGTTTAGCACACTTTTTAGTTTATAGTTAGTTTAGTGCACTTGACGTTTTATCTATGCACTCTACGCAGCTGCTGCATCAAATTCCTTGCGAGATGATTGCGATGCACCCTTAGTCTATGCCTTTCTTATACACAAGTATCTTGATGTCTCCCTTAATGGGGATTACTTCAGAATCTTGATGTATGTCGTTATTAGTGATACGCTGTGATACATTGAGGATCAGCCTCGGCCTTTAGCAATTGAAATCTTTGGATAGTCTCTACATTCGATTCGGTCGCTATTCCCCACAATTCAATTCCATATGTCAAAATAGATTTCAATACTATTTTATATGGTAGTAATTTATTTTGGGTGGTCAGTTGGGATCTCCTACCTATTAACCAATATAAATTTCGTAATTTGTGACCTAGCTATTTCCTTTTGGAGAATATATGTTTTCCATGTGAGTTTTTTATCTAGGTGGATTCCAAGATACTTAACTTCTTCTTATTGTGATATTTGTTTGTTATTGAGTCTGACAGGGGGACAGGTATAGACAGGTTCCTCAACGCGTTGTAAATGTTACATGCACCGATCATCATTTTCATTTGACTTTATTGTAAAGTTCGTTGACCAGTTTTCAACTTGGTGTATATTTTCTTGGCAAAAGCTCTGATGCGGTGATTGGACTTGTATTTGAACAGAAGATTGCCGCGAGATTGACGAGGCACGGTCAAATCTTCTTCAAAGAAATCAAAGATAGTGATTGTGTGATATATTTACTAAGACCATATATCACATAGGTAAATATCTCATGCGACTGTTTCATAATAAAATTCGAATAATAAAAACCGAATTTTATTATTAAACAATTGTGTAGTGGATAGTTTACCGACGTGATAAAGTGTCACTAAATATGTACACCGCAGTCGTTGCAACCACTATCCTTCAATTTTTTTGAAGAAAATTCAACCATTCCTTGCCTATCTCGCGTGGAAACCAAATTTTATTATTAAACAATTTTCGGGTGAGAAGTTTACCGATGTGATAATGTGACTCAAAAAAAAAAATACCAAAGGAGTTTGGAGCTCGAATGTGTGACAAGCAGAAGGCACGAGGTAATTGATCAAACGACAATGAGCTCAAAATAATTCAAACGCGAAGTCTTTCTTTTTCTCCTTTATTTCCACGTATTATCCTTGTTTCCTGCCCCTTTTCGGCTCTTTTTCCTGGTAGATAGTTAACCGGACATTGTTGAAAGTCTTTAGGGTTCGGGATAATACCGGGAATATTTTCTCTCTATCAGCTTTGTAATCGTATGTTTTCTCCGTCCTTTTTTCCATTTTCTTTTCCAATTTGTGCGATTTTCGTTATTTCCTTTGCTCCCGCCTCTAATTTCTTATTCTATGTATAATATTACCGCATCTTCGATGTATTACGATACTGCCATTTTCCTTTTTGGTGGTATTCAGTAAACTAAGAAATATTCCACTACATTAAAATTTCAATTTCAATCGACCGTTTCTTCGAAATCGCCGCGGCGATTTACGGGCGTTTTATGCTCCCGTTTACGGGCACTTGGGGAGGCGGCAAAGCTCGTGCAAGCGTTTACGTGTACATAATCGAAGCGGTCTTTTAACGTGCCGCCACAATAAAAGTTGATCTAAACGGCATTTCGAATGGCACAATCTAGTCCGGTCTATTAAAACGTCGTTATCGCCTCGATATTTATACCGTGTACTATGTATCGTATCACAAGTTTATCTTTGATGTTGACTTTTATTTATTCTGGAAATTATTGTGTTATTCCTTCGCTTACATTTTAATAACTATCAGAATTGTAAACATATGTCTTCTAAGTGACACATCTTTTTAATTGCAACGAAAATAAAAACTAAAATGAAGTTGAAGGTGATTGCAAGGACTGTGGTGTAGTATTACTGACACAATATCACATCGGTAAACTCCTCACCACACAATTGTTTTATAATAAATTCGGTGACACGTATTTCGCCAACACAAGACAGGCATTATTACAACCATATAAACCGAAATGAGCGAACAAAATTCCTTAAAGTTCTAAGCATGCATTTTTGCCTCACTTTTCTACTGTATCCGTGTGTGTGGCATTAACAAATATTTTCCCGCTCGAAAGCAGCTAGAGCATCTGTCGGCTCCGTTGTTTTTGGTTGATAAGATATTCACAAAAATACAAATCTTCTAAATCGAGACGGCGGACCGATCCAATCTAGTTTATTCCGGCTATTATAATTAAATTGAATTACAGCCGACACTCTATATAGTGAAAGACCAAAATGTCGACCGAAATTTCACTATAAAGAGTTCTTCATTATATAGGGAAAAAAATCACAAAATTTAATTATTAGAAAAGATTTTATTAAACATTTGAAAGTTTAAATACATAGCATGTACATAATGTACACATTACATATGTATGTACATACATATTATATACTAGGAGAAAGAACCAGTTATTTTCTTTTGAACATTACTTCTGAAAAATAGTTGTTGCTCAACAAAATTCTCGCATTTATTCAAATGCATGAAGGTACACTTTCCTGGCCCCTGAGAGTAGTTCGCACAATGTCAAATTCATTTCTTATTTCATTCTTACTAAATTTAGCAGGACATTCCCCGGTTTCAGTTTCTTATTCATAAACTTCTATACTTTTATATCGTCAATTATGTCTTGGTCAGTTGGGAGATCTCTCGTGCCAACATCATTGTCGATTTCTAAGAAATCTTCAAGTAAAAAATCTGCGTTGACGGCAACAGCTTTTTGTAGAATACTCTATTGTTTTCTTAATGTCGCGAGATCCATTTCGTCTTCTTCTTCCCATTAGTCAATTTTTATAATACTTTACCGACTTCGGTTATACCCTCTTTAAGGGTAATCAATTTTTGGACTGGAAGATTGTTATCAATCGCGTAAACAATCTTGTGGACAATTCTGTTTCGGTAATGATGTTTTATAATACCCTGGTCCATAGGTTGCAATTTGGAGGTCGTGTTTGGTGGAAAAAAGATCAGTTCAATTAATTTCAATTAATTTTTTACTAACTGTAACTGGATGTGCAGGACAATTATCTATAAACATCGCAATCTTTCACTTTTGGCTTTTCATTTTCGTGTCCAGTTCTTTGATCCGTCTTTCGAAAATATCAGAAGTCATCCATGCCTTGTTATTACTGGCGTAATCTAACTCCAGAGATTTAACTCCTTTTACAGAACGGGGATTTTTGCTTTTACCTATCAGCAGTAATTTCAGTTTCTCTGAGCCATCCATGTTTGCTCCAACCATCAGTGTCACTCTTTCTTTACTTGTTTTAACACCAAAACATTTATCACTTTTAAAAGCAAAAGTTTTGTTTGGCAAACATTTAAAAAACAAACCGGTTTCATCACAATTGAAAACGTTTTTAGCTCGTACTTTTTCAATACACTTTTTAAAACAGTTTCAGTCCAAATGTCACAGTCCTCCTGAC
The DNA here is from genome assembly GCA_038088585.1 of Chrysina gloriosa. Lineage (NCBI taxonomy): Eukaryota > Metazoa > Arthropoda > Insecta > Coleoptera > Scarabaeidae > Chrysina > Chrysina gloriosa. Next base: position 78,014,643 of record CM076088.1, on the reverse strand, counting down.
TAACGTTTGCACCCTCACGGGACACCGTCTTGAAAACAATTGCATTGCGAGTCTTCCAGGCACTCAACCATCCTTCGCTAGCTTGAAAAGTAACGCGGTTAAATTCTTTAGCAAATTCTAGAGCCCTTTGCTTTATTAAATTTCTCGATATTGGTACGTTTTGATGCGTACGGGTCACTTGAAACCAGCGTAAAACTGCTTCATTTACATTCTCGTGAGAACACACCCGTACTCGTTTTCGACTGCTTGGAACATTAGTTTTCTTGATGATACTTTCCGAATTTTGCAGCAACATCAATTTTTTTGCAACTTTTATCAACTTCCTCCAGAACTTTAATTTTCTAAGCTAAACTTAAACACACTCGCTTGGACATCTGATTCTTAAACAAAAACAAACTAAACCTGTATGCGAATTACATATGTAATCTAGGCCTCCACTACATACATATAAAATGGGTTTTCCCCGGAATTCTCACAGAAATCTATTGTACCTGATTCAGCGTATAAAATGGGTTTACCCCGCGATAAATATTTTATTATATAGAGTGTTACTATTTTACAGATTCACTGTATGCAGGACTCTTCACATGAAATTTTCATTAAAATATTCTAGGACTTGAAAGAATTGCACTATAAGAAGTTTTTCACTATATAGAGTATCACTATAAACAGTGTCGACTGTATTAAGTAATATTGCTCATGGAAGGGCAACTAGCATTTTAATTTAGTCATTCATACAACGACAATTGTAATTTTTTAACGTTCAAACTCATTCGAGTTGGCAGGTACTTTCTCTTGACCAGGTACGTCAAGCTGGCACCCCCACCTATTCAAAATTCAAATTTGATTAGACCAAAATTATGTGCTCTTTATGTGCTAATTATGTGCCGCAATCGCAATTTTTGTGCTCAAAGCGATCACTGAGAAAATCGAATTTGATTAGTGGGGGTGCTAAGTTACTGTCATGCTAGCACCCATCCATGTCAAAAATTGAAACACCGAAATCTGTTGAGCAATATAATTATGTGCTACTCGACTACCCTAGAGCGAATTTGCTAACTCAACCGCTTCTAACTAAATTCGTTAAAAAACGTTAGAATAGTTATGTGCTCTCGAGATATCCTATTGGCGATTTTTGTGCTCTTACCCTTGTGTGACAAATTCACCCCGAATCGTATAAGCTAAAGGGGTAAAATGTACAATAATCGAGCACAAAAATTTTAATCGACGCGAAAACGTTATAATAATTATGTGCTTATTATACATTTTACCGCTTTAGCTTATACGCTTCAGGGTGAATTTCTCACGCAAGGGTAGGAGCACAAAAATTGCGAATAGGATATCTCGAGAGCACATAATTATTCTAACGTTTTCGCGTTGGTTAAAATTTTTGTGCTCGGTTATTATAGATTGCACCCCTTTAGCTTATACGCTTCGGGGTGAATTTCTCACACAAGGGTAGGAGCACAAAAATCGCGAATAGGATATCTCGAGAGCACATAATTATTCTAACGTTTTCGCGTTGGTTAAAATTTTTGTGCTCGGTTATTATAGATTGCATCCCTTTAGCTTATACGCTTCAGGGTGAATTTCTCACACAAGGGTAGGAGCACAAAAATCGCGAATAGGATATCTCGAGAGCACATAATTATTCTAACGTTTTCGCGTTGGTTAAAATTTTTGTGCTCGGTTATTATAGATTGCATCCCTTTAGCTTATACGCTTCGGGGTGAATTTCTCACACAAGGGTAGGAGCACAAAAATCGCGAATAGGATATCTCGAGAGCACATAATTATCCCGACGTTTTCGCGTCGGTTAAAATTTTTGGGCTCGATTATTATAGATTTTACCTCTTGCGGTTTTTACAGTTCGGGGTGAATTTCCTTTGAAGGGATTGAGTTAGCAAATTCGATCTAGGGTAGTCCAGTAGCACATAAAGAGCACATAATTATATTACTCAACAGATTTCGGTGTTTCAATTTTTGACATGGGTGGGTGCTAGCTTGACAGTAACTTAGCACCCCCACTAATCAAATTCGATTTTCTCAGTGATCGCTTTGATCACAAAAATTACGATTGCGGCACATAATTAGCACATAAAGAGCACATCATTTTGGTCTAATCGAATTTGAATTTTGAATAGGTGGGGGTGCCAGCATGACAGACCTCTCTTGACCGTCCACTTGATATAGTATGTAGGAGAGGGCGTTTACGGGGGTTCTATCCGTTCTAGCCGCTTTCGAGTAGGAAAATATTTGTTTACGCCACACACACGGTTACAGTAAAAACAGTGGGGTAAAAATGCATACTTATAGAACTTTAAGGGAAGATATTTTTCGCTCACTTCAATTGTGATAATGCATGCCACCCTTTGTGCAGTGAGAAGTTTATCGATGTGATATAGTGTCAAAAATGAAGTTTGGTGGTTTAACGTTGATGCCCCTTATTTTAAAATTATGCATGGCAACTGCACTACACTCTATCTATTCCATTTTATGTTCTATGAAGTCAATTGCGTCATCTACCAAGATGCAGGGTCCACCCCATTTAGGTATAATCTTTGGTCCACCCTCAAACCCATCAGTTCGAGAGAATTAAAAGAATGCTAAGCAATATATCCAGAAAGGACAAAAATGTAAACGTCCTCACACGGGGATAGAAAGGAGAACTATGCAGGACTTTTTCAAGTTAAATTCTTTGAAATATATAGAAGCGCGCCAATCTCGCAACGGATCACGTGTTGATTATATCGTTAATCGGAAACCCTTTATTATTTGGCATTTCTTCCGTGTCTTCTTTTGTTAGTCATAGCCGATATTCCTAGTGCGAGAGCACATTTGTACAAAACACAGAACGAATATAGTTGTTCTGTACATCAGAATTTTCAAACAAAAGATAATGTAACTGTATACCATACCATGGACGGAGTATAATACATTAGTTGCTAATTTGATTAGCGCGGTTAAGCCGTGTTTCAAACCTTTGTTAGCCGCGTTGCAATCCGGTACTGCTGGTTAGTACGTAGTACACCTGTCAGATGGTACTGAATGTTGGTATCTCATTGGGAGAGGGAGTCGTCCTTTTTTATGAGATGATGTCATATATATAATACCTATATTGCGGGTTTAGTCATATATGGCTGATGTCTTGTGCTGGGATCTCCAACGTGGACTGGTATCTATTATACATTATTCAGTTCCTAATGAACAATGTGTCTTACCGCCTGTGGTGCTAGTTTTCCAATTTCAAAGTTGGCGCCAATTTATTTTGAATTAGTCTTCTGGCAACTGTATACAAGTTAGTGGCGTCCTCCATTATTTCGTTGTATTCGTATGCTAAGTGTTTTGTCAACAATCGTGTGGTAAAATTAGAAATATGGTATTTTGTTGTGTTTCAACGTTCAAAAATCCATCGAAAGATACAATTTTGCATACAATTCCGGAAAAAAAAAGCGGTAAGTCTATTTGTTGTTTATTAAATTTAATACAGGTAATTTATTGACCACACAGCAATGATCATGATCTTCAACGCATATTTTTAAATGCTTTTATGATTTTTGTATGTTTAATCAAGTCAATAGAATTGACTTGATACTTTGTAAAAGGAAAAAATATATCTAATTTGAATGATGCCTTAAAAAAGTTTGCACTTCATAAATTTCATAAATCAAAAGGACTAAAATCAGAAATCACAGAATCTGTTTGAATGTAAGGGTGCTATGTACATACATATATATGTATCTATATACTGAAGTGGGGTGTAAAGTGCGCTTTTTTACGATTTTACGATTGTCTTCCCTTAATTATGATTAAGATTATCGAAAGCTTGACTTATCACAAACCAAACTAAAGCTTTTTCATGCAAATTGTGTTTAAAACAATTTCCGGAACGAGAGACGTGTTATTCAGAAAATATTCGATCAGAACATGACACGCGTTTCTGGTCAAAGCGCTTCTGTATGCTCCAAGATCGAAACGAAGCAAATTTCATCGTTTTCGACGTCGGAATCGCACTCTACGCCTTCGAAAACGTATATGCAACAAGTTTCGTCTAATTCACAACATCTTCAATTTTTTATAAATTTCCAAAGGGGTACCCTTGGAAAATTCGAAGAAGATCGAAATGGTTGGAAGTACGACTTATTACACATCAAATTAAAGCTTTTTCCGTGCAGATTGCGGTTAAAATAATTTCCGGAACGAGAAACGTATTATTCAGAAAATATTCGATGAGAACGTGAAACGTAGGTTTGGTCGAAACGTTTCTGTGTGCTCCAAGATCCAAACGACGCAAACCTCATCGATTTCGACGTCGAAATCGCACTCTATGCCTTCGAAAACGTATATGCAACAAGTTTCGTCTAATTCAGAACATTTTCAATTTTTTATAAATTACCAAAGGGGTACCCCTTGGAAATTTCGAAGAAAATCGAAATGGTTGGAAGTACGACTTATTACACTTCAAATTAAAGCTTTTTCCGTGCAGATTGCGACTAAAACAATTTCCTGGACGAGAGACGTGTTATTCAGAGAATATTCGATGAGAACGTGAAACGTGGTTTTGGTCGAAACGTTTCTGTGTGCCCCAAGATCCAAACGACGCAAACCTCATCGATTTCGACGTCGAAATCGCACTCTACGCCTTCGAAAACGTATATGCAACAAGTTTCGTCTAATTTAGAACATCTACAACTTTTCCTAAATTTCGAAACCATTTTGCCCTAACCTGTATTTCGGGACAACTGCTCTTCTCCTTGGACATGGTACCAGGGGGAAAGTATCGATTAATGTGGGACTTCGCCACCAAAAATATGCATCAACACCCCAAAGCGTTTGTTATTTTAAAAACTTTTAGAACTCATCAACAGAACCAGGCACAAACTTGAAATAACACGTTTTATTTCCCTTAGATCCAAGACCCTCGGATCCTTTCGGATGTGATCGTTCCTTGGTAATTATAAGCAAAGTGTCTCGATCCATCCTCAATTTCGCCGTCGCGCTTTAAATTTTAAGGAGTTTATTTATCTACATTTATAAAGCGCGGCGGCGGAAAGGACTCAAGAATCGGAATAAATAACGCGAACGTTGAATTCGTTTCGAACTCGTAAAGTGCTTTCCTCTTCTTTACAAACGCCCCCGCTCCTCGATATATATTTATGAGTATTTATAAATTTTCCGGGGTCTTTCATGAATAATTCATCGTCCCCTTCCCCTAGCGCAAGCGAAGCCGTTCCGATACTGTGGTGCATGTATGCTACGGTACGTAAATAAAAATATCGGTTTGGCGTTTCCGTCGCCGCCGCCGGCCGCCGGCGAACCTAATTACATCTGAACTGATTTATTTGCTCTTTTCGATGAAACGATTTCATCGAATCTGTTCGATGAATTGACATTTGTTTGTTTCGTTGGTAATCTCGTACCATCAATACGTGTGTAACGTTTGTGTACATAATCGAGGAATGCAAAAATATGTTTGTTTCTTTTTCGATACGTGTGTGTATGTACACAACCGATAGGAAATAAGCGGACGAAATGAGTTCTGCCCATCTACATACAGAGTGAGCAACTTCGAATGTCCACAACGTGACTTCAAATTTTTGCCATCCTCATGGGGTAATTGGGGGAGTTCAGTATCACCAGCGATATCCGGCTAACGCTCAAGACTAACACCACGTGGCGAACACCGTATAACTCTAAAGCACTGCATAATGAACATTGCACATTGAACGCCCGCGCGACACACACCAAAACACTTGACTATTGACTATTGTTGCTCAGTTTGCAGTGCTTTAGAGTTGTACAGTGGTCGTTGCGTGGTTTTCATCTTGAGTGTTAGCCAGATATCGCTGGTGGTATTTAAAATTGTTGGTTGAAAGCAATGAGTTGTTGGTATTAGTAGAATTTGACAACTATACATGGCCTATACAAGATTGAGCTGTCAGCTGTATATGTTCACGTACCATTTAGTTTTTATACTCAAATAAGCCTAACCGGTTCTGGTAAAGCAAAATACAGTTTATGGTGAATGAGCTTCGTAACTAAATCCAAAATACTGGAAGGTTACGAGTGTTTTAAAATACAAATGAGTACGTGAACAGTGCAATAAAGTGAAAGAGTCGTCCTAGATAAAAATTTGTTTAAGGTGGGGCATTGTTTTAAATTTCTTGCAAATCGTTTATAAAGCACACCAATAAAAGCCAGACTTCTGAGAGGACGACCGGGGTCAGGCTTTTTGTCGGCGCGGTGCTTGTGATAGTATAAATACAATGGAAAGAATGCAGGAGGACAGAATAGTGAAACATATAGGATGGAGAGACCCAGAAGAAAAGAGGAGGAGGAGGAGGCCGAGGAAAAAATGGAGGGAAACAGTGAGTGAAGACTTGGCAGAGAAAGGATCCGCGAACTGGAGAATAATTGCAAGGGACAGGCAAAAATGGAAGCATTTTACAAAGCAATGCGCCTAAAAGGCCTGTGAACGCTGCATATATGATAGTATAAATAGATCCAAACTAATTCACATCCTGGAAGAAATAAAAAATTCCAAACAAATTAATAAAATTAGTAAAAATTGCTCTAGAAGGTACAATGGACGAAGTAGAAGTTATGACCCAAAAACGCACCAGCTTAGAAACACATTAAGGATTACGATAATGCGGCCCACTATCAACAACCCTGTTTAACTTGGCATTGGAAAGTGTAAGAAGAAAGAGTGGTATAAATAAGAAAGGTGCCATATTTAACAGAAATCACCAATGCTTGGTTCATGCGGACGATGTGGTCCTAATAGCAAGAAATAGGCGAGTACTGTAAGAGATAACGGAGCAACTGATGAAAGAGGTGGAACAAATACGTCTAGAGTTCAACACCAAAAAGGACAAAATTCGTGGAAATAGATAACAAATGCAAGACAAGATGCCACATTGATAGAATTTAAAGAAGTAGAAGATGTATGTATCTGTCACTGATCAACAATAAATGCCAAGAAGAAACGGAGGCGGACTTGAGGATCGCAAAGAGCAATAAACGTGCAGGTGATTTAAGTAGAATTATGAAATCGAAAGAAGTGTGAAGGGGAACAAAAATTAAAGATCTACAAAACTATTTTGAGACCCACTCTAACCTACGTATGTGAAACTTGGAGAATGTCTAACAAAACAAAACAAAAGCTAGAGATTTGGGGAAAGAAAACTTTTGAGAAGAATTTTCGGAGGTACACAGACAGAGCTAGGATGGGAACGAATGACAAACGCAGAATTGTATGAACTGTTTAACGGGGCACTAGTTAGCAACACCATCAAGGTAAGAAGAATGCAATGGCTTGGGCATTTAGGAAGAATGGAACAAGAAAGAAACGTAAAGAATGTAGCATGGAAGATACGTGGGCGTAAAAGGAGACAGGGAAAACCTAGAAAACGCTGAATGGAGACTGTGGAGGAAGAACTAAAAGAAGAATATCCAAAACTGGAAGGAAAAGACAAAAAATAGAAAATACATCCAATTAAAAATCCCAAATTAATTTACGTAAATTTAGTGTTGTTTAAAAAAATTTCAAAACTCCCAATTCTCCTAGCCACAACGAACGAGACAGCAAGTAGAACACATGGCTACCGAAACTGCCAAAATCGGCAAACAAGCTAGACGGCGCAGGGCACCTGCCAAAAGGAAAGGACGAAACGGAAGCACACAATCGACGTCAACGCAAGAGTTTTTCTAGAAACATGTGAGGGTCCATGAAACCTTCGACGCAGAGGAAGGAAAAACTTCTAAGGAGGGAAAGTATCCAAAAAATGTTGATAAGACAAATGTAAATTTTTCAACTTTGACCTTTTGTTAACGGCATTCTAGTTCAATTTAATATGGCAACTCTCCACAAATTTTCTCTTGGTAACATTCGTTTCTGTATATAGAACGTCCGGATTTATGAAGCAAAAAGTATGATTCTGATTGACAATATGGTCGGATAGAGTGCTCTGGGTCTGGCCAGTATGAAATCTATTAAGCCTACGTTGGGCTAACCGTTTTTCAGGTGTTGTGTTGTTTCATCTATGTAAACTTTATTGCAATCATTGCAAGAAATTTGGTAAACTAGATTAGTTTTACTCAAAAGTGGAGTTTTAACCTTCCGAATTGGGAGTTGTCAAAAAATTTTTAAGCAAGACTAACCACCACCTCGGTTCCCCTTGGTTTGATTTTAATTTTGGCCATTTTTACCTTTTAGACACTGAAAAAGGGGAAAATCGCACCCCGAAACGTATATATATATATATACGTATATATATATATATATATATATATATTTACTCAAATAATAGGATACACCGACGACCTAGCTCTAATATCAACAAGTAAAGCAAACCTAAGAGATGCACTAATATCAGTAATCAAAGAAGCGGAAATCAAGCCTACTCATTAACCAGCAGAAGACAAAATAAATGGTTCAAGGTAAAAAGAGACAATGAGGCAGATTTATCGATATACGTTTCAAAAAATAGAGAGTGTTAAGTACCAAGAAATAACAATCAACGGGGCAAACCAAAGAAGTGTAGAAATAAACGAGAGAATTAAGTCAGGGAACACACTCTACTGGAAATACCAAAAACTACTGAAAGTCAGCACACATATGAAACTAAAACTGTATGAAACAATAACTAGATCAAGAATAACCTACGCCAAAACAATGTGCCTTAAACAGAAGGACGAGGAAACCCAACGAATACTAGAAAAAGGAATCCTAAGAAGAATAATGAGACCAATGAAAATATAAAATGAATAAAGACCACCAATGAACTAATGAACCAGTTCGGCCTTTGAGCTTTTATCTCAAAGGCTGAACTGGTCAAGACCCATACAAAGAAGAGACCAAGACCCGTTAATAAAAAAGTACTTAAGTGGAAATCGCCAGGAGGAAGACCAAGGGATAGACCCCTTCTTCTACAGGCTTCTGACCGTACTCTCCGCATTCCTTCTTCTTTTTATATGTTTCTAATTATCCGATACATTGCAGTTCTTTCCTCCTCTTCTCTAGAAGATCCACTTTTTCCAATATTCGTACTAAAACACGAAGCACGCCATTTTTCTTTACATCGGTTGTTTGACCCATTGGAAACCATAGTGTTTTGTTTTTAGTTCAGATTTTAAATTTGCTTTAACGATTTTTCTTTTTATGCGCGGTTAATGATCGTAAGACGCTTCAGGTTGGTAACTTCCAAGCATATACACCCTCTGTCCCAAAAGTAACCGCAATGCGTCTATAAATCAGAAACCAGTGGCGTCATCTCTTGATAGTTGATTGATTATTGTAGTGGGACTCTTCCTTACCAACCTGACAAATTTTCATGACATTTGGTGCATAGTCAGCTGATACATCACGCATCCTGTGAGAGTGTTTTTCGTAAACGGTCAGAAAATAAGTCACGAACAACGAGTAAATATTAAGTTTTGTTTTAAACTTGGAAAAACTGCAACCGAGACGTATGAAATGCTGCAAATTGTTTATGGCGACGATTGTTTGTCGAAGAGGCAAGTGTTCGAGTGGCATCGACGATTTCGTAAAGGCAGAGAAGATGTTAACGATGACGAAAGAGCCGGTCGTCCTTCGACAACTTTGGCCGAGGCAAATGTGGAAAAAGTGCGCGAATTTGTGAAAATTTCGAAGAAGTCGTCAGTGAGATTTATGGAAATGGAGCTTGGCATCCCTAAAACAACTATTCAGCGCATTTTGACTGAAACCCTTGGTTTGAAGAAAGTCAATTCGAAGTTTGTTCCGCACAAATTGACCGACGACCAAAAACGAATTCGAACGCTTCGAATCGAACACTCCAAAGACATTATTGCACGAGCCCGTGCAGATGAAAACTTCTTGAAAACGATTGTGACTGGTGACGAGACGTGGTGCTTTCAATACGAACCAGAAAGCAAACGTCAAAGCGCAGAGTGGAGGTCACCAGAAGAAGGAAATCCGAAAAAATCACGAATGGAGAAGTCGAAAATCAAGTCAATGCTGATTTCATTCTACGATTCGAAGGGAATTATCCATAAGGAGTTCGTTCCATACGGCTCAACGGTTAATGGTGCATATTACCTCGATGTTATGAGGCGTTTGCTGGGTCGCGTTCGTTGTGTTCGGCCCGAATATCGCGAGCCAGGCAGCTGGAGATTACTGCACGATAACGCACCGTGTCATCGAGCAACGATTGTCACCGATTTTTTGGCGAAAAATGAAATATATTCGATACAGCACCCACCGTATTCGCCTGATCTGTCCCCATGCGATTATTTCCTGTTCCCTCGTCTTCATTTGAAGCAGAAAGGAGTTCGTTATGCATCCGTAGACGCCATTCAAAGATCGACAACCGGCATCCTAAAGGCCATCCCTGAGATCGACATGAAAAAGTCGTTTGAAGCACTCGTTGACCGTGCAAATCGATGTATTGTAGCACATGGAGAATATTTCGAATAAATACAATGATTTTTGTGGACATAACATACATAGCGTGCTTTAATTCGAACTATTGCGGTTACTTTTGGGACAGAGGGTGTATACCTATATCATCCTAATCATATGAAAATGTCGAACATGCTAAACTGCCATTTCTCTATCATCCATCATTTCAAACACCAAATAATAAAGCGTAAATCATCTTCGAAGAAAAAGATCTCCTCTCGCTTATTGAGAACGTGCCCTTCGATAAGTTGTCCGTTTGGATTTCATCCATCTGTTGCAACAGAATTCGTTTAATGACCTAAATTATCGCAATAGTTCTGCAGAATCTCCCGAATTATCTGGCGGAGAAGAGGGTTTTAAATGGGTGAAGGTCGACGAGGAACGTGCAACAATCATCGTTTAAGCTTAAACCTGTTCCTGTACAGTACGTAATTTCGTTTTAATAACGTACTTATATTTCGTGCTAATAGGATTGCGCGATTATATTTTTGGTTAACTATTTGGACGCGCGCCAAGGTACGAGACGTCGAAAAGAAACTAACGCAGCTGTGCCATCGATAATGAATAATTTAGAAAACAAGAAAGAGAAAAACCCGAAAAGGGTTTCATAGTTACTCCAGCGATTACCTAAGTTTCCCTTAAAACATGTAATTCCGGTTATTGTTTCTCCCTCTTCACCAGAGCTTACAGATGGCATCAGTATCAAAACTGCCTTGGTGGCAATAACATCTTTAGCATCATTATTTCATTATAACACGATTTCGTCCGTATTGAGATGGTCCAAGATATAATTATCCTGCGGAACAGGATATAACAATTGGAAGTATTGCTCAATACGGTTCTTTGATATTCCACGGGCACGAGATGCAGACACACCTTCAAATTTCCTTTCTTAGAGTGTATGACTACGTCTTATGAAGGATTTCGACACATCGTAACCTGGTCTTTCGCTATCAACCTCAAACTTGTAAGGGATGCTAAGGGTAGTAACAAATAATAATAACCATCTTTATTTGGCCAACAGTCTACCTCAGGAGCTCACTGTTAGCAAGTTTAAAAGTTCGGGAATTTAGCGCTCCCGAGCTACCCGATCTAAAACCCAAGGTAAGGTGTAAGGTAACGTGCCCAGAGTTGCGTGGCCGCAGGGGTGTGTGGTATCTAACGTTCCCCTGGTGGCACCAGGCGAAACCCCCTTCTAATTAGCCTTACCCGATCAAGCGGGGCTCTGATCGGGCGGACAGATACTTCCGTAGCTACTCTTCGTACAGCTACGCTATCTAGAAGTTTCAAGGCTAAAGTGCCAAAACTTGTGAAACAGGGCCAAGGTTACATACAGGCCAAAAGAGCCATAATCAAGGTCAAGTTTACTAGGCATGCACAAAGAGGCCAGGTTTAGTCTAGACAAGGAAGTTAAGCCTCAACAGACGGCGGAGGCTACTAAACGTAAAGAAAGGACGGAAGTCCAAAAGGCGAGGTCGGAGAGCAGTACTCCCGCAGGTCCTCCGAAAGACAAGGGGCCAGAAGGTTTAACCTTCAAAGAGGCTGCTTTGGAGAGGATCGCGGTAGTATGCCACGACTACCCAGCCTCCCAGATGGAGTCGGCAAAGCTTAAGGCAGTGCAGGACTCTATTATGGAGACATATAACAGCATTACGGAGCAAGGGCTTCAAGTCCGCTTTAGAAATACACGTATATGCGGAAGAACCGCTCTCAAAGCTGTTAAGTCTAATTAAGGGAATAGAGCTGGAGAACATAGTCTAAAGAAGCCAGGGGCAGAGGACCACAACAGATCTGGAGAGGCCGCAGTGGAACAGGCGTCAGTGCCACCTCAAGTAATCTAATCTAATCTAATCTTGGCCAACAGTCACAGCCATTTACAGGACAATTTACAATAATAAGTGTGCAAAACAAGAAAAAAGTAACACCAAACATGAATATGAATCTCAAAATATTATATCAGAGTATCAGTAAATAATAAAGTAAACTATGAAGTATACATAAAAAGAATTAAATTAAAATCTCACCTCTAGGCTGCGTTTTCTTTTTAATATATACGCCCGATCTACACTTTTTACATTTGTTATCTGCGCCGCAGTGCCCTTGAAGATGTTCTGAAAGTCTGTAAAGTCGCAAGCAATGATTATTTGCACCAGAAAGCTCTTTTTCCGGGCATTTTCTTCTATAGCATATTCCGTAGGCATTCTGAACCGTGAAAGCAATTAATAATGAAGAAAACATTTCGTATTTTAGTACGACATTGGGACACAATTAAATAGATAAGGAAGTAAACCACGCAATTACAGTACCAACTCTGACATATCCGAGTGAAAACTAGAGAATATACAAAAACCAAGAGACGAAGGTCAATGAATTCGATATGAAACATACTAGAAAGACAGCAAGAGTAACCAAACTGAACAGAATAAGATACGATGAACTTTGGAAAACGGTGAACCGAAAACAAATACCAGAAAAGATCAAAAGAAAACAAATAAATTGATACGGGCATGTGGTGAGGATAAACTCAAACAAACTGTCAAAAACAATATACTATAATGATAATAGATGGAGCAGATCAAAGAGTATGGACCGGAAGAAGGAAAAACCTTAGAGGAGCTAAAAACATCAGCAGGAGACAGGATAGAGTGGAAGAAATGGACAAAAGAAGAACCGCAGCCCCAATTCGACGCCTGAAAGAGCACTAAAAATCTGGTAAAAAAGAGGAAGAAGAAGAGGAGGAGGAAGAAGAGGTATTCTGAGGTTTGTTGCTAATGTATTTCCCTGTTGTTTCTTTTTTAATAGATCTCACAGTAAGTCTCATCATTTTACTTTATCTATTGTGTTTTTGATGTTGTATAGTGTGATTCAAATTGTTTTGCTAGCCAAAGTTAACATCCTCGTTCATCTTTCCTATATTAAATCTTATAAACGTAGCTAAATGAGGCTCCCTGAAGGAAGAACACCGAAGACAGTGCTGCGGAGAGGGGTGAGTGGAAAGAAGAGACGGGGACGGCCAAGTTCAAGATGGATGGATGCGCTGCAAGAGGACCTGAGAGAAATGGGCATTGGAGACTGGGAAGAAAAGGCTGAAGACAGGATAGAATGGAAGGCATTAACTGATCAAGCCTTGGGCATGTAGGGCCAGTTGTGCTAGATATAAAGAAAATTGGATAAATGATCCTTGCCCAAATCCAAATTGCTCGGAGATGCGTGTAAAGGAGAAAAAGTGGAACACTTACACCGGTTTACAGTCTTTCCCAAAGTTTCCGTGGATGAAAACTGAACACTTTTTGAGCGACTACCGTATATCTACGTTAGTTTTAAATCTGACCACCGGAGATTTCAGGTGGCGCCACTGCAGTGAAGAGAGATCTAAAACCGGTTATTTATTACGACATCTGAGGTTTCCAAACAACAACTTTCGAATAATTTTTGTAGATTATATGTGAGTGTTTATTAAGGCCGTATTTAAGACTACCATAGCAAGCAAGAATAGAGAGTAAAGTAGGTATTTGCAATCTTACGTGCAACATTGAATATATATTTCCATATTATTAAAAATACAGCTCACAGCAACTTAGGTACCTACTTTATCACATACACCAAATCACTATACAACTATAGCTGACCGATGTGGGACATCTCTATAAGAGTTCTTACTCTAACAAGAGGAAGGTAAGGTAATCGGATTTTTGTAATTTTTGCTATTTATGGTACGTGTAGTTTGGACCTTAAATAAGAATATTTTGGAGTAGTTCGACGCAACGTTCATAAATTACCGAGATAATCGATGTTGAAGTTTCACCCACCATTTAAATCCACCAGATATAATACGACTGTCAACTGGACTCGTGGCCTAGTCGATAGCGTTTGGAGTACTTGAAGAATGTTCCTGCATATAGTTCATATATTTCGTTTGTTCATAATTTTTGATATGAGAAGAAGAATGAAAAAAACATACGGTGCGTTTTGAATGGAAGAAAAAGAAATGTTCCGTGACAAGACTCGAGCCAGCGATCTCGTGAGTATCGCACCAAAACGCTATCGACTAGGCCACGAGTCCAGTTGACAATAGTGTTATATCTAGTGGATTTAACTGGTGGGTGAAACTTCAACATCGATTATCTCGGTAATTTATGAACGTTGCGTCGAACTACTCCAAAATATTCTTATTTAAGGCCCAAACTACACGTACCATAAATATCAAAGATTACAAAAATCCGATTACCTTGCTTTCTCCTTGTAAGTAGGAAAATTTCGCGTGCAACATGATTAAGTAAATCTTTTCCAAGTCCGATGAAGTTTAGGATAATTTCGAACGAAGTGGAAATTGCAAATTATTGGATATTGACCGATTTATTTGTTTCCAATTAATTACCTGTGCGAAATTCGTTCTATGGATGAAACTTTTTTGTGTATTGTGTTACATAACAAAGTATTATCGTTTATTGTTTACTATCAAAATTGAAAAGCGCCAATTTTAAATGTTTTGTTCTGTTAAATCGCAATTTATTATTAACGTTCATTAATTTTATATTTACCACTCCGCTCTATCGAAATTTAATCATTTCGTCCCACCCATTTTTAATTACATATCGTAAAGCTTTTCCAAGTCCGGTGAAGCTTAGGATAATTTCTAACCAAGCGGAAATTGCAAATTGTTGGATATTGACCGATTTATTTGTTTCCAGTTAATTACCTGTGCGAAATTCATTCTATGAATGAAACCTTTTTGTGTATTGTGTTAGATAACAAAGTATTATCGTTTATTGTTTACTATCACAATTGAAAGTAGCAATTTTAAATGTTTTGTTTCGTTAAATCGCAATTTATTATTAACGTTCATTAATTTTATATTTACCACTCCGCTCTATCGAAATTTAATCATTTAGGCGCCCTCGTTTTTAATTACGTATCGCGTCCTAACATCAGGTAATAAAACATCGCGATTCCGTAATATTTTCCAATTTCGACGCGTCAAAGCGAATAAATAAATCCTATATTTAATAATCCGACTATCAACGATATCATATTACCGTATTTTACGGCGGCGACGCGTCGTATTTCAAATCGCGCGCGCGTTCACCCCCGTTTACCGTTCCGAAACGGGCGTAATAATTTTTTATTGCGCGGATGGCACGGCGATAGTCCCGCCGACTAAAACTAAAATATTACCAGTTACGACGTAATACCGATACACTACGACCCCGTAAACGCGTGTAAAATATTACGGTGACAAATGGACGGCACGTTAAGAATAAATACGCGTCGTAATCGACGCGTCCCGCCCGACGAACGACGATAAAAATTAATTAAAACGACATCATCGAAATTCGATGCCGTATTTGCGGGACGCGAATATTATTTATTGTTTATAGGAGGGACGTGAGATGGTCTCTAGCACCTATAAATTACCATTAAACGCGCTCTGATATAACACGTATGGCGTCTTTTATATGTACGTGCTTCCTCGTGTAGGGTGTTAAGTCAAAATGCCCAGAGACAAAACAAAAAACGAGTTCTTAAGACTCCGGCGGATGATCCTACGGAAGAAACACGGCGTTCAGGACGCAAGTGACTGTTGGAATATCTCAAGGAGATCTGATGACACGCAGAAGAAAATTTGGCTAACTACAGCGTAGGGTCGTGTGGTTAAAGGTAATTTTAAAAACGCTGGGTGATGTCACAAAAACTTTAAAAGGGCGCCACTGATCCATAACGCAATTGATTCTAATCTTAATCTTTCAGACTTAAATGACCCTTATTTTATTACCAATGATACAGGGTTTGAGGTGGTAAAATAGGTAATTTATTTGACATTGTGTACATAATAATTATAAAACTTACATAATTGAAAAGTTCATAGAAAAACATTTTATGTCAGTACTATTGTTTGAAAATAACATCACTGAAGTGGGCTCTATTTGTCTGAATACACATTTCTGCACGTCGCCTGAAAGGATCCATACTATTCGTTAGGATTTGTTATGGTATATGTCGAATCTCCAGTCGTGATTGACTCTTTTAAATCGTCTATGTTGTAAGGTTCCCTTTGGAAGACTTTATGTTTTGAATATCCTCATTCCAAAAAATCGCATGGCGTCAAATCAGATGAACGCGAATGCCATGTTATGTCGCCAAAGCGACCTTCGTGCCGTGCGAGATATCGCTCCATTTTATCAGCGTTTTGTTGTCTAAGCATTGGTAACAGAAAATCGTTCAGCATGACCATACAACGCTCAGATGTTTCCGTTACAGCTCTTCCGTTGCCGTCTTGCAAAAGGTATGGCCCAAATATCCCGAATGAACTCATTCCACGCCAAACCCTTACTTTCTCGCTAATGCATTAACCGAGGGTTTTTCTGTGCCCATTATCTGAAGTCCTGCTTAATGACATAACCACTTAAATGGAAATGGGCATCATCTGACATAATAAGATGAAATAAAAATTGTGGTTGTGCTTCAATAATGTCTAACAATTGTGTCCATTCGGTGATAAAAATCTCCAGGCAGAAGTTGTTGAACCACTTGCATTTTAAATGGATGAAAATGCAAATCCTTGTGTAATATCCGCCTGACACTCCTATTCGATAAGTTTAGCGCTACGGAATATCGTCAGGCAGAACGTTGTGGACTTCGCAGTAAAGCCGTTCTCACTCTCCCCACATCGTCCGGGTACGAACTAGTCGTAGACGAGCAGGATTCTCCTTTGGTAATGCAGAAGCAGTCAACCTAAAGTTTCCTACCCAATTTAAAATTGTTGGCACTTGTCCATTTCTTCCTATGTTAAAACGACGACGAAAGGTACGTTCAGTTAACGTAGTCGAATCACCAATTTTAAAAAAGCATTCAACTGCAAACGCACGATGCTTCCTAGCCCAACGCTCCATGACGACCACAGAACACTAACCAAACCTGCAATGCATTTACATGTTTCATAGAGTCAAATTAACGAAGCTTGCTGGCTGGATAACAAACTGATAACACCTTTTTAGAAGAAAATAAACCTTTTTATTGTTAAATAAATAAATACATTGTACAGAACATGACCATAAAAATCTAAAATAAATTGAACATAGAAAACAAATAAATATTCCGTAAAAAATAATAAATGAAATAAATACATATTGCACCATCAATAAAAACATAACAAAGAAAAACAAGAATAAATATGTAAATAAAGGCAGGCAAAAGTAACGAGTACAATGTAGGTCTTTTCATCTTGACCTCCCTGAGAGTCTAACACGTTATTTCTGAAGTTTATATAAATGAAGAAAACAAAACTATTTTTCTTCAACCTCTTCATCTTGCGAGGGACACAGTTTTCTAAAATTCAATTATAGCAGTTGTGCTTTGTGCAATTATGGTCTTGAAATTCGTCATTATTCGTCATTATTTTGTAAATATGATCAGACACACCCACAAGTAGTTTTGGATGTTGATGGGATATAGCATGAACAGGAAGGTTCTCCTTCTTCTGGTAAAGTAAACAGAGCATCAACTCCACTTAAATGGAAATAGAAGATCTTCCAATAGTGCAATATCATCCACTTCAGATGGTCTTTCCCTTTATTTACAAAATCTGAATCTACAAAATGATCCTCAATTTCTAGAAGAGTCTATATTGCAAATCATTCTCCACAGGTAGTATGGATCTGCGGGGAAACTGAAGGGATGTTGTTTAACAAAGCCTTCGGACATGATGGGGAATATGAAGGTGGAAACGTTTACAACTTCGTCCTCCATCGTCGATGGATTTAAGAATATTTTTTTAATCAGTTTATATCAGTAGCACGACAGTATTAAGTTTTAATTCTATTTCCGTCACAAATAACTCAAGAATATCTGTAACATTTATATTCGAATCGGACATCTCTAATGCCTTGAAAACACTTAATAGCAAAAACACCATGGGTATGACGACATAGCACGTTTTCTTCTTAAGGACGTAAGGATGTATACGGAAACATACCGTTTCTCCCTTCTCGAGAGGATTTCTGTTTTGGAGCGGCGTTGGCCGCAGGGAATAATCGCTCTCGGGATCTAGTGGCGCCCGTATCAAACTTCCATATTGTTAACCGACGTTTTTTAACACCTTTAATGGTGAAAGTATCGCTGTTGACACCCTCGACCCCCGTGATAGCTACCCCTATTCCCATCTGGTTCCTGAACAGGAAGCACGTAGCATCGTACAATCCAACTACTCGTACTAGCTGCGCTACTTATCAAACTCTTCAATTGTGGGTTTGGTGCTTTGCGAGGGTGTGGAAATTTTGTTTTGGCCACACCGACCTCGCCGCTCACTTTGTGCTACTCGTAAACGGATGTACTACACGTAAGGGCAGTTGTACAAGTTTGTTTTCGAACGAATCTACGAGTATTGCATTCGAAAGACTACTGCAACACCGCGCAACATGCATCGAGAAAGCGCAAATTAAAAATTCGATGCCGTTCTTTCTCGACCGAGAAATAGCCTTTCGGTAACCGGTCCGTTCTCCGGAAATAATCTTAAATTATTCAGCGAACGTCCTGAACGCGTACTTAGTTCCGGATTAGAACCGGATTTCTCATTTAAGGAAAGGAGAACGACAATTTATTACATCTGGCCGAAGCCGAGCGGCGAATCTACTGCCGTGCCGTAAGATCTTGTTTGTTTAGCCTCCTTCTTATGGCGTATAACGTACGAACCTGCAGTCGGAATTAGATTTAGAAGTTTTCCCAAGTTATCTCTTCGCGTGCGAAGTGCAACGTGCACGTGTAAGTAAGTACAAACACGTAGTACAATACGATACGTACATACGTGCAACGCTGAAGGGAAAATCGAACTTTGTAGAGCAGTGTTTCTCAACGGGGCAATATCGCCCCCAAGTGGGCGTTTTTCCATGTTGGGACGGTGTGGGGGTTAGTAACGATTTTTAAATGTATATTTAATAAACTAATAAACCCAAAAAAAAAATTTTTTCGAAGTGAAGGGGGTGATACCACGTAACAGTTTTATTGAAACGGGCGATGATTCGTTGGAAGTTGAGGTATCGAATGAATTTATTCGGTCGTGAAAGTACGGCCATCGTACAAGTGAAATTGGACTTGATCAGAACGAAGTGACATCGTGCCAATCTCAAGAATTTACGATTTGCAGATAAGGAGAATACAATATGCACTTAACGGTCGTAAATCGAATTTTAATTTTCCGTTTATAACCGGCGCGATGATGTGTGATATTATTTTTTTCGTGACAGTTTCTACTTTTGGAAAGATGGAGGAGGTACTCGTGCTCTTGTTATTGCTCTCATTCGGGGAGTTTCCTTCCGTAAGCCTTCGGTAAGTACCTTTCCCAATTTTTTTTTTTAAATTTATTTACTTTGCAAAGCGATGCAAGTTGATGACCTTTGAGCAGAAAATGGTTGACTTTTCAGAAATAACTTGAGAACGTTCCTGTCCCATTATTTTGTTTAAAAGTGATAATAATAAGAAATTTATTTAGCAAAGGTATTTTTAACTACGAGGGCTGTTTTTTCTTCAACCTCCGACAAGTTCAAAAGGAAAGACGGGTGAATATAAAAAGTGATTTTATTACCAAAAGTAATGTACAATAAAGGTTACTTCTCTGTACAATTATCTTGACGATTGAGGCATTTGTCATATCTGCGAACAAGCTTTGTAATACCCTCTTCATAAAATATTGCCGCCAATGATTGGAAGTGAGTTGTGAAGGATTCTTTGAGCCCCTGGTCAGTTTGAAAGCGCTATTCCCCAAGCCACTTCTTCAGTTCTGGGAGAGGATGATAGTCACTCGGCGCTAGGTCGGGTTTATATGGAGGGTGTTAAAAATGTACCATTGAAATTTCTCAAAAGGAGCCGTTGAGTTACACGAGCAGTGTGAGGACGTGCATCGTCATGGATCAGACCAGTTCCAGAAGTCAGCATGTCTTTTCTTTTGTTTTGAATAGCTCTCCGTAAGCGTCGCAAAGTTTCACAATATGAATCTGCAGTCATTGTTGTCCCCGATTGCATAGACTCCACAAGTAACACACCTTTTTGATCTCAAAAGACAGTTGCCATATCCTTACAGTTGTTGAAAGTTCGTTTGAATTTTGTGGGTTGCTTTGGAGAATTTGTGTGCATCCATTGCTGTCATTGTCGTTTCGTTTCGGGCGTGTCATATTGAACCATAGTGAGTAGCGGTTAAAAAACGCCAAAGCTGGAACCATTCCGCGAATTTTGTGGTTTGTCAGTCAACATCTTTAGGACCCAGCGAGCACAAAGTTTTCTGTAGCGCAACTGTTCAGTAACTATAGGGTGCAGAGAAGATTTTGCAACTACTGGAAATTTCATCGATAATTCACTTATGGTGAACCTTCGAATTTTCTTAACCACTTAGTCAACTTGTTGAACAAGGCCATCTGTAGCAACAGACTTGCGTCCTTGACCCCCTTCATCATACACATCAGTTCGGCCACCGTTAAACTTTCGACACCATTCACGAACAACACCGTCACTCATAAAGATGTCTCCATACACTCGACTCATCCTTGGATGAATTTCCGCTGCACTATTCCCTTTTGCCTGCAAAAACGAATAACACTTCGCAATTCACACTTCGGTGGATCGATAGACACAGTCGTGTTTACGTGACTGCAGCTCAACACGAAATGGCGTGTTGGACATAGATAAAGAATAGAATAGATGGGTTACTCTTTCACTGAAGAGTGAAGCAAGTTTTAGAACCATCTACGATTCCCTTAATACAACTTTGTGGCAACCATCGTACAGGAATCTGTAAAGAATGGAACCACTATATGCGGAATTTTAAATATGGTTTATTGTCAATAATTATTAAAGTATGAAGCTCATATAAAAATCAGCATCAGTTTTGTTCTGCGTTACATTTGTTGAAACATAAACTTAACTGTACAATATTATAATTTATACATGACATGCATTGGGTTTCTGGTCTCTCGCTGGGATTAGCTTATGAGGTGGATGGTAAGGGCTGTACATCCATCGATTCTAACGTGGCATTAAGTATTTAATATTTTGAAGTGCCTATGACAAGAAATAACCAATTGTACAAACATAATAATAGTTAAATAGTTATACTGACATGAGACATTATCACCAAATAATAGAGTTTCTCTTCTTTTAGTATTCGGAGGATAAACTTTACCAGAAAATTTTACTGTCCAGGTCTTTGGAGCATAGGCAGGTTCAAACAGGTTTAGATATAAATTAATTATTAGTTAAACAGACAAAAATTTGTAATTGGTAAAATTTTGATTAAACTTACCTACGACTAGTTTTACCATTGCACTCTGGAACTGGAACATAGCAATGTCTCAGTATTAATCTAAATTTACTAAATAAATATTACAAACTGCACTTGTCGATCGTTACGCGCAACGCAAAAATTACAAAGAAAATACTATACATAATACATATAACATAAACAACTTTAACCTATCAACAAAAAGTCATCAATGCAGCCAACCATAACAAGAGTTATATTGGCCATCTTGCCTAAAGTGCTGCCCTCTATGCTTCCCTCATTTAAGTTGAAAGTGATAAAGGTCTAATATATGTACTACACTACCCCTGGTATTGGACTCGGCAGTGACAGAGCGTGTGGAGCACGCAGCCACCAATGCGTCATCTGCCGCATGCCTGGTCTTCATACTGTGCGATCGCAGGTTGAAAAAAACAGCTCTCGTACATATTACGAACTACTTAGCATAAGAAAGTTTATATTTTCGTGTGCTCTTTGACAAAAGTATATACTTCACTTTTAATTTTCTTGTAATTATCACACTGTTTTAGGTCCGGTGGTAACGTATTAAAAAGAATCAGTCCGTTCTTGAGGGCACTATTCATTATTCGTGTTGTTTTATATCTTTTTTACTTAAAAGTTATTACATCTATTTGCTCGTGTAAGATAATTATGCACATCTGAAACATATTGGAGCTTATTAGCCAAACAATCGGGCTTCATCCCCTATGTAGTCGAGAGTTCTAAATACTATCCTTCGTTTAACATTTAAAAACTCTAATACGTTCAACATGGTTCGTACAGGAATGTATTTGATACATTTGAGTATTATTCCCATACATGTATTTCGTATAATTTCGAAATTTTGTATCTGGTTTTCGTGGAGATTTTACAATATAGTTGTTTAAAAATTCCTAATAATTAATAATAATGAAGATAATGATAGCTATGAACAATGAATAGTAACAAAATAATTTACGGATTTCGACCGGATAGTTATTACCAAGGTTCGATACGCAGCACACAAGCACGCGTTTGTCAAAAAATACACAAATAAGGACCAAAAGTTGTAACAATTTTATGAAAACATCATCTTGAATCGCATTTGCTCGGTCGATAGAAGCAATGCTTTAGAACGATGAAATGAATAAAACCGGTAGAGTAAACGTTTCACTTTATTTTTCACAAAAGAAAAACGTGTGTAACGATCGTTTCGGCGACACAGTAAAGTGTTTACTCTACGAGTTTTATTCCTCATTACTACGGATCTTCAGCAAATAAAAGCCGGTTCTATTAGCTACAAGCTTTACGAAAAATTAAAATTTTAGCTGGCGAAATCGTAGGATGCTACCCTATCGACTCACCCTGCTCTACGTGTACGTGCATGAGGTACCCATTCGAAGCAGCGGGCTATTGGGACTGCAATTGTAATAGGCATTCAAGAGACGATCAATACAGAAAAACTATTTAGACGAAAGAAATTTTGTTTGTTTTATTCTCACCATTTTACTTTTTTAACACGAAAGTGGACGTTAGCCAAACACCGATCGAATTAGAAATAATCCTAAGTACGACTATGTGTGTAAACGCCCCCTTGACGCAATATTTCCGTATCTGGACACATGAAAGAATAATTTTAAAGGGGATGGTTTTCCAGATTTTTTCCACCTTTTCTCTCCTTTACCAGCCTTCTCACATCTTTCCACTTTGTTCCTGTTTTTTTCTGCCGCTGTTCTCACGTCTTCCTTGGTCTTCCTCTGTCCTTGTCTTCAATTTCTCTCGCCTCAAATATCTGTTTCACTAGTTTATTCTCATCCCTTTCTTATTACATGTCGGAGCCATCCGAGCTGTTCTTGTTCTGTAGTTGTCTCTGAATACTTTCTTATTTCAGCTTTCCTCGTTCGTCCTTCAACTCCTATCAGCAATTTCATATTTCACGTGTATTTGCCTCTCCACCTTTAAAACGTTTATATTCGTCTGATATTCGTCGGAGTATGAATATCTGGTCGTTTATTCCTCTTTCTTCTAGTGTTTCTTCCAATTTGTCTCTCGGTCTTTCCTCCAGCATTCAGGCGTATATCTTTGTTATCGTACCCTCCGAAATTATTTTGAGCAGACTTTCCTACCTCCTTTTGTATAGATTGGCGTGATAATCCCTATTTCCAGTTTGATACTTACATTTTCTCTGTTCTTGCCTGGTTCATAATATTAATAAGTTCCTGTTATCTCACCTCATTCATATTCTTACACATTGCTGCAGTTATGTTGTCATATCTTGGTGCTTTTCCTGTCCTCATTTTACTTATGCATCACACCTATGAATCAGTTCAACGAGGACAAACAATTTGGATTTGTACACTGTGAGTTGTCCAGTATCAATCAAGACAAGAAACACTCGAATAGATTTTTAATTTTCTTTGGTACATTTGGCGTCCACGTTTTCCGGAAAATCAATCACCACCGACTGGTATTCAACTTTCTGTTTCCAAGAAAATATGACTTTCATCGGTAAACGTCCTTTTTCTTTTCAGAAAAGAAAACGACAGGAATTTCGATCTTCATTGTCACTCAACTTCTACATTGCTCTACATTGCTCTACATTACAATAATATTCAGAGTTAATTGTTTTACCTTTTGAAGATAGTCAATCAACAAATCCCCTTTTGCATCTCAGAAAACTGATGCCATGCCCTTTTTTGCCGATCGTTCTGACTTGACTTGTTTTGGAGCTGAACAACCAGCTTCAGTCCACTGTAAACGTTCTTGTTTCAGTTTAGGATCATGATGATAGATCCAAGTCTCATCCGTAGTTATAAAACGATGCACAAAATTCGATTTTATTCTGCTTAAAACCCTCCCAATTACGTTGAGAAATTTGTTTTCGATTCAGTTTTTGTTGAATTGTTAATGAATTCGGCACTAACTTTTTCATATGTAATTATTCGTGTAAAATATGGAGCACTCATTTATCCGAGATGCCTATGGTATCAGCAATTTCACGCTTAGTCAAACTTGCATCTTTACAAACAGTATCATAAACTTGCTCAATGATTTTTGGTGTTGTTACACTTTTTGGACGTCCATTACGTGGTGCATCTTGAACGCTTGTACGACCACGTTTAAACTCTGAAACCCATCGATGTACAGTTGGAAATGATGGAGCAGTTTCCTTTAACACTTTCACCATTTTTGTACGAATTTCTGTTGCTGATAAACCTTCCAAAACAAATAATTTTGTCACCGCACGATGTTCGGTTTTTTCCATTCTAGCATAATACACTGACTTCAAATGGCTTGTAAACAAAGAATGAATTGGCAGATCGAAATGAACTTTTGTGTGTTTCAAATGGAAGATGAAATATTAAAATGGCGTATAAATTTTAGTTTCTCTACTGGTTAATAGGCGTCGCTTTCAAAACTTTTCAACCGACCTGTAACTATGGCTTATTGTTCTTAGCAATTATAAACATGTTATAGGTTAGATATATTTCTTACTCCAAAAGACCAAATAATGGTACTAGAAATCAGGAACTAGAATATCGGTTAAAATCAAAACTAAAAGCTTTGACCTCGTACATACTTAAACCAATAAGTTGGGGACGTTGATTATCGGAAACTTTACTTAATTGGGGACGCGAATCGTTCGATTGATTTATTTACGCGCTTCGACCTAATGCGTGTCGGAAATTTCGAACTAATCAAGAATTCCTCGATCCGCGACGAAGGGCGCGCAGATTTTAATTTCCGTTCATGTCCGCGTACAATTTTGATTAAGTTCTGATCGTGTTTCGTCCGACGCGTTAAAGTTGGATGGCGGCCGAAACGGGGATTAATCCGAAATCGTTAAATTTTAAAACGACGAGGCGATTCGGGCTGATTACCAATTTAATGCCAGCGCAAAGTTAAAGTCTATTAACTATTCAAACGCATTTATTTACCTTAAAAAGCTACATTCGATGTTCTGATGAAGAATACATGTATAATAAACGAGGGTATAAGGTTTTGTTCATGTAATAAAAGAAGATATGATGAATTTCGTCAAAAATTGATGATTAAAAAATAAATAATAAAAGACTTTAATGTTTTACAAAATATCCGCCTTTAGCACCAAGTTATTCTTGCACTGTGTCTTCGACCTTGGAGTTCGTGAGTTCTTCTTCTTCGTCCTCTTCTTGTTCTTTTATGTCTTCCTCTTCTTCTTCTGCTTCTTCTTTTTTGTAGGCATCTGCTTGTTTATTATTTATTTTTATTTATTTATTTATTTATTACTCGTCTTACATCGATAAATTCCAAATATCTATCCCCTAATGATGATATTGATACTTCGTGCTCAAATCAAGCACCAAGTCGCACTTACATATACATATAAACACGGCTTTTAGTAAGCTGCTCCTGAAGCACGCATTCTACATGTTTTATTAAATGGTGCTTCGGGCGTTCTCGTCTAGGGTTGTGTTTGGGCTTGCTGAATTTCAGGAAGTTTAGTAAATTTTCTTATTTAATGTTTCTTCGGCGCAAATTATTACTGCGAAACCATGCTGGCGTTAGGAAATCCTAACGTAAATTTTAACACTATCGTAAGACTTGTACCTGGTAGATTTTTCTTTTGAAATTGGTAAACTTTGGTGACAAACAAAAATTACCTTCATAAGGATAGGTGAGAAGATTTCACATATTTAACTTTCTTGATCTGCTTTCAATTTTTACTTTATTTTAAATACTTTTATTTCGAAATCATAAGAAAAAGAAAATTACATGTACGTTTAATCACCATTTTTTGTGGTAAAAGAATACATTTCATATAATTTTCTGTAAAGAAAAATAACACAAATAATCTAAAACTGTTTTGACAGAAGCAAATGCTGTATCATAAGAGCAGAGCATAGATTTTGGTTCATCATGGTATGATTAACTTTATACTTGTGATTTCTTACATGTAACTTTTTTGCTTTTGGCGGGACAGTCCCGATTTTTAACAATTTGTCTCGCGTCCTGCGGCGTTTTAAAAAACCCCGATTTTTGGAAGGAATGCGCGACCAGCTAGGGAACGGGAAAGGGAATATGCGGTTTCCGCGGGCATGTGACGAAACATTTTTGGGAACTCTTTCTCTCTCAGGCGATACACATCGTACTGCGTGCTAGTGCTAGTTAAACAAGTGATGTCAAGAAATCAACTATTCAGATAATTTAGGTAAGTAATTTATTTATTCAGGAGTAACAACGTGTTAGACTCTCGAAGAAGTCAAGGTGAAAAGACCTAAATTTTGCTAATATCATTTATTGTAGGTACAGAATTTTGGCCCTCAGATTAAGGGCATCCTCACTGTACTGAAGAGGCAAAAATTCTGTAGCTGCAATAAACGATATTAACCAAATTTTGGTCGTTTCACCTTGACCTCCCCGACAGTCTAACACGTTGTTACTCCTGAAGGTTACAAGTTACGTTGTAGTCGTTACTTCTACCCGAATTAAATATATTTATTTATAAGTAAATACATTTTCTTTGAATTTAGCAAAGAGTACTGGTATTATTTATATTTTATAGTGGCGGCAAAAAGTCTAGCGCCGGCCTTGAAAGTGACACTTCGACTTACGTTACGGTAAATTCAGAGGATAAAATAATTTGTAAAACACAACTATTTTTATAACAATGAAATTAATTTAATTTATAAGCTAACAATAAAATATGTTCATGTAATTATGTACCTACTTACTGGGTTTTTAAGCAATATGTATATAATAATTTATAATGTAATTATTTTTTTTTTTAGATTTTCAACATAATAAGTAAGAAAATAGGATGCAAATTCAGCGATGATCTAAGAAGTGAATTTCCTTTTATTAGAAACAGCAAAAGCGATTAAATGGTCAAATGTGAGAAATGTAATGGTAAATTCTTTATTTCGCACGGCGCGAAGAATGATATTTCAAAGCACTTGGATTTTTCGGAAAACAACTTATAGAGACGAAGCATTAGCAGAAGGACTTATGTCTGTTCATGCTATTAATCACGATTATTCCTTCACATCTATGGACTGTACATCACAAGTTGTCAAAAAGTTATTCAACAAAAAATTTGCCTGTCCTAGAAGAAAATCCGAGGTAATTGTGTGTAACGTGCTTTCCCCATATACAATTTCAGAATTAAACGAAAATCTAGAAAAAAGTAATTTTATATCGATATATTCTGACACATCTAATCATAAGGATATAAAGTTTTTTCCAACCATTATTGGATCTTTTTGATTCGGAAACTGGAATAAAAATTATAATTTTAGATTTCGTTTCTTCGCCCGGCCAAAGTTCAGAAATAATGTTCAGTTCCATTGTTAATATTCTGGAAAAAAGCAATCATTTAAAGCATAAAATGATTGACAATACAAAGGCATATTATGGAGGAAACGTGAGAAAAAATAATATTTTTATAAATTAAACAAAAATCTTAATCAGAACATTATTTGTGTTGGTTGTGCAGCACTACTACTACTACTACTACTACTACTACTACAACTACATAATACATAACGCCATTCAAACGGCTGCTGACTTGTTGCCCGTAGATGTGGAAAATATTGTTATTAAAATATATTCTTATTTGTATATATACACTATGCGCGTTGAAATGCTTAAAGAATTTTGTGAAACTGCGGAAGTCGAATATCAGAAAATACTTGTATCCAATAGAACGCGCTGGTTAGCTCTTTTGCCAGCTGTCGAAAGAATTTTGAAAATATACGATCCTTTGAAATCCTACTTTCTATCACAAGATAAATGTCCTAGAACTTGAGAGGAGTTTTTTGAATAAGAATCCTCAAAAATTTGGCTAGAGTTTGTACACAATTAAGCAACTCTTTTTCAAAATGCTACAAACCTTATTGAAGGTGACGGAATTACGGTAATCGAAGTAGCAAATAGAGTTAATAATTTAAAACGTCAGTGCCAATAGCAGTTAGAAAATAATTTTCTTCCGTTAAAAATCCGTAACAGTATAAGCCAGCTAGAAGAACAAGGTGCAATAAATCGTGCGGATATCATCACGTTAAAAATTTTCTGTAGTAACTGCGTAGATTATTTACAAGAGTGAACAGTACATTACAACGATATTGAACATTTTCACTGGGTTACATTAAAACAAGAACTTAATTGGAATGATGTGCAAAAATTATTCGCACATATTACTCAAAATTTCCCCGATAGTAGTATTTCCGAAAATGATCTTTTTTGATGAGGTATCATTATTTTAAAAAATATATATTGATAAGGAAAAGTGTTGAATCTTGGGCATCAGCAAAAACCACAATAGAGAACAAATGGTTAGAAATATTTGATCGCTTTGAAACAAACCATGTTCCACGCAATAAAGCACTAAAAATTGTGGAATACGCACTATCCTTACCAGGAATTAATGCTGCGGCTGGACGCGTTTTCTCTACGGTAAATAAAGTATGGACATCAGAAAAATCACCATTAAGTGTTGATACTTTGAAGGCCATATTATGTGTGAAACATAATTTAACAAATTCTTGTGAAAAATTTCATAACCTTTTAAAGAACGACAGCAATCTACTAAAAGAAAATTCACTCAAATGAGAAATATGCCAAATAATAAAATAATACTATAGGTACATATTTTGTGTGTAGTATATTTGTAAATTGTACATTACTTCCTAATTATCTCCTTTTAGATTACCAGATATAAATATTGAATAATATTTGCAATATTTAAGATATATATATATATATATATATATATATATATATATATATATATATATATTGCAGCGCTATAGGCCTTGTAGGCCCTTGGCTTCTACTTTCTTAACTAGTTGTTTCCATTTCTTCCGGTCTCTTGTCTTTTCTTTCCAGTTGCTCCCTCCCAATTCCTCAGATGCAAACGATTTCTTCCTTGGTCGTCCTCTCCTCCTTTTTCCGCGTTTCCCCTCCAACAAGACCCTTTTTGCCCATCATTGTTCTGGCAATCGCATTAAGTGGCCTTGCCACCTGGCTCTCTGTGCCCGTATCTTTTGCGTTATTTTGGGTCTATTATACATGTCCATCACTTCTTGTTTTGTTCGTCTGCGCCATAGTTCTTCGGTTATTTCAGTGCCTCCAAAAAATTTTCGTAACGTTTTTCTCTCCCACATCTCCAATTTAACTTCATCCTGTTTTGTCATGGTCCAGGTCTCGCACGCATACCGGACTATTGGTGTTATAACGGTTTCGTATATTCTTATTTTTGCTGTTCTTGATATGTTTTTTGATTTCAGCACTGCTGCAAGTGCCCCCGTCGCTCTGTTCCCTTTTAAAATTCTTTTCTCTATTTCCTCGCTTTCTTGTCCTTTATTTGTTACGGTTACTCCCGGATATTCAAAATGGTTTACTTTTCCTATTCTGTATTCTTTTCCGTCCGTTTGAAATTTTATGAATTCATTTTCTTTAGATACATCTGTTCCCATTTCCATATAATTTTGTTTTCGCCTCGTTTCTTAGTAAGCTGTACTTCTGTGCTACCTTCTCAAATTTTTGGAATACTCTTTGTAATTCCTCCTTTGACCTTGCTAGTAAAACTACATCATCAGCATATGCTATGCTTTGATGTTTATGGTGCAAAATCAATCTTGTCCTCTGGATTTCGCTTTTTCTCATTATCATTTCGAGGAACCAGGTGGAATAGGTTCGTAGACAGGGGGTCTCCCTGTCTTAACCCTCTCTATATTAAATTGTTTTGAGTAGCTTGCTTCTAACACAATTCAACCATTCGTGTTGGTCAATGTCATTTTTATCAGCTTTATTAATTTTTGTGTTTCCATCGCCTTATAGAACTTTCTACGCACTATGGAGTCATATGCTTGTTTAAAATCTATGAAGAGCATATGTAAACTCAAAATTTGTTCATAGCTTCCATTTTGTAACATTTTCAACGTGAACGCTTGATCCATTGTAGATCTTCCCCTTCTGAAAGCTCCCTGATACCCTCCAATTATTTCTTTCTCATATTTACTTAGTCTGTTGCGTATTATTTTTGCTAAGATCTTATATGTTGTGTCCAACAACGCAATTACTCTATAATTCTCGCATAGTGTTTTGTCTCCTTTTTTAAAGATAGGGCATATCACGGCACTATTCCATCCTTCTGGCATTTTCTCTTTTCGTCATATTTTTTGTATTAAGTAGTGTACTCTTTCGTGGAGTCTTTCTCCCCCTTCTTTAATGATTTCCGCTGGTATTCCATTCTCTCCTGCACTTTTGTTATTTTTGAGTCTTTTTATTTCTTCTTTATCTCTTCTTCTCTTCTCGTTCATCCACTTTTGATTGGTCTGTCATCCCCTCTGGGATCAATTGTTGTGAGGTATCTTCTTCTTCGTCCAGTATTTCCTCGAAATCTATTTCTATCTATTTTGTTTTTCGCTTAGTTCCCCTATCAGTAGTCCCTCTTTGTTTCTACAGTAGATAGCTTTGGTATTTCGAGTTTGCTTGATTTTTTGTCTCCTGATAAAAGTTCTTTATTTCTTTGTTTACGAGGTGTTCTTCTATTACTTGTAATAGGTTTTGCAGTTTTTCCCTCTTTTTCTGCCTGCAAATTCGTTTTACTGCTCTTCTTTCCTCAAGATATATGAACAATAATTATGGTAGTACGTTAGTTTTGAACAGGAGTTTATTCCGGTTTATTTAGATTCTCGACGTTTCATTCGTAGTGTCCTGCGCGCGAGTATGCGAAGAGGCGTTCCTCGTCTAACATCCTTGATTTGCATAAAGTTTTTAAAAAGCCGTAGCGAATTGGAGGGGGCATATGTACAAACGGACATGTTCAGACCGCATCAAACGAAATATTTTAATTAAATCGTGCGTCACATACCCCTGAGGATTCGCTCTTTCAATGTTGAGTTGAATTAATCGCGAACCTTTGGATTCTTTCTTTTTGACATGCGTTGCTATTTAATTCATTCGTTTTCGTTATGTAAAAAATACCCTGCACCTTTTTTCCAATTTATTATTTCGTTTCGAAGTGTACAAACGTCGAAACCGAACAATAAAGCTACGCCTCCGCGCGCAAATTGCTTGTTCGACGTCGGCCGGGATTGTCGCGACAATTCCGAACGGATTTTTACGCGGAAGCTCGCTAACGGCGAACAGGTCGCCCCGGCGCGAAAAATAGCATAAAACGGAACGTTTTCGTTTCAGTTTTAATTTAGAGATGGATTGAAGCAGATTTTAATTAGCGAATGTCGACGCCGACGAGATTAATTAAATTTTAGAAAGGATGCAGTAAATGAATTGGCGATGAAAAACGGAAACTGAAACGCACGCTTTTTACATGCGAATTTGTCGTCTCCGGTGACGCATTCGCCGGTTTTTTTCCGTTTTTGCGCTCGCGCGAAAGTGAATCGTCAGCATCAGTTCGTCGTTCGAATTGCTAATTTGTATTTCGTTTCGTCGAGAGAATTAATTAAGGGCCAGTTGTCTCTTTGATCGGGGGAACTTGAAAAAATTGTGGATTCGGAAACGTTAATCAACTTTATCGGCGATATCGGAAGAAATAAGATATTTTCATTGGAAAGGATTCCTTATTTTATCATTGACAAGCGAATTTTCTTCTTTTAGTGGCTCCTCAGGAACTAAACTAGATCGATAACGATTTATATCAGGTAGGCGCTAATTCACTCGAGACACGTGCTTCGTTAGTAATGAAGCTGGCATCGTCAATCGTATTGTACGTTTCTGCAATCGAATACTTTTACTGATACTGTAGAATACTACGGCCAATTGTTACAGCGTTCTGTACTGTCACTTTTGGCCCCTCGCTCCAGCCTTGACGTTTAGATGGCGCCCCGCTTTCGTTTTGATACATCTCGTGCCGTTTTAGACATTCGGCTTCTGGCGTTCAATTGAGCAGGTCGTTTTCCGTGAATAAGTTATTCCGCTTTAAAGTCTCGCTAGGCGAGGTTATACACGGAATTTCGACTCTGGTAAGTTTTGTTGTGTGCATTTGGAAGTTTCGCTTCCCCAATTTTACTGTTCGAACTATCGGCCGTTTTCCCTCTATTCCTTGTTAATCACTATGTCGTTATTTTCTCTTTCACGTTGTTGTAGCAAGTTCGTAGAGTGCGAGCTGAGCTAAGGTTGTTTAAGAACATCTAAGAATTAACGTAGAAGTTGGAAGAATTGCAGTGTGCTGTGTGGGGCTGGTTTCCCATTTTTACATTTTACACCGAGTGCGAGAGAACTCGCCATCCTAGGCGGCTTCCGTCCCCATGCCGATTACCACACCGTACGAAAATCGACAAGTTTATTTATATTTTTGACTCAGTGAGTTATGGGGAAAATTCCCTAAAACCTTTTAGTTAATTTAGAGTTAGTAAATCGGGGATTTGTGTTCGAGTAAAGAGGGGTTTTGTTACTTTCGAAACTTTCAATTCTTTTTAGTATTTTAAGAAGGAGAGGGACAGATTGGGGTTCGGACAAAAAGTGTTTTCCTTACGTTTGCTAATTTAATAATATATTTGTTGAACGAAACAATCATTTCTTTTAGTGGTTTAAGGGGGATTGCAGTCACTTATCATTTGCATATATTCTTGTTTTAATTACGTTCTGCCAAAGCTGTAAGGTGGCTATAAGGCCGATGGAATTCCAACGGTTACCGAGCGTGTTGTAAGTATTAGGTAAGAAGCTAGCTTAATTGAATTTAAATTAATCGATACACATCAAGTTACAAATAAAGTGCTGTTCAACATCATTCTCTCGCCTCAAGTTATTTGTTATTTCGTTTATGTTATTTGCAAATAGAGTTTTCAAGTAATTTTGGCTTCACGACCGACCAAAAGATCCAGAACGTTGACGGTTCGGATAACCGGTCTCTCTGACTCCAGAGACTTAGATGTGATCCAGTTCTATAATTGGAGAATGGCGCCTTGTTACTAAATTCTCAAACTCTAACCTACTCCTGTTTCTATCGGGTTAGCACCGCCTGGATCTCCATCTTTTTGATCAATTAAGTGGGTAATTCGACCTGTAACGTCGAACTTTCGTATCGGTTACTTTTCCGACTTTTCACTTAGTAATATCATTTTTACTAAAAGTTTTAGAAGCACGTAACAAGATTCTTCGCAATCCCATGATAGAGCCAGCAATACAATTACCTAGAAAAACATCGAAGGTCTGTCGTGTCTGATAGACTTGTGGCATATAGCGACATTCCTAGCCGCATGAAGGACTTCAATCCAAAATAAAAATATAAATCTAGCAGTAGTATTTTACTTAAATTTAGGCGAAAGACACCACCCAGTATCCAAGACGCGACGAGGTGAAAACCTAGGGTTAACAAAGTCGAAAATATAGATCAATCCCATATTTGGGTAATGTTAAGTTGAGGAGAATCGAACAAATGTTCTCATCTCGTATCGAAGAGGTTGGCCGCATTGATCGTGCCTAGAAAAACAGGTCATGTAGCACATCACTCACTAAGTTCGTAGGATAACATATAGATGGCGCCAGTATCGACAAATGCATATGATTTTTAGGACGCACCAACCTTCAAACGATACGTGTCAAATTTTTATAAGAGTCTGACGTTTAGTTCACGAATTACAGTGGTTTTAGCGACGCTACTTGCATTATTTTTAAAACAATGGAAAAATCTGAATCTCGTGTGTTGATAAAGCATTGCTTTTTAATGGGAAAGAATACGATTCAGGCAAAGCAATGGTTTGACAAGTGTTCTTCGGACTCTGCTACATCGAAACAAATGATTTGCTGATTTCAAACGCGACCGTACAAACACCGGTGATACTGAACGCTTTGGTCATCCAAATCGGCTTGTTTAGTTCTTCCAGGAAACATGAAAAAACGTCCACAAAATGGTTTTGGCCGATCATACATTGAAGTGACGTGAGATAGCTGACACCTTAAAGATATCAGAAGACGCAAGAAGTGTGCAGTCACCATTTTGCATGAATATTTCAGCATGAGAAAACTCGAAAGTTCGAAATGGGTGCCGCGTTTGCTCACAGTCGATCGGAAACAACAGCACGTCGATGATTCAAAGAGCTGTTTAGAGCTCTTCCGGCGCAATAAAAGATCGTTTTTATGCGGTATGTGTCAGCTATGAAGCATTGCTCTATCACTACACACCAGGATGAAAACCATTCAAAGCGACAAAAAACGTAAACGTCGGCTGATAAGTTTTTGGCATCTGTATTTTAGGAAGGACACGGTATTTTATTCATCGATTACCTTGAGAAAGGAAGAGGAATCAATAGTGAATATTATTATTAAATTGTGTTAAGGGTGCGTTTGAAGGAAGAAATTGCGAAAAAGCGACCCAAAATGAAGAAAAAAATGTGCTCTTTCATCAAAATAATGCACCGTGTCAGAAGTTCATCGCAACAATGCAAATACAAAATTGCGCGAATTGCCCTTTGAATTGCTTCCACATCCACAGTTTTTTCCGGATCTGACTCCCAAGGACTACAACCAGTTTGCACACCTAAACAGATTGCTCCAAGGAAAGAGATTTGGCTCCAATTGCCGAAACTGAAGGGTATTTTGAGACCAAAGACAAATCGTTCTGCAAAAATAAGGCATCGAAATGTTAGGGAAGCGTTGGATAAAATGTACCACTCTTGAAGGAGACTATGTTAATGAGTAAAATCGAGTTTTGCCTAAAAGTTGTTGTTTTGTTAGTCATCCTACGAACTTATTGAGTGATGTGTATGCTACCATTCCCTT
This sequence comes from Chrysina gloriosa, assembly GCA_038088585.1. NCBI lineage: Eukaryota > Metazoa > Arthropoda > Insecta > Coleoptera > Scarabaeidae > Chrysina > Chrysina gloriosa. The sequence continues at coordinate 77,979,211 of CM076088.1, read as the reverse complement.
AGCCCTAGAGGGTAATTTTCATCGAATCGACGACGCATGTTCAAAAATTGTGAAGTAGTTCCTTTATTTACATCTACTTTGTGCTCACTATTTAAAATGAGATAGTATATAGAACAAATACATAAATTCACAAGCCGACAAAGAAGAAGTCACGAAAACGCAAATTCCCTCTCCAAATTTTCCGACGACTCGACTGCAAAAAGAAACATACTTAAAAAAACACCGACTTAAATCGGTGAGGAAAGTAAACACATGGTCGAAGAAGAATCGTCCGCTCACAACTGGAAAATATGACGAGGCCGGGGCGACGTGGAAAACCCAAATTCGACGTAATCCCGACATTAAAGGCTTGCTCGTCCGGAAAGTACGTTTAAAGTCGTCGTTCGCTTCGAGAACATTCAAAATGAAAACGTCCGTCCGTCGTACGTTGTAAATGTTCACGAAACGGCCCGAAGGTATTTAAATATTCGGCGCTTCGTTCTTTACCGTCGACGAGGAAGACGAGCAAACGTTTTAATTAGGGTTAATTCCATCCGCAATAAACGGGAGTTAAAAGACAAATTTGAATAAAAAGAAAAGGGTGAGATGGGGAGATGGAAATAATAAATGAAGTGAGCAATAATGAAAACGGACGCGCAAAGAGCTTTTTGTAAACAAATTATCTTGACGACGGAGCCGCGTTGGAATTTCTTTTTAACGATTCACGAAAAGGAGATCTAAGCTATTTTTCTTCTTGAACACCTCCAACAGCTAATAGTAAAGTTGTCATTGATTGATTTACATAGATAAGTGTCGTTATAAATATAAAATACTTTGAATTACTAATTATTTCGATAACGTTTGAAAGAAATACGAAATATATTCAGATAGATATGGATTAAGTATCAATATACAAAAATACACGCATTGTTTCACGTACACCGGTGTAGGAATGCATAACATATAAGGTCGCCGTTTCGAATGATATATCAGTAGCACTTTTTGCGCAGTGTAAATTTATAGTTTGGCACAATGGCAGCGATTAGGATTTTCATGAATTGGAATGATTGGAGTTTGAACGATCAGAAGAGCCACATGAAGCGTAATTTGTGGAAGATGCAGCAAAATATGAAGAAGACAATTATGAAAATATACGCCTGCGTTATTGTCCTAGATTACAAAATTATAGCTGTAGATTACTGGAAAAGTGGTAGAAACAAACGACGTACTGTCGAAATTGTGAAAAAGAATTTCAAAAAAGTGAAATCGCTACCGCTGCGTATTAACAAAGGTTCGAAATAGCATTGACGATGGCAAAATATTTCATGACATAGACCTTCGGCGCTGGGCTTTGTAAGCTAAACAAGAAATTGGAAACGACACGTTTAAAGCGGGATGGGTGGATATGGCGCTTTAAGAAAGTACATAATATCTTTACTATTAGCTGTCTAAATTTTTTATTCAGTACCGTTTCCTGCGTAAAACCGACTTTATTTGTAATACATAAATAAAAAACTATTAAAAAAGAAGATAGGGGCGCCCGCCCATCCTTGAGACTATGTAATATAGGTCAAATTATATTCTAAAAGGAGAAAGATATCTGTCTTAGAATGGTTTCCGAGATATTTACAAAAATTCCACAATCGTGCAAATTTTTGGAACGGACTGTATCCCGAAATCGTGGGATTCGGCCGCTAAAAAAATGCGGTTGTTCTTGTAGCAAGGTACTCTTTCAGTGTGTGCAGTTTCATCGAAATCAAAATTTTCCAGTTGCCGGTTAGTTACATTAGTAATAAGGCATACACAGCTTTTAATTTCAATGCAAACTTTTAAAGTTACGTAATTTTTGTAATCCTCCATCCTTGCCTGTAGCCTTACTGATGTATCCGTCACCGAATTGGAGTCGAATTGCGCATTTGTCGAATGAATTTCAGGTCAATATTTTCCATATAAGTTCATGGCAAGTCGATTAATTCGTTGTCGGAGAGGAATACACAAATTATATTCTACCATATAACAACGGTGTTGCGTGAGACATGGATGTTAAATAAATCAGCTTTTAAAGCAATGGGAGAGAAAATCTCTGAGAAATACATATATATACATATATATATATATATATATATATATATATAATTAGTACATCGACCATACCAGTTAGGAAGTAAAACGGGATTAATCGGGTCAGCGCCGTCAGCGGTCTGTAGTGGTCTTCAGAGAATGAAAAAGGAACTCCTTTGTTCAAAATTCTCAATATTTCGTCCTTTATTTAGAACTTATTCATGAGATTACTAAAATGTACAAGTCAGCAAAAAACAACTAAACAAACAGATGAAAATACTTACAACTGGAGGCTAATATTATAAAATAAGGTCAGTAATCAACAAAATTCTTGTAAATGCAAGAAAAATAGCCAAACAATGGCATATTACAGCAATTTCAATTTTTTTTAATTTTAAAACATGCACGGGTTGAGAAATTGAATTGATTAGAAGAAGACCTTTAGAAAATGGTTGGAAAAGTAAAGGAGAAAACAGAAAGAAATGGCAAGAAGTAGTAAAGAATGTTAATGTTAGATTATAACTGTTTAAAAAGATTTTATGAAATTATATTGTAACCTATATACCTACAAGACCTGTAGAGCTATAAATATAACAACAGAATTACAAAATATACGAGGACGGTTTGATGGAAGAGTGACTTTTCAATAAAGAAGTTAATTTACTGTAAAAAATATATTTTACAAATGAAAAAAGGAACATTTACATAACTCAACAATGAACGACTTACATACATATATATGAGGTTCGTTTGTTAGGCAATTCTCACAGAAAGTTTTACAATGACTGCAATACAACTTAGATTGCATATGCCAATAATTGTCACAGAGGTAATTGTGCTTTATTAATCGTAGGCTGCAACCGTTGATTACTTTCGCCCTTATTAGAATTCTTCACTGAGGTTCGTCATGGTTGTCTTCCACAAGCCCCTCCACATCAACCTCATCAATTATTTTTATGTCAAAATTTTTCGGCGTCGAAAGGATTTCTCGTATAACCGTAGTTGCTTCTGCTTCTTCGACTACTTGGACTGCACTGTTGTTAACCCGAAAAATACATTGTTTTTCTCTAAAGGAAGGTCATAGATACTGCTTTCATTCTAGCACAGCGGACTAAACGAAAATGTTCCAGAAAATAATGATAATAATAAGTTAATTCGTCCAACAGATTTAAACATCCATTTACAGGACAATTTATAAAGTAATTCCAAAAAACATACAAATATTCTATGTTAACAACTACGTAGCCCAAATTTAAAAAAAAAAAGGTAAGATAAATAAAACAAATAGATAATTGTGTAAACCAACATAAAAATGGATTCCAAAGAGGAAAAAAGAGAAAAAGATAACTCAACTACTAGGTTCTCTTGTGTTTCGGATCGCCGGGATTAGAAATTATTTCTGGCCATAGAACAAATGTCACATGCACCGGAAATATTGTTGAAGTTATTTCACATTTGAGAAATGGGTGATCTCAGAAATATATTATTCCTAGCCGCGAGGAGGGGGCTAGTAGAAAGCAATATCCTGACGTGAAGATAAATGTGGCACAAGGAAACAGATTTTGTGATAGCAGCGATGGACTGTCAATCTCGTTTTGAAGGAGTTTGATGAGGAAGGGCAAACTATTAATCACTCTTCTATGTTCCACACAAAGGAAGTTAAATCTGGAATTCAGTGTGCTCGACACTTCGCGGATGGTAAACATCATCAACTTGAAATGAGAGAAACTTTTGAAATTTCCGCTGGACAATCTCAAGACTTGTGCACTTCGTAGTATAGAGAAAACAAGAGCCGCATATTCAAGTTTAGACCCCACCAACACACAGTACACCGTTCGTAGTGTCTTTCAAACTTATTCAAGTGCAAACCATGTGATGTTCTACCATCGATATATCAGATTGACTATTTGTGACAACAATTTTAGTTTATTAAAATTTGTGTTAGTAAGATACCTTCTGTTTAATACATTGTTTGTCCCAGCCATGATTACTACCAAACCGTTTTTATTAAAAATTTTACAAAGATTTTCTATATCACACGTAACATCCTCTAGACAACCGTTTGGCTTGAACACCGTCTGAACCAGAAACTCCTCACCCAAGAGTCCGCCCAAAAGAGCAGCAGTATTACGTCCATGGCTGTCAGCAAGTATCATAATCCTGATCTTGTCCTTCAAAGTGTCTTTACCCTTTTCTTTCTTGTCATTCGGTTCGCACTGTATACTGTTAATTTTACGCATCACATTCTGAATCTGTAAAGTGTTAGTCTCCAATTCCATTTCGTCTAAGTCCATCGCATGGTCTTCCGTCTGAGTACCGGCAGTAAACGTTTCAAGCGCGTCAGTCTGAACAAAGGAATGTTTCGTGGTTACTGAATTTGTTGCTCCTTCTGTTCATTTATCAACTCTTAGACGTAAATATTCAATTTGCCGGTTATATTTTTCATATATTATATTTACATATAACACATAGACATGAAAACGTCAGAATATATAGTTGTAGGTCACAAAAAATTCAAGTTCAAGAAATCATTTACACCATAACAGTTTTTATATATAAATTTTTAAGTCTTAAATAGTCTATAGCATTTTATAGATTTAACATCGTTCGGCAGCGTATTGTAGAGTTTACAACCAACATATTCTAAACTGTTTTGGAAAAAGGTTTTTCTATAAACTGGCGGAAGTAAGTGACAAACCATTTGAGTGTCGTGTGGATGATATACAGGGTTCAAAAACGTAAGAACGTTTCTATAAACGTTGCACAAAGATTCGTAAATATATGTGCAGCAAACACTCGATAACGTAAATACCCGATATTGGAAGCATTGCTCTAATGTGAACAAAAGATTTGTAGCGTAGGATACGCTCGATAACGTAAAAGCATTGCAAGTTCGATAATTCGATAACGTAAACAGATCGTCAAAGATCGAATTTAATCGGTACGGATCGAGTGTCTTCGCAATATCCGATCGTCTACGAATAACTTCGAGCGTTACATTTGAACTTAATTGTACACAGTTTTAATTTTGCAAACGTAGTCTTAATTACAACTTTTTTGACTGAGATTCGTTCATTAATACACGATTATAAAACGCCATTGTGATTTATTACTATCTTTAGTGTTTAGTGTTTTTAGGTTTTTTGTATTTTCATTTTGGCGTATTAAAGGTTTCTTTTAATAATTTGCTTGCTAATAATCACCTTCGCTAACGTAAACATGTCGATAATGTGAAACACGCTTGGTCTGAATTAGTCCACGTTATCGAGCGTTAGCTGTGTATCGTAAGTGGTTAATATCTTATATCTTTTAAATAAAGGTCTACACGACTCTCTTAACCCTAAATAAGGAGTACTCTTTGAGACTTGAGTTAAGACATTTTTATTAAGAAATAATAGTAGTTGCACTTAATAAAAAATGTACATGGTGGTCAAACATATTCGAACGATTCCTCGCGCAGTAGTGACCATTTATTCAAAAATATTCACTTCCCTGAATGGTTTTTATGAAAAAATAGGTTGTGTTACGCTTGAAAAAATTCAAGTGGTGGTGAAACGTAGTCAAACGATCTTCTGTAAAGTACCGACCTTCGGACCTAAAATATCTACCGGGTGGAACAATTGTTAGTAATACATGATTTTTACAAATCAGTAAAAGATTTCAAGAGGTGGTCAAACATGAAGTTTATATATAGCTAGCAGCTATTTTAACACTTAAGGTATAAGGCTTTCTGCGCTTTCGTCCTTCTATCGTAAAGCTGGTCAAGCTTTACTTTTTCCACTTCTGAAAAATACAAATCGTTGCTTCTTGATATCGTTTTCTGACCTTCAGATTAGATGTATTATCCATCTCAATCCATAGACTCTTATGGAAGTGACATTTAGATCTTTATATGTCTGATATAGTTCAAACTTGTACCTTCGATGCCACTGACGACGTTCCATTATCGATCCAAGAATTTGCCTAAGAATTCTGTACCGGAAATAATGAACGCAAAACCTCTTCAACTTTTCTAATGACAACCTTTCGACTAGAGAAAATTACCTACCTCCGCTTGCCCGTTAAAGCCATCTATTCCTTACAGTAGACCCTGCAGATACTGCCTGCTCACTCTACAATACTAATTGTGCCGTCAAAGTTGTATGCAATCACAATAATCCACTTTTGTCCAATTTATTTATGCATCCTGTTTAATGTTCAGAGAACCAAGATGATTAAGCGCTGCACCCATTTCTTTCGAAGAAAGAATATTATTTTCCTCAACAAATCTTTCATGACCTTAAAGAATCAAAGTAATGAAATTAGCTACATATTTGAAACTTGCACTACTGAGGGAATAAGAGCCATTCCTTAGCCAGTTGTTCCGCTCAGCATCGATTTCAATTCTGAAAGAAATAACTTTGGTAAATAATTTTGGTATATAGATCATTTCTGGTACGCCCTAATTAAATTTCAAGCGATGGTCAAACCTGGTCAAACGATTTCCTGTACAGTATCGATCTACTTGATTGACCAATTGTGAGGAATACATAGTTTTTATACATCGGGATAAAAATTCATGAAGTGGTCAAACACGGTTAGATGATTATCTAAACAGTCTTGAATACCAATCTTAAAATATCCATTTTGTCAAACAATTTAATTATGAATAAATAATGTTTATGGAACTTTTTCAAAATTCTAAGCCGTGGTCAAACGATTTGCTACATTTTGCGAGGGATATTTTATCATCGATTATTGATGTTTGGAAAAAGTTGTCGAAAAACAAATGTTTTTCCCGATAATGAAGGGTGGCCAAACAAAACTATTTTGTGGTCAAACATACTCAAAAAATGGTCAAACAGAAATGTCATTTCCAAGGATTTTTTCTATTTTGCGGTAACAACTTCACAGACCTTGGAGCCTTGAACCACACCCACACTGACTCGCCTATACCCCGATTGTATAGCCTCGGTTTCAAGAAGGGATTCCCATGGTTTTCCTTGCTTCAAACGAGATGCGGTACAAAGAAATTCTACAAGGTCAACGCTTTAAGTTGTGGAGATTCATTTACCTCGGTTTCAAGAAGGGAAACAATGGAAGAAACTTTTCCTTTCTTGAAACCGAGGCAACGGAATCTTTACAACTTAAAGCGTTGACCTTGTAGAATTTTTTTGTGCCGCATCTCGTTCGAAGCAAAGCTATATATATTGGTCTTCAACTTCAATCGAAAACTACGTCTTCCAGACCGAATCAGACGATACTTAAATCTGTTTAGGAAATTAAATCTTTTAAAATCAATAGAGACATCCAAATTATCGATTTCTAATCCGAACTTAACGATCGACATCTCAATTCGCAGACTCTTCCCCGGCCAGAGGAAAACGATAAAATAACCGACCTCGTCGCGATTTTCCCGCTAATAAACTTCGATTATAATCCACTATCCGAAAGTAAACAGTACAATCGCGAGCACTAATGGACGTAACTTTACGTCTTTACGATGAAAATGCCCACACGTACACACGTAAAAGACGGCGAGACGAAATCTTCTCGTCGATCGGGCGACATCACGTGCATCCGAACGGAATTTTAAAAATAGCCAAAATCGAAACGTCGGATGATACGATTCACGACTCACTCCTAGGTGTCCCAGGATAATCGCCGAACTTGCCGCGTACACACTATAAATAAACGCGTGTGCCCGTCGTGTGTCACAATCGGTAGCTCTCGAACGCGCATTCTTCGCGATTTTTTCAACGAATCGAGTGAAAAATCGGCGAAGACGACGGCGCGAACGCTGAAAATACATTCCTTTACGGTACTCCGGACAAAAATAGGATCGGAACGGTCCCATTCATAGGCGTTTATTGGCGAGGCACCGTCGTCGATAGTATCTTCGACATTATTTCGGGTGAGTCCGCTCGTCGTATTCGAAGACGAGTATTTTGCTCGTCGTAAAAATTCATCACAAACGTGTATCGAAAAATTGATGCATACATTTCGAAAGTCGGGATTTGATTATGACCATTCTTCGAAGCAAAATTGCTGCGGGCTTCTTTTCACACCGCGTGCTCCACAAATTGAAACTACCTCCTGTTTAGGAAGCAGATGGCTGCCAGATTCATATGGAAACACTCAAGGTTCCCTCGAGCAAGTTTTTGTGGAAGACACGCTGTGAGGGTGTTATTGGTGATCGTTGCAAAGGGCATAATGTCCAAGCCGCTGGTGTATTGGTGACCGGCCCTAAAAATGAATCGATGAAATGCGTTCACCTTCGTTGGCCGAACCTAATAAACTCCACCACTTTCAGCAAATTCTGTCAAAATAATTTCTTAGCCCTTAACTTAACAACTTTTAGTTATAAAAAAGTTTACTGTTCACAAAGTCATAAAAAATTAATAAAAAAAGTATTTCTCCCAAAATTGTCCTTTATTCGTACGGTTAAGGATCTGTTGCCAAATGGCTATATAGTGGTTTCAAAGAATTTCAATTCAAATGAAAGATTTTAAAACAATTGTTTTTTTGTTCAAACATAATGCAATGCCACGTTTCTCGCGTATTGTGCGGCTAAAACCCTGGCATCGAATTTTCGCGTCCACATGCTCAGACCGGTAGCCAATTTTATCCTTACGAATATCTTGTGCTGGTACATGTGTTAGTTTCTTTTTTGCCCGAATGGCAGGCTCAATAGTACTATATCTTCCACGTTTCGCCGCGATGTTGGTTTTATTCAAACATTGGACTACCCCTACACGAAAATGCATTTGGTCTAAAATTTCGGAAGCCGCTTTGTTTTGCTGTTTAAGCACTTTTTTATAAGTCAACCATTCATTGACCATTGTGAGGTCAAGCAGATGGTAAAAAATTTGCATATACCGATTTTTGCTTTTCCTGGAAATTTTATATCGTCCCGTTGTTGAATTATATTGGAGCATTTCACATCTATGGTTTTGTGTTGTTTCCTTTCATATCCTCTCACCAATACCTCAGGATGAGTGCCAGCGAAGGAAGAGATTAGATTCACATATTTATTGACTGTTATGTCCACTCCATTTACTGTTGTCATATATTCGTGACTTGAACCACGTTCTTCTTTCTTCATTGTTGCTTCTGTTGGCGGTTTACAATTCGGAAGTTCATTTCCTCGAATCGTTCCCAACGAAAAATGCCCTTCTTTACCAAATGAACCGGTATAAAAATTGTCATGGTACAGACGATAGTTTTGTTTGCGGGGTATTATACGGGACAAACGCAGAACTACGTTCGATGTTGACCCAGGATCTGGTTCACCATTTGGTTTAGCCATATTGTTCTCATTTCCTGCGTAAATTTCGAAGTCGTTGGCAAATCCAGAAACCCCAGCTAAAACAAACAATTTAAATTCCCATTTATGAGGTTTCCTCGGCATGTATTGCTTCATGCGTGTGCCTAACTTTTGTTGAGCACATTTCTTCATCCATAGAAAGTTCTTTTTCCAGCGGAATGCTTCCGAATTTTAATAGGTATTAATTTGTGTAATCTGTCATGTCCAGCTTGACCTCTTGCCACAATGGTTGTATTGTCATTCTCGCAATTTTTAGAACTTTTTGACGATCATTATATTTTTGATTTGAGGAAATCCTAGATCAGGCATGGGCAACCTTTTTTGTAGAAGTTTTATGCTGCGAGTAATCTTGAAAAATGTACATTTTTGTGGTATCCTTATGATTCATTATGAATTAAGTTTAGACGGGCCGTGCTAATATGCAACGAAAGAATTCAGTAGCGGGCCGGGCAAATCTTACTCGAGGCCGCATGTGGCCCGCGGGCCGGAGGTTGCCCATCTATATCCTAGATCATCACCCCAGTACGATCTTACATTGGGCGCATGAACAAGTACGCAGTTAGTTTCTCCGGATTTTTTTGAATGGTGTATAAATTTGTTTGGTCGACCACGCTCTTTATTAGGTCTTCGGGGAAAAAATAGTTAAAGAATTGATACATCGCATCGTTTCCAAATTTATTAATTCGCCTTCAATTTCCAAATTTCTATAAAAATTTAACTGACCTACATTTAATTGCAAAAGTTTTTTTAGTAATATTTTTTTCATTTGCCTTGGAATTTGAGAAACAGCACGTAAACACGACGGTAAGTCTTCATTATCAACTCGAAAAGCCGTTGGAGCTGGAGACATCAGCACTCGTTCTGCTTCACCTTCTTCACCAAAATCTTGCAACACATTTAGGGTCTTCCAAACTGCCATCATCAAAAGAATTATCCTCGTTTTCACTTTCCTCACTATTATATTCCAAGAAACATTGCGTCAACTATTCCATTGATTTAAAAGGCTTATTCATGTTGAAAAGACTTTACTTTCTCGGAAAGGTAGAACTAAAACGACAAATCAAACCGTTACGAACGTTGATCAAATTTACTATGTTCATTCGCACAATGTGCCCAATTGGCATCAAACCTTTTCGTACAAATTTTATCGATATGAAACGAACTAAAATATTATCAACCGTTTATTACACGAATACCTACACTTTTTAAGTCAACAACAAAAATGCACATAAAACTTTTTCTTTATCTCAAAAATATATACTATATATATATATATATATATATATAGTCAATATTTACACTTCAAGCGTTGTGGACAATGTGAGTGCTACCACTAAGAAATCCTCAAACCAAGTCTCGCTTTTATAAAAAAAAAAACACGCGTAAATTAACTAAATCTTATAAGCAGTATGTATCTACGTGGCAACGCGATGAATTGGGCAGGTATTTCTTGTCACAGCAGTCATTAAAGCGTTCTAAAGATTTTGTTACCGAATGGCAACTAAATGCATTTAAAGGTTAAATTCCCGCGTATCCTTCTTTTTCTTTTTATCTCGAACATCGGTTCGACTTCTTCTTTACGAAGGAAGATAGGAGCAGCGTCGTCGAAGCCGGCTTCTTATCCGTTCTTATATACTTTTATTCACATAGTACCTTATCGCGTACATTTCGAGCTTTCCTCATCGCCGTCTACCGAGTACTACGCCTTCCATCACATTTAAGGCTCCTCAACTCGTCGCGATGATATCAAACATATTCTTCTAAGGAGACAAAGAGCATCTTCCGAGTCGCGACCACGCGCTTTATACTACGACCGTAGACGACGCGGCTGGTATTCTCGCATTTTACCCGCTAATGGAGCACTCGAGATATGGAAAGGATTGGAGCGAGCCGGAAACGAAATAATACGCCGAAAGCTCGACTTCTCTCAGTATTGTGGCGAATCGGGGCTTTGCGCCCCAAAACAAGTACCGTCATCTTCGATAAATATTGTATGTAAATTTTGTTACGGTCTAAATTTATCTTTTTAAAAATATTTCAAAACGTTCTTTTTTCTAAATTCTATTTTAATCCTCTGGAAAACAGTATACGTTACATTTAGTTTTAGTATGACTTTCTCTTAAAGGCTATTTGACTATTCTTTACTCCGCGAGTTTCAGTCTTATCATTCGAAGAATCCGCTTAGAAAGTAATACCGCGTAATCTTAGCGTGGGTTACTGAACAGCTGCCTTTGAAGTTTAATAAGTACAGGGTGGCGCAATAGGTATTGACTATTTTTAAGGTGCTGTGATAGGCTTAGTAATAAAAATACAAAATTCTCGAAAAACATTTATTTATTTACAGTTTTTTTATGCAGTTTTATTTTTTAAGAATAATATTTTTCAAATGAGCACCACTGCTATGTATACATTCCTGAAAACGTATTCGAAAATTTTGCATAACTCTCTGTAATATATGTATAGCCTAGCCTATTGAATTAATTTCTTGGGTAATGTTGTCCTTTAAATCTTGTAGTGTGCGTAGTTTGTTTACATACAGCTTAGACTTTAAATATCCCCATAGGAAAAAATCAGGAATTATTAAGTCTGGTGATCTCGACGGCCAATTAACATCACCAAATCGTGAAATAAGCTTTCCAGGAAACATGGTTGTTAGCGTTGTCATGCAAGTTTCGTGCAGTATGACTAGTAGCTCCATCTTGTTGGAAACGTACATTGTTATTTTCTATTCCAAGTCGTTCCAACTCAGCAGGTAAAGAATTCTGGATCAGAGCCAAATATCGCCTGGAATTAACAGTAACGGTACGTTGATTTTCTTCAAAAACTATAAACCCAGTATTTCAATTGCAGTCGCACCACACCACACGGTTACTTTAAGGGAATGAAGTGGTTGTTCGTGGAGTTCTTCAGGCTGTTCGTCCGACCAGTATCGGTAATTTTGTTTGTTCATGTATCCTGACAGGTGAAAATGTGCCTCATCAGACATTAAGAGATTATTTAAAATGTTTGGGTTGTTGACCAGTAAACCAATAAATTGTGTACAAAATTGCCTTCTAACGGGTAAATCTGCTGATAGAATTTTGTGCACAATTTGAATTTTGTACGGATGAAATCTTAGGTCATCGTGTAAAATTCGGCAAAGACTTCTTCTTGAGATGTTAAGTGCTGCTGCTTGACGCCTCGCTGAACGATTAGGACTTCTCGTTACAGCTTGCCGTAGCCTCTCAACATTCTCTGGAGTACGCACAGTTCTTACCGTGCCGACGTATGCATTTTGTGCACTTCCTGACTCATTAAACTGAGCAATCCATTGTGAAATTGTTTCTCGAGGGAATTGCAAGCCGAGATTGTCTCTGCACTGCTATTACAGACTCCGAGCGGTGAAATGCTTTAACACAAAAGACGCGTTATTGCACTGGCCACGAATTCATTGCGACTGAAACTGCATGGAATGCCGAACACTTGCAGCTGCGTTTTAACCCCTCCACCGCGTTGCCCTTTAGTCAGTGGCGTCCCAAAAATAGTCAATACCTATTGCGCCATCCTGTATTAGTCCTCGTCTTCGGCGAAATATTTGCTCGGAGACCGTTTTTTCGCTTTCACGGTAATTAGTGATAAATTGCGCCATTTGAGGATTTCAGGTCGTCAAATAGTTTGGGTTTTTACCCGATCGATGCATTAAATCCGACGAATCGCAACACCCACGGTAACGTACCGTCTCTTTCTCCTTGAGAAGATTTCTGTTTTGGAGCGTCATTTGGCCGCAGGGAATAATCGGACTCCAATACGATCAACCAATTCGACGTTCGACGTTTAGAGGAGCTTTCATTCGTCCCGACGACCACCTGTAAAACAGGAATTTCCGCTTCTGTAAGATAGGATTTTTCCTTTATGGCGTCGTCTTTTCGTAAACGTTTACCGAAACCACGACCGTTGAAAATTCAGAGCCATGTATGAATCACTTTTTTAGTTTAGGTTAGTTTCAGAATGTGTACTTCAAGTTGTCAAGTATGCTGATCGTCATAAGGTTGAGTTTCAAATCAAGAGTTACATTCATACAAATTTGACTCTATAACGAAAATACGTCAGAACTCCAACGCATCGTTTAAAAACCATACAGAAGTCTTTGTCTTACATGGATATAAAGCTTTGTAATAAACTACCGAACACCTGGAAAATAGTAACTCATACAAAATTTGCGAGACTAGCAAGAAGACTTCTAGTCGAGATGGAATACTACCGTATTCAAGAATTTTATTCGTCCAATTTGATGTTTTGGCTGCCCTGTTTGTTTGTGCTTTCTATTGCGTCGTATACATATATTTTTTAGTCGGCGTTTCAATTATTCAGTATTTTTATGTACATATTTGTTTTGTTCTTTGTTACTCTATCTTCATGTAATGGTATAATTTTATTATTATTAATCATTACTATCATTATTATTATTATTATTATTATAGATCTACAGAATTTGTAGGCCTACAGCTTAAAATGCAATTTTACAAAACCTTCTTTATGCAATTATCCTTTTAACATATAATAACAGTAACATTACATTGGAACTCCTACATACATTTTTTACTACCTCTCTCCAAATCTTTCTATTTCTTGTTTTATTCTCCCAATCGTTAATATTCATCTTTTGAAGGTGCTCTTTCACACTCCCTACCCATCTTTTCGATGGTGTTCCTCTGCTTATTTTATTTATTGGTTTTCCATCTAGCATTGTCCTTGCCATTCTTTGATTGTCTAATTTTTCTACATGACCTTGACACATTATTTTCTGGGCTTTGATAAATATTGTGATTCTTTTTCCTTACATGAATTTAGCTTGTTTGCCTTAGCCATCCATCCTCCGTTTTTATTCCGCCATACATATTTTTCAGATTTCCTACTTTTGTTCTTGTCAATTTTTGCTAAAATATAAGATCGATCACTGTTAGTTTTACTTCTTCTTTATTTCTTTAAAGTTTAAAGCCCGTTTTACATTATCATATTAAATTGTTGCAGTCTTTTGTACAAGATTATTGTATAAATTTAGACTCCATTATTCGTCATGGCTATTACATACGTATTATGAACTTGTACAACAATTCTGTTTACGATTCTGTGCTATGCTACATCCTCGTTTCAAATTGCACATCAGTATCACCCAGTATTTACAAAAATTTCTCATGACCTCTAAAAATATTAATTTTATGCTTAGCCAATAACACTAATACTTTTAGTAAAACGCTCAATGAAAACATTTGCTGACACGACCACAGTATAATGTATAAACTCACGTTTATTTTAACTGTAACAGGACTGGACAAGACGTAAACGTAAGAAAATGAGGTTAGATTGGAATATGTGCGAGATAGACTAGTGAGCAGGCGCTTCCAATACTTAAACTTTATTTCTATCTAATAAACGTCTGGTTTTTCAAGACTGACAATTTAGTTTTCCTTGACCTGTTGAAGGCGGCGATGGTAATTCCGATACACAAGAAAAGAAGTCTGGACGTACCAGCGTAGTAACTACCTGATTCTTCTTCTGACCGGAGTAAAGGCGCTAAACCCACGGCAACGAATCAGTGGCGCCCTCTTAAAATTCTTGTGCTATCAGCCGGCGTTTTTAACACCGTTTTTATCATCAACGTTAACCTCAATTTCACGACCCTACGCTATCGCTAGTCGAATCGTTTCTGTGTATCATCGGATTTCCTTAAAATATTCTGACAGCCACCTGTTTCCTGAACGTCGTATTATCGAACTTCAATTCAATTCCAGGATCAGCAGGAAACGCCTTGAACCTTCCTATCTCGGTGAATAAACTGCTGCAATCGCGCAGTCTCGGGCGCAATGATGAAAATTTAGTTTACTATGTGAACTTAATGGGAAGTGAAAAACATATCTTTATGTAAAATAATTTATTTTTTCTATCAAAGCTAAATATAGAGCTTGATGGTCGTCGAGGGACCTAAGGACGTTACCTCAGCTAATATTGAAAAAAGCTACTAGGCTACAAATCTTTACTCGAGGAGAAGGTTGCTTTAGATCCTGAACGTTGTCTTCATTCCTTGGTATCATCTTCAGAGGCCTTGAGAACTTGTTCTTGTTTCTTTTGCTGAGTACTTTATGCTGCGAAGCACGCAGTGCGAGAGGAACCACGTAGCAGTACGAGAAATGTGGACCTGTCATATCGAGAAAGAAACGGTAATATCGCTTGACTTCCTCACTCGCCAAATTTATCTCCATGCGATTACTTTTTATGGGGAATTATTGCAGAGGTCTACGAGAACCGATCTCGCACAATCGATGCGTTAAATGAAATCATCGAGGCGAGCATTTCGCAAACTTCCGGTGAAAATTCAGAGGAAAACAACACAATTTTTTGTCCCACGGGGCTTATCTGATCGATGGTATCTTAAAAAAGTGACCAACACACAAAGACTTCACAAATCTGCATGTATTCATTATGTTAGTTGAGAATAAATTACCATTATTACGAAATTAAATATTGTTTAGTCAATTTTGTCGCATTCTGTACTCTCGTAGCAAAAATAAACGAAAATCCCATTTTTCTTGTAAGGGAAAATTAGTATTTAATTAATATTATCGTTAAAATAAAATCTGGAGGACTCTCTACATAACGATACGACTTGCATACCTCGTAAGCTTTTGCACAGCTACTTGATAGCTGCTCGTTAACGCACCTAATTCATTAGGTCGTTATATAGAGAGTCCTCCAGATTTTATTTTATTAAGATTTTTGCTCTCAAAAATAATTGACCAATATTATGGATGATCACCGAAACTTATACTCGTGCTGAAATATTCTACAGCCACCTGTTTTCTAAACATCGTGTTCCTTCCTTAGTATCTTCTTCATGGGTCTCGTTTTGTTTGTTTCTAGATATTTTATCCCGTTGAACGCAGGGAGGGACGTTGCAGGTGATAAGGGCGCAAAGTTTGTGATGTTGAGAGATTAGGAGAGAATAGAATGACCAAAACAAGCAATACATTTATTAATGGTGACCAACCCTAAAGGAGTGAATCATCGATTGAAGCAATACAAAGGCGAACGTTCGAGGGAAGGATAAGAGCAGAAAGAACGAAGCTGAAATGGATACAAAAGGTGGAAGAAGACCTGATAAATTGGAAAGAGAAAGTAAATAGTCAAGTAAGTGCATGGTATTGAAAACCTACAGCGCTTTTACGTCATTATGTGTGTGTCTTCGAAAAATTAACAATAAGAAATCTTTTATATTGATAAATATCTCCTAGGGTAACTGGAAGTAATTTTCTGCCAATTTTCCATTGTCGAACTTGCCTAAATTGTCAGGTAGGTGCCAATAGAAAAATAAACGACAATGCCATTTTTTATAACGGGAAAATGGTATTTACTTAATGCATATTATCAAAACTTCAGGAGTAACAATGTATTAGACTCTCGGGGAGGTCAAGGTGAAGCGACCTAAATTTCGCTAATATCTTTTATTGCTTTTACCGAATTTTCGCCCTCCGATTGAGGGCATCCTCAGTGAAATGAAGAGGAAAGTTTTTTCCTTAAGTTAAAAGATTGTTTTAATTTAAGGAAGGATTGTCTTAATTTAAGGAGAAACAATTTTTTCCTCTTCAGTACACTGAGGATGCCCTCAATCGGAGGGCGAAAATTCTGTAGAAGCAATAAAAGATATTAGCGAAATTTAGGTCGTTTCACCTTGACCTCCCTGAGAGTCTAATACATTGTAACTCCTGACGTTTTGCAAGTTACGTAGTACTCGTTACTTCTTCCTGACTTAGTATTATCGTTAAAATAAGATCTGGAGGATGCTCTATATAACGATCTAATAAATTAAATATGTTATTCGCCAGCTATCAAGTAGCTGTGCAAAAATTTAAAAAGTACACACAATTTGCATACTTTGTAAGCTTTTGCACAGTTATGTGATAGCTGCCCAGCAACGCACCTAATTTATTAGGTCGTTATGTAAACAGTCTTCCAGATTTTATTTATTAAGATTTTGATGATGATCGCAGAAATCTATACTCGTGCTGAATTGTTTCTGTAGTTATTGGAAGAAAAATTATTCGCCGCATCAAATATCTTCAAATTCTTCCGCATTGAACAACTTCATAAATATGTATGTTTATCTTCATCCGAGATAAATTCTTAAATTTCAATCGCAATTACTGTAGATAGTTTCCTGAGATAATTCGGGCATTCATCTCTCATTACCGTCGTCCAATTAGATTTTTCAATCAAAATTTTAAAACGCAAACATGACATTGTGTACTTCTGCGACAAAATCCAATAAATAAAAAAGGAACAAATGTTATTTCGCAAATCGTATAATTTATCCGAATATGCTAAATTTAAATTTCGTTTGATTTTACTAAATCCCGATTTTATCCAATTCGATCAAAATCCGGTTCGCTGGATGGCAAAGATAACATTCGATAGACACGATAATTCGATCGCTGCCAATTATGTGCAATAAACCGACACACGATTCGAAAGGACAAATAATATTTTAAAACAGGACGTGACGCGTACGAAATGAAATCCTCCGTCGTAGCATATGCGCGATGTTAAATGTATGTATGTACATACATACAAAATATGACGATGGCATTTCCGAATGAACGGGCGCCGCCGCATGCACGTAAATATTTTTACGTCGATGCAAGAACGAACTTTTAAAAATAGGCCGGAATATCCGAAATTCTCGCCCTACTTTCGCGTCACCTACAGATACGACTTACATGAGAAAAACACCGCGGTCCATCTTCTAGATATCATCAGGACGAACCGACCACACTTCGACGACACTGCACTACATTCAACCACTCGCACTCAACCACACTAACGCACTCGCAATTTAACACAACGACGATATCTCGTTAAAATCGACCTTTCGCCTACGACGGGAAATCGGAAATTATTAATTTTTTTGTGAAAGAAATAGACGCGGTAATTAATAGAGGATGAAAGTTATTTTTTCGGAACGCGCATTTTCGCCGATACACCTCCGAATATTTCGCGATTACTTCGACGGTTCAGCGTCGATGTCGTTGGCGATTAATCGACGCACTCACGTCACATGGCCGAAACGACGCGCGAATCCGATGCGACGTCCGACGACGCTTCAGCAGGACTGGCGTCCGTTCTCGAGCTAAGCGACGGAGGCGCGTCTTCGTCGGGCGTCGACGGAATTCCGGAGAGCGTCGGGACGCCGCGCCGTAGATGCGAAGTTTTTCCGATCGCCGCACGTCCGTTCCAAGTCGATATGCACAAAGGTAGGAGGAATAGTGAAGAGGAAGCCGAATAAAGGAGAATAATCACGCAAATAGGCACTTGTGCTATTGCTCGGTTCATGGGGAAAAATCGACGTGTGACATATCGCAAGATTGGCAAAAGAAAACTGAATAGATTGGAGTATGGACTCATAAATTCAAGGCTCGAAAAGGTATGAGAAATAGTGAAGAAGAAGCCGAATAGAGGAAAAGAATCGCCGAGATGAGAATCAGAGCTCTTGGTCAGCTTATTGGGATGAATTGACATGTGACACATTGCAAGATTGACGAGAAAAGCTGAACAAATTGGAAGATGGACTCATAAGTCCGATACTCGAGAAGGTATGAGGAACAGTGAAGAAGAAACCAAGGTGTAGTATAGTTAGATTAGATAGATATTAGGACAGATGTATATTAGTACAAATGTAGACTGACGCACACATAAGTAAGTGGAAGATATAAACAACATGGCGTTGTATTGATATATTATGTATTTTTTTAGTTCGTAATAAAGATTTAATATTTAACAAACAAACAGTATCTAATTGTAGTAAAAGGTTTACTACATTACACAAGGTAAGAGAAGAATCACGCAGATAAGCATCTGAGGTGTTGGCCAGCTTGTGGGGAAGAATCAGCACGTGACATATCGCTAGATTGTCGAAAAACTGAACTAATTTGAATATGTACTCATAAATCCGATACTCGAGAAAGTACGAGGAATAGTGAGAGGGAAGCCGAGAAAGGAGAAGAATCGCCCAAATGAGCATCTGAGCTGGTGACTAGTTTATGGGGAAAAATCGAGATAGGAGATATCCCGAAATTAATGAAAAAATTGAATAAATTGGAACATGTCATAAATGAGATGCTCGAAAAGGTATGAGAAATAGTGAATGAGAAGACCACAGAGACGAAAAATCATCCACATGAGCTTCGGAGCTGTTGGCCAGCAATGAGGAAGAATCAATATGCGACATATCACAAGATGGATGAAAAACGCAAACAAATGGAAAGGTGACTCATAAATCCGATACTGGAGAAAGTATTAGGAATACCGAAGAAAAACCGAGAAAGGAGAAGGATCGCCCAGATAAGCATCGGAGTTGTTGGTCAGTTTATGGGGAAGACCAATACGTGACATATCGCGAGATTGACGAAAAGAACTGAACTAATTGGAACATGAACCCATAAGTTCGAGACTCGAGAAAGTACGAGGAATAGTGAAGAGGAAACGGAAAAACGAGAGGAATTACCCAAATGAGCATCTGAGCTGTTGACTAGCGTATGGGGAATAATCGAGATATGAATAAATATCTCGTAATTGATGGGAAAATTGAACAAATTGGAAAATGGACTCATTAATTCGATGGTCGAAAAGATATGAGGAATAGTGAAGAAGAAGACCAAAAAGGAGAAAAATCATCCACATAAGCTTCGGAGCTGTTGACCAGCTTATGGGGACGAAGTATGCGACAAATCGCAAGATTGAGGAAGGAACTAAACAAATGGGAAGATCACTCATAAATCTGATGCTCAAGAAAGTATTAGGAATAGTGAAGAAGAAGCCGAGAAAGGACAAGAATCGCCCAGATAAGCATCGGAGCTGTTGGTCAGTTTATGGAGAAGAATCGACACGTGACATATCGCAAGATTGACGGAAGAAAAGAGAGAGGTTGAAACATGAACTCATAAATGGCGAAGAAGAAGTGGGAAAACGAGAAAGAATCACCCAAATGAGCATCTGAGTTGTTGACTAGCTCATGGAGAAAAGTCGAGGTATGACATATTTTGAACTAGGCGGAAAAATTGAACAAAATGGAGAATGAGCTCATAAATTCGATAGTCGAGAAGGTGTGACGAAGAAGGCGAAAAATTGAGATATGATATGTCTCGAAATTGAACAAATTGGAACATAGACTCATAAATCCCGTGATAGCAAAACCCTAAGAAATAGTAAAGTGGTGCAATGTGTACCACCAGTGGTCACACATATATTGCGGCCTTTAGTTTCATTGTTTTACTTAATTTTTGCTTTTTGCGAATGAGATGTAAGAATTAATAGTGTTCCAAACGAATTTGAATGCCCAACAATTCGTAGCCAATTCGATTATAACCCGCGCATCCGAAAAAAGAGTTGGGACGACTATTTTGAATAAAGAAAAACTTCAAAAGACTTCAAAAAAATTTATATAGTAAAAAGAATGTATCTTTCCCAAAGTGCTACTAAAGGAAAAGCTTCTCATATTCAACAGAAGAAGGAGATACCTACATGTTGAAACGTCATTATAGGAAATAAAGACATGTAAGTGTAAAAAGTTTCAAATATTTATTGTGACAACCACTACAATATTGTCTCGCTATACTATAGCCTTGATCAGGTGGACGAATGATGACAGAATATAGAGTTTTTATATTTATACAAAAATGTTTAGTCTAAATGGTTTGGAGGGTTTATAGGTTTAGATTAAGAAGGAGGGAGTTATTCACATCTAGTTGTTTGTTTAACACTTTTCCCAATTTTTTGTGTCTGTTAATTTCTTCATTCTTTAATAAATTGAGTTTTCTGCCTTTGTCTTGAACATATAAACTTTTAAAGTTAATGTTGAATTTATGGTTATTTTCTAAACAATGGTTAGCAAAAGTTGAATCTGTTTTCTTATATCTGAAAGCTTCTGTATCATTAGCGGGTCGGAAAATATCTAATAAACAAACAAAGTATACGTACCACGGGAGGTACACATGACCTCATATGCGGTGGCGCACATAGCAGCCAACGTGTTAATTAGTTCCAAATAAATTAATTCTTTACAGATCTTCAAATCTTTTTCAGCAAATCTGGAAATGTGTAATATTGTTTTTCATGTGGTATCGGAAATTCATCTTTGACTCTTTCAAAGGGGAACGTGCCACTTCTAAGTCAAAATAGTACCTTGAAAATAGAGAAATTCTGAAACTTTTGCTTTGATCGCTTTTTAATTTGCGAGCGAAAATTACACCTCTAAAGTATTTTGCTCTCCTCTTCTTACGTTTCTTCACTTTTATTCCTGTATACTCGTAAGTTGTACCGTAACCTGTTGAAACCGATTAAGTGAGATTGTTGTACCGCGATCGGTGCTAGAGGTGACCCGTATTATTTTCGAAGCCCTACTACCGGATTCGTCATCGTCGCCCTGGCCCTCGTCATCGTTGTCGTCATCTTCCGAAAAGCGAGTAAAGAGAGATAATGGAAAGCAAACAGACCCCGTTTTCGCTAATAATATACGAAATTGTGCTCGAGCGCGAGCACTTAACCATTAACGGATATCTCGCTCGCGCGTGGAACGCCAACGTAACGAGGATGGGGGAAACCACGGGAACAGATTTATCGGACAAACTAGTACCTAGATAATATTAACAAGACAAACGGGTTCTTTATGGAGGTACCGGATGTTAACGTCATAAAGATGAGATAATTAGAAATGGAAATGCGAATTCCTTGGTTTATAATCTGGAACTTGATTAGACAAAGATCGTTGATATGTTCGGATCGCTTTGAAAACTTGGACATTATCGAAGAGAAAGAACAACAACACATCACACCGGTAAACCTCTCACCACACAACTATTTACAGTCCGCTCTGGTAATAGGACCGCTATCGATCACTGCTGGCTCACCTCGGATTTCATATTCGTCTCTATCAATAGGGCCGCACGCTAGCTCAATGAAATAGCGTCTAATTCCGTTGCTTCAAATTCAATTTAGCCCGAAGTTAATTTAGACGCGCGTCAGTACTGGGGGTACCTGAGTTGCAGGAAAAATACTGTCCTCACCGTCCACAACCGGCCCTATTACCAGAGCGGACTTTACTTGAATTCTGTGGCGAACGAAGCTAGCATCTTCAAATCGTACCTTACCAAATGAACCGCCGTTTCTCAAATTCTATTGATACAAACTAGATTTACCTCCCCCTCCCCTCCCTCTGCCCCTCCCACAACTTGGTGCCGTATTTCGCTATCTACTAGGATAAAAAATTATTCCGGAAAGGATCATGGACGTCATTTCAAATCTCGTTAAAACGTTTAGTTTCCGGCTAATTTCGCCCATTTACTTGACACTCGTGCAAACGCAACGTACCTCTTCCTATATAATAAATCAAAAAGCACGAAGTGACTTAAGAGACCGACGTCACTGTTTAACAGATTCGTACTTTTACGCGGGAGTTTCTAATTCAACTATAGAACAATACACAAAAGATCAAATTGAAGCTGAATGAAAGGAAAAGCTTGCGGTGCGGACAAGATAGAACAGGAAATGATAAAATGGCTCGGACGCACAGTGGGCTAAATTCGGAAAAAGGTGGACAAAAATAAAAAAATTAATTTAAAAAAATGGCCTCGGTTTGCATTATAGTATAGAGGGAACCACAATACGAATCTCGATGAAAGGTAAGGCAAGCTATGTTGTATACCGGCGATTACTGAGCATTTCGAAGTTCCGTACTTTTGACACATTCGCGTTGGCGTGACTGATGTAAAACGGACTCGCTGAATAAAGTGCTGTTTACTTTTTATCAAAGCGTGTGATATCAATTCTGTTCAATGGAGAGTTATTCTAAAGGTTTGTATAATATTTTTAATATGTGTCAACGTCACTAAATCTTAATTGGTAATAATTTAAAGGAACGACTAATACCTGTAAAATATAACATAATAGTTGTAATAATAAAGAAACAGCAATCCGCTGAAAATTTTATGTGTTTATTCTTGTATGGTGAACATTCAGGAAAGGTTCAAAGAGAATTGCATTTAAATATCGACCAACCAAAAGTGGGCTTTGCAAGTAGCAACGACGGCAACACCGCAAGATGCTTCTTTGAAAACGTAACAGTTTCTGCAAAAATTTTGGGGGTGGATGAAAATTTAATGAGAAGATGTCACACAATACTGCAAGCCACGTCTAGCGGATTTGCAATTGACGTTGTTGCTTTCAAAAGTTATTGTTTAGAAACTGCACAAATGCACTACAATTCACAAAGTACTCATCCATGGGTCAGAAATAATTCAGTCGGAAGAGGGGCCTCTTCCGATTGGTCAGATGTCGGAAGATGTCCAAGAGGCGCGTAATAAAAACATAAAAAGATATCGCGAAAATTTTGCTCGAAAAAGTTCGAGAACATCGACTATGGAAGACGTATTCAATCGACTACTTGTTACTTCCGACCCTTATATTTCAAGCATGGGCCGAAAATATCCAAAAACGAGTAAAGTTTGTCCGCCGAGGCTTTGAAGTTATTATGTGATTACGATTCGAGAACAACCAAACCGAGTCATGTAATTGAATCCTTTGAAAGTAGCGATGAAAATTCCGACTGAGAAATTATGTATCCCTACTTATTGCGAGTGATAGAACAGTGAAATATTCAGGATCTTAATATAAAAATGGATGATAGAAAAAACCTCTACTGTATTTTTTTACAATTTTCTCCTAATTAATATCATTCAGCGACATACTAAACCTCCCATCACTGAGTTTTGTCAAATCCGGAGGAATTTTTTGAAAATCTTTCTGTCACAGTGTGTTCTTCCTTTTTTTTTTGTAACAGGTTTATAAATATCGATATATAAACAAAATCACGGCATTTTATAGTATTCGGATGAGTTTTTCAAAAAATCGACGGCCATATTGGATCCGCCATTTTGTTTTTGGACTTTCTAATGACAGATTCGTAATCAGCGACATGAGAAATCCTTCACTACCAAATTTGGAATATACAAGAAAAGTAATTACGTTTTTGTCCACTTTTTACGAATCTAGCCCACTGTGGGACGGGTGGGAAAAGAATGCATCCTTGATCTCTTAACTTCCTTTTAGCTTCCGCCATTCTGAAAGATTCCTCGTCAAATCAATCTTTATCTCTACTCTCCGCTTTCTCTCTCCGCGGTATAATCAATTAACTAGCTCCCATTATTGCGGTTTTTAGTTGTTTCCATTCGTCTTCAATGTGCATTTCGTGATCGCTCTTGATTGCCTCTTCATAGTCCCTTGGTTTTTTTTTTTTTTGCAACATTGATGAATCTATCCTACCATTACGATAATGTGTCACGTGTTTGTTATTCGAATCGTGTAACTATTGCTCGTCCGAACTGTCCCATGTACGCTTTATCACATTCGCGATACTCCACCTGGTAAACTCCCGACTGTTTTTTGTGATTCCCATTTCGACATCGAAGAATAGTTCAAAGAATTGTTCGAGAAATCCGAAAAACGAAACGAATTTGAAACAAGCGCCGATCCGGAGATTTCAAAACATTTTCTACTTTCATCCCAGGAAGCGTCGCCAGCACCTTTATTATATTTGACATCCTTATAAAAGAAAAATTAATAATAATAATAATAATTCTGTTTGTATTTTTTTTAATTTTCGCCCCATTTATTCTATAAAAAAGCACATCCGTATTCGTCCATAAAGTCTGTTCATTTTAAAGTAATCGCACAGTATCTCAGCAACTTTTTCCTATAATTTGACTTCACCTCGACAATATAAATCTCTATTAAGTTCTTCCGCAGTTTTTTCGGCAATTAGACAACATCGCCGCGAAGAACGGCTGCCGGTAAACGAGCATCAAATTAAAAAAGATTCCCCCGTGCCCGTGGTAACGTTACGCCGGCAATTACAACGCGATTAAAATTAACGAATATAAAGGATTTTCGCTTAAAAATGTAATAGATAAAAATTCCTCCGCGTTGATTACGGGTACTTTAGCGCCGCGTTAAGGTAAGAAATTACCGGCGTTAATAAAGACAAATTTTTAAACTGGGGAAGATGGAGCTATTTCAATTTTACTCGTGCTTTTGCGGGACGCAGATGATTGATGATTGATGATATACTTTACTTCGGGCAATTTAGGCTTCTATTGTTGATGGGAGTTCATTTTTGTTGTCCAAAATAGTGATAATTCAGAGGCGGCTGGTACCTGGGAGCACAACAACACGTAAATTCCTGAACGACTAGACCAAATTGGATACTTCCTTCTGCGGGTTTGTTCGTAATTAGTACACGAAGGTTTAGGAAAAAGAAAAGTCGAAAAAAATTTGGGCAAAACTAAGTTTGCCGGGTCCCCTTATATTATTATATATAAGCATTTTAGGCGAGTAAGGATAGAACATTTTGGAAGGATAGTATTATGAAATCGCCTCAAACATTGCACCTCGATTATTGAAAATAATGGACAGGATACTGCAAATAAAATCTTTTTTAAACAATCTTTTATCGAATGAATTTGTGCTAATATCCTTAAATATTATCTGTGGAGTGGAATTTCCCGATTTCCATCATTCATAATTACCGCTTAAATAATAAAATATTCACCATCTACATCGGAATCATTGAATTGTGTTAATTTTGGTAATTATCCATCGATTTTAATATTCGCGGCGATGGCAATCGAAATTTGCAACTATTACTGTTTATTGCATTAATATCGTAATTGACGTATCCGATTTTAATATAACGACAGCGGTCAATTGATAATTCGACGATTTGATGGATTTATTAATGTAAGGAATGCGAATGCGAATGAACGGCGGTTGATATGATTCAAACGTCATTTTCATCATAACCCAAACGATTGTTGAAAGTTATCGACTGATTCCATCATCCAAACAAAAAGGAAAAAATCCTCATGGCGCGATTTATACTGAAACACCCACACTTTTAAAATCATTTTGATAAATTAAAAAAATAAAACTGAAAGGTGCGCTTCATAAACAACAAATACATTTCGATAGATATAAAAGCGATATTTTGCCCCGCGGGGAAAAAAACCAACAATGAGTATACGGGTACAAAGCACGCGATATTTTCAGTTTTAATTGATTCGCAATGTTCTACCTTCCCACCAGCTGGAATTCAAATATTTACAATCCTCTCAGCTATTCATTGCCGAGGGCGCCGTTAATGATGTTTTTTTGTATGTCGCACAAGGGGAAAGTTGTAAAGACGCGCTCTGGATTCTCTTTGGCGACACGATATAAATATTAGAGAACCTAATTATTACGAGACGGTGTACCCGCAACGTACATACGAATATACTACAGAAGAACCCTAATGCGTAGAAAGGATAAAGATGGTGATTAAATGTTAATTGCGGCTTTTTTATATATGTTACTTTGAGCGGAGATTCGTAACTTATTCATGTTTAGAGTTGAATTGATGGGTACATGTCTAATTTTTTCTGATTTATTCACAGCAGAAAATATGGCAAAAATAATTAAGGGAACTAATTCTAAACAAGCACAAGATAAGCAGTGTGAAACAAGTTCAGGAATTTTTCGTCAGATGTTGAATTTTCGTCGTCAAAGTAATAGCATCATCAGAAAAATAAATGCATAGATTAAGAGCACCATCGATAACACACATAAGGAATCAATTTGTAGTCGATTCGTATAATATTTCAAATAAATTCACGTGCAGGCGTCCTGCAGGTTCCCCTCTTGGACCCGGAGATGTTGATTCTATTTACGGATGACGTATCCAAGACCCCCGAACCCCGAGCGCCTGACAATGCTTCTGGGGAACAAGAACGTTACCAACTCGATAACCTGGATAAACCCGAGAGAACACCATCAACTCCTTTGCGGATGTCATCTTCATCGGGTTCAACTCTTCCCAAATTTTTCCTGCAGCATGGTAAAACGCTGCTAGGTGGACGACTAAGGGCCCAAAAGGTTATTTTATCTGCCCCGCGCTAGCAGAAATAAATGGGTCACTGGCTTCTTTTGGTAGTAACCACAGGCAACAAATTTTCTTAGAATGTGTAACATATTTTATTTTTTATATTTCAGATTAATCATTAATTACGAAGAATATTTATTCTTTGAGCTTTGTATAGCACAAATTAAAATCACAGATTACCCCCTAAAGACCAAGAGGGCCCACTTTTAGGGCAGATAAATCATATGGATAGCCCGTTCTTATGAGAGTATGGACAACGGAAATTGACCGCAAATGGAAACAATTCCTATTTTAATCCACGTGTTAGACGAGGAAGAATAGCTGTAATGTATGCAACCCTCGAAATTTTACCCAAATTCATTAAATGGGCTATCTGTATAACTTATCTGTGCTTTTAAGTATTTTGCTTTCAATATTTTAACTCTTACGGTTCTGTTTTCCAAGTATCCTATACCTTGTATCAAAAATAGAGAGACGAATTTCTGAACACACCACTTTTATAGTAAATTCTCATTGGTCGAAAGCAGCACCAAATGACACTGCACCAATCCTGCTATAATCGTATTGTATACGTAATTCTATTAAATACATTGACATTTGTTTATTACCGCTAGTTATTGTAGTATTTATTATTTTTTCTGTTTTCTCTATCTCTTTCGAAGTATAAACATATACCACTTCTTTTTAGGACTCTACAGATTTTATAGAGTGTAATTTGGACTTGGGGTTCGTTCAGAAATTCGTCTCTCTATTTTTAAAACAAGGTATAGAATTATCTGCATCTATTTTAAATTTCTACATTAGAATAACATTATATTTAACAGAATAGGCGTATTGAAATTATCAAAGTTCTACAACCATTTACAAAAATCTGTAACGAAACGAAAAGAATTATTTGGCAACTCTGCATTCAGTTGCCGTAAGACCTATACTATATCTGAAGTTTTAGGCGGGCTATAGTCTTTGAGAGGATTGGCATCACATCTTAGCCAGTTTGGATTCCAGACGGATGGCTTATTGTATGATGAAGATTGGGATTATATATGTCTATAAGCATTTGAAATCATCAAAATTGTACAATTTACAGAAATCTGTAACAGAATAGAAGAGATGATGTGGCAACTCTGGAGTCAGCTGCCATAAGACCTGTACTGTAATTTAAATTTGAAACAGGCTGTAGTCTTGAAGAGGATCGGCATTACACCTCTGGCAGTTTGGATTCTAGACAAACGGTTAATTATATGATGGAGATGGGTGTTGCATGCATTTATAAGCATTTGAAATCATCAAAATTGTACAACAATTTACAGAAATCTATAACATAATAGAAGAGATGATTTGGCAACTCTGCACCCAGTTTCCTTAAGATCTGTATTGTCGATTAAGTTTGAAACGGACTATAGTCCTAAAGAGGATATGCATCACTCCCTTGCTAGTTTTCATTTCAGACGGACGGTTGATTGTATGAAGGAAATAAGGATTATATATATATATAACCATTTAAAATTATCAAAATCGTACAACATTTACAGAAATCTGTAACAATAAGAAATCTTGAAAAGCAAACTCAGCTGGTTATTATTTGAAACGAAACTAATCATTAGTCTGGGCAAACAGCGGTGTGAGCGTACAATTACGAAATAAGTTACGACAGCATCACCGTCTCCCCTTATCTAGTCAGTACTAAATCAATGCTGTATATGAATAGTTCTGTGTACATGTAAGCTGTCAAAGCTTATTTTTAATTACCGCTATTTGCACAGATTACTAATCGTTTTATAAAAGCAAGGCAATTTTGGAGAGAAACACGTCTATAAGACGGGGTAAATCGAGATAATCTTGGGTATTGGAACGAAATTGTCCACCTAAGAATTGATGTGTGGTGAAAGATTTTACATTTGAAATGTATCTCTTAACGGAATATGTTATTTATGATAGCTTCCAGTGTAATTAGAAATCATATCTTTATAAATAAGTATTTGTAGTTTTATTAAATTCTGTGAGGTCATCGCTATCTCTGGCTGAATGCAGTTATTCCAATTGCCAGTTTAAACCGTTTGGCAGATTTTTACAGATGTCTGTAAAGACAACAATATATTAAAATTAAATTTACAACGAAGATATAGCTGAAACATAGTATGGGAAAATTACGTCAGGGCTCGAGGAATCATCTTTTATTTTAATAGACAATTTTCTTGCTCTGTAATTATATATTTTTAAATATCACAGGAGACCGCCATCTATACATATATAGATAACTTACCTCAACTGTCAAAGCAAATTGTCAGTCATTTACAGAAAACTGCAGTGATAGAAATAATTTAAAATCCAAATATTCAAATTACGTCAAATACAACCGTTATTTATGGCAGAATAATATGAGGACATGATAAAAGCACCTTTCTAGAAGGAATTGAAGAAAGATACAGTAGATCTTTCTGGAAAGGTACAGAGCGGGTCATTCGGGTCATTTTTCTAGACGTTTCTTGGTGACGTTTGTGTCTGTATCCAACCCTTACGATTCGTTTCGAAATAGGCACATTTACTTGGAAAAAGGGCATTAATCACGATCTATTTGTGGTCTCACACAATTTCGAATGAATCACGACTAGAACTCGACCACGATTCGACCGATTATACGTGTGCCTTACCGATTCTCGAAAGGTACGGTGAGAATGTTTTGTTAGTAACGTTAAACGTAGAATGTTAGAGTCGAACTTTCCGTTTAAAATCATATCATCAAAGTGGCTTCGAACTCGTTACGGTCGTTTAATGACACTTGGTGTAATATGGACGTAGATCCCAGTCCCAGTACCTCGGGTAGTACAGGTAAATGACTTACGACTAGGTTAGGTTAGAACGATATCTGTGTAGGTGATAATCCGTTACTTGATAAGATAAAAGGCCTCACCGTGAACGGATAGGGTATATCTAACCGAAATGTTTTAGATAACATGTCAGTATCGTCGTCCAAGGCGTCCCTACCCAAAATCGATGAAGATAACATTATGGATTCGCAAACTGCAAAACGGAAGATTACTGAGATTCTAGATATGTTAGAGGGACGCGTAGAGAAGCTGCGGAAAGAGGCAGCTAGCCTCGAAGAGGATCGAGATCATATTCTTGCCAGTTTGGATTCTATACGGACTGCTGATTGTATCATGGAAATGGCACATTGTATGTATCCACAAGTTATTATTCTAACCTCCAATGTAGTTCTTACTGTTGTATCGGTTTAGATAGGTCCAAGTACAGCAAAACTCTTAGACAAAATTAACATACCAGCAAAGCTTCTCATTATTGCTTGTAATCATGCTTTAAGGTTTTGAATGATTAAATGTATATGATATACTTTGCCTAGCAGGTACTCTGTCAGTATGTGGTCAGCACTGATAAGCAATTGCAATTATTTGATGGATGTAGGATTACATTTTGCTTGTTACAGTTGAAGTTTGAAACGATTTAATTTCAAGCTCATCGAAGATTCTTTGATAGATTCCTAAACATCATAGTTGCCTGAATATATATTTAGAGACATCTTGATTCGAGTTTATTCCAAACTTAGACTTCTTAACTGATACATTTCTTACAGTCGAACAAGAAGAAACACATCGTTACCTCGATCGAATAATCGACCGTTGCCTAACGGTCGACATAAAAATCCACACGCAAAGGGATCAACCGCAAGAAGACGCCTTACACCAAGTGAACCACTTGATCGACGCGCTAGTGATGACTCTAAAGACTGATCCGGACGGAGCGAAGGAGAAATGCGTCTCGTACATGAACGCTTGTTCCTCCCAACTCGTGCAAGGCGTGATGGATAAAAAATTCGAGAACGCCCTGTTGGGTTGCACGCTGGACGACCAGAAACGGGTGAAGAAACGCCTGCAAGGTTTACTCAGCTACTTGGATAGACTCGATGTTTGCGAAGGTGATTAGTTGTTATTTTTTAAATCGCATCCTCACAAACAAGCAAGCAATTAAAACATAACTGTGTTCAGCTTCATATACTGACGTAATAATGATGATGATAATAATAATAGTAATAATAATGATACTATGATGAAATCATGATAAAGGAGACTTTTGATAATATCTAGTAGCCTGTCTAGCACTTTTTACGCAAACTTATATTTTATAATCGACTGTATGTTCGTGTCATTTCTAAATTTTTAGGTACTTATTGATAATTGCATCTGATGTTTATGCAAAGTTACATTTAAGCCGAATTTCAATAAAGATTTTTACTATCTGTTGTTCCTTCGTTTAAATGTTGCTTTTATTTCTTATTCTCCATTAATTTGTAAAAAGAAATGAAACGACAATGCAATAGGGTAAAAATGTGCTATCTTTCTGTTCTAATCTTCCGAGGAGATGTGTGTTTAAAAATCTGACCGCTGCTTCTAACATGTACTTTAAAAATCTGATTAGGGCAATAACTCCTATGATTAACAAAACTGAGCTTTCTCCTTTTCGCAGCGCAAAAGATGTGTGTGCGGTTTTTTTTCTTATTTGACGAATATTCCTTCAATTATGCCTCCCTATTTTTGATTATTTTCTAGATTACGTTCCACTCGCCTTGCTCAATAGTTCTTATTCGCCTCATCGTTGAATTCCAGTACGAAAATCTAAAACGGAAGTGGCCGCCGCCGTCTACTTAACCCAAAAAGCATGAGACGATTAAATCTTACATAAATCAAAGCTTTAATGATACTTACAAGCAAACGATCTGTTTTTTTTTTCTATTGTATAAACCGTTGTAATATATAAATATTTGTTTTAATTTGGAAATCGTTGTGTTTTAAATTGTGTGGGAAAGTGCCTGTTTGCCTTTGCACCGAGAAAAGTAAATGAATAAGTAAAAAAATTGAATTGTAAACTCAGAACTGTAGGCGGATGCGATATTATTTGAAATCATCCAATTCCTTATGTATATATGTTATAAAAAGTACCCGTTGGATGTAATGGTAGGAGAAAGAACTCCCTTAAGTCTTCCTTGAGTTCTCACCACCAGTTTTTTATTTCTTTTTATTGTACCTTGGTGCGCGTCCAGCTTGGCAAGTCTAAATTTGTGTTTCAAGGCCGAATACGCAATGGTACGGTAATCTATGATATATGAAGTTCAGATTTTTTGTTTCTTTCTATTCTAGGTTCAAGGCCGAATACGTAATGATATGGTAATATACAATACGTGGAGCTCAGTTGTTATTCTCACTTTCCACATTCGATTATTTCGTGCACCACCAATGTTATCGAGTTATCGCGACGCATTACTAATCTTGAATGTTTTTGGGTAAACGGATACGACGCACCACTCCAACGTTTTCGAGAAAATAACCTAAAAATCCAATATTGCGGCCATTTAACTTATGGAAGTTGATACGAGTATTTCAAAACCATCCACCTTGAATTTCTGTTCGACATGAGTTTTAGATTGGTCTTATCCAAAACAATGACTATTCATATTAAACCTTTTTTCATATCTCATGCCTACGAAGATATTTGATATACAAGAAACTGACAGTTTTCGTTTTTTTTTAATAACTTCTGACATTTTGAACTTTTTCAAACAGATTTTAAATCAGCATATAAAGCTGCAAAACATTTCCCATTTAACCAAAACTCCATCTTGAATAATAATATCCATGCAATCCCACTCGATCTGGGACACACGGTATATCATCTTTGATCGTTCATAATTATCAGGCGGGAAATTTCTGGCGTTTTAACACTTATATAACGAATGTTGACAGATTCAATTCGCTGGTGGTGGGAATCGCTTCTAAACCTTAAAATTGCTTCCGATAAGAAAAGATGTTCGACGAATTTGCCAAGCGATCAGACGTTCGGTAAGTCCACCAGTGAGTAGGTCTGCAATCATAAACGATTCTAGAATGCCCCCGAAACTATATAATCGTAACGGGAAGAATTGACGTTCTGATTGAGGACCTGTTCCCTCCCTACCCTTCCCTATCCATCGCTTACGGTTACATCTCCATAAATTTACTCGAAGCACCTGAAAACTTGTTTCTTCACTAATAATTTTGATTTTCTATTCGAGCCAAACGATGATGAGTAGAGCGCTCAATTTGCGCCAATAGTACTACAACTATCTGGAACGACTGACTATACGTTCTCACTTTCAATGTATAGTATGAAGCCATCTGTATTCGTATAGCGCACTGTCACAAGTCTAGTACGGTCGTTTCTGATATTGTTGCGCAAATTTAGCAACTCTAATGATGACATCTATGTTGACGCTTCTAATTTAAATTTATGTAGCGTACAGTATACAGCAAACCCGTTACTTCTAGACTCCCTAGCACAGATATTTTATAGTTTCCAAATTCTTCAACGCAGTCTTTTCTGTGATGGGCAGGAAAAGACAAAGAGAGGAAGAACACGAGGAAGCGGAGCCGAGCTACAAACGTAAGGCGTAACATTTTCGATTCTGGTAGTAGCGTCAATGATGTATCAGTACATTCCCTACCGCGCATGACGATTTGTCAATTCAACGTAGAATTATAAGACGGACAGATAGCCTGTCCTTATAAGGGAATTAGCAACAGCAATCGGCTTTAAATGGAAACGTTTCCGGTGTGAGTTAGAAGAGGAAAATAGCTATGATCTAGGCAACCCTCACGATTTTACGTAAATACAACGAATAGGCTATCTGTATGACTTATCTGTGGTAAAATATAACGTGGGACGATATTTCAAAATAAATAGAAATCTGCTGTAAGTTGTTAGTCTCCCTCAATCACAAGAAAGCTACATAATTGAGCTCATCTTCCCCCGTCAAAAACTCCCAAATGAGTGGTCGATATTCCATTATTCCAGGAATACAGTGTGCCATTGCGCATCTGATAACGCGCATTGGATACTTATGGTACAGTCAGTGACAAATCGAATGCATAATAGTACACTCGTTTGCATAAAATGGTGCAAATACAATTGAAATATAAATAAACAGGGTACACTTATAGGCAATAAAAGGTGCTTATGTACTTCCGTTGAATTAACCATACCAACAGTATACTCTTATAAATATATACAAGTATCTATATTTATATATAATTCATGTTTTCGGAACACTCGTCAGTGAAATATAATAACTGTATGTATTAACAAACAATTGTTCTTATTTGCATGTGTTATTTGTATCTGCACATTTTGTTACAGCGGTGATTGTACCAAAAACATTATTAAAAATACTTATGATTATACCATTTTATTTAAATATTGTTTTGTCGAAATAATAAAAATGATAGAAATTTCAGGTTTCATATCTTGCATAACAAAAAGTTGGTGATCAACATATTAACAGAATCAAAAGAAAAACGTGAAGCTGTAGCATTAATATCCGAAATGGGGCGTTATAATTTAGCTTCTTAGAAAGAAATATTGGACACGATGTTCAGTAATTTATTAAATGTCCAAAAAGGTGGATAATAATAAATTAACATAAATGTCTTCGGCAAACAATACTAACACAGTGTAGTAACAGCAGGAAATAATTAAAAATGGCGCTTGATGATGCGCATGTCGAACGCATTTCCGGTTCTTTAACAGCTACCCATTCTATTCCTACCTTGGATATTCCTCCCCCGCACTAAAACTTTCTAAATAAACCGATGCCCTTCAGTCGTAAAGTTGCCTCAAAATCGAAACTAATCAACTTTCATGCGCAGAACGTCATTCATAATAATGCACACCGTCCCACTAAAATTTTCCGAATGATCAACCTCCCCAACAAAATCTTGTTCTTAGTTTTGATTGAATCGACTCACACTCGGCGGAGCCACGCTTCCGAGTCTCTGTGAAGCTTACAATTAGTAGTAAACTATGAAAAAAACCGTTGAAGTGATACTATCCCCAGTCGCATAGAAAAGGAAGATCAAGTTGACGATATGACATTCTTTTAACAATTTGAATCTTGAATTTTTTCTATCCAGCGGTTTTTTATGAACATTTTTATGTGTACACCGTTTTTTAACAACGTCTGCATCAAATTTAAACAAGAAAGTTAAAACAAAATAGAACGGAATTTGTAAGGGAGAATATTTTCCTACTATCACAGGAATTAATGTTTGAAATTTCGTTTCGTAAGGGAACATTTAGAGAGTCACTGACAGTACGCGATGGAGTGGGATGTTTATTTTGTAGAGGTAGAAAAGTCAACGCTGGTCAAAATCAGGTCATATCTGGAGCAAGGTCGAGTAGATCGTGTTCGTTTTACCACGCGGGCAATCAATAAATGGGATTGAAAAATAAAGGCGAATGTTTACAATCTAAAAAAAAAAACAATAGAAACGCTAGCAACATCCTAACCATATATCAAGCATGGTGAAGCGTTTCTTTTGATAGGACGTGTTTAAACTCGAGCAGTAACCACAAGAATTTTATGTTGGGAGATCAGATTCAATAATTTTATACTACTAAAATACTTCGCGCATGCGCATGTCCGTGTGATAATTATTTTTAAGACTTGTCTATCGATAAGTAATTGTTTACCTATAGTTGACTTACGTTTGATGAACATGGAAAATCTGTATCAGATGAACGCAACGGATCTATGCAGGATAAATAACACCGAATCACTGTTTTTTTGTACGTGCCTCTTTGTACATGTACAAAGATCGGGAAAAATATCTTTGTACGAGAGATTTTTAGTTTGCACAACATAATGGTAACTAAACTACCCACAAAAAATCTTTGTACCATGTACAAAGACGCTTCTTGTTATAGAAGTATAAGTTTTTATTTTTCGTTGTTGTTAATACATTCACATTTGTACATATATACGATAAAAATACATTATTAAAAACACATATATGGCACAATATTTACATAAATTTACGCATCATCATGCATACGTACCGATGCCACCCCTATCCAGGAGCGACTTATTATTTAAAACAGTTAAAATGTACGGTGACTCAAATATAGGAACGCGCCTCAAGATCTGCACTAGTAAAATGTAAGTTTACACAGCGCACATAATTTACTTAGTGGTCGTGATCGTGTGAACATCGACTTTGAGACTTTGAAGTGCGTTCCTATGTTTAATTCACGCGACTCGAATATAATTGTTCTTGCCCTTGCCACACCTTGAGATGCGTATTCCGACAAGAAAATCGTCGTTAGTGGAGGGAAACGCAAAGATAGGAAAGCGCCATTCGCTCTTCTATTTTGCGTTTCCTCCACTGAACATCCCCTGATGCGGTAGTGGGGAGGAACTACTTAACTGGAGTACCACGGAGTGTGCGATTAAAATGCATTTTAAAAGTCAAGCGTACAACTACAATGTACATACAAATATTGTACGATTATCGTAATAAGAAAAGTGCACCGAAATCGTGGGGGAGGGGGATTGAAAACATTTTTTTAACAACTTCGGAACGGAGGGTTTCGATGAAACTAATCCCGTCCTTCCGTTCCAAACGAGGCACGTTTATAACGATAGTAAATTGGTCGATCATCGAGTCTCTTCGTGTTAGCAACCGCGAATAAATTTCATTAAAGTTTTCCGTTACGAAATAGCGCCGCTTTAAACTCCTCCATTACGAATGCGTTAAGGTAAGTGTACATACAGTGTACATAAGTCCGGTTATGTGAGTGTAAGTTGCTTTGAAACGAGAATTTCCTACGTATCTCATGCAAGATACAAACTGATTCGATTGTTAAGAAAACGGAGGTGACAGACTTCGTCATTGGAGAGAGTATCGCACAAAACTCCATTTATTTCAACGCCCACCAGGAACGGTACGGTATACGTACGTATACGGCTCGGTGCTCCGAATCTTTAAGCCAGCGACTGACTTGTAACAAAACATTGTAATGTAATACGAGCAGAACGTAATCGGTGCCAACAAACCAACGCTAAATCGAGCTGCTTACGTCGAACGGGCATGCTTCACCGTTGAATGTGACATACACTCGTTGCGAGCATTACATTGCAATGCTTCCGCTCAAATCGATGTTTGCCTTAACATTTTCCTTCTCACTTTCTGAGCAATATACACCCACACACCTTCGAATGTTCTACAAAAAGAAATCGAAACTGCACGCATCGAGCTAGTCGAATTTCATCTGTAACTGGATCTGTTCGCATATCGCCGTGAAGGTGGGTCGAGTGTGCGGATCGTAGTCCCAACAGGGGTGAATGATTGACGCGTATATGGCTTGCTTACACATCGCGGGGCACGGATACCTAGACAAAAATCGAAAAAAAGATTAAATTAAATTAAATTGCATTAAAAAATAGAAAAAAAAAAATTACCTAGCTCCGCTTTGCAACGCTTTCAGCAGAGCTTGCTGTTCTTGTCCTTCGATTTTTTACCGTCCAAGACCGCCAATTTGGGTTCC
Organism: Chrysina gloriosa; assembly: GCA_038088585.1. Lineage (NCBI taxonomy): Eukaryota > Metazoa > Arthropoda > Insecta > Coleoptera > Scarabaeidae > Chrysina > Chrysina gloriosa. The sequence continues at coordinate 77,941,499 of CM076088.1, read as the reverse complement.
TGCCCGTACGAAAACATCTCCCACAGCGTTACGCCGTACGACCATACATCCGAACACGTGGAGAATTTCCCCTCCTCCAAACTTTCAGGGGCGTACCTTGAAATTGTCGATGTTTTAAGTAAAGAATTGAAACGAGAAAACTGCGCGTTAGGATCTAATAAGACGATGACTAGAGTTTGATAAAAAAGTGGATGACGTGTCCACATCATTAAGTAGTGTAAATTGGCTGACGCTGTCACTCCTCCGAATTTTATTGTTCAATGATAAGTTGTCATTAATAAGTTATGATTAAGTAGTGTAAATCGGACTGACGCCTGTCACTCCTCCCAATTTTATTATTCAATGATAAGTTCAGTCATTGATAAGTTATCATTGGGTAATAAAATTCGGAGGAGTGACAGCGTCAGTTCGATTTACACTACTTAATGATAACACGTCATCCACCTTTTAACAAACTCCAGTGATGGCTATAGAAAAGGAAAGAATCTATCTCGACTTTTGTGACTTTTTCCCCCGCCGAAGAGCATCCGGGAGAATAACTACCACACCGACGATTTTTTGTATTTTTTGTATCGTAGTAAAATCTTGTCTTATCGAGAATTATTGTACACCACGTGACCAGTCATCTTTAAAATCTGGTGATTTTCGTGCTCGTACGTTTATAGTATTCGTATATTACTTTGACATTGACATATTATTGATATACAGTAAGATCTAAAATGACTGTATGTGCCGCTTCCGTTAAAAAAGACTAACTTTCTCTAAATGCCGCTGTATTCATATTGTGATTAGGATTATTTCAGTGACGTGCACGTATATTAACAAGATATGATATTAGTGCGATACATAACCACGTTTACGATACAAATATTTCCATTATCAGCATTTCTTTTAATTATTACTAAAGTTTGATAAAAGAATGGATGACGTGTTATCATTAGAGTTTGTTAAAAAGGTGCATGACGTGTTATCATTAAGTAGTGTAAATCGGACTGACTCTGTCACTCGTTCGAACTTCATTGTTCAATGATAATTTATCCATGACAACTTATCATTGAATAATAAAATTGGGAGGAGTGACATCGTCAGTCCGATTTACAGTGCTTGATGATAACACGTCATCCACCTTTTCAACAAACTCTAGTTAAGATTAAGTACTGCAGATCCGACTTACACTGCCACTTCTACGATTTTTATTATTCAATGGTAACTTATCGTTGGTCATTCACTCTTTTATCAAACGCTAATTACTACTTACAACTTACAAAACACCTTGTATCCTTCTTTTTTTAATACAAACAGATACTATAGAATTTGTAACAAAAATAGAATGGTAATAGTAATATGCACGTATATATACGAAAGAATAATCAAGCGCACGCCAATGTCAAAAAAATATATAATGAAAAATGTCAAAAAGTTTGGTGATATTACTCAAATATAATCAGTTGCTATATTCACTCAGAAGCTTGGAGATAAATATTGATATCACTCTCTGCGGAAACCAGTATTTTTCGGATAATCATTTTGGATCTCTCTGTACATTATTTACAAATTTTATCGTTGTTAAAATTTTTGCCCCATCTTTTTATCATAGGTTTAAAGTTATACACGATCACCGTTTCATCGCATTTGTACGTAAGGTAAGTAAAGTGTAATATTCAAATAAGGATAAGATACGTATTTCGGCAACTAAGTTGCCATCCTCAGTGGAAAACTGGGGTAATTTAACATTAATTTTCGTTAGTTACAATGCAGGAAGACAAAACAAATACTAATTTAATGAAAATGATCCGATATTTGTGAAATTTTGTAGAGAGTTATAATTTAATATTCTAAAAATGGCACTTTACTTGACAATATTTCTTTCTCAATTCTCATAACAGCTTGGATTTTTAAAAAGTAAAAATGTGGTTGAAATTCTTTTCAGACTAACTAGGGCGGTATCACAAAAGATTAAAAAGAACATTGGAAATTATGTTATCAATTATACTTATAGTCAAGTCAATCCGGGAACAGACTGTATATAAGTGGAATATGATATACAGTGAACTCAAAAATGACTGCATCAGTATGTCTACGTAATGTCTTTAGTTTGTATATCACTTCGAAAATCCGCCGTAACAATAAAAGCACGTGATTCAGTAGTAACAGTATCTATTCGAATCTGGCCAATAGATGTGAAACTAATGCATGACAAACGGAATAAAACCAAAAAATGACAGGATTCAAAACTTTTGAAAACAAAAATGTTCATATTTAGGGCCTTTAGTATTGCCTATTTGGGATACTAGCGGTTGGTGAGCCTGTACCAACTGCTGTTATTGGCGCCTCTGCATGAACGAATAGGATAAATACAGTTAGACGACCAGAATTTCTTGTTTCTCACTACTGAACTCACGCGATTGATAGTGGTGTTCTCGCCTATATTATTATATGTATATATATAGAGGATTTTGCTAGGTGGGGCAACAAATTTTCGGGGTGAGCAATGCCCAACTTTGTCCCTCGCTAGCTGCGCCCATGGTAGAAAGTGCTTAAAGGATCAACATTGGTATTGGAGATAGATTCGCTAATAGTTGTCGGTAAGGGCGTCGCCAACGAATGGGTCAGGGAGGGGAAACGAAAATACTGGATGAAGGTTGGGTGTTCCATCACGGACTTTGGTTATGTCCGGTCTTTTGAGGTGCAGCCTGAGCTCCTGTTATTGTATCGGTTTTAACGTCAAGCAAATTTCGCACATACAAGGCCGGGTGTAGGTGCGAAATTTGCTTGACGTTAAAACCGATACAGTAACAGGAGCACAGGCTGTACCTCAAAAGACCGGACATAACCAAAGTTCGTGTTGGTACAATTAACACATTTTTTTCCTAGAATGGGGCAACCGCTCCCCTTCCCTCCTCGTTGGCAACGCCCTTGGTTGTCGAGCTAAAGTCAAAGCATTTCAATGTCAATCGCTTCATTGGGGTGTGATAAGAGCATCATCTCTCAATTTCCTTACCATTTTATGGGCAAATCCCGAGCAGATTTCATGATGTAATAATTATTGGAACCGACGACTTGCGCTAGCCCGAAGTCGGATATCTTCACGTGATTCTTATCGACCACCAGGATATTGCGAGCGGCCAAATCCCGATGGACGATCTTCTTTTCTCCGAGATAGGCCATTCCCTACGAGAATAATGCGAATAATTTAATAATACTCCTTACAGAAAATGAAAGAAAAGAATGCTTACCATCGCGATGTCTAACGCGTACTTCAACAACTGCCTTTCGATTAAGAATTCCTTGTTGATTTTCAGATAACTCTGGAAGGAACCGTGTTGGACGAACTCCATCACTAACGAGACTTCCGGTTCGTTCAACACGCCCAATATCTCGACGATATTCGGATGTTTCAAACCCTGCGCGGAAGAAGAAATTTCGCGGTTTCTCACAATGAATGCATCAAATTAATTTTTTTAAAGATTATATTGAGGTAAGAACAGTTCAATGACTGTAAATAGGAAAAAACGTACATGGGGAAATAACGGTGTTGTTTTGGAATCACTGAATCGTAGTTAAAGAAAACGCGACGGTCGTTGAACTCGGAGTTAGATGCTTATTCATTAATGCTCAAAAATTAAATTGTAATGGCATCAACATTGTCATTTGTATAGTACAATAATTAATAAGACAAAAATCTTGAGCCGGAAACGGAAGTAAATGAAACAAACACGTCCTGTCCAAATATCCACTTGACCATGCCTAACATATGGGCCGAATTTTACTCGCGTTTACATTTCCTTCTCTATTGCTTGTCTCAAAATTAGGAGGAGTGGTTTAACACGTTCATTGTCGAAGTTATGGTCATCGGCTTCTGACAAGAATATCCAGTGACACATCGTATGTGTTATGGGCGGCGAAAAGTGTTAAATATCACGCGTGCAAAACTCGTTTACTGATTGGCTGCTCAGGTGACTTTTAAATTAGTAAAATATAAGCGATTTAGACGCAATCTGTCAGTTTGATATAATCATTAACGTAATCAATAAAAAATAGTTTTATTAATTTTTTTAGGAAATAGAGAATGTTCTTAAAGTGAAATCTATAGAACATGAAAATTAAGATATCTGACATAATTTGTTCGAAAAATGAGTAATGCCGTAGATCGTAGGTCACTGTAAGAGATGTCCCCGCCAAACGTTTATTTATCATTACGTAGTGCAAACCGGACTGACGCTGTCACTCCCCCTAATTTTGAGGCAGACAATAAATTTTAAACGTTCGCCTTTATTTTTCAATCACACGTTCGAAGTCCTTTGACACATACGTCGCGCAGGATAAAACCAACGCGACCTTTCCTAATATCCGCTTGACTTTGCTCCAGAGATGACCCGAATTTTGCTGGCGTTGACGTTTCAACGTCTAAAAAAATCCCGGTTGACCTCGCACACGTGGTTACACGTTCTCTCAAAATTTTGCTTGCTAAAATTGAATATTAAAAGAAAAATAATTTTCTCTTACGAATTTTGTTTTACTTTGTTTGAACTCTCTCCCGTTTTAAATTTGATGCATAAGTTGTGGAAAACGGTGTATAAGTAGAGCGCGGAATATATCTATTCTGCACAAGCACATGCATCCTCAGTTTGCGCTTACAAGCGAATATCGGCAACTGAAAAATTCTGAATTCGATGAAACTGACTGAATAAATACTTTCCTATAAGAACAACGCAATTTTTAGCGGCCGAACCCCCATTTCGGGATACAGCCCCTTCCAAAAATTGGCACGATTTTTTAATTTTTGTAAATATCTCGGAAATTATCACAGATATCTTTCTTTTTTTAGAATATAATTTGGAGTATATTACATAATATCAATGACGGCTTATTTTCGGAAAACTTACAGAGCAACCGGAAGCCTCCTACCTCCCTCTTTTTAATAGTTTTTTTAAAAATTTATTTATCACAAATTAAATCGGTTTTACGTAAGAAACGGTGCTGAATAACAAATTTAGACAGCTAATTGTAGAGATATTAAAAAACAATAATACAGTTTCAGTTGTCGTTGATTTATGTGCATAGATAAGTGTCGTTCTATATATAAAATACTTTGAATTACTAATTATTTCGATAACGTTTCAAAGTAATACGAAATATATTCATATAGATATGGACTCAGGCACTTAATGTAGCGCAGTGTAAATTTATAGTTTGGCATAATTTCAGCGTGTCACCGACTTTATTATAAAACAATTGTGTGGTGAGGAGTTTACCGATGTAATATAGTGTTAGTAAATTACAGCACAGTCCTTGCAATCACCTTCGTTGTATAAGTTATGTTTTGCAGAATACATATATTCCGCGCCTTGTTATTAGAGGCGATGAGAATGTTCGTGTATGTACCTTCATTATTGATATTTCCCTTTCAAAATCTTGAAGGTGCGATAGTTCAGGTGCTTTCTTGAGCTTTTTAACAGCGACCTGCCGGGGTTCGCAGTCTTCATCGCCGATTTTCTCCAACGTTGCCCTGTAGACGTCGCCGTAGAATCCCTAGAGAAATATTAGGAACATTGAAATCGGGCGCTAGTTTGGTAAATTTTGGTTTGAGTTCGTTTCTGCCGATTGAATAAATCTCAAAAATCGTAATCGAAAGGGTATCAGAAGGAATTTCATCTATTTCAACACTTACCAGGAACGATAACCGTAGCTACCGTAGTGGTATACGTATGTCCATATACCGATTTACGTATACTGCTCGGTAGCTTCAAACCTCTAACTGAATTGTAACATTGAACATTGCAATGTAACACGAGTACAACGCGGTCAGTGCCTCGAGAAGCGGACGGCGAACAATCGTGCTCCAGTATTGAACGTTGTGCTCGTTGCGAGCATTACATTACAACGTTCTGCTCAAGTCCGAAAGATAGAAAAGGTGAAAGATTAAGAGAGAGAGAGAGAGAAACAAGCATAACACTAATGGCCGCTGTACAATTGTGCGGGAACGGGAACTAGAACGGAAACGGCTAGGTTTTGCAAATGCACAATTAACGGCAAAATCACGAGAATACATAGGGATATGTATCGTATTTTAGTGACATTTAGAAACTTGTAGTTACCAGATTTGTTAAACTATTAAGCGAATTAATAATTCGTCAATCGTTTTGATATAATATAGTAAAATTACAAGAAGTGCACAATCTTACCGATCAAATACAATTGAGGTTATGTGTCTATGAAGATGTGCGTTTGATTGTATTCAATACGCATGCGCAACCTTTCAGGTTTGCTATTGGTTCCGGTAACCTACCGGGAACGAGAAAGTTGAAACTTGGGCAACTTTCCCGTTCCCGTTACCGGAAACATATTGTGCACGCATACTCTAATAATGTGTTATTCAATTGTTTTCTCGTTCCCGTTCCCGTTCCCGTTCCCCGACAATTGTGGAGTGGCTTTTACCTGGCCGATTTTTCCTTGTAAAACGACATTCCACTCCCCGTCCAGTTCGAAAATACTTTGAATAGAGTTGATGCTGTCCAAAGAGGTGGTAGCCGTCGGGATGTTGATGTTCTGGAAGAAGTTGGAGAATTCCGAAATCGTGTCGTCGGACGAGAAATCGTCCTGTAAACAAAGAGAAACGTGTGTCCTTCGAAATTCGCCCCCCTCCGCTGAGGAAAACAAAACGAACCTGCGATCCTTGCCATCCGCTACGTCTCATATTCCGTAGGTCGGGCGTCACGGATAGATCGGAGTCGATTTCGGTGGAATCCGACATCGAGAGCAGTTCCTCCACGACGAAGGTGGTGCCTGAATGATGATTGGCAAGGTTTAAAAAAAAAAGAAAATGAAGGAAAAATTGCCGAGTAAATAATTTATCGATCTGGGGATTCTCAGGGCCCATACCCGAGTCCGATGTTATTCTTCATTTATTTGAACGTGTTTTTTTTTAATCTTGCAAGAGAAATTCACCACCCATTTCTGAGCTTTTGGAGGACGCCCAGCAAGTACTAATCCTAAAATATTAGCCACTGTTGGCCAGACATTTTTATAAAAAAAAAAAAAATGGCATCGTGACCTCCCTTGTTAGTAATGAAATTATCTACCCAAACAAAAACAAAAATTACATTGCGAGTTCCTCACCATTCGTAAGTTAAAGGCCGTATTACACGTATCAGTTTGCGGCGCTGCTTTCTGACGTGCCAGCTTATACGTGTAATACGGGCATAAGAGTCGAATGATTTTTAAAAAAATGTTTCCTAATATATTCTGAACTGCATTTTCCAATTAAAAAAAAAAAAGAATGAAGGAGAATCCACCAATATATGTATATATGTACAACAACAAAAGAGGAATACATTCGGTGTCCTTCGAGGTTCATATCTTAGCCCCATGTCATATCTAATTTACCCAAGCTCGTTATTTTAACTTTTTGTTTCCTAAATTATTTGGTTATAAAATTCTAACCAACAGAACAGAAGCAAATTAGTCATACATCCGTGTCGTCTCAAATTTTTTACAAAAACATTTACGTCGCTGTAAACATTACGAATAAAGTAAACCACTTTTGTCAAATACATTCGTTTATTATTCATCTCCCTGTGTAAGTATGTACGAACCTGTCTCTTGAGATGCCAAGCTGTTAGAGGAAACGGACGACGGTTTGTGAGGTATGTTGATCTTGGCGTACGAATGAACCCGCCTGGAGTTGTAAACTGTGAAAGGCGATTGCCGATTTTAGGGGTTATATTTTTCTTGTTTTCTTTTTTTTTTGAAATAGTTACCTTCATACATTAACTGATTAATATCCCGCATGATCGCTTGCGGTTGCTTCCTGCGATGTGGATCCTTGTTCCAACATTCTCGCATCAACTGGTAGATGTCCAGAGGACAGAGGGGTGGCTTCGGAAGTCTTTTTCCGTTTTTGTACATCTAGAAAATACGGAGAAATTGTTCCGAATAAAAAGAAACTTCCGTCACGTACGAAAAGACGCCGTTAGAGTTGGGGGGATGAGGTAGAACCCGGAAGAGTTCTACAGAAAGGCCCAACAACAGAAAGGGCATAGTCTAGTGTTTCACCGCTTCTGAGTGAAGTTCGTTCGATTATTCCCGATTTGGTGGAGGTGCAAGGATAAGGTGGAATCCGGAAGAGTGGAACAGAGAAGCACCAAGAACTTCTTTAATTTGGCGAAGTTGGAGGGATGAGGTGAAATGCAGATGAGTTCGAGAGAGGCGCGCCCCGAAAGGGGGAGGAAAGCGAAATCAGAAAAACAAACTAAGAACTGAAGAAAATGGATATGTAGGACGTAGAAACAATGTAATTCGTCCAAGTAAGAAGTTAATAGAGTACAATCATAGATGCAGATATAAGTGCAATGGAAACATTTCTGAAGCAGACAGACAAGAGCTATTTAATAACTTTTATAAGCCGCCTAGCTATGATTGCAAACATGTTTTCTGTCTTCATCCGTTAAAAAGAGGATACCGCTAGAACAAAACTAGGTGCTGCAAGTAATAGAAATAATGTTATCCTGTAAACGTGTTTGTAAAGCATTCTTTCCTTAAAACTTTTGACAATACTAACCGGCACTTTAAAACAATTTGTCAGAAACCAGTTGTTTAGGTATTTGCGAAACCGACAAGCGAGGAAAAGCTTCCAGTGCAAATAAGATTGAAAAAGACACTCGAAATGCTGTAATTCAACACATAAAGATGTTCCCAAGATATAAGAGTGCCGTGAAGTTTGGCAACCGAATTTGTGAAAATATAATAATTCATCGGAGTTCCTGGTGGATATGAAATAGTTCTAGAGTACTTTGCGGAAAATTTCAAGAGTTCTGCAAAATTGCGTGAAAAAATGGAAAATACCGAAAATGAACCTAGCAGCGAATATCTTGTCAATTTTCAACTTTACAAAAGAATGTTAGAGAATCTTAGAGTTCTAGCGGGAACTGCGATCAGAACTGTTGCGCGATTTTTAGAGTGGAGATCTTTTAGGGAAGTTCTGCGGAGAGAGTCAACTGGAAAAAATCTTTCCTTCTTTCTCACACACACACGCATGGAAGGAGCAAAATGTGCCGTATTTGCGACTCCTCCCATCAGATGGCACTCTTTTCCTACTGATTCGAATTTACTTCAAATTCAACTTTTCACTTTTGCTAGGTGGTATAATCTTCAAACTCTTCTTAGTTTTATACCTCCTATATACCATACATTTTATACCAATATGGTACACGAGCGGAGCTCAAAAAGCCAGAAAGGTAAGACAGGAATAAAGAATAACAGAGAACATTTGGAAGATGCTGAAGAACTCAGACTCAGATGTTGATGTTAAATCTGATACTGATAACGTTGTGTATGATATACATTCAGATTATGAATGATTTGATTTGTCAAATAAATTACGTTTTTCGTTAAGTGTATATTATTTTGACCTACTAAAATAAAATATTTTGTGCAAAAAGGGAACAAGTGCATCGAATTTTAAAAATTATCCTGTCGTTATTCAAAATTTTTGCTCCACAAAGGAAAAAGTTTGTTACTATCGTACACTGACTTTACTTACAGAATTGTCAATAACCAATTAACTTCGCAGTTGCATTACTCAAATGGTTAAATTATGCACTTATACCCTTTTTGCACCAAACCCTTCAACTTCAAAATCGTCAGAGCCATCATAAGCACCATACACGCGGTGACCCCCCAATTTGGAATTTTCCAAGAAAAACATGGAGATGGGCCAGAAATGGATGTCAAAATATTTTTCCCGTCTCAACTGGAGCTGCAAAGCTGATGGGAAAAAATACACCCGACTTGGATGGAAAGCTTACCGGCATTGGCTTTCCGTGTATCGACCTCGGGCGTATTAGTCGTCGATTTGATTTTATAAAATATAAGGTGAAACCTGCATGCCGAGAGTTATCTTAATCTTCCTATACTCACGTCAAAATGAAAGACGTATACTATACTATATAAATCGGTCTCACAGACCGTATGCGTGAGTATAGGAAGGTTAAGGAAATCTTGGGATAAGCGGAGGAGGATGAGGTCTCGACTGATTTCGCTAGCTTCTTCGACGCCAAAGTTGGCATTCATTTTCACGAGTCGATTCGCGAAATTCGTCGCGTGAAACGATAATAAGTATGGGTACTCGCACAGAGCAACAGATTTGATAAATTATGCGGTTTCGATGGAAGAATTTTTTTGTGACAATTGGAGAACATCGCAGTGTGTCAATCAGTATTTCTTATTATTTCCATCACTACTGACCTTCATCGCTTCGATATGGTCCATTTTCTGAATCACCTCGCCGAACATAAAGATTTCCCACAACGTCGTCCCGAAAGCCCACACGTCGGCCGGGGTGGAATGTTTGGCGTAGTTATTGTTGTTGTAACACTCGATCGGGATCCAATGGAGACTGAACGAAGCAACAAAAATATCGACAACGTAACTACATTAATCTCTTTAAACTAAAAAATAATCTAAGGATCTTACTCGGAAGCGGGATAACCGGTACTGATCCCGGGATCGGACAATTTCACCGAGAAATTATTCTCGTCGTGGTTATGAACCAGGAGTTTCCTACATCTGATTTTGCCGTGAACGATGCCGTTTTCTTCCTAAAATTTGTACGAGATTAAGAAACGATCGTCCCGGGATAAAGTGCGATGTTGAAAACTAACTAAATGCCAAAACGCCGAGGCCAGATTCGACGCGGCTTCGATTAGATCCACCTCTTTTATCGTCCGCTTGTTATTCCTGAGATATTCGTCGAGCGGTCCGAATTTGACGTACTCGGAAATCATGGACATTTGTGCCGATAGGGTCACTCCGAAAAGTCTCACGATCGCGTTCGATTGCAGGAACACCCATTGACCTGCTATATCTAAGAAATTCTGAAAAAATCAAGTTTGATAGAGTTTCCCCATTATGTCTTAGGGGTCGTGCACATATTACGTCAAGCAGTTTTTTCTCATTTTTGACTTTGTCACAAAAGCCAGACCCCCTCCCTCTCCCCTAGAACGTCACATCACACTCTTAACAATTGATTATTCAATTTTTTTAAATTTATCAATATTTATTGCAGTCAGAGGAACCATCATATATTTATTTATTCATATATTCAACTATACTCATTCATTGTGAAAATTCATACAATGATATAATAAATGTCCCAGTAATGAATCGGTTAAGGAAAAACGTAATTTCAATACGTCATTATTACCTGAAAAACATGTCTTTTTTTATATAGGCAAGAATGCAAGAATCGCATTCGATCATATCAATTACTATTCGTGTTATTAAACAATGTCAATTATTGTCACTCCACGACTATTTGTCCCAGTGATGGATTAACTTGTCCCAGTGATGGTTCATCTTGTCCCAGCAATGGATAAGGTTATCAAAATAACAATAATTATTGCTTTTCTTTCAATTTGAGTTGATGATTGATGATTGGAAATTTTATAATCAGATGTGGGAGGATACTTATTGAAAAAGTGTGATAAAATCTTTATTGAAAATGTATTTCAGTTTTATGACAGAATATTTTATGAAAAAACGTAAACTTGAGTTCACTGTAATTAAGCATTAAAAATTGAAAAAGCACTTTGTTTTGTAATACGCTTTTCCAAGGCATCGAATATCTTTTCGCTTTCTGAATTTTGCCTCGGTTTTTTGCTTAGCCCGTTTTCTATCTTCGTTTGAATTTCTTCTGTCAAACTTTGTAATTCTTCCTTCTTTTTCCTACTTCGCCTGGCCGGCAAAATCGATCCATCATCTTCTGATTCGTTATATTTTCGTTTACGTCCTCTTGTCTGCTTTTGCTTTTGTTTTGATTCCTCCGAACTTTGATTCTCTCTTTTCCTGTACTTGAATTTCATCCGTTTATTTTTTCTTCTTCTTGGCTTGTCCCTCTTATTCTTGTTCGTCTTTTTTTCCCTTCACGTTCCTCCTCTTCCTCCATCTTCTCTGACAGTTTTAAATTTTCAAAATTATTTGTTTTTAATTTTTTTGTTGTATTCTTTCTTCCGTTTGAGCTCTTTTTTAGTTTTTTGCATCCTTTCTTCCTTTTGATCTCTTTTTAGTTTCTTCTCCGCTTCGTTGTTCTCTTTCAATTCTCCTGTCTTCTTTTTCTTTTTCGTCTCTAGCAAATTCTTTCTGGCTTTTTAGCTCCAAATTTTACTTTGCTTTTTCTTCTCGTCTCCGTTTTCTTTGGTCTTTTTGCTGGATCAAAAGTTCTTTCTCCTTTTCTTTCGCTTCAAAATATTGTTCCCACTATTGCGAACAAACCACGGATGGTGCTTTCCCTTTGGGTTTATCTTTTTCACTATCGTAGTCGTTTCTTTTATAGGCCAATTTAGAACATCTTGAAATATCGCACAAGACATTTCATTGTTTCGTGTTCTTTGGTAATCATTTCGGGCTTATCCTCCGTCACATCGCCTATCGGGATAACTATGTCATTTTGAGAATTATTCTCAGATTTTTGTACATAGTCCAATTCTGGAAAGTCGTAAATAGTTTAATCTTGGGAGATTAATTTCTCTGATGATTGCTGCACAACCGAAGCTTCGTCAATGTGATCGACGATGTCGATGAGTTAGTCGCAGCCTAATCTAAATTTTGGTGGTTCTCCAATACCGCAGCACCATTTGGCGTACCATTAACATCATGAGCGACTGGTATGAAAAGAGGCGCAATGTGGAGTACAGTACCGTTAGAGGCACTTGTTTTTCCCTCTATCTGCGCATTGAATCTTCCAACTTAACCAAACGTTGAAAAGTTTGAGATCTTCAGTAGCTCCTTGCCACGTATCTGTTGACGTTTCGAATTCTTTTAACTTTGCAGAATCCAGTTGTTTTTCGAAGGAGCGCAAATTCGTCACATCCGAATTCTTGGCAGTTTCTGTTAAGTTATCCACACTATGCATTGGGTGAAACAGTTGGGTGAAATAGGTTAGAGTCCTTCGGCACTCAATTGTACAAGATTATGTAAAAAAATCAATTGAAAGTTGGGGTAAAATATCCTTACTTTGCTAAAAACTAAAATTATTGTTGTCTGACATATTGAACCATGACTGGGACAAGAACTATATGCCGTATCCGCGTAATGAATATAAACTTATATTTATATAATATTATCTGAATATATCATAAATATACCTTAAAATGTTTGTTAGAGCATATAACAAGGTTCATTGATGTACTAAACGACAAATATACTTCGTAAATTCTTCAAGATGGAGCGAGACGTAGACGTGTTGTAACTTCACTTACACGCCACGAGCATTACGTTACAATATTCTGCTTGAGTCAGTCGCCCCCGTTTCGCCAGAAAGTATAAAGGGTAAAAAGTTAAGAGAATATAGCACTTACCTGGCCGATTCTCGATTTGTAACAAAACCTTGTAATGTAACACTAGCAGAACGTAGTCAGTCTCTATAAATCCGCCGCAAATTAGATCGCTCACGTCGAACATGCGTGTTCCACAATTGAATGTTTATTCGCGTAAGCTCGTTGCGAACATTACATTACAATGCTCAGCTCAAGTCAATAGATTGCCAAAAACAACAAAAATATATACAGGGTTAGTTAATAATTAATTTTAGGAAATTATGTTCAATACAAAGGTTTTTTTAAATTTCTATCTACATTCTAAAACGCTCAAATTTTTTTCTTCAATTATTTTTGAGTTACGCCTATCGGCGTATTTTTTTAAAGAAAAAAATTGAAGCGTTCTAAAATGTAGATAGAAATTTCATAAAAACTTTTGTAATAATAATGCTCTTTATTGCCTGTATAAAGACATGGTTAAAAATAACAAAAAAAATAAAGTCAAATACAATATATTTTTGCATCTAAGAAAAATCACTAAAATTCATTTGAAGTGAAAAATTCATTTGTACTATAGAAACAGTTTCTTGGAAAGAAATTCTTTATCACAGATTTGTATGTATTGAATATAATTTCCTAAAATGAATATTAACGCCAATGAATCGCCGTCTCCACACTTTTAACTAACCCTGTATATAAAACAAAAAAGAATTATGTGCTGGTATTTTTCGAGAATTAACTTAACAAGCGGTTACCTTCGTAAATCTCTCCCTGAAATCGCATTTCAAAGTTTTCATCGCGACCTCCACCTTCTTGCCTTTCGTATGCCTCCACATACCGCGGTATACGATCGTAATCCCTTCCGAACTAGTTTTCTTCTGGCCTATTTCGAAAGAAAAAAATACGTTAATTACCAACGTTAACTTTTAAAACGATTCGGATCGTTTTAGGGGTGTTCCCTTCCTTGCGGAAATTTCTCAATAAATATCATCCAATTCAATTAAGAATTCTCCCAATGTATTCTTAAACGCGCATTTTTGCACCTATAAGGCTGGTATAGAAACGAAAGCTACATCTCACAAAGCCGTACTGAAGATCGGTATAACCGCGAAACGCGTATGCGGTTGGTGAGAGTAGCTTTCTAATTGCAAATATGAGTTAAAATGAACAAGTCGATAAAATCGTATCTCCGATCATTTCCTTCCTTTCCTAACTAAATCTGATCGAGATGCCCAGTAATCACGAAATGGGCGAGATTCCAAAATTTGCCATTTCGCTCAGTCGCTTTCTTCTAATCGGCGTTCAATTAGAAAGCGGTTACAGAAGATATTTCAAATAATATGTGAATGGACTCGAAAGTTTGTGTGTTGTTCTTGAGTCCGTGGAAACAGGTTCAGAAAAACGAGAAATCGAAATAGCGCACCATTGCGTAGCCTTTAGGCGTTTCTTTCCTTGGTCAGTCCTCCACGACGACTTCTGATTGACAGGTAGACAGGTCGAAATCGACTAGGCTAGGTCAACAAGAACCTAACCCACGACGTCAATTACCTCCAGGTACCACCTACCCGTACGAAATGAAAACGTGAAGTTAAGGTTAAGGCATTTTCCTAAGTTTTTAAAGCTTCTAAGTTACTTAGTAAATTTCAAAGTATTGAGAACGACGCAACATTGGCAAACTTGCTTCGTTTGCAACACCGCCTCTTAAAGCATTGATATTCCGTTTACTTCTTCCATTTCGATATCTTATTGATGGTTTAGTATCGCACAGAGTAACATCGTTTTCGAATTTGGAAATGAACAGCAATTTTAATAGATATAACTTCTACGAAGTGCACCCTGAGTATTCACAAACGAAAGCGTCTCTCGCCTGAATTCCGGATAATAGGTCATCCATTTTTTTTTTTTTTTTAAAGCAGAAGAAACCATACACATATATTAAATTTAGTGGAATTGGGTGAGCACCACGGTGCGGCGTTCTGGCTAACAGCAATAAATATTCATCAATATGAGTTTGCTTCGATTGTCTACATAAGATGCTTAATGCTGTTCGGTACTTTTTTTTTCAAGATCGGTTAAACTTTAATTTCTTTTATTAGTTCCAAAACTATTTTAAAAATTGTATATCTGACCTTCAAAAGTAGTCTGTGTAACGATAAAATACTAGTTTTTAACAATGTTAAGAGCTTCTACAGTTTCAATTTTTTTTTCAATCATAAGTGAAGAACCAGTAAGGTTACGAGCTCAAAATTTTGCATACCGTGTATTCGTTACGATAGCTACGTCTTATCGGCCAGCTTTTTGTAAATTTCTTTGTTATCGTTGCTTTGTTGAAGTTCAAAAATGACGATAAACCCACGGTCATTTTTCTATTCCTTAATTGAGGTTAAATTCAACAACAAAGAATTTACGAAGAAGCTCGCCGATAAGACGTAGCTATCGTAACGAATACAGGGACACGCAAAATTTTGAGCCCGTAAACTTACTGGTTCTTCACTTAAGTTTGAGGATCGTACAATCGTATCTGGAGGGAAGAAGTTTTATGATCAAAGTTGGGGATCATAGATCGACTGCGAGGCCCAGCGAGTGCGACGTTCCACAAGGCTCCCTTCTGGGGCCGGAGCTATTCCTCATATACGCCTCCGACCTGTCCAGAACGATGGCCATCTCCCTGGCTGTATACGCTGATGACACTGCGGTGTGGACGACGTCCCAATCCGACGACATCATATGCAGGAGACTCCAGGCGGCCACGGATGATATCCTGAAGTGGACCAACACATGGAGGGTCAAGCTGAACGTGCATAAATGCGAAGCTTGGCTTCACCTGGAAGAGAGGTATCCCCGCTAAGACTGATCGCCGGAGCACCGTGGTTTGTCAGAAATGCACAACTCCACGAGGACGTAAATATCGTGCCTCTCGACGAATACGTCGTACAGCTAGCGAGAGGTACACCGGAGAGGGTCGCTCGATCTGACAACCCGGTGCTTCGGCATATTGCAGAACTTGACCGGATCCACAGGATCAGCTTTTCTCAAACTCCAGCGGTGAGACCGTGGCCGCCAAGAAGAGGACCAGGGGGCCTGAGTGACTCCAAGTCTCGGCGTCAGTCAAGATCGCAGTTCCATGACTTAAGTTTGAAAAAAATTAAAACTGTAGAAGCTCTTAACATTGTAAAAAAAACTACTATTTTATCGTTACATACACTACTTTTGAAGGTCAGATATATAATTTTCAATAGTTTTGGAACCAATAAAAAAATTAAAGTTTAACCGATGTTGAAAAAAGTAACGAACACCCTTGAATCCAATGGACGAATCTTTATTACCATCGTTGTGGATTTTTGATATTGGTTTTGAAATTGATGTTTGGGAAATGAGCAATGGAGCGTATATCGGCGAAGAAAAATTAGAATTCGCAGCGACTTGAACTAATTTCCATTGTAAATTTCGCGAGAGTGATATTCTTTGGTCAAATTCGGAGTATCGTCGAGCGAAGCGAATGCGATGGACATGCCGTATGAAATCATGCTTTATGTAGCAACTAAAGTTACATAATTACCATAGGTCACAATTTTGTTTCGGTAGATAAGTAATTGACTTTAAAACCAACGGGATGATGTGTAATCTGTGAATTAGAATATAGAAAAATCAATCAAGCTTTGTGTTAATCCTTACTATTCCTTTGGTTGCCGCAAAATTTCCTTCTATTCCTGCCAACCACACCCTCCAAACCAATTATAGTTCCTGAAAGTAACAATTTTAAATCGTAAGTTTCCGTCGGCGGAGTACTCTCAATTCCAAATTAAATGCCTTTGTCCCATGTACGTTCATATATATTTGCTTTCTAATTGATACTAACCAATACATCATCCCGCATTTACATGACTTATCGCTTTGTCAACACTGTCATAGCGAACATCGAGTCGAGGAATCGTCACATTATCACTAAATTGGTAGAACAGTGCACGCGTACTCGCTGTAAAAGAAATGAGTAATCCGTTCTCTTGGCATAAGCTCAGCCTTAATAAAAGGCTTATTAATGACTACTTCGATAAATATTTCGATCTGCTAAAATGGAAGGACCACTTAGCAACCGTTTTGGAGGTAGGTTGCGCCGACGGTTCGGTTACAAAGGAAGTTCTACTTCCGCGAATAACGAATCGTATCGAAAAATTGGTGGCGATCGATAAGGAGCAAGAAATGATAGAATACGCCGCCGAATACAATTCTATGGGGAAAATCGATTTTCGAAAGATGAATGCGTTAGATGGATCCCAAAACAGTGGATAGTATGAAAGATAAATTCGATCACATTTTCGCCTTTTTCGTCGCGCAATGGATTCCAGATAACAGGTACACAATTTTCCATTCATCACGCAATAGTGGCGTGCGTAGCGCAAATGCAACATCAATTTTTAATTAATTTTTTTGACAATAACTGTTTTATTTCAAATGCATTTATTTGTACATAAAATCAATCACCAACATCTCATTTAGAATGTCATTGATTTTAACGGGTTAATAAATTGATAAAAGCGAGATTTAATCCATCCTCAGGACTTTCCTTACTTGTCTTCGTACGATGCTCAAATCCAAAGGACAAATCTTCATCACCATCGTGGTAGATACGCCGATGCAACAATCGTTTTACAAGCACGATGCCGAAGGGACTTGGTCGAAATTTCTTCCGAAAGAGAAAATTTTCGCCGATTACACCCACGATCCAGCTGGATATTTCCGAAATTTAGTGACGGATGTAGGCTTCGAAGTTGAGGTTTGCGAATCGGCGAAGAAAAGGGACACCATGGAGGGATTTCAGAGTAAAATCAGACGTAAGATGGGTAAGATTGGATGGGTAACTTTAACGAAATTTCGTTCTAGGTTGCTTAAAGGTGATATTATCGTTCTACAAATATCTAGGACGCATACCGCCCGACTTGCAGGAGGAATATTTTCAGGATCACCTGAAAAACTGCACCGAAATCGGAGTATATTCGAGCGAAACTGACGCGTTCGAAATGCCCTACGAAGTCATGGTTTGCGTGGCCAGAAAATCTACCTAATTGGAGCTAAATTTTGTTTGGAGGAGAGCCAATCAATGTTAAGATATGAAGTGATGTAATTCTGCAATTTTTAAATAAAAATATTAAAAAATAACATCATTTTTTTTTCATAAAAATAAAACTAGTCAATTTTATCAGTTGTAAGAAGTCATTATCCTGACGTTTACTTCCAAATAAGAATGTTGCTCAATTCGTTAAAAATGCTATTAAGCACATAAATTATGTTTCTAGTTAGTATCTTATAAAAAAGAATCTATCTAATCGGGGATAGCTTTTGTTTTGGGGTATAGTTAATAAATTACACAAAAAAACAAAATAACACTTTTTTTTGTTGCATAAAGTTTTTCTACTGTTGTTTACTAATTTGGGTGCGCTGATTTCAAATCTAACCTCACATTTTTTGTAACAGCTCTAGTTAGTGAGATACAGGTACCGTCTTAAATTTACATAAGTAGTCGATAGTTTCTATCAATAGCGGTGTAACTTAACTAGTTCCTTTATAAATTTCAGTATGTCTTCCTCAAGAAGGACGTGTTGAAATAATCCTGATTGTTTTTGTGTTATTTGTGGAGAATATGTGTTCCAAAAATTTCGTTTAAATGTGTCGGACTTTGTGAAAAAGGCATAGTTGGACTACTTTGGGTTTCCGTTGCCGTCAAACGCTAAACCTTGGATACCAAGTTTGGTATGTAAAACATGTGTTGAATCTTTGCGACTGTGGGCAAAAACAAAAAAGACCCACTTTTAAGTACAAAGCTCCTATGATTTGGCGTGAACCATCCAACCATCATGACGACTGTTATTTCTGTGGAACGAAAATCATAGGAATAAACCATAAAAATTGCTCTAAGTGGATATATCCAAACTTAAAATCTGCCATAAGACCAGTCTTGAGTATTAGTGACACATCAACACCACAGCACCCATGTACAACTTCGCAAAATTCAGACCAGTGCAGCGGACAAACCGAAAACGACGACAGTGGTAGCGACAGTGATTTTGATTGCTACGGTAGTCCCCGACCACTAAATCAAGATGATCTAAATGACCGGATCAGGGACCTTGGACTTTCTAAAACTGCATCAGAAATTTTAGCTTCCCGATTGAAAGAAAGAAATTTGTTGACCAGAGAAACGAAGATATCGTACTACCGTAACAGGGAAAAGGATTTACTTCCTTTCTTTACTCAAAAAGATAATTTTGTGTTTTGTACTGATATTCCGGGCCTAATTAATGCAATGGGATTAAAGGAGTATAATCCAAATCAGTGGCGGTTGTTCATTGATTCGTCAAAACGAAGTTTGAAATGTGTACTTTTACATAACGGTAACAAACTTGGTTCCTTACCTATTGCTCATTCTACAAAGGTTAAAGAAGAATATCCTACAATATCTTTAGTTCTCGACAAAATCAAGTACAAGGAACATAACTGGGTTTTATGTGTTGATTTGAAAATGGTAAATTTTCTCCTGGGCCAACAAAGTGGCTACACAAAATATCCCTGTTTCCTATGCTTATGGGACAGCCGAGCGAAAGCTGAGCACTGGACAAAAAGAGACTGGCCTTCTAGGGAGGCTTTGATTCCCGGTAAGCAAAATGTAATTAATGTTCCACTAGTATCCAGAGACCGAATTATATTGCCTCCTTTGCATATAAAACTGGGGTTGATAAAACAGTTCGTAAAAGCTCTTAACAAAGATGGCGAATGTTTCAAATACATTGTAAAAGTGTTTCCAAAATTGAGTAGTGAGAAAATCAAAGGTGGTATTTTCGATGGCCCACAAAACAGGAAGTTAATAGATGATAAAATTTTCATCAACCATATGACAGCTGTCGAGAAATGGGCATGGGAAGAGTTTGTTTGGGTAGTGAGGAATTTTGGGCAATAGGAAATGTGACGGCTACATTCAGCACGTTGAACAGTTACTGATACACTTCCAGCGGCTTGGATGCAACATGAGTATTAAGCTTCACTACCTTCACAGGCATCTAGACTATTTTCCTGAAAATCTCGGTGACCTAAGCGAGGAACAAGGAGAGCGCTTTCACCAGGATATTCGCACTATGGAGGAGAGGTATCGGGGGCACTGGAATGAACATATGATGGCTGATTATTGTTGGAGCATTCAAAATAGTACCCATATAACATCTCACTCCAGAAAATCCAAAAAAAAAGAAATTTTATTCAGAATAAATATATTTAATATATTTTTTAAACTTAAACTATGTGCATTTTCAATGAAAAATCCTGTCACTTCATAACTCCAAAGCTAGAGCTGCTACATGAAAACGGCATATATTTTTGAAATCAACGTGGAAAACTATTCAGATTCATGTAAAAATCAGACATGCTGTTTTCCAGTGTTATTAAAACACAAAGTGATGTCGTTGTGTAATTTACGTATTAAAATACTGAAAATACAACCGTTTCTTTATTGACGACATAACCAGTAAATTTACCAGTTTTACGAGCTTATTTTTTTTTCTTAAATATTTATTTGTTTCCCCCAGTATCACTTGTTGCTCTAGCAGAGCGTCGAAGTTGATTTGCTTAATGTTTTTGTTTCATTTCCGAGTTCCTTCATTTCTCTGATCGTTCTTCTTCTATTTTCTCCCATTTCCTGTATTTGTTGGGTCCATGTTTTCCTGGGTCTACCATTTCTTCTCTTCTTGGATCTTTTTGCCTCATATATGGTCTTAACTTATCTGTTTTTGGTCATCCTACCTACATATCCAAACCATCCCATTTCTTTCCTTTCAATAACTTCTATCATAGGCTCTTGCTTTGTCTCATCTCCTTTCTTGTGAATTGGGCTTATCAAGTTTTGTTCCCATTCTAGAGATATTCTTCTCGTCTCTAATACGTCGTTTAACAAATTGAGTAGCCATTACGTTCCCTCTTATCCTATGTATTTCACCATCTCTAGATGTATATTATCACCACCGCATGCCGTCCTTGTTTTAATATTTGCTAATGCTTCCTCTAGTCCTCTTATATCTATATGATCTATATGATTTTCAGGGCCTTTCCTTTTCTTCTCTATTTAGTTCCTCAATCCCCAGTTCTGCATCTTCTTGGTTTCTTCCTTCATTCTCAAACTGTTTCTTATAATCGTTTTACCATATTTCCCTTATTTCTTCTGTTGTAGTTTTTAACTATTCTGCTTCCTTTCTTAAGCCTCGAATTTATTTCCTCTTATTTCCACTCAAGGATTTGATTTTACTCCAGAATATTCTATTCTTCATTCTATATTCTAAATTCAATTCCCCTCCCAAATTTTCCCACTCCTTCCTTTTTGCTCGTCTTATCATTTTCTTTACATCATTCCTTTTCTCTTTTGTATAGTAATTTGTCATTTACATTCTTAGTCTCTATATACTTCCTCCACGCCTCTTTCTTATCTCTTACTTCCCTTTGAATTTCTTTATTCCACCAACTTTTTTTCTCTTTTTTGTAGAAATGATTTTCACTTCTCCGCATATTTCTGTTGCTCTAACTATTAGTATACTCTTGAATTCTCGTCGTCTGTCTCCACAGTTCATGCTTCGTCTTCTTCATTCATTTTTCTAGATTCGTTTTCCGTTTTAAAGTAGTAATTTTCTTTATGTTCTGCGCATTCCAGTTTGTTTAGTCTGTTCGACAATTCGCGGTTTTTACGTCTTACACTTTTACGTTTTAATTTCACACTTTAGAAAATATCTTATACGAGGGTTGCCTTTTATATGTCGGGATTAGAGAACAAAAACAAATATTAATCATCGAAAACCACTTTATTGTTTTTCAAAATATTCCCCATGAAGATCTATAACTTTTGCATGCGTTTGAACCAATTGCCGAAGCACTTTTGCCACTCTGATTGAGGTATCTCCAAAACATGCATTCTGAATGCAGCAACCGCTTCTTCAGGTGTCGAAAAACGTTGACCTCTCAGTTTGTTTTTTACGTACGGGAATAAAAAGAAGTCATTCGGTGCCAAGTCAGGACTATACGGCGGATGACTCATCAAATCGATGTTTCGGGTGCTCAAAAATGCAGTTGTTTGAGCCGATGTGTGAGAGCTCGCATTGTCGTGGTGAAGAGTGATCCGTCTTCGGCGGTTGGTTTTCCTGATTTCTTGGAAGACAACTGGCAAACAAATGGTTGTGTACCACTCAGAATTGACTGTTCTGCGTTGTTCTAGTGGCACGGTTGCGACATGTCCAGTTTTTTCCGAAAAAACAGGCGACCATTTGCTTGGAAGTGCTTCGTGCGCGAACAACTTTTGTTGGATTTGGCTTATCTTGAAACACCCATACAGTCGACTGCTGTTTATTATCGGGCTCATACGCGTAAATCCGTAGTCATAGACGTGTTTCGAAGCACCGCGATCGTATTTTTTGAGCATTTCGTTCGACCAATCGACACGAGCCTTTCTTTGAGCGATTGACAAATTGTGGAGGATCCAACGCGAACAAATTTTTTTGACAGTCAAATGTTTATGCAATATTGAATGTATGCTGGTCCCACTAATGCCTAAGGTTGTCTCAATCTCACGATAGGTCACATGACGATCTTGCAATATCAGTTCACGCACAGCATCAATGGTTTTCGGAACAACAACTGATTTTGGACGACCTTCACGAGATTCGTCTTGAAGTGAACTACGACCACGATTGAATTCACCATACCATCGATAAACATTGGTCCTTGATGGAGCTTCATCGCCAAAAATTGAATTAAGTTCATCCATGCACTGTTGCTGAGTTAATCCACGTCGAAAGTTGTAAAAAATAATCGCACGAAAATGTTCACGATTTAATTCCATTTTTGGGCCGAGATAAATCTTTTAAGTTACTGTAAACAACACAAATAGCGCTCGTATGTGAAAACGTTCTGAGTACGTATAACCTCGAAAATGTCCAACTTTACGATAGAGCTGTCAGTTGCCAGATTGCAACACTAGGGTTGCCAAATCCCGAAACATAAAAGGCAACCCTCGTAGATTATCACAAATTCTATCATAATTACTAGTGAATAGGAAAAATGCTTCGCTTTCATCTGACTGGCTGGAATTTAACAGCTGGTTCTGTCGGTTTGCGTCAACTTATTAAATATGTAAAAGCGATTGTAATAAATTATTTTTATTCGTACATGCTGCTCAACAGCTAATACTTTCCCGTTTATTGCAACGTTTTGAAAATAATGTCGGAATGTTGAATTTTCTCTATCTCTACGTCCTTGAAAGCATCGGAAATAGTGAATGCTGTAGTTAAAAGAAACAATTCGAGGCCGGGATTCCGATTCCCATAGAATCCATGCCGGCTCCGACCTGAATCTAAAGTTTATATTTCAAGTTTTTGTTACTGAATGTATCTAAATCAGAATAAATTATCTCCTATCACATCCTGATATTTGATTTTTGCAAATTCATGCATAAATCTACATCGTCAAATTTTTACTAGATTCCAAGCAGTTCCTCATTCACTTATTGATCGTAACAGAAGAATACTAGACTATACGTTATTTTACCATTTCTAAACCATTCGGCAAGTGTACCGAAACTTACAAGGTAAAACTAATCATTTAAAGTGATAATGAAATTCAACACATCTAAAAATACCTCTTATTTCAATTATCAACTTATCGATTATGTCAGTTGAAAGATCCAGTCGCATTAAAACATCGGAACCAATAACGTCTACGTTGCCGAAAATGAGTTGTCCTTCCTTGTGGCAAAAACCGATTTCACTAAAACTCGCATCGATAATTTCTTAGAGAAACACTCCAAACTACTCCGATGGAAGGACGACCACGCGATCGCCCTAGAAGTTGGATGCGCCGAAGGCTCGATAACGAAGAATATCCTATTTCCTCGAATAAAGGATCACATCGAAAGATTACTGGCGATCGATAAAGACGCAAGCATGATTGACTTCGCCCAAAAATCCAATCGTATGGAGAAAATCGATTATCAAGTTCTAAACGCCATGGATCCCAAAGTATTGGACAGGTTCGAAGATAAATTCGACCATATATTCTGCTTCTCGGTGGCGCATTTAATACCGGATAACAGGTAACGAATTCGAAAATAACTTTTTAGTCCATACCAAGAAAACACAAATAATTACTATCGTTAGGGCCTTCGTGAATTGTCTTCGGAAGATGCTAAAACCCGAAGGGCAACTCTTCATCACCATCGTGGTGGACACGCCGATACACGAATCGTTTCACAAGCACCAATGCGAAAAGACGTGGACGAAATACCTTCCCGACGAACCATTTTTTACGAATTACACGGACGACTCGGCCGGATATTTTCGGAATGTGGTGACCGATTTAGGTTTCGAAGTGGATGTTTGTGAAGTGGACAGGGGAACGTTTACCGTTCAGAATTTTCCAAGTAAAATCTCAAAGTAGAATTACGAACGTATTTAACCGATTTCTATTGCAGATTTCCTAAAGGTAATATTATCATTTTACGAGCATTTAGGACGAATACCGGACGAGTTGCAAGAGGAATATTTTCAGGACCACTTGAAAAATTGCGCCGAACGAGGAGTGTTTTCCAACGACACTCATGAGTTCAACATGCGGTATGAAATGTTGGTTTGTGTAGCGACTAAAGCTACATAATTAGGTCAGAATTTTGGTAGATACCTAAGTAACGACCTTTAAAAGCAATGAGATGGCAAACTTTTGTAATCTGTGAATTGAAATATAGAAAAGTTAATATAGCAGTGTATTAATCTTTACCTTTCCAACGGCCATCGCAAAATTTACTTATATTACTGCAATTACAACGTTGCCAAACCAATTGGAGTTCCTCAAAGCCACAATTTTGCATCGTAAATTTCTGTCGGCGAGTGTCATTGATAACAAATTAAATTCATTTTGTCAAATATGTGCCCATTATATGTGTCTCCTAATTGATATCAACTAATACATTATCCTGGGTTTACACGACTTATCACCTTGTCAATACCGTCATCGCGAAGATCGAATCGAGGAATCGTTACATTCTTATTAAATTGGTAGAACAGTGCACGCGTACTCGCTGTACAAGAAATGAGTAATCCTTCTTTGTGGCAAAAGGCCGACTTCACTAAAAATCATATGAATGACTACTTAGATAAATATTTCGATCTGCTAAAATGGAAGGACCGCTTAGCAACCGTTTTGGAGGTAGGATGCGCCGACGGTTCGGTTACAAAGGAAGTTCTATTTCCGCGAATATGGAATCGTATCGAAAAATTGGTGGCTATCGATAAGAAACAAGAAATGATAGAATACGCCGTCGAATACAATTCTATGGCGAAAACCGATTTTCGAACGTTGGATGTGATGGATCCCAAAACAGTGGATAGTATGAAAGATAAATTCGATCACATTTTCGCCTTCTTCGTCGCGCACTGGATTCCAGATAACAGGTACACAATTTTCCATTCATCACGCAATAGTGGCGTGCGTAGCACAATTGCAACATCAATTTTCATTATTTATTTTTATTTTACAATAACTGTTTTATTTGTCATTAAAATAAATCACCAACATCTCGCTTAGAATGTCAGTGATTTTAATGGTTGAATTAATTGATAAAAGCGAGATTTAATCCATCCTCAGGACTTTCCTTACTTGTCTTCGCGCCATGCTCAAATCCAAAGGACAAGTCTTCATCACCATCGTGGTAGATACGCCGATGCAACAATCGTTTTACAAGCACGATGCCGAAGGGACTTGGTCGAAATTTCTTCCGAAAGAGAAAGTTTTCGCGGATTACACCCACGATCCGGCCGGATATTTCCGAAATTTAGTGACGGATTTAGGTTTCGAAGTCGAAGTTTGCGAATTTGAGAGAAAAAGTACACCATCGAGAGATTTCAAGGTAAAATCTAACGGTAGTGTTCGGATTGCTACATCAATTGAATTTCGTTCTAGATTTCTTAAAAGTGATATTATCGTTCTATAAATATCTGGGACGCATACCGCGAGATCTGCAAGAGGATTATTTTCAGGATCACTTGAAAAATTGCGCCGAACTCGGAGAATATTCGAACGAAACTGACGCGTTCGAAATGCCCTACGAAGTCATGGTTTGCGTGGCGAAAAATCTACCTAATTGGGGCTAGATTTTATTCGGAGCGATAACTAAGAGATTTTAAAACATATTGATATAGTTGTACAATTTGCAAAGAGAAATAAAAATGAATAAAATAAATAAAAATACAATCATTATTTCCCACAAGGGCAAATCTAGCTATAAATCTAACTGTTTTAGAGAAGTCATAACTTCTTACCCAAAAATGTACTATGAATTTCAGAACGGATGTTCAGAATTTAAGTAATGTAAGTACATAGTAGTTTATTAAAAATTTTCGGTGGAAAATTTTACAGGTATATGCATACTTAAATTAGACCCTATCCTTTTTTATTATTATCGTTCTCCTTCTAATTTTAGAATCAGTTAAGGCCGTCGTTAACATGACGGGAATTCTAGATCATAATCCCATTGAATTGCGAGAAGATTATGTCAAGGATCATGTGGTAAATTGCAAGGAACAATGCCCGTATTCGGAAGATCCAGATAGTACTCACTATAAATTATTGATTTGTATAGCCAGAAAAAGTGACTGAAGTATTGTACATATTAAAATATCATGCTAATAAGGGGTGTAAATAAATTGTTTGAATTGCAGCGGTTGATTATTATCATAAGATGATATGGTAATTGTAAGAAATTTATAATGTTACACGATAACAAAGTAACTGCATCACAGAATAAGGTAATAATGATGTTAGTTACATCATCGTAATTTTGATTACCGCTAAGATACGAATAATATTCAACGGCTTTACGGGCCCTTCG
Organism: Chrysina gloriosa; assembly: GCA_038088585.1. Lineage (NCBI taxonomy): Eukaryota > Metazoa > Arthropoda > Insecta > Coleoptera > Scarabaeidae > Chrysina > Chrysina gloriosa. The sequence goes on along the minus strand of CM076088.1, from coordinate 77,914,280 downwards.
TGAACGCCTCATCACTATGAAAAATTCTTGTGTCTCAACTTATAATCTTCCGGATATGTTATCTCCAAAGTTTGTATAAATTTAATAAACTTTTAAATACAAACATTATTTGCTGAATTATTCTTGATATGGTACTAATTGCCTATGCAAATAACGTCAAACAAAATACACTGTGATTTAATTACTGATGTGTGCCGTCTCATAAAATCTTACATACACAGTTGTCACGCACAATTGCACCAATTAGAAAAAGGACGACACATGCGCGACGCCTCGGTTTCAATTCAGAAGTTCGTCTTTTCTGGATAGAAATATAAAATAAAGCAATAACCTTTAATCCTTTGAGGCACTGCAAAATTGTGAACTTCATTTCTAATCCTACAGTTCACATATTTGACCCGGAATGGTAACCAGGGGTCTGATCACGTCATAAATTATGAAACAATACGAACGATAAGTAAGTTCAATTCCTGAAAGTTTCGCGTGATTATGTGATTGCTGATTTTTACAAAATACTATTTTTCCTTCGTATAAGGGGAACAAATAACAACGTATAAAGAACTACATACAGTAAGTTCATTGGAAAACTTCCCTGGGGCCCTACACCCGAAACTAATCAAATTAAAAAATACAGAGACAAGTCGATTTTTGCTTCGAGGGGGAACCATTTTGATGAATATATCATGATTCTAAATTTACCCCCGTACCCCCGACTTTATTGCATAAATTGATGGACAATATTTGTGTTAAACGTCGAGGAAAATTGACAACAAGTTATTGCACGACAATGCCCCCGTCCATACCGCCGTCATTTCACAAGCAATTTGGGCTTTCAAGAATTCTGTTTATTTTCAGCCATGCTGTATGTAACATTACCTTTTTCTAGTATATCACATAAACAAAAATATACCACTTTTAAAATAATAACTTAACCATCAACCCTCGTATCTGAATACATTTATAAAGTTTTCACATTTCGAGTTAAATTTGTTGCCTGTAAATACACATTAGAAAGAAATTGTCCATATGATAATATGTGTAATATTATCATTTGTAACTACATACATACGTAATTTGTCACAAACCTGTACGAAGCAAAACTAAGAACAATTAAAAATGTTACCAGTCTAATTACGTGAGCACAAATTTTTATATAGAAAAATGTTGTGATTAATTTGTTTTAGTTAATTCAATTTTACAGAATTAATATTTGTAAGTAAGATAGCCCTGTTTATTTTATCAAAAATAACTATAACTTTCGAAACTTTACAGATTTCCAATTTTATCTATGTACCAATTTAGTAAATGTTTGTTCATCTGATGAAGACATCAAATTAAAATGCCGAAACGTCAACCGGGTCTATTTCTTTTTTAAACATTTCTCTAAAGCCGAATTCCAAGAGAATATTTTTGATTTAGATATATAACCACCAGATTCCTCTTCGGAATTTCCGCCGTTTCCATTTGAAACTTCCCAATCGATTTCCTGGGTGATTAGCCCATTGCCCAGTTAGTTATAATCTCTCGTGCTCCCTAGCCCTGGCAACAACTTCTCTCCATAATTTCCTCTCCTGTACCTTCTGCTTTCAGTTGTCTACTTTCATCGTTTCTAAATCCTTTGTCAATTGATCAATCCATCTTCCTCTAGATCTTCCCCTTGGTCTTCTCTTCACTGGTGTTCAATTTGTTATCATTTTGATATTACTCTCCACATCACATCTTATACGCTGCGATTTTATTATTTCGACATGTTTTCTCCTCCCATTATTTCTTGTATTTCGTGATTCATCAACGTTCTGTACTCATCCGCGCCTACATTCTTTGGCCCCAGCATCACCCTGATTATTGTTCTCTCAGATGCTCTTAGTTCTTCCTCTTTTCTGGTCATGGATAATGTTTCACATGCATATGTTACTACATTTCTTATTAATTAATAATTAATCTAACTTCCATTTTAGTTATTTTTTAGTTTTATTTTAAGTAAGTATATCTCTTCTATATCAAGCCAAGAATTTATGGTACCTACCGAAGAGGATACTCCTAAAACGTTATTTTCACGTCAACTTCGTTAACTTCCAATTTATCGTTTAATTGACCAAACTCGCTACAATTGTATAACAGGGCCGGACACAAAACTGTAATTATAAATATCTTGCGAACGGTATGTTAGGGGCCCTACGTTTATTAAACAAATATTGAATATATTTAAATTATCTACCTTTGGACAACTTTCTAACCATTTACACAGTTACATCCTGTATATTGATTCACCCGAGAAAAAGAAACTTGAAGAGAAACGCAAAGAAAAGAAAACCAAACAAAAAATATTAAACAAGAAAGGAGAGCTACAGCTAAAAAATTAAACGTGCTCTATTGGATCTTAGTTCGAAGCCCGAAAAAAACGAAGACAAAGAAAGTAGAGAATGATGATTTGGAATCTGAAGGACCTGAAATAGGTCAACAGTTCAACATCCATGTTTGCTATTGATGTAAGGCCAGAAAACGTTAAAGAGAATCGTTTTATTTTGGTCAAATTTTAGAAGAAACGGTCTGCTAGCTATTATGTAGGAAGCGTTATAAGCCACTATTCTAGCAATGAGTTTAAAGTCTCTTATCTCCGAAAGAAACCCCGGATCGTGATGGTCATTCGCATTCCCGAATGTATATATCAGCGATATAGCAATTATTATTATTATTATTATTATTTATTACATACATTTTCGATACCGCTACACAAAATCTCCATCGCCACACTTCCATATAAATATCCGGAATTTTGTAACTTGCCACATACGGATCGTAAATTTGCAACTGAAACTCCAGCTTTGCACATGTTCAACCGTGAACGTGACTGATTAAATTTGGAGGAGGCGCCATCTTCCTTGGATCCGGCGGTGCTTTCTGCTGTAGGATCACTGATTTTTCCGTTATCTTCGCGATTTTTTGACATACAATTTTTTGGTCTTCCAATACCAAACCCCACTTTTCCGCCCACTCCGCTACATATACGTCTTCTTTACGAACGTAACCCTTTAAAATTTGTAGGTCCATGTTGGGGTTATCTGATAAGGTGCGTCCATCTCGTCCTTCTTTCCCTGTCATTTACTTACGAAAAAAGCACAAAAAACGCAAAGAAAGAAAAAAATTAAAAACGGAAATTGGGCTTTCTAAAACATAATCGTCACGCGTTTTCTTTAACAGTTTTATAATAATAATAATTCTGCCCGATCCAAAACCACCATCAATTTGTAAACCTAGGACTTCTAGACTGATAACTTTCACTTCACTCGATTAATTTCACTAATTTTAAAAATACAGTCATTTTTATATAATCTCAATGACTAGACGTAAGGAATCATCTTAGCTTGAGTTACTTTTGAGATTTTTATGTTTTTTAACGATTAAATAAAGATGGTGTAATATTATTTTACTTTTTGAATTCCATCTACGAAACCACTCCATGGTGTCCGGAAAAGTGCCTACTATTGTATAAAAGTGCGTCATTCGTGGGGCAGATTCGAACGAAAAATCACTTGTATAGTACTGACAAACTCTCTAAAATAACCATTTAAAACCTCTTTAACTTAATTGAACTATGTCATTGCTAGATAATTTCCGTTTAATGTTTAACTAATCAGATAACAAAACAAATATGTAAAAACTGCACAAAGGGTCCCAAAATTTCCTTACCGTCAATTTAATTCATAGTACTACATCATAATCTTATCCAAACTTTAAAGTTGTTTTTGTGTTATCCATTAATTACAATTATGCGTTGTCATAAAGAAAGTGTATCGCCAGAGGTTACTACAACAATTCTAAATACGCACACACCGAAAAAATTACGATAACTTTCAAGATCACCATATAAGCAATTATGTACGACATACGAGGCCAATGTTAAAAAATTCGCGAGTGAAATCGACACCATGAACTACGAAACTTTATGGACTAAATATGACGGCCTCAACAAAATGATGGCGGGTTATTTGGAAAATTACGGTAATCTCCTCAAATGGAAAGATTACAAAGAAACCATCTTATACGAAGGATCCGCCGACGGTACTCTAACCAAAGAAGTTCTCTTCCCGTTCGTAAAACGACACGCTCGGAAATTGGTGGCGATAGAAAACAACGAGGATGCTACCGATTGGGCGAAACAACACAACCAACTTGAAGGGGTGGAATATCGTACGCTCGATATATCGGACGAGGGTGATTTGTTAAAAATCAGCGAAAAATTCGATCATATCTTTTCGTTTTTTACATCCGAATGGAGAACGGACAGCAGGTAAATGCTAAGGAGTAAAGTTCGACAAACGAGTGCATGATAAGTAGAGATCGGATTGTATGTTCGAGATTTGACTAAAATATGTACATACATATATATATATATATATATATATATGTGTGTGTTTTAAATATGAGCAAAATATATTGAAAATATTCTTAAAATGTCTAGAATATGTAAAATATGTTTCAAAAATATTTTCAGAATACCTTTTCTTCGTTCAAAAGTAATTCTGAAACGGTCTTGATCCAGGAGGTTATTAAATCGCTTTTCACTTTTGACATTTTTGGATAACACTCGGTAACACTTCACTTTGTTCGGTATTTGTAAATAATGAAAGTTTCTAAATGATAAATGCTGAAACGTATACACGCCCCACCTAATTATTTCTAACCACTCGGAACTCACCCTTATTCGTTAAAATTTCCGATTTTTATTCTTAGAAGCCGTAACAATATAATCTTTGCTCTTCGGTATAGAACAGGATATTTCGTTTGGAAGTTTAAATGCAATTAACAATTTCTTCTTAGAAAAATGTAGGAGCATAAATTTCTATGAAAAACCATGAATCCCTGTTTAGGTAATATTTATTTTATTATACTTAACGAAACATCGGTAATCTAACAATGTAAATTTCCCAGAAAATCGTCTATTATATTTTTTATAAAAACAATGCGATTTTCAAACGGAAAAATATGTCGAATAATTTCAAATATGTAAAAATATTCGAAATATGTGGAAAAGAGGCAAAATATTCGAAATATGTAAAATTAAATTAGTGCTAAACGCTTTTATATACCCTAATTCGTGCAGATCTTAAAGGGTTCAATTGTACCGTTGATAGTTATCAAAATGTACAAAACATATAATCTGGTCCCTGATGGTAAGTTGTGTAAACCGGACTGACGCTGTCACTCCTTCGAACTTGCGAGTTGGGACAAGCGGTGGAGGGATAGCCTCAGTCCGGTTTACATAACATAATAATAACTAATCATACACTTGTTTGTCGAAGCTTACTGATGAGCTATAGATGAAAATATTTCGCCTCCTAATCTCATTTCTTAGGTCCTGGCTGAAAGAATTTGCGAAACTACTTAACACCGAGGGTCAAATTTTCATGCAGGCTTTCGTCGATTCGGCGATACATCGGTGTTTTACGAAGGTTTCGAGCGACGAGAAATGGTCGAAATATTTACCTCAAAAGAAGTTTTCGCAGATTACACCGACGATCCGATAAGATACTTTCGAAACGAAGCCGAAGCCGCCGGCTTTAAAGTTGAATTGTTGAAAATCGACCAGGGAAGCTTTAAGATTGAGAATAGTACGGGTAAGTTGAAATCGTAGAAGCCCGAAATAAAATAGTGCTCGTCATATAATCACATCGATTCGGAGAACTGTAAACGCATATTTCGACAAGTAAATATGTATGTTGTGTTTCAATGGATTAGCTCTGATCTTTCCCACAAAGATTTTCGAAAACTTTGAAGTATTTAGTGGTTGAGATATGTTAGAATAAAATCCGGTAATCCAGATTATCGGCATATGGAAATTCTGCTTACTTTGTAAGCTTTTGCACAGCTACTTGATAGCTGCCCATTAACGCACCTAATTCATTAGGTCGTTATATAGAGAGTCGTCCGGATTTTGTTTTATTAAGATTTTGGCTCCCAAAAATAGTTCACTATTGTTAAAATATATATTTGGACTATTTCGACAATAGGTGTGATAAGGGTTAAAACTAATTTATTTCGTTTCACAAGCATTCCTAATCTCATCCAAATTGAGAGGTTAATTTTGCTCCAAAGCATTCACCATTTCGCAGGTTTTTCTCCTCTGACACTCAAATTAATTATCGAAATACATATCTGCAAATATCCAAATCAATATGGCAAGGGCAACAACTATTTCATTTAAGAAACACGAACCTCTTAGTGTTATCGATTGATTTTTCAGAATTCGTAAGGCACATCCTCAACATGTATTACAAACATTGGAATCATATTCCGGTCGAATTGCACGAGAGTTACCTTCAACAGCACATAAGCGATTTCTGCGAGGATTGCGCCTATTTGGGGAAGACGGGCAAGTATGAGATGTCCTATAAGGCGATTGTAGCCGTCTTAACTAAGGTGTAAGATGCTTTTACGATATTTTATATTGTGTCAAAGTACAGGAAATAAAAATTAATCGATACAAACTAAAGTGTATTTTCATATTTGTTAAAGAGGGTTAAAACAATTCCCACAAAACCAAGCTCAACCGCTTAGATAATTTCTGCAGAAAAAAAACTTAAAATACTGGGAATTGAGAGAAGAAAGTTGAGTAATGTCCTACGTATCTGTCACGTTTGGAGTGAACTACAAACAAACCGAAGTTGGTAAACTTTTACCATGCCTCGAGCAATACCGCAGAAAAATAAAATGCACAATATCTTAAAGGTCTTACCAGATAGCAATAAGCCGATTGGAGCATTAAGGCTTACCTGAAATAAAGGAAAAAACAATCATAAATTACGCAAAACATTTAGAAAAGAAGATTTCGCTACACGCGACGTACAAATGTGTTTAAATTTATATTTCGAACGTTCGTGCAATGATATAAAATGAAACTTCATTGCATGAAGCTCATAGAAAGTTTTCAGGAAGGACTAGTTCAAATAAGTTCAATATTTAAAAAACATTTTTACAGTACAAGCATTCGCGATAAAGTCAGTTAAAATGAAAACGAACTAACTCATTCGGTACGGTTTGAAGATGTTCCTAGCGAAACACGTGTTACGGTATTTAATCTAATAATAGTGTGATGAGGAGTTTGGCAATGTTGTATAGTGTCAGTAACTCAAAAACAAAATCATTGTTCTAAAACCGTAGAAACCAGCTATACAAGTACGTTGCAGAAATAAGAATAATGTTAATAATAATGTTGAGCAAGTTCAGGTCTCAGAAGACACTTTTTTGGGATTTTTGGCATTTGTAAGTAATCCCTTCAAAATTTATAGCTCACGTGATAGAAATACTGGTCGAAACTACGAAGAACTTTAACAATCAGCACCTTAAAATCTGAAACAAATTTAGAAAATATCTGGTTGCATTCCAATCGTTTACAGGTACAAAACGGTTCCCTAAAGAAAAGGAAAACAAACAATCAAACACGATGTTCGATTGTTTGTTTTTCTTTTCTTTGACGAAAAGAAACGTTAACGCGAAAGATACGTTACATTTTTTTGTTAAATACAGCGAAGTGTTTACACCACGAGTTCTATTCAATTTTTGAAGAAAAGATATTAAGAATCTAGCCTGAGTTATGAGGACCTGCAGTATAACCGGATCCCTGAAGCTAGGGAAAATAGATACCATTTTTGAAACTACAAATCCCGCAATTCCCGTAATTCGCAAGAAACTTTCTACATGTCAGGCATTTATGAGGTAAATTCTTTAAAGAAAGTTAAAGAACAATAGAGTCTAGTCCGATTTAGGAGAAGCTATAAAGATGATCTCCTGAAACCTAGGAAACTGTATACAGTGTGCCCCGGATCGATTTCACTATAAGTACAATTGATTAAACATCTTTGAATTTCCTTCTAATGTTCTAGGATACGGCCCTGCTTGCTTTAAAAGAATTTCAAGCGCTCTTTCAGTTTTTAAAAATCAAATAACCGCCCAGATTAAAGTAGGAATTCTGTATTATATCCCGTCAAGGACGCTCTCCAGTCCTCTGTTCGCGAGCTCCACGATGTCACGATTCTCTAACGTCACCAACGGAAGCATTTGTCTGCACTTAATGTCTCTTTAATTTTAATATAATTAATCAGTTTCGTTAACACGATCCTATTCCTCTCGAAAATTTGATGTAATAAGTTGACATGAAGTTGTATTTAACATTGCTCTTGATTTTTATCCATCTGTCGCATTTTAACATTTTCTTCTATTTATCCGCAAATTCTAGTTTCTTCCTTTAGGAATTGCCCGGTTTAGTAATTAGCAGTTTTGTTCCTCTCAGAATTTGTCAATTTTCATAGAAATGTATTCTTTAACTGCCTAAAGTACTATTTCAAATTACTCTAGTATCGAAATTTTACTTGAAATACACGTTACTCATTTATTTCGTGTGTTTAATTAATCTCTTATTCACGTTTTATATATAATAGGTACATATATTCCAATTATTGTAATAGATCTCGAGTTTGTTATTCGTTATTTGGTGCTGCTTTTGTGCGTCTAATAGGTCACTTTTTCGACCCCACTGTCGAACAGAACACTCGTGAGTGGGGCCGAAAGTTAAGCAATCACGGGTAACTGTACGAATCGCCCCTTCTATTTGACGACCCACCCCTTCTATTCGACGAAACGCTGCTTCTATTTGACGAATTATCCCTTCTATTTGTCGCGCCACTCCCTCTATTTGACCAACCACCGTTTTCTTAATATGATTCTCGTCGTGTTTAGCACATCTATTTCGAAATGTTATCCTTTGATCCACGTCCTACGCTATGCTTGCCGGAGTTACTTCTGCTTGTAAACAGATCTCATAGGAGATGATCTGACAAACGCGTGCTTCCTGACCACCGTGTTCCATTCGAATGTGTGTTTTCGGAAACCATAAAAATTCCGTTTCTCGTTTTGGCTTCACAACCTTTCAGAACACACTGTGTACGGAAGCACGTGGCGCTGGATAAATTTAGTAGAAATCAGATCTGTCGCAGATGTTGTCTACCCGAACATTTATACCGCGATTTCTAAAAACAAATCATAGTTAAAGAAGGAGGTGGATTGAGCTATGAACATCCATCGGCTTGAAACTATCTAACTATCGATTGAGGAAACACGCCTGCTGATATCCTGCTAAACAGATTTAGATCGGATAGAAGATCGGATCTGTCACAAAAAAATCCCTAGATTCTAAGCAGTTTCGAAAATGAAAAAACACGAAGGAAACTTACGGGGCTAGCCTGAGCTAACACACAACAACAACAATCGTCCTCTTCAAACCTGGAAAAGCAGCTATTTATTTGTACAAATTCTGCCGAAATAAATTTATAAACCCTCAAGAAGTACATAGATACTCTCAAAGACGCTCAGAAAAAGTGCATGCCAAAATATTTATCGTGCAAAAAACTGAAAAATCGGTTACTGACTGCGAACGTACAAAACCATCTAAAAAGATCAGGTTTCCTGCAAGAAATTCTTAACACTCCAAGCATTTATAAGGCGAAATGGAACAAAAAAAGGGATCAGGAGGTATAGATGTTTTAGCGTTATAACAGTCATTCTTCTGACACCGTGAAATGCAGCCACTGGAAAACTATAACCCACATTAGCTGGGAGGTATTTTCAAAATGTCATCGGCCACAGCAGCTGTTCGTTGGTGAGCGTCAATGGACTTATTTCAAGGGCGCCATCTAAGTTTTTAATTAAGGGTCACGCTACGGGACGAGTAATATCGTGGATTAAAAACAAGGACGAAGCTGCTGGAGAAAATGTGGAAGTTGATGATAAATATACAAAACGACACTTGGAGCAAATATACGAAGGGTATATATTCTGTCGCAATGCAAACAGAGGAACATACAACAAAAGATGGCGGAAACGGAATCGATGTAAGGAGGAAGAAATTCATGTATGAAAACAGATGAAGTTACTGAGGAAAATCCTCAGTAACTTCATCTGTTCGTCTTGTCCGTCATCGAGTGATTCTAAAAAAGTGTTTTCAGGAAAACATCTCAAAGCACCTAAACGTCGTGGTCAAAACAACTCAATCTGAAACTCTCCTTACAAGTCAAAAATAGAATCGAGGAAATAAAACTTTCGCAACAATTTCTAAACTAAACCGTGATAAAGCATCAATCGCAATTTATCAAAACCTAATTGAGGTCAGGGGCCATCATAACTACTAAAAACTGCGTTCTCGATCTAATCGTTTTTGATAAAACAAGGGAATTAAGATAAGTTTTGCTACGTGTATATAAGCAAGTGGGCATAACATCGATCGCCATTGCTAGAAAAAAAAAAATAGCGATTTTAACCGAAGTAAACATGAACGGCGACGGTTTGTGGACCAGATATCCGCATTTTCACAAATTGATCGAGGACTCTTTCGAAAAGTACGACGGCTTGCTTAAGTGGGGCGACCATAAACAAAATATTTTGCACGATGGATGTGTGGACGGTGCTCTAACCGAAGTTTTATTCCCGTTTGTAAAGTCCCACGCGCAAAAAGTGGTGGCGATAGATCACGATGAAGAGATGATCGATTTGGCGAAGAAACGCAATCAATTGGAGAGCGTCGAGTATCGACTGATCGATGTCGAAAATGAGGAAGATTTGGCGAAAATCGGCGAAAAATTCGATCATATCTTTTCGTTCTTCCTTTCTGAATTTCGAACGGATACCAGGTAGGAGGAAATGTCAGTTAAGTCGAAGATGACAAATGAACATCTGCGCTTTACGCAAATTTACTGTACATTCTCCTGATTTCCTTCCACCCAAAATCGCTCTTTCATCCTCGAATGAATAAACAATGCAAAGATTACTCAAATTGTTTTTGACTATTGAATTCGAACCACTAATATTTGTGATGAGGGAAACATTCGTGTTTTTACCGTTCTAACCTTGAATGAAAGTTTATGAAACGTACCATAAATTGTTTTCGATTGTTTTTAATCATTAAATTCAATACCACTGATGTTTGCAAAGAGAAAAAATAGGGAAAAAATGAAGTCAATAAGAATCGAAACCAGAACCTCCACCGTTCCAGTACGTCGCTTTGTCCGCTCGGCCATCGCGGCCTGTGCCACTCTATTCACGCGATTCGGTACTTACTCGTGTGATTTACGCACTTCATTCTTCGGAATTTAATATCTGCAAAACGAAGCCCCAATCGGATAAACGCTCGGAGGGGTTTTTTTCGTGAGATCCCAAAGAACACTCACATGTAATAAGATCGAAATCCCCTTGTTAGAGAATTTCCTCTTTTTTGTTCAAAAATTTTTTTAGATCGTGGCTTGAACGGTTCCATAAAATGCTGAATTCCAACGGTCAAATCTTCGTACAAGCAATCATCGACTCGCCGATACACCGATCGTTCGAAAAAATTACCGTGGATGAGAAATGGTTGAAATACATTCCGCCAGGACGAGCTTTCGCCGATTACACCAACGACCCGATCCAATATTTCCGAAACGAAACCGAAGCTGCCGGCTTTAAAGTCGAATTGTGCGAACTCGAAAAATAACTTTACCCGTTGAAAACAGCTCAGGTGAGTTCAAACTCTAATATTTACGTACGAAATAATTTTGCCATCTTTTAGATTTTGTAAAGCGCATAATAACCACTCATTACAAAAATTGGAGGCGTATTCCGATCGACTTGCAAGAAAGTTACCTCCAGGAACACGTCAGAAATTTCTGCGGGGGAAGCGTGTGTTTAGAGAAACCCGACACCTACGAGCTGGAACGCGATGAGCTGACCGTCATTCTAACTAAGGTTTGAATTTTTTGTAGAAATAAACCTCAAATGTTGAATCGAAGAAGAAAAACATTTCAATAAAAGCTGCACTAACAATAAGTCGAGTTCTCCTTACTTGCACAAAACAATCATATCTGGAAATAAAGATTAGGTTGATGTATGGCGTTACTTCGGTTGGTATTACAAGAAACCGCGCTCTTCAAACTTCAAGATCTTGGATCAGCTTCAAGGAAATCTTTGATGATAAGAATCTAATATACTTAAGCACCTTAACATCCTTTGAGAAATGAAATAAAACAAGATAAGTACGGAAACCTCCAATATGAATTTGTATTAGTGAAATTTTTGCCAATATGGGCTTATGCGTAAATTGCAATGACCCAGCATAACTCCTAATAGCACACATTAGTCTCAACAAGGACTAGAACTAGGTTATGCGCTGATATCACCCATTCTTGCCGCTGAGAAAAATCAATGAGTAATGAGTAAAAAACTCCGTACGGATATTCACTGCAATCTGTAAAAGAAACGGCTAAGACATCACTATGGAGGCTAAGACATCACTATGGAAGCTAAGGACTTAATGGGTCTAAGTGTTACGGATGGATGGAGTAAATGAAGAGTTGAGAATCATCGAGGATTGTATTTGGTGTTTTGATCTACTCGAGGATTTGATTTTCAATCTTTCCAAAGAATTCTGATTAACTGGTTTCCACCTCAAATAACCAGAAGAACTGTACTCTTGAAAATAAAAACGCAATTTTCAAGGTTTACGATCAACTGTTGTCCAAGAACTATTGAAGGCATGAATCATCCCCCGGAGAAACCTGCCTAGGATCGAAAATTCAACTTCACCATAAAGCTAAGGATTTTTGGACTTTTTCGAGGTAGCACAAGTTTGTTGTCAACTTTAACGATATACGTTGACTGAAAGTTTTTTGAAGTCATCACTTGGCGAGGTTCTTCCACAAAAGAAAAAATCCTGGAAAATCACAATTTCCAGGTGTAGATCACGATCTGAATTCCCAACAAATCACGGAACGTTTCATTCTCAAGAAATTCGAGGGAAAAAGTCCAACAATTACCGATTGAGGACAAAGTCAAGTCATGTAAGGAGTTGATTTGACTTTTGGTTGATATCTTGGGAACGGTCTAATTTTGAGATGGGTTTTAGTCTCACCGTCTTACAAGTCTTTGTCAGTCTTTGGCAATGTGAAGCGTAACGTAAGCGATGACCTTCTGAGACTTTCCTCATGCTCTAATAAAAATCTAAATTGACAGAAGTTTTCGGAGGAGATCGATATATCCACATCACTATGTGTCTGTGAATTCGTTACGACCATGAGATGTATGATGACGGTTTGTATTCCCAACGAGAAGAAGAAATTGGAGGGAAGAAGTCTAATAATTGGTCGCTGATGGCTAAGTTAAATCATGGTAGATTCAGGACGGCATCAGGGTCGTCTTACATCTGTAGAGTTGATTGGACAGGTTGATATCTTCGTGAGCGATTCTCTGGATATCAAACGTACAAATCAGCATGTTCTTGATCTTGGACTTGCTTTTTTGGCCTTGGACTCGAAATTCGTGTCACTCGTTGTCAGCCAAACCTGCTTCACTTAAGGTAGTAGTCTGGTAACTTAACACGTTTAATGCTTTTTCGGGAATTCTTTTTAGGGGAAAATCTAAGAATATACAAAAAAAATGCTGTTCTTCCTTTTCTTCAAATTTTTGTTATAGTTTTGTAGCACTGAAGTGAGCGTCCTTAAAAAAGGTAGGTGGCTGGGCCCGGTGATTTCACCGCTTGAGGACATTTGAAACAAAAACCAAAATATTGTTGTTCTGTAAGCTTGTCACTTTGGTTGGAACTAGGATTAAAGAATTTTGTTGAAAAATTACAAAATGACTTTTCTTTAGTGGAAATCGGGATGTAAAATGGAAGTTAGCGACGAAAAGAAAAGATCCTAGTTCCTGCGAGAGCTATTGATGAGTAGAATAACATATCAAAATTTCAGCCCAATCAGTTGGATAGAAATTTTTTATTACCCGGGGCAAATCGTAAAAACGTTGTTTCGAGAAAAACGCGTTTAAAGTTTTAACAACAGACTTTTGGAGTTCGTACTGATCCTACGATAGTGTTATAGATATCCTATGGTGAGTCTGTCTTTCCTTTATCCTCGTTCCAATTGTTATTTTATTGAGTTTGAACATTTCCTTTGATTCCTCAATATCTGTTGTTTGCCTTCCATTGAATGGATGTTAACATTTAATTATTTTTATTCAGTAATAGGGAATTAAGTTCACTTCCCGTTCCAGAAAAAACTATTTGAAATGCATATATTATGGACACCTTTGATTCGTTTCAAGAAATATATATCTCAGATTCGGTATGTAGGTATGGCCATATCGGCTCTCAATGCAAACCAAAAATTCGATGTCCAGCTTGTGCTAAAGATCATGCACTAGACTCTTGTGAAAATAAGTCAACACCTTCATGTGTGTTTTGTAAACAGAAGTACCTCTCAACCGAACAGGGTACTCCTGCAAATAAAAAAGAGTTTGCCCTGAATTTGCCAATTAAAAATTGCATGGCAACCTATAATTATTCTTTTTCGAAACGGCACTCCTTTGTAAAAGTGATTTTGATCACCTTCAACACTCGGAACAGCCGATTCTACAGGTTACTGATGAGAATTTTCCTAACTTGCCAAATTGTAATATACCACCTATAATCTTTATCTCAATCTTTTCGTATACAAAAAAAAAACTCTTTTTCTCAATTGGTTCAACAAAAGAACAACATCTTAACAACTTAATAAAATCTCTGCTAATTGTAAGTCTCAGCAACAATTCATAAAACGTCAAAAATCATATGATCAGGATTTCATTATTAACAAGAATTAATTCGTCCATTCCCTCTTCTTATAACCATACTCCAATTTTTTAAATAATAATACTCATGCTTCCGTCCCCCTTGATGACTTTCTAAATAATAACATTTAATTAACTCTCTTAAAGAGGCCGTCTCTCTACGAACAAGGATTCGCTATTCAACTTTTTTAAGGAATTCATCCCATCTATTCATCACGAAAAATTGTCATGGCTTACACAGACCCAGAAAACACAAAGCACAAGTGCACTAAATATTCTCCTTTGGAATAGGCGTAGTTACTCTAAAAACAAAGCAAATCTTTTTCATCTCTTAACCTTCCTATACTCACGTCAAAATGAAAGACGTATACTATACTATATAAATCGGTCTCACACACCGTATGCGTGAGTATAGGAAGGTTAAAGACTCCTCAATTAAACGAGATTTGACTTGGTTAAGAGAGGGTAACTTGATTACATCTCCTGGTTATAATGCTACTCATAATTGTCCCATCGATCCTTTCTCCTACTCAATGGCATAATAATCTTTTTCTTGTTAGACCTCCTTTTATCTTGGCTGGTGACTTTAACTCACACCACCATTCTTAGTAGTAGTGGTAGTTTTTCCAATAATCGCTAAGATAACACTCTGTCAAAAGTATGTGAAGACTTACAGTTGGTGAATATTAATAACTATTTGAGAAATTCATTTAAAAAAGAAATGAAATCAAAACAAAAACGTACGTAAATCCTAACCGAACTTAACAATCAAATGGGCACGTAATAAACGTAAAATAACGTAGAACGTGATTGCATTTATATTAAAGGATAGATACCTACAATCAGCACCATCTACCACAAACACTAAATTGTAGTAACACTAATGCCGGTGGAGAATACATTGCACTTCTCATTTAAAAGTTGAGTTCATTGCCATAATTTTCGAAATAAACCCTCATTCAATTATGGACGTATCAGTTTCAGGCCCACAATGCGTCTTCAAAAACTCACGGCTTGGGTGTTGATCTCAAAATTCCTTTTTTAAATTAACTGTGGATCTCCTGTATACTCTCGTTTATATAGAAATCGTTAAAATTATCTCGATTTCGTTGTATCACAGAGCCGATTAGATTGAGATTGGTGTTTGGAATGCTTGAATGTGCATGACATTACGTAATCTTCTTAATTCGTTATTTTTCTTGTTTTTCCTTTTTGACTATTTCATCCATAATCGCGACTTTCGTACTTACAATATGTTTCCGTCTTACGTTTCCACGAATTCTTGAATGAAACGAGATATTTATACGGTTTTTTTCTGTTGTATTACAAAAGCGATTAGATAGGAAATGAATGTGCCAGAATTTTTATGTGACCTCCTTGGCAACGAATTATAATTATAAATGATTTGCGCCAACGTAAAGATCCAGTTGCACCGAAACTTCCGAACAAGCCGCGTCTACATTACGAAAAAAAAAAATGAATTATCCTTCCTTGTGGGAAAAAACCGATTTCAGTAAAAGTCGCATCGATAATTTCCTGGCGAAACACTCCAAACTACTCCGATGGAAGGATGACCACGCGATCGTCCTGGAGGTCGGATGCGCCGAAGGCTCGATAACGAAGAATATCCTATTTCCTCGAATACAGGATCACACCGAAAGGTTACTGGCAACCGATAAGGATGCCGGAATGATAGAACTCGCTCAAAAATCCAATAGTATGGAGAAAATCGATTATGAAGTTGTAGATGCTATGGATCCAAAAATATTGGACAGGTTCGAAAATAAATTCGACTATATATTTTGCTTCTCGGTTGCCCAAATAATACCGGATAACAGGTAACGAATTCGAAACTAACATTTTAACCCGTACCAAAAAAAAAAAAAAGCAAATAATTACTATCGTTAGGACCTTCGTGAACTATCTCCGGATGATGCTCAAACCCGAAGGGCAACTCTTCATCACCATCGTGGTAGACACCCCGATGCACCGATCGTTTCGCAAGCACGAATCCGAAAAGACGTGGACGAAGTATCTACCGGACGAGCAATTTTTTACAAATTACACGGACGATCCGATCGGATATTTTCGAAATTTGGTGACCGATTTGGGTTTCGAAGTGGATGTTTGCGAATTGGATCGAGCGACGTTTACCGTTCAGAATTTTCCAAGTACAATCTCAAAATAGAATTAGAAACACGTTTAATCGATTTTTATTGGCAGATTTCCTAAAGGTAATATTATCCTTTTACGAGCATCTTGGACAAATACCGGACGAGTTGGAAGACGCATATTTTCAGGATCACTTGAAAAATTGCGCCGAACGAGGAGTATTTTACAAGAACACGAACGCGTTCGACATGCCGTATGAAATGATGGTTTGTGTAGCGACGAAAATCACATAATTCGGGCGCAGTTGGGTTTTAATGGCCGACTAATTTTCTGCTGTTTCAAAATTAGAAAGATATAAATCGCATATATAATTTTCTGATTTCAGACGTGTCTTTCTTATTCAGCATCGATCTTTGCGTTTATCGAGAAGCATTTAAATGATAATTTTACACTGGTTAGATCCGCATGTAAAAATATACACAATAGTTTTGCTAATTTTTGGTTATCTTCTTTTTTAATCCTGTAGACTAATTAGCAACTTTTTCAAAGGGCGATAATAACAATCTCCAAAATATCTTAACCCTTCAGTGCACTGCTTTGCACATGTGCAAAGTCACGTTTAAATGCTGTTTGTCCTGCCCCCATACCCTGTCCTGCCCCCAACATAGGAATCCGTATATATATATATATATATATATATATATATATATATATATAGGAATCCGTATGTTTTATATCAGAGATACATAAACATACGGATTCCTAACTATTTATCGGTCGATAAATACCCTCCATTCCTATATATATATATATATATATGTATCCCTGATATATAATATATATAATCTTTTACCCTTTCTACCTTTCGGTGTAAGGGTCGGAGCCACCGAGCCGTATACGCACGTATACCGTACCGCTCCTGGCCCGCCTAGTGGCATTTCATTCCTGCAGCGTATTGAAGGTTGCAGATCCATTTTAGGATTTTAAACTACTACGCTTCCGCCGCGGTCGAGTTTCGAACCCAGACCAATTCATTGCGAAACGTGATTTTTACCACTGAGCCACTAGGGGGTTAATTATTATAAATACATGGAATTTATTTCCGCACATACATATATCAATACAAAGGGTAATGGCACAATCGTCAAAATTAATATTAGATGGTGCTATAACCGCAATTTTTGTTTCTCTAATTTTACATTGTACCGGTTATGTGTCGTTTGTTTTTAATAAAATTACAGTTCTTGTAACTTTTTAGTGGGACCTATTGGAATTATTAAATTTACCGTGCTGTACCAGAATTGACATCAAATCACGTCAAATACATATTTTTAGTGTTCTAAATTTTTGATACCTATGTATTCTTAATTTTTGGATATCTGCACAGTTGTCATTCTCTTTACACATACAAGCTATCGGTTCCTCAGCTTCTAAATCACTTGGGTTTTTATTTCGAACTTGCAGACACTTTTCCGATGATGCAGCGTTAAAGGCTGTTTACTACTCCCTTGTTCGCTCCAAGATGGAGTATGCCTCTATTGTATGGTATTCTCACTACCATCATCATCAACTGCAGCTTGAAGCGGTTCAAAAAGATTTTCGAAGTACCTCTCTTATAAATCGGATGGCGGCTATCCTCCTCGTGGCATTGATTATGGCAGCCTACTTCAGAGGCACAATCTTGAATCATTATCTCGCCGCAGGGAAGTAGCTAGTGGTAGGTTTCTCTTAAAGTTGATCAACCATGAGATCGATTCGCCGTCTTTACTTTCCCAAGTTTCTTTTGTTGTTCCCCAATACAATTGCAGATCTCTGGATACATTTTGCATTTCACGAGCATATACTAATGTTTTACTTAAAGCGCCACTTAATCATATGAGTAGGAATGCGAATGGTGCGTATCCTGACCCTTTCAATTTTTGTGCCGCACATTAGTTTTTCTTTTTTTTTTTTTTTTGGTGAGAACTTTTATATGGAAGCTTCTTTTATGTTTAACATATTGTAGTGATCAGTTTTTCAATCTTTTTTGTTCAAATTGTTCCTTTTAAGTTTAGCTTTAGTTTAAGTTTAAGTTTAAGTTTTTGATTTGTAACACTGCATTGTAGTTTCTTTTTTTGTAAATTGCCGTGTTATTGGATAATCTGTTGGGTAATAAAGTTATTATTATTATTATTATTATTATTATTATTATAAACTATTTCAAAAGTCGCGCGCTTATCAATATTATTCAGATGCCTCCTGTAGAGGGAGTGGAATACCGTTTAAATAGTTCTGAGATTCCCCGGCCTGGATTATGGATCCGGTTATGGTGTCCTTCCGAAAAAGAAAAACGGATAAAGAACCAAAGGGGCAAGTGAATGATTGAATTGTTAGAGCTTATTCGAATGTACGTTGCCTTTCTACCACTTCATATCTACGAAAATAAAATTTAATACGATTTGCCATGGTTTGCTGTATCACCTAGTACGTGATCAACATATTCAAGAACTTAATTCATAGTACTACGTCATAATCTTATCCAAAATGTGAACTTCTTTTCGTGTTATCCATTAATTACAATGATACGTTATCATAATCAAAGCGTATCCGAGCTTAGAGGTTATTACAACAATTCTAAATATGCACACACCGAATTTGATCGAAAAAGAAATTTAAAAATTTTTTTAGATAACTCTCAACATCACCATATAAACAAACAAACAACGTGCAAAACCAATGTTAAAATTTCGCGTGTGAAGCCGACACCATAAGCTCCTAAACTTTACGGACCAATAAATTTATGGATAGTTACTTACAATATTACATCTCCTCAAATGAAAAGATTGCAAAGGAAACGATTGGGCGAAACAAAACAACCAAGGAGTGGAGAATTGAACGCTCGATATACTCGGATAACGGTGACTTGCTAAAAATCAAGGAAAAATTCGATCATTTGTGAACCTCCAGCAGAACAAATGTTCATCATTATCGGGTGCCGTTTTTCTTTTTTATGGGGAAGGGTAGGGGGGGGTTACGTTATTTCGAACATTCGCCTCAATTTACCGTTCATCATTTGAAAGAGTATTTCTTCTATCTCAGCCTCTTCCCAATCACCCCAGCAATCACCTTTATTCCTCCCAACAATGAACAAACACGTTGAAATGTATAAATTTTAAGGAATTATCTAATTACCAGCAGAAATGTACAGTAAATACATAACAGTCCTCAGCTAAAATCTGATTCTTTTAAATCCTATGGTACGCGAAGTTTTTTTTCCCATTTTCCCATCCTACCCCAGATTAGATGTTTCCAATGTTTAACTTCCGAAAATCCAATACCTTCTGTAACATTTGTGGGACTGAAATTACGTTTTCGGGCTAAAAACCTAAACGTAATAGTTTATTTTGTTTTAATTTCAATCTGATAATGCTATTTGATCAATCCACTGTTGTTTTTAACTAATATTCACCTCTACATATCGTACAATAACCCGAAGAAACGATAATAATTAATTATACTCAAACCAACTGATATTAAATACCATTCTGGTATTAGAGCAGTTTCCTTTTGCGAAAACAAAACAAATGAATTGGTAACATTTTATTCGTTTTTTA
The DNA here is from genome assembly GCA_038088585.1 of Chrysina gloriosa. NCBI lineage: Eukaryota > Metazoa > Arthropoda > Insecta > Coleoptera > Scarabaeidae > Chrysina > Chrysina gloriosa. The sequence continues at coordinate 77,893,950 of CM076088.1, read as the reverse complement.
TCATTTGACAGGGTATAAATTTCGGCAAAGAAATCTTCACACTTTCGTTAGAACGCAAATTATCGCTTCGTACGGAAACTCATATCTATTTGGCTCGCCCGAATAGACGCTTCGCTCGCAAAACTCGCGTACGTAATCTTGAAGAAAACTGTCTTGCAATTCGATCGGGATCCGATTCAAATGCTCATAATGCAATTCCTGGATCGTTTTCACGAATTCTAGAAAAGTCAATTATGAAGCCCATCACGTCCAAGGCTCCAAGACCATAACTTACCCGAGCAATGGTCGGTGACGAAATTTTTCTTCTCGATTTCGCACAATTCTACCTTAAGGCCGACAGTTTCGGCTTCGTTTCGGAAGTACTCGATCGGATTATCGGTGTAATCGGCGAAAACCACCTTCGACGGTAGATACTTCGACCATTTTTCATCGCCGATGACTTTTACCAAAGCTTTGTGAACCGAGGAATCGATGATGATCTGTATAAAGATTTGACCGTCGGGATTAAGTATTTGCGAAAACTTCTCCAGCCAGTTCCTAAAAAATTTATACAGCAATCCCGAAAAGTCTCTAATAGAAGTTCCACTTCGTACATACCTGGTATCAGTCCTGTACGTAGATAAAAAGAATGAAAAGATGTGATCGAATTTTTCGTTGACGTTCGACAAGAAGTCGTCGTTTTCAATATCCACCGTTCGATACTCCACGCCTTCTAATTGGTTGTGTTTTTTCGCCTCATCTATCATTGCTTCCTTATCATCGATCGCGACCAATTTTTGGACGTGCGACTCCACAAACGGGAATAGAACTTTCGTTAAGGTACCGTCAATGCATCCGTCTTGCAAAATATTCTCCTTATAACCTTTCCATTTCAGCACGTTACCATAATTTCCGAAATACTCCCTCACTAAGTTATGGATGTCTCGGTTTCGGCCGTATATGGTTTCGTAATTCATGGCTTCGTAATTCATGGCTTCGATGCTGATTGTAAAATTGCTTTTTTACAATTAACTCTGGACGACGTATTCACCCGCTTATATAAGGATTATCTTTTTGTTATTATAAAGGCGATTAGATTGCGGCGAGTACTTGGGCTTTTGTAACGCGACCTCTCGTTTGCAACAAATCTAAATTTCAAATGCGTAACATTTTGCAACTGTCAGAATTCGTTCTTTCTTTCTAACCTGTTGAGAGAGTCAATCCTCAATTGCTTTTTTGATACGCGTCTCCGTTTTTTCAACATTGTCCTAATTTGTTAAAAAAAAAAGAAGAGATGGGCGGAGCAAGACGCAAGGAGAAATAAAGAAAAAGATAAGATACTCTCGTGTATTTGCGGGATTGAAATCTCGATTAAGGCAATTAAATTAATTGCTTTTTAATTGGAGATCAGAGATCATTCCAAAACATCGTAAAAATGCATATTCAGCCTGATTAATTCTGTAATAAGAACGAAATTCACTAAGATAATTTTCACCGCATATGAGTTAGAAGCCGCGACGTCGAAAGTTAGTTACAAAAATCTGATTCGCTGTTTCAAACTGGAACCATGAGTTACAAGTACTTCTGGACCAGAAACGAACACGCCCAGAAATTGATAGGGTATTATTTCAAAAATTATGGTAATGCGTTAAAATGGAGAAATTACAAGGAAAATATTTTGCACGATGGATGCGTCGATGGGACTCTAACCAAAATCCTATTGCCGTTTGTGAAACCTCACGCCCATAAACTCATAGGCATAGATAATAACGAAGGCGCGATCGACTGGGCGAAAAAACACAATCAATTGGAGGGCGTGGAATATCGAAATGTTGACGTCGAAAATGACGACGATTTGCTAGAAATCGACGAAAAATTCGATCACATCATTTCGTTTTTCCTATCCGAATGGAGAACGAATACTAAGTAAGAACTGTAGGCTAAACCGGAAAATTCTTCTGACTCGATTATTCCATTTTTTCCTTTTTTCGTTTTCTTTGTTGTAGGTCCTGGCTTAAGCAGTTCTCTAAAATACTTAACCCCAACGGTCAAATCTTCATGCAAGCAATTACCGAGTCGCTTATGCATCGATCTTTCGATAAAGTCCTCATCGACGAAAAATGGTCGAAATATCTACAATCGGGACCGATTCTCGCCGACTACACCGACAATCCAATCGAATATCTGCGCGGCGAAGCCAAAGCTTCCGGTTTCAGAGTTGAATTGTGTAAACCCGAAAAAGGTAATTTCGTCGTCGAACACTGTCCGCGTAAGTTAATAACTTTTGATACATCGAAATACGGTAATTTTAGCAAATAAATTCTCTAGAATTCTTAGGGAATATCATCGACTTGCACTGTAAGAGTTGGAATCGCATTCCTGTCAAATTGCGTGAAAGTTATCTTCGAGAATACGTAAACGTCTTTTGCGAGGCAAGCGTTTACTCAGGAGTACCCGATAGGTACAACTATCCGTACGAAGCGATCGTATGCGTTTTAACCAAGGTGTAAATTTTCTTGTAAAATGTGATACTTTGACGAGTAGATCGTAATAAAATCTTACACTATGATAACTGATTTACCCTTTCAGCCCCAGTCCATCTTTGTTTGCCGCGTATAGCAAAACGACAGAAAATCGAGGTTGATCGTGCAATATTCAGCACCCGTTCAACACTCCACCGTATGTATGCATTTTTATCGCATAAACGACTTCTCTTGAGGTTTAATTAATTAGACTATTTACTCTACCAGTTATCCAGTAGAATGCTGAGGTTCATGCGATCAAAAATGTTTGAGAAATCGCAATGGTATCCAAAAACACAACAATAACGGACACCAAGGATCTGGTATTTTTATAGCCATACTGAGAATGATGCAGAACGTCTTCGAAATACCTCAACAGTCTAGTTTTTATGACGTGCTAATATGAATAAGATAAAAAGATCGTTGTGTTTAAGATGAGGAGCAAGCAAAACAAAAAAATATTCAAAAGCAATTGAAAATCAGTTTAAATAAATCACTTTTAGTAGAATTTAACTCTCAATTGAACGGACTTTAACAGAGCTTCGTTACTTAGACAGCTTTCGAAGAAAACACATTTTTCACACACAGTTTTCTTCAGAATCCATGGCTGATTATCTGCCCCATATTTTCGTCTGATAATTCCTTTTTGTTTTTCGTCTGGCTTCATCTTTTGCTTCTCCACCAAATTCTGAGCCTGCACAAAATTTTGATACATTTTCCTCAACGTTCTTAAATTCCTTCATATTGTTTGCACGTTCTCCCGTGCCTCAAAATCTACATCGAATGTAGCATTAAATAGCATAACGTGATACCGTTTCCCAATATTTTTAGGTATCCTTTACGGTAAATTTCTGTATATTTGGGGTTCGCGTTATCGATGTAACAGACATCTTCATAACTTCAAGTAGATACAATCTAAATAAACGATTACTGCAGAAGATTGACACAAATACTAATATTATAAATATTACAAATAGAAGAGGACCCAGGTTAGTTCCCTGGGACACGCCTGATGACGGAGAAATTTTTTGGAAATCTCGTCCGTGTATACTACATAATGTCTTCGGTTAGTAAGGTAAGATTTAATAAGGGAGGTTAAATATCGATATCCATCATATCCAGTTTAGTAAGAAGATAAGATGGTAAGAAGGCTAATTGGATCAAAAGCCTTAGTCAGGTACGTATAGATAACATCAACTTGCTTATTATTATCAAACGAGTTAAACAGATATTGCGTTATAATTGTTAGATTTGTGACAGTAGACCGTCTAGCCATAAAGTCGTGCTGATCAATTAACATATTCAAATATTTTCAATCATCTCCTCCAGTGCTTGATAGATTGCTCTTGTTGATATTACGTATCAATTCTGATGATTATGAAAGATGTCTAATTTTGAGAAGTCAAAGATACCTTTGTACATAATTTTTTCGAAAATTTTTGAGAAATGTGTTAAGATAGCCAATGGACTATAATTCTCTAAATTACCCTTATCTCCTTTTTTATAAATATTGTATATAGCATTGTAGAAAGCTGCACAAGCTTCGTTAATATGACTACAACTATACATGGAGGACCATTCCGTATGTAAAGAAGCATTATAAAGGTTAACAAAATCAGTCCGCCTAAAGCTATAACTTAAACTATTAGTATTACTATGCAAATTGACACTATGTCTACTAGTAAAGCAAAGAGAAAGCTTAAGACGAGGATGATCTATGTATGTCTTCATTCAATCATAATACAGTGTGAACTGGTGTATTATCACGATGCAAGGGCGAGCACATTTTGCACAAATTTCTTCTCTCTGCATACTGGTCAAAATATATTGCATAAATTCCAATCGACAATTCTCAATGCCTGATTCAAATTTGAAACGTTGGATTTCATTTCCGAGATACATTTTACATATTCGACCCGGAATCGTGACCACGAGTCCATTCCGAGATGTCTGTATTTAATTGAAAACTATCATCACTTCATAAAATATTGCAAATGGTAAATAAGTTCAATTCCTGAAAATTGGTGATTTTCAGAAGTTTTTATTTTTCCCTCGTGCAATACTGGTTCCCACTGGGTAACTACGAACAACAAATATTGTTGTTCAAGACATAACCAAGATAAACTTCTAATTATATCTAATAAATATAAAAATATCTTTTATCAGTATTCAGTGTCAACAAGACGCACAAACCACTATCACGTTCTTAAACAGATCGAACATATTGACCTTCAACGACCTCCGAAAATACTACGCGTGTGCGGAAATAAAGACAAACTGATCCGGGAGACACGTCACATAAATAGCCGTACACCTTTCAATCGGGCCCCGCAGATCAAAAATCGCCACGTACGAGGAAAAGGACAATATAAAAATTACATCATGTATCTTGCAACTTTGTGGTCCCAAACGCATATTACTCATCAAGTAGCGAAACACTGCTTAGGAAAATATGAACATTTATTAAAGTGGAAGCATTATAGAAAGAACGTGTTGGATATTGAATGCGGCGACGGTTCTGTTCTTGAGACACTGCTGTATCCATGTATGGGGCAAAAAATTGAAAAGATTTTGGCGGTGGATAGGGACGAAAGTATGGTGGAATACGCCCGAAAAAAACAACCATATGGATAAAATCGAATATCGCACGTTAGATATCATGGACGACGACGTCACGAACGCTATGCAAAACACCTTCGATCACATATTTTCATCGATGGTAGCTCACTGGATCTTGGACATCAAGTAAGCTTGAGCTTTATTATTCGCCGCACAAAACTTCCGATTTATTCTGATTTTAAAACTGTTGTCCTCTGTATAGGAAATTCATCGCTGTACTCTCAAAGGTGCTGAAAACTAAAGGGCAAATTTTGCTCGTGACTCTCCCCGATAATTATGTCAGGCGATCCTTTTCCAAACAGTTTAACCTTCCTATACTCACGTCAAAATGAAAGACGTATACTATACTATATAAATCGGTCTCACAGACCGTATGCGTGAGTATAGGAAGGTTAAAGACGGTAAATGGACGCAATACATAGCCTGCCAACCAATTTTCACCGAATACACCGATAATCCCGAAAGATATCTCAGCGATTTACTCGAATCGATGGATTTTAGAGTGGATTTCTGTGTTTACGAAGAAGTTCCCTTTTCGGTGGAAAATTTTGCAGGTATGTGCATACTAAGACTATTTCATATTCTTTCTTGTTATTATCGTTCTCCTGCTAATTTTAGAATTAGTTAAGGCCATCGTTAATATGACGGGACTTCTAAAGCATATTCCGGTTGAATTGCGAGAAGATTATGTCGGGGATCATGTTGTAAATTGTAAGGAACAATACCCCTATTTGGGAGATCCGGACAAATATAGTGTTCTCTACCAATTATTGATTTGTATAGCCAGCAAACATGAATGAAGTATTGTACAAATTAAATTATAATGCTAATAAGGGGTGTAAATAAATTATGTGAATTGCAGTGTTTGATATATTTTACTGAACGCCGATTTATACAGAAAACCAAAAACAGAATTATCGTATCACAGGAAAGCAAGCTGAGAAGTCGCAGTGTCACAAGAGGAAATCATAATTACATAAGATTAAAACACACTGTCACTAAATATAAACGCAACCCTGCCATTTAATAACAAGATAACCACATAACGAGACGGAGCACCACACATCCTACGAGGAGTATACGATAATAAACGTACAGGTGGGGCTGTTATGCAAACTGCGCATGCGCAAAATGAGCAACATGTGCATGACCGAACACGTGAATGCGTGCAGTACTTGAGTCTAGAGCAGGCATCTCCAAACTACGGCCCGCGAGCCAAATCCAGCCCGCCAGTGTCATAAATCCGGCCCGCGACAGCTAATAGCTTATTATTGTTGTGATAAGTTGGATAAAAGAACACAGAATGATAATAACTCGGATTGATTTACTTGCTAGGTAAAGCTTAATGAAAAGTATAATACGCAGAAAACTCACTGAAGTAATCAGTATGACCCCAAGGCTGAAAAGTTTGGAGACCCCTCGTCTAGCGCGTTGTTTTGTTCATCACCCAATTTAAATCGCAGAAAGCACACAAACATGGCGTGTGTAATCGCAAAGTATTCGAAGTGGGGAGTGCGCGGAGTTAGCAATTGTTTTTGCAAATCGATATTATATACAGTCATAAGAATGAATAGATCGCGACTATAACGCAAAGAAATTAAACTTTTGAGTAACGGTCCAAACCACACAGGCCAAAATCAAACGAAACTGTGGTTGACGCAGTGCAGTTTGAAGGTCCTGCAATATCCTCCGTATAATCCAGATTTAGCATCCTCGGATTTATTCCATAATTCGAAGAAATTTTCGGCGGATCAGAAGAAATTGCAAGACACCGTTGGGGACTACTCCAACAAACATGAAGAGCGGCAGTAACGTGGGGCGATGTTCAAGCTACCATTACCCTAGAATAAATATCACAACGTTTATAGTGATAATCTCGAAAAATAAATAAAATTGGTATGTGTGGTTTACGCACGTCTAAAATGAATACTGTCGTACTCTCTATCTCTTCTTCTATTTGAGACGAAGCCGGCCCGCACGTGTCCTTTCTCTCGCTCATCGCCAATCATACTCTCTTGTTTTCTTTGTCTTTCACACGAAGCGAAGTTCCGCCCAAATTTAACGCTCTTACGCTTATGTTTCATGTTAAATTGCTCGCAATCATGGACTAATTCTATTTCTCAAGTAAATTAACTATTTAACTGTCTAATAAGATCAACAATGCTATACCTTCCCAAAATGATTTTTTCCGCACTAGAACCACTGTGAGCCGGTGCAGGGTGGTAAGAGAATTACGCGGTTCGTCAGATCAAAACGTTCCTTTCTTTCAGAATGACCGTCGTATTACACGCGATTGAGAAATAACCCATGTAATGTTAAGATAGCCAAGAAACAAGGTAAGAAAACGATAAAGGAACTTCATTATAAAATCACAAAGTGATAAGATAACTGTAAGGGCACAAAATCAAAGAACCTCGCATAATCTACAGCTAACCAGGGTAAAAGAAAACCATGCGCCGAAGAGGAAACTATTGCACAAAATTGAAGAACATTGTGCTGACCGCGCGGGTGTGTCAGCCGAAGTGCACCTGAAAAGCTATCTTAGTTATTGCCCATGGATATTTTAGTGGAATTTGTATCCAAAGAAATCGTATAACTCGTTTTAGACATGTTGTAGGTCACTCCAGGACAAAAACGAAAACCAGCATTAGAGTCCTATCAAGGAAGAAGAAGAAGAATGTCAGATTGTTCATGGCATAAGGTGATGAAAGGATGAGACAACTTTTTCACAAAGTGACAAAGTAACTGTCACACACATTTAACGAGCGTCCAGGTAGCCAAGGGGCAAGATTACGCCATAGCAACACAAGTACGTAAAAACAAGACGTGTAAAAAAACATAACATTGTGTAACGATATTAACTCTGCCACAAAATGATGAAACACAACTTTATCATAAACTGACAGGATGGTAAGGTCACATTCACACAAGATCGAGGAATGCCATATAACTAAGGTTCGACAAATGAGCGCATGATAAGTTATGTTATCATTAAGTAGTGTAAACCGAACCGACGTGCAAAGGCGCGACATTAAAATTCGGAGAAGTGACAGCGTCAATGCGGTTTATACTACTTATCATGCACTCGCTTATCGAAACTTCCATATAAAGTCAAGCCAAACGGTTTTAAAACGACAAAATGACAACGCAACTTCGTCACAACATAACAAGGTAACAAAATGTAGTGGAAGTACATCACAGGATGATACACTAATTGTGAGAATTTTATAATGTTACAAGATAACAAAGTAACTACATCACAAAATAAGGTAAATAGTGGTGTAAATTACATCATCGTAATGTTGATGGCAGCCTACGATTGGGATAATATTCAACGGCTTCACGCCGTCCTCGAACGCCTTATTACCATTAAAATTTCTTGTTTCCTCAACTTACAATCTTCCGGATATGTTATCTCCAAAGTTTGTATAAAATTAACAATCTTCTAAACAAAAACATGCAATTTGTATGCTCAATTAATCTTGATATGGTACTAATTACTTGCACAAACAACGTCATACAAAATATACTGTAATTTGATTACCGATGTGTGCAGTATCATCAAATTGCACACACTTATCACTCGCAGTTGCACCAATTAGAAAAATGATGACACATGCGCGACTCCTCGGTTGAAATTCAAAAGTTCGTCTATTTCTGAATAGAATATAAAACAAAGCAATAACCTTCAATCCCTTCCGGCACTGTGAAATTGTTGACTCTATTTCTAACATACATTTCATTTATTTGACCCGGAATGGTGACCAGGTCACGTCGTAAATATATAAAACAAGAAACGATAAGAAAGTTCAATGCCTGAATGTTACGCGTGATTATGTGATTGTTGATTTTACAAAACACTACTTTTTCTTCATAGAAGGGGAACAAACAAAAAGTGCGAAAAACTATATATATCGCGTTACACTTGTCAATAGAAGAGAGTTCCCGAGTTCCGTTGGATAGAAACTTACAACCTACAACGTAGAGGATAATATCAACAAATGCAACTACATCATGACTCTTGCAAGTTTGTGGTCTCAAACGGATGTTACCAGTCAAATAGCCAAACACTGCTTAGGAAAACATCAACATCTACTAAAGTGGAAGGATTATAATGAGAACGTGTTGGACGTCGGATGCGGCAACGGTTCCGTCGTTAAAACCGTGCTGTATCCATGCCTGGAAGGAAAAATTCAAAAGCTCCTGGCGGTGGATAAGGACGAAAGTATGATCGAATACGCTCGAAAAAACAACCATTTGGATCAAATCGAATATCGAGCGTTGGATATCATGGACGACGACAGCACGAATGCGATGCAAAACACCTTCGATCACATATTTTCATCGATGGTAGTTCACTGGATCTTGGATACCAAGTAAGAATCGTTTCTTGAGATTTATAATTCCCTACGAAAACTAGCGATTTATTCTGATTCGAAAACTGTTGTCATCTACTACATAGGAAATTATTCACTGTATTCTCGAAGATGTTGAAACCCAAAGGACAAATTTACTTCGCGGCCCTCACCGATAATATTTTCCAACGATCCGTTTCCAAACAGCTTAAAGATGGTAAATGGGCGCAATACATACCCTCTCAACCGATTTTCGCCGAATACACCGATAATCCCGAAAGATATCTCCGCGATTTACTCGAATCGATGGACTTTACAGTCGATCTCTGCGTTTACGAAGAAGTTTCCTTTGCGATGGAGAACTTTGCAGGTATATCCTTATTTAGATTATTCCATATTGTCTTTTGTTATTACCGTTTTCCTTCTAATTTTAGAATTTGTTAAGGCCATCGTTAATATGACGGGACTTCTAAATCATATTCCGGTTGAATTGCGAGAAGATTATGTCAAGGATCATGTGGTAAACTGCAAGGAACAATGCACGTATTCGGGAGATCCAGATAAATACAGTACTATCCACCAATTATTGATTTGTATAGCCAGCAAAAGGGAATGAATTATTGTACAAATTAAATTATCACGTTAATGAGGGATATAAATAAATTATTTGAATTGCAGTGTTTTATTATTATCACAAAACGATATAGTAATTGTGAGAATTTTATAAACAAAAGACAAGGAAGAGGTGACGGAGTTACTATATTCTGTAGATCGTGTATTGAGGCCACTGTCGTAAACAACCAAGTCTTCACCATCCGTGCGACTTACAGGCCTCATAAAACTGATTTACTTTGTTTCATGAATCAATTTGAAGAAATTCTGTCCGATTTTTTCAGTTTTAAGTAATCATATTATTTGCTTGGGAGATTTCAATATGGATCTTCTTAAGGTTATTCAAACATCAACAAATCTTACTCAACTTATTGACCAGCCAACACGAATTATCCCTACTTCAGCAACATTACTGGATCTAATTATTACTAACTTCGAACTACCTGTACTGTGTCCCGTGAAGTTGGCAAACGAATTTGTGAAATTATAATAATTCATCGGAGTTCCTGGCAGATATGAAATAGTTCTAGACGACTTTGCGAAAAATTTCAAGATTTCTGCAAAATTGGGCGAAAAAACGGAAAATACCGAAAATGAACGTAGCAACGAATATCTTTTCAATTTTCAACTTAAAAAAATATCACGATATTCGATAGAACCCTTAGAGTTCTAGCGGGAACTGCGATCAGAACTGTAAATATAGTAAGGGACCTCGATAGAACTTTTAATGTGGTATTCACATCCGAGAATAGAGTTCTTTTTCGATTTTCAAAAATTAACAATTTTTTGTAAAATCTCAATTTTTGCAGAAATTTTCGCAAGATTGGTCAAGAACTCTAGAACCATGATCGAGGTGTAGAAATATGTAAGAACCGCACTGTTGTTCTGGAAAACGGTTGCTACGTTCATTTTCGGTATTTTCCATTTTTTCGCGTAATTTTGCAGAAGTACTCTAGAACTATTTCATACCTACCAAGAACTCCGATGAATTATTATATTTTCACAAATTCGGTTGCCAACTTCACGGGACTCCTGTATTGAGATCTGGTGTTTTCAATGTTCGATTGGACCACTTAGGAGTCTCCTATGATTTTAATTTCAAGACATAAAAATATTAAGCATTTAACATTTACAGCGAGAAATTATGCTCATTTTCTTTCTTGGTATTTGATACATGATTTGCCTAATGTCGACTTAAAATTGTCATTCTTCAATGCTAATATTCTACAACTCCTACACCATCACGCACCTATTAAACAGTGCGTTTCCACACGTCTTCCTGCTCCATGGTTAACACACAATCTTGAATTAATGATGATGTCAAGCCGATATCTAAGCACGGGAAATCGCGCACACCATGCCTTCTATAAAATGTTAAAAAACGTTCAATAGAACAATTAAACGGAAAAAAGCGGCCTATTTTTCTTATAGATACAAAGTTAATTCGGGCAACAGTCAGGTATCTTTGGAAAGAAATTAAAAATCTTAATGTACATAAGTTTCAACGCATTGATATATGTACATCATCATCTAAAAGATGTGGATGTCCTAAATCAGGGGTCTCCAAACTTTTCAGCCTTGGGGCCATACTGATTACTTCAGTGAGTTTTCTGCGTATTATACTTGTCATTAAGCTTTACCTAGCAAGTAAATAAATCCGAGTTATTATCATTCTGTGTTTTTTTATCCAACTTATCACAACAACAATAAGCTATTAGCTGTCGCCGGCCGGATTGATGACACTGGCGGGCCGGATTTGGCCCGCGGCCCGTAGTTTGGAGACCCCTGCCCTAAGTCAACATTTTCTGTCTACGGTTGCCAATCCTCTAGTAAGTGTTCCTACCTTTAATAAATTTGGCTTTCCGATCAATGAACCTGACTTTTCTTTTAGAACTATTGCACCAGAAGATGTTCTCAATTCTTCAAAAGAAAACTTAAAACTAATGCTGTGGGAACAGATAACATAAATACATTTATACTACAGATATCTATACCCTTGTCAATGGCTTATGTAATACACATTTTCCATTTTTGTGTGAACAATTCTGCATTCCCGACGTCATGGAAATCATCTATTGTAATTCAGACACCTAAGCCAAAAAGCACTGACAATTTTAAAGACCTTCGCCCGATTAGTATGCTTCCCGCCCTGAGCAAAGTCTTTGAAAGATGCATTGAGAAACAGCTGCGGGCATTTGTGAATAATAACAACATTTTACCGTGCCATCAATCGGGATTTAGACCTGGCCATGGCAGCATTTGGACCATTATTCATAATGTGGATGACGTACTTCGCGCTGGTGATATGGGCGAGGTTTCTATATCTTGGTTTTACTTGACTTTAGTAGAGCTTTTGGTACCATTTACCAAGGGGTTTTATTTAATGTCTTGACTGCTATCTAACAAAGTAACTGCATCACAAAATATGGTAATGGTGGTGTAAATTACATCATCGTAATGTTAATGACCGCCTACGATGAGGATAATATTCAACAATCTTACGCCCTCTTTTGAAGCCTTATCACCATTAAACATTCTTGTTCCTCAACTTACAATCTTCCGGATATGTTATCTCCAAAGTTTGTATAAAATTAATAATCCTCTAAACACAAACATGCAATTTGTTTGCTCAATTAATCTTGATATGGTACTAATTGCTTGCACCAACAACGCCAAACAAAATATACTGTAATTTGATTACCGATCTATGCAGTATCATCAAATTGCATATACTTATCATTCACAGTTGCACCAACTAGAAAAATGATGACACATGCGCGACTCCTAGGTTGAAATTCAAAAGTTCTTCTATTTCTGGATAGAATATAAAACAAAGCAACAAGCTTTAATCGCTACCGGCACTGTAAAATTGTCGACTTTATTCCTAACCTACATTTCACATATTTGACCCGGAATAGTGACCAGATTACGTCGTAAATACATAAAACAATAAACGATAAATAAGTTCAATTCCTGAAAGCTACGCGTGATTATGTAATTGCTGAATTTACAAAATATTACTTTTTCTTCATAGAAGAGGAACAAAGAACAAAGTACGAACAACTATATATATCGCGTTACACTTGTCAATCGAGCAGAGTTTCCGAGCTACGCTGAATAGAAACTTACAACGTACAACGAAGAGGATAATATCAATAAATTCAACTACATCATGACTCTCGCAAGTTTGTGGGCCCAAACGGATATTACCCATCAAATAGCCAAATACTGCTTAGGAAAACATCAACATCTATTAAAGTGGAAGGATTATAAAGAGAAGATGTTGGACGTCGGATGCGGCAACGGCTCTGTCGTTAAAACCGTGCTATACCCATGTCTGGAAGGAAAAGTTCAAAAGCTCTTGGCGGTGGATAAGGAGGAAAGTATGATCGATTTCGCCCGAAAGAACAACCATTCAGATCAAATCGAATATCGAGCGTTGGATATCATGGACGACGATCTAACGAACGCGATGCAAAATACCTTCGATCACATATTTTCATCGATGCTAGGTCAATGGATCCTGGATACCAAGTAAGAAATTTTTTTCTTGAGATTTATAATTCCCCGCCAAAACAAGCGATTTATTCTGATTCTAAAACCGTTGTCATCTACTATATAGGAAATTATTCACTGTATTCTCGAAGATGTTGAAACCGGAAGGGCAAATTTACTTCGCGACGCTCACCGATAATATTTTCCAGCAATCAATTTTCAAACAGCTTAAAGAAGGTAAATGGGCGCAATACATACCCTCTCAACCGATTTTCGCCGAATACACCGATAATCCCGAAAGATATCTTCGCGATTTACTCGAATCGATGGATTTTAGAGTGGATCTCTGTGTCTACGAAGAAGTTCCTTTTCCGGTGGAAAATTTTGCGAGTATGTATATACTTAGATTATTCCATATTCCTTGTTGTTATTATTGTTTTCCTTTCTATTTTAGAATATGCCGACGCCGCCGTTAGTATGATGGGACTTTTAAATGATATCCCGATCCAATTGCGAGGAGATTATGTCAAGGACCTCATAACGAATTGCAAGGAACAATGCACGTATTTGGGAAATCCGGATAAATATAGTATTACCTACCCATTATTGATTTGTATAGCCAGCAAAAATAAATGAAAGATTGCATAAAAAATTATAATGATAATAAAGGTATAAATAAATTCCTTGAATTGCAGCCTTTGATTTATTGTAATAAAAAAGTGGAATAGATGACCGAAAGGAAGCTGAGAAGTAACAATGTAAGAAGACACAAAAATCATTACATACGACCGAAGAGTACTGTGATTAAATATAAACACGTCTTTGCCATAATATGACAAGATAATTCACTGCCCAACTATTTTGGAGTCATTGCTTCCAGCCTAAATGGGTTCAACGCCAAGTGAAAGTAAGGTAGCAGACAAACAAAAAAGTTGGTGTTTTTAGGCCAATTTTTCGACCTTTTGCGATGGATCAACGTGTAAATGAAACAAGTGGTTGAATATGTTAAGCTTTAAAAAATTAAAATATTTATTAGCCCATTTTTTGATAATTTTTCAGTACGTTCTTCGCATCTTGTCCCAATTTTCGCAAGGTAATTCGGATCTAATTTTGCTTTTAGTTATTTTAATGAAACCCGATTTTCCGCTCGAACCAGTATCGAAAAAATCTCGAACATAGTTGAACCCCATTTTGCGTATTTTATGTCACTCTTTATTAAATCCATTGGAAAAATAAACAAAAAATGCGAGAATAACCACCTTTCCCATAAACTAATTAAATTCGCATAACAAAATTGGATCAAAATGCGAAAAATCTACAGAAAATGTACCATTAAAAGGGTGAAAAATCAGGATATTTAATTTTTTTAAGTTTAAAATATTTATTCCACTCGTTTCATTCATTCATTGATCTATTTTAGCAAGTTATACATCGCAAAAATTCGAAGAATTGGCCAACTTCAGGAGGTCATAAAAAAAAATTTTACATTCATATATCCAAACGCCGCGGTAATGTTGCTCGTCTGCTGGCGTACATTTATTTCGCGTCGGTGTCACTCCGACTGCAATTTCTTGTTGTATGGTGTTATAGAACGAGACGAGGCATCGCGCAAGGCGTTCAGCTAACAAGTAATGTAATCACGAAAAAGCTACACTTAACCTGCAAAAATCATTAAACAAAGTTCAAAAATAGTTCAAACAGTAGAGAAAAATGCTAACATAAATAAATCGGTACACACCACATTCACCAATAGAAAGGAAAACTGTTCATCTGCCACATTTAATGGCCTCAAACGTAAACATGAAAAGTGTGTCAAATATTTAGAGATAGAAAGCACCTCTTTACAAAAAGAAAACAATTAGGACTACATTGAAGGTGATTGCAAGGACTATGGTGTAATTTACTGACACAATATCACATCGGTAAACTCCTCACCACACAATTGTTTTATAATAAAATCGGTAACATGTGTTTCGCTAACCCGAGGCAAGCATTTCCAACAACCGTTTAAACCGAAGTTCTTGGGTAAGTTCTTTCCGCCTACATCTAAAAGAATAATCCGCTTCACCTTTCACGGTCCGTTTGACGTTCGACAATAGCTGATGATGACAGAGCGCACGTGTCACGGACGCGGAACCAGTCATCTCCTACTATTACACAAAGTGCGAGGCGCGTGGAGTTATCAGATTCTTACAAGGCGAAATTGCATACAGCTCTCAGAAGGACAAGACATGAATGATTACGCGAAATAGGCAACCTTTTGTACAAGGACACAACACCCCACACGTTAAATCAAATCAAATTGTAGTTAATACAGCGGAATTGGAAAGTCCATCAACATGCTCCGTATTGTTCATAAATTTAGCTCACGCGCATGAATGAAATTTTTGGGCTAAAAACGCTGGGCCACTGTAGTACAAAGCCGGGAGACAATTATGAAGAACGATTACAATCTTGCTATTTCTTCTTGAAATCGTAGCGTAACATGTTTCATATCAGTTCTGGTACACGCAGTAGATGTAAATATAAACAACAAAAAAATATAAACGAAATTTTTTTATAAATCACGCAAAAGGTATATTCTGGCTCAAACTAATCTTTGATACAAGTATGTATCAACAATTTTATGATCAGCTAAAACAATACAAAAATAATCATAAATTATGCAAACATAATAATTGTAACCTCCAATAAGTAGTATATCCCTTCAACGTCGTAATCGTCGAGAGGGGTCATACGTCGTTTTGCTAGCAATGCAAATCAACTGTACACCACATCATATGTACTAACTTTTTGGATAAAAATTTTAAAAAATTATTTTAAATTGCCTTAATTTATCATGCATGATAAGTATATATAAAAAGATCTTTCAGTAATTACTACACTCCATTGTCGCTTTCAGAAATAACAAAACCTACCTTAATATAATTTTATATTAAAACTCCAATTCTGAGGAAGAAAATAAATATGTCGAAACGTTAAAATTGATTTACTTATAATATTTTAAATGATAGCCACAATTCCAGGAATATATATTTAAACTATAAATATTATATAGTCCGGCTAAGAAAATATTTTTATTTACAATTATATAGTTAAGATTTACATTATTAACTCTTCAATACTTTATATTTTATATAGTTGAGTTTAAGTACCTCCGAATGAGGTAATGCGGTTTCGAAGACGTTATTGTGACATTAGTGTTTAGCAATCACATATAATTTATGGTTCTTCTCCGTAAGTTTCGCTTTTCAACAAAATTCATTAACTTTAAATTTAAACTATTACATAAAAAAGTCTTAAATATAGCGACTGATATTGCTGTATGCAATTTTAATGATGTCTGATAAATATTCTACGAATCATAAAAGTATTGAAGCCGATGCTAAGCGAATCAAGCACGCCGAGTTATCTTTGATAGACACGGCAAAAGAGGCGCGTTCTAGCATACAATCTTCGAGGAAAGAGAGTGAGGAAGAATATTTGAACATGGAAGGGCAGCTTTATGCTCCTGGGATATCAGATGAGTGGTAAAAAGTTATAAACAGTCGAATTTTTCATTTGTTCGTGTCTATAACACATTTTTCAAAACAGCACGCAGCATAAGTACAACAATTTTGGTCTATCCATTCCAATTTTTCATTCACACATTGCCTTTTCGTCCATCCATAATAAATTGTCAAAAAAGCGGCTTTTTTAGGCTATTACAGTGGTGTTATCTCTTAAGCACTTAATGCGTATTTGAATAAAAAGGTAAAATTCTATAATTGAATAAAAATAAATAATGTATAAAGAAAAAGTATTTCATTGCGAAACCGATGGTAAATAAGTTGAAGTTGAATTTGAAGTAAATTTGGGTCGGAATAATAAGAGCACCATCTGATGGGGAGACGCAAATACGGCGCATTTTGCTCCGTCGATGAGTAAAAGAACTAATGAAAGAAGAAAGATAGAAAAGCGTCTATCTGAAGATTTCAAGCGTCTCACTTTTCCCAGTTAACTTTCGCCGCAGAACCTTCCTAAAGAGCTTCGCTCTAATAAGGTAATTATTGAAGAAATTAGCTGTAGGAAAAAGTTCTGGGCAACTATGGAGAAAGATAACCCGCTTCCTATTTCTTCTTGACATGACAGCCTAACATCTTTCATATCTGCTCAAGGACATGCAGTTGGCGTAAATATAAACGACAAATGTATTCTTATGTAAGCAAATTTTTGATCAAATATACAAGTATATACCAGCAATTTTATTATCAGCTAAAAGAATACAAAAACAGTTATAAATTATGCAAACATAATGATCGTAACCTCTGACAGGAAGTATATCTCTCTGATGTCGTAATCGTCGAAAATCTGGTATCCATGACCTTTACGTCGTTCTGCTAGCAATACAAATCAATTGTTCATACACCACATCATATCTATCAGGTTCTCCCAAATAAGTGCTTTCAGCGACACACTTCTCTATGTGTGCTTGAATGAAATCCTCTTGTAGCTCTGCCGACATATCAGTTAGTTGAATGTACATGTGACATAAAGCCGCAGTTAGATCTAAAATAGGTCCAGGTTACTACTCAGATATAGCAATTGTATCTTATACAATGATCCTCGGTTGGGATGATAAAATACACTGCAGATTCTAAATTTGTAATCTTAATGATTACCTCTGAAATGTTCGACAGTATAAGTCATCTTGTAGTGTTTGCATACATCGATTTTGAATCCAACGTCCAACAAGAGTTGACCAACGAATTTTTCCGGATCATCGGTGTAGTTGGGAAACACTGACTTTTTGTGGGCGTACTTTTTCCATCTTTCTTCTTCCAATTGTTTACAGAAGTTTCGTACCGCTATATTATTGGGTAACGTTGTTACGAAAATTTGACCATCTTGTTTCAGCATGTCGCGGAGGGAGGCGAAGAAATGCCTGGATCCCAATTTCTGTTTATTTCAATACATAATGAAATTATACTACTACCTATTATCTTGTATAAGTTGTGCCGCTAGAAAGGAGAAAATGCGATCGAACTGGTTGCGATACCTACTCGTAGATCGTAAATCGGTAACGTCCAAGACTTGGTAATCGATTTGAGGTATTTTATTCTCTTTCCGGGCGAAATCGATCATACCTTTTAAAACATCCGTCGCTAGGATCTTTTCTACCCGGTTCTGGATTCGTGGATACAGAATGTTGCCGGTAATCGAGCCATCGGCGCAGCCGACTTCGAGAATATGTTCCTTGTAGTCCCTCCATTTCAGTCGAGGTAGATATTTTTGAAGAAAATACGTGGCCATCCGTTTGGTAAGATCGGTTTTATGAAACATTGCATAATCCATTCTGTACGCGATAATGAATCGGGGCGCTCACTGATGCGAATATGTGTAAGCGACGTTAGGGACTACGATCCATATCTTTAGTGTGTATTATTTATACAATACCATTCATTTGCGCGATAAATAGCGGCGAATTAATACGTAAATATCTACTTGTTTACATTTTCTGCCATCGCAAACTTCGACTCAACCTAACATTGGACGACCTTTCTTTTTTAATTCATTTACTCAGATAAGATTCGGGTCGAAATATAAATATTCGTTTTGATGTCGTGTTGGTGTACGGTATTTTCCACATACAACCAGTCAACTTCTCTCTAATTTACACAGTTCCCAAATATACTAATTTCTTCAATTTTCGTCAATTAATAAAAAAAATAGTATATAGCAACAATAAACTTGCTTCGCCAAATTTAATTTTGATGCCTTCTCATTCATACATGAAAAACGTTGAGGTCATCTAAATGAAGCAGTAATAAACATATACTCACAAAAGCAATAGTCAATTACAATCGTCGTAATGAAATACGTGAGAAATTCGAAGAAAACTCTAAATGACTCTAACGGCTGGAAAAGGTACATACAAGCCGAAAGAGCGGTTTCCGTGATTTCCCCGAAAATCCGTCGTATTGTTTGCATTGAGAGTCTTGCCGTGTGAGATACTGCGCCATTTCTTTCAAACCATAAAAAGAAAAACGATTTGGCGTTGGCGATTGGCGTTTCGAAAAATTACGGTCCAAAAATCCCAAATTAACGCGTCCCACACCAAATTGTTTTCTTCTTGCTATGTAAAGGAGATTATGCTTAATATCTGACATATTGCTTATTGACGCCTAAATAAAAATGCACATTTCATGCCACGCGCAGGAAATTGTTTGTTGAACTTTGCAGCCAATCTCAGCACTACATCATTTCCTTTAGATGCTTGGGTTTCTTATTACTGTAGATTCTTATATATCTCACCAACAAACAGCAATTTATCACGCGATTGTTTTTAACACGAACGCAATCGTTATCAACATGCAAAATAGTTGACAGTACACAGAAGTCATATATATAAATAAAAGCCAAGATCGAGATCAGCCAGTCTTTGATCTACACACCACCATCTTCCTCTACCCCCGAAAATGAGCTACGCATCTATGTGGCGTAAAACCGACATTAGCAAACGTATAGCTGCGTGTTTCCTACAAAACTACTCGCGTCATTTAAAATGGAAGGATTATAAAGAAGACATACTGGAGATAGGGTGTGCCGATGGTTCAGTCACCAACAACATCTTATATCCAAAAATCGAGAGGCACGTGAGAAAACTACTAGCGGTAGATGTATTGGATGGGATGATCAATTTTGCCCGAAAAGAGAACCGCATCCAAACTATAGATTACCAAGTCTTAGACATCACCGATCGGCTAGATACCAGCAAATATCGCGACCAATTCGATCATATCTTTTCGTTCTCGGTCGCGCATCTGATACCGGATACCAGGTAAGGATTCTCGTCGAGAAGTTCGAATTTAAATTAAAATAGAAGGAAATCTAGAGGTTTCTTTTCCGTTCTACACGACATGCTCAAACCGAATGGTCAAATTTTCGTAACGGCGTTACTCAATAGTATCGAGATACGATCCTTCCTGAAACAACTGGAGGAGGAGAAATGGAAAAGGTACAAGCCGAAAAAGCAGGTTTTCGCCGAACTCCCCGAAAATCCGGAAAACTATATTAGGGAACTTTTGGAAAACGTTGGATTCAAAATTGACGTTTGTGAAAGTAAGGTGGGAAGTTACCACATCGAAAACTTCAAAGGTAATCTTTTTCGATTATCAATTAATTCCAGCGGAAAATGATACTCGATACAACTATGATAGAAAACTTAACTTTTAGAAAATTTCTGACAATAAATTGTATCGGTAACTCTGCACCATACAGTTGTTAATTAGTTCACAATACACACGTATGTATTCTGCTGGTGACGAGGGCCCGAGTTTATTTTCTGATACAGTACTATCGCAATTAATGAGAAATTGTGTTTTCCAAAAGCTCAAGTCTAGCAAATGAGTTTTCAGAAAGCTTGTTCCAGCGAATACATTTTCACGAAACTCAGTTTCAGTATTGCTGAAGAAATTGAGCGCATCATCAGTTGCAAACACTAGTACGATAGCAGAGTTTACTGAAATCTGTGTTTCAATTCTTCAAAACTTACTGTAAGTACGTAATTCTGAAGAAGCTAGCATTCAGAACGACTTAAAACATTGCAACTATAACTGAGTCTTCACAACAATTAGTTTCAATACCTGTCTGTAGAAAGCCAAATTCTAGTAAATTTGTTTTCAATTTCCAATAACTCAATTTCTAAGAAACTGAGATACAATATTCCTAAAGAAGCTGTCAATATGAACAGCTGAAAGCACTCCGACGTGTAGCTGTCTTCTCAAATACTCGGTTCTAATAACGAAGCCTTCTGAAAGCTCAGTTTTAGTACTATTGAGGAAGCTAGCAATGCGGTTAGTTGGAAACACTGTAATTGTCTCCAAAAAAACTCCAATAGCTTAGTTTACAGAGAACTCGGTTTAAGCATTTCTAAAAAATCAATACGGACGACGGAGAATATCGAACCTGGAAGTGGGTTTTCACAATACTTCGTTGCGATGCCTGAAATTTCAGAAGATTTATCCGCTATTTCTGAGGAAGCTGGCAGTATCGACAGCAGAAAATACCGTAACTGTCTCAACCACAGTTACGGTCTTCAAAAAATTCAGTTCAAACAACTCGGATAACTCACTTGCAGTATTTCTGAACAGATGAAAATTACAAAGACTGCAGTTGAGGCGCCAAAACACTCAGTTCCAATTACTGAATTACTGAATATTTAAATCACACAGTGACTGCAGTTTCAACCGAGAACGGTCATTTTCAAACTGTACAATACAACCATTTAGAATCAAAGAACATTTACGTTCTTATAACTTAAAGAAAACAGATTCAACCTTTGCGAATCATTTAGAGTAAATGCAGTCATTGTGTGATTTAAATAAAATGATATATACAAAGTTACAATATTCGTTTATTTCTACTACTTCTTTTTATTTCAAGAATCACTAAATTACGATAGTTTGATTGAAAACAACAAATACGTTTCAGATTTTGTGAGAGCCCTATCTAACATGTACGTTCGTCTCGTCGAAATCCCCGAGGAAGCACGGGACGAATTCATTCGAGAGCACGTCGAAAAGTGCGCTGCTGGGTGTACTTTGGTGGAAGAACCGGATAAATGCGAGGTGTCTTATGGGCAATTAATTAGCGTCGCCACTAAAATCCCTCGATGATTTTCTTACCAAATTCCAATACATTACGTCGACGACAAAGGGAGATACACGTCTGCGAAGGTTATCCCCAGATTATCTTGAGGACGAAATTGTTTGAAACATAAATCTCGTGAAGTCGGTTTACACTACTTAATTGATTATCCAATGAATAAAGTATAATTGCGATTTTAAATTGGGCGTTTGTCTGAACCTCTTCATTCTAAAAAGATACGTTAAAAATTTATCTCAACTCAATTAGACAGGCGAATGGACGTAGTAGTAAAATCTGATGCGTTCTTTTGCTCACGCCTTAATTTAACTTCTGGGAACCAAACAAACATGGCGGAGAGTATTCGAAGTGGGAGTTGTGTGGAGTTATTAGGTTGTTGCAAGCCAAAACTGCATACAGCCATAGCAAGGAAAGGGCCGCGACGATTACGTAAAGAACTTTTGCACGATGGCGCATCACCTCACACGTCAAATCAAACCAAACTATAGTTAATGCAGCGCAATCGACTGGTCCACATCCTCCGTATAGTTCAGACTTAGTTTCCTCAAATTTTCATTAATTCGGACCGTTTAATGTTACGAGATAAGAGTGCGATTAGTCTCTTATCTCGTAACATTAAACGGTCCGAATTAATGAAAATAAGCTAATTATTGGCGAAACTGTAGTAAAAAGTTCTGGGACAACTATGGAGAAAGATAACCTTCTCCCTATTTCATCTTGACGTGACAGCTTAACATCTTTCATATCTGCTCTAGGACATGCCCTTGGCGTAAATATAAACGATAAATATATTCTTGGGTAAACAAATTTTTGATCGAATATATAAGTATATACCAGCAATTTTATTATCAGCTGAAAGAATTCAAGAAGAGTTATAAATTATGCAAACATAATAATCGTAACCTCTGACAGGAAGTATATCTCTCCGACGCGTCGTAATCGTCGAGAATCTTGTATCCATGACCTTTACGTTGTTCTACTAGCAATACAAATCAACTGTTCATATACCACATCATATCTATCAGGTTCATGCGTTTGTTGCGTATTGTTTACAATTTCATTTTGTGTTAAAAAGATTGCTAAATGACATTTTGTTTAATATTGGGTTCTATTTATACTTTTCCAATATCACCTTTTAAAGACTTAGTTACCCTGGGGGATGTTAGCTTCTTTTTTAACCTTCCTATACTCACGTCAAAATGAAAGACGTATACTATACTATATAAGTCGGTCTCACAGACCGTATGCGTGAGTATAGGAAGGTTAAGTCCAGTCAATGATGTTTAATGGGGAGAAAAATATGTAACTAGCATTTAAAAGTATCTATTAAAAGATAGAAACCAATGTAAACACTTAGACACATACATTCAACACTTTCACGTTACAAGAAGTCCTAGTTACCACTGGGATAAGATGAATTTCGTTGCCGAGTTTCTATCTCAAGGACACCGGTGCATCAACAATCTAGACCTATGTGATCATGAATTGCGCTATCTATTGAAAAATAGTAAACATCTAGTTACCTGGACGATAGGGAACTGTAGTAACCTTTGGATGGGGGAAGCGTCCTGGTATGCGAAGAAAAAATGAATGTTTGGTTGGCAACAAGACCAAAATCAACGAGAAGGTTTCTGACGAAGTTAATATAAAATTACAATATAAATTTAAATCGTATTTTAAAACTAAATGTTTTAACGAAGGAAATTTTAAACAAATGCAGCGTTATCGAAGATGGCATTGAAGAGGGGATCAAAAGAAGTGAAAAGAGCCTTTTATCGTAACAAGAATTTACATATAACACATCTCACACATCAGGTTATTACTTTCAATTTATGTAAAATTATCTCGAAATCCTTGTAAATACGTTTGTGATAATAGATGCTTGATATGATGTTAGTAGTTAAGAGCCAAGCCGGTGCAATCTAGTTTATGATTTCATCTAAATTCCCAGTACACAACGCACACTTCGATTTAACTTTACATCGGACGTCGATAGGACAAACAAAAACTTTTGTTGCATTATTTACTCAAAGGATGTTTGATAGAATAGCTTGTGCAATTCTTCAATTTTGTCGAGATATAAATTTCCGCTAAAAGGATAAATTGACAATCAGTACAAGAGGAGTACAACTAGTCAATTTTTTCTTAATTTACTGCGAGTCCCAAAACATTTAATTTATTCAATTTTCCTAAGTTCATAAAAATTTATTTGTGGTGATATTAAAATTGGTGCGCTAAATTTAGCTTTGGTGCCTTCTTTTTAAATATCAAATAAGATCGTGTCGTAAGAGAATCATCTAGATCAGTGTTTCTCAACCTCCAACGAATTATTGCTCCCTTCGATAAAACCGTTACGTAGTATCGCCCCCTTCACTTCGAAAATAATGTGATGGACTTATTAGTCTATTAAACATAAATGTATAAATTGTTACTAATCACCCGCTAAACGCACACCCGGGGACGATATCGTCCCCGTTGAGAAACACTGATCTAGATTCTTCTTCGAATATTTTGACCCTCGTATGTGAGATTGGCATCACGTACGAGGGGCGTCTTTATGATTTTATAAACAACCTCGTGTGACAATCGTAAAAACAATGGCGGGTTAGAGATTGGTCCAGTAATTTGTTTACAGTGAACGCCAAAACAATGGAATCTTTCTAATTTTTATTAATTTTATGGGTAATATTGCGGGTTTATATGAATGTTGGGGACTAACGACTATAATTCATCATTTCATTCGTTTATATAAATATCTCACAATTTGTTTATACATTATAATGTTTCAGCGAATATATTTGCATTCATATTAACGTCTTAAACGATTTTACTAATACAAATTAATTGTTCGGTCACTGCGTATTCGTCTGGTTCTCCTACGTAAACGCAGTGGGCGATACAATTTTGGACGAGTTCTCGAACGAAATCTTCCTGTACATCCTCAGAAATTGCGCTTAGGGGGAAATATAAACGAGCTCCAACGGTGGCAAAATCTTAAACGGTATTTCCGTTACAACAAGTAAGGTGAGGAAGTTTCCGTTCTAAACTTTGTCAAAATAAATCCCGAAGATGCTTAATTCCAAAACAACAATCGTCACAAGAAACTATCGCGATTATACACAATGTATCCAATCCAAATGCATAATCGTATGTTTTATTTTCTCCGGAAAAAGAGCAAACATTGATTCAAAAGCGAAGTGCTTTCGAATTAAAGAAGGATTTTTTCACATGCATTTCAAGGTTTCAAAAATAACACTACCTCTGAAGTATTGGATGTCGTAGATCTTCGTTTCCTGCTCGCGTACATCGATTTTAAATCCTACATCTCCCGCGATCTCTCAAATAACTTTTTCCGGATCGTCGACGTAATCGGCAAAAATCGACTCCTTAGGGGCGTACTTCCTCCACTTTTCCTCCTCCAGCTGCTTACGTAAAGCTCGCATCATGACATTGTTGGGTATAGGCCGTTACGAAAATTTGACCGTCCGGTTTCAGCATGTTGTAGAGGGCAGTAAAAAACGCCTCGATTTCAAAATCGAAACGGAAAACAAACCAAAAAAATTAATTATATCTAATATCTACCTGTTGTCAGGAATGACATGGAAGACCATGAAGGAGAAGATGTGATCGAAGCGATCGTGATATTCGCTAGCAGTTTGCGCATTCATGATATCCCAGCATCGGTAATCTATTTTTTCGTTTTTAGTGCCTTTTCTGGCGAAATCGATCATTTCGTCCAATATATCGACCGCTAAGATTCTTTCTACGTGGTCTTCGATTTGAGGATAGAGGACGTCCATAGTGAGCGAGCCATCGGCGCAACCGACATCGAGAACATTCTCTTTATATTCCTTCCATTTCAGTTCGGATGAGTATTTTTGGAGGAAAAACGTAGCTGAGCGTTTGGTGACATCAGATTGGTGGCATCCAGAACCATAACTCATACTTTTAAGCTTTTTATTTTTAATCAATTTTATCGGTGAAGTTGTATGTTTAACGAATGTTGGAGACTAACGACTTTAAATCATTTCCTGAGTTTATATGCATATTTAACAATTTTTTAAATATTATTATATTTAATGCGATATCATACGATAAGTTTGACGGACTACAGCCTCGGCCATATGTTACCGGGGCTCCTATAGAATTGTGTGGAACACTTTCTAACAAGGAGTAGAACATTGACAGTGTCTCCATGAAAAAAGGAACCGTCGTCTTACCACAAGTTCTCGTTTACTTAACGTTATCTATTCGTTCTACGAAATTTCCTGCATTTTGTGGAAGAACAATTATACAGGGCTGCCGATAACATACCGCCAAGGCTGTATAATCAAACGCAGCAGAAGTCCAAACTATTTAGTTTAAGTCGGGTATCTAGATAGAAATGCTTGTTATTAAACCTGCTTTCATGTACCATCCTTGACCTAAATACAGATAATCTTTATCGATGTCGTAGTTAACACGAGTTTATGACATAATTTCTTACGAAAACTTTTTAATTGTTTAAAATCATGGGCGAGTTAATTATTAAATTACTCCAACAGAACAGTTAATGCGGAATGGTATACAAGAATTCGTTTGCCAGAAGTCATCAGCGAAATCAGGAAGAACAACCGAAAACGTACGATCATTCTGCATCATAACAACGCCAACTTTCACACAGAACGTCAAACAATTGATCATTTATAGAAGAAAAACAGGGAATTAATGTCTCAGTGCCCGTATTCAGCTGATTTACCACGTAACCATATCTTTAGGTTCCCCAATGACAAACGCAAAAAGCGGGCACAGCGACTTTCGTCATTTCGAGAAGCTGAAGATGCCTTCTTCAAGAGATCTGTTTTGTCCAACATTGAGAATTGGTTTGAACGCTTGCAAAAGTGTATAAATCTTAAATCCGAACGTGTTGAAAAGGAATAAAAAATAAGTGCAAGATCAGTACGAGTCAATCGCCTATTTGAACGGACCATTTTTGCAACTTTCTGCACGTTCTCGTCTGTTCTTGAAGTGGAAATATGTTTGTCCCGACCGTTGCTTGTCTTCAACCTACTCATTTCCGCTTTTAAATCGCTCATATCACTTGTAGACAGTCTTCAGAATCAACAAGTTATATATTAACAAAGTTTGTGCGCGATAAATTTTATACAAAGTAATGCATGTTTACATGCTTCGCCAATGCAAACATTGATTTAACCTAACATCTGGACATCGGCAGTTCAATCCAAAATGTTGTTTCATTACTTAATTGATAGAATAGTTTGCGCAATTCTTAAATTGAGTCAAAACGAGTCAACTAGTTCTCCGTGAGTCGCCAAACGTTTATTTCTTCAATTTTCGTAAGCTCATAAAAAATTATTTATGGCACCATTAAAATTGCTTCGCTAAATTTTGCTATAGTGACTTCTCATTCGATTGCAATCCGCGATTAATAAAGCATAATTCCCACCGTGATAAGTAGGGGCATATGCAATTTCTGCTCGCTTAGTATGAACTACCCAATAACTCGCCAAATCAGGTCGCTTTGTACAGAATCATCTAGATTCTTCTTCGAATTAATATTTTGGCTCTCGTAAATAGCTTTCTATTGAAAATGTGTGAGATTGTGAGAAGCTTAAGGTATCACGTACGAGGGGCGCCTTTTTCTATGTATCACAGGTGCCTAGATTATACTGGACGTTTATTTTTCAATAAACTACCTTCACCGATTAAATCAGCTATAAATTTTAACGAGTTTAAATCAAATGTTTAAAAGCGTACGTTAGAATTAAGTAATTATAGTGTAGATGAGTACCAATATTAATTTTTCTTATCATGATTACATGAGATTACAAACGATCTTTTCTTTTGGCATGATTCAACCAAGTACTACATTTTATTCAAATAAAAGTGATTAGTATTATTATTAACTTTGATTTGCCTGTCAACAGCGACAGCAATGGCAACGAAACGGAACTAGACAAAGAAGAGCTGGAGTTCATAACCAACAACGAACGGGCTACAGAAAGCATTCAAGGCGTCCACCAAATTTCTGACGAAGATCCGAGGATGCTCATCCAAACCATTTCGACGTAGTACTCGGCGTGAGGTGACCAAAATGGTACTTTACTTTGACAGAAAATGCCTTTTTCCCAATGCTTATCACGATCTCGATTTCTAAAAAGTAAAATGTGCTTGAAATTCTTTTCAGACCAAGCAGGGCGGCATTCCAAAACATTAAAACGAGATTCAATTTCTATTTTACTAATTATATCTATAATGAAGTCAATCCACACTGTATACATATCTTACAATTTATTATACGTTATAATATTCCAACGAATATATTTACATCCATATTAACATCTTAAACGATTTTACTAGCGATACAAATTAATTGTTGAACGGTCACTGCGTATTCGTCTGGTTCTCCTATGTAAGCAAATTCATGGATAAAATTTGAGACGAGTTCTCGAACGAAATCTTCCTGTACTTTCTCAGAAATTCCGCTTACGCGGAAATATACATGAGCTCCACTTGTGGCAAAATCTAAAACGTATTTCCGTTAAAATGAAATTTTATGACCGAAAAGTAAGGCGAAAAGTAATTTTTGGTCCTAAACTTTTTCAAAATAAATCTCAAGATGCCTAGTTCCAAAACAACTCTTGTACAATCGTCACAAGATAGTGTACATCAGGAATGGGCAACCTTTTTTTGTAGAAGTTTTATGCTGCGAGTAATCTTGAAAAATATACATTTTTTTACTATCCTTGTGGTTCATTATGAAGTAAGTTTGACGGGCCGTGCTAATATGCAACGGAAGCATTCAATAGCGGGCCGGACTCGAGGACCACATGTGGCCCGTGGGTCGAAGGTTGCCCCTTACATAATATATCCCATTCAAATGCATAATATTTTTTCCGGGGCAAAAAGACATTAATTTAGATATGAAACGTATGCTTTCGAATTAAAGAAGGATTCCTTGACGTGCATTTCAACAATCACACTACCTTTGAAATTCTGAATGTTGTAAATCTTCGTTTCCTGCTCGCACACATCGATTCTAAATCCTACATCCTTCGCGATCTCTCTAACAACTTTTTCCGGATCGTCGGCGTAATCGGCAAAAAGCGGCTCCTTAGGGGCGTATTTCCTCCACTTTTCCTCCTCCAGCTGTTTACGAAAACTTCGCACCATGACATTGTTGGGTGCAGCCGTAACGAAAATTTGACCGTCCGGTTTCAGCATGTTGTAGAGAGCAGTAAAAAACGCCTCGATCTCAAAGTCGAAACGAAAAACAAAAAAAATTATGTATATCTATATCTACCTGTGATCGGCAACAAAATGCAAGACCATGAAGGAGAAGATGTGATCGAAGCGATCGTGATATTCACTAGCGGCTTGCGAATCTATGATATCCAAGCATTGGTAGTCTATTTCTGCGATTTTATTACTCTTTCTGGCGAAATCGATCATTTCGTCCAATATATCGACCGCTAAGATTCTTTCTACGTGGTCTTCGATTTGAGGATAGAGGACATGCATCGTGAGCGACCCATCGGCGCAACCGACATCGAGAACATTCTCTTTGTATTTCTTCCATTTCAATTCGGAGGAGTATTTTTGGAGGAAAAACGTAGCCGAGCGTTTGGTGGCATCAGATTGGTGGCACCCAGAAACGTAACTCATACTTTTAAGCTTTTTATTTTTAATTAAATTAATCGGTGAAGTTGTGTGTTTAGATCAATATTGGAGACTGGCGATTATTAATCAGTTCTTGAGTTTATACACATATCTTACAATTTTAATATAATCTTTAATACGATATACGATAAGTTTCACAGATTACAGCCTCGGCCGTATTTTATCGGCACTCTCATAGCATTGTGTAGATAATGGACGGTGTTTCCGCAGAGAAAAAGAAAAGGAAACCGTTGCCGTGCCACAATTCTCGAAATTTATCGTTATCCATTCCTTCAACGAAATTACCTGCAATTTGTGTAAGCACAAATCTACAGGGGAAACGAAGTGCAAAATCCAAATTAGTGCAAGTCGGATATCTAGATGGAAATGCCTGTTATTAAGTCTGCTAGATATAAATAGCGATAACCTCTATCGATATCGTAGTTAACACGACTTTATGACATAATTACTTTTACTACAATTTCTTTAATTGCCTTGTACGATTCTCTTGCTCATTAATTTCATTTCATTTCATTTCATATATTTACTGTTACTGGCTTCAAAAATGTTTGGTAAAATGATAAATTATTCCAAGTTTTTCATTAGATACTCTTAGGAATATCAGCTGGAAGAATCTTTTGTATTTTTAGTATTTTCTTGTAATAAGACTTGAAAGTTGACTAAATTTGCATCGGCATTTGTGCAAGAAATTCATATTTTCGTAAGTTATAACATTTTCATTACTATACACACCGATTTAGATATCTTCAATTACGTGTTTCGACGACCAAGTCATCACCCTCAGTCGACAATACACGAATGAAAGAAACGAAAATAACTCATGAACTTTGGCTAATACTGCTCTCAAAAGACCACACAAGGAAAATCAAACAGTCTACGAATAGTATTTCGTCCGATTATATTTCGGTAGGTTAGACGACACTGGATAGGTTTATTACTAATGGTACCAATTTGAAGAAGAGGGAAAATCTGTATATGAGAGCAAGTTGTTAAGAAATGTCGGATTATCAAGAACCACTCCTTAGGTGGGAATTACTTGAAGTGATTTAAACTCTTTGGATGCGGACCACATTATTTTACATCATTTGTACTATTCCGAGATTGCGAATTCTAAAGAATATGAAAGTAATGCTCATGTTCCTTCACCACAACTCTTCTTACATCTTCTAATCACGTCCTTGTTGGTCCACCTCTTGATTTTCTTTCTTTATTATTTTTATCCCAAATACCAATCCGACTAATCTCAAGCCTTGTATTCTTACTATGTTTACTTACAAATGTAACACACTCCTCAGAGAAGGTCGTGTTTTTACTTCGTTCGTATTTCTCTCTACCATTTCTCAGTGTGCACTGCGTACTGTTTGTTTCTTCCCATGTTACAGTCCTCCTTAACCAAATTTCTTCCAACCATGCTCTTCTCTGTCATCCTCTTGACTTTTCCTTTCGTTATTTTTGTCTCTAAAACGTATGTGGTTCCAGTGTCTTTATAAGTGCTCATACTAGCCGGGCTGGTCTTTCTGAATTCTACCTTCAATCTGTCCTTAGTGACTGCTTCCCCTTTACATACTTCCCAAGTATTCAGGCGTTCAGGCTCCTTCCCATTTTTGACGTATTTTTCAACTACATCCTGTCTTGCATGGATCGCTATGCTTCTTTTCACCATACACTTCTCTTTAACCCTATTTGTTCTAACATCTTCTCGTGATACCCTTCCGAATCAACCTGTTCATTAAGGATAGTATCTCCGAGTGAAATACAATCATCATTAATGAAATAACACTTTAGATACAAGGATGCATATGTATGTATCGCTATGTACTTTCCTCATCATCTTACTCTTATTTATATAAATGAGGTAAGTAAGATGATGAGGAAAGTACAGAGCACATAGAAGTAATTGGCAAGAATGATTTACGGCGCAATCACAATAAGAAAGAAGCAGGGGACGTTCAGAAAGGAATTGAGAGACACAGAGATAATAAGAACAGGACAAGGAAAAGTCGGAAACGTGACCGATACGGACGTTAGTCGTTACCATTCGAATGACCCACTTAGTTGGTTATAAAAATGGAGATCCAGATCGTACTAGTTCAATTGAAACGGCGTAGGTTCAATTTCGTGAATTTATTAGTAACAAAGCGCCACTCTCCTATTATAAAACTGGATCGCATCTAAGTTTCTGGAGTCAGAGATACCCTCCAGCTTCCTTGGTAAGTGAGACGAGGTTATCCGAACCGTCTACGTTACCCATTCTTGTATTCGGTTGCGACGCAGCTAACAAAGTTACTCGAAAACTCTATTTAAAAGGAAATAAAAGATACATTGGCGAGAGAATGACGTTGAACAGCACTTTATTTGTCACTAACTAAAATTCATATAAGCTAGCTTCTTATCGTACTTAAATAATGCTTACGAAACTCTCGGTAACCGTTGGAATTCCAGAGGCTTCACAGACACATTACAGCTTTAGCCTTCCTATACTCACGTCAAAATGAAAGACGTATACTATACTATATAAGTCGGTCTCACAGACCGTATGCGTGAGTATAGGAAGGTTAGCAGAACGTAATTACTAAAATATGTGCAAGTGACAATTAAACGCGATCCTCCCTAAAATACTAAAAAAGAATTGAATTTTCGTTCAACAAATATCTAACTAAACGCTGTTTAATTAAAAGCAAATCCCCCACTTAGTAAATCTAAATTAATTAAATAATTAAAGGGAATTTTTCCCAAAAGCTCAACAAAAAAAAGAATAAAATAAAGACTGGACGTAACGTGCTTCCGATTGCCATAGTCGTACAGCGTTGTAGTCGCTGTTGAGATGGAAGCTGACAAAGATGGCGGGTTTCTTCGCACTCGGTATTGAAATGTCGGGCACACAGCAAATCTAAGAGTAAGCCGGCGATATAAAGCTAAGGAGCGGTACCAGGTTCTAGCTTCTACGATAATTCTTAGATGTTCTCAAATAATCTTACCTCATCCTAGCACTCTACTAGCACCCTACAGCAACGCGAAAGAAAAAATGACGGCATCGTAATTAACAAGAAAGCAAAACTCACCTCCAATAGAGGGAAAAGTAAACGTACAACGTGGCCGATAGTTCGAACAGTAAAATTGGGGAAGCGTAACTTCCAAATTCACACGACGATAATATTAGACTTCCAGAGTAGAATTCGCGTGCATATCCTCGATAAACGAGACTTTTGTAGGTCGTTTTCCGTGTATAGGATTCACGGAAAACGACCTGTTGAACCGAACGCCACAAACAGAATACCTATACGTGCATCCACAAGCAAGAATCTTATCAAAAGCCTACGAAAGCGGGGCGCCATCTACACGTCAGAAGTGGAGCGAGAGGTCAAAAGTAACAATACCGCAACGCTGTGGCAAACTGGCCGTAACATTACATCAATATAATATAAAATAATAATTGATTTTAATCAAGTAGAAGAAAATAGAAAACAAGTTTAAAAGTTCTACAGAACAAATAAATAAAATTAGAAGATAAAGTGTAAAAGTGTAAAACACGTTGGACAGTTTCCAACAAAGCGACAAACAGGATCACTATGAGCACTCTTGTATTAAGTATTTCTGATCGTTGAGGTACTTCTCCATAGTATCTAGATCGATATAATTTTCGGATACTCTGCGGCAGTGCGATTTCGATCTAGTTTGTTCCTGTTTTTATTCTATTTATACGGTGATACATTTTCAAATTTTGTTTATCGCGGGGATCATAGTGGTGTCTATCGGAATGATGGAATGTCCGAGTTCCCTATTCTAGTAACTTAGTTTAACCTAGAAGGGTTGCATTGTAGCTTTTTATTTATGTAAAA
This sequence comes from Chrysina gloriosa, assembly GCA_038088585.1. NCBI lineage: Eukaryota > Metazoa > Arthropoda > Insecta > Coleoptera > Scarabaeidae > Chrysina > Chrysina gloriosa. The sequence goes on along the minus strand of CM076088.1, from coordinate 77,860,203 downwards.
CGAAAAAGCAATTACTGGCGGGTCATTCTGATAGGATTACGTCCGGTTTTATTCGGTAAAAGCTAACAATCAAAGCGAGTACTCCATTACAAGGGCGCCGCACGAATCTTATCAATGCCAATTAAGTTTCATTGACAACGATTCTATACAAACACCAAGTGGATAACAAATAATACCTTATCTAAGAAGGCAATTGGGGGATAAAAACAAAAGCCCAAACACATACATATATCTACTATAACTACATAAAAGAAACCAGTACGTGGCGATTACCACTGCGTCTTGCACATATTTCCCATATATTGTTTTCTTTAATAATGAATTACGTTTCAGTATGGCACGAAAATGATATTTCCAAGCGCATAGCCGTACATTACTTAGACAACTACCTAGCCCGATTAAAATGGAAGAATCGAAAAGAAGACATCCTCGAAGTCGGATGCGCCGAAGGTTGGATTACCAGCAATCTCCTATATCCGAAAATCCAGGAACACGTCGAAAAACTCCTAGCTGTAGATAAACTGGGAGATATGATCGATTTCGCCAAAAAAGAAATAAAATTTCACAAATTGATTACCGAGTTTTGGACATCACGGATTCATCGGCGACGGAAAAGTACCGAAATCGATTCCATCATATCTTCTCGTTGTTTGTGGCGCATATGATTCCGGATAACAGGTAAGAAATATTTTTCTCTAACGTTGGCATTATAATTGAAACTTGAACGTAATCGAGGAATTTCTTCGCCGTCCTGCACGACATGCTCAAGCCGAACGGGCAAATCTTCGTGACCATCATACCGAACAATATAGCGGGGCGAAATTTTCATAAACTGATGAAAGAGGAGAAATGGAGGAATCGGATCGTTCAAGAGAAAATTTTCGCCGATTACAGCGACGATCCGGAAAAGGATATCAGAAATATCTTAACGGAGATGGGATTCGAAATTGAGGTGTGCGAACATGAAGCGCTGACCTACGATATACGACATTACAAAGGTACGTAAGCACATGATATATAAAAAATCTTCCCATATCCTTTGTGCTGTTTCGAACGTTAGATAAAAGCGAATGAGAAGAATTTTCATGCATTAATCGCGAAGGATACGCAAATTGCATAACAGCCAAAATGTATCGATTTCGTAATTCTTCCGTAATTACCTAATTTTGCATTTTTCGTGTGAGAAACAACTATTTGTAGTACAACAGCGCCGCCGGTTATTGAATAATTCGCAAATCCTGAATCACGCGATAGCTTCCGACGCAGTAAAGTAGTGCCATATGCTAATATATTACGGAGCGCGATTGCAGGAAAGAAAACCTCGGACAGGTTTCGCTCTCATCGAAGCTCGTCAGCGAAGTGTTCACTCCTAATCAATCAAATACATCCCCCCTCTATATCGACTACCAGGACACCGAAAATAACAAATATAGTTAAGCCATTCCGCATAAATTTATAAAAATGAGCGCAATGGACAATTTAGCATACTACCAATTAGCTAAAGCGCAAATTTGAAATTGCTCGCTATTTATTAACTAGGCGCTTCGATAATTCCAATAAGCATATAATAATAAATAGCTCTAGAGGCCTAGGGGGCCCATGCTTGGTTGATGATCTTCTTCCATTCTCGCCTATCATTAGTTTTTTTCTTCCAGTTTCTGATTCCCAATTTCGCTATATCTTCCTCAACTTGTTTTTTCCATTTAGTCCTCGGTCTTCCCCTTTGTCTCCTCCCTACAGCCTCGCTCTCCAGTAACATTTTGGGTATTCTATCTTTAGTAAGTCTCATAAGCATAAAAAATATAAAAGTAGTATTTATTTATAACAAAAATTACTATGGAAAATATATCTATATCTACAAATTGTGACAGTAAAAATTATTTTTCTGAAAAGTCCATATTTGATTCATTACTGAATGTTCGCTGTACATTGTTTTATAGTAATACTCAAATGGTTAATTACCATTAGAAAATTTATCATTAATATATCACAATTCACAGTAAATGTTGGCGTTATGGATGTTTATGTTCAAATGACATTCCGTTTATTTTTGGGTTCTGTTTATACTTTTTCGATACCACGCACCCACCTTTTAAGGATTTTATCACTCTACGGGTGTTAGCTTCTTATTCTAAGTCCAGCCAAAGACGTTTAATGGGAGAAAAAAATGGAACTAGAAATAAAATTATTAATTATTATAAAAAGCATCGATTAAAAGATACACAAGCATTGTAAACATTCAGACATATACATTCAACACTTTCACATCACAAGAATTCATTATAACCACTGGATATAAATAACCAAGGATACCTGGACATCAACAGTACGGGTTTCTATAACAACGTTACGCTTTGGATGAACTGAAGTCATGGTGAATTAAAACTTTTCGTTAACTGGACCACGCAGAAATAATGTAGCGTAGTCCTGGTTTCCGAGAAAATAAAAAAGCTGTTTGGTTGACGACGAAGAAAATTGACAAGATAGATAAGTCAACAAAAAAGTTTAAAATATATTTTGACCAAAAGGGTTTTAAAGGAACTACCAGTGAATAAAAGAACCTCACCACACCGGAGAAGAAAGAATTTGAAAAAGCAAAGAACCCATAGAAAATACAGCCACACCGAAAAAGAAGTTAAGAGAGGGAAGAATCCATAGAAAATAGAACCGCATCGAAGAAGGAATTTAAGAGAGGAAACATAGGAAGAACCATCATCGAATAAAAGAAATTACACTCACACACACACAACACTAGGTAATTATCTTGATTTTATGTTAAATATTTCTCAAAATTTATAAATATGATTTGGTATAATTTATGCTTTTTATATCATTAATTAAGAGCTAGGCCGGTGCAATTTTGTTTAAGAAATTATCCAAATTCTCAGTACAATATACATGTTCTTTCAGCGAACAAGACACCCGTTTATCGAACCTCATTCATCGGACAATAGTTCTGATGACCAAGGAGGATCATCCCCACATGAATAATCGTGGCTTCACTAATATGTCCATTGCATTTTCAGGCTGCCACATTTCTCTTCTCCTCCTTAAGCATGACAGACAGTATTCTTCCAATTTTCGCTAGAAATATTACTTACTGCTTGGTCAAATAGTGGGCGAAATCTTTCATTTTGAAAGTTGTATTGTTTCTCGCTACTTCCCCTTGTATTTTCCCCCAAATCAATTCAACAGGATTGAATTCACAATGATATGGGGTCTTAACATCGTTACATTGTCTTCATTTCCCGGATAAGACGCAGTTCTGCTCTGACCATGTCTTCTTCATAAGTAATCGACTAGTCAACAAGGCTTGTATGCCGGCTGTCTTGGTGCCAATATTTGGTAATTCTAATTCTTCGGCTGTGATACGAGGTGTTGTCCACAACGACTACAGAATATTCTTCCAACTGTCCAAGAATTTTCGCAAACCAGGTTTCAAAAACTTCACCAGTCATTGCTTCGCGGTAATTTCCAGTTTTCAATTCGAAGCATAACAATCTATCTTCAACAAAACCATCCTCTGATCCTGTATGGAGGACAATAAGGAAGTTTCTCTTGCCCGGTGGTTTTTTCAACCCTTGTATGAAAGCTTGCTGCGAAGTCTGGATTATCCATATCCTATTTATTGTATTAACAGCGTTCGTCCAAGTCTCATTTAAAAAATATAATCCCCTGCCTTCGTCCCAGACCTTTCTGATCTGTCACAGAAAACTTCCTCTCCAGGTGATGATCTCGGCCTTTTCCCTAATGGCAATATCGCGAGACCTGACTGAGATCATTTTTGGTTCCGTCATCAATGTTATCCAAAATTAATCTTTGTCGAGGGTATCGTTTCGGTGAATGAAGTTCGTGCGTTTTCTTGTATTCGCGAAGAATTTTGAAAACTGCGGAAGTGCTCATACCTAAATTAATATGAAAATTGCGCTTACTTAGTAGGCTTTTGCACAGTTACTTGGTAGCGTTATTTGGTAACGTATCTTATTTAATTAGGCTGTTATATGGAGTGTTATGCAGATTTTAATTTAACAAGATTTTGGCTGTCGAAAATAGTTTTTAATCAAATACTGTTTCAGATTTGCTGAGAACTTTCTTTCATATGGTGGGACACGCATTTCCTGCAGAAATACAAGAAGATTTCGTCCAGGAGTATATTGATAAGTGCATTTCCGAGTGCACTTATCTGGGTGAACCCGATAAATACGAAGTACCCTATCAACAGTTAATTTGTATTGCCACTAAAATCGATTAACGACCTCCACATATAAGATGCTGATTTCTCATCAAAAAGAAACTTGCCCGTGAGATTAATAAATTATCAAGTCTTATCAAAGTCTTTAACTTATAACACGTATATCTATACATAGAATGAAATTACAAGATGAAGAATTCGTATTATTATTAAAATTGTAATCGCAAAACCTCAAAACGATTGGTTATGTCGGAAAGCTATTTTTCACTTTCTACCAAAGCGACATTGGTGTTATTTAAAAAGTAGGACAAAACCTTCCAACAGCGTGAAAATACGAAGTGACGAGTTACAATAAATGACATTACAAAGGAAATGTACGTCCATGAGACATTTGTAATAATTTAGATGGAAATTTAACAACATGAGGCCGTAGTAATGAATTTATGTTCAGCTGATAAGCGGGGTTTAAAATTAAATAATTAATTGATCTTTCAAAATTACTGGAAAATATAACGAAATAATCTAGAAACCCATGGATACTTTCGGGGTCAAATTGAAATTTTACAAAAATTTTATGAACATCTCAAAGTCGTGATCTATTCAAATTCTTTCATTTAAAGACCTGCCAGTCCTTGATCTACACACACTTACACCTCAATTACAAGAATGAACTACGCATCTATGTGGCGTAAAACCAACCTTACCAAACGCATGGCTACATATTTCCTAGAAAATTACTCGCGCCATTTAAAGTGGAAGGATTACAAAGAAGACATATTGGAGATAGGGTGTGCCGATGGTTCTATCACCAGCAATATCTTATATCCAAAAATCGAGAAGCACGTAGGAAAACTGTTAGCGATAGATATATTGGAGGAAATGATCGACCTCACCCGAAAAGAGAACCGCATCGAAACTGTAGATTACCAAGTTTTGGACATCACCGATCGGTTAGTTACCAGCAAATATCGCGACCAATTCGATCATATCTTTTCGTTCTCGGTCGCGCATCTGATACCGGATACCAGGTAAGGATTCTCGTCGAGAAGTTCGAATTTAAATTAAAATAGAAGGAAATCTAGAGGTTTCTTTTCCGATCTCCGCGATATGCTCAAACCGAATGGTCAAATTTTCGTAACGGCGGTACACAATAGTATCGAGATTGAATCGTTCCTGGAACAGTTGGAGGAGGAGAAATGGAAAAAGTACAAGCCGAAAAAGCAGGTTTTCGCCAATCTCACCAAAAATCCGGAGAAGCACGTTAGGAAACTGTTGGAAGACGTTGGATTCAAAATTGACGTTTGTGAAAGTAAAGTGAGAACATACCACTTCGAGAACTTAAAAGGTAACCTATTCTGATCTTCAATTAATTCCAATAAAAAAGATGCATGATAATACTATGACAGAAATCGACGATTTACTTCAAGGAACTTAATTTCTTGAAAGTTTTTGACATTAAATTGTATCGGTAAATTTGCACCGATACAATTGTTAATTAATCCAGAAGCGAGACTTCGAGAATATTTTCTGATACAGTACCACCGCAATTTATCGGAAATTCTACTAAATGGGTTTTCAGACACCTCATTCCTGCCACGGCTTTTTTGTACGAGCCTCTTTGTACATGTACAAAGATCGGGAAAAAAATTGTGCGAGAGATTTGTAGTTTGTACAACATAATAGTGGTAACTGAACTGGGATAAAAACTACCAATAAATTTGAGCACGTGCATGGATGGAAATTATAAGCGGTAAACTAAAGACCAAGTGTAACATAACTTTATTCCAGTGGAAAGTATAACAATATTGTTACTTTAATATTGCCTTCATTCAAAAAATAATGATTTCAACTAAGCGTGCTATTAACTACCCAAAGAAAAAACTTTGTACAATGTACAAAGACGCCAAAAAAATCTTTGTCTCGTACAAAAAAAAAACATGGTTCCAGCACGTAAATTTCTACGAACCTCAGTTTCAGTATTGCTGAACAAGTTGACCGTATGATCAGCATACAAAGCACTACAACTATAGCGGGGTTTTTATAAATCTCAGTTCCAAAAGCTGACTTTTCAAAACGTATTTATATTTTTGGGGCGACTTAGTATATTGCAACTGTTCTTGAGTTTTCCAAATAATCAGTTTCGATACCTGTCTTTAGAAAGCCCAATTCCAATAAATATGTTTTCAAATTCCAATAATTGAATTTCCAAGAAACTGAGATTCGGTGTTCCTAAAAGAGGTGCCAATATGGGCAGCTAAGAACGCTCAAAGTGCAGCTGCCTTCTCAAATACTCAGTTTGTTACGTTACTTTTTACCACGCCTGTATTACAAACGTTGTTCAGGCAGCGCTTCTTCTCCAATAGAGGAAAATAAACTGAACTTGAGGAAACTTGAGCTGTCCATATCGTTGGATCATCGTTTTCCTGTAACCTTGCTTCAGAACTTTTATGATGCCTTGATCAAGTGGTTTAAGCTCACTTGTGGTGTTAGGTGGTAAGAAAATCAAATTGATGTTTTTGGGATTTACCTGTTTCGGATGCGCAGCGCAATTGTCGACAAGCAAAAGTATTTTTCGGTCTTTCAATTCGATGTCCCAATCATTAAGCCATTGCACAAATCCATCTCCAGTCATCCACGCACGAGATTGAGAAAAATAAATGCAGGGAAGGGTTTTCACATTCTTCTCGTGCAACGTGGCTTAGCGTATTTTCCAATTACCAGCGGTTTTTCTTGTCTGTGCCTGTGCAATTCGTGCATACGAGCACCGTTAGGCGTTCTTTGCTTAATTTCCCTCCGTGGCATTTTTCATTTTTTACAACTAAAGATTTATCAGGCATCACTTTAAAAAACAAGCCGAATTCATCCGCAATATGAATTTCTGAGGTAAGCCAGAGGTGAGGATCCACATTTGACTTTTCCAGTCAAATGTTACATCAGGATCCACTGAATTCAAGTCACTACAAATTTGTCTGAACACGATACAATGTCTTTAAATCTATCGAGCCATCCAGTTGAAGCGGTAAAGTCTTTTATTCCAAGACGGTCGGCCACTTGGAGGGCCTTTTCTTGTAAAATTGGGCCACTTATCGGGATGTTGGAGCTCCTGGCCTGGACGAACCAGCATTTCAGAATCGTTTCTAGCTCTTCATATTTCGAGGATCGTATTTTTACGACTGGTTCCCTCATGCAAATTCAACAAATTTACTTCGCTTCTTTAAAATTGTACGTAAAGTTGAAGCATTGATGTTTTCTGACGCAGCAAAATCTTTTTGATTTAAATTGGATTTATCAAAGTCTTTTATAAGATCACTTTTTCTTTTAACGAAAACGATTTCCGCGATATGTTGCCAGCAGCGTAAAAAGTAAAAGACTGAAAGGAAACCGTGATTAGGCAACGGCCAAATGAACAAGTCAGATTGTTGGAAAATTGTCTAGCCAAGAATCGTGGAACATCTTGATGGGATTTGTTGATACTAATATTTCATGGAAATCGTAATGATGTTCACTTCCCAGAAATATGTAGACCATTTCCGTCTCCTTTTTAAATATTTATTTTAATTTAATCATAACCTTTTCTAGTGTTAAATAAAGTTAAAAAATTTATAATTGCCGTATGTATGTACATTAAAAAATATCCTTCAATGTGGTGTTATAAGCGGGAAATGGGGGCGTTATAACGAATAAAAGTACCACAGAAAATTAGTCGCTGGACCAAGGAAAAAAGCGTTATAGTCGGGAAATCGTTCTAAACGGGAGCGTTATAACAAAGTTTTACTGTAATTGGCCTTACAAGCACATCAATGTGAACGTCGTGGTGTTTACAACTGATTACATCATCTTCCCCCATTTTTTTCATTAATGACAGGACACGTGTCTCGCTGACAACGATGCTATCATCCTTGCTGTTTATCCGATTCGGCTCAAATTTTACAGCGATTATTTTTCCATAAAACCAAACCAAATTGGGGTGTAGAGCGAAGAAAATTTAAACTTTGAACATAATAAGCACTTTAATGTATTTACATGCATACAAAAACATTTAGATTTGACACGTCGAGAAAAAAACATCAAATGAATATATCGAGAAGAACTAAATAAATACAAAGTATCTTATGGACAAATTAATGTGCATCATCACTAAAACCGCTTGATAAACATCAATTTCTATCGGGGTGTGGTAGGTTATCAGCAGATTATCTTGCACGTAAGGCGAACTTACGGTTTTCTTGAGAGCGAACGGTTAGGGTATCACATAAATTTCATTAATTGAACGATATCTCGTCAGTTCTGTTACAATATGTAAATGGAAAATGTAATATATGGAGTACGGCTACCGATCTTAAATTGGTTAATCTGGTACGCCATTAGACTCACAATCGTGCTAATGAAATTTTACGAGTTCTGTATCGTACGATTCCCTACCCGGCAAGATTTGTCCTCGTTACAGTTAATTGTATCGTCAATCTTATACCGTTTGTCTCACACGTCCAACTTTAACAAAACTACATATTTAAAGAAATCGCATACAAATCCTTCTTCTCACCAATTCGACGTGCATTTTCCATAATTAATTGGTGGCCGAAAACGTTACCCAGGAATTTTACAGATTTCTTCGTCGTTTGCGTAAGTAGAGAGTAATAATTAATAATGTTTGGATCTCCGTATCATAGTATCCATGTTCGGCGGTAGATCATTGATGTAGATTAGAAAACGTACGGGCCAAGAAAGGATGGGGGAAACTCAGATAATCGTAGAGGGAAACTACTACTTTACTACCTTTATTTATTTCTGTATATGTTACAAAGTGGACAATGTATAGAAACATGTCAAAGAAAAGAAAAAGAGAAAAGAAAACGTAAATGATTAATTACTATTAATACAGAGAATTAACATAGATTATATATTAACTGAAATATTTCAAAAATTCCTACAAGGAATAAAATCCATTCACCGTCAATATATTGGACAATTGAAAATTTCTAAAATTCGAAGGTAGTTTATTATAAATTTTGATAGCTACCACCTCTGGTGAAACCTGATGAAGAGTTCATCGTGTTTTAGGTATTGCTAAATCACCTCTGAGTCTAGTATTGTGATCATGTAAGTCCCGATTTTGTGTGTAATTGCGTTTATTATTATGTATGTGCTTTGCTAATTCATAAATGAAAATACATGGAAAAGTCAAAATATTTGAATTGCAAAACGTAAAAAAGATCTTGCTTATATATATATAAACAGCTTTACAGGCCAAGGAGGCCCATTGTTTCATTGCACATCTTTCTCCATGCCCCTCTATTTTCCGCCCGCTGTTTCCAATTCCTAATCTGGAGTTGACACAGGTTCTTTTCAGCTGCTTCAGTCCACTTGATCCTCGGTCTGCCCCTTCTTCGTCTTCCAGTGATTCCTCCTGTTAGCACTTGTTTTCTTATCCTCAGACCGGCAGTCTTTGGACATGTCCTAGCCACCGCAGTCTCTGCAGTCTTATGACGGTTGTTATTAATGGTTCACCATACAACTGCATCAGTTCAACGTCGGTCGTCCTTATCCAATTTTCCCCTTCCCTCCTTCTTCCGTATATGTTTCTAAGCACTTTCCTCTGCCAAACCTCAAGACTTTTTTTCTTTTTGGTCCATTTTCCAAAGTTCTCCTCCATAGAGATATGTTGCTTACAATCTCTTTATTACACCTAAACTTTTACTTATATCTTTTCTTATATCATTTATGCGATACATTCACAAAAATCAAGGGCTTCATCTTTCGGAAAATTTGAACAGATTGAGTGTCCGACATCGTCAATAATTATCTATTCTAAATATTTGTTATTTCCAGAAATTTCGTAGGAGTTAAGAAAAAGTCAAGTTTTCATTCATCGACGGCATATCGTAAATTCTAGATTTTCTACGACACAAATTTTAACTGGGCCAAGCTCCAACACCAATCCGTTTTCTTTTTATATCATGTCCTCTATGGGTCCACTACAAAATGAGTAATTATTCATCATTTTCTTCCTTTTCTGTAGATTTCTACGCTTCTTTCAACATATAGTTGCTTTTCACTGTCCGATCAGACGCCACCTAATCAAATTTGTAATAATTTCGGTTTTAAATGGCAGCAATGTAATTCAAACTCTTTATTTTCAGCATTGCTATGGAAGTATCGGAAGAAAATATGCAAAGAACGGCTGACAAAAATTGACCAAAAAGTATGTGTATTAAGTTTCAGCTATAAGACCTACTGGTTTAAAAAAATGAGGATGTACGAAAGACACAGACTTGGAAAGCTTGGCTCTGCGTAGCTCACATAACTGCTTATTGTACAGATCGCATAGAAGAAAAGAAAAGTTTGAGATTGAGTTTCCCTGTTTTATGCACATAATTTTTTTTTACTTTTTTTTTTTTTATAAATTATTTTCATTTGATTACTTTTCAATACATATTTTCGCAAATTCTTGTTGTTTTCCCTTATCTTGGTCTTATTTCCCTACGTAAAGTTGTTGATAAATGTAGAAAAATTTCTTCCGTGACGATTTTATATCTCATGCTATCTCCTACGAGGCGTGTAAATAAAGTAATGAAAATGGTAACGTAGTTTTCGATGGGACAACACTGACGACGCGGGACTTGGAGGACACGGAGGTGAGCACGTGATCCGCCATCAGTGCGGGTTGGAATTCGTCAGAGTCACGTTGTATCAGTGCTGGTTGATCAACTTGTCTGTAAAACCGACTTACGGTTAAGTGTATCATTTTTATCAGGTAAGTTGGTGTTGTCGAATATAAAATTGTACAATGGAAATGTGCCATAGGCGGTCAATTTTTATTGTTTAACAAATGAATTGTACGCAAAAAATTTTGTGTGTGATTTCTTTATCTTTTTTAGATATGGCAAACATAGAACGAATAAGTTTGATGAGGAAAATGATACCGAGTACGAATACAATATATGTAGATATACACGAAGAAGACACCGATACTGAGCAAGGTGATCCCGAGGAAAGTGAAGTTGAAGATTCCCAGGAAACTGAATCGAGTTGCAAACATTTTTTATTGGGAACGACAAAAGTACAAAGTGAAGTATTTGTTGAATATATTTTAGTTTTTCATTTAGGTTTAAGATATATATAAATACAAAAACAACATTTTATGTTTCTTTTTATTGTGAATGTATTTTTTTATATATATTAGGTTTAAGATCAAAAATGTCAAAATGATGTGATAAAATATAAACCGATGCTGTGAGTTCAAAAATAGTTTTATTTTGTTGTTTTTTTGCTTTACTTACTTCATTTTAGTCTGTTAAATGTGACCCCTTCATAACTTTTTGAGAAGAATCCTAGCCGCCAGAAGCAAAAATTGAAAATTAATCTGAGACACTGAAAAATGTGAATGTGTCTCACAAAAATAAAAATGGTCAGGAAGGTTAAATGTAATTTCCGTTGTTATTTAAAATGCAAGCTAAGTTTAGATGCGAACTTCCTGGTTGGGGAACCGAACCTTCCATTCTTCTAAAATTACTCGTTGTAGATAAGATTTGTTAGATATTTTTCTTTTTCCCACTTCTACATCCAACAGGAACATTGTACAACGACCGTCCTCTCGTTTTCATGGCCGTATGTTTTGGGTCGTTATCTTGTCGAAACTAATAACTACCATTCAGATTCATTTCAAGTGCACTTTCCTCCAGATTATCGCGCAACACCTCGATATACTTTTAGGCATTCATTATCCCATCTACGAACGCAAGATTTCCAACACCATTGTACCCCATACAGCCTCAAATCGTTACGCTTCCTACGCCGTGCTTTACAGTTGGTATAATATGCCTTTGTTGCAGCTTAGTATTGGGTTTTCGCCAGACGAATCTCTTCCCATCTGACCCAAAAATATTCAACTTCGATTCATCAGAGAAGATGACACGTTTCCAAGATTCACGTAGGTTTTAGCGAAACCCTAACGATTTTCTCTGTTTTCGGCAGAATGCAAAACGATTCGTACGGTTTGGACCGATCTTTCCTGATGTTGGCACTATTTTTACAATAAGGCAAATAATATAGATATTAATACGCTAATATTTCGAAAATGTATACATATACATTACGATCCTTGAGCTAATAATTAAGTATTGTCGTTTAAGCGAGGATTGAATTGGACGTACAAACAAAAGTTAGTCGGAAGAATCATATAAAAGAGTAGCCCGCATACGGCGACGAAATCAGTCGGTAGAACAAAGTTGACGGGTACACAGCAACTTGTATTTCCTTTCTTAACAGCATGGCTTACGCATCCCTGTGGGGTAAAAATGACATTACCAAAACTATGAATACACGCCACATACAAAATTATCTACATCATTTAACATGGAATGATGACAAGGAAGACGTTTTAGAAGTAGGTTGCGGCGAGGGCTCGATCACCAGCACTCTTTTATATCCACGAATCAAAAACCACGTGCGAAAATTATTAGCGACGGATAAACTGGAAGATATGATCGAATACGCCCGGAAAGAAAATAAAATTCCCGAGATAGATTATCAAGTGTTAGACGTCACGGATCCGGGCGCTATCGAAAAGTACCCGAATCAATTCGACCATATTTTCTCCCTTTTGGCCGCGCAATTGATTCCGGATAATAGGTAAGGGAACTTTTCTTAATTCGAGTATAATACCAACTTTTTGAAATCGAGACGTTTCTTTGCCGATCTCCGTCGTATGCTGAAGGAAAACGGACAGATTTTCGTGACGAGCGTGTTCAACAATATAATGCAACGATCCCTCCTTCAGCTTTGGAAGGAGGAAAAGTGGAAACGTTACAAACCGGAAAAGCCGATATTTCCCGATTACACCGACGATCCGGAAGGATACGTTAGGAAAATTTTAGCCGAAGTGGGATTTAAAGTTGACGTGTGCGAACACGAACTGAAACGTATCAGCACTGAAAATTTCAAAGGTAATTGGTTTATTCGACTGTAAATTCGAATTAGATATCGAACGTTGTAGGAGGTATAGCTGTTACACTTTTAGAAGTACGTCGCGTTAACTTGCAAGTTAACAAAGCCATATGTACTTTGGTCTATTGCGCTGATGATGTAATAACGTACTTCTGAAACTGTGGCTGCTATAGTAAGAATCATTCCGTGCTTAATCTTACAAGGGGAACGTCAAGGTTGTGAATAACGGATTTTGATGGGTTTCGAATATGTTATAGAGGGACCTTCTCCGAGTACCTTGCTACCAGCTTTTGTAGCCCTTTGCCCTAGTTCTCCAGAAAATTGCAAAAGTTTTGCCTGACGTACTTTGTATACCGTTAATGTTAATAGTTTTCTAAATAAGTGACTATAGTGCAGTGGGTAAGATCTAGGCCTCCTACCCTGGCGATTCCTGTTCAAGTCCTATCTTGCAGTTTTTTCTCAATGTCATGGCATATAATATTAACAAACATATTTAATTTCATGCAAAATTGTTAAAAATATTTTTCGCCATGACAATGTTATTAATACCAGTCGAGAGGGTAGTAGGCCCATTTATTCAGAAACTTGTTAACATTAACGGTATACAAAGTACGTCCGGAAAACTTTTGTAATTTTCTCGAGAACTAGGGCGGATGGCTACAAAAGCTGATAGCAAGGTAGTCGGGGGAGGTTATCTTAACACGTGTCACCGATTTTATTATTTTTAAAACAATTGTGTGGTGAGGTGATTTTTTGGCAGATTTTACGTTGTTTCAGATTTCGTCAGAGCCTTGGTTCACATGTACACCCGCATCGGCGGATATACCGCTGATATAGGCGAAGATTTCATTCAGGAGAACATTCACAATTGCATCGCGCAATCTACTTATCTCGGAGAATCCGATAGATACGAAGCGCCCTGTCAACAAATCATCTGCATCGCTACCAAAATCGATTGACGTTTTCGACCTCAAACGTCCGAATTGCAGGTTATTTACGAGTTGAACCGAGAATGTAGTTTTCCCTGTTACTAAAATAGACTACGTTGTGTAAATATATAGCGCGATAAGCTAACGATAGGATTATCAATCCAAAAGCGATTATTACATTGATATGTCGCGAAATGCTTAACTGAGAAGTTTGTTCTTGGCCTAATGATAGTTAGAAGGTAAGGAATGTACTATAAAAGTGTATTTTTTGATGAAATAAATTATTTTAAATAGAGCTTGCTTGGTGATTTCAATGCCCGAATCTAATCAAATTAAGTTCAACTCTAAAAGGGGCGCCTTTCATGTTCTTACAATCACTTACTGGCGTTACTGTCGTTTAGAAAAAGCGATTTTGTAATAGTTATTGGCGTCCAATCCAAGCTGTCTTTGTCAGATGCGCCAAAATAGGCACATAATCTTCAAGGAAAGGGAATAAGGAAGAAACCTGAGATAGCAGATTAATGATAACAAATTTTAAACAATAAAATTTTTCATTTTTTCATGTCTGCATATTTCTAAAATTTAAACGTGTTTTCTCGCAACACGGTTTTTCAAAACAGCACGTGGCATAGCTCCAACAATTTTTATTCTATTGATTCGATTTTCTTAGAGCAAAGCTCTTTTAACAAGGCTCTGCGGCGCGAGTTAACTGGGAAAAAGTGAGACGCTTGAAATTGTCACTAGACGCTTTTATCTTTCATTCTTTTCTTTCATTAGTTCTCTCTCTCACACACATAAACACATACTGATCGCAGGAGCAACTATGAAATGCGTTGTATTTGCGTCTCTCCCCATCAGATGGCGATCTTATTCGGACTCGAATTTACTTCAAACTCAACTTCAACATATTTACCATCGGTTTCGAAATGAAATACTTTCTCTTTATACATTGTTTATTCAATTGTAGAATTTTACCTTTTATTCAAATAAGCATCAAATGCGTAAAGAGCTTCGTCCTTGTCAGGTGTCCCAGGGCACCTCTACTCTTTTATATATTTTTAAAATAACATTTTGAAGTGAAATACGTATGGGATTTTCTAAGGATTATCTATTAACAAATGATTGCCCCTTTTGTTGTCAAAAATTGATTTTTATTACGTCAAATATTCAATCACACAAAAAACACGATTTTAAAAATCCCCCACGTATTTCACTATCTATAACCAAGTATTCAAATTTGCAGCAGCGCCTCAAATTCAACATACCTCTTGAGAATGGCTTCGTCGTCGCCATTATTTAATATTTATTGATGGTAATTTTTTGTTCAATATTTCCTCGAATATTATTATCCTATCAGGTTTTCGTTCATCCAAAATAAATTGTCAAAAATACGTTTTTTTGGGCTGTTACAGTGGTGTGGCGAAGATTTTCAGCGGTTCTTAGATCCGCTGAAGTTAAATTCTTACACGGCATATTTTTGCACCTATTATTATAAAATTACCTTTTTTGGTTGGGTCCTTCTTAAAGAAAATTCCTTGGATGGCTTCAGTGCCCTTATCTTTTTCGATGTATGTAATTCTACATCTGAGTTGATAACAATAAATTTCCAATTTAACAATTTATGAAACAATTAGATTACACTTGTATTTATAACTAATTGCAAATGCAGTTATAGGCATGATACCATAGTTTAATTCGATGCCATTAGAGATGAATCGGTCATTAACATCGCACAGACAATTATCATCCCACAAACCGTTCGGTCGATATTAGGTAATCGCCGGAAAGCACGACCGAATGTAATTATCTAAGTATTTCACAAAAAAATATATCATTATTTAGTCATGCTTTTCACTTATTTACTTTCGGCATTGACAGCCTATAAAATTTTGTATAAATTATTTATTGTAATATTTATGAACGCATATTACTGTCGATTTATCGTTTTATGACGCTAACTAAATTCGGCTAGACGGTATATTTATAGTTCATTCATAACTTTCGTCTTAACGAGATTCGCATGTGGTGAACATTTCCTGCGGTTTACTTACAATTATAATAGATAAACATGTCCTATGCTACTACGCCCATCAACACTAAATTATTATCAATGAGAATGACTGACAACTCAACAGGTAGTAACATTAGAAACAAGTTCAACATTCAGTTATTCTGACACCGCATTTGTACACAGTTTCACTAGGTAAATGCAAGACGACTTGCAGTACGCGGGTTGTAAACAAAACACACACATTTTTCATATTGTATACTAGGTAGTTAATTTTCGCTTTCTTGTAAAACCACCTTTGGGCAGATTTTAACCATTTTAGCAGCGTGTGTTAAAATCGAAACCCCAAACCTTCACTTTTACCGCGGGTTTAACACCATAACGTTTTCGCTTTCTGCAGGTAATACCCATTTTCCGCAAGAACTCAACAATATTATTAACATCCGTATCCCAGGAACAGCATATTTATTCTCATCGGATTGACGTAAATTGATTCCCGAGTTTCTTAATTACCTCTTCACATAGGTAAATTGCGTCCCTTGCCAAAACCAACACCAATGAAGATGTTGTGTTTATGTGGATGATACGTTTAAAAGTTACCCTAAATATTTTCATCAAATTGTTTACATTTCACGCTTTGAACAATTATTTGTATGTGTCCCTTGCATTTTTCCTCCTACCCAACAAAACTGCAGAAACCTATACAAATTGCTTTAGAAACTTGGTGAATAACAAATATAGGACTGAGCTTTGCACCCATAAATGTTTTTATTGATGTCGAAAAACGATACATGTAGCCGTGCAATCAGTGTTAACAAAAACAATAATTAAGTGGTGCCGTTTCCACTTAGGCCAAAGCCAGCATCGTAACATTCAGTCTCGCGGTCTATCGCGGGACTACAGGTCCAAATCAGGAACAGAACTTTTTTTTTGAAATTCTCTTTTGGACTTCCATGTCTGAACCCTAATGACGTATCAATAGTCTTTACTGATTATATAATGGCTGTACTTCCTGATAGTCGGCAAGTTACTGAAATTTGTAATCACGTGTTGGAAACATATATATATATCGGATGATGCACCGTTTCCTCCGCAAGTGTGGACCGAATTTCCCGCCTCCACTGACAGAACAACTAACGCTTGCGAATCGTTTCATGCTCGACTTAACAAACTCTTCAACAATCCACGCCCTAATATTTTTACATTTATTGTGTTCGGGAAAGTTTTCCATAGAAATAATACTGCTCCGTAATACTGTAACTGATTTGCGACTGGCGCCCCATTAGTCTGGTATGCAATTACTTTCTAGGCTTTCAAGAAATTTTGTATTGCTAATCCGACATTAATGTCATAGTCATAAGTCTGAGTGCATTGTAATCGCCGGTGACGGAATTTCACCTATTTGCTCACCTTGTCTGTTTTGTATGTAATGAGTCAAGGCCCTTAAAATTTGTAATAGCTTCACGTCACGTCAATTCATAATGTATTATTAATTGTCTCCTGATTACCCCTTCTTGTAAGTATATAAAGCCCAGTCTATGATAATTAAAGTCAGTTTCAAGTTTCTGTTTGGAGTTTCTGTTATGAGTTCCGCGAGAATATTATTCTCAATATTCTACCCCTTGCAATTATGTACAGTTAGTTGTAAAACAGTTTAGTTTAGTAAATATTTTGAAACCCCACGTTCGCTTCTTTTATTCACCATTACTTTCGCGGCCTTACAACCCGCGATTTAGCAGAAGTGTCAAACTCCATCGCGCAATTCTCTACAATTGAGCTCCTAAAACGAATACACATTGAAACATACGTTCAGCTTAGAAGTAAGTCGAACAAGAAATCCAGAAGTATCATTGAAAAAGAGATCTGCTTGCGAGAAGCAATGACTAGTTCACGTGACGAACAAATTACTTTATATCAATTTGTGAAAAAGGAATTATTTAAATATCCTCCAATAGACATAAGCTAATTTCAGTAATAACTACAAGCTTTTTCGTAATTTAGTGTTATAATATTTCAATACACAGGTGTCCATAACAACTCTTACTCGCCATTATGTTTGTATATAGGTATGTTGTATAGTATTAATCTGAAAATAAACTGCTTTTCACTTTTAAATATTTTTTATTAATATCAAAAGATATCGTTCCCCCACACAACCTCATACAGTCCCTTTATAGTACAGATAATCGGACTCAATTCCGGGATTCCGGGACTCGACTTAAGTACATATGTATGTATGTTGGGACTCAACTTACGTTCATCTCGGTAATCGGGACTCAGTTCACGTTTTCCGATTCTCATCATAATTTATAACACACGTGTGCTAATTTTCCTAAATAAATACAAATCACTTTAGCGTAAGAGGATAACTACATATTTCCGACGATTAGCAGTTCTTCAAATACCCAATTCAAATCAATTCTTTTTAGGCAAAATCTATCGAGGAAAGCAGCATATCATTTAGAGAGTAGTTGTCGTCCTTCAACCTATAACAACGACTCAAGTAGACCAGTCTTCGTTTACGCGAGCAATTTACAGAATTATGACTTGAGCAAAGAATCGTAAAACCAGATATAAAAACGACGAAACCAGTGCAATCGTGCAGTGTACGATATATGTACATACATCCGGTGCATTATCGTAAAAAGTTGAAACCATGACCCACGCGAGCCTGTGGCACAAAACTGACGTCAGTAAAATTATAGCTAGGCACTACACGGAAAAATACATACACCGATTAAGATGGCAGGATTACAAAGAGGACATCCTCGAAGTAGGTTGTGCCGAAGGCTCGATCACCACCGACGTCTTATATCCACAAATCAAAGAGCGCGTAGGAAAGTTACTGGCGGTCGATAAACTGGAGGAGATGGTCGATCGGGCTAGGATAAAAATAAAATCGCCGAAATCGATTACCAAGTCTTGGACATCATCGATTGGCAAGCTACCAGAAACTACCACCGACGATTCGATCACATCTTCTCCCTATTGGTCGCGCATCTAATTCCGGATAGCAGGTAAGGACGGACGGCTTTTCTAATTTTCTAGTTTAATTTATAAAAAATTTTGAAATCGAGGCGTTTCTTCGCCGAACTCCATGCCATGCTCAAAGAAGGCGGACAAATTTTCGTGACGGCGGTAACCGAGAATATGGTACAACGTTCCGTTCTCAAGATGTGGGAGGAGGAAAAATGGAAGAGGTACAAACCGGCGAAAGCCATCTTCGCCGATTTCACCGACGATCCGCGGGCGTACGTTGAGAAAATTTTGACCGACGTCGGATTCAGGATTGACGTATGCGAACACGAACCGGCGAGTTACTGCAGCGAAAATTTTAAAGGTAGGGTTTATTATGTAAAAGCAAAAATTATGCGTGCACGCTTTGCTGCTGGCCGATACTTTAGAAAATAAAACTAGGGTGATGACCCATCCAAACTTTAATCTCAGAATCAATCGAATGTTTGTTTTGTTGTGTTTGTTAGGATAATAATGGAAAACCAGTTGCTAATTATTGACATTAAATAACACTACGGAACAAAACCAAACTTTTTTTTTGGCCCATGAGGGAAAATATCTGACCCTAGAAGTTTCTTTTTCCGTTGAATTTTCCGTTTAAATTTTTTCTCCATCACGTACAGTTTTTCTGTGATGCACAGTTTAATTTTGATTAAAATTCTTACTTTTACAGTATACTTAGCTAAAAGGTAACTATTTATGACCGTCTTCGGTACTTGGCATGAGAAACGTCTCTTTTCAAGGCCCAGTAATCAGCAAGCATTCGTCCGTTCCATTTTCTCTGGTACCTTTTTTCCATGGCGGCGATATCTTGATGAAACCGCTCCCCGTGTTCGTCATTTACCGCACCGCCAGGAAAGAAATCCAGGTGGGAATCCAAAAATGCACTTTGTGGGACATGCTACACCCAAATTTTTATAGGCCTGTAGCAGTTCACAAACAATGTCATGGTAATTCGCAATCTTTTCAACCCGGCTTACCTGCTCTTTGAAAAATTCAGCAATCAGGGCTCTTATTTGGGGGCTACAAAAATCCCCTCCCTGATTTTAGCATTACTTACACGAGGGAATTCCAGATCCAGTTTTATCCATTGCCTTAACAAAGTTTTTGAAAAGCCCCAGCTTTATATGAAGAGGAGGTAAAATAATATCGTTAGAATTGACTAGTGCAGCATATTCAACATTTTCTCTCCAGGTGTCAGTCATTGACGTGTTGGCCATTCCTTCTTAATATAGCAATGTTTCTTGTCTCTACTATCCCACTCGAACAAGAAACAACGATACTTGGTGTAGTCTAACTGGAAACCCGTTAACAATGCAACTACTTTTAAATCATAGCATATACTCCAACAATGCCTTTCATACTGAATCTTTTCCAATAAAATTGTCATGGTTTCATATATCTCCTTCATATAAGTTGCATACGCAAGTGGCATAGAAGGGAAATTGTTACCATTGTGTGGAGAATCAATGAACAGCCTCCACTCGGATGGTTTATATTCATGACCAAGAATGTCCATTACATCATTAACCTCGTTACAATACGCTAAATCATCTTCTTTTAAAAAACAAGTTGCACATGCATTCAGTGCCCCGTGGTTTAAAATATTCTTGTATCTACATTAGTAAGGACGATAAATTTATGAAATGAATAACTACTAATGAGATTGTCAAAAAACTATATGTGATAGAGAAAATCTGCTTGCAAATTTCAATGTCAAAAAGTGATTTTCACTAACAATAACTGACAATATAATAAACTAACTCAAAAGGTTTAAGTCTTTTCAGTCTTCTCACTAATTCTGTCTTGTCAAGGAACTGGATGACCTCAACATTCACATGATCATCGAGTCTTTCTTCATGACTTTTGGCGAATCTTGCGATTATCTCGTCTACAGTTTCCATTACCAAGTTGCGATGAAGGTCGCTGTTTTTGATGTACCACGACACGTCTACAATGCTTCTCAGTACTTTAGTTTTCAAATCGTTGAATAATCGTTCTATTGCTTTATGTGATACACCCCATAGTTGCACACCGTAAATCCAAGCTGGTCTGAGTACTTGCCTATATAACAAGATTTTATTACGTAGAGACAGAACGGAAATTCTACCAATCAACCACTATATTTTTCTATATTTTACGCTCAGTTCTCCTTTTTTCCTTTTAACATGAGGCTTCCAGCATAAGTTTGCATCTAATATCATGCCTAAATATTTGGCTTTGTTTGCATATGGTATTTATTGACCATTGATAGTTATTGGTATTTGCTTTATTTTTCTATCTGTGAAGTTTACATCTACATATCGCTAAAAACATCTTTGTACGAAGCCAAAAATCTTCGGCTCGTACAAAGTGTTCAGAATAAGCTTCCTCCTGTTTTATTCTGAAGAATCTTTCCGATATGTAGGATAGCAGTATTTCTATAAACTGTTCTGGAAGGTATAAATTTGAAATTGAATTGTGAAATCTTTATGCCACACCTTGTGAAATGTTTGGGTCGCCTCTAGAAAGACCGTAGAACAAGCTTTTTCTCTTCGAGGCTCTTCTCAATGATGTAGTGTAATGAGGAGGAGTCTGGCCCAAAATACTTGTTATTCTGTATTGCTATTTTATTTGGACGATGGTGCAATGTTCATTCCTGAATCCAAACTAATGTGTTAGTATTATCCTTTTCCTTTCAAAAATAGCTTTTAAATCTCATAAGCAGTATTTTTTCAAATAATTCTGAAATAACAGGTATAGTAGAGAAATTGGTCCGTATGATCTCACATCATGAAGCAGCTTGCCAGCCTTCTTTTCAGCCTTGCTACCATAATTACCACCGCGATTTTCCAAAGACTTGGCACATATCTCAGTCTAAAGGAAGCATTGATTAAGTTTGTTAATTTTACTATGGCTTTCATAGGCAGATTTCTAAGAATATCTCCAGTTATCAAGTTAAGCCCTGGTGATTTTTTCAGATTACTATTTTCTTTAATTTCTTTCATTATCTCTTTTGGAGAAGTAGGCTGTAGGCTGTTGGACAACTTTCTGTTGTTGATTCGTTGTCTTGAAAATTTTTTTCTAGATGATTGACGTAAACCTCCGCTTTTTGTTGATTACTCCCTGCCCAGTCTATGTTTTTAGTTCTTAGTTCTCAGTTCAATTTTTTCTTTGTTGCTTTCCAGAGAGAGAGAAAGAGAGAGAGAGATCTGCCCTATTCTCATTGTTTAGTTCTCTTAAATATACATTCAGCGTTAACAGGGTCATTTTTAACTGTTTTAGTTCTCTTTTTAATTGTTGACTAAGATTATTTAATTTTGTTTCATCTTGAGGTGCTCTTGTTTCTTGCAATTTTCGTCTTTGTTTTCTTTCTCCCAGATATTAATTATCTTATTTCTTTTGGATGGTTATCACCTGTGACTTTTCTTCTAAGTGTGGGTGTATTTTCTCAAGCTTCACGTTGTACATTTCTTACAAACAGTTCCACTTCTTCATCAAGTTGTTGCTTAGTTTTTAATGATACAGAAAGCATGTCTGCTTATTAACTAATGTTACGTTAGCTTCTTTCTCTATAATAGTTTGTCGCTTCTGTACACCTTCATAGCTTCATAATTAGACTTAGATTAGACAGATATGCGGTATGATACGTCATCTGTCCTTTGTCCTCTTCTCCATTGTGAAAAGGACAGATGACTCATCATACCGCATACTTGCCCAGTCTATTGATAAAGCTCTTTGCCCTCTGTCGTGGTCAATCTTGATCCCCAAGATATTTTTCTAGCATTGAAATCACCTCCGATGAGTTATAGTTGAGGGAGTTATATAATGTAATAACCTTTACTAAAACGGCAAGAGTATACAGAATTCCCAACTCACCTAGCATTGTGTTTCTGTACATTTTCTATAAAAATTAAACACATCTAAATCAACATCGTGCTATTTCATTAATTAAGAACAGTTAGTTATATTAGAAAAATGCAACGCTCCTTGGGGCGAAATTCCATCAAACCAGGAGGAACCTAATCAATGTGTTCCTCCCGTTTTATTTATTTCCAGAAAATAGTGTCAGATACAGTGGGTAGATTTAAAATTTAGTTCAAACTGTGTAATTTTTGAAAAAACGAGGGCGATTTGTAAGTTATTACAACAACCGGGAAAGAAAGAATTCTTTTTTGAACAAACTATTCGCCTTTAACCCTCGGATACGATAACCGGGTCCCGAAATCACGTTTCTTTTTATCATAATTTTTTAACTCTAATTCTTTGTATGGATATATTCTCCTAATGTGTAAACTTTTATTATTTCTTACCACGACATTTAGAGTATTTTTTTATCAGTTATGTGGCTAAAAATGCATAGATCAATGTACACCCTGTTATTGTATCTCGTGTAATTAAAATTATTTTCGTATTCCGAAGATTAAGATTTATACAGTTTTACGTACGTTCAAATCAATTCTCCAAACAACTTTTTCCATTCTGAAATTGTTATCTCAAAACCTTGGCCTTTTTTAAGAATTCGACAGCTTCTTGAGCTGCTGCAAATCGCTGTCGACGCATGTTTTGTTGGACGTTCGGGAACAGACTGAAATCGTTAGGCGATAAATCTCATTTAAATAGCGCCATCTACCGGTCGTTTGTAAAAACATAAAAAGCGCACCTCGTAAGTACGTTAATAAGACATTGTAGCATTTTTTTCCTTT
Source organism: Chrysina gloriosa (assembly GCA_038088585.1). Lineage (NCBI taxonomy): Eukaryota > Metazoa > Arthropoda > Insecta > Coleoptera > Scarabaeidae > Chrysina > Chrysina gloriosa. Next base: position 77,836,428 of record CM076088.1, on the reverse strand, counting down.
TAGATTTTGCCAGAGCTCTCGTTACTTTATACGTTCGTCTCGGTGGATTTCCCGACGAGATCGACGAAGAGTTCATTCGACAAAATGTGGAGAATAGCGTCGCGGAATGTACTTATCTCGGAGAACCTGAAAGATACGACGTGCCCTGTCGTCAATTAATTTGTATCGCTACTAAAACGAGTCGGCGATAACGATTTACTGCCTCCAACTACAATCATTCCCAAGGATAACATCTCCGACGATTATCTCCGAACGGACTAGTGTAGGAATCTATTTAATCCGTTTATGAAAATGTACTTCACTGTGTAAATAATGATGTTGCAATAAATGTATGTAATCCGATATCTAATTTAAGAGCGATTGATAATTATGCCACGAGAACGTTAATTTGCCCCCAAATCCTTGTCCAAATGTCTCCTCTATAGATGTACATAAATAGCCAAACACGCGCGTTAATTGTTTGAATAAATTGTCTTAGATGAAAGCCGCCAAGAATCTCGAAGTCGGGTGCAAAATTGTTGCGATTACAGAGGGGAATGTATGCGGTAAATCCGAACGATAATTTTCATAGTGTCATAGTATCACAAGTACCGAAAATATTAAGTATGTATTACATCGAGCTTTGTACGACTGTTTAAAAGAACGACATATGACTGTGAAGTTAACCTATTACCTAACAGTCGTTAATGAAAAATGTTATTGCACATTGAGGCCATCTATGTATGTAAATGGCAAATACAATAAACGTAAAGTGCTCCTATGGTAAATTAATCAATCATAAATATTGATCCATCGTTTTACAACTACAATGTTAACAAGAAAAAGAATCCTTACATCTCGTATCCACTTCCATCTAATTATATAAACAATTAGCTAAAATATTTTGCCGGTGGAACAATATTTTGTCGGATCTCCAGGAAACCGAGACAAAAACCAAACTCGGCACTCAGCTAATTACTAGAACTTGTTAAAAAGATGGATGACGTATTATCATTAAGTGGTGTAAATCGGACCCACGCTGTCACTCCTCCGAATTTTATTATTCAATGATAGCTTATCAATGACAACTTATCGTTGAAAAAAGTTGGCGTCTGTGGTTTGCGCACGTCCGAAGTGAATAGTCATTAATTGTCGTATTTCTTACTTGGAGGTCATCGCGTTTTCGTCCCACGTGCTTTTTGATAAATTGCAAATCATTTGTAGAAAATTTTTTCGGGTGTTTTATGTATAATGTTTTATTTTATTCGTTCTCATACGCTAAATTAGGATGATTCGGAAGTCATTGCCATTAGGTTGTAGAAAATCTTTTTCGGAGGTTTAACGTATAATTTTTTATTTTATTCGTTTCTTATGTTTATTTATTTCGGTCCCACATCGAACTCTCTCTTGTTTTCTTTGTCTTTCACACGAAGCGATCGCCTGGTTCCGCTCAAATTTAACGCTGGAAATCTAACGCTTACGCTCGAGTTGGTTTGGGTCCCTTAAGAAGTATTCACTTCAAAAATTATTATGTTCTAAATTAGACGAAATTCTGTGATTACAGATATTTTCGAAGGTATAGAGTACGATTTAGGCTTGAAAACCCATGAAATTTGCTTCGTTTGGGTGCTAGAGCCTACCAGAGCGATTCGTACAGAACCACTTTTCACTTTCTCGTTGAATATTTCCTCAATGAACGGTCTCTCGTACCCGAAATTATTTTATCCCTAATCTGCACGGAAAGAGCTTTAATTTGATGTGTAACAAGTCGTACTTCCGACCATTTCGATTTTCTTCAAAATTTCAAGGGGTACCCCTTTGAAATTTCAGAAAAAAATTAATATGTTCTAAGTTAGACGAAATTCTGTGTACAGATGTTTTCGAAGGTGTAGAATACGATTTTGACGTCAAAACTGGTGAAATTTGCTTCGTTTGGGTGCTAGAGCCTACCAGAGCGATTCGTACAGAACCACTTTTCACTTTCTCGTTGAATATTTCCTCAATGAACGGTCTCTCGTACCCGAAATTATTTTATCCCTAATCTGCACGGAAACAGCTTTAATTTGATGTGTAACAAGTCGTACTTCCGACCATTTCGATTTTCTTCAAAATTTCAAGGGGTACCCCTTTGAAATTTCAGAAAAAATTAATATGTTCTAAGTTAGACGAAATTCTGTGTACAGATGTTTTCGAAGGTGTAGAATACGATTTTGACGTCAAAACTGGTGAAATTTGCTTCGTTTGGGTGCTAGAGCCTACCAGAGCGATTCGTACAGAACCACTTTTCACTTTCTCGTTGAATATTTCCTCAATGAACGGTCTCTCGTACCCGAAATTATTTTATCCCTAATCTGCACGGAAACAGCTTTAATTTGATGTGTAACAAGTCGTACTTCCGACCATTTCGATTTTCTTCAAAATTTCAAGGGGTACCCCTTTGAAATTTCAGAAAAAATTAATATGTTCTAATTTAGACGAAATTCTGTGTACAGATGTTTTCGAAGGTGTAGAATACGATTTTGACGTCAAAACTCGTGAAATTTGCTTCGTTTGTGTGCTAGAGCCTACCAGAGCGATTCGTACAGAACCACTTTTCACTTTCTCGTTGAATATTTCCTCAATGAACGGTCTCTCGTACCCGAAATTATTTTATCCCTAATCTGCACGGAAACAGCTTTAATTTGATGTGTAACAAGTCGTACTTCCGACCATTTCGATTTTCTTCAAAATTTCAAGGGTACCCCTTTGAAATTTCAGAAAAATTAATATGTTCTAAGTTAGACGAAATTCTGTGTACAGATGTTTTCGAAGGTGTAGAATACGATTTTGACGTCAAAATTGGTGAAATTTGCTTCGTTTGGGAGCTAGAGCCTACCAGAGCGATTCGTCCAGAACCACTTTTCACTTTCTCATTGAATATTTCCTTAATGAACCGTCTCCCGTACCCGAAATTATTTTATCCCTAATCTGCACGGAAAGAGCTTTAATTTGATGTGTAATAAGTCGTACTTCCGACCATTTCGATTTTCTTCAAAATTTCAAGGGGTACCCCTTTGAAATTTCAGAAAAAATTAATATGTTCTAAATTAGACGAAAATCCGTGTACAGATGGTTTCGAACGTGTAGAATACGATTTTGACGTCAAAACTGGTGAAATTTGCTTCGTTTGGGAGCTAGAGCCTACCAGAGCGATTCGTCCAGAACCACTTTTCACTTTCTCATTGAATATTTCCTTAATGAACCGTCTCCCGTACCCGAAATTATTTTATCCCTAATCTGCACTAGAAGAGCTTTAATTTGATGTGTAATAAGTCGTATTTCCGACCATTTCGATTTTCTTCGAAATTTCAAGGGGTAAAATGTCGTAAATTTTAATTATTATTTGATGATCTTATTAACCAGAAATTGTCTATTTCTAATTTCAGAAATAGTTTAATATTCATATTCCCTTTAAAATAAATAAAGTTTTCGTTGTTAGCCCATTATCTAACAGTCGTTAATCAAAACTATTATTGGATTCATCATTTTAAAACCACCATGCTAACAAGATAAAACATTCTTACATCTCGTACATACTTCCGTCACTTTATCCGATATAAACAATTAGTTTAGATATTATTTGGTCAAACAACAGTTCGTATTTCAAAAACAACTTACGACGTTAAACTTCGCGAATCAATCACGAAAAGGAATAAAGAAACAATCAATTGCACCATTAAAAAAACGCGATCAACCCTAACCACAAAATCGAAACTTAACAACTTGAAACTATTGTTCCACTAAGTTACAGCTTTAAAATAAAAAAATGCTACACACTAACCAATGTTGGTTACTGCTATCAACAATCAAAAACAATTTTCTTTTGGTGCGATAACCATTGTATTCTTAATTTTGGTTTCTTTTTGTTATAAAGTTTCCTTTTCATATATAAGTGAATTAATTTTTTGCTTCTTACCGTAAATTTCGACTTGTTATATATCCTTGTGCGGTAACGTAATAAGTAACAAATTAAAAATTATAATAATGCAATAAGTGCAACCAGTTTCTTTTGACTTGATAGACTTATGAAAGGAAAATTTCTTGATATATAATTAAATCTTTTTCGCTCATAATAATGGCGTATATCCCAAATAACTGAAAATCGTCTAAATCTCAAGGATAATTTTTACCCCTCAAACACATATGACATATGACTCCGCCGAAACAAAAGACGGCGGTTTACAACCCTTCATGGGTTTCATTCGAATCGAGGAGTGATCTTGGAAACGATCCCCTGTTAGACAATTGAACTTTTAAACAGTTTTAGTGTTAATATGTTAAACCAATTCTGATAGTGCACAGATACTTAGGAAATGAAAGCACGGAAATAAAATATGTTTTTATAAATCATCTCGTCTTGTGTTAGAATGATATGAGCAAATCTTCCGTTCTCGCTTAACGGTTATTTTCCGCTTTTGCGCCACGACCAAGACACATTATCAATCGCCAGCTACCACCAATACAAATAGAACGTCACTTCAGAAACAGCTTAGATAACTAGTAACCAACTTTCGGCCAATAAGAAACAAGCGATGGCGCAGTAATCACGGATGGCATGTGAGCGAAGAACATATTCATCCTTGATTCTTTTGGGAGAAGCACAAACAACAAAAAAACGATAAGAAGTACAATCAAATATCGAAACAAATATTAAACAAATAACAAAAATGACGATCGATACAACCAAATCAAAATAAAAACAAATAATTCGTCGAATCACTTGTTTCGTAGGTTATGTCATTTCATAACGCAAAATGGCACATTATGGCTTCGAGTGAATGCAGTAGAAAACACGCTCAGCTTGATTTCTACTGTCGTCCACGCTTATCTTCACGATTTTGAGGAATACTCGTACGCATAAACTCGCCGATTAAATAATTGGCGATTCCCAGTGATTCTGTTTGTGTCAACGAGTCAAAAACGCGCGAATCTAGTGAGGGTGAAAGGGACGATGATTCTGAGTAGGACCGGTATACGCCTATCTCTTACGCTCCGACCAGTAGCAACGCCGGTTGGGAGGTCATCTTTCACCCCCACTCTCGCTACCACTGTCACTCTATTCGTGTGTATTCCTCGATTTATCCTGACGAAACTTCAAAAGGTTTCTTCTTTGTTCTGGATAAAATGCATTTATTCAGTTTTAAAAGGTTTGTCAATTTCTAACAAAACATTTGCGAAAAATTAATCTGAATAAGAATAAGTCGCGTTATATGTACGTACATTACATGAGACTGAAGTTCTTTGCGTTGGAATTTTAGACAAAAAAGGTAACATCAAATTCCTGCAAAGTAAAAATGTCATCGGATTACGAGTTTGTAGGTTACGAAGACTGTAATCAACGCCTTGAACTTGGGATGCTTCGTTTTAACTGAATTACACCGAAACTAAGGTGAAAATGAAAGAAATAACTTTTGAAGTGTTGCTTTGTAACGTATTTCCTTTGAAATAAATGAAGTTTTAATTGTTAACCTAAGAGTCGTTGATCAAAAGCTCTTATTGTATATTTACACCATTTACATAAACGGACAATGCAATGAACGTGTCAATCATAAATATTGATTCATCTACAATGCTAACAAGACAAAACATCCTCATATCCCCTACTTCCCTTACATTATTCGAAATAAACAATTAGTTCAGATATGGTTTAGTAAAATAATAGTTCGTCTTTCAAAAATAACTTACAAGGTTAAAGTTCGCGAATCAATCACAAAAGGGAATAAAGAAACAATCAATTGCACCATTATGGAAAACAAAGTCGAAATTAATCACAAATTCTGGTTATCATGATCAGGTGAAGTTCGAAGGTTGCTATACCGATGATCTCCGTTTCTCTCCTCGCGATACGAAATCACAATATAAAAGCGAACAGCATTCCCATAACCGATGCAGTCATGAACAGCAGCGAGCTGTGGTCTAAAAGCGCCAGTAGTAAAACGCTAAGTTTGTACCTCTTCAATAAATACGGCCATTTCCTCCAATGGAAAGATCGACCGGAAGATATCCTCGAAATAGGTTGCGCCGATGGTTCCCTAACGAAGAATATCCTCCTCCCATTCTTAGGAAACCACGTAAAAAACTGGTAGCCATCGATAAATCGGAAGGTATGATAAATTATGCGAAGAAGAACTATCAAGCCGAAGAAATCGATTACCGACTCGCGGACGCGATGCGTCCCGAGGATGTAGAAAATTTGAAGAATAGATTCGATCATATTTTCATCATGTTCGTGGCACATTGGATACCGGATACCAAGTAAGGATATTGATTGTTTATTCTAGATTTAAATCGAACAATGAAACTGAAATAGATTACACTGGCAAAGTGCTCACAACATACGGTTTGAAGATGCTGGTCGTATTGTCAGCGAAGCACGTGTCCCGAAATTAATAATTAACTGTATTGCGAGGAGTTTTCCCGATCTAATACAGCATCACCACAATCCTTGTAATCATAAGAAACTGAAACAATGAAGTGTCACCAAGTATATCTGTGTTACCGTCCTACCAGCGTTTCCATTTTCTTGGTTTGTCCTATATTTATCAAAATGTTTCATCTTTCTTTTCAAATTCTTATTCAGGGGCTTCTTCCAAAATCTTTACGAGGTGTCGAGGCCCGAAGGACAAATTTTTATGGTGTTCCTCACGATTACACATTCTTTAGCGAGGTCATTTAAAAACCAAGTAAGAGACGAATTTTGGAGCAAATTTGTACCCAAAAGTAATGTTCTTGCTGATTACACCGATGAACCCGTTCGATTTATAACCAATCTGCTAGAAGAAGTAGGATTCAGTATAGATGTTTGCGATTTCCAAGCGAAGTCGGTTCCGGTTGAAAACTTTTCAGGTTGGTATGGTATTTCCTAATTTTTATCAAATTATCAAAAATATCAATTAGATGATGGCATAAATATTTTCGACATGCGTAATTCCTTTTATGGACCACATATAAGTAACATCATAGAAATCATTTTTAGCATCTTATTCACTCGAGAATTATCTTTCAGATTTTATCAGATCTCTGATGAGTATGTACGACCATTTGCACCGTATTCCTGCCGAACTACAAGAAGACTTAATCCAGTATCACATAAACAATTGTAAGAATTACTGCGCTTATTTGGGCGAGCCAGATAAATACGAAATGTCTATCGAAATGATAACGTCCGTAGCCACAAAGAAGACCTGACCCTTCTTACCATTAAGCTCTCACCAACGAAGACAACAATCTAAAAAAAAAAACACAAAACTGACACTGCTTTCCGTTCGAAATACGTATAAACATCTATGGATGAACGATAAAATGTTTTCCTTTACCATACAAACCAGAAAAATAAATCAATCGGACTGATTGTTGTGTTTTCTTTTGCATATTTTACAGATGATATTCAGAAATTAATCTTAGCTCAAATATGCAGGAACCTCAAACGTGGAGTCTTACCGATCACAAAACTAATCGAAAATAGAGGATCGGGTCATTCGAGCAGCTAATTTTTTTTTTCTCTCTATATGAAAGTCCAAAACTGGACGATCCGCAATAAAAATAATTGTAGAAACTTCGTCAACACGTGGAAAAAATGGCCTCGCTCTATTACATGCTCAGCTACACGAGCGTGCCACACGGCACGGCAGTCGGGAGACGAATAAAATGTATGATACTACCACTTCAAGTGGTAACCATGAATTCGAAAGTTAACAACTTGAAAATTACTGTCCCACTAACTTACAGCATTAAAATAAAACAATGCTGCACACTAACCAAAATTGGTTATTTGCCATCAACCAACCAAAAGCTATTTTGTTTTTGTGCAATGACCATTGTATTCTTAATTTTTGTTTCTTCTTTCTTATAACGTTTCCTTCTGTTATTTAAGTGAATTAATTTTAGTTTCCTTCTTACGGTAAATTTCGACTTGTTATATATGCGGTGATGTAATAATCAATAAATTAAAAAATAATAATAATGCAGTAAGTACAAGCAGTTTCCAATGCCTTGATAGACTTATGAAAGGCAAATTTCGTGATATATAATTTGGCGTGGTTCGCATAACATAACTTCCAAATAATTGAAAATCATCGAAATTTCGAGAATGATTTTTACCCCTAAATGTAAGACCCCACGGAAACGGAAGGCGGCGGTTTATAACCCTCGATGGGACCCACAAACTGACCAAATTAGGTTTCATTCAAATAGCTAGCAGTGGTACTTGAAAACGTTTCCTTGTTCGACAAGTTAACTTTTAGACAGAAATAGTGTTGATGTGTAAAACTTATCCTGTTAATGAAGAGATAATTGGCAAATGAGAGCACGAAAGAAAAATATGCATGTCGTCCTCTGTTAGAACGTGATACGAGCAAATTTTCCGAATCAATCACCACGGCTTAAGCCGTTACGATTCACGACTTCTTCGTTATCAATTAATTGTAGTTAATCAAAGTAATCAAGGCCTGTTTTCCTCAAAACACCATAAAAGCGAAAATTATCGCCAATCTAATACAATACGTACATCAATAACTATTCACCATGAATTACAGTTCCATCTGGACTAAAAGCACCCCGACCATCAATCTCCGGATGGTGCGAGCAAAAATATATTCATTCTTGATTCCTCTGGGAGAAGGACCAACTGCTAACAATCCGAGCGAAAACATCGTCGATGACCTTAATTCCCTTCTAGGTTTCGATTACGGAATGTATTTCGGTAATTTACCTAGAAATTGTGGGAAGCATGTGAAGTATTGTTCGACTATTGTTGAAAACCGGAATCGCTTAGGGTAACTTTCCCGTATCACCCGGCTCCGTAGTACCAAATTTCGGAACCGTTCGTTTCTGCTCGTTATCGAGGATATTTTAGACAAGTAGTAACAAACCTTCAGCCTACAAAAAGCAAAGCGATGGCGTAATAATCTCGGATGGCGCGAACAAAAAATATATTCATTCTTGATTCCTCTGAGAGAAGGATAACTAACTGCTAACAGTCCGAGCAAAAACATCGCCGATGACCTTAATTCCCTTGTAGGTTTCGATTACGGAATGTATTTCGGTAATTTAGTTAGAAATTATGGGAAGCATGTGAAGTATTGTTCGACGATTGCTGAAAACCGGAATCGCTTAGGGTAACTTTCCCGTATCACCCGGCTCCGTAGTACCAAATTTTGGCATCATTCGTTTCTGCTGGTTATCGAGGATACCCGCTCAAGGACTCGCCACAACAACTTAGTACAACACCCTTGAATATTGAACGAATCAACTGGACCTGGAAGAAACCACCCCTATATAGTAAGGGTTAGGAATTTTACTCCAGGGTTTTTGTGATACTACGAGATGTCGCTCGCCTAAACAGTAGTCCGTTATATTATTACTTTTTAAGATAATACGAATTCCTCTCCCTGTCCCGCTATTCTACTGTAAAGATTGATGTAAAGCTGTTTCTTTTAAATGCCCCTAATCCCGTTTTTCATTCTAAATTATGATGTATCGCTTTCATCAATTCAAATCTTGTTTATAATATTTTAGTCTGTTTATAGTATCTTAGCCTTCCAAACATCGAGTATTTTTATCGCTTTTCGGGCTTATCAATAGTTTAAAATTTAAACTTGCTTATTTTATTTGATTTGACAGATTTTGAAACGACGTTCGAGATTATATTATCGTGTCGTTAAGCACTTTTGCTACTCATTATTCGATTATTTACTCAATAATCTCCAAGTTTTTTAATTTAATTCCCGAGTTTCTTCCTTTTAGGATGTCTTATTCATATTCTTGCATGCCTGATACCTTGAGCAGAATCATCAAAATAGATAGAGAAAGGAAGCGTAAGTAGAACTTCTTCCGGTAACTTTATGACCCCCGCGTGTCTGTTTGATGTGATTCTGTAGTAACAGTCTTGGCCTGGTTCTCGTCAGAATGGAAACGATAAATTTCCGTTCTTGAGTCTGTGACACCCATTATTAATTCTGGGACTATCAGCTAGCGATTATAAAGCACTGGGTCAAAAGCTAACTTTTACCCCGCACCCTTCGGCTGTGCTATCCGTATTCGTTTCTGGATGTCATCAGATTGTACTTTTTCATGGTTACATATTTCTAGTGTAATCCCTGCAGATAACTTTACTTCTTCAAATTCTTGCTTTCCGTTCTGCGTGAATAATATTCTTATGTTAAAATTCCAAGCAATCCCTAGAATGCCATCGCCGCATTAGTCCCTGCTATCGTTCCAGACACCGACTGACACACATATGTACGTCTATTCATTTCTTCGTTATCAATTAGTTCTATTCAATTAAGATAATCGAGGCGTGTCTGTATGAAAACACTAAAAAAACCAAAACTATCACCAGCATAATACAATATCCCCACACTGCGGAAACGGTAGAGGGGGCTAAAAACATCTATATAACACAATACACACACTGATAGCGACCACTGCGGTATTCGCGATGAATTACAGTTCAATTTGGGCTAAAAGCACCCCGACCAGAGCTACCGTTTGTTATTCTCTCGAAAAGTACGGCCACCTGATTAAATGGAACACGCAGAAAGGGGCGATACTGGAAGTGGGATGTGCTGACGGTACGATCACTAAAGAAATCCTATTTCCATTCTTACAAGACAACCTAGGACGATTGGTGGCGATCGATAAATTACCGGGGATGATAGATTTCGCACGAAAAGAAAATTCGAACGAAAAAATCGATTTCCGAACAATGGATATTATGGAGGAGAAAGGAGTTGAGGAAATGAAACAACTATACGATCACGTTTTCGCTTTTTTCGTCGCTCACTGGATTCCGGATACGAAGTAATACTAGTCAAACTATTAGCTTTATACTTGTCATTGGTGGTTATGTCTAATTGTATGTAGGTAGTACGACATTCGGCACAAATCCCAAAACAGCGGGGTGTCACAAAACTATTATTGTTCATTCTTCAACGAAACTCAGCACAGGTAAAGCCCTAAGAGAGGACCAACTCCCAGTAAGCACATGCGCATAATCGGCCCTCCGCGCCTCTCTCCCAATACCAAAATATCCCTATTTGGCTGTATACACCACAGGTGAAAGGCCAGCTAGACCGAATCGTAGAACATCTAAACATCCGACTGACCGAGACTGACAGTGAAGACAAGCAAGTTTGCTAAATAGCCGTAGAACGAGAATGGCGTATAAGTCTATTGAATGACTTCCTAACGGACTTTGGTGGCCGAATTATGAGTACCAAAATGACCCTACTATAATCTAAAATTTTCTGTTGGTGCGAAGTTGCGTACAGCACTTATTCGACTGAAATATTGATGTGTCGAGATTCATGAATTTCTAACCCTCTCACCTGTTTTTGTGCCGAGTTTCGAATCGTCGTTGGTATGTACAACAGACACCGTCTAAAAGAAAATTCAGAAACGCGTCGTAACTGTTTTTAAATTGAAACTTATTTCACGATTTTCAGGAAATTTCTAACTCATCTCCGGAAAGTCTTAAAGAAGGACGGTCAAATTTTCTTAACGGAGTTATCTGGCGATCACCCTATAAAGAGATCGTTCGCGAAACAATTCGAAATGGGTCTTTGGTCTGAATTTATTCCCCAAGAACCAGTTTTCGCGGAAGACACGAACGAACCGATGAAATACGTCCGAAATCTCTTCGAGGAAGTAGGATTCAAAGTGGAGGCTTGCGAAGTTAAGATGGAACGTCCCGTGATCGAGGAATTCCCAGGTAAGTTTCGGACAACCCAAAACGGGTATAGACACGTGAAACCAAAGTGGTCCACAAAGTAGATGTTTAGTAATTAGTGACCAAAATAAGATCGACCTTCAAATCGAGATTAGATGAGAAATTTGCGGATTTGATTATCAGATAAGCTACTAAAGTTTCCAGTTAAAGGTAACGAGCGCTAGCCTCAATCAAATAGAGACAGTCAAAAGAAGATTCATCAGATATCGACCGGCAAATTAAAAATTATTTAAACCAAAAATTAACGGCGCAAATTATTAAATTCGGGAGAATCCAATTCTTCTCACGTTATTATTTGACGTACCTTGCAATCTCGTGGTCCAGTTCTTCACAAGGTTAGATCTGAAAAGTTATCTTAAGATGTTCATATAGTTTAAAGACAAAATCCTGTGAGTGGTCCAATAAAAATTCTAGTACAGCTATGTGCTACCATCTGTAACTTTGTTTTTTTTTCTGTTAAACGTAATTTCATATTTTAGATTTCGTACGATCATCTCTATATATGTACGAACATTTGGATCGGATTCCGCAGAACTTACGCGAAGACTTCTTCCAATTCCACGTCAAGAACTGCTGTGAAATGAGCACTCGTTTGGGGGAATCGAATAACTACCACACGAGTTATGAAACGTTGATTTGTATCGCTACCAAAGTTGAATAAAAATGGTTTCATTAAATCAGTTAGTTGCTTTATAATGATGACTCCAAGAAGATTTTATCTAGAAGATTATGTTATTAATCTGTGTGCCGTTACTTAACTCTTTTGTGTAACGAAAGCGGTGTGTGAGGCGGAACAGTTCAAACGGCACTCGTATGATATAGAATCATGCTAAGTATCGTTTTACGCACTCTCTTCAATGCTGCCCGCACCTCACGTACTAGCGAGCGGGCGATGAAATGTTATCCACAGTAGTCGGTCGGCGAAAGGCTGAAAAGAGTCTTCGGTATTGCATCCCTTGTCTTTCCGCCCGGTGACGTAGTCTTGGGAAATTACTATCGTTGAGAATTCGATGACTTATTCCTTCGATGTCTGACTCTTCCCTCTACACAACTGACGAATGCCAACCGAATATGTCGGCAGTGTTTAAAGACAAAGTATAAGCACTTGAAACACATGAGATTAAGCAATTCTGAATATAGTGTGCATATACAGCACGAAATAAATATTAATAAAAATACTTATAAAAATAAAATGACAATTATTGAAGTGTCACCGTATATTCTTTCTTTCCCGGACGTTCCGAATCAGTACACTCTCGTTTAACTGTTCTTTCCCCTTTCGCCTCGCAACCATATTACAATATCGATCATCTGTTACCTCCAATACAGGTAGGAACGGTTAGCCAAATAGTAACAAACTTCCAACCAACAAGAAGCAAAGCGATGGCGTAATAATCTCGGATGGCGCGAGCAAAAATATATTCATTCTTGATTCCTCTGGAAGAAGGACCAACTGCTAACAATCCGAGCGAAAACATCGTCGATGACCTTAATTCCCTTCTAGGTTTCGATTACAGAATGTATTTCGGTAATTTACCTAGAAATTGTGGGGAGTATGTGAAGTATTGTTCGACTATTGTTGAAAACCGGAATCGCTTTGGGTAACTTTCCCGTATCACCCGGCTCCGTAGTACCAAATTTCGGAACCGTTCGTTTCTGCTCGTTATCGAGGATATTTGCTCAAGGACTGGCTACGACAACTTAGTACAACCCCTTGGATATTGAAGGAATAAACTGGACCTGGAAGAAACCACCCCCTTCTAGTAGGGGTTAGGAATTTTACTCCAAGGTTTTCCTTCATACTACGAGACGTCGTTCGCGGAGACAGTAGTTCGTTTCCACCTGATTAAAAGATTTCGTTTATTGATCATCGCAAAATTACAAATTTAACGAGTTCGACACTTATTTTGTTACTTTTTAAGATAATACGAATTCTTCTCATTGTCCCGCTATTCTACTGTAGAGATTAGATTACTTGATGTGTCAACGCTGCCTGTTCCACTACGACCTTTACAGATCTATTGTGGTCCTCATGCCTCCTTAGAGTACGTTCTCTAGCTTTATTCTTTAATTAGACTTATTAGCTTTGAGAGCGGTTATTCTAATGTAAAGATTGATGTAAAGTTGTTTCTTTTAAAGGTCGCTAATCCAGTTTTTCATTCTAAATAATGAGATCTCGTTTTCATCAATTCAAATCTTGTTTGTAATATCTTAGTCTGTTTATAATAGCCTTCGACTTTGAACGAAAACAAAACCTCGAGTATTTTTATCGCTTTTTGGGCTTATCAATAATTTAAAATTAAAACTTGCTTATTTTATTTTGACAGATTTTGAAACGACATTCGAAATTATATTATCGTGTCGTTAAGCAATTTGGCTACTCCTTATTCGCCTATTTACTCAATAAACTCCAAGTCTTTTAATTTAATTCCCTAGTTTCTTCTTTTTAGGATATCTTAATCATTTTCTTGCATGCCTGATGCCTTGAGCGGAATCATCAAAACGAGATAGAGGGAGGAAGCGTAAGCAGGAACTTCTTCCAGTAACTTTATGACCCCGCGTGTCTATTTCATGTGCTTCTGTAGTAACAATCTGGGTCTGGTCTCCGTCGGCATAGAAACGCTAAATTTCCTTTCTGGAGTCTATGACACCTATTATTAATTCTGGGACTATCAGCTAGCGATTATAAAACATTTGTCCAAAAGATAACTTTTACCCTGCACCCTTCGGCTGTGGTATCCGTATTCATTTCTACGTGTCATCAGATTATAGTTTTTCATGGTTACAGATTTCTAGTGTAATTCCTACAGATAGCTAACTTTGCTTTTCTAAATTTTTGTTTTCTGAATAATATTTTTATCTTAAACTTGCAAGTAATCTTTAGACTGCCATTGCAGAATTAGTCACTGCTATCGTTCCAGACACAGACCGGCGCACATACGTCTACACGTTTCTTCGTTATCAATTAGTTCTATTCAATTAAGATAATCGAGGCGTGTCTTTATCAAAACACTAAAAATGAAAAATATCACCAGTATAATACAATATCCCCACACTGCGGAAACGGTAGAGGGGGTTAAGATACATGTATATAACACAATACATACACTGATAGCGACCAATGCGGTATTCGCAATGAATTACAGTTCCAATTGGGCTAAAATCTCCCCAACCAAAGCAACCGTGTCTTATTTTCTCGGACAATACGGCCATCTGTTGAAATGGAACAATCAGACAGGAACAATACTGGAAGTGGGCTGTGCTGACGGTACGATCACTAAAGAAATCCTATTTCCATTCTTACAAGACAATGTAGGGCGATTAGTGGCGATAGATAAATTGCCGGGAATGATAGATTTCGCACGAAAAGAAAATTCAAACGATAAAATTGATTTCCGAACGATGGATGTTATGGAAGAGAAAGGAGTTGACGACATGAAAGAACTATACGATCACGTTTTCGCTTTTTTCGTCGCGCATTGGATTCCGGATACGAGGTAAGCATGGATGGTCAAATTATTAATTTTATATTTATCATTAGTGGTTATGTCTAAATGTATGTGGGCAGTACGGGATTCGGCACAAATCTCCAAACCGCGGGGTGTCACAAAACTGTTATTGTTCATTCTTAAACGAAACTCAGCGCAGGTAAAGTAAAGAAAGCACCCAACTCCCACTACGCACATGCGCATAATCGGCGCTCCGCGCCTCTCTCCCAATAACAAAATATCCCTATTTGGCCGAGTACACCACAGGTGAAAGGCCAGCTAGAACGAATCGTAGAACATCTAAACAACTGACTGACCGAGGCCGACAGTGAAGACAAGCAAGTTTGCTAAATAGCCATAGAACGAGAATGGCGAATTAGTCTATTGATTGACTTCCTAACGGACTTTGGTGCCCGAATAAGGAATACCCATATCACCCTACTCTAATTTAAAATTTTCTGTTTGTGCGAAGTTGCGTACAGCATTTATTCGACCAAAATGTTGATGTGTCGAGTTTCGCATCGCCGTTGATATGTACAACAGACACCTTCTGAAAGAAAATTCAGAAATGCGTGGTAGCTGTTTTCATATTGAAACTCATTTCATGGTTTTCAGAAAATTTCTAAGTCATCTCCGGAAAGTCTTAAAGAAGGACGGTCAAATCTTCTTAACGATATTATCTGACGAACATCCCCTAAAGAGATCGTTCGCGAAACAATTCGAAATGGGTCTTTGGTCCGAATATATTCCGCAAGAACCAGTTTTCGCGGAATACACGAACGAACCGACGAAATACGTCCGAAATCTCTTCGAGGAAGTAGGATTCAAAGTGGAGGCTTGCGAAGTTAAGATGGAATGTCCCGTCGTCGAGGAGTTCCCAGGTACGTTTCGGACAGCCTTAAAAGGGTAGGCATAAGTAAAACCAAAACGGTGCACAAAATAGAAGTTTTGTAATTGGCAAGCGAAATAAGATTGATCTTCAAATCGAGATTAGATGAGGAATTTGCCGAGTGATTCTGATATTCGTTAATTATTAGGTCATTTTCAAGTAAGTTTCCATCAAAAGATAGTGAGCGTCGTGATCAATCAAATAGAGTTAGTTGGTCGATGATAATCGAAAGAACATCCGTCAGACATCGACTGGCAAATTAGAAGTGATACAAACAAAAAATGAACACCACAAATTATTAAATTCGGGAGATTCTAACAGCTCAAAATCTTTTTCGCGCTAATTGACATACGTTGTGATTTTCAAACGCTCCAGATCCGCACAATGCTAGATTAAAAAATTAATACTGAAATGTTGATATAGTTGGAAGACAAACCCTTTCAACTGGTCCAATACCAATTAGGTAGAGCTATAACTAGTAGCATTTCCGAAACCATTTTATTCTGTTATACTCGATTTTACGTTTTCTAGATTTGGTACGACCAGTTATTCATATGTACGAGCATTGGGATCGGATTCCGCAAAACTTACGTGAAGATTTCTTCCAATTTCACATAAAAAACTGCTGTGAATTGTGCAAGCATTTAGGTGAACCGAATAAGTACCAGATGAGTTATGAAACATTGATTTGTATCGCTACCAAAGTTGAATAAAAAAATTTTCATCAAATCAGCTAGTTGTTTTTCACTGATAACTTTAAAAATCCAAAGAGATTTTATCGAGATGGGTAGGTTGTCACTCTGTCAGCCGCTACTTGGCTCTTTTACGCAACGAACGGAGTGTGGGAAGGGAGAACAATTCAAACGATTCTCGTATGAAATAGAACCATCCTAAGTATCGCTTTACGCACTCTCCTTAACGCTTAACACATCACGTACTAGCGAGCGGACTGTGGAATCTTATTCACAGTAGTCGGTCGACAAAATCCAGAAGCAGCAGTTGATGCGGGTCGGATCGCCTTGCTGGTGCTATTGGATTTCAGCAAGGCATTCGATACGGTTGATCATGGTCTCCTGGGACGCATTTTGAGGTATATTGGGTTTGGTCCAGGTGCACTTAACTTATTCGGGGACTACCTTGGTGACCGATACCAGAGTGTTTTTGTGGGTGATACTGTTTCGAGTGAGTTATTGGTTTCTACTGGTGTTCCGCAGGGATCGATTCTGGGTCCCATTTTGTTTTCAATTTATACAGCCTTCTTACCTGATGCTGTAAAATTGTGTGATGTTCATGTCTATGCGGATGATACTCAGGTATATAAGTGTTTTGCTTCCGCTGACTGGCAGGATGCCGTGAGCGAAGTTAATGAGGACTTAAATAATATTTATGTCAAATCAAGAGAACATTTTCTTAAATTAAATCCTGAAAAGTCTGTGGTTATTCTATTTGGTAAAAGGAAAATCTGTGGAAATCTGACATATGCAGTTGAAATAAAAATCAATAATCAAACCATCCCTATTGCTGAGAGTGCTAAGAGTCTGGGCTTAACCTTGGGCAATACCTTTAGGTACAGGAAACAAATAAATAATTATACAAAGAGGGCATACGCTAATTTAAAAAGAATCTACCCACATAGATATTACCTTAGTTTGAAACTCAAAAAGCGCCTTTGTGAACACTTTGTGCTCTCACAGTTTTCCTACTGCTCTCCAATTTACCATTCTGCTATAGACTCTGTGACAGCTCAGCGGATTCAAAGGGTTCAGAACTCTTGTTTACGTTTGATTTACGGCATCAGAAAATATCAAAGAATTTCTCATAAACTCAAAGATATAGGCTGGTTGAATATGACCAACAGACGTACATTGCAGGCTATGAATTTTTATCACAGTATTATTCTTACTGGAATGCCACCATATCTTTACCGACGAGTACATTTTCGACACGATTGTCATATTCGCTGCATACGCTTTGGGTACATGATCTCTCCGCCTAGACATAGGACTGCGTTTTATGAAAGAAGCTTCTCATACCACATCTACAAGTCGTATAATGATTTGCCAAATAGCCTTAAGACTTTAGGCCCAACTACTTTTCAGAGAGTATACCGCGAGGATTTATTTGCGAATCAATCATAATTATTTTAATTTGTATTTCTTGCTTACATGTCGTTTGTGGCGGGCGCATCGTGGATTCTTTCTCCGTACTTCTTTCATTCTTTCTTTCGTTAATTCTTTCTTTGATTACTTTCCTAAAAGTTCTTTCCCTCTTTTTTTTTCTCTTTTGTCTCCTTTATCCCCTAGATTTTAAGGTACTAGATTAGGCATTAGCTGCATTAGTTTGTATTTATTTTTCAAGGTTTAGATGGTAGAGCAGTGGTGGGACTTGAACTCACACTGAATCTCGCCTTGCGATTGTAGCATAATGATTTAATTTATTAATTTAATTTAATTTATGTAATCGTGTTCTAAATTTTTTTTAATTAATTTTGTGCATTACATGTATGTATTTTTCTTTTCGTTTGATTCTGCTACAATAAAGACATTTATTATTATTATTATTATTATTATTAAGGGATTGGGCAATGGCTCGTCGGTATTCCGTCCCTTATCATGCCGCTCAGTGACGTAGTCTTGCGAAAGTCCTATCGTTGAAAACTCAGTGACGTAGTCCTACGATGTTTGAGTTTTCCGTCTACACAACTAACGAAGTGCGACCAAATTTGTCGGTAACGTTTAAAGACACAATGTAACCGCTTGAAAATATGAATATAGTGTGCGTATACAGTACGAAATAATTATTAATAAAAAAAATTATAAAAATAAAATGACAATGATCCAAGTGCCACCGTATATTATTCCTTTCCCGGGCGTTCCGAATCAGGTCCTCTCGTTTAACAGTTATTCTCTCCTTTCACCGCGCGACCATGTTACAGTATTGATCCTCTGCTACCTCCAATTCAAGTAGGGCAGCATCACTTCAAAAACAGCTTCAACAAGTAGTAACTAACTTTCAGCCAATACCAAGCAAGCGATGACAGTGTGAGCGAAAAACATTAATCTTGATTCTTCTGGGAGAAGGGTAACAAACTGCTAGCAGTTCGAGCGAAAAGCCGTCGATAACCTTAATTCCCTTGTAGGTTTCGATTACGGAATGTATTTCGATAATTTACTTAGAAATTGTGGGAAGCATGTGAAGTATTGTTCGACTATTGTTGAAAACCGGAATCGCTTAGGGTAACTTTCCCGTATCACCCGGCTCCGCAGTAAACCGTTCGTTTCTGCTCGTTACAGACGATATCTGCTCAAGGACTCGCCACAACCACTTAGTGCAACACCCTTGGATATTGAACGAATCAACTGGACCTAGAAGAAACCACCCCCATATAAGGAATAGGAATTTTACTCCAGGGTTTTCGTCAAACTACGAGACGTCGTTCGCCGCGTGATTGAAAGATTTCGCTTATTGATCATCGCAAAATTACAAATTTAACGAGCTCGACACTTATTTTATTACTTTCTAAGATAATACGAATTCTTCTCATTGTCCCGCTATTCTACTGTAAAGATTGATGTAAAGTTGTTTCTTTTAAACGTCGCTAATCCAGTTTTTCATTCTAAATTATACCTCGTTTTCGTCAATTCAAGTCTTGTTTGTAATATCTTACCCTGTTTATAATACCTTAGCCTTCGACCTTGAACGAAAACAAAACCTCGAGTATTTTTATCGCTTTTCGGGCTTATCAATAGTTTAAAATTTAAACTTATTTTATTTGGTTTGACAGATATTGAAACGACGTTCGAGATTATATTATCGTGTCGTTAAGCACTTTTGCTACTCATTATTGGATTATTTACTCAATAATGTCCAAGTTCTTTCATTTCATTCCCTAGTTTCTTCCTTTTAGGATGTCTTAATCATATTCTTGCATGCCTGATACCTTGAGCAGAATCATCAAAATAGATAGAGAGAGGAAGCGTAATTAGAACTTCTTCCGGTAACTTTATGACCCGGCGTGTCTGTTTGACGTGGTTCTGTAGTAACAATCTTGGCCTGGTTCTCGTCAGGATAGAAACGATAAATTTCCGTTCTTGAGTCTGTGACACCCATTATTAATTCTGGGGCTATCAGCTAGCGATTATAAAACATTGGGTCAAAAGCTAACTTTTACCCCGCACCCTTCGGCTGTGCTATTCGTATTCGTTTCTGGGTGTCATCAGATTGTACTTTTTCATGGTTACATATTTCTAGTGTAATCCCTGCAGATAACTTTACTTTTTCAAATTCTTGTTTTCCGTTCTGCGTGAATAATATTCTTATGTTAAAATTCCAACCAATCCATAGAATGCCATCGCCGCATTAGTCCCTGCTATCGCTCCAGATACCGCTTGACTCACATACGTGTATTCGTTTCTTTCTTATCAATTAGTTCTATTCAATTAAGATAATCGTGATAATCAGAACTCTAAAAACGGAAAGTACCACAAGTAGAATACCAGATCCCCACACTGCGGAAGCGGTGGAGGGGGCTAAGGTGCACATATATAACACAATACATGCATTGATAGCGACCAATGCAGTATTCGCGATGAATTATAGTTCCATTTGGGCAAAAGTCTCCCCGACAAAAACTACCGTTTCCTATTGTCTCAAAAAGTACGGCCAACTATTGAAATGGAACAATCAGAAACGAGCAATACTGGAAGTGGGATGTGCTGACGGTACGATCACTAAACAAATCCTCTTTCCATTCTTACAAGACAATGTAGGGCGATTGGTGGCGATCGATAAATTACCGGGGATGATAGATTTCGCACGAAAAGATAATTCGAACGATAAAATCGATTTCCGAACGATGGATGTTATGGAAGAGAAAGGAGTTGAGAAAATGACAGGGCTATTCGATAACGTTTTCACTTTCTTCGTCGCGCAATGGATTCCGGATAATAGGTAAGTGTGAAAGCTCAAAATACTAGCTTTATATTTATCGTTAGTGGTTATGTCTAAATGTATGTGGGCAGTACGAGATTCGGCACAAATGCTCAAACAGCGGGGTCTCACAAAACTATTATCGTTATCCTTGAAAGAAACGCAGAACAGGTAAAGTCCTAAGAGAGAAGCAACTCGCAATACGCCCATGCGCATCTCCGCCAATAGCTAAACACCCCTATTTGTTCGTGTACATGTTATGTTCGTGGTAAACACGTGGTGAATAAGTGTGGATTGAGAGAAACGTCAATAATGCACTAATATAGCATCAACTAAATTGCTAAAATATTGATGTGTCGAGATTCTACCAATCCTCCTGTTTTTTGAGTACCTTATACAAGAAAATTCAAAAATGCATCGTAACCGTTTTCAAATTGAAAGTAATTTCGAAATTTTCAGAAAATTTCTAACTCATCTCCGGAAAGTCTTAAAGAACGACGGTCAAATTTTCTTAACGAAATTATCTGGCGAATTTCCCCTAAAGAAATCGTTCGCGAAGCAATTAAAAATGGGTCTTTGGTCCGAATATATTCCGCAAGAACCAGTTTTCGCGGAATACACAAACGAACCGACGAAATACGTCCGAAATCTCTTCGAGGAAGTAGGATTCAAAGTGGAGGCTTGCGAAGTTAGGATGGAATGTCACGTCGTCGAGGAATTTCCAGGTCAGTTTCGAACAACACAAAAAAGAATATAGATACTTGAAACCAAAGTGATCCACAAAGTAAAAGTTTTGGAATTAATGAAAAAGTAAGACCGATGTTGAAATCGGGATTAAATGAATAATTTGCCGAGTAATTCTAATATTTGTTGATTATTAGATAACCTTCCAGTAAGTTTCTAGTAAAAGATAGCGAACGTCGTGATCAATCAAATAGAGTTGGTCGGTAACAATCAAAAGAGCATCCGTCAGATATCGACTGGCAAATTAAAAATGATGTAAACAGAAAAGAAACATTACAAATTATTAAATTCGAGAAATTCTAACAGCCCAAAATCTGACGTACGTAGTGTGATTTTCATGATTTTCAAACACTCCAGTTTCGCACAATGTTAAATTGAAAAGGTATCTTGAGATGTTCATATAGTTTGACCAAAAACCCGTCTAACTGGTCCAATACCAATGAACTACAGCTAACTGCTAGCATTTTATTTTTTTTTTTTGTTATACTCAATTTTACGTTTTAGATTTCCAACGATCGGCTCTTTATATGTACGAGCATTTGGATCGGATCCCGCAGGAATTACGCGAGGACTTCTTCCAATACCACATAAAAAACTGCTGCGAGGTATGCACTCGCTTAGGGGAATCGAATAAGTACCAGATGCCTTATGAAACGTTGATTTGTATCGCTACCAAAGCTGAATAAAAATTGTTTCCACCCTATAAGTTAGTATATAAGAAAGTGTGAAAGGGATCTAAATTTTTCTTGGAGCCCTAACCGCGACAATGTCGATGCTTGCACTTCAAGACACCACCCAGACTAACTGTTATCTAATCAACACAGAATTCAAAACAACAAAATTAGAAATAAGAATCAAACTAATTGGGAGGTCTTCGTTAAGTCATAAGTCACAGGTCACTGCAAAAACAAATAGCTATAAATAACGACGATTTTATATGCGAATTCACAGTCACCAGTTTCGTTATTCTTTCCTTCGTTATCAGTTACTATGACATAATAAAGTGGAAGAAACACAACGGCAAATGATATACAGTGAGTCAAATATAGGAACGTATTTCAAGGTCAGGCGTGTCCACAGCGCACCTCATTTAGCTAGCGGTTATAATCGTGTGAGCATCGAGTACAGCTGCAATCTTACCTTAGGCTGTACCTCGTCAGGAAGTAAGTATTCGGTCTTTGCCTCACACACATTTCGCCCAGATTCAACTCCGTTCCTATCTTTGACTCACTGTACAATAATATCAAAATATCTAAATATAAACTCCAACACCGCAAGAACGAGGATTATTATGCAAACTGGTACGATTCCTGTTCGATCTTCAAACTGCGCAAGTGCTACAAACGGATTTAAGACGATTTTCGAACGCGATCGAAATTTTAGTCGCCGCAAGAGAACCGAAGAAGATGAAATTCGGTGCGTTATACGCTCAAACATCCATCGGTCCTAGGAACGACGCCATTCTATATCTGGACAAGTATTCCCACCTATTGAAATGGCAAAGTTATCCGGAAACTGTTTTGGATGTTGGTTGCGGTGATGGTTCCGTCACAGTGGAAGTGCTTTACCCCCATTTGAAAGGACACCTTCGACATTTAGAGGCTATAGATGTATCGGAAGAGATGATCCGGCACGCCAAAGCTAATAACGGTTTGGATAAAGTACGATATAAGACCGTCGATGTTGATAAGGACAAGGAGGTGCGAGACTTATCGATGAAATTCGATCATATATTTTCGTTTTATTGCATCCATTGGGTATTGGATCAGAAGTGAGTATTTAAGTTTGAGAATTAAAATCAAAACAAGTGCGAAAAAAAGAAAAATTAGAAAATACACTAACAAGTAACAAGAGCGTACCGCGAATTACATATAACGACCAAAACCAAGAAAAGCACCGTTTTCATGAACAAACCAGATGAAGATTCAATATGCTTATAATCAGAGTTTGTTAAAGAGGTGGATGACGTCTTATCATTAAGTAGTGTAAATCGAACTCACGCTGTCACTCCTCCGAATTTTATTATTCAATGATAACGTATCAATGACAACTTATCATTGAATAATGAAATTCGGAGGAGTGACAGCTTCAGTCCGATTTACACTACTTAATGATAGCACATCATCCACCTTTATAACAAACTCTACTTTACTGGGTGCTTCGCGGTTCTTTGCAACATCTGTCTACCGCGACTTATCCATGCTTTCTTGGCGCGCAATTGACAACGTATAGGCATTTTATTAATGTTGATGTTGCGATCTGCTAGTCGTTGTTGAGCCTCCTTGACCTTTAAGCCGGGATTTCGTTTAAAGTTCACATCAACATTGTCTTCACCGACTGAGCGTTGCGCTCTTCGTACCACAGCTTGGTAGATTGTCCATATTATTTTGTGTTTGATATCTTCCAGTCCACTTTTCTCGCCGCTTTGAAGACTATAGGTTCGTATATATCGAACACTGCTTCTAATCACTTTATACGGTCTGCTTACTCAACTTTATAAGAGATACTAATTTGGGGATTATGGATTATACATGCTTTTCCTGCAAGACGCAGATACAAAGATTTTTATGAGCGACACTGGTTTGGTGTATTTCCAAACAGAGAAGAAAAAAACTAATAATTTGGAAGAAACAAAAAAACGAAGCAGGAAGTAATAAGACGACAAAATTTCCCTTTTATTAACAGTTCAATGTCGAGAAGCGTAAAATAAAGTAAGGACAAAAATGAAAATTTAAACCAAAATTATTTAAAAAATAAAATAAAAGGATTATTATTTAATAACGCTTTTTACAACTTCGATGAATAGTTTGAATATTGCAGGAGTATTGTTAACTAGTCTGGGTATGTAGCCTTAACAGCGCACAATTGCGAAATAAGTTACTACAGCATCGCCGACTCCTCATCGCCTTATCTAGCTGTAAGCGAGTAGTTCTGCGTGTATGTAGGCTGTCGTAATTTATTTCGTAATTACCACCGTTTCCCCAGACTATTATTGACTGAACATGACGATTTCCTTAAACTTTGTATTCGACTGTTTTTATTTATTTTTTATTTCAATGGATTATTTCTGACTTGTGCTTTACTACTATTGCAGCTGCACGAACAAATATTATTATAAGAACCAAAAATATTCGTTAACAGAACTAATTCCAAACGACTTCGACTTCGAAAAATCCTACCATTTTCAAAATGGAGTAATACATTAAGCAAATTAATTGCCATTTTCCTCCTTCTACATAGATCCTTATTCAAACGTTTCTACGACGTCCTAAATCCCGGAGGACAAATTTTTATAACGACCCTATCGGATAGCTCCTTGCACAAGGCGTTCAAGAAGCACCTGAGGGAAGGTACGTGGGCGACATATCTACCGAATACGAGCGGCTTCACGGACTACAGTGACCAACCGGAAAAGTACATGACCAATTTATTGGAGGAAATCGGATTTGAAGTGCAATTATGCAAAACCGAACGGAGAGCCACGCCTTTCGACGATTTTAAAGGTAAGAAAATAATTCCTTGAAAATTTTTGTTTCAAAATAAAAATTCAGATTTTTCATGAATTTCAAATAATTCTCACATTACAGTAGAAAACACCTCAAATGCTTTAGAATTCACAATTAATCACACTACCTTTCGGCGCACAATAATTCGCTGTATAATTCGACTGTTTGTAATTCCCGCCACGATTCCTTAAATAGCCCGACAGAGCCCGTATCGATAATTTAGAACCCGTTATTTTCGGCCATGTAAGTAAAACAACAATTTTCTCGCATCACCATTGGTAGAGCGGAGTTCAGATTTTGCGACGTTTCCGCCAACTACTACCATTTGCAAAGCTCGCACTCCTTCCTTAAACACACCCATAAACTATATTGGTAACAATATTGCTTTCGGATTGGTCCCTCGACTCTTTCGAGTCAGTTCATCCCCGCATTAAAGATGCACCGCTTCTCTTTAAAATCTAGAATTTGAAACGTTTTTTATCGTATTTCTTCGTATTAAATAATTTCAATTTTTTGTGAGCTTACGCTTCTTCAGGATATATTCATAAATTTTGACATAAATATGTCAGTACAAACTCAATTCGAAAGCTTTATTCTGAGCATATTTGAACGATCCAAAACCGCAATTTTCTGGAAATTGAACAGCGGAAGCGGACTTACAACAATCTCAAAAGTCTTCCACAGCCATTATGTCTTTAGCGGCATACTCGTCGTCAACGAGTAACTTTACGACGATAGTGATGAAGGCTGTGACTTCTAGTCGTTAGTAATAGCAGTCATATGTGCTAAACTGAAACATCAAACTGTAAAGTAGTCGATTTGAATTAGATTGTGCAAGAATGGCAGTCCATCTCCGAAATTTTTAGTAACAAATTGGCCAATTTTGGCTCCTATACTATACTGAGATGTCACGTCTTCATAACGGGTGTGCCCAAAGATTTTTCAACTGCATGTGGGATGTTAGGTCAGATGAGAATTAGGTCGATTATCAAGTTGTCCCACCAATGATTGAAAATACAATTACAAGTGCGTCTACGAGAAAATTTCTCGATAAGGCAGTTGGCAACGAATGATCAGGCAAAGCAGCTAGGCTGTCTTGGGCTGTGGTTTTATGGGGGTTAGCAGTAGCAGACATTTTGCTTCTAATACATCAGATATTTTCCAATCTTTTTGTAATAAATTGCTTAAAAAGTTTTAAATTAACGCGCAAAAGTACCGCCTTAACGTTGATAACAATGGCGACATCTCTCGGTATGAGTACGGAACGTTCTTGGCTGCGGAATGGGAAACCATGGACAAAGAGTATTCGGGACTCACTAGTTTACGCCAATTGCTAACATTGGTACATACATGTATATCATTTTACGACGTTTAAAATATAAATTACAGGTTTTATAAGATCGTTGGTCAGCGTCCACCGATTTTACGGGCTCATCCCGGAGGAACTTCGCGAAGAATACGTCCAGGATCATATCAGAACTAATTGCGAGTTTAGTATCTACTCGGAGACTTCCGGAAACTATAGTTGGACGTATGAGGCCTTCATAATAATCGCTGTTAAGAAATAGGAAAATTGTAAATGGAGAGTTTTCGGAATAAATAAAAAATTACATTTTCTTACACTTTATTGTTATTACAAAAGTTTAACCATATGATTTTGGAACTTAACATAACACCATTCTTCCATCTTGTACCTCCAATGTACCATCCAACAAGATAGACATCGGAGTTTCCCTCTTCGTTACTTTATAAACCTCCTATTCCTCCCCTTCCTATCAGCGCCATGCAATTCGGGTAACCTTCCGTATTTAAAATAAGCCCACAAACACAATGCCACCGATGAAACGACGAACAAGACGATCAACACCAATGCGATCGCCACGTTAATGTCGGTTTTGAGCCATCCGAATAAGGGCGCCGTAAACTCGTCCTCCATCAGGTTCGTGAAGAAATTCGGCGCCTTCTTAACGCGCATTTTGACGATGTTGGTGGTCCAGGAGAAGCCCAAATCCGTTTGCTCGACGACGCACTTCCATTCGCCCGTGTGGGACCGATTCAAAGGCGAGAGATTTTCGTGATCGACCGCCGCTAACGTCGTAAGGCCGTAATCCGAATAAACGGTTTCGTTCAAGATCCATTTTTGCTTGAGGTTGGTGTAGATGTACCTGGATTTGGAGAAAGATGTTCATTGGCTCAAGTTTGAAAATCAATAAAGGATCAATTTGGGCTTTAAGGAGTAAAGGAGAAGACGAAGTGCGAAGATGGCGAGGAAAAAGAAAACAAAGTAACACAAACCGTTGAAGATGAAGAAATAGAAGTACAGGCAACCTAGGCATAGCAAGAGAGAAAAAGAAAGAAGAACAAAAATGAAGTACAGCTCATTAAATATAAGTTGTTCGCTGAGATGTGCAAGCAGAAAACCGATGCTAAACAAAGCTAGATATGTTACTTTCATCGGACTATACATGCAGGGCGACAAATATTACTCAACACAAATAAAACTGATCGTTCTGCTTTGCAGTAGTTTTAGAATCTTTTTAACCTTTTGTTGTTAGATGCATAGGGAGAGAGCGCTTCTCCGACAGCGGTCCTTGTAACGACATGATAGATGACCTGCTCTAGAGCCACCGTGCAGAACTGTCGGTAACGACCACCAGCCATGTTGACGTCAACAGGGGCGGTTGCCGTTACCAACAGCTCCAAACGGTGGGCCTAGAACCGGTCATCCCTCTGTACTAAAATTAATAACCGAAACTATGTCACGTGATTGTCCTATCGAAACTGCATTCGCCACTTTACAAATCAATTCCATTCCCAACTTCCCATTGAACTATACCTAATCTGCGTCTTCCCCGAGTTCTGAACCCTGTCCAATGTCTAACGTTTTGTCCACTGCGCAGGACGATTCTCGATTATCAAGTTATTCTTGACAAGCTGTAATTTAACTAAATACACTTAAGAATAAGTATGCATCATTCTAAATAATGAGAACTGAGAACCGTTATAGAAATAAGTAAATAAACAAAGCTGGTTCCAGCGCGAAATTGTCGTCATCAACTTGAGCATGTAATCCGATGGAATACAAAATCGGATATGACATCAACATGATGTAGACCGACAGATGGCGACGGTAGCTCGTATTACTAACGGCAGCCATTTTTATTGAAATACCTCAAATGGTCCAATAGAACATAACACCGAGGATGACGTCACCAGTTCGCCAACTAATCCGACAGGTGGCGATAAAGGCCGTTAGCAGCGACAGCCACTTTTGTTGAAATACCTCAGGTAGTCCGATTAAATACAAAGCGGACGTGACATCAGGAATTCATCACGTAATCTGATAGATGGCAGTGAAAGCTTTTTGAAAATAAATAGCTCCTTGTCTAATGTCTATATGGGTTTATTATCAAACAGATGTAGATAGCTTAAATCTTTATTAATATTCAACAGCTAGTCTCTAATCAATAGGCCGACAAGAATAATACAATCGTGTACCATCTGCATAGACGTGTGTTTTACAGTGATTGAGTCCATAGAAGAAATTACGTGTAAATATCGTAAACAGGATGGGCCCAACAATAGATTCCCTGAGGAACTCCATCGGGGGCATCAAGAAGAGCAGATGTGCTGTTATCAATTCCAACACACTGTTTATGCTTGCCCCAAATAATTTTCGAAAGGTCAAGATACAGTGTTAAGATCAATATTATAGAAAATAGACAGAAGAACACGAAGATTAATTTTATCGGCAATTGCCTTCTATCGGATTACACGGCCAAGTTGATGACATCATATCCGCACTATAAACCGTTTTGTTTGCTTACTAAAATGCGATATCACGCTCCTCACTATTTACAACACACAGATTTACCCCAAAACCACAGCGTTGGAACTCAAAGTTGCCTGTCGTGTCGCTCTCGTATCGATCTGGATCTTTCTGGGAATCACGGCGAGGGACACCACCCTAAAAACCAGCCGTTGCTTCTTGATCCTGAAGAATACACAAACATAAACTCCACTATCCGACGGCTTCGCCTTCTTTATAACGATGTCATCCCCGACGAAATCCACCCGTCCCGGTTGAGGCTTAACGAAAATCCCGTTCAGGGTCCACTCGTAATAGGCGTCGGGTGATTCCATCGATAACCGCCCCAAAATCGTCGGGTTATTCTCGATAAGCACCGATTCCTTTTCTTTCGCGATCAAACTGGTATAATTTGCCCTCAATTCTTCCCTGATCATCTCCATAGTGTCCGGATTAACGTCACCGCATTCGAAATCGTTGCACATGCCCGTCGAGGTCGGCGGACCTTCGCAAAGGCGCCCGAAGATGTTGGGTCGCGGATTCGAGCAAGTTCTCGTGCGATATCCGGTTCCGCCTCCGCAGGGAACGGTGCATACCCACGAGGACCACTTGGACCAACCTCCATCTAAAGGATCACCGTCGATGTCTAAGGGATCGCAATTGGCGGACCACGTGATGGACCCCTGTTCCACACCCAAGGAGAACCAATAGAAAAGCAATAAGTATTTGGATTTATAAGTCAAAAGGGTCTGCTCGTTTGAGGTTATGTTTATGCGACTTTCGGTGAATGAAATCTCGACGGTGGTCCAATTCGTTTCCGATATTTGAAATCCGTTCGTGTAGGACGTCTTCAAATTTTCTCTCTGGCCCCAAAAGTACTCCGAA
This sequence comes from Chrysina gloriosa, assembly GCA_038088585.1. Lineage (NCBI taxonomy): Eukaryota > Metazoa > Arthropoda > Insecta > Coleoptera > Scarabaeidae > Chrysina > Chrysina gloriosa. The sequence goes on along the minus strand of CM076088.1, from coordinate 77,806,433 downwards.
AACGAGATCGTGCCCCCTGAAACGAATGAAAATTCGACATACATAAAACGGCGATCAATGGGATAAGAGGCGCACACCTTTATCGGCAATCTCGATACAAAAATACTCCCGTGCATCGAGTAGTACGTACAACGATATCATCACCTTTCCGTTACCCCTCAGATGCAAAACCAACTTCCTATGATACGTCTCCTCCTCCATCCACAATCCGATCGGAAAAATCTTCGAAAACTCATCGGTGGTGGTAACTTCGGTGTGGCATTCGTCGCACTTAAAAGACAATCCGAGAGGAAACCCGTTCACGGTCAACATCTTCAGGAAAATAGGATTCATGGCGTCGCTCGCGTTCGGATGGTTCCACGTGAAGACGGGCAACGGTACCCCTTCGTATCCCAGAACGACCTCTCCGATTCGCGTTTGTAGCCAGAAATTCTCCCATTTCCCCGAAGCGATGACATGCGGCATCGATTTTTCTTTACGAGCTCGTCATCGTAGAAAAGTTTGATTCTTTCGTTGTTATCCGCTCCGATTACCAAACGCACGCTGAGGGTGCCAGTTAAGGGTAAGAATTCGAGAGCCAAACCCGTCACTAGGTCCGGATTCCATTGTTTAACGGCGAAACGAAGACCGCCGTGAATACCTTCTTCTTTCCATTGGGGGAGGATGTACAATTTTCTACCTAAAGTGGAGATGATGGAACGGGTTAGAAATTCGGTAAGATCCTGGTTGGAAGGATGGCTCTATGAGGAGAGAGGATTTTAGTGAATTTAAGATTCGAAATTTTTAAGCGGACACCAGCTCATCAATTATTTAATCAAGAAGAAGGTAAGAAATACTGTGTAGTTTTACTGACATTATATCACATCGGTAGGTCCTCAACATACAATTATTTCATTAGATCCAGTGTCACGTATTTCACTATCATCTTATGGATTGAACCGCCCTTACTTAAATTCTATTCATGCAAACCGAACTTTCCCCGCTAAAACTCGGAGGCATACTTCTCTACCTTTTAAGATAATCCGATTCCCATGTCATCGCAATTCTCGTAAAAATGCTCATTTTTACGCTGACAGCACCTATCTCTTGCTCGGACATTTATGTTACCTACTAAACGCTCGTGCAAGAGGCAGACTACTTCTACATCTCCATTACCGCAATAAATCGATCAAAGCACACCGAGACAAGGGACGAAGCTTTTAAAGAAAAATGAAGGTCAAAAAACTGGACAAATGTTTGGTGAGGAGCTTACCGGTGTAATACAGTGTCGACAAGCAGACAAAAAATATTGTGACGAATTTGCTTTACGGGGAAGACACCAAAATCGTCTAAAAGGCAGTATGTATTTGGTACGGTGTGATAAGAACCCAGGTATCACAAGAGAGCATGGTTTACCAATTGAAACCTCAGAGCTCCCGCATCTTCGCTGTCATAGTCGGTTACCGGATACGAATCCAACCAGGAATGGCACAAGGTGATGCAGGGAGGGGGCATCAGGGATTAGATATCCCATCCCCTTTATTCACCATAACCGTACCCACTCAATTTTAACCGACTGCATAAGACATAAACCGCACCGAAACGTCTGGGATTTGAACCCTATTCCTTGGCATTGTCCTCCAGCTCTCTAACCACTAGGTCACAACATAACAAGAACGAGAATAGTTTTCGCAAAACAGTAAATTCCAGTTGCGTTTACAAAAGTCAACAGTTTAGAGTTCCCGGAATTCCGCGGTGGTGCCGGAATTCCTGCACACAACTTCTAAAATTCCCGAATTCACTTAGGAGATGTTAAAAAACTTTGTTTTTTGTTTTCTTGATTAATACGTCAACCGCAATAATCTAAATGTTGTACCGCAATAGGAAAAAGCGCATGAAGATGTCACCTCGGTCCAATTCATTTAAAAAAATCCCCAAGAACAAACCATTCCCCACACAAACCAACACCATTCTTTCTTACCTGCCGCATCACCTTTAAGATAGATGGTACATTCCTCAATTTTATCGCAGTCTCGAACGTTACACAAATCTACTTCGACCTCGGGATCCTCAGTGTAACACCAAGTCCCTAGAAATCACGCAATTTGTACCGAAGTTTTAACTTCTTGAAACGTTTCAAAACCTGCCGTATCCCTAGACGGATTTCGACAATAATTCCGGATCTTCTTCAGGTCCATATCGGCAAAGAGAGTCTCGTTTAGCAGCCTAACGTTTACGTCGTGGATGTAGGGAAAATCATAACGGGAAGTTTGAGTCTCTTCGTCGTCAGCCCCTGAAGTCTTGATGGCCTTCTGTTCATTGACGGCTTGCGCTAAAGAGGCGACTTCTTCTTTGTGCGGCGGATTTTGGCTTATGTTGAAGTATTGGGAGGGATCCGACAAGTTTACCGGAGGTGATGTGGTTTCGTTATACGAAAGAATTGCCTGATTGTTCGAAATGGTTACGAATTCGGGGATGTTTAAGTTTGCAGTTGTAGTGATTGAATCGGTATTGCCAACTTCAGTAACACCAATCGAATTTTCCTCGCTAAAGGATGGAAAATCAGTTCTGATTTGAGTAGTAGCACCAGCAAGTCCTTCCTCACCAATCACTGGAGTATTACTTGCAGCTTCTACGCCATTAAAATTCCCAATGGTAGTCAAATCCGAGACGTTTCGATTGGCTTCCTGCGTCAAAGCTTCGGAACTGTTTAAAATGTCATCGCCACCCTCATTACGAACATCCCTTGCAAAATCCACATCACTATTACCACCCTCACCATCATCAGATCCATAGATTTTCCTTAAACATCTCCACCGATCTTTACATCCCATTTTCTCGAACAACCTGTGCAGATCCAAGAGATGCTGCACCAATTCCGATTGGGTGTATTCGCCGTCAGATAACCTCTTCAATTTCACCGATGGAACTTGCGCATCCTGTACCGCAATTGTCTCGTTTAGATTGGTTAAATTGCCGATACGCATTTTTTCGATATCGTCAAAAATTTTCAATTTTTGAGGGGAAATCCATCGTTGACACGTCCTGTTGGAACGAGTCGCGCTGGCTTTTCCGATGTAATCGTTTCCGGTTCCAGCGACCTTGCACTCGGCCGATTTACATTTTCTGATGTGGCAATATTCTTTTCTGGTCGGAGTATCGTTATCGTAGGGATTTTCGGATAGGACGTAGCAGAAGGTTCCTGCAACAGGAGTTTACGAAATTGAAAAATTGGAATTAAGGGAGGTAGGGCAAAGGGATGGTTTAGAACGAATTCAAATGGAAAGTCGTTAGTCCGTGGAAGAAACGTGATCAGTAAAGTTGCTGATCGTGAGAATTTCATTGCGTGAAAGCAAACGAGAAGGTTGAGATAATCATCGTTTAATCTTGCATTGGCGCCAAAAAGACAAATATATGCGCGTTTCAAAAAATTCATCAACGATGATGATGATGCTAGAAGGATGAAATGATGCTGGTGCTGCCTGAGGGATAAAAAATGATGATGATAGTGCCTGAGAGATAGAGAAATGATGATAATGCTTGAGGGATGAAGAAATTATGATGATAATGATTGAGGAATAAATAAATAATGATGCTGATGCTTGAGGGATGAAGAAAAGATGATGATAATGCTTGACGGATGAATAAATGATGATTGTGATGCTTGAGGGATGAAGAAATGATGTTGATGAAGCTTGAAGGATGAACAAATGATGCTTGAACGATGAAGAAAGGAGGATAACAATACTTCAAGGATGAAAAAATAAAGATAAAGATACTTGAGGGATGAAATGATGACGCAGGCAAATACAATCGTCCAGGCAAAGCGTCTAATGGTTTGTGCGACGTCTATAATCACATCAAATCAACTGTTGTTCATGACGTAACGCAAATGATCGGATACTTTGTCTTGGCCGCTATACAGGCATCATTTCATAGACCAAATGCCCTCTATCACACAGAATGAGAGCAAGGTGAATATAAAGAAGAAAAAAATCAAGGAAAAAGTATTTGGAGAAAAGGAAGGCAACACATTTGAGAGAGGAATTAACAAAAAACAATGACAAAGCAAAAAAAAATAAGACAGGTAGCCGAACACTAGAATATATACATTAAATGAAGAATAACAAAGGTTCAGGACAAAACGATATATCTTCGAAGGTATTGAAATATGGCAACAATGTTAAACAGCATAGAATCGTATTTCCGGATGTAATACGCAAAGCGCTGGTCAAAACAATGGAAAAAATAGGCTAAGATAGCTATCAAGAGTTTACAGTGGAGCAAATCTTTATTATGAAACACCTGAAGCATATGGACACTTAAATTTTGCTCATAAGTAGAGACTGGCAGATTTAGGTTGGAAGTGGCCACATCCACACTACAGTAGCAGGATGTGGTGGAAAGGATGTTCTGTTATTGTGGGGGGTCTGGTCGGGGTGGGCCTTGAACCTAAATTTGCCGGTCTCTACTTATGAGCTTATAAGAAGGCTTACGACTCGATAGAACGTAGTATGCTGTACGAAGCTATGGAAAATTTGGCGATGTATTACGAATGTTTGTGCAATATTAACAAACAAGGGAAGAAGAGTAGGAAATACAACAAAGGAGAGATAACAACTAAGGGCGACCCGTTTTAAGCAGGTGGTGATACATGGGAGAAGTACAAATTCCAACGATGGCTGTACAAGGGAGACCGCAGAGGCTACTTGCCGTGTTCTCGCCTAAAAAGGCACGTTTCTAATAATAACAAAACTAACATCTTGGATAATCACCTTCTAATTTATTCTTGGGATCCCTGCAGTAATTCCAAGCTTCGTACTTATCCGCCTCGTCCTCGAAAAGTTCCTCGATTTCCCCTCGGGGAAGCAATTCGTTTCCACCCCACGGCAAGCAAGGCACACCTGTGTTCGTCAGATCTTGAGTGCCGTTATAGTCAGTTCCTTTTTATTGAGGGCGCATTCGGGAGGATAGGACGCGGGGGAAACAGCGACCGAAGGCGGGAGACACGAGAAAGTCCATTGAGCGATCGAATTTTCCGAGCCCGGCGAGTACCAGCGCAATTTCTTGAATCCCTCGTGCGCGACTTGGATAACTGCATAAGTGCCGCTGTCTTTAGTGATGTACAACTGAAGTTCCCCCATGAAAATCCCCAAAGTAAACTCCTGCCAGGTCCAGTAATTTAGCAAATTTTCCGTTAGTTTCTCTTCGAGGACGACCGTCGGGGATTTTTGATTCTCTTGGTATTCCACCCTGGTGTAATTATCGGTGCGTTGAATCATCACTTTCACGCTTGGATAGACCGCGAGGGCTCGTCGCCAGTCGGATATACGCCGATTTTACCGCTCTGATGCGGAAATTTAAATCGTATCCGACGCTCGTTTCCGGTAACGGGAAATATCTTTGGAACTCGCTTCCGATGGTGGTGTGGACGTCGCATTGATCGCTATCGTCGCAATAGGGCAACGACCACAAGACGTCCGCGCCTCGAACGGAATAGTAACGAAATTTATTCGCCTTAAACCCCATCAAAGTCCGCTTCCCTTTATAATCGGACATAAACACCGGTTTCGTGACACCTTCTCGAGAGAGAGTGATGATATTATGCCACCACGTTAAAGTAAAATAAGTGAACTCGTGCGCTTTGAGGGCGCCGAAGGTATCTTCGTATTCGACCTTATCGGCGTTCCCGGCGGTCAATCCGGCTTTCTTATTGCCGATGGTAATTTCCAGGCCGATTCCCAACGCGTGGATTTGCTTCGAGGTCAAAGGTAACGCAAATAGGGATAAGACCAATCGAGCATCCGCTGTTAAGTAAGAATCGGGATGCCAGAGCTTGACGCCGAAAGTGCAATTGGTCAGAGTTTCCGGAAAACGGGTGTAGTGGGTGTAAACGTCGCTGTTTCCGGTGAAAACGCTACAAGGCGCCGATTGGCAAAACGGGACGTCGCAATATTCTTTCTCCACCTCCTTCTTATTAGCGGCTTCGACAAAGCACCACGGGCCTCCCGGATCCGCATCCGGATTCCTGCAATGTTTCTTCGCGTATCCGGTCGATTCGTCAGGGAATAGGGATTTGTGGAAGATATCCTGCGAAGCCACCTCGTTACCTATCCTAACGCGAGGACGTTTCTTGTTCCATTTCAGGCATTTCTTACCTATCGAAAATTTCGCATTAGTCCTGTGTGGGGGAGGACGCCGAAATGGAATCTGTTGAACGTTTCCCACGAGAAAGTTTCATTAAAGCTATAATTAGAGTTGTACATCGTTCACACCAAGAATGCAGTGTGGGGATAGATATACAGTGAAAGCTCTCGTAAGCGGATACTCATGGTCCCAGTATTTTCGTCTGGCTCTCCCACAGTCATGTTTACACAAAACAAAATAATAAGTCTTTCCTTCGACAGCTTACCACCGATACATTTGTCAGATTTCAAGGCACGGAAGAATAACTCACTTTCATCAGCATTGTAAATATCCTCTGGTGGTTATCCAAGCAATATAGATGGAAGCTTTGGCTTTTACTGGTCGACTGGTCTACCTGAATTACATCTCGAGCTTCGCTAGCTACACCTTTCAAAGCACTGTTATGTCTTCTACGCCATTTTTGCAGCCATTCGTCCGGCGAATAAAATGTAGAGTATCCCATTTGCTAAGCTATTTCTCTTACCTTGGCCTTTACTATCGTAATGCAGTCATTATATACATTTGGAAATAAAAAGATTCCAAGAAAGCCAAATTTTTTATACGTAGTTGGGGGAGGGGGAGGGGGTGTCAGGAAAGCTTAACTTTGAGTTTTCGACCGTCTCGACCCCGGACTTCGCCCACTATCTTGAAAAAAGGGGTGAGTTTTTGTTTCTGCCATAACTCTTTACCCTTTCGAGATAGAAAATTGTTGTTTGGTATTTTTTTGTTTCCCTTTGGATGCTCTTCAATTTAAGTCCTATGGACTTTTTCTCTATTTTTGTTAGTTTTCGGTAAAGAGCTTATTCATATTCCCCTCCTTTTCGATGGTCCGAGTTGTCCATACTCTTCCTCTTTAGGATCCTCTCGGAGACATGGAGAATTTTCAATTACGTTTCTTTCAAAAGTGGTGTCATCCTCATAGTCCGATTCACTGTCGTTTAGGCCATCGAATCTGGCGGCGTTGTCGCATGTTTCTTCACTGCAATGTAGGCATATGATGGGACATGCGATGCCTGCTTTCCTGCATCCACAGGCACCTCAGTTGGCCAGGGAACAAAGCCCAGGGTCGAGACGGTCAAAAACACAAAATTAAGCTCTCCTGGCACTCTCCAACAATATATAAAATATTTGGCTTTCGGTCCAGAAATGGGAATATTCTGGCTTCTAACGTTTACGAACTAATCAAAACCCATTTTGTCTATACGAGAACCTTCAGGTTTAAGAAAACTTCTCTTCTGGTGAATATGTATACCAGACTGCCATTTGCGATATATATTTTCTTTATTTTAATTTCTGTAGCCTGTGTTTTCCCGATATTGAACCTTTGCAAAAATATTTACAAATGTGGAAAATTATTTATTTTTCCTAGATAAGATACCTTCCTGCCCTTTTCGCTAGTTCAGGAACTGGCAACTTCTCTTTATCCAACGTGTTGATTATTTCAATTTTTTGGTTCAACGAAAATATATTATATATATATTTTTCGCGATGCCATTTTAACATGTACGTATCGTTACGAGATGCAAGTTGTGCCGATTCAAAAGGAGTAAAAACAGAACTGAGCATTGTAGCTTGTAAAAAGGGGAATCGCCGAGTTAGCTGCGATTTGTAGCACACACAACGCATAAGAGTGTGTAAGAAAAGGGGTAATCACCGAATTCTTTGCGATTCGTGGCACACACCGAGCATACGACTATGTAAACAGGGGAACACCGGTTTCATTACGACTCTTTCTTGGGTATTACATACTTAGGTGTTTTGTGTCCACTCATGAGAGATGCTTTGCACAAAATATATGAAAAAATAGTGTCCGCGTCCGTCCGTTAAACCGTCCGCTTATCGGATAGTAATTTGAACTTAAAACGTAACAAAACACTTGTGTATAGAAAATTTCTTCGGTTACGAGGGATGTCCGCCTACAAGAGCTATCCGCGAGTGGAGCTTTCACTGTAGTTGCAAAAATCTTGAATTTGACAACGACGTTCAAATTATACAAAGCCCAGCGTATTTGACATGGCACCCGATGACATGACCTTACTTATCCAAGCAGTTTGTCCTATCTTGATTGTGCCTCGGTTCAGACCGCCACCTACTGCATTCTTAGGGTGAACTCAGTACTTTGTTTACGTTAAAAATGCAGTCCGGGGATAGATTAGGATACAAAAATCTTGAATCTGATAACGGCGCCCAAATTGCACAAACCCCAGTCTATGCAGCAGGCATTTTTGCTAGGAGAATAAACAAGAGTAAACATAACCTCCTTCACGTACAGAATCGTATTGACGTGTTCTTCTTTTTGTACGTATTTATAACGAAATTACTACAAAATGTGTAGTGAATACTTCAATGCATTAACGGGTGCTACGAGATTAAGTTATCTAGAGACAATTAATGCAATTTCTGGCAAGGATCCCTACACTCTTACCAGAAATAAGGTGTCTTGGACAGACTCTCTCATATATTTGCTTGTTTCTTTTTCTGTTAAATCAGAGCGTTTTAGAGCCTCAACCCATCGTTCTAATCTTTGAGACGACATTGGACATAATTTACCATGATTATCGTATTTCGAAGGAAATTTGAACATGCTAAGGCCTTGACCACCAACAGTTTCACAATTTATAACAGCAGAAAACGTCGGCATGACAAGAATAATAAACAATGTTTGATAAAACTTCAGTAATTCTGTCAAGTCCAATACAAAACAATGGAAAACTAGGTTGTGTTTATTCTCCAAGCTGATGCTGTAACGTCAGCTGCCCTTGGACCATCTGACATGGCACCCAATAATATAAGTTTACTTATCCGAGCGCCACCTACTGCATTCTTAACGTGAACTCGGTATAGGCGGTCGCCACTTTTCGCCTCCTACACCTAGTAAACTACTCCGTACCTAGAGTGGCGTTCTTGTCTGCAAGTAACCGGCACTCAAATCAACAACGCCCCACTAGAAATAAGATTCCCAAACACTAGCGGGGTAAAAATTATGGCATTTCAACACCAAACGCCTAAATCTACGTCATTTCATAAATCTTGGGGTTCATCTTAGAGGGGCGAAAAGAATTTCGTTGTGGGTTAAAGCATTTCCATAGAAACCAGGCGACTCGAATTACAAAAAGAAAAAAATCGTGAAGATTCCCAAAATTTCAACCCCCAAAACACTTCAAAAATTTCTCTGATTTACTTCACTCAACTTACCTGTTACGGTTCCTTTCACCGTCCCCCCGTACTCCATTCCGGGTCCACTAACTCGACACTCGGTGTATATACAAAGGGGAATCCCGCACGTTTCGTAGATATTATCAGGAGCCATCGTGTAGCACCACGGTCCCGTCGGATCCTTGCTCGGATTCCGGCAATAGTTTTTCGCTTTCGATTTCGAAAAATCGCTAAATTTCTCGTCCGTGTAGCTAGGATCGACGGGATGAAGCGGTTTAGTCGAGGACCACGCCTGACAACGCACCCCCGATTCGGTTTTTCCGATCGCGCCTACGAAATCCAAGCCGAGATGGCTCAATTTGCATAGCGAAACGTCGGTTAGATTTCCGAATTCTTCGTCCGAAAAGGCGGTTCGAGGACGAGCCGTTGAGGACGTGGAATTTCCGGCGAGTAGTACGATGTCGTTGTCCGCTTCCGCCTGGATATGGAGTAAGAATTGGCACAACAATAGGGGAAATAATTTTTCGTACATCGCGATTAGGATTTGACAGGTACCTAATTATCTTGCTATGGTTACGCAAATTTTAAGCATTGTTCGTGATTGTAAGTGCCCGGAAACAGAGACTTCGCTACGTACAGTGATCCAAAAGGACGTTGACAAAAAGCGAGTAACTGAGTCCTTATCACTCCCGAAAATATAGATTAAAATTGGAGCACGATGATCAGGAAGCAAGTGGTTGTCAGATTATCTCCGATAAGATCTATTGATAAGCAGAACGAGCTGCGGCAAGCACAGCGTAAGGTGTGTGTTAGAGGTTAACTTCCGGGGAGAAGTGTACAGAAACGCTCAACTGACAGTACAAAAGAATATGGGCGTCACTGATTCGGTAAATGCAATAAATAGAAATTTCAACACCGACGAAGGTAAGAAAACAACACGGGACGATTCTTACAAGTACCCAAAATTGGCTTGGTTTCACCTCCACTCATTGGTGTTCTGCTCTATAGACAAACTCGTAAAAGACTTACAAAACAAATTTAGATAGAAGCAGGCGCTGGTCCCAATCTTTGCGCAAGACTTTCACTGGACTAAACACTTTTTTAACCAATGCGGGAAATAATACGGGATTGCATACATCACGGCAGTCTACAATTGCATCTGAGTATAGTATGAATTATTTCTTTTACAAAAATGATCGCCAGCAAAAATCGGTTTGCTACACTTGCACTAGACTAAACGCATCGTAACTACCACAAACGATAGTAGTTAACGCTGAAAATATCATGAAATTTTCGTTTTACTACGTGTTTAATGCGCGAATTCAAAAAATATAATAAACTACCCAGTCTAAAAATAATCGGCGAGCACAATCTGTCTATTACACTTGCACTACACTAAACGCTTCCTAACTAATGCGAAATGTAACACCAGATTGTATACACTGTGGTCAAACATAGTGGGAATTATGATTTTTAGAAAGAAGTAATCGCCGGTCACAACCTTTCTGCTACATTTGCACTACACTAAACACATGGTAACGATCGTATGCAATAGCATTTAACATTGTACGTCATATCAAATTTAACTGTGATTTAGTGCGTCCTTACTGTGCGAAATGCAAAGGCCCGGTGTTCAGTGTACATTAAACCATATCCATAATGTCTGTATGTAGGAATATCAGTGTAAACGATTTTCCGAGGATAAGAAGGCGATCGAAACGCGTAAGTGCTTAAGATTTCGTTGGATTTCAGAATAACAAGGAAAGGTTCACAAACCGGTGTGTGTTTTTCGATGTTAAAAACATACACCTGAAAATCGGGTGCTAAACAGGAAACGGGAATATCTGATCTAAAAGGCAAATTGAGCTCAAACGAAATCGCGCCTTTAGATAGGACCCCCGCCTAATTGGACAGGTTTGGGTGTTTCTAATTCAGGCAAGTTGGAAATTCAATTCCTCCCTCCCTTCCTCCTCCCCGTTCTCCTATTTAAATTGTATAAAAGATTGCTCAATACCACGATGATTCCCTTATTTTTAGGATTTTTACAATGTTCTTTTTTTTATTTTTTTATAATCCCCCTTTTTTAGATTTTTTAGAATAGCCTTTTTTTCGTTTTTCAAGTATTTTCCCTTCCCCCAATTTTTGATTTCAACAAAACAAATTCTAAAAATTACGTATAACTTCAACTTCAAGACGTGAATTAAACTGCAATCATTCCTCCCAAAGGATATCTCTTCTCTCGGCGAATAAAGGAGTTGTTAGTTTATTTTTGAAGGGAAACTTCTTTAGTCCCGTTAGGATAAATCGAGAATTACACGCGAGATGAGTAACGCCAAAATTCAGAGGGGGAGGGGGTTAAAGGATGATCTCATAACAGGTGTTGTCATTCATCGGAGCATAAGAGAAAGATGTATACTCTCACTATTCAGAGTCGTCTTTTACTTCTCTCTCACTCGATTCTAACGGTGTTGACGAGTTGACACAAACGGAATCATTGGGAATCACTAATTATTAATGGTCGAGTTTATCCGTTCGAGGATTCCTCAAAGTGTAAAAAGTAGAAATCAAAGGACGCGTGTTTTCTATTGCAATTATTTATGGCTAGAACGTGTCATTCGCCGAATTATGTGTTTTTATTTAGATTTAATTGTATTGATTCGAAGTTTCACTTCAGTCGTGTATTCTACAACACATCCCATTTTTTTATTCTTACAATCGAAAGTTTGATGATATTAATAGAAATAACATTAATTTGTAGTCCTGGGAGGAGGTTTGTGCGCAAACGAAGGTGGGTTATAAAAGTGCCCATACGAGAGCTCAGCGTATTATAAACGTCCACTTCCTACGCACGACGCTATACAATATTCACGCAGTAAATAATATACATAAAATATCCGAAACTAATTGTAAGTATTTTTAAGTAAATTTTAACGAATTAGAAAACTACTTTCACCATACGCGTTTCACGGTTCGCCGATCATCAGTGCGACTTTGTGAGTAGTTTTCGCTTCCAGATGGATTATGATTTCATTTACCCACGATGGGTTAGCCGAAAAGCGCGATTGCAGCTACTGTAGGAGTCTGTGGCAACTTAGTTGTCCACTTCTGTAGAAGTAAATAGCTGCAAAAATGCGGATTTAACTATATATTGGGGGAATTCTTAATTGAATTCTTATATGTACAAACATCAAATTTTAACCAAAGTGAGAAAAAATATTCTGTCAGAATTGAAACGCCCAGTGGCATTTTCCTTTATTATTTTTAACTTCGTACTGTCGAAGTACGTAAATATCGATTTCAATGGTTCTAAACCATAAACTCCCCATATAAATAAGATATTTTCAGAGGGCTCTAAACTCTTTGTTTAGAGAATCCGCCATCCTAACGTGAAAACACAGAAGAAGAAAAAATCGGGCACTTACCTTTGTAGATCTGCAAATCTTTGCTGTTGATGCATCTCGGATGTGCGTAGAGGTTCTCGACTGTGGAACTATCGATCAGGGAATCGCCAGTGAGGCTCTCGCTTTGGCAAAGTAGCAACGGCGATTTTTCTATTCGGGTTACCGCGCAAGAACAAAAAAGCAAACGTCAAAAATAAGAACGTCGAATAAATTGCGAAAATTGAAAATTTACCGTTTTCCGACGGCGGCAAACACTCGCCCAGGAATATAGCCCCGTCTTCCTTGCAGTAGACGTTCATTAATTGCTGAATGGTCTTGTATCTGGTGACGTCGTTGTGAAATATGAATTCGTCGGCGGATACGTATTCCAATTTGAAAGTTTGCGGTTTGGAACTGTAAAACAAAAAAAGGAAAAGATGGAATCGAACGAAGGACTGAAACGAGAACCGACCGAAATCCGGGGAAAACCGCCATCTTTGAAAGTTGAATCGAAACTAAGTCTGGGAATCGTCAGATACATGCGCAAAACAAAAGCCGACGATTTGCAAACTGTATTTGTGCTGTGTTGGAACGAATCTATGCCTGACTACCACGCCACGTATCACGAAAATTGCAAATATGTGAAAATCACATCAAAATCTAATCATCGCCAAAGAAAGGTCAAAAACTTGCCCCGAAATTAGTCGTACATTCGCGCCCCCAAAAATCGACTTACTCGAAATCTCCTTTTGTCTTAAATCCCTGAAACTTACCTGTCCTTAACGCAAACGTCGATGTAGTAAATATTATACTTCGAATCGCTCTCTCGTAAAATGAAACATCCGGGCGTATTCCCACGTTTCTCCTCCAATTTCGCGTAGGAAAATTCCCTCTGGAAACACATCGGATAGGTCACGTCGAAAACAACAAACGCCCAAACAAACTTACCCCACCGGACCGTGACACTTCATCGAATACAATTTCAACAACGAAGGCGTGATGACATCTTTACAAATGTTAAACGTCCACTTAACCGACAATCGATAATAACCGTCCACTAAACCGACGAACGATACCATATTTTGATTGTTGCTAAATTTCAAATAGAACGGAATCCCGTTCCTACGGCTTATTTCCACGGTGCTGTCTTTTCGTAGCGATATAAAACCTAGATCTTCTAAGGGACATATGCAATGCCATTTCTGAAATTTGAACCAAATCGTGGTAGTAGTTTTTTGTGGGAGATTTGCTTACATCTTTCTTGGATTCCATGCAATATTTAATGCCGGGTTCGGACGCGAACGGCGAAATTCGAACGATTATGGATGATATGGTACCTTCGTCTTCGGTTACTGCTTTGTACTCCTCGGCTAGGTATTCCGGTACTAACAGCTCTAATTGTCTCAAGTATTGAGCTTTTACGAACCTGTAATAAGAACGTGGTTTCATCGGACTGAACTGTAATCTTAACATACTCCGAATTAAAAAATATATAAAAATCGAAATATTCAGCAAATTTCTGCGAGGAAGCCGAGTAAAATATGGAAACTCTCAAGGAAACATCGCGATGTTATACGAATCTATTGCAACGCAACTCGTTGTAGTAAGTGGTAATTAGGTCTAGTGCTTTTTTGGTAAACGGAAACAATGCAACTTTGAAGCGTTTTCGAGAAAATAATACGTTATTCAGCGCCCAACAGAAATCTCCAAGACGAACGCCTCAACAACAACAAAAGATGTAGTACATGAAATACAAAACACGATATTCAAATAAGTATACAGTGTGTAACTCTGAAAATGGTTAATTTATTAATATAGTAAAGCTCATATGGTATAGTTTACGTAATAAGCAAAAACAATGGCAAATCACACGAAACGTTTTTGCTTAATTTTAATAAAATTTTGCCCCCTACATTTTTACAATACGGAACTGTGTTCCTCGTAGACGTTTATTTGAGAGGTAAGGGATTTTAAAAGTCGAAGTAAATAGTCGGGCATTCTGTCAGTATTCGGGTATTCTACAATGTAAGCAGATGATTTCATTGAAATAGCGCCACCGTTAAATAGCATATTATCGACAAGTGAGTAATTCTTCTCTGTCTCGTCACTATCACAGAAAAATAAAGTCTTGTCTTTTTTTACTACATTTTATTTGTTATTACGCAAAACAATTGCATATGAATTGACTAGCACACTTTATGGATTTATTATGTAATACAAGTGCATTTGGCAGTTTACATTTCTGCGTAGGAAATCCATCTAACAGATAGGTCCACAACAGGAAGGCATAATAACAAATAAAGTGGAATAAAAAACATACGTGGATACTGTTGTGTA
This sequence comes from Chrysina gloriosa, assembly GCA_038088585.1. NCBI lineage: Eukaryota > Metazoa > Arthropoda > Insecta > Coleoptera > Scarabaeidae > Chrysina > Chrysina gloriosa. The sequence continues at coordinate 77,791,395 of CM076088.1, read as the reverse complement.
GGTTGTGCAGCAAACATTCCCTTTAAGTCTACTACTAAACCTCTAAGTTCCTGGAAGACATCCGTTATTGTACCACAACATTAAGATAAACAATTGCCTGTAGATAAAAACAGTTAAACCCAAAATACTTTTAAAAGATTCCCATTCAGCATTCTCAAAAACAAGTTACAACCAGATCTGTAGCAGCTTTTCCCACTTCTGCTCGTTTATTCCTTTTTCTCCATACAATTGTGATAACTAGATTATTTACATTTAAAAAAGTCGCAAATTCCAATCAGATTGTACGCGTAAAAATCCTAACGAATAAAATAAACATTCATAACGAAGCACGATAATCAAATGACCCTCAATTCTTTCCATACAAGATGTGATAAGCATGCAACAAACACTTCAACAAATTCGTTTATATTTTCGCAAAAAATCGTTGCGGTAACTCACCATGCATCGTGCCCGCTTTTCTTAATTTTACTCAACGTATCGTGTATGGGCTTCTTTATGAAGAAAGGATGTCGCTTCAGCACCTCTTTGGGATATACTTCTTGTAATCGCTCTCCACAGTCTCCTGTACGATCTCCTTTTCGAGCATCACGCGATACATATCGGTTATGCCCAGTCCGAGTATCTCCTTACGATACTTCTCGAATTCCAAATCGGCAATCTTATTCTCCAGCACGTCGCTCCTCGCCTGATGAAAGTAATAATCGTGCGCCTTAATATCTATCTTTTTCATCTTCATAACGCTGGCCACTTTGAAACGAATCCTTAAATCGTACTCTTTCACCTTTTCGATGAAAGTGGCCGAAGGCGTCAGAAACGTTTGTTTCCCACGAACCCGAAGAGCAAACAGGTGTCGAGCTATTGTACCGATCCCCAGTTTTCTGCATAGAAAAATGCATACGTCCTCGGCCGTCGACGTAGAGGTATAGGGGACTTCCTCCACTTTATTATCGATGGCTAGGTTTACCTTCAGCACGGGCTCTGCCATGTTTTTGGGGTGAAGGGTACGAATCACTTAAAAAAAAGGTTAAAGTTTCCGTCGAGCGTCCGTTTAAGATCGTCCTGAGGATGTTCACATCTTGGGCGCATTTAAACTTTGAAACGATTCATAAATCGCAAAGAACTTGAAAATCTAGTAATTGTTGTAAACAAACACTAATAATAACAAACATGGCGGAACTAATAATAAAAGAGAGGTTATGTTCATGTTATATTCGCAGAAATATATACAGAGTGTTGCTTTTTTCAATAATCTTGTGATGTTTTAAAGAAAATAACAGAAAGGTCAAGAATGAAAAGAAAAAGAAAGCGAAAGCGGAAAGGCAATAGAGAACAAGGAGAATATCTTTTAAAATCGATTTCTACTAGTGTTATCGCTAGTTTTAGATTACTAAAGTCCTATATAGCTGGCCTATCCTCTGTGGTGTACACGGACAACGATGATCTACACAACCTCTAGAACCCTTAGAAGAAATAGAGTGAAAGATAGGACAGTCAACAACTTTTTTGCATAAGCAATAATACACATGCTCTCCTTCATCATGCTGCGTTATATTCTTCAATAGCCTATTCCCTATTCACAGAAAATAAGGAACAAATGAACAAAGATGTACACAATCCAAGAAGTTGATGAACTTGATGCCCTTACAAACTTTCAGAACCATTCGAGACCCATCAAGACCTATGAAGCATTCAAGATTCTACGAATTCGAGTAATATTCAAAGTGATTCAATTTTTCCTTTTTCTTTTTCATATATTCGAAGAGATTCGAAGCGTCTTGATGCCCATCACTAGATCTGTATATTAATCTTTTTTACGGATGGTTAGCTGGATTGCAGCCTGGTGTATCATCTGTGGTGTACACGGACACCCTCTGCGATGCTCTAAAATGATTTCTCGATGCACTATATAAGGACCTGGAGTAAATGAGTAACAATCAGCGATTTGTATTGGGATTTGTTAATTATTGGACATCTACGAATGGGCAGCTGGACTGTGATTTGTTGAATAATATGGACCTAACAGGGCTCATACAAAGACAGATAAAAATTGAAAGTTCTGTTTCTGTAGCTGTTTCGCCTTTGTAGTTGGTAGATTTAACAAGATTCATTAGTATTGACGTGGTACGGACAAAACGCATTAGAGAAGGACATCCGCAGAAAAGGAAAAATAGCTAAAAGTCGATTTGTACCTACAGTGAGTATTAATGGGCAAATTGTATGATGAAAAAAATTGCAAAAAATTGCTAAATTGCACCCTCCGAATGGATTTTTTCAAGCTTCGACATTCTCTTCTACACAATTCGAAAGAGTGCGTTTCTTTTATTCGGAATCATTCCCGAATCGGGTTTCTATCGTTAATAGTTTAGGGCGCTTGAAGTTTGCCCATTTTCGCCCTATACTCACCCCTTCATTCGGTCTATTTTACACGTTTTGCCCCAATTTGGAATGGCGTTTGCTCGAAATCTATGCGTTCCACGTTCGAACCGATGTGTTCTACGTAATTACCGGTCCGAATATGTATGTTCTGGCGCAAAATACCCGCGAAATTCGAACATGAATTTTTCGTCAAATGACCAATATTCCGTTAAAAATCGTGAATTTCAATTTGGGCCAAATTTCTTTAAGTAAATTTTTCCTAGGAATCGAATGGAACAAGAACGAACGAGCTATCTCCAATAGGTTTCGCGCTAGAACGAAATTATGGTAATTTTAGGCAAGAAATTTTTCAAACTACAAAGTACCATATCTTCGGAACAGTAAGACCTACGAAGCTGCGGTTTGTTTCCAGTCACTGGAACGAAATCAATAGAGTTTCATATGAACAGCTACAATTCCAACGAGACGAGAAAAATGTACCTACCTCAAAAAACGTTTGTGAAGTACAATGCACCAGAACTTTAAGGACAACTGTAAGGACAAGTGTTTCTACTTGCCAACGTTTTAATGGAGAATCATTGGGATCATAACGGATGATAGGTAATAAAATCGTAGGCCATTTTTCAATCACCGAAATGCATTTGTTTCTGACAAAACATCAATGTTCTTACATTTAACAACTAAATCCAAAACAATGTTTCATACATCACGAATACTGAGGGTCACCGAAGTGAGTCACCGCCAAAGCCTCCTCCAAATCCGTTACTGTCGTAGGAGAAAACGATCTGAATTGCACAATCTTTAACCTATTTACTAGCAAAAATCCGTTATCGGAGAATATCCCTGGAGTACCATTGCTTTCTAACCAGACGAACAATGCTATGGCGTCCGTTTCGATCTCTATTCGGAAGAGCTTCCCCGATTTATCCAACTGATTGACCGAGTTGATCTAAAACAGACAAACAATGCAAATGTTCCCTCTTCTTCCTCCTCCGGTGTTGCTTTTCGCTGATGCATGCTGAATTGTTTCTTACGGTTAAGAAATGTATGTACACACATATATATAAACAGTCACCTACGTGTCTAAACACTTATCTTTCGGATTACGACTTTCTAAGTCAATCAAAGAGAGATTTGAAATATACAACTTGGATTTCGTAAAATATCTTTTGACCTAAAAGTGGTGGAGGTAATCCGAAAAAGAAAGGTTAAATGAAAGCGTAGTAAATACGTATTTAATCTTCTTCTCCTTCTTTTTCCCGTTTCTCCATCTCCTCTCCTCTTGAGGCATACTACATGGAAAAAATGACGTTGGAGGAATACATACCTTAACGACGGCGTCCGGAATATCGACGTTTTGCAAAGTCGTTGGAAAAACGAAATTTTCCGGAGCTACGGGATTTCCCGCGCCGTCATTTAGTTGCAAATAAATGAAACAGTTATCGACAGCGTCGATTAGATCGCCACATTTCAAATCGATCAAGTACTGTTCTAACCAGAAGCTCGTAACTTGTTGGGAAAAACCGGAAAGCTGGAAACTAACTGATTAGATTTCTCTCTCCTAAGCTTAAGATCTTAAAATCGAATTACCGCATGAGCTTGGATCCGTTCCTCGTGAAAAACTTCCGTAGAATTCCATTTATAAACCGAAATTATCAACGTGTTATTGTAAGAATTCGTTAACAAATCTGATACGACGAACACGTTTAAATTTCCGTCGCTCTGTAAGTGTCCGGTTACGATAACCGGGGCGAAGAACTTCTTGGCGTGGTAATGCAACATTTTCCAGTTGTTTTTGAAATCTGAAATGTTACCGAGGATTAGTCTAAGGTGATATTTCGAAATCTGCCGATTTCTACCAATTCCCGACCAAGATGGGGCTGCCCAAACGTCATTGAGTTGCCAGTAGAGGGCGCCCATCGTCAATCCTTGCCCGGCGCTGTTGAGGTTGCTGCGCCACAATCGGTAATATTCCGTTTCTTGCTTCATTCCGACGGCTTGGATAACCTTTTTGGAAATTAGAAATGTGAAAGTGAAATGTTGTGAATTAGCAGCCCTGGATCGGGAGAGAACGTTTCACCGAGGGGTGAGCAGGGGTCCCGTAAGTTCGCGATACCCGCGTCTGCAAGCTATATAGGCACGGGGAAAAGAAAGTTAACGTAGGGTAGCATAGCGAAATTACGGTTAGTTCCCCACTGTACGTTTGGCCGACAACGGTGGTGTACACGGATAACGGTGGTGTACGCGAACAACGGTGGTGTACACGGACGACGGTAGTATACACAAATAAGGATGATGTACAATAGGACAAAACTAAACTTGGACGATACGTCGTAAACTGTACGAATTCGAGGCTTGTTTAGAAGAAATATTTCGCCCGTATGGACAAATGCGTCTTCTTAACCTTCCTATACTCACGCATACGGTCTGTGAGACCGATTTATATAGTATAATATACGTCTTTCATTTTGACGTGAGTATAAGAAGGTAAAAGGAGAGAAGTCGTCATCTTTTGCAAGCATAGAAAAGCGCTAAATTTATAAATCGGGAAAGAATAAAAAGGAATTATCAAAGGCATATACATACATATGTATACATGCCTTTGATATCCTACCGGCTTGCTTTAGCTTGTAGAGCTAGAAATATGTAGGTCTTATCTATATCTTAGATTTTGTATTGTATACGTTAGTTGTATAATACCCAGTTTGTTTATTCACTTCTCATGGGATTAAGAGTAGGATATTTCTGACTAAGCATAAAATATACCCAGCGTTCATTAAAATGTTGTCTCCCAAAAAAGAGTACTTTATTTTAGTTTTACTCCAAATAAGAGGGTATATCATATGATAAGTTGTATATGAGCTGGAAAATGGATAATTTTCTTTTCCTTACCTACATTTTTGAAATACGTGAGTTTAGGTCCTTTTCTGGAAAGGAAGTAAAGTTTGTTTCCTTAAAGAAGAGCACATTGCATCATATGCGCCATGAGCGAAATTTAATGTTTGGTGTATATTACCATGGCAACCGACTAGCGAAAGTCAGTTTATATGTCGTCACATTCCGCGCCTAACGTAATGTGCTCTTCTCTAAGGAAACAAACTCTATATCTACTAAATTTCATTGCCACGTAAATAAATATTATTAAATATTGGTAACCTGCTCTTGTCAGACAAGTTTTAAATTTACAGGAGTATTAATATGTAGTGATTTTATTTCGTCTAGGTTGCTTTCCTCGTTATTCTCTTCTTCAAACTAAAATTACTATTTAAAAACGAAAATCTGAGATTTAAACGTAAAGCTCCTTTTATAAAAATTGCCGACGAAAGAACGTAATTTTTATTCTTCTTGCCTGTTATTTATGACAAGCAAACTATTGATTCAACAATTTAATGCATTCATCACTATCAATGATGACTGCGGATTGCGGATAAGGTTCAACTTCGCTTGCAATCTTTCTGCCGATACTACTTCGTCGCTTGCCAGTCGTCCAAGTTTAGTTTTGTCCCATTGTACATGGACAACGGCGGTGTATACGAACAACGCAAGTGTACATCGACAAAGGTGATGTTCACGAGCAATGGTGGTGTACACGGACAACGGTGCTGTACGTGGACAAAGAGAGATATTCTCGTTAAAATACTAATTTCTATATAGTTATATTTTGTGTTTCTATTTTAAGTTGGCAATAGCTCTCTGGGGCGAAAAGAGAGAAGCAGAGCGAGGAAGAATAACGAGTTTTTAGTTGTACATTGTATATTATAAAACCATAGTTCTATCTCTGAATGCACCCTGTACAAGTGAATTGACAGCAGTAAAACAACAATTCTCTGATTAGGAACGATGCGCGAAGCACCGATTATGCGTATGTGCGTACTGCGAGTTGGTCTAATTCTAACGTATACCCGGCACGGATTGGTCAAACGTCCACTACATCGGACGCGCTAAATTCTGAGTTGATGGTTTTCGAAAAATTTGGATAGTGATTGAACTTTTAGGAAGATATGTATTAAAACGGGGAAATTACAACCGTCAGAGATCGTGAGGCACAAAAGAATATTGGAATTTCGAATCACCTGGCTGTAATACGAAAATGCTTGATAAAAATTGTCGCTATCGCTCGGCGGCAAATCCGCCTGGAACGAAATCAGGAATTCCAGTTCAGTATTGCCATTCGGATGGTGCTGCCTGTGTTTCAGGAACGCGCTTCCGCCATTCAAGTCGGAAACGTTGTTGGTGGCGGTCAACATCGTCGACAACGAAGGAAACGACTGCAAGCCGTACTCCGAGGCGAATCTGTTGATCGGATACATATTTTGGTCCCACGGATTGGATATGTAGTTATAGTAATGGACTGAAATTTTAGTCGAATAAGCATCCGCCCAAGATCGAATAGGATTACCTTTACCGTCGCCGTAGAAGTTACTTTGAGGATTACCAGCGACGTAACCTTCCTGCTCGGATTCCGCACCGTTCGTTGGGCTGGAAACTAGAAACGGTCGTGACCGGTCGTTCAGTAACGTTTCGACCTTGACAGTGTTGACGTAAAGCTGGACGTAATCCTCTTTGTATTTATCGAAATTGCTTGACGTTCCGTACCTATGACGATTTTTTCCAAATAAAAGAATCGGGTTAAAGAAATATGCTTTTTAAGTTTTGGGATTGAACACATCTATAATTTCGACTTATTCTCAACTTCACTGCCCCAATTTGGATAATTCGAAGCACCTGTTCCGTCAATTAAGTCATCGTCCTCGATAGTAACTAGATGCAATAAAGATAAGAATCAATCCTTACCAATTTTGGCGAAGCGCAGCTTCGTTCTCGTTATTACCAGCCCACAAAACGATACTGGGATGATGCTGGAGCAACCTGACTTGGTGCCTAACTTCGTTTTTAACCGTACTACAAAATATAATCACTTCTTCTTTAAAAGTTCACACCCATCAAATCCATGGTAACTTTTCCTCACCTCAAAAAATCCTCATCGGTAGGATACATCGAACAAGCGAACATGAAATCTTGCCAGATCATCAACCCCTTTTCGTCGGCGATCTCGTAAAACGCCTCCGATTCGTAAATGCCCCCGCCCCAAACGCGAATCAGGTTCATGTGAGCCTCTTTGGCGGAGCCCAATAGGAATGCGATTTGATCCCGATCCTGTCCCTTTTCGGGTAAGATGCTGACCGGAATCGAATTGGTGCCTTTGGCGAAAATCGGAACGTTGTTCACTTCGAAATAGAAGGTGCTCCCGTCTGCAAAAGAAGCGATCCGAAATTTCAAAAAATCGGAAACAGGCTACCTTGCGACTTACTTGATATTTGATTCTGGATCAATTTCACCGTCCTAAATCCGATTTTGAGGCGCTTTTCGCTGATTTCGTCATTATCGCTTCGATAAGTAAGCGTCAATGGGTACAGGACGGCGTTTCCGTAACCGTTCGGCCACCATAAGCTAACGTCTAGCTAAAAAGTTTGTTTGAGGTCAAGTGGCATTTTGTAAGTATAATTTGGAGTTTGTTTCGGATATTAACTCGTCAGTGGTGGCTGCTAGGTCGCTCGTTTATATTTCAAAATAAAGTATGAGCAAATTGGTTATATACTGACGGGTTAACGACGCTACAAATTATGAATGAATGAATGAATGAATATGACAAAACCAGAAAATTAGGAAGATATTTCAATGAAGCATTACTTAATAAAAACAGAGGTCACAACAGCAAACTTGAACTACTATCCTGGGCAAACAATGGTAATTACGAAATAAGTTACGACAGCATCGCCGACTCCCCACTCTAGTCAGCACGTTGTATGCGAGTAGTTCTGTGTATATTTAGACTGTCGTAACTTACTTCGTAATTATCACTGTTTTCCCAGACTAAATAGGACTACTCGCCGATTTAGTACTGACTACAGTGGGGAGTCGGCGATGCTGTCGTAACTTATGTGTTAATTGTACGGTATTATCGCTGTTTGCCCAGGCTACAGACAACATAGCATAAATTCGGCATCAAAATCAGAAATCAAGCATTGCTGAGGAAAATGAATTTCTCACGTGAGATTCATATCCCATCGATGCATGCTGAACGAAATAAACCAGCAGGAGGAGCTTCTCACAATCATTAGCTGACATACTAGAACAATTTAACTTCGAAATATTGGGAACCAGAATTACGGATTAATTGTAAAATGTGGATTTCCTGGATTCCGTTAGATAATCCGTTTGTCATCGCATAAAAGCATAGATTGAACATATCTGGTTTAATTATTGGGCGATAGCGATGATGAAACCTTCAATATTGGATCAAGCAATGTACAAAATAAAAATTAAGACCTTCTAATCTTTAAGCTTACATGGAATCTCTCAATCCGTGGCTTTATATTTAGTAACTGAAAATAATCCTTGTTCTCGTGAGTTCCGGTGGAACGTATGTTATGTAAATAGTAAAATTATTCCCGAAACAAAAATATCTCTTTAATAGAGGTGAAGGAAAGCGAGAGAAAGCAACACTACATATAAGCTCAATGGTTAAAGATCCGATAAATTTCACAGTATGCGATTGACGTTGTTTCACTGAATTTAGTATTAGATACAGAGTGAGCCATCTCAAGTGTGTCGAATTTAAGTTGGTGGCACTGTATGTGCTGATGGTAAACTACGATTTCTTTTAAGAGGAACTGTTTTTTGTACCAAAACGATAAATAAATATTTCACACGATTGTCAAAAACGACGTCTAATCGCTTTAAAAGTCAATGTAGGCAATGTATTTATTCAATTTTATTGCCAACCTAAATCTGGCCATCACACTTGAGATGGCTCACTATTTAGTTGCGAGCATGACCGATGTGGAATGCACAGTCAGTATTATATTTGTATTATTGTAAAATGAGTGCAGAAGATTGCTTGCTTGGCGTGTTAGCAAAGTGAGAACGCAGCTGCCAGCCACGCGAGTTCAGTGGTTGGCGATAGAAAAGAAAAACCGAGACCTTAACCGTAATTCGTACTTACCTTCGGAACCGAAAATTTCTCTTTTAGTACATACTCCCCGTTTCCATCGGCATAAACCTTCAATTCATCGGTATAAACCGTTATCACGTTTAAATCCGTCTTCAACTTTATCGCGAATTGTCCGGTAATATAATCCGAAACGGCCGGTTTGGAGAAATAAACGCGTACGTCAACATCCCATGAATCATTTTGGGGGTTCTCCTCGTTCTCGAAAGTTGCATAACGTATAACTGTCGAATTGTAGGCCTCCAAATACACTGGTTTCCTAAAATTTACATTTTGGCGATAAATCCCAATAATAATAATAATAATAATAATAATATATTAACTAAATGTCTCTACTACATTGAAATGGTATAAAGAAGAGTGGTTCAATAAATAAGTAAATGTACATATACGGAGTGAGTATGTTTTCCGTGGGGTCTCGAAAACTAGCGGAGAAAAAGACATGATTAAACGATGGAAAAACAGTTTTGCGAGTTCAATTTAATGAGCTTTTTGTATTTAAAAAACTGCATGGCTAGCTCGATTTTGTGGCTCTATTTTAGGAAGGCTTGAACTGAGGCGACAAGACATTAATTGTTGCACGCGGCGACAAATCTTTCAACGCCGAACCTATGTAATGAAAGTGCAAAAACGGGCATTATCCGAGAAAATTTACCATATTCCAACGGATGGAAAAGCGGGTCCCCAATCCCAGGAGAAGGAGGCTTGCATCTTCCTGATGTGATTGACGTGGCATTCACCGTGGTATTGGGACGGGACGCAAGCCGGTGGGACTTTATATTTCAGGAGCTGTTTCTTGTAGAGCTCGTCGGCTTTTTGAACTGGCGATAGAAATTCGACGGCGATGGTGTTTTGTCCTACCTTCAAAATTTGGTCAATCGTGAATTAAAATGGATTTGAATGACAATGAAATCAAAATAATAGGGATTCAAGTTATATTTTATTTTCCAAACTACTTTATCTCACCTACGTCCTACACTTGGGCCGTACGTTACCGCATACGTATACCAAACGTACGCTAACGTAATGGCAGGCAATCTTCACGTGTATTGTATTGGCTCGCTTCTACGAGCGAAGCTGAATTGATAAACAGTTCGTCTTCGACCGCCTTAAATTGTCCTTCCTCTACTTATCATTTTAGAGTCATATTAATCAATTACTACTACGAGGGTAAATTGAAAAGTTTCCGGAATGAGAAGTGAAAAGTGGCGGTTTTGCAAATTAAAATTCTTTTAAGAAACTTGACAGATCAAATAAAAAATAAAACATTTCATCCACGTAACAGAATAATAAAAGGGGAATTCGAAGAAAGTTGACAACATTCTTTAACATACCTGTAATGCACGCTTTACGTCGAACATGTATCGTACGAACATATTATCCGTCGTCCCTACGAGCTGTCCGTTGATAAAAATGCTTGAAAAGGTGTCAAGTCCGTCGAAAACTACGTTTATAGCTTCGGATTCGTAAAGTGTTTGATTGACTGCAACAAACGGAAACATCTCAAATTTAAGGGCTAATAAAGTTTAAAATCTATCAGGCTAAGGGGTAATTCTAGTAACAAAATGGGAATGAAAAACGAATGAAATGAGAACTTTTTGTAAGAAACGAGGATTCGATCTGGTACAAAAGGAGAAAACTGCCAACGAGTCGCCAAGCTCCTTTTTTGTCATTCCATTCAATTCAAAACAAATGTTTTATCTAGTTATATTTTCACTGGTGTTCCGAAAACGTTTGTAAACGTTTTGAGAATATAACTATTATTTCAGTCATCCTTATTAATTCACCTGATTGTGGTAGAAAACTATTACATAAGATAAGTATAATTAAATGTCACTATATATGCATTTTATTCCGTTCAATAAGAAGCAGTGATTCCCAAACTTTTTGCAAAAACTATTATTTTTCAAGCGAAATTTCGACTTAATTACCTATGTCTTTCTAAACACAGAAACGCACTGATTCACAAACTTTTTCCAAAATCAACTATTCTTCAAACGAAGTAAATTTAACAAGCTGGAAAATCTATACTATAGAAATAGAAAAATAAAAAATAGAAACAAAAAGAATAATAAATTAATTAAATGAAGAAATAAATAAAAAAATAAAGATGAAATTGAAAAGCAATAAAGAAAAACAAGAAAAATAAAAAATAATAATAAACCTAAAATAAAGAAAATTAAAAATTAAAAGAATTTAAAATAAAAACGAAGGAAAACCTACAGACGTTCAACTCATCATTACGTTTATGTAGAATAGGTTTCCATACATATAAAGCAGTGTTTACCAAACTTTCCGCAAACAGTACTATTTTTCAAGCAAAACTTCGACTTAATGAAAAAGAAAACCTACAGACCACCAACCAATACTTATTTTTTCCATATTTGGTTCACGTATCAGATGTTTTTCTATATATAGAGCAGTGGTTCGCAAACGTTTTTTAAAATCAATTATTATATATATATATATATATATATATATAGAATCTCGTTCTTTTCCTTATTTCGTTCAAGTTGATGACGTTTCTCTAAATATAAAGCAGTGATGACCAAACTTTCTCCAAAAACGACTATCTTTCAAGCGTAACTTCGATTTAGCAACAAATGAAAACTTACAGACGACCAGCCAAATTCCTTTTCCCCCATGTCTTTTATGTAACAGAAGTTTTTCTAAATATAAAGCGATGATTTCCAAACTTTTTTGAAAAACGACCTCCTTTCAGTCGAGACTTCGATTAATAAAGAAGGAAAACCTACAGACGTTCAACCAATTTCCGTTTTCTCGTCACTACGTTTATGTACAATACTATTTTATAGATATAAAGCAGTGATTCCCAAACTTTTCGCAAAAAAACAACTATCTTCCAAGTGTGACTTCGATTTAACAACGAAAGAAAACTTACAGACGAACAACCAAACTCCTTTTTCCCTCATGTATTTTAAGTGGGAGAGGTTCTTCTAAATATAGAGCGTTGATTCCCAAACTTTTTTTTGTAAAAACAACCTCCTTTCAGGCGGAACTTCGATTTAATATAGGGGGCAATCCTAGAGACGTTCAACCAACTTCCATTTTCTCATCGCTACGTTTGTATACAATACTTGTTTTATAGATATAAAGCAGTGATTCCCAAACTTTTCGCAAAAACTACTATTTTCCAAGCTAGACTTCGACGTAGTAAAAAAGGAAAACATACAGACGACCAACCAATATCTACTTTTTCCTCATTTCTTATATGTACCACATTTTTCTATATATAAAGCGATGGTTCCCAAACTTTCTTTTGTAAGAATATCCTCCTTTCAAGGAGGACTTCAATTAATGAAGAAGAAAACCCTACAGACGTTCAGCCAGTTTCCGTTTTCTCATCAATTCGTTTATGTACAATACGTTTTTATAGATATAAAGCAGTGATTGCCAAACTTTTCGCAAAAACTACTATTCTTCAAGGAGACTTCGACGTAACAAAGAAGGAAAACATACAGGCGACCAATACTAATATCTATTTTTTTCTCATTTCTTTAATGTAGCACATGTTTGCCTAAATGTAAAGCAGTGATTCCCAAACTTTATTTGCAAGTACAACTTTCAATGAAGCGAGACAGCAATTTAGCAAATAAGGAAAATTTACAGACGAACAGGTAATCTTTATTTTCGTCATTATATTTATGCACAAGTTTTCTTTATGTAAAGCAGTGATTCCAAAAACGTTTACAAAAGTGATGTACTTCCTAGCAAGACCACGATTTCGATAAAGCGGGCAAAGCACGCGGAACCCGCTAATCTATCCTTTCGTCACTACGTTTATGTACGATACGTTCCTTTTTTTTAATATGAAGCAGTGATTCTCAAACTTTTAGCCGACAGATAAAAGAGGGTGTAACTTTCACGAACACTTCCCACTTCCTAATTCATTTACAAAAGGGGTAGTTTGAATAGTGACAAAACAGTGGCTATCAAACATTTCTTTACCTAAGCTCGATTTTCTTTTGAACTTTCAAGGAAGACTTTAAACTTCATCCAACACCCGAAATCATCATTTGTGCAGTACTTAAGACATATAAAATCACACAGACTGACACAACTTAATGATAAATACATGAAGATTGCGAAGTGCGAATTATAAAAGTTAAATCAACATTTCTAATCAGGAAAATGCGTACGAAGCCAATGAATAATCAAATAATGATTTACGATTGCATTGTTATAGATGCAGTCGGCGTTAATAGAAACAGCAATTAGAAGCGATAAAACGCTATTATTTGAGAATTATTTTTCTATTACACATACATACCATCAAAATTCCTCGAATATATCCAACTCCGCATAGACACCCATCGAGTGTTGATATCGTTGAAGCCGTAAAAAACGTCCTCGATGATACCTTCGTCCATCAAATCGCTATAGATCCCTCCGGGAACAGTTGCGTTCAAACCGTAAGCTGTTCAACCCAAAACCAAATGCATCTGTTCTTTATTTATTGTTGGTCGATGGTAACTTACTCATGTTTCCATCTCTTAAAGCCCATTTCCCTCCCAAATCGGACACCAATACGGCGAGCGTGGGGGTGGAAAAAACGACGCAAAACGCTAAAATTTCGCGAAACGGCGACATTCCGAATACGAATCAATCGACCGACTGGCAAAATTAAAGTCACTTTACTCTTTTATTGGAATTAATTGGAGTCAATCGACAAATAGCGATAAGACTCGTCAACGAGAGTCTCAATCGCCAATACTGATAAAACCGTTTTGTTTACGGAAACCGGAGAATTTTTCGAAATGGTAGAACAGAAAGGGGATTGGGACGAGCGTATGTGTGTAGTAGGTAAAATAAACGCTGTTTACGCAAAGCTATCTTCGTATAATAATAAGTTAAGTAGAAAGTTTACAAGTTCGTGTGCGATATGATGATGTAGTCGTCGTTCTCGTCACCGACGTGCGTTATCACTATTTCCTTATCGACTTTTCTTTCTTTGCTTTTTAACAAAAAATAAACACACCAAATCCTTATTATTACGAAACAACATACAAAAATATAAAAGTGTTACTTTGATGTGTATCTATCTGTATAACGGTGTATAACACTTATCGATTACGTACAGGCCGTTTCGTAAGCATCCAAAGTCGTACAACAAAAAACGAATGCGGGGGGGGGGAGGGGGATTTTACGTAATCGGGCATGTCTATCTCAGATGTATCTCTCCCATATAAACTTTAAGATTATATTTATAAATTTGCGGGAAAGAAGGAACTTGAATTTGGCTCCCTGGGTCGGCTGTTCAGATTAAGAATGCAGTAGATGGCGTTTGGTCCAAGGCACAATCGAAATAGAACAAACTCATCGCTGTATGTAATTTGGACATCGTTATTAGCCAATCAGATTTGAAAAATTTATAGCCCCATCCTTCCCCGTACTACATTCTTTACGTGAACGAAGTATAAGTACTAGGCTAACGCTGTTGGGCAATAACAATTACCAATACGACCCAACGTGGTCACCTCCTTCGGTATAAGAGGGTGGCAGAGAAAGAGAATTGAATTTCAATGAATCATCAACGCCCCCGCCAGACTTATCCCGAAACAACTTGTACGTACACATTTATTATAAATATATACAATTTTAAAAAGGGGATTATCGGGTAAATCAGCAGAAAATTTTACAGTCGTGGGCAAGTGTTTCGAACCCGTTGGTTCCCATCAATACGGCACAAACGCGGAGAGATAGGACAACAAATGTTCGAGGAACAGCGATTGCAAGGATAACATTAGTTCGTATATGCTCGTATAATAGCGGCTAATATACGGGAATACACGAACTAAAGCTATCCTTGTAATCACACCCGCAAGAACGTCATCTACCTAACTAATACCAGACATACATAATACAGATATACAATCTAATATAAAAACATCAATTCTCGCGGGACGTCAAGGACAGAGAGAATTTTTTCTAAAAATGCTATTCGCAAAAAGACGGTCGTACGTATATACCAATAAAGTGGAGATTTACTGAAAATATGTACTTTCGTATTTCCTTTGATATACAGAGTCGGTCACTCACGAAATTGAACTTGTATAGAAATTTTACTTTATGCTGTGGTAGAAAACTCCAGTCACTATTTTGGATACCGAGCTTACGCACTCGTTCTCTAGCCCTACAGGAAAGTATCGTTTATCCGACTTTCACTTATATGACATTCCGTCTCATCCGACACCCCTAAAGAGAAAAAAACACACACGACTCCCATAAATCGGGTAAAATCCGCCAATCACTATTTCGTATGTCGAACTAACGCGCACGTTTTCTAAGAAATCTACGGTAAAAACTCGTTTAACCGGTCTTCCCTTATCCAACGCCTTCTAAAAAGACAAGAACACACACGACTCGCAAAAATCGGGTAAAATCCGCCAGTTACTATTTCGGATATCGAACTAACGCGCACATTTTCTAATAAATATACGGTAAAAATTCGTTTAACCGGCCTTCCCTTATCCAACGCTTTCTAAAAAGAGAAGAACACACACAACTCGCATAAATCGGGTAAAATCCGCCAGACCTTATTTCGCATATCGAGCCCACGCGCTCGTTTTCTAATAGATCTACGGTAAAGTCTCGTTTAACCGACTTCCGCTTATCCAGCGCCTCCTAAAAGAAAAGAACACACACGACTCGCATAAATCGGTTAAAATCCGCCAGTCACTATTTCGAATATCGAACTAACGCGCTCGTTTTCGAATAGACCAATGGTAAAGTCTCGTTTAACCGACCTCCGCTTGTCCGACGCCCCCTAAAAGAGAAGTACACACACGACTCGCATAAATCGGGTAAAATTCGCCAGACATTATTGCGGATATCAAGGTTACGCGCTCGTTTTCTAATAAATATACGGTAAAGTGTCGTTTAACCGAAAAAACACTTCTCGCATAAATCGGATACGAGAAATGTGTGCTGTTTATCGCGTGTCGATCATTGAATTGTTTCTTCCAGTTGATTTGTTATAAAACGTGATAGGTAGGTTTTTGAATTCCTCGTTACTATCCGACGTTGTGCTGATCCGTTAATGCCGGATAAGCGAGACTACTATTAATTATTTGACTGCTTTTCTCGAAAAGAAAAGGGAACAAAAGAGCATTAAGGAGTTAATCATTAATAAAGACAAGCGGTTCTAAACAGACGAAGCTTCCTTTTTTGCCTCCCGTGATCTTCAGCCCACTTCGCCCCAGTTAGTCTACTCCCTTAGATCGATGTCCCGATAGACGCGTAGCACCTTGCTGATGCATATCTATTTTATCCCTTCCGGCTTCAGCAATCAGGCTCCAAAATGCTTCATTTTGACCCTTATCAGCCCCCGCCAGTCGCAGAAGTTTCCTCCTCCTCCTCTTCCTCATCGCAATAGGTGTGGAGACGTTAATTGAGCCGGTATTGTAATAAATGTATGCGTGGTACCAACAATTAAGACGTTTAGCCGCGATCATTTGCGTTCAAAACTCAAATGGTCCACTAACTTAGTTGCGTTAATAATTGAGTACTTGCGTTCGTTGTGAACAAGGGGTAATAATGCGGTTGTCGAAAGCGTGATGCTCACCACATCATCACGTGTCATTCCGAAATGGATCGATGCGCGGCAACCGGGTGCGGAAGCGAAAATACGGGGTGCTTGACGCCTTCCCTTACAGACTATTACTCTCCTTCATGGGGCGTTAGCCCCTCACTATTATTTATATACAATTACGACCGATAATCCTCTATTTACTTAATCTCTAACAATAGTAATAATAATTATAGAATCTAATCAACGACAAAACTTATTTACATGAATATTAGAATCTAATCAATTATAACATGACAAAACTTATTTACATCGATTATAGAATCTAATCAATTATAACATGACAAAATTTACATCACTATGACTACTATATCCCTTATACGTACTTACAGCACCTAATCAAGCAGAACAGTATAATTATATAACTTATTCGACTGATTTTATTTCCTGAGGCACTCCCTCACGTGCACTTCGTAATCGGTATTTCGGACGAATTCCTTATCACAGACGGAACATAACTTCTTTTTGACGTTAGCGCCAGGCGAGAAAACCGCGAAATTGGATTCGGTTTCGGCCAACGATCCGCAGGACCAAGCGTGCATCTAGAAATAAGGAAATCGTAGTAGATACTGCAATTGTACTTAAATTATTGAGAATAAAAAATACGGTTAATGTTTTATAGAATTTTATTTTAAATATGCTCAAAGTAATTCCCTTTAGCAATGATACAGTTGACCATTCTTTCTTTCCACTGTTTAAAACCACCCAACCAATCTTCTTTCGGCATACCTTCAAAATAAGCGTAAACTGGGGTATCAATCCCTTCTTCAGACCTTCAACCTTCTTCCCCACAAATTTCGTTCAAGCCCAAAAACTAGCCAAAAGTCACACATTGCTAAATCAGGTGAGTACGACCGATGTTCTATTACTTTTATATTTTTCTCAGCCAAAAACTGGAGAGTTGCAACTGCCGTATGGAACGATGTATTGTGATGGTGGAGCATAATTCCCTTGTCTCGAACTCTATTGAACTCCTCAGGCAAACATTTTTCAGTGTACCACTTAGCTGTGACTATCTTTTGTTCATCTAGCTTAATTACATTTACTAAGCCCGTACTTCTGAAGAAAACCGCATACATAACCTTTTTCATGGCTCGCTGCTTGTTCGTCATTATAGGAGTTTCCCCATCCTTGTGAAGCCATACACGACTCTTTTGGCGAATAGGAAAGGTCGAAAAAGGGAATGTAAGTTTCGTCACCTGTCACTATTTTGGAAAAATTTGGTGCCCGCCATTATTGAATAAATTTAAAGTTTAACGAAGCGACGGTGGCCGAGGGGTTAGCGTTCAGGACCCGTAAACACTGGATCGAGTGGGGCCTGAACGCTAACTCCTCGACTACCGTCGCTTCTTCCTAATGATTGCAACGCACAATTTCTTGATAACGCTTGAATAATACGCCATACTATTTGCACATTATGTTATCCTAGTGGACTATTAAAAGTGTACAAAGTTTGAAGAGAATCCGTGTTCCAAACGTTATGGCCTCCCCTTGTAAGTAAATACAGTAGGGTTTCAATTTACGTTGATTCGGTTTGCGTCGTTTCGATTTGCGTTGAATCAAAAATATAGGACGGTAAATCTTGTTTGCGTTGTTATCATTCGATAGGCGTCCGTACTACTAAAACAAATCGGGGATTTCCCTCGTATACATTGCGTGGCTGTAGGCATAATAGTGGTAGTATTTGGTAGGTTCAGTAACTGTGAAAATGTGAATACGCCTTGATCAAGAGGTAAATATGAAATACATATGATGTTACCATATCATTATTCGTGTGTATTTATATATAATAAAAACGTAAATTATAACAATGTATTACTGAAGATTTCAAATTCAGAATTGCATTAAATAATTATGTCATCTTGCGTTAATATCGATGTTTTTTTACTGGTACCTCTTATTTATAGGTAAAAAAATAAGTGGAAAGATCTCAAAGAAAAGAAAGAACACAATAGCTCTAGTTAAAAAGTTGGAAATATTGAGGCGTTTTGATGCAGGAGAAAAACCGCAGATATTGCAGGAATTCTCACTTTAATAAAGAAATCAGAGAAGTTGCGAAAAATCCTAACCGATGATGTCCGCCTATGACGAGGACGCTGATCATTGAAACGAATCATAACTGAACTATTAATTTCCCTTGGAAAGTAGTTTTGATAATATAACGACAATACAGTTACCACGTGTCCGTCAATCATTCTGGATCACTGTGTATATATAACGAAGCATGTGATATACTTAGAGAGAGAGAGAGAGAGAGAGAGGTACAGGATTACAAACAAGTATCGAACATAATATCATTACAGAGTTTGTTAGCACATTTACAAACATGATAGGGCAAGAACAAACAGTGAGGTGATGGAGGTATATAACCAGTCCAAATTAACCCAAAAATACGAGGCCGACGAGCGCGAGTTGGTTAGGGCATCTCTATCGAATTGACGCAACAGGCGAAAATATCAAATAGGAAAACTTGGAGGGGAATAGTGACGAATATTGAAGCCATATGCCACTAGGCTTTAAGTGCTGTTAAATATATATAAATATATAAACTCACATCGATCTCGTTCTGCGAGAAAACTGTATTACAAATTGGACAGATCGGCTTTTCCTGCGAGGGCTTCTCACTTTGTTCGTTCGAGGTGGACGGTCCGGAGATCAAAGATGTGGATTTCGGCTTCGATGCGCTGTTTTGTGAGGAACTATTGGATTTCGGCGTGTCTGGAATGAAGAATAAATAAATAAATGGTGATAAATCCGACCAACACAAGCAACGTTCCTAGCGCACTTATACGTGGGGGAGTAAAACTGACAGGGCAACTGAAGTATCATCAAGCACAATTTTAAATATAGTGAACTATTTTCGAGAGCCTAAATTTTAATAAAACAAACTGTAGAGAACTCTCTATAAACGACCTAATAAATTAGGTTCGTTAAAGGGCAGTTAACAGTAACTGCTGAAAGATATCGATATAATATTTTACACAACATGATCGTGTTATTAGTTATGGAAGATAGGCTGCAAGCTCACCGGATTTAACACCTCTAGATTTTTACTTCTTTGGTTATCTAAAAAAGAAAGTGTATAGACAACGCTTATATAACATTGGTGTGCTACAAGCAGCTATACAGCATGCAATTGAAGATATCACTGTAGAAGATCTGCGACAAGTGTTTGACAATTTAAAAAAGAGGATACAATTATGTATAGAACAGATTGAACATTTTGAACATTTATTATAATTTGACAGAATTTATTTACTTTCCTCTTAATGCAACAACAGACTAACTGAATAAATAAATTGTCGCAATTATTAAACTTAAATCTATCTCAAATTGAAGGCATAGAATAAAAACTTACGATTTATCTAGCGATAAAGTCAAAAGTAAATTTAAAGAAATAAGGACAACTTCTTTTTATTTTAAAAATGCGCACCCTAATTAAAACTTTATGATACGCCACTTCGTGCAATACTTTACATAAAGCAATAGTGTACTACCAACTGCTGTTATTTGGGTTGCCTAATTTGATTTGAAAACGTCTTCTTAATCTTTTACCCTTTCTACCTTTCGGTGTAGGGGTAGAAAACGTGATTTTGATAAACCTTAGCATCTTGAGATATTTTGAAAATTTTAATATTTTGAGGAATTTTAGAACATTTAAAATTATTGATAAACTTTTCGACAATATTTGAAATAAGGAAACGTTTCAAAAGAAAGAAAAATTTTTAATTGTGGAAGCTGTAAGGAATTTTTATGAATCTTAAATTTTCGAAGAACTTTAGTAAAACATCAATTTCCCTTACCTAAAGGCTGTATCCTCCGACCACCAATACCGCGACGTCCGCGTAGAGACTGTGGCCCTCTTCTCAACGTAAAATCAATCTTTTTCGGCTTTAAAACGAAGCCATCATCCTCCTCTTGCGAACTCGGAATGATATCGATGTCATTTTCATCTACCTCTTTCGATTTATCGTTGACATCCTCCATTTGCCGAACCGACTGTTTCCTGTCGTCATTCGACTTCAATACATCGAATAATTCCTCCGCACGCGTGCTTCTCTCCGGGGAATCGGCGAAAAGCCTTGATCTCTTCATGATATCCTTATTAGATAGCTTATTTAAGGTGGGACGCTTTGTGACGCTCTTTTTCTCGACTTCGAACGATTTATCCTCCTCTTTCTTGGATTTCTTCAAGTCGCTATCGTCCTCAAAATTATCAGTGTATATTTTCCTCTTGGTCTGTCTGCCCGATCGCGAAGTGTACATTTCTTCAGATTCGGTACTTTCAATTTCATGAGTGACATTCACGAATTCAAAATTATCAGACAAATCCAATTTAGAATCTAAGCCAGCTTGATATTTTTCACTAGACAATATCGGTTTTCCCCATGGCATAGGATTTATGGACTTGCAATGCACTTCGTAAAAGCTCTTGAGGATAACACGGTGATAATTCTGGATAATTTGGGCCCTCTCTGAAGTGGAAAGTTTACTGTATTGGGGATCACAGTAGGGTGGAAGATTGTACTTCCGTTCATGTAAGATAATATCTAAGGGCTTGTGTTTTAAGGGGGGACAATCGAATGCATTATATTCCTCTATTTTCTTTAGTGGAGTACTTTCATCAACCAACAATTTCGATTTGGGGTACCGATGTGTTTGCAATTTCTCACTCAATTTAGGGGATTTAATAGGTGTTTCCGGGCTATCGACGATATCGTCGTCGACATTAAAATTAACTACAGTATCACCCGATTTGTTTTTGGCATCATCTTGTTTCGCATTACTCTTTGTCTCGGTAACGGCCCGGTGTTCCTCCTCTTCCTGCGCGGTATTCTGCGAGCATTTGATTGCTTTGTAATAGGCTAACATATCATCGTGGCTCATATTTTCCTCGAACGCACCAGCATCTTTAAATTACATAAAATAACGATTCGTGGTGGATGTCATCGAATACATACCTTTTAAACATTGCTTAATTTCTTCGGCGGATGGAGGAGATTCCGTGGTCATTCTTTCTGTGGTTTTTTATTACGAAGAAATAAATCGTAAAGCTGTATAAGTATAGGTTATGTTTCTCTGTTTCTCGGTTCCCAGACAAAATACCACAGGTAATGGCGCCAAAACTTTGAGGTGCGTTCTTTTAAATTTTCAAGTAGTCGATATCTTGCGATTATTGTATATTCTAATTTAATTTTAAAGAGTAAGCATAAGTGAAATAGATGTAAATGAGTATTACGCAGATGTATTTTAATAGTGTGCAGACATTAGTCTTTTTATGAACGGAGATGTTTGTTCGTTTATATCTAGAGTACCGTGAAGTACCATAAATTTCGGATGATAATTTAAAAGAAATAAAATAAAATACATTGTATACTTTCCAGGCGATGTTTATTTAAATACAGCTACAAAGTATTACATATACACTAAAAGGATGTATCCTTTTTTAATTTTACAGATACTCGTAGGAGGTTCAGTATACAGCATTGTACAGATGTATTGAACCCGGCTCTATATATTATGGAATCGACATTCAATCGAATTCAAAGCCTTCGACGACCATCAAATCTTCCCTAAAGCGATGACAAAAAGATCAAGTAAGTAGAAAATTAAATCTCCCACCTCTAGAACGATCAATCCCCCAATTTAGCTTGCCCAGCAACCTAAATTGCTTTCATCAACCCCCAAGGCTGCAAGACTGCAGCAGCCTTTCCCCTGAGATAGGAGGGTGCAGGGCGGTTTTCTCCAGCTGACCCAAGGTTTTGAATTGAAGGTCCAACCGAATTCAAGGGAGGCACAAAATAAAATGAACACAACGCCCTTGAATTTTAATAGTTTTAATGTTTCTACGTTTAAAATATAAACATTGTTGTTGGTCCCGTTGCAAGGTGGGGGATTCTCAAAATCTTCCAGACGAAACTTTAATATTGAAAAAATAATAATAATTAGTGCTTTCCTGCGCTCCGCGAACCAACCCAGTAAACATTTTTTTAATTTTGCGGACAGTTTAAGTTGGAAGTTCCAGCAATTTCTAAGCACACTGCATGCGAATATGTTCACTATTGCCGGAACTATCAAGGATACCTTTTCAAACAAAGTACTTACATACGTAAGTACGAGATGAAATGGAGCTTTGCATTTTATATTTCAATACGTGTCCATAATGGAAAAAGTTTTAGAACCTCTGCTTTAAACGATAATGTCCATTTTAGTGATATTTCGTGAATTGAAGAAAGATGATATGTGAAAGACGAGTACGAACATAGTAATAACAACATACAGAATAGATGACAAAATTTCAAAAAGTCATAGCTTTTTCTCCGGAAGTTTCTAAATGAACAGTTTCGATTGTACCGAGTAAAAATTTCTTAAATTTCGCGGACAGTTTAAGTTGGACGTTCCGGCAATAGTGGACATATTCGCCAATTTCTTAGCACAATGCATGCGAATATGTTCACGAATATGTATTGGATCCGACGGTGAAAGGCATAAGGATTGACGAGAAGAAGAAAAATATGTTCACTATTGCCAACTTAAACTATCCGCGAAATTTAAAAAATGTTTACTGGGTAGAATGGGCACATAAAAAAAATTAATATATTTTACTTGGCTTTGTCATAAACAGCACATAAACATAAAGTGGATATCATAACCATAACTAGAGTTGGTTAAAAGGATGACATGTTAGCATTAACTAATTTAAATCGGATTGACGCTGTAACTCCTGCAAATTTTATTATTCAATGATAACTTATGACAGCTAATCATTTGTAGTAAAGGAAAATAAAACTATTTCCTTCTTCTAATTGTCCGATGGCTCATAAAATAAACATAATATATTTCCGACACGTTTATTCACCAAAAACATAATCTTGTTCCCCCTCCTCACACACCTTCCTTTCTCCTCGTTCCCTACCAACCTGGCCAGCACTACCAACCCAAAATCACGCGGCAAATTCAAATTTAAACTTCTGAATACTACACATTAAATAATAAAATTGGGAGGAGTAACAGCGTCAGTCCGATTTACACTATTTTAACAAACTTTCACCATAACGTTACGTAACTTAACGAAACGAGTGTATGATCATAACTAACGTCACCCCTTTTCTCTAGCCAACTTTGTAACAGAAAAATACAGTGAATACCATCGTACAATAAAAGGCCCTATACAACCAGCTTCTTTGTCGCAATATCCCGCGAGTTAGAGAAAGAACACGCTAATAACTTTTACTATATATGTCCAGGTGCGATGTTGCATGCGGTAATGAACCCAAGTGTTATTAATAGTATAATGAATGTTATTACGAACCGGAAACATGATGAGATGATTTGGCAATAATGCAATGAGTCTCCATAACACCTATATCTTCTATAGCATGTTTAGCTTGTGATGTACTATACTATAAATTGTACTTTATTTACGTTAAGAATGCAGTACAGGAATAGATAGGACTATAAAATTCTTCAATCTAATTGATTAATAACGACGCCGAAATTACACAAAGCGGAACATATCTGACATGGCACTATTGGCACTTGGTAGAGTTTGTCCTATTTTGATTATGCCTCAATTCAGAGCGCCATCGACTAGATTTTTCACGTAAATCCAGTATAGTGCTGGTGGTTTTCGGTTGTTATGCCTTTGTCATTTACGCCCCTTTAAATCATTTTACTATTTTTTTACAAATGTTTAATAGATTTGCGCCTATAACGGAAAGCTAGAATCAAGCGAACACGTCATTCTGTGAGAGATAATGCACTTTTATATCAACCAAATTCGTTCGATTCCTGCTTTTGCTCTACTATACTTGTAACCGCGTTTAACAGTTGCAGCTGACCAATCAGGGTTTCAACACTAATGCGCGGCTAAAAGACCGTAATGATTGGAAGTCGCTCAACACCAAACGATTGGTTTAGTTAAGATTCTATCGTTGACAAATTTATATATAAAATCAAGCGGAGAAAAATCTAAAAATATTTATTTACAAAATATCCACGATAGCTTACATAAATAATGATAAAATATTTATAAAAAAGATAAAATCTTGAGACGCCTTGGGTAAGTACGCAAAGTACAGACGGAATCGTAAAACTCAATAGTCAATTCTTTAAAAATAATTCAACAACGTATTCACTTTCGGTTTCTTGATCTGTTGCTGTACTATCTGTTGTTTCTCGTTCAATCGCCGTTTGTAATCCTCCCACAATTCCTGCTGGAATTCCTTCGGTAACTCCTTAAAAACCTGAACGTCGACACCCGGCGGGCAACAAATATTACTGTTATCGTCCGAGAAGGAGGTTTTGGAATCTGAACTATCATCGGAGGAGAACTGTTTAGAGCTGCTTAGATGTAGATCGGCCACTTTCAATTTCGAAGGGGACGGACAATCGTCCGACTCGAAACACCTCCTTTTCGCTATTAATTTAGTTAATTTCGGTTTCTTCGGCGACGGTTCGAATTCGGATTCGGACCCGTCCGATCGTACGTCGTACGAGAACGGGGAATAATCCATCGAAGAAGTCCCCATCTCCGTTTTGTTCTCTATATTCGTCACCGATTGGACTTCGACGTTTTTCCTAAAAAACGAAGATATCGAACTATTCCCATTCATTCTCTCCAGGAATTTCGTGAAGGATAACCCTAATAAAGTTATGTGATAAGGCCTGCGGACATCGACTAATTTATTGAATAAGGACATAATTAACGACATCAATTTTTGTTCGGATTTTGGTAATAATTCGATGGAATCCTTTTAACGGAAAACACTGAAGGGGTCACGTTCGTCTGTCTCGATTCCCTATTGCTCATCTTCGATGCGTTGTCGAACTTCCTGATTGTCAATCGAATTGTGCGTGGTATTCTCCCATCCTCGCTCACCAGAACCATCAAACGATTCAATAATTGATTCAGTTTCTCTCGAACTTCGTTTATCGCCGTGATATTTTTACAACTGTCTTCTAAACCGATACTCAACGGCTTCCCCGATGATTTTACAAGGGAATTATCAATGCCATTGCTTAAATTTTGTATCAATGTAGCTTTGTCTTCGCCAAATGTGCATTTCAATTTGCCATAATCACAATTTTGGATATCTTTAACGGTACTTACACCTACATTTTTTAAAATTTCAACCATGGCTCGTCCGATGCCCGGTATATCACTGATGCTTTCCAAAGAATATAACAACTCATAAGTGCTATTGGGAAACAACACAGTTTGATCATCAGGTTTATGTTTGCTTCCTACTAACTTGGCTAGTAATTTATTATGAGCGATTCCGGCACTACAAGTTAACTGAAATTCACCTCTTATCGACTCGCGGATTTCTCGTGCGATAATCGATCCCATCGTTAAGCGCAATTGGCAACCACAACTGCATTCTTCCTCGTAACTGCCAAATGTATGTCCCAACAGGGATAGATCTCCCATAACAGATTTCAATCTGGTTTCAACCAGCTGGGTGACATCGATAAAATTCTCATCCAAACCTAGTCGTTCGACTTGTGAACTGTACTTTTGTAAATGTGTTGTAACCTTATACGAAATCTGTCTGTAATCATGTAGATCCTCTCCGTTAACTAACACGATATTGGGGCACACCTTTAAAGCTTCCGAAACCAGCATACATTTCTTAATACCGCATTCCCTTGCAACGTAATTGCTGGTAACGACGATATTTTTCTGTTGTATGCCCATGGGGACGTTTGTTAAGGACGGGTTTTTTACGGTTTCAACTTGTGCGTAAAAGCAGTCAATGTCGATGTGGATAATTGTGCGTGCGTGATCATCTTGTCCGTAGGATTTAGCGTCCATCTACGAAAATAGACGTCCTTATAAATGCAAATAATTCTTTCAATTTTATCGTCCCTAACCTCACTTTCCTCACCTACTTAGGTATTCGTCAAGAACGGTCGTCCTCTTCAAGTTTATCACTTTTTTCCCCCGTTTAAACGCGATTTACGCGGAGGTGATCGAGGCTAAAAATAAATAAAACGTACGTGCGTATTTTATAAACAATTATTGGATTTTGGGGCAAAGATCGTGCTAATAGTGCCCGTATACTACGAGAAACGTTTTCGAAAGTACGGTAGTAAGGAGACGTGTAATAAGTCGGAATTTAGAAAAAAATATTTTTCGAAAATCAAACCGATTTCCAATCGAAATCGCAGGGAGAAATTACAAAAAATAACAAAAATTCAAAATCGGGGAATTTTGGGGTAAAAATTCAATATACGTTCTTCTTTTGTTTGTTTTTCGAATCCCCGAACGCGGGAAATTCGAAACGGAGCATGGAGAATTTAAATCACGCGCATTATTTTCCAATGCCCTCGCAAGGTAACGTTAACACGATAAGTTTTCTCGAATTGACGAATGGAAATATAAAAATACTCGTATCGTCGCTGAAAAGGCAGATTTTCTGTTTCGAGTACTTGGAGAAGTCAAAATCGACGTCGATTCCGTCTGTCAGGGAAGTCCCCTTTACGTACATTCCGAGTAAGTATCATTTTCCTAGTCTCCTCCGTATAACAGGTTTACTGCATGATCTGCATCTTCTACGCGAAACTGTTAGGATTGGATCACCATACAGTTGACGGATTAATCAATAAAACAAAAACACATTTTCTGAAATCTTCCAAGTGGATTCGGGAACATTACGAATTATGTCCAGGAATTCCGATACCGCTACGGCCCGTTATGGCGAGATAGGAAACATGGCTTGGTGTAGTTTTATATTATAGCAAGCATTTTAATTAACAATAAACGAAGAAACTTAGTTTTAACTTTAAATCTGCAAAATACGAACGCGGTTAAAAAAGTCAAGAACAGTTTAAGAATCCCCAAGTTGCTACAGATATCTATTTAGTTTATTACCCAACATTACGCAGTTATCTCCGATTGTATTAAGAGTTTCTTCTTGTTTTTGTCAAAGTTTCGGACGTTACTTTCGTCATCAGACTTCTTACGTAATCTACCAGAAAGTTTTCTTCAAGTTCTTTTTCTGAATATGGTTTCGTTGTTAAGTCACCATTTTGCAGATCTCCAATTCTTTATCGGACGACTTCAACATAGTCGTTTTGTTTAAAAATGTCCAACGTCACACTTTTACACTTTATGTCCTAATTTTATTTATTTATTTTGTATAAATTTTAAACTTGTTTTCTATATTCTATTACTTGACTAAAATCAGTTACTATTTTATATTATATGGGTGTAAATAAATAAAACGAAATGGAATAGTTTTGCCCGGATATTGATTTTATAAGGAAATAGAAGAATATTCACCTCAACGATGTTTCAAGTTTAGAATCAATTTAATATCGACTTTTTCTCCCCTTTTTCTTTTCCTTTTCTTCTGTTTCCGACTAGGGATTTCCCCCGATTGCGTGCCTCCATCTCCTATAAAACCTTCAAGGTGCTATTCTTTTGCCGATTAGTTTTCGATCCTAACGTATTCGCTCCAATCAAATTCTCTTCGTCTTTTAATTAATAATCATTTAAACTTTTCGAAATTGCTTGGAAAAGATGTTCAGACCAGCTTCTAACCTTAAAAATCGATTCCTATCCTCATACCTGACTGATTTATTACCATTATTTTCATTCGATTTCCTTCTAAAATACCCACACGAACATACCAAATTATATTTCTAGCCAGCGCAGAGATAATTACTCTTGACTCCTTCAACAAATCCCAAGATAAAAACGATTTCGTCATTGGAATCACCATCATCAAGGTAAAACAGTTTTTTCAAAGGAATTTAAAAACGGTTTATCAATGTTTCCTTTTTAGAATAGCAAGGATCTAAACATGGTTGAAACTTACCTCAATATCTATTCGGAATACGAAGAAAATGGCGAGTTCGACATCGATAGCATCGCTCAAAATTGTCTGAACGTACAGTTAAGTTTTATACCTCATTATCACGGTCATACCGAACTGGTTGAATGGAAAGACGATGAAATAGTTAATAGAGAGGTAAGTAGGAAAAAAAGGAAACCTTGTTTATTTTTGGGTTATTTCGAAAAATAATTTTCACTTGTAAATGATCAAACAATCAACATTGGAAGTTTTTTGCACGATTATCTACCAATCTTATGTAACGTTTTCCTCATTGGAATCGCAAGAATTTCATATTGACCTACTCTCCTACATTTCCTGTAAGTTAATTCTAAATCAAAAAATTTCCTGCTTTTCTTGGCATGCATCCATAAATATGTAACACTAAAAGTAACCATCAAGCTCTGATTCTTGACAATAACCATGGAATTTCCAGAAGTTTTACAACGGAATCCTAGAAAATATTAAAGTACTTGGGGCAGCTTAACACTGGTCGAGTTAATTGATTCCGTAATTGATCGTTGTTGAATTTTCAAGAGTCGTCTTCTAATTTCTAAGTGCTTCTTTTCGCCGAAAACGGTACACTTTCGTATTGGGCCAATCCTCTACCTTTCATGGAGAAATCCAAAATCGATTGGATCCCTTTATTTTTCCCTTTCTTTCAGTGAAAAATGTCATTTTTTGTATTAAGTATATTACGTCCAGCCTCGTCTAGAACCGTTCATAAAAACCTGGAACATCGTAGCCAAATCGTTGCAGTTTGGGAAATGAAACAACAAAGGCAAATAATTGCTTTTTTGATATCTTTTTATTTAAATCAAACTATTAAACTTGATATTGATGTTTCGTGATGCCTTGACAGAAATTTGACAAGAATCGTAACTACTATATGTACTATACTGGTGACTAACGTTTGATAAAAGAGTGGATGGCGTCTTATCATTAAGTAGTGTAAACCGGCCTTTGCTCTTCACTTACGTGCAAGGCACGACATTAATATTCGGAGAAGTAAGGGCGTCAGTCCGGTTTACACTACTCAATGATAACACGTCATTCACTGTTTTATCAAACCTTACTAATGACTGTAAGTACCAGGACGGGTGATGCCCAATTTATCAGTTCCTGCTTAGGTTGATTTTGCAACCAGGCTTTATATAGAGAGTTGGTATTAGGTATAAGTTGGTGTCTCTAGAGAATGAGGTTAGGTTTAAGAGAGGTCATGTAAGAAAGCGTGGTCATTAATAGATAGATGCACTTAGTTAGCGCGTCTTTTTATGCGATGCTACTTATCACACATTACACTTGACAAAGTTGACGTGAATCATTTACTTTTCACTTCAACTTTGACTCGTTATGGGATATAAAGAATGGTTACAAAATCGACCTAAGCAGCTGATGATTGGGATAACCCTCATGTTACTTATATTTGCCAGTGTGGTAGCAATATCAGCAATTCTTGGAATATTTCTGTCAAAACATTGCGAAACATCTGGGAGTAATGGTTTGCAACAGATGGAAAGCAATAAGCCCAAAACGGCTCTCAAGAACAAAACTATTAAAACAATCTGCAACACCGTTTCTCACTTTTACAATTCATCCTTTTTCTTCGACTTTCCATTCCTATCGTACCCTTCCAATTCCTCCGTGGAATGCTTCGCTGCGAAGGAAATAAAATCTTTGAAGCTGCGATCACCGTTGTAAAGTATTGGTTTATCCTTAGCATTTTTGGCCGCCCAATATATCGTCGGATAGCCGTCCAACTTGTAAGCTTCCGGGACATCATTGCGAGTGCCGTCCATTTTAGCTATAACCACGTCTTCGTCCATCAACGCCTCGGCTACATTCGCATAAGTCGGCAGCATTCTCTGACAGTGACCGCACCACGGGGAGTGGAAGGCGATCAAAGTGTCTTTACCGTTTTCAATGACGGCTTCTTCGAAATTCCTAGACACCACCGTCTTCACCAGGTCATCGTCATTTTCGGGGATAGCCTCCGATTTAACGTACGGTTCGAGGTTATCGTCTAAGAAGTTTCTGGTGAAATTCTCAAGGGCTTCCACGGAGAAGTCCCCTTCCATTTTGAATTTTTCCCCCTCGTCGTTCTTGGCGAAAACGATCGGGGAATTTTTATGTTCGATATCGCCGAATTCTAGGAGATCTCGAAAATGACTCATTCCAAACGTCAATTTACCCGCGTAAGTTCGAGCCACCTTCAAGAAGCGATTACGCCAATAATTGGTGTTCTTGGAATTCTTCTTATAGTCCACGTCGAAATATCCAATCACCAAAGGAGGCTTAAAGTCATCGCGATGATTTTCATCCCTCAGACCCACCAGACCGTGGTAATTTTTCGAGACGAACTCGTTAATTTCCTCGAACGAAGCGTTACCGGAAAATTTCACCCGAAAATCCTCAAATTTATTCCGATGATGAACCGGACGTATCAACCATATATCGTCGAAACTCGCCTCGTATTTTTCCAAAACGTCTTTCGAGGAGGAAGACGCAAATTTGAGCTTATCCCTCAATCTATCGGCGCTCTCCGAGAACGCCGTCTTCATTTCGGAATCGCCATCGAAAAGCCCCAATAAGACGACACCGGTTTCCTCATCGAGATACTCCTCCAATCGCATCGGATCGATAAATTCCTTGTAGCTGAGTACGGCTTGTAACTTCATGTATTCCACGATCCCGGCGGCGTTTCGAGGACCCGAATACGTCGGCCCGCTTTTTCCGTTGCGGAAAATCCGCAAAGATGGAAAACCGTCGACTTCGTAAACGTCGCAAGTTTTTTCCCGGCCGACGTGCAATCGACTTTGATTAAAGCCACCGGAGGATCGTTAATGGCCAGTTGTTGGCCGGCCGTGTCGAATTCCGGTTTCAATTTCTTGCAATGTCCGCACCAAGGGGCGTAGAACATCACCAAAGCGGTCTGGTGATCGGCGATTTTGCTCGAAAAATCTTCGTCGGTGTATTCCAGAGGTGCTTCGTTCGCGTCGCCTCGACGGGAAAGGGAAAATACGCATAAAATGAGGACAAAATACGCGAACATTTTGAGATAAATTGTGACTTAAGTTGTGAATTATTTGTCAATTGTCAAATAATGGTGGAGAGATAACTGGATTCTAAGGAATCGTTGTTGCTTGTTTGCGAGGGTTTTGCGTTAACCAATAATCAAATAAGGCCATAGTTTATACTGAGTTCACATTAAGAATGCAGCGGGCGGTGCTCTGAACCGAAACGCAATCCAAATTGATCCAAATAGGACAAACTGCGATTAACGACCATTTAACGATACATCTACACACTCAGCTCATGCCTTGATATCTCAATGTAAAATTAAAGGTGGTAGTTTAGATGCAAACCTGCAGTTCTGGATCGTAACACTTCGGGCGCTTCGTATATTGCCCAGTAAATATTTTTTAAATTTCGCGGATAGTTTAAGTTGGTAGTTCCGGCAATAGTGAACATATTCGCATACATTGTGCTTAGAAATTCGCGAGTATGTCCACTATTGCCGGAACTACCAACTTAAGCTGTCTGTTTACTAGGTGTTGGACTGAAGCTAAACAAAATATTTCTTAAAATGTTAAGCACATGTCACATGTCAGTATGTGACACACAAATAAATTAAATCAAAAGACTTTGTAGGTATAGTACCAGTACAATTAAATATTTTTGAAACCTACAAAGCCCTTTGATTTAATTTATTCGTTATGGAGTTTCAAGAAGTGATTTCCGCATCAATCAGTTATGTCATACACAGTTGATCCAAGTGTCAGATATGCAGAAATTCTTCGCACTTTGGCACCTGAAGTTATTCCTACACCCAACTAGAATTTGGTCGAATCTGGGCGAGTTCCATCGTCAGTAGCATCTACGATTTTGCTTCCTATCCATCTCGAAGGAGGGATATCTCAAAATTTCTGTTACCTCTTGAGTTGGTTAAAAGGGTGGATGGTTGGAAACGCATTAGATTTGTGCTCAGAAAATTGCCGAAGAAATAGGACATTTCCTATTTTTTAATGTACAGAAAATTGACAAAAAAATTAGCGTCATATTTAACTTTCATGTACACTAATGGGTTGCATTTCTGCGCCTAAACAATTTATTCGCAAGTATGTACACTCATGGAAACTCTAAATGTCCGCCTTTTGAGCGCATACACCTCGATTATTACAATCTAAATGCCCGTCCCATATAACTAACATTTGACGTCACACTAATGAAACGAATTATTTTCGGTAAAATTTGGAGTGACTAGGATGGTCACATGTTGCATGCGTGTTTCCTTCGACTTTCTCGCTCCGTCTTCTTTCGCAGATGGTATTTTTGCTAACCGGAAGCGACAATCAATTCCATATTTTTAAAGAAGACACGAACGGCCATTCCTATCAAGAAGTACCGCCCGAGGAGCCCTTTCCCGAATTCTACAAGTCACCCGACATCGTCACCTGGATCGAAATTTACTACTTCAACGATAAAAAAGAGTAAGAACTACATCCGAATAAACGACATCGTCAATTTGGATTTAAACATTTTTGTTTACCCCGATAATTTTTGGCAGACGATTGAGCGTTTTCGGCACGGAAACCGGATACATCCGGTTATGTAGGGTGTGCGTCCGCACCAAAACGATCCTCCTCAGTCATTCCTCCCATTTTATAAGTTACGTGTCCCACATCAAAATTTATCCGGAGAATAAAATCGTTCCGAAACCGACGTTCGTTAAAGGATCGAAATCGGATGGCGAAGACCAGGGGATAATTCTGAACGTGATCGTGACGAATACTTCGCTTCCTTCGGTGTTTTTCAGGTAAAAATCTCCGTTTTTCTTTGTAATTTGCGACTATAGCGGGAATTCTAGGGACTGTCTCAATTATGGTTTGGATAAATACTGCACTTTGAGACGATGCGACTTGGTTAGCGTTACTTCCTGCGTGGAGGTGGCCGATTTGGATTTCGATGGGCACGATGAGATCTTACTCGGGAACAGTAGACAGGTAATTGTAATCAAGAGTAAGTATTTTCTGTTTCCTCCTGATTTTGCAGCTATTTTCGGGTCTTCGTACCCCTCCCACCTGATTATGACTCCATCCAATCCAACATTCCCAAGTTTTGCAGCAGATGATACGAGTTTGTAGCTGAATTGAATGAAAAATTTTCTGAACCTGTCATCCCTCACTACGTTCATCTGATCCATTCTTATCCTTCCAAATGCAGAATTCTGCTGTTATCCTCACGGAATATTCTATAGACCGTACATTTTCTCTGCTATATATCTGGCATTCTGCCGTTACCAAAGCACCGACCTCTTGAAATACGTAGATAAAAATATTCTTCTGTCGTTTCAACATTACATTGTTCCAGTTTCGATTCAGATTCTATTAACAGAATTGTACTTTCTCCATCGGATGTTTTTCGGTCTGGGACTACTTTTTACCCGGTATTACTCTGACATAAACTCGTTGTCCATGTAGTCTTTTTCGATCTTTCCCGAACGTTCTTCGTGGCGTAATAAATGTGGATTTCCGTTGACGCATTGCAGAATTCTTTTATCCTCTTCAACTTATTGTTATTCTATGCCTTTCCGGCCTCACTATAACGTCCACAATGTTGCACCTATCCCCGCGTCTTCGTCCTAGCCTTTACACCATCGTTATGGGTTCCCAAAGACAATCTTGATGAATCGCTAAAGACGGCATGATCCAACTCTACATTCAACTCAAATATCTTTTGAACTAACCGAACTAAGCGTTGTTGCCGATGTAAAGCAGTTGGGCGTCGTTATTAGCCAAACAGATTTTATAGCCCTGTCTATTCTCACACTGCGTTCTTAACGTGAACGAAAGATAGGGGCCCAACTTGGCCTAAGTAAATTTGTTAGTACTTCTACCAGTAGATAACTTTTTCATAACTTTAGATAGATAATTTTTAACATAGCAAGCATGATTCCGTCATGGCCTCGTGACTAGTCTGGGCAAACAGCAGTAATTACGAAATAAATAACGACAAACTACATATACACAGAACTACTCGCATACAGCATCGATTTAGTATTGGCTAGAGTGGGGGAGTCGGCGATGCTGTCGTAACTTATTTCGTAATTGTGCGCTGTTACCGCTGTTTACCCACACTACTTTTGACTATAATGTATTTAAAAAAAAGATTATTATGTTTTTGAACCACTTCCTTTTCTTC
This sequence comes from Chrysina gloriosa, assembly GCA_038088585.1. NCBI lineage: Eukaryota > Metazoa > Arthropoda > Insecta > Coleoptera > Scarabaeidae > Chrysina > Chrysina gloriosa. Next base: position 77,756,357 of record CM076088.1, on the reverse strand, counting down.
GTCGTTTTAGGAAATCCTTCTGTATAAGATGAATAAAGAAGAGAGAGAATGGAGGATTGATGAAACTAAAAACCTCGTCAGTCCCATTTTTCGAATCAAATACGCTGACCTGACGGCGGATGGTGTTAAGGAATTGATCGTATTTACTATGAAGGGGTTGTATATTTTCCAGGTAGGCAAAACATGAGTGTGATGTATGTCCAAATTCAAGTTCGAAACCAGACGAAATCTATAACATTAAAATGTTTTTTTTTAACCTTGTCATCAAGGCCATTAGCCACGGCAATATAAATAACTAGAAATCAATTTTCTTTGCTAAAAATTTACGAGATGGAACACGCAATAATCAGTCGTTTATTCGGTAAGACGTGTTTGTTGGTGCTGGACTTGTACCCAGCGAAACATGTGTCGCGTGATATAACATCAACATGTACGTTACATAAAATTGTTTTACAGCACGATGCTGATTACATCCAGAAGAAATTGGAGGAGAAAGGAAGTAAACTGCGGGATACATTGCTGGATTGTTAAGCTTCTCTATTTTTACCATTTTTTTTTTTTTTATGTTGGACATTTGTTTCTCCGTTTGCTCTATTTTTTAAGTCAGAGAAAATGATGTGATATTTCTTGTAACATTATATGTTAACTTTACACATACATATATAATAAAAAATATTTTCATGTAAAGTAGAAAACATCGTTTCCATTTCTTGAAACCTTACTTACGTTTCTTACTACTTAATACTTCTTTCCTTCCGTTAACGTAAGTCCAGAATTACACATGTAAATAATGTGGTGAGGACTGCGGAAGGTAGTGTAGGATCAGAACAATCATTTGAAACCTTCCTGTATAAACAAAAATGAAGTGTCGCCAACTAAAGATCGTAAAAATTTTTCTATTAACTACCTTCAGTTGAAATTGCTCACTCTGTAGATTACGTGTACACCGATACGGGTATTAAGTTTCCTAATTGTGTAAGATCTTTTATTATAGGTTGGCAGAACTAATTCCTTTAGTGTATTTTAGGTTAAAATGTTGGTGAGAAAAATTCATGTATGATTTGTGCAAGTATATGTTAAGTTACGTTTTATGTATTTTGTGTGCTGTTTATGTCAAAGATAAGTGATATTAAACCATAAAGTACAATTGTAAGGTAAAACCTTATGTTAGCATTACTTGCTATTAATAAGCATTAGCTCTTAAGTTGGTAACACAATCCCATGAAGCAGAATAAGAATAACGTCGATGAGAACCGTAATGTAAAGGTGGAGAATATATGTATATTTTCGTTGAGGTTAGTTTTATTAAAAATATCGTGGTGGATATCCCTATAACTGATGTTCTTGAATTGCAGTTGGCATCGGATGATACTGAAGGACTTCATATTTAAGTAGAGAAATAAATATTGAAGATACTCTTATGTAGTTCCCGCAATAGTGGACATATTCGCCAATTTCTAAGCACAATGCATGCGAATATGTTCACCATTACCCGAACTACCAATTTAAACTATCCGCGAAATTTAAAAAAATGTTTCCTGGGCAATAGCTAACTGAAAGAAACGCTTCAATGCCAAAGTAAACAAAATTAAAATCATTAAAATCACTCAAAATGAACTCATTCTGTCGGCGAAACTTCAGTGTGGTCAACTGCAATCAATCAATTCGGAGGCTCCTGCATCCAAAATTGCCTATCCTTGATTTAGTATTTGCTTTAATACCTTTTGACAGAAAACACAAATCGGAAACTTCAGCCTAGCCAACTACTACAATCAATCAATCCAGGTAATCTTACATCTAAATTTAGTGTTTATTTTGATATATTTTGACAGAAAATAGAAATCTACGTCAGGCTAGCCAACTGTATTCAATCAATTTCGACGCGCGATAAATTTAATGTTGCCTGGCCTGTTCTCTTTCTTTTGTCAATATGTCAAAATCTTAACCTAACTTCGCTTATCGGTAATCCTTGATCCAACTTTAATCTCAGACCATTCTCAAACAACAGAAAACAAAAACAAAGAGTACAAATACAAATACTACGAAAGGTCAAACAAACATCGCTTATCTGACTTCCATCTACCATTTGTCGTCGTTGTATTTGTCATAACGTTCGTAGATCGGCACTCGACTATTGCTGACTTCCAATTTCCATATACGGAAGAAATAAATCTGCTCGCCTCCCGTTCCCATTTTCTGGTTAAACATTCAAATTCGTCGAAATTATGGTAGGAATAAATTCTAATAATAGCCGCAACAGTCACGATTGAAGCGATCTAAGATTTAAACGTGCATCATCTGGGAAGAAAATGCCTCAGAGTCGAAATCATTCGATCGTTCGTGGAATTATAACCTTTTTCTTCGGTCCGGGGCGAAACGAAGTGGTAATAATAACAAATTATGACCGTCTACAGGCCTAACATGTGCAATAATGAGATTCAATCGCAAGATCTGGGGGACTACATTTCTCCGAAAGACCGATCGACAAACTGGGATATAGCCGCTTTCATTATTTCGATCATCAGTCATCTAGTCGACGTAGGCTTTGATATAAATCTGGCTTACAGATACTATATCGGAGAGGATCCAATTTATTTCTACGTTACTCTCGCTTTCATATTGATACCGGCTTTTGTGAATACAGCATTCAGTATACGTTTGTAAGTATCTGCGAGTGAGGTACACTGAACTGAGACTAAAGAAGTCATTTCAGGTATTACTTAAGTGAAGATAAAAAGAAAACGCTAACAAAAGAATTAACCAAACGGAGATTATGTTACATTGTAGTGCTGGTTTTCCAACTAGCTCCTGTTTTGAGATACTTCGACGCGTTAAGGTACGCGATAAAATCGAAAAAGGCTGAAAAATTGGGTGATATACATAATCAACGGAAATATTATTTATTAATGGTTCGAGAGGATTCCGATATCGCGTTGTTGAGGGTTCTAGAATGCTTTTTGGAGGCGGCGCCCCAGCAAATCTTACAGCTAGCTATTATTTTTCATACGCATGGAAGAGCTGTCGCAGATCAACCTGATGCCTATATATGTAAGAATGGACGTTCTTTTGTAGTTTAACATATTTTACTAGTGACCTAATGTCAAGTATAGTGGAGTAAGTAGCTGTAGACACACATATGCCTCGGAAGATGTCCAACAAAAGAAATTGTAGCGTATAATAGTTATGGACTACTGTTCCATGTTAGTGCGTAGCTAAAATTAAAAGTTCTGTTGTAGTGTAGTTATGATTATCTCAAATTTTCTAATAATGATCTGACTGATGTTTTTATATTTTCTGTTAGTTTTCCAACTCCTTTCTATTGGAAGTTCGTTCGCAAGCATGGCGTGGTCGATGGCATCCTACCACCGTTTAATTAGGTTATCCTTAATCAACAAGAACAACATATCGTGGGCTGGAACTGCGATGCAATTCATGTGGCACTTCCTAGTAACTGGTAAGTCCTAAAATCTATTCCTAACTCTAAGGTCATACTTTTTTACAATAATTTTTACTCATCTTTTACTACTCTTAGGTCAATGAAAACATGATATTTATTTAACAGAATATATTTCACATGGGCTATGTACATGAAACATTTGTTTTCTATATTATGTTTCCTGGAAAATAGTAATTCACACAACGGAAACATTATTGTTTGTACTTTTGGCTTTGGGAAAACGTTCAATCAGATTTTGGCAGGTGCTGATTATTGTGTCAAAGATGCAATTCTTAACGTACATCAAGCACCTTACCTAGTTTTAATTGACCTAAATTAAAAGATAGGTACTTAAAATAAGTCGGTAAAAATAAGTCGGTTTAATTTTTTTTCTAGTATCTCGCATACTTTGTATAAGTGTCGTACTATCAGTTCTACCGCCATACACGATAGTGGCTTTAACCTTCCATTGGATGATAATGGTCTTATGGTTACATCTCTCGACGAAATCCGTCAATTTCTGCGGCCACAACAAGTTCTACGAATTCTTCTTTTACGCGGTCTTCGGCACGGTCTACATTTTCACCCACATATCTCTAAGCGAAGGGAAAACGTTGCTGAGGTACGTTTTCTTTTATATGATTTTATTCGCCGAAAATTTAGTGGCGACGGTCACGTGGATATTGAAGGCTGATGAAGCTCTGAAGGAATCCCTCTATTATATTCCCATCGTGTGCATCAATTTCATCACGTTCTTCCTGGGTATCAGTTTTATGATCTTGTACTATAAGATATGTCACCCGAGCACTGGTTGCATAAATAAGACAGTTGAGGAAAGCTGATAATCAGATGTATCGTGGGTTTCAAATTATTTTTTTAGAGATTTTATCGAGAATAGATTATTTATTTCCTTAAGCATAGGTAATTTTATTTATTGTTTATTTATTTGATATGATAATTTATGATAGTGGAATATGTCGTAGTTTGCACTCCGAGTAATCCGTTTTTAGTTTAATTAATTCTTGTTGAGTCCCTACCTTTTGTTTTCGAGTTCCTTTCGATGAAGACGGAAAATATGAGTGAAAGACATCGTTATTGTTTAGGACACTTGTATCGCACGATGTATAATACTTCGTTATCGAATTAGAGCCATTTCATCATTTGGTAATTTTGATAATTATTTTGCAAAATAAAGCACTAAAATTGTTAAAATTATTAATATATTTGTTTATTATTCAATTTACAATACATTTAATATTTTAACGCACTTATATTGCCTATACCCTACGTTGTGTACAACTGGCGTACCGCAGGCGGTAAGTTTATGCTGGGGGTTGTAAAAATTTCTGGGTAATTCCCCGTTTTTTTTTCCGGATACTTTTACATAGTGACGCTAATTCGATTATCGGGTATTACGATTACAACGTTACATCTATGCATGATCAAAAAAAAATCTTACTCAATCTGCACTTCGCTCCTTTTTTGGGGGAAACGTGTGTCTAATTGTATTCGCCTTTTTATCCTAACAAATAAGAATTTCAGTAGATAAAAGAGCGAAGATTACATGTAAAAATCACGCGCATAAATTGAATGGAGGTTAATTTTTGTGATAGATGTTAAATCGTTTAGATTCGATAATTTATGCGTTTCCAATAATTAAAAAGAAAGGGCAACAACAACTGTGATATCTAAAAATGAATTTAAAAGGGAGTCTCGAACAAATTAAGTATTGTGTCTTTTCAAAATATCTGTGAAATTATTATGATTTGAGCCGATGGATGGGTAAACTTTCTATGATCGGGGCAAAGAGGAAAAAAATGTTTGTGTAAAAATACAACCAACAAATTTTTATTTTGTATTTTTGATAACTGATGGCTGCGAACAATCAAAGATTTAATTTCTTTATATTTATAATCACGTAGTTCAAATTGACTTAAAATGTGATCTATTTTGTAAGATTTAAGGTATCGTACAAGTTCTAATTAACATTTCTCACATCTAATTTTAACATAACCGGTGTATTTTTGATATCGATCGTACTCATTGTTTAGTGTAGAAATAAAATGTTTATTCTCAAAACTTGTTTCTTTTATTAATTATTTATCGAAACTGAGTTCCTAGTTAATTAACCCCCATTAGTAGCAGTACCAACTGTAATTAATACACATTACAGCACATAAAGAGCCATTGATTTCGACTAAGAATGGATTATCTGCGGCTAGATAATTGAGGGTAGTGCCGCCAACAACTGCGCTTTAGCCATCCATTATTGCCACAGGAAAGTAATCCTAGGTAGTGCACTTGAAAACTGAAAGAATTCAGTAAGGTAGCAATAAGGGCAGTGTGTGAAATTGAACCAACAATCTTCGAGTTTACAGTCCAGTCCCACATTAACAGAGTTACAATGAACCTAGGGCTAGCTTTTTGTTAAGGATGTATTCTAGCATTCTTCCTTTGTGCCATCTCAACCTTTCCAGAATGTTACCTCTAGGAGAATGACAATTGTACTTACATTATAAAAAGCTGTTGCATAGTTCTCTATCTGTGCGGAATTATTGAATCATTGGATCGTCGCCGGGTCCCGCATTTGTATAGGTAGTAGTTGTTTACGGGCGAGAATTGTGCTAATTTATGTAATTACTACAGGTATCCGAAATTCAGGTATTCGCAACAACGATTTAGTTTGTAAGACATTAAATAGTAAGTTTCCATGTAGTAACCCCATACCATATCACAGGAGATGAAGTTTACAAAATATTTATTATTTAAGCAGTTTTAAATAGAAAACAATAAATTAGTACGAAATATGTGCAATTACATTACATCATATACTAGGAGAATCCATTTAATCCGTTGGATTCTGCACTACTATGAGTATAAATTCCTTATCGGGAGCGACCATAATTTCATGTTTCTTCGATCTAATCCGTAGGAATGTTAAATCGTTTGCTGCATCCAAATCCCTTACGACGCTCCGAGCTTTATCCACCAGCGAACTTATCAAACCGGCGTATTGCACCGTCATAGTGTTATCCAAGGTCGTCTTTATAGGGATGCCTTGAAATTAATAATTTTAAAATTTAAACGGGAATCATTTTGGGGGTCGTAAGTCTAACCTTCGGAATTCACAACGATCGTCCCGACGACACCCTTGTGGGACTGGATTCGTTTCATGGTTTCTTCGACTTCGTTCGACTGAAATTAGAGGGGTTGATGCAAAGAATAAGGGAGGCTCTTAAATGTGCATTTACCATTTTAATTTATTGCCGCTTACACAAATACATTAGAAGTGTCAACCAGTATGCGTCACTTGTCAAATTATAACATCGATCAAACAGATATCTACCTTAGCGACCAATCGATAGGGTGTCGCCTTCTGGAGTGTTCACCTAGACCCGCTTCCGCTAAATTTGCTCATCGCTTAGATTTCCTTTTATACTAATAAGCGTTAATTGATAAAATTAGGTCCAAACTGATAGGAAACCGCAAAAAGGACAGATAAATAATAAGACGGAATAATGAGAAATCACAAAATTGATTCTTTGGGCGATGGAATAGAAGCGAATGATACACATGTGATACACCAGATGGCGCTATTGTCGTAGTGTGTCGAAAATGTTAAAATAGGTTATGTTCAATGTTATGAATCCATTGATTTGAATATTTACAACGTTTCTCTTAAAACTTCTTCCTATCATAAGTCATAAGAATGAGCAAGAAGGAACTAATAACAACAGTAGGATTACGCCTAGACGGACGTAGAGCCGACGAATTAAGACGAATCCGTTGCAAATTAGGCGTCTTCTCCGAGCCCGATGGAAGTGCTTATATCGAACAGGGCTTAACGAAAGTATTAGCCGCGGTATACGGCCCCCATCAAGTTCGTATTATACACAAAATGTAAATAAAATCGTTTGCTAAAACGTACTTCGTAGGTAAGGGGTAATCGACTGAAAGCCCAATCGGACGCGGCGATACTCAACTGCCAATTTAGCATGGCTGTTTTCTCCACATCCGAACGAAAGAAACGGCCCCGCGGAGACAGGAAATCCACCGAAATGTCTCTGCATTTACGTCAAGTGTTACGCGCGGCTATCGAAATGGAGAAGTATCCATGGTCGCAGATTGATGTGTACGTTGAAGTGTTACATGCTGATGGAGGTGATTTTCTCCTGTAAAAAAAATTATCTAACCTTTTACCTGATATGAACGCATATGTGTCTCCTGTAAAGGTATCAGTATGGACGGGTATATTAATTTCCTTAATTTATAGAATGTACTGCGAACGTATGTATATGTCCAGTCAAAGTCATCCGTCTAAACTATGGACGGACACGTTATTTGTCAGTTATTTTGCATATGTGCGTTCAGCAGAAGGCATAGACTCTGGATATATATATATATATATATGCGCCAAAGACTAGTGCTATAAACGAACATGTGCGTTCAACAAAGACTAATAATTGGAACTAGGTGGTCACATACGTCTGGCGAAAGTTTATCAGTAGACCCCGGAAAATTTAGGGAGATTGACTCCCACCAATTACGTCAGCAACGACGAATCGCATTAACGCGCCTGCATACCAACTCTACCCATATAGGTTAGGGGTGAATCATTTATGCTAGTAGGGATGGCTTACTTATCAACCCCTCTAAACATACCAGGGTCTAGTTATTAATATCACCACTTGTATCTGATAATTGGGAATCGTTGCAGGGTAATCTATTTAAATAAAATAAATTTTTTATATTCACAGGTATCTTTCCGGCTTGCGTCAACGCAGCAACCTTAGCTCTAATCGATGCTGGTATTCCCCTGAAAGAATACGTCTGCGCCTGTACGGCTAGCATAGCCAACAATAACCAACCCATGGTTGATATTTCGCATGAGGAGGAGATCATTGGCGGTCCCACGTTAACGGTCGTGGCACTACCGATGTCGGAAAAGGTCGTCTTATTAGAAATGTCGCGTCGATTTCATTTGGACCATTTGAAACTGGTGCTGGATAAGGCGTTAGAAGGTTGCAAGAATACGAAAAATATCCTTGATCAAGCTGTCCAGAATCACATCGTCGATGTTGGTGCTTCGACCGGTTGGGCGAGTGCCGGGAAAAAGTTAAGAGATGAAGTGGATGTGTTGATGATGTGGGACATGTTTCTGAAATAAAAGATGCTTGACAATAAGAAGTGGTTTTGTTTAGAGTAAAAATTATTGGAGTTTTTGTTATAAACCCAGAGACACAAATTTTGTTATGGTGGAGATTGTGCCATTGCAAACAATAAGCTAAGCTAGCGAATCTGGATTCAGTGTAAGATGGTCGATTTGATTGGAGATTGCTTTTATTACTAGCAGACGAGAATACAATCGCTAGCACGCGTACATAGTTTTGTTTTTGTTGATATCGTTCCGATTACGTCCACCACTTTCTAAGTCAAATAAGAGTTAAATTTAAAACTTGTAATGCGAGGTTGTCGAGAATGGTGAAGTAGATGGAGGAGCAAGGATGGTTTCGAAGGGAAACGGTTGTGCTAGGGAGGTTTATGTCCTTGTTATATATATGATTCTTAATTCGAGACTGGCTTTATTGTTTTCAATTACATTGCTATTACAAGATCTGCAACCATACATACATACCTACTGTATAACAATCCTAACTGTCATCAGTAGGGTAAGATAATCGTAATCCCAGCATAGCCTTAACAGCTGGAGCAGCCAATCATTGATTGATGTGTACGAATTTGAACTGCTTTGTCACCTGGCAGATGTTTACGCATCGCATTGGCGCGTGCCGAGTCCCGTTGGCTGCTCCAGCTGTTACGGAAGCTGAGACGAGACGATTATCTTACCCTAATCATCAGTGATTTGTTTAGATTACTTCAAACGGTTGCCGAGAAAATGCAAAACCGCTAAAAATCACATACACATTTTTGCTAATATTGGATTTAGGAGCTTCAATCCTTGAGGCGAATTCAACGGCATAGGATTCTTTGAGTTTATTCCAACGGGTACCGAAGAAATTGCTAAATTGCACCTTCGGAATGGACTTTTTCAAACAACAACATTCTCTCGTACACCATTCAAAGAGTTCATTTTTCTGATTAAGAATCACCATCGAATCGGCTTTTTATCGTTAATAATTTAGGTGCTACGAGCGCTTGAAGTTTGCCCATTTTCGCCCTATATTCACCCTTACATTCGGTCTATTTTACGCGCTTTGGACGAACTTCGAATGGCGTTTTTTCCAAGCCTATGTGTTCTACGTAATTACTGGTTTAAATATGTATATTCTGACGCAAAATAATGAAATTCGAACATTAATTTTTTCGTGATTTTCACACTGGGTCAAATTTGAAATCGCCCTCACTACGTTATTCATGGTCCGATCGCGATTGATCTTTCTATAAGCAGAATTTGCCTAGGAATCGAATAGAACAAGAACCACCGAGCTATCTATAATAGCTTTCGCGCTAGAACGAAATTATGCTAATTTTACGTAAGAAATGTTTTCAAACTTCAAAGTACCATATCTCCGGCACGGTAAGACTTAGGGACTTCCGGGTTTGTTTCATTCACTATTAAGTCTAGTTCCATTCCCTGTTACTTGTTTTCTTTTTCATTCCATTTAGTGAATGTGGCGTCCTTTAAGTCTTCTATCATCTGTTGTAGTCATCCAATTCTTAGGCTTCCAAGCCTCTTCGTTTCCTCTGGTGCCCATTGTAATATCTTACAAATATAATGGACAAAAAAACATAAGAATGGGCGAGTTTTATACATAAATATATTGCGTATATTTTTAGCCGCCAGCTCGCTTTTATTTTCGTACGTATTCCATTATTCGTTTTTCTGTGAAATCCTGCACAAATTGATCAAAGCATTACTGCAAAATATACTATATACCAAACTTCATCCTGGCTTTGAATTCTGCTTCAAAAATGAACCATAAGAATGTACGCGTCTTGTTCAGGCGTAAACATTTTTGATTGTCCAATCAAAACTAAAAAAAGTAAAATAGTGATTATTGAAACGCAAGTTGCGTTTCATATTAAATTATATCTTACATGCAACTTACAAACGAAACTTAATGTGCTCTGAAAAGAACTGTTTGAAATTTAAGACAGAAACATGAAGAAATAAGAACAAATAAGAACGAGTACAACTGACAACAGGTCCAGTAAACATTTTTTAAATTTCGGGAATAGTTGAAGTTGGTAGGGCCGACAATAGTGAACATATTATATAGAAATTGGCGAGTATGTCCACTATTGCCGGAAATACCAACTTAAACTGTCCCCGAAATTTAAAAATGTTTACTAGGTGAATGTCAATGCGATTAACAACCATTTAACGATACATTTATGCACTCAGCTCAAGCGACAAAGTTCCCACTACACCTTGATAAAATCGCGAGAAGGCCAACTTAATTGGTGTACAAACATTTATGGTATAGACACTATGCGTTTGTGTTCTGATGCTATTTTCTATCTTCAATGTTATACATAATGTAAAATAAAGCGAGATTATTTAAGATGGTCGTTAGTCTGTATTGACCAACGCATCGACGCTGCGTTACTTTCGAGAAAACGCGCTAGATTTGAAAGTTAGGATTAAGTATAATTCACAGCGACCAAATGATGTTCGAAAATAGTCTGATATGCAAATATTTATTCGGAAATCTATTCTTTGCACTTTGAACCGGGACTGCATCCGTCCAATGCGCACTGTACAGACATATTTGAATAAAAAATATATATATATCAAATATGTTGAGATTAAATGAACTTTCATCGATGAAACGACCTGAAAGCAAAAAGGCGTTTCAATACAACATTTCAAATATAATATGCGTGCAGAAACGTGGCAAAATCTAGTAATTAAGCCTAATTTAGGTCAGTTTTATGAACACCTAATTCCCAAACAGACCGTAGATAAATTGTAGGTCATAATTGTTTTCGCCGGATGGGTCAAAGTCTATACGCCACTGCATTCGCTTTATAAATACTTATTTCGTTGATCCTTCACCGTTTTATTCCGATTTTACCGTTTATTTTTTCCTTAAACTTACTCGAAAATCCAAGAAGAATGGCTTCGTACATCGCCAGAAATCTAATAAAGGCTCCCTCGACTTTGGGGCTCATACAACAAACAGGTAATTGCTATTTATTTCGATTTACCTTCTGAGAAACATGTACCTCTTTTTTATTATTTTCTATGCAACTTCAAAGTCCATCGAATTTGTGTTAATTTTTCCAAATGTGGATATTTTAAAATTTCACTTTTAGGTTATCCGTCACAATGACACCTTTCAAAAAGTTAGCACCCCTTGCAAATTTCCACACCACGAGATTCCTATCGTTTTTACGCCAAATTACGTAGGTTTATGAATAAATTAATCTAATTCAATTTCAGGAGCCATCCGAACTCTTTCTGTTAGCAGCCACTTAAACACTAGGAAATCCGCCCCGATAGGACAGGGAAACATATAGTTTTAGTCGATGGCATTCGCACCCCTTTCTTACTGTCGGGGACCGATTACGCAAAGCTTATGCCTCACGATTTAGCCCGACAAGCTTTGTTGTAAGTCATTTTTGTAAGATAATTGTTGATATTACAGATACTAGATCATATCGGCACTACACTTTACCCAATATGATACTTGCCTCGCTACTAATAAAATACAAGTCACTTTAATTAATTAATTGTGTGCTGTGTGGCGAGTTTTTTAAAGTGATATAGTGTCCGTAATACTACACCAAAGTCCTTGCAATCACTATCAATTAATATTATAGAGGTATCATTAAGAAGACTGGACTCCCAAAGGAGATAATCGATTATATTATTTATGGTACCGTGATACAGGAGGTGAAAACGTCGAATATTGCGAGGGAAGCGGCTTTAGCCGCTGGATACAGTGATAAGACGCCAGCACACACTGTGACGATGGCTTGTATTTCGTCTAATGTGGCGATGACTACAGGTAAACGCCTTGTATATACTTCTATTTCGATGTAAGCTTTGAAAAAATCATGTATAACTTGATTAGACTCCAATATAATAGAGAAAGAAGCGTCAGAGACATTTGACACAGTGTAAAGTATATACTGTACACCTGGACTAAAAATTTAAGGTGTGGAGAAAATAGTTGAAATAAAAATTATTTTCCATTAAATGAATTTCATGGTGTTGCGAATATGCAACATATTCATTAATTTCAGTTATTTTTGCTTCGTAGTCTGATTCATACGATGTACCAGGCTTATAACAGAAAATATCGCATTGTTAGTTTAAAACAATTTTCATACAGGGTTTTAAGTTTCTTGAAATTACGGAATCAAAGTAGTAATGTCTACTCTGGGAGCACAATTACGAAATAAGTTACGACAGCATCGCCAACTTCCCACTCTAGGTAGTACTAAATCGATGCTGTATGTGAGTAGTTCTGTGCATATGTAGGCTATCGTTACTTATTTCGTATTTACCGCTGTTTGCTCCGACTAATGATCATCAGGGTCGGAAAAACGTAGCACCAAATTTCGATGGAAACGCTTCCACTCTTTTATTAGTATTTTTTATAAACACCAAATTGATGTTATAACATTACAATCTGGTGAATTAATGACCAATGGGCAATTTAGTTCTAACTTAATTTACTATTATGATATAAATATAATTTTTTTCTGTTTTCCTTTTAAGTATACTGCACTCGGCGTGTGTACCTCCGCACTATATTTTGCTTTACTAACAATAACTGACACCATCTTAAACTAACTCAAATGGCTTTGGTCTTTTAAGTCTTCTTACTAATCCTGTGTTGCCGAGGAGCTGGATGGCTTCAACATTCACATTAGTCAGTCTTGTCAAATGCTTGGGTCACATCACCATGAAAGAAACTTTTTTACTTCGAGGATCTTCTTAATGATACTTGTTATTCTTTAAATTTGGTCGATGGTGAAATGTTTATTCCAGAACCCAAACTGATGTGTTGGTACTATCTATTTTCTCTCAAAAATAGGTTTTAATCTCTTAAGCAGTATTTTTTCAAATAATTTTGAAATAAGAGGTAGTAGAGAAATTGGTCTGTACGATTTCACATCATGAGGCGGCTTGCCAGGCCTTGGTACCCTAATCACTTCTGTGATTTTCCAAAGATTTGATATATATCTCAGTCTAAAGGAAGCATTGATTAAGTTTGTTAATTTTATGTGGCTTTCATAGGCAGATTTCTAAGAATTTCTCCAGTTAAGTCAAACCCTGGAGAAGTATGCTGTATACTTTCTTTGTCCTGTTGGATTAGATTTTCTGTTGTTAATTCATCCTCGGATTCCTTCGTTATCTTGGAAAAAATTTTCTAGATAATTTGCGCAAACATCCGTTTTTATAATAAACCAATCCAATGCACCGATGTGTAGGCTACGTATTCCTGCGTCTCCGTCGTTTCCGGTTTTTTGATGTTACGTTTTCTGCTCATTTACCAGTACTCGGTAATAAATTTTTAAGGTGATAAGAATTTTTGTGAATGTTCACCAGCAGGGTTTGGCAACGTAGCACGTATACTGTGATAAAGTGTCAGCACACATGCATGTGCTAATTCGTTAGGGACGGGAATTGGCGATTGGATTAGCGAATGTGCCTCGCTGACGAGCCGTAATCAAAGCAAAACCGGTTCGAGGCTTTCATTCATGCTTAATTCGATGCAATTAGCACGTATGTTTGTACTTGCCACGTTGCAAGTCGGCGCAGTGCAGTGCATTCGGGGCTTTTATACTTATTTTTTTACACGAAAATTGTCCACCACGTGATAACAAGATTAAATCATTATTGGGGACGGGCCGAAATCTATATTTTATTATCCCACAGGCATCGGACTGATAGCATCTGGAGCATACGAAGTAATCATCGCCGGTGGCGTGGAATTCATGTCCGACGTTCCGATCCGACACAGCAGAAAAATGCGCGGCCTCATGCTGAGAGCGAACAAAGCAAAAACCCCGTTACAAAAATTGCAGTTATTAGCGTCGATTCGTCCCGATTATTTTATCCCCGAGGTACCCACCTACCACCATACAAATTTGCATCTAAAATCCCAAAACGTTTTTCGATTTGTTTAGCTTCCTGCCGTCGCCGAATTTTCGTCCGGTGAAACCATGGGTCATTCTGCTGATCGTCTGGCGGCCGCATTCGGAGCTACGAGGAAGGAACAGGACGATTACGCCCTTAGATCGCACACCCTCGCGCAGGAAGCGCAAAATAAGGGATATTTCACCGACTTGCTTCCGGTGAAAATCACCGGAATCGATAAGACGATCGGTAAGGATAATGGGATTCGTGTTTCGACGGCCGAACAGTTGGGAAAATTGAAGCCAGCGTTTATTAAACCGCACGGCACTATAACCGCGGCGAATGCTTCTTTCTTGGTAAGTACGGGTGGAGTACGGGCACGATATGGAGTGGTGTATGCCTTTTGGCAGACCTGAAACTGATGATAGAATGGCATTAGAAGAGTGGCTTCATCACGTTCTTGTTCACAAAAGTATATCGTCGAAACGATACACTCTTTCATCTCCCGACTCAAAGCATTAAATATTTTTAGTCGCAGAATTAGAAGTGATGCTCACTATATGTTCTGAAAAGAACAGATTCGGCTGCTATTTTGAACAACGTGTACATAGCCGACGTAATTAGTTGGGGTCAACCTTAATAAATTTTCCGAGGTCTACTGATAACCAAACGAATAATGATTACCACGACTTTTATCATCATATTTATACGATTTTCAGACTGACGGTGCTTCCGCAGCTGTAATCATGCCCGAAGCGAGAGCCAAAGCGCTCGGTCTCAAACCCAAAGCTTATTTGCGCGATTTTATCTACGTTTCTCAAGACCCGGTGGATCAGCTCCTCCTAGGTCCGGCGTACGCCACACCCAAGGTGCTCGAGAGGGCCGGCTTGGCGCTGAAGGACATCGACGTCTGGGAATTCCACGAAGCTTTCGCCGTAATTACACTCCCTACGTTTCGATTTACTTCGTAATTTTCGTAAAATTTTCCGTTTCTAGGGACAAATTCTAGCGAATTTGAAAGCGATGGATAGCGATTGGTTCGCGCAGAATTACATGAATCGACAGTCGAAGGTCGGGGCGCCGGAATTGAGTAAATTCAATAAATGGGGCGGGTCCCTTTCGATTGGTCATCCGTTCGCCGCGACTGGCGTGAGATTAGCGATGCATACCGCCAATAGGCTGGTTAGGGAGGACGGTCAGTTGGGAGTAGTCGCGGCTTGCGCTGCTGGCGGACAAGTAAGTTTAATCACGTGATGTTTTGATCTTTACACTGTCATTTGTTTAAGATCTCATTTTATTGTTTTTTTTTGTGTAGGGAGTGGCGATGGTAATAGAGAGGCATCCAGACGCAAATCCTAACTAATTAAGTGCAAAAATGCTGTGTTCTCCGAGCGGCCTTGATATTTTAATATCGAGTTAAACGAAACAATAAGTAAAACCGTGTGTAACAACGGCCGGTGTATCAAAAATAAATTATATATTTTATACCACTTTATCGATTTTATATTTAATTTCTGTATATTTCAGTTATTAATAAATATGTGTAATTTTTAAGATTCCCTTTTTATTCTGGCAGATTACCGATATTTATAAAGATCTAAAGGCGCCCACCGACTTGAGCAGAACATTGTAATGTAATGCTTCCAACGAGCACTACGCGTGCGCCACATTCATCGTTAGAAAAATGAGAATGAATACGTGAGTACTCGCTTCGTGCTTGGCTCAAAGGTGCTTTATTTTTCCGTTTAGGGGGTCACCAAGTTGACCGCAGCATGGTAACGTAATGCTCGCCACGAGCTCACACGTGTAAGTACAAGGAGCAATCTCCTGTCCATAGGGAGAAAAAAATTAAATTGGCAACCCTGAGTAAAGGAGGCAGATCAAGTTCCGTTCACGTCATCTACTACGTATTTATGACGTCACACTACCCAACCATACAATATGAATTCACGTAACTTTAAAAATACCACAAAATAATTGATAACCACCTGCATAAAGTATTACTCATTACGTCTAACATATATTTTGTATGTATTCATATTTAATGAGTGCAGCGCCTTATTTTAGAATACGAATAAATTGAGCAAATCATACATTTCTTGTGTAAAGTTCATTTATTCGCGCGCTAGTTACAGCGGTGACAGATTTTATCCCTGTTGCCTGTTATTCCAGTGTTCTATTTATATAGTTATCCTTCGTTTTTCTTTTTACTTATTAGTCCCCTTACTGTATTAAAATCAGTTCTTAGTAGTAATTATATATTACTATCGAGTTACGTTTAAAGTAAACGGATCTAAACATTTAGACAATGTTGCGTTTACACATGTATCGTATGCACGTAATAGCAGAAAAGGAAAGATGGAATACAATTTTACAATCTAATAGAAAGACATGAGAACTGAAAATGATCCTTTTCTTTTACCGGACGTTAAATTTCAAAATTTATTCCGATTAACAAAGGACATGGTAAATTACCTAATTCTACGGTTATCAGCGCATATGATAAACCAATAATAAAAATAATAATACAGAAGTCATTTATACATTTATTTACAATAAAATATAGAATATACAACGAATATATCACTTTCATAAACAATTTTTCTAATTACAGTCGATATAAAAAACGATTTGCAATACAGTGACTTGTTCTAACGACATCCATCACTCGGCTTGTTTGTAGTCGTTTTTACTAGAAACTTTTGTTATAACACAGGCTGCTAAAAATGTATCCAAGAAAGTTTTCGATCACATCACATATCGGGCGTGTATAAATTGGCGAAAAAATACACGTGACGTGACTCCTTATAAAATTCTGTAGCGAAAATTTCAACATGAAAATATATTACCACGCTTAATATGTCTTCTCGAGGTTCTAGATATTCCACAAATATTTTTGTTCGATATCCATTGATAGAGATAACTGCAATTTAGAATACAGAAGAATGTTTGATACTATTTGTTGGTAACTGTATTCTCTTTGACCTCTAATGACAATTTTAACAATTCTTCATTAACATATTTTCATGAAACACAGATCTTGCAACGTTGTAGGACAATAAGATCGTATTCGAATGTGATTTCTATCAAAAACATTACCGTCCAATTTGACTATTATAGTAATATGCGAGTGCAGTATTGCCAAATGTATGTTTCTTTCAAATGCTTTTTAAAAACATATGAAGCCATGATACAACACTTTACAATTAAGATTTTCGATTCAGAATCGAACGAAAGATGTCGTTGCGTGTAGCTTTTTCGCCAATTTGTACACACCTGTATGTATATATTTTTATATATATACCTGACATCTCGACGGATGATGTTGGGAAGTCCTTCAAGTTTTCGGTTCCTTATCCAAAATCTTCTTGGTAGTTTAGATACTAATTAAAATTCGAAGTAATTAGTCTTCAGGTACTTCTAAATCAGGAAAAGGATGTATTATTTGAAAGTTACAGCTTGACATGTTTAAGTTTGTATTTCAAGGATACAGTGGAGTCTCGTTTAACCGACCTTCGCTTATTCGACATCCTTAAAAGAAAAGGCAGCAACACGCCTAAATTGACTGAGGCCAACGGAAATAGTGTGTCGCTGCAAAATGAAATTATTTTAAGAACCTCGCGAATTGAGCCATTTTGCTAAGAACTGAGGGTTTGGGATAGTCTCCCCCGTTACCGCTTTTTATGCTTACTGCGCAGATTTATGATAGTGAATTGGTTCTTCGTAAAAAAATCACTCTAGTGCCTTTAGTCTGTATGACAATTCCCCCTATTATCCCATATTTTCGCTTACCCGCCGTTTTACCGAGCTCGTTCAGGTCGGGTAAGCGAGACTCTACTGTAGTTGCAACAACCAAAATGCTCTCGATTTTGAAGCGTTTACTATTTGGATTCTTTGATATGTGTCCCTGATGACCTTTTAACACAAACTTAGACCTGTCGAGTTCTCATTTTTTTTTTTTTTCGTAAAAGAAAAGTTGATATACACACCTATAGTTTAAGCTAAGTATAGTTAATAATGTACGAGCCCGGTGGTATCCAGGACGGTCCTACAACATATGGAAATAGTATGTATCGATTTATTTCTTTAACTAAAATGTTTGTAATGTGGCATAAAATTTAATATTTATTCCATTTTTTCTTTAATAGAATGAGGAAACGGTATTGTTAGAAATTACGACATGCATACCTTAATATTTCTGTTATTCCATGGTTAATATATTAAAAAATAAATACATAAACCAATTCTTTTTCGTAGCTAAAATAAGCTAATTTCGTATTTTGAATTTTCAACATAGTTTCTATATATTTTTTAAAAATACTTTTTTCTGAAATATTCACATAATTGTGTGTAAGTATGATCTATATCGATATCGAAGTAACTTTTACAATTAAAAAGAAAATATAGGTGACGTCATATTTGCTACACGGATCCCATGTATGTATTAATTCTAGTTTTGAAAAAATGCGTAAATAAAGATAAAAATCGTCGGATCCCAACATTTTTCCGCTTGAATTTTTAACGAATTTATTTACTACTTTACGAATAGCACACTGTATAATGATACACAAGAGAACGCAAAAAGTTTCCACCATGGAAACCACTCGTAAAAGCAAGCGAGATTTTATTTGTAAGTTTTTAAGTAACTCTTAAAATGTCAGTTTCATCCCTGACGATGATCTTTTCGTAAGCAGACGTATTAAAATGTGTTTAACGCTATTACGTTTGTTTTCATTCGGCCATATTTTGTAAGATTATTGTTAATGTAAGGATTTAATTATTGCGATATGTCAATCATTGATATCCTGATAAAGAAATTGGTCGTATTTCGTAACAGGGGAACAAAGAAAAATATATATACAGTATGTCGCCTCGGATGGATAGGCCCACATGGATAGGTTAAACATTTTTTAAATCTTTATTTTAAATCTCATCTTGTGAGGTTCAGCCCTGTACTTCGATAGGAACTAATTTCTGTCATATTTTATATTAAAAAAAAATTAAGTCTGTCGTACAAATTAAAAAAAAAAAAAAAAAATTATAAGCTGTAGTAAAGTGCATTTTCATATAATATATACATTAACATTATTGTAAAAGGGCCCTAAGTACTTTCCGTGTTGAAAAATTGATGAATTTCGTTAATAAACGTGTTTCAGAATAATAATAAATTACGCAAGTGTGCAAAATGTTAACAAGTCCGGTTTACTTTTATTCATTTTCTTCCATCTTTTTTATTAAAAGAAAATTAATTAACAAAATATCAAAACAATTTTTTGTGGCATCTACTACAGAAAATTGACTTTATTAGAGCTTACAAACTATCATTTGTTTTAATTTCCACGACGTACTTGATTTTGATTCTTTTAATAAAACATGGCCGAAATAAGTTTCTATTCATATGGGGTTGACCCTCCTAAGTTGGAATTTCAACTCAAAAATTTAAAGAGTTTCACACTGTATATATTATATCGGAAATCAATGATTAGATCGTTGCACATGAAATGTTAGATTTAGACTGATGTTATTTTCCATTACTGGTTTATTAAATTTTAGATATATTGTAAGTTATGTTTAATATATGAATGTAGTTATTGCTTTTTCATTCTCCCAGTCGTTTTTGTCACTTTCATCATGTTTAATATAAGTACTCCAGTGATTTTATGATTATATAGTCCTCCCATATTTGTTGTACCAATAACTATGCAATTTATTTGTAGCAGCGAAGCTATTCCCAACAAAATGTAATCACAGTCATTAATGAATTAATTTGGAACATAGGACATTATGACTAAGTGCTCGGTGTAGTACTGCTAATTCCCGGAAGATCTGTCGTAAGCAGGATTTTGACCGGGCTCTTTATTTAAAAATGATCAAGGCGTTGCGTGGAAACTGAACAAGGACAAATAAACGTGAACAAGTAATGATTTGTTTTATAAATCATTGTTGTAAGTTAAGTTATGACATTTCATATGCAATAACCCAATAGAATTTGGGTGTTAGTCATTGTTAGTTTTGTAAAAGATCATTAAAAATTATTTCTTCGTTAGGGAAAGTAGTGTTATTCTTTTATGCGTATAGACAGCTGGGTGACATAAAATTTGATGTAAATTCGAGGAAAACGGTTTTTGACTTTAATTTCCAAATATACCCATCAAATTTGATCCAATCCAGCATACAAGGAACTTTGTCTTTTTTTCTTTTTTTGAATAAACACCTTAAAGGTACTTAAAGGCTGTTAAAAGATCGTAATATTATACCTGCATATTAGTCGGAATCCTCATACAATTTTTGGCATAATTTCCTTAGATTGTCTTCGTAAGTCTTCGCTATTTTCTTTCTTGATTATTACCAAAATACATGTCACAGAGATAAGTTAATACTATTAGTATTATTTGTATGGCGAGTAACATTTACAAATAAAAATTTGAAAAAAAAATCGAAGAGAATGGATCTTTCGGGTTTAGTGCCAAGTTTCTCAAGGTATTTGTTAGTTTGTTATTAACCGAGACTGTTTATTTAAATAATTAAGTTGATGAAATTACAATATTTTGAATCGAACTCCGAGTACGAAACCGTTTCGTTTTTATTAATTATGCGAGTGTTTGAATGCAATATTTTCAATCGCGTTACCTAGCGAGGGACGTAATTTTCAAATTGAATAATCCGTTAAAATGACATGATTATTAGCGAGCGAACGGCTTATGGAGTGACACAAACTCGCATGATCGTCCAGACAAGATAATCACTAAGGTTGGCACTGCGAGCGTTCGACCAGTAGCGCGTGCTTCGAAGATGTGCAAAGGGTGTAGCGGATGTTACAGTCGGGGGACCGTCAGTCCGTTCCTTGGCCCTCGTTTGTACAATCGTATTTATTGCGTTAGGAGTTTTGTACGGTTTTAATAATGTACCAATTACGAACGTCGAAAAAACTACGAAGCTACTGGCCGAAAGCTCGCAGTGCCAACTTTAATAATCGCCAACCTGACCGGTTCACTGCAATGCCAATTGTGTCACGAGATAATCACTCGAATTCTAATTTATTTTCCGTCTCGTCCCTTTGAATGGGTTGTGTAGTTATTATCGATACTGCTTCTTTTTCCCATTATCATTCTTAACGTTACTCGCGTCTTAGTTCAGATTTAAGTGGTTAATAATATTACGTTTCATGTGTTATAAAACCAATTTTATTAGATTTATCCACCAAATTACATATTCAGTTCTATACGAATATGTATTACTAAATTAGGAAGAAAAAAATTGTACCACAATGCGTCATTTATTTAAAATGAACAACTAAATAAACACAAGAAACTTATAGAAGGAGGGGATCGAGTTTGCAGCTTCCTAAACTTTGGATATGTATAAAAAGTAACTATTTCCTGTGCAAAAAAAAAGAAAAACAGACAAAAAAAAAAACAATCTCCGAACTGCATCCCCGCGTACATTTCCCCTCCTCCCTTTTTTAATTAAGAATTAAAACTTTTTGTACGTGTCTATATCGTGTGTTATATCGTTTGATTAATCCATGAAAGTTTTTCTCTTTTATATCCGAATTCAGGACTGGTAGCACCTGTTAAAAGAAAATTCGTATTATAAGTGTCGCTTGTCCGGATCATAATGCAATCATTAAAAATATCATTCGTTATCACCGCGATTATCATCAAGTAACGTAACTGTTACGCGCTCTAATGTTATCAGAATCGTTTCGGATCGATATCGTCGGACATGTCGCCGTATTAAGACGGTTTTTATTGCTATTAGTGCTTTTGCGAGTATCTGAAAATTTAATAGAAAAAATATCTCGATAAAAGTTTTGCATATTGGTGTTGCATCGAAAGTCTTTGTTCTATAGTAGAGTTAGGGTCAAGAATCGATCAAAATATTATTAAACGATTTACGGATTTTATTCTATTTTCTATTTTTCTTTCTCTTTGTATTTTGGGGGAAATCACGATGTTATTAAGTCGTATAAAATCGTTTCAAAATACACAGAATCAGATACGAACTTTATCTAACGTTCCCTTTGGGGCATCGGTTTCCAACTGCACGTAGAGTGCTAGTCAAATGTATCCGGATGCTATATGTCATAGCACATATAACAGTCGATCTCTTAGACAACTGTCAAAGCATTGATTGCGGCAACGAAAGGAAACTTATCGAGAATGATTGTCCACCACGTGACCAGTAATTTTTTTAAATCTAGGGATTTTTGTGTTCATAGGTTCATGGTATTTCAATATCACTAGGATCATACTAGCATTTGACATAGGCGTACAATCGTTGTTCACAATTTTTGCTGTCATTCTTTACGTTTTCGCTCCATTATTTTTATCATACATTTAAACTAACAGAAGTCAAAAGTAAATAAAAAAAAGTAAAAACATTCTTTTAAACTGCTGTTATTTGGGTTGCCTAACTTGATAGTCGTCTGGTGGACACGAATTCTTGATAGCTCTCTATACGCGCAGCGTTTTATTTTGTCCGGATAATAAAGTCGAGCACTATACCTCTGAAGTTGTTAAGAAGTCTCCAAAAATATGTAATGACAATAAGATATTGTAAATTCAATACCGTTTTTACAAATGATATAACAAATAACAAAAAAAAAAAACAGTTGGGAACTGTAACTCGAAACAAATCAAAAAAGATACCACAGACCAAAGTCTGCATAGCACAGGGTTAGGGGGATAGTGGCAACCTTAGCCAGTACATAACCGAGGAGTATGTATCTAGACTGTGATTGAGACGAACTTGCTTGTTCAATCTCAACACCTTAACAATTGGTGTTCTATTCGATCTAGAATAGTGCTTACATAGTGACTTAACCCCCAGCCCCATGTATAGTCTGTATAGCCTGTGTAAGATTCACATTCGATTCTGTATATTTATCACCTCGTTAAAACAGAAATAGCTACTGGCTTTACTAAGTACATCGAGACCATTAAAAAATGACACTTACTATAAGCTCCCGGACTATCCCTGTAGTATCCTTCAGCTTCGTATTCATCTCTGTAGCTGGACCGCGAGGTCGAGTAAGAATTACGCGGGGGACCCGAAGGTCTACCTCTATACTCCTCATACTCTACACCATTGCCTTCGTAATCCTCCTCGTATTCTTCCATTGGAACCCGACCCCTGTCTAAAATTGATACGGCTTTAGAAATTTTATCAGTTTTTCGATTTTACGAACGTACTGCCACCTGGATGTCCGCGCATTGAAGATCCTGATTGGCGCGAAGGATCTGAAAAGAGAGCAGGTTAGAACTGGGATAAGTAGCCTTTTAGCCAAAAAATTTGAGAATTATTTTAAAAGCGCCTATCGATTGGGAAGTATGTTGAGTGATTTCCTACAATATTTCGATTCTTTAGTTTTGGAAGAAAATAAAAATTATTTGAAATCCCCCAAATTAAAAATGTCAACACTTAGGCGTTGGACACTTTATACACAGTACATACGAAACTTCACGGTGGAGAATTCTCAGTAATATCAATTCACCCGCGTACCTTTACTTTTCACGTTTGGCAGCAAAGTACAGTCCCGTGCAATTGTTTATTTATTTCACTATAAACACGTCATAAAACATATGATTTCTGAAAATTTTCTGCCGTCCATTCCCATCCTTATCCCGTATACACCCTTCCTCTTACTTCTTAAGATCCCGACTGGTTTCCTTGCAGGTCCAGCATCCATCCTATCATCCCTCATCGGAGGACCTTTCGGTTTCGTCATGATCTCCATAATAGCATCCTGTCGACCGGTGTCCCCATATTCCGGTATCAAATACTTCCGTATCTCGGCTAAAGCGAACGCGATCCTGGCGTGAGCTTCAGCCGGAGGTCCCAAAGTGTTGATATCCATGTGCAGTTCATCATGGAGGTGAGCGTATTTCGGTTCGAGCGACTGTCGAAGTTCCTCTTCCTTCTGGCGATCTCTAATCGAACCGCGACCGCAAATCGATATGTGACACATGGTCTCCTCTTGGAGTTGCTTTAGGGTATTACCTTTTGACCTAATATTTTGCCGATGAAATTGTACTGTTAAAAAAAAGGGTAGTTAGGTTATTTTCGTTGTGAAGTGATTTGGGAAAAATTTACCCGTGGATGTTCTTTGGTGGGAACCAGGACTTTTACGGCCACCTTTATGGGACGTTCGCGGTAGACGTCAACGAATTTGGTTTCTTTGAACGGTGCTCTACCGCTGGCCTGTGCTCTTTGTAGTTCTAAATAGAAAGAATAGACACATATTTTTATATATAAAAGAAATAAATTAATGTGTAATTACTTATTTACACATTTTTATATGAAAAAAAATTCTTGTTACTCCATTATATCCTCATTAACGAAGAAAAAGAAAATTGTAAAAATCTTGATAAAGTTGTATATCGGCAACTTCATATCACCAAATCTATCGTTAGTGCTAAAACATATTCCAGCCTAATGCCAGTACAACCTCGGCATCCAATTTGATTTCCATTAGAAAAACGGAAACATTTCGGGAACAGAACCAAACTTTGCCCAAGTCCTCAGAAATATGAACGTCCAGGTTGATATTAAATCAATCAATACTCCTCCAATTGCGACGATACGCTTGCGCGTCTCAAATTTCTTCTCCACACGGCGGATCAACGTTTTATACGATTTAAATTACCATATGGACGTAGAATTAATCTTCCATTAATGGTGCCCTACATCTCAACATTCCAAGTCTATTTAGGGCCTCGGTTTTCTTGCCCCTATTCATGAATTTCCATAAATATTGTTATAAAACTTACCTTCATCGATTAAACGGTAGGCATGCGGAAATTTCTCTTCATTAATCTGCGATTTCTCCTGTAGCAATTCTCGAATGTAGGTGTCGAATTTCTCCTGGTGAGGATTTTCCGCGCGTAAATTTTCTTGCGATCGCTCGGACATGGTGATTTCCCGTATTCTGTTTGCAGTAAATAGTCGAAAAATACACCGATTTAATTATATAACCAGCACGATATGCTAATAATTCTTGAGTTTAATAACAAAATGGAGTACGTTTATAGAGGACAAGATAGGCGTCTAGTGTGAAGTTGCTAAATGTCACAACCAGGCAACATTGTAAAAATTATAGGAAACATTTGTAGTGTGTGATGGCTACGTTGGGTAAAAATAAAGGAAAGACAGGAATTTAAAATAAAAATGCGATTTAGATATAAAAACGGTACAAATTGCTTTTGAAATGGCAAACAAGTTGTTTGTCCACTTATTTAATTTATGGGTGGTACTTCCATCTAATTGAGTCCACATTTTGCGACTAATTTCACATTATAAGCGCTGTCATGAAGTGGTGGCTTTCTAGTAGATCAATGGGTCATTGACCCTCTCGTAATACAACATTGCTCATAATACCGTATTATGAGTAATGTTGTATTACAAGCACTCGAAGTACTGTAGGTGTTGTGTTCGCAGGTTTCCCTAGATTTATCAGCGCTCGTGGTCAATGACCAGAAGGCATATTGTATGGCCCTTTTCTTCCTTCAATTAAGAAGAAAACTAATTACCGCGACCGATACTTCATTCCTGGTGGTCAGTGCCTTCTATTCTTTCCCAAAATGTCCGTAGTAGCAACTATAATCAACCTGAAACGTGAAACTGGTTTAACCACTGAAAAACGTTTGGAAATCAAAGAAAACGGCATCCCAAGACCTTGCCTTCAAATAACACAAACAACCCTCGATGGAAACAAGCAAGTTAATCGATATTTTCGATTGAACATGTACGATTTGGCTGACTGGCTATGTGGTTGTGAAGTATCAAATGCATTCTACTGTTTCGTCTGTTTATTATTTTCAGACGACAACGTCTGGTGCAAGAAGGGTGTCAGCGATTTGAAACATTTAAAAGATAAAGTGAAAAACATACTTTATCAGCCAATCATATCGATAGTTCATTGTCTTTCACAACGCTTGGCTGTATGGACATCCCGTTACAATTAGATAGCTCTTATAGCAAGTCACTTCAACACTTTAACGAAAAGGTGTCAAAAAACAGGTACATTTTAGATAAAATCATCGATTGTATAAAATTTTGTGGGGCCTTTGAGCTCTCTTTAACAGGTTGTGATCAAATGGATTCTTCGGACAATCCTGGTGTGTTTCAGGGTTTAGTTAATCTGGTCTCAGAATTGGATTCGACTTTTAAAGAACATTTGGATAAAAATGCAGCGTTTAAAAGTATAACCAAGTCAATACAAAATGGTTTGCTCGGATCGATGCAGGCAATCGTACATAAAAATCAAATCTGAAATTGAACTTTCAGATTTTCTTGCCCTTCAGGTAGATGAAGTCGTGGATGGTTCAAATAAAACTTGGATGGCATGTACTTTCCGTTACGTCCTAAATGGTAACATTCATGAACGATTTTGGAGATTCATCGCTCCAATAGGAAACAGACCTGAACATTTAACAGATATAATTCTCAGTGAGTTAGACAACTTAGACATAAGCAATAGTCCAGAGAAGTTTATTGCTCAAAGTTTCGAGGGAGCTTCTATAATGAGCGGAAAATTTGGAGGTGCTCAAAACATAATTAAAAAGGACTATCCGTCGGCTACTTTTATACATTGCTATGCGCATCAGTTGAATTTAATTTTACAAAAAGCTGTCACCCAGTATAAAGATGTCAGGATATTTTTTGCCAATTTGCATAGCTTCTCCTCCTTTTTGAAACACCTAATAGAACAGCCGTTGTGGATGAACTCATTAAGGCTAGATTACCCAAAGTGCTGCTTATCAAATGGAATTTTAATACAAAATGCGTGGAAACTGTGTTCGAACATCAAAAGGACATTTTAGCATGCTTAGAGATAATAATAAATAACGAGGAAAGTCATAATACTCTAAATGAAGCAATCAGTTTGAAAAATTGCTTGGGAAACGATGAATTTTTATACTGGCTGAATATTTTCTACATGATTATGCCGCATTGTGACATACTCTTTGACCATCTTCAGGAACGTTATATTGATTTCCTTAGCATTAAGAATTATATTGCCAACTTTAAAAGCTCCATGGAGAAGGTTAGATGTAAAATACTAAATGATTCGTCACAAACCTCATCATCAATGACATCTTCTAACAAAAGACTGAAGTATGAAGATTCCAAACGCCAGATCGCAATGGAAGTATGTGATATAGTACGGTCGGAAATCCAATATCGATTCGATTTTAGTAATCATCTCATCATCGAACAATTATTTTATACGGAAAAATTTGGAGACTACAGAAAAAGGATCCCGGAAGATGTACTCTGGTTAGTACAAGTTAGTTATCCATTTATCAACTACCAAAAATTAAAAACTGAGCTTAAAATAATATACGAGCGTGATGATTTTAACGCGATCGTTGGTCTGATGGCAATTTTACAGCTGTTGATTAACAATAATTTATGCGATACGTTCTCCGAAAGCGTGAAATTGCTAAAGATCTTGTGCACTTTACCTATGACAACTGTAGAAAGTAAACGGTGCTTTACTACGCTAAAACGCGTAAAAGCATTTTCGCGTAATACCACGGGACAAGACATGTTGTGCGAATTGGCCGTTTTAAGTATGGAAAAGGCATTGATAGGAAACATCCCCACTTTCAATCAACAAGTCATTAATCATTTTGCCCAGTCCAAAGGCAACAGAATAATTGACTTGATATTCAAGTCGACATGAGGAATGTGAGTTTATAGGTATTTTCGATCTTGATTTTGAATTAATTTAGTTATTGCTTCTCCGACACTTTGAGGATTTTCTGCTGGATTTCGACAGACCGCTGGAGTCCGATCAACGAGATACAAAATTCAAGCATGGTTATAAACGTCGTCTACGTACATTCTCTCTCTTATATATCAAAATGTTACTCCTGTATCAGGATTAAAATATTCTAATTCTTAAACAGACCAACAATACATCAAGATCTATAGATCAGCAAAAATTGGGCATTTCAAACAAAATTACATCTCGAGAGTACCTCAAGATCTATATATCACTAAAAATTGGACACAAGAAAAAATAGTTATATCGTTAAAAACAAAATCCTGAAAAACTTTAAAAATCCTTGTTTTGAGATGTTTGAAAATTCTTTCTTGATTATCAGGGTTGGTGCTGTTGTCACTAGCCATGTCCGGGTTCTGCTTACGATATCGAAAAATGCGTGTAATTGCAAAATAGTATGTTTACAAAAGTGACCTTGTCGGAGTTAAGGAAATAATAATTGTTACTTCTTTCTTATCGATTTTTATGTGTTATAGCTAAACCCTGGGACGTTAATGCGATTTGTTAATCGCTTGCGAAGTACGTCGCTGACGTAATTGGTAGAAGCCGATCTCAATGAACTTGCCGGGGTTTAGTTATCATCAAACATTATACTTAAGTATGTACATAGTTCGCAAATTGTCTCTTTAAAAATATACATATTTTTTTCATTTAATGATGCGTTTTTTGTGCGCTCCCTGTAACTGAAATAACCTTTTTTCGCATTGAGGAAGAAATTTTAATCAAAAAGCAGCTGCGCTATTTGAAAACAGGAGTTTTCGTTGGCGCAAGTTCTATCTCACGCGGCCGTTAAAATATTCTCGTAGAAACGAGATACCCAGATCACGATAAATCTATGCATTCCTTACGTAATAAGAGGCGTCTATTAGGATTCAAAAAGTTTTTCAATGATGGTATCTATTCGAAAATTGTGCAAGGGACAAACCATAGAATACTCTGGGTAAATCATGGATGAGTGAAAAGTGACAAAACAAAAGAAATGACAGGGTTGAAAATCTTTGAAACTAAAATGTTCATATTTAGGGTCTGTACTGCCAACTCGGGTCACTTGCGGTTGCTCGCTCTGTACAAGATTAGAAATCGTATTTTTTGCAAAAGCCGCAACGTCGGCAAAAAAGCGATTAGGAAATTTCTTCACAATTTTAACGATATGTATTAGTTTATCGATACTTATTATTATAATTTGTAGTTTTACACTGTATTACTGATGAGTTGGCTTACTCTAAGTTTTACACTGTTTAAAAATGGCGCTGGCTTCGTTCTAGATTTTTTTGTGTTAATATTTAATCATTTGCATTATTTTATCCAATAAATCACAATGCATTAGAACTTATTTACGATCTAATCAGCTTATCGGGTTATTGTCCTTATTTGTAAATTCCGTTTTATGTACTTAACAAAGAAACCGTGTATTTACCATAGTAAAAGCAACAAGGTATATGATTTTGCAGCTCGACGACGTAGTGTAGTAGTCCGTTCTATATAGAAACCCCAATAAAAACTAAACGCTTGTTTCCAAACATATACAAGCGAATCCTTTGTTGTTTGTATAGTAGAAGGTTGTTGTTGTATACACAAAATTACGATCATAATCATCTTAGCCTATATACCTTATATATCTGTACCATGGTATGATATGTAATAAAGTTTTGGAACCTCACTGTATATCATCACCCTTGAACCACTTTGACAGAAATCAGCAGACATCCGAAAATCATGTGACAAACCGTGACAATCTGGGTGAGGTTTGAACGTTCCAGTAGAAAAGTGTCGATTTTATAGTTTTACGTTCCATTTTTCGATCAAAAAACTCCTCCAAGATGAAGGACTGCATGTTCAACATCGACAACGGTTACTTAGAGGGTCTCTGCAGAGGATTCAAATGCGGAATACTCCGACAATCGGATTACCTGAACTTGGTACAGTGCGAATCCTTAGAGGACCTCAAATTGCATCTCCAAGGAACCGATTACAGTACGTTTTTGGCTAACGAACCATCGCCCCTGTCGGTCTCTACGATTGATGATAAATTGCGAGAAAAACTGGTCATCGAAGTTCGAACATCTTCGTAATCACTGCGTCGAGCCCCTCGCAACGTTCTTAGATTACATGACCTACAGTTACATGATAGATAACATCATCCTATTGATCACCGGAACTCTGCACCAGAGACCCATCACCGAGCTGATTCCAAAATGTCATCCTCTCGGGAGCTTCGAGCAGATGGAAGCCATCCATGTAGCGGCAACTCCGGCCGAGTTATATAACGCCGTCTTAGTCGACACGCCCTTGGCCCCATTCTTCGTCGATTGCATCAGCGAACAGGATCTCGATGAGATGAACATCGAGATCATCCGCAACACCCTCTACAAGGCGTATTTGGAATCGTTCTACAAGCTATGCAAGGATATTGGTGGCACGACAGCCGATTGCATGTGCGAGATCTTGGCTTTCGAAGCTGATCGTCGTGCCATCATCATTACAATCAATTCCTTCGGGACGGAATTGAGTAAGGATGATCGTGCAAAACTCTTTCCAACTTGTGGAAGATTGTATCCGGATGGATTGGGCGCGTTAGCTCGCGCTGAAGACTATGAACAAGTAAAAGCCGTCGCTGAATACTATGCTGAGTATGCGAAATTGTTCGAGGGCGCTGGAAATAATCCGGGAGATAAAACGCTGGAGGATAAATTCTTCGAGTATGAAGTCAAATTGAACGTGTACGCGTTCTTGCAACAGTTCCATTTCGGTGTGTTTTATTCGTATTTGAAGCTGAAGGAGCAGGAATGTCGTAATATTGTTTGGATTGCCGAGTGCGTTGCCCAAAAGCACAGGGCCAAGATTGATAATTACATTCCAATATTTTAAGATTATTCTTTGTGTTTATACATAGTTATTATACAGTATGGTACATTCCTAGATAATTGTAAATATGTATATCAAATTTATTCTTGTATGTTATTCGATTCCATATCGGTATTATCTGTTAAACTTTAATTTTCAGATTTAAGAAAAATACAGCACCATTATGAGATGTACGCATTTAGAAAAATATATTTTAAGCGTTATGTTGTTAAAGTATTTTATTGGATCAATAAATAATTAAAAAATAAACTTTCTTGTTGCACCAAAAAGAAAAAATTTACTTTTGAAATTGAAGCAAAAGCACTGATGGATAGATGTAATCTGTTGAGACTACCAAGAAACAGCTGAAACTTTCATTGTGAGGTGGGCATTCTGTTTCTATGAGAACATCATGAGAAAGCTCCGAGTTCACGTCAACGGAAACTCCTGTGCTCTGCGATGGTCGTCGGCTCCCAAAATGGACCATTTTGGGATAGACCTCCTCTTCGTCGCCTAGCAAACATCTTTAGGGTGAACTTTCAGTCCAGTTTTCCAACGATTATCAACTTCCGAAATTAACGTGTGTTGTTTTTGATAAAATTTTTATCGAAATGGATGATTTTTTATGGCTATTTAATGTGATATTCATCACCCTCCCCCAAAACTCAGCGATTGCAGCAGTTGTTTAAATGAGATTAGAGGGTTCAAGCGTTTTTCAACCGACTCCAGCTAGGGAATTGAAGTATCCAATAAGAGTCAGTTCGAACGATCCAAGAGAGCAAATTTATAAATGAGTATCGCTGAATTAATGGCGAGATTAAATTAAGTTCTGTAGCTTCCCGAAAATATTAGGGTAATCCCCGAAGATCCCATACCACACTTGACTTTTGCTAACTTCACATCTCCCGCGGGAACTTGTCGTTTGAATTCTTTGTTGTTAATTTCATCCATATAGAAAGTGTTGTGGCAAATGGCGTCAGTATAAACAACAACAGTAGAAACAGTAGTACCTATATAATTTCCAGTGTAAATTGTAAAAGCAAAATTTGATATATTTTTCGCGTATTTTAGGAGATTTCGTTTCTTAATTTGAGTCCCGTTTGCGAAATGACCGGTTTCAAGAAGGATATGGAAGCAAAGAACGACAAAGAGAACGCCGAGGAAGAGAGGTTAAACGAGTACATGCGGCAATTGCTAGGCGAGAAAGCTGTGATCGATGAAAAAAGGTGCCCATTCGCTTATCGATATATCGATGAAGGTATTTTTAGCATTATAATCCTAAAAAGTACTTCGGATGTGCCGAGGTTGTTGCTATTCGAGTGGTTAGTGAAGTGGCTGCTGTGTAACGTATATGAAAGCGATTATACCAGAGGTCGGCAATCAGAGCCGGATTTAAGCCTTAAGATGCAAGGTTTTGGGCACCCGTACACCGCCTATAATTTTTTTGCTACAGGCCTTGTAGGGCATGAATTATTTTTACAATCCATATATTTCATTCTATCATCCTTTTCCATTCTCTTCTATTCTGGGCTTTACGGTCCAGTCACTGATACCCATTCCTCTATGGTCTTCCCCTACTCTTCCTTTTCTTCTTACACCCACTTATACCCTTGCTATATGTCCCAACTATTTAATTCTTTGATTTTTATATCAACTGCCTAATGTACTCAAAAAAATTTATAAACTTCAAAGTAACGTGGCGTTTCCTATCATGGTACCCAAAACCTTGTTTGCCTAAAGTTAAATCTGGCTCTGTCGATAACACAGTTCTCAACAGGTTTCCAATTTATTCGTAATGGATATACGGAAAATCATAGAATTACAAATAATTTTTGTTTTGACATTGCTATTGTTGCCATTGCATCGATGCATGGAATGTGATAATATCTATTTTATTTGCGATATTTAGTTCTAACATCCTGCTTAAATCTATGTCGTAAGCATCCTCCACAGCACAAAAGTACAAGGGGGTTATTGACCTCTGACTTACACATTTCCTCCCTGTTGCAATTGAGCATTTATGTGCAATATAGGCTTTGACAAATAACGTACAAATATGCTATTGTTGTCTGGGTGATATCTTGCAAAGTTGATAGTTTGTTAAAAATTTAAGCTTTTGTCAATAATCACTCGGTTATACAGTGAGCACTAAGGAGTATGAATTTTGCAGTATTTCTAGTATTTATCCAATTTTGTAATCAGATAGACAAAAACAACTACTCTCCGTACAACATTGCCGGTTAGTGAGTTACGCCCAGATATAGAATTATGCTACGATTTATTGCTACGTATAGTTTATTCCGCATAGAGTCTCAAGGATATGCTTGTAAGGGCTATTCACTTACCACTTAGTCTGTACAAATTACATAAAGCTTGGCATCTCCTGATTCATTGGAAAGGTGATAGTTTGTCCTCAATAATCACTCGGTTATACAATGAGAACTGAGGAGTGTGGATTTCGTAGTATTTCCAGTATTCACCCGATTTTGTAATCAGGTAGAATATCATAAACAACTACTCCCCGTACAAGATTGCCGGTTTTTGAGTTACGTTGTACACCTCTCACTTGATCCGTACAAATTACATAATACTATCTTTTTCTCCCCTAAGCTTCGTTGCAACCTTTTAATCCTAAGGTATCCCTGCAATAAATATCTAATACGAACGATATGGCAACACCGACCTGATTTCCTCATAACATTTACAATGAGGATGCTATGTGGAATAAACTATAGGAAGTGCAGTCGCCTGCGTGAATTAATTAGGGGCGGGAATTGTATTGAATTAACGGGAAGTGAAAACCTCGAACTGGCTTCGCTTTCATTGAAGCTCGTTACTGAAGTTAGTCCGCTCAATCCAACGAATCTCGTCATTTGATCGACAAAATCTGACTACCAGGTCACGGAAAAATTCGACCTCATCTGACGACCGTTTATACACAGCAATGTGCTTATTTTGATATTAATTGATTAACACTAGCAATTTTACTTACCGCGTGGTAAGTCGTTCCACGATTCTGGATCTGGGTGTAATTCAATAACCCACGGTACTTTTGTATGAGTACGAGAATTACTGTAGACACGTGCTGCGAAGCCCATGTTTTCACGTACCTCGCCTCAGTCCGGGACTTCTGGGCAATGTTCTAATACATTTCTAATTAATTAAGTGTGAATTGCAGAGATCAATCGAATTCAGCAGAAACTCGTTAAAGGACCGCCAAGAGATACTAGATACATAGACGTTTACCACGAAAAACGCTGAAAATCTCCGTTAAAGTCCTGGTACCGGTAAAAGAACATCCACGGGTATGCATGCGCACCTCTTCCCCCTTCCTCCCCCGAATTTACGTCGAATTTTAACTCGAATCGTTTCGCCCAGTTCAACTTCGTCGGAAAACTACTCGGTCCGAAAGGTAACACGTTGAAGCAACTACAAGAGGATACCATGTGCTACATGAATATTTGCGGACGAGGTTCGATGAGGGACCGCGAAAAGGAGGAGGAGTTACGTTTATCCTTAGAACCCAAGTACGCTCACCTCACCGAAGATCTACACGTCGAAATCCACACGATCGCACCGCCAGCCGAAGCTCACACGCGCATCGCCGCCGCCCTCAGTCAAGTGCGGAAATATCTCATTCCCGATTATAATACGGAGCCGGTCGAACGACTTTATCTACCGAAAAATCGATTTTGGGGAAAGGTATTGGATTTTTGTCGTCATCCAAGTTGCGAGATTTTTTTTTTGGCTTGATATTGGGCGTTTTCGATTTTTTCCTTTCTTTTTTTTTTTAGTTTCTGCCTACCATAAAAGTGATTTCTTTTCTGTAGTAAGTGTGCACGACGAGGAAGAGTGGGATGAAGCGGCGCAGGCGGGGATGTACAAGCACGAGATGGAAGGTGTACGTCGGAAAGGTTGGTAGAATCGAAATATGTACTACAGTTAATGCTCGTAACGTAAATACCCGATATTGGAAACATGGCGCTAATGTGAACACGAACTTCGTAGTATAGGATTATACGGAACGCTCGATAACGTAAAAGTATTGTAAGTTCGATAGTTCCATAACGTAAACACCACGCAATTTCCGATCGTTTACGAATAACTTCGAGGGTTACAAGTTACCTATGAAAAGCCCAGAAATTTTGAATTTAAATATTGGCTCCCAATCTTCTGTCATAGACAAAAACATACAATTAGGATGTTTTTTAACAGTTCATTTATTTTGTATCACTCGACTAATAAGTGGGTTAGCCTTCCAATCTTGAATTAAAATATTTTTGGTTCGAAAGAAAAGTACTTAAGTTTCGCTGATTTTGTATTCTGAAGGTCCCCCACCTAGACCTAGACCTCGTTCGCCGATCACCTCAAAATCTTCAGTGATGTCCATCTTGAATAAAGCTCGGATCGCTATGCAAGAGAGTCACGGTCACGCCGTCGATCACAGGCGACCTCCAACACATATCGACGAGTACGAAGAATATGAGGAAAATTATCGGCCACCACCGAAGAAGTTTATGGAGAGATCTTCAGGTTACGGTACGTATATGTATACTATCTGATCCATTAAGCCCGTTTTACATTACCATATTAAATTGTACAATTGAATACTATTTTATAGTACAATGTAAAACGCTTTACCAGTATTTTGTACAAGATTATTGTATAAATTTAGACTCTGGTTATGATTCTGTGCCATGCTACATTCTCGTTTCAAATTGTGCACCAGTATCACACATTATTTATAAATATTTCTCATAACCTCCAAAGAGATTTTATGCTTAGCTAATAACACTAATACTTTTAGTAAAACGCTCGGTAAAAACATTTACTGACACGACCACAGTATAATGTATAAACCCACATTTATTTTATACCGTAACAGGACTGGATAAGACGTATGACGATGAGGTTACATTGGAATACATGCAATGCAGACTAGTGAGCAGGAGCAAGTCAAAACATGTTAGTATGAAAATAGGACAGGTTTCAATTTCATACAGTGATTTTGCACAGAAAAATAGTACAGTGTCTTATATTGTACTATAAAATAGTATTCAATTTTTACGTACAATTTAATATGATAATGTAAAACGGGTTTTAGCCGTGGCGCTGAATAGAGATGAGCCGTGGACTGGCCACGCCTAGGATGGTAGGGGATGACGTATTCAGGTTAATTGTTGTCGTGGACTGCATTTCGAATAGAAATTCTATTTTATGATTTGGCCAATCGCTACGTACAAGAGGGCTGTACTACCCGCGTAGATTTAGGGCCATGCGAAATGGTAGTACCAGGATTGTTACCATTTTTTTAAAAATTAATTTCATTTCACGCTACGATGTAATAACGATTCTAAGACGATAATTTTTTTCAGCAGGTAAAAGCGTCTCCGATGGCAGCTATAAACAAAGAAAGTATTAGAAATATCAATCGTGGAATCCGCCCGATCAATACATCCGTATTTACTTTAGACGTATCTAATCGCACTTTTAATGGAGAGAGACTCGATCTAATTTGTTTCTAATAGATACAATATTAATCTTTTTAATATATAGACGAAAAACTAAATGCATCGCCTTTTTCAATAGAATTGTGTATTCTTTCTATTATTTCGAATAAAGCATTTATTTAATATTTTGATTATAACGACAATACCGATACCAATATCGAGAAGATAATGAAATTAGTGGTTGCTCCAGAATATTGTCATATATTGTATACTTTTGAATAAACTATTTAGATTAATATCTGACGCTTTATTACTATGCGGGAAAGTTGGCACTGCGAACGTTCGGGTAGTAGCACGCGTGCAAGGGGTGTAGCAGACGTTATAGACGAGGGACTGTCAGTCACCTATCGTTCCATGGGCGAGCATGTGCAATTTCAGTATGATTGTATTTATTGTGTTGTGAGTTTTGTACGGTTGAGTTTAATAATATATCAGATAATCAACTTTCAATATATTCAAATAATCTTAGTTCTAGCGATAGCTGTAAATTCCCAAATTTAAATGCCGTTCGATTTTTTAAAATAAGAACTTCCGTCGACCATAAACAAATTTTTCTTGCGTCATGAGTGCCTGTACAGTGGTGTAAAACCAAATAGACTGAGAATTTCGGTCTGGGATATTTATAAACATAAACGACATAAACGAGCGGTAAAAAGTTCAAAGTTGTATGTTTTTTATTGCTGGCCAAAAATGAATATCAAGAAAGAGCGAAATAAAACAGCCAGTTACAGTTCGTCTAGTGATTCTTTTTACACACGCCACTGTTGAATGACACAAGCAAAGATCGCCGGTTAATCTAACTATCCTTATTTATCGGTATGGAATATTCAAGTACGTATGTCTTGTCTGACACAGAAGTTATATGTAAACTACTGCGTTAATCAATTGACTGTCAGAGAAGTGCAGATTATTTCAATACATTATGTATATAGTGCTTAACTTGAACTAGAAGTACCGATTTGATTCGTACGGATAAAAATAGATGACGTGTGTAGAAAGAATCATTAGACGAACTCTACATAGGATCATATAAGATAGTTTGTCTATGCATAGGATGACTCGAAGTAATTGTAATCGTAACCAGATACATCCAATAGAAATCTTCGAAGGCAATAATATTTAGGTGGGAAATTCTCCCTTACTTTCCGACAATGACGAAGTCGAAGGATGCAACGAAACTCGCACAATTTGCCCTAATCATCGGTATTTACCCAAATTGCGTTGCATAAAATTTCTGGGGATTGGGCGTCATTGGAGGCTCGCGAAATTCGACAATGATGTTCTCTTGTGGCGGGACTCTTCACATTCTACTGAATTACGAAAATAGCCGCAAAAATGCGTAGTAATACCTACATAATGGTAGAATTTGATAGCTATCCCTTTATATCATTGATACCCTTTCTCTTTATTGCCTAATTCACGATTTCCTTCTTTTATTCTAATACCACAATAGAATCTTACGTCTATTATCTCTTACACCACTACTACCAACTCTTATATAATATATATATATATATATTTATATAAGTATAAACATCATTCGTCGTTGCATATGTAATGCTGGGATATAAACGAAAACTACATCTCCCAAAACCGAACTGATGATCGGTATAACGGTGAAATGCGTGTACGGATGATAAATGTAGTTTTCTTAATGCAATTATCCCACGATCGGCTTGCCGAAAAGCACGACTGTGGCTACTGCAGGAATTTGTGGCAACTTAGTTGTCCATTTTTGTAGAAGTAAATAGCCGCAAAAATGCGTAGTTAGGTACATAATGGGGAAATTCCTAATTGAATTCTCTCACAAGTACAAACACCATTTACGTACGCTAACAAAGTCTTATCTTTTTTCCTCATAATAACATAATTTACTATTTTGTATCGTCATTCTCCTAGGAAACAATAAGGGACTGTTAGTAGATAGCTTTAGCTCTCTTGTTATCTAACTGACTGACTGGTGATGGATGTTAAGAGGGTGTGGAAAAGCGATAAGAGTGGATGGCGTGTTATCTTTAAGTAGTGTAAACCGGTTTTTGTCTCTACTTACGTAATAGACGCGATATTACAATTTTTAGAAGGGCGTCAGTCCGGTTTACACTACTTAATGCTAACACGTCACCCACTATTTTATCAAACCTTAGTTCTGGTCGATTTGAATGACCTCGAAATAGCTCAGAAGTTAGCTAACGCCACTTGGAAAATACGAAAAGTGCACATTTCTTCTTATTAATTGAATAATATTAGAGTTTTGGGTATGTTAAAAGAATAGTATTTGCTAAAAAGTTAAATCAATTAAACACAACAATAATTGTATATTTTCATTCTAATATGCACACACTATCCCAGAATAATAACATTAATGAAGCGAGGCAAATGTAGCCGCTATCGTCGTATTTAAAATATGGTTGCCCGCCATACGCATACAAAATTTACCACAACATTTTCTAACTTTGTCGCTTCTATTCTGTGACAGAAGAGACAAGGTGCGTCAGCAGCTTTGATGCTCATATCGGTGATTTGAATGACCTCGAAATAACTTAGAAGTTAGCCAATGCCATTTTGGAAATACGAAAAATGCACATTTGTACGTATAATTTGAGAAATGAGTTTTGGATATGTTAAGGGAATAGTATTTGCTAAAAAGTTAAAAATCAATGAAACACAACAGTAATCGCATATTCTAATTGTAATATGCATACTCCATGCCAGAATCAGAACACTAATGAAGCTAGCCAAATATAGAAACTATCGTATTTAAAACATGGCTGCCGGACATGCGCATACAAAATTTTCTAACTGTCGCCTGTGCCACGGCTTACGCCGAGTTTACGATAAGAATGCAGTAGGTGGCGCTCTGAAACGAGGTATAATCAAATTAGGACAAACTCGTCGGAAAAGTAAAGTTTGTCGCTTCTGTCTATTCTGCGATGTTATTAATAGAGTTGCTCAATTTGCGCCAATAGTACCTACTATACTATCTGAAACGGTTGTACTAGAATAATATAACATTGCGCTATACGAATGCAGATGGCTTCATATTATACATTCAGTTTCAATGTATAGTATGAAGCCATCTGTATTCGTATAGCGCAATGTGACTGTTCTAGTAGAGTCGTTAAAGATAGTTGTAGTACTTTTGACGCAAATTGAGCAACTATAGTTATTAATGAGATCGACCTGGAAATGGTCCAGAAGGTTTTCTATCGCTCTGTAGGAGAACTATATGAATGTATATGAAAAACGTCGAGGGTATTCTACCAATTTTATAAAATAATACACCATTAGGAAACGGTCACGTTTATTCACTTTACTCGATACATATTTCGATATTATCACAGATTTGGCTTATCACAGATCGAGATTAGGAGATTTAAGAGAATTGTCGCCTGGATATCAAAAACCTGGAAATACAAAGCGAAAGATTAACCAACCGCACACGCGGTAAACAAATCATTTAAAAAAAAAAAAGAAATTATATATACAACATGCATTACGGTGGTGTAATACAAAAATCTATCTACATCATACGCACGTAAATATTGAAGGAAATTAATATATATAATTATTACGTTATTTTAAAAATTATTTTATAGGATGCACTAAAGATAATAAACGGAGCAAGCTTGTAGGATTTTTAGCGAAACGAAAATAATATTTTTTCTCTCTCTCTTCATAAACTTTTATATCTTTTTATCGATCGGATACGTTACCTTTTTCAGTTCGCACTCCACTTTTAAGTTTTACTAAAAAGAACTGGAATTTAAGCATATTAACATCAGTGATAAAATTAGGGATGTTTATTCTTCTTTAAATTATCGACGTTTTATAGTTAATATTTATTTAATTAAAAGAATTACGGTTTAGTTTTAACAAACATTTATTTTCCACAAGGACACATACAGATCTTTTCATTAATTTTAAAGATTTAAAATGATAACTAGACATTGAATTATTTTTTTCTACACACACACACCAACACACAAAGTATATTATTTATCTAACATGGTGTGTCAAGCTATTCTGTAAGTTTACGCGGGGGCGTTAGCTGTTTTAAACCGGGCCGTTTTACGTCGAGTTTATTTATTTATGTTTCTTTTGGGTTCTTAAAGAATAGCTCGCGTCTTCGATAATAAGGAGATTCACCTTTAATTATATTATTATCGTGTTATTATTACAGAGATAAAGTGTTTTTAAAAAGGATGTCTACAAGATATACAGTTATTAAATTTAATTATATATTTTTTTCAAAATAATGGTTAAGTACACACGTATCATCCATCTTAAGTAAAATAACAATTACAAGGAAGGGGACCGGTTTCTATACGTTTTAAAATTTCGATTTAATCGCGGAATTTTAGCGTCCCGGTTACTTTTAGTTTAGTAGTTAACCATTACTGAGAAAATGTTAAGACAACACGTCAAATTGGATAAAACACGTTTAAATCTACTTTGACTATCTAAGATGTGGAACATCGTTTTCTATTAAGTTGTATAGGATGAGAAGTTTCGAGATATACGGGGACGTTCGCGAAAATCGATCGGAAAGATACGGAGGAATTGTTTTCTTTCTCGTAAATCGTCTCGCGAACATCTCCCCGTCGCAAACTATGGGGGAACAGGCAAATATCATCTCAAAATTCAATTTTGTCAAGTATGTCGTAGGGGTAAACCAATAATTGATTATAAATCCCTAAAGCATATATTTCTGGATCCGTGATTTTTTGTTGTAGGTCCGTCCGCCTCAAAACTGAACATTTACAAACATTTTACGCAGAACTTTGGACCCCTATCTTAATGTGTTATGGGGCGAATCTAGATAATATTTTCGTTTTATTAGCTTAGGGAATACCTATTTGCTATGTAAAGGCCTAATTTAGGTTCTTGATAGTTAATAACTATTTCAAATTAAATTGAGAGGCAAAATGATTTAATTTAGGGCAATTATAAACTTTCATTAGACATTTACTAACTAGCGCTTTTTGCCGGTGTCTGGAATTTGTGATTTTTATATTCGTTGAAGTGCCTACTCTAAAAATCAGCAATAAAATGTTGCCCCTATCTGCCCCACCAGTTTAAAAATATTAGATTCTTAACAGAGCGCTGCCTAATAAAAGTTATAGAAATGAACATTGATGTAGGTACAGTGGAGT
The DNA here is from genome assembly GCA_038088585.1 of Chrysina gloriosa. NCBI lineage: Eukaryota > Metazoa > Arthropoda > Insecta > Coleoptera > Scarabaeidae > Chrysina > Chrysina gloriosa. Next base: position 77,714,566 of record CM076088.1, on the reverse strand, counting down.
GCAAAAGTTTCGGGCCACACAATTTTTCGTAGATATAGCATACAAATACGATGGTACCGGAAATACAAACCGAGTGATGACAGCAGTATACATGTTACTCTTCAACAATTAATTATCCAACAACTGTGCCAAAATATTGGGCCATAAACTAACGCGTATCAAAAAAAAAAAACATTCTAGAAGTAACAAAACATGACTTGATTTCCTCACTAGAGTCAGTACTTTGTTGCCATGCCCTTAGCAGCGATCACAGCAGTATATCACCGAGACATAGACAAGCCATCGACAAATCCAGCCCTGGAGGACAACATTACAGCTGCCATTGGTGAGATACCGGCCGAAATGCTGGAAAAACTATGCCAAAATTGGAGCTCATGGATGGACCACCTACGGCGTAGCCGCGGGCAACATTTACATGAAATAATCTTTAAAAAGTAAATGGCAGGCATTCATTTATCGGCCCAAATACATATTTCATTCACTTATGCAAATTTTCTGTTTCTTTCAATTTTCAAAATCCAACCGGTTAAAAAATCACCCATATCCCACCCCACCTACAGCATATTATTACTATTATCTATAAGAATTTTCCCAAATTATGTTCTTAAGTAATTTGCAGTTTTGCAGAAAATTACAAATTTCATTATTAAACTACATTTATTCATTAACTTATATTGAATTTTGAGATGATATTTGCCCGTTCGCCCCATAGCGCGTCGTCGTCAAGCGTCGCATACAAATTCTTTAAAATTTTCGAAATTTTAACGAACTCGTGCTCGCCGGATATACCTGTAAAAATTCGTCGCTTGTATTATTCCAACGGTTACATCACTTAACAAAACCGTTTCTTCTATTTCTCTTTTTTTGTTTGAAATCGATTACCATCGAAGAGATTTTTCTCTTTATCGCAGCGGTAAACGAAGGGAAGGAACACGAAACGTGGTCCACGTTTTACGAGAGGGACGTTTTGTGCTTTTGTGTATCTTTATTTTTGCGTTTTTTTTTACTTAGACGGTCGTGAGTACGGCGACGAACGATAGCGTGGTGTTTCACTGTGACGTGAACTCGTACTGCCTGATGATTTATATGCTTTCCACCGCTGCGACGACGGTTCTGCGCACACACATGATTTAAGAAAATTATTTTTCGGGGAAAAATCGTTATAGGGTGGGGGAGATAAGAATGCGTGAATTGGATAAGACAAGTTTTTCTTGCGTATCATCTCCGTGCATTGCAGGAATCGAAAATCGTCTCACCCGAGCAAAAATGTTTAAGTCGTTTAGGCCAGCGGAAGAAAATTTTGAAATCGACTCGTTGTATAGAAAGCGTATGATATACACGAAATCGGTTTAATTCGAAAATATTCACAAGATTTAACTCTTGAAGAACTGGATTAATTTGGTTTTGCTTTAGCGGGGTAGAAGATAACTAAATAATCCACTAGAAAATTTGAATGAAACGAATTAACAACGATTCAATTCCAAAGATTGTCATTTGGGGTGGGGTTTCCAGATTACCTTAAAAGTTAATTCTTTTCCGATCTTTTAGGTTGGCGAAGAAGCAGATTTTCGATCTACGCAATACGTGGAAATGTGAATAAAGGTTGTTTTTACGTTCAAATATTATCGAAAATTATGTTCCGTTTATATCCGATGATCTTCGGAATGATTTAGAAGCAAATCTCAACGGCAAAATATAAAAACTAAATTTAAAATTTAGGTTCGTTCCAACACGGCACAAAACCAGTTTCTTCATCGTCGGGTACATGCGGAGAGCCAATTTGGTGTTTTACATTCCAATTTCACAAACTGGTTACAGCTGAGCCGTACGTTACCGCACGTCAACTAAACGCATGCTAACATAATAGCAGGCAAACTTCACGTGTAGTTTATTGGCTCGCTTCTGAGAGCGAAGCCGAATAGATAAACAGTAGCAGTTTATTGCACTGATTCCCTTAATACAGATTTTATTCGTACGTCCTAAAGTTGTCTTTACTCATCATTTTAGTGCTATATCAATTACTACTACGAGGGCAGATTGAAAAATTTCCGGAATGATAATGAAAACCAAAATAATACGGATTCAAGTTCAATTTTATTTTTCAAAACAATCCCCTCGAAAGTTCAACACAGTTGACCCAACGTTTCTCTAGCTTCTCGGTTCACTTCCGGAAATGACGTTCTCTGAGGTTCCCAAAACAATCGTTTACAGCCTCTAACAGTTCTTTATTCGACCAAAATCTCTTTTCATCCGGAATTATTTCGAGTTTGGGGAATAGGTGGGAGTGTGACGGAGCTAAATCGGGCGACTACGCCGGATACGGAAGGAGTTCGAACCTCAGTTCTGTCAATTATTGCTGAACGATTGCACTTAAATGAGCAGGCGCATTGTCGCAGTGGTTAACCATTTCCGGCCATTTTTCGTGAATTGCTGCTTTTAATTTGTGCAAAAGTGTTGTGTGATATTAGCCCAGTAACTCTTTTGCGTTTTTTCAAGATAACTAAGTAGCAAAATTCTTTTTGCGTATCCAAGAAACGGATGCCATCACCTTTCCATTCGAGTGAATTGTCTTTGCTTTCTTCGAAACCGATTCACCGCGCGCAATCCATTGTTTCGATTGCATTTTTTGTTTCCGGTGTGTAGTGATGAATCCACGTCTTATCCATGGCGTCACAAATCGTCTCTTGAAATCCGTTGGATTCTTCGTAAACACTTCCAAACAATCGGCCGAGGTTCGATCTCGAATGCATTTTTGTTCCGAATTGAGCAAATGCGGCACCCATCTTGCAGAAAGCTTTTTGTAAACCCAATTCATGATGTGAAATACGAGCTACTCGTTCATACGAGATGCTCACGGCTTCCTCGATTTCACGCACTTTTCTTCGGTGATCTGCCGAAACCGTCTCGTGAATTTTTCCACAATTTCTGACGTGGTAGCCGTTTTAGGAAGTCCTCAACACGTGGTTCATCACTTGTATGTGTACGGTCATGCTTGAATACCGAAACCCAAACATTCACGGTAGAAAATGAAGGTGATGAATCTTCGAGGACGGCATCTAACCAAATGAATGTTTTTGTTGCCGTTTTTCCTTTCGAATAGGAAAATTCGATGATCGGTCGAACTTCGTTTTCCCCTCCATTCTTAAAAAAACATCAAAAGATACTTAAATGACTTAAAGGCTTGTCAAAACTAGACCATTTGATAGATCGATTTAACATTTGCAGTCAATCGATATGAAAGAGTTTCCCAACACAACGACCTAAAGTATTTGGAAAAATAGCAACCGTTTAGCAGCGATTCCGGAAACTTTATCAATCTACCCTCGTACATGTGTATAAAGATGAAATGACGCTGAAAAATTTAAGGGTCAAACCTGATGAAATTTTTCCCAACTTGGCGATTTTGAAGACTTTAGTCAGCATTTTTGGAGTTTCTAGGGTATGGTCCCATGATCATGACGGGCAAACAGCGCTAACAGCGGTACGATTACGAAATAAGTTACGACAACATCGCCGACTCCCTACTCCAGTCAATACTAAATCGATTTCTGTAGTCAGCGGATCTCAATAGGAAGTAATTTTATAGCTGTCTGCTTCCCGGTTCGTTTGCTCTAGTTCAGTTTAATTGATGTTTCCTGGGTCCCAATGACTCGGTCTTTTACGGTCACTTGCCACATTTTCCAAAGAGTCTGAATAAGGAAACACGGAGCAACATTACGTACAAGCGTACAATTCGGAAATAAGTTACGACAGCATCGCCGACACCCCACTCTAGTCAGTGCGCTGTATGCGAGTAGTTCTGTGTATATTGTACTGAGAATTTAGTTAATTTCTTAAACAAAATTGCACCGGCCTAGCTCATAATTAATGATATAAAAAGCATAAATTATAACAAATTATAGGTATATTTATAAATTTTGAGAAATATTTAACATAAAATCAAGATAATTACCTAGTGTTATGTGTGTGTGAGTAAAATTTCTTTTATTCGATGATGGTTCTTTCTATGTCTCCTCTCTTAACTTCTTTTCTCGATGCAGCTCTATTTTCTATGGATTCTTCCCTTTCTTAACTTCTTTTTCTGTGTGGCTCTATTTTCTATGGATTCTTCCCTTTTTTAAATTCTTTCTCTCCGGTGTGGTGAGGTTCTTTTATTCACTGGCACTTCTTCTTAAAACCCTTTTAGTCCAAATATATTTATAAACTTTGTTGTTGACTTATCTATCTTGTCAATTTTCTTCGTCGTTAACCAAACTTTTTTTTTTTTTTTTTGAAATCAGGTCTACACTACATTATTTCTCCGTTGTCCACGAAACAAAAACTTTAATTCACCATGACTTCAATTCATCCAAGGCATAAGGTTGTTATAGAAACCTGTATTGAATGTCGATGTATCCTTGGGTATTTATACCCAGTGGTTATTAGGAATTCTTGTGATGTGAAAATATTGTATGTATCTATCTGAATGTTTACACTGCTTTTCTATCTTTTAATCGATACTTTTTATAATAATTAATAATTTTACTTCTAGTTACATTTTTTCTCCCATTAAACGTCTCTGGCTGGAGTTAAAATAAGAAGCTAACACCCGTAGGGTAATAAAATGCTTAAAAGGTGGTGTACCTGGTATCGAAAAAGTATAAGTAGAATCCAAAAATAAACCGAATGTCATTGGAAGATAAACATCCATAACCCCAACATTTACTGTTAATTTTGATATATTGAATTGTAATAAATGATAAATTTTCTAATGGAAATTTACCATTCGAGTATTACTATACTACAATATGTAGGCTGTCGTAACTTATTTCGTAATTACTTCTGTTGGCCCAGACTAATTATGATATTGTCAACCTTAAGACCGTTTGACTATACATTCATAAATTTGAGATTCTTTAGGATAGCGATCTTTCCGTTTTTCTTGTTAGTTGATATTTTGTCCAGAAAAAAGCACCATTTTTTCATAGATCAGAAGTTAAAGATGTCTTACGGTTATTTCGGTAGGGAAATCGGAGATGATCAAGATGAAGATCCAAGAATAAGAGAAACACTAGAAGGTATCTTGGAGAAGCATGGTGCTGAATGTTTTTGCGAGATAATAAGTTGTGGACCGTAACCGCTGAGATTACCAGAAAGACCAGATAACATGTAATATTTGCGAAATGTTAAGAAGTGGTTTCAATAGGAAAGCAGATAAAAGAGTAAAATAGTAGACGATTCGTTCGTGCAGTTGTTTTAATGAAGACCTAAACGATGTTTGCGCAGACATTAGCGATCGTCTTCTACAGTCTTGGCCAGATGTTATCGGCACCCCTTATCGAATTACGTGCGGACAATTTCTAAGAAGGAGTCGATCACTGACAACGTTAAAAAAATCCTTTAAAAATCTGTAAGAAACTCGTTTATTTTTCTGGTTCGTGTAAAACGTTTCTACTTCTGTCCAAATTTTGGGAAGATTCCGAAATATCCTTTTGGAATTGATATTTGCTTTAAATCATGCCGAAATTCATATTATGCAATATTCCGAACGCACAACGGTTTTATCCTTTCATTTTCTTTTAGTAATTTTTAATCTCGGACTTATATCCACCGACAATATATTTTTGCTATTATTTCGATTTAAATTCTTTAACGAATCGCGAATCGTTTTATATTTTTAAGATCGCGAATTTTCCTTGTTTAAATAAAAACGATTTTTTCGAAATTACTCCCGGCTACGTTAACGCGCGTTATCTTCGTATACGTTCGCTTTTTCTTCGATATCAACCCTCGTTATCGAGCTCGCCGCGATTCACCTAACTCGGATTCCACGTCATAACAAATATAAAAGTTTACACTTACCGTACGACGCCGAACCCTCCCTGTAGTATTCCGTATCGTAAACGTCGCTGTAGTGGGCGCTCGAATAGGCGCTCGAACGCGAATGTCCCGACGGGCCGGACGTATAGCGTTCGTAAGCCGGCTCTAATGGGTCGTACGGGTCGTCGTAGCCGTAACTTTCCTCCATGGCGATTCGGGCGCGATCCAGGATCGAAAGGATTTTCGTTTTGGCTGGCATTACTCTGGGGGTGACCACCGGGGTGCGGGTGGCCGTTCGCATCGGTACTGGTGGACGTGGAACTGCCGCTATGGGAGTAATTTAATAGAAAGATTAGTGCTTTTTGTAGTTTGAGGTATCGAAAATATCATATTTTATGGCGCTTAAATTGCATAAACCAAAGAAGATAACGGCTCGGACAATAAGCGAACACCGACAACTGAAAAATTCTGATTTTGATGAAACTGCACAGACTGAAAGAGTAGCTTGCTATAAGAACAACGCAATTTTTTTAGCGATCGAATCCCCCGATTTTGCAGGTTTTTTGAATTATTGTAAGACAAAATATAAGTTCAAAGTAAAGGACAGGATTAAGGCAAGGATATCCAGGGTCTACAAGCTTGTTACAAATTAAATGGAAGAGGTTCTAAGATGGATCTCTGAAGGACTCCAGACGACGAAATAATGTGGAAGAAGAATAACTATTGTAAAATTTAAAAGTTGTGAGGAGAACCCAAGAGCATTAAGTTTAACAATAAGGGCAGTGTTATCAATCGTATCGGATGCCTGAGAAAAATCAGTATTATGTGACGTCAATCTAAAAATGTTAAATTTAAAATAGATTTGTAGCAGCTGATCTACCCTTAACAAATCCTTGTTTTTAAATGGTATTGTAAGGTTTAGTTTTGTTAAAAATAGTCAAGGATAGTAAATATTCAAAATCTTAGTTACATAGTTAGTTCATCGGCTTATAGTTCTCAAAATCTCGGAAACTATCCCAGATATCTTTCTTTTTTAGAATATAATTTGAAGTATATCACATGGTCCGAAGGATGGCGCAAATTATTTTCGGTTTTAATATTTTTATTTATCACAAATAAAATTGGGTTTACATAGAAAACGGTGCTGAATAACACATTTAGACAACTAATACTAAAGATAGTAAAAAACGATGATAAAGTTTTAGTTGTCATTGATTGATGTACGTAGATAAGTGTCGTTCTAAATTTACACTGTACGAAAAATATGCTATAAATGAATAAAAATAAATAATTTTATTTCTTCGTTCTTCTTGTATATTAATTTCCTACACTCGTATACGTGACACAATGCGTGTATGTTTTGTTTACTGATATCCACCTACATCAAGTAGTTAAGTACTTAATCCATATCGACCAGAATATATTTCGCATTACTTTTAAACGTTATCGAAATAATTAGTAATTCAAAGTATTTTATATTTAGAACGATACTTATCCATGTACATCAATCAATGGAAACTGAAATTTTATCTAAATTTGCTATTCAGCACTGTTTTTTTTTGTAGGAGCCTCTTTGTACATGTACAAGGATCGAAAAAATCTTTGTACGAGAGATTTTTAGTTTGTACCACAAACAATGATTCAACTAAGCGTGCTATTAACTACCAAAAAAACAAAAACTAACAATGTACAAAGACGCTAAAAAAATCTTTGTACGGAGCCAAAAATCTTTGTCTCGTACAAAAAAAAAACAGTGCTATTCAGCACCGTTTTGTACGTAAAATCGATTTTATTTGTGATAAATGAATAAGTAAAAAACTATTTAAAAAAAGGGGGACTAGGGCTCGCGCGGTCGCCCGTTATTTAATTTTTCCGAAAATAATTTTTGCGCCATTCTTGAGACTATGTAATATACTTCAACTTATATTGTAAAAAAAAAAAAGAAAGATATCTGTAATAGTTTCCGAGATATTTACAAAGATTCATTAATCGCGCAAATTTTTGTAGAGGACTGTATCTTGAAATCGGAGAATTGTTCTTATAGCAAGGTACTCTTTCAGTCTATACAGTTTCATTGAAATCAGAATTTCTCAGCTGCCGGTGTTCCCTTCTAAGTATAAAATAAACAAAATTATGATGCCTTTACCACCGCACCCTTAGGACATAGTTCGTGATACGTATTTCGGCAACTAAGTTGCCATCCTCAGTAGAAAATTGGGGAAAATTCAGTATCACCAGCGATACCTGGTCAACGCTCACAACGAACGCCGCGGATTGAACACTATTGTCATTGGCACTGCCACAGTGCCAATAGTGTTTTTGGTTAAGTGCGTACAAGTGTTTACTGTGTGATATTTTCATTGTGCAGTGCAGTGTGTCAATCCGTGATGTTCCTTGACCAAGTATCCTTGGTGATATATGATTCCCCCAACTTGAATTGAAATTGGTGGTAACCAAAATACGGATCTGGAATTATTTCCAAAAAGCGTGGTAAGGGTATGACCGAGTGCCGAAGCACGGGGGAGAAGACAGCGCGCAATGGTTCAAGGGATGATCAACTACGAAAAGGAAAAGCGGGGATGGAGACAGGCTTTGGTAGAAGCAAGAAAACGGCGAGAACGCCCTCAAAACAACGTAAGATAAGATTTTTAGGTTTTACCAAAGACATAACAGGTTGGTGAAATAGATTGTATTATATGTACATATGTGACCTGGTCTATGAAAAAGGGGCTTAGGTGTCAAAAAATCGTTTTCCACTTTTTGCCGATTCGGATAGAGTTTGAGACGCTCTTTCACATCGTCCAGCTAGTCATGATTTGTTGAAAAAATTATGAACAGTGAATAAGTTGTATTTGCCAAATACTACGGAAGTCATAGTCCAGATAGCCCTGACCCCGGTCATTGTCCCACTGGCACAAGGCTACCCCCATAGAACCAATAAAGTACCCCCGCTTGTATCCCAAATTCGACTAAGTTCACGAGCCTTCAGTTTGTCTTCACTCCAGAATAGGCGCAGGGTTTACGAATTGCAAACTCATTTTTTCAGTGTCACTCGTTTAGTAATCTGAAACTAGCAACTTACACGATTAATTACGAAAATATTTCAAGCACAAACAACATTTGACGTCCTTGAATATGGTTAGATCCCAGGCAATGCGGAGAAAAGGGAACAACTAACGAGAAACTAACGAAACGAATTGTTTACCTGTAACAGCTGTTTTCTCGAAAACTTGTTTTCGTACCTAAGCCTCCTTTTCGTAGACCAGGTCACATACAATGTATCGTTTTAAAGAGAAAATGATGAAGTATGGATATAACGTAAAATCTAAGAATCCATTTTAATTAAAAAAATTGTTCATGGTTTACGTTCCTTTAAAGAAGAAACAAACGGATGTACTAAACACAAAATCGTAACAAAACCTAAACCGTTTTTCAACCACCATCACCAAAACTTACATCTTAAAATACCAGGTGGCCTCCTCGTCGCCGTTCTCGCTTCCCCGATGACCGTATCCGAGGTCATTATCTCCATTTCGCGCATCTGTTCCTGTCGGATGTTGTCGTTATTGTCCGGGATGAGGTATTTCCGGACTTCGGCGAGGGCGAAGGCTACGCGCGCGTGCGCCTCGGCCGGTGGACCTAACGCCGATATTTCGACGTGGAGATCGTCGCCGAGGTGCGCGAATTTCGGATCGAGCGACTGTCGCAGCTCCTCCTCCTTCTGTCTGTCCTTCATCGATCCGCGACCCAGCACGGCCATCTTGCACATCGTCTCGTCCTGAAGTCGTTTCATCGAGTTGCCTTTCGGGCCGAGCAGTTTTCCGACGAAATTGAACTGAAAGAATTGAAGATTAAGGTGAGATTTGTGGTTTATTTTCGTAATGTGCTAATGATAGCTTACTTTAGGGTGTTCCCTGACCGGAACCAATACTTTTACGGATACTTTTACAGGACGTTCGCGGTAGATGTCGACGTATTTGGATTCTTTCGGTGGGACTTTGCCTGTGGATTGAGCCTTTTGGATTTCTGTAATAAGAATGTGTGAAATTAGAAAATTTCAATAGTTGGAAACGATGTAAAATTGTTCCCTAAGAATACAGTAAAATATTGGCATGCCAGTGTTTCTCAACCATTTTCTATTTACTGACTTTGCCCATATAAACGCTCTGCAGGTTGAGAATTATTACTCTATACAACATTTTATGGCGGTGAAATCCCTACCATCAGTGGCGCCTCGTAGAATTACAGACTAGAAGATCAGCTTAGACTTAGGTGTATTAAACGCTTTTAACATTGTAAAATCCAATACCAGTGTTCAACTCCACGAGCCGTCACTAATAGCTTTACCAGAGGCGGCTTGTGGAGTTACAATACTAAAGGAGTTCAATACACCTAATGCTAATTGTAAGTTGATTTCCGGGAGCTGCCACTGGTAGCAGGGAGTTTCTCCACCATACAGTTTCATATAGAAGTTTCAATCATTTAATAGACAAAGTGAGTAAGAAGCGAAAAGTTGGGAACTCCCGAACACTAACCGCCTCTGGTAAAACTACCAGTGGCGGCTCGTTAAAAGAGTTTCATATCAAGATCTTTCTGGCTTTCTGTAAAACTTAATAAGAAAAGGACGGATGGTCAGTTTTAATCAGAAATTTGACGATTCTTAGCAAACATGGGCATTTTTCGACGCCGTTATAAAAACCTACCCCCCACATTAATTTCAATCCACTAATCGACTGGGTAGAGGGAGACGGAACATTCGCTTTTATTATAAACATAAAATAATATTTGTGTGGCTTATCTTTCGACCGTTTTACGCAATTAATTCTGATGGTGTGTCCACGACAATAACGACATCGCCACCTCGATACTTCCTCTCTCCATCCATCGTTGATTAGAAAAGGAGGGACGAAGTTTTTAATCAGAAATATGCCAATTCTTCGAAAATGTGACCATTCTCGACGTAGAAATTTCAACATTATCGGCACTGGATAGAAGGAGACGGAAGATTGGCTTTTATTATAAACGAAAAAAAGAACGTTGGTTTCATCTGTGTTGATTGTTTTATGTAATGTATTCCGATGGTGTTTATACAACAATAACGACATTCCCCATCTCAATACTTTATCTCTCTTATCATTATTATTGATTAGAAAAGGACGGATGATCAGTTTAAATCAGAAATGTGACAATTATTCGAGAATATGAATATTTTTGACGAAATTAGAAAAAGTTTACGCTGCGTAGTAATTTCAACCTTCTGATTGATGGTTGAGAGAAGAAGACGGAAGATTCGCTTTTATTATAAACGAAAAAAATGTTTGTTCCGGCTGTATGTTTCTCCTTTTTGTCATTTATTCCGATGGTATTTGCAAAGCGATAACGACAGCCCCCATCGTAATACTGTCTCTTTTGAATCATTGATTAGACAAGGGCAAATGATCAATTTTTGTCAGAAATGTAACTCTTCGAAAATATAAAGGAAGAATTCGTTCCGATCGATGGTACAGAAAAACACATTCACATTGATATTCTTTCTCGCTTTCTATAACGCTTGATTAGAAAAGGATAAAACATCAGCTTTTATAAGAAATACATAGGGCGATACCTTCAATCAATTTATAATTTTTTTCCTCGTTTTATTGTTTGTTCACGGGCTTCCATGAAAAAATTTTAGATCTTGTTTCTTGCCGCGATATCCGGTAGGTTAGAGAGAGAAAGAACCATCAACTTTTATTAAGTATTAATTAATAACTAGTTGCAGTGACGAACCCGAGAATATTTCGGATACATTTAAACCCAGGAGTTTACATATGTATATAATTTTATGCTTTATTTCTTAATTACTGCACTTTTAGAATCAACCGCCAAAACGGGTTGATTTCATTGGTTCCCGACAAAGCAATTGTAGAGTCAGCTTAAAGCTGGAAGTCCCTTAAGTGAGTATGGATCAAAGTTGATAACACTTCTCTTTCCCTACTTTGTACACTCCACTCTTAACTGAGGTTGGAAACCTAGCAGTTTAGAAATACGTATTTTGAGGTATTCGGATGGTGGTAACAGCGAGAATCGATTTATTTGGGAGTCCCCGAAAAATAGCGAAATTTTGCATGACGTAGATTCCAAACATAAAAGAACCAATTTTTCCTCCAGGATTTTTTCCAACCTTTTTCATCTTCTCCTCCCGTTATCTTCGTTCCCCGGAAGAATATGATGGATATTGTTAATTTCTGAAGATGATAAAAACTTGGTCTTCGTTTAAATGAAACTTTGTAAATTGAATTTCAACGTTGCCAATAGTTCGAAATTTCCTTGAATATCTCCTTTTCGATTATTTTATTTCTAATGTTGACATATGAGAGCTGTCAATTTTAGTTTCTGAATTAAATCATAGATGGTGTTTACCAAAAAAAAAAAAAAAAACAACCAATATTGGATACTCTTGAATGCAATCAGATCCCCACCAATAAAAGCCTTTTTCTTCCCCCCAATTATTCAGCGCTTCGTTCTTTAATGTCCTGTACCAATTACACTTATCTATTTGACCCAATTAATTCCAATTAGCCCAATAACATCGTAACATCAAAACCTAACTCTGAACACCTTCCACCTATCCGACTAAAACGATTACCTTGCTCGATCAATCTGACGGCATGAGGGTACTTCCCCTCGTCCAGGGCGACTTTTTCGGCGACCAATTCCCTGATATATTCGTTGGCTTTCTGCTGTTGCGGGCTAGGTTCTTCGTTACCGTTGTCGGAATCATCGCCGTCCTGCTTTGTCGGCGTGTTTTTACGTTTGAAATCCGCGCCGTACGTCGAATAATCCCCGTTCGAGTTATATTTATCGGTCATCTTTTCGCTATCGGATCGCACCGTTTCACAAAACCGGAAAAAACCGCGCGAAAGAACGACGTCGTAAAGATACGATATATGTATACGAGGGAAATGGCGTCGAAAGCGGATCGACGAACATCTGCCTGTCGTTTAGCCGAGTCGCTCGTATGTTCAATTGTTTCGGGGAAAGTGACCTTTAGCTATCGTAACGAAGATGGCGGTCTGGATGGGCTATAGAAATAGTAGTCGAAGGGACTTGTGTCTTTACCTCGCGATTCAATTGTTTCCTGGCTTATGGCTATTGAAATGAAGAGGCCCCTGTGAATCTGTGATAAAAAAATCTCATTTGACTGTAGTTTTAGAAACGTTTAACGTCGCAATTCCTTGAAAGTATTGGTTCTTGGCTATTAAAATGAAGGTGGTATTCTGGATTGATATCAGTTTCTTGTCCGAATAATCCCAAGGTATTCTAGATTTGTAACTATAAATTCTAAGATCTGGCTATTGTTGTGAAAGAAACAAGCAAAACATGAACGTCGTATTAGCAGCTGCAAAACAGGGAATACAGAGCTTATATTGGGTTAAATATAATATCTCTGATTAATGAAGCAAAAGAAAAATCGATTTCGATATGTGAATAAATAATGCGGTCGAAACAATAATAAACCTCCAACAAATTGTATTAAACAGGACGCGGGTGGGCCTCGTGGATGCTGAAATAAAACAATTTAAAACGTATATAAACGTATACGTCAGAAAAGCGGCAATTAACTGAAAGAAAGGGTGAGTAATACAATCAAATTTTGAGTACGAGTCCGACGTCTTGGGGTCTTGATTCGAGCAATGGAATAGTGAACGGTTCATTTAACGAGGCACGTTAGTGATTGAAATCAATTCTGGTTTTTGAACTGGACTGGTCGAATCGAAAAGGGGCTGACTGAACGAGTCACAAGAACGAAGTCGAATATCGCGGATGAAAAATCGATTTTGATATGTGAAATAATGCGGTCAAAACAGTGATAAACCCCTCAAAAAATGGTGTTGAACAGGACACGCGTGGACCTTGTCGACGTTAAAATGAAACGATTTAAAAAATAAAATGAAACGAAGTGGCGAGGACAAAGATAGTAATAGGAAGGGCGTACGGAAAGGCTGAGTGATACAATCAAACTTTGATTTAGTACTAGTCCGACATCTTGGGACCTTGATTTAAGCAATGGAGCTGGGAACGAGCTGCGTCGAAACTGAATTGGAATAGTGAACGGTTCATTTAACGAGGCACGTTAGTGATTGCAATCAATTCTGGTTTTTGCACTGGACTGATCGAATCGGAAAGGGGTCGACTGAACGAGTCACAAGAACGAAGTGTAACATCGCGTATGGATGTTAAAGTATGTTGTTAAAGAATTTAAAGGTACGAGCAGGCTAGTTTCAGCAAACTAACCTATGTACTTGTTTCTAGATTTCTAGTATCCAAAATATTTATTTGAGTTCAATTAGTTTGTCTTTTTTTCATTCTCTAAGTCGGAAGCTGTTATTAATTTCAGACGTTGGATTTCACTGCACTGATTGAATAAACTTCAAGCTAACACATTTGGATGATCGGACACTCTTTCACGATATTGTTTGATAAAGTAATTGATTTACAACGTCGCCGTTCTGTTAGAGAGACTGACGAGAGAGAGAAAGAGAGAGGAGTAAGAGAGAGGGAAGAAGAGGAATCGACGACAATTTTGTATCCTTGATCAACCATAGTGGACCCGCCATTTTGAATTTCGGAAGACTGATACCGGATTCGTAATCAGAGATTGCTAAAATCAGTTTTTATAGAAATCGAAGACAATTTCATGTTTTTGCTCGGTTACATTGGATCCATGAGTTTGAATTTTGAAAAACTGTTACCATATTCGTAGATCAGCAACCCTAAAAATCATTTATAGATGGATCAGCACGATAAAAATCGCCTTACAAACGATTAATAGGTTTTTGAGATACGTGCAATTTTTACTGCTCCTCCCATACAAATTCTCGCTTTGTTTGGGCTCGATTCGGATCTATCGGCGGGTATGTGTATCGCCGAAAGTTTATTTTATGGCTTGTCAAAATTCAATTGGATAATTGACACCGTAACAATTACAAAATTTCCATCCGACTATTGATATGAGCCTATGATAAATATTTGTTTAGCCTAATTTAGCCAACAACGTAGCCGGGCGATCATTTGCGCGAAATCGAATCGAAATGAACAGGGAACTGTTCGGAAACGTGGACCTTGATATCTGATATATCGAACCCGTATGGTAGCTGTTGATTTATCTCTCATTGTCCGTAATTCGATTCGTAACGTGCGCGATAACAGAGAACGTCCGAATGATTGAAAAGGCAGGTCAGCGTTTAAAATATCAAAACGCATAAGGACCCATCGTTCGATCATATGCGTGGTACAGAAAGCGATGTAACAATAGAGGAAATGACGATGGAGAATGAAGGTATTATTGTTGGAATCGGCAATGTAAGAATAGATTTTCTCCTCTTTCTTATGAGCATGGGAGAATATAAACTGGTAAGAAGAGGTTTCGAAGAAAAATATAGCAGAAGAAAACTAAAAGAAAGATCAAGAAAGTGTTGGATAGAGGAAATAAGGCAAGCGGCGGAGAAAAGAAATATAAATTTAATATATAACAATATCTCTACTTCTGAAAAAAATTCACTATTACACAAATGGTAAATTTCCTTTTAGGGCAGCAATGTGGATATAAAAATATCCTCGTTTTTGGAGCAGTCTTTGGGGCAGCAGCGCGAAAGATCAAAATTGGATAAAATAAAATATGGGCCTAACAGAGACGTTCTAGTAAAGGGAAAAGCCGATGTTATTAATTAAGCATTAGTAGAACTAGAAAAAGTCATTCTACGTCCCTTGCACATTAATCTAGGGCTATTGAAACAATTTGTGTCAGCTTTAGATTAAAATGGTCTTTGTTTTCAATACTTGGAAAATCAATTCTCTGCAATCAGTAATGAAAAATTAAAAGCAGATATATTTGATGGACCTCAGATAAGGCAACATACAAAAGACCCATACTTCACAGAATCAAATGAAATCGAGTCCAATGCATGGCCGTCTTTTGTTAAAGTTGTCCAACATTTCTTTTGGTAATTATAAGTTTGAAAATTACGAACATGTGGAAGATATGCTTAATAACTTTGAAATTTTGGATTGACATATGCGCATTGAGGTCCAATACAGTATTTATTTTGGGTAATAACATTTGCAAATATTTGTTTTATAGAATAAAATCATTATCTTTTTATTTGTGCATTTTTTATAGGTTGTATTGGAACCAGTATTTATATGCAGGAATAAGACTAGCTAATTACAAATACGTACTCACATCTTTTGAAGACGGGTTGACAGACAAAATTTGACGGTATTTTTGGATGCGGTCCATCAAAATTAGGTAAGAACAGTTAAAAAAGTCCGGCAGCAAAATATGTGTTGGCCAGTGTAATGAATAAAACTCGTAGAGTAAACACCTCAAAACGAGTTTCATGATATCGTCCAATGTTTCTGAACCAGTGGTCTGTGGAGGACTAGAAGTAGTCCGCGAAGTTTTGAATTGGAAACTAGGACTCCAGATTCTCATGTTCTGAATTCTGAATATAACAAGTGCCATTTACATGTATTTACCATTCTTGATTTTGTCAATTTCATTTTGCAACCTTTTTCAGGACATTTTATGTTTCAATTGTTACTCTACCATTTATAGTTGCCTCATATAACTGGCGTTTAGCACGAGACATTGTTATAATTTCATCTGTAATCTAATTTTTAGAGGTTTTGTTTTTCAGTGTAATTACTTTTTTGGGTACGTTTTCATTTATAGTTTTTGTTAATACTTTCATAAACTTCAAAAGGATAGTTTACATCACTAAAATCTGTAACTGAGCCCGAGTCTACATCTTTCAAGTCTGTGTTAATTAACTTCAATTTTTCAGATGTATCTCATTTCTGCCGTCGTCGAATTATCGTGTTCGACATCATTTATCTCAAATGACACTAATTGGCCATAGTGATCGGAAAGGCCCGTGGCTACTACTTCGTTCTCATCATCATTTTTATCTGTGAATATATTCTTTAGGGTAGTTTTAGATCGATCTGTAGCTCTTGTAGGTTTTGTGATGCGTTGATTTAAACTATAGGTCGTTAATAAATCTTTGAATGTTTTCACGTTTTTCTTACTTGTGTCTTTCATATTTACATCGAAATCATCAGTCAATAGTAAGGCTATATGATACCATAAATGTCTGATCCAAATATTATCCAACAGCCTAAAAAACTCATCGATATTGTCCGATGGTGGCATCTTAATTTATCATTCTTCTATCTTTATACTAGTACATTCTAATATTAATTCCGAGCATTTTTTGTTGTAGATATTCCACGTCTTCGCACCGTATACCAGCTTTTAACAAGATACAGGATCGTCCATGATTATCTGATTCTCGATGGAAGGATGATGCAAATTCATAACCCTCCATGACCAATTTCTTGTGACGTTTTAACCAATGTCCTGTGAAACATATAACTTGTATAAGCACATTTTAATCACTAATAGACAATACGCAGAAGTACTGGCTGTACACGTTAGGACTTAATTTAAGATGGAAAAATTAATAGGCATTGCAGTCAATGATGAGTTGAAATGAAAGACTCTCTTTTGGTCACGCCAAGTTTTCGAATTGATTTAATTCTCCATCGGAGAGTTTTCCATGAAAGCTGAGAAAACAGCTTGTCAGCAACTGAACAGAACAATGTCAAGATCACATTGTGTGACAGTGTTAAGAAATCCACTTTATTTTCTGCGCTTCGTACATTTTGGTGGAACACAGTAAAATTTGAAATTGTTTGCTCTTCTGCTTTCTTATGAATATACGCTACGTTTTGAATCTCGACGGTGTCTTTCTCCAGAAATTTTTGTAGGGTCTAATTATTAAATTTTCTGACCTTAAATTCGGATTAAACATATCTTGGTAGATGTTTTCTCGTACAGCTATTTCAAAAGCTGCTATATCCGTAGATTTTATTTGCAATTTATTAGAAGAAATAACGCCTATTCGATTTTATTAAGTTCTTATTCTTCTCAAGTTAGAAATAAACATCCATTTTCGATTTTCCATCGCTTCTGTAATAGCTGTATTCAATCTGTCTCCACGTGAATGCTTAACGCAACAGATAATGCATTCAAGTACAGAATAACTTCAAAAGCAGGAATGATGGAATTTACAACGAATGACTAAAACATAGAGTATTGGGTGGTAGGTCGAAATTTAAATGTTTTATTATGTTTCTTTTATTATTATTATTATTCAAAGCTGGATTTACCAGGAAAATAAAAGTTCTTCAAGTTAAGATAGAGGGTATATTTTTTATTTTCCTGGTAGGTCCAGCTTTAAATAATAACAAAAATGGGAAACAAAATGGAACATTTAAATTTCGACGTATCTAACCTACCAACCGACCTACTCGATGCCCCCAAAAATTATCTCTCCTTTCATTCGACGTTGTTTCCTGGACCGCGAATTATATTTTCGAAACAATACCTTTTACACCTGCTCAGGTCTTTACCCCGTTCGCCGTTAGATATTTTCCCGAAGCAGGAAACAATGGAATTCTCGACGGACAATGGAAAAACGGGGACGCCCACACACGCCTGGGGAGATAACCTACTGCTGGGGATTACGAAACCGGAACGACGAGAATGAAGGGACGCCCCCTCCGTTTTCCCCAGTTTGGGGGTTGTTATTTATTTTACACCTGTTCGTTTCGGGAGGTTGATTAATCGTTATCGCAGGTATAACACTGGACGATGCGGGGATAGGTTGGGTTAGGTCTACTTTTTTAGTTTTAAATGTGTATCATAGATTATGTTTCGGTGGCAGTTATAACGAACATCCTCAATCGTATTGTATTATGTAAATGCGAAACGCTGTGCGATGCTGAAGGATAATGAAAAAGGAGGTTGATAGGTGTCCGAGGTGTTCGCGCGAAAAACTTGTTTTCGTGATAGGGCAGTAAGAGCCTGTTCATTTTTAAACGAGAAATTTACATTACCATTTGATACGAGGGGCACCTTTCATACTTTTAACCCTCCGTGGTCACACTTCAATATAGAATCGAGATTGTCATACTGGGGGTCCATTGAACCCCAGCCATTTCGATAAAGAATTGCAAAAAAACTCTGGAACATACTATAAATATTTTAGATTAAGGACGAACAATTTATTTGCAAGAAAACCAATGGCAAGATGATAAAAATAATCATTAAAAAAATGTCGAAAGATTATACAAATACAATTTTTTATTCAAAAAATCGTATCCATGTCAAATTTGTGCTCAAAGTGAAAAGTGGGGTCTGATGGACCCCACGTGACCACGGAGGGTTAAAAGTGACCACGAACAAGGAAACAGTGGTAAGTGTGTATCACCGATTTAAATGAAACTTTTGTGAGTTTGTAGACCGATGTGGTTGAGATATTCTTTGAAGTTAGAGCTATACATCGACATTTTTTTAATTGAGATTTTATAAAGTGACTCATTTCAATATTAAACATATATGATCTAAGAATAACGAACATGAATCGACCACGCCATTTAAGCAATTACCAAAGTGTGTAAGGGCATCAACTTTGTTAGAAGAAGGACGAAGTATGCGTTATGTTGCCAATGTGCTAGGTGTTAATCATTTCACAGTTAGTCGAATGGTAAAAAGATTTAGGGAAACTGTATCACACTCTGGAAAACGTGGACAAGGTAGAAAGAAAGTCACCAGTAGAAGGAATGAGCATTTTCTTCCAGGTATTGAGAAACCGATATCTCACTAGTTCGGAGTTTAGTAATGAACTCCAAACACTCAGAGATGTTGGGATTTCCGCTTTAACTTTAACAGACATTCAGACACATACATACAATACATTTATATTACAAGAATTTATAAAAATTACTGGATATGAATAACCTACGATACATCGACATTCAACTCAGGTTTCTATAACAACGATATGCCTGGATGAACTGGAGCCAAGGAGAATTAAAGGAGAAATAATGTAGTGTAGTCCTGGTTTCCAAAAAAAAAAAAAAAATAAAAAGTTTGTTTGGTTAACAACGAAGCAAATTGGCAAGATAGATAAGTCAATAAATAAGTTTATAAATATATTTCGAACAAGGAGAAGAAAGAACTTAAGAAAAGGATGAATCCATAGAAAATAGAGTCACACAGAAAAAGAAGTTAAGAGAGGAGAGAATCCATAGAAAATAGAGCTGCATCGAGAAAAGAAGTTAAGAGAGGAGACATAGGAAGAACCATCATCGAATAAAAGAAATTACACTCACACACACACAACACTAGGTAATTATCCTGATTTTATGTTAAATATTTCTCAAAATTTTATAAATATAATTTGTTGTAATATCATATCATTAATTAAGAACTAGGCCGGTGCAGCGGGAATGACATTCTACCATTTCCAAGATAAATCATTTTCCTAATTTTGTCAGTGTATTTGTCCTTAGAATTATTGTTCTCACAATATTCTCACATAGATGCACTAGTGCATACATAAGTTTGGCACGACATTAATCAAAGTGGAAAGTAAACTAATAAATCTAACTTTTTGGCCACGCTGTTCGCGAAAATTCAGAGCAACTTTCTTGGACCCGGAACCGAGCCGGTTTTATTCGCATACGAGGGAACGCAATTTACAAGTTTAGCCTCCCTCTCACATTTAACTATTGTGTTAATGGTAGACGTCGTCTAGGTCGAAACGTAGTTGTGCCATTTATGATTCCAATAATATATCAAATTTTATGACGGATATTTTCTAATATTTTATATGTATATCTGTTAATTATACGATTTTGACTTGTACGATACTATGTAATTAGCTAAAAGGATTAATAAAGTTATTATTATTATTATTATTACTATACTCGAAAACGAGAGGAACTCTCTTCTCTTTGCAATATAATTTATTTTACTCATACGTTCGTCAGATAGCACAAAATAAAATCTGGGATTTTCATCCCCCCACAGATCGTAGCCAAATGTTTGTCTTGTATGTAGTCCGAAACACGATAAGTTTTTGCGTCGCCGTAAGACGGATAATGTGGTCCACGTGGATGGCGAACGAAGCTATGTTACGCATCTCTTGGGGGTCGTGTATACGTCGGCTGATCCTCTCATTAAATTCGCGATCGTTAAATCTAAGTATACATGTTTGTGTTACGTCTAGCGAACAAAATTTGTTACGTTCTCGAAACATCAAACGCGTTTGTTAAATATTTCCCAAGGGTACTGTCCGAACCATTTTCAGTGCGCCGAATCCACACAGATAGTAGTCTCCTATTGCGTGTTGCGATTGGCCGAAACCTAAGACATCTGGTACCAGGATTGTATTTAAAATGCTTAGGAATTACCGTTAGGTGGACAAATATTTAGCCTGAATACTTCCCTTACCGTATTATATTTTGTTCACATTAAGTATGCAGTATGGGGATAGGCAGCGTTATAAAATTCCTTGAATACGATTGGTTGGATGATTTAGGAGGCTTTCCCTCGTAGAAAAGTAGTTCTAAACAGCTAAAGCCGCATACATAGTATGATCAAGAAAGAAGATATGTAGACAGAGTGTGACGAACCGTTAGCCACCACCGATCGGATAGTTAGACGATCCTTGAGACACCACGTAGGAAAACAGTGGTAGACCGGTGACGCGCATGGACTGTCGGGATTATTATTATAATTGTTTTTCTTAGAGTGTGTATTTCTTTCTCGTATTGTCAGTTTATTTTGGTTACATTGTTTTATGTTTATTGTCAAGTTCTTTTAATACATTGCCAAGTTAGAATTGTACACGTGTGCGTTTTAGTAGATTATTAGTGTAAACAGTTTCAAACTCCCTTCTGAATCAGATATTGACTTCCCACAAGATAACCGTTTTGTGTTGATGGGGTTTATGATTGCTACAAGAGCTATAACATTTTCG
Source organism: Chrysina gloriosa (assembly GCA_038088585.1). NCBI lineage: Eukaryota > Metazoa > Arthropoda > Insecta > Coleoptera > Scarabaeidae > Chrysina > Chrysina gloriosa. The sequence continues at coordinate 77,692,892 of CM076088.1, read as the reverse complement.
AATCAGGTCTCCAAATAACCAGGCCCAACTTAGACAAAGCAGAGATTATCTAACATGACACTTGATACTTGTCACCTTTTATAACAGAAAGAAGAGCGTTACATACTGCATTATTAATGTGAACGTCGTCAGTCCACAACAGGTCTCTATTCAGCGCCAGGCCAAATGGTCGGAGCAGCACTTTGTTGTGCTAGAAATTATAACATCTATTAGTAGAAAATAGGAATCACACGAATTACGATAAATAGAAAACTACGGGAGCCAAAATATTAATTCGGAGAAGAATCTGGACGACTTTCTACAAAATGACGATCCTTCTTCGAGTGAGTTACGTTAACATCAAAGTGCATTATCCCTAACAGAACGACATTACTTTTTTGATACCTGCTTTCGGTTACGTGTGGACAATTTTAATATCAAAACAAAAAGCGAAAAAGAATGGAGAATATTCACAACAACAACAGAAACACGTGGCAAATTGTAATCGGCGAATTCTCCTCAACATTGATATTTACAAATGTTCACGGCAATTTAACGTCAGTCATAGCCGATACTGCCTATTTTAAAACGTGAGTGCTTATAAAAGGAGTCTGCAAACATACGGAGGATACGAAGACGTATTCATGACCAAAAACTAGATTTCTTCAAAGACGAGAAATCTGTCAATGTCGAACATATACCGAGCGAAGGAAAGTAGCCGAAGGAAGTTAATAAATCACACTACCATTCGCTCGGAAATCACTGATAAGAACACGTTGTCTAGTTAACACAGATTATCTGAAATTCCCGCGACGAGCATCTCTCTATAGTTCCGCAGGGCCGGTGTCGATTATCTGGAAACCGTTGTGAAATTTCACAAGTCGTCGTCGGTCTAGAAGTGTGTTGATTTTTCGATGTTTCCGCCAATTAGAAACATTCGAGTTCGTTTGCAGGAAACACTTGTTGAAACATAACATATAACTTAACGAATAACTTAAGTCAAAAGACTTTGTAGGTTTCAAAATATTTATTATTGTATCACTACATACATTGCTTACCATACTGTGGCGTCATCAGGCAGATCCACTAACTTATAGGTATAATTGATCAAGAATTTTGGAATCTCGTTTTAATTTCTTGGAATGCCGCCCTGCTTGGTTTGAAAAGAATTTCAAGCACCTTTTACTTTCTAAAAATCAAGGTCGTCATGACAATTTGGGAAGAAAACGTTTTCTGTTCAAGTAAAGTACCATTTCGATCAATAATACGGCAAAATCTTATACAGAAAAGTTGTTCAGAGTATGAGATTATGACTCAATGCAAAATTTCACAAATAGAGATGTTAAACTCTTGGGAGAGCTCTCGCATAGTCAATCGCTCGTTTAAATGATTCATTTCTGCCACTTTTTCCACATTTTCGTCTGTTTTTGAGCTCAAAGGATGTCCCGACTGTTGATGGTCTTCAACCGACTCATTTTCGCTTTAAAATCGCTCATACAACTTTATTTATGGCTCGATCGCGATCGAATAGACTTTCCTAGAAGCAGATCTTGGCTGAGAATTGATTGGAGTGAGAACGAACGCGGCATATCTTATAATTTTTGCTCTACAAGGAAATTATGTTAAATTTATGTAAGACATACTTTTCATACTTTAAAGTACCATATCTCCGGAACGTTGAGACTTAGGGACATCCGGTTTCTTTCGCTTTAGTCAGCTCCTCGAGTGCTTTAAGGCTAGCGAGATTGAACTCGTTAGTGTTATTGGAAGTATGCGATCTCGAAGTAAAAGACATTATTATTATTGTTATTATTATTATGATTATATATATATGTATATGTGTACATATGTGTGTAGTGTAGTATAGTAATACTCGAATGGTTTATAGAATCAAAAAATTCATCATTTATTACAATTCAATATATCAAAATTCACAGTTAATGTTGGGGTTATGGTCTTCATTTGACATTCGGTTTATTTATACCTTTTCGACAGCACGCCCACCACCTTTTAAGCATTTTATTACCCTACGGGTGTTAGCCTCTTATTTTAACTCCGCCCAGAGACGTTTAATGCGCGAAACAAATGTAACTAGAAATAAAATTAATAATAATTATATGTTTAAATAATTCATTTCTGCCACTTTTTGCACATTTTCGTCTGTGTTTGACGTCGAAGAACGTCCCGACCGTTGATTGTCTTCAACCGACTCATTTCTGCTTTTAAATCGCTCGTACAACTTGTAAACAATCTTCAACGTCACCACATTATCGCCATACCCTAATTTTAACATTTCTTGGGCTTTTTTGGCATCTTTTTGCAACTTACAACAAAACTTAATGTTAGTGCGTTGTTCGAAATCCATGATGCGCAGTAGATACGCCAAACAACGACTTCACTCGTCCGTTTCTAAAAACCGACTGATAAATCACAACTTGCTCTAACGTGGCACTGACTGTTTCAAGGAATCAGGCCATTGCATTTATTATTTCAAAGGAATGTAGCGTTAGCACTTACTAACACTTTTTATTGACCGTATTTTTTGATTTGACGTTGTATATGTGGTGGCCGTTTCTCTCGTAGCTCTCTAGATCCATTTTTAAGACGGGAGGGCAGAGGAGCGAGGCGGGGACAGCAGCCCCTATCCTCCATTTTATCTTTCTTGCATATGCTATATTTTTCAGTTATTTGCTTCCGTGCTTCATTCACTTTCTCTTGTCAATTCTTAATACGCACTTTACTCAAATCCTTTTGCACTTTCTTCATCCATTTTAATACAGCCCTTACCGTTGCATTGGACCCCGTTCTCCACACATGTTCCAACGATTTGAGTCTTTGCGGTTTTTTTCTTATTATATCTTCCCTTTGTATTTCTTCTAGTAGATCGTGGTTCATCTTTGATCTGTATTATGTATTCTATATTCGTACATTCGCGAATAACAAAGTCTGAAGTCTGTCACTTCGGAGTACCACGTTTCACACAAAATCGTTAGCATTTCCAAAAGGAATTGTACATCTTCGTCCACATGCATTTTCATAACTTCATGAACAACTTTGCTGATTTTATGGCCGTTATCTGGTTTTGAAATTATAGGTTCAATCGGAAAACCTATGGGAACTAGAAAATACACCAATTTGTTTAAAATCGTGCTTAGGAAAAGTAAAGTAGTGGCTTTTAAAATTACAGTCCCTGAAAATCGTAAACGAACTGTAAAACACGCCTTTAAAAGGGTGCAGGAAATCACGATGATATTTAAAAAAATAAGCTTACCTCAAATATGAAGGAACCTCAAATATGAGGGAACCTCAAACATCGGGAAATCTCAAATATAAGGGAACTTCAAACATCTGGTCTTAAATACAAGGATAATCGTCAAAAATAAAGAATCGGTATATTTGAGCAGCTTGTTCCTATTTAGGTATATGAAATCTTCAAAGCGAGATGATCCGCAATAAAGAGGATAACAGAAACTTGCTCCCCTCATAGCAAAGATGGCCTTGATCTTTTACATTTCTTTTTATATGTACGTGGCCGGCACGCGATGGAATGTACGATGTACTGCAAGCAACCAGCAAGTCCTCGTTTTCAACTTAAGGACGTAACCGGAAACGCAAAACTTAACAACCTGGAAATTATCGTTCCACTAAATTTCCAATACTACATTACAGAGAATTACGGAGAATACCTTTGTAAATAATTTGGCCGCTGTGTTACCTTTTAACTTCAATCATTCGGATTACGTCCATCACTTTCTCGTCAATAGAAAATATATTTCAAACGTGAGCTGTAAATTTCAACATTTTTTCTTTTAGAGACCTAGAAAGTGGTGCGGGTAATTTCAAAGAAAAGTCCGTATATAGGTGTGAATTATGTATACATCTTTTAACTTAATTACGAATAACATTGTCCCTATGTATCTAATTCGACACCGAAACCTGAATTTCCGTCTTAATTCGCAATTATCTTTCGTTATCTACTTACTTATTTACGCCCGTTATTTCGGCCGTTTCGCAAGATCGCATTTTCTTCGTAATTTGTACGCGATCCGAGTTCACGTAATAAATGAGTACGCCCCTGTCCTAAATTGATTACGCACTCGTTTTTGGTATATGTAGTGGCACAATTAGGAAAATAATGGCGCCGTAAAAGCTAATCTAATCTCGACGAGCAATTATGGCGCCTTCTGGTCGTAATTGACGTTTCTAAACCGAAAATTTGCATTATTTAGACGAAAGTTGTACTACCTAAGTATGTAATACTAGCAGAACGACAATTTGATCGAATTCGCGATACGTATAGAATATTACTAGGAAACCGACAAAGTTGATTTAAATTGAAGATGTACGCTTGTAGAAACGTATATTGCGTAATGTGATTTGTGCCTCTGGAACGTCGATCGCGTGTCTGGTGAACGGAGAAATATCTGCAATGAAGTCGTGGAAACTTTAACGTTGGTGAGGGATGATGGATGAGCAAATAAGATTTCGATTCTGCTCATCCAGATTTGAAAGTGTTTCAGGAATAGCGGAAGACCAGCAACTCGTTGGACTGCCGACGTGAAATATAACTTCGGAAAGTGGATGTGAGTTGCTCAAAATCGGAAAAAAATTGAAAGTACTTGTCCAACAGTGGCTACCGCGGGAATGAAAAAGCTGACGAACTGGTCCGAGAGACAGCAGCCCTCCTTTGGCATTGTAAAGACAAAAATCAGAACTGCCATAAGAAAGTGGATCGAGGATAAATCTCGTGAAAGGTGGAGGAACTTCCAAGACGAGAAATTCGCAAAACACTTCCTTAGAAAATATATGTCGAAGTTTACAACGGACCTACTGTGCTGGGACAGAAAGTTGGTCAGGGTGATAGTGTGATCCATTGATACTTCATTTCCATAGACAACTTAACAAATCTGGTTCATAATCTGAAGTACCAGTCCTCATACAATGGTCCAGATTTGCATCGGTCATTTTGCTTCTATGCTTTGATTTCAAGAGCTTTATTGTGGAAAATAGAGATTTGTAAGCGTAGGTTGAAGCATTGTATGCATGTATCTTGAGAACTAATGCTCCCCAAATGCGAAATCTATACTTATCATCCAAGTTCCAAAAGTATTCATCATTTTTATATGATTTTAGGAACACGTCGCTCTTCATTGTGATTATTTCCAGTTCTAGTTTTGCATAATTATGGTCAATGTCAAAATATTTTTTGATCATCTCTGCAAAATTCTCGAAATGGATTTAGCAAAAGCTGTAGAATAGGTTCAAGGTCATTGAATCCTTGGCACCGAGAATTAAATTCATTTTGAAGTATTTCCAAATGTGGGTTCAGTCGAAGCAGTACAATCTGCACGTACATTCATGTGATGATACACCTTTTTCCAAATTTGGAAAATGGGATGTTGAATTCTTCAGTAAATGCGATTTCCATAGAGTTAGCTTGTTTTTGAATGTATTTACTGAACCCACCATTTTCGAAATATGACGATTTTTACCTTGCATTTCCAACTTTAATTCATTTATCTTCATAGTTATATCCATCAGAAATCCTAAATCTGCAAGCCATAATTGATCGCTTAACTCTGGATACTCATCGTTTTTTGATGCCAAGAACTGTTTGACTTCGCTCGTTTGAAAGATGACAAGATCAGTTATAGTTGTCCATAATTATACCTATCTATTGTTCATATAAAGCGCATGTTGTTGAGAACCACTGGTATACATAAGTTTCTCTTGTCTAGTAATGATTTCAAGACGACAAGATTACTTATAGTTTGTTCTACTCCTGCCTCTTTTGGCGCTTGCCTATGGTTGAGAACCGCTGGTGTACATAAGTTTTCTTGTTATTTAGTGATTTGGGCTATGACCATGACGAGATGAATTATACTTTCGTGTATTTGCACCTTCCTTGCCCATATATAATTCCCCTTTGATTGAGAACCGCTGGTGCACGTAAGTACTTTTCTTTTAACCTAGTGATCTGGGATTGCAGAATGACATGATCTGTATATATAAAAATTGATCGTGGTTTTTCGCGAGCTTAAAACTTGAAAAAGAAAATTTTGACATGGTAACGGATTGTTTAGGGGTTACGCCTCTAACTCAAGGATGAGGCCAATCAATTAGCATGAAAAATTATTCAGAAAAAGGTCGCTCTCGTCATCCTACTTATATTTTACGTCGAGAGTGTACTGAGAATATTTAGTTAATTTCTTAAACAAAATTGCACCGACCTAGCTCTTAATTGATGATATAAAAAGCATAAACTATAACAAAATATATTTTTAAATTTTGAGAAATATTTAACATAAAATCAAGATAATTACCTAGTGTTATGTGTGTGTGAGTAAAATTTCTTTTATTCGATGATGGTTCTTTCTATGTCTCCTCTCTTAACTTCTTTTCTCGATGCAGCTCTATTTTCTATGGATTCTTCCCTTTCTTAACTTCTTTTTCTGTGTGGCTCTATTTTCTATGGATTCTTCCTTTTCTTAAATTCTTTCTTCGCCGGTGTGGTGATTTATTCACCGATACTTCTTCTTATTCGAAATGCATTTATAAACTTTTTTGTTGACTTATCTATCTTGTCAATTTTCTTCGTCGTTTACCAAACAAACTTTTATTTATTTTTTGGAAACCAGGGCTACACTACATTATTTCTCCGTTGTCCGCAAAACGAAAACTTTAATTCTCCTTGACTACAGTTCATCTAGGCATATCGTTGTTATAGAAATCTGAATTGAATTACGATGTATCCTAGGTTATTCAGATCCAGTAATTGTTATAAAAGTGTTGTATGTATGTGTCTGAGTGTTTACGATGCTTTTCTATCTGTTAATCGATGCTTTTTATAATAATTAATAATTTTATCTCTAGTTACATTTGTTTCTCCCATTAAACGTCTCTGACTGGAGAAATAAGAAGCTAACACCCGTAGTGTAATAAAATGCTCAAAAGGTGGTAGGCGTGATGTCGAAAAGGTATAAATGGAACTCCAAAATAAACCGAATGTCATTGGAAGATAAACATCCATAACCCCAACACTAACTAAACTTAACTTAACTTAACTTAATTAAGAGCCACGTACTTCTTCTTTGAACAATTCGTCGTGCTTGTTTTAAATTCTCGTATTTAATATCGTGCCATGTGTCGTTCATATGCTACGCAACACTCGATGAATCTATTCTACCATGACGATAATGTTCCAAATGTTGCTTTGAGTCGTGTAGCTGTTGCACGTCTCGACTGTCCTATGTGTAAATGATGACACTAAACAACCAACAAATCGAATTTCTAAAAATAAACAGCCAGTCCAATAGCTAGCTCTCTCACAGCTGTAGAAATCACTATCAATTCGTGGTAAGAAGATTTGAATCACCCCCTCTCCTCTCCACTACTTCGCGATTGCATCCAAGTTCGTTTCGGAGCCGACGTAAATATGGCGAAATAATCCGAAAAGAAAGAGAAAAACGTTAATTCGTAGTTCTCGAACTTCCTAAATTGAAAAAGTTTCGCGCTCGAAGATGCAAAGTAAACCCTTAAATCTGTTAAAACTTTCCGCGCTGCGCCGAAGCGATTGTTCGTAGCCGCTCCGCGGCGGCGGTCGCCTCATCCTGTTTAAGATACCTATGTAAGTATGCATTTCTGCAAAGTAACGATATTCGATTATAGAACTCGAAGGGAGGGGAGGGAGCGTTTGGTCCAAACTCCGGCCGGTTTTCCCCGGTGTTTATGGGATGTTAGATTATAGAAGGGGGCGGAAACGAAACCGGAAATTGCTTTCGCCGAGGGGCGATTGGTTTCTTGTTTGGATTTTTAAGGGATGGAAAAGCGTTTTATTTACTTAATTTTATTTCAGAGGGAAATCTACACGAGGAAGCTTCGCCTCAAAATGCGGCTCAAGTGTATCTTTCGTGATTAGTTTATGTTCTCCCTCGCATAGATAATCTTACGAGGAACCAATTAGTGCTTGTTTGTGTTGTTGAGGAAGTCTTACCTTCAAGCTTGCTTCTAGGAATTTTAATAAGTTCTATTCACTCGACGTCGAAGTACTGGGAAAAATACTCTATCAAGTTGATTACCAAAAATGATTAAGTAATAATAATAAATTACAAAATTTTGATCTTCTCTTGCCATCCGTAGACGTACGTTTCCCGGTTATACCGCTCGTCAGTACGGCTTTGCAAGAGCTGTAATTTCGTATACAAATTTTATGTATATATCGTCTGAACATTGATGTTTGTACATGTGAGAGGGATATATCGAATCCCTCTCACATGTACAAACATCAATGTAATAATAATAATAAAAAAATTGGTGTGTGTGGTTTCCGTGCGTGTCTTGCCGTCTTTCGTACCCGAAACTATTATATCCCTAATCTGCACGAGAAGAGCTTTAATTTGATGTGTAATAAGTCGTACTTCCTACCATTTCGATTTTCTTCAAAATTTCAAGGGGTACCCCTTTGAAATTTCAGGAAAAATTAATATATTCTAAATTAGACGAAATTCTGTGGACAGATGTTTTGCGAAGGTGTAAAATACGATTTTGTTGTCAAAACTCGTGAAATTCGCTTCGTTTGGGTATTAGAGCCTACCAGAGCGATTCGTCCAGAACCACTTCTCACTTTCTTATTGAATATTTCCTTAATGAGCCGTCTTTCGTACCCGAAATTATTATATCCCTAATCTGCACGAGAAGAAGGGCTTTAATTTGATGTGTAATAAGTCGTACTTCCGAATATTTCAAGGGGGCACTTCAGAAAGTAAAAGATGTTGGAGTTCGCTTCACTCAAAATGCAGTTCGTGTTCAAACACGAAGAGTCTCCAGCTTGCGTAAATACCATTCGCATCGCCTTTAAATAAAAAATATCCAACTTATGCAATTATCATCGACTACTGCTCCGCCTCAAAATATCATTTTCGGCTGTCTGTGGGTCGATAACGGTCGTCCGAATTACATCGTAGGCAATTTTCACCATGGATATCGCCTTTGCCAGGGCTACGGCGGTTTTCCTCATTTCGAATTTCGAATCATCCGGAGTTAAACTGGCACGTTAGTTCGCACTAATTAATCGCTTTCGTCGAATTATTACTCCCGTTCGGGAATCGTCTACGATTTCAGATAAACGTAGACGGGCCTATGTAGATGTGATAGGTAGACACGTGGTGGGCGTCGAAAATGCGATGAAATTCGATTCAATTGTGCCCTTGGGATGCTCACGCCAATCTGTAATTATTTTAAATGTAGATCTCGTATTAGGTATTTAGATGGATTTAGTTGTCTCGATTTCGTCGACTTATGTACGTCGGAGATAAATAGAATAGCTTGTACATTCCCGTGGGAATTGTATTCGTTAGCATGGGGCTCCTTTAGCTTCGGTACGATCAGAGGCGTAGCGCAACTAACGTGTATGTCTTTCATTATATCACATAATGTTGTACATAGATTATTTTTAATATTATTTTCGCTTTTACACCAAACAAAAACCTAAAACAACAATGCATAAATTGCTTATAAAACGATATCCAGTCTTCTTGGCTTTGCTGCCATAATTGATTTTTCTTCTTTAATTAAAAGAAAAGCAGCATTGATAGGTTACGAACGGTATTAAAATGTTCTCATTTCGGGGGAGAGGGGAAGGGAGAGCCACCCCTTTCCTCCCTTGGCTACGCCCCTGGCTACAACGGCTAATTGGACCACGATTCTGAAGATAATGAAATATTTTCGAAGTAAAACTTTGTTAGTGCTGCTAGTAACGGCCAGAACGATAGTGGGGGATAAAAAATAACCAATGGTCGGAGCGTAAGAGAAGGACGTGTATACTCGCACCATTCAGATTTGTCTCTTATTCTTTTCTCACTTAATTCCCGGATTTTTGGCGAGTTGACACAAACGGAATCATTGGGAATCACTAATTACACAGGTCGACATTGAAAAAGTTTTTTTAAGAGTAATAGATGATTCTTAAACATTTTCATGCGCTAAAACCGGGAAAAATAGTGAAAAAATTCCATCACGTCAGAATTTTCCACAATTTTCATGTCTCCTCCTAGTAGGAGCTCGTAATGGCTATACCAGCTCCCCACCCATATATACATAGATTTAAGGAAGCTTATGAAAGATGATGATTTTGAAACAAAAATGGAAGAAATAGAACGGGAGGTTTGGAACAGTTTTAAAGATGTTGTCAACAACTTTCTAGGCAACGAAAAAAAGCGAAAAGTACAAGAATATTGTAAAAATATGTTGCTGAAATTCGAAGTATTGAGCTGCTCAATGAGCTTGAAAGTACATTTTCTGCATTCCCACCTAGACTTTTTCCCAGAAAATCTTGGAGCAGTTAGTGAAGAACAAGGGCAAAGATTCCATCAGGATATAAAAGAAATGGAAAGACGATATCAGGGTCGATGGAATGTAAATATGATGGCCGACTATTTCCTATTGCAATCATTCAAGGCCATGACGTGCCATTCTGCTTTGTCATGAAATGACATAACCTACGAAACGCATCATTCTACGAATTATTCGTTTTTATTTTGATTTGGTTGTATTGATCGCCCGTTTCTATTATTTGCTTAATATTTAAATATTTGATTGTATTTGCTGTCGTTATTCTTGTTATTTGCTTAATATTCGTTTTAATATTTGATTGTATTTATCTTTAATTTATGGAGTGCCGAACAAATTGGAAGTCTTACGTCAGCCGTGTGTTCTGTAAAACACTCTAATTTTTATTGATTATCTTCAAAACCGTGCTGTATGTAAATGGATGATAGTCTTAGTACGGATAGTATAGAGAGTAGCGCTTCTCGGAGCTCTCCCTTTTGTTAGTATCAAGCGAGCAACATAATTCATCATAATTCGAAGAAAAATCTGGATGACTCCCTAACTCCCGACATATTAATTAGGCCCGTAGTTCTGCAATAATTTGCAAAGCAAGAACAAATCGGTTGCAGGCTATTGCACAGCTTTCATCGAGAACCACCTAGACCGCCAGAGACATTTAATGGGAGAAACAAATGTCACAAGAAATAAAATTAATAATTATTAGAAAAAGCATATATTAATGAATAAAAAAACATTGTAAACATTCATACATATACATACAACACTTTGACATTACAAGAATTCATAAAAAAGTACTGGATATGAATAACCTAGGATACATCGACATTCAATACAGGTTTCTGTAACAACCTTATGCCTGGAGGAACTGGAGTCAAGGAGAATTAAAGTTTTCGTTTCGGGGACAACGGAGAAATAAAGCGGTGTAGTCCTGGTTTCCAAAAATAAAGAGTTTGTTTGGTTAATGACGAAGAAAATTGACAAGATAGTTAAGTGAACAAATAAATCTATAAATATATCGCAATAAAAGCGCTTTAAGAAGAAGTACCAGTGAATAAAAGAACCTCACCACACCGGAGAAGAGAGAATTTAAGAAAGGGGAGAATCCATAGAAAATAGAGCCACACAGAAAAAGAAGTTAAGAGAGGGGAGAATCTATAGAAAATTGAGCTGCATCGAGAAAAGAAGTTAAGAGAGGAGACATAGGAAGAACCATCATAGAATAAAAGAAATTACATTCACACACACACAACACTAGGTAATTATCTTTATTTTATGTTAAATATTTCTCAAAATTTATAAATATAATTTGTTATAATTTATGTTTTTTATATTATTAATTGAGCACTAAGCCCGTGCAATTTTGTTTAAAAAATTTAACTAAATTCTCAGTACAATATTCTAGAAATGTTATATTTTGAGGATCCATCAAAAACCAAAAATCGGATTTTTTCGCACAGGCGTGACCCCTTAAACTCACAATCATACATTTTTTTCCTAAGCGAAACTCACTTTCCGACTGATCAGAAATTAATACTTCGACTTAGTCACATAATTAAAAGTAGAGCGCGACTGCCTCTCCTTCTTTTTTTTGTCGAAATTAAAACGTAATCTTTTTCCGTTTTCATTTAAATGGAAATGGGATTCCCGGGATGATTAAAAGGTAACGCGGTGAAAAAACAAATTTTACGTATTATCTGCGCCGGACTGCGCGCGTTGTTTCACCAGCTCGCGTAAAATCGGAATATAATCCCCCTAATCTTTGAGCGGAGATCTCGTTACGCATGAAGCGCCCTCTTCCTACCGCGTATCGGGAGTTGGGGTTGTTTCGTTTTTTTCCTCAAATTTTTTGTTATCGAATATGGTGGAAAGCTTCAATTTCCGATTGTCAACAGTTGTAGGTAGGGAGTGTTATATGCAAAATTGGGGAGAGATACGGAAGGGTATGGAAGGAAGAAAGGGGAAGGATGAATAAATTAAGGAGAATTCGGTTAGTATGGTGAGCAATCGTATACTGCAAGGGATGAGACCAAGAGAAAGCATTAGATACATAATAACAAGCAAGCTTGTAACAAGCAAAGAACATAGGTTTTTAGACGGCGTCATACAAGGTTACAGGTTGTTTCATAATTTATGCATTAAATTAAAAATTTATAATAAGAGAAAATAGAAAAATTGTTGCGAAATTATTTTTGTAAGTTTCGGAAGGGACTGATTGGGAACCGCAGACAGTAAAATGTAAGGACGAATAAATGAAAGAATTCGACACATATGTTAAGCAAGGTCAAGTGGATATTAGGATAGATCGTGGTGGTTCAATTTAAATCATTTAGTTTATGAGACGGAAGTAAATAAACACAATGTACAAATTAATTAACTGTGAGGTAAGCATATGGATCGCAAGCGGTACATTTGCCACGCGAAAAAGAGAGGGTTTAGGTTTTCGGCAGAAGACATTAAAGTGAAATGGGCTTCGCTGCCCTGACGTTCACACTACTGCAAGTTGCCAGTCGCGAGAGGGGTGTGTAGGCTCAATGCAACAAACAATGCAATAAATTGCATAATTGTATAATTGTTCAATCTCTCAAAAGTTCGCAGCCTTAAAGAAGTGTTAATAGTGCTGATAATAAAAAAAAGGGCAAAGTCAATATGATATTGTACTGAGAATTTAGCTTTTTACTTTTTAGAGAAAATTGCACGGGCCTAGCTCTTAATTAAAGATATAAAAAGTATAAATTATAACAAATTATATTTATAAATTTTGAGAAATATTTACCATATAATCAAAATAATTAGCAAGTGTTGTGTGAGTGTAAATTTCTTTTTCGAAGATGGTTCTTCCTATATCTCCTCTCCTAACTTCTATTCTCGAAGCACCTTTAATTACCATAGATTCTTCCCCTTCTTAGATTCTTCTGTGGTATGGTGAGGTTCTTTTATTCACTGGTACTTCTCCTTAAAACCCTTTTATTCCAAATATATTTATCGACTTACTTGTTGATTTATCTATCTTGTCAATTTTCTTCGTCGTTAACCAAACAACTTTTTATTTCGTTTGGAAACCAGGACTACACTGCTTTATTTATAAGTGGTCCACGAAACCAAAACTTTAATTCACCTTGACTCCAGTTCATCCAGGTATATCGCTGTTATAGACACCGGTATTGAAGGTCGATGTATCCTTGGTTATTTCCAGTAAATTTTTATGAATTCTTGTAATGTATAAGTGTTGTATGTATGTGTGTATGTACCTGTATGTTAAAAATGGTTTTTTATCCATTAATATATGCTTTTTAAAATAATTAATAATTTTATTTCTAGTGATATTTGTTTTGCACGTTAAACGTCTCTGGCTGGAGTTAAAATAAGAAGCTAAAACCCGTAGGGTAATTAAATGTTCAAAAGGTGGTGGTGGTGGTGTCGAAAAGGTATAAATAGAGCCCCAAAATAAATCGTATTACAATTGAAGACCATAACCCCAACATTAACTGTGAATTTGATATCTTGAATTATAATAAATGATGAATTTTCTAATGGTAATTAACCATTTGAGAATTACTATACTACAATATGCTAAGTAGCAAAGGTACAAATATACTCTACTTTGCCTCAAACTAAATTAAATGCGAGCTTGACAAAGTTGTAAAGTTAAATTATGTGATAAAAAATAAAAGAAAAGAGTGAAATATTATATAAACCGGCGTTGGACAAAAGTGCACAGCGGTCAGAATAACACCTGCTGATCCTGCTTAATACTCCAAATCCTCCAAAAGGGAATCGGGCAGAGGCGTACAAACTAGGATGCACTAATTCCATTTTCCTCTAAAACGTTTAACAAACTAAAATTACTATTGACCTCATAAACTTCTATCTAAATTTCGCTCGAGCTCAACTTTCCGTTAAAAGAATCTGCGCGGTGGTTTTACGTAAGAAATACACGCTTTCGAACTAAATTACTTTTTGATATAAAAATTCTAAATGAATTACCTAGGAAGGCTCTATAACGTTATTATACTTTTCTCGAACTTTAGGGCGACCGACGCTGCACTCCGTGCATATTTTAGAATTTTTCGAGGACAAGCGACTATTTTGCATATTTAATAAGTTCGCGCGACGCGAAAGTTTTCAGTTTAAGAAGCTAGCCAGTATGAGCTATAAATTACGAAAAAGGTCGCGATTATTGGCGGTGTGTCTTCGTAATGGTGGCTGGAAGGAAAATTCCGCGGTCATCGTCGAAACTGCAAATTTCATCTTGGTATCGGAGCAAAATGGATGATAATGCGAATCATCAAGATCGAATTGAGGTTTTTGACGGTTTCGTATGGTTGGAACGTGGGCAAAACGGAACCGTGTTCAAAGCGAAAACCGGCTAGATTAAGAAATTTTGGGACGACGTTGAGGAGGATTTGATAGTTAAGGGACAACTCGCGTCCGACTTGCAATTATCAATTTTATATCTTGTTTTGAAACATACTTGCAATTATCAATTTCCATATTTGGTTTTGAAACATGAACCTGGGCACTCATGCGACATACCCTCATTTTTCGGAAACAAGGACTACACTACATTATTTCTCCGTTGTCCAAACAACTACCTGTTTACTATTTACCATGGAAAACACTTCGTCATCGCGTGACGTTGTTATAGAGATCTATATTGTTGATGCCCAGGTATCCTTGGTTTTTTATATCCCGTGGTTACTAGGAATTCTTGTGATGTGAAAGTGTTGAATGTGTGTGTTTAAACGGTTACATTGCTTTCTATCTTTTAATCGATGCTTTTCATAATAATTGATAATTTTATTTCTAGTTACATTTTTTTCAGCCATTAAACGTCTCTGGCTTAAGAAAGGAGGATTACCCGCAGGGTAATAAAATGCTTAAAAGGTGGCGTGCGTGGTATGGAAAAAGTATAAACAGAACCCAACACTAAACCAAATGTTATTTGAACATGAACATTCAAAACACCAATATTTACTGTGAATTTTAAATATATTGAATTGTAAATAATGATAGGTACATTATTTAATGGAAATTAACCATGTGAATATTAATATACTACACTATCCATCTCATTTATTAGAGTTCTTAGTACCCTTATCCGCCGTTGCATTGGTTTATTGGACAAAGTTGTTTACTAATTCACCTTTACTCATTTACCTTTGTAACTTTTTATCAATTCCTTGTCTATTTGACGAGATTTAGTTCTGACAATTTTGCTGATTAATGTACATATATATAAAATTACAGTTTCCCAGAATAGAGAAGCAACCTCACCTTTGTCGATGAGTAAACAAACGCAGACACACGCTATACGCGCGGATAGCGATCACCAATTCAAACGCTGACGGTACCTGCATCCATCGTCGCTATTATCATCATCCCCGTCGTCTATATGATCTAATTATACGCGAGTCTAGAGCATATAGCGAAAATTAGATCTGTTGGATGCGGTCCCGAGTACGAGTCGCGTTTGATGTGTTGACACGTTCTTTTGATGTAGTATTCGAACTATATTCCGGATAGCCGACGTACTACATAAACGCAGCCATCGACGTTGCTCTTCTCGGTTAGAATTGAAGTAAAAGAATTTCCGGACGGGTCGCGTTCGAACTTGGTCAAAGCTTTTCAGCGATTTAATCCCATAATTCGAAATCTAATTAGGGACTTAACTCGGGAAACGGATGGGGGATGATAGCGCTTCCTTTGTTTTCCAATTATTTCCAGGCGCCCTCGAGGATTATTTTTTGCCAGTCTACAAGACGTGCGTTAATTGGACTTTAATTGGAGGAAGAATCCCGCTCGTAATTAGCAACCTCGGAAGATCGTAAGTATGAGTAAACAGGAAATGAAAATGGTACACCGTCGGATCGATTTGGGGACGATGCTCTTTCCGATCGCGGCGATAAATGAGTTCTTTCTGGCTTATAATTTTATTTGCGCTCGCTAGTGAATATTTGATGATTTTTTGATTGGAAAACGGACGGGCGCACACGTTCCGGGTGAACGGGATATGCTGCGCCCTACTACGCTTATTGACACGGAAGTTTAAACCTAGTTTTCCCCTCTGTTTGTCGTAAAGATTGGTTACCTTCTAGTTAGTTAATGGGAACCGCTCGGATGAACTTCGTAACGTTTGCTCTCACTTTTTCTCTACTTTATCAATCCTGTCAAGGATTTAAAGACATTATTTTAACTAGAATCAGATGAATACTTTTTCCATGTATTAATATCGTTCATTTGTTTGAACTTTAATAATTGCCTTTGTTTTTATCAGTGTTTTAAATATAATATTCATTTCTTGCTATACATGTACTAGATTTAGAATGGTTTCATGTTTTAGTTTTTGTAAATGCTTATATTACTTACTACTACTACTAACTTAGCGTGACACCCGAACGTCAGTTTGAGCTGACATAGCCCCACCGAGGACGCTCGTTCGCTTGCTTTTGAAAACCGTTGTTTGTGCACTAAATGTTTAGTACAAACATATTAGGACCGGTTTCTTTCCTGCATATTAGCGAAACTTTCACGACGAGCGTATTTAAAATACAAACATATTTGAACTGTTTTGGACAAAACGTATTTTAAAGCGTTTAGCCACAAACCTTTTTAATTTCTCCGAAGCGAGAAACATAATTATCCGATTATTCGGATTTATATTAGAAACAAAAACAGAATACACGCCAAGTACGTGGTACACAATATAAACATAAGTTGCGGTACATTTTTTATTCTAAAAATTTCACCTTCAAATAAAACTCATACATAGGAATACGTATTTTTATGATTGCTTTTTTTTTCTATATTGTGATTGTGTCACTCTTATCTGTCTAAACAAACTGGCATAAAAAACAGAAAAGCCTGTTCTTATTTTTTATATCCTCACGCAAACGGGAAAACGCTTAGTGCTCTCTTTAAATCAGGAGACCGTAACACTTCCTATTCGAATGATTTTTCAATACATTAGATTAATAACTTGAAAGTGGTAGGCATATGGAATTATTTGGAGTACAAGCTTAAAAAGTTAAAATATGAAAACATGACGATAGCCAACCTTCTTAGAGGAGATGGCACTTGAAGAAGAAAGGTTCTAGAAGCTGGTGTATAGGAATAGCAGCCTTAACTGATTCACAGTCTACTTAACCAACGGAATAACTCTAACTTTCTACTTTTTTATTAATCAATCAACAAACAGATTGTGGTGTTAAACAACGTATTTGTTTAAATTTTTCATGTTCTCGCTTCTTTTAGGGTTTACAGTTTTCTCGTCCTTTCTTCGCAAGATAATCTGTATTTTCGGTCATTAACCTATCACCTGGTTCAAACATAGATCGTTTGAAAGCAAGAAGTAAAATATTACACTAGATACAAAACTTATTTGGACATACAATAATGACTGATATCAAATGTCAAAAGGAGAAAGCCATAACACCGACGTAAACAGTTGCAACGCTCTGGATGCGTTGCAACCGAAATTACTTTTTGCTAACCCCAATATAACTGACGTGTCATGTAACTCTGATAACTAACGTTTGATGAAAGAGTGGATGATGTGTTATCATTAAGTAGTGTAAACCGATCTTTGCCTCCCCATTTACGTGAAATTCGGAGAAGTAAACGCGTCAATCCGGTTTACACTATTTAATGATAACACGTCACCCAAACTTTTATCAAACCTCACTAATGAGCAATGAATACTACTTCTACTATTATAAAGTTATATCTTCGAACTACGATAATTCAGTTTCCTTGTTAATATTATGTCCTTCACAATACTTTTGGCTACTTTATTCCCCAAACTTGTGTGGAAACATACTTATGAATGGTTTTTATTGTTTCTTGGATTGAATTTCATTACAAACTTCATACCTACATCCTCTCCTCTCCTCCTTTCAGAATTATCCGAAAGAGAAGAAGCGTAAGTAGAGAATTTTTGCGGATAATTTCATGAAACACCCTATCTCTAATTTCTGTTCCTCATCCGAGTAAAGGTGACGCCTCCTCTCCTACCTTCACGCGCCACCAGCCACCGTTTTTAAACACCCTTTTATCGTCAAAATTAACCTTAAACCCACGATCCTGAGTTGTTGCTAACCGCATTCGTTTCTGCGTGTAATTACATCTCCCTAAGGTATTCTGACAGCCACTTACTTTCTGAACGTCGTGTTTTATCCTTGGATTTATCTTGAGGAGTCGAAATGATTGAATTTGTTGTGTTTCGAAGAAGCATGTGGTATTCTCCTTAGAGCGAATTAGTTTTGTGCGGCTTGCATTCAAAATATATGTATGTACATAGGTATCAATTGTGCAAACATTTTTCCGTCCTTAAACAATTAACACGTAAGCAATGTACGTGAATCCAAACTGTTCGTCCTCGCAAATATTTTACACTCAGTTCACATTAAGAATGCAGTAGGTGGTGTGCTGAACAGAGGCAGGATTAAACAAAAGACAAACTCCTCGAATCAGTAAAGTTGTGTTACACAACGTGACAACCATCTAATGCTATATCAGATAGCTTGTGTTTGTGTAATTTGGACCTCCTTATTAGTGAAGCGGATTCAACATGTATTTATGTATCTTTACTCTGCATTCTTGACGTCAACGAAGTATACTACGTACGCGGCTTTAACAGTTTAGGACAACTTTTCTACGAAGAAAAGCTTTCCAAACCATCAACAATCATATCGAATCATTCGTCTATTCTTCTATCGCTCCTCGAGAACCCTATTCCCGTTTAATTAGTCTTCGACAAACTGTTCGAAGGAGACGGTCGCGTCTAACATGTACTTGGCGACGACGGGATCATTATTTACGCCCCGATAGAAATCGGAGAGCGTGGCTTCAAAGGGTGAACGTCGAGAGCCATTATCGACTGCGAAGGTTCAATCGACGGGCGGAGGCGGCGGCGAACTGCTCAAATCTTAAGAGCGAAATTGGCGACGTGACCTCGTCGTTAGCGAAATTTCATTTTCGCGGCTGGGAACATCTCTCCGAAGCGGGTGTCGCATAGCTATTAAGGGGTATTTTAATAGGAGTGTAGGTAGGTTTCCGTGAGACGTCCGGAGCGGTTTCCGGATTTAAATGGTAGCCGGAAGACGACGATGTCGTTTAGAAAGTTCGCGCGTTTTGCGGAGTGTTGAAGAGGTTGGATTGATCATTTAAGATGAGAACGAAACAGGACGAAACGAACTAGTTAACATTAATTGTACCGCGAATGTGTATATCAATAATACAAAGAATATAAATGATATAATTCACTTTATTATCTAATAGTATCAAACACCATAATGTTAATTACCATTAGAAAATTCATCATTTATTACAATTCAATACAACAAAATTTACAGTTAATGTTGGGGTAATGGTCTTCAATTGTCATACGGTTCATCTTGAGGTTCTATTTATACCTTTTTCAACACCATGCCCACCACCACCGTTGAGCATTTTATTACCCTACGGGTGTTAGCCTCTTATTTTAACTACGGTCAGAGACGTTTAATGGGAAAAACAAATGTCACTAGAAATAACTTTATTAATTTTTATAAAAAGCATATATTAATGGATAAAAAGCATTGTTATCATTCAGACTCATACATACAACACTTACACATTACAAGAATACATAAAAAATTACTGAAAATAACCAAGGATACATCGACATTCAATACAGGTTTCTATAACAGCGATATACCTCGATGAGCTGGAGTTAAGGAGAATTAAAGTTTTCGTTTCGTGGACAACTTATAAATAAAGCGACGTAGTCCTGGTTTCCAAAAGAAATAAAAAGTTTGTTTGGTTAACGACGAAGAAAATTGACAAGATAGATAAGTCAACAAATAAGTCGATAAATATATTCAGAATAAAAGGGTATTAAGAAGAAGTACCGCATAATAAAAGAACCTCGCCACTCCAGAGAAGATAGAATCTAAGAAGGGGAAGAATCCATAGAAATTAAAGGTGCATCGAAAATAGAAGTTAAGAGAGGAGATATAGGAAGAACCATCTTCAAAAAGAAATTTACACTCATATACACACACAACACGAGGTAATTATCTTTATTTTATGTTATATATTTCTCAAAATTTATAAATATATTTTGTTATAATTTATGTTTTTATATCATTAATTAAGAGCTGGGCCGGTGCAATTTTCTTTAAGAAATTTAACTGAATTCTCAGTACAATAAACAGAATCAAAATTATTCATTTGTCCATTACAAATAACAATACATACATGGAGTTGACAAGAGGAAATAAATTCTTACTATTGATTTTACGACAGAGTCATTCTTTATAAAACGTTGTGCTCGTTGAATAAATAAGTTTACCAGCAAAACGTCTAAGATTAAATGTGCAGAATGTCCATAAATTGTGATGCGATATTGTGTCAATAAATACACCACAGACCTTAACAGCAAGCAAGATGGAAACGTACAAAATTATTACAAATAAAGGGCCAGATCCCAAACCAGGAGAAAAAATGCAATTCTGCGTTTGTCATGTTGTGATTTTAACTCTAAATTCTGTGCATTCCGAATGCAATGACGGTTCGTCATTCGTCGGTGTATGTACACTCACCCTCAAAAATAATGCCCTCTTATACATTTTGACAAATAACGTCGTCGATTTTCGTCGCTAGGAATATACGTACTACTTGTTACGCAATCGGTCACTAACCAAGTCTCACATCTACATCAACTTAAAGCAAGATAGACTATTTCGATTGTTTTTCAATGTATAGGACGAGGTTACTTCCGCGCACGATTGTACGCGGGATAGGGAAACAAAAATACCCGTCCGCAATCGCGCATTCTTTTTCACTTTTTTCCGTTTTTGTTCGCATTTATTGACCGCGCGCCGGTATCACGCTGCACCGAACAATTATAGATCCGCGTGTCGATTAACATTTCCCGAAAATATCTACTCCGAAACACGACGCACGCATATTTAACAACCCTACTAAATGGAAAATTTAACGCTCGAACCGATCCGAACGCGATTGAAAAATGATTCCGCATCGGTTCATATGAAAGTTCGATTTTGTTTAAAGAGCGCGGGCTGTCCTCTCTGCGGAATTTAATTAAATTTGAATTTAGCGGGCGAATTGGACGGCTCGAGAGAACGGCACACTTACTCTGCCTCAAGAAATTTATTTTGTTCAGGTCGGTATTTTAATTAAAATTTGCAGGTTCTTACCGCCGCGTTGTTGTCCTTTTGAGTTAATTAACGTTTCAACCTCCGTAATAAATAGAATTGTCGAATACGTGAGCGTTACAAATGGGAGTAACTATAAGCTTACATTACTCATATCAAATTATGATAATACTAAAAAAGTGAAGTAAAGTTTCACATACTCTCACATAAATTATCTCACTGAGATGTATTTATTTGGCAACATTTACAAAAAGTTGTGCAAGGACCGCACTGCGGCCTACATTGCATATACCAATAATTATCACGGAGGGAATTATGCTTTGTTTGCCGCAGACTGCAACCGTAGACCGGTTTCGCCCTTATT
Organism: Chrysina gloriosa; assembly: GCA_038088585.1. Classification (NCBI taxonomy): domain Eukaryota; kingdom Metazoa; phylum Arthropoda; class Insecta; order Coleoptera; family Scarabaeidae; genus Chrysina; species Chrysina gloriosa. The sequence goes on along the minus strand of CM076088.1, from coordinate 77,671,046 downwards.
AGGGGCTCATCAGCACGGTATAGCACTTCCACGACAAACAAAGCCACCTACCACGAGATGTTATACACACGTTCATCATTCAAGATTTTAACGCCATAACGGTGGCTCCATCTGATGAACGGAGATAATTATTGGTATACCGCCTTCGATAAGTCCGAAACGACTGAAAACAATTCTTTTTGTAAAAGTTGCCAAATAAATATATCTCAGTGAGATAGTATTGGTAGTATTTAAAACTCTCTCCAACCTCTTGTAAATTATTTTTCAAATTGTGATAACTTTTATCCGCATAAATATGTTTAATTATTTACTTTCACCGAAAATTTAATGGCGTTGCGAAACACGGCAGAAGGCAATAGTTTATAAAACCGCAAAGAAATCCTTTGAAGATTTACGAAACCATATCATTCGAGAATGTTGCTCAATTCCAAGCGCTTCGTTCTAAAATTTGTGAGAACGGATTTCCAGAATCGGTTGTGCTACCGTTTAGAAAAGAGCGGTAGTCATTTTGAATACTTCATAAAATAAAATGTTTCATTTTACGCGTTAAGCTAGCAATAAATCGATAGTAATTGTCCCTCGCTATTTAATTAAATGGAAAAGTTCACAATGAAAAAGATTTTTCAAGATATTTACCAACGACGTGCCACATGCTGTTATTGAAGATTTTGAAATTGGGGTGATTCGGGAGCAAGAGGTTTAGAGTGGCGCTATTCTTTTAAAGCCAATTTTATTCCCTGTACATACTACAAAAAACGGCATTTTACCATAACTTTAAAACAAAATACAGCCTATTAGAAGTTTGCACCCGGTATATCTTTTCGAAATAAGTTTTGTATCTAGTGTGATTACTAGATATTTGACTTTATTACGTTCCTACGATTTATGTTTGAACCAGATGATAGGTTAATGACCGAAAATACAGGCTATCGTGCGAAGAAAGGACGAGAAAACTGTAAACTCTAAAAGAAGCGAAATACACGAGTCATACCGTTAAATAACATAAAAAATTTAAACAAATACGTTGTTTAACACCACAATCTGTTTGTTGATTGATTAATAAAGAAGTATAAAGTTAGGGTTATTCCGTTGGTTAAGTGGACTCTGAATCAGTTAGGGCTGCTATTCCTATACACCAGCTTCTAGAACCTTTCTTCTTCAAGTGCCATCTCCTCTAAGAAGGTTGGCTATCGTCATGTTTTCATATTTTAACTTTTTAAGCTTGTAAACAAATAATTCCATATGCCTACCACTTTCAAGTTATTAGTCTAATGTATTGAAAAAATCATTCGAATAGGAAGTGTTACGGTCTCCTGATTTGAAGAGAGCACTAAGCGTTTTCCCGTTTGCGTGAGTATATAAAAAGTAAGAACAGGCTTTTCTGTTTCTTATGCCAATTTGTTCAGACAGATAAGATTGACACATTCACAATATAGAAAAAATGAAACAATCATAAAAAATACGTATTCCTATGCATGAGTTTTATTTGAAGGTCAAATTTTTAGAATAAAAAATGTACCGCAACTTATGTTTATATTGCGTACCACGTACTTGGCGTGTATTCCGTTTTTGTTTCTAATATAAATCCGAATAATCGGATAATTATATTTCTCGCTTCGGAGAAGTTAAAAAGGTTTGTGGGGTAAACGCTTTAAAATACGTTTTATCTAAAACAGTTCAAATATGTTTGTATTTTAAATACGCTCGTCGTAAACGTTTCGCTAATGTGCATGAAACTAAAGATCGAACGATCTGTCTGATTTGTGCCAAACAAGCCGGTCCTAATATGTTACTAAACATTTAGTGCAAAACAACGGGTTTCGAAAGAAAGCGAACGAGCGTCGTCGGTGGGGCTATGTCAGCTCAAACCGACGACGTTCAGGTGGGCCCTGCAATTGTTTTGAAAAACTTACGTCGCTGTTATGGCTTTCTCCTTTTGATATTGTATGTTTGATATTATGGTACGTAGTTATTAGTTTAAGGTCAATCTTAACATGGAGTGCAGAAACGAACATTTTTGGCGTATTTTAGTTTTTCATTTCCGTAAAGGAAGAAAAGCTGCTGAGGCTCATAAAAAGATATGTGAAGTTTATGATGTTCATTGCATAACAGAACGCATGTGACAGAATTGTTTTGAAAAAATTGCGTTCTGAAAATTTTTTGCTCAATGGTGACCAACGTTCTGGCCGACCTACTGAAGTTGATGATGACCAAATCAGAGCCTTAATTGAAGAGAATTGTCATATAACTCTTGGAGAGAAGTTAAATGTATTGCACACGACAATTGAAAATCGCTTAAAATGTCTTGGACTCGCTAAGAAGCACGATGTTTGGGTTCTGCATGAATTGAAAGATATTCACTTAACACAAGGAGTCAATATTTGTGATATGTACCTCAAGCGCAATGAAATCGACGCTTTGTTGAAAAGATTCATCGTAGGTGATGAAAAATGGGTCATGTATAGCAACATTATTCGAAAACGAACATGATGTAAGCGTAATGGACCAACACGAATCACATCTAAACCAGAATTGCATCAAAAAATATCATGCTGTCAATTTGGTGAGACTACAAAGGGGTGTATTTCAAGCTGTTTCCAAGAAACCAGGCGATCAATTTGGATATTTACGGTCAACAACTAATGAAACTGGGTGAGGCAACCAAAGAAAAACAGACAAAATTGGCAAAGTACAAGGGAACTGTGTTCCAGCATAACAAAATTTGAAACTGTAACAAGTGTTCGAGTTATAGACTTACATCTTGACCAACGGAAGAACACGACTTATGGGCTGCTTTCTAATTGCGCCACTCCACCCCTTTTTAGATAGTAAGAGTAAGCGGTGGTTTTAAGGGGGCGAAGGAAAAATAAATTTGCCACAATTTGATAGACATACGAAAGCCGAATTTCGACATACAAAATTTAAATATTTTTTGTGGCTATAATAAATATCTGATAGCCGAAAATCTTTGAAATTTCGAGTGTGATTAAATGTAGGACTCCGTCCCAATGGAAGCCGGCGATTTTCAACACTCGATGGTTGAGCAAGTTTAAGTTTTATTCAAGTGTGGGTTTGTAACACTTGGAAGCAAGAATTTGAGTTATGGAGGTGTGGACTGTACTACTATCCAATTTTTATCTTTATCATTCGTTTCCTACTTTCATCATTTCTAATTTATCCTCGCTTTGGTTTTACCCATAACATTTCTCACATCCATCGAATTCTCACGTCATTTTTTACATTGTAATGGGACAGATACGAAGCGAAATCGTCGGGCACATCGAAGAATTTTCCGATTTATAGCTACTTTCTCGCCGTGATCCATAAATTTAAGTCATATTATCCCCTTGACAGTCGGAAACGGACGTAATCAAGATATATCTTTCCGAGAATATCCGATTAAAAGAGTGAGGCGCGGAGAGAGGGAAGAGGTGAAAACAAAGAGAACGTAACGAAAATGTCCTAAAAACCGAACTTTAAATTAGGAGGTAGACGGTGGATGAAATCGGATGGCGTCGAATCGGAGAAAAAATACGACAAACACCCATTTTTAAGACGGATCGGAACCGATCCGGATTAATACCGAAAAGGGACGCGAAAAGTATCCGGATGATGATAATCCGTTGGAAATACTTGCGCGAAGTTCTTTGCGATTTGTATAAAAATCGAGTAACAATTGGAAAAATACAACGAGATTATTTGAAAAGGTCAATTTAATTAATTTTTTTCTTCGAAAAAATCTTTTATCCCCAGTCGAATCTCCAAGCGTCCCTGAAATGTACAAAAGCGATCTGTATTCCTTATTCAATCGTATTCACGGTCGAACCGACCATCTCCCAGATACACGCGTCCGTATCGTTTATGACGAAAAAATCCGGAAACTTTGTCCTTATCCATCGTCTTCTTCATTTGATGTGTTACTTTTCAAGTCCCGACCTTCGGTCGTATTATGTGTGGCCGAATCTCGTCGAGAAAAAGACATTTCCGAAGGGACGGGAGATATCGCGCTGAAAATCCCGGGACGAGAGCGTCGAAATTGTCCGGGGCCAGGGGGAGGGGCGGCGCGTTTCCAATCCGGAAGATGGATGATGAGTAAATAAAACGTATGATATAAATTTTCGACATATCGGTTGACCTCTTTTAAAGTCAATAATTTAGCGATAAAGAGTTAAGACGGGAAACATAGCATTTGCCATAACCTATGCTTCGTATTAAAATAGAAATGAATTAAAGCTTGAAAGGGAAAATATTTTCCTATTCTCACAGGGAAGTCCAGATTAATTCTTGAAGTTTTAACGAACGGAAAAGAAACAGTTTAATTACCGCTGAGATTACCTATGTTTCAGTATTTAAACGTATAAATATAAACGCCGGTAAAATTCCGGTCATATCTTCAACAAGGTGAAGTGGATATTACGATATGACGTGTATGTTTAATAATATAGGTGCCCAACTTTCTAAAACCAAGTTATTTTTATTTCATTTGTGATTGGAGTGTATTATCTGAAAATTAGGTGTTATTTACGTTAGAAATATTCTTTCTTTGTATCAGTGTTAAAACCGCAATTGTTGCCAAACATGACGGTGCGCGATTAATGTTCGAATTGAAGATGGTAACTTATTTGTACTCTGAATGCAAGTGCCACAAAAATAACTTGTTTTAAGGAGAGTTACATTTTAATATCTAATCATCCCCATTGCGTGCCCAAATACTTATGGGGTTTAGTGTATGCGCCAGTGCAATTTTAAAACTTTTGGGCGAATGAATGAATGACTCAATTTTCCCCGACACCTAGCGGTACAAGGGATTCGATTATAATAAAAAATAATAATTTTCCAAATAATTGTTTTGTTTTAATTTATCCAACCCACTCTTTCACAACATTCCCTTGTACGACATTTCATTCAACAGCACTTTCTCGTTAGATAGTTCTATAAGCTAATTCCTATTGGAAAATTCTAAAAAAAAAAGAAACTGCGAAGTGCCCACCAAAGAAAAAAAAAAACTAATTCCAATCATTTTAGAATTCATAGAAGCCATGAAAAATTCTAGAATGACACTTGAAACTAAATTTTTGAATCTTATGAAATGCCATTATATTTCAGAAATTGCAAGAGGTTTCTAGAAACATCCAATAGAATATCATAGAAACCACCGACAAATCCAGAATCTATATACGGTTTCCAGATGAATCCAACCACTTATCCACAATTACAATGGAATTTTCTAGAAACTCATAAAAAGCTAACGAACTTTACAAGAGAAGCAAATACAAATTCCTAGAATAAGTAATGATCCCAAAGTGCCCTTCCAACAGCAAAAGGTTCCCAAAAAGAAACTGATTCGGAACATTCTAGAATTCATAGAAGCCTTGAGAAATTCTAGAATATTTGAAATTATATAAAGGAAACTACATCAGTATATTCTAGAATCTTATAGAATCATATGCAATTTTCCAGCATTTTTCCTGAAATTGCCAAAAATTTCTAGAAAAACCCAATAGAACATCATGGGAAACCATAGAGAAAATATACATAGAGCTTCCACAGAAATCCAGCAACTCATCCACAATTCAAATGGAACTTTAGAATAGAAATAGAAATTTCTAGAATAAGTAATAATTACAAAGTGCCTTTTTAACTACAAAAAGTATCCAAGAAGGAAACTGATTCTGAAGATTCTAGAATTCATAGAGGCCATGGAAAATGCTAGAATGATACTTGAGACTACGAAAAGTTTCTAGAAATATACACCAGAACATTTTATAATCTTCTAGAATGACATGCAATTTTCCAGCATCCATAGGTGCAATGGAACTTTCTAGAAACTCATAGAAAGCTATATATGGAATTTGCTAAGAAAAGCAAATAGGCATTTCTAGATAAGTAAAGTGCCCTTCTAGCTGCAAATAGTTCTCAAAAAAGAAACTGATTTGGGACATTATAGAATTAATAGAAGCCATGAGAAATTGTAGAACGATATTTAAAATCATAAGAAGCTTCTTATATCTTATAGAATTAGAGGCAATTTTCCAGTATGTATCTGGAAATTGCAAAAGGTTTCTAGAAAAATCAAATAGATATCATGGGAAACCATCGACAAATCTAGAATCTACATACAGTTTCTAGAATAATTCAGGAACTCATCCATAATTCTAATGGAACTTTCTAGAAGCTCATAGAAAGCTATCAAACTTACCTGGAATGGCCAATAAGAATTTCTAGAAGTAATAATGATCACCAAATACCCGTCCAGAAGCTGGTAGAAGTTTCTAGAAAACTATTCCAGTCATTTGTCGAATTTCCTAGAAAGTCTCCATCCTACCGCTTGCACTCACTGATGAGAGAGTCTTTTCACCTTCTTATAAATGTATCTAATCTATTCTAACTCGGGAATCCGTCTTTTCACTTATTAAAAAAGAAAAAAGAACCGAGTCTTTTTCGCTTAGAGCTTAGTTTATAAGGGGGTGGAAACACTGGCTCTCGGTCCTATTCAAAACAGTAATAAGTCAACAACTAGGAAGAAAAAAAGTTAACAATAATAAACAATAAATAATATTCCATACAGATAAGTGAAATAATGCTGTGTTCTTAGCAACAGTGATCATAAATGATAGAAAGTTCTGGTAAAATATATTACCTTACAGGGGAGGAGGGGTGAGGGTGCTCTTTATCCTAATCACTGTTAGGTTTAGTTGGTTGTCTCGCTTCCAACGATTCATCACTCAACCGGAAGTTGATGCTGGGTGATGTTGAGGATTTCATGTTTGATGAGTTGCCGCACCTTGCCCCCTGATAGCTCGATTCTGTCATTAAACGTTTCTGACGGTGCAACATTCGGGGAGCGGAGGGAGGGGGAGGGGGCTTTTCATGCTCGATGACATTCATCTACTAGCAGCAGTAGTTTTGGTTTATTAATCGTCGTTTTATTAACGGATTTCTATTCTGTACTTTGTGGGCATGTGACACTCGCCATAACCTTCGTGCGATTTAACCTATTTGTTCTATTTTATTTGGTTCTCCTTTTGCGATTTTATGTTAGTAACCAACGTCCGAGGCGCTCAAAAGAGAAAAGGAATAGTCTGTATGGTCTGTGATCGCCTACTTCCTACTGTGTTAAACTGATTTAACTATAGAATTGCTCCACGTGCGTCATCGATAGTTGCCCAGGAAAGTACTTTCTGTAGTTGTACCGCGGGTGTATTTAAACAAGGTCAAGTGGATATTTGGATAGAACGTGACGTTTAAATTCACGGGCAATGCATGGAACGCCGAGTGCGATACGTAAATTTCTTTGCGATAAATAAGTCAGCGGTCTCAAACCTACACTTTTATTTGCCCATTTTTTTGTCTTCTACACACATCTACTTTTACTCCGCATAATATTATAAATAAATTTGAGACGAAAAAACCCATAAATAAACCACTTCCAAGCTGCAAACTACTCTTTATCCTTCATGGCAAATCCTAAAACGACAATCCCTATTTTTATCAGACACATCGCGGCAAATCATAACTGCATCCCACGTTTAACGTTGGCTACAGTAGAATCGAGGACAATTACGGCAAATATTACTACAATGCCCTCCATTTCTTTCCTCTCGGCATCTGCTTTCGCCGTTGCAATGCGAGCTTTTGTCCATTTCACTAAAAACCTACATACATACGTACACTTCGCCTCGTATAATTTCACTTCGCCGTTGTCCCATCCACTCCATTAAAAAATTAGCCGCCGTCCTCAGAATACATCCCCGAACGAGCGCGTTCCTATCCGATTTTCCCTTTGTCGTCGAAGCTCTACATATGTACATAATTATGCGCGTTGTTCGCTAAACACGAAAGCTCTAGAAGCTCCGTCTAGCGCATAGAGAGCTTTATTTTGCATTTACGTGACTAATTTCATCTGCCGTACGGTTCGCGTCGTCCGCGTTTTTAAAATATCTAGGCTGCGCGTTTATATGTACTCGTTCAGTTCACATATCGCGCCCTCGCTAACGTTTTCAGCGACATGTACAATTTGTAATTTTGTAATTAGTGGGCGTCAGCGATAAATTTAGTCGTTCCTGTTGTATCGTCTCTTCTACTTGTACTATGCGTAGTTGTTCTTTAAGGGGTAAAACACCACTGTAAATTTTTCAGAAACTAGATTTTTTATTGGCTTAATAGATGATTTGAACCATCTAGAATATTGGGTAAAAAGTTCATTACCCGGAAGAAAGCTTTTCCTCGAGCTCTTATTACCTCCACGTAAATCTGCTTCATATTTCATTTAGGACCATGTTGAAGAGTAATAGGCTTAAAATACATCCTTATTTCAATCCTTTTCTGGTTATAAATCTTTTACAACTTTTTTATTTTCTATTATTTTATGTGTTAATTTTTTCCCTTCTAGGGTCTCCCATACGTTGTTTTGGTCTTGTATTCCTCCTTTTTTTCCTGAAGCCTGTCTGACTTTCCTTTAGTTGTTCTACTCCTTCCCATAATCTTGTTTCTAATATTTTCGTACATATTTTGCGCATGTTAAAGGAAGTACCTGGTGGACCGAGCCTTGCTCGGAGTACCCAAAATTTTTTGAATAATTTTGAACCAAATAATAACGCAACGTGGTCGCAGTGCAAAGGGCCATTTTGGGCCAGACGCCACCTCATTACAATACAATACAATACAAATACAACACCCTTTATTTGAGTTTTGATATTTAATTTATATTGTATATTTCAAGTATATATAGTAGCACATATATATTAAAAGTTTATAAGGTTAAAAGTATGTGAATTTACATGTTGTTGCTAGTTTTCGTAGATATTTTTCTTTTATTAACATACTACTTTCAGCGCCATCTATGGTTTAGTAGTAAAGTTTTAATTACGTATAATTTCGCTTGGCTGCATGGTGTTAAAAAAGTTGCTAATCCACGTTCAGGCCGAAATTGGTGAAAACCTGGACTAAACGGATTGAATTGAGACCGGGACCATGCTAAATCGGTTTTTCGTCCCCCAAAACTCGCAGATACTAAATTGTAACACAATTTTGAGAGTAATTTTCGATAACACATATTATGTACCGCAGAAATAGGTAAAACCGGGACAAAAAATGTTTCTTGGGACCGGGACTATGCTAGATCAATTTTGTGTTCTCAAAAATCTCCAGATACTAAATTGCATAAAAATTGCTAAAGTCATTTTCGATAACCAATTTCATATACCGCAATACCAGGAATGTGTGTAAACCGGGTCAAAATGGATTTTCCCGGGACGGGGACCATGCCAGATCGATTTCTCGTCCCCGAAAACTCCCAGGTACTAAATGAATGAATGAAAACCGCCCAAAGCGACCAAAATCTCAAATGTTAGCTGGTAAGGTTTTGGCCTCTGTATTTTGTGACGCGCTCGATGTTTTATTTAGTCATAAAAAAGAAGTACTATGAATAATGAATATTATATCGCATTATTGGTGCGTTTGAAGGGAGACATTGCGAGGAAACGATCCCAAATGAAGAAAAAGAAAGTGGTATTTCTCCAAGATAGTGCCCAATGTCAATTTGCACTTTGAATAGCTTCCTAATTGACTGCATTCTCCAGACCTGGCTTTCAGCGATTACTACTTGTTTGTAGATGTAAGATTTTCACACTGTATATATAATATTGATAATTTAAATTGACTACTTTATCTGTATATGCAGGTATAGCTTTACTTATTATATCGCTGCAAAAAATTTTTAGCGTATATCGGTTGATGACGAAGAATTTTTAAATAATATATCAATAATAACATTACAGTCTGTTCATTGGAAAATTCTCGAAGCGGTCTACATACGAAACTAGTGAAAATATGAATAAATGCAGAGACTAAAACATTATAATCTTAAACTTACTTCCTTCACCACATCCACCACCAATATACAACATTTTGTCTGGGGTGATACGATTTGTAATACATCGTTGGAAAAATATTTCAATACGAATTTAATAGTATATCACACTTAGACATTTGGTCTAGCTTTGCTGGTTATAACAGAACAAATATGCGAAGCAAATATTGTAAGATCACTGTCTCTTTTTGCCTCTTTGTACATGGACAAAGATCGGAGAAAAATCTTAGTACGAGAGATTTGTGGTTTGGTAACTGAACCATCCACAATAAACCCTTGTACAATGTACAAAGACGCTAAAAAATCTTTGTTATCTAATTATCGTCGTTGTCAGGACGTTTCTAAATTTTATGAAAGTGTGCCTTCCATAAGGAAATGTTTCAGAATTGTCTCATCCCATCTTTTACGATTTACCCGCTTTCCATCATAAACCCGTGTTAAAACACGTTCCAATCCGGTACTAGTTATCGCTAAATCTCCGGATTATCTCTACCATTTCGACAGCGGAGACGTCCTAAAACCTCACCAAATCATTTTTTCCGGACCTCCTCAACGCGCCATCGTCTCTCTCGCGTTTAATTCGGTGTATTCGACCGACGCGGCGCCAATTCCCGTTTGATAGTGCGAGAGAAAAAAGCCGGATCGGGTAGCTCCGGAACGACGCTCCGGGGATTTGCACCCGGTTCGTTCGCTCGCGGTCCGCGTCATGATTGATGATTTATTAAATCCGAGCAACAAGCCGTCGTATGAGCGGAGTTAATAGCGGTAATCAGTGTACATTATTCAAGCGACCCGAATAATGAGCTTTCCGGGGACGGGGCGAGATTTAATTTGCGTGGTCGTGCTCGTCGCGGACGGAGCGCTTAACGAGTGTGGGATTTGAAGATGCGACACGCCGAAAAGATCCGGCGAAGGTAATAAGTTTTGGAGAAACGGGAAATTACATGACGAGAACGGAAGGAGACATCCGGAGGTAGGGGAAGTTGAAATAAGTCGTCGTTAGAACAGATTTCGTTCGTTGAGAAACTTGGATTTCCGCTTACGGAAGAAAATTTCGAGAAGTAGCGAGGGACGAACCTAAACTCAAAAATCTACAATTCTATCAAAAAATCTTGGTCGAAACCTTAACAATTCTGATGAATGAATGAGTTATTGGTCACCAAATACTATAGGACATATTAAAACAGACTATGTATTGTTACGTGCACAAATTTCACTTAGTTCAGTTCCGTATTCCATTTAACTTGTTAGAAATATAGGCTGAAATTTTACTCCTTTCGGGCAATAGTTATTTCCTAATATCGCTTAAAGATATTCCCGTTGAACCCATCATATCGCCGCGTGTTAGTTGCCCTTGAGCTTTTCGAATTCGTCCAATCACGAGAACGCGAAGCAAATCTTAGCTTCGGCGTAGTAACAAAAAAAAAGAGGGAATTAGGCATTAGGCATAGCGAGTGGTAAAAGACCGGTGACGAGATCGGAAGAGGTTATGGCTGAGAAAATTTAAGTGTGTGTATCGGTTATCGAATTATCATCAAGAAAGTATTTACCCTGTAGTGGGGAATTCGCCAGCAAATCCTCTAGTGTATTGTTTAAGTTCATCTCCCCGTTCGCGGAGGAAAAGAAACCCGAGATCGAACCCTCCTACACCTCGTCGTGCCTAATAGAACATCATTGTCTTTATACCTCCCCATCAAGGTATTAAACGAAGGGAAACCGATCGTCTAATCCGCCGGACCAATCCGAAAGACCATTTCCAACATCCGAGGCAGACAAAGGGTAGAACCTTATGCGATGACATCACCCGGAAGCCATGACAGCTAAGCATTCATTTTATATGTCTTAAACCTTTTCTCTTTGTTTCAAATATTTCGTATATCGTATCAATAATTTCAAGTAAATTCAACGTTAATATTCACTAGCTTGTAAAATCATTATTATCTAGATGGCCGAATTTTCTTATTAAATTAATTGATATTCATATATATATCGAAATTCCTACTAGATCTGTATCGTATTTTGCATAACTCACAGTAACAATTAACATCACGCATTTTGTAGTTTATATTGTGAAAGTTTAGATAAAACGTTTTATGTTGACTTACGATTACCGCACTGTTCGCATTATTTAGCTAATCTTATTTCAAATTTTATGTAGTTTTTCAATGTTCTTAATGAATTCTAACTAAAGGCTACATACACAAGTTCTTGAATAACCAGGTGTAGTTTTTCAAGTAGAATTTTATTGTGTTCGTAACAGAATGTAAGCATATAGAATCAACGTGCATTTTCCAGCCGATCTTGGTCGCTCCTGACGTCAGACAGTTCGTCGATTGATATAAAGGTACCGATTATTTGACCATGAAAAATATATGGTAAGTTCTTATGACCTTTGACCCAAGTTTCATGGTTGGCGCCCATACTATCTTTTTCCCTGACAAGACTTGCTGTATTCAACGGCCGTTATTTAGAGCGTGAAAAGGAACCGACACGACCTCCCACTGAGCTGAGCACGGCATTGGCTAGCCTGTTGCGACAAGCGTATGTACCGCTTCTTGTTTTGTTCTTGTCGTCTTGTGCACTCTAGCCAATTGTTCCCCTCAGTTATTGCTATCTCGGAGAGATAGTAGTAACGCAGTTTTGGGGGTAACAGTATACATAAGCAAAATAAATCTTATCATAAAGTAGTATAAAATACATAAAGGGTTAAGTCACAAACCATTTAATACAGCTGTACAACAAACATTTAATCAATATTCATTGAGAAATTCATTTGTGGTGTAAATTCTCTTCTTTGGTAGATTCTCTTTACCGCTTGTGAAAACTTATTCAAATTTAATGGTTTTATATCCTTCGGAAGCTGATTACACGACGTTGTGTTACACTGACAACGGAAGCTCCCGAACTCGGAAATTCAAAAAATATGTGGACGAAAAAAATGTTTTGGAAATGGAACATTTTGGATTCTACCCCGATGCGCATAACTCGCTAACGGCAAGAGATAGAGGAAACATTTTAAGACAAAAATTGTTTGTTTGAATGAGTTTTATTAAACTATAAGAAAATGAAGTATAAGCGTTTTTAAATATTTTTTTGGTTGATAAACATCTTTGGGATTAATAATAGGCAATCGAGATTGGTTGATTGTATTTATAACAGACCTGTAGTTGTAGTGTTGGATTTAATTGTAAAAACTAAAAAAATTAACAACTACATTGTAAATTATTTTGCATTAGAGTTTACAGCAATATACCAGCATTATCGTATCGATTTTATTATACGTTGAAATACTTACCAATATAAATTTTGTGTATTTTTAAACATAGAATGGATTATTCTGCATGGTGATGAAACTCCAAATGAAATTTTTAAAACACAGGAATTTGTTGAGGATGCACAAAATCTTGTTGAGTGAAAGCAAAAGTTACTGGATTTTCAAATTTATTCGGTCTTTGGTCAACATATTCGGTTTTATACCAAGCGTAAGCAAATAGGTTGTAATATTTTGGCACCGAAAATTTATTACGAATAAGAGATTGTAATTTTATAATATTAATGCGTTCATGTAACACAATGTCGCAACCGTACAGTAGTACAAGTTCAGAAAATGTTCTTACAAGGTGTTTCCATATGCAGAAACCACATACATTAAGAGGTTGTATCATTGATGTAGTTTTCTTCGGGATCGTTAATATATTCACATGTTTCTTGGATGGTATACTGGTTTGTAATGTAGCAGGACAGTGGCCGGTCGAAAAATCCAATAACAAAATGCTGTGAGTTCCCACATTTGGCAAATATTCATCGGTTAATCATTGCTGAAATAGTTCTTTTGTTAACTTTCCAGATGTAGATGCTGTTAAATAAACAATTCACGGCCGAAACAAAAAAGACAATGACAACTCCACACCAGTGGAGTTGTCATTCCATGGATGTCCCTCGATGTTTTGTTCCTCAACAGCTGTAGTATATTCAATATTTCACTGGCAGTTGCTTTAATCGTCCGGTCAGTAACCAACAATTTACCATTCATTCAACAACCGGGTACCCGGGTACCCACTTACTGCCTCAGTTGCCGTGCGTTCAAATTTTGTATTGTTCTAGTTGGTACGCACAAACCGCGATTTATTTTATTTTTATGTATTTTCGTCTCCAGATAGCATAATCTTTTGCGCGCGACTATCGGTCTTAAAAAGGCGTTTAAACTGACCGCGAAAATCCTTCAACGACGGATCGCGTTCGTGCGTACTCAGAGCTTACGCTGAGGCACCAACAAGTGAACATCAAGTTGGAAGGCACAATATTGGGCGACAGATGTGGACCTAATAAGAACACCAACATGCTGTCAAATCTCGACACATTCAAATAGTTTTTCACGCCAGAAATGGCTGATATCCTACGTCATACCAACAAAAAAGCAAGCTCAACTTTGCAGCATTTAATGAAAGAAATCCAAGGGAAAAAAACAACTAGTGTGGAAAAATCTTGAGCTTCAGGAATTTTATGCATTCCTGGCTATTTTGATAACCTCTGGTGCCAACAACTCGAATACTGAGAATACAAATGATATGTGGCAGTCGTACTTATATCCATTGTATCGCGCAGCAATGGGCATGCCCCGCTTCTGGAACATCATTGGTTTCATTCGATTTGATGATACCAATACTCGTGCTCATCGCATGGAGAGTGATGCACAAATCATTAGGCATTTCACAACGAAAGTGGCGATTGAAAGCTTTTTTGGTAGAGCTATAAATCCATATGTGCGACCAACAACATCTGAATCTTCGAAACCGCAGGCACAACTAGATTCAACCAAGAGGAAATAGATTACCGGTGTATGCCATGCTTGTCTTCAGAGCAAATTCAAAAAACGTCGCAAAACTCGTACATCGTGTTCGGTATGTAAGTTACCTATTTGTAATGAACATTGTATTTCCACCACGATAAATTAAATTAAGGAAATTACAAACCCTATTGTTGATTATTTATTAAAAAGTCTAGTTACATAAACACCATGATAAATGGCCTCCTTGGTCTGTATAATCCGCGCTTTCATATATAATAACCTTAGTGAGTACCCGGGTACCCGGTCATTGAACACAGGAGGTATCGAGTTTGATAGTGAATAACTTTTATTGAATGGATGGATTGAAAAATTCTGACGAAAAATTGGCGTCAAACTACTTCACCTTCGGGGATCCGGATCGTCGTAGAATTTTTTCAAGGGAAGTTAATAGATTCTACCCTGGAAACTGAAATGGATACCCGTGTACCCGGTTACTGATCGGACGGTTAAATGGGAAGTAGTATTAAAGCAACCCGTCTTGGTCTTTTCAACTAATGTTGTAACATCAATGGTGTTGCTATCAGCATTAATGATCTCAACAGGTGCTCGTCCAACTGACATGAAATTCTTATTCACTTCACTGCCGGTCAATTTACAATTAGGCTTACTCAATTTGTTGTCTTTTTTCGCCCTTTTTGTCATTGATCGCTTGCCATATTGCCTTTTGTTTATTCCTCGATTAGAGTATATATTTCTGATTTTGTAACCTTCTGGTATTTTCTATTAGAGTAACATTTGTATCTTGTTTATATGTTTGGGCAATATTTTCATTTTCTGTTACTTTATATATAGTGTCTAGAGCATCCAGATCCAAGATTAATTTTTCATGTTGTAATTTTTTTGTTTTCAAACTCGCGTTAGATTTATTGGTAGCGTTTTATTTTTTCAGGCATATAATAATTATACATTTTCACAAGTGTATCGTGATATTTGCTATACATCACCTGTGCATCTCCCCGCATTCATAGCCTGTCCATGAATGCTCGGACAGATCTATCTTAAGCATCGAACATTAATTTTCATTTTGTTTTGATTTATTGGAATGTTATTCTCAGTATATGATAACACTATTTGTGATCTGTGATCAGACATATGCGTTTCTTGGTTTTTGTACCCCAATATATGACCGACATTTGCCTTATTGGTAAAGATTGTTGTCCAAACAAGCATTTCTTCTTGCAGGTTTCTTCATCGTTGGTTTTAAGTTAAAAGAATAACTTAGTTCTAATGGCATGTTCTTGTACCTATAATCCTCTGAGAGATTCACATTGGAGTCACCTGCCAAGTAAAGTCTTTTATATGATACCTGATCACACACCAAAGACAGTGAGTGGCATGTACAGAATTTCCAAAAAGTATTTATATCTCTAGAAGGAGGTACAGCTCCAAGTTCTATTTGATTTACTTGTGATAAGTTTCCCATACCACTGATTGGTTTAACATTATAGTTTCTAGATTCTATATTCTGTTCAAGGACTAGGGAAAACCCGAATCGAAAACGTAGCCAAAG
Source organism: Chrysina gloriosa (assembly GCA_038088585.1). Classification (NCBI taxonomy): domain Eukaryota; kingdom Metazoa; phylum Arthropoda; class Insecta; order Coleoptera; family Scarabaeidae; genus Chrysina; species Chrysina gloriosa. The sequence goes on along the minus strand of CM076088.1, from coordinate 77,654,816 downwards.
GCTTCCTTCTTATAGAGTGTAAATGTCATTTTAATCACCACATACATTACTTAAATTCTGAACATCAGTTCTGAAATTAATATTTTAGTATCTTCCTGTATATTTATCATTCCGTATATTAGTCTTTCTTTATAATCATTTTCTGTTTTTAATATAATTGTGTATTCAAAATCAAAGTAGTACCCCAGATCTTTGTAATCTTTTGTTACAATGATCATGGCAGCAAAATCATCATTTAAAGGATACTTATGGTTATACAAGCTTTTCTTTAAATATTGTTTTGTCTGACCGATGTAACAACCATCACAGTCTTTACAGTTTATTTCATAAACTACATTACTTGGATTTTGTTTATTTATTTCAGATTTAATGTTAGTAAAACGAGGTCTGTTACTAAAGTTATGTTTATATTGTTTTTATTATTCCTTTTTTATTTGTTCGTTTAAACCCTTTTGTTCTAAGAAATAGCGTTATAACTTTAATTGTCATTATTTTTAATACCTCTATTATATAATTTATTAATTCGGTTTTTTTATTATCTTTTCGTAAAAACCATTTGAATAATTCTTTCTATCTAAGATTTCTTTAACCTTGCTTTGACAGGGTGAATGGTGGAAACTCCTTACCGATCAATATCAACTGGTGAGACGGGACAGAACTCAAAGAAAATTTTCTACCAACATTTCCGGATTTTATAGAGCAATTTCCTCAAAATTCCCCTTTTTTACATCATCCCCAAAACCGCATTCGATGCCCGCGAAATTATCCCGACTCTAATTTTGAAGTACTTAAATAATTAATTCGCATTGAATAATTAATAACCGGCGTTAACATAGATCTTCTTCAAATCCCAGCTCGTTCCATCGACGTACGTACTGCATTGCAATCACCACCCCTTACTACACATTAATACGTATCACATCCTTCTAGTACATAAGTCCCGCCAGGCCATGAAAGTAGTGCTAATTTATTAACATCGCGTGGAAATCGGGGGCGCAAGCGAACAATAGAACGAATATTTAAATATTGCAAGCGCTAATCCCACTAGCGTATGAATATTTATAGGTAATTTCGAGCGGCTGAATACATATAACATCTATGCATGCTCTTCGCGCGCCGCATTTGCGCGCAAAAGGACCGGCGCTCGCGGTTAGCATTAATTAAAAATGCTTATGAATTTATGAATTATTTCCGGGTTATTAGCGGGAACTATCTTCGGCGAGTGGATCTTGTATCTTTGGGAATTAGTCCTTGCAATTTATGCGAATTAATGAAAAGCTCTTCTTCGTTGTCTTCACAGTGTTGAATCTAACTGCTGACTTAAATTCCATGTTCTATGCTTTCCAAGAACAAACATAAACATTTAACACTTACTAATATATATAATGTGAACGTATAGGTTGTAACAATATCAATAAAATCTGTAAGTAGTGAAAGAAAATAGTCGGACACGTCAATCTTGGTTTCCAAATGCGCAAATTTTTACAAAGAAATCGTATTTTCTGAGGTCATTATTATCGCAGATATGAGGTCATCTCGATAAATCTGAATCAAGTTGCCTCATCATAAAAAGATGGGACGGAAATACGTGCGTAAAAATGTTTCCGCCCGGGATTGAACCGGGGATCTTCCGCGTGTGAGGCGGACGTGATAACCACTACACCACGGAAACTTGTCCTCAAAGGATTTCGTTGAGAATATACGTTCCCCCTGTGGGAGAATTAATAATAATAATAATAATATTTCATTTACGTTACCTAAAGTTCGAGCAGCCGAAGAGCTTATGCCGAATATCGATGGTCTTCCTAGCACGTGATCCCACGCCTCATCGCGATTTTTCAAATTTTCTTCTTCAGTACCTCCGCAATTCGATAACATAAATCGAAATACAGAGATTTTTTAAGAAAATCGAAATGGTCGGAAGTACGACTTATTACACACCAAATTAAAGTTCTTCTAGTGCAGATTAAGGATCAAATAATTTCGGATACGAAAGACGGTTCATTGAGGAAATATTCAACGAGAAAGTGGAACGTAGTTCTTGACAAATCGCTCTGGTACGCTCTAACACCCAAACGAAGCGAATTTCACGAGTTTCGACGTCAAAATCGTATTCTACACCTTCGAAAATATCTGTACACAGAATTTCGTCCAATTTAGGAGATATTAATTTTTCCTGAAATTTCAAAGGGGTACCCCTTGAAATTTCGAAGAAAATCGAAATGGTCGGAAGTACGACTTATTACACATCAAATGAAAGCTCTTCTAGTGTAGATTAGAGATAAAATAATTTCGGGTACGAAAGACTGTTCATTGAGAAAATATTCAGTGATAAAATGGAAAGTGGTTCTGGGCGAATCGCTTTAGTACGCTATAACACCCAAACGAAGCAAATTTCAGCAATTTGACGTTAGAGTCGTATTCTGCATCTTCGAAAACATTTGTACTCAGAATTTCGTTTGATTTAGAACATATTAATTTTTGATGTGAATACTTCTTAAGGGACCCGGACCAGCTCGAGCGTAAGCGTAAAAGCGTTAGATTTGGGCAGAGCCAGGCGCTCGCTTCGTGTGAAAGTCAAGGAAAACAAGAGAGAGAGTACGATGTGCGAGCGAGAGGCGATGAGCCAAGTATTAATCAAAGAAAGGTCAAGTCGCCAAATTTGGAAATTTCATGCTTCAATCGATTTCCATAGCGAAGACAAATCGTCAAGTGTAGGTATATAACCAACTCTTCCACAACTTCTGCGCTTAGACGAGAATTTAAAAAAATGCTACTTCAATATTTGCCACTCAACCTATCGCTTTAGCTTCGAACTCTCGCCGAGGGGGTTCATAATTCAATACCTCATAAAATACCCTAGTTAATCGCCCTTTTAAGATTTCGTCCTCCTAAAAGTCCTCGCTTTATATGCAACGGTTCGCCAACATTTAAGCAATTTACTTTACGACTTTATACGTCAGGTGTACTATCGAGTAACGTCGATATTTAATTATTCTGCGGACCGTCGAGCTTTAAAATCGCGCGAGTTACTATCGTTTGTATGTATACTCGAGCCGATTTTGCTAGAAATAAGGCGCGTAAATTTCGAAATTTATCGATTTAATAGGGCGGTAAAATTGGCGACTGTGCGACTTCATAGAGGCATCGAGTTAATAAAATTCCATATCGGGGAAGTTGTTAAATTTAAGCCGGGATGAAAGGGGCTCGTATTTATCGAATTTTATAGGTAAGTCGCGTACAAAACAGAGGTGTTGGTTCTCTTAAAGAACTTAAGGGAAACATCAACTCTGTTCTGTACGTTTATGTGTTCTTCAAGTGTTAGATAGAAGGAATCCATATCTGTGCAAACGCGCAAGTTGGAGTTGGGCAAAAGCAGTTCAATTCCTTCTGTGCCTCGATTGCATGCGTGGTCGGCAGTCGGGGGGCGCGTTGAAACATATATGCTGTCGGTACATCGCTTTTGTATTTAAGTAAGCTTTCATACCATTATTTTTTTGTTAAATGTATGTTACATATCGCAGCATATAGTTGGCAACGAATATCTTAAAGCGCGCTGTAAAACGTACCTGCTTGGAAGTTACCATCCCGAGGCGTCGTCGTGAGGTATTATTTACCGCACATGGAAATGGTGGAAGCAAATTCAAAATCTCAACATAAAAAATGAAAAGCGGTGGTACAAATTGGGTGAAACAACGGATGCTGAAAATTGACGAGTTCATATTTTAGTACGCATATTGAAAACAAACGGACTCTCTGCACCGTACTTCTTATGCAGCAGTAGAACTAGCAAACTTATTCCACAAACAATAACGTCCCGTTTTATAGTCAAACTGCAGGCGACGGAGATGAAATTTCCGAGGAGGATTATGGGAGTTATCAGAATGCAGAAAATACCAAATGAAGCAATGCGTAAAGAGTTAAAAATCAAATCTGTATTGCAAGTGGTGGAAAAAGGCACCTAAGTTAAGGGGGCATATTCATCGACTTGACGAAGACATTCCAGTACAGAGAATATGGGAAGCAAGAACTGTGAGCAAAAAAAAAGAAGAGGCAGATTAAAACTGACTTGGAATGGGAATATAGAAACGATTTTGAAAGGAAAAGGGAAAACATGGAGCGAAGGAAAGGCTGCGAGATGTAACAACAAGCAATGGCTTGATTTTGTGTATGAGTTGTAACATATTTCTTTGTTTTGCAGTCCTACACCGCTAGGTAATAGGACTCTCTGATAATGTATATATATATTCATAGTCACTTTGAAAAAATTTACAGTGGAACTCATGCAAGTACGGGTGTGTAAGTGATGGATAGAGATTCATATATGATAAATGCTGGTAGGGTATCGTACATGCGTCGGCTGGCAAGATAACTACATGGATGTCGGAACACATCGAGCTTGCTCCCAAAAAAGCTGACGCAATTATTCTCAAAGCTCCAAGGGAAAAAAGTAGAATTGATCATACAAGGAACGCGCATAAGCCCACAAAAGCATCTAAAGTACCTAGACGGAAATGGAACTTTTGGGAAACATATTGAAAGATCGACGAACACAGCACAGGGAAGAATAGCATCTCCGAGCAGAATAAAGCCTAACATTGGAGGGCCCGAATAGTGGCAGAAGACTCTCCCAGTACGGAGCTGTTCAGTTAATCTTTGTTTACGATGCTCCCATCTGGGACGAGGCTATTAGGACGACACAAGATCGCGAAATGCTGTAAATTCCAACCAAGGGTGTCATCGGCGGATCTTCAGGTCGTCACCGGAACGGTGCCTATCTATCTGAAGAAGGACCATTATTAGATGTCTCGGAATAACGGAGCCTCAAAGATAAGTGAGGCAAAGCCAGAACAGGATCGCAAGACTATTGGGAAATAAGGTGGCATAATAATACGTCGACAGCGCGATGGATCAAACGTCTTATCCCTAACATTTATAAGTGAGTTAGTGTGAATTCAGAATCGTGGACGTTCCTTATCTGACTTAATTTTTAACAGGACATGGATCGTTTAAAGCGTACGTATACGTTAAGAATCCAAAAATCAGAAGACGATTTGTGTAAAAACTACAAAGTTTCTCATATCCGGAACCACACATTCGTTGAATGCAAAAGACGGGACAACTAAAGAGTTAATAGGGGCGGAACTGGGACTAACGCCGAACATAGGTAACATAATGGGGACCGTCACAGAAAGCAAAGATAATCACAGGTTGATTCACAAATTGATCAGAAAGATTATATACAAGCAAGAACAGCAAAGGTACAGCAGTCGATTTTATGATAACTCCTAGAGAGCAATGGCACAGATATTGTAGCTGAATCTGTCAGACAACGTCACCTTGGAATGGACGTATGAATCAATGAAACAAAAGTTTTCTGAAATTCCTTAAGAATTTGACAAGTTATGTCCAGGAATTCCGATAACATCACAGCCGGTTTGATATTATTGCAAGTACTCCAACGAAGTGAAAAGCATACTTTTAACTCCAACCCCGCAGGGGGTGCGCTTAAGACAGTCAACAATAGTTTAGTCTTTAGTCCCTTGGTATCATATGTGATACCTTCATATGCAATTTTTCTTTTACTCGATTTTGTCACAGTAATAATTTGGCTACGTGCTTCCTTACTAACCGTGTGTCAACCATCAGACAAAGGTATCCAAAACAAACGTAAAGAAAGCTGGAGGCTCGGAAAAATGTCTGCAAAAGCGAGTGTTTTCAAACAACTTCCTAACTACAGGCAACTGTGAATTCGGTAGATAGGATATCATCAGCTCCGTTGGCTTCTTCAACATTCTGGAATGATGTTTTTGTGATATGGTTCTGTTTATGGTTAAATCTTATATGATAGAGATCTACCACTAATAGGTCAATAAAACAAGGCTGGTTTGAGCGATAGTTATATTTTCAGAACGTTTACAAACGTTTTCGGAACACCTTCGTCAGTGAAAATATAACTAGATAAATATATAAACAAACTTTTGTTTTTTATTTGGGACTATCAACAAAATAACTAGTGACTAGGATTTCTTGATATAGAGGATGCATAACCAACTTTTATATATATATAAATTATAAAAACTAAATTAATATGTAAACATACATGCAAATTAAGTAAAACCTTATATCAAAAAATCTTTGTCGAAACCTTAACAATTCTGTTCAAGGACTAGGGAAAACCAAATTCAAAAACCTAGCCAAAGGTTTCCTTCTTAAGAAATGCAAATGTCATTTTAACAAATTGCTATATACATTACTTAAATTTTGAATATCGGTCCTGAAATTAATAGTTTTAGTGTCTTTCTGTATATTTATCATTTCATATATTAGTCTTTTTTATAATTATTCTCTGTTTTTAATATAATTGTGTTTTCAAAATCAAAGTAATGCCCAAGATCTTTGTAATGTTTTGTTACAGCGGTCATTGCACCAAAATCATTATTTAAAGAATACTTATGGCTATACAACCTTTTCTTTAAATATTGTTTCGTCTGACCGATGTAACAACCATCACAGTCTTTACAGTTTATTTTATAAACTACATTACTCTGATTTTGTTTAATTATTTTGGATTTAGTATTAGTAAAAAGAGATCTATTACTATAATTTGGAATGAAAGTAATGTTTATGTTGTTTTTATTAAATTCTTTTTTATTTTTTCGCTTAAACCTTTTTTATAAGGAATAGCGCTATAACATTTATTGTTATTAATTTTAATTCCTCTATTATATAATTTGTTAATTCTATTTTTTATTATTTTTTCATAAAAACTATTTGGATAATTATTTTTATCTAAGATTTCTTTAACTTTGTTTAAATTCTTTTCCCTAAATTCAGGATTAGCTAATCTAACCGCTTGATCAACTAAACCGGTAACTACATTAATTTTATGTAATTTTGATGTTTCTGAAAAATAATTTAAATGTCTTCCTGTATTGGTAGACTTTATATGCCAATTTGTTTTCACAATGCCGTTATTATGCATGACTGTCACGTTCAGGAAATTCAATGAGTTATTAGATTCTCTCTCATATGTAAATTTTAATCTATTATGATAACTATTAAATGAATCTAATATCTCATCAATATTATCCTTTCTTACGGAACAGAAACAGTCATCCACATAACGTCTGTAAAAACTTACACTAGAATTTAGTTTTGCCAAACAAGTTTGCTCTAGGTCCTCCATTACCAGGTTTGCGATAACTGCTGATAATGGAGAACCCATTGCAGTACCGAAAATTTGTTTATAAATTTTATTTTGATATGTAAAATAAGTAGAATTTAAACAAAGTTTCGAAGCTGCAATGAATTCCTCCTTTGGAAGATCTGTAAAATCTTTTATGGAATTCCATTTTTATCTAAAATTTTTAGTGCTAAATCCACAGGAATATTAGTAAATAAAGAAACAACATCTAAACTGATTAATTCGTAATTATTAGGAATTGTAAAAAAATAAAAAAGAATTTAATAAAAACAACATAAACATTACTTTCATTCCAAATTATAGTAATAGATCTCTTTTACTAATACTAAATCCAAAATAATTAAACAAAATCAGAGTAATGTAGTTTATAAAATAAACTGTAAAGACTGTGATGGTTGTTACATCGGTCAGACGAAACAATATTTAAAGAAAAGGTTGTATAGCCATAAGTATTCTTTAAATAATGATTTTGGTGCAATGACCGCTGTAACAAAACATTACAAAGATCTTGGGCATTACTTTGATTTTGAAAACACAATTATATTAAAAACAGAGAATAATTATAAAAAGACTAATATATGAAATGATAAATATACAGAAAGACACTAAAACTATTAATTTCAGGACCGATATTCAAAATTTAAGTAATGTATATAGCAATTTGTTAAAATGACATTTGCATTTCTTAAGAAGGAAACCTTTGGCTAGGTTTTTGAATTTGGTTTTCCCTAGTCCTTGAACAGAATTGTTAAGGTTTCGACAAAGATTTTTTGATATAAGGTTTTACTTAATTTGCATGTATGTTTACATATTAATTTAGTTTTTATAATTTATATATATATAAAAGTTGGTTATGCATCCTCTATATCAAGAAATCCTAGTCACTAGTTATTTTGTTGATAGTCCCAAATAAAAAACAAAAGTTTGTTTATATATTTATCTAGTTATATTTTCACTGACGAAGGTGTTCCGAAAACGTTTGTAAACGTTCTGAAAATATAACTATCGCTCAAACCAGCCTTGTTTTATTGACCTATTAGTGGTAGATCTCTATCATATAAGATAAGTATAAAAAGGTCACGAAATATATATATATATATACATTTAATTTATTGTTTCTAGCCACAAAAATAGAAACTGTCATGGAACCAAATGCGGAGAGCCCTGTTCTACAACATAATGAAAGAAGATTTAAGATCTTACTAGAAAAAATGGCTCGTCAAAAGAATAGACGCATTTTCCTTTTGAAATGCAAGTGTCATAAGATCTTTCCAAATTTTATTAGTAAGACCATGAATATCGGTTTTGAAAATGATTCAATAAAACGTAAGTTCAACAAAATTAAATCCGAATTCTGTAAAAAGACGTTAGCTTTATCAATAAATGAATGTTATATTAAAATTAAAATGTTAGAGAATGACATTTCTAATGTTAGAAATGTCATTCAAATGTCGTTACAGGATTCGGATGAATTTTTTAATGTAGCTAATATAAACTATGAAAGAACTTTTAATAAAATAAAACAAAACAATATTAATAAATTTAACCACTTAATAAAAAATGCGGGGGTTGATTATCCAATTTTACAAGAAGATTGGATAATCAACCTAACTGATAAAGAGATTTGTCAAAATGTTAAATTAATTTTAAGTCTAGGTCCTAAGTTTTCTATAGATTTTAATGTCATACCGATAGATGATTTTATTTGTAATATAGAAAATATCGTTCAAAATTATGAGGAAAACTTAGAACCTAACTTACGACATAGGTTGGTTAACATTTTGACAAATTACAAAAATAAAGAAAACAATAAAAATAATAATAGTAACAATAATATCTTACAAAAAGCTTTTAATGAAACAAAAAATTTTTGAAATCTAATAAAGATATTATAATAACTAAATCAGATAAAGGAGAAAAAACGATAATTATGAATAAGATTGATTACGAAGCCAAAATGAATTCCTTATTGGAAGATAATCAAACTTATTCGGTATTATTATCAGACCCAACAAATAAATTACAAAATCAAATAAATAAACTAATAAATAGTTGGTTTTTAAAAAATATATTTCTAAAGATTTAAATAACCATTTAAAAATTCTAAATTCTATATCTCCAAGAATATACGGTATTCCTAAAATACATAAAGATAATATTCCTTTACGTCCAATCGTAAATTGCATTAATTCCCCCACTTACAATCTTTCCAAATTTTTATCTAAAATTTTAAGCAATATTGTAGGTAAAACTACATATAATGTGAAAAATTCATGGGAATTTGTAGATTCGGTTAGAAATCAAACAATTCCTAATAATTACGAATTAATCAGTTTAGATGTTGTTTCTTTATTTACTAATATTCCTGTGGATTTAGCACTAAAAATTTTAGATAAAAAATGGAATTCCATAAAAGATTTTACAGATCTTCCAAAGGAGGAATTCATTGCAGCTTCGAAACTTTGTTTAAATTCTACTTATTTTACATATCAAAATAAAATTTATAAACAAATTTTCGGTACTGCAATGGGTTCTCCATTATCAGCAGTTATCGCAAACCTGGTAATGGAGGACCTAGAGCAAACTTGTTTGGCAAAACTAAATTCTAGTGTAAGTTTTTACAGACGTTATGTGGATGACTGTTTCTGTTCCGTAAGAAAGGATAATATTGATGAGATATTAGATTCATTTAATAGTTATCATAATAGATTAAAATTTACATATGAGAGAGAATCTAATAACTCATTGAATTTCCTGAACGTGACAGTCATGCATAATAACGGCATTGTGAAAACAAATTGGCATATAAAGTCTACCAATACAGGAAGACATTTAAATTATTTTTCAGAAACATCAAAATTACATAAAATTAATGTAGTTACCGGTTTAGTTGATCAAGCGGTTAGATTAGCTAATCCTGAATTTAGGGAAAAGAATTTAAACAAAGTTAAAGAAATCTTAGATAAAAATAATTATCCAAATAGTTTTTATGAAAAAATAATAAAAAATAGAATTAACAAATTATATAATAGAGGAATTAAAATTAATAACAATAAATGTTATAGCGCTATTCCTTATAAAAAAGGTTTAAGCGAAAAAATAAAAAAGAATTTAATAAAAACAACATAAACATTACTTTCATTCCAAATTATAGTAATAGATCTCTTTTTACTAATACTAAATCCAAAATAATTAAACAAAATCAGAGTAATGTAGTTTATAAAATAAACTGTAAAGACTGTGATGGTTGTTACATCGGTCAGACGAAACAATATTTAAAGAAAAGGTTGTATAGCCATAAGTATTCTTTAAATAATGATTTTGGTGCAATGACCGCTGTAACAAAACATTACAAAGATCTTGGGCATTACTTTGATTTTGAAAACACAATTATATTAAAAACAGAGAATAATTATAAAAAAAGACTAATATATGAAATGATAAATATACAGAAAGACACTAAAACTATTAATTTCAGGACCGATATTCAAAATTTAAGTAATGTATATAGCAATTTGTTAAAATGACATTTGCATTTCTTAAGAAGGAAACCTTTGGCTAGGTTTTTGAATTTGGTTTTCCCTAGTCCTTGAACAGAATTGTTAAGGTTTCGACAAAGATTTTTGATATAAGGTTTTACTTAATTTGCATGTATGTTTACATATTAATTTAGTTTTTATAATTTATATATATATAAAAGTTGGTTATGCATCCTCTATATCAAGAAATCCTAGTCACTAGTTATTTTGTTGATAGTCCCAAATAAAAAACAAAAGTTTGTTTATATATTTATCTAGTTATATTTTCACTGACGAAGGTGTTCCGAAAACGTTTGTAAACGTTCTGAAAATATAACTATCGCTCAAACCAGCCTTGTTTTATTGACCTATTAGTGGTAGATCTCTATCATATAAGATAAGTATAAAAAGGTCACGAAATATATATATATATACATTTAATTTATGGTTAAAAGGGGGAAGGTCGCAGAGAGAAAGAGAAGAAAAACAGCCCTTAAGAGGAAAACGTACCAAAGCGATTCGAAATGTATAATTCTTCCACAATCATTCAAAATAAGATTTAAAGGACAGTACTTTCAAAGAAGAAAATTTTTTTCCAAAATACGTTTCAAAAGGTTTAAGAGAAAAGAAATGGGCCAAACGATAATTTAAAGTCCAACACTATTACTGCACATATCGATTTGGGAAGAGAGAAATTCCACATTTTGTTCTGAAAATGCGTCCTTCCACTCTTCAAATGATTAAAATTTATAAACACGTTGGTTCCACGTATCGAAAATAAAACCCGATATTAAACCGAGCGAAATTATAGATACCGCTCTCCCTCATAAATACGAGAACAGACGCGGGAATTTATCTCCATTATCGATTTTATGTATCTAATACGGCGATTCGGTCTCCGGTTGTGCCATTGTCCGTATACTACCTCCATAGTCTTATTTTACGTTTTTACGGTCGCGTCCCGGACTCGAGATAAATCCGGGGAGGAAATAAAAATAAATTTTTATCGGCGCCCAGAATCCAGATGTATGTTTATATAGAATTTTTTGCACCATTGCGAAGGATAATCTTCGTATTCGAGAGAGGAAATATTCGTCGAAAATTCGAACGTTATTCCGTCGAATTTAGTTATCGAAAAAGGACCGATTAAAGCGGATGCATCGACGGGGATTAACTACGCTCCACGTCCTGTTTACAGGACGAAATGTGGCCGTCAACCGGTTAGCGCATGAACTATCTACGGATATGTGCAATTAGATCCGGTGAATAAAACACACATTAGCGTAACCGCGAAAGCAATTGCAAATTTGCGTTATAATGGACGTTGGTTTTGGGATAAAACCGGAAACCGGAGCCGGTAATTAGCGAAAACGAGCCGATAAGTGCGGTGTAAATTACGGTGATAACTTCCGAAAAGCTTCTAAGGATTTATTTCGGAGATGTAAGTACTGTAAGTATATCTGATGACCGGTAGAATGTGGCAGTTACATCGCACGGGTGTTCCGGTAACAGACACGCGAAAATTACCACGTTTAAATTCTAGATTCTAGAACTAGATCCGTTCTTGCGATTTTGGAATCCTCATTGGAAAAATTCCCGCCTACTGTTACTGCTTTAAATTCCTCATTCAGCTCCATTTCCATATTACCCATCCGTTTCATCCCCCATTTTTGTATCGAATACTTTTGAACACGACCGTATTATGGTCGTTTGTCGATTTCGTTCCCTCTAAGAATAGATTTCTATCACATCGCATCCTCATCGCCCGAAGTTCGATAGATCAGTTAGTCATCCCAACTTTCTTTCGGGGAAAACAATTTATATATGTACGTAAAATTGCGTAGAGAATGTGAGAAAATTCTCCGATAAGAGAATATTGTTATTATAATTTCGCGAGCCCGATAACGCCTATCCAGAAATTCTATGCAACGCACTTGGTATGAATAGCGAAAATTAGTACAAATTAGCCGAGTATCGTTCGACTTCGTCGAAGAATTTCTTTCTTTGACAGATTTGGCCCGGTATAAATCAAACTATTAGAGGAATCGTCGCTTCGTTCTCCATCGAGGATTTCTGCTGGATGTGCCCTGGTCTCGCTTGAAATTTCGAAAGACCAGTCAACAACGTTAACTCTTAAATGCCAAAGGAAACCGATTTTGATAAAAAAGGTATGATACGTAAAAATGCTGAAATCACTGAGAAAACAGATTTTGAAGAAAAATATTTTTAGAGCTACTATTTAGAAAAAAAAATTGGTTGTGGCATAGAAGATACACTGAGCGTTCTGCGTAGTATACTTTCTGAAGAAAGGTATTCACATAAAAGACATATACTGAAAATTTTGGTGCTTTATTAAATTTCATTTCACAATTTTATTCAGATTGAAATGAAATAAAGTTCTTAGGTTAAATGGATAGAATATAGCGAGAAATAGTACAGAAAAACATAAATATTTCCATAATAAAAAATTAAAATATATAATTTCACAAAAACTTGTACATAAAAATATTCAATAGTTATGGTAACAATAGAAACAATTTGTCTCCGAAGTTAAAGATAGATTTACCCTACATTTTGAGCAATACTTCCTTGTTTGTCCTACGCAGTTTTGGTGGTTTACATCTTCCTTTTTTATCTATCATAGTCCAGTGACCTATCATATTTAGTGTGGAGTCCTTGGGCGGTGCTGATTGGGCATTTGCTTTACTACGTTTTCCTTCAATTTGTGTTTTAAGAGGCGGTCAGCCACGTTCGAAAGGTTTTGTTATTGAGTAAGAGAATAAAGCGTCAGTCACTTCCAACTTAAAATCAACTACTCTTATGCCCTATCCAAACAATTACAAAAGTCATATCAAGAAGGTGGTAAAACACTTGATTAGTCCACTTCCTACGTTTTATAATAGTTTTGTGCCGGTCCATTGAACTGTCAATCAAATCAACTCCCTCCATTTATGATTTGTGGACATGGAATATGTTTGATGCTTCTAGTTCCTTTGATTGCAAGATTACTACCGCATAGTGATACTGTTATGCACGTCAGAGGCGTAGTATGTTGCGCGAAATTTGAACGGCCGCAACGAAATTTCGATATTTGTTCTCAGTCCCTCTTTATTTAATTTTATTTAATATTTTCTTACCCTCACCGAGACTTTTATCAAGATTTTTGTAAAATTGCTCTTTAACGTTGCTATTCATCTTATCCGCTAAATGTATTCGATGTTTCACCGTTTTTTTCACTTACTTAGTTACTTGGGTCAACCCCCCATATTAAAGAAAACTAACTCATAATTAAGGTTCGACAAACGAGTGCATGATTTGCAAGTTATCATTAAGTAGTGTAAACTGCTTATGTGCAAGGTGCAAGGTGCAAGGTGCGACAATAGAATTCGTCAGTCCAATGTACACTGCTTAATGATAACACGTCATCCACTCTTCTATTAAATCTTAGTTATAACGAACGAACAAAACGATATATGGCGGTGAAGGATGATGAAGAAGGAGGTTGATAGGTGTCAGCGTGACAGCGTCAGTCCGGTTTATATAACTTATCATGCACTCGTTTGTCGAACCATACTCATAAGTTATTAACTCTTAATGAGTCACTGAGTCACACAAATCTGTCTTGACTTTAGTATGGACAAACAACCTCTAATTCTTAATTAGTCATTGAGTCACACAAATGTTTCTTGTCTGCTGTATGACGACCATTTTGTAAGTCTTAACCAGTCACCGAGTCACTGAGTCACACAAATTTTTCTTGACTCTTGTATGATAACCATTTGTATTCATTTTACCAACAACATTAATAGTTCTTGCATCGATTACTTCATGCAGTTGCGGTTGTACAGTGTTCAGTATCTGCATTGACTCCCTAATGCTAAAGAAAATTTTTAAAAATCTTTAAGTGCTTCTGTTAACTACGAAGGGAGTGCTAATTAAGAAGGATTGTTAATCGTTGTAAAAGAAAATAGAATAATTGATTGACTAGATACCTCCCTTTACGAAGTAACATTAATAAGTAATTTAGTAAAAGGTTTAAATGAAATCAGAATAAAACACGTATTTCTTTGATTGATAAATAAAACAAACATTGTCCTTTGAGAACATTTATTAATTATATGAATTAATTCGTTAAATGATTAAAGCAAACGTAAAAGAAAAACAATAAGCAAATGCAGTTGAAATTTGGAAAACGCGATGTAGTATGTGGTGTCGAGTAATAAGAAAAAGATAAATGAGATAAACCAGAACTATACGGAGTGACCTATTGCGTGATACCTTGGCTTGAAGATAGGACTTCCAAGCACTTGTATGCAATTTATGTCGTAGATTTTGCTGGGCAGCAAAGTGGCGGAGACGGAAATTCTCCTTCAACTCAATATAGCACATAGATATTGCCTAAGGAAGAAAACAATTCCAGCGCAGATTTAAAAGGATAACATGAATTATTTTTGGGTTGTACGAAGTGTAACACTTCAAATAGTCCATTGCAATTATTACGAATAATTTCTAAATGTGCTGCAACTTGAGCATCTTCGAATTAGTTTCGACTTCTCTTGATTGCAATTGCTTTGTTGGAGTCAAATTATGAGACTACAGATTTAACTTGCTGGAAATGGCGAAAGTAATAAAACGCTGCGTCCAACCACGTTCCTCAACCTTTAGGGATCGGCCGTGGCGCTACTGAATTATTAAGGCAAGAGTCAAACTTTTTACTATGCATTTGAAATTCGTCACCTCCTTCTTCGTTCTTCATTTCTGTACTGCTTCTTGTTCCCCTAGCCGATGTCCTTCTTCGTATTCTCACATATGTCATCGCAATAAGTCACGCAGTCTTGCCTTCCATAATATTGTAGCTGCATTGATTCTCCTAATGATAACGAAGAATTTTGTCACTATTTAACTGCTTCAACTAGTCCATTATTATTATTACGAATAATTTCTAATCGTGCTGCAACTTGAGCATTTTCGAATTAGTTTTGACTTTCCTTGATTGCCATTGCTTTGTTGGAGCCAAATTGTGAGCCTTCAGACTTAACTTGTTTGAAATGGCGAAAATAATAAAACGCTGCGATTAATCACGTTCTTCAGTGTGTAAGAATCGGCTGCGGCGCTACTGGATTAACGCTCGCGGTGCCAACTTCATTCATAAGTTTGCCAAGCAAGTCAAATTTTTACTACGCCTTTCCCTTTTCTTTGCTCTTCATATCTCTACTGCTTCCTGTTTCCCTCCCTCCTATTCTTGGGAGGGACTGAATTTCTCTTATATCCTTTGTTCCTTTGTATTTTATTTTTCTAACAGTCTCGTACGAGGTCGTTGGTTTTTCATCAAATTTATAGCATCATCTGACATCCACGGCATCAGCCTAGAAACTAATCCGGGCGTACAGTAACGATTAGAACCGCACCCCGTCTAACATTCGATACCGTGCACCCTCGACTTTACGTTACCGGAAACAACGTTCCGTCGACGACGTGACGCATTACGTTGTCGAGATAATTCCAGAACACACTATCTTGCTCGTCGCATATTAATCGAATCCGATAGAATTGACTCGATACGTACCCCACAACAATAATGGAAACCGAGAAGAGACATCAGCAATCGACAGAATTGTCCCCCTTGACACGCTACCAGATACCCTATCGGAATAACCGGTACCGGATTGCGTTCGGGGGAGGAAATGGGGTATCTCTATTAACGCACGTAAATTAGTTATGAGAGGGAATGATCGATAAGCGTGCCCGTTACGTACGTGGAAGATTTTCTCCAAACGATATTAAATAACATACACGGGATTTAATCTAGATATTGTGTTCGATAGCAGTAATTCTTTAAATTTGAAACGGAACTTTACATTATTAATTATTAAGTATAAGTCAAAAATACTTCTGATAAGTCGCAATCTTTCAAGGATCAAACGGATCAAGGAAGGAAACTTTCGTAGTCTCATAAATTGAGCTCGTTTAATCATTAATCATATCACATCAACTTCTCCAGTCATTTTCTGCCGTCCATTACGAAATTCGTTTTTTTTTTTCCGGTATATTTTCTTCTAAGAACAATTTTCTTTTTTCCTCCATTTTCTTAAGGCGCAAGCCCCGTTCCAAATTGAAAACCTTCAACGAACGATGATGATGTCGGAAGCATTAGCGAAACGGTGCTGAGTTCGTGCATCTCGTAGAAAAATGATCGTAATATGCCGACATCGTCGTCGCGCACGAGGACGATGTTTTCGCTAAAACACCGCACGAACGCGCGCGCTTCTACGACTCCATCACGAACCGGCAGATATTTCCTCTCATTACCCGAAATTTATCTATAGGGCTCGCGTTATCCCCCAGTAAACCGCGTTACGTTCGGAAAAGAACATCATCGTTTAGCAAATGGCGGCCATACGTCGCGAAGCGCGATTAAAGCGTTTTGTTCGTCCTCGTCGTCGTTGTGTAAAAGCGGTAATCCGGAATTCTAAATCAAGCTGTTAAATATTATAGGTTTAAGCTGGTAACTTGCAATTGTAATATGCGAAATTTTCTGGAAAGTAGCGAATGGATTCCCGATGATTTCTGTCTGGTAAAATCGTAATTGAATGCAGCTGTAGAGTTTCAATGGGTTGCTTGGCGATGTAACCTCTACAGAACCAAATAGGTATTGGAAACGACTTTTTAGATCTTCTAAAATGAACTGAGTAACAATACTAGCACCTTCAAACCATACCTTACCGAATAAAATACGGTTTGGTGAGAAGCTTGTCAAGTTGTTTGTGCTATAATTATACCTGTTTATTAAACATTACCTTAGTTTTAATGACTTTCTCCAACTTGCACTTTCCCTAAATCGATCAATTTGGAGTGGCAGAATTTGACTTAAACGGAATGGTTCTCAAGCCGCACACGTCGATTTACATGAAACTTCGTAATTATGTAGAGCTGGCAGGATTATGTAAGAGGTCGGTTTCTGTTTCTGCGATTAAAGCCTTTGAGGGGGTGAAAAGCGCCCCTCAAAATTGGACTAGTTTTCGTCTTTTGCCAGATACTCTGGAATTGTTCCAAGAAAAGAATGTTCAAATAAATGACCATACGGCGCTTTAAAAGCACTAATGAAGAATGCCTAAATCGATAACCCTTATTTTAAAAAAAATAACCCCCTCCCCTCGCCCTCGCTTGGTAATTGTGCAGGACTGGTTGAACTATGTACAATTTCGGTTTCTGTTTCTGCTAGTAGCGCCTTTGAAGTGGCAAAATGTGCCCACAAAGATGGGACCAATTATTCTGCAATTGTTGCAAGAAGAAAATATTCAAATCTACGAACATATGTACAGTGCTTCAAGAAGGCTCCTCAAATATGTCTGAATCGGTAACTCATATTCTTAAAAACATTGCCCCATTTCGTCCCCACCGATTTGCGGAAACACCAATTTCGTTGATAAAATTTGGAATGTTGCAGACCAATGGTCTCATCAATTGTTTCAACCTTGTGAAAAATTCAGTCCCCTCCTAGTTTTCTTCAAGCCATTTTAAAACGTAGAAGCCGATCACGAAGTTTGGAACAAAATCGTTTTGAACCTATTACTACTACTATTGTCCCTCCTGTTCCAGATTAAATTGCTCCATCTCGATAAATTCTCGATATGAAGAACAGCTTACTGAAGTATTTGAATCTCACACTCATCAGCCCAATTCCACATTACTCATAG
This sequence comes from Chrysina gloriosa, assembly GCA_038088585.1. Classification (NCBI taxonomy): domain Eukaryota; kingdom Metazoa; phylum Arthropoda; class Insecta; order Coleoptera; family Scarabaeidae; genus Chrysina; species Chrysina gloriosa. The sequence goes on along the minus strand of CM076088.1, from coordinate 77,636,394 downwards.
CTTCCCAATTGAGTCTTGGATTGACGATGATAACGTAACATTTCGCTATAAGGCATGCATGTGCAGGGAGCTGACTAGGTAGGAGGTAGTAGTAGTAGGTATGTACGAAGCTTGATATACTTTCCAGGCATATATGCAAGGGGTTTAACTACCTTTTTGAACAGTGGAGAGATGGGCTTAAAATTTGCCATCTCCTACTACACTTATTAGTAAGAAATGTATATGTGTATATATCAGTTTCTAATATAATAACACGGAATTCGCACAATTTAGCAAGTCCACAGCATAGAATTAAGGTTTTCGAAAGAAGTCCGCTCTATGCAGCAAGCAAGGTTTTCAATGCATTGTTGGGCCAATTGAAGCGCTTGTATCTGAAAGACCGTAGAATTTTTCGGCAAAGCTTAAAAAATTATAATCCAAAATTGCCTTTATAGCTTTGCGGAATATCTCCACAGATAGAAATTGATTAGTATGTACTGAACATATGTGCTTTGTTGTTTTCAGTGTTTCGGCAATTAAATTGCCAGCCTCATTGGAAAACTGGGAATTCAATATCACTAGTGAATCCGGGTAACGCTCAAGACGAACACCACAACATTGCACAATGAATATCACACAATGAACGCGCGAAATAGACTAAAACACTGTTGACACTCCCATTAAGGGAAAGTGTATTAATACCTAAATTTCACGCTCTATGGAGCATGTTAATACGGTTGAAAGAATCTAATATTGAATTCAATAGCTCGTAAAATTTGGAATTTGGAATAGGTCCTCCATCTGCATTCATAATTCTCTCTCTATTCTTATAAATATATATGCTTTCGTAGCTATCCAGGTCCCTGTTGCTTTATACAGCCTTCATTAATTTTAAACTTTCAATTGGTTTAGCGTGTATTTTGTCCAAAATATATCAGATTTTTCGGACCTGTTGAACTGAAAATGAACAATGTGCTTCTTGTATCGTGTTAGGATTGACCCCCTTATTTGTCCAATGTATTTTATACCCCACTTCTGACAACCGATTTCGTAGATACCTGATTTCTTATTAATTTCAATTTTATCCTTGGCATTTCCTAAAAGATTACCTAATGAATTATCTGATTTAAATGCAACCTGCAAATTAAACTGTTTGAAAACATTGGGAAGGACCTTAGTGTTATGATGGAATGGTAATTTTCTAATTATGTATCTTTAATAATGTATGTATGTTATAGTATATATAATTTGTCCTGTAAATGGTTAGCCGTTGGACAATAAAGCTATTATTATTATTATTATTATTATTATTATTATTATTATTAACGAATTTCCTAGATGATTTATCCAAAGTTAGGCTCGTAGATTCCCCAATTGAGGTTTTGAAATTTTGTTTCCTGATTAAGTTATCAATCAATTTTGCTTCGAAACCATTGTATTCGGCTATGTTTCTTATGTATTTAAGTTCTCTTTGATATCTTGAGGGGAGAATTATATAGCAAGAAAAAGAGAATACAAAGATGAATGACATTTTGGTTGTAAATGAATCATCAGAAACGTTTAATGAAACGAAATTAAATTTACTAAATAAAGGTTTAGAATATTGTTTAGCAAATTTAAAAACACCTTCTGAGGAAATAATCGCTAGTATTGAAACTGCAATCCAACATTTCGACGAACCTTCCAAAAGTTTTATAAGAGAGTCATGCAAAATTATCATCAAAAATGCCGATTGGTTAAAACAAAACCAAGTTAACACAATTAGCAACTTCAAAACTATCAAAAATCTCAAAGCAAAAAAGTTGTTTCTACATTAAGGCAGATAAAGGTAACAAATTGGTAATTTTGGACAAGCAAGATTATTTTAGTAGAGTTAACGAAATGATTTGGGAAGGACCATGTATTAAACTAATGAAAGATCCTCTAGCAAAGATGATTCAAAAAACCAAAAATATATTAAAAGAATGCACGAAATTGGTTGGTTCATCACTAAAATACAAACTCATGGTATCGAATCCCACAATGCCGAAATTGTACTCTTTGCCCAAAACACATAAACCCCGTATATCGATGAGACCCATCGTATCTGGATTTAACTCACCGACATATTTTATATACAAGTGGCTTGTAGACGAATTTAGAAATTTACCCGTAAAACCCGAAAGTTTGGCAGTCAGTAATTCTTCGGAATTCATCGAAAAACTTGAAAATTATGAATTAAAAAGAAGGTGAGATTTTGGTATCTTGGCAGAAACAAAGCAAGCGAGAGCGGTGACGTTTGAACTAAATTTTAAAACTCAACGTCTACGGGCTTCTTCATTTGTTTCTTTGTCACAAACACACCGACTGATCGAATTACTTTTTTCCCTTTCTATTTGCCCGAAAATAGTAATTCGAAAGCTTTCAACTTCCCGTTCGGTTCGAATAGGAGAAAAAAGTAAAAAGAAACTCCAATCGAATTAATTCGAACCTTTACAAATGGTTTACGATTATTTCCGGCTTTCCGTTAGTAAACGAAAAAGAAAAAACAAGGAACGAGAGCGCCGTCGCAGATTGCGTGAAATATACGTTCCGATTTATCATCTCCAACAACAATAAATCGAAGTAATTATGCGTCGACTTTTGTTCCCTGCAGTTGACGTCCCGCCGCCACCGCCGCCATCACCGCCGCCGCCGACCAACGATTCCTCCCCGCCTTTGTTCGCCGATTTTTTCACTCGATCATAGATCATAGCTGTCAGGGGGCGGGATATGTTAACATGTAAAATTGTTATCCTTTTGTATCACGATCCGGTGGTGCGTACGGTTTGTTCATTGTTTTTTTGCGAGGTATTGCGGGCACGCTATGTTACGGGGATGTTATAATCGCGTTACGGGGGATGATCGCGTTCCCCGCGTTAATATCAATTTTCCGCTACCTAGGCGCCAAAAACCGTTTATGCTTTTCTCTGGCTTAAATTGAAACGGTGCGTAGAGGCGGTAGGAAGATTCATTTGGAGTCTCAAGGTGCGGCCGGAAATCGGATCGTTAATATCAATTTTCCGTAGAATCGGTGTGTGTGGTGGAAAAAATCGAGGCGAGTTACGAAACGTGTACAACAAAAAGTAATAAAATTCCTACATCAATTTCACATGTACTTACGTATTTGTAATATCAGTTATGCTGTTGTATTTCTGGAACGGATGTAGACGTTGATGTTGGTGTCGAAAATTGATTGCAGTATACATCAATTGCTGAATAACAAAAGACAACTCCGACGGAAAACTAAACCACACGTTCGGCGTTCCGTGGTTACCAGAACGCGAAACACTGACAATACAAACAATAACAATTTCTTGTTATAGACCATCGTTTTTCTTATTAGTTTGGTCAATATAACTGGCACAATGTTCAAAGATAGGTGAAGATGCTTACCCAGTTAAGGTGCGAGGCAAAGGCTCGCATTTTATCTCACGAGTACGTGTGACTTATCACTTTTAGTCTATCAGCCGCTGTGAGGTTAGAGTTTTCTTCAATTTTTAAATTTAAGGGTTTTAAAATTCATTGTGATTTGCAAGCAATTTGTGGGGATCTTAATATCACGCTTGCCTACACTGAGGATGCCCTCAATCTGAGGGCGAAAATTCTGTAGCAGCAATAAACTATATTATCAAAATTTAGGGCTTTTTACCTTGACACCTCCGAGAGTCTAACACGTTGTTACTCCTGAAATTTGTGTTGGAATTAAATACAGAAAAATGTACTGGTTGCTTGGAAGAAAACCTAAGTTATCCACTTATCCACTTATGGCATCCAATTGTGGGACTGTGCCAGCAAAAGTAATACAGATAATACAACGATACCAAAACAAAGTGCTAACAAATATAGTTGATGTCCCTTGGTACTTAAGGAACGATGACATCCGTAGGGATCTAGAGATGGACACCGTTAATCAGATCATCACCAAGTATGCTGGAAGTCACGAACAACGGCTACACAACCATGTAAATGTTGAGGCGATCCAGCTTGTCGATATCACTAACTTGACGAGACGACTCAAAAGAGGAAACCCTTCGAGTTGGTGTAAGTGCGTGCACAAGTGCCCACGAAAGATATGTGTGCAAATAGATATTAGAACCTACAGAACATTATTAAATGGGACTTTGGTTTTAGTGTTTTTCATAGGTAGTAGTATAAGTTAGACCAAAATTGCTGATTGATCAAATCTATGATCAGATTGTAACTCTATAAACGCTTGCATTCTGCTTGTTTTCAGATAACAATAAAACGAAAGGATTCAGGTAAACAAGAACTTTGTCAGAGAGCGATGATACATCTGAGGATTTTGAAGCACGTGATTCATCTTCTGATGGTGAAGCGATGATTTTGAGGATTTCGATCGTAATGAACTGAAAGTATGACTACATTATACTGCGTTTACAAGACGAAAAAGGGCGTCATGTATTATCGATATTATATTGGCCAAATTGATCAAATTGTGCTGGAGAAATCATGGGTAGGTGCAATTGAAATTTCCTTTTTGCGAAAGTCTGGTAAATTAAATACTGCATTTATTTTCTCGGTTGTACCTGATATTTTTGTAGTTGATGATGGTGATGTTAAGATCCACAGAAACACGGTCAAACAACACGTCAACAAGCCTGTATTACATTTGGTATTAAGTTTAATTTCCCAATTCGTTTACTTTTTGATTTTTCTTTCTGTTTTTTTGAGACAAGAAGATGCAGCTAAAAATGATATATTTTGGCCCGAGTATTTTTTAGTTTTGAATTTGGCGTTGTACCTATAAATAAATGACACTATAATAAAACATCTTTACTTTGTTAACAGATTATTTTTTGTAAAGGCTAATTTAGGAATCATAATGCCCACATTACTTACATTGGAATGATCTCACTGACTGGTTTGAAGTTACGTCGGCAAGTAAGTTTACAAGATATTGAAGATTTCTTCCACATTTACCATAAATCAAATTTGATTGAGATGACTTAAATATCCTGCTTACAAACAAATGAATTGAAATTTCAATCCAATATAGGCAACCTTCCCCTAATCATTTCCACCATCTAATAGAATTTGAAATAAATCTTCCAAATTGCGTATTTCGATAATTAAGTTGCCATACTTCGAATTTAGTTTTGAGTTTAGAGTGTTTTATTATTTCTACTGTATTTCAAAAAATTTCAGTGCCAACAGTAAATTCAATCAACTATGATTATTTTAACCCAAGGCAAACATACAACAAATGCATTGAGGAGATCTTGAGTAAAAAGGAAAAACAACAACAGACGTAAAAGAACTGGAATTCGACAAGAAGACCCGGAATCGTCCACACAAATTTGTTGTCTCAGGCTCTTGCAGTTGCTGCTGTCGCGCTGTTGGGCTCACCCAGAAATAAACTAGCTGAAAAAGTACGCATTTAAGTACATAATGAGAAAAATCTTAATTGAATTCTTACATGTACAAACATTAAACGTAGTAACATATATTGTCCTTAAATGGAGAATGAAAACTATATCTCACAAAGTCGCACTGATGAGCGGTATAACCACGAAACGCGTTTGCGAATGGTGAAAATAGTGTTCTAATTACATCTTTTCTAATTATATATATATATATATATATATACGTTCTGACCAAAAAGTACCCGGAATTTTTCAGTAAAACGAAAGCGGTCCAATTATTATTCGATATTCATTTTATTTCCTTCAAAGTAATGTCCATTGCAAGCAATACACATATTCCAACGTTTCCTCCAATCTTCAAAATACTTCTCATAGACGGATTTAGGAATCATCTACAGCTCCTTCTGCCAATTCTCCTTTATCGCCTCAATCATCTCAAAACGTTTTCCGCGAAGTGATAACTTGAGTCTTGGGAATAGGAAAAAGTCACAAGGAGTCATATCAGATGAATACGGAGTTTGCAAAACGGTATGAACGTTGTTTTCGTAAAATAATCGCGTTCAAGTTAAAATGTGTGAGCCGGTGCGTTGTCGTGGTGAAGAAACCACGAGCTGTTTCTCCACAATTCTGTTTTTGCGACGAACGTTTTCTCTCAAACGCCTTAATACGCTTAGGTAGTACTCCTTATTTACTGTCTGGCCTGGCGGAAGAAATTCGGAGTTGACCACACAGCGACAATCAAAGAAAACGGTCAACAAAGCCTAGATTTTGGATCGACTTTGTCGTGTTTTCTTTTGGTTTTGGCTCCTCTGAGAAGCGCCATTCTGATAATTGTTTTTTAGTTTCAATGTCATATTCATAGACTCATATCTCGTCACCGGTAATAATGTCGTTGATAACATTTAGGCCCAAAGAAAGCATTTCTTTAGCGACATCAATGCGATGCTGTTTTTGCAACAAATTCAGCACTCTCGGCACAAGCCGCGCTTCAACTCGTCTCATGCCCAAAACATCGTACATAATGCTCTACCATTTTCCTGATGCTCACACAACGATCTGCGAGGACAATATCCTTAATTTTTCCCGATGTTTTCGTCAGTGGTACTGGTGGAATGGCGACCCGAACGAGGCAAATCATCAACCACCGTACGGTCGGCTTTAAACTCTTTGTAACACCCCTAAGCTTGTGTTTTCGACATTGTCGATTCGATATTGCGAAATTCGCAGAACACAACAATTACTGACTTGTTTACAAAGATATCACGCATAAACTTCCAACAGTTGACACCCAAATTGATTATTGAGCGCCAGATGACTGATGTGCCAACCTGGAAAAAAAGAGATTTTGACAATATCTCAAGCGCGGTTTGTTTGAACGCAGAATGCCGGGTACTTTTCGATCAGAAGGTATATATATATATATATATGATCATTTTAGTTCTTATTGTCTTCCACGTTTTCTTCGTATTATGACCTTCCCCGACTCTTACCTAACAACGATACCAACCGCCCTAATTGGTAACATCCAACTTCAACGCTCGTCCCCCTTCGATTCCTCGAGTTTTCCTTTAATTCCGCCACCGAACTCGAAAAAGGCGTTTCTCTTCGGCGATCTTCTCCCACTCGCCAAAGTTCGATCACTTTCCGTTTCCTTTTAATTTAGCGACGCTCCATAAACCTTCGCGCGCCGCGAACGAACCGACGTATTCTCGAAGTTCGCCGCGGAAATGCGAAAGAGGTCGGTCGAAACGGCCAATTACCCGGAACAAATCGACGCGGATCCTCGTCGAAAATAACAAACAACGCGAGTTTCGCAAGAGTCGCTTTTACCGAAAGAAATTGCCAGCCGTTAGCGATTTCGCGGCCAGATTTATGCCGCGCATAGATCATCCGTAGGGGCGAAATTGGAGAAACGGGCGTCAGGTAGTAGACGGTGGACGAGGGCGAGGGAGGGAGGGAGAAAGGGCCGAAACGTAGAGCACCCGCGCGGGGTGTTAAAAAGCAATCATCGGTCGTTGTTCGTCGGTTATCTGTCGGAGGCGCCTTCGTCGACGTTAAAATGAGTTATTGGTTCCTTCTGTGGAGGCCGGAGCGAAATTGGCTTCGCGCCGGCGAGGGTTACTGGGGAATTTCGCTTCGAAATGGCGAATTTGTTTCATAATCTACTTTGAAATTGGAGGAGTTCGCGTTTTGAGAAAATTGCGTAATTGAGGGTATGGAGTTGGCTGGTGTTTATTACGAGGAAGGTGATGATCGAATCCAAATATTTTGCTCATCAGTAGACGTGCCCCAATAGCGTTAAGCGCTGTACATAATAATCTTATATGATAGAGATCTACCACTAATAGGTCAATAAAACAAGGCTGTAAACGTTTGTAAACGTTCTGAAAATATAACTATCGCTCAAACCAGCCTTGTTTTATTGACCTATTAGTGGTAGATCTCTATCATATAAGATAAGTATAAAAGGTCACGAAATATATATATATATATACATTTAGTACATAATAATTGCGAAGTGGTTAAAAAGCATGTACAATACTAGGGCGCAGGAATATATTAAAAGAGACTACGGAAGGCGCGCATTAAAACAGCGCCAAAAGTTCTTAAATTAGTGACATTTGAACCGAAAGTTGCCTGAAACCGCAATAATTGATGTGCTTACACAATCGTGCTTCCTCACGTACCGTGTGTCCTATGGGATTAACTATCCAGAAAACCACAATAAACTGAGTCCCTTCGACTCCTGAAGATGATGGAAGAGACACGGCATTCAGGAAGGAGGTGACTGTTAGAATATCCAGGAATATCTGAAAACAAGCAAAGACGAATATAGCTAGCTGCAAGGTAGGGTAGTGGAGTTAAGGTTCACTTTAATGATAAATATGGTATTAATAACACCATCTGATGTTATGAAAATTTAAAAAGGACACCACTGATCCGTAGCGTTTCTACTCGTCGCGTACAAGAATCAGATTGTTACAATGGGGTATATCAAGCATTGCTAACTTTGAGACAGAGTATGTACATTGAGTCATTTAGGGAAAAGTCAGCTTTCGAAAGTTTTTAGGCTTCAAAAAAAATTGAAAACATTCTGGGTTACTTCTTAAAATATCTATTACTTGGCACAGAAGATGCCAAAGTCCAAAGTTTAAAACTGTTGTTAATAAAGATTGGAGAGTAGTCGAAAACACCGAAAAAACGGAATTTTGTTACAAAATTCGTAACTGTACAATAAACGAATATTGAAAATATAAACCGGTCTCTTAATGGCATCTAAGGTTTGGGCTTCTCCGCAGGAGAGAATGATGATTCACGCTGATCATCTCAAAAAGTTTTCTGCCCCGTCACCCCCACCGGCAAAATTCGAGCTTTCACCAGTCGCCGGAAGAATAAGAAGTTCCAAAGGTCGGACTGTATCATCAATTTGGCTCTGAAGAGATTCAGAGAAAGTAGAAATCATCAACGCGGTACTCCAAATCGAGCTTTTTCCTTCCGATTTGAAGAACGTTAAGGTCATCGACTATCAGTATGGATCATCCACTGAATATCAGCGGGGAGTAGCTGATATTCGGATATTCTGGGAGTGTCTTCGAAATGGACTCGAAAAGCGAGAATCCCCAGGAACCTTTTTTCGACCTTGCAAGAGCTTCTAACAAATTCCGGCACGATTGGCTGATCGTTTCTGGAATAAATCCTTCAATGTTTAGGCGTGATGGCTAATATTTGGCTGACAGATCCTTCTGTACCAAACGCAAATCCGTGAAGTCGAGTACCCGGGGAATCCGATCGAGGAGTCCCTTAGGGATTGCTTTTGGGGCCTTCTTACAGTTTTTAGAGATAAAGAAACGTAAAATGTAAAAAGTTTCAAATATTTATTGTAAAAAACCACAACAGTACTGTTTCGCTATACTATAGCTTCATCAGGTGGATGAATAATGGCTGAGAATCCAAAGGTTTTACATTTTTTTAGTAAAAAAGTGTGGCGGGTTTACAGGTGTAAATTTAGGAGGGGGAAAGGACTCATTCACTTTTAGTTAGTCGTTTAACGCTTTCCCTAATCTAGATATCTAATTTCCTTGTTTGTGTGTTCCTCTTTTTTGTCTATCCAGAGCTTTTTGAAGCCCACTGATGGGCTAGACAGCCGAAAATTGGCATACATATAGTAAAACGCCTAGGCGTAGCCGGATTTTTGATGTTTGGCCTGTGGGCGGAGAATTAAGACGAAAAAGGGGCGTGGCAAAAATTCAATTCTTTAACATTTTAGCTTATATTTTCCTTTTCTTCCTGCCTGGCAGGGACAGACTTAACAGCTAGTTTATTATATCTATTAACTTCCAGATCCTCTAATAAATTAAGGTTTTTGCCTTTGCTTGAACACATCAAAATTTTAAATCTGTGATTATTTTCTATGATTAGCAAAGCTCGAATCTGTTTTCTTATATCTATAACTTCTGTCGTGTGCTTTAATGCGATTTTTGAAGGTTGTTTGGCCGACGTAAACGTTACTAGACCCAAATGTTAACACATAAATTCCGGAGTTCGAATCTTTCTCCGTCTTGTCTTTATCGTTTTTGATGTACTTTTTCAAAGAAAAAATAGTGTTAAATGATGCTTTTTCACCTGTAGCTTTCTAATGAATTCACTTATTTTGAGTAAAGTATGACCGATGTATGTGATTGAGCTATAATTTTCGCGTTTAGTAAGCTTCTGGGTATACCATCGAAAGTGTGTGTATTCCTTGTTTTTTGGCAAGTATGTTATCTATTCAATCTATTAGAAAACCGTTATTAATAGCTATTATGCAAATCCTATTTCAATCAATTTCAAAATTTTCTTTGTTCATTGGTATATGTCAATCATGAAACGGTAGGCAAATAATTTGTGTGATAACTGGTGAAAGGATTCAGCCTGTATTGTGGTAACTGTGTGGATGGGTTTAGGATATATTACAAACTCATGGTGATTCTTTCTATGACTGATAGATCCAGAAAATTTATAGATCCGTTTTGTTCGTACACCATAGTAAGTTTAATTTTAGGATGAGTGTAAATCTCAATGATAGTTCTGTAAAGCAACGTACTTGAGACGAGAGGAGCATCTGACGGGGGAAAAAGATCGATAACTCGAAGTTCGCGGGGATAGAGGGAGGAAAAGAATAATGTCAAATACGGAAATATCTCGATGGACCGAACATGCAACGCTCACCGAAAATATTAGTATAACGAAGTAATTTTTAAGCTGCAACAATATTTTTCTACAAAAGCTGCATTATTTCCCCGAGTGTATCACAATTTTCCCTCGTCCACTCTTTCGAGAAAAACCATTTACAATTCCATATCCGAGGCAAAACCGCTAATTAAATTTACATCTTCCGGTCTTAACGGAGGAACTGTTTTGCGTTGACCGTCTGACCGAGTTAATTTTTTACCGTCCTCGCATAGATCAAATTTGCGACAGGACGACGGGCGAAGAAGTGATGGAGAGCAAGGGACAAAAAGGCGTATTAGAGAGGAGGAAAAAGGCGATTCCGGCGCGTACGTGCGATCCGGGAACGGAAAAGTAAGCGTCAACTACTCGCTCGTCGAGTTGGCCAAAAAGTAATTGCCATTTTTTTTCTTTGGTGGAGTAACGGATCGACTTACGTATACATGTCCGGAAATGTAATTAACTTCGTTTCAAATAGTGAGTTTGTTGATGTATGTGTATGTTGTTTGAGATTTCGATAAATTCGATTTTCTTAAAAGGCGTGTTTCGACAACTAACTTGTCATCTCTAGCAGGCACAGCATAAATAAAGCACTTGATTCATAGTGGTTTTTACCATTTTCACAGTTTTTTTCACACATTTGACAGCTGACAAATTAAATTTAGTTGAAGGTAGGAAATTTTCGATTTAGTCAAAGATCTACTGGGGTATTCTAGAAAGAGAAACTGTTTTATTATTATTATTAATCCAATCGGTTTATAACGTAACACGTCGTCCGATGCTAGACCTCCATGTTTGTCTGCCCTCCCAAGTTTTTTCCTCCATTATCTCGTCGATGCCTTCCTGTCGACTTCTTCTCGGTCTTCCAGATTTTCCTCTTCCTGCAGATTTCCAGTTCATAACTTGTTTTGGAATCCGAGTCTTAGGCATTCTGTGCACACGTTAATAGCATATGAGTCGTCTACTTTTATATCGTGCACTATGGTATGCATAATCTGCCTGAAACTGTCTTCTTCTTCTTTTTCTTTCACCGTCCATCTTGGGCGTCGGATTTGGAATACCGCTCTTCTCTACCCATTGTTTCCATTCTTTCCTATTATGCGTTAGTTCCTCCATACTCCTCATATCTTTGGAATCTGCTCCATCCATGTCTTCCTCGATCTTCCCCATCTACTTCATTTCTCCCCAATCCCACCTCGTTAATTTTCTTTAACATTCTGTCTTGGTCCAGTCTCGCTATGTGTCCGCACCAGCTTACCTATTGATTCCCAATTCTCCTCAATGCTGGCTCCTGTCTGAGTTTTGCTCTAATGCCCTCAGTTCTACACCGGTCGATTTTCAAACTGTCTTATTAAAACCATATTATCCATTGGTTGGTGGAGGTATCTTCTCAAAAAACAGACAAATTTAAAAGAATTAAATAGAGCACCGGCAAAACTTTCGAATTCTATGGTCGTACCACCCAAAGCAAAGTATCACTGAAGACGATATAGAAATTTAAGTAAACTGGAATAATAATGGCCTAAAAGTCCAGTGACAGCCAGTTTTGCAGATTTGCCAAGGCGATTATGGTGATAGCATCAGTTCGTATGTCCCCGTAAATCGGCACGGTTGATATACGAGAGTATACGATCTAATTCTCTCAATGTAAATGGAACATCAGAACGTCATAGCCACCATAGTCTTTAGCTAAAATAAAGCAATATCTAAAAATATCAATAGAATTTCTATCTATTCAATTAAAAAAGATTTATAAGACTGAATATTAAGCATGATCTACATCAAAACCCATCGAGGCATCTATACGAGCAGAACACATTAGAGCAATTTTCATTAAGATTACTTCAACGGTTGGCAAGAGAGTCGCAGAAAACCGGAAAACATTTGTAAAGCATTGCAAAATCACACCCCCATCATGACTCCTATGCCGTCTACGACTTTCATTCCTAGATCATTCGAAAGAGTTCGTTCTTCTGATTCAGAATCATTAGCAGTTCGATTTTCTATCACTAATAGCATAAGCGCTAGGAGTGCTTGAACTTTAGGTAGTTTGTTTTAGGTGTTTTCACCCGACCTTCAGATGGCGTTTTTCACCGGAGAAAAACTCTGACGCAAAATAACTTCGATATTCGGACATGAATTTCTCGTCGAATCGCCGAAATTTCGTTCAAAATCAAAAATTTGATTTGGGGAGAAATTTAAAATCATCAACGCCCCGTAATGTATGGGTTGAGCGCGATGGGACATAGCTTCCTGGAAGCAGATTTCGGCTAGAAACTGAATAGAATAAGAAAGAATGTTGTATCTCTAATAGTTTTCGCCCTAGAGCAAAATTATTAAAATTTAAGGTAGATTGTTTAAAGTATTATATCTCCGGAACGATGAGTCGCGGAGACATCCGGTTTGGTCTGTTCTAATCAGCTCTCTGAGTACTTTAAACCTACCGCGAGCTTCCGACATTTGCAAAACACCAAACATTTTCCTCTAAAATTATAAGATTTACATTCTACATTTATTCGTGTTGTGTACCTATCTGTTAGATTGATTTCCTAGACAGAAATGTAAATGCCAAAGTATGGTAATCAGTTGGTATACAATTATTTTACCTAATAACAAATAAAATGTAATGTACGAGGACAAGCCATACGTGGATACGAACCAGCAACTTGTAGGTTGGTGGTCGCGGACATTACCACTGCGCTAAACAATCTTACAACGATTTATTACACACACTTATTAATCATCCGTGTGAATTTTTAAAATTTGATTTTCGCACACTCGACATAATTACCAATGGCTGCAATAAATCTCTAGCAGATGACTTCTGAATCTATCTCCCTCACTTTCAAGAAAACTGATTCTAGATCCTCATTCACAGCCCTTAACACCCAACTTTCAATTTTTGACTTCTGATTTGTGATTTCTTGCCCCCTAAAACTGATTCTAGGACCTCAGCAATCAGCTGTCACCAAAATCCTTGACTTATCACTTCCGACTGATGACAAAACTGATTCTAGGACTGCGTCTAGAATTTTTCGTTCCAAAGTTTTCGACTTCCTAAGTCGATTCTATAATCCTAGTCACTACTTCCTACGAAGATCTTGATTTTCTAGCTTATGATTTTTGAATCTATATTCCTTACTTTCAACGAAACTGATTCTAGACCCTCATCCACAATCTCCAAACTGATTCTAAAACTTCGTCTACAAACGCTTATTCTAAATTTCTCGACTTCTTAATCTTAACCATTACTTCTAATCATGATCTTGATTCTCCAGCTTCTGTTTTTTGAATCTATATTCCTTCCCTCTCAATCGAATTGATTCTAGATCTTCATCCACAACCTCTAACGCCCAATTTTCAATTTCTTACATCTGATTTACGATTTTGTCCCCTAAAATTGACTTTTGAAACACAGCAATAAGCTGTTACCAAAATTCTTGACTTATCGCTTTCCATTTATGTTCTTCATATTATAACAAAACTGATTCTTCGTCTACAATCTCCCATTCCAAATTTTTGGACTTCTTTAGTTGATTCTGTAATCTTAGCAACTATTTCTTACCAAAATCCTAGATCTCTAGCTCCTGATTTTTGAATCTATATCCCTCACTTTCAACGAAACTGATCCTAAATCCTCATTCACAACCTCTAACACCTAATCTTCAATTTTTGGCTTCTGATTTACGACTTTTCCCGCTAAAACTGATTTTAGAACCTCAGCAATAAGCTGCCACCAAAATCCTTGATTTATCGCTTTCCACTTTCGATTTATATCTTTCATCTTATAACAAAACTGATTCTAGGACCTCGTCCACGATCTCTCATCCCAAATTTTTCGACTTCTTGTATGTTCTTGTTCAACTTGATTGTATGATCTTAGCCACTACTTCTTACCAAAGTCTTAGATCTTTAGCCCCTGATTTTTGAATCTATATCCCTCACTTTCAACAAAACAGATTCTAGATCCTCTGACACGCAATTTCTGGTCTTGACTTTCATTTAATGTTTTTAATCTTATAACAAAACGGATTCTAGAACTTCGTCCACAATCCTAAATTTTTATCTTCTTTTTCGTCCCCTGTTCTTAGCGGCGTTTGTCATCAGTATATCCAACTTATACAAACCTTTATTCTTCCTAATGGCTACGAAGACTGTACAACTGTCAGTTTTGCAATAACTAAATGTGTTTGATGAAATTCTCGAAGAACATAAGAAATTTTAAGTGCTCGTGAGGATACCAAGTCGTTTCTACAACCACTTCTCGTTGTCGAAACCGACGAGGATCACAGTTACGAAACAACTTAGGAGACGATCAAAACGAACAACCTACGTATGTACATACTGTTTACTAAACTTTTTCATTTCATTAATCTAGGAGGAGAAACATAAGTATAGGTATACGTATGTTGTGGATGATATTATTCGTACGTTAGTATAGGATTATGCGGCCATGCGCGCGTCCCAAGCTGCTCCGGTCGTCGTTTCGGATGCGCTTTGCGCGGCGGCGTCGCGGCGCCCGAAAATCCCAGGCAGTCCCAGTACGACGACGTTCGAAGACGCCTGCCTCACTCGCTCGGAGTGTCGGGACGCGTCGCCGCGTGTTCTATAAACCTACAGGCACAGATCCGCGATCAGATAAACAAATAGCGAATTTTCCGGCACGCTGACCCGGATTTTAGTGGACCGAATCGTGTGTTGATAGAGAAGGTCGGTTGGTGTCGGATGAGTTTTTCTTTTGTAATCGGACTTAGTTTTGTTGTTTGACACGTGCTCTCCTCGCCCGATTAATTCGACGGCGGTCACAGCGACGGAGGAGAAAGGTCTGTGATACAATTTTTTTCTTGGTTTTCGTTTTGGAGCGATGTTTCTAGAATGATAATTTCGATAAATTACGGGTATAGTGGGAAAATTTGAGATACTTTTGAACATCTATAATTAATAGGATAGATTCTTAAAGTAGTAAGTAAGGCCTAACAAATATGTTAGATACAGGAATTATTCAGAAAGTAACGTTGTTTAAGCGGTTTCTAGTATCTTTAGGTCTCATTAGGGCATATTACTTGGTAAAAATAAGAAAGTCTGTATCGATTTTAATGGGTACTGTTATTCTCCAATTGCCTTATTCGAACATTCCTTCTATAAAACCATGCTTTAAACAATAAATTGTTGTGGAAAGTTGGGTTTGATAATAGAACTTAAAAAAATAAGACCAGCAGTCAAGATCACGAGGAAGCCAGGTTTGAAACGATTTAGTCTTCAAGTTAAGATTTAGTTCAAATGGTAAATTGTTCATCGGTAGTCAATTTAGAGAATTAGGACCATAGACGAACCTAAGAAATGTTGCATTTGTAGCAGTCTAAAAGTTCATTAACTAACTTTTCATAGTTGGCTTCCATATTCGAGCCTAAAAATCCCCTCACTACACTTACAAATGAGTTCCAAGCTCAGAGTTTTTGCGCATCGAGTTTTTCTATAAAATTAACATCATCAAGCAATTTTTTAACTTGTGGTCCAATAAAAATGCCCTTCCTTTAATTTGGCGTCACTTAACTTGGGAAAGACTTGCCTTAGGTATTTAAATCCTTCACTCTCTTTGTTCATAGCCTTTACGAAGCTTTTCACAAGTCCAAGTTTAACGTGAAGAGGAGGCAAAAGATAATTTTCTAGCTCTACAAAGGGCACATACTTAACATTTTGAGTTCGCGGCTTAAATTCACTCCTTTTCGGCCTAAGTTTAGTTACACAATGTTCATTCACTGTACGACTGTCCCACAAACAAAGGAAACAGCAGTATCTTGTAAATCTTCTCTGAAGTCGCAGTAAAATTGCTATAACTTTTAAATCCCCACGTATCTGCCATTTGTATCGGTTGTAGTTTATCCCATCTAAAAGAATGCGCATATTTTCATAGGTTTCCTTCATTGTCACTGAATGGACAAGCGGTATAGATGATTTTAAATTTCCATTATGTAATAATAGTGCTTTTAAACTATATTGCGATCAGTTTATAAACAAACGCCACTCACAGAGAAAATGCTCCATATTGACTTCCTGCATTAAACCATCGATATCAGTACACGCAGATAACGAATTTCCCATATAGTAAAATGCAGAAAACGTACCATTTCTTATCCTAAAAGTAGTAATTTTCGTTGACTAGTAAATTCCACTCCTTAAGACGGGAAGCCAGAAGTTCTGACTGCTGCTCCGACAACTCCAAATCACGTACTGAATAATTTAACTCACTTTGAACAATCAATTGTGGCTCTCCGGAACTGGGAGTTGGCGTTAAAATTGGGGTCGGTAGATTGTTGCTCGGAGTTGCCTGATGATGTGTTACTACCTCTATTATCTCCCAAAACCATATCTTGCCAATTTAAAGGCGCAATTTGAAGGTTGCTGAGATTCATCCTAAACTTTGTTCTGTTAATGGTTAAAATGTCATGGGTGACAGTGTGATTAGGTGCCATATGTTTCGAGAAGGATGAACTAATGTCCACGATGAAGTACGGAGTGGAAGACCAATTTTTGGGTAATGTCGAAGAGAAAATTCGTGACGGTCGACGATTCATAACCACAGCACCCTCAAATTTCACGTACAGTTTTGTACGAGGTTGTTAATTCACAGGCGGCAGAGTTTTATGAAGAGGATATAAAGAAACACATTCATCGCTATAACAAATTTCTCGATCTTAATGGCCAATGATTTTGTGACGAAACTCATACATGTTAGAATGTCAATTGGGACAGCAAATTATTATTATTATTATTATTATTATTATTATTATTATTATGTAAAAAAAATAACTGAAAATAGTAGTTTTAAATTGTAAAAAATATAACAAAAACATATTTAACCTTAAGCACGACTAACATCAGATTCATATTTGCAAACCACCGTATACATTTAGGCGAGCGATCAAACTGAATCTCTAAAGACTTCCCACCAGTCTAATATTTTCTCAATAAACAAGCTCTACTTGAAATTCTGCTAAAACAGAATGGAATACAACTGGAAAATGTGGTCGTGAATGTCAAGACGGTCGGACTGCAAGGACAACAAATCTCTTTCGGAGGCGGTTTAGAGGGAAATACAGAATTAATATTTCTTCTATTTTTAGCTTAACTTGAGCCGTTAATGACAAAAAGAAAGAGATAAAAACAATTTTTGTCATACAGAAATTTTTCCCTCCGTGCTTATGAAACTTCCGAGTCATTATTTTTGTCAACATTCTTGGGGGACGTTACATGGGTTTGATTTCATGAGAATGTAATAAAAATCTACAAAAAACGTCAGCACTAGGAATAGTTCTTCCGTTTCAAATGAGGTAAAATTATTCGTTATCAAAATTAATTATAGACGTCTTTCCACTACCGGAACTGCGAAAAAAAGTGAAAGGAACGAGAAAATTAGTTCACGAAAAGAAATTAAATTTGGCTCCATGTTCTGGATGTTCTTAAACTATGAGGCCTGCTAAAAATATGGCAAAGAACAATAGCAAAAAGCAATTATGAGGTTATAATAATAATATTAATAGTAAACCCCAATGAATCCCTTCGCGAGATCCACTCCATCTGTATTGATGTGTCCCATTAGAAAATGATGCAATCAGTTCTGGACTTCCTTTAACCAGAAATGAAAATATGATAGTTTTGCTAAAATCACAAGTTCAAGACCGGTTTTTAGTTTTAAATAAGATAGTGTTAGTCGTTGATTACACTCGCTCTGGACGGTCTTCAGCTATTAAAACTGATAAAAATGTGACAAAACGTTCTCAAAAGTGCAAGTTTATTTCCCAGTTTCTGTTTGAAAATGCAGCGCTCTTAAATGACCCCTCATAAAATTTTCTGTCTGCCAATACAAAAGGGTCTAATAAGCCTATTGAAAACTGGACGTATTAGGGCTTTATGAATATCTTTTCTATTATTAGAAAGGTATTAGCATTGTGATAATGATGGGCTGAACTGAAAATCAGAAATGAGTTAAGTTCTACATCTATAATGTGAAAAGCCTGATAGATTGCATAATTGAGATATCCTAGATGGGAAATGTAAACTAAATCGCATGATGCAAATATGTTCGTTATTCAGTTGCTGAAGACCATTCTTCAACTTATATAGTAACTTGCACAGATTCCAACTTAATTTACTTATTTTATTTCAATTCTGTAGAACGAAGCATTCTTGGTAACTAAAACGTTCAACTGTAAAAAACCGACGAGTGGCATTTAAGTCCGTATTACACCCACATCAGCTTGCAGCTCCGCTTTTTTCACGTCGTCTTGCAGGTCGAAAAGCAGCGCGAGTGATACCAGGGAAGAAGTACGTCTGCAAAAACCCCTCTCAACTTGCGGATGCGGATCAAATCGGTTTGATATTTAGGAACCTATTATGCCTTCCTGACGTGCGCAAGCTGATACGTGTGATACGGGCATTAGTCTCTTCGGTGTCCGTTTAAATTACGATTGTACGTAGTACGTGGAGTAGTATTTTTACGGTTGGCTCGCAACGAGAGAGCTTTCGCTTAAAGCTCGCAGTCGCTGGAACATAAAAGAAGCGGACACGCCCGGCGTTCTTTTTTGACGACCGGCCAAAATAAACACGCATCGAGCGCTTTATTCGTTTCGATTTCGTTTTGACGGTCTCCGAAATAAAATACTTGTCGTTACTGTCGATCCATTAGTTACGCCTGTGAATCGTCGTATGAATGGCATGAAAAACGAAGAAGGAGAAAATAAACGAATAAAAAGCTATCCTACAACAACTGCAAGGACTGTTGTGTAGTACATACATATATGTATGTATATACAACCGATACTGAATTGCACCGATACATCGCACATTTATTAATTTATACGAGAGATATTCAATTTTCTGCTGACAATATTTATTTGACATTTTAAGCTATAGCAAATATATTTCAAGCACCTCAAGAAGCTGTTGATGTTTTCAAAAATCCTGTTTTTGTGATACTTCAAAGTGGAGAAAATGTTTCGAGAATTAAGGCGAATATTTTGAAAAGCGAGAAACTGTTCCTACCATCCTACCAAAAATTGTGTTTTTCTTAGTTCCTGTAACAACTCGAAAGGCGCCCCTCGTAGGCAGTAGCGAAATCAGCAAGTACTGAACAAAAGTCATTAATATATGACATATATGGACGATTTAGACCAGTTAGCAAGGAGCTAAAAGGAGTTAGGTAGAGCAACAGGACGACTGCTGGGATTTACAATTACAGTACTCAAAACGAACATTCTAGCAGTGCAAATAGGTTATATGAAGAAATCAGCATTTAAAGAAACAAACAGCTACACGTTATATTGGGGAAGGAGAGGGGAGGGTATGCTTAGATTTAAGAAAGACATTTAAAATTTGATCAAAATTTGTGTTTGTATAATGGTTACTGATAAACCGCAAATGTAAAGAGTAAGCCGAGGTAGATTTTAGACTGAGAAAAGGCAATGAGTGTGCAGGGGCTGTAAGTAAGATAATGAAATTGAAAACTTTATCTGGAAAAGCAAAGATGGAGTTATGCAATTACAACTTTTCAACGAAGCCACAATTGTTAAAGTAGTAAAAATAAAGCTTTTACAATGGTGAAGTCATCTTGTAGAGAATAGAAGAATTATAAAAAAAAAGAACTCCAGCGAACACACAAGAAGACAATAGGGAAAGGGTTATACCAAGAAGAAGCTGTGGCAAAGCCGTGACCGAAGACATTGGGGAGAGACTAACGAACTAAAAATAGAAAGTCAGACATAGGTAAGCTTGAAAATTAATCAGGCTTTAGAACTAACTGATTTTGATACATCTAGCTCAGATACAGTATGTTTCCAGATAGACTGAACAAAAGGGAATAGCATTTCATTTATAACTTCACAAATGTCACATATCTTTTACTAAATCGGATTATCATGTAATTTAATTTCATTTCATAGCTTCTAGTAAGTTCTAAGTTCTTCTAAGTTACGCCGTATTTATCAATATATTAATAATTATAATAATCCCTATTTTCAACATTACATTATTCATTTGCAATATATATTTATATATATAGACAGAGAAAATAAAAATGTATAATGCTTCTGAGTGCATAAAAAATTATGTCAATAGATTATAGTAAAAGAATATATTAAAAACAAGAAAACATTCAAATAATAAATATTATACAAATTTTCACGAAATAAATTGATGACAAACATTATACAACAACAAATATATTTGCACTAAAGTATTCAAAAGTTTGCTATATACCCTCGTATTTTCATTTAGAGCCGACCAGAATCAAATTATTACTTAAGGTTATCATCTTGGCTAATATAAGTGATTGCTGGAATGCAAAATTGTATTAGTAAAATATTGAAAATAATGAATTGATCCAGACCTGACATCTAATGATATCGTTTAGTTTTCACGTGCAAAGAATAAATTACAGCCAGCGAGCCTTTTACAAGGGCGATTCAATGGTATAAACGGTAGTTTTCTTTATATATTTATTGATTCATAATATACACAAGTGAAACCTTCAGTTTTTCTCTACATAGCCTCCTTCACGTTCTACACAATTTTGCCAACGATTGGGAAGCTTGAAGATTCCTTGTTCAAAAAGAGTTTGAGGGCGCATCGTCAACCAATTGCGCGCGGTCTCGTGATAGTTTTTCAAACCGTTTTCCTCCAAGCGTTTGTTCCATGGGAAATAACTGCTTGCTGAGTATACTAGCAAAATTGCCGTTTATATTTGAGTCACCCTCGTATATCCATCGAGGATTTGGGCGCGTTTAAGAACGATATAAACAACCAAATGCTTTTAGGGATTGCTTTCCATGGATGCAAAAATGCCTTGATTATTAACAGGAATTCTTTGAAAAATGATGTAATAAACGCGCTTTTGTCAGTACAGTATGCATTGCTTTATACGGCTCTGCAAGAAAAGAACAGCCCTGGTATATTCAAATTTCATTTTCCCCGAAATTCTTCAAGTTGCATCCATCATAACCGCGAACCTATCTCTGGTGATTTTACATATGTCACCATGGTTTCTTAGCGAAAAGATACTTTAATCAAGATACACAATCATTTTATTCGGGGCACGTGTTTCGTCGTTCAAACGATCAACATCCTCAACTACATCCGAACGACTTCGTTTCCGCAGGTAATAAAATCCACACGACCGCGCATTAAAATTTCGACCATCAAAAGCCGAGAAACGCCCGTCAGTCGTCGGAGTACGAAATAACATCGCGCTAAAATTCGTATGTATATTTGCACAAATATTCGAGGCGCACGGGCGTCGCGACGCTGTTTACATGCCCTAATATTAAGTATGTCTGTGCATATAGGTACGTACATACACAAGTATACACAAGTAATATCGGTCGGACTCGTGCGAAGCAGATACACGAATAAATAATGCTTTCATAACTCCGACGTTTTAATAGTCGCAGCACGCCAAATATTTAATCTGTTAGATCTGGCGGGGTGTCGGCCATGCGAATGTAGAATATACGCCGTTAGACGTGTATGTATGGTTTTGAAAGAACGAAGAAATGGTAAATGCGAATTGCATATGCACGTGAATATTGTACGCGTGTGTGGCAGTCGACTGAAAGCAGGTTTGTTTGCGTATTAGTCGCTCGCGTTAAATAGAAAATTAACCAGTGAAAATTTTGATGAAAATGAGTATAAAATGAAACTAATAAATTTTTGGAATTTATGAATAGGACACATGCTTCGATCCAGAAGATTAGAACATGTTCGTTTGCATATTAGTAACTTGTGTAAAGTAGGAAATTAACGAGGAAAAACCGGTTAAAAATCAGTATAAAATGAAACTAATAAGTTTTTGGATTTCATGGATAGGGTACGTGTTGTGGTCTACAAGATTACAATATGTTAGTTTCCTTATCACTAATTCGTCTAAAGTAAGAAATTAACGAGGAAGAATCTGGTAAAAGAGTATAAGATGATATTAATAAGTTTCTGGAGTTTATGAATAGGACACATGCTTCGGTCTATAAGATTATAATATGTTAATTTGCGTATAAGTAATTCGTGTAAAATAGGAACTTAATCAGGAGAAACTTGATAAAAATCAGTATAATATGAAGCCAATAAGTTTTTGGGATTTATGATGTCCCAGGTTTATAAGATCAGCTACACGAAGTTTGGGACTGTACACACGAATACCAGTGGTTTGTCCCTCATCTTGTCCAGATAATAATAATAACAATAATAAAAATATAATAAAACATAGGAGTGTCGTATGTTAACAACCAAATAGCCTAAATTAAAAAGAATTAACACAAATAAAACAAATGGGTAATTGTCTTCAAATGTTCAAGATCACAAACGTCAAATTTAAGTAATCGCTTGTAAGCTCTTCACTCTGATCTATAAAGTTACTAGATTGTTCGGTTTCTTCATTTCCTTGTTTGGAATATTTTAAAAACTACTTGATTTTACGCTCTTCCAATTTGGAATTTATGACTTCCTCTTATTTCCATGAACCTTTCCGAATTACAAGCAGTGTCTGTAGTATCTGTTTTTCTATCTTCGTTTTCTGCACGTCCTCCTTATGATTTCCTCAAATTTCCACGACCACGAACGTCACATTCAAGTAGTCGAAGAGACCGCTTCAATCTGTTCTTTAAAGTTACTGGATTCTCCGATTTCCTCATTTCCTATATGCGATTTTTCCAAACTTTGATTTTACGCTTCCCTCACGTTGTATTTGGGACTTTTTCCTATTTCCGAGGACTATTCAAAATTTCAAGATGTATCTATAGTATCTCCCATTCTATTTTCGACGTTATTCGATTCTTCGTTTTCTTCATTTCCTCCTTGTGATATCTTCGAACGTCAAATTCAGGTGCTCGTCCCTAGTCCCTCAATCTGTCCTTCAAAGTTACTGGATTCTCCGATTTCCTTATTTCCGATTTCTGATTTCTTCAAAATATTTGATTTTACGCTTTCCTCATCTTGTATTTGCGACTTCTTCGTATTTCCGAGAGCCTTTCCGAATTTTAAGAGGCATCTGTTCCATCAACCTTTGTATTTGCCGTTTCCCCAATTTTGAATTTGTTACTTCCTCGTATTTTCGGGGACAATTGTTCCGAATTTTAATATTATATAATTTCGATATTGTTCGATTTCTCGTTTTCTTCATGCTTTCCTTATGATTTCCTCAAATTTCCAGGACTATGAACATTAAATTCAAGTAGTCTCCTGTAGCTTCTTCACTCTGATCTACAAAGTTACTGGATTCTCCGATTTCTTCTCTTCCTCGTTTGGATTTTCTTCAAAACTACCTAATTTTACGCTTTCCCTATTTTGCATTTATGATTTCCTCGTATTTCCATGGACCTTTCCGAATTTCAAGAATTGCCCGTACTATCGTTTTCTCTATTTCCGTTTTCTTCACGTCCCCCTTGTGATTTCTTCAAAATCATTTGATTTTACCCTTTCTTCATTTTGCATTTGTCATACATCCTCGTAATCTCCGAATTTCACGAAGCGTCTGTGGTATCGTCTTCTCTATATTTGTTAGTATTTGATTCGTTCTTCATTTCCTCTTCGCGATTTTTTCGAATTTCCAGGAAGCCCCAAACGCCTTGCCAATTGACGCAGTTTCTTCACTCTTATCATCAAAATTATATGATTTCTTATTTTGTATCTCTCGGAATTCTCAAGATTCTTGCCTTCGCCTGTTAAAACTCAATCGATAACAGTATTTTTCTTCACTTCTGTCTTCAGCTAATTCATTCTCGTTCTTGAAAATATTTAAGAACACAGTTTTAGTCTAGTTTATTAACTTATTAAAAGCATTATAACAAGCAAGTCAAGTTTAATAAAAATATCAGTACTATTCTTCGTCTTCTTCAATTACTGTTTTCGATATATTCGAGCTTCTAGTAAGTTAACTTTTTCTAAATCTGAAAAGATATTTACATCTTGTTCTGTCTTCGAACCTATTCGATCCTTCATCTTCTTCATTTCTCATGTCCAATTTCACCAAGGTTTTAAGACTACGAATATCAAAACCTGAATAGGCACCCATATCTTCATTGTCAATTTCAAAATTACATACATTTTTTGGTCTAATTTTCAGTTTATTTCAACCTTGAAACTTTTCCGTTTCTACATTTTCTTTGCTTTCTAAATTTATAACGTTTCCACTTCTAGCTTTCAATTTCTCCAAAAACTGTGTGGGATACCCAATTTCGACTGAAAATTGTTTCGAAAATGTAAATATCGTTTTTATTAGAAAACTATGTTGCGTTTCAATGAAAACCATGTTGGTGATGTCTTTTCAGCATGTAATTTCATGTAGAAAAACGAATTTAACAGGAATGGAAACGCTATCTGCAATAGTTATTCCGACAGAATCGAAAAATTTGAAAAAATCCAATATAATTTGGAAAATTTTGAATTTAAAGATCCATATCTCCAGAATGCAAGGTACTTGTACACCTTGTATATTCCTTAATGTATGATATTTCCTTTAGTTCAATATTTTCCAGCTGTTAGAAAAAAATTACTATTATATACAATTTTAAATTGCTCTGTAGTGATAGCCAAGTACATGGTAGATTGAAGTAAGGTCTCCGATAACGTGTGCCCCTCAATTATTTCGACTTATCACCGATTCCCAACATATTCCTTCATGCCGAATTCTTAAAGGTACTAAAGCTCGAGCCTGTAAGTCTTCTCGGGGAGACAGGTTTTGTTAAAGATTTTGCAGTTATTCTGGCGCTTGTTATTCGTTCACATTTAACACTGCTGAGGTAAAATCTCTTCAAGCTCTAAATTTCCAGACATTCAACAAAGAGTGTTAGTCTTCAGGGGAGATACTGTCTTCATTGTCGCATCGTTCCGGAGCTTGTTCCTCTGTCTAGGCCTATCGTTCGTCATTAACCATATCTTCATGGTTTATATTCTTAGGAAACATCGCCCTGTAGATCGGCATGTCATGTCGTACGTTCGGAACGTACACTCGATTTCCATATTCTCCATTGTCATGCCTGTCATGCATGTTAAGCACATCTCCCTTCAAAGTCACGGATTCTCAGATCTTTAGCGAAAGCTATGAAAATCGTAGTAATATAACCGAAGATATTTGGGACATATTAGGAAGATGCATTGCTACCAGAAATACGCCTTGACGCATGGTTCAGGAACTTCACATTGCTCTACCAAAATGGAAGCGAATTCCGTCCAGCGCTGGTTTGATGTTATGATTGGTACTTTCTAAGATGCCCAGCTTTTTTAGCTTGGGTCGTCGGCCTTGGTCTTCTCGTTTCGCTAATTATTTTTCAAATGGCAATAATAAATCCTTAGAACAAACGTTTGTTGGCAGTTTTTGTACACCAAATTATCCACCTTTCCACTTTTGAAGGAAACACTTAATGAAGCTTAAACATTCCTTTAACATTGGGACGAAAGGAAGGTACGATGTGAACTAAATGTTTTGAGCAATATGGGAAAAGGAAAGGCAAAGTTACAAAGTTTAATCGAGGAAATGATAAAACCAAACCAACAAAACGTAACTTACATTCAAAGGTGGAAACGTAAGGATTAAGTAAGATGAGGATGCAAGCCAAAGTAATGAAGGATGAGACGTACAGGTATGGTTACTTATTTAAATCGCATAAAGTGCAGTTTATTCCAGAGAATCGAAAATTCACAGCTTCTCATTCTTCGTAAAGAAGAAACCCGCCCATTTATTACCATCTCATCTTTCCAAACTTTCCGCGCGAAAACGCGCACGCGAATACGTAAATAATACATTTATCTATTTATATCGAAGAAGCTGTATCGAAAATTCCGCGACGCGAGTTGTCGGTAGATTCAATAGAGATCCCAAACTGGAACGAGAGCGATTGAGCGGTAGGACCCGCGTTCTGGAAAAAAAGGCGAAATATTTCAACAAGTTTCCATCCCCAGTTCGGGAATGAGGGAATAAGATCTCGATTCGGTCCCAAATCAATACGCGCCCCGTGCATACGGCCTCTTCCTTCGCTTAAAAGAAAAGTTTCAGTTCGGCGTTCGGCGAGAATATCGAAAGAAACGACGATTGGGGGAAGGACGACGGATGTCGACGCTGCTTCGCTAGGGGAGGGAGGGGGCTCTTTTAAGTAATTCCGACCGGCGGGCTTGTTCGTTCGCGACGGTTTTTGCAATAAGAAGAAAGCGCTTTTGATGTTCGAAGAGTTTATTTTGTATTAGAATCGCGCAGTTCTCCGATGGAGAAAAATTCTCGAAAAGAATTTAAATGTATGTATACAGTGTGAGATTAAAGTACAGGACATTTAAAGGAAAAGCGAACTCAAGCTGTTTTTTTTTAATTTAATTACTCTCTCGCTAATATTTTATTCAAATCCACCAGTTTCTCTTCGTAAGTTATATGCATGTAAAAGCACATCCGTATTTAATAACGTAATCCTTATTATTTATTTAAATTGGGCTTCCGGTCCACATGGAGCACGCCTGAAAGTTAGCTTAAGCTCGGATATTTTCCGGAAATAGAACAATTTAGCTTTTTAACGATAAAGTTTGCCTTACCTACCTTTTACATAATATTTTCGCAATGTCGTGCGACTCGGATTATGGGATTACGAGCTTCTACGCGAAATCCGCGTGCCGATCCTCCGAAACGCGTATGGGAGTAAACATATGCGAGACGTTGCGTGCGTATATCTCGTCTTTTAAGCGGTATATTTCCCCAAATGCGACGAGGCATTAGGGGTTGTAATTACGTCGCGAAGACTAACGTGAAATGTGTCCCAGAAACATATGCTATATTACCCTCCTACTACTACGAGGTAAAAGTATATTTATTATTTTAAATATTTTAATAAAATTTGAGAAAGAAAATGTAGTTAGTTGCCTTTCATTTTATTATGGGGCTTTCTATTCTATACATACTACTCAAAATAATTAACGGATGCTGTACGCTTTTGTTATTAATTTGTCAACGTGGTAACATAGAGGTAACAATTACCGATGACATAATAGAGAAAGGAATTAGTATGGTACGGCCATGTCCAAAGGATGGGAGAACAGAGGATACCAAAACAGGTGCTGTATTGGATACCACCAACGAGACGAAACAACAAAGGAGGAAGGCCAAAGGAAACATGGACAGAGCGAATCAGGAAATCCACGAGACTTGGAGTGAATGGTACAACACACAAGAATGGAAATTAGGCAGCGGGTAACGCAAGAAGGCAGTCTGAACCGAAACGAAGAGAAAGAAGGTAACATCGATGCCGATTTCAAGATCAACAGCAATGTTGAAGTTTCATTAGGTGATTGTCTACCCCAAAATTTCAGAGGTTCACAGTTTGGTGCATAAATAGTTGAGCAAGCGTTTTGCGGTTCCTTCCAAACCTCAGAAGCAGTTCGTCCAAAAATGAAAACTAGAAAAACTAGAATTCAAGAAATCCAATAATGGTCGCAATAATACCTAGTTTTTGCTCTGGGAGTGTTGGCAGCTTCTTTATCTGCAGACGCAAATGTACTCTGATCTGATTAAATATTTTGCCTATATTTGAAAAGTATTTGTACCAACTTTAAATCACTTAGGTTAGGTGGAACAAAACACAAGTGAAACATTTGAGAAAGAAACTGATGGAGGCTCTAAAATTAATGGATTTCGACTTAAAATTAGCATTAGAAAACTTGGCAAAAACCTTATTTGGTAAGAACAGTAAATATCGTTGGGTGGAAACGTTCTTCCCATTTACACAACTATCATGGGAATTAGAATTATTTAATTCTGGTCAATAGATGGAGTTTGTAGGATGTGGTATTATGAAGCAAAGTATACCTGTAAATTACGGAGTTGGTGACAGAATAGGATGGGCATTTGGAATTAGATTAGAACGACTTGCAATGTGTTTATTCGATACTAGCTGTTAAGCCTGTCCCTGCCAGGCAGGAAGAAAAAGAAAATATAAGCTAAAATGTTAAAAAATTGAATTTTGCCACGCCTCTTCTTCGTCTTAATTCTCTGCCCACAGGCCAAAAATCAAAAATCCGACTACGTTAGGATTTGGCCTAGGCGTTTTACTATATGCATGCCAATTTTCCGCTTTCTAGCCCATCAGTGGGCTTCAAAAAGCTCTGGATAGACAAAAGAAGAGGACAACACAAATAAGGAAATTATATATATAAATTCCTGATATAAGCATTTTCTGGTCAACTGATACAGGATTTTTAAATCAATTAAAACAAATAATGTTAATCAAAGAATTCATTACGAACCTATTAGCCAATATCCACAATGTATTAAAGATATAAGTTTTTAGTTGCCCGAGAGCAATTATTCTAGTAATGATTTCTATGATTTACTTAGAAGTTTTGCTGGTGACATAATTGAGCAAGTGTCCCTAATAGATGAGTTTCATCATCCAAAGTCTGGAAAAGTTAGTCATTGTTATAGGATAGTGTACAGACATATGGCAAGGACATTAACTCAAGATGATATGAATGCAATTCCTAAAGAAATTGAGAAGGCTATTTGCAATCAACTTTATAGTAGAATATGTCATTGATCAAAATATGTAATAAATAATAATTACGCCCTCACTCGTCGCTGAAATGAACATCCATTATGGCTTTATACGTCTCTCCCAATTATCGCGGTTACTGGACCATTCTACAGTGCTCGCGAAAGTTTGAGATTCCGTCTCGCTAGAAGGGAAGCGTGAATCATAACACATTTCCATCCATGGTACCATC
The DNA here is from genome assembly GCA_038088585.1 of Chrysina gloriosa. NCBI lineage: Eukaryota > Metazoa > Arthropoda > Insecta > Coleoptera > Scarabaeidae > Chrysina > Chrysina gloriosa. The sequence goes on along the minus strand of CM076088.1, from coordinate 77,607,061 downwards.
AGTGTACCATTTTTTTCTAAGTGACTTTTGAAATTTCTTAAACGGTTATTACTCGATTTTTCACTTTGTTTCTGTTGTATTATCCTATGTACTTACTTACTTAATCCTAACCCTTATACTCTTCCGGGTATTGGATATTATCGTAATATGTTTCTGAATGGATTTGTAAAATTTAAATTGGCGAATTCAATATGGCGACCAAAATGCGAACAAGTCTGTAATTCTGTAATATCTATTAAAATTGGTGTGTGGGTTTCTGTGGCGTCGATTCTGCTTTCAGGTTTACAAAATTTAAGGCTGTAGGTCCAATATGGTGGGCCAAAATTTGGAATTCTTTTGTTTCTAAAATTGATTTACCTACAGCGTGTTCTCGGTTCGCTGATTACGAATATATTGAAAATTTAGGATGATGTGCATTCTTGCACCGAGAAATCTCTGTGATCTTGTAGTATTCGTGATGTACCATTGCCTTTATCATAGGAGAACAATGGCTCCTAAACTGCCATTCCCAAATAAAAAGAATCGAAATAATTGGAGTAAATTTGTCAATGGAAAAATTGAAAAATAGAAATGCTGCACCACACAATTATTTCATAATAAATTCGGTGACACGTGTTTCGTTAGCTCGAAGCAAGCATTATCACAACCATATATACCGAACTGTGGTGATCTGTGGTGTGGTGTGCTGTGATACAGTGTCAGCAAATTATACCACAGCTCTTGCAATTATCTTCAGAAAAGATACAGAAAAAAGAGGCACCAAAAAAGGGAGTATCGAAAAATTTCAAAAGAGATAGTTATATGGATGCGTTTTTAGAAAGTATGCGAGTCACAACGTCGCAGGAAAGCACAACGGAAACACGTGGCTTAAAAAATAGATCGACAAACGCATTGGCTCGCAGTAAATCATTTACAGAAGGAAAGTGTAAGCTGAACTGCTTTTCGATATAAGAATAAGGGCCGATACAAGCGAGACTTGTCGATACGTCATGTTGTCCTTGAGTGTCAGCTCTAGCAAGCGGACTTTTTTTCCCTGTGCAGATACGATTTATAATAAACGAAAACCTACTTTCATAACAAAAATTATTTATCGTTTCTTATTGCTCTATCCCGATAGGTTATGGGCCCAGGTAACTTTCATTAACAGTTTTATTTTCTTTCATTATGTGATGTAAATTAGTGTGAAATACTGGTATAAGGTGAATAAGGTGAAGTGCTTCAGTTCAAAGCCACAATGGGGAGTACACAGGAAGAAAGAAGCATTAGAGCGTTCTATGGTGAAGCTTAGAATACGTAGTATATTAACGGAACTGGGATTAGTTAAAGTAATAGAAGATAAAGTCCCTGTTTCGCTAGAGGATGAGCGAATTAAATCGGAGCGAAAACCAAACAATATTATAATTGAATATTTATCTGATTTTTCTTGGTTTTCTAACAGGCGGGGAGAGACAAACAAATTTTATTAAGTTTAGACAACACATACGAACGAAAAAGTTTGGCCACGCAATTTTCGCTTGGAAAAAACTTAATTACATTGAAATTACAACGTGATGTATTGCTTGTAAAACATTTTCCTGTATTTATGTTATTGTTTGTGTCTCTGGGTTAGCTGAGAGTGGTCCTTTCTACTAAAAATGCATTCAAAGTTGTTCCCAAACGAAGAATTTTTAAAAAATTCTATTCATTACATAAGACAGACTGTTTGTACCTATTAGAAATCTTGTATTGAAATCCTTTATTGGTGGTCTCATTGATCTATACAAACTAATTTGTAAAAGAATTTGAAATTATCTAAACTTTCGAGCGTTTATTCGCCATTTTGAATTTTTAGAATCTGACAGTAGATTCGTAATCGGCGATTCAAAAGCTCCCACTTGATGATGAATTGGAAAAAGTTTACTTAAGGGAACGTCCCAAACTGAGATTTTTCGGGCTTTCATGCAAACAATTCAAGGATGCAAGTTTTTTCGAATACTGGCCTGTAGTGTTTGATCCGCCATTTTGTATTTTGAAACTCTGATCATTGAAGTTTTATAAAAAGATGGATAGCATGTTATTATTAAGTAATGTAAATCGGACTAACGCCCCTTTTACATTATCATATTAAATTGTACCAAACGATTGAATACTATTTTATAGTACAATGTAAAACGCTTTATGTATACTATCTTGTCCATTAAGCCCGTTTTACGTTATCATATTAAATTGTACCAAACAATTGACTATTGAATGAATTACTATTTTATAGTACAATGTAAAACGCTTTACCAGTCCTTTGTACAAGATTATTGTTTGAATTTAGACTCCACCGTTCGTCAGGGCTGTTAGATATGCATTATGAACTTGTACAAAAATTCTGTTTATGTTTCTGTGCCATACTACATCCTCGTTACAAATTGTACACTAGTATCACACAATACTTACAAATATTTTTCATAACCTCCAAAAAGATTAATTTTAAGCTTAGCTAGTAACATTAATACTTGTAGTGAAACGCTCAATTAAAAACATTTGCTGACACGACCACAATTTAATGTATAAACCCCCGTTTATTTTGTACTGTAACGGGACTGGACAACGACGTAAACATAAGAAAATGAGGTTAGATTGGAATACGTGCAATGCAGACTAGTGAGCAGACGCAAGTCTATACTAGTATACCAGATATTCGCCTGCATTGATCGAATGCTATTGTGTTTTGAAGTACAATTTGTGCATTTAAATCGAAGTAATCAACATCTAAATCTATAATATTCATAGGACACGGATATAATTTTTGCCAAAAGTTCAAATAGAATGTAGCGAATGCTGATTTGTCTCTGTTTAATCGTTTGTTTATCCGGTTTTTCTCCAAAGTCTTCAAATCCCTAAACTTGTTGATAAGACACTTTTTAATTAAACCTGAAAAAAAATGATTTAACGGAACGCCTAATCACCCTTTTTTTCCCGGATGTAGCGGATTTAACTTTTTAAACTCTCGTTTCACCAGAATTTATTCCGGCTCTAATTAAAATTACTAATTAGCTCGCGCATGTTGGCTTTTGCAACAGCTCGATCCGACTTCAAAGGGATCATCTCCTCAGCTCCACGACCGTCTCTACTAAAGCAAAATGGATCGACGTTTCGGCAAAATCTCCGTGAACTATCAACCCCGACGGCTTCACCTGCCGTCTATTACGCTCGAACTCTCCAAGCCGAGAACATATTACAACCTATCTATTTCCTATCATCATATATTATATAACCGGCGCGTTAAAGCGAGCCGTAGATCATACGTGATATACGGCGCTGCTGGCGTCGCGGCGGTTCGGTGACAACGCCGTGCTCGCCTAAGAAACAACGACAAGGGATGCATTCGAAGACGGCTGTTCGCGATTTCAAACGGTTTGAGAATCCCAGGTGTTCAGCCGCTTTCTTGGTAAATCTCGACGCCTCCGAATTTACAGGCAGAAGTTGGGTAAGTCGTGAAGCGGTGGAGAGGGAGGCGAAATTCAATTTCGAACGTTGTCGGTACGGTTTAACCAGGTTGTTGAAGTTTGTAATTTGGAATAGTGGCGAGATTAAGGCTTGGTGCATTTAAGGACGAGAATACAGATCTGGAGTCTTATCTTCGCGTTTGATAGCCTGAATAAAAGAAATAGTTTTCGAAATAAGAATTACCTTTCGGATTGCTTCCACCAATCAAAGACAAAAATGAAGTTTACAAGTGCATATTCTATTATCAATACTATTTTCGCAGAGACTTCGTCAGTTAAATACGTGTAGTATTGTATCAATCTTGATACGGTGTGTCCCCGTTTTGCACGAATACAAAACAAATGTTGACTTATAAGGAAAGATTCCAACAAGCCGATTTCGATGAAACTTGGTTATTATGTAGAGTGGGTAAGAGTATTTAAGAGGCCGGTTTCTGTGTCTGTCATTAAAGCCTTTGAAGGAGTGAAAAACTCCCCCAAGAATGGGATCGTTTTTTGACATTTATTCTGGAATTGTTTCAAGAAAAAAATATTCAAACATGAGCATATAGCGTTTCAAAATGGGTATTGAAACATTTCTGAATTGGTAATCCTTATTCCCAAAAATATTACCCCACCCCTCCCCCGACTTGGGGAAACACCGATTATGATGAAACTTGGTAAATATGTATACGGGGGTGGTCTGAAAAGTTCTCGACCTCACCCATAGATGGCCGCACTACATCCACGATTTCTTTTCCTCATGTTGGTATAACTCTTAATAGGCGCCATGTGAAATTGCAAATCATTCCAGCCAGCCGCTTGCTGTAGATAGTCGTTCAAACCAGTTCTGGTGCGTGTGTTGTTAGAATGGACGAAAATCGAGTAATGTGCAGTAATAAAATTCTTCGTAAAAGGTTTAACGTCAACCGTAATTCATTCGACGATCAGACATATGTGTATGGTGACATTTCTCCTTCAATTTCCACCGTGAAAAGCTGGGCGCCGAGTTCAAACGTGGCCGTGAAAGTGTCCAAGATGATATACGTGTAGGACGGATCATCGAAAAAGTGCACGATATGATTTTAAAGATTGGTGTACGAAGATGCGTGAAATTGCTGATACTCTAGGGATATCAAAAGAATGCGTCTATTACATATTGCACATGAACGAGCTTTACGCAGGGTGGGTGCGGTGCGTACTCACTGTTGATCAAAAACACATTTACGAACACGGTTTACGAAAAACAAGAGTAATTGTCTGCGTTGATTTGTGATAGTGGATGAAACATTACACACCAGAATCGAAACAACAGCCGAAGCAGTGGATAGAAGTTGGTTCTTCGACTCCCAAGAAAGCAAACACGGTGCCATCAGCAGGAAAGGTCATGCTGTCGATGTTTTGAGATCGAAAGGTATTCTGTTGATCGACTACCTTGGAAAAGCTTAAACAGTAACTGATAAGTATTATTCCCACCTGATCATGAAAGTAGATGCAAAAATTTGTCAAAATCGGCCAGGATACCCATCCATCAGGCCCATTAAAGTTTATTGGCTCTGGGAAGATTGGGGGATTTGTGTTATGGGGTGATGGGACATCCACCCTCGTTCCCTAATTTGACTTATTCGCACTTCCATCAATTGCCCAAAATTGAAAATATTCCTCACTGGTTCATCCTATTAGGAAGCGATTGCGGCTGTAGATGGGTACTTTGCAGCAATTCTGATGGTACGCTACGGAGGCGGAATAATTGCACCAGGTAAACCGCTCGATGCAATCTATAGACATTAAGGAAGATTATGTTGAAAAAATAAAAAGTTTTTGAAAGCATAAATTGTGTTTTTTTCATTATCAGAGACGAGAACTTTCCAGACCACCCTGGTAGCTGGCTGGCTGAGTATAAAGGGTCCGTTTTTGCGATTAACGCCTCTGAAGGGGTGAAAAACGCCCCTGAAAATTGGTGCACCTTTCGTTTTTTTGCCAAATACTCTGGAACTGTTTCAAGAAGAAAATATTCAAACATATGAACATATAGCGCTTTAGGAGGGCTATTGAAACATATCTGAATTGGTAACATTCTTAACAATATTACCCCTCCCACCCAACCGATTTGCAGAAACACCGATATCAATGAAACTTGGCGGTTATATAGAGCTGGTTGGACTATCTAAAAGGCCGGTTTCTGTTTCTGGAAGTAACTCCTATTCTTTAAAAATATACCCCCTCTTACCCTCATTGATCAAATGTCTTTGAAGTGGTAAAAACCGGGTAAATAAATATTTACTCAAATAAAAGCGTCAGCAGGGCTCTCGAATCTGCATTTCAGGAAGTGGTAGTACTTTCTCTAGACTTTCTTTCAAGAATTTAACGGCTGATGATAATTTTTTGCTTTGCTCTAGGAGGACTAATATTTTTGGTTTAACAACTGCATTTTCAATGGTTATTGCCATCAATTTTATGGGTGCTTCTAATTGTTTGATTTGCTCTAAAGTGGTTTCCATTAAAATAGGTGATACTTGATCTTCAGTTATATCCTCCAACAGGGAAACTGTTCCCTTAAAACTACTCAACGAATCCGATAGCTCGGCAATACTTTGAACAGCTTAATGGGACTTTGGTTGTAAGTCTAGTTTGACAGATTTGCAATTGTTATGCAGATGTTGCATGTCTGCCTTGAAGACTGGGAGAACGATCGTCTTCTGAGACACCATAACCGATTCGGGAAAAGCGGATTCCTCCTTATTCTGAGGTTCTAGTACAGATTCATTTTCTATTTGTTCGCTAATCTGTGAAAGTTAGGTTAGGTAACCCAATCAACCTTACCTTTGTGGTTCTTTTTGAGGAAATTTAAAATAGAGTCCGATAAAAAAGCGCTCCCTTTCTAATAAAAACAACAACTTCGACCAACCCCCTTCTACGAATATAAAGCCGCTCAACCCTTCACAAAATGGCGTAAAAGCTTTCTTTTTCATTTGATACTTCACTACCGCGTGTAGGAAACGGGCACAATTTCCCAAGCAACCGTACCCCATAAACAGCCAAAATCTATTACCAAACTTCCTGAAAAACATAAATATCCACCCCCTACGGTCGCTTATATCGCGATAGCAACCGTTCGCACTCTAATTAAACAGAGCGGAAAATGGGAAAACGACGGCGGCGGCGGCGGCGAAAACTTTCCGGAACGACGAATACAAAAAGTTAAATTACAATAAAATCCCGACTTCTGCGCTCATACGCACTTTTCCCGACCGCGAGGATTGTCCCCTTCCCCTGATTAATGATTCGGACCGGCTCAACTTCACCCGCCTATTTTTCGCCAGCTTAATTCGAAGGAAGTCGAGGAAATACGACGGACGGATGGGCCGTTTCCTCGTCGCCGAAGCCGACACCGACGGATGACTGATGCCGGTTTTGCATTAGGAGGTCGTTAATTTTCAATTATATTACAACGAAGTAACACTTCATCGCTTCGGACACGAAATGAAAAAGTGTAACGGTTTTTCGTATTGCGCCCGCAGGGAGAGATACGCCGCGGCGAAGACCTTCCGGTCTCCATTGTACGGCGGAAAATAAAATAACGATTTATCACCGGGCAAAGTGAAGCTTATTTTGGTAAGGCTTTGTCTTTACTATCGGTCGGACGTGAAAGATAAATGGTTAAGAAATGATAATTTCTCGAGTGTTGTAAGGGTGTCTTGATGATGCTGGGGTTGAAGAAGGTAGCTGAAGTAAAAAATCAACAGTCGGAAGGAAGTATATAAAGGAAGTACGAAGAATGAGAGAAGCAGTGACTGGTTGAAGTTTTTCTAAGCGTCGAAGGAAATAACGTGAAAATGAAGAAAAGGCTGAGGATACAAGGAAGAAATTGGACGAAAATCGAAATACATGTACGAATTTGGCGTGGAAAAGAGGATTTACGGAATTTGGAAATAAAAATTTGAAAAACAATCGAATTGGAAAAATCGGGCACAAACTATTTAGGCCTAGCCAAGTTTCATGGGCAAATATGGAAGAAACTAAGCAGACATTCTTCAGGATGTACAGAAAAACCTGTAGAACAGGAAACAATAGGTAAGGAAATGAAAAATCGGAAGGAAACAAAACGTACAAAATGAAAGGAATAGGAAGAAAAATCTTCATGATTTTTTGCATGACAGGGGACTAGAGATAATTGATAGGAAGATTGGAATAATAAGGACGAGCACGTTCAATTACCATGCGTCTTTTTCAAAAGGATTCATACATTTGAGAAAATCCTCACCTGTACAAGGCAAACGTATCTGTTCTTCTTTCACTTTGCTTCAGATAAAGTCGGAAATTTGGTGCAAATATACTTAAAACAGGAGCTGTTAAGTATTTGTATATTTCCCGTTTCTTTGAAAAGATGGATTTGGATCAAGTCTCCAGCAAGATAAAAAAGTATGACAGTTCAATTTTGTCAGGAGTGGGTTACTGTCAGTATTGCTCGTAGAAAAGAGTTTCAATTTACTCAGAGTAGATGAATGACGAATTGTTTTATAACTCTAATTTAAATAAGAATAAGGGGACCGTGACTAAAAAAGTAATATATAAAATAAATAGAATTACCCTTACCACGGCGTTGGGAAGAAATCCAAATAGGTGTTTCAGCAACTAAGTTGCCATCCTCAGTGGATAACTGGGTGAATTTGCTGGTGATACTAATTCAGTATCCCCCAGTATTTCACTGAGGATGGCAACTAAGTTACCGAAATACCTATCTGGATTTTTTCCAAAAGGCGTGGTAAGGGTAATTTTATTTATTTTATATAAACCCTAATTCAATATGTAGAAGTGGGTAAAAGGACTTTTGTAAGATCCATCGATTTATTACGCTGCATGTTTTTTGCACCTGGGATGAGATCTTTTCGAAGACGCCACTATTTTGGAGACCAAAATTTGTTTCTTGCATGACCATCTCATTCACAGATAAAACGGGGAAACGTTGCAAATCCTGATTACTGACCAAGAACCATATAAAGGACTTTTAGATCTCCACAAAGCATCCGATTATGTTCCAATAACTTGATTTTCTCTAAAAGGAGCTCCAAGCTCTTATAAGTTTCTTTAACATGTACCGAATTCCTATTTTTGGCATTAAAACTTTCTATATTTCACGAACAAAAATGGTATTCGAAAAATTTAAAATTTGTACCCTCATTTTCTTTTCGGAAACCAGGACTTCCACTACATTACTTCTCCGTTGTCCTGATAACTAGATGTTTGCTATTTACAATGGAAAACACTTCATCGTGGCTTGACGTTTTTAGAAATCTATATTGTTGTTGTATATGTCCAGGTATCCTTGGTTTTTACATCCAGTGGTTATTAGGAGTTCTTGCGATGTGAAAGTGTTGAATGTGTGTGTTTAAATGGTTACATTTGTTTCTATCTTTTAATCGATGCTTTTTATAATAATTGATAATTTTATATCTAGTTACAATTTTTTCTCCCATTGAACGTCTCTGGCTGGACTTTAAAAAGACGCTGACACCCGCAGGGTAATTAAATGGTTAAAAGGTGGCGTGCGTGGTATCGAAAAAGTATAAATAGAACCCAACACTAAACCAAATGTCATTTGAACATGAACATTCAAAACCCCAATATATTACTGTGAATTTTAAATATATTGAATTGTAAATAATGATACATTATTTAATGGAAATTAACCATGTGAATATTAATATACTACACTATCCATCTCATTTATTAGAGTTCTCACGGAAAGATTCATCGCTTTTCGCGACAGATCTAGTCGTATCTGATTCAACTTCAACGGATAACAAAATCTGAAAAACAAAACGTGCAGCACCGTTGTTAGAGCTGTAAACTCTGCAGTTTCATTACAACTACGCGACGGCATCCCAACATCGAATTAGACTTTAAATCCCCCGACGAATTCAATGCAAAGAGCTCATAACGAGCTTAAACGAGCTTTAATTTAAATACCGGCGAATTCCGTATCGATTTTTCGGTTAACATAATGGCGGTGACCGCGTGCTTCTACGTTCAGAATAGGTCTTTCATATACGCGAAAGCTACCGGATACATCAAAGGAAGCTTTCATCGACGTACGCTGTACATATACATACGTACGCACGTTGCATACGTACACATCGGTACGTACATACGTGCATAGCTCTCAATAAGCTGCATTACCACGCTGAAATTTTTAGTCATCGCGCGATAGACGTTGCTATATTTTCAAATAGACCTGTAATCTTCGTATATGTGCATTTTTCCGATGTCGCTGGCGTCGACGGCGGGAATAAATTCGCAGCTGGAAATTGCCTTCTTGTGCGGGCTCCGGCGAGAATTTATCGTCCGGGACTGGAATTGGGGGAGTCGAAGACGGAACAATTTTGTCGAAATTACCTTCTATATAGTCGGTTGTATGGTAACTGCTCCGCTTGATATCGGAATAATATATTGAAGACATTAATTTGAGCAATTTTAGGTCGGGTGCTCGCTTCCGCACTGGAATTTATACGTGTGAGCGCGTTTAGGTTGTATTCTCGTGTAAATATTTCATATTGCATACTTAATGGACGTAATTCATTAAGGCTTGCCATAAAAGTCGGTGTAATAAACTCGATTCACGGATAGCTGTTAAATTCGAGGCGATAACATTCGTGTCGGATTTAAATAAATCAACTCTTACCCTTACCGCACCGATTTTGCTACAGATACGTAGCATTTCGATTTGAATATGTTTCCGTCATCAGTGGAGAGAAATGCAAAGAAGGGAAACTTCGTTTCCGAACTTTGGTGCTTCTCGTAAAATAGAAAAGACGCCTTAAAAATACTTACTAAGTCTAAGTAAGTAAAAACTAGCTCTAAGAGAATAATTGAGAGAGTCAAAGTTACAAATGAATAAACAAAATAGAACCTTCTAGACAGCTCTCCAACGAATGACCTATAATTGAAGTTCGTTTGTTAGACAACTCTCACAGGAAGTTGTGCAATGGCTGCACTGCAGACTACATTGCATATGCCAATAATTGGTAGGGAGTCAGTTGCGGTTTATTATCATTTATGTTTTTCAGATGGAGTCACTAGTTTGATGAAATCATTTAATATGATGAACTCTTCTAGCACCTAGTTGTGGAAATTGCATTGTTAATCGCAGAATGCTATTACCTTACTGAAGAGCCCTAATAAACACGAAACTAGTCTGCGGTTGCACTCTACGATTAATAAAGCATAATTCCCTCCATGATAATTATTGGTATATGCAATATAGTCTGCAGTGCAGCCATTGCACAACTTTTTGTGAGAGTTGCCTAACAAAGAAAACTCGGTGTAAGTCGTTCCTTGCCGAGTTATGTAGATGTTCTACTTTTTTATTCCTATCTAAATAAGTAATTTCAATTTGAATCCTAGCTAAAATATGTGGATGTTAATTACGTTTTCCAGATCTAAAATAAGAAAAGAAAAATTATTTCTTTCAGTTGCAAGTTTTCCTCAACGGAGGTAGGTTTAAAAGCCGTCATCCATTTCTCTTCTCCCACGTCCACAGCAAACATTCAGTTAACATTTTCCAATTAAAAATATTCAACAGCAAAACACGTTTCGTCGTTAATTACGTACGAATTAATTCTCTCCCTCCACGGACGTCGTTAACGCTTCAAACGTTTCATAAACAAGACGCTCGAATTTTTCCCCGTCTTCATCGCGCTAAGGGCTCTCTAAACGTTACGCTCTATCGATACTTTTACAGAACCGGCTGAAAATATAAAATTAGTGACTAATTAAAATTCATTTCAGAGATGGTCGTTTTAATTTTATTATTTCGGAATTAAATTTTGTTTTGGGGGTTTGTTAACGTTTCTTCGAATGAAATAAATGCGTGAAAATATTTTGATTTATATCACGATGAGATACTTTGTCTTCAAATATGTTTGCAAGCCACCTGATCAAATAATAATAATAATAATAATAATAATAATAATAATGGTTTATTAACCCAGCAGCAAATAATCTATGAAACCAAGTTTGTACCTCTGTTGTACCTCTACTGTTTTAATAAAAGTTCCAATTATTTTATTAAAGGTTCGTTCCAACACATCACAAAACCAGTTTGTGAATCGTCGTGTACATGCGCAAAGTATATTTAGAACGCCAAATTTGCTCGGCACATGTACCCGATGATACACAAACTGGTTTTGTGCTGTGTTGGAACGAATCTCATTTAATATTCGTTCCAGCACTTTCCAGCAATTTTTTTAGTAGAAGTACTGGCTGTACGCGCTAGAACTTAAATTTAAAGATGGAAAAATTACTGGGGATTTCAGCCAAGGATGAGTTGAAATGATAGACTCTTTTTCGGGAACTCTAAGCTTTCATCGATTCGAAAGCTTAGAGTTACCGAAAGAGAGTCTTTTATTTTAACTCATCCTTGGCTGTAATCCCCAGTAATTTTTCCATCTTTAAATTTAAATACTTTCCAGTAAGTTTCCAATTTATTCTATAAGTTATGCAACCAATCTAACAGAAGTTTTCTAGTACATTGCAAACAATATTGAATTCACTAGGTATATACAAATAATGGATGTTTGTAGTGATTTTAGATATAGAGGGTTGGTAGTACGGAATAGAATGGTGACTTCGTGCGTGGTGTCAAATAAATAAAATCGAAATAATGTATTTATTGTTTGAATGGTCCTCGCTATACATAACACTGTTTAATTGTAGTTAATAGTCGTAGTTATGGGATTGTGTAATTATCTTAAGATAGAATGAAATAATCCAAGGACAAATAGATTTTCATCCTAAACTTGGGTTTAAATCTAGTTAGTGCGATCTTCGCAGCAACTACCATGGGTTTAGTGTGGCTTGACCTTAATTAGAGTTGTCACTTCAAGATGCTGGGGTTAGTACTGTTGATGATCAGTCCAATGGAAACTTCTTTAAATCGTGAGGGCCAAGAAATTGAATTTGGCCTAGTTGCTGCTTCCTGGAATATAGTAGGGTTAGATAGCTATCTAGCAATTTCATTCTCGTTCTTTCCACGAATCTGCCTTGTTTACGCTTTTGTAGTCTGCAATGACTAGTAAGTAGACGTGTCAAGCTGGCCAAATCAAGTCAAAAGTTCTTTCGTGGATTTTGGAGTAAAAGTGTTCTAGTGGGTAAATCCTTCAAAAGTTAGCCTCCAACTTACTATAATTACTTTGTTATTGTAGTTTTTGTAGCCTTTAGATTGAGATTAGCTCCGGTGCAAGGGAAGTAATGCGCCTTCTCACGACGGCAATCAGCACGGCTATCTGTTGTAAATCGTCCATAATTAGAGCTGTCCTTTTAAACCGATTTTTACTCAAATCCATTATAGTCGAACTCAACTACATATTTATTCCCAACCCTGATAGAATTTGTATTGTCGGGTTTGTTGTCCTCCTAATGACTTGAAGACATAGTTGTAGCCTACAATAGCTAAGAAGAAGACCTGCGATACAGGATGAATCACTTTATGATGATAGAATAGACTCAACATTGGACTGGGCAAATATGCGGTATGATCAGTCATCTGTCCTTTATCCTTTGTAATATAATATTACATTGTGACAAGGTCAGATGACTCATCACACCGCATATTTGTCCAGTTTACTCAACATTTCCGCTAGTGATTCGTAAGCTTCAACATGACAGATTTTGGCGTGAACCAATCCGTTGAAGTAGGGCTCAACACTGCAAGTTTCGATATTCCCTCAAAACCTGACATAATCTATTTGGCTATAGAATTGGTTATGTCAATGAACGCTACTAGCCTTATAAATTTACCATTTGGCGTCCCTAATCGAACGATCTACGATTATCACTAGCATTTTAAATACAACGAAACCTAAGGGAAAACTGTCGTTTGCCTATAGTTTTTTTACATGTTAGGATCGAAAGAAATTGCATATAAATTTTTAAAATAATGCGAGATGGTCAACGCGATCTAAGTTATGTATCTTAAAGATGCAAATAACACATATTTTGACGTGCCATAACCAAACAAATCTTTGGTCACAACTCCTGTAAGAGTTCCTTTGTCGTCAAGATTTGATATTTTTGAAATCTGTACTGAGAAATTATAAGAATGCCGAAACTGATGATAACGCCAGAGTTAGGTAGCAGAAATCACAAAATAGAAGACGGTATAATAGAGAACAGAAACTATATAAGTTGAGGTGATCCAAAGATCAGAATAAGACATACTCTGCTGAGTGCTGTTGAAAGTTATTTAGCCACCACCATAGTAAAATTCCAGTAAATGTAAACTTCATAATTGCAATGAAACGCATATACAACAAGACAGAGAACAAAGTAAGAACACATAATGAATTTTGAAAATTGAGTCTGCTATTGTTTATATGCGATATTGACGAAATAATAATAACATGTCAGGAAAGTACATATGAAAAACTTATAGTAGGATATAACTGTTTACCATTTGTTTATTAGGAGACGTGTGCATTTGCAGATGACATACTCTTACTGGCAAACCCGAAAGAAAACTCAAAGAAAAACTTGGAACTATGGGCAAAAGCACTAGAAGATCTAAAACTTTTCCTAAACTTTGAAAAGGCAAACACAGTGGTGATTGATAATGAAGTGCGCGATATCAAATTGAGGAATATTGAAGTATAAGGATATAGAACAGATTAATAGCTACAGATACCTAGAGAATATAATTGGGAACAGGGGAGAAATGGATGAGGAAGAATACAAGCTGCAAATTACATCTACTATGCTTTTCAAGGAAAATACAGGAAAGAGTAAATTGTGGGTCTACAAAGCAATATATTTAGTGACATTGTTACATGGTGGAGAAAATTGGACGTTAATAAAGATACAAGAACACAACAACAATGGATTCAGGCGGCAAGAATGAAATTCTTCAGAAAAATTGCAGGAGTTAAAAGAATAGAGAGAATGCGGAACGTAGAAATACGAGGGAGGCTAAAGGTGAAGTCAGTACTGGGAAAATAAGAAAACAAGCTGGCTTGGACATCTAGTAAGAATACCTGAGAACAGAAAAGTGAAAGAATCTGGAAAGCAGGACCAGTTGCCAGAAATAGGAGAGGAAGGCAAAAAAGGGAGTGAAATGTCGTAGTAGGGGAAATATTAGAAAGGAAAGTTGCTGGAAGCAAGAGCTTTGGCAAGACTAGAACTCAGCAAAAGTAATAGCAAATAATAGAAGGGAAGGGAATAAATTTATAAGTTCGACACTGCAGGGTAACAGGAGGAGTACGATTATGATAATGATGAAAAGATTCTCTTATAAGTTTGGGTTGTTTTGGTCGAAGTCAAAGTACCAGAACTTTTAGATATAGAAGAGACAGTAAGGCTGATCTACTTTTGATGACACTTGCTCGTCAATTGCGATGAAAAAATGTACATCAGCACTTTCCTTGGAGGATATATCCGATGGCAAGCGATCTGGGCTTTCATCCATTTTTTACATTACTTGCAAAAATTGCGAATCATTAAACGATGTCCATACTTCCAAGCAACACGAGCAAGCTGGACGTAGAACGCATTCTGATACAAATACAAAAGCTGTAATAGGTCAACAGCATTTAAAAACAAAGTTGACTAATAAAAATAAACAGAATTTTAATGTATGTATGTTACATATTTTAAAAATATTTTATTAAACGTTATTATGAAGGTATAAAATAAATGTTTCAAGAAAAATATGTGTAATGCAATGTATTGAAATTGGCAATACAGTTTAATTATTCTTAATTCTTGTGTCTTTCTTTTTATATTGTTTTCCTTTTTTACTATACTATGCTTTTATCATTTATTCAATTTCCACATGTTCATATGGATTCCTAACTGCTGCAGTTCAGTAACTCACCTTTGAATGAAGCGCCATAACCTATAGTACTGCGGTGTTGTTACGTTTGAGAATTGCTCAAAAATATAGTCTTTTTTTAGTTATTTCTCCTAACAGAAGCAAGTTTTACGCATTTAGGGAAAAGAAAAATGATCATGAGATATTCCTTCATACCTTCTGCAAATTTTATCAAAATTTGTTTGTTAATTCCAACGTGATAAACGAAGATGAGCTGCATCAAAATCAGAGTCTCAATCTTAAGTGCTTCGTGAATGAAATGATTAATATCTTCCTTCAAAGTCAACCAAAGATTACAAAAATTTAGCTTTAATCATTTTTGGAAAGAGTTTGAAATTTCTTCAAATTTCCGTAATTTTCTATTAATTGATTTACCCGAGAGTACTCCCATAAATTAGTTTAATTTCTGTATACATCATCCTCAGTATAAACTAGTTATAGAATATGAAAACTAACGCCTTGATTACAAAGCAAATCGGAAGGAATATAACTAGAAACCAGAAGATTGGAAAAAAGTGAAATTATTGTAAAATATTGCTTTCCTATACCTTGTTCCAAAAATAGAGAGACGAATTTCTGAACACACCACTTTTATAGTAAATTCCGATTGGTCGAAAGCAGTACCAAATTACACTGCACCAATCCTGCTATAATCGTATCGTGTACGTAATTCTGGCAGATGTATTGATATTTGTTTGCTACCGATAGTGATTGTAGTGTTTATTATATTTTTCTGTTTTCTCTGCCTGTATTGAAGTATCACTTTAATTTGCGCGGTAAATTTTATTCCAGATTTTATAGTGTGTAATTTGGGCTTGGGGTTCGTTCAGAAATTCGTCTCTCTATTTCTGAAACAAGGTATAAATTTATTCAATACTTGTTTTTGTTACCATTCCTTTATTTGTCTTTCCACATTTCTTTCCTCATTCTCAACCGTTGATCTTAGAACACATCACAGCTGTTTGTATCTCCACATCCATTCAAATTTCATCACATACCTAATGAGTTGTTTATTCTAACGTGAAAACATCAAAGTCGAGCTCGCGACGTTTTTACTCGCTTTTTCTACGAGGAACAGGTGTCGAACTAAATTCTCGAGCCTTACAATGATCCGTTCGTATTAATAACGTCATCTCGGAAAACAATAACTGGCGCAAGTCGTTTTTGACTTACTCCCGATGACGCTTATCTCCGTTTTCATTCATGATACCACCGACCGATCATCGCGTAAACGCTTATATTTAGGAACGCGGTCCGTCCACCTCCAAACCTACGCCTGTGAGTTATTAAAAATTTTTTTTTTTGACATATCAATATTTAAACTTGACGATACGCAGCTGTCTTCTCATTTTTTTTTAAACTCTGAGGCGGCGTCGCCCAGAATTTCGCTTTCGAAAGACGTCGTCTCGCATAATCGATGATCTAAGCTTCGCGATATTTTTATGATCCTTGACCAGCTTAAGCTTTTTCTTCAAGTTCAAGCGAAATAATATGAATTCCCTCGTTCAGGTCGGATCGAAAATAAAACCGTTATAAAAAATTGTTTTCGCGGCATCCGTGCGTGACAAACTGTACGGTTATAAGTATGTGTATGCTTATTTTTGCGGGTGTATCTGCGTCAAGAAAGAAAAAACTATTTTTCGACGACGAGTTGCTTTCGAAAACAAATTGTTGTTTTCGGCACAAATAGAAGCGATAAACTTTATACATAAATGCGTGGCGAGAAGAAAATTAAAAGCTTGAGTGCTTAAGGTGTTAAATTATTATAAATTTATTGTGTTTTTGCTTACATGCCAAGATATGTAGGAACCCGCGAAGGAATTGGGCAAAAATACTTAAATTTGTGAAATGGGTACAAACTTTAACTTAATGGAGAATGATTGTATAATACAAATAATAATAGTGATAGTGATTTATATATACTCAGTAAACCTTTCTACCCCTTCGGGTGTAGGCAAGTTGATTTTGTTTATCCTTTCACGATCTCCTTCCAAGTTTTCCTATCCTTTGCCAATCTAGTTGCCTCTTCCCTTTTGATGCGTCTCTTTTCCAGGATTGCAGAGGATTGAGAGTGTCGTCCCACGTCTCCTTTGTTCTCCCTCTTCCTCTTTTCCCTTGCCATTTAGCTTCGATACCTCTTTCACTTGCGTTGTTTCCACCATCCCAGTTGTCTTCCTTCTATATATTTTTCCATGCGATTTTCAACTTTTCTCTTAATTTTTCGCTTCTGACTTTGTCCCGCAGGGTCACTCCACACGTTCGTCTGAGGTATTTCCTTTCTACGGCTTGTACTCTGCTTCTATGTCTCTCATTCATTATCCACGTTTCACTTTCAAATGTTAGTACTGGTCTGTAGATCGCTTTGTATACTTCTATCTTTGTACCCTGTCTTATTAATTCTTTTCCTACTATATATTTATTTAGCGAATAGAATAGTTTGTTTGTGTTGCTAATTCTGTTATTTATCTCTTCTTGTTGTTGTCCTGAGCCTTGTATGGGCGCTCCCAAGTATTTATATTGCTTGACCTGCTCTATTCCATTGTTTTCAATCTTAATATTCATTTTCACTTCTTGTACCGATATTGCCATCACTTTGGTTTTATTTGCATACATTTCCATGTCATCATTGCTTAGTCCTCATTCCACACAGATAGTTTTTCTTGTAGGTCTTCTTGTTGGTTTGCTAATATTGTAATGTCATCTACAAACACACATTGCTGTAACAATACTTGTTTCATGTTTCTATTCAATGTTTGCAGGTCTCGTTTACTTCTTTCTTCATATAATGAACAGTAGGGGACTCAAACTACCTTCTTGTTTAACTCCTTGCTTAGTTATAAATTCTTTGGATATTTTGTTTCTAGCTATCACCACATTTCTTGTTTCTTTATATATACTTTGATATATTCTTAGTAGTTTTTCGTTAACTCCCTTTTTCCTCAGTCCTTTCCCATACTTTCCCTGGTTGCTATGTACATTGTTCTCCTCAGTTCCAGAGTTCTGTTTATTATTGTCTTGAGTGTCAATATGCGATCTTGAATACTTTTCGCTCTTTAAATCCAATCTGTGATTTTGAAAGCTTTCCTTCTGTTATTCGTCTTATCATTTTATCGACGACGTGATAGCGATTTATTTTTCGTAATTACAATTACAATAAAAATCAAGCCTAGAGTGACAACTATAAATAAAGAAGTACATGCAGTTATATCGTTATTTAGAATATATTGCACCATACGGCAAAGAACATTGTAACATTTAGAACGAACAGTAAATACGTATATATATATATATATATATATATATATATATCAGCACTAACAGGCCTTAGAGGCGCAGGGCTTGTTCGGAGCCACCGAGCCGTATACATACGTATACCGTACCGCTCCTAGCCCGCCTAGTGACATTTCCTTACTTTCCGCAACATATTGGAGGTAGCAGATCCATGTTAGGATTTTAAACTACTACGCTCCGCCGCGGCCGGGTTTCGAACCCAGACCTTGTCGTTATGTATACTATTTAATAATTCGTTTACATTTAAAAGTTTATCCACAGAGTAGAAAACGGTGTTTGTTAGAAATCTTTTTAATAATTCGTCTAAATTTCTCGATATTCAGTCAGTAGCGGCTTGTACGTTGCTTAACTTTTATTCAGTTTATATAATACTGCAAAAACAGTTGATACAAAAAGAAGTAGAACTCAAAATTACAACTAGGTTACAATTGAGATCCTGCTCAATATCTGGTTGACTCGACAAAATGCAACAAAAATATAAGTGTGTTATTCATACTGTACTAGTTTACAAAATTACCAGGTACTACGAAGAAAGTTGAGATATATAAACAATTCCAGATCACAAAATATAAAAAGAGTACAACTCACAATTGCGATTAGGTTACAGTTAAGATAATGCAGAGTATCTGCTTCGATTAGAAGATACAGTGTTGATGACGAAATCCAGCCGTAGCAATAGGAGTTATTGGATAATCTCCACTGAGATATAGGAAATACAACAGGAAACTCCTTCAAATCTCTTTGGATTAGAAGATACAATAGGAAATTCCTTCGAATCGTTTGGAGTCGAAGAATTCAAGAAAAATTCCTTTGAATTCATTTACTTAACAAAATATAACAATGATACGTTTGAGAATACCTCTCTAAGAGATATTGTTATTGTCAAAAGTTGATTTCCGTTACGAGATGCACTACAAAATAAAATAAGCAGTGCTCTGCTGTTTAGGATGTGAGCTTGAAGGTGCTCAGTTCTTCTACAGAATACAGTGAAAACGGCAAAATTCGATGGAGATCCTCCTAGCTCAAAATTATTTCTAGCTTACAAAATATAACAAATATGATTAATTATGTACCTATTCTGTTATGTATTTAGATACTTCTCTTTCAGGTTGTCACGTTTGTCAAGTGAAAGACAAAGCTTTAATTTAGCAGATCGTATTTCAAAACGGTACTTCCCCAGTGAAATATGTATTTCAAAAAAATGTAATCTGCTAAAATGAAATTTGGCTTTGATTCGACCTAAGTGGTAGTAGCGCAATTTCGAAAATAAGACTGCAACAAAGATAGTTAGACTGTTACTAAAAATGCGATTGGAATACAAAGTTGATGTTTCGTAGGTAGGTCAGTTAGCTCTAGTTAATTTCTTCTTGTAGGTTGATTTGGTGGTGAGGTAGTATTAGCTCAATCCAGTCTAAATATTAATGACTGAGAATCTTCTAAAATAGAAATTTCCAATTGGTCGTAATAATTCCATCGAATTTACGGCTTCCATAAATTTGTGAGTGAGTCTGGAAGCTATGAGATCCTTGGTAAACTAACTAAAACTACCACCTTTTACAAAGGCTTTAAAGCTGTAGTATACTAGAAAGGTTTGCTTATCCTTTGGAAACAAATTAGACCAAATATTCCGAAAGTGGAAAGTTTTTTTAAGGAAACAATTTGGAATTCTTTTGAAACGGTCCAAGACTGCCTCGAGAATGCTTGGAAAGGATTTCAGAGCTTTTATGGATAACAAAAATAGTGATTTCCTCTTTATCCAAAGCATCAAAGCTCTAAGATATATTAGCCCCGATATCGACCCCTTACAGGGGGAATGCCGATCATTCCAATGATTACTATTTTCACGTGAAATTAGATGCTGTTTCTTTTTAATCATATTATTAGTTGAGCTTATCATAGGAGATATAGTAACCATAAAAGCATACAAACAGTTTTGATAAATTCTTAAAATTAAGGAAGTTATTTGGAATTTTACTTAAGTGACCGTCATTTCTCCCGTCTTCCCCTTACAATTGCTTTTTAACTTGAAGAAATCACATTTGTGGCGGTCTTTTTTTTGAGAAACAAACACATTCGCAGACGTGATGAGGTAATTACGGTAACGAGGTGAAACCTATAAATATAAATTGCGTAAAATCGTAATGCGTGTAACACCTGCGTTCTGTTGTCCTGAACTTATTTCTAGCCCGAAATAGATGGACCGCGACGAACGCACATTCACACACTTATCCGAAGACAACATCCAGTCAGGTCACCGAAACTCATCTCATCACCGTTGTATTTCGATTTTTTGCCCTGGTGATGATGTGCGCGAGATTTCCGGCGAGATCGAAACGAAGTCCCGCGACAAAACATACATATAAATTAGTCTTAATTGAAAATGATGACCACATCTAAAAGTAATATAACCGTGAATACTTTCATGTGTTGAAGGATAGAATTGTAATCTGTAGTCTAGATTCGAATGGTACGAACTGGAAAAAGAATCCAACGATTGAACTGTACGTGGAGGAATAGTAGGGAGATCGTAAATATGTCAATTAGAGGAGAACGTTTTGAAATAATATAAAACTTGTGGACTGAGGCGAAAATAAAGTCGTCGGTGATAAATTACGAGCCCAAATTTGTTTTTTTCTTAGGGTCGTTTAGTCGAGTTTAGTAACATTGAAGATTTCGAATATTTGGACTAACAATGTCGTATTACTAATACAGGCTGTTTCAAAACCCACTTCAATTTTTTTTAACAGGACATATATTCCACTTGAATGTATCTAATTATAAGTAGTATAACCGTGAATATTTTCAGGCGTTGAAGATTTCTACGCGTTACTCGACCGTAAGACGTCCCATGACTTTACCTCAAAGTTTGCTGATGACAGCTGCGAAATATCACCGTTCCATGTTTGACACAACGAAAATGATTCAAGATTCTAAATTAAAGTTTTGATACACCTCCAATAAAACATCAAATATTAGAAAAAGAAGAAGGCTGAAGATCATATGCTTTCGCCGACACAGCTTTTGAGTATTAAAGATTGATCTGTCTTGAGGGAATTGATGATCGTTATGTCCGATGTTCCAATGTTTACCTTACGGCATTTATTCCGATGCCTTTCTCTTCTTTCTTTCGTTGTTTTAATTCGTAGTTTATATCATTTCCTCTTTATTCCATTGTTTCGTTTCTCTATTGTACATTTCTTCCATAATCATATCAATTTCTTTTTGCCTGGCCCATGCCTCTCTAAGATGTTCTTGGATTTATTAGTATTTTTTGACTTGCTCATTTCTTCAAATCTTTTTTGTGTCCTTATTCCATTTTCACAGTTCAGTTTTCACGAAGTGTTTCGTCTTCCTCTTGCTGTGTTGTTAATTTCCTGCTGAATTTACATTTGCTCTTTTATCAAATTATTATCTGTATACAGCTTGTCGTCGAATTGACTTCACCATAGGTATAATTGATCAAAAATTTTCGCATCTCGTTTGAACGTTTTGGGATACCACCCCGCTTAATCTGAAAAGAATTTTAAGCATATTTTTACTTTTTAAAAATCAAGCCCGTCATGACAATTTGGAAAAATACGTTTTCTGTTCAAGTAAAGTACCATTTCGGAGAAAAGTTATTCAGAATTTCAGAAAATTTCACACATATCGGATCACTTCGATTATATTAGTATTTGTTTTGTATTCTTGCATTCTAACTACAGACAAACAAGTATTCTGTACAAATTGTCAAAAAATAATGTTAACTATTTTATTGTTTTTTTTTTTTGAAATAAAATCTTTTATTAGAAACTTACATTATTTTTTTAAACAAGCAATTTGCATAAATAGTCAAAAAAGTTCATGTAAGTTTTAAAACAAATTATTTTATAGAAAGAAAGAAAATAACTTAAATTTTTTAACATTTTCTGGTAGTTACAATGCAAGAGTACGAAAAAATACTGATTTGGTCAAAGTGATCCAATATTTGTGAAATTTTGCACAGAGTCATAATTTTATATTTTGAACAAATTTCCTCAAGAACATTTTGCCGTATTATTGACTGAAATGGCACTCTACGTCAACAGGAAATGTGTTTTTTCGCAATTATCGTGAAGGCCTTAATTTGAAAAATGTAAGAATGTGCTTGAAATTCTTTTCAGACCACGCACGACGGCATCTCAAAACATTAAAACGAGATTTTAAAATTTTTAATAAATAATTAACTTAAAAAGTTAAAAATGAGTCGAACGTGGGGGAATTCAAATTGAGTAGTTGTTGTGTATTTTCTTTTTTTTTTTTTTTTGAATGAAATACTTTAATAAAAGCTTATTTAATTTTTCTTTTGACAATTTATATACAAAATACTTATTTTCTGTGGTTATAATGCAAGAAAACAAAACAAATAATGATTTGTTCTAATTTTGCATATGGTCATAAACAACAATTCTCAATAATATTTTGCCGAAATGGTACTTTACTTTAACATAAATTATTTTTTTTTTGCTCAATTGTCCGATGTATGTCAAATTTCGCATAGAGTTATAATTTCATATTCCGAATAACTATTGCCGTATTATTGACCCAAATAATACTTTACTTTAACTAAAGATGTTCTCTCTTCTCAATTGCCATCATGGCCTTGATTTTTAAAAAGTGATAATGTGCATAAAATATTTTTAGACCAAGCAGGACGGCATCCCAAAACATTAAAACGAGATTTTAAAATTTTT
The DNA here is from genome assembly GCA_038088585.1 of Chrysina gloriosa. Classification (NCBI taxonomy): domain Eukaryota; kingdom Metazoa; phylum Arthropoda; class Insecta; order Coleoptera; family Scarabaeidae; genus Chrysina; species Chrysina gloriosa. The sequence goes on along the minus strand of CM076088.1, from coordinate 77,583,740 downwards.
GATCAATATTACCTATAGTGAAGTCAATTCGAGGATACTGCATATTTGATGATAACCGGGGTAATTATCGAAACATATGTAACTAGAGGATGTTAAAGCTTATTACGTTGGAATATCCAAATTTGGGTTGGGTAACTCGCTTAAAATTTTGAACGGTGAAAGAATATTTAATACCTCGCACCTCAGCGACGAAATCTCTGGCGTTTTTGGGGAACAATCACTTTACTGTACAATTGCCTTCACGTGCTGCCTCTCACAAATGACGTCGTGCCTTCGTTTTCAATCATCTCAATCGAAAGTACCATAAAAATGATTTCGTCTCAGGACATTTTAAATGGAAATTAGAGAGGGAGAGAGAGTATACGTTGTTGCAAGAAAGCTATTAGGGAATGGGAAATTGCGGAGAAACGACATCACTAAATTCCGTTTTAAATCGATGGTGCATTCGAATCGTATAAATAGTCCGCAACGGGAGCGCTACTAAACCTACTGAACGAGATAGTTTGTAAAAATAAGCTCCTGTAATTTATGCCGTTTTGTTTATTTTCGACGGGCGCACGTATAAAAATACGCGGAACATTAACGGACGCGTGGAAGCGTGTAGTGTAGTGTACGTATCGCCGACGTTAGTATTTTTGTTACGTCCGAATGCGCGTTTTCATAAAACCTCTCGCCGTCCCGTCCGTCCGTCCGAATATTTCTATACGCCGGGGGATGCGAAATATGACCGAATCGAAATTAGAAAAATGCAAAATATATTTTGCGTTTGCGTTCATAAATGAAATTTTTGCGAATTCGAAATGAAAATCCAGTCCGTTCGGCTTTTAATGAAAATTTTTCGAACTTTTTGGAATTCATGTAGAACGGCGTTATCGATGACACCGGCTAGTTTTCAATATTGGGACGAGAATCATGATAAATAATTTTAAAGGAACCGACGGTTTCATCCTTGGTTTAATGAATACCGCGTTCTTTTTCACAAGGTTAAAACGGATTCGAGAAGGAGACCAAAGAGCGGTAAAGGCAAACCCAGGAGAGGATAAACGGAAAGAACACTTCGAGAGACTGCCAAATAAGGACGAGAGTGAGATTCCCAGCATTGTACATGAAATTGAAGACAACCGAGTAGCATTAGAAGAGCTTTGGCCAGAACAAATAACTGATATAACAAATAACCTCAAACACAATAGTGGCCCGGGAGAAAATACCAATAGAGATGATAAAAGCGGGAGGAAAAAACTTACATGAAGAAATGGTGGATCTGGTGAGGTGGATATGGAGAGAGAAAAGGATGACAGAAAATGAAGAGAAGTTTAGATAAGTCCAATAGAGTATTAGGCAGGTTTTAGAATGGGCAGATCAACAGTGGACCAAATCTTTACATTAAAGGAGCTACAAATAACTTGCTACGAACATGGAATACAGGCATATATCTTATTCATAGACTTCAAGCAGGCATGCGATTCAGTGGGCAGAGAGAAAATGTATCAAGCAATAATCGAAATGGAAATTCTAAGGAAATTGATACGATTAAGAAGAATGATCCTGGAAGGAGATTAAAACAAGGTAATATGGAGTAATTCTAGTAAAAGAGTGTCTTAGACAAGTCGATCCGTTTCCTTAGATACTTTTCGATGTAGTTCTAGAAAAATAATGAGAAACAGTAAACGAAAAATAAAAGAAAGTCTTCTCAGCAAAGAACATCAGCCAGTGGTCTTCGCAGATGATCTAATCATGACAGTAAAGTTGGAAAAAGAGCCGGAAAAATCGCAAGGCAACTGATAAAAGAAGCAAGAGGATATGGATTGCAAATCAACCAGGAAAAAATAAAGTACCTGGTGATGGGAAGCAAAGAAGGAAAAACGAAAGTCTGAATGTGAGAGTACCGGGAGAAAAAGAATATAATTTCGAGCGGGTGAAGCATATATATACTTGGGAGTAGTGATAGAAGGGAAAGGTCACGAAGAGCAGGAAATCAGAGCTTGAATGATGAAAGGAAATCAAAAATTTGGCAGCCTCGAGTCACTGAGGTCCAAGTCTGTATCCAGAAAGGTAAAAACTAGAATACATTTAACTGTAATAAGACCAATTAGTAACGTATGCAGAAGAGACGTGAATACTGAACAAAAAGGAAGAGGATATTTTAAACAGATGGGAAAGAAAAGTACTAACAGATATCTCACGAGGAAGGCACGCAGAAGAGTGCTGGGGACGAACGAGAAATTGAAAAGATTGTACAAGGAACCAAGCATGATAAGGCGCATCAAGATACAAAGACCTAGATGGTTAAGTCATATAGAGAGAATGTCAAATGAACGAATGCCGAAGGAGGTAATAAAGAGGAAGCGATTTGGGAGAAAAGGAAGAGGAAGATCGAGAAAGAGTTGGAGTGAAAATGTAGAAGAAGACCTTAAAAACTGACTGGAAAGCCGAGGCGAAAGACAGAAAAGAATGGAGACAAACGCGCTGATTAAAAGTTTAAAGTTGAAAACACGCCCTAGGCCCTTAAGGCCTGTTGAGCGATATAATTAATTTATACAGGATGGTCCAAATTTTTCATACAATTTGTTACGGCAGTGACTTGGTTTATGAATAAAAAGATTTGGGTCTGTCTGTTGATTATGTTTATTTAGACGTTGAATTTTCTTCCCATTAAGTCGCGAAGATAATATCGGTTAAGTGGCTGATGTTCAGTTCATGCACATTCGGGGCTCTTTCCACAGTAGATTTCAATCACCGCACACAGGGAATCTCTTGCTATGCAAGATTCCGAAGATCTTTTAAAGCTCTGCCAATATGAATTGTGAGTGTTATTAGAAGCGAAAAATTTTTTAAAGTTTGATAAGAGTCTTTTGTTCAAGTATTTTGCTGTGATGTCGTACTTCAATAAATCAATTTCTTTATTGTTTGCGTAATCTATTTATTAAAGAAGAACAGCTTTGGTCCAATTCAAATTTATTCCAGTTTCGATTAATCGCCAAATTAATTTCTTGTCTCCGTATACCTACGTCTGACTTGAAATCGACGAAAATTCCTCAAATATCCGCGAAACGGTTTAAATTCATGCGAAAACTTTCAAAAAGCTATTCATGTACGCCGTTCATCATCTGCTTAAATTCTTCGAGTTTCGTGCCACGAATCTCGGTTTGGGGAAATCCGATTTAAACAGCTCACCGCGCTACGCGTTATTTCGGGAGCCGCGCACAAAAATATCTTTCTCTCGTTGATTTGTATACGCAACGTAATGTTAATGCTAAGTCGGCGCGAAAGAATTTAACCAAAAGCTGCGTTTGCATCCATCGGACGACGTTTCGCGAATTGTGCCAACTGGTTCAGTCGGAGCACATATCTCGAACGACGACGTGGGTATTTTTAAATCGTACATACGCGTCTATTTGAAAGGAGACGTGCGTGCTTACATTAACGCGTTTTATGCAATCGAGTCGAATTTAGGTTAAATTTAGAACGAAAAGGCTATTATTCTTCGCAAGAAAGGAACAATCGTTACATTGTAAGATAACTTTTCGGGTAAAATTAACGAATTACCTCTCCCTATAATAAATCAAAAAGCAAAGACGGACTCAAGGGACCCTCGTCCTTGTTTAGAGGATTCGTATTTTTACATATACAGCCTTACGGATGAAACTAAAACTACTTTTATTTATTAAGTTACTTTATTGGTCTAAGAATAATAAAAAAACATTAATATTGTGTTAACCCACCCTTCGGGCATGAGCAATATTGAGAAAAAGAAGTAAAATTTGTAATTTATATTTTTCGAAGACGTAGATTTTTAATAATACAACATTCACTACATTTACGGATTCCGTTCGTCTGGTTTTAAATCCAAGCCAAGTTGGGATCGATAATTCAAATAATTTAACGAAGAAAATGCATATACAAGCATATAGCGAAGAGGGTCGTTGCTCCCCAAAGAAAAAGAGATAATACTCGAAAGCTCCATCCTCTCGAACGTCCAACGATAAAAACGCCGGTTTCGACTTATCTCCGACCCTTTCTAAGAACCCCCTTCGGGATGATATCGCACGAGCAAGCAATTCGGAAGCATTTTCGACGTCGTACAATGAATCCGGATGACGACGGAGCGAAATTAAATACTTTCTGATAGGCAGCGAGGAAATGACAGATAAGGGATGATGTTTTTAGATGAGGTAACCCCGCTCGAATACTCGGGAGGATTTCGTCGGTATAAGAACGGCGAAGATTGATAAGGATGAAAGCGATAAGGTGGGTGCTTATCTGGGTCGGAAATTTTCCAAATAATTGCAATTTCTCAGTGATAAGTGATAACTAAGGTTCGATAAACGGGTGCATGATAAGTAGAGCAAACTTAACTTATCATGCACTTCGTAGTACCGAATGGCAGTAGCGTAGTGGTTGGGGCGTGGCTAGGGGTAATTTTCAACAGTACCGCGAGAGAGTTCAAAGCGACAGTACGTTGCACGATGCACGCTAAATAAGTATGCGGAGACGCCCAAAGTATGTAACGTTCCCTTCCAATGTGAATAAATATCTCCCTGAATTAGAATATACAAGATATTTTCAAATCTTAGTGTCACACGATGTCGATCATATTCGAAGTATACGACAACGTATTTACAACACCATCAACGGCTGAATGAATCGATAACGGAAGCGTTGCTGGTGTTGCAATTCTACGTAGCGTACCAGCTCCCATTTACACTACCTAATGATAACTTATCACGCACCCATTTGTCGAACCTTTGTGATAACAGATCTTATCAATAAACTCTCCAGATAAGTGTCGTATTTGTTCTGAGACACGTGTTTCGTGAACGAACGATGCCCAAAGCTTCAAGTCGTATCGGATCCGGGCATAGTTGGACGCTATTGTCAGCGAAACACGTGTCTCGAAACTAATATAACGATGACGAACATTTTTTGTTTTACAAGTGGATAACGCAGAAATTCTTGAATGTATCAAAAGCATGGCATCCTCTACAACGCCTGATGAAAACAACTTGTCTTCTTCTACAATAAAATACTGCGTTGAGTATATTGTAGAACCTCTATGCTATGTTATTAATTTATCTTTTCAGTATGGAATAATTCCATCTAAACTGAAGATGTCTATGATTCATGCAGTGTATAAAGAGGGCGACTTAAATTTGCTTAACAATTACAGGCCTATTAGTATTCTACCCATGTTCTGCAAAATATTTGAACAATTGATAAATTAAAGGTTAATGTACTTTTTAACTACTGAAAAGATTTTGGTAGATACTCAGCATGGATTTGTCTCGGGCAAAAATACTGATACTCCAATCTTCAATTTTTTATGGCGTGTTTATGGGGCCTTGGACCGTGGCAAATTTGTCCTTGGCTTATTTGTTGATCTGAACAAGGCTTTTGACTGGGTAAATCATACCTACCTTTTGTATAAGTTGGGGAGAATGGGTGTTCGTGGGGTAACCCTACAGTGCTTTTGGAACTTATCTACATAATAGACAGCAAAGAGTTTGCTGTGAAAGCGATTTTTCTAATTTGACCAATATAATCATTGGGATTCCTCAAGGTTCAGTTCTTGGACCAACACTATTTCTAGCTTTTATTAATGATTTACTATTGAACATACTAACTGGCACCTTGTCAATTATGCAGATAACATTAACTTGGTTGTGAAGCATGATTCCTTAAATAGTCTTTATCTGTCTAGTCAATTGATTTATGAAAAATTAACTACCTGGATTTCGAATAATGAGCTTGCCATCAATGAGAAACCCGAGAACTACAATTTCGAATCTGTCCATGACTTCCAGTATGTTACCATAGACTGACAGAGGGCACTGTTCTGGGATTATTAGTCGACAAAAATCTTAAATGGGAAAGTCATCTCAGTTGTTTATGCAAAAGTTTTGTTTTGCAATAAAATCTTTGAAAAAATCATGTAATCTTGGCACCCTAAAAACATTTTATAATTCCTATTTTATGTCTACTCTGCGCTATGGAATAATACATTGGTGTTATTCATCACAGTCACACCGTGCATTTGTAATGCAAAAGCGAGCGTTACCCATAACGTTTAATCTGCGACCATCAGAATCTTGTAAACACACATTTAAAGAAAATAAATTTTTAACGTTTTACGATATTTATATCTTAGAGATCGTATGCTTCCTACTCAAGCATTAGAGTAGTTTCAATACTAATAATACTTACCATAACTTTAATAATAGGCTGGCAAACTATCTTCTACCATCGAAGCATACAACTTCTTTCTGTCAGAATAGTCTTCATTACAGAGGCTACTCTTTGTATAATAAGTTACCAATAACTATTCGATCTATAATGGTCATTTTATTCGTTTAAAAGACGTGTAAAAGAATATTTATTACAACGTAATTGCTATAGTTTGGACGATTACTTATTATAGAGCCATTTTTTGTTTCTTTGAGGTGTTTCTTCGTGTTCGTTTACATGTATTTATTGTACTGGGCAGGTGTTGAAATAAATGTCTTTATTATTATTCTTATTATTATTATGATGGGTGAGAACCGGATTTTATTTAATCCCGATCGAAATTTAAAACTGGAACCGGCAAGCGTAGATTCGGCCTGTCGATATCAAAACCTCGACTATCCGCCCCGTTCCTTCGGTTCATCGGCGTCGCATTTGCGTTTTTATGCGAAATTTTAAGGGTCGGTCGCTCTCCTCGAAGTAAATTGAAAGGAAATGGAAAGCGGTCGGAGATAAAATTTAATTACGTTTGCGTACGTTCCGTCCGAAAATCGGGTCGAGACGGAGGCGTCTTCGCGTGGGTGCGGCGATAAGATCTATCCGGCGAGGAAGAGGAAGATTTGACTAGCTCGTTGATGCCGTTTTCGTGCCGAGTTCGTTAAAGGAACGCTTAAAACGGCGGATTGCTTCCGCGTTTTAACATTACCAAATCGATATACCGTATCTTCGTAATCTGATGCGTAATTTACGCTAATTACAAGAACTCTGGTGTAGTATAATGATAACTAAATTACATCGGGAACTTTATTACATCGTCGTTAATTAATCCGGAGCACGTGTCTCGTGGAGCAAGCGACTTTCATGGAACTGAAAGAAGTAATAGTTGCAGTTCAGATGCAAGATTTACAATGAACTATAGAATACTGGGATCACATCTATAGAGCAAAGGTTAGCCAGATTTATGGAATATTAAGCCATTGAAATAACATCTATAGTCCAGGCATTACTTGTAACATTAACAAAACTACAGATTAATGTAGTAGGCTTTGCAGATTCAACTTTAGCCAAAGTTTTCGCCACTCTCGCAGAATAGGCAACGGCCAAAAAGTTGATATCAGCTTCGTAGTCAACTTCAAAGTGGTGCCGAAGGCTCAAGAACTAAGCCTTAACCAAAGTACATGTATAGCGTCAGCAACAGCCTATAGATCAGTAAAATAGATTCTGTGGTGCACATGTTAGCCAAAAAGTTTACATAGGGTTGAAAATCAACGTACCGTAAGCTTTAGCCAAAGTATAACTTTCACGTTGACAATAATCTGAAGCAAATTGTTGTGTAACAACTGTCAGCCAAAGTTCATATATGAACTTCATAGAGGTGTGGAATAATATAGACTGTTTAGGGCAACATTACCCATTAAGTTCAAAGTATGACGTCTTGAGAGCCAACTGAAACGGTGAAGTGTGTTTTATACGGCAAACTTTGGCCAAATAGTGCACATAACAAGGATAATTAATTTCTAAACAATGATGAAGATATAACAAAGAGTTTCATACCTCGATTTGCAAGCCCCAAAGTCTTGTTTGTTATAAGTGAGGTTTCAGAACAAAATCATTCCAAGTAGGTTTCATGTCAAGTGTTAGCCAGAGCTTAGGTGTGAAATTGATAAAGCTGTGAGGTGTGAAGTAGGCTTCAGTCAAGGTTTACGTAAGTATTAGCAGCTCTGCACAGTAACTATTAGTTAACATCTTTTTCGGTCTCGGACAACCAATTGCGAGGTAGTTAAAAGTTTTTACAAGTATTCATCCGACGTTCATCGTCATTTTTAAAGGATTCAATTCTGCAGAGTCAATGGTAGCTAAGGTTAATGCCTAACAGAGGACGAGATGAGCAGACTTGATAGGGCAAACATTAGTCCAATTTCACGCCTATTACTGAAATAACTCACATTATACAATCAACTTTAAAGAAGTGCATTTCCGTGTTTTTGGCAATCCATTGGAAAATGGTAAAGTAGCTTTTACCAGAATTTATACGATGTTAGTAGTCTACGTAACAACCATTTCATTCTGTAGAGCCAATGATAGCTAAAGTTAATGACTGATATGGAGTAACATGAGCAGACTTTATGAGGCAAACATGAATCCAATTTCACGCGTATTAGCCGAAGAACTCGTAGGATGTTAACAATTCACTTTGAAGAAGTGCATTGCCGTGTTTTTGGCAATCTACTGGGGGAGGGGAGGGGGAGGAGGGGGTGGTTAACTAGGTTTTAGCAGAATTCATATGAAGTTCGTAGTCGTCTTTAAATTACTCCATTCTGTAGAGCCATGATGACTAAAGTTTATTACTGACATGGAGCGACGTGAGCAGACTTTATGAGACAAACATTAGTCAAATTTTACACACATTAGCCAAAGAATTCATATGAAGTAGACAATCAACTTTAAAGAGGTGCACTTTCCTGTTTTTGGTAATCCATCGGGAGCTGGTTAAGTAGGTTTTACCAGAATTCACACGAGGTTAACTTTAAAGCACTCCGTTTTGAAGAAGCAATGATAGCTAAAGCCGAAGCCTGACCAGCAGCAACATGAGCAAAGTTTATGAGGCAAGCAGTGATCTAATTTCACACGTTTTAGCCACAGAATTCATATGAAGTTGACAATCAACTTTAAAGAAGTCTATTTCTGTGTTTCTGGTAATCATGCGCGGGGTGGTTAAGTACTTTTTACAAGAGTTCATATGTCGTTTAATTTTAAAGTATTCGATTCTGGAGAGTTAGTGGTAGCTAATACTAATGCCTGATATGAAGCGGCATGAGCAAACTTGATGAGGCAAGATTCGGTACAACTTTACACGTACCAGCCAAAGAATTCATATGAAGTTACAATTAATTTTTAAAGAAGTGTTTCTGGCGAGGTGGTTAAGCAGTTTCCACCAGAATTGACCTAAGGTTAGCAGCCAACATTGAAATACTCCATTATATAGAGTCAATAATAGATAAAGTTAATGCTTGACATGGAGAGAGCTGAAAGCTGGACGAGCATGCTTTATGTGGCTGGCATTGGCGTAGCTTCACGCGTTATAGCCAAGTAATTCATATAAAATTCAGTCAATTTTAGAGACGTGCAAAAGACTTCACAAACAGGCATTGGTCAAAGTAAACCTGTGACATTGGAAATCACTTTAAATTTTGACGAATTTTGCTTAATAAGTCATTACACACTCATTCTGCGCGTTGCCCAACAACTCACCTATTAAGGTCGCTTTGTAGAGAGTCATCTTTGGTTTTTCTATACATTAATTTTCTTAGGCTCCCTACAAAAACGTTTTTCGATTTAAATTTTGAAGAGAAAATATTGGCCAAAGTTTACATTTGAGGCTAATGTAGATTTCTGCGGCAAACATAAGTTGAAATTCAAAAATCGCGTGTCTGGTAGTTGACTGAAATGGCGGTAAGTGTCGGTACAGCTAGCATTATCCAAAGATTTTACACGATGTTGACCACCATTAAGAAGCAAAGAAAACTGAGGAAACAAAACGCTAGCCAAAGTACACGTTTGACGTTGACAACTACCTAGTCTCACTTCTTCTTCTTCTATTATTTTTAATTGGTGCTTGAGCTACCCGTAGCCCTTTTTATGCATCATACACCATTGTAAACGGATGCAGATCCCCTGTGATCTAATTTCACGTGACTAACGGCAATCAACTGAGATGTTGACGCTTGTTCTATGTAGCCCGTTCTTGCAATTAGTACAATATATTTTGACATTACATCATATCGGTAAACTCCTCACCACACAATTGTTTTATAATAAACTAGGTGACCCGGCAAACTTCGTCTTGCCCAAAATTTTTTTCGACTTTCCTTTTTCCTAAACCTTCGCGTAGCAATTACGAACAAACCCGCGCAAGGAAGAATCTAATTTGGTCCAGTCGTTTTCATGTTTTAAGCATCCGAACAAACCACGATCCATTTTTATATATACAGATTCGGTGACACGTGTGTCGCTAGCTTGAGGCAAGCATTATCACAACCGCATAAACCGGTTTATTACGTAAATTACACCACAGTCCTGCAATCACCTACAATATATTTTTACACACATGCTTTTTCTTCCTCAGTAATACTCCTCTCGTACGATATTTATCATTGTGGTATTTACATCGTTGAATACGAAGTCGAATTGAAATTCTCACAAAAGCGATTTCTTTCGTCGCTTCTTTCGTCGAACCACGCGAGCGTACTTGGGAAAAAGAAATTTAGGAAAAAGCACCATCAACAAGATATCCTGAAGTGGTACAGACTCCGCTCTTCCGTATCTTTCGTAACCGAATCTGGCATCTTTTTCACCATTTCCGTACGTAAGTGAAAAAGAAAGATTTCGGGCGAACCCCTCACGCGCTTCGAGTCTCGAGTTCGGGCGAAATAACCATCGAGGAAGCTCGCAATTTACAACGTTAGAGCTTACGCGAAATAGGAGGGGACGGGAGTTCGACGTCGTCGTCGTTGTTGGTGTTGTTTCAACGTTGTCGAACACGCCTAAACAAAACCGAAACGAGATGTTTTATTGCGCAGAGGGGGATGAGGAGGAAATACAATTTACGAGACGAACGATTTTAATGTAAGACCGTTATTTACGCAGCTCTCTCGAAGAAGATAAGATTTCTTAGCAAAATATGTCTCACCTAGGTATTTAGATGCAGTCCCGATTGCTTTTATTCTTTCGGATGATTGCGAGCGTATTGCGTTTGCGGTGTATACGAAGCTAGAGGATGTTAAACAATCAAGAACTGCAGTCTCGCGTACCCTCAGTATCGAAGTTCCGGCGTTGGAAACAAACATGTATTATCGTCGAGTTCATTTGCATGACGGCACCTCAAAGCGATCCAAGCGGTAAACAATTTGCATAAAAGCTTTACGTCGGGCGAGCTTTCGCGACGAACGACTGCAAGGAGAAAGAGACGTTGCGGCGTTTATTCGAGTGCTATTCTCGTGAAACTTTAAAAATGTCAAGCGATTTCTTCGCGTATTCTTCGCCGGGAATGGGGAAAGACGACACGATCTAAGTAAATATTTTATCGAGCTTTCTAACGAAGCACCTACCACTGTGTCAGATCAATATTTTGACAAGTTCTCTCGTTGGATTGTTGTGAGTTTTAAATAATTTAGTAGGTATGAACGTAACGGTTGTTGGAATTCTGTGAACAACAGATATGAACAGCCGGCCGGAAGTATTACAACAATATAAGTAAAGTACATAAAATTCGCCAAAAACTAAAACTACACAAAACAGCAACTCCAGTTTATCGGCATTTCTGCTGTAAATATTTTGTATATAATCCCGTCAATCTGCTAAATCGGTTCTGTCGCATCCTGTACATCATCTATATACATTACTCTACTGCTACTGTTAACGAATAACATCAGCTAAACCTTGATTTGACATTTTCTTTAGAAAACTTGCTACTTACTTCTTTATCAACGGTGTGTTCCGCTCAAGGGAAATACCAAAAACAACGAAAAGAGAGCCGAAGGCTCCGCAAGATGTCACAAAGGCAGAAACACGGTCTTCATGAATCAAGTGGCAGTCAGTTCTTCTCGGTGAAACCTGATGAGTGGTAGAAACAACAGTTACATCTTCTAATTTTGTTTGGGAGGTGTTCAGATTACGTGCAGAAAACTTGTCTTCCTCAAAACTGACAATTAATTCCAGCAAATTTTACGGTGTTGTCACCATTTATTACTTTAATAGAAGATTTTTGTAAGAACAAATAAGGGCTTGAGGATAAACTCAAAAGTCACAGTACGCAGACAGTTCCGAAATATCAATTTCCGTTGCAATATTTAAACCGCATATGACTACTTTGGTTGACGCCATTGAGTTCTGGGCGAGAAGGGTCAAGTTATCGATATTGAAAGTAAGTAACGTAATGTTGAAAGTTTAAGAGACTGAATGCGGTCAAGTTAAACGTACTTCATCATCTACAATTTCCAATAATAAGAAGTCTTAAGTAAATGCCAATACGTAAATAACACTTTAAATTAATGTTGATCGACTTCATAGAATGGACAACGACCGACTACCCAAAACCGGTAAAAAGGCTAAATCGCGATCGAACCGACTAAAGCTCTCAAAATATTGTCCGAAATTTGGATATCATCTTTAAGAAATGCGCTCGTAGGACACCGATAAAGAAGCTCGAAGCTCTATCAATAAAGTGAATTAATTAATTAATTAAGTTAATACATTTGACAATGAAATTGTAGTTTTTCTTTAAGGAACTCTTCGAATCCTTTTCATGTGGTGGATTGGTCCACGTTCTTCTTGTTTCTTTCTTATTATTTTTTTCGCCTTTTCTACGATTCTTCTTCACTCCTTCCTGTCGTTGATTTCTTCTTTCTATCTCCCTGAATTCAGTTTTCTTATGTCATCCTCCACCTGTCGTTTGCATCTTGTTCTGAGTCGCCCTCTATGTCTGTTCTGCGTTGGTTGCCATGTTATTATCTCTCTTATTGGGAAATAGAGAATACCTGATCAATTTGAAAAAGAATTATTGCGTGCCAAAATGAAGGTCAAACAGTAACAGACACTACGTTACGATGTAACGGCCGGCAGATAAAATGCAGAACTCTCAAAAGCGCTAGGATTTTCAATTGAAGTTGTTAGAGTCCACGCCGTGTAAAGTGAAAGTCAAAAATACATTCGAGTTTTACCATTGTGTAGGTTGAAGTTCAGAAGGCAATAAATTTGGTTGAAGTTGGTGCAGTTTCAGGTGGGCTGTCATGTTTGGGTTGACCGAAACAACAGGGGTTGCAAAAGACGAATTGCAACGGATGACAATTTGCAGGTTAGCTGACAATACATTCATCACAATACCCGAAAAGTTATTTTCCTTTACTTTAGTCGACCTGTCAAAGATATAGGGTAGAACCTTTAGGAATCGCAATGTTCAGAAAAAGTCTCGAGGATTGAAATCGCGCAAACGTCAACAAATGGTGAAATATGCTAAAGAAGATGTATTTATACCTAGCACGGGGGTGGATTCTGGAAACCTAAGTAACAAACTTCTTCGCTTACAACAACAATGGCCAGGGCAAAAACTATACAGCGTTGCGAACAGTATTGATAACTAGGTAATAAGATAAGTACCAACAGGTATGTAATGGTAAAAACTTAATTGAGTTCTGAACTCGATGGACAACGACTGATTATTCACAATTGCTAAAGTCACCTGATTCTCCCGATGAATCTGTTTAAAGTTGGATGCGATCTTCACCATAATTTTCCCTGGGACGCCAATAAGGAAGCCATCAATGACACAACTACGAAATTCCGCCTAGGAAAACTTTAAGAAGAAGAAAAGTTAATCGCTTTCAATTTCGGTATTTTCCATTTCTTCGCAGAATTTTGCAGAACTAAGGAAAGAAGAAAGATAGAAAAGCGTCTATTTGACGATTTCAAGCGTCTCACTTTTTCCCAGTTAACTCTCGTCGCGGGACCTCCCTAAAAGAGCTTCACTCTAAAAAACGCGCAATAGTTGTGATCGCAATTCCCGCTAAAACTCTAAGAGTTCAACCGAAAATCGTAATAACATCTTTTTGTAAAGTTGAAAATTGAAAAGATATTCGTTGCTACGTGCATTTTCGATATTTTGCATTTTCTTTTGCGCAATTTTGCAGAACTCTTGATATTTCTCTACAACTATTTTGTATCTATCTATCAGATGAATTATTATGTTTTCACAAATTCGGTTGCCAACTTCACGGGACTGGTCGTTCATACGGAACAAACACCTTCTCGGTGTGTGTTTTGTGTGTAATCAGATCATAACATTTTTCTTTGGCATTCTTATAATCCTATAATTTTACATTTTTATCGCAAAATATTAGGTTAAGTTTAGGTTAAATTAGATATAGGCATCTTAGTTTTAGTTTTAATACTGAAATATTCGAGGTTAACTGGTGGATTGGCGATTGGTGTTTCATCAAAAGCTAAACTTAGCCTCGAGATTCTCTTCTAAGGAAAATAAAGATTATAAATAAATATTGAGGGAATTTCTTAATCGAATCCTCATCCGTACAAACATCAAACTGACTAGCATGTATAGTGCTTATCTAGAAATGAAAACTACTTCTCACAAAGTCGCACTGACGAGCGGTATAACCGCAAAACGCATCCGCGAATGATGACAGTAGGTTTCTAAGTACAACTCTCACCAAAAGGTTTATCATCACTCAAGACCCGCTTCAGTCAAGGTTGGTTTCTCTCAGAATTCGACAGAGGCTTTGAGTTTGTGATCTCCAAAACCTCATTTAATAAAGTAACACGGTACTCGTCGAGAATTCCCATACCAAGTGGGGGGTGTAGAATCTTATACTCTACGCCGGAGGCATTTCCGCAACCAGACCCCGTTTCCTAAACCCAATATTATTTTAATCGCGAAATTTACAATTTAATATCATCGCGGGTGTTTTGCATAAAATAATATAGACGGGCGTCGAACGAAAATGAATTATGCCGACGAGCTTCGCTTCCGACGCCGAAGCGAATTGAATAAATTCACCCCCGCCAGTAATAAAATTGCTTAGAAATCGTACAGGTACAATAACGCTATATACACACGCATCATCTAACCGCCTGCACGTCCATACACATACACCTCGCGACTCGGCACGAAGGGCACAAATCATCGCTTTGACGCCCCGGAATCGAATTTACGAGGGTAATATTTTAAATTCTAACGGCGAACGCGGATTAACCCCGACGAGACCGGCGAATGAGAAATAATAGACATTCGAGATGTATACGTACGTACGTTCGCCACCCCCTTTAGTTCCCTTCGCGAAATCCGAGAATCCGTATCTCGAATTTCCGGAATTTTCCGGACCCATCGACTGGGGTTTTCTTTTAATAATTAGCACTCGAAAGGGACTGGAAAATTTAAAATATTTGCTCGTGCAGGAGAGAGGGGAGAGAACGCTACGAAATTAAATCGCGCGATATTCATTCGCTGTTTTTGCCTGGTATAGGTGCGCCTAAACGAGAAGAAAATTAAATTTCGAAGCTTCGAGATAAATGTACCGGACACAGCCAACGCCATCTATTTCAATTTAAATCTGATTAACGATTTCGCGCCCGCATAAATCTTCGTACTTGCGCTTCGAATGTATCGTGTGCTGGTTCGGCACAATATCTATCTTTGTCCGTGAACCTACGGGATCTTCTGCCCGAAACAGCTTCAGAACTTCTCCCGTGATGAGATTTACTCTTGAGCGCCAGCTATTACCCCTGACGTGATCGCGTAAAACTATAACGAGACGAGTCACGTGAAGCAATCGCAATACTTTATGAAAAATTGATACCACGGCTAGTTTGGAATTTTAAGAACACGGACTCCTGAGCAATATAAACAAAAATGGTACTTATGTAATATCAGAAAATTTAGTATTCGCTTATATTTTTGATCTCATGTAGTGGATAAAAAAGATTACAGATAAGGTATAACTATTAAACAAAGTATTTTACGAAATAAAAGAACAACAAGTCAACAAACAAAATTACCACACATAATATACAGGTAGAGATTATAGTTTGGGAAAACATGCATATAATCTTAGGACGAACAATTAAACTAAAGAAAATACCATTTCTAGTTATTTAAAAAAATTTACGCTTTGTAGTAACAATAGAACAAAAAAATGAAACCTCCACTCGGCTCGTCCCGTTACAATCGAAACTTTCCTATTTCGAATTTATCAGTTAACTCGTCGCGGATTTTGCTCCCGGAAATAGGCGAGAAATTACTTGTTCGTTTTCCTAGTATTGGGAAATACGAGGGGCGCTTTACATTTTTACAAGCGACCATAGGTGGCGCCAGTAAGTGTCGTCACTATTTTCGTCAAATTTGACATTCGCTTTTATGAAAACAGTGGCAGCTTAAAAGTTAACTGAGTAGTTCACTTACAGTGAACGCTTAGAAAAGAAGTGGAAATTTGCGCGAAGTTATTCATTTGATGATTTCTTATGATTTTAGTAAAAAGCTGACACAACAACAATGCATATTGTAGTATATTAATATTCACATGGTTACCTACCATTAAATAATATACCATTAATTACAATTCAATATACTTAAATTCACAGTACATGCTGGGGTTTGGAATGTTCTTGTTCAAATGACATTTGGTTTAGTGTTGTGTTCTATTTATACTCAACGTAGCAATTATTCCCGATGGTTCTAGAGTTCTTGACCAATCTTGCGACAATTTCTGCCACCCGCAATTATGAAAAGGGTGATCAAATTTCCTGATATCCAGACAGGAGTTTTGAACCCTCTGAATTCTTATCTGATGAGATGCATCAATACCTACTAGATCCATAAACACTTGAACAACATTCATGAAAAGTGTGAGAAATGTGATCAAATTTCCTTAGGTTATATATAAACCTCAGATAGGAGTTTTAAACGGTCTGAATTCTTCTCTGATCAGAAGCATCAATACTAGAACACTTGAACAATATGAAAATGTGACAAGACCAGGGAATTAGAGCGAAGTGTTTTAACTTTCTTGGGCAAATATGATCTGTGAGGATACAGACGTCTTAAATTACAATACCAGCGTTGAATATTTTTTGAAACTTGCTGTCTATACCTAAAGATATTATCTAGAGTTAAATCCAGATTTTTCAGCCTATCTCACTACAAGCCAAACATTATCACCCATATGATATCTCCACAGTGTCGCATACCCGATGATTACCAAAAACAGTACTGATGACTTTGATGAGTTTATAGTTAATGCATGGTTTGAACAGACGATAAAGACACAATCCAAGTCGTATGGCAATTCATTTAAAGTACCATCACAATTGCCAAGTGGAAACGAACGGTACATCTGCGCCCCATCAGCATACATTTGAACTTTTGATGTTGTTATTGATGTTAGAAGATTGTACGTGTATATAGAAAAAAGGAATTGGTCCTAAAATTGAACCCCGAGGGACACCTGATACTAATGAAGCTTTGCCAGAAATCTTATTTTTAATTTCGACAGATTGTGTTCTATCTGCAAGAAAACTGTTTAGTAGATTGATAGCCGATATAACCAAAGAAGGACGCAAAAATGCGCATTGAAGTACATATCGAGAGATTTATTATTTTTCAAAACTATGCCCCCAAAATGAATTATTTCAACTGCAAGAATCCTTCGTTTCAACTTATCGCGGTTTTACAAGCGTGTTACCAAAACGAGACTGGTGGTCTCGATGAACCGTCTCGTCCCGTTCCATCGCCCCAAAACCCGCCATTCCGCTGCGGTACGACCGCAGAGAATTATTCCTACCTTGAGCTCGACGAACGCATCCAAACTACGTCGCCTCGTATTAATTTTCTGACAGCGCTTTCCAGCGTTGCGGCCCTCCTCTAATGCGAATTTAGCGTCGAAAACTCGAGGGAAATAATTCCATGGTACATACATACATACTATATTAGGCGTAGTCGCTGTGAAACTTGCTCGTAATAACCGACATCTGTATTGTAAGTAACGTACACGAGGTTGGCGAGGGACGAAACGAGGAAGTTTGTGTGTTAATAGTTTCTAGGCGATGGCGACGTCACTGGATGTTATTTTAAGCATCGGTATTATGCAGACTAATGTATAACGCAACAATAATAATAATAACAATCATAATGCTATTGAGGATAGAATTTTGCCTAGCGGTGTTTATCTGATTCGAAAGGATATTTAAATGAAAGAGCGACTTTAATCATCAGGTGATGAAGCCACAGTGTGGTGAAACAATATTGTGGTGGCACTATAATTAAATATGACATATGACTTTTTTACGATCTTAGTAAAGACCTAACTCAACAGCAACACACAGAATTGCTTCATTTAACTTCTGATAATGAACCACCATCAGAAAAGGCTTTACAATCGATTTTCAGAATTTCGTCGTCGCGGTCGTGCGTCCGCCAATGATGAATTGCGTGAAGCTCGACCAAAACCGGTTGTTAATTCAAAAAACATGACGGAAGAAGATCTGCATGTGACTTAAAGCAAGAGAAAGACATTCTTAGGTCGGCCTTTACTTAGCGATTTCTTTCTGTTCCGGAATGTCAAATAGAAAATGCATGGACAGCGATTCGAAGCACCCCCATAACCTGTCGAAGCCTCCTAAAGAAATACTTTTTTGAAATAGTAACACAGAGTGGAAAAAATGTTTCGATAATCGACTTGAACACATTCAAAGATGTATTAATATTAAAGATCCATATTTTGAAAAGCAATAAAAACGAATGTTGTGTTGCTAGTTAAAAGGCGCCCCGTACACAGTCACTCGTAAGTTATTAACTCGACAAACCTTATTACGCAAAAACAACTCAATTAAATTAGCGCAGTTAGAGCAAATTTAATTAAGCAAATAGAAGCGCCGGTCCGACTGGTGTGATGTGACCGCGCTTCACTCGCAAAAAATCTTTTTCGCTGTCATCGCTAGCCCAAATGCTGAATATCGGTTCCGGAGTTACTGCGCTGACGGTGACCTAGTAAAAATATTGGCCTGTGGAAAATGGTGCTAAACGAGTTTGTGTCTAGTTTGATTACTTGATACGTTCGATGTTTTTACGTTTCCACTTTTCGAATTGCGACGGAAATGACGTTGATGTAAAATCGCTTTTAGTTTGTTATGTTATGTTCTTCATGTATCCCCCAACAGATTCGAAATCGCGGATTTATTAGAAAATGGAGGATTGAAAATCAAACTTCTTTGGGGCATTGCTGACGGTATAGGTAGTAGAGCTTCGGTATCAATTAACGATGCACAGCGATACTCGAAAAAGGTGTGTACTTTTAACTTCAGTCGTAAAAGCCTACGAGGATCAAGTGTTAAACATTGCCAAGTCTATGAAGTTTCTTCTTAATCTATTAGATACCCTTTTTATCTGTCGCTATGAGTTTCGGACGCACGTAGTCGTAAACTGTTGGTACGTGCATCCTATGGCATTGTGCATTCTATAAGTTAAAAATACCCAAACACACGAATAGAGTCCTTAAGGGTCCTGAAGGCAAAAACACGATGTTCAGAAAGCAGGTGGCTAACGGATTATCTCGGGGAAGCTTGTTGACACGCTGAAACAAACGGGGGTAAATTCAGAGTGATCGATCCTGTTTTTGAAGTAAACAAAATAGTAACCAACAGATTTGTATCGCTTGCGTACGCTGTGCTAAAAGAATTCCCAACTATCGTTGTTCTAAGGATGTGGTGTAAAGCTGTAATAAAAGAAAATTCCTACCTTACCGACTGAAATCTCTGGTAGGTGCTTGTTGGTGTGGGGACAGGGGAGAAGAAGTCGTTGTAGTTTTCTTACACGTGGTGATTGTAGTTAGTTCGGTTGATCCTGCGGCCAAAGCGGAGCTCACAAACCAGTAGTCCTCCCAAGGAGAAGGAAACGAAGAAGTGATTCGTCAGTAGCATAAACAAAACGGGTAAATCTTTTCTGTTTGGCGATCTCGGACCATAATTTGCTCGCGTATTTAACAATTAATTATCCGAAGGGCAAAAAAGGTAAATTTCACAGCGAATTTTGCGGAGAGCGGGGTATTGCCACGAAAAACTGGGACTCACGCTTTATATATCCTCGATGTCTCAATTCCCACGAGATTCAGATTCCTACATCGAGTGTGTGATAAGGTATTAGAGAACGGCGGAGGGAACGGATCACAGACGGTCGTGGAGAAAAGAATTGAGAAAGCTCCCTCAAGCGGTAACGCAGTAATAACGAATATTATGGGCGGTGTTTAATAAACTGCAAAAATAAATTTGGAATTTAGAAAAACGTTCTAAAGTAAAAAAATACGCCAGACCATACATTTTAGACTGAAAGGTTGAGTACCCAGAAGTAAAACAACTGACTTTTACTCCTCCACTTGTTTGATGGAAGATAGCTTTGATTGAGTCCACCTTACGACATCCGAGTACGACCAGATGTCCAGCAGTGATCCTCAATTAGCAGAAGAAAGCGAAAGAAATTTGCATAACGATTTGATGGCGACTTTGGTAGATACGCATAATTTACCCTTATATGCTTGATTTTCCCGTAAGTGGAACGGCACTACCAATTTGGCGTGATTTACTTTCTCTCTTAGGAGGGCGTTCATGATGACGAGGAAAGGTTGACAGTGTACTATTTTTGGGACGGTTGCTAACACCCCTTCAAAGAATGCGTGTACGAATGCGATACTGAACCTGTTTTGTGGCCATCCCGACAGTTCCTTTAATTTTGGATTTTCATCCATACCTAAAGTCCAGTCCATTCAGTTCAAGTAAATTGTTAGATACTTAAGAGTTTGGGCTTATATTAATAAAGATGATTTGTAAGATTTTCCTTTATTCCCATCCTTATGTTGCCCTTTCGTGTGTGTGGAACTTGTTCAGTTCGATAAAAGCTCTCTAGTTCTTGCATTAGAGTTCTAGAATATTAGTAAATTGGAGTATATGTGGGTGTAAGTAATGATAGTCAAATTTCTATAATATTTATTGACTCAAATTTTGTTCCATAGCGACTGCCTGTCTTATTAACACATTGACTGCACATATTTAACACATATTTAATAGCCGGTGATCGTTTCGTTGAGACTTTGCCTATCAAATATGATAGCCACGATGTATTCATATGTCAGGCCATGACTTACAAAAGACGATATCACTTAAATGCAAATCTTGTAAAAGGTTGAACGCTGACCCCTCTGCGATGTACTCAAATATGATAGCCATGGCACATGGTTGGCATTGGTTGTTTTCCTTCTTCTCCTTCTTCTTCTAGAGTCCAGTAGTTCATGGGGTAAAATCTTCTCATTTTTTTCTTCCGCCTCTTTCTTTTCCTAAAATTTAATGTTGGAAACTTCATACATATTAGGAAAAAAATATGATGGCTTCTGGGTGAACATTGGCAAAATTGATTGGGCAGTGAATGTGCCAATTACGTTCAACGTATCAAAAGAATTGCACTTATTCAACTACTTGAACTTATTATTAGAGCTATTTTTCTCCCCTCGTTCTTCTTCTTCTTGCTTTCTTCCTTCTCCTTCTTCTTCTAGGGTCCAATAGTTTATGGGGCAAATTCTTCTCATTCTTTTCTTTCCTCTCTTTCTTCTTGTCGGCTCCAGTAGTTGATGGGATAAATTCCAAAATATGGATTAGTTTGGACTTGTATGGATGAAATACTTCAAAAGCAGTTACAAAAATGACTAACGATGATTTGATATCAATTGGCGCGTCTAAAACTTGTACAAATATTTGAACTCTTATAATTTTCCCACACCACAAATTTTACGAACTAACTTCAAGGATATACTAGCGTCTGGGCATACATCAGCCATAAGCTTCTGGGATTACAACGATTTACGAGTCTCTTTCTGTTTGAGCGCGGGTGATCATTCGGCAACCATTTTTAACAAATTCGGATTTAGGCCAACGAAATACTCAAAAAATAGTTAATGATGGAAAATTTCTTTGATCTTCTCGCAACGCGTTTCTTTCGTTTAGTTACTACGGGCTTAGAATACCGTTCGGTTCTCATCGGCCAATACTTTTCTATCGGGTAAGCAATCGATAAAGTACGGGTAGCGGTGGGACGAAAGGGGAAATAAATGTCAAGCTAAGTCGAAACACGCAATGCTGCAAGAAAGAAAATACGCTGTGTATTTCCTTTTCACTTGTTCACGCGGGAAGTAGATTTTAGGAGACGGAATTTAAAATTGAAAATTAAATAAAATTTCACTAAACTTTCAGGTTTCAGACTGTAACAATACAGCGAAGAAATAGTAACAATAGTAACAATATACCGTTTGCTCGTGGAAAATTATACCCCATTACCTAAATGCACCTATCGTATTAGACGCGAAAAGACATTATGGGCGTACGTTCCTCGTTATAATTCTGTGTACGCACCATTAATGTTCGATAACACGTTAGCGGTAGCGAATTCGGTCCTTTATGTCATATAATATTCCATTTAAACAACGCGTATGCAGAGATGTAAACAGGATTTGTAAATTACATCATTTACTGGAGAATATTAATCTAAACTCCGCATGAAATATCAATTAAAATCGAGCACCCTCATGTATGTACGTGCATAACACCCAAAAAGATTAATTAACGTAATTATAAAAGTGTATATCGACGTAGGATCGACGGAAGTTTGAATAATTAATGTTAGGGAAAATCTAATAATAATTACTTTGTGTTGTAATTCCTTGTGTCTGGACACACGAGATTGGATTCCAATAATTATCATAAAACTAGAATAAGGAAAATAAAGGAAATAGTAAAATTGGACGAAGCTGAGAGTATTGGGACACAGACTGGAAAAGGAAAAAAGACCGTTAAATAAAGTGGTTTGCCATTCAGATAATCTAGGTGAAGTACATGTACATAAATGTAGTTTGTACCCAAACAACTCTCGAGGAACTCATATGGATAGAAGCTTACAACGAGGTAAATTATAAGAAGGTGCGGAGGAGGAAACCTATTACCTCGACACCCACTCTAGAAAAGAGCCCCATCGATAAAAGAGTAAAATCTGAAAACTTTACGGACTAAATACATCATCAGAGACGATCGATCTTATATCCGCTTTAACCTACGAACTTAAATCCAGCGATTAATTGCGGTAGTTATAACCCCTGCTCATTCGTAGTTATAGCTCCCGAGCCGTTAACTCACTTCCAAGACGGCTATCGCCGATATAGATTTCGTACATCCACTATGAAGACGAAGAACATATCTATCGGAAAGGACGGCCGACCATCAGCGACTCGATTGGCCGTGCTTAATGGCGTTTGCGAGTTATTATCTCGAAATTGCGAAGCGCAACGGCGATTGCTGTATATCTAAATTAATCTTTGATGGGACACGGAGAATTGCATCTCGAGATTATCGATCCGTAAATGTCGAGAGATCCTTGGCTCTAATGGAAATGGTTTGTGGTTGAGCTCGCGCGAATATTGTCTCGCATACTTTATGGTTGTAAAACGATGTTATCTTGTCTTTTCAATGAAAGTTAATAGAGAGGAAAAGATAATTAAAGAAATACGAAGAGATAAAAGAAGATGTTTTTCGACAATTGAGGATCATATCATGGTTGATGAGGGAAGAAATGATAATTGAAATGAAACAAAAAAAGAAGAAGAAGAAATTAGCTAACATACATCTGGGCGATCTCCTAAAGGAAGAAATGTAAAATTGATAACCTGGAAATAAAAAAGAAAAGTCACTGATTACAATGAAAACATCTTGCGTCTAAAGCCAGGCGAAACAGTATTTAAAGAAAGCCAGGAAGAAAGGAGAAGAATTTTAGTCATAGATGTAACCGGGCCCCTCATCGTCGAAGAAAGGGGAAATGATAATTGAAGAGGAAAATGAAAAATTAAAGAGAACTAAAATCTAGGATTGCAACCGAGATTGGACCGAATATTGGATGCAATCGAGGTATGCGGTACTTCGGTGATTTCTAGGAATGCAAGATAATAGAAGAAACAAAAGAAGGAGGATCAAAATGTAAGATTTACAAACGAGACACCTCCTGTTTGAATAAAAGAGAAATGATAATCGAAGAGAGAACAAGAAGAAATTAGAACAGATGAACTAAAATAATGGATACAACCAAGCCATGTGGTACCTAGGCAGTACCAAGGAATGAAAGATAATAGAAGGAACAAAAGAGGGAATGCATCCAAAAGAAATGATAATCGCACAGAAACAAGGACAAAAGTAGAAAAAATGAACCAAAATAATGGATTTACAATCGATGCATGTGATACCTCGATGGTACCAAGGAATTAGAAGAAACAAAGGGAGTTGTACCAAAATCTAAGATTAAAAGCGGGTCATTTTGTATTGAAAGAAAGGTGAAGTGACAATCGAAGAGAAATCAAGAAGGAAGTAGAAAAAATGAACTGAAATAATGGATTTAGAACTGAGACTTGTGATACCTCGAAGGTACCAAGGAATGAAAGATAATAGAAGGAACAAAAGAAGATGGATGAAAATCTAAGATACAACCGAGACATCGCGTGTCAAAACCTTGGTGGGACCAGAGAATGGAGGGTAATAGAAGAAACAAAAGATCCAAGATACCAAAAGATTTACAACCGATACATCTCGCATTGAAAGTAAACAGAAATGATAATCGAAGGGGGACAAAGAAGAAAGTTGAAAAGGCGAACTAAAATAATGGATTTACAACCCAGGCGTGTGGTACCTCAATGGTATTAAGGAATGATAGATAATAGAAGGAAGAAAAGAAGGAACGAAACGAAAATTCAAGATTTGCAAGCGAGGCATCTCGTATCCAAAGAAAAGAGAAATGATAATCTGAGACAGACAAGGAAGAACGTAGGAAACATGAACTAAATGAATGGACTCACAATCAAGGCGTGCGATACCACAGTGGTATCAAGGAATGAAAGATAATAGAAGAAACAAAAGCTGATGTACCAAAATCAAAAATTACGCTTAAGTATCTCATATTGAAAGAAGACAGGCATGATAATTCAAGAGGGACAAAGAAAAAAGCAGAAAAGATGAACTAAAGTAACGAACTGCCACTGAAGCATATGATGCCTGAAGGCAGGAAAACTAAAAAAAGTAAAAAGAAAGAAGGAAGGAATGAGTCAATAATGTCGATTACAACTGGGACATCTCGCAGAAGAAAAGAGAAGTCCAAGAGATAAACCAAAATCACAGGATCACAGTCGAAATATCCCGTGTTTGAAGATAGAAAGAATAATTAAAAGAAAGGGGAGGCAGAAAAAAAAAAGAAATACACCAAGATTGGGGGTTACAACTGAGAAATTCCGTGCGCGAAGGAAAGAGAAATAATGATTAAAAAGAATTAAGAATAAAGAAGTGGAAATGTCCCTTTCCCGAAAATAGGAAGAATAATTGTAAGAAAGGGGGAAGAAAAAAAGAAGTGCGTTAAGATGGGGGTTGTAACTGCGAAATTCCGTGGGTGAAGGAAAGATAAATAATAATTAAACAAGAATTAAGAATAACGAAGTGGAAGGAACGATTAAGCCAACATTACGGATTACAACTGGGATATCTGCTAGAGACAAGGAAAAATGATAATCGAAGAAATGGACCAAAATCACAGATTACAAGCGAAATGTCCCTTGCCCGAAGATAGGAAGAATAATTATAAGAAAGGGAGGAAGAAAAAAAGAAGTATGTTAAGATTGGGGGTTGAAACTTCGAAATTCCGTGGGCGAAGGAAAGATAACTAATAATTAAACAAGAATTCAGAATAACGAAGTGGAAGGAACGATTGAGCCAACATTACGGATTACAACTGGGATATCTCCTAGAGACAAGGAAAAACGATAATCGAAGAAATGGACCAAAATCACGGATCACAACCGAAATGTCTCTTGCCCGAAGATAGGAAGAATAATTTTAAGAAAGGGAGGAAGAAAAGGAAAGAAGTGTGCCATGATTGGGGGTTATAATTGCGAAATTCCGTAGGCGAAGGAACGAAAAATAATAATTAAATAGAATTAGGAATAAAGAAGTGGAAGGAGCGATTGAGCCAATATTACGGATTACAAGTGGGATATGTCTTGGAGAAAAGGAAACATCATAATCGAAGAAATGAACTAAAATTACGGATCACATCAGCAGTGAAAAACGCAAACCAAGCAGAGCGTCTTCTGTACTAAACGGGTGCAAATTTTAACCAACCGTGGTGTTGTTTTGAATGTAACATAACTATTAGATACTATTGAAAACTATTTTTAGCCATAAATTCTCAGTCAAACTAGTTTTGAATTTACATAAGAACATAATCAAGTTCAGATGCTTTCATCATCCTCCAAATCGTACCGGAAATACACATGTTCCTATTAGCGAGCGTCCTCCGCCCTCCTTATTTCCAGCATTCGACGCTGTCGCGTACCGAAATTATAAAACTCATTAGTTGGAATTACTTTATTAAAAGGACAAAGGACAAAGCAAACGAGAATACGCGCGCCGACACGATGTTGTCGCAAAAACGAGTTAATTCACCCGCGTATTCGTTATTCGGAGCGTGTCGACGCCTTCGGCGAAAAATATCAAGAAAACAGATTAGGAAATTTCAACGCTTATAATTTTCGTCCCGTTTATTCGGAAAGGCGCCGTAATTGAATGGTAATTGCCGCTAAGGAGTCGCGCTCCGCGAAAAACGGCCGGTAATTTAGCGAAGATCGTCTTTCGTTCTGCGGAAATTCGCGCCCACGGGACGTTGTCGAGGGTTATAAAAAGAATGGACGGAAGTCGGAAGGAAAGGGGAGGAAATGCGAGGACGACCGTTACTAGCGCGCGACGACTTCCTTTTACGGGGATTAAAAGAAATGTACGTGAAACGTTTTCCTCTGTTCGGGAGAAACCGTAGAAATGAAAAATATTTTTGAAATGTAGATACGTGGGCGCCTTTTAAGTCATTATAAGAACTAGGAAGGAAATTTATTTTGTTTTGGAACGGACGGTTTTAATCTTTTTCTAAAATATTCGCCTTTAAGGTTTATAGAATTTTACATGCGTTCAAATCAATTTTCGTAACATTTTTTTCATTTTGATGTTGCTCTCACAAAAAGGAACGTGATTTTTGAAGACTTTGATAGTTTATGGAGATATTAAAAATCGCCGTTCACGCACGTTTTGTTTGGTATTCGGGAACGGGAAGAAATCTTTAGGTGATACATATAATAATAATAATAATTATGCAAGAAAAAAACGCTTCGGTGTTGAACATGTCAGTGAAACTACAATACATTGTATGCCATATACATATATACAAGTGAAGACAACACAAAAGAAAATATATTACACAAACTATATTGACATTCATGTCTTATTAAATAAATTGATCAAAAATTTCGCATGAAAAATAGTCTTGTACACTGTAAAATGCATTATTTAATAAAAAATTCGGTATTAACTGCTTGAATATCTTCAGTTCCATCAGTCTTTAATCACACATAGAATTTTTTAAATAATTCATAAAATATTGAAGAAAAAGAGTAAACATATTCCGTCACTTCCGTCACGTGTTGGACATTCCGAGTCAACCAACATTTGAAATTGTTAAGGTTGAATGCAAATTTCAGTCAGACAATTACATACAGAGACAAAGTATCTAAGAAGCAAATTATAACTAAGAATCAAGCTTGCTGCTGGCGAAAAAAAATTAAATAAAACAAATATTTGTAATTAAAAATTGGTTTTGTATATTTTGTCATGTACAGATAAATCGCATCACATACGGGACATAGTTGACATTATATCTATAAAATAAACAAGAATGAATAGTTAAATACAGTTTTGTCTATAGATAAGCTATGTTTTCTGCACTCGACGACTTTTGGAGGTTTGAAATTCCAGTTATCGCTTTGGTGTTGTTCCATGGTGATGAAGGCTCAATTTGTTGTGAAATTTTCAAGGATGATACATAAATCACACGGGTTCTTGAAGCTAATTGAGAAGCAAAATCATCAAAGTCCTTGGCTGACTGGGCGACTACATGTTCATTTTGGCTCATCATTTTCTCTCTAACTGGCCACTTTATGTTTCCACCAATTCCATCAATCACACCTTTCCCGTGCGATGTAGCAAAACATTTCCAAAAAAACTTCTTGTACTTTTCGCTCAACATTGATGCTAATTCTACCATATAACGGTTCTTAACCTTCGGTGTACGAGGTGGGGTTATTTTAACCCGAGTGATTTTAAAACTCTTGTTTCATACTTTATTTTTTATTTTCATACCGTGCTTCTCTCTGTAGCTGGCGCTAAAGACCTATTGCGCCGAACATTTAAGACAAAGCAGTACCCCGTGTGCCAGTTGCCAGTGCCGAGTGCAGACGTGTGCAAAGAAGGCATTGGGCGTTTTTAACGCCACGTTGTACGGCACGTAGCTGAAATAGTAAGTTTCTACTATTGTGATTTCTTGTTTGTTTCTGCAAATTACCTATCAACATTCATATAATTTTGTTATAATTATAGGTACTGATAAGCAACATGTCTCGAAACATGCAGGAAAAAGATATTGATGCTGTTTTGTTTGAAGAAAGTGAATCTGACTCGGAGGATGAAGTTTTTTTCCCTGAAAGTGATTGTGAATCCGATCATATTAGCGAGGTACCGGAAACTGATAGTGATACCGACATTGATAATGAAGTGGAACCTGATGACGAACAATCTCAAGCATTTTTCTTCGCTAAAGATGGTAATACTAAATGGTATAAAATTCCCATCTCAAGTAAATGTACGAACCAGACCGGAAAACATAATTACTCACTTACCTGGAAGCAAAGGTGCAGCTAGGGATAAGAAGACACCATTAGAGTGCTTTGAAACTTATTTTTCTGAGAACATTTTAGATTTAGTCTTAAAACATACAAATCAGAAAATTGCTTCCAGAATGGAAAACTCTGTTCCGGATCCATCGCATGCAGAAACTAATAAAGCGGAATTAAAGGCTATATTTGGGTTACTAATTTTAGCAGGTTTATTTAGATATGCCAGGCAAAGTCTTATGGACTTGTGGGCTAGTGATGGCTCAGGAATTGACATATTTAGGAACACAATATCCAGACAAAAATTTGTATTTTTAATAAACAGCTTGAGATTTGATGATGGAACAACTCGAGCAGAAAGAGTAGCCGTCGATCGTTTGGTAGCAGTAAGAGAAATGTTTGGCATATTCACCAAAAACTGCCAAGATGCCTATACACCTTTAGAATACTTGACAATTGACGAAGAACTTGTGGCTTTCAGAGGAAGATGCTCTTTTCGTCCGTATATCCCGTCTAAGCCAGCCAAGTATGGTTTAAAAATATATGCCATAGTAGATGCTAAAACATTTTACACAATAGACTTGGAAATATACTGTGGTAAGCAGCCACGTGATAGCCCATATCTGGTGAGTAACAAGCCGTTTGATGTAGTGGATCGTTTGGTGAGGTGTGTTTCTGGAAGTTGACGGAATATTACGATGGATAACTTTTCTATGAGCTATGAAGTCGCTGAATATTTGCTAAAAACCATAAGTTGACTGCAGTTGGAACCCTTAGATCTAACAAAAGGTGCCTTCCACTTCAATTCAAGGCCAGGCGAGAAGAAAAGTCATCCATCTTTGGATTCCAAATGGACATAACAATTGTATCATACATTCTCAAACCTCGAAAATGCGGGCATATGATGTCAACTTTACACCACGACAATGAAGTGGATTCAGAAAGCGGAGACCAGAAAGAGCCCTCTATTATCACGTTTTATAATGCGACCAAGAGCGGTGTTGACGTTGTTGACAAGCTCGCAAGAACGTATGACGTCCCTCGCAATTCAAAACGATGGCCGCTAACTGTATTTTTTCACTGCTCAATCATGCTGGTATAAATGCTTTTGTTATGCATATGCTTAATAATGGGATTGAGAAGAAGAAAACCAATTTGAGAAAAAATTCCTAAAGGAATTGGGATTCTTATTGATAAAAGAGCACATCACTATTAGGAAAGATAACCCGCATATTCCACGAGACACACGAAAACGTTTATATAAGATTTTGGGGAAGAAGTCCCAGGTCCATCACTAAAACAAGTCAAGAGATCTCAGAGATGTTCTTTTTGCCCAAGGAATAAAGATAGAAAGACTCTCAATGTTTGCATAAAATGCAACTTAGCAATATGTAGGGCACACGCAAATATGATATGCCAAAACTGTAGCGATTTAGAGCGTCAGTAATCTGGCCAAAATATGTTTCTGAAAATATCTAAGACAATATTTTAATGGTAAGAAAAAGAGACTCCATGTTTCTTAAAAGGGTATTATTATTATTATTTGTTACTTAAAGTTTTTCGGAACTTTTTATAGAAGATTTTTATGTTTCTCGTTATATTTCTGAATAAAGTTTTTATAATTGTTAGTTTTGTGTTTTATTCCATAATATACTAATTGAGTTATCAAAAAATATCAATAAACATAAAATTAGTTTGACAGAAGAGCAAAAATAGCCAAAATTTATGTGGGGTTAGATTTATCCCACGTTGTATAGGTGAGGATTTTTTTAACCTTGTACACCGAAGGTTAAATTCCGATGCAAGGACCATCCAAATGAGGATACGCGCATTTTCATTGAATTTGTCGTTTTGAAACTCATCGGCCTGAATTCGTTTTAAATTGCCATGATTCATCATAATGGGGATTGAATCAATCAATTTATCTTTTACTTCACCTGAACTTGTTTCATGGTTTACTAAACGTAGTTTATTGTCTGAATTCTTTTTCCATTCTTTCCATACACAGACATTACTTAAATCCCATACATAATAATATTTTTTGCCATAAGAACAACTGTCACATTCATTTTTCCAGCACTTCGAATCCAAGGAAGGATCACATAAAATCTTATACCACCAGTCGTTACAATAGTTTTGTTTCAAAACTTTCACTTTGAACATGAAATTTTCATGGATTATACATTTGCACTCATCTGAAGGAGTGTCTTTCATAAGCAATACGTTCTTCAGTCTCAAACTACAAAACTTTGAAAATACTATCTCAATATTAGCATTGAATTCTTTAAAAATGCAAAAGGCTTCCCACAGATATATGGTTAAATAATGCTTTTGACACCTTTTCTTAATGCCATTTTCCAAATCAATTACAAAATCGTTTGCGCCTGGACAGGTATATCCGGGCGGTAGTAGAAGGCTTTCACATCCTCGTAATATGTATCGTCACCTGATATGCTTGTGTTTGGACTTTCGGCTAGAGCAATGTTCATTTTACGCCCCAATTCGCTTAGTACTGGTCTTTTCTTTCTTGGTGGTTGAGGAAGGGCTTTTAGAGCTTTTGAACAGCTTTGCATAAAGTTTGTTTCGACTTGTATGGAGATTTGGTACTTACAGAAGGTTCAGAAATATTTTTTGATTTTGAACCCTTTAATTGGCTCTTTGCAGTCTCTTCTTGTCCCTTTCCTTAAGTCTTATAGCTTTCAACTCACTCTCCAAAACATTTTCTCTTCTTCACTTACGAAGTTCACATATCCTTTTGGCTTCATTTTCGGTGAAGTTCGGATCTTCCTCCTTACGCTTTTCGCGAAATCTCCGCACACGGCTAGCACTCGTTGAAGGTTCTTCATCAGTCATATTTATGTGATTGGAAATCTGTAGGCAGTAATAAGTTTAAATTACAAACACCATTAAAATCGGAAGATATCAGATTTCTAATTTCTAGGCCTCGCGTACAGGCAGTTTCTATCACCAAAGATCAACTAATAGTAAAGTGTTTACATACAACCACTAAAATTACCCCAGAACGATATTCCGTATTTCACTCTGGAATAAAAATATCCAAACTTGCATTTCGGCACTTAATTCAATTTTTCTCGTCATGGTAACAGATTCTACGCCAAAAGAAAGGAACACCACAAAGGAGTTGAAACTAACGTATCTTATCCTGACCCGCGAAAGCTAAAAACATCCAATCTTATTAATCGCGAACTGTGCACTACAATTCCGACGGTCGAGATCAAGATACTCTCTCCGCTCCCGTCCGAGCTTTAGCTTAATTGAAGAGCTTTCAAATCCGCTCCTAAAAACCCTTTTATACCCAAATAAGCTTTTACTTTTACGTTTTCAGTTTAATTTTATGACCCGCTTTCAAGGAAAGGCGCTCTCTCAAGGGAGGTTTATTACTGGAATAAATTATAACTTAATATGCATAAATTGAGATTAATTAAGTACGTACCTACGTTTCCTCGCCGAGTTCGTGAAAGGAGATATGAGCGGTAAAATTGAAACTACGAAGTCGAATGCCACGGCGTTTTTAATTGTCTTTTCAACCGGAAAGAACGATTCTTAAATTACGCGAATCCGCACGAAATATGTACGTTTAAATTACCGTTGGCGGCCGTCCAACGATCGGGTTTATTCGCGTTGCATGTTTCTCGAAAATAGTTCCTTTGATTATCTAGCTAACTGACTCTAGCTCGACGAGTGAAATAAATCACTGATATTATTAGCGTTGCGTTGTATTTTAACTTTTTTTCCTCTCTAACGTTGTGAAACGAAAAAGATATTTGGAAACGAGGCAAAGTCGTTTTGGACGTTCACTCGAATCGACAGGAATTTCCAGCGTTGTTTTAGATTTTCTTTAAATATCTCCGTAATGAGTTGCGTTCCAAGAACGGAGTTACCGAAGGCATCAACAATATACGTATTCCCCCAAAAACTAGACAAAAAACCCTAGATTCTGACCTTTTCGATTTCCTTAAATCAAAGCAAGCAGAAGTAACATGCCATAACCAGTAAAGCGGCCTTTTTAGACAAAATCTGAAAAACGAACCCGAATCTCGGCGAGTAAGATTTACCGTTCTTCGAATTTTCAACGAGGCGAAGCTCGTTTTAAGACGAAATATTTCCTAGCGAAAAATTCGCAATCTGATTCAATATGGTTCGGTGGAGAAGTACTAGATCATACGCTCCCGTTCCACATACATAGAGACAAGGAAGTGAGGTAACTCCATTTCCCGCGGATATATACTTCGTATAAAAGTCACGATATCGGAAAATATAGGACGCGATGGCGCCATTGCAAGCCGCAAACCGCGTTTGCCGTGCATTAGATACGCGCCTCTGTTTACGCCGGCGATATCGGCTGGTTATATTTCAAATAAACTCTAATATTCTTGCGGGAAAGACCGCGGGAATCCGCGATAGGTTCGTGCATGCACGCGGCGTGAAATACGGGGAGATTTTGCTACGTCGATAACCTTGCGGATTTTTAGCGGTTATTGAGGTTTTGAGTTTACGGGAAAACAAAAATTACACTGGCCGATACGAGTGTTGTAACACAGTTCAGTCCATTTTCACAATGCTAATACCTTTCTAATAATGATAAAAATATTCATAAAGACCTAATACGTCCAGTTTTCAATGGACTCATTAGACCCTTTTATATTGGCAAGTTGGTAGACTCATCGAAATATAGCGTAAAAGCACTGTTATTACATAATGGGAATTTGAAATCATTTATATCACTTGCCCATTCAGCGACAATGAAAGAAACTTATAAAAATATGCGCATCCTTTTAGGTGCAAATGATGGATATGTGGGGATTTAAGTCATTTAAGTTATAATTTAAGTTATAGCAATTTTATTGGGACTTCAGGGAGGATTTACACAATATTGCCGTTTTCTCTGTTTGTGAGCCAGTCGTGCAGTGAATGAACATTATGTAACTAAAATTTGGCCAGAGCGGTGTGCCTCAAGGCTCTAATCTGGGACCCTTATTTTTCTTGGTATTCATAAATGACTTGCTTGATAAGTTTACATGTCGCGCACTCGCTTACCCCGATGATATCAAGATATATACCAAAATTGATAGCGAACGTGAGGAACTGAAACTTCAGCAAGATATTAACAAGATCTTGTTGTGGAGTAGAAGCAATGGTTTAGATATTAATATTGGGAAATGCTCTGTTGTTCGATTCTTTAAAAAATGTAATCCTGTTATTTATAATTACTGTATTAATGGAGAACCGCTGAAATCAAATAACACTGTTAAGGACTTGGGTGTTTTGTTTGATAGTCGATTAACTTTTACACAGGATATAAATGAAATATTTCAAGCTGCAATTAGATCCTTAGGATTTATATTACAAAGTTCGCACTATTTCGTCGATACTGACGTCATAAAGTGTTTGTACTTCTCTATAGTTCGGAGTAGACTTGAGTATGCGTCGAGTGTTTGGAGCCCCATCCATACATATCAAAAGCTCCAGATTGAGAGGGTACAAAGACGTTTCCTAAAATATTTAATTTTTAAACACAACGGAGAGTACCCACCACGCAACACTGATCATGTGCAACCATTGGCCCAGAGTAACGTGTGTTCCTTGGATACCCGCAGAGAAGTAGTTAGTGCCAACACTCTTCGCGATCTCTTAGTTAACAGGTTGAATTGCCCAGAACTCTTGCAGCAAATTTATTTTAATGTATCTAGGTTGACTGCTGGAGATATGACGACGTTTCATTTACCAAGGTGTAGAACCAACGTGCTACTGAGAAGTCTATTATACCAGATGTATTTAAATGCTAATGAACTTTACAACGACATCTTCCTTGAGCTGCGAATTAAAATTTGATGCTTTTTTTCATTTAGTGTTTCACTTTCGTTTAATTTTTTCTAATGTTATTTCCTTTTTAAGAATATATATTGCATTATGCACATGTATGTAAATATATACTTTGTTGTAGTGTTTATTAAGGTTGTAACTGTTGGGCACTCAATAAAATATTATTATTATTATTATTATTATCAGAGAGGAGTTCCTTTTAACCGGGAACTCAGAATGTTAAGTATACACACCTTGTAGACAGAAAAATGTCCTTAAATACCTAAGGCAAGTCTTTCCCAAGTTAAGTGATGCCAAATCAACCAAATCAGAAGAAGGCACTTTTATTGGATCACAAGTTAGAAAATTGCTGTACGATTGATTGTTCTTATTTTTCTTTTTATTCTCCTTATCTGTTATCGTTTCCTTCTGTTTCTATGCCGCTTGTTAGAAATAAAAAGGAAAAACTTTGGTTACTTTCTCTTGTATTCTTTTCTTGTTCTTCTTGTTCTTCTTTTGCTTCCTATTTGTCTTTTTCTGTCTTATTATTGTTGGTTTCTTGCTAATTCGAGGCGAAAACATCTTGTTAGAAACTTCTTGAATGTTTGCATTTTGGAGGAAATACTCTAAATTTGATTCTCCTTTTTTATTTTGGTTATTCTGCTTTCACCGGTTCTTCGTTTTTTCCCCTTTATTTCCTGTTTCGCACTTACGATGTTCACCACTTTTGGATCAATTAAAACATAACTGAATATAAAATAGAATAGGTTTCATACCATTTTTTGATATACAGCTATGGTACATACAACGCTTACTTATGTATGGTCGCGTCCGAAGCATTGGTGGAAGAGAACTTGGTCCTGACTAAACAGAAACTGAGTTGTATGGGACCTGTATAGGACAAGGATTCAGATTGAAGAGGTTATAAAGAAATTTAGTTTTAATCCAGACGCGATGATTCTAAACAACTCGTTTGAATCGTATTTGCAGAAAGAAGAATCATCCAACTGCACTGCACGCTAAAGAGGCATTCCATAGTCACAGATATCTTTCAGATCCGGACAGATCGAAATTACAACCAATATCTAGCACCTTCGGCAACTGATCGCTGTAATTTCATCCGTAATGTCTTCTTCCAACTTCGTAATGCGCCTTATACCTACTATGTAAGTAAGCCCGCTCGTAAAGAATCGATTTCCTACTGCGATTCCGAATCGAACAGATTGCAAATTTATCGCCTATCATTTTTAATCGGCGCTCGAAATTTCGAAAAGCCGCGCCAAAATGTACGTTATAATGACGGGGCGTATTCCCGATATGAACGGTTTTAACGCCACGAGTCTAATAAAAAATTATATCTTGCGGATATCATCAAAGTTAAATCCACCTTCATATATTTCTTTAATTGACGTCAAATTATAGGGTATCGAGAGCGAATAAAGTTGACGTAACTCCAAATATTTGTGTAAATTCGTATGTTGTGATGTTAATTGGATTGGTACCAATCGTTTAGAGATTGCTTGAAATATTCAAGCAATCCTTAACTAATTACCGGAACAAGGTGGTTCTGTTCAATCATGTTCTGAATAAGACTAATAGCCTCAACGATTCAACGACATCGTTAAAGAAAAAATAATAATAAATAAGAATAAACATGGAATAAAATTTGCAGTCTGCTACAAAGGCTCAGCGTAGAGACGACATCTTCGTTAGAAACTGAATTGTGTTGAAATTCAATGTCTGTTGTTTGGCTTCATCAGCATCATTCTCTTGGATCTCTTTTCTTTTTTACTTTCGTTTGTACATCCCAGTATCTACTCACGATTTTGCGACGAAGGTCTTTTTCCACTACTAAACGTAAATCCAACACACTTTACACATAAACTCACCTAAAGAATTCAACGCGGCACTTTTCTACTTTGGAGGAAAAGTGCTAGTTCGCCTCTCAAGTAAATCGACGCCGGCGTCTTCTCTGCTTGCTTTCGATTTAGTCGACTGAATGGGGCACCAAGTGAACGTCTAGGAGCCGGCACGAATTAAATCCGCGTATTTCATTTATAAATATTTAACTCCTCGAGTGAAGGCCGCCCTTTCAACCTTGGCTCGTTCTTCCGTACGGTCGCACCTCTCTTGTGCAGCTTCAATTTCGTAAAAAGCTTCGCTTCGGTTGCACTTTAGACGATTTGTTGAACGATTTGTATTCTCATCGCGTCGACACACCATTTCGACCCGGTTTTGCTGATCAAGATGCATCGACGCATTCGAGTTTAAAGTTGTTATTTTCGTTTATTGGTATCTACATACATCTCTAACTAGAGCATCTTGATAGTTGATTGATACATTTGTGACGAATGCATATATCACCTATCACGAGTAAGAGAGAAATGGCACTTAATTAGTGGCACTTGATTAAGGATTTAATTAGTTGATTATCGTTAGAAATCCAACCAAGGCAGAAAACCTAAAGAAAGAAGGACTTCTGGCTTCCCAAAAAAACTGCAACCAACGAAGAACAGAATTTTTTAATGCGAAGCATTAATCGTTCTTATGTCAGATCCTAATCGTTGTGGCCAGTGCAGGAGCAAACAAACCCAATTCCAACAATTTCGATTTTTACAAGTAACTTTCATTTTTATTTATCTCCGATAAATTGCTTCATACTTGACCAAGCGTAAAAATAGAAAACGTGAAAATATACGAAATAAAGATAGAAACGATTTTTAGAATATTTGGAAAAAGTCAACTTAATAAAAGGATTACAAAAGAAACATTAAAAAGAAAACTAGATATTACCACGTTTACCTCGTTAGTACTGGATCACGTAACACGTCAACTACATTAGTTCTATCAAGTAAAATTTGGAAAAAATAACACCGAATTCCTACTCAGCAACCTCAAAAACTCCTAGATACCATTTGTCTT
This sequence comes from Chrysina gloriosa, assembly GCA_038088585.1. NCBI lineage: Eukaryota > Metazoa > Arthropoda > Insecta > Coleoptera > Scarabaeidae > Chrysina > Chrysina gloriosa. Next base: position 77,546,433 of record CM076088.1, on the reverse strand, counting down.
TATTGAAATTGAAGATCTCTTTATGTTTTTGGTCTGCCATCTTGTATTTACTAACGTCAACAGTGTTGTGGTGAAGTTCGTGCGGGCGTTCAGTGTGTGATATTCATTGTGCAGTGCTTTACAGTTTTGCAGTGTTCTTTTTGGACGTTATTCACTGGTAACACTTAATTCCCCCAGCTTTTCACTGAGAATGGCAACCTAGTTGCTGAAATACGAATCTGGAATTATTTCCCAAACGTGTGGTACCTTTACCACATCTCTTATATGTATATTTTTCTTCCTGTTAAATTCGTCCAATAGGAAGACATTTCGTTCGATCTGGTTTTGTCTTCTTTAATTTCCATCAGAAATAGTTTTTCGTTTTACTCCCATGACCATTTTGTTTACGATCGTTTTTTATTCTACATTGATTTTTAGTTTCTGTTTCCATGAATTTGCTTTTGTTTTTTTCTTTCTGAAATCCAGCGAATAGGAAAATTGAAATCGGTCTAATTTTGTTCCTCTTAGATCCAACCAATGGGGGAGATTTCCTTAGATGCATTTATCTCTTTTTACACCTAACCAATTTAGTTTCCGAGAAGTAACTCCCGAAAACCAACCAATAAGGAGAGATTCCCCCATATCTTTGCTTTTGTTTCTGTTGGATTCGTTCAAGCAATACTTGACATCCGACCAAAGGAAATGGTCCTTGCTTTACTCGCACCTCCATTGCTTACGATCCGGTCGTGTTTTATTCTATATCGACCTTTAACTTCTCTTCCATTAACTTGCTTTTGTTTTTATTCTGAAATCCAGCGAATAAGCAGATTGAAATCGGTCTAATTTTGTTTCTCTTAGATCCAACCAATGGGGGAAATTTCCATAGATCTACTTGTCTCTTTTTTTATAACCAACAAATTCAGTTTACCTACTTCTCCCGAAAACCAACCAATGAGGAAAGATTCCCATATGTCTGTTTTTGTTTCTGTTGGATTGATCCAACCAATAGTTTTATCTTCTTTACATCTAACTAAAGGAAAAGGGTCTTTGCTTCACTCGCACCTTCATTGATTACGATCGTGTTTTATTTATTAGTAATTTCTTGGCACTTTTCTTCCATTAACTTGCTCTCGTTTATCTGTATGTTTGCGTAGCAGTCCAGTGTTAAATCCAACCCATGGAAACAGCTTTTCCTTTCTGTGTTTTTCCGGAATCGAACTAATAAGATCAGATTTTCATATGTCCTCTTTTAGTTCTGTTAAATTCAATCAATAGGGACAGGTTTCTATTGATCTACTTTTGTCTTCTTAAAATCCGACCAAAAGGAAAAGCCCCCTGCTTTGCTCGCTGCCTGCATTTTGTTTACCATGCTCTTTTATTTTCTGGCGATCTTTTCTCAGTATTTTTACACTAACTTGCTTTTTTATTTGAATCTAGGCAATACAAAAACGTTCCTATCAGTTTGTCTTTGTTTGCTTCAACCATGGAATGCTAGTTACTTCTTCTACGACTGTCTCACTGGGCATACCGAGGTATAAGTGTTGGCCAGGTAGCATTAAAGGATGTAATTCAACCGATGGAAATAGTTTCTTCGTTTTTTCCAGAATCCAACCAATAAGACGAGATTTCCATATGTCCTCTTTTGTTTCTATCGAATTCAACAAATAAGAAATGACATCAATGGATCTAGTTTTATCTTCTTTAAATCCAACTAAACCAAAAGTTCCTGCCTTAACTACACCTCCATTCTGTATGTGACTTAATTTTTTATAAGTGTACCCCAGGTAGGATACCCGGAATGATACCAAACAATGGATGCTGGTTTCAGTTTCTTTGCTTTTCCAAAATCTATCATATAAAACGAGGTATCCATATGCCCTTTTTGTTTATGTTAACTTCAACCAACAGGAATAGGTCTCCATCGATTAAATCGATTAAATCCGACCAACAGAAAAATTCTTGCTTTAAGCGCACCTCCATTTTGTTTGCCATATTTTCAATTTTTCAATTCTATAATTTTTAGCATATTTTTGCATTTACTTGCTCCTTTTTTATGAAAATCAGGGAATGCTTTTCTTCCTCGTCTTTCTACTTCTTCAATTTTTAGCATATCTTTTATTTACGTGCTCTTGAATTTATGAAATGCAAGGCATGAGAAGAGATGCCCCTCTATCTGCTTTTGTTTCTATTAGATGTAACCTATAGAAAGAGGTACCCGTCGATAAACTTCACAAACAATGGAAGGAAACCAAGGAAAGCAAATGAGAAGAATTTACCCAAAGCTGGGGAAGTAGACCAATCAAATTTGGGACCTACACACCTCCTCGGTTAGTGTTTTGGACATTCATATTCCTCTTGTCTCTTCTTCTTCTTTTGCAGTTTAAGTTTTGGCCGAAGGGGTTTTGATTCAAAAGTTTTTATTTATTTTATTAGGTTTAGGAATGGATTTGGAAAATCTCCTCGAAGTGTGACAGTAATTACCTATGCGTATAGACAGTGGAAAAATATCGTTTTTTTCGATTAGTTTTCAAAGGCATCGCAAAAATTGGTGCATCCATCGGCAGATACTGTAACGTAAAGGTAAACAGTCCACGGCCTTAAACTTTATCTTTAGAACGAGCACAAACAAGAATCTAAAACGGAACACTTCAAATCAACGACTTCAAAAGTTTTCTCGGGAATTTTTCGCCGAACGAGCGCGTTCGGAAAACGATTACGATTTAAAAACGTCCGAAACAAACGCGAACGAGCGGTTCGGGCGTATCTCTTGGCAAACGCACGCCGATCCGGTCTATATTTACGAAATCATAATGCGTGAATGAAAAGTTCGCGTTACGTTCGAAATTGTAAAATCGCCGTTTCGACGGCGTTAACTTTTCCGATTACCGACCGTTACGGCGCCGTTAATTGTACAGAATTTTTCGCAGAAACGTCCGTTTCCGGATACGCAGGAAGGTAAAATTAATTCCTGAATTTTCCGTTCGGGAAATTAGTAAAGTTGTGCGTGTGTATATCCAGCGGAAGTTATATAAATTTAGGTTGATGGAGAACGACGACTTTTTGGAATTTTATTATTTATTAAAAGGTGCCCGTCGAGGGAGAAATTATTCGAGGGTTTAATTTATTTTTAAAGTTTGAGGAAGTTTTGATTGAATGTGGATGTATAGTCATAAAACAACAGCAACAAACAGCAATAAAGTTGTTTCCGGGATTGGACCGCCTCATAATGGAAAAATCAAATAAATTAGAAGAAATAGAGAAAAAACAAATAAGGAAATACTGTCCGTGGAAGCTTAGGTGATTTTGGGTTCGAGCAACTACTTTTGTTTCTTTCTGAGATTTTGGTCGTGTTGTATTTTCTTTAATTCCCTTTCTGATTGGTTCTTTTGGATTTCCCACTTTCTTCATCTTGTTTAGCTTGATTTTCTGAAGTTCTTTTGCTACACCACACCCACGGTAACTGGCTGGATAAGCTCCAACGCAGTGGATATATTTTGGCTTCTTATCTGCTGATTTGGTACAGTTCTTAGTATGACGTTTCCCAGTGTATTTTACACATCGCGATTGTTTGCCACAATATCGTTGGATGTGTCCATAGGTCTGGTAGTTTTTACATTGTGGAATTAGTTTTGAATTTCTAACATGCTCTATTTCTACCTTCATGCCTAATATATCTCGAATTTCATAAATTTGATTAGCATTTACATCACGTCTAAATGGTAAAGGTAAACATGTTTAAAGGTTTTCCATTTTAATTTGCTAATTACTTTTAATATTTTGTAATCTCTTTGACGCAAAATTTGGACAATTTGATGCAAATTGTTTACTATAACTTTCAACGGTCGATTTTGCTTCTTTTCATAAGAAAACTAGGAATATCCGTTTCCATTTGGCATTTTTGTTAGCATTCTATAGCATTCAATGCCCGGTATATGTATAAAACTACGTTGCTTATGTATGCTACTAGTTGCGTGGCAGGTGTTCATTTGAGTGGTCGAGAGAGTCGACATAGTAAGTGCCATAAACAAACAGAACAAAACCGTAGAGAAAATAAATTAAAATAAAGTGAAAACAAAGTGCATCTTTTATACTAAATTAAATATTTTTATACAAAACAGGTAAGATAATGATATATGTAAAATAAAGAAAGTCGAAAAATACTTTTACTTTGACCTGAAGAAGTTTCTAAACTCTTTGTTACCTATAGGCAACACTGGGTAAAAGTGTATATAAATTTTTATAACGACTTTTTTGTATTAGAGATGCATCCGACAGGTTTGACACAGCAAGAAATAGAAAAAATTATCAAATTTGATTGGAATGATTCTGATGATAACGAAGAAGAGGAAAGAGAGATAATAACAACAAATTTCGAAAATATTATTGAAGAGACGCTTCAAAGTTTTACAGAAAAGGATGAAAGTATTGAGGTGGAATTATTACCACAGATTATTAGTGAAGATAACGAAAAATAAATTTGCATAATTTGAAATGGAGGAGTCAAGATATTAATATGCAAGATTCCTCTATTGCTTATGGAGAAGTCAAAGAACCGATATAATTCAAAAAATTTGCGATGAGTCGAAATTATATGCATTGCAAAACAGCGTAATGGAACAAAAGTAAATATTCCAAACTTACGAATGGCATCTCTCTCAGAATGTCCAACCAGTTACTGTAAAAGAACATATTTTATTGAACCTCCAAAAGCCATACAATATGACCTAACTGGTCATTGGATCGAATGGGGTTCGAAAGGAAGATGCAGGCCGTGCAAAACTGGGTTTCCTCGATCTAAATGCATAAAATGCAAAGTTTATTTGTGTTCAAATCCTCAAAAAATTTTTTTTAAAACATACCATACTAATATTGAGTAAAAAATCAATAAAAAATATATAAAACAAATGTGTTTGGTATTTAAAATCTTCTAGTTTTGCCCAATTTGCCTGTAGGCAACATTTCACTACGGCTAACCTAGAATATGCAGCTTAAAATTGATATACATATGTTGATATTTAGGTTCAACCTAACTACAACATATCCTTAAAAAAAGTTGCCACGCCCCAATTAATTCGGGCATGAAAGCGTTAATAAGTTTTATTTGAAATCCTATTATAATTTCACTCATCTTTTCGTGTGGTTGGTCAAAATTTTCAACACCATCAACCACTACTGGCGGAGGTTCTTTTTTGTTTTATTTTGTTCATTTTAGTATCCATTCTTATTTCCTTGCTCCTCTCCCCCTACTTCTAACGCACTCTGTCTCCTTTGCTGGTTCTCCCTCATCATTTGTATGTTTCGTCGTCAAGTATCATTGGGAAGAGCACCAAAGAAAAAGTTTTTTCTACGATCTCTCTAGAAGCGACCTAAGCATTTGACAAAGTCTGGCACAAAGGGATAATCTACAAGTTAAATTTACACCTCCCAGAATAGTTTGCAGTAATACTACAACGTTACATATCGGAAAGATCCTTCACAATAAAGCGGGGGAAGCTTATTCTGAAGTGAAAGAAATTAAAGCTGGAGTGCTACAAGGAGGTGTACTAGGGCAGTCCTATACCTGTTGTACACTTGTGACACACCAAAACTAGAAAATAATATAATAGCAACATAGGCAGATGATGCTGCCATAATGGCAGTAGGAAATAATAATATAGAATCAATTAAAAAATTACAGACAGCTATTCACCAAATAAAAAGGTGGACCAAAACCTGGAAAATTAGATTGAATGAAACTAAATCTCTACATGTAGACTTCACAAATAGGAAAATAAAGCAAATACCAATAATTATCAATGGTCGAAAAATACTCTATGCAAATCAGGACCAAATATTTAGGCATGACAGTAGATGCAAAGCTGCGCTGGAAGCGCATGGAAAAAGGATAAAAGAAGAACTGAACATGGAATATAGAAAAATGTACTGATAGATAAGATCATGTTTGGACTTACGTTGTGCAACTGTCGGGTGTACCAAACAAAGCCATAAAACGATTATTCAACGATTATTCAACGATTTCAGAACAAAGTAATGACAGGCGTTGTAGACGCACCGTGGTACATCAGAAACAATGACCTCCTTCGGAGCTTGGATATAGAAAGTGTAGACGAGATAATCACAAGATTCGCCAAAAGTCATGAAGAAAGACTTCATCATCATGTGAATATTGAAGCCATCCAGCTCCTCGATAGCACAGGATTAGTGAGAAGACTTAAAGGACCTAAGCCTTTTGAGTTAGTTTAATATATTGTCAGTTCTTGTTAGTGAAATGTAGTGTTTAGTGCGATGGTATACACGCCCAGTGGAGTGTACTTAAAAGCAAAACAGGAAAAGATTAAGAACGCTTATGAGTATACCTTAATTTTATATGTATATCATAGTAGTAAATTAACTTAGAACTAAATTGGTCATTGGTCATTAATTGACCAGATTGTAATGTTATAACATCAATCTGGTGTTTATAAAAAAATATTAAAAACATTACATACATTATTAGGATAGTTACACAAAATTAACGAAAATGTTAATATTTATGAATACCTTCCCCAAGCAAAGGAAATTACTGAATGTGTTTGAACGACTTCACCTTCTCCCTGTGCACTTTCCCTCGACTATGCGATACGGGGGTATACGCGACGGACATGACCTCGCTTTCCGAATGGATCACCGTCCATTCGCCTTCGTCATTACCGTCGCCGCCTCGCAAGAAAACTCCAAACCTAAACGCCTTTTCGTAATAAGCGTAGGAAACGTGCTGGATCCCAATTAACTTGGATCCTTGTCTATCGTCGACGATGAATACGTTGAAAGTTATGTCTTCGCGAGAAAAGAATTGGGGATCTTCGAGTAACACCACGATCACGTCCACCGCATCGTTGCAAATATAATCGGAAGTTAAGTTTCTTTGCGACAAGGTCTCGATGCGAGAATTTGCTAAAGAGGCGTTGACGTTCTTATACAGGACCATTCCGAAATCTGCACCCGTAGATGGTCGGACGTTCCGATAGATGAAATGCATCCTTCCAATCGGATGATCGTTGTAATTATTGGGCAAACAATAGAGGAAGGAATCGAGGAAATCGGCGAGGAAGTGAATTTGTTGGGCATCCTTCGTTTGGTCTCGCAGCAACGTTAGTCCCTTTTCCAACACGTCAGCCATCGAATCTATCGATGCTTGAGGATAATAATGCATCGTCCTGATATATTTCAGCACCAACAGGTACAATTTTACATCCGTATACGTCAGCTCGGGATAATCCAAGAATTTCGGGATAAGTTTGCATTTCTCGCCGGCGTAGCATCTCAACAGAATTCTGTACAAATGCTCCGTGTGATTGGAGACCGGATGATGGTAGCAATCCATTTCGAAATCGCCGATATCGAACGCGTGTCCTTCTTCGCACACCAAAATCGGTATTTGAAGTCTTCCATTTAAACACAACGTTCCCGGATGCATCAAGAAGTCGTGCTTACGTTGATGAAACGTTATTTCGCTTTCGCCGGTTTTGAGAGTTGTGGGAAGGCAATTATTCTGCGGTGGAGGTTCCTCGGGACCGTTCGGATCCCGAGGTCCGAAATAAGGCGTCATATCCAAAAGGCACGTTTCGGATTCTTCATATTCGGAGGAGTCTATGAAGTTTCGCCCGCGACTGGACCAACCGGATTGGTTGCGGGAGGTGTTGAAGAAGACCTGCAGCAACGGGAGATTGTTGGTCTTGCAGAATCTCGGGATGCTCACGCCTATCAAGTGATCGGAGTGGTGTTTAGGGTTGAAGAAGTTGCTGAATTTCTTGCTACCCGCCACTACCACCATCTGGACGTTTAAGCGGTCTTTCCTCTTTTGCGACGAGCTTTCGGTGATTTTCTGCAAGAGCTCGTACGGTACGAAGGCGGCCATCCGAAGATCTTTCGTTTCGATATCCTTCGTCGTTTCATTTTTATGTATGGCTCTCACACGAAATCCGATATCGCCCGAACTGTTATACAGGGCGAATCCCGTTAAATTAGATCGAAATGGATGCCATAAAACGAGGAACAATTTCGGCATCATGATTGTAAAATCTCTCCTCGCGCTGAACAAAATCGTGGTGAGTTTATTAAAAACCATAAACATTTTATGATTCAAATATTTAGAATCCAACAAGTTCTCGACGACGCCTACGAAATGGGATAATCTCTCCGAGGAGATGTGATCCGGCGTCAATAGCAAACATTTTAGAAGGAGGTAGAAATCTAAACGTTCGAATTTATTGATCTCTTCGGTTAGTTTTTCCAAAGCTCTTAGATTGGGGACGTCGAAAGTTTGGTAGGCTTCGATGTAAATGCTGTAGAGCTGCTCGGTGATGTTCGTGATCGTGGTTATTTCGAAACAATGCACGCTCTGCCTGGAAATCACCAAGTTATCGCCTCTGATGCAGATTTTGTGGGAATCTCTCCAGTTTTGGAGAGGTAAACCGAGGGCGTGCGCGACTTCCGCGATGTCGCTCCAGTTTTTCGGTCGGATGTTTTGTAGATAATCGACGAGGGTGTCGAAATGGTTAGTTTCGTTCCTGGATTCGGTGCAATTCACTGACCAAATCTGGAAAAAATGAAATAAACAGATTTTGCTGTTAAATGATGAGCTTTAAACTTTACCAAACTAAAGCTTTAAACGACCAACTAGAGGTGAATAACTCCCTACTTCTAAATTTAAATCTGTAAACCCCCACAATTTTTCACTAAAATCTTGTATAAATGTAAAAGTGTTAGATTCAAAGCAATTATTCATCCGCCTGATGAAGTTATAGTATAGCGGAATAATATTGCTGTGGTCTTTTTACAATAAATATTTGAAACTTTTAACATTTAACGTATCTTTATCTCTTAAATGATGATATAGAATTGAAATTCTCTCATTTAACATCAGTCCCATTGATAGATTTAACCCGGTGACACGTGTGCCGCTTGGTAATAAGCGTACAGAAATCGGCTAAATTCAGTTGTAAAATAGAAAAGAGCACCAAGAGAAGAAAGTACAATATATACGAGACGCTAGCTAGAAGGTCACTACTCTATGACAGCGAAATTTGGCGGGTAACAGAATAATCGAAGAAAATAGAAGCCACAGAAACGGAAGCGATGAAGCGTATTATGAGAAACTCGTGGAGGGATAGAGTTAAAAATTAAATAGTCAAAGAACATGTGGAAATAGAGGAACTATACAACAGAGGATGACATACAAAAAAGCAGTTGTTATGGTGCAGCCGGGAGAAAAGAGAATACGAAACAGGTAACACCAGTGAAACGAGAAAGAGGAAAATCAACGAAAACATGGATAGAGAGAATTAGAAAATCCATGAGCGCAAGAAATCTTACAGAACGTCAATGGAAGAACGGGCAAGAATGAAAATTAGCGGACAAGCAGGCGTTCTGAACCGATACAATGAAGAAGAAGAGCAGAAAAGGTTCGGGTATAAAACAATTGAAAGGGAAATAAAATGGCTTTTACGTTTACCATATTTATCCCTATCTGATTTGGATAGATTTAGAAACGTATTTGGACAATCAAATTGTCATCTGCAACGAAGAAGGTACTTGCGAGCCAATGGGGGTGCGCGCGTTTAAGAGTTAACTTCAGTGAGGATGGCAACTTAGAAGTCAAAATATGTATTGAGTGGTATTAAAATCGATGTGGGAACGGTACCAAAAAGGATCAGAAAATTGCACCCCTCCACCTATGAAGCGAGCATACATTTCCAGAAAAAAATATTTTTAATGAACAGAAAAAACATTTATTTATTTTTTTTTTAAAAACCTTTCACACCGTCAGACTCGTGAGAAGTGTGGTCTCATTTACCTCACATCAATGATGTGCAACTCTGCAACTACCACCTTTTTGGTCATCTCCAGCGAGATTTAGGGAGGAAGCGTTTCGATAATTATGATGAAACGAAGGAAGTAGTCCCTAAATGGTTAAAGGAAATTGGACGAAATTTTTATGAAAACGAAATAGCAAAACTTCCTTTTCCATAGAAATTTCGCCCAATTTCCTTTAACCATTTAAGGACTGCTTCGTTCGCTTCATTATAATTATCGAGACGCTTCCCTTCTAAGTCTCGCATGAGAGGACCAAAAAGGTGGTAGTTTCAGGGTTGCAGATCATAAAAGGTTTGCTATTCCTTCTCCATAGAAATTTCGTTCAATTTCCTTTAACCATTTAAGGACTGTTTTCTGCGCTTTATCATCATTCTAGCCTGGGAGAAACAAAAAAGGCGGTAGTTGCTAGATCCCAGGTGCTAGGTGTAAAAAGGCCATGGCCTCACTTCCCACTTGAAGTTTTGCTGCAACTCTTGAATGACACGAGCTGAATAAGCAGTTGCGTTGTCGTGAAGAAGAACGAAACTATTATTCCATTTTCTCGGTCTCCGACTTTTAATGACTTTAGACGCAATTTTTTAACGTCATGCAGTATAAAGTGATAGGAAAACAATTGAGTTAAAATCGGAAACGACCGTCAACGTAAATTTTTGAATTTGTGGGTACTCAACTCTTTCGTAACGATTTTCTCCAAAAACTGTCTGTTACCTCTGGGACAAAGTTGGAAAATGGAAAAAGAAGATTAAAAAGTTGGTTTCTAAGGGGTTGTTGGTGAAAAGACGAGGCACTCAGCGTACACATATCCTACTGTAACCAAGCTGGCAATGAATTTCACATCTCACTTTCACCTACCTGATCCACAAGTACAGTAGTAAATGAAGCGTATCAGCGCAAGATATAATAATGTAAAATAGGCGAAAGGAAAAGAAGGAAAAAATAAAGATCCTCAAAAGTTGAAACGCAAACGAAATCATCGAGGACACCGCTTCAATGGAGTTGGTACCTAAGGAGCATTACAATTCGAATTAACGAGCTTCAGCGTGGTGGAATTTAACAAGAAAAAAGATTAGAATCAGTACCGAAGGATAAATACCTTTCTTTTGAGAGTATTGACTCTAAATCCGGAAAGAATGTATGGGAAAATCGCTATTTTTCCAATCAAAATACTAGTGAATGTTGTTTTTCTGATAAGTTGATTTCTGTAGTTGTGACAATTAATATGTATATATATATACATATTAATTATATATATTATATGGTAGAGATCTATCATATAAGACAATTAATATGTGTAAATATACTGTACCAAGTAAATAAACACCGCCTAATATAAAATTTAAGAAAATCTGCAATGTTCAGGATTCAGTCAACAATACTCGTGCAATACCCAAAATATCCGCTGAAGTTGTAAAAAATGTTATTCAACAATAATTCTTTCGCTTTATATATATTTCTGATTATTTCAAGTTAAACCGAAATTAATTAATTTATTTATTTCCAATTCTACATTATATTTTAAGGTATTTCGTCCATTCTTATTTCATCCTGAAGTTATTGTGAGATAAAAAATTCTCCAGTCGAATAGAGCTTGCGTGTAGTTACGATAAAATTTGAAGTGTTGTATGTATTATCGAAGAAGCTCAAGGTAGTTAAAAATATGAGCGGTAATTTAGATAAATAAAAACTTATCAGTTTGGAACTATTTAAATGACCTACATTTGAAAACGCATATGTCTATAAAGACATAAATTTTGCGTCATTTTTCCCGTTTATTTTCGTTTTTGACCGAAATATCTGCGTTTTAATTAAGATTTTCAATGCATATTTGTGCAAATATTACCAAAATCACAAAAACGAATTTCTCGATTCTATCATGTTTTCACCAAACAAAGTCGAACACTTACTTCGTTACATATATCTACATAAATATCAATTTAGAACTGGTGATAACTTCTTACCTTATTTTGACTAACAGATGCCGCACTTAACTTTATCAAAATTATCATCAAACAAAACACGCGAAGATTAGCCATTTTCGTGAGAACAACTCGGTATTTTTCTCGTAATGCTTTCTTTCGTAAACAACACAACCGACTTCTAATGATTCAGCAACGAGGAAAAAAAACCGCGATCACGCGTACGTTTCTCGTGAATAAACGTAACTTGAACTGAATTCTCGCGTAGTCATCTGGAGGTTAGCGATATGTGTAACTTTTTTATCTTGCCAATGTCATTCGGTGTTAAATACGGGATGTGTATATGATTTTTATCAAGTTAAACTTTAGGCAATTCGAAACAGCTCCGTGTGTGGTATGTACGAGGTAGGCGCCAAAAATTCGCGGCCTGATCATGAAACACAACAATTTTTATTTTTCAATATAATCGCCCCTAACATCAATAAACTTTCTACAATGATCAATTAATAATTCTATACAATTGTAAAAATGATCTAGTCTTTCCCTCAAATAGTTCTATTAAATCTGCTTGGAACTACTATTATCCCTTAAAACGATTTTTCCGTAAGGTCTCTATTTATAAAACAATACTATTGTTTCGTCCCCTGCTATAATTGACTCCAAAATCGGTTGGAGGTCGTTTCCATACATTCTGAAAAACCGAACGCGTACGTATGACCCAACGTTGACACTGGAAAGTGGAAAGAAGACGAGGTACCCATCTTGCATTAATCTTATTCATGCCCAAATGATCATGAAGAACTCGGCGAATACTTGTTCCAGAACTGTTAGACATTACTGCTAATTTCTTCATTTTCAAACGGCGATCTTCTAATATGATTTCTTCAACGATTGCAATTTTTTGAGGCGATATCACATCAGTTGGCCGATTGGAGCGCTCATTATTTTCAAGGGATTCTTGCTCGCAAACGGAAACATTTCACCCAGCTTTTTACAGTGGAATATGAAGGAGATAAATCACCATAAATGCCGTCTGAACGTTGTTCAATGTGATTAGGCGTGTTTTGTTAAAAAAATTGAATGATCGTGCGGTACCCTGTTTTCGTTAGCTGCGACATTTTCATGGACTAGTCACCTTGCCTGGCTGGCTATCAAAAATTATTACTCTGCGAGCCGTAATATATATATTTTAGCCCATACCCATGCGCAACGCGGTTTAAAACACGCTTGAACCTATATAAGTCTGGGCGAGAATTTATGGCGTCTACTTCGTATCTGTATACTAGTACAAAAATGGAGCGATTTCGAAACGAATATCGTAATACAACCGGGACTCCCTCTGGATGTTAAGATCATATCATTGTATTTTCTTGCGGGTCATATTTTCTATATAATAATAATTTTAATAATACGCGAAAATTGTGTTCCGTGATCTAGCGTCGTATTTATATAAGTTTCGCGCTTATTTTAGTACGGGTGCAGGTGACTTCTACGAGATATTTCGAGATGTATAAATATCGTAGGATTGTAATTTATTTTTATTGAAATATTACTGTTTTACGAGCGAAATCGACCTGAAAAAATATGCGCAAATATTTATGTAAGCGCATAAAAATGCGTGACTCCATCAAAAATTGGATTTGTGTTTGTATATGCGAGCTAATTATAAGAATTACAACGATACCTAGAATTGATCATCGGGTTCGTTTCAAGCCTTGTGCTGTAATATCTCGCATGTTAATCGAAAACTAAAACACTCAAATTTAAACGGGTATCTGTCTATTTTATAAACAGATTCTAATATCAAAAAGCACGTCATTTCAAGCGGTTTCAGGGCGACACGACTTCGGGTACAACAGATCTCAACTAAAGATGGCTTAATAAGCAGGAAATAGTTTTGAAGTATATTTAAATATTAACGGATAAAGAAGATTTTTAACTCACTGGCTTTACAAATGTACATTGTGTCACCCTCAGTCGATGAGTCCTCAAAAATCACATTAGTTTTATCATTTGCTTAAGGGGTTGGACCAGTATAAAATTTTCAAAAAATCAAAAAAATTTTTTTGCTTTAAAAAATAGTTTGAAGCCTGTAGAATATGGATCTAAAGGTCCCAAGTATAAATTCTAATTAGTGTCTGAGTTATAGAGCTTACAGCAGACTCGTCCAAATCCCAATATCACAGCCAAAAATCAAACTAAAAGTGAAAACATTTTATTCAGTCAAATTTCAATAAACATCGAAAAAGCTCGGTCAATGCTTAGGGAATACAATATATTTAAGCAATATATATTTCTTTTTGGGTTTAGACGTTCCACTATGGCGGAATCATCGACACCAATAAACGCTGCGAAAAAGTTTGCTTTTTCTAACAGGGTAATAAATGATATTAAAATTATTATTTTTCTTTTAATTTTATAGATGTTATATCGTTATAGTATACTTAACTAAAATACCAAATTGCAAGTGTATAGCTTTCTTATTTCTTTGGCAATCTACACTTGAAAATTACCTACTTTCTCGGCCGGTCACACCGGTCTAACCCCTTAACTCAACGTTTAACCCATCATTCTTCAAAATTAAATGTCGAAAACTAAACCACAAGTCCACAATATCCTTCGTAATGAAGATATTAAGGAGAGTGAGAATATACTTATTACATCGTCACCCAAGAACTATTTACTCTTTCCGTGAACTGTAAAAGCCCAAAGAGATCAAGAAAACAGTTTTACTATGCACTAGAAAAAGGAAAATACTTACATATTTGGCGGACTAAGAAGAGCAGTGGCTATTTCGGGCGGTTTGGGATGGATAGGACTTGGTGTACACTTCAGATTGCGACTGAAGATGACCTACTAAGTCGAAACTAGTATCGAAGTATATTTAAATAAGTATTAAGGAATATAGATGATTTTTAACCCTTTTCTTTTTGCATTAAAATTATTATCTTTTTCTTGATTTTGTGCCGAGTCGTCGATTACTTTCTCAAAGTCAATTTGTTAAAAAATGTTACTTTCGATGGTCTTCAACGATAAATTATTCAATCTGATTTAAAACCTAGAATTTCGTAGTTTCATATATTTCTTCGGTTCAACTTCAAGGAAGAGCATTTACCACTAGACTGTGTTACCACCAGTAACAGAAAAATTCTGTTATATTAGGGACTGCGTCTTCAATCTTGTCCTTTCGTATGAGGAGATATATTTCTGAAATACTTAACTCTGTATTCATACTGTCTTGGACATCTTTACTTCTGTTTTCAGAAACAACCCTTGACAATTTTTCTTCAGTGGAGTTTTTATATTTCGCGCAGTTATTCCTTGTACAAGCGTATGAAATAGGCAAGAGAAGCAAACAATTTAGGCACAAACTCTCCTCAAGGCCAGATCCTGCTCGGATTGTCCTACCCTAAATAAAAAAATAATAATCTTATATGCAGATAGTTTTTCTACCACTACTAGGTCAATTGAACGACAATGATTGAATTAACACTTATGCTTTCATAATGTTCACAAACATTTTGGGAACACCTTCATCTAAATATTAATACCAAGTCCCATTACAGCGCGCGAAGGTTCCTGGGGTTAGTAGGATTCAAGTGTTAGAGACTTGAAGGTAGCGTGACCAACAATCGCGCTCCACTCGCTTCTATTACTGCGAGAAATGAGTCCTAGGTATTTATTTCCACACACAGCAGACGCTCGATAACGTGAACGCGAAGGTGATTATTAACAAGCAAATTATTAAAAGAAATCTTTAATACGCCAAAATAAACTAGAAAAAAATATTCGAACAACCTTTTGTAAACACTAAGGACACCATTTTTAATGCTTAAAGTTATTCGTAGACGATCGGAAATTGCGTGCTGTTTACGTTATCGAGCTATCGAACTTACAACGCTTTTACGTTATCGCGCGTTCCGTATAATCCTATACTACGAATTTTGTTCTTACATTAGCGCAATGCTTCCAATATCGCGTATTTACGTTATCGAGCGTTAGCTGTATTCAGGGCACCTGAAGTTCGAGGAAACGTTCAAAATCACGACTTCTGAATTGTAGTCTAACGGCGAACCAAGTAAGCTACTACGGTCTCATCTTTTTCATCTCTATTAAAAGAATAATCTCCAATTTTTTCATTCAGACCCCAAAATTTTCGTTTCTGGATTGTCTTGGTTGGTATGTATTTCTAGCGATGGAAGCTTTCAAAATATTCCGGTAACCTTTACGTAAAGCATGATATAGTAGCAGGACGTGTAAATCACGTGATTTGAGAGAAGAATCTTACGACTTTATCTGATTCTAATAAATATATTTTATGCATTGGTGGAATTGGAAAAAAGTGTGTGAATGGCTGAGAAAAACTGTTAGTCTTAAGAACACTTCTGACAACTTGCAGACCCAACAAGTTAAGCTAAGAGATTGTGCCGAATACGGAAGGGGACGTAAGTCGCAAATTCACAGTACCCAGTTCCATCTTTTTTAATGGACGCTATAAGTGCAATAACTTCTAAATAACTTATAAGGATGTGTCACTGAGTAATTAAAAGTGCAATAAAGTAGTGATTCCATTAGAATTAAATATAATATTTATGATTTAAGATAGTATTGTATTCTTGTACATGAATATCTTTTTCAGTTGTGATTCAAAAAGGAACCATTAGAAATTACAAATTAAAATTATATTTCAAACAACAAAATGATTTATTTCTCTTTAACTAGAAAAAGAAGAAAAAATTGTAAAATTTGCGTTTTGAACGATTCAGTGGAATTTCGCCAAAGGATTCATGTTCGAATTCGGTTTTTATAGAAAATGCTGACAGGATGGTACTTTTCTACTTCCGAAATTTTGACCTGGATCAGGTTTACTTTGTTTCCATCAGAACTGAAAGATAAGTTTGTTCCTATCTCAGAACTTGATGTTGTTAAATCAAAGATATCGCTTTGTTGCACTTCGTGTACCGCGCATAGATTTCCAGATTTCTATTTCTATTTCAGTGCTATTATTGGTATTCATTGGCTAGGAAATGCAGATATTGGTGCTTTTAAGCATACATTTCTTATCCTTTTCGATTGCGGAATACCTACTATCACCTTCGTTTTGTGTGTGTCCGGTTATAAAAAATTTATGAGTTATGGATTCAATACTCAAGAGGATTACATTCCTCTTTGATTGAGTCTCAGTTTTTCTAGCATTTTTCTCACTTCGAGCAGTTTCATTTTCTTTCGTTATTCCTAGCGGACTTCTCAGTTTCCTTGTTCTAATTTTCTCTA
This sequence comes from Chrysina gloriosa, assembly GCA_038088585.1. Lineage (NCBI taxonomy): Eukaryota > Metazoa > Arthropoda > Insecta > Coleoptera > Scarabaeidae > Chrysina > Chrysina gloriosa. The sequence continues at coordinate 77,529,409 of CM076088.1, read as the reverse complement.
AAAAATGTTTCTAAATGTAACATACAATAATTTTACTAATTTAATAGTCACAGTGTTTAAATCATCACTACTAGAGTCGCTATGATCATCTACCAATTTCGTACAAAGAAACACAGTTTATCAACAGCTTGGACAAAACCTCTGCCTAACCTAAAGCAACATCAAACAAAACGATAGGAAGTTAATAGCATATTTTCAAAAATATAACCCGGTTTTTGGCCATTGCATTTATTTAGAAATGTGATAGTCTTTTACCATGTAATATTGAAATCTGCCGTTTTGCTACATAAACATTTTATTTTTTTTTTTGACCAAAGTAATATCTTTAAGACTAATTATGGTATGATATTTTAAAAATACGATTGTATTTTTAATTGAGCCAAAACGATTTAGAAATTGTCCAAATTTTGATTTGGGATAGTATTGCGCTCATAGTGCGAAATTTTCAGCGTCATTTCTTTTTTTAAGAAACTGCGGTACACTGATGCTAGTGTTGCTCAGTAAATGTACGTCAGAAAATATTCTATTATCTTCGAATTAACATGAGACTAGGTGAGGTGACTAGAAAATGTTATTATTCATAGCGCGGGCAGCCCAACTGGCTGTGATTTCCAACATTGATATATGCATCATCAGAAACAATTGTATCATAGCAATTTATGAACCAATAAAGTACTTAGCAAGAAAGCTGTTATTTCCGGTTTGGCATTAACACGTATCCCTCTGTAATTCTTGCTTATAAATCCGGGATCATATGAAGTATTTTCATTCGAACCTGGTCCTAGTGCTGAGGAAATAATTGCAGGTGCAACAAAGTACCTCGTAGTACCGGTCACCCTTCCTGTTAGATAGACACTCCATTTCATTTGCATTGCCAACTTGGAAATGACAAGAATTTGGAGGGTACATCTTCAATTATTGAAAATTGAGTTTGGACAACTTAGTGACGGGCTACGATATTCTTTCTGGGAGATCAGAAATGTGCATGAATTTGCACTGATATGCTCGAACACAATTACATTTACGATTTGACAATTACCTTGGTTCTTATTACCACCAAATGCCATTTAAGGATTTTCGGGAGTTATCTCGAGCCCTTGCGAGAATTAGATGAAGCTTTCATGTGTTCGCCAAAATATATCTGGTCGTTCGGATATATCTGCAAATAAAAATTTCAATGAACACCATTTGCCCAAAAAAAAAAAATTAGTTGTGTCAGGTCAGGATTACGCAATTCATACTACAAGCACGATTTAAGAAGTGGAACAATGATGTTCCTGACGAGGAAAAATATTTCATTTATGTAAGCTAAGCGTCCGCACCGTCTCAGAGATAATTTTAACGCGGAAATACTCATATATACATCAAATTTATGCGACTCTATCTCCTCGTATATTGTAGACGTTAACCGTGCGTGTTGTAAAGCGCGAGATTAATGCCCGACACCTACGAGCTGTCGAGGGACTTGCCAAACGGACAACAGGTGAAGATAAATTAATACCGTCTACGTTAAGATGGATTAATGGGGAATTCGGGTAATAACAGAATGCAGTCGATGCATCGCGAAAATATACGTTCGGTGCTAAATCACTTTTAAACTGTTAGGGGGCCTCGGAAAATTTGTTGGGTTGTCTTTAAGTGATTAGCCCTCGAGTTAGGAAAAGTTGAAAATCTTAGGATTGAAATGATTTTGAATAAAATTGTTTTTACCCTTGATGATGATTGTGTTTGACATACATTATCGTTATATCACCGTGAAGATGACAACGTAGTTGGTCAAAATTTGGTTTACTAAGGACGTATAGAGTATTGACCAAGAATTCATGGGAAACTTTTCTGAATTTGCGGTGGAAAGACACGGTGGTGCGTACCAATAGCCATCGCAGTTATGTCGTTATGGATGCCAAAGCCTAAATGAACCGAAGTACCATGAATAGATAGAAGATACGGCTCTAGATGTTAGTTACGTTGCTGACAAAGCGTGTGTTCCGATTGAATTGAATTAAAGTTGCCGATACAGTTTAGCTTGAGTTCTTTAAATGGAAGATTGAAATTTCACTCTTTGCAACAAAACAATATCAAATTCAATCCCATTTAATTCCAAAAAGAATAAAATTAACCAGATAAACAGACGTTCTTCCGCGTCTGCTCCCTAAATATGTTCTACTCGCAAAAGCGTAGCTTTCCAATTTTCCTAAAGATCTCTCGAACGAGCGAGCCTTTATAAAAACGGTTTTATGAACGATCGAACCTCGATCGTAAAAAGTTCGGTACTTCGACGAAAGCCCTACACCCCGAGAAACGGGAGACGTAAAATCCGCAACTTAGTTCCTCGCCGGCGGTCGTAAAAGCGCGATTTTTATAAGAGTCGTTCGAGTACCGATGTGGCCGTTGCGAGAGACCTCTTCGAGATCATTTTCTTATGTAAACAAGATGATAAAGGGTGTATTGATTGTCAGAAATATCAACCGAACGGGAGTGTCAGATGACTGTTGCTCTTTAGGAACGGATTTTTGGTCGGTGCGAGGTTTTGTTGAAATTTGAAAAGAGTTTTCCTAACATTTACTGTTGAATTTATCTATAAAATGGAAGCGTCTGAAAGTGAGTCGTGTCATGAATATATCAATTTGGAGATCTTTATGAGTAGGTTTTGGAAAATACATCTCTGAAGTTGAAGATTTGACGGTTTTAGAATCGCAAGTAAGTAATCCAGGAAATTCGACGATTTCTGACAGTTTTTGCAAAGTTCGAGATAGTTACGAAAACTAGGTATAATTAGTTGTTATTTTATATGGAAGTCTATTGCGTTTAAGTCTTTAGTAAACAATTGATGTACTTAAGATTGTCAAAAATCAAACAACATCCCAGCAATTTCGTAATTATCGATGAAAAGGACAAATTTTTACGAATCCAAGGTTAATTACAGGCAAACGGGAAAATTTCGTTGATTTGAGCTTCAGAATTATTTAGTACGCTCTCTGAAATACAAGTACACAAATTTCCGTTAAAATTTGAAGGGGTTTGAATTTTGTAAAAGTTGTAGAAAAGATTTTAAAACTCTTAACGTTGATGTCGAAGATTTGGTGGTTTTCAAACTGCAAGCGAAAAATCAGAAAAATTCCACCATTTCCGACAGGTTTTGTAATGTTCGGGAAAATTACGACATATTGTTGCATTCAATTGTCTCTTGATCACACATTTTACTGGGTTTAAGTATGTATTAAACAGTTGATGTACTTGGAATTGTTAGAAATTAAACGACTTTAAAGTAGTTTCGCAATTATGGATGAAAATTGCAAATTTTCAAAAATTCAAAGCTAGTTGGACGTGTTTGTCGGGCAAATTGAATATATTTCAGGAACAATATTTCTTTAAATTGGGGTTTTGTCGGTTTTCAAATTGCAAGCGAAAAATCGGGAAAATTTGACGATTTCTGTCAGCTTCTGTTATGTTTGGAGAAAATTTCGATGGCTAGACGCCCTAAGTTCTTTCTTTATAATGTACTTTCCCGAGAAACAGTTGACGTGCTTAGAATTGTCAAAGATTATACGATTTTCAACTAATTTCGTAATTATCCATAAATGTTAACTTTCTACGAATTTAACGTCAATTACAAGCAGACGAGAAATATCTTGCCGATTTAAGGTTCAGAATCGTTCACTACGCCCTCCGAAGTATAATAAATATACCAATTTCCGTTATAATTTGAAAAAGTTTGAGTTTTGCAAAAAAAACAGTTGGCAAATGATTGGAAACTCTGAAAGTTGATCATGTCACATATCAAACAGAAGCTCTTCATGAGTAGCTTTGAGGAAAGATATGTCTAAAGCCGGGGTTTTGTCGGTTTTCAAATTGCAAGCGAAAAATCGAGAAAATTTGACGAATTTTGTCAGTTGTGGTAATTATGCATTGATATTGCCAAGTTTTAGGAATCTAACGTCAATTAGAAGCCTTTGCTTATTACTTTTAATTTTCTACGCCATCTGAAGAACAGATTTCAGGCAAGATATGTCTGAAGCCGCAGTTATATCGGTTTTAAAATTGTAAGCGAAAAATCAGTTTTTGTAATGTTGCGGAAAATTACGACGGTTACACGCCCTCAATTGTCTATTTAAAGTGCACTTTCCCGCGCTTAAGTATCTACTAAACAATTGATGCGCTTAGAATTTTCACAAATAAAAAAACTTTAAAGTAATTTCGTAATTATGGGTAAAAATTGCAAATTGTCAAGAGTCTATCATCAATTACAAACAAACGAGAAATATTTCGCCGATGTAAGGTTTAGAATCATTAACTACGCCCTCTGAAGCATAAATACACCAATTTCCGTTAAAATTTGAAAAAGTTAGAATTTTGAAAAATTTTCAAAAGAATTTTTGAACGATTTCATTTAATCAACTCTGAAAGTTAATCGTGTCATACATCAAATTGAAGCTCTTCATGAGTAGCTTTCAAGCAAGATATTTCTAAAGCCGAGGATTTGTCGATTTTCAAATTGCAAGCGAAAAATTGGGAAAATTTGATGATTTCTGTCAGTTTCTGTAATATTTGAGAGAAACTTTGACGGCTAGACATCCTCGATTGTTTCTTTATAACGCTGTTTATTGCTCGTAAAGTTCTATTAAACTGCTAGTGCAATTAGAATTGTCAAAAATTAAGCGACTTTAAAGTAATTTCATAATTATTGATTGAAATTGCAAATTTTTACGAATTTGACCTCAATGGTCACCAAACGAGAAATGTTTCACTGATTTAAGGTTCAAAATTCTTTTCTACGTCCTCGTAAAACATAAATACGCGAAGTTCCGTTGAAGTTTGAAAAAATTCTGCAAAATTTTCAGAAATTTGAGAAAAATTTAAAATTCTGAAAATTGATTCTGTCACATGTCATTTCAAATCCCATTCGGAACATACTGGGATTACACCCACGGGACTCTTGCCCAGATGCGTTTGAAATAATTGCAAATAATAACCTATTGTGCTTTGCAAGCATATCAAACGAGACACAAACAGAATACCTTAATTGCTGCCCAACATGTAACAGCAAAATATCAAAGGCAAATGCATCACAACATATGCAAATTTTGCAATTTTTACACTAGAAACATTTCATTCATACGCACATTGAAATTGAAAATTACAAAACTTTTGATGAATAGAGCTCTCTTTTGATGATTATTTTGAGCTTGAGTGGTGGAGAGGTATTTTTGTTTTTACTTTTATTTTATTTTGCTGGGGTTACTGTCGTTATTACAATTTTATTATATACATACATTATTATTAAACACCAGTTTTATTTACTTAGTATTTATTTGCTTTAATATGAATGTGTTTTCTCAATCTCTTTATTGTAAATGGCTTGAGTCAATAATATTATACTTGTGTGTATTGTTTTGTAATTCGAAATAAATTCTTATTGTCATTATTATAGTTAATACATTTCTTTATGGGGATTAATATATAATAATATGTGCTTGTCCACAGTATAATTAACTTTGTTTCTTCGGGATGTTGGACATACATATATAAATACTATCCACCACCTAAAAGGAACAATATCAATTTTCTATAAATTCTTTTGAGTTTCATTCAACAAAACTATGCAGATTATTTGCGGCTTCGTTTCGGTAGTTCTGTATTCCTTCAAAAATTCTTCCTAAATTCCCATTCACCTTTGAATTACCATCGTAAAGTTATTGAGGATAAACTGTATTCTTCTTTTGGACATCGTTTTCCCGGTAAATTGTTAACTACCAAATTAACATCGGATCAGCGACAACCTCCAAACTATACATATTCATTTTATTACTCTTCCTGTATACACATAATTATATATGTACATATGTGGCAGCGGTTAATTGTTATGAACTCAATTAACCTAATTCTGTACCTCGATGTTTACACAACTGCACTGCTAATGAGGCAACCTGGAGCGTTTAGTAGTTTACACTAGCAGATTAATTCCCGCACAACGACGTGTATCTTAAATCTTAAAGATCATAACGAAGAAAGTTTTGCTTATAAAGTTTTATTTTTTATCGCTAAAAGTTTCCTCTAAAATTCGAAATGTAGAAGGGGCTATTTGAGGAAAGCAACTGTCGAGAATGATTTAAGAGGTGTGTAAATAAAGTAATGAGACTGATTTTTTTCCCATATGTTTTATTCCAATAAAATTACAATCCAACATCGTCCACTTCAAAGTAAGTGATCTCGGAAGCCACACGGCGCTAGAGACAGTTCTTCCACTCCTCATAGTGGTTGCTGGAATTTCGATACGGTCTTCAGATAGTCCGTTACAGCCATTTGAATGTTGCCCAGTGGGCTAAAAAACGGCGTCCCTTGAGGTGTTCTTTCAATGTCGGGAAGTGGAAAAGGTCAGAAGAACTTAAGTCGGACGAGGAGCCACACAAATGTTCTTGCTGGCCAAAAAAATGTTTACTGAAATTGTCGCATGACAACGCACATTGTCCTAATGCAACACACAGCTTTTTGCATTGTTTGGTCTTACACGCATAATCCTTTTACGAAATCCTTCAAGAACCTTTCTGTAAAAGTATTGGGTTGGAGGCACAAATCTTTTGGTGTTTTTTGGCTATCGAAGAAGCAAATTAGCATGATCCGTGATCTTTGACTTGCTTATTCTTGCTTCTCTTGATCTTGAAGAGGTTGGAGTGTGGTGTCCCATGCTCTGGAGCTTGGCTTCCGGGTTATATTCAAACACCCAAGAAATTGTCAGAACGCACGAGCAACAGCTGCTTCGCTCAAATAATCGCTACGGACAAACAGCGTGACTCCAGCGAGTTCCAACCATAGCTAACCGACCAAATGTAAAACACATGAACACAAAATAGCGCCATGCCAATTCTGGAATCGAAACTACTACTATTAAGCGCCATCATTTAAAAAGCCTTTAACCTCAAAAGTTTTACTTGTTACATTTTTAAATTAAAGTAATGGGTAAGGAGGTAAATGGTAAAATGAAAATGTATATATTCACTTATTTTTATTTATTTAAATAAATGGGCATAAGTTTTTTTTTAGCTATACATATATGTACCTGCTAGAACAAGTTCGCATCGGAGTGGACTAGAAAGCTAGTATTTAAAACATCAACAAAGAAAAGAACTCTATATAAACAACATTAACTACTTATCAATTTAACATTAATATAATTTACGTATGCGTCTTAAACTGGTAAGTATGGATTTTAGATACGTCTGAGACTAGGGCCCCGGGAAAAACGTCCATACTTGCATGTGCATGTTGACTCTAATACGTCATATACGTTGAGTAGGTACTGAGTAAGAGAAAGATCTCGACACAAATAAGTCAACAATATCAGAACATTAAAAGCTCCTCGACTTTACTTTATAGATGAAGACAGTTAGGATATGTATCAATCACTTCAATCATGTAATCATGTCAGAAACAGCTCATAGAATTACATGTCTTTAATGATACAGGCGAAAGTGGGGGAACTGTGCGCATGTAAGCAACTGCCATCACGGCTCTGAAACGTGTGCTTCGAAAATCACGAAACACTTCAGAATTATTTTTTGTTCAGCTCTTTTTCACATAAAAATACTAAATTTGAAATGAAACCTAGCACATAGGAGTAACATAAGTTTAAACAAAAACATACCTTCGCGCACGATTCGCCAACTCGACGGGTAATTGTGCGCATGCATTGGGCAATAGTGCGCAGTTAACAATCATTTGAAATGAGAAGAAAATTTACCAACGAATCTATTAATGTAATATATTATATAATAATTATGGTGCAGAAAACTTCTTCCAAGGCGGGGAAGAGCAAGTACATCACGATTTTCCAGGAGCGAAGTAGATTCAGAAATGTTGAAGTGTCTTCCAACCTCTCCCATTTTCCTCTTATCTCTTTTAATAGCGTCCAGTGCCTTCTCTAGATTTCCCTCGGCGGGTTAGCCGAAAAAGCGCGGCTTCAGCTACTGGAGGAGCTGCGGCAACTTAGTTGTCCACTCCTGTAAAGATAAATAGCTGCAAAAATGCGCAATGAAGTACACATTGTGGGAATCTCTTAATTGAATTCTCACATGTACAAAAATTAGCCCACGTATAAACACCACGTTAATTTAAAGAGACTGACTGGTCGAATCGGTGAGCCCTCGCTCATTGCGGAAGAGTAGCTAAACATATATCATTCTTATATCTTCTTCCTCATTCTTTCCTTGTAATCACCCCACTTTATTCATTACGACGACAACCAAACAAGTTACAACCGACTCGCTTCGTTACCAACTTTTAATTGCGCGCGATTTCATCCCCGGCGGTCTCTCAGAAATTACCCGCCTCGTTATGGTTTCCATCCACAATAAAACTATTCCCTTTTGTGTTGCAGGGCTGACCAGAGCGGACTTCGAGTAACATCCAGCGCACCGTCGGCGAGAAAACCCAGAGAGTGTAAACAAACGGAGAATCCTCCGGACTTCATTTTGCATTTCGGACGCATATCCCGGACGGCGGTTTTTACCCGTTTCGTTTCGTTCCATTCGCGCGCCGGGGGAGAAACGAATAAATCAAACCTAATCGAATTATACGCCCTCTAATCGGATTGATTCGATTCCGAACTGAAACAGAAGAAAAAAGAAATAAACGAGGGACTGCGTTAGTGGTCGTATTGAGGGTGTTATAATTAGTCGAAGCGTTTATCCGTTAAATTCGTATCGATTTTTCCGTTTTTCTTTTCCGCCATCCCTTACGGAACCGGTTCCGATTGCAAAAAGTTCGCATCCGGAATCAGTGTGGAGTGGTTCAAAGTGGAACAGCAACCGATGGACTTGGACTGTGAATCGGAGATCATGAAGTCCGACGAGGAAATGGCGCGTGGTGACAAGCCTTCGGGAACGTCCGCTTCTAATCACAACCATTACTCAAGTAAGTACTATTTTAGTTGAATATCTTCATTCTATAATTCCCCGTATTCCATGCAATACAAAAGTAGCACGAAAGATCGAAGAAAACGGAGGAATATTGTTTCCTGACATAACGTAGAGCAAAATAAATAATGTATAAAGTAAAAATGGATAAAGGCTACACAACGGTGTACAGTGCATAAACAAGGATGATAAACAGAGCAATCGAGAGAAATCAAAAATCGTGAGCAAACAATTCTGCCGTCGAGTAGAAAGCGTGCTGCTGCGGTTGAATGTTTAGCAACTGAATTGTTTTCCTCGACCCTGTCTCGCGCACGCTGGCTGGCAGTTTATTGTACAGTTTCATCGCCTTCGAGTCCACGAAAGTTCATTTAGTACGATGGAAAGGGCATTATTGTGTTTGTAGCATTTTGTGTATCATAAGTAAGGTTTAATAAAAGAGTGGATGACGTATCATCATTAATCAGTTTAAACCGGTCTGTGTCCCTACTTGCGTGCAAGGCGCAACATTCAAATTCGGAGAAGTAAGGCGTCAGTCCGGTTTACACTACTTAATGATAACACGTCATTCACTACTTTATCAAACCTTAATTATAAACGTGATATTGCCCGAATTCCGTACAGTTGTGCAAGCTGTTACGCACATATACAGGGTTTGTTATAGCTAAGGTTCGACAAACGCGCGTTTTGTTCGCTGAAAGAACAATCTGTATACAGCGAACAAGACACGTCTTTGTCTGCTCCGTCACATATATATATATCAAACTCGTATAGGTCTATCGTCTTCTTTTGATAAACGCGTCTCGCTTGCTGTATATAGACTGTTCTTTCAGCAAACAAGACGCGCGTTTGCCGAAAGTTAGTTATAACTGATATATGAGGCAAAAGCAATGAGTGTACAAGAAAAACATTAATTAAAAAATGGGCACGTAAAAGTGTAGTTTTATAACTACAGCAATATGTATTGCAGAATGGTATATAAAACACGTGGTACTGGTCGAACTCATATACGAATAGTTCGACCATAAATGCAAACAAAACAGCTTTTATCGAAAGAAACACCTCATCGCCTTTGACATATGGCCGAGATTTCATACGAGTTTATACTTCTCTAAGTAAATTGTAAACATTTTATCCTCCAATCACATCTTCGAAGAATCTCGATAGATACATATGATTTAGAGCTCGTATGGTAACATGAAAACGATCTACTTGACTTCGCTTCAGATATGACCCGAAATTTACTAGCGTTTACATTTCCTTGTCTAAAAAATAAACATCGTTTATCATCGTGTACCTTCGATGTCAGTGAAACTTGCGACACTTCTCAGACATTTAGTGGAAGCTATAGCTATTCAAAGCGGAAAATTGTATACATTGTCGCAGTATTTATAGTTAAGGGGTAAAACCACTCTAGGATTTGCAAAAATACAAATTTTCTTTTTTGGCTTAAACGATACTTTACGGTTATAAGAACAATATGCCATTTGATTTATATTGAAAAGAAAATGTTAGAAGGTTCAATTATCAATTTTGCCGCAGCGCCTTAGACCGCGAGCTGAGCACTCATAAAACTTTAAACGCATTTTTCTCGGAACCACTTTTTTCAAACTGGGAGGACGGATTTCTCGGAGACTATTGCAAGGATCCATTTGAAATCTTTACAGTAGCTTCACAACAATATTCTCTTTGGAAGTACATAGCCGTTTTCCTATTGAATGTGAACTTTTTTTATGAACAATTGAATGCTCATTTTTAGGGCAAACAATCGATTAATTTCTTACAAAGTGCACCACTTCCACAAAAATTGATTTAAAAAGAAACTCCTATATACCTCCAAAGCCAATTGTATATAGATTATAAATTTTTAGATTTTTGTTCCGGGACTCATACAGGCCGAGAAATCGGTCCTCCGGTGGCGGTATTTTCAAAAACGCTGTTCTCGGCGACGTGCTCTGTCACCGCCATTTTGTATGAAAATGACAATAAAAAAATGGTTTCTCGTACTCCAATATGCGTTAAATAAACCGTCTGAAAAGAAATTCTATTCTGTTTGTTATACTCCCAGAATAAATTGTCAAATTTAGGTCTTTTATTCTGCCTCTAGAGTGGTTTTACCTCTTTTCTGTTGGGGCACATATTCACTCTAGATAAATTACTTATGCTTATACAACCGAAGGGCGCTAAGTCTGCGGAATTGTGAATTGGGGTTATGGGCTATTCAGGCTTTTTAGCTGACTTGTCCCAAAGGAAATTATTTTATCCAACAAGGGGCGCATCCACTTCAGCAAGATCAACAGTAAACTCACTCCAGGTCAATTCAACACACACTATAATCCTAACTACTTCAGATTCTCATGAAATTATGTGTAGGTGTGCAGGTGTACTTTTTATATAGACTTGTCACAGATATATGTCATCTCGTTTTTGAATTACAGCTATGTAAATTAGCCCAAAAACCGAAAACGGAATTTTTTGAAGTACTACACTACAAGCTCTTGTAATTGAGCTAGAGAGAGCTAGAGTGTGATTGTTTTGTAGCATTCTCCATGCCGTTTCCTGTAATGTACAACATGCTATAGACTAATCAACTTTCTTTATTTGTGGGAAGGTGCTCGCTTTCAGTGATAAGTTAAACAGGGCTGCCAATGGCTCGGTAAGATGGGATGCACATTCACGCACGAAGCAACTGGGGATGGAGTTGTGACCAGAAGTTATGTGCGCTTTGTATGAGTTTTTGGCAATTCGCCGATTGTTTTCCGCTACTTATTCGTACAATCCCAAAGGAACGATATACCGACAATACCGACTTTTCACGCCTCCCATTCTACGCGATCTCCAATTACGAACCCTGACGTATTAAATTATCCAAGAACGCAGATGCACTTCGTCGGTAACTCACGGTGAACGCGCGCAAGTACCGGAAAGGTTACCGGTTTTAAGCAGGCCGTCGTCGACACGTATTTGAATTATTCATGGGAGGATGGATTTTTCCGCTCGACCCGGAATAAAGTCGTCGTTAAAATCATCCCGCTCCGGTCGACGCGGGCGCTTCGCTGCGGCGTATGTTGATCTATTTCGGACGTGATGCATTTCGAAAATGACGTTGGGGGATTTGTGAGGATACGCTAGCGACGAGAAAATAGATTTCCGATTTGAAGAAGAGTCGGTGGTAATTTGCCGCTCTTGGTTAGAAGTTGCTTGCGGCTAAAACAATTGCGATTTGATTAGAATGGAAGAATAAAGGTGATTGCAAGGACTGCGGTGTAATTAACCGAAGTTCGGCTTATTCGGTTGTTGAAGATGCTTGCCTCGAGCTAGCGAAACACGTGTCACCGATTTTTGTTATAAACAATTGTGTGGTGAGGAGTTTACCGATGTGATATTTTGTGTTAGAATGGAAGAAATTGCATGAGATCTACAAGGACGCCGATGGTTGGTTTGTTGGTGGATGCGATGAATGCGTTCGACAATAAAAAAGGCTGTAGTAACGTGGATCATCGGAATTTTAGTAAATGGAATGCATATAGATACGATATACATATACTAGTATCTGTTTAAATATACAATAACATTTTGAATAAATGTGTATTATCCTAAATGCAATCGTATTGTTTCCCTTATGGCTCGTTGTACGATTTTAACTGACACTCATTGTAACTTGAAACGAAAAATTGGATTTTTACTGCGTAGCATAAAGAAACCCTACGCATCCGGTCGTGCGCGAAGGTAACGTCGAGACGACCGGCGGGAAATATTTTTTGATGGTTATTTTTAAACTCGAACTTCGCGTCTCGTCTGCAGCGATTTCGCCGCTTCTGCGTTCCGGGATTTTATTGGAGTTCGAGATTATTAAAAAAGAAGTTGTTTTTACGATTTCGGAACGAATTAATCCGTTTTAACGAGAACGAGGCGCGTCCCCGAAAATAGAATTGCTCGTTTCGTAAACGTCGGGCGAACGAATTTCGAGGAATCGGATGATTCGGTTTGATTATGTTTCGTTGTCTGTTTCGTGAAGGTGTACGGTGTAAAATTCAAGGTCGTGCAAGATGGGAATAAGTAATTCCTGATGGCAAAAATGGAACTTTCGCGTCAGGATTTTCGAGCACTGATCTTTTACCACTTCCCACCAAACAATAGCCATACGGCTTCCGACGAAGAAGCAATCTCGAAGAGATTAGCTTGCAATCGGAGGTGCAGTGTGATGCTTTTTTCTCTGCAATGAATTTCGTGACGGTAGTCTATTTACATCTGACATTCCCACTAATGGTGATGCTTTGAATCTATGTTCCTGGTGCAGAAGGGGCAAAAGAGATTTCGACTAGCAAAGTGGTAGGTCGTTGAACGAAGATGTTTGTCTCATGGTTCGTAGCCGAAGTCCAGGTGAAAAGTGATGAAAGTTTTATATTCACATTTTATTGGAATATACGAGGGCATCCTAGAAAATAGTACCCGTTTAGTCGAACAGATGGCGCTATTGATCCAATTAAAAGCAAAGTGAGGCAGATGTGAATAGTAACAGTTTTATGACTGTATACAATGGCACATAAAATCCTTCGAAAAGCGATGCGTGGTCCGTTTCTTCAATGCAGAAAAGCGTCCTTCCAAGCGAAATTTACAGGTACAGGAACAATGGATGACTCATCTTAAAGGCGCTGAGTTGGAGATTTCAAAGAGGGAAGAGATACAAAAATATCCTACTCTGAAGTCGATATCTCAGAAATGGGGTTTTTAGATGTCCCTACTACCTCTTTGGTGATGAAGAACATTTACCAAGTAAAATTTGCACGCGCATGCATACAGTGACTTCAAGGTCAGTGACAAATTTGAAAACATCTGCTTTCTGCTTCGCAGTGTTTTCGCAGGGATCGTTCGTGCAATTTATAATTTCAATCATCCTTTTCGATTACCCTGTATATTCGTACTGAAGAGTCCCAATAAGGACAAAGCTATCGTTTAAGGTTGCAATCCGCGGTTAATAAACCATATTTTGATTTGCTTTGCAGGCTAATTGCACAGCTTTCTCGGAGATCTGTCTAACAAATTTATTTCGATAAAAATCAAATTACTTTAGAGAGCCAAAATTACCAATGAATAAAGGGAAAAGTAGAAACTCTACATAATTGTGATTGAACGAATTTAAACAGGGATTTGATACTTATGCAGTGCTCAAAGAAAACTATGCTTAGAGTTCCTTCAGATTTACATTATCAGACATCAGACATTTACAGCCTTCTTCTTCTTCTTTTCGTTTGAAGAACGCTTTTTATTGAATTTTAACACCGTTCTTTCTAAACGTTTGCCAAAACTACATCATCCAAAAATCTGTTGCAATCCTTTTTCCTTTCAATTCGAAAAATTTTATTTATGACTACGGGGGCAGAGATTGGGAGGAAGTACATTTTCTTCTAGGAATATCACAGGTAATGTGGAGGATTTACGAAGCCAATCATGCAGACTGGCTTATAAATGCAGGTCGTATTACATGTAGAAGGTCTTTTATTGTGATAATTAACACAAAGATGAGTTTACAGTTTACAAAAGAACATATTATTAAGCTTAATCGATTTTCCCAGTCTGTGCTGGAGGCTGATGAATGGAACGATCGCTCGAAAACCAAATTTGGTACGGAAGAAAAAATGATTGTGGAAACTTGTGATGAAATAGCGGTTTAATGCCACCAATAGCAAATCATGAAAAACGAGGGCGTCTTTCGCACAGCCATTTAGAGCCTTTTTCTTCCTCTTTTTCTTTTCGTGTGAAGAATGCATTTACACTGAATTTTAAACGCCGTTCTTTCTAAACTTTTGCCAGAAGTACATCATCCAAATATCTGTTGCAACCCTATTTTTCTCTCAATTTGTTGCACATCCACCAATGTTTTCGTGATGTCTAATGCTACGGGATTCATGGACGTGAAACTTCTACAAATTCAAATTTCGAATTCTGATCAATTTTACTTACGCTTTCGACCCAAATTTTCAACACGCACCCACCTACAATTAAACAAATTTCCATAATTTACGTGTTTCCTCGTCCTCATATAATTCCATTACAACTTTCCTCGTTGCGTGCGGAGGGAAATAAATAACGAGTCGCGGGCGTATCGATAATTACCGGAGCGTAGCGCCCTGAGGATGCAAGAACGGGAACGCCACGATGAGAGAACATCTTTTATGCATGCGACAGCGGACGAGGCGAAAGTTCGTAATTCAAAATTTTCGATAAATTTCAAAGTAAAATCGGGGGAGAAGTTATCGCGTAGTTGGGTAGACCGAGGGCGCGGTTAGGTCTTCTTCGATATGAACGGGGGCTCGCTTTCCGTTTTAAACGCGAAACGATAATGTTTTGACCGGCGAAGTTTGGGAAATATTTGCAAGTTAAATGGGGCGTGGTGAACGCCGGGAGTTTGAGGAAAAGGAAAGGAAAGAAAAAATTGTGTGCTTACTAATTGCATATTCCACCTTTCCTGCAGTATCCTATTTTCTTGTATGCACATGTCGAAACTAAAATACGACACGCTTTCCCTTAGAGGGCGATACATTAATTATCCCTTCAACCAACAACAACGGTCGTTCCTTACAATCGAATAAAGTTTAAGTTCGTCTAGCAAGTTTTACCGCAATTTCGCCATTTATTTATCATGCGGACGCTCCAATTAGTCGCGAGCTCGTCACAAACAAGACGGTCTCTTAATTAACTTTGCATTCGCAAACGGTGCGCTCGACCAACCGGCCGACTTCAGGGGCGAAGTTCCCGGAGGCGGTCGTCTCGGAGTGCATAGGACGCATCCTCGGTGCGAAAGATAAATTAAAGAAGCCGGACATCTGAGAAATTGCATCCGCCCGACCAATTTATAACGAGAAGAAGAAGAAGAAGTTAGGTCGAAGTTGTAAAACAAGCCGCTCGTGCATCGTCTCTCGAGGGAAATGCGGCGGTTTTATCCGCACGTGAGGTACGTGTCCGGATCGCGGATAAAAATGCATGTGAAGATATGGAAAGTTCCGTTGGATAATTTAGATAAAGTTGCAGATATGTAAAGTTCTTAATTTTCTTAAGAGAAAATCATCTCTAGGTGGATGAACGGTATTCATGAATTACGTTCTTGGATGTCCCACCGATAATGTTACGGACTTGTATGGAAAAATCTATTTTTGATCAAGTCTCAAAATAAGATAAATACAGCTGAAATTTTGTCAATAATTAATTAATGTCAGTTTTTCTTGAAAATAAAGCAGTTCAATTCGTTCAGAGCGGATTACTGTATTGCACAGCAGGAGGCACAACAGACTTGATCAAAAACAGATGCTTCCATACAAGCCCTTAATAGATAATTAAATTTCCAATTAGTCGTAAAGTTCCCGAATTTGTGTCGGTATCTTAATAGATGTAAATATAACAAAATTTCGCGAAAAACTGTGCTATTTGAGATAAGAAAAAAAGACGAAGAGTAGGACGTACCGATTCGTAGATACGAAATCTCGTGTGTGATCGAACTTGTTCTTTCCAAATATGTGGTGATCTAAGCATACGAGGTGTGTAAATAAAGTAGTGACTACAAGTCCTCGTATATCACGACACGCAAATGTTTGTCAAATTACATTACAAAGAGAAATACGAGGTGTGTCAATAAAATAATGAGACCGGCAGCGTACCGTCCGATCGTGCAACACTGGTGATACTAAACTTGGAGGGGAACAGGTGAACATGTGATACACCATCAGTGCGAGTTGGAACTCGCTTGAGTTGCGTTGTTTTCTCCGCAGCGATTGTTTCGGTGAAGTAGGTTCTACATGCTGTTGATCCACTGGGAGTCAACAATGGTGATCCATTACAAGCTCAAAAGATTGATCAACTGGAAGTTCAGAACAACAAGGATCTTGCGAACTAAGGAACCAACAGCGTCCTTGAAGGAATAGATCGAACAGGTGAGCCTTAGTTAGAGCTGATTTATTTTTGTTGAGGGATGAGTCGAGCGGTTCCGTCTTTTGAAATTGCAAGCAAGATCAGGCATATCCAACAAAACTGGAGACTGAGATGGCTGATGCACTGGCAACTCAGAAAGTTCATCCAATGGTAAGTCAGAAGGTAAAAGGAAATATAGCGAACTTGAAGGAATAAATTGGAAGAATTCTACCTTGGAGCGAATCACAAACAGACGAGTCTCAGTTAGAGCCGATTTCAAGTTGTTTAGGGGTGAGTTGAGCGGTTCCATCCTTTGAAATTGTAAGCGAGACCAGGCACATTCAACAACACTGGAGACTCAGAAGGCTGATGCACTTACCATCCAAGAGGTTGATTCATTATCAAATTCAGTAGGTGGATTCACTAGCGATCAGCAAAGCAGATACACTGGAGGCTGAAGAGGTTGATGCACTCCCATCCAGGAAGTTCATCCATTGGTAACTCAGAAAATGACTCCACTGGTGATCAACAAGAATCTTGCGAACTAAGGAGCTAGGAGCGTACTTGAAGCGATAAATTGGAAAAGATCCTATTTGGGCGAATCACGAACAGTTGAGTCTCGGTTAGAGCTGATTTAACACTGTCGAAGGACGAGTTGAGTGGTATCGTCCTTTGAAATTGCAAGTGAGATCAAGCACATTCAACAAAACTGGAGTCTCAGAAAGTTGATGCGCTTGCCATCGAAGAGGTTTATCCACTGGAAATCAGAAGGTGGATTCACCAGCGACCAATAAATCAGATGCAATGGAGGCCGAGAGGTTGATGCACTGGCTACCCAGGAAATTCATCCACTGGTAACTTAGAAGGTGGATCTACTGGCTATCAACAACGTTTTTGTGAACTAAGGAGCTAGAAGCGCCCTAAAAGTGATAAATTGGAAAAGTGTCTATCTTGGGGCGAGTCACGAACAGGCAAGTCTCGGTTTGAGCTGACTTAACGTTGTCGAAGGGTGAGTTTGAGCGGTTCCGTCTTTTGAAATTTCAAGCGAAATCAGGCACATTTAACAACACTGGAAACTCAGGAAGCCAAATGCATTGCCCATGCAGATGTTGATCCATTGGAAGTCAGAAGGAGGATTCAGTAACGACTAACAATGCAGGTGAACTGGAGGTTGAGAAGATTGATGTACTGGCTATCCCGGATATTCATCCACTGGTAGCTTGGAAGGCGACCAACAAGGGTGGATTTTCTGCAGGCTCAGAAGCGTGTCAACAATTCCCAGTTCAAGTTAGAATTTGTATCTTCATCATTTTTATCAACATTATCACCCAATCCTTCCAGATACGCAATCTCTCTTAATATTTCTTCATCTAACATTTCATCTAGTACTCCACACAATCGAAAAATATCTTGGCGAATATTTAGTTTTTTCTCCATAACGGAAAGGACTACAATCTCACAATGGAAGCGAATAAATATTGGAATTATTTAAAAGTGTTATGCATAGACATACTGTAAATATTTGGTCAGGTTGATCCGTTGGACACTTAGCAGGTGAATCCACTGAAGACTCAGAAGGCTGACGCACTTGCCAACCAGATGCTTGATACACAGATAGCTCAAAAGGTAGATCCACTGGTCACCATGAAAGTGCACTCACTCGAAAGTCAGAAGAATTATGAAGTGGGCAATCGTGAGATTGATGATTCAACAATGAATTGTAAGCTCATAAGGCAAATCTATTGGCGACCAAGAACGTGGATCCATTGCAGGCGCAGAAGTGTGTCAACAACTCTCAGTCCAAGTTATCGAAAGTGAAAATTGTATTGTCATCATCTCTATTAAAATTGTCACCCAATTCTTCCAGATGCGCAAGTTCTCTAACTATTTCTTCATGTAACACTTCATCCAGTACTGCACGCAATCGAGCAATATCTTGGCGCATACCATTTTCTTGCCAACTTGTGGATGACTCAGTCTTTGGGAGTGATGGTTCGCTTTGTCTTCTTCTTCCATAATGTAAAGGATGCAATCGCCAATTGTTACAGGTTTCAGTATTGTTACTTGTAGCCTCTCTCGCTCCAACATTTGCCGTAGATGGCGCCCCGCTCTCGTAAGTTTTCGATACAGCTTGCGCCTGTTGGAGGTGCGTGTGGCGATTCTGCTTGTAACGTTCAGTTGAACAGGTCGTTTTTCGTGAAAAAGTTATTCCCTTTTCGCTTTAAAGTCTCTTTCGTCGAGGATATACACGGAAATTCGACTCTGGGAAGTTTCGCTTCCCCTATTTTGGTGGTCGAACTAATCGTTCACGTTGTATTAGTTGCTTGACTTGTAAATGAAGCAATAAAATGCTGTTAATTACCAATGCCTCTATTTTAAAGGCTCCACATACAATACTGTGATGATTACTACTATTCCCCACATGACATCTTGCTTATTATTTTCTAACTACCATCGGTTGCCTATGCAACCGCAAACTACGATTATATTATATAGAAATTGATCCATTGTAGGCTTAGCAGGTGGATTGGATTGGTGACCAACAGGTTTGATTTACTGCAGGCCCGGGAACGCCATCAACAGCTCCCGATGCAAACCGTCGAAAGTCAAAAATTCGATCATCATTCATTCATCAAAATACTTCACTTGCTTTGGTTCTATTCGTAGATTTAATGGATGGCAGATTTTCAACACACCGATAGGTACAAACTTCATTGAAAATCGATTGTAATATTCTTTAGTTAGAATGTTTATTGGAACGAATTTTTCGAGCGAAACGACGATTTCTTCCCAACTTTCCGCAAGAACGCAGTTATGTACTACTTTCTCATTAAACCGACTTTATTAGCCGTCGTTATTCGATCGTAAATTCCCTCGAGAATCGAATACTCCGGAAGGCCTTTTATATACGGTTCGAAATAATGGACGTTTTCTCGCCTTCGATTCGCACCCGTTCGCCGTCAACCGCACAATATATTCGTTATTCGCTTAAGGGAAAGACGTCAGGGCGAAGAGATCCGATAGGAGGGCGGCGGATTCATCTTCGTTTCGGGCGTTATTTGTTCGCGACACGGCTCCTTATCAAAGATAATATTTTGTCGACGTTTTCGATCGAGTTATTTATGGCCGTCGCTTACCTACACCGCAGCGACGTCGAGATTTCTATCGTTTCGGAAATTGATAAAATTCTCGGGGTACGACGCGCCAAAACTAACAGAAAGTAGGGCGCGGTTTCTTTAGCGAACAGGCGAAAAAGCTTCGTTGGAAGAATTGTATTTTTATAAGTTTTGAAATGCGAGCTCGAACCGGTTAGTTACGGAATTGGTCTCGGCTTTCATTGTTGTTCTTCAGGAACTATTTTCTTATTATTTCTTATTCTACCATCTAGATATCCTTTTTTTTTCTATGGGGTGACAGCCAAGATGTTATTGTTTTCTTTTACATCCAGAAATATATAACTTTTTCGTCAGGTATCCTATTGAAAATTAAGCACATTACGTATCTTTCCCATTAACCTAACGGCTCAAAGAGAAAAGAAAAACCCAGCTAAATCCCTTCCGCTTTTAAAGTTAGAAACTTTGAAGACCCTCACTTAGATCTTACGCTTTCGGCGAATTCGTGGCAAGCGAGCTGAGAAGCGAGACGAAGGCGTTCACCAGTATGGGAGCATAAAAGCGAGCTCACCGAACGGTAAGAAGAACTCCCACCGGACACAAAGAGACCAAAGGTAACTCGGAACGAGCACCAAGAGCGAGCAACTAGAGCACAAATCTTCTCGAAGCAGACGGTTGCCATACTTCGTACGACCGACGTTAACTATTTCGCTCCGAATCGATCCAATTAGTCGAGTATTTATGGGAGATGCGCTCGTTATGCGTGTAGTCGGAAAATTTATGTAGGAGCGAATGTTGGACGAGCTTGCCGAGGAAAGAATGTCAACCTTTCTTTTTCTCTTAGAATCATCTCTTCTGTTACTATTAGGCAAGAGCAAGAAGCCAAAATTACCTCTATAGAATACATACACCCTAAATATGTCGTGTTACACATCAAATGACAGCTCTCGATTAGTACAATACGTATATAATGTTTACAAATACGAAGTATTGAAAATCCTCAATTTACAAGGGATTGAACGTGTAAATGATGCTGATTTCTAGAGTTTGAAGCGTGCTCGACAATTTTAAAACTGATATCGCCTCGTTCGAGTGACCGTTTCAATCTGGAAACAAAATATATTGTATTTTGCGTATTTCGAAACGTCAACAACCTAAATTGTAACCAAACACCTCATATTTGAAAGGTTTTGATAAAATTTTGAGTGAATTTTGACCATTTTCTGACTTATATCCCTCGAACGGTTGCCATTTTACCAATTTGAAGTACACAATTGGCTTCTACGCCTTTGAAAACACAAGCTTGCCAAATTAGAACTAAACCGGTCACGGTTGAAATTTTCTCAAATTTCCAAAGAGGTACCCCTTGCGATTTCCGCGAAAAATTGAGATGGCTGTAAGTATGTCGCGTTACACATCAAATGAAAGCCCTCGGCGAGTACAATACGTATATAATGTTTCCAAATACGAAATATTGAAAATTCTCAATTTACAAAGGGTTGAACGTGTAAATGATGCTGATTTCTAGAGTTTTAACGGTATTCGACAATTTTAAAACTGATATCGCTTTGTTCCAGTGACCGTTTCAAACTGGAAACAAAATATATCGTATTTTGCGTATTTCGAGACGTCAACAAACTCAATTGTAACCACACAGCTCATATTTGAAAGGTTTTGATCAAACTTTGAGTGAATTTTGACCATTTTTTGACTTATATCCCTCGAACGGTTGCCGTTTTAGCAATTTGAAGTACACAATTGGATTCTACGCCTTTGAAAACACAAGTTTGCGAAATTAGAACTAAACCGGTCACGGTTGAAATTTTCTCAAATTTCCAAGGGGCTACCCCTTGCGATTTCCGCCAAAAATTGAGATAGTCGTAAGTATGTCGTGTTACAAATCAAATGAAAACTCTCGACGAATACAATACGTATATAATGTTTACAAATACGAAATATTGAAAATCCCCAATTTACAAGGGATTGAACGTGTAAATGATGCTGATTTCTAGAGTTTTAAGCGTACTCGACAATTTTAAAACTGATACCGCCTCGTAAGATTGACCGTTTCAAATTGGAAACAAAATATATCGTATTTTGCGTATTGTGAGACGTCAACAACCTAAATTGTAACCAAATAGCTCATATTTGAAAGGTTTTGATAAAATTTTGAGTGAATTTTGACCATTTTCTGACTTATATCCCTCGAACGGTTGCCATTTTAGCCATTTGAAGTACACAATTGGATTCTACGTCTTTGGAAACACAAGTTTGCGAAATTAGAACTAAATCGGTCACGTTTGAAATTTTCTCAAATTTCCAAAGGGGCTACCCCTTGCGATTTCCGCCAAAAATTGAGATGGTCGTAAGTGCGTTGTGCTACACATCAAATGAAAGCTCTCGGCGAGTACAATACGTATATAATGTCTCCAAATACGACATATTAAAAATCCTCAATTTACATGGAATTGAACGTGTAAATGATGCTGAGTTCTAGAGTTTAAACGGTATTCGACAATTTTATAGCTGATATCGCATCGACCGAGTAACCGTTTCAAACTGGAAACAAAATATACCGTATTTTGCGTATTTCGAGACGTCAACAAACTAAATTGTAACCAAACAGCTCATATTTGAAAGGTTTTCATCAAACTTTGAGTGAATTTTGACCATTTTCTGACTTATATCCCTCGAACGGTTGCCATTTTAGCAATTTGAAGTACACACTTGGATTCTACGTCTTTGGAAACACAAGTTTGCGAAATTAGAACTAAACCGGTCACGGCTGAAATTTTCTCAAAGTTTCAAAGGGGTACCCCTTGCGATTTCCGCGAAAAATTGAGATGGTCGTAAGTATGTCGTGTTACACATCAAATGAAAACTCTCGACGAGTACAATACGTATATAATGTTTACAAACACGAAATATTGAAAATCCCCAATTTACAAGGGATTGAACGTGTAAATGATGCTGATTTCTAGAGTTTTAAGCGTGCTCGACAATTTTAAAACTGATACCGCCTCGTAAGATTGACCGTCTCAAACTGGAAACAAAATATATCGTATTTTGCGTATTTCGAGACGTCAACAAACTAAATTGTAACCAAACAATTCATATTTGAAAGGTTGTGATCAAATTTTGAGTGAATTTTGACCATTCTCTGACTTATATCCCTCGAACGGTTGTCATTTTAGCAATTTGAAGTATACAATTGGATTCTACGCGTTTGTAGACACAAGATTGCCAAATTAGAACTAAGTCAGTCACGGTTGAAATTTTCTCGAATTTTCAAAGGGATACCCTTGCGATTTCCGCGAAAAATTGAGATAGTCGTAAGTATGTTGCACTTCAAATGATAGCTCTCGACGAGTATAGTACGTGTATGATATTTCCAAGTCCGAAATTTAAGTTTTAAACGTGTTCAACATTTTTAAAGCTGATATCGCCTTGTTCGAGTGACACACAAGCTTTATCACCCTTATTAAAAATGATGATAGGGATGTAAATTTTGCGCGATTTATTACATTTAATCGACGTTTATCTCTATCATCTCAATTTACTTATTGTTCCTTTTCCATTTAGATCCCATTTCTTTTTCATTTTGTTCTCTTTTGCGTTCTCTCGCGCTTTCGTGGTCTCTGTTTATTACCCCGTCCGGTACTTTCCAAACTACACGCTCGCAACTTCACAACCATAACCATCCTCGATTTATAAACACGCCGCTCTAAACCAGACGAACATAAATCAAAAATGAAAAGGAGATACGAATCCGAACGCTCGTCCTAAATCGAATCGGATATCGGGGGATATGTATGTATATATACAGACGTACACGTGTGTAAGTACGTAAAAGAGGCGCCTCATGCATTATGGAAGGATCATAAGCGTTCTCGTCGTGATATATCGGTAGTTTTCTCCAAACAAAAAGGTGGTTGTATGTATGTAGTACCTTGCTGCTGTTGGAATAGTCGGTTTTTGTTGCCGGAACTGCATTAACGCCGTTCGCTTCGCTTTCCCAGTTACGAATGGAGGGCGAGAAATGCGCCTAGCGCGAATCGATCTAAATAATTTGGGCGTTATCGATTTTGAGTCTATCAAAATTTCATTTCGCGACGGACGGAGTCGCTTTGGCCGGTACGGAGCGCATTAAAGAGAATTATAGAGTGTACGCTGCACTTGCATGTACATATATACAATTGTACATATTTACTCCTATAGCTAGTGGAAGTGCGTCTATCATAGGCTCGTTTGACATCGACTAAATGTGTTTTGCAATACGACAATGAAATAGCCGGACTGGTTCGGAAAATATGCTTTATTCAAAATTTACTACAAAGTAGCTGCTAATCACCTCCTTCCGTACCTATACACCTCTGTGTGCGTGTTTTCCATTGTACCCAGTGGCATTCCCTTTTTGTAGCACAATGGAGGTAACGGACCCATTTTAGGATTTTAAACTGCTCTACTAGAGTACGGTCTTGGAGTGTTTCACGCTGCATGTGTTGTCAGTCTGCTCCGTGTTTATATCCAAATTTTTGGAGGATTGCGATCAATTAATTGGTAACACTATGCTAAATATAAAAACAGAGTGAAAGTGGTGAACTAGGAATCAAAATAACAGGTAAAATTAAACAATTTATTCCAATATCATTGAAAAAGGTCAAACAGAGATACTAGGCCCAACAGAGTTGGTTTGCCTGATACCTATTCCGTAGAGAACAGGGGCGGAGTGGGAAATTGTATAGATCATGGATACGGAGGAATGCAGCTCAGAAGATAAGCAGAGAAAAGGAAAAAGAGGATGAAGAGGATGGCGAAAATATCTTCAAGAAAAGTAAAACAAAATAATAACATCGTCTATGAAGTCACAGAAAAGGCTGGAAGAAAACATTGGAAAGATAATGAAGATGAGTGAGGAAATCGGAGCGAAGTTGAACAATTTATCAATAGAAATAAAAGGGGGAAGTACAGAGAGGGAAAACAGAAAGAATATAGAAAAGAAATGTCAGAGCTATGAAAAGAAAATGCAGAACTAAAAAGGGAAAATAAATTACTTAAGGGGGTAGTAATGGACATAGAGGGCAGATTAGAAGGAGTAGAAAATAATGAAGGACGAAATAATATAGTGAATCAGGGTCGAAAAATAGATACAGAAGATGGGGAAAAACTAAAAAAAAACACAATGGAGAATCTAATAGATAAGGAGTTACAGATAAGAGTACAGGTGAAACAAGCCATAAAATTAGGTGAAGAAACCTGTTTAGTTCAATTAGACAGGGCAGGGGATAAGGCAGAGATAGTGAAGGACGAAAAGAAATTAAGAACATAAATAGGAGCAAGGATTTTTATGAACGATCATCTATCTAGACGGGGCAACAAATTAGACTCGGAGCTAAAATTGAGAGGGGACACCGAAAGCAAACATAAATTGCGTTCAGCAAATTGTACATCGAAAATGAAGAATGGGGGTGGGGCAGATAAGAAGGATAAGTTGACATAGATGCAGAAACCAAAGAAACTAGAAGGCGTGAAAGAGCAAGGAAAATGAGGGACGCGCCTGGCAATGAAAATGGATACAGAACAAATTCGATCACGAAAATATCCGGACGTGAGCATGGGAAATATACGTAAAAAAGGTACAATAAAGTAGGTACAGAAAAGAATGCTAATAAGATGACGAGTACAGCTACGAATAAAGGAAAATGAAACGATACCTAACGGGAAAAGAATACGAATTTGGAGAGGAAATGAACAAGTACCAAATTGAAATACTAGGAATAAGTGAAACAAAGAGAGCCGGAGCGGGAAGGATAGCGGTGGGAGACCAGCATTTTCTGTACTATTCAGGAGTGAGACCGGACCAACCGGTGACCAAACAATACTTTTAGCTCTGAAAAGTGAAAAATTGTCAATTGGAGCCACGAGTTTGATGAATTAAATGTAATACATCCACAATTTTTGGATTAAAAAAGAGGTACAATGAAACTGGGAGTAGAAAATAACAAATGCGGGGCGCGGTACGAAAGGACATCTTATATTAAAAATCATATTCTGGCTCGCTTTAAAAAAGTGTAATGTTAGGGTTCATCGTTACAGTACGGTCATTATTGGTTGCCGATTAATCGATGATCTAATTATGTGCTGGATTACACTTCTACGAAAACTCCGTGAAATAAAATTGTAATTATAATTACGTTGACATGCTCGTCATATTATTAAACCGAACAAGACAATGGTGAGTTTTTGAGAAAATGAAGGACGAAATGAGATAAAGCACAGTATTAAGGAAAGTAATTCTACTGTAGAATTGCAATAAAATAATATGAATGCAGTACAAAAGATAGCGAAGTTTGTGCGGAAAGGCGAATGGCAGATTAAAAGTAGAAGAACTGGTGAGTCAAAGCAGATGAGGTGCCTCTATAATATATTTGAGACCCATCAAAATCCGTTATTCACAACCTTGACGTTCCCCTTGTAAGACTACCAAATGTAGGCTGACAAAACATTCAACAGAACAAGCAAAAAGCACGTGAAAACCAAATATTTGATTTTTGTTTATGCAACAGGTGCTTTATGACCACTATCATCAGCTGCACATATGTTTTGTGACAGCGGTGTCGCTTCTATAAAAACATTTCGTTCGTTCAAATAGTTGCTCAAATAGTATACATGCAAAGTAATTTTATTGGGGGTGCCTAATATTTTTGACCAAGGCTGTACAATAACTCCTAGTTAATTTATTTGTTTTACTCTCTCTAAATTGAAGTTGTCAATTTTTATATCTATATTTAAATGTTCTAGTTTACTTAATATGTGCTTATTGCCTAATATCGTGTACTTAGACTTACTTAAGTTTATACACAAATTATTATCACATAACCATTTGTAAATGTTATCTAAATCTATATTTATCAGCCTATTAATTTCTTGAGCGTTATAACCCGATTTACCTTTCTTAACGTTTATCCAAGCCTCGATTAAGTTTTCGCCTCCAAACTCATCCTAGAACTATTGATTAGGTTCCGTTGATGTTAAGAATTTTATCCTTTTGATCATCAATTTCGAACGTTAATTAGGAGAGAATTTCATTCCTATTCGCAATAGCGTTCTCTAAACGTTTACTTTCATCGAAAAACAGAACGGACGAAGCCGGCCCTTACCGACCGACCGATAAATTGAAATTATCCAAAGCAAATAGCGATTTGAATGGGCGACGCCGAAGCGTGTTTATTTTACGGGGTACTCGCGCCCTCTGCGACGTCATAATTACGAATTTCCGCTCGGATTTGCTTTATGAATATTCCTTCCGCATTCTTTCCGAATAGGAATCATCGGGAAACGAAAAGCTTTTCGCGTATCTTGCGCCTCCGCACCCGACGACTGCTTCGAAAAAGGCGAAGGAGAAAGACTCGAAGCGGTGATTAAAATTCCTTTTATTAGTCGCTTTTGCGAATTTAAATTCGCGGAAAGGAAATACGTCCGGCGAAAATGAAAGAGACGGAGGGAGGGAAAGGTATTTCTAAGGTTACCTCCTTCGCGCCGACGATTAGATTACTTCGTTCTAATTTTGACGTTTCGAGAACGGATGGAAACGAAGAAATTCTCCACTTTGTTGAGGGGCGTTGATTGGATGCATATCTTTTCGCGGAATTCGGATAAGCATCAACTGCTAAACGTTCTCCAGGAATTGTGGGTCTAAACCTTATTTGACCTCGCTCCCTGGTAATTGATACAAAGATAGGCTCTAGCTTCAAATAACTCCTACATACTCCTGCATACATTTCCCTATTTCACCTTACAGTCAAGAATGGGAGGAACCACATTTTATTGATGTTTCGCGAGAAGTTAAACGTGTTCAAAAAATTTTGTACCAGGATCCTTCCTCGTATCTTCATACCTTGAGTTTTATACCATTAGAATTTACCGGGCATTCCGCTCACTTAAACAGCCAAACTTCCACATCAATCATTTTCGCCGTCGTGGAACGCGGAAAAACTACGTCGAAACTTGCAAAAGTTCATCAAATCGACAAGATTTCCTTAGATAAAAAACGCGCCTCTCAAATCCCTGCTTATTTCATTTTTCAAACAACTTCGCCGAATAACGCGAGCAAGAAGTTTCGTGCGCCCCGCCGATACGGAACCGAAAAAGTTTTCGTGCGGAAAAAGAGAAACTGATTCGTAATCGCCTTCGAATCCGATACGGTTGACGGGCCGTTTCTTACGGAAGAAGGGGACGAAAAGAAGGGAAAACTTCGGCCGTCGCAAGAGATTACCCTACCTTAAATTTATCTATCGTTCGAAGATCGCAGATGCGGAAAACGCCGAACCTTTTCGATTATATCCGGATAGCGCGAAAGAGACTGCCCCGTATAATGGAAATCGAAGAGAATGAGATATCGTCGAAGGTATGTGTGCTTACCACCTTCTAAAGTTCCATTCTAAAAGCTTTGCGTCGATATCGAAGGAAGTCGAGCAAAGTTAAGATTGGGTTGTGTCGCAATCGGAGCAATTGGTCGCTGTGATCTCATTGAATTACCGCTTAGTCACAGTCCCAGTCCGTGAAATAATATTGATATATTTTATTATTAATAGTGGCAATTTTATAATGTTGAATATGAGATTATGTGACGACGATTCTGTTACCTGAGACTGTGAGCGAACGATGTTTGGTGACATCGCAGCGGTCAATTTCCCTGATCGTGACTGTACGTTTATGTATCTATTTAAGCCTTTATGTCGAAGTATACTATTTTTGCGAAATATCAATAATTTTCGTGTATAGTTAGCTTTCTGGGACTGTAACTTTATCGTCTTTTAGCGAAATAATGTTTCCACGTTTAACGTTTGCTTCATACATGGTTGCGGATATTTCAACCAGTAAACCTTCTTTCTTCTTCTTCTCGTCAATCCTTATGCCTTTCAGCGTCGGATCAGTAAACCTTAACATACTATATCAAACAAAAACATTAAAGCCAGCAACAAAAATAGACTTATATTGTATTTAGTAATATATACATAAATAATTTATTTTTCGTGGAAATCTGCGAAACATTCTAAACATCATCCCACGTCGCACCAACGGCAACAGATTTTTGTTCTCTTAAGTTGTACTACAATAACCACACCGACGCGATATTGCTTTTACTGGAAGGTGATAACCAACATTTGTCAACCGTCTTCTATTTTCAATTGAAACTCTCCTGCCACCAATTTTTGAAAATTTTCTACTGGCTGACAAAGCAAACTCTTTTCCCTTTCTTGAGTTATAATCGGCGATTCTTTGGTCTGCCAGGATGCTTCTAAATTTTAAATGTGAGCAAGGCTTCTGTTGATTCTTTGTTGACTCCTTATATAGAAGATAGGAATTTATAGTTGCACAATCAACTAAATAATAAAATATTTTTATCTACCACCTCTTCGATTTCCAGGCAATGGGAGACGTTGAAAGTAGTTGATCAAATTTATCCACATCCCTCATATAGCGATTATATTTAGCAATGACAGCTGGACATATTACTTCTTCACAGACACCAACGTTGTTAGTTTTTTTTACAGTTTTTGTAGTATTTGGTTCATGCATGGACGTTACAACGTTGACACATTTTTTATCTCTATCCTTCCACTTAGTTACCGGGATATCAGCTGAGATTTGTGCAAAATCGAAGTCAGCAATTTTCATTTTCTAGTCATCCCTTAGCAGTGATTTAGGATAGTATTTTCCGATTTACACGGAAAGTTCCACATGCAGAGGATTCCTTTTGCAGTAATAAAGTATGAACTGAAGGAAAAGTGGAAGTCAATTGTCAAACTATATGCAGTAACCCTTATTTCAGAAGGGATGAGCAAGTTGGAGAATGACCCTTTCACATAAGTGTTCTTGGTGGTTTCTTCTTTGCCTTTGTAAATTTGAAATAATATCATACATGCCAAGGAGGAACAAGCTAGAACCCAAACCTTAAAACCTCTGTATATGCCTTTCATCGGCATATACTCCTTCATCGAATATGGGTATTTAAAGGCAATTATACTCTCATCTACAGTAAGTTTCCTGGAAGGAATATATAATTCCATAAATTTCTTGTTCAAACTTTCAATGAGCGGTCTAAGCTTGTACAGTTTATCGAAGCCAATATCTCATATCTTGGTCATTTTAGCATTATCATTCAGATGAATGCGACGCAGAACCTGAAGAAATCTTTTCTGAGTCATTACCTCAACAATCCTATCTGCGCGAAAGTTTCTATCAGTAGACCAATATAGTTTCTAGATTGCTGCATTGTGAAATCCCATTATTACGAGAACATCTAAAACTGCTTTCATTTCTCTTAAAGTAAAGTCCAAAGATTTTCAATTTTGCCGAGCATAGAGATTAGATGGTTCTACTACAAGTTCCAAATTATCAAGACCAAATGTTCTCTGTGGCTCTTTCAAAGTTAAAGCTAGAGTCTGGACTTTTGTATTCCAAAAATGTTCTTGGAGTTGAACCAAAAAATTGAAGATTTAGGTTTCTGCATTTACCACCTCAAAATCTAAATCTTAATTATGTGTTTCTGCCTTTGCTAGAATTTTTTCCCTCTGCGTCAACGTAATTTGGGTTGATGATCGAATCATCAGAAGAAAAATCATCAACATTGCTATCACTTTCAAGAAATTGTTTTTCTTACAGTATTTTTTAAGTTTTGTTGCCGACAATGATTCTGGTCAAAATTTGCAGGTGTAAAAGATATATTTTCTTTTTCACTCTGTTTAGAGTAACCAGCACACAAATAAATCTTAGCAACAGATTCACACTTGTCCATTTAAATGGGGATCCTACTTTAGGAGGTTTTAAAAAGCGTTTTTGGGAGCATTTTTTAGGACGAAAAAAAAAAAAACGAGCACGTCTAGCGAACTTTTTAGAGTATTTTATTGCATATTTGAACATTAAAAACATTTTTTTGAGAGAAAAATATTTAAACACAGCCGATTTTTATGCACATTTGTGCAACACCTTACAATTGCAGGTTACAATTGGTGGGAAAGATGAAGCTCGTAATTTTCGTCTGAAACAAAAAAAAAAAAAACCAAGAAAATTTGAAATTTCAAATTTTTGTCAGGTTTAAATGTAAATGTCCTTTTGCAGGACGAAAAAAATCATTTCTTGCTAACTTGCTAAAAAAGTTGTTTAGAATTTAGTTTTTCATGAATCTTTTCAGTTCGTGTCGAAGAGAACACAACTGAAATTAACAAAAGCCTTGGTTCGTTTTGATTGATTGTCTAGTTTTCTTGCTATCACGCCCAAGAAAATGCGCTTTAAAGCTTACGAGCAGAAAAGATGTTCATTTTCGATAACTTATAGTAATAATACGCTAATCAGCTATTCCTGTGTCATAAAGTAGACCTTCAACTTCCTCAAAAAACTCATTCTGATGCAGTTGCTGGAGTCTACGGGTCGTGCGAGCTACCTTGTTGGAGAAAGACGTACGCCGGTTTTCCCTCTCGATCGGTTAAAACTGCAGAAAATTCTTCGTTGAACATTGCTGCAGCCATGTTCGCGGCAACTTCAACGTTTTTCGGCCAGAATTTAGACGTTTCGGGCTCATGCGCCAGACAGTGGAGTTGAAAGATTCGTTTGAATTTTGCGTTTGCCTGCCTAAGCATCGCGTCAAAAGTTTGTCGTTTGAGAGCTCTTCGCAGTTTGGACGAATATGTTTCTCCACATTTTCGTCAATCAATCGAGCAGGATGCTTGAAAGACGCAAGAGGATTCGTGGTGAGTTAGATTATCGAAGCATGACTATTACTCCGGTGTATCATTCGCCCTTGATAGTTCATCGAGCTTTTGGAAAATAACCACGTGACTTTAATACAAGAACACGAGTGCATGGGAACAAATTACTTTTGTTTGATTGTTGTCATTTTGACGTTTACTTTTAAGTTTCATGGAATGAAATCCATGGAACGTGTTTGGAGCTTCCGATGTCGAATCGGCCCAAACTACATATTTTTCCCCTTTCTCGTTCTCCCCGCTTTAATCATCCGTCCGAACGAAATACTGCATACAAATCCATTAAAGTCTGCCCACTCACCTCTACCTCTGTTGATTTTTCGACATTGATTAATTACGACCCTTGTTTGCTGTGCACGGATTCGTTCAAAAGTGCACCCGAATTTGCAGTGCCGGCTCGTTAAAAGCTCGTTAGCTTTTAGTAATCCGGTTATTTACAGCTGGACTCGCGCAGATTTAGGGCAACGATTGTTTTCGTGGCGGCTTCGACCGGCGATTCAGAACGTAAAAGTTCCCGCGGTCGGCGGGATTACGCGGAATTTTACTCGTTTGTTGCTTTCAAAAAAACTTTGTAACAATGGAGCTTTTAGTGTTAAACTACGACAAATTCTGTTAGGCGTGTTAAATATGCAAGATTTCAGATTTTTATACTTTTACCATCTGTTCCGGTGAATTGTTACAGGGTTACTTGTTTTCTGCTACAGGATAGAACTGAAAACAAAAGCCCAAGCTTTTCGTGCTGATAAAATACTTAGGAAAACATTGAAATAGACACCGTCAGTCACTTAGTCTTCATCCGAGATCTGTTGACACACAGAAAACTTCTGGAGTAAAAAGCGTCCAGCGTTGAGGGTGTGAGGGGATAGACTTAGCGAAACAAGTGGTCGAAACAAACTCTGTGGATTTCTCTGCTCAACAGTTTCCTAAACGGGATAAACAGGATTCAGCATCTTGCTTTCCCGTTTAAGGTAAATTTTGATCCAGGTTTTTAGAGATCCAGAAACTTAGCCTTTAACAACAAGACCTTTCAGACGATAACCGAGGAAGCACGTAGCAGAATATTTGGTGTATCCCCATACGTTTCGACTAATCCAAGAAAACTTACCGGGACGAAACAGGGTTAAGAATGTGCAAAATTTCAGTTAATAGCATTGTAGTACGTACTTACGACCTCATCCACTTCATCTCTGGAGCACGGATATTAAAGCGGTAAAATATTCGACGTATTTCCCGCGCAACCGGAAATATTTTCCGCAACGTACTCAGGAATTTTTACGGCATATTAAAGCGGATGCCGTAGCCGGACGAAAGGACGTAATTTCCCCCAGAGAGATGATGTCCGTCCCGTTCGATCGTCCCTAGATACCGACACGGCGGTGTGTACTACGTGTATTTGCGATATAATACCCAGATACCGGACGGTCTCGTAGTCGCGGCTGTCCTTCTATATTCTCTTTACTGCCGCTCGTAAAAGCGTCAAATTGTCGATTTTTAAAAATCTCGAAAGGTAGCGGACGAACGAAGAATCGATTATCCGCCCGTCGCCGTAAATTTCGCTACGAACGCGATATGAAAAACGAGGTTACGACCGCGGTCCGGATCTCTATCGTTTTATTGCGCTATTAATGTCGTTATCCGCGAGTATATTAAACGCGCGAATTTGATTAGGTCGGCATAAACAGGGACGTTAATTGCCGTTTAGATTTAGGACCGTATGGATTTAAGGTGAAATTAATTGAAGCGAGGCGACGGCTATTAAATAAGGGCGCACAAGCTCAAAATCTACCGAAAAGAAAATAAGGGCAATACTCGCGAGAGTTCAAAAATCGGGGAAATCAACGATAGATGCTATTACACCTGCTAACCAAAAGCATCGTGGAAAAAAGTTATAAATATGGAGTCGATCTGCACATGATTTCTATTTATTTTCGACGAGCCATTGCCAGTGTAAAGAGAGACCAGCTTTCAAAAGTGACGAGGAGAACTAAACCCCTCCGAAAAGCTGATTAGATTGGTAAAAATGACAATGAATGATTCAACTGCAAAGAACGAAAGATGTAGACACAGACACGGTAAGAATAGAAACAGAAGTGAGGCAAGGAGCTTGCTGACAGCACTATTTACCGTAACGTTAGAAGGAGTGCTGAACAGCGAAGAGATCAAGGAAACCTTAGCGCAAAGCACTACTCAAATAATCGGATACCCACAATACCTGGCTCTAACATCGACGAGTAAACGAAGCCCAGGAAAAGCACTAATATCAACAATCAAAAAAGCGGAAATTGGAGAAGTAACTGTTAACCAGGAAAAGACAAAATACATGCTGAGTTCAAGACAAGGAAGACACAATGAGATAGAGTTATCTATAAAACCCTTCCAAAACGTAGAGAGTGGAAGCTACCTAAGAATGACAATCAACGGGACAAACCAGGGAAGTGTGGAAATGAACGAGAGAATTAAATCAGGGAACAAACTCGATTGGAAATACCAAAAACTACTGAGAAGATAAAACATTCAGGACACACACGGAAATAAAACTGTATAAAATAATAATTACACTTGCAATAGACAACGCAGCCGAAACAATGTACCTTACACAGAAGGACGAGGAAAACCTACGGATATCAGAAAGAAAAATCTAAGAAGAATAGTGCCACCAATGAAAGCAATACATGAATACAAACCACTAATGAATCGCGAAATGAAACAGGTGGTGAATAGTGAGGGCATCGTAAGATACATCAAAAGCTGAAAGACTGATCTGGCTAGGACACATATAAATGGAGGACCAAGACTAGCTAATAAAGAACTCAACTGGATACCGCGAGAATGAAGACGAAGAAATAGACCAAGAAGTAGGTGGGAAAGCTAAGTCTGTGAAGATATTAGAAAAACAAACATCACAAACTGGAAGGAAAAGGCGAAAGAAAGACCAGAATGGAGAAAAATTGCGGAAATGATAAAGAAGTAGGTGGGAAGGTTAAGTTTGTGAAGATATTAGAAACCGAACATGACAAACTGGAAGGAAAAAGCGAAAGAAAGGCGAGAACGTAGAAAAATTGCGGAAATGACGAAGAAGCAGGTGAGAAGGCTAAGTCTGTAAAGATATTAGACAAACGAACATCACAAACTAGAAGGAAAAAGCGAAAGAGAGACGAGAATGGGGAAAAATGCGGAAATGAAGAAGCAGGAAGTGGGAAGGCTAAGTCTGTGTGAATATTAGAAAAGCAAACATCACAAACTGGAAGGAAAAAGCGGAAGAAAGACGAGAATGAGGAAAAATTACGGAAATGACGAAGAAGCAGGTGGGAAAACTAAGTCTGTAAAGATATTAGAAAAACGAACATCACACTCTGGAAGGAAAAAGCGAAAGAGAGACGAGAATGGGGAAAAATGCGGAAATGACGAAGCAGGAAGTGGGAACGCTAAGTCTGTGTGAATATTAGAAAAGCAAACATCACAAACTGGAAGGAAAAAGCGGAAGAAAGACGAGAATGAGGAAAAATTACGGAAATGACGAAGAAGCAGGTGGGAAAGCTAAGTTTGTGAAGATATTAGAAAAACGAATATCACAAACTGGAAAGAAAAAGGAAAAGAGAGACGACAAAGACATATTTAACAACCTCTGACAAAGGAAGCAGAAAAAGTGAACAAACAGGTTGATCCATCGAGAATTCATCAGAACGGCTTAAAAGTGAGCGGCCGATACTTTGTATTTGAAGTTTTAAAGCCCATCTATATACAGTATGTCCCCAGATAGACTGGACAAGAGGGAAATAATTTTTATTTGTAACTGAAGGAAGAAATGACATGCCTTATGAAAATTTTCGCTTGCCTTAATAAAACGACCAATTCAGAAAACAAAGTTTGAATATTCGTTTTAGCAGCTAAGAAAATTGAAAAAAGGCACAGATAAAACAAGAAAAAACTCCTTGAGCTACAGAAAAATATTTTATTTTATTCAACGTTAGATCCTCGAAGCTCTACACACACGTCAGAGCCCATGCTTGTACAAATTATTCATAAACATTGTGACGTTACAAATATTTCTTTCTCCTCTTCTTCAGTCTATCTAGAGACGGAAATTACATAAATAAATAAATTTCTATTTTAAACTTTAAATCGACATTTTCGTCATAATGCTTTTAGTAATTTACATTGTTATTGTGAATTTGGAAAATTGACAAAGGCTGGGAATTAATAAATTTCTCTTCAGGTAGTTGGATGCAACTGGTAAGCTTAACCTCCCTTTTCTCTCCATTGCAATATTCCCTTTAATTTAATTGTAATTTTAGCTTTTTGTTGTTAGTGTTTAGACATTGATAATGAGGGAAACCTAACCTTAAAAAATCTGTCCAGATTTTACCACCTGGACTAACACCAATAAATTGATCGCCTACTTAGAAACTGCCTGTTGAACAGATATACATATGTAAGGGACTTAATAGGCCGAGTGAGATTTTAACAGTGGACATTTTGAAATTACTGTTTCCAGAGATGTTGAACCGAAACAGTTACAAGTAATACTACAATGATTATGAAATTTATATTGCAGAGCAGTTATGAAAACCTACAGAGAGAGCATACACAGATTTGATGGAATTGCGTTAACATTTAAGTTGTTGGCTGGAAAGATACAATCTTCATAAATTCTTGTTTACCTCCTGGCAGAATGGAAAAGAAGAATAAATTAGTTTTGCTCCTTGCCGCAGTAACTCTTTGGGAAACTCTAAAAAACGCATTTCGATCATCAAGTGGTCATTTCCACTGGGACACACAAAAGAAAGAAATTTTTACTCGTCCAACTGACTTGACGTGTATTCTCCTTTGAAGATGAGCACTTGGAGAGACTTTCAAAGAATCGCTGAGGTAGGTGGTAAGAATCTTTGCGGCTTTCATATACACACAGCAAAATTGCAATTCTCTCTGTTTACCTCCCCCAGCAGAACGGAAAACAAGAATAAATTAGTTCTTGGCCTTGCCGCAGTGACTCTTTGGGAAACTCTAAAAACGCATCTCGATCACCAAGTAGTCATTTTCGTTGGGGCACACAAAGGAAAGAAAGTTTCACTCGTCCAACTGACTTGACATGTAATCTCCATTAAAGATGACCACTTGGAGATTTTCAAAGAATCGCTGAGGTAAGTGGCAAGAACCTTTGCGGTTTTGATATCCACACAGCAAAATTGCAATTTTCCTCTTTTCTAAAGACAACTCCACACCATTCGTTTTTATCACACCCCAACTTCGTCTTTAAAATTATCCAAAACGAACCGTGTCAAATATGTATGAGTTTGTACTAATAGTGCGTGTTTCCAGGTTGGTATGTGATGGTGATGTTTGTTTCACTACTCCAAGATCACGGTATATCGACGTTTTGCCAAACACTGAGGTTGACATCTTCAGGATGATGTTGACTCTTCAATAATCGTCGGACGAATGGTGCTCAGACTGAAACTGCTCCGTGCTATATAATTGTGCCAAGTATCAAAATAACTCGCCTCAAACCTCATACCCTCTTTCCTTTGTAAAATTTCATCGATTTATTGTGCGTTCTCTGCACGTCACTTTTTGAATTTACGTACCTAGATGCGCGATACGCTCGCAATTCAGACTCCGACGTCGTGTAACGACTCCATATTTCGCGTTCGACGAGAATAAAACGGAATTTATTTGCGAGAACAGAATTCCACCGAATTCGAGGGAGATTTTTATTCTGCCCTTTCGAAGTGCGGTTTCGTTGCGTTGTTCGCGCGAGGCCACACGCGGGCAGTTTGGATTCGCCGGCGCTGCAGGGGGAAGTGTCGGGTAACCTTCGATTTATTGCGTCGTATTCGGGCGCGGATACGTTACCGCTTTACGACGCCCGAAACTGCGAGTTCTGGGATCGTTTAGGCGATAAAATTGACCCCAAATGTGTTTTTTCTTGTTTGTTTTCTTTTTTCTCTTTCGTTTCGACGAAGCTGTTTCGTGCTGGGAATGTGTGTTGTGCGATATTGTCGGTCGATCATTTCATGTTAAGTTATCGCTTGTTCGGTTGCATGAATAAGATGGAAGATGACATGGAAAAAAGATTAATGTTATGGTGAAGGTGGAAGGAACAGGGAGAAAGTGGAAGCCATCTAATTGATTCCTTCATTTTTTCTTTCTGCAATTTTTATTTTCTTTTTTTTTTTTTTTTTTAATTCAACTATTGATGCGAAGCCACGCGTTGTTTCCGCTTCCAACATTTCCGTTACCACCCTCACACACCAGTGATCTTCCAATTTCTTACCGCTGCGTTGTCAAAATCAGTTGTTTTGCTTAAATCTCTGGGCCTCCCTCCCCGGAAGGACATGGGCAGGAAACGCCGTTTTCGAAGACGATGAGAGTTAAGTAATGAAGGAAAAGGCGGTAGAGAAGGTCATTAGACGCAAAAAGTTAGGAGAGAACGATGGGGGTAAAGAGGAAGTTACCTATGCCGAAATAAAACTTAGTCTATCGAGAAAACTCATAAAAGCTTTAAAAATCAAAAAGTCAAAAGAAAAGGTGGAGGAATGATCAACACCAACATAATTTCCGCCAAAAAGTTTCAAACATCCGTTTCGAGACCTCAGCCTATGAAGCACTTTTAACCTCTTTATCTGGAGAACGACAAGTTTTCGTCGATATTGCAAGCTACCCCTTTGCCACTCAAAATCCAATTTGGTTGGAATGTTCGTCATCTGACCTTTGAGGTCGGTAGCAAGAGAAGGTTATTAAATCGGTTTAGTGAAAGTTTTGTTTAAATAATAGTTTGTTCATGTTGATTCCTCTTCGAAATAGTCCCCTAATTCAGTTAAGACAGACACGACAGAATAAGTTTATGATCAAATAAGAAGGATTTTATTCTACCTGTGGTGGTGTTGGGGAAATGGGTACAGCTAGACAGTTGTGTTTTGAAAGCGCGTCATTTATGAGTCTTAGAATGCGAACACGGGTAATGGAAACATTATTTACATTGAGCTACCAAACAAACTTGAGGGCCAGGCTACGGATGAAGACAGTGACAAGTCTGACGAAGAACATGACGCGAATATGAATCAGTTAGGTCGCAAATTGCTGCAGACCAGGTGTGAACTACGACGTTTATGAACATATATTGATTCTGATGTGCCGTCAACGTCCGTTCTTCGTTCTCAATCAGTGAGAAAAGCGGAGATAATTAACCACCAATGACCATCCCAAAAAGGCGCCAGCGCAGCGGCCAAGGAAAAAGAGAACTACGTTATGGAAAAAGCAGATTCGAAATTTGACTTGTACAGACTTCAACCTACAAGCATTATCAGAAGAAAGTTGTAATTATAAAAATCTTCACATCTTTGATTTTGATGAAATATATGAGGGAGCCTGAATATTATGTAATTGGTACATTACGATCCAACTGCTTGTTTGTGCTTTGCTGGAATAACAATAATTCGGTTGCGGTAGCAACCTACTTTTAAAACTTGATTATGACATTTGCCAATTGCGGATCTCAGGAAAGAAGGCAAAAGTTTCACTCCCCAGCCGTCAATGACGAATAATTGCAATAAGTATATGGGCGGGGTAGGCAAGTGCGATCAAGCTGTTGCACACAAGAATGTGCATTGGAAAATGGTGATGATTAATTTTTGTTCATTTCTTACACGTATCGATGGTAAATAGTGCTTGCTTTTGAGAAATTTAGGAGATATGTGGCCCGAAGCTTGCTTGTCATACCGCATCAAGGACGGGAACCAGCTACTTCCTTGTCCACCGCACGATATGATAAAAGAAGACCACAGAACGGCGTTATGCAGATCAGTGTGGAGGGAAATCAAAATACAATTGCCTCAAATGCGGAGTAGGTCTTCATCCTAATTGCTTTATGGATTACCATGTAATGGACGATGCATAAAAATATGTATATACCGTGTGATTTTTAATGATTGTCCTGATCCTACACTACTTTTTGCAGTTCTCCTGTCAATATTTACTTCTATTTAAATATGCAACTTATCGTACATATCACCGAAGTCACTCCGGTTTATACGGTTTGTGCGGTTGTTGA
The DNA here is from genome assembly GCA_038088585.1 of Chrysina gloriosa. Classification (NCBI taxonomy): domain Eukaryota; kingdom Metazoa; phylum Arthropoda; class Insecta; order Coleoptera; family Scarabaeidae; genus Chrysina; species Chrysina gloriosa. The sequence continues at coordinate 77,489,664 of CM076088.1, read as the reverse complement.
AAATGCTAGCCTCAAGCTAGCGAAACACGTGTCACCGATTTTATTATAAACAATTGTGTGGTGAGGAGTTTACCGATGTGATATTGTGTCAGTAAATTACACCACAGTTCTTGTAATCACCTTTTAGGAAGGATAAGTGACAGCCATGTCAGCAGATATGGGGAAATCCACTAGAAGTAACTAAAATGGTAACTTTAGATAGCAAAATGGAAGGAAATATTGATGTGGGCACTGTGGCAAGTAGTGTAGGATCAGGACAATCATCATCATCACTGATATGTATTTTTCAATTCTATTTCTAAAAACATTGTTACAAGTTCAACTGTTGTGTTCATTTATAATTGTTCCCCCATAAGGAAGTGTCTAGTACCGCTGTGCATAACTTTCGATTTTTCGGATGGGTCATAATATCATCCTAGCCGAGTGCATTATTTTTTCGTCGCTGGATCATTGAAATGACCCCTGCTATTCGTTATTCTCAATATAATTCATAAAAAGTGCTTACTTAAACTTTAAGCTGTAATGGGTTAACGTCGCGTCTTGCACGTAAGTGAGAACAAGCGGTGGAGTGACAGCGTGAGTCCGATTTACACTACTTAATGATAACTTATCGTGCACTCGTTTGTCGAACCTTAATGTACATTGAAAGTGCTACTAAGGATCTTAACTGAACTGTGGGATCAGACAAAGATATTCACTTTTCCTCCATCTACAAACTGCCGTTACACTGAAATTCGGAAATCAGAACGGAAATTTCTTTCCCATTCCCCCTGCGATAATAATTTTCGGGTGTAATCACATCTACACGCGTATATGTATGTAAATATCACGAATCTCCGCCCGTGTTCGTATTGTAAACGGGCAAATCGTACGAAGGACCTTTCGGGTGCGAGCTTTATTATTTTGTATAGAAGTAATAATTGAACGGTAGCACCTAAACACGCGGTTTCGCTTAATTAACAGGTGCGGACCCCGAACAATAAATACCAGCTTGCTCTTTCCGGGTAAAATAAGCTCTGCGTCGATTTTAGTACGGTACCCCTGACCCTCGGCCGGTCCCTCGACGTGTTTGTTTGTAATTATGCAAAACTCGCGACCCCATCGTGTATATAGACGTAGGTTAATTGGGAAAGTATTGTTTATTTCGACAAACAAGCTAATTTTCCGCGAAACCTGATCTGCATAAGTCGAGCCGACGGTAACAATGTACTTACTGTATACAATTTTAACAAAACTTACGGGATTTGAATATTACATCACCTGTTCTGTTTCCTTATCGGTTTATAGATGTTTCTGATTATGTTGCTAATAATAGGTTGGAGTCCTTGAAAAGTGTCGATTGCGAGGAGGGAGAGAGAGAGAGAGAGCGATGTGGGACAGCTAGGATTATGTTCTTTGGTCTGGACAACGCGTTCGATTCCGTCTTGCAAAACGGACTCGTCCTAAGAATGATTCGTGCAAGTATAAACGTCAAGTTAGAATCATCAAATTGTTACGGCTAGTTTGTCACACCGTTCCGGAATTGTTACTTTTGGCCTCTCGATCCACTTCTGACGCGCAGATGGAGCCCCGCTTCCGTAGCCTTTGATCCAACAATACTCGATACGGCATTCTGCTTCCAGTGTTCGGTTGAACACGTCGTTTTCCGTGAATGGGTTATTCCGTTTTCGCTTTAAAATCTCGTTTGTCGAGGATACACACGCGAATTCGACTCTGGGAAGTATAATATTATCGTTGTGTGACTTTGGGAGTTACGCTTCCCCAATTTTGCTGTTCGAAATAATCGGCCATTTGGGGGTGAGTCTTTCTCTTTGTTATTTACGATGCCGTTATTTTCTCTTTCACGTTACTTCCAGTATAACTGGTAGAGGGCTAGACATATTTGACAGCTTCCGTCCCGATTCCGATCACCACGCCATACGAAAGATGGCAACCGGAAATACGTGGCGCTAAGTTTCGCCTTTATTTTATTTTATTTTTGTCTCGTTGAGCTTTGGGAAAAATTCCCCAGAATTATTTAGTTAATTTAGATTTAGTAAGCCGGGGATTTGTTTTCGGGTAAAAGAGGTTATCTTACTTCTGCTAATTGAGTAAGATATATGTTGCACGTAACATTCGATTCCTATAGGAACAAAACTACTTGTCACTTGCACATACATTTCTTACCTACAAAATGAATTCTGCATGTTGAGAGATGGTTCTTGATTTTTTCAGGACATCAGTAAAGATATTCGGACCAATCGCTCTTCCTACCAAGATGGATTTAATTCCGGTCTTCTATTCCAATCGTGCTAAATATTTAATACGAATTGGAAGGAGGAAATAATGGGAAGTTCCTGTTCCTCTGATACTAATCTAGAACAAAGCTTCATTGATATCTATCAAAATTCAAAAGTCTTCACAATTTGCATATTTGAGATAGTTTTAAAATCTTTAGAATCAAGGGATCCAGTAGAAAAAGTATTGAAAGTGTTCCTATAATACTGGCCAACAGAGCATTTTTTTGTAACATAAAGCTGCATAGCATATTGTAGTACAATCAACCTATCTATATATGTATATATATATAATTTCCTTATTTGTGTGTTCCTCTTTTTTGTCTATCCAGAGCTTTTTGAAGCCCACTGATGTGCTAGAAAGCTGAAAATTGGCATGCATATAGTAAAACGCCTAGGCTAAATTCTAACGTAGCCGGATTTTTGATTTTTGGCCTGTGGGCGGGGAATTAAAACGAGAAAGGGGCAATTTATTTTTTAACATTTTACCTTATATTTTCTTTCTCTTCCTGCCTGGCAGCTAGTCTATTATAAATGGGAAAATGGTCAACAAAAGGTTGTAACACCTTGTGCGTAAGTGGTGGATTTTCGTTTTTCCATAGTGGTTGGGCCAGAAATGAGGTTTATCGCCGATCAAAGTTTTGCGATAAAATTACCATCACTAGGAAGGTGTTCACGAGTAAACTCAGCCAATCTACGATGCAAGAATTGGTCATTTGGCATATTGTACCAATTGGATGTTGTAAGAATGTAAATCAGGTTCCTTTTGCAAAATTCGCCATTTGGAGATCATGCACAGTTTGAGAACGACGTAGAGTGAACAAATTTGGATTTTCACTTTCCTTGAAAGTAGCAATAATATTTTCATTTGTTGCGGTAAGTTGCTTGTGATGGCAAATCTGAGGTGTTGTACGGACATTGCATATTGGCTGAAGGGGTCTTGAAGCGCAAAGACTTTTGAAGTCCGGTTATGGAGACTACGGCGTCTTTTCTGGCATGAGGAAGACTTTCTTGGGCTTATCGGGGAGGATTTGACGCTTTGAAGTTGAGTCAGGCTACTTCGGCGTATCTTTAGGATTTTCAATGGGAGCAAAGACTTTTGGTGCCGGAGGAGGATTCTTTGCTGTTTGAAGGGGCGATCGAAGTTTTTGAAGAGCGAAGTCTTCTGGGAAGTTTGGGACATGTTTGGTAGTTTGATTCCTCACCTGAAACTGCAAAGAAGAGGACGTTGTAGATTCCCCGTCTGCGAGGAATGAGAGCATCCTGGGATCCCGTAGAATCACCCCAACAAACTTCAGGACAGGAAGATATCACGCCCCATATCAAATGACGAAGAGGCTTGTGGATATATAAACGGCCTCAGCCTATAAGCGATGAACCCTCGTAGATCGCTTAGACTAGGCATGGGCAACTTTTTCTTTGTACGGGGTCAAAGCAGTTTTATGCTGCCAGTAATCTTGAAAATATACAGTGTTATAGTATCCTTGTGAAGCATATTTAACGGGCCGTGCACGTGCGAACGTGTAACGAAAAATGTAGTGGCGGGCCGGACACATCTTACTCGAGGGCCGAGGGTTGCCCTTCCTTGGTTTAGATCATGGTTAACTAAAGTTACCCTCACCTTTATTTGTGTTCTCCTTTGGCGATAATTAGTTGATGAACGAAACGCGTATTCGCGTATTTTTCAGTTATTTACCGTAATTGAAACGTCAAAACAATTTCGTTCTATCACAAACTAAGCGAGACCATCTCGCCTCCTTACCCTCGGCAAAAAACAGAAAAAAGTAAAACTTCATTAAAAATAGGAAACGGTGGTTACAATCGCTCGCGCTCGTCGCCAGACGATAAAAAGAAACCTGTTCAATTTCAATCGCAATTTAAAGCGTTCCCTCGGGCTCAACTCGTCCCGTCCGGAATCGTTCCGTGCGCAATTAGCGTCCGTCGAAACACACGCACGCAAACGACGTTCTTGAATAAACATTCAACTTTTCCTGTTGCTCTTCTTTTGTTTGTTTTTGACATCCTTCTAACGAGCGAAAGGTAGCGAAAGAAAAAGAAAAAACAATTTTCGGGGCGAGCCTTTGAAGTTCATATTTTCAGACAGTCGCATTTTGGACACTTACCAATAACTCATCCGACTTGTTTACGTAATAAATATTCGTTCTCCGCTCGACGTGTATCCGAGCGTAATCTTTCGTTCTTTTCGCCATTTTCTCGTACGATATTTGGAAGTACGAGAACGAATTAGTGGGTCGTTTCAAAAAATGGCGAAGTCGACGACCGGGAACCGCTTCCTTCGCTAAGTAATAGTTTGTTCCGGCCATATTTAGTGGAGCAGCAACCAGAGATTAATGGCTTTTCGTCTGCGGGCCTGATAAATTGCTTAGTGCATTACCCTTGACTGAACGTAATTTACATCTGTTCATCTTTTCTACGAGGAAATTCGTCTGGCAAGCGAGAGTGTATCTTTACGATAAACCATCTTATAAATATCGAGGCAGTTCGAAGGTTTCAGACTAGTCAAAATCGGCAGTTTTTTAGTAGCGAGACGAATTATGGATCCCGATGGACGTGCTGAAACAAAATGCTATGCAAAATAGTTGCGGAAACCCATAAAATGAATTCTGCATGTTTCATAGAGATGGTTTCTGATTTTGCCAGGACTCGGAGCAATCGGTCTTCCTACCAAAATGGCTCTAATCCTGGTCCTTTATTACTGTTATCTTAAATATTTAACCAGATTTGGAGCGAGGAAATGATGTGAAGGTCCTGTTCCTATCATACTAATCTGGAACGAAGCCTTATTGATATCCTTCATAAACCGAAAGTCTTCACAATTTCCATATTTCGGATAGTTTTAGAATCCAATACAAAAAGTGTTTCTATAATTCCTGCGAAATCTTCAAAGGTTCTCAGTTTCACACCCTTTACGGTTGAAAGCGTTCTCAAACAATCGTAATCTAGTAGGAAGAAGCCGCAGAAACTTAATTGTCATTTCCAGAGATGTATCACTTTTCTGTTACTGTAATAATATGATCTAACCAGAGACAAAAAATATCTAGTAAGGTTCAATAGCCTAAGCTTCTCCGTGTCATTTCGACTGACGTCCGCTTGTCGTCAGAGGGGTTATGATGTTTCTCAATCTCTATAAAGGTGGGTGATGATAAATGTGTGATAATTATTACCTGTATATTGCTGCTGGTGAAGCTAATTTCAAATAATGGTACAGTTTTCTGTATCACCTACCCTTGATCTCTCGTTCCAACGTTTGACGGGTAGATGGCGCCCCGCTTTCGATAAATCGTGGCATCTCGGATACGTAGGTATGTAAGATATTCAGCTTCTGACGATGAGTTGGAACAGATCGGTTTCCACGACTAGTTTATTCCGTTTTCGCTTTTAAATCTCGTTGTCCAGGATATATACGGAAATTCCACGCTGGGGGTGTATTGTATCGGTAAGTGGATTTAGAAGTTCCACTTCCCCTAGTCTTGCTATTCAAACTAATCGTCCACGTTGCTTTTCCCTCAATTGGAGGTGCCTTTTTTTATTAATTACAATGTCGTTATCGATTCTTTTACGTTGTTGTAGGAAATTATTATAGGCTGGTATAACTAGTGTAGGCCAGGATAGCTAGTGTAAGCTAGTATAAACTAGTGCATACGAGAATAGAACTATCGTAGAAGTTAGAAGCCGAATTAGCCTGGTTTCCCATCTTTTCAATTGCGAGAAAATCCGCCATCTTGGTTAACTTGGGCCCCGATACCGAATACCACGCCGTACGGATGTCGACATCAGGAAATGACGTTGCGCTAAGTCCCGCGTTTGATTTGAAAAAATTTTTGTTTGACAAGTAGAGTTTTGGAAAAATCCCTAGAATCTTGTAGTTCATTTAGAGTTAGGAAAATGGACATTTATGTGCGAGTATACCGGGGTTTTCTTACTTTTGTAAACATCCAATTATTTTGGTATTTTTAGAGAAGGGGGAGGGGAGATTCTTATTGGTTTTCAAGTAAGGGAATTACAAGCACTTGTGACTTGAATATATGCTTGTTTTTAATTACGATCAACTTAAGCTGTAAGGCCGATGGAATTTCACCGGTTACCGAAAGCATGTAAACCAGATAAACGTCAATCTCTCGCCCCGATTCATTTTATTTTTATTCCATTTATGTTATTTTTAAATAGTTTTCGAATACTTTTGCTGGTGCCTCCACGACAGGATAAAGATCCAGAACATAGACGCTTCGGATAACCTCGTACCACCTGCTGCGGAAGCTGGAGGGTCACTCTGACTCCAGTCACTTAAATGTGATCCAGCTATATAATTGGAGAGTGGTGTCTTGTTACTAAATTCTCAACCTTTCACCAACGCCGTTTCCATTGGGCTAGCACGCCCTGGATCTCCATCGTTTTCACCAACGAGCTGGGTTATTCGCACTGTAACTGCACCGGTCACCTTCCAGACTTTCCTTTTATTATTTTCACTTTTAACAAAAGTTTTAGAAGCTAGTAACAATCTACTTACGTGTGTTAGAACTAGAAGAGTTGTCTTTCTAAATACAGCGGGGCCTTGATATTCCGAACACCAAAAATTTACACCCTGTTTGGATCGACGAAGTGTTAAGATTATAATATAGAGAATATTTTCGGTATTTTTTAGAATAAAACATCTATTCTACGAAATAAGGAATGTATTTTAAAAACAACACAATAACGTTCAATCGAAAATGTAACTATTGAACGTATTACCCTTGTTTGAAGAAATCTAAAATGACAGTTTGTCGGGAGGTATTAAGTTACATGTAAAAGGCTTCTCGAAATTTATTTAAAAGGGATCTTCTCTGGCACAGGAATATTCACTTGGTCAGCCCATTCTAAGCATGTGTCTAAGGCAGATACAGTATTAGAATGGAAATTTTTTGTGTTATTTGCCTTATTATTTTATTCTCAGTAATGGGCTCTTGAGTTTCATCAATCTCATCATTGCTTGCTAAGAAGTTAATGATTGCAATCTAAGAATACCATTTATTACGGAAAAAGATAAAGGAAGATCATAGTCGGGCTCAAAATCATCGATAATCGCAATATTCTTCAATGTTTAAGTGAGGTTACAAGGCTGTCCAGGATTTTTCTTATTATATTTGAATTTAATTGAGACCAACTTCAACTCAATGAATATAATGCGCCTTTCTTAGTGATTTTTTGAGGATATCGGATGCAGAACATTCAGGATCCAGATCTTCCTGTGCAAAAACTTGCAGTAAAAGCATTTCCTTATAATTTGCCTTTATATTTTGCATAACGTTTTGATCCATTGGTTGTATGAGAGCTGTGCAATCGGGTGGCATGTAGACAACAAAAAGTTTGTTCTTCAATGGATTGCAAACCCTCATCGAGCGCATGCGCAGGCGAATTATCGAGGAGTAACATTGCTTTCTGCGGTAAGTTTTTTTGACGAAAAGCGATTATACACTAAAGGGGAACGCGGCCCTGACTTAAATGCTAAACGGTCACACTACCGCATCACGACCAGGCAATAGGTGATTCAATTTCCCACGCTGTCCTGTCTTACTACGCCGATTTTGGCGAAGGAATTGTACGAAAGGGCGAAAATCGCGAAGAAAAGCATAGTAAAATAGTTCTTAAGTGAAAATCGTACTACGAAATATTGAGTACTATGCTTTTAAAGGTATAACAGAAATTAGGAATTGAGAAAAATGTTTTAAATGGTTTAAAAAAGACGGCAAATTTAGGCTGTAACAAGCGTAACAAGTACGTGTCATTTGATTAAATTAAAAAAAGAAAAAGAAGAGAGGTGTCATGGGACACCCGACATAAGCTTCGCTCTTTACGTATTTGATGCTTATTTTAATGCAAGATAAAATTCTGATAATTGAATAAACAATGTAGCGATGTATAAGGAAACAGAAAAAGTATTTCATTTCGAAACCGATGATAAATAAGTTGAAGTTGAATTTGAAATAAATATGAGTCTGAATAATAAGAGCCCCATCTGATGGAGGGATACGCAATCACTGCGCATTTTATAGTTGCTCCTTGCGACGAGTATGTGTGTATGTGGGAGAGAAAAAACTAATAAAAGAAAAGGATGAAAGAATTACGCATTTGATGCTTATTTGAATAAAAGGTCAAATTATATAATTGAACAAAAATAAACAACGTATACAGAAAAAGCATATTATTTCGAAACCGATGGTAAATAAGTTGAAGTTGAATTTGAAGTAAATTTGAGTCCGAATAATAAGAGCGCCATCTGATGAGACGGGGGAAGGGGGAGAGGGGGGGTGTAAACACGGCGCATTTCATAGTTGCTCCTGTGATGACTCTGTGTGTTTGTGTGTGAGAGAAGGAACTAATGAAAGAAAGGGATGACAGAATTACGTATTTGATGCTTATTTGAATAAAAGGTAAAATTCTATAATTGAATAAAAATGTACAAAGAAACAGAAAAAGTATTTAATTTCGAAAGCGTAGATAAACAAGTTGACGTTGAATTTGAAGTAAATTTGAGTTCGAATAATAAGAGCGCCATCTGATGAAGGAGGGGGGCGTAAATACGGCGCATTTTATAGTTGCTCCTGCGATGAGTATATATATGTGTGTGTGTGCGAGAAAGAACTAATGAAAGGAAAATATAAAGCCGTCTAGTGACGATTTCAAGCGTCTCACTTTTTCCCAGTTAACTCTCGCCGCAGAACCTCGCTAAAAGAGCTTCGCTTTAATAATTTGTGTCGTGAGGAGTTGACGATGTACGACAGCGTTGGTTTTCTAGTAATTTCCAGCGAAATCTCTAAAGATGCTCAAACCTTCTAACTGCGATATTACTTAACTGTACAGTTGGAAAATCTAATACGAAATATAGACATGCGACTCATTCTAATGGTTTCAATCCGATTCTGGAACCATTCACGATCTTTATGGACCGACCCTAATCTGTTCAGACAAGGGATCTAACGGGGAAGATCGTTTCAAACATCCTCTCATAAAATGTGAGAATCTCAACATTTCTAATTAAGATGCTATCTTTACGGTCAAAGGTTCTAACACGGAAACAAGGCATTTACTTTTAAAGTCCACATAAAATTTCCATGGTCTCAAACCGATTAAGACGCTTTATCCGAAGGATATGCGCGATTAAACCATCAACTTGACGCCGAACAATAAAAGAATTTCGGGAAAGACTCTGCAATAAGGTCGACGCTTTACGACGCTATAAATTTCGCCATTTAAAAAACCTATTATGTTTTCATCGCGGCGACCGTCTACGAGTCGGCGGAGGACGCTAAACCCGAAATAATTTATAATGGAGCTGTAGATGGCGGCAAAAAGATATACAATATTTTCCGCTCCCCTCCCCCATTATTCTAAGCGGTTACCTTATAAATCAGTAAGCCTTCCTCGGCGGGAAGAAAGCTGTATCGTATAGTCGGCCTTGCTAAAATATAAATTTATTATTATTTTCGACAAGATCCGGTTCGCGGTATCTCGACGTCTGCCCGGGGGAGATTTATGACGGGGCGTCCTCGACGAATTGCAGTGGTAACTGTTTCAAAATTTGAACGGGTTTGTTCGTAAGAAAGGGGGCGCTTTCTGGAAAATACCCTTGTCAGTCGAAGATATAAATGTTTGATAGTCGAAATGCTACGACACGTAACATCGTCTTCGCAATATCTGCTCCTTTTCCGGCATTAAAACGTAATATAAATCGAGAGGATACGTACCGTACGTATATAGGATCGTATCCTTCATTCACAGCTACCGTAAGCTTGCAATAATTAGTTTCATAATCTCGTTCCCTTCCGTTTCGTATAACGACGTAATGAAGGAATTATGTGAACGATTTCCTCCTTTTTCTCGAACGACCAGCGGGAACTGGACTAATGTAAGGAGAGCCCGGCTCGTTAGAGCAAACGTGAAACCCGTCAGTTTGGGTTGATGAGACAGCTAATTCCGACGGTAAGTCCATAAATGTTACGTTGCGAACGGGGCGCAAATATTAATAAATATAACGTTTACGTTCTACTTCTCGAGCGGAAATATATATTTTACGATGAATTTCGACGATGTGAAGGGTACGATTTCCTTGATGATGATGGATCGATCAAGTTAATATTTCCCTCGGGATTCTGACGGTTGTGAAAGTAATGAAGAAATAGTTGTGAGGATGATGAAAACGTCCCCGGGATGATAGAAGGTAAGAATGAAGGGAATGATGGTTTTTCGTGATAACTTCCGGTCCCGTTTGGTTTCAAGTTTTTAATTGCTTTTCGCATTTACGAACCTCATAAAGTGCCACCTCGCAAAGGTCACCTCACACAGTGTAGCTTTATCCTATCCTCAATCGATTCGAGACTCGTGTTTCCTGCTCTGCAAGGCAGGACCGTATTGTACATAGTTTCAAGTTGGCAGTCACACTGACTTTCATTCCATCTTTCGTAACTTTAATCTACACTACTTTTCATAGCGAGTTTGAAATTATGATGTTTTAAGTTTATAGTTTACAACTTGTAAATCATTGTACTAGTAGCTGCTGGAATCCTGTGTTTACGGAGAAATTTTATCCGGCATATGTGTTATCTGTCATGTATTGCCACGGTATTAACGACTTCTTATAAAACAGTGCGAATTGGTCTTTAGATTCCAATGTTAGCAAGAATTATAATGTTGATACATGATGGCCGAGGACAACGCGAAACTGCAGGAATTGTTGGTAAAAGCTTATGAGCTGTAAAAAATGTGTATTAGCCCTTTGAGAGGACTGCCCTAATAACCAGAAAAGTAGGATCCCTTGCGAAAAAGAGTCATCATCACAAGAGATGACCGTTTGTTGATGTCTGCAAGTTTGTGGAATAGAACAGCGCCTGCGGTTTTGCTGCGCAAATCAACTCGAAGAAGTTGAAGATGTGAATGTTAGTGAATGGGCCGTTAGAAGAAGGGTTCGTGCTGCTGTATTGTCTTGCAGAAAGATGGCTACAAGTCCGCCATTGCAACGCCTGCATCAAATTCCAAGACTGGCTTTTGCCCGAAATCACTCGGCATTAAATAATGATGACTGGAACAACGTTCTGTTTTCAAATGACTCCCGTTTTTGCCTCAACGTGTTAGACGGACGTCTGCAAATATGGAAAAGACTAGGAGAAAGATATGCTGCAGTCTGTATTGACGAGCGACTTCCATTTGGCGTTGGGTCGGTTATGGCTTGGGCAGGAATCTCTTCACATGCACGCACAGAGTCAGTCTTCATATAGTATGGCGCTCTGACAGCTCACAGGTACAGAAAGTTCTAGCAAATCATTTTTATGCCTTTCATGCTCGCCATGGGCGAACGTGGCATTTTCATGAAAGATAATGTAAGACTTCACGTAGCGAGAGTTGTTACAGAATATCTGGATGAGGTGGATATTTGAAGATGTGATTGGCCAACACTCAGTCCAGATATGAATCTCATTGAACATATCTGGAATGAGTTGGGGCGACGTATCCGAAGTCACATAGCAGCTCCAGGAACTATTCAGGAACCGAGAGAGCTTTTACTGCAGAAGGGGAATAACATCGAACAGGATGTGATCCGTCATTTAATTGAGAGTATGCCTCGTCGTCTTCAAGCAGTCAGTAACGTGGGAGGAGGGAATACACGTTATTAAAAATAAATTTTCTCATTAATGTAAGTTTTTTTCTTCTTAAATTTGTAAACGTATATGTGTTGCTTGTTCAGAATAGATCGTTAAAATCAAAAGAATGCTTTCCGGTTCAATATTGACTATTAAATTTAGCTTTCAAAAACAGTACAACGAATTATAATTTTCAAATATAAACATACAGCAGACAATAACAAAAAAACATCACAATTTCAAAGTGACCTAATTTTTTTTGCTCGCCAGTGTATATACAATGTACATACTGCAAATTATGTAGATCGAAACTTTTTAAAATGGTGTTTTTTGAGGTTCAATTTCTGATGCTATATAATTTAAAAATTCAATTTTAACGACTTAGATACTTTTTAATAAAAACACATTTATCGAATTCTCATTTCTAAACTACAATTTTAAAACAAATTTTATTTTCATCAGATATCTTTAAAAAAGGAAGCAATTTTCCAAGCTTAATTGTCCTATAGACAATTTCTGACACTTCATTCAAAAGAATGTTAGTAAGGACAAAATCCTTAAGAAGGGCATCGTATCAAAAATTATGTGGAAGAAAAATCTGCTCACGAAAATAACTTTTGAAAATTTACGCTGCACACTTCCCAATGTCTGTGAATATTTATCGCATCTTCCAGACCACAGAACAGTATTCCAGCTTGGCAGGACTGAATGCGTTAAAACAGGCATGGACAACCTTTTTTGTAGAAGTTTTATGCTGCGAGTAATCTTGAAAAATATACATTTTTGTGGTATCCTTATGATTCATTATGAATTAAGTTTAGACGGGCCGTGCTAATATGCAACGAAAGAATTCAGTAGCGGGCCGGGCAAATCTTACTCGAGGCCGCATGTGGGCCGCGGGCCGGAGGTTGCCCATCTATACGTTAAAAGAACTGATGAGTGCACAATGATCAACAAAATCACGTATGTTTCTGATGACAAGACCGAGTAGGGAAACTGTATCATTGCAGATATCTTACTTTGTTGCTTTGCAGTTGCATTCAAACTCAAATAAAACTCTTTGCAAGACAAGATAATCATCTAAACAATCCACCCTAGAACCAGACAATTCTGCCTTTTCCTTAGTGAAACCCAAATCCTACTAAATTATTTAATTCAGCTGTTATATACAACTCTGCTTTTAAACTTTCTGGAAAAGATCGGAACTGATCATCACCCGGTCCACTTTCATCAGATTCGGGTTCAATGGATTGTAAAACGTTATCAATAGACTGAGGTGGTTCAGGGACAAGAAGTCCCGGTTCATGTCCTACCGACCGAATAGCTAAAGGAAGGTTAGGGTAGACAATTACTTTCGTGCCTCCAAAAATATCCCAGCAAGTCAACATGTCTTCTATGTCTGTAAAATTCAAGTGGTTTATTTTCAAAATTAAAAGAGTTATTTAGTTTAACAGATTGAAATTAAGCATCACGGCTCAAGCGAGAAGATGTATTGTTGTGCGATGTAAAGTTAAATTTGGAAAGGTCAGAGCTAATATAAACGTGCGCGTTTGATTTGGGTCGTTCGGTCTAAAGGCTTTCGCCTCATTTCGGAGAGATCGAGCGGATAATCGGGGTACGTTTGACGATATTGGGTTGTTGCGTTGACTACAATTAGATACTCGATCGATTACATAGCCCGACAAAAACAAAACAAATTTTGTTGCATCAAAAAAAAAGCTGATTTTAAATATCTCATGAACTCTGATTCCAAAAATACCATTTGGTTTCTTGTATCAGCTCTAGTTGTCGAAACCGACTTTGTTAGCGCAGCTTCAATTACAACATTATCCGACTATTAGCACGTAACTACGTTGTCACTTTTAGTCACGCCATTACCTCCGAAACTTCACGTAACTTCCGCCCGATCATGAGCGGCGCCAAAACCGTTTAAGAGTCCATCGGAGCGGGTAAAATGGGGCGCCCAACCGACGCTAGAACAAGAACTGCACACGCTCGCGTAATTGCAAGTACGAACGATACGATGATATAACGGAAACGCATGCTCGTTATTGCCTGAATGAATAGGACGGAGATGCCTCAGTATTCTTAATTAAGAAGGCGACTTTCTACCTCTTTGCCATTAGCGTCTTCGCGAGTCGAATAAGGTTTTTCATATGTTAACTGGTAGTAACAACGGGCGCTCTTCGTACCGTTTCTCTCGTCTAATGAAAATTAGCTGTAACGAATAATTACATTAGCCTGTTGTAAGATGCATCGCGATTCACCCTTTGAGGCGCGCACGTGTTAAATTAGAACGATTGCGAGTTTATCTTATGGATGACGTAAGTTTGTTAAAATGATTTTGGTGGGAGATGCACAGGCTTAAGGCCTATCCGCCCTGAACTAAAACAATGAAGTCCTCTCGATGACGCCAGCGAAGGAACATGTTGTTCGGGAAGCAGGTGGCTGTCAGAATATCTCAAAGAGAGAGAGGGCAGAGATGAAAGCGGCTAGTAACAGCATAGGATTATGGGGTTAAAGTTTACTTTTGATGGTGAAGAAGGGTTGATGGTACAAGAGTTAATATGGGCGCCACTGGTTCAAGAGGGCAAGTTCAGCGTTTGTACACCAACGAGAACAAGAACTAGATTGTTACCGCGGCGGTACATCAAATAGAAAAGGTGGTTCATGAAAATATCTGAAGATTTTTTACTTATGCTACCTCCCTTTTCCCCTCTGAATTTCTGATGATTCTGTTCAATGCAACATGTCCGTAAGAAATGGATTAAGACACGCCAAAGCAACAGAAAATGCAAATATTGAATAAAATATTTAAATATTGGGTGACACAAATATCACATCGGTGAACTCCTCACCACACAATTGTTTATAATAAAATCGGTGACACGTGTTTCGCTAGCTCGAGGCAAGCATCTTCAACAACCGTATAAACCGAATTGATATAGACATGTAAGAAAGAAGCGCATTTGCGGGGGTGAAAGGTGTCCTAGCCGTCACCGAGCGGGAAAATAATTGTGCATGGACACACATGGTGACAGTAAAAAGTGGGGTAAAAATGCATGTTTTAGAATTTTTAATGTTAGAAATTTGTCACTTCGGTTTATACGGTTGTTGAAGATGCTTGCCTCGAGCTAGCGAAACATGTGTCACCGATTTTATTATAAACAATTTTGTGGTGAAGACTTTCTCGATGTGATATTTGTGTCAGTAAATTACACGACAGTCCTTGCAATCACCTTTGGGTGGAGAAAAAGAAGCAGAGGTACTTAATTACTAAATATGTCAACATACATTGGTATGGAATGAAATTATAATAATAGAAACATTAGGAAGGTAGGAAAGAAAAATAGTAAATAAAAGGATTTTGGTCGGGAGGAAATCAGAGGAAGGACACTTATGTGAACTTAGTTTTGCAATTAACACCGGTATTTCTTTTATTTTGAGTTGATTTCAGTTTAATAGGTCACTTACACTATTTACTAGCTTCGTTAAGTGGAATCGTTATTTTCTTTTCTTGCAAGTCTGTGATTTCGGCGCCAAATGTGAATTTAATTTAAGGTTGCGTTTGCTTTAATTGCTTGTACTACGATAAACGTTAAGACAACTTCGCTGACTCTTTTCACACTTCAAACTAGGGCCGCTTATTCTTCAAACTTAAGAAGGATGAATAAGGAGCCACAATTGGATGCAGTAGTTAAGTCGAAGCGGTTGTAGCGGCTGTGGCACATAGAAAGAATGGAGGAAGACCGAAGAGTGAAGAACATCGCGTGGAGGGTGCCGGAGAATAAAAGAAGAAAACGCAGATCGAAAAGACGATGGAGAGAAGCGATGCCATATGAATTACGGGAAAAGGCAATAACGGAAATAATGGAAAAAGTAAACCAAAGATAGAAAGCTATAGAAAGAAGAATGAATAAATATTTTAGTTGTGATTCAAAAAGAAACTGATTTATTTTTCTTTACCTAGAAAAAGAAGAAATAGATTTTGAAAGAAGGTAATTATGATTTTATTCAACATAATTATTTGAAATACGTAAATTTTAATAAAAGGAATGATAGTCCGATTTTATTGGGATATCACAAACCCTGTACCTTAACCGCTTAGTTGTATCAATATTGATCTAGTCTTAGAATAGCAGTACACCATTTGACACGATGCTAAAACAAAATTCATATCTTATGAATTATGAAATAGCTATGTTTCATAAAAAATCTAACAATGACATTTTAATGAACATTAAGAAACATACTGTTGGTCAAAGAACATAGTGTTTTAAGGATTCTACGATACATACTAATTGTTATATTATTTACTTGATATAACAATATATTACAATTTATAACATAGTTTGAAATCTTAAATTTCTCCATTATTAGTACAGTATCATATTCCAATTTTTACGTGAAAGTTAGCTGTTACTTTAACATAAATATAATACAATATGTTTAAAATACAATAATATAAATTTTACGATAATTATTTGCACATTTAAAGTTGTTCTCTTCATAACAGCGTTTTTACTATGGAACATTTCTAAATAACAAAAAAGTGCATTTCAGAATTTTCACCGCATATTAAATATTATTATTAAATAAACCCCGAATAAACCTTCATGTTATACACATAACCTTACCTCCGGCTCCTTTGGAAGTATATGCAAAATGGCCTCTTTAGAAGGGCTTTTGCACATAGGTACACAACAGAACACCGTATTTGAAGGATTAATCACAATATTTTCAAGCTCGTCAAATACAAACCACTACACTTCGTAAGTCGAGCATAAATGGAGTTAAAATGACCGGAACTGGAAAGGATGTAGTTGTGTTTACGCTTTTATGTTTATATCCTCGTAAGCCTCGCAACCATTGAAATACCATTGAAACTACCAATCAATGAACGGTATTACAAATATTAGTGCGCACCCCGTGGTTCGGTTGAACAGGTCGTTTGCCGTGAATAGGTTATGCCGTTTTCGCTTCAAAGTCGCGTTTGTCGAGGATGTGCACGCGAATTCGGCTCTAAGATCGTTATCGTTGTGTGAATTTGGGAGTTACACTTCTTCAATTGTACTTGGTCTTTTATTATTATTATTTTACCAAAAGTTTTTGAAGTCAGTAACAGAAGTCTTTTCATAATATGAACTGTCCGTGCTAACTGTTTAGATTTATATGCCTTTCTATGTTCTCTGTTCGGTGAATGACGAATGACGAATTCCAAATAAGGAAGGCTTCGTCTCCTTTCTCACGCCCTCTTTCCTCATTAAACTTTGATCCGCATCTAGTCTGGGCACCAGCTTCGCTAACTTTAACCCCTCCCCGTCCACTCACCCACACCTACAACGCTGAGTTTCTAGCCGGAAAATTTTCTGTAATCAGTAAATCTCAAAAGCAAACGTAGTGACGAACTGCCTATTTCCTGATCTCTTGGTGTTAGTTCAGTTTAATGAAGGATAAAATCTCAGCAAACGGAGTGTTAGGCAACCATTTGCCAACTTTGTCGATCGTCCCATATAAGGAAAGACGTATTAATCTGTCCAAAATCAAACTTATGAACCGAGTAATAAACTCCCCAAAACGATTGTCACAGATAAACACGAAACCGGTACCACAGTAAATACCGAATAAAAAGCTTCTCCGGGGGAAGTTGCGTAAATTTTCATTTTATACGATCGTCCGTATAAAATGGCGAAAATACGACCTCGGATTCTTAGCGGGATTAAACATTAAGTTCTACCGGGGACGGTCCGCTCGACTTTATGGAGGCAATAAAACGACAATCGGGGATTTCGACTTCGAATCGACAAGATGCGAAATGTTTTACGACGGCGACGTTTAAAGTCGACGCTCGTTTTAAGATGTCGACCGTACTACTACTAATTGTCTACTTATTGTTAGCCTGAAGGGTTTTATCGGAGTGATTTGGATCGATACTCGAAGATAGATGTACTTCCGGTTATTTTTATTGATGAAATGGATTTCAGGAAAGAGGAAATGATATAGGAAAAAGGGATGTCTGAAAAATGATAACAACTTAGTAATTTGTTTGCTTTTTCTAATTTTCTAGATGCATCATTAACAACAGAATCCTGATATTTTTCCGGAATATACGTCTCGCCAACAAACTGCTATTTTCGACCTATTCCTTTAATTAAGGACGAAACGTGTAAACAAATAATTTCCGATTAGATACGACCGACTGCCGATCGATATAAATCGCTTCTGCAGTCACCTAGTGCTTAATTGAATTAACGCCCCTCCCTCCAATCGAGATTTCGGGAAATTATCCGAGGCAACGTAAAGAACACAACTTAATCTGGATTAGACGCGCGTTAAGGTCCCGGACTAAGTTATGTGATAAACAGGGCGCAATAAAATCCGTCCGAGACAGCGACGGGGAAGCGACGGATCGAACCACCGTTCGAATTTCCGCAACATACGACGAAACTCGCCTCTCAACCTCGTTAGGGCGAAATACCCGAAATATATATCGCGAAAGTTGCGGTCGTCCGCAGACTGTTTAACGCGCTACCGTCGGATGTTTACGACGTAGTTGTTGTTTCCGGTTCTGTTTTGAACGTCTTCGCGCTTTCGGGATGTGTTGAAAAATAGGAATTTCAAAAACGAATTAAGATTTGGTGTTTCTCAAAGTTAGGGTGAGTTGGAAATAGTGTTGCACCAATTTCTATAATTTTTGAAGTTACGGTTGTTGAAAGTTCCTTTGAATTTTGTGGGTTTCTTTGGAGAATTTGCGTGCATCCATTGTTGTGATTGTCGTTTCGTTTCGGGCGTGTCATATTGAACCAATGTCTCATCGTCTGCCACCATGGATTGTAAAAAATCTTCACCATCAGTATTGTAACGGTCAAGAAACACCAAAGCTGTAGCCATTCACTGAATTTTGTGGGTGTCAGTCAACATTTTTGGGACCCAGCGAGCACAAACTTTTCTCTAGCGCAGCTGTTCAGTAACTATTGAGGACAGGGAATATCTTAAAACTTTCGGAAATTCCATCCATAATTCACTTCAGGTGAGCCTTCGACTTTCCTGAATCACTTGATCATCTTGTTGAACAAGGACGTCTGTAGCGACAGACCTGCGTCCTTGATCGTCTTCATCATGCACATCAGTTCAGCCATCTTTAAACTTTCGATACTATTCACGAACAAAACCATCACTCATAAAGCTCTCTCCATACACTCGACTCATTCTTCGACGAATTTCCGCTGCACTATTCCTTTCTGCCTGCAAGAAACGAATAACACTTTGAAATTCACACTTCGCGGGAGAATCAATAGAAAGAGCCATGTTTACGTAACCGCAGCTCAACAAGAAATGGCGTGTTGAAATCGGCACTGACAGAGCGTGTGGAGAGCGAGATGCGCAGCTACCAATACGCTCACCAGTCACCTACCGCATGCCTGGTTTTTGTACTGTGCGGTCGGACGTTGAAAAAGAACAGTCTTCGTATTATCTTCATAGATAGATAGATAGGTAGGAGAACCCAATAAGAAGCTCATACAAAATAGTTAATATATATATAGGATAAAAATGCGGATATTGCCGTATTGGCCAAGAACAGCAAAATACAAGTAAGAAAAGCCGCATTCTTCGAAAGATAGCATGGTTTCCTTAAAGGGAGATCCACAATCCAAGGCGTAGAGAAAGCTCTAAATATAGTCAAGGAACATACAAATGACAAATGGGCAGCGCTCATATCGTTGGATGTAAAGAACGCTTTCAACATTGCGTCGTGGGACAAAATCCTTCAAAAGCTAAAGAGGCTAGAAATATCAAAATACCTGGTGAATTGTATTGACAGTTATTTAAAGGATAGGTCAATAAGAATCGACAAGGAAATCGAGATGGAGATCACAGCAGGAGTATCACAGGGACCCATCCTGGGCCCATCCTGTGGAATGTCTTTTATAATGACCTACTAGAAGAACACATGCCAAAGGGGGTAAGGATTCTGGCCTATGCCGATGACGCGGCTGCAATAACAACAGCAAGAGATGAAGAATAACTAATGAAGCGCTGTGCCAAATAAATAGATGGACGGATCGGAACGAACTGGAACTGGCTCCACAAGAAACGGAGGCGGTGATACTCATAGGGAGAAAAGGCAGACAAGAAATTAAATTCTCATGTAATGGCGAGAAAATTACCATAAAACGAAGCCTCGTACATTTGGGCATAACGATAGGCCAAAGCTGCCAATTCGGGGAGCACTTAAAGGAAGTATTGCAAAAAGCCGAAGAAAAAGTCTCACAGATTATGAGGATAACCTCCAACCTTAGAGTACAAGGTTCCAAGAGAAGGGAAATGTTGTACAATGTTGTCCAGTGAAAACGGCTATCATGGGGGTACACAGAAGAAGGCTCGTAGGTACTCAGCGGAAGATACTCCTGAGAGTATTGAGCGCCTACCGAACACTGTACGCGAGGGCAGTTCAAGTGGTGACCGGAATGATCCCCATACAACTCCTTATCGAGGAAAAGAAGAACCTTTTCAACAGAGATGAAATAGCGAAAATGTCAAACGACAGGAACGGGAACAGACCATTCGAAAATGGCAAGATATGTGGGACCAGACAGTAAATGAGGCACAATGGACAAAGTTACTGATACCAGCAATAGAACCTTGGCTAAAATGTCGCCATCGAAGAATGGATTACTATCTGACGCAGGCACTGACCGAACACGGGTGCTTTCTTAAGTACCTGTTCGATCGAGCGAGATCTGCAACTGACTGCTGTGATAGGTGTGGCGAAGTCGATGACATAGAACACATCGTCTTTGCTTGCCCGACGTGGGACAATGTGCGTGCAGAATATAGAAATGTAACTGGGAAGGTATTCAACATCGAAAACATGATGGAGAATCTGGTGGCAACCGAGAAAGAGCTGTCCGCAAGATTATAGAAACCAAGAAGGAACAGCAGAGATAATCAAGACAACCCACCACACTGAAGAAATGCATGAGAAAGAGGGAGAGAGGGTTTTTAGTCAATAAGAATCTGACACAAACCACAACATGACACCTATTTGTGGAAGTCTTATGTAAGATTTTCCCTCTCCTCCACAAAAAAGATAAATAAATAGATAGATAGAACTTTATTGCTGCATTTATGAATATAAAACAATTGTCATAATATTGACAGGAATATACATATATTTGACATATTCCTGTCATTCTTTGTTAGTAAACTTAAGGTGAAATATATAATACTGGAGATAAATAAATAAGTAAGTAATTAAATAAATAAATAACATTCAAACTAAGAAAAACAACAAAGTACAGAGTACAATATATATCACAAACAAAGTACAAATAACAGATAAGTTGATTACTGAACTTCCAGGGTGTGATATTCTATCTCAATCAGTGTCCTCCTGATTCTTCTTGGAAAACGTCCAAAATATACTTCAATCCTTAAAGTGAGTATTTACGACAGCTAAATTAAAGCGGATCCAATTTAAAGCGGATATCAGACTACAAAAACTATTATCGGCCCCACAAGGTGAATATTTAGCTGGCACGCCTGGATACCGTACACGATTGACCGATGTATGCCCGTTTAATTATGAATTGCCTTCCGGTCAAAGCGAGCCACGCAGGTAAATCCGTTTGATATAAGGCCGCCTGTATTTAGAACGTATCGACGCAGATCTATTGACCCGGAGTGGATATTACCTGCGGGCAGGCCGGTAATAACTCCAATCGGTATCCAATGACTTGCATTGTAACTTCACTATGAGCGATCCCCGTGCGCTTGCCGATAATACCGCTATTAATTCTCGGATCGGAAACGCCAGCGGACAGGACAGCAACATGTTAGTGGATGGATCGCGGGGGTGATTGGAATAAGTCGAAGGGTATCAAGTTTGCTTTATTGCAGCAGAAGATTAGACTAGTTTAGATGAGCTTTCACAGATGTTGAATTCTCTTCAAACAAGAAATTCGAGGTGCTTAAGACGGATGTTCTCAAGGTTTGCGCCTTTCTGATTTCAGCGATAACTTTCGGTAAGCGAATTGTTGTGTATCAATCAGTATTTGATGTTATTTAACTAGAAAGGAGTATAATAGCTTCCTGACTCACCCACCTTCATACAGAGGTATTTTTGTTATTTCACTAGTGTACTTTTGCGAGTGACGTGTTAATTTGGTGAATGAGTTGTGTCAGATATCGCAAGTGCGAGAGGCATTAGAGAAAAGGTAAACGGTTGGGGCGGTATTTTTTGACCTGGTCAATGCTTTTGACATCGTTTGGCATGCCGGCCTAATCACGAAGATCATTAGAGCCGGCATAAACAGCCAGTTGGCCAGGATCATCCAACCTTACTTGAAGAGAAGAAGTTCCTCGGTGAAAATAGGGGATCAACAATCGTCATCGACGCCCACCGCGTGCGGCGTACCGCAAGGATCGTTACTAGGCCCGGAGCTGTTCCTTCTTTACGCCTCAGCCACGGGTGAGATCCTGGAGTGGGCCAACCGTTGGAGGATTCGACTCAACACGGACAAATGTGTGGTGGTCAGGTTTACGAGGAAGAGGACGATCCCATCGAATAATATCTTTCGTGGGAAACCAGACACCTCCATGGAGCGTAGAGGCCAAATTGGCCACATTGGTTCGGTCATGAAGAGATATTACATCGGGAGGAGATCGTTGCTGCCGCTCCTCTGTAAGAACTCGACGCTGGATTTGAAAACAAAAGGTGATATATACATCATATTTAAGACCAATTCTTATATATGGAGTGCTGTCATGGTCGTCACTAGCAAAGTGTCATCTACAAAAACTAGTGATAGCACAGAACAAAATGTTGCGCATGATGAGAGGAGCAGCGTGGTTTGTTCGAAACACACAGCTGGCGAAAAGTATTTTAGATAGAATACAAAACTCGGATAACCCGGTGCTCGGATACCTCGCCGATCTCGACCTTGACAGACCTCCGCCTAAGACCCAAGTGCGGAGGGTGTAGGATCTCCTCCAAAGCGAGTGACATCCTACGTCAGGCCGATAATACTTGTTCAATCGACGATACCTCCAGTGAGCGGACCACCAGGATCAAAACCTCTCAACTACACCAGCGGTGGGACCGTGGTCGCTAAGTAAAGGATCGAGGGGCCTATGAGGTGCTTGCGGCCCGGTCTCGAATGATGAAAGACAGCTCTCCGGAGATATCGCAAATATTTTCTTGAAATAGAAAAAGGGCAAGCCAATACATGACTCGCAAACGTCAATTTACCTTATATCGGTTTAAATTACGAACGAATTTTTAGTCAGCAGATAGTAGCATATGTATGCTTGTTGTATAGGCTGTGTGACATCTCGTAGGCATGCGGCCAGTCAGAGAACGGTCAGAGGCAGTCAAGTGTAGATGTGTCGCATGGCTCCCCGCGAGCAGAATAGCGTGCGGTTGTACGTTTTCTTGTGTGCCAAAAGAAGTGCATCATCCAGTGTACGGTGACAACTGCTTCTCACGCAAAGTTGTATTCAATTGAGATCCAGAAGCTGAACAAGGAAAGGCAAAACGTCAGAGATGGGGAGTGTCCTGGTCGTTCTGCGGGGGTGTCCACTGGAGCCACGGTGCTGCGTGTGGAACAAATCATTCGTAATGACCGGCGTGTAACGATCGATGACGTAGGGCGTGCTGTAGGCTGTTCATATGGAGCCGCATTGAACGTCGTGCATGAACAGTAGTAGTTTCTAAAGTTTGTGCAGGGTAAGTGCCCTGCCAATTATTTCAGGAACACGAAATAAAGAGAACGGGTCTGTCCTTGCAGCACCTCATTCGCTACACCGAGAAAGGAGATAACTTTATGGTATGAATTGTTACGCGGGACAAATTTTAGGTTCACAACTTTCAACCTGAATCCAAACGATCTTGCATGGAATGGAAACATTTCACCTCTCCAATGAAAAGAAAGTCCAACGACGATTCCATCAGCCAGCAAGGTTATGCTCACCGTGTTTTAGGACATGCAGGATGAAATTCCGGCTTCACTGAACTCCTGACAAAGAAAGTGATTCTTTCGGATGACACTGCGCAGCAAGACCAACGCAAGACCTGTTACGAACATTTCGCTGGAAACGCTTGGAACATCCACCGTACAGTTCCAACTTGGCTGCCGGTGATTTTCATCGTGTTTGGGCTCCTAGAAAATCATTTTGAAGCTGATGATACCGTAAGCCAATACGTTACTCGTTGGCTGCGACAGCAACCAAAAGACATTTTTTGCCGCCGACGTTCAAGGACTCGTAAAGAGATGGGATGAGTATCTGAATCTACCGCGTGAATATGTCGAAAAGTGAAATAAATGTCACGAAATTTTGTGAATTATTTATTGACTTACCCTCATACTGCCAATAATTTATATATTTACGTTCTAGCCCTTAATTCAACTATATTTGCCTTTACCTCTTATGAATTGCAGCCGATACTATTCTACAAGAAAGCATGGTATCAACCTCAAAACAATCTGTTCCTCGTTTATTCAACTCACAGAATCCTGATCACGTACTTAACTATTGCTCATGAAATTCTTTTCAATGAAAATCGAGGTATTTTTGCTGAAGACGACAATTGAGATGAGGCAGACACTAATGCAGAAGAAAATTTAGAAGTAACAGAAAAGCAACGTTGTGAAAACTGCGATGAAGATGAAGAACTTCCACGAGAATTTTACCTAGGGAAGGATCAAGTAACTAAATGATGTAAAGCAAAGTCTTTTGCCAAAGCTAGAAAAGCAGCACAAAATGTTCTGTTACGTTTGCCTGGTAGGTACTAAAGGATATGTTTCGAATGCCAATTCACCGTATGGTTGCTGCTAAAAACACAACTAACTGATGTCATTGAATGCAAAAGTTTTGTTGGTTTCCTCTACCTTGCAACTGTTCTAAAGAGCAACAGACAGTCTTTGGAAGAGTTATAGGGCGAAGACGGTTATAATGTAGAATGATTTCGTCTTGTGATGAACTTGAAAAGATTCTAAATTCTTATGTAAACACAAGGGATAGGAAACAAAAACACGATCAACTAGCAGCAGTCGCCGAAATATACGACTTCTTTCTAGCAAACCATCAAAAGAGTAGAGGTTTAATTCTCAATTGAACGAGCTTAAACAGAGGTTCGTTACTTACTCCAAGGGAACTGTGTAATGACTGCCAGTGCAAGAACAAATTGTATATGCCAAGAAGTGTCACGAGGGAATTGTGCTTTATCAATCGTAGACTGCAACCATAGACTGGTAGTTAAACCTCTACTTATTCTTCTTTTAATTTTATTAGTAATATTGACTCTCGAAGTAACTCATTGAAACTAGCTTCCAGTTATTCTTACCAAAAGAGTTTTTCAGTTGGAAATTACATTATTGTAGATGAAAAGTTGGAAGGTTTTCGGGGAAGATGTCCGTTTATACAATATATTTCACGGAAACCGAATAAACATGCGATCAACACGTATGCTTAGGTCGATGCAAAAACGTTGTCTCCACGTAACTTGCAGATTTAAGCAGGCAAACAGCTAGAACGCCCCGACAAGCCCAGCTACAAGCTAAAAGACCTGATTAAGTGAATAACTGTTGAAGTTTTACGTAGATTGGCTCAGTAGTGTCGAATTATTGCGAGCACTGAAAGAAAAAGACTGCCATTGCTTTGTTACTTTACGAAAGAATGAACGTCAACTGCCTCCCGAATTTGTGAATACCAAATCTATGGCGGTAAGCAGTAGTATTTTCGGCTCTAGTAATGGAAGCACAATTGTGTCACATGTGCCAAGAAAAGGGGAAAAACGTCGTTCTGATTTCAAACACGCACAAGGATGACCAAGTTGATGCAGATACAAGAAAACCCGAAGTGATTTTTAATTATCATGCTACTAACTCTGAAGTCGCTGTAGTTGATAAGATGTGGGCAGATTAAAATATTGCAGGAAATGTTCGAAGATGTCCGATGGTGATCTTTTTCGCCCTGGTATCAATTCCGAAGTTATACATCTAGTAAACAAGCCTTCGGATCCAAGAACCGACAAAAGGCGAAGTTATTTGAAATCCATGCGAATCGTATTTGGTTTCCTAATATTTGACACCCAAGATATCATCGTCAGTGAAGCAGACGTTGCAGGTGATCCGCGTAAGTAACCCAACATATACTAAACATCTCCTAAATAACCCAGATTCCCTCCTTTTTCCTTCGTCTCCTCCGGATTCATAAATCTCTCTCGAACAAGGCGTAGTAGTTTACTAAATAATTTATTGGCGTCGTCCATTGGAAGTGTCCGGGACGCCGACGCGCGTTCCAGTCGCTCCCTTTAAAAGCCCGTCTCCGACGAGTACGCGCGAGTTCGCCCCTTTAAGCGCGATAAAAGAGGATTATATCTGTCAGTTAAATATGTGGTCGAAGAATTAAACGAGGCGAAGTTACGACCGACTGGAGACTACGCCGCGTTTTCCTCGACGCGATTGCGTTTTTGGAACTCGACTTGGGAAGTTGACGGGCGAAAGAAGATAATTTACTTTCATACGGCTTTCGGGATGGTTGAAAGCGCCTTGTCGAAATTTGAAGCGTACGTTGGGGAATCTTTATTTGCATGATATTGGGGCATCGTTACCAGTGAAGCATATGTTCTGGAGAGAAGCTATTGATGCGATCTGGTAGAGTTGTTTTAGGAAGAGTCGCTGCGTCATTAATAATAATAATAATAATAATAATAATAATAATAATACTCTTTATTCCTCTCGACTCATGAAGAGTATGGGAAAGTGCCTAAGCAATGCAAAATCACATAACATATCAATACATAATTATATACAAAATCACTAAAGAAAACACCGAAACACTCATAAAGAGAACATTACAAAATATCACATCAAAATTCAGTTACCGAGTAGTAGTCTTTAGCAATTAGCCCATTAGCAATTTCTTAGTTGTATTCTTAAATTTATCAATGACCATTGTCTTTGCATTATTTGGCAAGTTATTATATAATTTAACCGCCAAGTACTGAGGACTTTTTCACTAAAACCTAGCCTATGCCTAGGAGTCTCTAGCGTGCATGCGTTTCGGGTGCAGTAAATATTTTTATTTAAATTCAGCCATTTGTCAAAATTGGTTTTAGCGTACAACAGCAGCTGCTAAATATAGACTCACGGTAGACTCATAATATTTAGATCTTTGAACAAATTTCTGTAACGTGTTCTTGACGAATTTCTTGTCAAAATCCTTAGTGCTCTCTTTCGGATCCTAAATATTCGGAACATATCCACCGATGATCCCCATGCCAATATGCCATACACCACTACCTAGTGAAAGCAAGCAAAATAGAAGATTTTTAGTATTGCAAAATCAACCTCATCCCTTAGTCCAGTCAAAGCAAAAACATATGCAACTAAGTCTTGTACATACAATTTTTATGTGATCCTTCCAATTACATGAAGAATCAATCGCCAAGCCTAAGAATTTGGTATTGTCCATCGGATGTTCCTTGACTAAATGAGATTGGTTTCTACTGCTTGAAACTGGCCTAAATTCAATAAACACACTTTTGCCATTATTCAAAACAAGATTGTTGTTAGTACAATAATTGTTTAATACACTTAAAGTATTAGATGAAACTCGACCCATGTTCTTAGAATCTTCAGTAGAGGCCAAAAAGCAAAGCATCATCAGCGTACATGGTGACACCATCAGATGTAATATCATTTACATATATAATGTACAGAATAGGACCATAATTGACGTAAACTGACTAGGTTTCGTTAGAAGTGAGGGTTCAAGATTGCCCTGGTTCCTTTTAAAATAATTTTTATCCTACCACATATCCTTCACTGGTCTGCAAAATCAAAACTTCTTTTCTCCTCCTTATTATTATGCAAGGTTATTGTAGATTTGATGGTTCTGAATCGAAATGTAATGTTAATGATCGTGGCGATATAACCACAGTTCTCGAAGTAAATGTTGTGTTCGTTTGGGACAACACTGACAAAGCTTATTGTTAGCAAAGTAGCAAAGAAATCCAACAAATAGTGACTCATTTCTTTGATTTAGTTGGATTGAAAGTGCGAGTAATCAGCACTGCGAGCCAAGAAGGCGTATGGGCTGGTTTCACATTCTTTTCTATTTTTGTTTATCCATTGTTGTCTTCCGCTGTCTTCCTTTTTTCTTCTCCCCGACACTCTCCTCGTCGAAACTTGCTTCGGTGCGCTCTCCTCCTTCATCCTTACCACAAGCCTCGACCATCACATTTTTTGAGTTATCGTCAGACCAATTATGGATTATTCTCCATATACTTCCATCAGTTCTTCGTTCGCCTTCCTCCTCTAGAAGTTCTCTATATCTTTCCCACCATACATTCTTTTCAGGAGTTTCCTTCCAAAAATTTCTAACGCAATTCTATCCTTGTGATTCATTTTCCATGCTTCGCATCCATATGTAACCACTAGTCTTATTATTGCTCCGAATATTCTCTTTTTCCTACTTTTTGAAATATTTCGTGACTTGGTTATATACATTAAGCCCTTCAAGCATCTATTTTCCTTATTTCTTCCTGTATTTGTTATTTATATTCCCAAAGAGCTATTATCCTGTTACTTCTTCCAATTCATCTGCCATTCTTAGTTTCACTTTACTGTTTTGTCGAGTTCCCGTTCTCTTCTCTATTACCATTACCTTTGTTTTATTATCGCTAATCAACAATCCCTTGTCTTTGGCCGCCTGCTTCAGTTTTCTGAACCTTTTTCTTAAATTTTCTTCTGTTCGAGCCATTATAAGCATGTCGTCTGTATAAACCACGACTTAAGTTCTCTGATTATATATTACACCCTCAGTTTGTATTTCACTCTCTCTCTCTCTTACTGATCCAGCCAAAATTATATTGAACAAAATTATTAATAGTAAATTTACTTACAAGAATGATTTGGGGCAGGGTCATCTCCGACCATTCTTGCCACTAAATTTATGTGACGTCCGTTCATTTGTCGTGATTTTATATTCGGAGTCTCTGAGTGTCATTCTGACCAATCCTACGAACTTATCGCTTACACCCGTGTCCATCGTGGCTTTGAATACTTTGAATACCCTTCTTTTACTTTAACGTAGGCTTGTTTAAAATGAGATGACATATAAGGGCTCGTTTTGCTCTATGATATTGTCCAAAATCTGTTTTAGTGCAAATATGCGCTCCACTACTGATTTATTTCTCTGGAATCCACATTGGTATGTCCATTTTCTTTTTCCCAATTCATTCAGTTCTTTATTGTGACTGCTATTATTTCGTAGGCAATCGTCAGGGTTATGTCTCTGTAATTTTCGCACATGGCTTTCCCTCCTTGGTTTTCTTTTTGTGAATTGGATAGCTCAATGTTTCTCTTGCTCTCCTTGACATTGTTTCTTCCTGCCAAACATTTTGAACCATCACATGAATATACCCCTCGAGGGTTTCCTCCCATGCTTTTAACATTTCCGCGGTTATCCCATTTTCTCCGAGTACCTACTTTATTATTCTTGAACGATTTTATTGTTTCCGAAATTTCTTTAATTCCATGAATTCAATTAATATACAGTGTGTAAAGTGACGAGGCCTCCTATAGGGAAAATCGCGCTTCTTTCTTCGCCGGTTGCACGTGAGAAAGATAGTCAAATGAATAGATTGTCTTTACTATGACAAAACAATGGCGTAGGTAAAAGTTTAAACTAGATAAAGTCATCACTAACATCCGGAAGGAATTTCAAAATCATGTCGCGTTCAGGTAGTACACCTGTAAAAGAAGAAATCCTCGAAATTAACGGAAAATTCTGCGGGCGTTCACATCATCCCCGTTCCGGACGAATTTCCCCCGAAAAAAAATAAACAAAAACAACCTCGTGATCCACTCCACGTTTCGAGCGCGATGGTGCCCTCTCCATCGAAGTTAGAACTCGAGCGTTTTATGAAATATGCATAATAATTCGCTCGGCGTGTCGTTAAAACAAACCGGCGCGCCGCGTCCGTTACGTGAAACAATTCATAATTTACATTGTAAGTTATAAAAAGCACATCCGGATTTATGCGACGTAATTAAACTGCCACTCACGTCCCGAGAGTCTCCCCTAGTTCGCCAAGCCTTCCTCCGCCCTCGCGATTTTAGGCCGAATAAAAAAGAGACCGTATATAAAATGCCGGCGAAAACATTTGCATATTTATTGGGGAACGCGTAAAGAACTTTTCGGTGTCCTTCCCATTTCCAATACGGTTCCATTTTTGTGTCGAGGATGATGTAGGGGATGGCGATATTGTCCTCCTCGCGAAACCGTCGACGCATACTAAATTCGAGTGTCACGGTACGATTAAACAAAATGGTCGGGAATGAAGAAGAAGGAGGTGAAAATTCAGCGATAATCTTTTATTATACATTTTTTAAAACGTTGTTGTCAACGTATCGCTTTAAAATTTCCAGGTGATATGACACAGCCTCTTGCTGTGTGAAATTTGGGCGTTTGCCCTCGTAATACCTGCATCGCATTTTTTTTTGCATTCGTCCTGGAAATGATTTGTGTTGTGAGTAAAGAATCGATCTGTTCCAAGCGAGGGGAAGCTTACATATTATACAGGATGGCTCACGACTAGCGCGTCGGACTGTAGCTCCCAAACTAATAATTTTCTAATAATCTCTCTTGACAGAATGGCGTATATTTATAAATGCCATAATTGGAAAACATTTTTATTTATACAGGGTGCCCCAAAAGGCACTAAGTATTAAAATTGTTTTTTCTTTTAATGGAACACTATATATTTCTTGCTTTTCTCGGGTTGTATACAAAAATAAGGGCAAGTTAGTTTAATATCTCTATATCTATAGTTTACCGTTTTAGAAATATTTGAGGATTTTCGAAGAAGTAAGATGTTTTGAAAATTGACATAATAGACAAACTAATTAAAATATTCAGATCATGTTTTTAATCTTGATTTGATATATCTTGGGCTACTTACTTGCAAGTATGTAATTTTACAATAATGTACAGGGTGAATACATAGATCGGCTTTATTTGTCTCAACGTCAATAGTGTATAACTTTGTTATTTCAAACTGAACATCCTGTATATTTTTAGACTCGAAGAAATGTTTTCGAATTTCTACCCAAACAGTGTTAGGTCTCCTTATACATTTCTCTTGCGGTTTCGGAGAAATATGGAGGTATGTTAATTTTTACTTACTTAGTTTACAATGAGATTGAAATTAAATCGAAGCTGCTGAATCTGAAAAAAAATTACTTTTTATTTTAACTATCTGAAAAAGTTGCTAATGAAACACATTTACCTTTAAATGACAAGTATTATGAATAAATGTTCTACATGATCGCCATTTTCCTCTATCCATATTCTAACTTTCTCTTCAAACAATCTTCTAACTCAATATTTCCGGGGTAATGGTGGTAAATGCGTTTGTTATTCTCAATTTCATATCGTCCGGTGTAGTTGGTGTCGAATTGTAAACAATATTTTTTAGATATCTCTACAAAAAAAAAAAAAAAATCAACCCGTGTTAAATCGGGTGACCTGGGTGGCCATTCACAGGGTCCTTGCTTTCCAATGCACTTATTTGGGAACATTGAATTTAAATAGTTTCTAACTGCTACGTAAAAAATTACGAAAAGTAATAAATAATTAAAATTTGTACAAATAATATGAAGTAGTTTTTTATTTTTGACTAATAACGTATTAAGCCAGCTTAATCATGATGCAGTCATGCAAACGTGGGCATTATGTTCCACTGAGGTCTTTCTCTGTACCAAACTGTATGACCATTAAGAAAGTTTCAGGTGCGTACAATTTTACACAGAACATATCTGGCTTGTCTAATGTCAATATCGGGGTGTTAGGCCTAATAAAAATCAAAAATAGTTTCTCCGTACATTTTTTCACACAAACCGTTCCCTTTTCTCTCCTTTTGGGATATATTGTCAAATCTTTGAAATTTTCGCCCCCGCCTCACAACAGGCGCTACCTTACTACATTATCTTATAAAAAATTTCAAAGTCACAATACAGCAATGTGCAGCAGCCTGGTCTAACTGCAGTCACATTTTGCCTCTTATAAATAAGGGTACATCTTCTAAAGGTGTTCAGGAAATCTTTTAAAAATGGTAAAAAACGGTGCCCATTCAATCGTTCCTCGAAAAAGTAAGGTCCAATAATATAATCACTACTAATTTCTGCCTAGACATTTAAACTCCAGAGATTTTGGTGATCAACAGGCTTAAATATGTGTGGATTTTCTGTATCATAGTACTGAAAATTATGTCTACATTCCAATCCATTATTGTGGAAGGCAGATTCATCAGTGAATAAAATATATTCAGAGAAATCCTCCTCTTCTCCGATACGATCCAGAGCCCTGAAGCAAAATTCTAGTCGATGGTCAAAGTCCATCCCCGTATAAATTTTGGTGTATTTGGACGTGATATGGGTAGATACTTGTGTTTTTCTTATGATCCCCTGTACACCAGTTCCACTTGTATCGGTTTGTTGGGTAATTTTCTGTGCACTCGTACTAGAATTTTCAGCAATTGAACCTAGTACGAGAAATTAATTTTCCTCGTTGTCAACGACTGACTTCCTTTCCTTTCTTGTTTAGAGTAAGAAGTACTACCCGTCTCTCGAAACATTGCGAAAAGCCTTTCAAAAGCCCGCTTTGCACGATGTCTTCATTCAGGATACTTTTGTGGATAAACTCTGGTAGCCAAAAAACAGTTTTCATGACATTCATTTATGCTCAAAATCTATTCGTTCTTGGGTAGACAAGTTCGTCATTGTAACAATAAAAGCTTGTAATCTAAAGGCATATATGTTTCATTAGCAATTTTTTCAGATACTTGAAATTTAAGAAAAAGGCATTTCTGGATTCAGCAGATTTAATTTCAATCTAAGTAAAATTTAACATACCTTCAAATTTCTCCGAAATCACAAGAGAAAGGTATGGGGAAACCTAACACAATTTGGGTAGGAATTGGAAAACTTTTCTCAGAGTTTAAAAATATTCAGGCTGTTCCATTTGAAATAATAAAGTTATACACTATTGAAGTTGAGACAAATAAAGCCGATCTATAGAATCACCCTGTGCTGAAAATAAATAGCCCGAGATATACCAAATCAAGGCTAAAAATATGAAAAATTTCAATTAGTTTTTCTGTTATGTCTATTTTCAAAACATCTTACTTCTTCGTCCTCAAATAACACGAAAACGGTAAACCATAGCTGAAGTAAGATAAGATAATATCTTATCTTAGTTGAAGTAACTTACCTTTATTTTTTGAGAAAATCAAAAATATATAGTGTTCCGCTAAAAAACATTACCTTGTACTCAGCCTTTTTTGGGACGTCCTGTATAAATGACAACATTTTCTAATTATGGCCTTTATAAATATACACCATCCTGTGAAAAGATGTTTACAAAAATATTCGTTTGGGAGCTACAGTCCGACGTGCTAGTCGTGAGCCAGCCTGTATAATACATGGAGAACTAATGCAAGAAAATAGTCTTTCAATAGTCATTTTCAAGGTCAAAAAGATACAAAGTGTAAGTACTCATACTGAATTCTTACGTGGTGAGCTGAACTAAAGATATTTCATGCCACTTTGGAACAAACGTAAATTGCAACTGTGTGTATTAAGTCTGTGTGGCTTATCGCAAGAAATCGCAATTCGTTATTGTAATGGAAGGACATATTTTTAACATATATTTAAAACAAAATTATTAGTTTTGGAGCTACAGTCCGACGCGCTAGTCATGAGCCAGCCTGTATAATTTCACCCACGATACCTCAAAAAATCATCGTGATTTATTTTCGAACACGTCTGTTCCATACGCGAAATGGAACCTCCTTTTTACGACTAAAAAGCCGTTCAAGTAGGCAGTTTTTCCGATTTTCGATGATTAAGTGTTTAATAAATCTCGACGCGAGCGACGCTTTTAGCGTTCCAATCTAGCTCTAAACCGGAAAATATTAAAAATGTGCCACTTATAACACTCACGGTAATACAACTGCCCATTTCTGTCTTCTCCTTTAGGTAATTTATACTCGGACGTTACTTCCGATAAGGTAAAACGTACGTGAATATAAATGTGCTTTTTGATTTACATAACAGAAGAAAATCTTAAAAGAAGAATTGTTTTAAGCGATGGTTTAATAAAGGAAAACGGCAGATGTTTCCGTATCGGAATCGACAGTTTATTTTGCTGCGCATAGGAAAATACTGGAAAGTCGTGGCAATATAGGATAGCAATTGCTTTCGAAAGCATAGCGGAATGTTTAATAAATAAACAAATTCCTTTTATTCTTTGATATTGGTAGTTTTCCGTCGTTTCATCGCCGGAACCGCAACGAAAAGCAATTGGTTTCAGTAGCAATACAATTCTCGTATAAAATTGCGTTCGAGCTTACAACACGGTATGATTGTACGTAGAAATTTCAAAGCGAATTGTAACAAAGGATGCGGAAGATTAAACATAACGTTCGAATGAATTCTGCTATTGGCGACTGATACGTATCTATTATATCGCAATTTATGCACCGAATTAAAACAGAAGAAAGTTCAAAGAAAATTTTAAAAAACGAGAAGAGAAAATATTTCACTATCACAGGAAGTCCAAGTAAAGCTTTGCAAGAAATTTTTTAAAAATCCTGACATTATATCCGGTCTAGCAGGATGTTTATTTTTTAGGCGTAGAAACGTAAACGCTAGTAAAATTCGGGCCATATGCTTCAATCCGATTGAACGTTGATTTATGCGGTGGGAA
The DNA here is from genome assembly GCA_038088585.1 of Chrysina gloriosa. Taxonomy (NCBI): domain Eukaryota; kingdom Metazoa; phylum Arthropoda; class Insecta; order Coleoptera; family Scarabaeidae; genus Chrysina; species Chrysina gloriosa. The sequence continues at coordinate 77,454,977 of CM076088.1, read as the reverse complement.
GAAAGCATGTGGCAACGAACATGTCATTGAAAAGTAAAACCGATTAAACAATCGGTTTTAATATATTAAATATACACATTTCTTTATCTAAATTGTAAACACAATTTAGAGAAGGAAATGTATATATTTAATTTAGGCCAGTTTTAACTTACTGGTATAGAAAACAAAGTAACCACAACAATTACGACGAAACAGAATTATCACACGACGACTATATATTATTTCATCTACACCTACACTAAGTCGCTAACCTTTCAAATGGTGACAATACCTTGAAGGAGTTCTAACATAACTACGAAAGGAAAACAAATCCAACAAATTAGCACTATAGACCTTTTAGGCCTAAAGCATTCATAAAGCTTTCTATTCCCACACTAGCACACAAAATTATTCACATTCATACTTCTCCATCGTTCCCTGTCGACTGTCTCCATTTTCCAGTCACGACTATTCGTTCTCTTCACATCCTTCTCCACTCTCTCGATCCACCTCAACATCGGTATTCCTCTCCATCTCCTCCCAATCAGCCTCCTCCCTAAAATCATCATCGGCATTCTCTCACTTGTCATTCGCTCTGTGTGCCCTAACCAACTCAAGCGTTACCTCTTTATACACGTTGTAATTCTGGGTTCTTTGTGCTCTTCGTGGACCTCTTCGTTGGTTCTCCTTCCCCAGCTTTCCTCGGTATTTACCCCTCCAATAATGCTTCTTAGTATTTTACGTTCCCATCTTCCCAATGGTTCCTCCTCTGATTTGTTAAGCATCCAAGTCAGAGGAGGCGAAAGAAATGTAGACGCCAGTAGAATTAGGTCAATATGTTAAGCGACGTGGTCTATGTTTACTTTTACGGGTAGTTTATTCGCGTGTATCTAACAGCGAGTTCGAAAACGTTCAATGGGCGTGTCGAGAAATTTATTACGATTCAGGAATTCGCTGCTTGTAAAACAATACTTTTACTTTGCCCATTTTTGTAAAGATATTTTCTCTCACACTGATTGACTTGCTTTTTAATCCACACAATCTTAACAGTAACTTTGAAACCTTGTATTAAGAGCGTTTTAGATTTTGTGTGAAGCTGATAACTAGTCTGAAACGTTTCATGGTATCCTGTATATGTTGAAGGATGATTTTTGATTGGCATCGCTCCATGAAGACAAGTTTTCGGCTGTGCTTGCGGCAGAGGGCACCAAATTGGATTTGGTGACAGAGTTACGTCAATTCTGGCACTCTTCTCATGGTGTTCGTGGTTCATTAAAGACCAAGCATCATTCAATCTGGTCAACGTCTTGCCTCTTGATGGAAGGTGTGTAAACAACAACAATAAAGTTGAATTAATGTCTAAGTACCACCGCTAGCAATCAAAAGACATTTCTACATCTGATGATTCCTGAATATATTGGCAAGGCTTAGATCAATAAAATGAAGCTTGTAATTGCTTAGACAGACGATTGTATATTGTTTCCAACAGCGGCAATTTTGGCAGTCTTCCTATTGTCTCTGGAATATACAGTAAGAATAAACTTACGCCGTTGCCCTATCTTCCTATGTGCTCCAGGTGCTTTTGGCTTTACATCAAACCCAATCAGATTGACTAAATCACCAATTCCCGTTGGTAAGTCCTTAGTTTTATTCTCCCTCAGAGTTAACATCCTCAAGTTAGCCAACGATCTGATCTCATCCTCCGCATACCTCCAATTCTGTCCGAATTGCAAAAATAGTGTAGTTTACGTACATTATTTAAGTAGTGCCTTAGATCAAGGACTTTCACAAATTTCAAACGTGCCAACGCACAAAGTGTCCCACAACTTCCTCGAGAATCTTTAAATTGGTATCATCGTCAAATTTCATTCTTACAATGAAGTAAAGTTAGGTGAGAAGTAGTTGTTTCTTAAATTGTTTGGTCCTTAGAAATTGGAGATTAAGGGGTAGATCGTATGATAGTGAAAATTCCACCAATGGCGTTCTCCTTCTTGAAGGGTTTCACGTCCGTCGACACTAATGCGTTGTCAAGTGCAAGCTGATAGTTACCGGTGATAACACGTGTGCGTTATGCGCCAGCCAATACTTTTGTTTCCGGTGAAAACACGTCAGCTTATTTTAAATCTTTTTGTGAACATATAAAGAGGTTATTGACTTTCATTAATTCTTTTTATTTCTGTTTTGTTACGTAAACATCAGTAATTTATGTGATTCTGTGTTCTTGTTAGTTTGCTCTTGTGTCCTTACTTTTTTAAACATATCTTTTGATAATGATAGATGGAAGAGAAGATACTTTTATAGAAGATGAATGCGTAGATAACTTATCTCTTGTATCTATTGAATTTGAGGATTTTTGCGAAGAAGGCCTAGATACCTTCAGAATATTTAAGTGATTTTCACCTAAATAACACCGGTTACTTGCTGTTAAGATTACCCTACATTTATGCGCACAGGAAAGTAACATTTACTCCATTGAGGATGATAACTTTGTTGTCGAAATGCGCATTTTAAGGAATTCGTATCAGAGGAGTACGGGACGAAATTACTTCTCTATTTGAGTTCGTTTTAAACAAAAGACATGATTGTTGATGTGTGACTCTACAAGGAAAAAATTTCCGTTTTACTCTGAAATCTCCATCTCACACTTTTTCATTCAAAAACATCAGTTTTAATGTAGTAGGGGTAATAACTATTTTGACCTCATTCTAAACCACAGAATTTATACTTCCTTTTTACTTTTCTTTACTATTTACTTCGATTAGATGTTCCGACTGTGACAGGCAAAAAATATAAAAATTTCTGTATTTATCTTTAGTTAAATCTATAGAGATAGGTATATGCGTGTTTTTTAAATATCTTGGGGGATATTTGCAATATTTTACTTTTGTTTGAACGTTCTAAAAATATAGATGTTGACTCCCCATTTGTTCTTTGATTGACCTAAAAGTGGCTGGCTTTTAAGTATTATTTCAAGTTTATTTTTGTTGTTAATTCTATGTTTCTAATCAAAAAGAAACGCTCTAAATTTTATTTCATACATTTAATATGATTTGAAGACTCAAAACCCCAAAGAACTTTCATAATCATTGTACCGGAACATCAACTAACCTCCGACCAGCCCGTTCCGAAAGCGATCAAACGCGCTTTTCATCTACCAAAACCGTCTATTGATCACGACGACCTCGTTTCAAACGAACTCGACCTCTTTCGTCACGTTTTGGTTGGGATTTTTCGCGGATAAAACTCAAACAAGACGCGCACCCTCGGTTTGTAATTGATATCGGAGACGGTCCTATCTCGTTCGCAGTATCCGATACGCGTTGTTAAAACGCGAAGGAAGCGTCTGTTCTGTGTAGTACGATACGCGTTCTTTAAAATATTTCGTTACACGTTGGCAAACAAAACGTAGAAAGTGGAAAGTTGAAAAAAATGCAAATATGTCGGTGAAAATTGGGGTCGGCCTGTAATGTGAGAGGTGCAGATTCCTGCGGTAAGAGGTACAGTCTAACCATTTACTCAGGAGGAAATGGAGGTGACATTAGCGTGATTGTAGTAGGCGTAGAGATTAGGCGGGTGTATAGTAAAAACCATGCTTTGTTTAACATATTTCATTATACGTTTGCAAAGGAAACGTAGAAAGTAGAAAGTTGAAAGAAATGCAAATAAGAGGGTGGAAATTGGTGTCGACTTTTACACTCTTGTAATGCAAAAGGACTGGATTTCGATGGAATAAGTGAAGTCTAACCATTTACTCGTGAGACGTGGGGATTGAATGCGCCCTACCAACCTGAGGAAAAGTGGAGGTGGTATGATTCTGACTGTAATAGGCATCAAAATCTGAACGATGCATAGGGAAAATTACGGGTCCTTTAACATATTTCGATACAAGTTTGCAAACACAACGTAGAAAGCGGGAAGCCGAAGAAAGTACAAATTAGAGGGTGAAAGTCGAGTCCACTTGTAATACGAGAGGTGAAGATTTCTTTGGTAAGAGGTATAGTCTAACCATTTACTCAAGAGAAAGCGAAGGTGGTTTTAGTCTGACTGTAGTAGGCGTCGAGATTAGAACGATGAGTAGTAAAAATAATTCGTTCTTTAAAATATTTCGTTGAAGTTGAAAGAAATGCAAATATGATGGTCGCATTTGGGTTTTTACGCGCCTGTAATATGAAAGGTAGCGATGTCGATGGAGAAAACACAGTGTAACCTGTGACAGCAATACAAATATGAGAGCGGAAATTGGATCTGCTTGTCATGTGAGAGGTGTGGATGTCGATGGAGTAGATATAGTCTAAGCATTTACTCGTGCTGTGTGGAGATCGAATGCGTCGTAACAACTTAAGAGAAAGTGGAGGTGATATCAGTCTGTCGGTAGTAAGTGACGATATCAGAATTATATACAGTATGATAAAAATCTCTCTTCTACTTCTTTCTCACACATATTACGATCCCCATCACTCACGAGTAAATTGTTAGTCTGTAGAAGGATCTTCGATTCAAATGTTCTCGTGGAGACGAGGTAGATCTTTCTAAGTTGGTGGTTTAGAAAAAGATCATTGACTAATCAAAGTTTCGATGAAATTCTGCCATCTTTTCTGGAGAAATATGATCCTTCAAATTCCAAATTGTTTGATACCCAGAAGGCTTAAGTTATGTAAATATCTAAGAAATGTACTTAAAAATGAGTTAAAAATTATTATTATAATTATGGTCGATATAAACTTTATTCCAATTTTCATGGGATATATCATTTACAAAGTCAGCCATAGATTGCTTCGAAAAAACATGCACCTATTTATATCGACGAGAGTTAGCCTGGGAATCGTTTGAAAATTACACATTTATTAGACAGCTATGGTCAGAGTAAGCAGCAAACATTGATTTAGCACTCACAAGATTAAAGTTACTCATTTGGTTTGGATCAATAGTAAAGATGTTATCAAGACAGCTTCTCGTAGTTTTGGAGATCCTTTTGCAGTATATTCTTCCAGGATATTCAGGAATCTTTGGAATGTTGACTATCATCTAGAATGTCAACATTAAAATCTCCTGCGATGATAGACGTACTATTTTTCTCATATACAACGTCAAGTAGGTTTGCAAAATGTATGAATCGATAGATGCATATAAGCAAATATTTGCTTTTATTGTAACTGAGATCAATTCCGCAGAATTCGAATGAATAATTAGAAGAATCCCCTGTTCAGCAGTTGTCTAGAAATGAGAAGATGTGAGCTTAAAACCCAGGAGATGTACTTTCTTCAAATCCTTAACACTTAACCAATGTTCCGTAATAAATACAATCCCACAACCATGTACCAGGCTGATTTCAGCCCCCAAGGCCTCAACTTCAGTTGTAAGGCATCGAAAAATATGGCGCATTACGTTGCTTCTTATTACGCAAAAATTGCGGGTACAAGAATACTGAAACTGTTCATTCGTGGAAATGTAATTGCTTGTAGTTGACGTTACTCTGGATTCGGCTTCTTTCGAAAATTCAGGAACAAGTACTTCTTAATTTTGACTCCCGAAGGCCATAATTCGGGTTCGTTTACACTTGATATTATCAAAACCATTCGTGTTTAGATAAACGATTACATTACTATTGGACGTTTACGAATCCAGACGATAAACATGGTAATATTTTAAAGAAATACTACCCATTAGAGAGATATCACTAGCAATTCCAAGGATAGTGCTTATTTTGCTCGATTGACGTTTTCTTGGAGGACGGAAAGCCACAAACATATACTATGCTCTGAATCAAACCATTTTTGGAAAAAAGAAATAGAACCCAAGATCAAACAGATAGTATACAATGCAGTAGTAGCCCCCACAATAATGTACGCAAGTGAGTCCTGGACAATACAGCAAAAACACGAAAGCAAAATAACAGCTATGGAAATGAAATTTTTGAGAAAGATCGTGGGGAAAACAAAAATGGACAGAATAGAAAACGAACAGATAAGGAATATGATAAGATAAGATATACTAAAAAGAATTGAAAAATGTCAACTGAATCGGTACGGCCACATAATTACAATGGAACAAAAGAGTTTGACAAAGAAAATAATAGAAGCCAAAAATAACGGGAGAAGAACAAAGAGAAGACCAAGGAAAAAATGGATTAACAGAGTTAACGAATTGGGACGAAAGCGAGGGAAGACCATAGCAGAAATGAGAAGAATGAGTTCAGACCGGACACGATGGAAAGAATGGATTAAATCGTCGTAAGATCTAAAAATAATCCGACGCTGAAAGGAATAAGGATTGACGAGAAGAAGAAAAAGAAGACGTTTTGTTGGAACTCGAGTGAAATTTAATTCTAAATGGTCATTACCATAACCTGTTTCTTGGTTATTCTTTGTTCCGTTGTTTGTATTTTTGACAATATCAGAGATTTTTTGATCCATATTCAAAGTATTGCAGACATCTTCAAACTAAACGACCGCGTTCTTGGATCATTCTGCTTTTTGCTATTGAGCTAATGCTTTGCTCACTCTCTCATTCATACTTTTGGGAATTCGGTACTTTTATCGATTCTCCTATCTATAGCAAATTCTTTGAACGTGCAGCGATAGATAACAGATTTAAAAGTTACAACTTCTTTCGAAAGAAGAGAATACTTTTCGGTTAATTGTTGCAATTGTTGATATAAGAATATCGCAACTCTTTCAGTGATTTGATTTATTATTCTTTTCTCCATTTATATCGTTAGGGTTTCTATGAAACTTGCAGTAACTTTCGCGGTATATTTACCTCATTGTTTACATCCCTCTCATTACAGATGTCGCACTTCCATTTTCATTTCACCAGTTTCTTTAAGACGCACAAACATTTTCACTGACATATCAATACATTGTACATGGAAATTTGCTGCTAATACTATCGACCTATTGCTCTAATACACAACCTACACTCAATTGCTCTCTTTGCGGTGGTGGTAACAACAATGTGAGGGGGAATAGGGGAGGAGCTGGCTTCTTGAGGCGCTTAGCATGTCGCGATCTTATTGTTACCATCCCCACCAAGTTAAGAAAACTTTAAATTTTATTTGAAGTAACTGACGTACCTTTCGCAGTCGCCTTTTCGTCTGGACACATGTTTCTCTAACTTTAACCCCACACCTCCAATGCTGAGTTTCTAATCAGGGATTTTTCTGTGATCAGCAGATCTTGAAAGGAGATAACTTGACAATTGTTTGCTTCCCATTTCTCTTGTTTTAGCGCAGTTTCATTAATGCTTTCTCAAGGACTCAATATTTTCCAAAGAATGCCTCGTGTAAGCAATGACGTTGCTTCGCAACGACCTCCTTTATTTCTTCGATTCCACTTTAAAACCGCTTTACGTAAGTGAAAACACAACCTACACTTCACCTCCCTCAGCTATAAGCCGATATGCTCACGAAGATTGAACCTTTCCAGATAAAACTGCGACGACGTAAACTCCATATCGATAATTCCGCCTTCTCTGTGTATGCGCTCGAGTTACCGATAAGAAGAAGGCGAAGAAGAAGTTCTTTCTCGGTTTACCCTTTAATCATAATAGACGTGCGGAAATGTGTGCGCGTGTTAACGGATCGTAACGAGTCTAGACGTACAAATTGAAGTTTTATCGCTCAAAGAGAGGAAGCGTCTCGTACGGCTCGACTCGCGAACGCCGCTATCGGGCGATCTTTAATTTAACGCAAGGTACCTAGCGCGCTGAAATTGCGAAATCTTCGTCTACGCGAGATTAGTAGCGGGGAAATATGGAAAATGTCGAAGGGAAAGGAGTTAATGGAATGCCGCGGTCTTTCAGTCGGTTTGCGAAGGACTCGATGGAAAAGGCGTGGAACGGTGAATGAGTTAATTATTAAGTTAATAGTTTATGGATGGAATTCTCCGGTTTGAAGAAGCTTCCCTGATGGTGGATAAACTTTTCTCCCGGTAGGGATTCCTATCGATCAGGGCACGGAGGTTCTTATTTACTTCTCCTATAATGTTGGTTAAAGATGTTACGCCGACTATAGGGGACTTTCAGAGAACTGTAGTGCTATAACAAAACAAACTTGCAGAAAAGGAGGATCCAAACGAGGGGAAACTTTGTAAGAAATCAAAAATATGACCATTTATCCGATTCTGCTCTAAATACCGTCAACTAAATGATTAAACAATGATCAAGGGACATACCAAGCAACGAATAGATTAAATCGAAAGAAAAACTAAAATGTTGGAAAGACATACGTCCAACACGGAACAGAAAAGGGACAAGATAGAAAGAAATAGATATCACTTACGAAACGTTAACACCGACCTTAAAGACGAAAAAGAAGAAAGTAAAACGGCCAACTCCCTAATAACTAAATTCGGTTTGTACTTAGTATCCATCCTTCGCAAATACTCGAACCCAATTTTACTTATTAGAAGTTTCCGTCTTAAATCGTTTCATTTTTTCGCATCCCGACGGAGGAAAAGTTTCTCCGAGGCGCGCCGGCCGGTACCGTTAAAATTCATGCATGCCGTTCCGTAGAACTTTTTCCCCCTTAAGTTTGAAGAGGCAAAAGGAGCAAAAGTTGAAAAAGTTAAAGTCGCCTCCTCTTCAAGTTCGGCACCGCCGAGTTTCATTGAACACTTGTTTCAATCAAGAAGATCCGACCCTCCATCGCCGTCTTTTCGAATAAAGAGAAAATTCCGAAGGCTAAACGATTTATTTTTTCCTGGTTTTAAACAAGAATTTCAGTTTCTGATGCGATAGACCTTGGCTATCGTATTTGTCCTTTTTCGTTCTAAGGATCGATTTGTTTTTGAAACCACTTGAATGCATTACGTTTTAATATTTTTTCTCTGATTAATGCTTGGGCATAAAGTGAAAATGGAGAAGCCCATGATTTAGATATAGAACAAATTTCACTTTGTGGAGGAATGGAGCAACGGATGGAAGAAGAAGGTTCAAGATACTAAATCTGGGGAAAACGATAACATCTCCACGAGGAACACATCTTCGGGTTTTTAAACTGCTTTCATTCCCAAGTGGGTTTATAGACCACATGGATGGTGGGTCCATCAAGCAATCCAATGTCTATCTTTCATCGTTAAAATCAAATTCCCCCAAATTTGTTCCACACAGCGACTCAATGATTTTAGATCGAACTTCAAACTTCGTTTCTACCCCAGGAGCACATGCTCAGGTCTTTAAAGTCGAAACCAAGTTCCTTAAAATCTGTTTCACACAATGATACAAAAGTTTGACAGAACTTTGTAAAAAATCAAAAATATAAGCATTTATCACATTTTGCTCTTAATACTGTCGACAAAACGATTAAGCAATGAAGAATGGACATGGTCACGTATTGAAAGATAAATCCCCCAAAAAATAAGATATTGAAAAGGATCAGGACGTCCAGCACTGAGCAGGAAAGGGACAAAAAGAAAGGAAAATGTATCACTTACGAAACATTAACACGCATGTTAAAGGCAAAAAAGGAGAAAAAATGGCAAACCCTTTAATAAATAAATTATGTTTGTACTTAGCATCCATCCGTCGCAAACACTTCAATCCAAGTGAGTTCATAAACAGAGGTTCTCCTACTTTTGGAAACATTCGACTTTTTGGGTATATTAAGGGGGTAATTAGATTTGTTTTTGAGTAAATAAAAAACGGTTTCCCTTTAGTTAATATTATATTTGTGGAACGAAATATTGAATTGTTTTAGTAGTTTAAGGGAGGGAATCACATTTATTGTCACTTACATATGCTCTTGTTTTAATTACGTTCGGCTAAAGCTGTAAGGTGGTTGTAAGGCCGCTGGAATTCCAACAGTTTTGAAGAATGTGTAAATCTTAAATAAACAGTTAGCTTAATTGAATTTAATTTAATCGTTTCAACTCAAGTGACAAATAAAGTTCTGTTAAACGTCATTCTCTCGCCAAAATTCATTTTTTTTTTATTTCTTTCATTGTATTTTTAGATAGAGTGTTCAAGTAATCTTGCTGGCCACTTCACGAGATCCAGAACGTTGACGGTTCGGATAACCTCGTATTACCTACGAAGAAAGCTGGAGGGTTTCTCTGAGTCCAGACACTCGGATGTGATCCAGTTCTATAATTGGCGAGTGGCGCCTTGTTACTAAATTCTCGAACTTGAACCTGCGCCGTTTCCAGGTTTATCAGACCAATAATTTTTCCACCACGGCGCAGCAACCATTTAGGAATTCTTATTCTATTGATATTGGTTTATTTACATCTGATGATGTCTCTCATGCCATGAGAAAGCTAAAAAATACTGAAACGACTGGGCATGACGGCCTTCCGTGTTTCTTTATTCATCGCTGTTCCTTCGCATTGTGTGGTCCGCTTGCAACCATTTTCAATCTCGCCATGCAGAATTCTACTATGGCCTGGACCTTTATCACCAACCTGGTGGATTATCCGCACTGTAACGACGAACTTCCGTACCGGTAACGTTTCTGACTTTTTCTTTATTTTTATTTTTATTTCGCCAGAAGCTTTGAGGCCTGTAACAAGCTTTTGGCAGATTCAAGTAAATTTGCAAATTGGAACGAAAATTACTGCTACGCATTTTAAAAATAAAGAGAAGAGATCGAAGAGATAACAACGAAACCTAACTGGATGGAATCCAGAACCGATATTAGAGGCGATTCTCTGATGGCAGAAACCGCACCGAGTTCTGATTATTGCCGTCCGTGCGTTCACGCTCTAATCAAAAATGTTAATTCCGAAATATTGTACGAAAGGAAACTTCGTTAAAGATTCAATTCCAACCGGCGAGAGAAGAAAAAACACTCAAGCGAGACCCTCACGATTCGCGAGCTACCCATATTATGTAGATATACGAACCGAAAACAAAACAGAATGGAACAAAAGGGGATCCGGACGGATAAAGATATAAGCGGTGCCGGCGCAATTGATTCCGGGACCTATACGTAGTACATACGTATACCTACTCCGAATCACGCCCGCTTGATATTCAGAGGCGTCTTCGCGTGCCATTAGGCGATCGAGCGGCGACCGGAAAACGACTCTCCGGATTTACCGCAAGGACCGTATTAGATCGATCCGGGCGCTTCCGTCCGACGGGAACGACGACGAAGGAGAAAAGCAACAATTCGCGAACGTCGGAAAAATCTCGCCCTTAGCGAGAACTGAGCGTCCGTTCCGGATACATTTGAAAAAGAAGGAAAGAATGGAAGGAGGGAGGGAGGGGAGGGGGTATCTATTCGGGTTTCAATTTTAAGCTCCGATCTCGACTTAGGCATATAACTTTCTCGATTCCTTTGAGAACAACGTCCTCGTTTCGGAAATTAAGGGTTGATTAGGAAGGATGTGTTAAACGAAATGGATGTCGTGTAGACTTAGGAAGATGCGAAAATATTGATACATGACGTCATGGTCAAGGTCTTTTGATCGCCTCAGCCTGAAGTGATTTGTTGTGATTGGGAACAGCGTAGAATCTTAGATGTAGAGAAAGAAAAATAGCAATCAAAAGACGACTGGTCCTTTAAAGAACAACAAATACTGCAGTAATGGGAGAAACTCATTGTCAGATTATTTTTGGAAAGTCTCCAAAGACGGTTTCTCAATTCTTCAATTTCTTTCTGATCTCTTGCCCACTTCAAAAACTGAGAATATCCTATATTGCATCAGTCTAAGTTTACTTATCATATTCAATCACTCAACTTGTAATTGGACTCTGCTCTATTTGTCCATCTCCTAACCGCATACCAATTTAATTGTACAATCAGCAAAAACCAGGACCAGTCAATGCCTAGCTAACTTTCAGACTTAGATACATTAAGTTTGTTTGTGTGACAGTATAATGAGAATTACTTCACGCTTACTTCCAAGCATTTCCTGGGAATATCTCTATGATTATGAGCACCTTAGTTTAGTTAATTTTCAGCTTACTTTCATAAGTTTTGGTAGTACAATTAACCAAGAAAGGTTCTATAAATAGTTAAAAAAGCTTCATTTAGTATGTAGCTAACTTTCGAACGCAGTTTTACAGCGTAACCAATTGACGAAACCGCAACCAATTGGGCTTAGTTATAAGTTATGGTTCATATATACCTCTATAATCAAGAGCACCAAAGTTTAGTTAGTTTCAGTTGACAGTTTTAGTAAGTTTTGGTTATATAATTAAACAAGAAAAGCCTCAGTTAGTATGTAGCTAACTTTAGAACAAAGTTTCACCAAGTAATTTATAGACGTAACCGCAACTAATGGGGATCAGTTAAGATTGAGGTGATTCCTAGTAATACCATATCTTTATGCACAACAGCACTTAAGTTTAGTTAGTCAGTTTTCAACTAGCTTTAATAAGTTTTACTTATACAATTAGCTAAGAAAAGCCTCAGTTACTGTGTAGCAACCAAATGGGCTCAGTTAGGTTTCAAGTGATTTCTGGTAATATAATGCCTCCATGATCAACAACACCTGAGTTTAGTTAGTTTCAAGCTAGCTTTAGTAAGATTTTATTGTATAATTAGTTAAGAAGAACATCTTCTAGTATGTAGCTAACTTTCGAACCCAGTTCTACCAAGTAATTTATTGACGTGATCACAACTAATTGAACTCAGTTAGGTTTGAAGTGATTCCTGGTAAAATAGTGTATCTATAGTCAACAGCACCTAAGTTTAGTTAATTTTCAGCTAGCTTTAGTAAGTTTTGGTAAATACAATTAGCTAAGGATGGCCACAGTTAGTAAGTAGCTAATTTTTACTAAGTAGTTTATTGGTATAATTACAATCAATTGGGCTCAGTTAGGTCTAAAGAGGTTCCAAGTAACATAATGCGTCTATGATCAACAACACCTAAGCTTATTTACTTTTCAGCTAGCTTTTGTAAGTTTCGGGAATACAATTAACTAAGTACGGCCTCAGTTATTAAGTAGTTAACTTTTGAACTTACTTCCACCAATTAATTTATTGGTGTAATCACAATCAATTGAGCGCAGTTAAGTTTGAAGTGATTCCTCGTAATATAATGTATATATGATCAACAGCACCTAAGTTTACTTAGTTTACAGTTCGCTTTTGTAACTTTCGGTTATATAATTATCCAAGAAAGGCCTCAGTGACTAAGTAGCCAACTCTCGGAGCTAGTTTCACCAAGCAATTTATTGATGTAACCACAACTAGTTGGACTCAGTTAGATTTGAAGTGATTCCTGGTAATATATTGCGTTTATGATCAACAGTATCTAAGTTTAGTTAGTTTTCAGCAAGCTTTAATAAATTTTGGTTATATAATTAGCTAAGAAAAGCCGTAGTTAGTATGTAGCTAAACTTTTAACTCAGTTTTACCTCGTAATTTATTGATTAGACGACATCCAATTGAGCTCAGTTAGGTTTGAAGTCATTCCTGGTAATGTCATGTCTTTATGATCAACAGTACCTAAGTTTAGTTAGTTTTCAGCTAGCTTTAGTAAGTTTTCGTTCTATAGTTAGTTAAGAAAAGCCTCAATTAGTATGCAACTTACTTTCGAACTCAGTTTTACCACATAATTTATTGACGAAAGCACAACCAATTGGGCTCAATTAGGTTTGTAGTAATTCCTGGTAATACAATGTGGTTGTGATCAACAGCACCTAAGTTTAATTAGTTCCCAGCTACCATTAGCTTAACCCAGCACTTAAATTTTGTTAGTTTTCAGCTAGCTTTAGTAAGTTTTGGTTATATATAGCTAACTTTTGGAGCCAGTTTCCCTATGTAATTTATAGGTGTAATCACAATCAGTTGGGCTCGGCTAAATTTCAGGTAGCAATAAAATGGCAACGGAGCCATCAAGAAACGATATAAGCTGGAGTAATTAAAGAAACTCAGATCACTGAATGAAAAGTCTTTGACGACAGTTTACAAAGCCAATTCTTCAACCTTGTTTCTAGTGTTTTATCCTCTCCAAAAGTTGGGAATATCTTACAGCGTACAAGTCTACCGTTTCCTATCTCATTAAATGAATCCAACTTGTAATTGGACTCCGTTGCATTTGTCCATCTCCCAACTGCACACCAATTCCTGTAATTTCTCCGGCAAATACCAATCGAGCGGTCAATAACACAACGTCCCGATAATCCGACGAACACACTTCGTCGCAGATGTAAACATAGTTGCGAAGCTCGTCGATCGAGTACACCGCCAGAAATGGAATCCTCATTGTTCCTTTCTATCTATCGAACTCGATCCGTTGATGTTGAATAATTGCAGTTCGATGCGGGAGCATTTCGCGGGGCGAGAGGCGAGTGGTACCGATTTGCAAGGACAGGGAACGTCGCAAGTTCACTTTGTCGTAAATGCAAGCGACATTGGTGGCGGTAGCGTGTCGCGAATTAAATTAAACGTACGGCTATGTTAGACACGACGAAAGCGCGCTCGAATTTGCCGACGAAGTTGGGCAAACGCGAAGTATGTAGTCGACTACGCTCTGGGCGTTCGTCGCCGCGGCGTTCCGAAGAACACGGTTCCAAAGCGGTTAGTTGGACGTCGGTAACGACGAAAGTAACGTGTCTTTTGTAACCTGAGCGGGCGTGTAAGTCGATTGCGACACGAGAACGGTACTTGTTTGTTCGATATTCGATCTTCGTTATTTCGCTCGGGTTTCCGGAAAAATTTAAGTTTGTTTCGAAACGAGTAGCTTGGGTTGTGTATGGGGATGAAAAATTTAGGTTTGCCAACTTGAAACCGTTTATGTTCGAGATTGAAACTTGTCAATGACCTTCGTCGTGATGGTTAGAATTAAACAAGCATCACTTTTAATTGGTTTCCTGGGAATCTTAGCTGGCTTTTGGATGCACTGGAGGCATCGTCAACAACAAATATCTAACCCCGTTTGAGTTTCTCACCGCAATTAATCGTTGCCTAATTTTTACTTCATTTTTGTGTGTGCTGGTTACGTAGTGGGTACAACTATAATTCAGTTACTTCTTGCAGAATTCATATCACAATTTTACTTTTACACGTTTTAGTTGTACCACGTATAAAAGCTAGGAGTATCACCTGGAGCTTAGATAACTTGCGGAATTGATCAAACAAGTTGGTAGTGTAACCAGAAGCAGTTTGGTACGGTAAAGCTGCAAACAATTCCTCGAAATCTTGCCCTAAATCAACAACACCTAAGTCTAGTTCGTTCTTAGCCAGCTTCGGTTATTTTTAATAATATGATCAATAAAAAGAAAGATCAGTTAGTGTTTAGCTGACTTTCGCCTTATATAGCACCGCCGGAAACAAAACTTGGAATTCATCACGCAAGTTGGTGGTGTAACCAGCAACAGCTCAGAAAAATTAAGTTGCAAACGATTGATTAGCAAAAGGAAAGATCAGTTGATGTTTCGCTAACTTTTGGACTTAATAGCAACCCCATTACTAAAATTCAACAACAAGCAAGTAATGGCGATGTAACCAGAAATGTTCTGTTGAGTTTCAAGGAAATTTCGGCGAGGGAAAGTATCAGTTAGTGTTTAGTTAACTTTCGGTCCTTGTAGCGAAGCCGTCAACAGAACTCTAAATTGATCACGCAGGTTGGTAGTGTAACCAGCAATATTTTAGCACAGTTAGGTCGCAAACCGTCCCTGAATGCGTCACTATAATCAACAACAACTAAGTATAGTTAGTTTTTAGCTAGGTTTGGTGATGTGATGAGTAAAAGGAAAGATCAGTTAGTGTTTAGCCAACTTTTGCTTCATGTAGCGATGCTATTAACAGAACTCCAAATTGATCAGGCAAGTTGGTAGTATAAACAGCAACAATTTAGCATAATTAAGTTTCAAACGATTCCTGAATACGTCACACTAATCAACAACACCTAAGTCTAGTTAGTTTCCAGCTAGCTTTGGTAGTATGATCAGTAAAAGGAAAGATCAGTTAGTGTTTAGCTAACTTTAGATCCCTGAAGTGACGCCTTCAACTAAACACCCAATTGATCACGCAAATTGATACTGTAACTAGCAACAATTTAGTATAGTTAGGTTACAAGCGATTCCTGAATACGTCAACCTAATCAACACCTAATTCTAGTTAGTTTTTTAGCTAGCCTTGGTAGTATGATTAGCAAAAGAAAAAATCGGCTTGTGTTTAGCTAACTTTGTTCTCTGAAGTGGCGCCGTCAACTAAGCTCTGAATTGATCACGTAAGTTGGTAGTGTAATCAGCAATAATTTAACACAGTTAGATTGCAAACAATTCCTGAACAGGTCACACTAGTAAACAACACCTAAGTTCAGTTAGCTTTCAGCTAACTTTGGTAGTATGATCAATGAAAGGAAAGATCAGTTAGTGTTTAGCTAACTTTAGTTCCATGTAACGACGCCGTCAACAAAACTGCGAATTAATTACGCAATTTGGTAGTATAACAGGCAACAATTTAGCACAGTTAAGTTGCAAACGATTCACGAATATGTCACCTTAATCAACAACACCTAACTCTAGTTATATTTCAGCTAGCTTCGACTAATTTTAGCAGTATGATCGATAAAGAGAACGATCAGTTAGTGTTTAACTAATTTTCGCTCCATGTAGCGACGCTGTCAACAAAACACCGAGTTGATCACACAAGTTGGTAGTGTAATGGGAGGCAGTTGTGATTAGTTATGTTTAAAGTAGCTTCTAGGCGTGACTCTATGGCCAATAATCTCCAAGTCTAGTTAGTTTTCAGATACCTTTCGTAGTGCCATCAGTAAAATGTAAGATCAGTTAGTGTTTAGCTGGCTGAATAGCAACTCCATCACTAAGATTTAACAACAAACAAGTCATAGTGAAACGTTCAGTTAAATTTGAAGGAAACTCTTGCGAAGGGAAGCATCAGTTAGTGTTTAGTTCACCTTCACATTTTGTAGTAAACGTCATCAATAAAGCTGCGAATTCAACAAGCGAATTGGTAGTGCAATCAGAAGCAGTTTTGGTCAGCTATGTTTAAAGTAGCTGCTAGGAATGGTTCCATGGCCAATATTCTCCAAGTCTAGTTAGTTTTCAGATAGCTTTAGTAAACAGAGATCAATTAGTGTTCAGCTAACTTTGGAGGCACGGTAGTAAAGCTCCTAACAATACTATGGCTTTACTAAGCAAATTGATAGTGTGGTCAGATATAATTAGACTCAGATTTCAAAGGATTCCTGGGAATTTAATGTCTCTATTATCAATAATGCTTAGGCGCTAGGTAGTTTTCAGATAACTTCAGTAAGTTGTAGTAGTACAGTTAGCAAAACCAAAGATCAGCTAGTACGCAGCTTATTTTCGAACGCTAACAACAGAACTTATTGCTCAGCAAGCAAGTTGGTAGTATAATCAGTAGTATTTGGGCTCAGGTTCCAGCGACTCCTGGTTTGAAGAAACCATTCCATCCACAATGGAACGCTTGAATTTCTTCTGACTTTAGCTAGTTTTTGGGACATGTCTGTTAGCTCTTACATAGATTACTTGAGGTGGTAATGACAAAATTAACTAACTGGCATCTTTCTCCAACTATAACTATTTTCAATCAACTTTCACCCCACTTTTGAGGAGAAATCGATAGTACAATCAATCAAACAATAAACTTCTTGTAATAGTAGAGATCATAGAAAAGCATTTCTTTTAATCCCTTTCCCCAAACTTCTACCCCGGATTTATTGTATCGTAGCGCAAATTCTGCGGTGGTTTCTAATCACATCATCATTAAAATCACGTTTACGATCAATTTCTCCCGGCGTTGGGCATTCGGGCAGGTGTCAAGCACCACCTGGCGACCGCATTTAGCGCGACGATTCGTCGGATGAAAGGATTCTCGTTACCGGTCGACCGGCATAATGGGGAAAAAGGTACGTCGAAATTGGGGCCTCTTGACCGAATGAAACGACGCCCTCGCGCGCCGGCTGTCGCCATCGTCCTTCCGAATATCAAATTAAACTTAGCGACGAGAGACGAGACGCCATTAACCTTCGCATTATGAAATCGTAGCGGCCGTTTCGGTTTGAGGATTGAATCGGAGACGACGACGGCGATTACGAATTGTGGCGGTCCCATCTTGTTTTCGAAGGGGGATAACCATTTCGGGGGTTCGTGGGGGAATGAGAAATTGTCGAGAACGAGCTGCTCGCCTCAGTGAAAGTGCAACAATATAAATTTTAAGCAAATTAAGAAAGCGCCCGTTCCTCGATCATTCCCCGCTTTCTCCCTCTCTTTTCCTTCTTATTCCTTCTCGAAACAGGGTGCGAGGCGTCCGAAAGATGAATTAAATTGAATTGCAAGGATAGCCCCGAACCGTGCGCGCCAGACAAATGCCATCGATTTCGACGTTAGAATCGCACTCTACGCCCTCGAAAACGTATATGTACCAACTTTCGTCTAATTTAGAACATCTTCAATTGTTTCCGAATTTCCAAAGTTCTCGAAGAAAATCGAAATGATTAGAAGTATGACTTATCACACATCAAATTAAAGCTTTTTTCGTGCACATTGCGGTTAAAACAATTTCGGGGACGAGAGACGTGTTAGTAAGAACATATTCGATGAGAACGTGAAACGTGGTTCTGAAGGAAGCGCTTCTGTATGCTCCAAGATGCAAACGAAGCAAGTCCCATTGATTTCGATGTCGGAATCGCACTCTACGCCTTCGAAAACGTATATGCACCAAGTTTCGTCTGATTTAAAACATGTTCAATTTTCCCTGAATTTCCAAAGGGGTACCCCTTGAAGATTTCGAGGAAAATCGAAGTGGTTAGAAGTATGATTTATTACAAATCAAATTAAAGCTTTCTCCGTGTAGATTCCGGTTAAAACAATTTCCGGGACGAGAGATGTGTTAGTAAGAAAATATTCGATGAGAACGTGAAACGTGGTTCTGGACGAAGCGCTTCTGTATGCATCAAGATTCAAACGAAGCAAATCTCATCGATTTTGACGCCCGAGTCGCACTCAACGTCTTCGAAAACCTATATGCACCAAGTTCCGTCTGATTTAAAACAACTTCAATTTTTCCTGAATTTCCAAAGAGGTACCCCTTGAAGATTTCGAGGAAAATCGAAGTGGTTAGAAGTATGATTTATTACAAATCAAATTAATTATTTTTATCCTACATATTTGAGATAGATTTAAGTTTAATAATTACTACAATTTATTTATTCAGTTTGACTAACAGGTGTTGTTACATTCATAGTAAAGTAAATAAATTCTGTCAATTTACAATAAATGTTCAAAATGTGATTCGTTCTGTTCTATACATAATTGTATCTCTCTTAATTAAATTGTCAAATACTTTTCTCAAATCTTCTGCTGTGATATTTTCAGTTGCACGCATGGCGGCTTGTAGCTCATCGATGTTATGTAGGTATTGTCTAATACATCATCTTGCAACTGCTCGAAAATGTGTGTATAATATTATTCCGATATCTTTCAGCACTTAGGCTTTAAAATCGAAGTGATTTACTTTCTTTACTTTAATTTATATGTTTAAACTAGGATAACTGTCGTGTAGTAAACTGGAGAAGTCACGACTGCGTTTTCCAAGCCAAAGATTGGGAAAAGAATCGAAGGAATTAAATAGCATTAGGAGAAAAATTTTTAGGACGATTAGACATTACTGTTCATTGAAAGTCCAACACAGATACAGATTTCTGTATTGCCAAGTGCTTCCCTTTATACCAGGTGTACCGAGGGTTTGAGTACCCAGTACCCAAAACAAATGAGTTCTTAAGACTTTCGAAGATGCTAAGCGGAAGGAACACTGCACCTAGGAAGCAAGTGTCTGCCATTTCCGGAAGATCTGATGACAAGCAGAAACATTTTCCGTCTAGCACAGCGTAAGATGTGGATCAAAGTTAATTTTCGATAAAATGGCTGTTCCAAGCGCTGGCTGATGATTAAATTGTGGGCGCCTTTGATTCGATAAATGTCTTAATTGAGCGTTTCTACACCGACGAAGATAAGAATTGAATGAAGCAGATAGGACGGTTCATAAAGTGAGAACCTGAATGTGTATGGCTTTGATTGAAAAGAACAGAAAGCATAGGAAAGCACCTGTCTTTTTACTGAGTTCTATGCCAACAACTCCCTTCTCCATTTAAAACCAAAGCATTCCCAACTAGATTGATAGATGAAATCCCCCGACTCCTTTTTTCCAACTCCTGCGATTAGTTTTGACGGACTTTTCCGCAGCTAATGACACGGTAAAACCCTGTACTCGATATACGACAAAACGAAGAGAAAAGACTGCTTCAATTCCGCATCGCTACGACCACCGGATTTCCCGGTGCGGAAGCTGCGAAAATTGAGTTTCCTCTTTCTGGAACAAGTAAATTCGGCAATGCGGCTGCAGTCCGGGGCTCCATGAAAGTTGTATAGATTACGTGACGTGCGCGTATGTATGTTCGTATGTATACGTGTCTAGACGTCGTATACGTTGTAAATGGCTCCGGGGTCCGGCCCCTGGTAATTCTTTAACAACTTCGTGCTCGATGTCGATTTCATATTTTTGTTAATTGGATGGAAGGAGGAAAAACAGGAAAACGATGCGTAGCAAAGCTAGTGTTATTGTTTATTGTTATATTCCAATCTAAAATACTACACGTAATGATTGATGCCCTGTGGTATGTATCAAAACCCGATGCTATTATCAAGAGACGCAATATTATTATTACGGAAAACGAAATTCGGATCATGCGAATTCCTAGTCTCTAGTATCTCAACTACTAAATCTACACGCAGATAGAAGACCCAGGCGGCAGTGGCCGCAAGACCTGTACCAGTATTAACCGTCAATGGACGGTATTACAACTCTTGTCAATTGGCCGTTAACCCATTTATTTATTACTCCTTTCTTCTTGGAGTAGATTGTCATAATGCAAATAATAATAATAAAACAAAATTACTATATATTATTATACCGGGTCCTTAAATATGTGTACAAACCACGTGGCCGAATTGTATAAGCAACCAAGATTGCACCGTGCTACGTGGTTCCCCCATATGGCGCGCTCCACAAATTAAAAGTACTTAAAACACGCGAGAAGTGTTCTAAAGACTCCTGAAGATGATACAAAAGCAGAAACACGGCTTTCATGAAGGAGGCGGCTGTCAGGTTCTCTCAGAAAAACGCATTGGGACCCAGAAACCATAGGTCTAGCAGCCGTATAGGGAGTCTGGGGTGTAAAGCGGTTTACTTTTAAAAACTGATGGTATGAAAATTTGGTACGGGCGTCACTGGTTCGGTCGTGTATAATATTGGCATTCTCAGTTAATAATGTTCGGCGTTCCTATACTTCCGCCTCGGTACAGCACTGCTACCTTACAGAATAGTTTATCTTGTATGAGTTACAAATTATTCAAGATTTTGCCGCATAGTATAAGAAAATAAATAATCTTAGATTGTTTAAGAAATGTGTTAAAGTTTACCTCTTAACCATTAATTGTTATTCATTGGATTCAATTGCATTCAATGTATACCGTAGTAATTGAATTTCAACGTTTTCCGAAATAAACGTATATTGTTATTATTATTATAAGAACCAGATTGAACGTGACGGTACGTCAAACAAACGGGGCAATTTCACCGCAATTCCGTACGAATTCGATACTTACGTTACCCGGCCAATTGTTAGAGTTCTCTAATTATTACTTTTGGCCTCTCGCTTTAACTTTTGCCGTAGATGGCGCCCCGCCTTCGTAAGTTTCTGATACGGCTTGCGCTTATTGGATGCGCGTCTGGGATTATTCTGCTTCCAGCGTTGAGTTCGACAGTTTTCCGTTTTCCGTGACTAGGTTATTCCGTTTCGCTTTTAAGTCTCGTTGTCGAGGATATACACGGAAATTCGAGGCTGGGAAGTTTTACATTATCGTTGTGTAAATCTGGTAGAGTCGCTTCCCCAATTTTACTGTTCGAATTATCGGCCGTTGTATGATTGCTTTTCCCTTGATTGGAGGTGAGTTTTCCTCTTTTTCGTTAATCACGATGCGTTATTTTCTCATTTACCTTTTGTAGGCTGGTATAACTAGTATAAACTAGTTTCTCTCCCTTGCAGATGGTTATTGGAGCGAACTAAAGCATCTCCAAACATTGGGTTGGTTGTTCGTAACGGAGTTCGATTATTTTCTGCGGCCAATGACGCTCCAAAACAGAAATCCTGTCGGGAAGCGAACAACGGTACGTTTCCGTGTTTATGATTTGTCGGATTTGACGCGTTGATCGTTGTGAAAACCCTGACTACTTGGCAACCTCGGGTAATCAGTCGATAACTACGCTCACGTAATTTGACATTAATTACCGAGAAATTTACGTCCAATCCAGGGAGTCATTCTTAGAATCGGGCGTTGCCGCGGAAAACTAACGTCTATCTACCCATCGAAGCTAGGCAGTTCCGTCGCGAAAAGCATCAAGCGAGATAGGATACTACTTTCTTGGCGGATTTCTCGAACGATAAGACCGAAACTCAAGGGACAAACACTATTAAAACAACCCATAGGAGAAAATCGCACCAAAAGGAAATGTATAGTACAGTGCTTACGAAATTATGAAAAGAATTTAAAATTTGGAAGAAAAGCTTTTCCAACGGTTCTAGAAAAAAGGGCAATATGTCAGGCGATAAATTTAGACTATAATAACTGTTGCCTGTCATGTTTTAGTAAAAGTCCTAATCATTTTATTTTAATTTTGTTTATAACCTCTAAATATTATTTAACCACTAAATATGACATTTGCTAGTAAGTTTTGTAGTGCTACCAACCTATAAGTTATGCAACCAATTTGACAGAAGTCACGTACCTTGCAAACAATCTTGAATTTACTAACTTAAATTCAGACTGAGATTATCAAATTATAGACAATTATTATCACCACACCTCTTCAGGAGAAGTCGAATTATCGGCAACCAATTTCGACTTCTTCAAATATACAAAACGAAAATACACGTTAAAATCGCTATATCGCTATAATAACTACCTACTTACTCATGCAGATGTATTGCCCGACTAAAGAGGTACAAGTCTCCTCCGTGAGACTGTAAAGACCGCCACGGCCGTGCGTTTAATATCTACAAGCTCTCGTTGGAAACTTCAACGGAAGTGAAGTTATACAGTCAATAGACATTCGCTACGGTTCAAGTTGAAACTTAGACAAACTTAAATTACTCAAGCGCTTGTCCCTTTTGCATACGAACTCCCACTATTACGTTGTAGTAGAACGTCGAGTTCGACTTTAATCCGAATGTCCCTCTCTCCTGTCTCGATTCGAGATTTAAGAGAACAAAAGGCTGACTGACAGCCGTAAGGAATGTCGAACGAAGTAGGTCGAATAGGAATGAATATCTCCGTTAGTTACTTCGGAATGGGAAGATACTTTATTGTCCTATTATAGGCTATCATAAAACTGCCGAAGATGGGATGATGTTTTTTTTTGGTACATTGCTTCGAGCATTTGCACTCAAAATTCGAAATGACGCACCAATACGTCAGTACATTGCATGAACATTGTCATTCGGGGCGTTCTTGGATCGCTGATAACGAATCTGACGTTAATATCGCATATTGAAAAATGACCGACTGAAGATGACGCCCCCAAATCGGCCCAAATCCGACTTTCTCCTTGCCGAATGTTCTACAAT
This sequence comes from Chrysina gloriosa, assembly GCA_038088585.1. NCBI lineage: Eukaryota > Metazoa > Arthropoda > Insecta > Coleoptera > Scarabaeidae > Chrysina > Chrysina gloriosa. The sequence goes on along the minus strand of CM076088.1, from coordinate 77,431,437 downwards.
GAATTTAAGGACGAGGGAATCATCTTACGAAGCAAATTTGGGGTGTTAGTCTCGTAATTATCGGAGTTTGTCGAAAAATTGCCACCAAACTTTGATTTTACGACGCGACGGACCAATTTGGTAGATTGGACATTCTAAGATTGTCTAAAATTGCATGGAAATCAGTACCAGGGGTGTTTTAGGTTCCTGATACCGGGTCTGAGGTGCGGCAAAATCGACTCAACTTCGATATTCTGCTCGCTAACAAGTGTCCAGCGAAAAATGATGAGAAAGTGATTTTGAGGGGTTTTACTTCATCATTGAGGTGATTTCGGGTAATTTGACTTTTACAAAGAAATGTTTATAAAAATATAATAAAAATCTTACCATACTGTTACACTAACACACAGTAACACTCGCCGAGTGATTATATTTTATTTAGAGAAATTTTGACAACAATTCCGACTTCAACAAACCGTACAAAACTAGCTATGCGGTCTCACCCCATTTTCCTCTAATAAACTCGCATTGGTAGCGTATTTGAAACTTACATTTGGCTTGAAAACTTTCTTTGTGTATCATAAACCTAGACTCCAATCGATATTTAAACTATTTTTCTTTTCTTTTCCCGTGAAATATGAATTTGGTAAGTTACAGAGCTGCAACTTGTGTTGGCCATTCTAAAAAACAAAAAATCTAGCATTTAATAGATTCGTGTTCAACGATACTAAGAATACCAAGAAAATTGAAATCGTATGATTCGCCATATTGGTGGTAAAATCCAATGGCGGTAAAGGAAATTTGTTTATGAATTCCGATACTTCTATCCCAAATAACGGCCCTATAATACGTCTGTCCCATTATTTTCAATGGACGAACTGAAGGAGGAAGTCGAAATTGTGGTACAAGAAGCGTCGCAGGAGAACTGGCAGAGGGATGGAAATGATCGGGCCTTCGACGCAAATTTGTTTTGTTTTTAACGTATCCTCTTGAGCGCTATCTTCAGTCAACATTTTGTAAAATGAGAAACTTACATCGGATTTGTTGTTAGCAATATAGAAACTCCCACAAAAATCAGCTTTTATGTAATTTACTAAACATTTCTAATTTCAGGAGCACCACATTGGTACACCCATTTTGAATGTTGAGTACAGACGCAAATTTGTTTTGTTTGGAGCATATCTCATCTTCTGAACGCTGACTTCTGAACGCTATCCTCTGTCAATCATTTTGTCAGATGCAAATCTTACATTAGATTTATTGTTGGCAATCCAGAAACTCTAACAAAACTCGATTTTATACAATTTGTTAAGCATTTCTAATTTCCGGAGCACTAGGTTGGTACGCCATCTTGAATTTCGAGCACTAACGCAAATTTGCTTTGTTTTGAGCGTTTCTCATTATTTACATTCGCGGCACAACAGTTAGCGAGGAGGAGTGTAGGATTTTGGTCGATTTTTGAGCGCTATTTTCAGTCAATCATTTTGTAAGATGCAAAGCTAACGTCAAGCTTGTTACTAGCGACTAACAAACCCTCTGAATACCGATTTCTATGTAATTTGTCAAATTTTTCCAACTTTAGAACCGTCATACTGGTACGCCGTTTTGAACTTTGAGCACAAATGCTCTTCTTAATAGAATTTGTGCTCAAAGTTCAAGATGTTCATGTTTTGAGCATGTCATGAAAGTAGGATTTTGGTCGACTTTTGGGAGCCATTTTCAGTTATCATCATTTTGTTAGATGCAAAACTAACGTTAGATTTGTTACCAGCGATTCAGAAACTCTTGGAATATCAATTCCTATGTAATTTGCCAAATATTTCCAATTTTAGGACCGCTATACTGGTATACCGTCTTCAACTTTAGGCACAAATGCGATTTCTTTTTTGTTTCGAGCATGTCTCATCATTTACAGTGGCTACAAAACAGTTAGCGAGGAGCAGAGTAGGATTTTGGTCGACTTTTGAGTATCATCTTCAGTTATTATCATTTTGTGAGATGCAAAACTAACTTCAGATTTGTTACTAACGATTCAGATACTCTTCGAATACCAATTTCTATGTAATTTGCCAATTTTTTTACAATTCTAGAACCGCTGTACTGGTATGCCATCTTCAACTTTAAGCACAAATGCGATTTTTTGGTTTGTATTGAGCATGTCTCATCATTTACATTCGCTGCACAACAGTTAGCGAGGAAGAGAATAGGATTTTGGTCGACTTTTGGGCGCTATCTTCAGCCAATCATTTTGGGAGATGCAAAAGTAACATCAGATTTGTTATTAGTAATCCAGAAACTCATCGAATACCGATTTTTACGTAATTTACTTCACTTTTTCCGATTTGCCGTTTTGAATTTTGAGTACAAATACCTCGCGAGGCGATGAGGTTGCAAGAGATGATTCGTAAAAGGAAATTGGCATACTTATTTTCTTTCGGCAATACATAAACGAGAAACAAGACGCAAGGGACCATCCTTTCAATAACTTAAAAGGAAACGAACTTGCCAAAAGGAAAACATCCTCTCCCTTTCATCCGGGAGCGACATTAAAAATGCCTTCTTTCCACTTTCAGCTCGCCCCACGAAACTTCGGATGCTTTTTTCATGCCGGTCGTCGCTCCTTCGAGGGCCATGCTTTCTCCCTTTCAACTGTAATCAACGATTTCCGGGACGCTCTTGAGAAATAGGCGCCGCCGCGTCGTATTCATGAATAATTTAGGCAAGACGCTTTTCAAAGTTTCGATATTGATGATTAAGAAGAGGGAAGTTTTTGGTAATGCGGCGGCAGACCTCTCGTTTTTTAATTGAATCTCTGTTCGGGACACCACTCTGATTAATACGCGAGCTTTTTGCCGTCGAAAAAGTCGAAGAAACTTCGACGGAAGAGGAAAGTTTCTGATTTGCCCCCGCTAGAAAAAAGCGGGCGATTCGCGGTGATTAAGACTAATGAGGCACATGGGGGGCGCGGATCAAGCGCTGAGCAAGCACGCATGGAATATTCCAGAAATTTCATGCGCATCTCCCACAGCACGGGAATAAGTTCTACAACTATTATCGAATTTTCCGTCAACTCCTTCGATAAGCTGGCAATTAGTGGTAGATACAGTGAAAGCTATGATGTCCGCTTATAGGGTAATTCGAAAAAAAATCTTTATTTGACGTGTATGTTTAAGGTAATGAATAAAAACATTATTCCCGTAAATTTCGTTATATAGCTTTTATTACAAATTCTTATGTATAAGTATTTATAATTTTCGTCTGTTGAAACTTGGCTTGCTTCCATTTCAACTGATGATTTTCAAAATAATTTTCTAATTTTTGCAACTGTTGAAATGCTGTAAAGTATATCTTTTACAAAGCGTTTCAAACGGACAATTTGTTTCAGTGCCTCATCATGATCTTGTCGAATCAGGGGCTTGGTCATTGACTTCGTCCTCTTCGTCATCTTCGTCCTCCTCGTCTTCGGAATCATTTACTTATATACTCTCCTTTTCATTTTCTAATTGAATTTTTATGTCATGGGATTCAGTTGGAACTGCTTCATCGATATATAAAAATTCTTCCAAATTTGCATCAGTTGATTCGGCGAAGCCGTTTTGTAGATTTAAAACTGTTAACAATGGTAATTCATCCTCGTCATGAAATTCCGAATTCCGAATTCCGCTTTCCGAAAGCAATTTTTAATAGTCGCTGTTTCGACTTTATCCCACTAAACTTTAATGAAGTATAAAACCTCAAGACATCAATACATCTTGCGAGCTGTGATGCTGAACTGGCTGCATTCATTTTTGATAATATGTGCTTCAATATAAAGCCTCTGTAATGAACCTTGAAATTTTAGATTGTGCCCTGACCATTCTTGATATACTGCCTGTGTTTTCGCAGTTAAAATAATAATACTAATAATATATTTTATTTGTCCAACAGAAAATATTGATAAGAACAATATTACAATATTACAGTCTACAGTAACGATAATTATAAAAAGAAAAAGCAATAAGCAATATTATTTAACAACTGAAAAACGAAAGAGAAAGTAAGATTGAAAGTATCAATATAAAGACATAGTATCAATCAGTCCTTAAGGCCCTGAGCAGTTGTACAATTACGTCCAAATTATTATTGGAATGCCGCAACATGCCTAATGGCCTGGCCACTCAGAACCAGATCACCCTGGTCTGGGTGCCAGGACATGAGGGGCACGGGGGAAATGAGATGGCAGACATCTGCGCAAAAAAAGGGGCTGAGAGAAACTTTACTAGACCTACCCCACCTTTTGGATTTAACAAAGGTCTCCTTAAAGGTGGAATAAAGAAATGGACAGCGTCCATTACAATGAAACACTGGAATGAGACCAGCGGGCTGGAACATTCAAAAAAATTTCTGAGCTTCTGAGCCTCTGAGGAGGGCGGACCTCGCCGTAAAACTGGACAGAGGAAGCTTAAAAACACTGACAGGGGCACTCACAGGCCACTATACCTGTAACAAGCACCTTCACAAAATGGGCTTATCCAACACGGACACTTGCAGATTCTGGGGTGAAGAAGAGGAGTCAATGGAACACTTGATCACTAACTGTGGGGCACTAGGCCACAGGAGATATAGACTACTACATGCATATACGCTGAATGAGGAGGACCTATTTACACTCCCATTGAAGGAGCTGATCCTGTTCCTCAGCGTATTAAATAAATAAATAAAACAAACAAGAGGAAGCACAATAGATCAACGTGGTCGCAGTGCAAAAGGGCCATTTTGGTTTCTGACCCCACCTCATTACAATACAATACAATACAATACAAGACATAGTATTGGCGTTTTTACACATGTCCGTAATTAGGGTTTTGCACATAATATTCATGCGAGTTTTTGGAACTTAAGACATCTTTAGTGATCTCGTATTATACTATAGGTATAATAAAATTAAAATTAATTTTGAGAGCAAAGTTGGGAAATCTATTTTATTATTGACCAATGCCATTAAAAACCTTCCACTAGCATCACTCCTTCGCTCAGAAAGGGCACGAAAGTTATGTGTGTTAAGCAGGAGAGTGTAGTCGGTACCCCGAAGAGGATACAGACCATCAATGTTATACGAGAGATATTTAAGAAATCGTTTTTGAATACTTTCCAGAAGTAGCTCTTGATATAAATATTGAAGATACCACACGATTGCTCCATGCTCAAGTTTAGAGCGAACAAGGAAGCAGAACAGAACCTTCAAGCAAGTTAAATTCGAAAAATACTTACAGGATCTGATAATAAAAGAAAGGGTTCTAGATGCTGAAGCAGATGCCTTAGTTATGTGGTCAGTGAAAGATAGATTGTAATCAAAAAGCACGCCCAGATCCTTAAATTTAATAAGTCGGGAAGTAACAGTTTGAGACACATTGTACTGAAAAAGATAAGGATAATCACATTTAGAATGAGCTAAGACCGTACATTTATCGATATTTAATTTTATATTGTTTTTGGTGCACCAATCATTTATTACTTAAAGATTATTTTGAAGCACTGTACAATCTGCTGCCGAAGAAATATTGTGAAATATCTTGATATCGTCAGCGTAAGCTAAAGTTCTACAATCCAGAAACCCTAGAAGATCATTTAAAAATATATTAAACAACAGAGGGCCCAGGTTGAATCCGTGTGGTACGCCAGTTGAGACTAGAAAGAGAGACGAAAGAAAACCGTTATAATGGACATAGCAATGTCCAATTATATTAACATTCGTTAAACTTAAACCTCTAGGATGAGATGCTGCATTATCCAAGAATAAATGAACTTTTCGTCAAAATTTCCACCAAGTATAACAATATACATATGTCGGAACCCAGAGGGCGTGGTATATAAGCTTTCAAAATTCAGACGAAAAATATAACCTAATATGATCTTGAAACTTGTCTTCCGTCGCATTGGTTAACGACCACAACTCCAAATCCAATTCCTACAGCCACCTACTTATAGCAAAGTTTCGATTCAACCTTATCATCTTCATTATCGCTTTAGGCATCTACTCCTAAATTTTATGCGAAATACGTGCCGAAACCCGCCGATAAGAAACGCCGATTTAGAAACTTATCGACTGTCCGATCCGCGGTAATTTTACGACACGCCGATCGACCAACGATTCATTAGCGCAGCGTATATTGCAGATTTATACCGGTATCCTTACTAAATCGCGATTTTATGGTTACTTCCGACGTCTGCGAGGTCCCTTTCAAACAATAGTGCCATACAAATTTGCATATAATTCATACTGCGTCGATAAAGTGCGTGTTACTACGTCAAAGGGGTTTCGAAAATTTACGATTTGAGGATTCTCGAAGTGGATACGAGCGGAAATCGGCTTCAAAAACACGGAATCATCAGTTTATATGATATATATGAGAAAATACCGTTGGGGAAGTCTGGGACTGGCACAACGAGGCTGCATTTCCCTTAAAAGGAAAATATGGGTCCTTCTAGAAGCTGTTTAAAATCCTAGAAAATATTGACGAAAACGTTCTAAATATGTGAAGATATCACCAACACGGTTGCCTCTCCCATAATAAAGGATGGATCCTTCTGGAAGCTCTGGAAAATTTCCAGGAATTTCGGCAAAATCGTTCCAAGTATAAAAAAATGTCACCAGGAAGTCCGGGGGTGGTACACAAAGGTTTACCCTTTTATGATAAACGATGGATTCTTATGGAAGCTCTCTAACTTCCCCAGAAATCTCAACAAACTCATTTTAGATCATCACGAAGCCTGAGGCTGGTGCAACAAGAGTGCCTCTTCCATGACTCCTCTGAAGCCTCTCTGAAGTTCACAAAAATCTCAAAAACACCATTCCAAATACGACAAAATACCATCGGAAAGTCTAGAGCTGGTACAACAAGGTTACTTCTTCCATGATAAACGATCAATCCCTCTAGAAGCTCTGCAAAACACTTAGAAATCTTGAGAAAATAACTTCAAATATGGGGAAATACAACCAGAAAATATGAGGCTGGCATAACAGTGTTGTCTCACCTATGAAAACCGATGGAGCATTCTGGAAACTCTCTACAATCCTTAGAAATCCCTACAAAATCTTTCAATATACGAAAAAATATTATCAGGAACTCCGAGGCTGGTCCAACGGGGTTTCTTCTCCCGTGATACACGATGGATCCTTCTCAAAGATTTCTAGAACTACCAGAAATCTTGACCAAAAATTTCAAGTTGGCTCCCTGACGGAGTCCAACACTACGAGCTAATCCACAGAAAAGAAAGCTGATATTTACACTGATCAGTTTGAGAAGGTAGTTTACGATGTTACCCCCGAAGAAGACAACGACTAGTTAGTGATGGGAACAGTCCTCGATGCAGGTGTTTTCGACGAAATCCGAGTTATCATCGCGAGTTGGAATAAGAATAAATAGGGTCTTATTGCATGATTGTCATCTTGGCGCGGCTCATCTTTGGTTCATTTTGGAGAGTACTCCCGTAAATTCGTTTCCAGATTGTCGAAGTGAACGTACGTTTTATCCTCCGTCAAGATTTTACCAAAAATTTCACTTCTTGCTCATGGTATCGCAACAGAAATGTTGAGATCGGCTTTTTACAGAGAGCTGTAACTCCTCACTCCTCATCAGAGTTATCCACCCAACCACTTCTTCATTACGGGGAAAGATAAAAATCGTTCGAGGCCAGGTTTGAGCTGTAGCGAGTATATCGAAGCAATTTAAATCGAGCCATAAGCTAAAAGTTTGCTTCAGTACGAAATTCTGGCAGCTCTTTAACCTTAAAAGTAAGCAGGAATTTCGTTTCGGAATCCTTCGAATTCTCGCAAGCCTCTAAACTGCAAACAACAGCAAAAAGTTTAACGTTAATTTTTCTCCAAAAGAGAAAACTATCTCCATCAATTTATAGCCACTTCTATCTGGTGACTATGGGAAAGATTTCACTTCTGCCTCTATCGCCCTCTCTTTCTCCCTCTCTCTGTTCGCTAAGCTCTAGAGCAAATAACTCGTAATGAAATTATGGGAACAGGAGCAGACTGCTGACAGGGAGGTTTTTAAGAGAAGAATTTGAAGAGTAATGGAAGAGTAATGAAGAGTTAGTCCTTAATTTGTATCCAAGCTGGAAGCCATCTATCTTATTTCACCCAACTTTCGTTCGGAAATTAGGAACGAGTCCTAAAAATTTGAAACTTTCTAAATCTTTACACCAGGAAGCTCAGAGGGAAATTCTAAAAACGAGTACATTCTGGCTGATGAAGAATTAGAGACTTTTAGAATAATCTGAAAAAGGAACAGAAACTCCAATATTTCTACTTGTTTTGAAACCACGTGGATAGATTTATTACTGGAGCTTCGTGTCCAGATTCTTCAAATATTGGCACCTATAGTCTATATATCCGTACGCGTTTTGTCCAAGATTCTCAAAATATTGGCAACCTTCTGATCTACACAACAGCGAAGACACCGTCCTTAATTAGGGCCGAAAACAGGACGCCATCCAGTTCATTTTACCCGGCGGGTAATTAGAAACGAGTTCTGAAAGCTCGAAATATTTAAAACTTGCCAAATTTCTAACCACTGCACCAAAGATCTCGTAATGAAATTATTAAGAAGGGAGAAGTCCGGTGAATGAAGAAGTAGAAACTTGTAGATGAATTGAAAGAAACTCGAATATTTCTACTCGGTTCCTTGTAAAACCACGTCAACAGTTTCATAACTAGAACTTTGTGTCTAAATTCTCCAAGGAAACTGGAAGTTTGTGCCACAATTGGACAAATGTAAGGAACTATTCGATGGACAACGCCAAAATGCTGGCCCTTCATTTTCCTCCAACACCATGAGAAAGAAATTAGACGTTCTTAGATGAATGTGAAGGAAATAACTTCAACTCCATTCCGCTTGGAGGAAACGTACCTATGAAGGAAGTTTCGCGACTGGAACTTCACGTCAAAATCCTCCAAATTATAACAACTTTTTATTGTAACTGTTATACAGCAGGAGATGATTCATGTGATTTGTCTCCAAAACAATATACTCTTTCTTATATCAACTATCGTTCGGAAATTAAGACGGAATTCTGACAGTTAGAGGCACCTATCTTACCTCTTAACTAATTTTTCTCAACTGTCTTCATAAAAGATTGTCGACTGTATGTTGAGTCACCTTTTTACAGCAATTTGGAGTCCCGCAATCATCAGCGCTGTTCACTTAACTGCTTCTTCATTTAAAGGGCAAAATCACTCGCCCTCCTTTCTGGAGTATTTTGGCGAGTGACACACAGTGAATCCACGTTTCGTATTCTGTCATGATCTTTCCCAAAAATTTCACTTTTCGCTTGTCAAATCCTAACAAAGAAATTGAGGTCAGCTTTCTACAGCATCTTACAACTCCTTATTTATCATCAGAGCTGTCCACAGAATCACTTCTTCATTGCAACAAACAGTATTCGGGGCCACGTCTGGATTATAGAGGCAACGATCAGAAACTCCTCATCTAAATCCCTGAAGAAGTGTTTGCTTCTTTTGTGGCAATATATGGTCTGATAACATTCCTATTCTTCGTTTCTTCAGTGTCTCGCAATGGGCTTTTGCAGTGATTGTGCCCTTGGTTTCATGAATTCAACAAGTAATACTTCTTGTTAGTTCTAAACCATGGTAGTTATGAGCCTTTTGGTGCTGACAGGGTGTTTAAACTTTTTTGCTTTGTTTGAAGATTGGGTGTGCATTACCCACTGTTTGGGTGGATGATGGATTGCTATTTCGTCTGGGGATTGTTAAAGTGATATTTGGTTCTAGAACGAAGATGACTTCCCACCTTACGGCTCAGAACAATAACACAAACTCCTTTCTATAAACAAAAGCAACGGATTTTACAATGATCAGCTTCTTTACACATGTCGACCCCATGACTCTTATAGCGATGTAAGTGAGGTCAGTAAAATTTCCTGCGAACCCCAATATATTTTGTTTCCTTTGGAATGGACTACGTTCCCTTCCACAGTATGCCGTTAAGAGATCAACCCTCGTATTACTTACCTCTTTCCACTCGTAGGGTAAACGCAAACAAAAACGTTTTGAGATTTTCTTTTGTGAAAATGACAACTCATCCGAACACATGTTCGTATGGTATATATGCTCCTCGTTAAACCGTTGCATATTGTAGGAAAGAGATTTCATTATTTCGAGCGCGTTTTACGTCCTTTCAACTTCCTTTGTTTCCGAACGCGGAGTCTCGTTCCTTCCTCGACTGGAAAACTACCCCGTGTTTACGACTGCAACGACTATTTTCAAATGGTGCACATCAAACACAACTACGTCGTCTAATTTTATCTAGGCAGTAAACAACATCATAGATCTTCTAGTTTCGCTCCCGAGTTTTCGATGGCGCGCGGCCACACCGCCGCGCCGCCGTCGTCGTCCGTTTAAGGGAAAAATCTGCGCTCGCCATTTCATTTTTACGAAACTAAGTCTCTGAATAATTCGATCCACTCGCGAATAATACTTACGTAACGTATTCGTAGATGGAGGCCGTGCGAAGGAAAGAAAGAGATACTGAGATCGTCGTCGTTATGACATCGTTAGTCACGCCGTTATAAAAGTTAAAATTGCTTCGTCGAGACGCGACGGCGTACGAGTGGGCTTTATAGAACGTTACCGCGCCTGCATTGTTCGTAATAAGTTCCGCTATTAGCGCGAATCATTGTAAACAGAAATGGGCTCTCGTCGGTGGAGAGAGGCGGATTAGTTTTCTGTATACGACGAACGAGAGGGGAAATTACGACCTCTCGCAATTAGTTTGCGAGGATTTTCAGCAGGGAAATTGATTCCAAACGAAATATCGTACGCTTTGTTTTAAATCATAATTTATCCGATCGGAATGGGTCACCGTCCTATCACGATTGAGTAAATTCCCCCAAAAGATGTTTTAGAATATTTAATTTAGGAATGGCGTCATTATTTGTTTAAGCAACACATCTTGGAGACGACTCCGCAATATCTCAAGTGTTAATTCATACGAGGCTAATTTATTTTCCTACATACAACACGGTCCAAAATGTCTGAGTGACGGAGTGGTGGCAGTGGGGTGTAAACAGTTTAAACGAAAGCAAACCGATGTTCCTAATGAAGGTGACGAGGGAAGAAAATCTGTGGTTACAGAAAACCGGGAGTATGGACTTGATCAGCCAGTTCGGGAAAGGTTCATTTTTTGATATGCAGTACAATCTAAACTGTCCTAAGTGACAAAGTGGTAGCGGTGGAGTGTAAAGAATTTAAAATAAAACGAACAGACCTTCACGACGAAGGTGGCGAGGGAGGAAAATCTATGGTTACTGAAGACCTGAAGTAAGGACTTGACCAGCTGGTTTATATTTCGATATCAAATACGTTGTAAACTGTGTAAGTGACAAAGTGGTGACAGTGAAGTGTAAAATATTTAAAAGAAGACGAACAGACGCTCACGACGAAGGTGGTGACGTGGGACGAAAATCTGTGGTTACCGAATGCGTAGAGTAGGGAGTTGACCAGCATATTCTGAAAAGGTCTATTTTTCTATATCCAATACGGTGTAAACTGTGTAAGTGAGCTGTAAAAACTTTGAAGGTGATGAAGGTGGTGAGGGAAGAATCTCTGCGATTAGCGAAGATCTGAAGTAGGGACTTGACCAGCTAGTTCGGAAAATTCCCTGACATTAACTGTTGATAATATTGCTAAGAGTTCCAAAGTCTGTCCCCCTTTTCCGATGCCACAAAGTTAATTCTGATAACCTTCGCAAGAATTAACTTCACCAAACATAGGAATTGGTAGATCTTAATGAATTTGGGCATTTCGGACGGACCAACGAGTACCATAGATAATTCCTCAAAATCTCATTCTGTGCCACAATCATTCTCTTAATGGGGGTCTTCACGGTGATGGATTATGTCAGTGGCCTATACGTCAAGAAAGACCGAAAGAAACACGTTTTATACAGTGAGATTTGTACGTAGGTGCAGGTCAGAAATGTGACAAATTAGGGTTAGTATGCTTAGGTAGTTGTTCTTGCCCCAACTACACAAGGGTAGTATGATCTGCTGCCCCATTCTTAATTTCTAGCGGAGCTGAGTGTTAACCTCCGATTCAATATCATTCCGAGATATATTTGTGAAGACGTTGTAGTACGCGTGATGTAAATCTTATCGGCATATACCTGTCCGCTTCAATTTGTCGTCTTCATCTGCTGACCCAATCCTGAAAGTGTGTAGTGATCCTGTAGTGATAATATTGCGATTAAAACGCTCCACTATCGCAAAATTTTGTGCCCATTGACCACTAAATACCTTGAACAAGAATCGCATACCTCGATGAATGGGTACAGCCTTGGCGTTTCGGTTTCTGTCAATTAGTGGAAGTTTTGAAAAAATCATAATGGAGCATCCCAGATAGAAACTGGAAGTTTTCAAATCTTGTTCGAGATTGAATACTTAAAAATTTCTATTGCGATATCCCATCTAAACTATGTAAGGAATGAAGTCGTGGCAGCGAGGTGTAAAACGTTTAGAAGAAGACGAACAGCCGTTCGCGATGAAGTCGACGAAGGGAAGAGGAAAGCTTTGAGAAAAATCATAATGGGGGATTCTAGATAGAAACTGGAATTTTTCAAATCTTGTTCGTAATTGAATACTTGAAAATTTCGGTTGAAAAGTGTTATGTTTTAAAAATTATTTTAAAAAGTTTAAAAAATTATATTTAATTCTTTCGTGGACACGTGACCAATAGGCATTTTATTAAAACCGAAGAAGTAGAAGTGATATGCGAGTCTGGAGAAATCATAGAAAGATGAAAAAATAATTTAAAGAACTGTCAAACGAACAATGTGAAAGATAGGTGGAAAACCAGGGCATTGAAGAGAATAGAGTAGCATTAGAGGCATCACGCAAAGAAGAAATTAGGAAGATAATCACAGGTTTAAAAAACAATGAAAGATCAGGTGAACGTGCCATTGGAGCCGAAATGTTAAAAGCAGGAGGGCAAATACTGCAAGTAAGAATATGCGAGTTAGTTAAGACAATATGAGTGCTAGAAGAAATGTCCGCAGATAGGTCCAAAGCAATAATAAGTCCAATATTCAAAAAAGGAGACAAATTACTATGTGAGAACAGTTATAAGTCTGAAGAGTTTAAAATCACTAGAGGGCTTAGACAGGGTGATCCTTTAACCATGGTACTATTCAATCTGGCACTACAAGCCGTCGTGAGAAACAGCAATATAAAAACAAAAGGTTCTACACAGATTTCATGTGATTATTAGGATTAACTTTTGTTATTTTAAATAAATTTTGTTTGTTTCTGTTTGGATTGATGTAAGCCTACTTGAATAAAAGAAAAAATAAGTTAATTTTACTGGTGTTTTCTATTGAATCATATGTTACCTTACATCGTTGAAAAGAAAATAAGAATGCTATCCAGTAACCTAAATATCCGATATGGCGTCCATTTAACTTAAGGAAGTTGATACGAGTACTTCAAAAGCAGCCACCTTGAATATTTGTTCGACATGGATTTTAAATTGGTCTTATCAAAAACAGGGACTTTCATAACAAACTTACGAAGATATTTGATGTACAAGAAAATGACAGACACAACTTCTGAAGGGTTTGACACGTCTCTTTCAAGCAGATTTTAAATCAGCATATAAAAGTACAGAACCATATCCCATTTAACCAAAGGTCAATCTTCAATAATAAGAAAGTTACCCATGCAATCTCAGTCGATCTGGGACACACGGTATATTAAGTCATGGGGAAAATAATTAATATTATATTATAGAGTAAATATTATTGCTGTTGCCCTAGGTCTTCAAGAGCTGTAGAGCTGTATAATGTATATGTAATTCTCTTATTGTTCAAAGTCTTACACTTTACACATTCTTTCTGTATTTATACATTCTCCGTTTTCGCGTGCAACTATATTAGTAACCTAATTCACAGATAAATTTCGTCTCTTCCATACTTTACGTTGCTATTCGAATCCCTTCGGTTATTAGTTCAGCATGATTTGTTTATGTATGTCTTCTCTCTTAACTAAATTGTAGGTTAAGTGTTATAAATGTGTATATCGTCATTCTTATACAGCTTCTGTTGGTTGTCCTGGATTTATTTCGTATATACTGGCTGCGAAGCGCAAGCATGAAATGCTCTTTCTCTGGTTGTTCTCTTTTTACCTCACGCGATGCTTGAAGTGCCTTTTCTGTAGAACGAATATACGCTCCAGCCCATTTCCTATTATCAAAATTCACGTCTCAAAACATTCATCTCATTCAATATACATCCTCCAAAATCTCGATAACAGTAGAATAAATATAAACGGAAACACCACGAATTAGCAAATTATTTCTCGACCTACCTGTCGCTAACCGAACATAAAATCCACCCAAAAAGAGCTGCAACCGGGGCGACGGACGATTTTCAAAAAGTCAGGCCGAAAAAGAAGGCAATTTTGCGCTTGACCGGCGTATAAAATGAATGGAAGGGAATTTTTCATATTCCGCGAGCGGTCCCCTTGTCGAAAGGAGGTCGTTCATTTTTTGGCGGTATAAGTCGCGATATTCTACGCCCGGGTTTTTCGAGCGTTTACCCTCCGGGGGAAAGTAGCGAAGTAATACGAGAGTTAATCTCGTAAAGTACTGCGAAAGGGAAGGAAGTCCACGCCGAGGAAAATAAGATAAATTCGAGATCCGTCGGAAATTTTACCGACCGCATTTATGTCGTGAAGTCGACATGTGTAAGGAAACTGCTCGTCATAAATTCTGTTGCTTTCGTTGATTTCTGTATTTCTGGAGTACTATGCGATAAAGTGGAAAGTCGTCTTGATTTTAGAATCAACCCCAACCCCCTCACTTCAATATTTTGGTGCAATAAACAGCGAATTGCCGGTTGTAAGGAGTGCATTGTTTCGAGGTCATTTTCGTTCGCTCCATTTCCTCCCCGTTCTATCCCTGCTCGTAAAAATGGCAAAATCGCTCATTTTCGCTCTTCTGAACGGGTTCCCATTTACGGAACACGTTTACATCCGTCGAGGTGCTCCCGGATGCGGACGCATCATATTTCTGCAGCATCTCATCCACCCTCATAGCCCCCATTGCCCTCGCCGCCGTTCCAACATCCACCTGGTTACAAATGAAACGCTCTCGACCGTCGTCGCGTCGCCGTTACCGTCGTCCCAACTTCGCTTTTTCCGGGCTACAATGAGTTATCTCCGTCCATTTCCTGATTTATTCGTTGTCGGGCGCCGAACTGCGACTCCGGCTGTCAATTACGAATTCTATTTACGCGCGCGTTGCAGCAGCCCCGGACTTCGGACCGGGTGAGATTAGCAAAAACAGGTGACGGCGCCCGCGCAACGTTCCGTCGAGGTTGTAAATTTTGTCCGTTTCGAGGTGAAAAGTTGCGAATACGGGGTACGGAGACGTAATCAATTCTAGACTAAAATTACGAGATATCCAGCGGTTTGAGTATTTAGTTGATGTGGTAAAAACTGAACAATCGAGCACTGTGCAACTCTAAAGCAGTGCACAATGAACATCACACACTTACCGCCTGCACGAAACACAAAAAAGTACACTGTTGACAGTAGAGTCGCCAGTGGTTTGGTGTTCAGAGTGTTCCATTTGAAATAACAAAGTAATACAGACATAAATCTTCCCTCCCTCTAAGATGTATATATAGTGCTATCTTGGAACGGAATATATCCCCTGATATGTGGAAGAAATCTAAAATAACTCCAATTTTTAAGTCTGGCAACAAAAACTGCATCCAAAATTACCGTCCTGTCGCTGTATTCTCGAATTTTGCCAAGATCTTTGAAACAATTTTGTATGTATATATATATATATATTTCGTGACCTTTTATACTTATCTTATATGATAGAGATCTACCACTAATAGGTCAATAAAACAAGGCTGGTTTGAGCGATAGTTATATTTTCAGAACGTTTACAAACGTTTTCGGAACACCTTCCGAAAACGTTTGTAAACGTTCTGAAAATATAACTATCGCTCAAACCAGCCTTGTTTTATTGACCTATTAGTGGTAGATCTCTATCATATAACAATTTTGTATAACAATATATTTGCACATGTTAGAGTCTTAGCAAAACCCAGTTCCGATTCTTCTTGTAGAATAAAAGGCAACCATTGCTCATAATATGATGACACCACTAATATTGTGTTACAAGTACGTCGATGACCATTGACCTAGAACCTACAGGGAAGAACGTCATTGGTGAAAGCACCCCCAGAAGAAAAAACAAACTCCACGAGAATGAATTAATCAAAATTAGCTCTAACCAACGGTAAACTTTCCAAATTTCATCCTTTTTTTCTCTTACAATCTCGATAAGTTTCAAAATTGTCGTTCATATCAACAAGTTCACTCCCCACTCAATATTTAGCGGGCAAATCGTTGTTAGGATTTCGCCTAATAGGAAAAGTTCCCGAACTAGTACCGCCGGCGCGCGAAAACTTTCGCGAAAATCTTACATAACACTATTTTACCTCCAACTTTTCCATCATCTCGAAAGTTCGCGACCAGACGCGTCCTGAAGAAGGCGTTAAGTAATAAGATTCTTACGGTGACTTTGGTGTCAACTCGCTGGCCGAGCTATTTTCCGTCTCGACCTCTTCGTCGCCTCGTGGTAAAAGCTGTTTTACGACGAAACTTGCTTATTAAATCGGTTAATTAAATTCGAACGGAAGGAAATTACTCCGAGAATAATAAAATGAAAGCAATTTCCTACGAAAACCTTTAAACGGGAAGGAAATTTAATTTATTCGAACATTTATGTAGATTATTCTAACCGGCCCGATATTCTTTTATGTCACTGCGTCCGAGGAACACCGCACTTTTATAGGTACCGCGCGAGAGAGACAGATAATGCAACAAAGTTTCTGCATTTCGATATGTAAATCATCGCCGAGCTCGCTCGAGACTCGCGACGAACGAATATTCGTCTTCTTCGTCTCGCCGCAATTTGCCGACGAAAATTACCGCGTCTGGTTTTCGCATTGAATAAGGGATGCGGTATTGATTTTGGAAACGAACGCGACAAGAAAGGAGAGAAATTGATGAACGAAGGAACGACGTTCGGCTTGGAATATTTAAAGGTTTCTCTTATGCCCTGGTCAGGGTGTAGAAGTGATTTCCGTTGTTTTCTTGGCGCATCTGCTCCAACCTTCCCCGTTTAGAGCTAAACTATTCATTTCATCCACTTGCTTTCCCCTTGTTTTGCTAATGATCCCCACCCCTTGACTGCATCTCTAAAAATTGCAATTTAAAATTTCTTCGCGGTTTGAGGAATACATTCTGTTCAGGAATTAGATCGGCCAGCGGCGTAGTTATTCAGATTCCAGCAAAAGCCCAAAAGGAAGAAACCAATATTACAAGATCAGATTAAACTGAAGAAGTCTCCCTCCTGCCTTATTTAACAAAGTTCATCTGCAACTGCACTACCTGGAAACTCATAAACGGGGACACTAGAAAGATCAAAACATAAATAGCACTGAACAGACCGGAGGAAAAGAGGCTACGACACGATCGACTGCTGCTCTTCGCCGAGTGCAGACATGTTTGCCGCGATGTCCTCGATGAACGACATTGATATTCAAGAAATCTTCAACGGTGTTCGTCCTCTACTAGAACTAATCCAGTTGGTCAACGGGAAGACGAAACTCCGGACGACGCCAACATCAACCACCTATGATCAATTTTCAATTGAAAATTTCCTCGTATCATTGTTAGTTTTTTTCTTTTCAAGGAGCCCTGAATGTAATAATGTTCGGCTTTGTTAATAGCGGTAAATATTGGAATCTTCCTTCGAAATTCGATAGGCGCCTTCCACACGGCAAACGAAACGACTTTTCTTAATAATTCTTTTTCGTATCGTTGTTAATTTTTTTTTGCAAGGATTACTGAATGTAATAATGTTAGAGTTTGTTGATAGGGGTATTAGTCAAAATTTTCAATTTTTAATTTTCAAAAAGGGAAATTCAGCCAACGAAGATCCAAAGAGCAAACGCTTGGCGAAATCCGCAAGAACGCGATCGTGCGGTAAACTCGCCTACGTGTACATCAAGGAAGTGATGCCTCCTCCAAAAGAAGTAGCAGTAAAGGCAGAACATAAAATAACATCAGCGTTACTTTTCTACCTACCTCACGACGCACAGTGATCAATAGGGTAAGATAATCGTGTCGTCCCAGCATAGCCCTAACAGCTGGATTAGCCAATCATTGATGTACATATTCATCAATGATTGCGTTTGAACTGCTTTGCCACCCGGCAGATGTTTACTGTACTGAGAATTTAGTTAATTTCTTAAACAAAATTGCACCGACCTAGCTCTTAATTAATGATATAAAAAGTATAAATTATAACAAATAATATTTATAAATTTTAAGAAATATTTAACATAAAATCAAGACAATTACCTAGTGCCGTGTGTGCGTGTGAGTGTAATTTCTTTTTCGATGATGGTTCTTCTTATATCTCCTCTCTTAACTTCTATTCTCGATGCACCTTCTATTACAGCTGTTTTTCTATTAATTTCTATGGATTCTTCCCCTTCTTAGATTCTATATTCTTCGATATGGTGAGGTTCTTTTATTCACTGGTGCTTCTTCTTAAAACCCTTTTATTCCAAATATATTTAATGACTTATTTGTTTACTTATCTATCTTGTCAGTTTTCTTTGTCGTTAACCAAACAAATTTTTTATTTCTTTTGCAAAGCAGGTACTGCTTTATTTCTAAGTTGTCCACGAAACGAAAACTTTCATTCACTTTGACTCCAGTTCATTCAGGTATATCGCTGTTATAGAAACCTGTATTGAATGTCGATGTATCGTTGGTTATTTCCAGTATTTTTTATGAATTCTTGTAATGTAGAAACGTTGTATGTACGTATCTGAATGTTAACAATGCGTTTTTATCCATTAATATATGCTTTGTGTAATAATTATTAAGTTTATTTCTAGTGACATTTCTTTCTCCCTATTAAACGTCTCTGGCTGGAGTTAAAATAAGAAGCTAACACCCGTAGGGTAATAAAATGCTCAAAAGGTGGTGGGCGTGGTGTCGAAAAGGTATACATAAAACCCCAACATAAATCGTATGACAATTGAAGACCATAATCCCAACATTGACTGTGAATTTTGATATATTGAATTGTAATAAATGATGATTTTTCTAATGGTAATTAACCACTAACACTAGGTAATTATCTTGATTTTATGTAAAATGTTTCTCAAAATTTATAAATATAATTTGTTATAATTTATGCCTTTTATATCATTAATTAAGAGCTAGGCCGCTGAAATTTTGTTTAAGAAATTTTAACTAAATTCTCAGTACAATATGCATTTATAAAAAAGGCCAAAATATGCATTTATGCACATAACATGCATTTTGCATATTTTCCAAGCTCTAATTATAAGTAAATGATGCAAATGGTATTTAAAGTTCTTATTTAAAAGTTCTATTTTAAATGTTTAGATGTAAGTTTAGTTTCAAGCTAAGCTTTTTAGTAATCAAAATGAGGAAGCATAGAATAGCATAGAATCTTTGTATCAGCTATATAGCAAAATATAAAAAATGTCAATTTTACTGGTATTTTTAATCAATCATACTTACATCGTTGAAAAGAGAATAAAGATGCTATCCAATAACCTAAAAACCAATGTGGCGGCCATTTAATTTAAGGAAGTTGATACGAGTACCTCAAAAGCAGCTATCTTGAATTTTTGTTCGACATGATTTTGAAATTGGTCTTATCGAAAAGAGTGACTTTCTTATGAAACCTTTTTTCGTATCTCTTACACTTACGAAGAAATTTGATGTACAAGCAAATACCCGTTTTCTGTTTTTTTTTCATAACTTCTGGCGGGTCTGACATTTTGAACTTTTTCAAACAGATTTTAAATCAGCATTTAAAGCTGCATAGCAAAAGAAGTTTCTTTTGTGCTTTCCTTCTTAATTTGATTTGATTTGTCTTCATTCCTTGACCTCCGTTCTCATCATCTGTTAATTTTTCGTCCCTCTTCATAAACCCATACATCCATATATCACAAAGGTGGAAGAATGATAAGAAATCCAATAATCGCATTAAGCATAGCCCAATAATCGCATTCGTCGTCGTTTCCGGGCGGCAAATATCACGCTGGCGAATATTAAATAACTCACAAATCCTATTATCTGCTCGATTACACCCCACAAGCCGCCATCTAATTAAACTGCATTTTAATTAAGGAATCTGTAGTCTCTAGACTCGACGCCCAACCTAATTTGTCTCGTAATTAAACATCTGCATTATCCTGGCGCTCAACAAGTCAGCGGCGGGCGCGCGTTTCGTTGCAGTAGTGGCAGGGCCCCGGGACGAATGGAGGCAATTTTCGCCGAATTAGCATGTGAAATTATTGAGGCGGTCGAATTATACGAATGTTAATTGATGACATCGTCGTCGGTTTCAACGCTTGAAATGATTCGAGTTGTTAACGAAATGAAACGGATTCGGTGAGGTTTCACCGGGAATTGATTAGCTTAGGTAAAGACGTTCATAGATGTTTCGGATTTCGGATCGTCGACGTCGTCAGGAAATTGATGGAACTGTTTGGAATTCGTAGGTGCAATCACGTTACAGGAAAAGTTCGGGGAAACGTAACAAGGGGACAACTGTAATAATTTTTAATTTTTGTGGAAAATTAAGCATTCTTGCAAATTTGAATTTGTAATTAAAAATGTGAGAAAACATTCGATAAATAAAATATTGAAACGATTTATATTTTTTCTAGTTAAATGTCTCTTTTATATTTCAAAGATAGTGAGTAGCTCCTTCTTTATTTTCATCTTTCTCGCTTCTATTATTACTAATTGTAAGATTTGACAAACACGTATATAATAAGTAGTGTAAATCGGACTGACGCTGTTACTCCTCCGAATTTTAATTTTGCGCCTTGCACGTAAGTGGGCACAATACGAGGAGTGACATCGTCAGTCCGATTTACACTACCTAATTGTAGCTTAACACTCGTTTGTCGAACCTTAATTATTACGAGTCTCTTCCTATATGAACTTATTATATTTCGAGAATCATAAACTTCTCAGAATGCCCAAATGATTCGTTTCGATTTCAAAAAAACCGCATTGGGAGTGCTTGTAACGTAGATTTTTACAAAATGTCTAATTCTATTACTACTACTATCGTAATTTTCTGATTTCAGTTACAACGATTTGCGCAGAATTATCTTTTCCTGGGAGTGCTTCAGTTTAGTTTATTATTTTTAATTAACTGCTTTTTCTTTGTTTCAGGTAAGATTTAATTCCATTTTCCAAGAGGTCCATAGCTACCTGGTGAGATTTTTTAGCATTTTTAACGGTCCTTTGGATTTTCCTCTCATAATAATATCGCCTAACTTGAAATATCAAAGATACATCGAATATTCATTGTTATTATTATTACATGATTTGCGTTAATTATATACATATACTACACACGCACATTGCCCGAGCAGTTCAGCTTGAGAATTTTCAAATGCCGAAGCCATGCTAGAAATTTAGATTCCTTTTTTAAAATCTGCAAGGATATACCTTGCATAGTTTTTACTGACAATACTATTAGAGTATTGTGCTGAACTTAAGGGAGAATAACAATATTTAATAAGAATAATATATATAAATAATCATAGTAATAATAATTGTTCTCGCGATACATCGTTGGTTAGAAGGAGATCGACCTGACGGCTTTTATTAAGAATAATAATAACTAATAGTTTCTCTAATCTCTTCTGCGATATTTCGTCGGTTAAAGAAAGATGGCGGCCACATTCTTTGTTAAAGAATTAATGTGGTTTCTTCGAAAAAAAAATTTGGCAGCCCTCCTTGTCGCAGCATACTGATAATTAAAGAAAGAATGTGTCATTAGAAGTTATTTAATATAACATAGAAGATCGTCTCCTTTTTTGTGATATATTGTTGGTTAGACAAATATCGCGTTAACGGTGTTTATTATATACCAAGGATATAAATAAATAATTGTGCGTTTTCTCGTAATACTCTATTAATTAGAAATGAATGTCGACAGCTTCTTTTATTAAGTATAATGGAAATCGTTCTCTCTGCGATATTTCGTTGATTAGAGAGAGATGCGCTGGATGTGTGTTAATAATTACAGAGAAATTACGTTGGTTACAGTGAATATCAAATAAAATTTAATAAACCGCCTTCCCTTTTTGCGATAGATCGCTGATTAGAAGGAGATCGAGCTAACGGCTTTTATTAAATATAATAATAACTAATCATCTGTCACTTTTGGGGTATCTTGTTGGTTACAGGGAGATCGCGCTGACAGTTTTTTTATGAGAGATTGAACGCGGCTTCTTCACACAAAATTCGACGAGCTTCCTTGTCGCAGTATACCACTCATTAGAGAAAGAGAGAGAAAGATTGTACTATTAATGGTTATTAAATACAACCTAATAAATTGTCTCCTTTTCTGGTGTATTTCGTTGGTTAGAGAAATATCCCGCTAATAGCGTTTATTATCAAGGGTATTAATTAATTAATGGTGCTTTTCTCGCGATACTGTACTGGTTAGAAAGCAATTGCAACATCTTCTTTTATTAAGCATAATGTTGGTCTTTCTGTGATACGTCGTTAGTTAGAGAGAGAGAGATGCGGTTCTAGCAGTTTCTATATGCTAATAATTACAGAGAGATTATTTTGGTTACAGTGGTTATCAAATAAAATGTAATAAATCACCTTCTTTTTTACGATATATTGCTGATTAGAGGGAGATCAGCCTAACGGCTTTTGTTATATACAATAATAACTAATCGTCCGTCTTCTTTACGGTATTTGGTTGGTTAGAGGGAGATCGCGCTAACAGTTTTTGTTAAAGATTGAACGCTGCTTCTTCAAAAACAATATTCGGCAGCCTTCTTTGTCGTAGTAAGTTGTCAATAATTAGATAAAAGGGATAGTACTATTAGCAGTTATTAATACAACATTATAAATCGTCTCCTTTTTTGCCATATATTGTTGGTTAGAGAAAGATCGCGCTAACAGCGTTTATTATATATCACCTACCCACTTAATCTTAACCCTCATACCCTTCCGGGTGTTGAGTTTTATTATATATCAAAATATATATAAATAATGAATGATTAATAATTGTTTTCGTTATTAACAGAGATGCGATCTTAGTAGCTTTTATTATAAAAAAATTGTGTGCTAATAATTACAGAGAGATTACGTCTAAAATCTAGTAAATCGTCTTCTTTTTGCGATACATCGCTGATTAGAGAGAGATTGACCTAACAACTTTTATTAAATACAATAATAACTAATCGTCCGTCCCTTTTGCGGTATTTCGTTGGTTAGAGGGAGATGGCGGTCACTGTTTTTGTTAAAAATTTAACGCCCCTTCTTTAAAAACAAAATTCGACGGCGGCTTTCTTTCTTGCAGGATGTTCAAATAACCAAAGGGAGATTGTGTTATCAGCGGTTTTTAACTACAACATAATAAATCGCCTCCTCTCTTACCGTATGTCGTTGGTTAGAGGAGGGTCGCGTTAATATCGTTTATTATATATAAAAGATATAAATAATGGAATTGTGTATCTTCTCGCGATCTCTATTGGTTGGAAAGGAATTGTAATGGCTCAATTGAGCGCAATTGAGATCGTGCTTTTTGCGATATTCCGTTTGTTAAGGAGGAGATGTGGCTTTAACAGCTTTTACTATAAAAATGATGTTTCCCAATAATTAGAGGAAGTTTTGTATTATTAATGGTTAAGGTACAATGTAATAAATCGCCTTCTTTTTTGCGACACGTCCGTGGTTAGAGAGAGATCGCAAAAATATGTAATTTTTGTTTAAGAATCTACCGCCTTCTTGAGGATGGTTATTTATTTATTTTTTTTTCGTTCCTTATTATTCATTTTCAACCCGACATCCGGAAGGGTATAAGCGCTAGGATTAAGTAAGTCAAGTATGTATTATTCATTTGTTATTGATGTATTATTTATTATTTATGTGTTATTTATCTATATGCTACACAATTGATTATCCTTTTACACACAACAGTGCGCTCGTTAGAAAGAGCTGGCGCTAACGTCTTTGATTAAATAAAGTTGCCGAACCGGATGGTATGGTCAATTCGCCTCTTACACGTTTACGGTTATCACTGGACTCGGAAAGAGTTTAGGTATGACTTGTCATTTTCACGAAATAAAATGAGTTTAAGGGATCTCAATCATCTGACACCAACAACGCCAATTGTGAAGATAATGATCTCAGTTTTGTTCTAATGAAACTGCGACTTAAAGTCATGTCTATAATTGCTTTGGGGGCCTAGTTATAACTCTTTATGAGTAGACCTCAGGAAGTTGACGGTGAGGTCGACCCCCACTAATTACATCAAGTCTAGGGTTGAAGGCCGTTGAGACCGTTCATTGGTGGTAGATATCATTTTGGTATCAATCTCTCAAAATTTCCGTAGTTTAGTTATCACTTTCTGCGCCGTTCTTATCGGTCGTAACAGAAGCGCGTCTTATTAACTTCCATTGGAGGAACATAAATACAATTTCGAAGTAAAACGACTTGCAGATGACTTGATATTTGAAGAAGGTACGTTGTAGCTTTTTGTCTATGAGAAACACTAGTGGAAGAATCTAGTTCCTACTTTTTTAACCTGAAATCTCCGTGAGTTAGAGACAGATCCAGCTAACAGCGTTCGTTGAATGCAAAAACCAATTTTTAAATCGAACTCGATGGAAGAATCGATGAGAATGTTCAGGAAAAGTTTGGGATAGTGTGGGTTAACTTTTCTTTATCAGAATATCCCCGTGAGTTAAAGCTGAAGACTAATTTTAGAAACGGTGTAAATTCCAGACCGCCTAGGGAAACGGTCTACATCGTGTTCTTCATCGCAGCACAAAGTGAGCTAGGCAGAAATCGCATTAATAATTCTTGTTACATATAACTAACTGCATAATTCATGTGGTATTGCGATAGAGAAGACGATGAAGACGTTTCTATACATATGTATACGCAGAGGCTCCAAGAATTCATCAGAATCTTTACAAAAGTGTTATGGCTTTTTGTTTGAGAGCGTCTGGCATCTAGGCTAACAGCTTCAAGCATCCTCTTTGTCCTGATACCCCGTGGGTTAAAGGAAAAATCACTCTAACAGCTTTTATTAAATACAAAAGTATTTTTGTAGTATTGGACAGAAGTTTCCTAAGAAATATTTTGCACCTTAGTTAAAAAGTTTGCAATCGGCCGGTAAGGCTCTCCTTCCGTCTCTATTTGCCTCGTGCTCGCTCTGTATAAATATGTGTGGAGGGTACACGAATGTCATGTACGATTCTGAAGATAATCTTCATATAATTCTATTGGAATATCTTCTGTTTGATTTGTTTGACTTGTTTGACTTGTTTGACTTGTTTGGCTTGTTTGGCTTGTTTGGCTTGTTTGACTCGAAGGTAGGTGAATAGATCCGTCTTGTTGGTAAGTAAAGTCGGACGTGGCAAAAGGACATAACCTTGGAGGATGTCTTGATAAGCCGATGATCGTGATGGTTTTAAAACTTTGTTCTCCTCTATCAAATTCGTAATCTTTACCAGATTCGATATTCTTTTCTTGTTTCTCTTCCATGATTCAATGCAACTTGAAAGCGTGAATAATTAGTCTAGTGAAATTTGTTATCACACGTATACTGTACAAAATTTTCAATGCTTTTGAGTAAGTAATATTTGTAACTTGGAATGTGGGATATCTTGTGTATGGTGTCTCGTGGGGTGTTACCCCAATCTGGATTCCGTGATATTCCAAGTGAAGTGAAGATAGCAACGTAGTTGTCGAAATATGTAAGTTTATGGATGTCTTCAAGTTAGGTGTGATAAAAATTATTGTATCTCATAAGTTAAATGACACAGTTCTGATAAAAGGTGCGGATTTTGGGTCTGCTGCAAAAGGCTTTGGTGCTATGTCATACAGTTTGTTGTAAATAACTGAGATATTTCTTTAATTTCTTTTGTGGTAATACAGAAAACACACTAAAATTTCTTTACTTGTGAAAAGGTTAGAAAATAATTTGAAGCAAAATTGTTTTCTTCTTTCAATTTTTATTATTACGAAACTATAAAAAAGCAATAAAAGTGCTGCGCAAATACAAAACAAAAAAAAAATCGAATAAATTACAAGTTTCTGTACATCATCTTTGTCTACACATAAACTTAAAATCTAAACGTCATCCCATAACTGAAATCACCATTTTTCTTTGACGTCAGCTTTATACTCCTGTAATTGTCTTCGTACGCCCTATGGAAACTACCATCTTTCCCATCCACGCTCGTTACCTTCACCCCCGGTATATCTGGAAAGACGTAACGTTTCAACCTGACTTTATCCAACGAGGCATCGTCTTTTCCGTCGGGAGTTTGGACGACTTTGTACAATTTCGGATAGGGCAAGGCGTGAAGCAAATCGTCCTCTTCAGATCGGGGATTTTCTTCGTGATAAGCAACGACACAAGTCGCTAAAGCGGACGCGAAAAATAGGATTAGTACGATCTTCATTTCTGGACGAAGGTCGAGTATCTACTGGCCCACTTTCGTTCATGTTCATCGGCTTTTATACGCATTCCTTAGCATCTGTAAACACGCCGTTATTTTCTATATCGTGGCGCGTTCGGACCGAGTCCCGGTATTAAATAGCGATAAAATGTGGAATTTCCAATTTATAAAGGAAATAACCGCGAGTTTACAATGTACTACAATGTGTGGTGAGATAAGGATTGGGTAACAATAGGGAAAATAGTTACATAAATAGCGCTCGGCTAGACGGGTCTAGGACTGTTCGTGTGATTTTTTATGTAAACTGATCTCTCGGTAATCCCGTGCATGGATATTTAGCGATTACTAAAATTATGTGAGTTTCTCATTGGCATTTCTGCAGTTACCTAGAAAATTTGATACAGAAGAAAACGTGGACTCATTAGCAGCGAAATAAGTACGAAAAGTGTAAGTAAATATTCTTAACTTTAACATCTTCACTGCATAGCAATATGGGAGCTGTACTGCTCAATCTGCAGTTCGATACTCCAGTAGGGCATAATCAAATCATTGCGAAGGAGGAAGAACGTACAATACAGCATGCAATTGAAAAAGAATGTGAATTTCAGAAATATTTTCTTAAAAATAATTGGCTGCATCTACTACCTTCTTTTAACCTAATCATCATGGAGTTTCAAGCACTTACCCAAATCGCTTAATTGATTTTCCTATGCCCTCCTCGTACGAAGCTTCCGCGTACATATCGTATATGTCAACTCATAACTTATCATTTATCTTAAAGGGCTGTCAACGAAACAACTCCTTCATTGCGGAAAAAATGAAAATCTCTCGGGGGCCATGTTTGGGCTGTACGGCAATCAAACAGCCATCATCTGAATTCTGAAAGGCATGTTTTCTCGTTATTGTGGAAGTGTTTGATCTGGCATTGTCGGGGAGCCTGAAAACAGGATGGTACCAGCCATAATCTCTCTAATTCCATTCCACAATACGTTTCTGGAGTGATTGTTATTCTAGAATCCATGAATTCAACGAGTGATACTCCACGCTGGGGCATCCATGAAATCTTTGTTGCTCGAAGTTTGTTGAATTTTTTCGGATTATTTTGGGGATTGGATGTGCTTTCACCATTTTAACCACTCTCTCCGTTTCATCCCCTATCGTGATTTTCACCCATCATTTGGCCACTTGCTCGTCGTAACGTGACAGGAGCGTTAAGACCGGACTTATTCTTCGAGCTTGGGATGCTCGATTTGTATGTTCCGTATACAACAAGCACACAGTTTCCGGTAGTTGAGTTTGTTTAATAATATTTAACTTATTTAAGCGAATGTGTACGTATCCACTGTTGGGATTGTTCTCTCGTATCAGGATAGTCAAAGTGAACCGATGTTTCATTCTCTTTAACGATACTGCCCAAAAATATCGTTCCTTGCTCGTAGTAACGGGACAGAAACTTTGACGGCGAGTATTATCATCTCCAATTACCATCATTGATTACCCAACGTGCAAGTTTTCGATAGTTGAGCTTCTGAGATACAATATTGAAAGTAGTTGATGCTGAAACGCTTCAGATAATCGAAGACTTGATTTCCAATAGATAATCCATCAGTTCTAGCTTGAGAATTTAACACTTAAGACTATTGAAAGGCCTAAACTGGATGCAAGCTGCATTTCCAAAATAGTTCTATCACTTATAGCTTCAAGAATTCTGCAAGTTTCTATCCTGAAACTGTTGAAAAATCTCGCTGGAATGTAGATACCGGCTTGGATAGTTAGTCAATCAATTTTCTCGCAACAAAATCGTCGAAATTTCGCCTAAACATGTGAGCAGATTAAAACTTTATGCTCAACAACATTTCCAAAAGGTAATATATTACTTGTAGCTTCAAAATTCATCTGAAACTTCTGAAGGATCTAGTTCCAATATAAGTCACATTTCAAAACGAGGCAATCTATCACCTTGAATTTCAAGAATTTGATAATCAATCACCAATTCCATTCCAAAGAATTTTGCCTAAAAGTTTTGGGAAATCTTCCCTGAAGGTAGGCTACGCTTCATTGATTGCAGTTCTAAACAATGTACAAAAGTTCCATAAAACTGAAGAATTCGCCAATTTGATTTAGAAACTCTCGTTTGGGATCGTTGCTTGGGAGGGGGGTTGATAGATTTTGTTAATTTCGGGTGGAAATTGGATCCATTTTTAATATTTGCCACTGGAAATTGTCGATTAATTTGATTTGATTTGATTTCAGGCGAGATTGGAGGGCGAGGGGGCGAATTTATAATTGTTGGATTTTGAAGTTTCGTTTCAAATTTGAATGCGACCAGATTTCTAGTGATTTTTAAATTTCGTGCGTCCATACATGTAACGAATCTTGTGCCAATTTCAAAATTACCAATTTTGATTTCTGCGGTTCTTCCTTGAAATATTCAAATTCCCTTTCTTTCGATGTATACGAATATTGCCAAAATTGTTGAAAAACCGAAAACATGTGCTATTTACTCGATTTCCGCTTTCCTCGATGATTTGTAGATATTGTTTGATTTGATATTTGTGACCATAGCCAAATCTTTGGAAGACAGCAAAACAGGCGTGCTTCTTTTGTGGCCACTGTGCTGCAATCTCCTTAGAACGGATTGAGTGGTAGTTCTTATCACTTCGGCACTTGTTCTTATAATCTTCTCTAGCATATCTTCAGGCGTAGTTGGAACTTCTTTATAATCAATGTTTTTTAGGAATCCCAACAAGAAAAATCCTGAGGCATCAAGTCTGGTGAACGAGGCGGCCACGATACATCTCCTCCGCGTTCAATCCAATGATTTGGAAATCTTCTTTGCAACTCATTTCTAACCATCAGCGAAAAATGTGCCGGACCTCCAACGTGTTGATACTACACTCTGTTCCTTGTTTCTGAAGATATTTCTTCCAATAACGAACCTAATGTTTCTCGCAGGAATGTGGTGTCATTCCTACCATTAAGATGTCTTTTGTTGAAATAGAGGCCTATAAGTCTGTCTTCCCGCATCATACATTTACCGACCACTGCAAATTCATTTCACTTTTTTGACCTTCGTTAACCTTCGAAGACTTTAATGTTGCACATCGTTGGATTCTTTTCCATAAGCGCTATCAGAAAATAAGTACGAATATATAGCATCCTATCTAAAGAAACAAGATTGACCTTCAAATCTCCGAAGCGACAAAGCAACAAAAACCTAATGACGTATGTATAACCGCGATTAAAATTGGAAGTAACTGTTGATAATCCATCAGTTCCATTGTAGAAGGCTTCGCTTTCACATACGTTCTTTTATTAAGTTCATCATCTCCTCCATTTTTTCTTACATCTCTTTAAATTTCCGGCACGGTAAAAGCTTTGCATCAATTCCTCAGAGACCCGATTCCTCTCAGCATTTACTAGGTTAGGTTAAGCTAGAAATAGTTCGGTTTCTCAAGGTATAAATGGCTCAGTTTTCTAAATAGCCACCATTAAAGTTTTTTTTTATTTTCATCATGTTTTGCTGTTTATACTGCAAATCCCTTGATGAATATCGAAACTTAAAGAGAACGTTACATAAGGATTAAAAATTTAGAACAAATCCATGGATGCTGTTAGAATTTTATTCCTATCAGTTCCAAAAACTGAGAAAGACTTCTCTGTTCCTTTCATCGCGTCGATTTTGTATTTAACCTTCCGTCTATGAGGTGACTAAATCGCACATGTCATACGAGCTGGGATTTGTTATACCCCACAAACAAAATTAAAATAAAAACAACAAATTAACATTTTATGAGAGTGTTTGATATGAAATTTATTTCAGTAACTAATAATAAGTAGGTTTTAAGTAAAGCACATATTAATTCATACATTTTAATGAACTTTTATTACACAAAAATAAAAATTCAAATTTTTCTTCAATTTATAAACTATCAGGTCATTTCTTGAGAACGAGAACTGTTAGAATCACATTTTTTAAATTTATAGGACTCTAGTACATCTTTATATAACCTATGAACAATTTATAGAAGAAAACAAAAATACTATTCCAGGTCTTCCTCTAAAAGGGCTCTTAGTATTTGCGACTGTGTTAACTCAGACATGTTTACATGAAATTATTACCTGCAAATATTACTAAAAGTATTTTTCTACGTAAAATACATAAATGTATATAGGAATGAATAAAAAAACAAATATCCCCGGCCAATACAGGGTGGGGAGTGTGATACCCAAGTGTACTTTTTATACATGTGTCATGTGCTTTGATAGTGTCACCGGACTGTATAAATTACACTTACCGAAAGGGCAATGTGGCATTTATAGCTACTGAGAAAACGAAGTCGGATGCTTTTACTATATTTGAACTATTAAACATTTTTAACCGCTGGGGTGTTTTATACCCTACCTCGTACAAGAAAGGTTAACTAGATGCGTTCGTACCCCCGCCTCACCCCTCTCTCCCTAGAAAAGGAAAGAAAAACATCTTGGCGTCATTATAACTTTAATAAAAGCATAATTGCTGTTCAAATTTCTTGCAACCAGACTTTTAACGTGCAGAAAAGAATCGAAAGTACGCCAACCTCTTTTGCGGGACTTCTAGAAACTTCCGCGCCAAATTAAGGAAATAGATTCTGTCTTTGCTTCGCCGGCATAGTAGAACAAATTTATAAGCACAATACCCGGGGAGTAAACGTTCCTTTTCTAAATTATCCCCGACTCATTTAACCGAAAACTCGACTGCATTTTTCAACTTTAACTAAAGAGAACCATTCTCGTCACGTACAATTCTCCATCCTACGTACGACCCGTAATTACTAAAATATTACGACTCGTCGTTACTACCGAGACTCGTTTTGACAACGCGACAGTCGTCGCCGTGTGCGCCGAGGATCGAACCGACAAACACGACGGAAACCGTACGGTTATTCCCCCGTTTAAAAGGCGAAACGAACGTGCCGTACCTTTAAAGCGTCTCATTATTACGTTCGTAGAAAATTTTCATCCCGGCGATGACGTGACCGCGGAAAGTTTACGAGACTCCATTATCGATCACGATGGCGGAAACAAGAAGTTCGCGATGTGTCTGGAGAATGTCCGTCGAGTCACTCCAATGTCGGAGGACCGAGTTAGCGGAGTTTCTGCGAAATGACGGAGAATTTCGAAGTAAGTACTCGACGGTGACGGCGAGGATTCCGTAGTTTACTTTCTACGCGCGAATCTAGGTCACGCGGGTTAGAGAATCGGCGATAGATAAGAGCGAGCGTATGTGAAGTAATATGACGTTGAGTGGTGCGTGGATCCCCGCAGATGTTTTCATTACCGAGCAGTGATGTGAGTCAGTAAAGTATCCAGCAAATTACTAAATGAATTACCGTAATTTACCGTAAATTACCGAATAAAGTTGCCGTAAATTACCGGCTGGATAACACATTCTAAGAAACAAAATTATATATGTATGTGTGCTTAGGGAAGCCTCATTTATAATACGAGGGAATCCTTTTGAGATGTTTAAAACAGTTAGGTGATAAATTAGGTGAATATGGGAAATCAGACACTAATTCAACCGATCCTTGAGGAACACCCCTTCTTACAGCGTATTTATCACTATAAGCACCATTAACGTTTACCTAATGATGTCTGCCATTCAGATAGGATGCCAACAGTTTAAGAAGTATATCTCAAACCCCATATCTTTCCAGTTGGGAGATCAAAAGCTTGTGGTCTCTCAAATCAAATGCGTGAATCAGATCTAGGCTCAATCCAGCAATTATTTTTCCATAATCTAAGGCACTAAGAATTCTATTATGGAACTCACACAAAGCCGGCTGAGTACTGTTGAATTTAAGAAATCCATGTTGATGATTGGACAAAGATTCCTATGCAAGAAATCTTGTAAACTGATCGCCAATTGGTATTTCAATGATTTTGGAGAAACTCGACAGCAAACTAATGAGCCCATAACTGTCATGGTCATTGTTAATTGTTTGACGTACTGTGTGAGAGCTTTCATCGACGTGATGCAGAACAGCGCTACGATTTCGGTTGTTCTTCCTGATTTCGTCGACGTCTTCTGAGGAACCAAATTG
The DNA here is from genome assembly GCA_038088585.1 of Chrysina gloriosa. Lineage (NCBI taxonomy): Eukaryota > Metazoa > Arthropoda > Insecta > Coleoptera > Scarabaeidae > Chrysina > Chrysina gloriosa. The sequence goes on along the minus strand of CM076088.1, from coordinate 77,398,784 downwards.
TTGTATATCATGCACCATTAATCATTCTTCGATCTCCTGAAGGAACGGTTGCGACATGTCCATTACAACCGAAGAAATAATCAGAATAAATCATTTTATTGGAAGTGGCTTTTTCGCCCACTGTTTCGCATTTTGGGTGTGTTCCGTCTTTGGGACTCATCCCTAAAGGCTTTCCCGTAAGTTTGCTGAACAGCGTTTTGCTGGAGCGTGGTATCATTAATATGATTTCATCAATATAAGCTCTTTTTTATATCCTTGTTATTTCTTTGATGGTCGTTGTGCAAGCTCGCCTGCAGCTTGACCAGCACCAGTTTGCCAATTTTTATTCAGTACACAACACAAAAGTGAGGATTTACCCATAACACTTATTCACGCGGAGCATCTACTTCGTCTTTTATTCCTATCTCATATCGATACTTTAATACTCCAAAAACTACTGAGTATAAACTACACACACATATACATATATAGAATAGATAAAATTACCTTTAGCACACCTTTCGGAAAAAAATTTCCCCAGGTTTCCACTGAGGATGGCAACCGAGTTGTCGAAATACATATCTGGAATTTTTCCCGAAAGGTGTAGTAAGTGTGATTTTATTTATTTTATATATTATTTTAGCCACAGTCTCCTTGTTCTTATTTACTTACATATGTACATACATGCTTATTTTTATTCATATTCTTTATCATATTTCATAAAACATCGCACGCACGTTTTATATTTATAACGAGACTTTACGAATTGACGTTACAGATGATTAAGGTTCAAATTTTCCTTTGGATTGTCGCCATCGCGATATCATTGTCGTATGCGCATCTCGATATCGAAAGGGGGCAAGCGCATGGTCAACCGAAGGGGACCACACGTTTCGGACGATTCGCCGAATCGGGCAGTGACCATCTCGACCTAGAATTTCCCTCCTGGCAGGGCGATGAAGACCTCGAAGGATTCAGACAAGAACATGAAGGAAATATTGCGACCTTGGAAAGTCGGAAAGCGTGGTGGAAGAAGTTTTTGAAGGAGTAACCTTGAGATAGGGGAATGATAATTCTGATAAGGTGATGTAGTATATAAATACGATTCGATAAATAACCTTTGTTCGTTTTTGTAATAAAATAAATTCAAAGTATCCTGCTGTTTCTTTTTAATCGTTCTAGAAGGTTGATTCCCTGGTCATTGCCGGATGCAAAAATATTTGGATACCATGAAATTCGTGATAAATTTCGTTATCCATTTCGAGATTTAAAAAAGTTTGCTGTATATAGGTGGATCATCGGCTCTATCAATGATCTCGGTTTGAAGGCACCCAATTATCACAACCGTATAAACTGAAGTAAAGTGCACTTCAGTTTGGACGGTTGTAATAGTCCTTTCCTCGAGCTAACGAAATGCGTGTCACCGACCTTATTCTAAAACAATTGTGTGGTGAGGAGTTTACCGATGTGATATTGTGTCAGGAAATTACACCACAGTCTTTGGAATCACCCTCACTTTTAAGTTAAACTTTAAACTGTCCACAAGTGAACAAGACGCATTCATTCTGATGGACTTCTGAAGTGATAGTCAAAATGAAAAGGGGGCTTGGATATTCGCTGCAGTGTGGTGCCGAATTGAACAATACATGGATTTTCAAAAACAATATATTTGGAAAAGCGCATCTTAATCAAACTATCTAGTATGCTACAGAGGCTGTAATGCTTTACGTAAAATATTAGTTACCATCAACTGCCATTATTGTGGTTGCCTTATTTGGTAGTAGTGTGGTGTATCGTGATTGTTGATATCACTCTATCACTATCTATTACAAAATAAACTTAACGCCGTGGACAACGGCCTGAGCTGTGTACTGTACTGAGAATTTAATTAATTTCTTAAACAAAATTGCACCGACCTAGCTCTTAATTAATGATATAAAAACATAAATGATAACAAGTTATATTTATAAATTTTGAGAAATATTTAACATAAAATCAAGATAATTACCTAGTGTTGTGTGTGTATGAGTGCAATTTCTTTTATTCGATGATGATTCTTCCTATGTCTCCTCTCTTAAATTCCTTCTTCCTTTTCTTAAATTCTTTCTTCTCCGGTGTGGTGAGGTTCTTTTATTCATTGGTATTTCTTTTTAAAACCCTTTTATTCGAAATATATTTATAGACTTATTTGTTGACTTCTCTGTCTTGTCAATTTTTCTTCGTCGTTTACCAAACAAACTTTTTATTTATTTTTGGAAACCAGGACCACACTGCTTTATTTCTTCGTCGTCCACGAAACGAAAATTTCAACTCTCCCCGACTTCAGTTCATCGAGGTATATCGCTGTTATAGAAACCTGTATTGAATGTCGATGTATCCTTAGTTATTTCCAATAATTTCTATGAATTCTTGTAATGTAAAAGTGTTGTATGTATGTGTCTAAATGTTTACAATGGTTTTCTATCGTTTAATCGATGCTTTTTATAATAATTATTAATTTTCGTTCTAGTTACATTTCTTTCTCCCATTAAACGTCTCTGGCTGGAGTTAAAATAAGGAGCTAACACCGGTAGGGTACTAAAATGATCAAAAGATGGTGAGCGTGGTGTCGAAAAGGTATAAATAGAACCCCAAAATAAACCGTATGACAATTGAGGATCATAACCCCAACATTAACTGTAAATTTTGTTATATTGAATTGTAATAAAAGATTAATTTCCTAATGGTAATTAACCATTCAAGTATTACTATACTACAGCACGGTCTACTCGCAAATTGTAGAAATGAAATTCTCCGCACAATATCCGATTAAAAGGCGTTGACCATTTGGAAGACCTAACAGCAATATCACAATATCGTAGGTTTAAAACTGTTTGAGATCAAGATCAAATCAACAACGGTGAAAAATTCAAAATTTGAGTTGGTAGAAAAGAAAATATCCCGATCATTTACAACTGACAAATGTCATACGCTTGTTTGTTTTTTTGACTATCGCTTTGGATTGCTTCTTATAGCCCAGTTTGATCTACTATTTAAAAGACTAAGCTCTTTTCAGAAGTACTAGACGTCTTTTAAGTGTAAGATAAGAAATTTAATTTCTGCTATTCATTAGAAACATTAAATTACAGATCATACCTTTTAATTTTAGCTACAAAACAAAATTCTAGCGTTTACGTCAGAACGAGATGTCTTTATTCTAAGAGCCCATTATCGTACTACAAATTTAAATCGAGATGGATCTTAGACGTACATACGACTTGGACTCTTGCATTTAGTAATTTATATAGCAATTACCTGATGTAGAGTTCAATTTTGTTAATCATAAACATAATATTAAACCCCTCAGTGGCTGAGTGGTAAAACTCGCGCTTCACAGTGCGAAGGGCCGGCGTTCGAGACCCGGTAGCGGCAGAGCGTAGCAGTTTAAAATCCTAAAAAGGGATCTGGACCTCTAATAAGCTGCGAAAATGAAGGAAATGCCACTGGGTGGGCCAGGAGCGGTACGGTATATGCGGGTACATATACGGCTCGGTGGCTCCGAACCCCTACACCGAAAGGTAGAAAGGGTAAAAGATTAAGAAGAAGAAGATAAACATAATATTGTTAGAAAATTTGAAGAAAGGAAAGGCATTGGTAAGGGAAAGTCTTCTGAGAGACCAACAAAATTAACAGCGGAAACACCGCTTATGAATATCATCATAAAATAAACATTTACAAAAATAAATACATTTGGAATTGGAAGTTGATTGCTGCATTTTTGATAATTAATAAGACAAAACCAATAAATAATTAATCTAGGGAATTTGTGTTGAATATGTACCAATAGTGTACATTTGGTTGCGTATTGTACTGAGAATTTGGATAATGTACTAACCTAAATTTGCATCGGCTAACCTCTTAGTTAGCGATATCATAAAAAGCATGAATTATAACAAATTACATTTGCAAGATTTTGTTGAAACATTTTGCATAAATTGATAGTATTTACCTATGTGTGATGTGTGTCTTTTGTATGGTAATTTTTTATTATTATATATATAATATATTATGTAATTATTTCTTCGGTGAAGCTATATTGTCTATGGATTCCCTTTCTAAAATTCTTTCTTCGATGAGGTGAAGCTCTGTATATTCGATGTTTACTTCTTTTTTAAAACCTTTGGTTTTAAATATGATTGAAATTTCTATTTTAATTTAATTTTAAATTAGCAGAAACGTATTTCGATGATTTTGCGTGTTGTTCTTAATCGGTCGACAACTAAACACCCCTTCATCTTTGTCCGAAACCAGGACGCTTGCCCCATTCAAAGGTTACTACATTTTTCTCCATTGTCCCGGTAACTCGATGTTTACTACAATTCATCACTGATGTGATGTTGTCACAAAGCTCTGGATTTTTGATGCACCGATGTCATTGCTTTCTTATACCCAGTTGTAATCAGGACTTCTTGTTACATGAAAGTGTTGAATGTATATGTTTAAAAGGTTACTATGCTTTCTATCTTTTAATCGATGCTTTTTATAATGATTGATAACTTTAGTTCTAGTTAAATTTCTTCTCTCATTAAACGTCTCTGGCTGGACATAAAAAAGGAAGCTAACACCTGCAGGGTAATTAAATGCTTGAAAGGTGGCGTTCGTGGTATCGGAAAAGTATAAATAGGATCCAAAATCAAACAAGATGTCATTTGAACATGACCTACAACCCCAACATTTACTGTGAATTTTGACATATTGAATTATAATTAATAATAGATTATTTAATGACACTTAACCATGTGAATATTATTACACAAGTACCCTAACATTACACTATGCTATCATCTCAGCCACTTTTGACCATACTGTAAGTTCTAAGGGTTTCCGTTACGCAGACAATAACCAAGGATAAGTGAGGTATTACTATACAACATTGCGGCGCAATTTACCTAAGTAAAGCGCACGTCTACCTTAATTTTTTTGGGAAAGCTTAAATGTAGAATCAGGTATAATGCGCAATTAAACTCTAAGTACAGTGAGTCAAATATAAGAACGCACTTCAAAGTCAGTAATGGAAAATATAAGTTTCCACAGCGCACCTCATTTACCCGGAAGTGCGTTCCTATATTTGACGCACTGTACATACAATAGCAAACTAGAATAAATGGTTGCGGTCAAGATGCTAGATGATAATAAAACATGTGTACCGGAATTAATTAAATAATATTGTGGATAGGAGCTTACACATGTGATATGCAATCATTCTTTAACACGTTGACTGCCGCATGCATATACATATATTATGCACAATAGTGATGGTACCACCGCCTTGTGCATACATAATATGCACAGTTATTCCTGGCTACTACGCCGTGTGCATAGCTGGTTTTCGCGCTTCCTATGGTTTTTAAAGCTTTAATGTGTTTGACTGGTGTATGACTACTGAAGTTCTACTTGGTTTCAGAAAAAAAAATCGAAGGTGTTTTTCTGCACATTTAATTGGTACACATATATGAACTAATGTAGTTCCTATAAAATACACGCGGATATATATTATACACACGTCAAATTACAATAAAACTCTGTTTTTTAAGTCTTGTCATCATAAAGAGGCTATGTTATACCATTTAGTGATAATAAATATACATAAAATCGTTTGGCGCCACGGACTCGATTACCAAACATAGCCCGGCAGTCAACGTGTTAAGTGTTAATATGAAAGAACTGTAAATTGATTTGAATAATCTGCTCCACGTTCGCGATTTGTTTTTTAATCGCTCAGGCGGTACTTTCCAAAATCCAAGAAATACCTAAATATATCAAGTTATCTTGGTACTAAAACTGAACAAAAACACATTTTATTCGTATGTATTACGTGCATGCATCTATATTAGTTACGATTGCCTTATCTCGCCGGTAACGAACGCAGCATTCCGCAAACCTTTGACCTCGACGTGTGTAAACAAACCTATTGGTCCGACAAAGGAGATTAAGTAATGGAAATCATTGCGTATTTCAACGAAATGCGCTCGGGGAATAGGGAATTTCCCTTTTATGTGATATCCAGTAATGAGTCTACAATGGTTCTCTGCAAATTTGTGCCGATATAAAGAGCCACTTCGCATTCGATCGGGCACAGAAGTATTTCAAACTTCATACAGCAATCAAGTCGATATATACGGAATCATTTCGCTAAAATATCAACGTCAAAGGTATCATTTACATAACGATTAATACGTTTTCAATTTTAATCGAAATTTCTTCATAATTTCAGATGAAACTGTTATTAGTCGTCTTCGCCCTCGTTGCTTTCACTTCTGCCTACGTCCTTCCGGGAGGCTACTACGAACTTGTGTACTATCCGGAAGAAGAAAACCAAGGCGGACGTTTCCAAAGATCGCCTTCGGAGTGGACGTACGAAACGGAGGATCAGGACGAAACCGAGCATTCGCTTCGCGAACGCAGATCTCTACAACCCGGAGCGCCTAACTTCCCGGTACCCGGGACTAAATTACCGACGAGCGTTAGTTCCAACGTCGAAAAGATAGGTGATAATACCAGAGCAACGATCAAAGCTCAGCATGAAACTGAGAGGTACGACGTTGGAGCCAAATGGTCGAAAGTGATTCGCGGACCTGCAAGGGGCAAACCGAATTTCAGTGTCGGTGGTACCTACAGATGGTAGATTGTGACGGTATCTTTCTTGTAATTTGTCGTATTTTTTATATATAAATTTGATACAAATATGTGATTTTGAAATAAAGCTTTGATATATTATTTTGTAAACAAAATTGTTTTGCTTTATATCACTAACCCCTAAGCATAAGATGAATAAAAGTACTTTAGGAAACAGTTTTGAACTCTTTCAAGAGACAACTGTAGATACTCATATTACGGATACTACACTACTACTACAAACACTGTAATCTAATTAAAGCGGCCAGGTCATTTACATACAAACCAAACAGCAAAGGGCCCAAAACAGAGCCTTGTGGTATGCCACTAGTACAGACAAGCTCTGCTGATCTTACACCATAACACTCTACAAAATTAACGCGACGAGATGGATAGTTGGAAATAACATCAACAAAACGGGGGTTTATATTAAACGTTTTCAATTTCCGAAGCAAGACAACATGCCGCACTTTGTCAAAGGCCTTAGTGAAGTCGGTATATATAACATCCACCTGACAGCGTTCGTTAAAAGCATCTGAGATGTACTGAGTTATCGAAATCGAGTTCGAAATAGTTGATCTTCTCTTAATAAATCCGCGCTGAGCTTCAGAAAATTGTGGTTTAACTTGATAATATAATAAGTCAGACAATATTATTTCAAAAATTTTAGAAAAATTATTGATTAATGCTACTGGACGATATGACCTCATATCACTCTTGAAAATTGGTATTATCTTACTCACTTTCCACATATTTGGATAGAAGCTCTTTGTAAGAATCAAGGTGTAAATGTGCAGTAATGGTTTTCGAAACTAGCCCTGCAATCCTTGATCAGGAATTCAGGTATTCCATCTGAACCGAAAGTAAAGTTTTTCTTCACTCTTTTAAGAGCACTGTAAAAATCACTCCCAGTCACTAAAGCTGCACCGCGACCATAATCTCGTGAACTAGTAGGTGTCAAAGAACATGGCGAATATACGGAAGAGAAGTAGGAAGCAAAGCCTTGTGTAATTGTGTATGCACTATTTTATAAGTCTTGATCACAAAACATTGATCCTGGTATCCTAGGTATCCTATACAGGTCCATAACTCTCTAGGATCTTGCTTCACAGACTCCTCAATCGATTTAATATATTTCTTGAAATCAGCATGTATAGAGCGTTTTACAATGTTTCTATATCCTACAAATCTTCGCTTATAGAAATCTACGATATCGATGATATTGGTTTCTTAATTTTCTTTCAACTTTAGTGCAAGATATAGTATGTGAAGAGAACCACAGTGGATATTTATGAGGTCTATGTTCATACCTTGGTAGAGTCATTGAGAAATAGAAGTTCAGAGTGCGATAAAAAGCATAACAAGCGAGCTTGGTGCTCCAACACCAATTCCCAATTCTCATTACTTAGTAAATCATACAAACGTGTCAAGTTACCCTTCTTGAAGTTGTAATTTGCAGGTGGCACTCCAACAAAGTTGGTCGGCTTTGACACACACTGAATCGAATAATCAATCAACAAAGCAAGGTTGTGTCTATCTTCTGGTACAAGATTATAATCAGATCTCGATACAGTACACTTAATATCCTCCGAACAAATTACCAGATCCAGCAAATTATAATTTAGAATATTATGGATTTCTATAGAATTAGTTAAATTGTAAAAAATTATGTAGATGGTCAGATCTCGGACAGGAATGGGAAAAATTTGGTAAGTTGAAATCACCTAGGATAATAAATTTACCTTTAAATACTACTAAAGACTCAATGTCATTTATTAAACAATCATAAACTATAAAAGGGCAGGCAGGAGGTACATAAACAACTACTAAATAAAAATATAAATGATGAAGTGTATGTTTAATTCGTACACAAAGTAAATCTACCTTGTAATCCCTTAATAATGGGTTCATCTCTGTAGTTACGAATTCTGATTGAATTGCATTCCTCATGGCAACCAGAACTCCTTCGCCCCGATTATACTGAGGTGATCTGTCTTTGCGGTAAACAATATAATTTTCAGTAAACATTTCAGCATCTTCAAGACCGTCACCTGCCCATGTTTCAGTTAGAGATACAATACTTAATTCATCAAATAACACTACGTTTTGATAAAATGTGAATACTTTAGTATTGAGTCCATTAACGTTTTAGCAATATATATAGAAGGGATCTAATGACTGCTGGAAGGTACCGCGTTTTTTCTTTCCATCACCTTTCGAATACCACCAGAATATTTAAGATAGACGTCTTCACCATTATTTTTCCCGTCCTTAAATTCAGATATAACAACATCTTTAATTTTCTGCAGTCTCGGTGTTAAATCACAGTTTATATAAACATCAGAAATACTGTAATTTCGCAAACGCTTACTATTGCGAATTGTTTGCAGAGCCACATCGACGCTATTACATACCACTTTCAAAGGACGAGGCTTTTCAGGATTAACAATCTTGCCCAGCCGGAAAATCTTCGTTACAATTGCCAAGGTAACAGTCTTATTCGCGATTGATGAGAATTCTGAACGTTATATTCAAATCTTGGGTATATTTGTAATTACCAAGTTGCCTGGTTTCCCTCAAATTAATGAAGGAAAGTGGTTTCAAGAAGATGGGATGACAAGCAACACTTCCAGAATATCAATGAACGTCAGACCGGGGCGTTTTCCTGATCACGTACTCTCAAGGAATAGAGCATTTCCTTGCCCGATTTTGTTACTTGTGACTATTGCTTCTGGCGATATATAAAGAGTAAAGTGTTTTGCAATCCGCTTCCAAGAGATGTCTATCACTTAAACGAAAGGTCCACCAAGAAATAATTCCACGTGCATCGTACACTCAATTTTTATAAAATATTCTTTGGAACAATCTATGCTGCCACCAGTTTCTTGTCCAAAACATTAACCAAAATGACATCAACGAACACGTGAGATACATCCAGATCCTGAGGCTTCTTACTTAAGCCTAGTCATTAAATGATTATACTTTAGTAAAATCTTAAGATCGTCCACGTAGTAAGGTTCTCCACAATCCGATGACTGGAATATGTCATTAACAAAAATAATAAACAGCAAGGTGGCAAGTTCGATCCCTGCGGAACACCAGAAAAAGTGTCCACAATGATAACCATTGTAATATACGTAATTTTGTCAGTGGCGCGAGTACGATGACGTAAGCTGCAACAGGTCTGTCGACCAACCAAAAATCCAACTTCGGTATGAGTCTCGACTGATGTATTGAGTCGAAAGCCTTTGTAAGGGTTGTGTAAACAACAGCCACTTGTAAGCGAACGTGCAAAGATTCACTGATGTCCTGCGCTATTTCTACTAAGTTACTAATCGTTGATCTGTCTGTGATGAATCGCTGTTGTAATGCAAGCATTGGCTTATACTTGTAAGATATTTGTTGGTTGAGGACATTTTCAAAAACCTTTGCAAAATTGCTGATAATGTTCGATGGTTCAATACATTAGACTTATCCCCTCTTTTGAATACAATAACGAGTATTTATTAGCAGAACATAGTATGTAAGTGATACAAATTTAGGCAACGAAAGATTCAAAGCAAAAGGGATTACTTGGCCGTTGGTACTGTTGGTAATTTCCAGTACTTCAATTGACAAAATTTGCAAGATCTTAAATTACCATATTCTTTTCCCGATTATGACGGATTTATTGTATTTTGGATGCATTTCCTTATTAGAGCTATAGCTCTCATAATGATTTTTGGGTTTCAAGGTTTTGTCCTTTTGTCAAAGGCCGTGAAAGGGTTCATTCAACGAAGTTATACTAATGTTCTAGAAATTTATATATTAACGCTTCAAATTGCGTAAACCACAATGATGTTACTGTACCGAAATATTTAAATTAATTACATACACGTGCCATGTACCAATTATAGTGTTTTCTCGTTTTGATTTAACCAGGACATTTTGCCTCATTCGAAATAATCCCGGAGGCTAAACTAATTTATATCGCCTCTGTCACCCGTCCATATTCATATTAGCCGAATACATTTTCAATTTCACGCCGTTAAATTAGCGCAATGAGACGAAATGGGAATTCTGTTCACCGAATATCGATCGATCCTCTAATTTCCCCGCTGGTGCGTCCGGTTCGTTAGTTGGTAAATATTTATTTTATGATAATTTACGAAATCTAATTACCCTGGATAGATAGTTACTCTGTTTAATTACGACGGATAGTAATTGATCTGCTAATGTGATGTGCGCTGCGTACATATACGAGGATCTGCCCTAACATAAATGAACATATACATTAAGTTCAAAAAGGGAAGGTCATCGACGATTTCATTCCTTGACAATTACTAATTTTGGGAATTTGTGCTCCGCTGAAAACGAGCCCCGAATCGACAAAGATCAGTAAAGCTAGACTAATGTTCAGTTTTGACGTCAAAGTCGTATTCTACATCTTTGAAAATATCTTTACCCAGAATTTCGACTAATTTAGAACACATTAATTTTCCTGTGAAATTTCAAAGGGGTACCCCTTGGAATTTTGAAGAAAATTGAAATGGTCGGAAATACGACTTATTACATATCAAATTAAAGCTTTTCTGGTGCAGATTACGGATAACATAATTTCGGGTACGGTGGCCGGTTCATTGAGAAAATATTAAATGAGACAGTGAAAAGTGGTTCTGGACGAATCGCTTTGGTACGCTCCAGCACCCAAACGAAGCAAATTTCACGAGTTTTGACGTCAGAATCGTATTCCACACCTTCGAAAATATCTGTACCGAGAATTTCGTCCAATTTAGAACATATTAATTTTTCTGAAATTTCGAAGGGGTACCCCTTGGAATTTTGAAGAAAATCGAAATGGTCGAAAGTACGACTTATTACACATCAAATTAAAGCTCTTCCACTGCAGATTACAGATAACGTAATTTCGGGTACGGTAGCCGGTTCGTTGAGGAAATATTCAATGAGAAAGTGAAAAGTAGTTCTGGGCGAATCGCTCTGTACGCTCTAACACCCAAACCTCCGCAAAAGATTTTATACAACCTAATCATATTGACTTCCGAATCATCCTAATTTAACAAGAACGAAAAATAAAACATTATACATAAAGCATCCGAAAAAGATTTTCTATAATCTAATGCTAGTTATTTCCAGATTATCAAAAACATGTGGAACGAAAACGTGATGACCTTCAACTAAGAAATACGACAATTAATGGGCATTCACTTCAGACGTACATAAACCATACACACCACCTTTTTTATTACTATTTCATCTTGTCGTTGCATAAATGAAACAATTTTCTTCCAAAAAATATTAGCTTTATTTCAAATCGAATTTTATCAAATTTTATACAAAAAAATAAATTACTAAAAGTACATTCTTAATGTAAAGAACAAATAAATTACATAAAGGATACCGTTACAATCTACCATCTGTAGGTACCACCGATACTGAAATTCGGTTTGCTCCTGCCAGGACCACGGATCACTTTCGACCATTTGGCTCCAACGTCGTACCTCTCAGTTTCATGCTGAGCTTTGATCGTTGCTCTGGTATTATCACCTATCTTTTCGACGTTGGAACTAACGCTCGTCGGTAATTTAGTCCCGGGTACCGGGAAGTTAGGCGCTCCGGGTTGTAGAGATCTGCGTTCGCGAAGCGAATGCTCGGTTTCGTCCTGATCCTCCGTTTCGTATGTCCAGGTCGGAGGTGATCTTTGGATACGTGCCCCTTCGATTTCTTCTTCTGGATAATACACGAATTCGTAGTAACCTCTCGGAACGACGTAGGCAGATGTGAAAGCAACGAGGGTGAAGACGACTAATAACAGCTTCATCTGAAAATGATCGAAAAATTGCGATTAAAATCAAAAGTGGAATTAATCGTTGTATAAATAATACCTTTGACGTTAATATTTTAGCGAGATGATTGCGGACGTATCTACTCGATTGCTGTATGAAGTTCGGAATACTTCTGTGCCGGATCGAATGCGAAGTGGCTATTTATATTGGGCATCAATTTGCAGACAGTCGTTAGAGACTCATTACTGGACATCGTCTAGAAGGGAAATTCCCTGTTCCTATACGCATTTCGTTGAAATACGTAATTATTTCCAGATTTTAATCGCCTTTTGTTGGAACAATCGGTTTGTTTGCTCTGTTACAAGTTGAGGTCAAAGGTTTTCGGAATGCCGCGTTGATTACCGCCGGGATAAGGCGATCGTAACATATGTAGATAAATGTAATGCGTATATACATACATGCGAATAAGACGTAGTTCCCTCAGTTTTCGTAATGAGATAAAGCGAAATATTTTGGTTTTTCCTAGATTTTGGAAATCACTGCTTGAGCGATTAGAAAACAAAGCACGAACGTGGAGGAGATTACATAAATCAATATACAGTTCCAGCAACACAAACATATCACAATAATATTTAATTAAGTGCGGTGACACCTGTTTTGTCATCATTTCGTTTGTATGTATAGTGAGCCAAATGTAGGAACGTACTTCAAGGTCAGATTACGACCACCAGATAAATGAGGTGGGTTGTGATGTCGTAAAAAGCATGATAATCAAACAGCACAGCAGTCTTTAATGACTGTAAGTGTTGAAATTTTTCTGTCGTTATTTTTAGCGTTTCTTCATACTGTACTGGTATTTCACGTGGTACATCTATGAATGCCTTTTTGTTACCTCAAACAGAAAAAGTTGTCAGTCTTCAGTATGTCAAAGTCTAAATTGAATGGTACCATCTGGATTATAACAAAACAAGTCTGTCATGGTGAGATCGTCTGTTCTCTTTCCTGGCCTAACGGATGATAAATATTGCATGCTCCTGAAATTTATTGTTATATTACTTATTTTATGCATTTTTTCGCACTTTCTTAATTGCATCTATGTAATCTGCCGGCACATTCATTATTTTATTTCTTAATTACTTTTCTACAACCGTTACACCCACTCTAAGCAGACTTTATGAAAGATCTACAAGAGTTTTAATAGAACAAAGTGGATATCATACAGGAAGATCATGTATTGACAGCTTCTTTTGTACTGAACAACCAACAGAGCAAAGAATGGCTTTAAATCAAGAGACACACCTATCCTTTACAGATCGCTCTAAGGCTTACGAAAATGTTCCTGTGGTAAAACTCGGGGAAATACTAAAAATACCAGCATCAATTACACACTCGTTCAGGTAGTGAAAGAAATGTGAAAGAAATTTAAAATAAAGCTTAAGATAAGTAAAAAGGTTTCAACAGAGTTTATAGTGACGAACGGTCTACAACAGGAGTGCAGCGCTCCGACATTGTTTAAAATATATGCAGATGCTCTACTGAAACAGTGGAAAAGAAAATGTAGAGGTATGAGAATAGCACTACTGGCCTTGAAACGCGTTCCTATATTTGTCTCACTGTACTTAGATTTCAATCTCGCCTTAGACATGATTCTATATTTAACTTTTCCAAAGAAATTCAAGCAGACGCCCGCTTTGAGTTATCGCCCAACTTAGAAATTGCACCCCATTATACGAATGAAACGTGTTTCCCTTAGTTTTAGTAGTGATATAAAGCAAGATATTTTGGTATATCCTGGAATTTGTAAATTACTGCTTGAGCGGTCAGAGAACAAAGCGTGAACGAGGAGGAGATTTTAATAATCAATGTACAGTTCTTTAAATTAACACTTAAAGAATGAATGCCAATTTGAACCGCAATAGCAACACAAATATATCGTATCTGTAAAATCCTAACCACATAAGTTATTTAATTGAGTCCGACGATACGTGCTTCTCCCAGTAATTTCTAACCGGCCTTATGGAATGAATCGTGTAGTTGTTGCGCATCTTCACTGTCCTATATATGATTTGTCACATTACCCACATCAAATTTTGAAGCATGAATGTAACGGGTATGCTAAATCATCATCCTGCAGTAGTCAAGACGTGCAATAGCCATACGATTCCAAAAAGATATGATATATTGCCGCTATAGGATACTTAGAATAGGGTAGGTACATCGAGTGCTGCGAAACATACGAACGATCCAGAGCGAAGCATTAAAACCGATAAAGTGCGTAAATTTTGCCGCTGGAACTAGATGTATGCGAAGCCATACATTGTATAGAGGTATCAACAATTCCCGTCCAGCACGTGACCAAATTAGGCAACCTAAATAACAGCAGTTGGTAGTACACTATCGCTTTATGTAAAATATTGGAGAAAGTGGCGTATTCACGTAGCCTGATAAATAGAACCCTAGCTAATCTGAGCTAAATGTTTTGTTCGGTACATCGTTATTGTTAAAATTTTCACTAAACCACTGACAAAATTGAATACTTCCTTGATGGTCTCGTGGATATAATTGTTGTACCACTGACACTTTGTGTGGATGCATATGTAAAATCCTCTTCAAAGCCTTTTGGCAGCTTCCATAAGAGATACCAATAAAGTACGAAAACACTGAAGTCTCTTATAATAAGCAATGCAATATGCTAGCATACCTACCCGAGCATATAACTTGGGTGAAGATTTCTTAGGACTTCACTCCATTCGATGTTGAATGTCATCAACAACGTGTACACTTAATACAGTTGGCCCTACCGGTAGATTTTCCTTTGCAAATGCAATGTTTATTTTCAAAACGTTCCACAAGTCTATGCTTATGGTGAGAAAATGTTTCATATGAAATATTTTCATTTGGAAATCTTTTCACGTATTGCTCAATACAAGACTGCGGTGGATATGTCCAAGTCCCATCTTCAGTTCGAGTACTGCTTTGAAAATACGCCATCAGAATGAATGGGTCTTATCTCATTTGTAGCCATTTTAACCAAGTTTAACCCCAAAATAATTTTTATTTTTTTATTTTATGCTATATGATATTCTACTTAGTTAGCTTACCTTACGCCGAAATACGATGAAATAACTGTGTACTGAGAACTACAGTCCTGTTGCTTTAATTGTATGATAAAAATTATCGAGCGAAAACGTAAAGAATGACAGCAAAAACTGTAGATAACGATTGTACGCCTATGTCAAATGCCAGTATGATTTTAGTGATATGCAAATACCTTAAACCTGTATACACAAAAATCCCCAGATTAAAAAAGATACTGGTCACGTGGTGCGCAATCATTGTGTGATAACTCTGTACGTACCTACAAATACGAATCTTTTAAACATCCATTCTGCTGTAAGCATTTTCAGCTAAGCCACTTTGACCAAGGGGGTTCGAAACGTAGATTTGAACTCGTGGCAGTAGCATACTTACGAAAGTATTTTCACACTTTTCTTTTAACATCTTTCATTATTAGAATCTGTGTTTACAAAAAAGAAAGTAATATTCCACTAGTAAGTAATTTCTTTTTGTATTGAACGCTGAATATTGTTTCTTAGGTATTTCTCGATGCTGATTTTGAATCCTTCATCAAACATCGTCCACCAGGCATCAGTTTTCCACAATTGCATTTTCCATTGTTGCGGCTTAGGCTTTGCTCCTTGACCATCGCGCATCGCGCCGCGTACGAAATATATGCCGGTACCTTTGCGGAGATTTGAAAGTCATTGCCCTTGTACTCGGTTTACAATTAGGTTATACCAAATTTTGCTCTTCCTTGTACGACTGCGATAGCAGAGATAGACAAAACCATTATGTAACAAAAAACAATGGCTACGAAGAAGAGGGCTCGTTCCTGGGAACAAAGAATGCCGTCAGTGAGTCCCTGATGGGTCTCCAGAAAGTCTACCTGACACCTCTACACGTTAAACTGAAATTAATATAAAAGGAATTGTTAAAGGAAATTGATAGAAACGACGACGGTTTTAGCTTGATAAAGATATTGTATCTTTGACTGTCGATATTTAATAATAACAATAATAATAATAATAATCTTTATTACAGTAACCATATACATAACTTAAAGAAAAACTACATATGTAGATACATAAATAACAGTCAAACGCTTTTGTTAGATCTATTGAAAGACAAAAGCAGATTTTCCTATTGCCTAAACAAGTATAAATTTCTTTAATTAACCTTCCTATACTCACGTTAAAATGAAAGACGTATACTATACTATATAAATCGGTCTCACAGACCGTATGCGTAAGTATAGGAAGGTTAAGGGATGCAAAGCCGTATCGGTATCTTTCCCTGGCACGAAGCCATGCTGATAACGACTCAAATTGTTACGCTTTTTAATTATTCTAATATTTTCTTACTTAAAATTGCTCCAAACGCTTAGGAGAAAACAGTAAGCAGACTTATTGGCCCATAATTATTTAAATCTTAATTAAAGTGGTTTTATTAGACTATTCTTTAGTTTATCAGGATATATACTTGTTTGAATAGAAAAGTTCATTTATTATACGTTAAAGTTGAGATATAATAAATGGTAATTAATGGTATCATCACCTGCACTACCATTACTATTCAAAGCTTAAACGATAATAAAAATTTCACTCTCCGTCAAAGGGTCTAGATAACAGGAATTGGATGAGGCTAGCATATATTTACCAATTTCCTCAAAATTAATGGCCATGGTGGAAAGATGAAGATTGAAAGCTTTGCACATCTCTGTAACACGTCATTGAAAGTGCCAACACGATTTTCATTCATATTACTTTTGCTGGTATTGTTCCTTATAATCGTCCACATGGCTTTGACCTTATTGTTTGAGGTTTATATTTGCAAATCCACAACGAATAACGTGGTTAGGCACATACTATGGACCGCTACAAATTTGTCGTAGAATTTCAGGTAGTTGGAATCACTGGTAGTAGCTCCTGATTAGAATCACATAGGACCAGAATGGTTTCAGAATATCTACACTAAATTTGGACTTTTGTTCCCTAAACCGTCATGCGATAAGTATTACTTGCACCTATCATCATTATACTACAATGCATTGGCGGCCACTTTTGGACGTGTTGCCACAATACATTTTTCGCTGGAGGAAGCTCTCCAATCCCATACTCACTGTACGTCATTATTTTTATCCATCTAATTTTTCAAACTCCCCATTCCTAATTGAAAAGTGATCATTAGCGAAGCCAACACAAAGTTCCAAATTTTGCCATTTATACAACATACAATCGAAACCCCGAATCCAATTACGATCTCGTCGGAAAAAATTACGATAATAGGCGAGAGGAGGAAAAACGACAGCGTGCGTAATGAGTTCGAAATATTTCCTCATTAAATTTCTAACAATGGCGGCGTCCGTATCGACGCCCCCTCCCCCTCCCCTCCCCAAAACACACACAATACGTTCCCTATCGAAAGCAAAACCGTCGCCGCACCAACAGCACTAACAGCATCAACATCCGAGGAATAACAACAAATTGCAAATCAACAACCGACGCCGAGGTAATAACCAGATAACCAAGCGTTTTCCATCAACGAGACGAAACGACGCGACGTGCAAACGCGACCCGGGGCTTTACCTTTCAGCGTCGCAATTAACAATTCCATTAACGGGGACGCCTTTTTGTGTGACGCGACGACTGGGGACGCGATGCGAGAAGAGGAACCGGGCGAAGTGTAAACAATGAGCTAATTTCGGTTATAAAACTAATCCGCGAAATTACCGCCGTAAATTCGCCCCAATTTCGAGACGAACGCGCTCGGGGAATTATCGGTGATAAAAAAAGGGGTGTGGATGAGATACGTTCTATTGCGATGAAAATGGGATGGAAAATGTTCTGGAGGGGAAGAGGCTTCGAATTCTTCGAGATTTCAGCTGAGACGTGCTGCTGGCTCGGATTGACTGGCGAAGAAGGAGACGCCGTATCTTACCGGACCAATCTTTACGAAAACAACGTATGAAGTTCCCTGGAGAAGTTTCTGCGAGGGTTTGAAGAAACACTGATAGAATTCAGTAAATCGTTTTATATTCTCGAACCAAATTCCTGAGCATTCTTTCCAAGTCTGGAGCTGGTACCTCGATAGCCAGGTGTATAAATTCCTCGACGGCTGTTTCAAGCGAAAAGCGACGCTCATAACGCATTTTACATTTCAACATCGGGAAGAAATTATTCTGTGCTAAATCGGACGAATACGGAGAAAGCTACCTCGGGATGATGATCCTGACCAACGACGTCTACAAGTCTGACAGATAATGATGAATTTTCACCTTGCTAACCAACGTTTTTATTACCTTACTTTTTCTTCGTACGAAGCGACCTTTCGTATAATTGGGACAGTGAATTGGCAGAACTGTGTAACGTTTCTTTTTCTTTTCTCTTCGCGAAATTTCTATCGTTACAATTATTGTTTTATTTAATCTTTGTTCGTGGCCTTGGGAGTTATCTTGCGGTCGTTATCCGTTATCTATAGTTCATGGATTTTCCCGATGGAGTAAATCTACCTGCAGAATTAATATCCGTTTCCCGTTTGACGTTTCCCGTTTTATTATTCGGTGGTAGGTCAGAAGACCGTAGACCTTGGCAGTGTAAGCACGTTGTTTCGTAAAGTGAATTTTCTTCCAAGAGTTTGTTCGTGTTTACTTCGGATTCCTAGTAGTCTTGGCTGTATCAATCCTGGTCGGTGCCCGTCCGGGTAATCAACTTCCGCGCCGATCCAATTTCACCTAGGAAGAACGGAGAGACGATCCCACACCGTCGTAAATCACCGCGGGAGCTGCAGCTGTCTCAATCTTTGCTCAATTCTCTTTTCTTTCATCTCTTTTTTTTAATTTTATTAGTAGTTATTAAAATAATTATAATTATTTTATTTTAAATCATTTACAGTTCACAAGAAGATAAAATTGTACACGACGAGTCTAGATAACACATTTAAATAGGCAGATTGGGAGGGAGGGGGAGAGTAGAATATTTAATTAGTTGATTTTTTTCTCTTTACTGTAAGCGAAATCCTTAGCTAGGGGTACCGGTAAAATCTTACTTATTGCATATAATTGGTCCATTAATTACGTATTTCCCCTTCTTAAAAATTTATTTCTTTTTTCTGTCCGTTCTGCCTAAGTATTAAAGACTCGTCAACGTTATTAGTCTTTCTTAGTTTTTATTGGATTTTCCTCTCTTTAACTACAGCTAACCAATTTTTAACCCATTTTCGAACACCGTCAGGATTCCTGCTGTTCTTGGGGTCCACACAGGGAAATGGAAGTGTGGCGTACTAAGTTAGTTTCTTTTTGGAGTTTATTTAACCCACTTCCTCGCCGACTAGCTGGTTGGCACCCTGTGTGCAAACGACGTTCCTGGGGCGAAATTCGTGGCTTGGGGAGATTTCGAACTTTGACTATAAGAAACGGGGGTGTCGATACACAACGTAACAACTGCAAGTATTGGGGTAGAGAAAATCTTCATTGGATGGGGGAAACATACACTCAACATTAACGAAAAGTAAACGTCTGGGCATGAATAGTACATAATAGGCCCTTTTCTCTTCAAGGAATAAAGATTTGAAGTTTCAACAAAATGATCTGATTCTAGCACTGGTTGTACTTTACCCAAACAAAGACGGTGCTAATATTCTAAATGATACTCGTCGGTACCAAAACGATGGCGTATCGCCCGATTATACGCTTCCGGTCTTCCTTGCCACAGCTAAAACGGTGGCTCTTTCCCTTGATTCGGTTTCTCTCTCTCCCATACGCGAGTATCTTTCCTTCCTTTTGAATCCTATCGTATTGGTGACCTTTCATTAATGGCCGGTTCTGTACTTATTCATTCTGCAGAAAACTCTGGCTAACATCTCTGGAGACCCTTGTGATGAAGGTTCATACCGACTAATTTGTGAAAAATCAAACATAAAAAGTTTTCTTGTTAAATTAGACAAATAAGGAACGTAGTTGTTTCTTTATCGTTTCGTGCTGATTCTTCTTAGGGAACACATTTTGCAAATTTGATTCTGATTTTGGAAGACCACAACGAAGTTGGGGGCTCTCTTCTTTGCTAGCCCAATAAACGCAGTCGATATCCACAACTCTAAGTCCTTTTTCCTTTAAGGGCGTTTTTAACGGAGAAAAATATTTGGAGTTTCTCCTAAAATGATATACATATAATTCCAGAAGTGGTGGTACTTTACCCAATCGAAGACAATTTTGTTATCTTAAATGATGTTCTTTGGTATCAACACGATGGCGCACCGCCACATTATACGCTATGAAAGTCCAAAGGTGAATCGCACGTATTAATGTGTATATTTCTAAAAATAAAACCGACGTGCTTCATCGTTTTAGAAAATGGGTAAATGCGCTCTTTTTTATATTCCATTCTTTAAGTCCACATTGTATACGCGCCTACAGTGTTTGCCTATTAAAATCAGAATTTCTTTCTCAAAAACAAAACTACATATATGCTGCGTAATGATGAGAAGATCCTCAAATAAATTCTGAAATGAGTTCCCTTCTATTGCCCTAGCTTATATGAGCCGAATCTGAGGTACAGAACCATTAAATCCAGGATATTGTCTCTGTCATATCACTGTACAACTTTAAAAACAAATTAAAATTTCATGTTAATGATCATTGCTTTCATTCTGTTGACATATTTTGAATGCTTAGTACTTTCCACGTTTGAATGTGTTTCTTATTGTTAATGTTTCCCTTCTTTCTTATCTTTCTTACAAACGATGCACTTGTTGATGTTTGTATATGTATCTAATTCTAAACTTCTACAACCTAATTTTCTTTCAAATCACATGGTGAATGAATATTATTACCATTTTTACTATTATCTCTCCCTTTTTTTAAAAGAAACTAGATTACAAGATTCTTTAATTTTGTTAAATTCTTTACAGAACGTTCATCATCCCTGATCGATGTTAGCATTTAATGGTGTATTTCCTTGAATAACACTTTCATCATTCGACATATACTTATTTATTCCTCGATCCCTCTCAAATCTTGTTGATTTTTCTTAACTTCCATCCTCCCTATGATCCTTATATATATAAGATTGTATAAAATTTCACATATTTCAACACAACAACGTGCGTGTATGTCGTACGTACGTTTCATTGGTGCAAATTTCGCTGAAAGCTTAATTATGTAGGTCGATCGGTCATTTCGTCCCTTTACGGCTCTCGAATGAATTAGATCATATAAAGTGACGGGGTGACGTCGACACAAAAACCGCTCTCCTCTCTAAACGCGAACAGATGGAGGGTAGTAAATGCGAGATGGAAAATCGATGAGTTCCCCACCGGGGCTGACACGTGTCGAGCTTTTAAAATATTTTTGTCGCTTTAATTAATAATTTATCTACGGTTGCTAAGGGTTAAAGCGATTTTTCGATTCTTCACGCGTCGAGGGCGTCGATGTCGGTGATACAACTCATAGGTTAAAGTTGCCCCGATTTATTTGCAGTACGCGATACATTCCTGATTTCCAGTTTTGAAATCTACACCGTTTTTCATAACTTATGAATCAAATTAATACAAAGCATAAGTTCAAATGAAATGAAACGTGATTTGTACGACAAGCTGTTTTGATACTATGCTAGGAAAACCGCAATTAAATGTAGAATGCTTTGCAAGTTTCATAAGCAACATTTGAAGAATCATCGATAGTATGCGATGAAGTAGGATGTTAATTTTTTAGACATAAAAACGTAAGTGGTAGTAAAATTCGGGTTAAATGGTTCGTATGGAGTCGAATCTTACTACTATTTACGGTTCTTGGTCCAGAAAATTAACATCCTACTTCATCGCATACTGTGATTCTTCAAATGTTCCTTATGAAACTTGGGAAACCGCAAAAATTTAATCCTTTCAGCGTGTGGGAAGTAAATAATTTGTTTCGACACCCTTCGAACTTGTAAACATGTGTTTACAATTTAGGGACAGAGATATAAATGCTAGTAAAAGTGCGCGCTATATGTGGCAGGGTGAAGTGTTTCTTTTGATAAGAGATGTTTTGTCCTTTAAATGCCATTCGACAATGCGTAATATCGTGGTTCTAAAATGACACAGTTATTTACCCAGTTTTTGTTATTTTTTTCTTTTACGCTCATTGACTTACTTTCACCTCATACAATCTTGTAAATAAATTTAAACGCGTTAATTATAACAAACCTTGTATATCAATTATTTTAAAGATTACAATTTAATGCCTATCTTAAAACATTCTTTAAAATGGAAAATTTAACGTAAAGATAAGTACGCCAGTAAGAAGCATCGTCTTCTACATCGATAGCTCACGATGAAGCCTTGTTCGATGATACTGATTATATTTTAACGGAGAAATGCGCATCCTGTCCGATTTTTGTGGTAGATATCGGAGCGATTTTAAACGATGATTTGTTAAACACTTTCAGCAGTTTCGATAACGGGGATTATCCGTCGGTTTCGATAAATTTCCGCGCTCGAAATCCGTTTTAAAATATCGCTGACGATTCATAACGGTTTTGTTTGTGGAGTGTTGGTAATGGGTGTTACGTGAAAAAAGAATGGAAGAAATTGCGAATTTTAGGCTGTCATTGATTATTAGAGTTGCCTCTTCAAGCTGATGGCGTTAATAATTTGGATGCGTATTTCTGATCATGCGGCTCAATTCGACTGGTTCATGTTACTTAGCAGTTTTGTAATTTTATCCTCGTCTTAGCTAAGTTGCTATGTCGAGAGAGACGTATTTTCATATCCTGCAGAATGTTCGGATTTTTTAAGAATTTAATATTCATGTTTTGCAGTTTCTCTCCCAAAGTGAGGGAGAATAGGGTCTGGAAATAGGAAATGCAACGAAAAGGCAAAGCAAAAATACTAGCTACCTTGTCACAAGCTCTTTCCTCTTTCATTCGTTGAATGTCTATTCGTGTAGGTACCAATTTCAAATGGTTCGTATCATTTCCCCCTCCTGATTTTTAAAAAATTTCACTTTCAGGTTTTGCTATTTCTTCTCCCAAAGCGAGGGCGAAAAGGAATTAGAACTAGGAACTGCAATGGGAAAGGAAAGCAAAAACACTAACTACCTCTGACCCTCTCCTCCAGCTCGCCCTCGCACACTCCCTACCCTTCGTGCATATGTTTCACACACCTTTTCCTCCTTCATTCTTTGAATGTTTGTTCTTATAGGTACCGATTTCAATTGGTTCGTATAATTTCCTCCTCCTGATTTTTTACGAGTTTCACTTTCATGTTTTGCGATTTCTTCTCCCAAAGCGAGGAGGAAGTAGAAACTGGAAACAGGAAATTCAATGCAAAGAAAAACAAGAATACTAGCTGCTTTGGACCTTCTCCTTCATTTCGCCCATTCGAATTCTATAGATTCGCGTGCATATTCTTCGCAAACTCTTTCCTCGTTCATTCTTTCAATATCCGTTCTTAGAGGTGCCGATTACAATTGGTTCGTCTCTTTCTAAGAATCACATTTTCACGTTTGAAAATTCTTCTTACAAAACGAAGTAGTAGAGGCCAATTGTGTCGACTTTCCAACTTCGATTTATCTACGTACATACGACTTCATACCTTCAGTTGCTCCCCTTTCGCTTTTGTGAAAATATGAAAAATGAAAAAAAAAAAAAAAAAAAAAATATGTGAAAATGTCATACATCAGAATGCTTTAAAGAAACTTCTTCTTCAAGAATAAGAGATTTGGAAACAGTTTAATTAAGGTAATAAATATGAAACAAAGACGACTAATTGAAGAAATGTAAAGTCGTAACAAGCTCTGTTATCCAATTCTTCAATCTCTTGTCGTTCTTCAGACATTTTCCTTGTTCTTTCAAAATTGCTTCGTTTAGAATGTTCCTCTAAGAAACCGTTCTTTCTTCCATTCTTTAGATGTCCATTTTCGCATGTTACAAGTCATTTGGTTATAAGTATCGATTTCATATTGTCGATCCAATCCCATGCTCAAATTTGCCATTTCTTCTCCAAATTAGACGCAGACCAATGAGAAAAACAAGCGAAATTAGAGAAATTGGAATAGCGAAAAACGAACGGGAGCTAGAAAATAATGGAATTTCCCCTTACTCAAATCCATTAAACTCCAAATTTTACACCTCCTCCGGGTAGAATCATATATGATTTAATAAGTAATGTTTTCAGTCCTTCTTTTCAACTTTCATTGTCTTTATTTTTTCAATATGGTCTGTTTTATAATTTTTTTTTGGGATTTCATACATTTTCCTCTAAAACGCGTTTATTACTTCCAGAAAGTGATTATGTTTATATAACATTCGTTTTCATTTGGTTTGTATGTTCAAGTTCTTATCCTTTCTGAGTTTTTTCCACAATTTTCTTAAGAATGTTTTTTTAATTGCACATTTAGGTCGTTTGTTTGGTTTTGACTCGTTCTTTGTGTTTCTCGTTATTCCCTTGCTTTTCTTCCTATTATATTCTAGGTTTGTTTTGCTTCCGTTTATCACTTACTTTCATTTCCGCGAATTTCATTCCCCATTCTCGTTGCTTGTAATTCTTCTTTTTACAATTTGCCGATAAATACACAAGTTGATCGTGCAGATTACTCTTTACCTAAATTCAAAGCTTTCTTCGAGATCCGTAATTCAATCCTTCTCTTAATCAACTGTATTAAAATTAGGAAACTTTATTTTTCTTATTTCGTAGGTTTCGCGATGAAATTCGGAAAATAAAATAAACAATATTATAACATTTACATATATTTGTGTTAAATACACTTTCTTTTTCTGTTCGAAAATTACAAAAATTAATGCGAATAAGGATGAAATTTAGAATTTAATACTGCCACCTATGCCGAAACTGGGTTTGCCTTTTCCGGGTCCACGAATCACTTTCTCGCAATTCGCCCCAATCGACGCATTGGGAGTCTGGTGTTGTACGTTAACGCTGGCGATGGTATTTGGTCCATTCTTCTGTATGTGGGTTCCAACGGAGGTAAATTGTGAATCCATTTCTAATCGAAGCTTGCAAGACGATGATGGATACTGGAGAATGTGTCTGTAAGAAAAAGTGATGGTGATATTAAAAGAAAAATGATAGACTTTGAGACGGACGTGCTTTAAAAGATTCCTCTTCATTCTTCCCTTATGTATTTAAAAACAAAGACGTGTATGTATTTATCCTTACAAAAATGACTTTTATACGATTTCGGGACAGAGTTGCTTTTAAGTAGAGATGGGACATTCGAATCCGCGAATCCTCGAATCCATCGAATCCTGAAAAAGATTCGAGATTCGAAAACTCGAATCTTCGCACGATTTTCGTAATTCGAATCTTTCTAATCCAAAAAAAAAAATAATAATAATGATGACTCATGTAATCACGACACATATGAATCACTGAAATAAAAACTTGTTGCATAATCATCAAGATTTTAACATAATTTATCTTTTAATATTGTGTAATTTGTTTTTTTTTAATTTCATTTGTAATATAAATATGTTCAAAAAAAAAATCTTTTTAATAAATATTTTTAAAAACTGTATCGTTTTTAATTAAAGTAGCTTTAAAATTTTCCTGTAAAATTGTTTTTCCTCTCTGTCCTTTCTTATTATTGTAATTATATGATGGATTCGAGAGATTCGAGATTCGAAGGATTCGAGAGATTCGAGAATCCTTTAGGATTCGGATTCGGATTCGGATTCGAGAAAATTTGGATTCGTCCCATCTCTACTTTTAACCTTGTTTCAATATGGAAAATAGACGTCGCTAAATCACATCGGAATTTAACACTTGATTGAAAAGGCAAAGTTTAAGTACGCGGGATTTCTGCGGTTTAGAACAAATCACAATAAAATAATTATCACACCCGCATCGTTTCGGATAGTTCCGAGTACGTGCTTCGACACCCAAGTTGTCTTTCCTCTTTATACTCTAAAATCTAGAATTTTAACTCATTCTCTCAAAAAATACCGTGAACAAGGAACAAAGAGGAGGAAGAAGAAGAAATTCCCAATAAAATCATAGTTTCTTACATACTACTAGTTCAAATTTATATCTCTAACGCAACGAGTTTGAGAATTCGTTCGAACATCATCACTTCATAAATAAGAAAATTTAACGCAAAAAAAAACAAGTACAAAAACAATAGAAAGATTAAATAAAGTAGTTGTTGCTTACCCACAGGTTTGACGGTGTAGACGCGTTGCTTTGTAAAAAATCGAAACAAATCGACAGCTTCAGGAGAGATCTGAGTGTAGGTTGCTTCTGTACTTAAGTCACCTTAGGAGATGAGGTTTTTATAGTCGACAGATACTATCTAATCATCGTTTAGGACATTATCAGTTAGGGAAAGTCCCTTCGAAGTATTTCCCAAACATAAAAATCGCCTCATATCCGGTTTGTATATAAATATTTGGATTTGATTAGTATTTTTATGTACAGTTCCCGGCCGAATTACTTGGAACACTCAATATCTGATACCTTTTTCATAATAACGTTAAAACTATACATGCCTTATATATTTTTTATTGCTTATGGGTGTTTCACAATTTGAAGAAACGTGGGCTCTGTGAGACGTTCGCAAGGTCATCTGCGGACAAATTGCGATGGCTGTTCTAGCACACAGACCGAATTCTCGTCACTAAAGAAAACGGGTTAAACAACACAAACATTATTTCAATGTATATTATGTGTGTTATGTTATGCTATGTGCGTTTCTCCAATCCTTGCACGATAAATATTGATATTCTCTTCCAAAATTGAGACGAACAGATTTCATCATTTCATTTGTCGTCAAACTCGGCTTTTTAATACATCTCCGTTCCATTAGAAAATTTTCGTGTAGTTGTTGCCTTTGAGGGTTCTAGTCGAAA
This sequence comes from Chrysina gloriosa, assembly GCA_038088585.1. Lineage (NCBI taxonomy): Eukaryota > Metazoa > Arthropoda > Insecta > Coleoptera > Scarabaeidae > Chrysina > Chrysina gloriosa. The sequence goes on along the minus strand of CM076088.1, from coordinate 77,371,471 downwards.
TTTCTACGCTTTTTTCGTATAGACCAAATTTCTACGCCTTTTTCACTAGCCGAAATTTTTACGCCTTATTTTTATAGTCGAAATATCTACGCTTTATTCTTCTAGTCAAAATTTCTATGCCTTTTTCTTCTAGTCAAAATTTCTATGCCTTTTTCTTCTAGTCCTTTTAATTGTTTTTACTGCAGCAAACCTATTAGGTATATCCTAGCGAACAATTTCGCGGTCAGATTGCCGTCAAGTTTTCCTCTTGCGACCACATTTTCCCCGTTCCTATGTTTCTATGCTACCATCTACATTTAACTTTTTGCTGAGCGACATTCAGAACTGGTAGCTGCTTCTTGTTATTTTGTAATTTCTCGTTGCGAATGTTTACCCGTTTCTAAAGAAGTTTGTGTAGCTTTCTTCCTGTTTTGGGGTCAAATCTATACCGAAACGAACATACTTCCAATGTTTGCTAATGCTTAATGATTATGCTAAAGAAAGGAAGACAGGACAACAATTTTACTAGCATAAAATAATAAACCATACTGCGCAACATAGGTTTCTCTCTCTTTATGGAGTATAAGGAAATTAAAAAATCATCAATGTGTTCTGTAAACTTCAAACTTACCAAATCTTGCACGAAGGAGAACAATTATAAATTAATGCCTTTTTCGACGCAATTTATTTTCTTCGTATAATAATATAGTCCTGTAACAATTGATTCCACTCAAAAATTCAAATATGTACAATGTGTTGCAGGTCAAACAATGATTAACGAAGTGTTCCTAATATTTTAGTTAGGGACTGTATAGCGAAAAACAGAAACCAAATAAATTACGTCAACATAAAGGTGTATTATCCATAACAGAATGTATGTACGAATGTATTCATGAATCGATCTTGTTAATCTAATGTATTTACATCGATTAGAGCAAATATTTAGGTTTGATGGCGGGTATCACAAATATTGGCTAGAAAAGAAAATAAATTGCTTATTTTATAATGCTTCAAAGTTAATATTGGAATTTTCTCTTCTTAAACAACTTTTCCTTTTTACTCCTTGACCAAATAATTAAATATGTGTTAAAACTGATAAATGTAGAAATTTCTGTCGTTTAATAATAATAATAATAATAATAATAATAATAACAGTACCCCGTCACTTCTGAGTATAAAATATACATATACATACATATAAACGTAAAATTATAATTTTACTTTCCATAGACTAAGCAAATCCTCAAAAGGGTACAAAACTATTAAATTTAATAAACGAGGTTTTAGAGTCTCTGTGAAATATGCAAATTATTTGTGGCTTTTAAGTTTGGAGGTAATGAATTAAATAATCGGCACCCCACAGAGGATTCACTGTTTAGGGACACACGATGTTTTATGTTCCGGCTCTAAAAGTGATAACTGTGTTTCTAGAATATAAGAATAAAATGAGCTTACGGAAAACTCATGGATATGCTAGAAAAGAAAATACAATACGAGGGGCGCCTTTCATGTTTTCCAAACTACCACTTGATAGCGTTACTGTGTTAGACTATTTTACATTTATTATTGTGAAAACAAATTAATTATTTGTAGGAGAAAGACATCGAATTAATGTCTCATTGCCCGTATTCACCTGATTTATCGCCTGATGATTCCGTTCTATTTGAAATGCATGGATAGCGATTTTTAACACAACAAGAAACTTCGAAGTCTTCAAAAACCATGTATTTGAGATACCAACCTTCAGACTGAAAAAACGTTTCGAGACTTGGTCTGAAGGCATGCGTAGTGTATAAATAATAATAAAGTGTATAAATCTTAAAGAAAAACTAGTTTAAAAAGCAATAAAATTTCTCATTTCTCATTTTCTCTTTCCCACTTTCCTAGTCAACTTAAACTTACGAGGGGCATCCGTATTTAAAAATTCAGAAAAATTTCACAAAACATTTTGCAAAAGTGAGGTGCCCGTTTCTGTAATATACATACCCTATTACAGCTACTGTCAGTTCCCCATTAGATTACATTACAAACCGTCTTTCGGAGTAAAAATTGGGAAAATAAAAAGCTTCTAAAATACGATAGCAGCACGATTTTATGAGATTATACAACGCACTGTATGACTATGACAGACTATTTCACACTTGACCAGCATTAGCCCTCACATACATAAATCTATATTGACGCAAGCTCGTCTAATAAAATGGCAAAGCGCAGTTAATTAATTAATTAACTGACTTGGAAGGAAACGATTATAACAGTTGGAAAAAGTTTAAATTTTAAAATGTAATCAGCGAGTTTGTTGTTCATTCATACAATTTCAAAGATGTGGAAAGAATGTTGATGGAGTAATAATTATATTTAAATGATTGAATGAATTACTTTTCTTATATAAGGGTCCAATAAGGGACAAATAGAAAACTAGTTTCAAAAGAACTTGAGAGAGTTGCAATTACAAAGAATAGAGAAGTAGAGCACCTGCATAATTCTTCAATGAATGACTTACATTGAGGTTCATTTGTTAGGCAACTCCCACAGAAAGCTGTGCAATGGCTGCACTGCGGACTACGTTACATATACCAATAATTATCACCGAGGGATTCGTCCTTTATTAATCGCAGACTGCAACCGTAACCTGATTTCGTCCATATTAGGACTCTCCTGGACGGCATAGCATTCTGCGATTAACAAAGCAATTTCCACAACTAGGTCTTGGAAGGGTTCATCATACTACTTTTCTGCTTTTCTATTCTTTAGAATAGACAAGGCTTTCAAACCAGATGGGGAGACTCTTGGCTGTAAGGAGAAATTGATCAGATAGAGTATGAAAGGGCCAAGATGAAGTTAGCTGACTCCTTTTTACACTAAACGAAGATATGCTGAACTATATGACATATTTACACGAGTAATAATTAGTGAACATCACTATCAGTGACTGTAATTACCAAAATGGAGTGGTTTACAACTTTACAGTACCCATTGCCGGTATTCTTGTCGATCCATAGCACAATGAGAAGCACTAAGAATAGCTATAGAATCGAAATACTTTTTAAACGCATTTGCCAAATCCAGATGGTCGTAAAACTGTCTGGTGAAATTATTTTTATTATTACAATTTGAATCTATCAACTATAATCCATATCTCTTAAGAACTGTTTTTGGAAGTCAACATGAATTTCTCATTGGGCACTGCGTTTTTTGCGAAATTGAGGAAACTAAACAAATGCTTGGATGAGCTTTTGGAGATATAGATTATCACTGTATCAGTAGGAACATGAAGCAGCATTAACGACAATGTGAGTTATAACTCCTTAGTTGAATGTATCCAAGAATACAATAAATGCGTCGTAATCAGGGAAATAATATGGTACTTTGAGACTTTGCAAATTTTTGAAGAAGTCTCTCGAGGTAATTAATTTCCAGAGAGATGTTGTTTACCCAGATAAGAATACTGATTACAAAATTCTCCCTAGCATACACGGTTTTGACATCTTGGGCAGCAGAAGAGAACAAAATAGTGCCAAGTACATGTATTGTTTATAATTGTAATACTTCATTTTTTAAACGAATATTTTGTCATGTTACTGGAATTAATTCAGTTGGAGGATAAAGACTACTACTACTACTACCATTATTATTATTATTATTATTATTATTATTATACTTGAAAAGCTCTATTGGATCAAAAGTATATCGAAGGAGCAAATCAACATATTTTCTTTTCTGCATTCTGTAGCATTTTACATTAGTAGCTCAACATCCGCTTAAGGAATTCCCAATGTGATTTTAAACCAAATTAACTTTATACTTAGGGAAAGGATCAAAATTTACTCCAAGCTCTGCAGTCCTTTTCTCGTTAATGAAATAAGCAAAACAATTTCTTTTTAGAAAAAATATATCTAAACTTTATTCCAACATCACATATTTATATCAAATTTATATATAAAAAAAGCAATAAATTACAACAAGGATACTGTCAAAATCTACCATCTGTACGTGCCACCGATACTGAAATTCGGTTTGCTCCTGCCAGGTCCGCGGATCACTTTCGACCATTTGGCTCCAACGTCGTATCTCTCAGTTTCATGCTGAGCTTTGATCGTTGCTCTGGTATTATCACCTATCTTTTCGATGTTGGAGCTAACGCTCGTCGGTAATTTAGCCCCGGGTACCGGGAAGGTAGGCGCTCCGGGTTGTAAAGATCTGCGTTCGCGAGGCAAATGTTCGATTTTATCGTGGTCCTCGTTTTCGTAGACCCATCCTGAAGGTGATGCTTCTTGACGTACCTCCGGGACCATTTCATCGTGGTCTTCGTTTTCGTGAACCCATCCTGAAGGTGATGGCTCGTGGAGTTGCTCTGGAACTATTTCATCTTCGTATACCCATGCTGAAGTTGATGGCTTGTAAGGTTCATCCGCGGGTATATCACCCGGATAGTATATGAGTTCGTAATGGCCGGCTGGAACGATGTATGCGGATGTAAAGGCGACGAGGCCGAGGGCGACCAATAAGAGTTTCATCTAGAATAATCAAAGAAATAAATGAAAATCGCAAAATTGCATTAAAGTTGGATAATAAATGACATACCTTTGATGTTGACGTTAGAGAGATAATTGCAATTGTATCGAATTGGTTGCTGTACGCAGCTTGGAATACATCTGTGCTCGATGAGAGCAACACCGGTCTTTATATTGACAGAAACCTGCGGAGAAGCATCATAAACGCGTTGCTGGATATTACTTACAGGGGAAATTCCCTATTCCCGCGCGCATTTCACCGAAATGCGTGATTATCGGGATATTTTAATCTCCTTCGGTTAAAACAATAGGTTTGTTTGCTTTTGCTTAAGGTTAAAGATTTGCATAACATTGCTTCGTTTATGGGTAAGATAACGGCGGTTATATACGTACATGTGGAATGTGTAAAATGTGTTCATTTAGAATGTTTTGGGACTATTTCTGTGAGAAAATTATTATGACGAATAAGTGATAGCGATTGCAAATATTGTGGTGTATTTACTGCCACTATATCGCATCGGTAAACTCCTCGCCACACAATTGTTTCATCAAATTTAGAATTTTTAGAAAATTTGTGGTTAATTCTGTATTATACGGTTTCGATAATGCTTGATAACCTCGTGCTAGCGAACCATGTGTCACCGAAGTTTACTAAACAATTGAGTGATGAGTTTACCGCTGTGATATAGTGTGACACATAAGCAACAAATCTTGCAAAAGATCTGGGCTGTGTTAAGATATTATACTGAGAATTTAGTGAGTAACAAATTATATTTATAAATTTTGAGAAATATTTAACATAAAATCAAGATAATTGCCCAGTGTTGTGTGTGTGTGAGTGTAATTTCTATTATTCGATGATAGTTCTTCCTATGTCTCCTCTCTTAACTTCTTTTCTAGACGCAGCTCTATTTTCTATGGATTCCCCCTCTCTTAACTTCTTTTACTGTGTGGCTCTGTTTTCTATGGATTCATCCCTTTTATAAATTCTTGCTTTTTCCGGTGTGGTGAGGTTCTTTTATTCACTGGTACTTTTTAAAACTCTTTTATTCGAAAAATATTTATAGACTTATTTGTTGGCTTATCTACCTTGTCAATTTTCTTCGTCGTTAACCAAACACACCTTTTTATTTTTCTTTTCGGAAACCAGGAGTACACTACATTATTTCTCCGTTGTCCACGAAACGAAAACTTTAATTCACCATGACAAAGTTCATCCAAGCATATTGTTGTTATAGAAACCTGTATCGAATGTCGATGTATACTTGATTATTTCCAGTAATTAATGAATTCTTGTAATGTGGAAGTTTTGTATGTATGTGTCTGAATGTTTACAATGCTTTTCTATTTTAATCGATACTTTTTATAATAATTTATAATTTTATTTCTAGTTAGATTTGTTTCTCCCATTAAACATCTCTGACTGGAGTTAAAATAAGAAGCTAACACCCTTCGGGTAATAATATGCTCAAAGGTAGTGGGCGTGGTGTCGAAAAGGTATAAATAGAACCCAAAAAAAAACGAATGACAATTGAAGACCATAACCCCAACATTAACTGTGAATTTTGATATTTTGAATTATAGTAAATGATTGGTTCTAATGATAATTAACCATTCGATTATTAGTATACTACAATATACAGATAAATTGAAAGTCATCGAGACAATTTTAACTTCTTATGATTTTAATTGTTTATCAACACCAGGGTTTGGACGCATTCTGATTGTCGTAATGAAGACTTAAAGTCCCCTATAGTAAATGTATCAAGCAAACATCATTCGTCCCTATCATTATTCAAACGTTTCAAAATGCTGTCGCTTATCACTAAACCCCGGAAAATTTAAGAAGGAAACGCTCAATGAATTGCATTGAAGCCTCAGCAGTTATAAGTTTGAAGGCGGACAGTTGATTAGTGGCAGGGATGATTTCCTTATCAACCTCCCTAAATTTTCCAGGGTCTACTTGTCATAATAATAGCAATATTTATTCGACTACCAGGGTAATGCTATTAACAGGACAAAAGTTACCAAAGAAAATATAATATTGTATCCGAAATGTATCTAATATTAAGGTAATCCGTATCTACATTGGAAAAATTGTAAAACACTAAGTTGTAAACTCGTTCTTGGATGTATTAGCTTATTTAGCCATCAAAAAGACTGGTATCTGTTTCATGATATTCGTCCTTGCAAAGGGGAATTTAAAGCTGCAATCGGACCTGGAGTTGATACGAGATACGTGAGACGTTGCAATAGAAATGCGCAGTCGAACTTGTTGTTCATCAAGTTAAGAACAAATTTTGTGCAAATCATATGTCCTCGAGATGTCAGTGAAGCCATACAGTGTCGTTATAATATTATCTAAAGAGTTGGAGCGAGCTGAGAAGTTGTAAGCGCCTTTCCGACACAATTACGACGGCAAAGTTTCGAATTTCGTGCAGAAAAAATTAACAAAAACTTCATCGTTTTCCCTTAAAGATCTTAAAATTCAATTTCAAAAGAAACACAATAGAATGTTGTTCAACTACAATTGTAGTAGGTCAGGAACGACATTCGTATACTTTTGAAGGGATAACTTCTTAAGAGAGACCGGACCAGCTCTAGCGTAAGCGTAAGAGCGTTAAATTTAGGCGGAGTCAACCGCTCGCTTCGTGTGAAAGACAAGGAAACCAAGAGAGAGAGTATGAAGTGCGAGCGAGAGGCGATGAGCGCCAGAAAAAATACGTGAGCGCTTGCTTCGTTTGAAACAGAAGGAGAGACGGAGAGAGTATGATGTACGATCAGGAGTATTCATTTCAGACGTGCGTAAACCACAAACACCAATTTTTTTTAATACAAACAATGAAAACCGGTTGTCGCATTTGGAAGTACATATTTCTAATCATTAAAATCACTGGAATGCGAACGAGAACGTGTAAAAGCTTTAATCTGGCGATAAGATCGAATAAGATAGAGAATGAGGCGTGTAGATTCGTTTGTCTATACGCCTCAAGTTCTATCCTATTCGATCTCGTCGTTACAGAAATACTTTTTATTCGTTCTGGCTCGTACTCCCGGGATTCAAGGCCTAAAGGAAGCATTGGCTGAAAAAATAATTTCTAATTAGAGAAAAATATGTGTAAAATAAAACAGACGTATATAATTTTGTTTTTTTTTATTATTATTATGTTTGTAACTTAATTCTATAAAAATAGGATTTTTCGTGAGGATGAGAATTCAACACCAGTAGTTCCCACCTCCTTGGCGGTCGTTTCCATGTTGAAGCTACTTGAAATGTTTGTTGTTTTCTCAGAAATGTGCGATATATCTTAACAGCTAGCTACAATTTGGAACTTCAATGTTAAAATCGATACAAAGTAGTAGCTCAACTAATTTTTACGTCTGTAACTTCTGTTAAAGGAGTAGTTTATGGAAATATCCAACCAAATTTCACATGTACTTAGTTTTTATTCTATTCTTTCAGCAAAGGAGGAGAAATTCTGAGTAAAAGTATTTTCTTGGGTTAAAATGAGAATTCGTTTATTGGATCTGCGTTTCGGCATCAACATCGTCATTAACTCTGCAGCCACGTATGAACTTCAGTTCCCTCCACTTTTTTGCCGTCCCATTCTATCAATTGTTGCCAATTTGTCGCGCCGGTTACTCTGGCGTTGTCCTTTCTTCTTGTTATATTGCTGCATTTTCCATCAAACAATTTAAATCTGGGCGATTTATATGTTTCTAGTTTTCCTTTACTTGTGATTTGATTGCTTCTATAAACGTTTCCCACATTTTCCATATCATATTGTCTTCTATTGTGGTTATCAAGTTATGCACGTGGTTCAGATATCTCTATAATATTTCTGAAGCATTCATTTTTGTTTCTTTCCATTATATATTCTTTCAGTTTCTACAATGTTATCCCTACCAAATAATGGATACCTGTCAGTAGTAGCCCATTTGAAGTTCCCTATGTCTAGAAGGTTTTAAAAGTGTCTCTTATCTATTAGTACGTAATCTATCTCGTTTTGGGCTGAACCATCCAGTGGGATTAAGGTTAAAGTTTCGTTATTTTCTCTTCCGATTTGTCTTCAGCGGGTACGTGTACGTTAATGATGTTTGCGTTGAAGAGCTTCCCTTTAACTCTGAGGGCACTCCATTTCTATGTTTCTTTTATTAATAATCTACTCTAAATATTTAGTACTTGAAGAGGGCAATATACTCATGAAGGTTATTGAACCACATATGGATATTATGTTCAATGAAGCGTGAGTTTCATTCAGTTTCGTTAACAATCAGCTTAGTCTTCGCAATGACTAAATTTCTTTGAGTCCAAATACATAGGAACAATTTTATTAATTTGGACATTTTAAACAATTTGTTATTTGTTCCTTCTCCAATATCTATCAGACAAGAGATAACCATATTTCTCTTTTCCAAATAACACGGGAGATTGTACCTATCAACGATAAAACAACTTTTAGATACTGCAACGTTCGGAATTTCCTACGCACATCTCCGATGCTTTCTCTATCACAATTCGACTTAAATCATCGAACGGCTTTCTGTTATCTTTATGTGAATCCCTACTTGCGAGGAATCCCATCTTCCGTTTGATGTGTACGACCTCTGCGCCGCACATTGTCCTCGATTTCCGATGACTAATCAAACTCGATATTTATTCAGACAATTATCGCGAATATAGAAGCGCGCGGCTATTGGGATCCTTGTTGGCCAACTAAAAGGAAACGATTTTCTCCCGCAGAGCAACTAGTGCATATCAGTTGTCTGGTATGATCTATAAAATTTATTGTTTTTTAGTATTTCTTTCCGCCCATTCATTCAGCCACCTTCACATTTTTTCTGGATAACAATTAATGTATTTTAGTTGTATATTGTAGTCTATCAGTTAACAAAATAAGTTCGTGCGGTTTTTGTATAAAGTAGAGTACCACGAATACTTTTTATATTGTTGATCGATAGCCCTTGTTTTTAAAACAATTGAAAATGGAAACGAATAAAACTTTAACTCGAGATTGTTTACTTTTGGGTGGTACCAAAGCTGCAGTGACGGTGCGAAAAACTTGTATCGCATTTTGGAGATGATGTCGTAAGTGATAGAACAACACGAAGTGGTTCAAACATTTTGCTTCGAGAGATCTCAGCTTGACCGATGAAGCACGCTCTGGAAGACCGAAGATCATTAACAACGAGGATATTCAAGAGGTTGTGGAGGAAAATTCCAGCACAACGTGCCTAGAGCTTGCAGAAGGGTTCGTTGTGAGTGATGCAACCAGTCGTTTGGATCTTAATCAACTAGGAAAGAGGTGGAAGTTAAGCAAACGGGTTCCACGTGAATTGTTAAATGATAACAAATTCAGTCGTCTTATCATTTGTTCGGAAAACATCTCACGCAACGATAATGAACCAATTCTTGATCGGTTGTTAGCTTGCTACCAAGAATGGATATTGCACTCAAATTCTAAGCGTCTAACCAATGATAGTCGCCTACTGATTCGGTATCAAATACTCCCAAAACTTCCTTGCAATCAAACAAGATTTTATTGTGTGTTTGGTGGACAACAAAAGGAATCGTCCGAAATGAGTTTTTGGAACCAACACTGCCAAACTTGCATTGTGAACAGTTTCACCGAGTACAAGCAGCACTCATCCAAAAACAGCCTTCTTAAGTAAATCGAAAGAAAGTGGTATTCTTACAGGATAACGCCATGTCATATATGGCAAGAGTGACCCGGGGAAAATGTCTGAACTACCACGCCCTCCATATTCTCCTGACATGTTAGAGTTCTGATCGTAGTTCCCGCTAGAATTCTAAGAGTTCTATCGAAAATCCTAATAACATTTTCTTTGTAAAGTTGAAAATTGAAAAGATATTCGTTGCTACGTTCATTTTCGGCATTTTCCACCTTTTTTCGCGCAATTTTGCAGAACTCTTGAAAATTTCCGCAAAGTCCTCGAGAACTATTTCATATCTACCAGGAACTCCGATGAATTATTATATTTTCACAAATTCATTTGCCAACTTCACGGGACTGGAAATCTGTATGTAACATTTCGACTAAATATTTATTGAATATTCGTATCGATGTGCAAAAAAAAGTTTAGCCGGACGATCCGCCTGGGTTGTTTGCAATATCCGCCGGCCAATTGACCCTTTCATACTAACTCGTTCAATTAGCGCGAATGTAATATATACAAACGTACGGAAATGTTGTAGAGGAAGGAATCCTCGAGCACCCGATGTGCGCGTATTTATGTATGTTATTTATTCGAAATTTCCTCTGTGATCTGTAACATTTCGAGTAAATATTTACTTACTCCTCGCATCGATTCGTAAGAGCCAAGAAAAGTAAATAATGTTGCGAGCGTCGGGCGAAGATACTTAGTGGATAAAATAAACTTTTCGGAACGTTTGCCTTCCTACTTTCCGAGATGTGCTTTTGTATGGTAAGTTTTCAACAGTCAGGTACCCTTTGAAACATTACCACTTACACAATTTCATAGTCCACTTTAAATCTATTGAGGTCAATGGATTATTATTGCAATTGTTACTGTACAAAACTAAAACGTTTAGGAATTGTTACAGTTTCAAAATTAAGTCCTATTTAACGCAACAACCACCGCATATTTCTTTGCTTTCTTGCCGCGTCGATTGTTCTTTTCGGTTAAAGCTTACTTCCCACCGATTCCCGTGATTTATCGACTGCTTACCATCACCAATAGTCAACAGTTATTACCTGGTCAACCACCGTTTAGAATACCCCACTTCGTCGAAAGTTAATTTTGACCAGCGTCCTACGCTGCTCCAGTCGAAGATCGTTTCTGCTTGTCAGCAGATCTCTTGGAAATAAGCTGAGACTCACTTGCTTCCTAAGTGCCGTGTTTCTTCCCTTTCCCTTTTTAGAAGATCTTAAGGACGCAGCTGTTTCAGTTTTGAATTCTGAATTCGTCGGAACATTCGGTATAAAGCAAGCACGGAGCAGAATAAGGAGACGGAAAGGGGCAACTACCTTCAACCGAGAGCTAGAAAGTGTTAATTTTTAGAAAAGTAGGTGTTTGTTATAACGACCTATTGACCATGAAACAACGTAATTCCCTCCACGATGAAAATGCGTGTTTAGTTCTTAAGCAATTTGACAATTTCCTAGGATATATCCCTAATAAACATATACATATCTCGCTTTACAGCTGATATTGATTTCCTTTTAGGCCTTCTCTTCCACCTCTTCCCTCCTACCTCAGCCGTGAGTACCCTTCGAATATATCTGTTCTCCACCATCATTGCAATATGTTCCAGCCATATCAATCTCTGTATTTTTGTGGTCAACGATAATTTTGGTCTTCTATAGCGGTCTTTAATTTTTAACACCTACCTGATATCCGATTTTTAACATGTTGTTACGGAGAAACTCACCTGAATACTCTTTTTTGGTGTTAAACTGATGGAAGGTGAAAAATCGTAGAAGGGCCATTTCATGCCAAATCAATCAAGAATTTTGTCGACCTCTCTCCGATTTAGATGAAATTTGGTTTAGTTGTTATATTTACTGGAAAATTAACAAATTCAAATTTTTAGCCCCTCAGGGGCCGAAAATACGGAGGGTAACATTTTCCCCAAAATCTTCCAAAGTCGCGACAGTCTTGCACCTTCAAAATTCAATATCTTCGGTTCTACTGTTGATGCAGAGCCCAATCTTTTTTGTTTTAAAGCTCGTAATATAATACTAGTAGTCTTGTAGAGAATATTAAGAGCTTTAAAACAATAAAAGATTGGGCTTTGTATCCACAATACAACCGAAGATATGAAGGTGCCAGATTGTCGCGACTTGGAGATTTTGAGGGCTAAATATTTGTATTTCCCGGTTCTTCAGTTAGTATAACAAGTACACCAAATTTCATCCAAATCGGAGGGGATCAAGAAAATGTTTGCCTTTTTTGATTGATTTCACATGGAGTGACCCAGAAATACTATACTTGGTGTAGGTTTTGGAAAAGTACATATTTCGAAAATTACCATCTTCAGTGGAAAAACATCCCTTCGATTATTTGGAATTAATCTCTGCTAGGATGAGGATAAAATGGCAGATTATATTTTCTTAGAAATATTGCGTTGTAAATACGATCGACTAGGGCAGGTTCGACTTTAGCTTCGCCAAAAGAGTTCTGATTGAATTCAATCGCGAGTTTCGTTAAGACTGTTGATTTAAGGACACAACTAGACGGACAAAAATGATCGCGGAAGAGATGGTTTGACTCACGCCATACTATACCCAAACTTCTTCTTCAAAATTTCAAGGGGTACCCCTTCGAAATTGAAGAAAAAACGAATATGCTTAGTTCTAGATTAGACGAAATTATGTGTACAGATGTTTTCGAAGGTGTAGAATACGACTTTGACGCCAAAACTCGTGAAATTTGCTTCGTTTGGATGTTAGAGCGTACCAGATTGATTCGTCCAGAACCACTTTTCACTTTCTCATCGAATATTTCCTCAATGAACCGTGTTTCGTACCCAAAATTATTCTATTCCTAATCTGCACGAGAAGAATTTTAATTTGATGTGTAATAATTCGTACTTCCGACCATTTCGATTTTCTTCGAAATTCCAAGGGGTACCCCTTTGAAATTTCAGAAAAAATGAATATGTTCAAAAGTAGATGAAATTCAGTGTACAAATGTCTGGAAAAAAACCGAATTTGTGAGATAAACCTTCCATTAAAACTGCAAAAGCTACGATTTCTGAACTAAAATCGAGAAGGAGTATTTCCCATGTCCTTTTCCGGATCATCTCCCTCGAATAATCGCCGCCATTCGCCCCGAACTGCTCCCCTCGACAATATCCTGTCTAACAAATTCGAGGTATTTGTTCTCTCGCCTTTTTCCCTCGCGCGACGATTCGTTTTAACTAGACCATCAGCCGCCCGAACAAATGCGAAATAATTTTCGCCAACGACCTGCTAACGTTTCCATTATTTTAATGGTTCCTTTCCCGCGAACGTATTCGAAAGACGGAGAGACCATCGCGTGCGCTTTGTTTTACTAAATGAAAAGGGACCGTTAAGAATAGGGAAAGGAACTGGGAAAAGTCGTATCTTGATCGCACGTACGAGAATAGGCGAAATTATCGATTGCTTTTTTATGTTACTTTCATCATATAATGAATTAATTGCTTAGGACATATGTTTCGATAGTGTAAAAGTCGCCTAAATCATATTACAGATGATGTCGGTATTTATTAACCCGGTTTTGGATTTGTAATACGTATTTCAAGTATGCCATCATCATCGGTAGATGTGTTTTGTTCTGTCATAATTCTTATAGTGATGGTCGTAAGTCGGTCATTAAAATGTAGAGTTGATAGCAAAAAATTGGTTGCGGTCATCTTAACTTTAGACTTAATTGTGGCTTTGAAATTTTTTAAAGTTTAAAGTCCGCAAATGACGTTTTATAAGCATTCATATTGCCCCACCATGTTGCAATAGTTGCGAAAGTTTAAGTTGGGTATCTTGACGCCCTCAACTCAAATCAATCGTCCTCAACGGTTACTGAAGAGAATACTACTCGTATGAAGATAACGGGGAGGGGGTGTATATCGCAGTATGTAATCATCACTTCAAAATTGTCACTTTTAAATAAATGCAACTTGCAAATTACTGAAACATGTGTTTTATTTGTCCATAATTTATTAGAAATAACGCTTCAAGTTTGTTCTTGGGAATTTATAAAGATGTGTAACTGAGTAATTAAAAATGCAATAAAGTGGTAATTCTATTTGAACTAAATATAATATAATATTGCAATAAATAAATTTTTTAGGTGTGATTCAAAATGAAACCATTAAAAATTATGGAAGAACTTTTTATGCTCCAATAAATAAAGCGATTTCTTTTTCTTTAACTAAAAAGGGCAATTATAATTTTACTCAACTTTACTTACTTTCTCCCAACAGTTTCTATTAGCTGTCGCGGGCCGGATTGATGACACTGGCGGGCCGGATTTGGGCCGCGAGCCGTAGTTTGGAGACCCCTGATCTAAATCGTTCTGCTTGCGAGCCTTTTCGTCTATTGACGCATTTTTATAGGAAGTACTCAAGAAGCATTACTTCTTTTCAGAAGCAAAAGACCCAATATTATATTTACAACTAAACAGTTCTGCATAAAGATAATATTTGGCTCATTTATTTCCTGAAACTTTACATCTACCTACATACACGCGGTATAAGTAAATTAATTGAAACTACAATCGATAAATTTTCTTTTAGTCTGAGCTCTAAGATAATGTGATTCCACAACAGGCATGGATTCAATGTGCTCCTTAATACCATTCTTCATAGTTTCGCTGATTTTTTGTTTTTCCTCTTTTTGCCTCTTTTATCTAATTCTGATTCTCTATATGTATTTACTTTATTTTTGTTTTTATAGTAATCATTTCATCTATTGATAAGGTGCTGTGAAACAATTTTTAACACGCTTTTGTCTTTCCATTTTCTATTTCAAAATAATATTCGCAATTGTAGTTTTTTTCCTGGTAAATATTGGTACTTAGGCACTATTTTCTTCATGCGCCCAATTAAGAATGCCTTGTGCCTGTTAGTGTTATCTAATTTCAAAAACTGAATTAAAAATATGAAAATCATAAAATACTCTGTCTTTGTTGTTCGCTTATTCTCGCTTTGCTTTGAAACTTAGAACTTTCTTTACAGCCTCTTTTCAATGTTTTCGTAGAAACTATTCTGCCAGTAGCACTAACGTGAGCTTTTCTATTATTAACCTTCTATTTTTCTAGCTTTTCTAACACGTTTCCTGCTTCGACCACATTCATTTTCTTCGTTATTTGTAGCGGATCTTTCAAAATCCTTATTTCAATTCTTTTTAACATAAAATACATAAACTTTAATTATTTAATACTCATAGTATTTAAATCATCACACTTGACATTAGTAGTTAGTAAGTTAGTTTCCATCTACCAGTTTCGTAAAAGACGTTTGGACAAAATCTTTGAAAATGTTAACGTCAAATTCATAGCACATTTTGAAAAATATAACCGTGTTTTTGACCATTTTATTTATTTAGAAATGTGACAGTCTTGCACTACGTAATATTGAAATCTGCTGTGGTGCTATATAAACATTTTAATTCTTTTTTTTACCAAAGTAGTATTTATATCTTAAAAATGCGATTGTATTTGTAGTTGATCCTTTGATCAACTTCTTGATGTTTCAGAAATGAACTTTGAAATACGTGTCGATTCACTTACTTACATATTTCAAACCATGATTTCTTACCATACTTGTCTTTTTTTTTTTGGGGGAATTTCCAAAATATTTCTACATTAATTCCATGGGAAATGTAACAATAATATACAACTTCGTCCGCTTTCCCACAATTATTATTTCTATCCGGACATGGGATAATATGCAAAAATCGACACCCTTTTCAATTCCTATAATACGATTAGCGTCGTATAAATATTGGCCACCAACGCCATTCAAATAAAATTCAAAATTCAACATAAAATTTACAAACAAATCGTGTAAATCTCGTTTAACTGGTTGCGGCGTAATATTTCGCGATAAAAACCTTCCGCATCCGGTGCAAATATAGGCGAACACGCGCATATTTAACGCGGAAATAATCGCCAGGATTTATTAAAATTTATTAAATATTATCGCGTTATTGCATTAAATCACGAAAGAACCGCTCGACTTTTTCCCCGTTAATAATTTACTAGCGCATCTCGTTAATATGCATAATGTTAAATTAAAATGGCGAAGAGGATCATTCGAATTTTATATTTGTAGGTTTCTGTGTGTAATATACGCTCCGCCTAATGGTGTACCGATTAATGCGTAAATTCGTTGACGTAATCCATAAATGGGTTAAATTTTCTATGGATCGAATGTTACTAAAATTTAAAGTGAATAAAACACATTCGTTGGATTTGTACGTAATAAAATATGATGTACGATCACGGTCACAGAAATTAATCGACGCGATGTAACTAAACATTCATTCGGTTACAGTCTGAGGTACTGTAATCTAGGTTTCACTTTGACATAATCTCATATTTCACTTTGTAAAATTGTTACTTACGATGATGCCAATATTATCTTGTTGATACTCTATTACAGTGGTAAATTCCTCATCATAGAAGCAAGTACACGAGAGGAAACCGGAAATTAACCAGGAAAAAACAAAATACATGGAAAACGAAAATCTGAGTGTGAGAGTACAGGAAGAGAAAGAATATAATTTTGAGAGGGTGAATCAGTTTAGGATCAGAAGGGAAAGGCCCCGAACAGCAGGAAATCAAAGCTAGAATAATGAAAGGAACTAAAAGAAAATTGCAGTTTGAAGTCACTGATGACCTCCAAGTGTGTATCTACAAAGGCAAAAACCAGAATAGATAAAACTGTAATAAGAGTAATAGTAACATATGCATTAGAGACGTGGATGCTGAACAAAACGAAAGAGGGTATTCCAAGCAGATGAAAAAGAAAAATACTAAGACCTATCTATCGAGGAAGGAAAACAGAAGAGGGCTGGAAAAGAAGAACAAAGGAGGAATTGAAGAGACCGTACAAGGAACCAGGTATAATAAAACACATAACGATATAACGACTTAGATGATTAGGCCATATGTGGAGAATGCCGAAGCTGGTAACGAAAAAGAAACCAATTGGGTGAAAAAGAAGAGGTAGGCCGAGAAAAGGATGGAGTAAAAGTAGAAGGAAACCTGAGAAAGACGGGAATAAGCAACTGGTAAACAAAGGCGAGAGACAGAAAATAATGGAGACAAACAGTGCACCGATTACCAGAAAGTGAATCAAAGTGGAAAGTGAAAAGCACGCCCTAGGTCCTCGGGGCCTGTTGAGCAATTTAATTAAACTCATCAGCACACAACTGTTTCATTCATTTGGTACACTATATATTAATAATAAGTATGAAAGATCTAGTTCGACAACCGTGTTATCATCTTCACGAGTTTTCACCCGATTTATTTCTCATTCCACCGAATCGATCAACGGACGTTTTCTGTTTCCTACTTCCTAGGAGGAGATTGTTTTGGAGACCGTTTGGGCCACAAGGAAACAACCGGGTCCCGATGCAGCCGCCTTAATCGATGTTTAAGGAAGTTTAAATTAGTTCGAACGCCACGTTCCATAAGATAAGAAATTCTCGTAGTATGTAGCACATGTAAAGTACATTGGTTTTAAATTTATTAAGAGAATTTTGAATTTCGGAAAATTTCAATGAAAGAAAATATACCAAACGATAGATTTAGACTATGACAACGCTGCCCGAAAATTGAGCCTGGAGCATCAGTAGCGGACTTCTTATAACTAGTACAGTGAGTTAAATATATGAACGCACTTCAGGGCCAGGTGCAACATGTAAGTTTACACAGCGTTCCTCATTTATCTAGAGGAAGCTGACCTGACGTTGAGGTACGTTCCTGTATTTGACTCGTTGTTGTAGTATACTCTTCTTGTAATCTCTGCAAGGTGCAAAATTACGATTCTCAGTTGAGGTTGACGTTAATACCGGTTGTCGATCTTTTTCGGTCACAATTTCCCAGGTAGACATCTCGGCCTTGAGGGATTTGCAGTAGCAGTTTATAATAATAATAATTTTTGTGTAGAAAACGTCAACATACATCAGACCTACCACCTACTTAGCTGTTATCAAGGCCTAAAATAGTCTTTGATTTCGTAAAAGCAATGTGCTCCTTAAAAGGACTTTAAACTACTCGTAAAACTGCTCAATGGCAATCGCCGCAAATTTTCTGGAAGGTACTTGTATATTTTAAGACATTGGTATATGACGTGTTTTTGGACCTCAGTCAGATGTGTTTGTGGTAAAACTAAATATTGATCTTGTTAACCACGCGTGCTATATTCATATGTGAGTTCGAGATTCATAAGAAACCTAATTTGATTTGACAAAAAACCGAACATTCTAGGATAAGAAGAGGTAATAAAGTAAATATTTTCGGGTTTTTAAAAGTTTCTCCACATGAATCTCTGGATCTTATCTTTACTTCTGTATGAAGAAAATTCTCTGATGCTCCACCGAATTTCCCCAAAAAATATGACCATTTCGAAATCTGCTCTGGACACATGCGTAATACGCAAGCAGTCCAGAATCAACACCGACATAGTGCGAAATAGTTCGTAAGTAGTAACAAAAACCCGTCAACTTCGCTCGACAGGTGACTTCCAAGATAACCGGGAATCTATTTTAACTCCCAGAAAGCACGATACGTTTACACAATTAAGAACGTTTGACCCTTAACAAATAGCAATGTCCCCAGTAGTGTTGTTGAATATCAAAGCTTGCGTTTTTTCAGCGTTTAATTGAAAATTGAGGCATTGAAACCATTGACTCAGGATACCTAGACTATCAACTACTCTATAGATCAATTCTTCAATACTATCAGCACGCACAATACATGCAGTATCATCCGCGTATAAAACTCTCTTGTTCCTAATGGCATTCGGCAAATCATTGACGTACAATAGAGACAACAGTGGGCCTAGAATGGATCCCTGTGGCACTCCCAACGAAATTACCTGCCAATCTGATATCATTTCGCAACCTGACCAGTTCCGCATCACAACACATTGACTCCTGTTAGATAAGCAGGATCTTATCCACTCGTAAGCAACTTCTCGGAAATTTTTCCATTTTATTTAAATTACAAAATTTTGATCTTCTCTTGCCATCCGTAGACGTACGTTTCGCGGTTATACCGCTCGTCAGTACGGCTTTGCAAGAGCATTGTGAGAGAATTCATATCGAATCCCTCTCACATGTACAAACATCAATTTTATTTAAAAGCACTTTCTGATGGACATTGTCAAGTGCCTTAGTGAGATCCATAAAAATGCATCCAGTGGCGGCTTTGTCACTCAGACCGACTATGACATCCCGAAGCAGTTAGAAAATAGCTCGAATTGTTGATCTCAATTTTACATAGCCATTTTGTTATCGTACCTCTCAATAATACTTATCATTCTATTGTGCATAAGTTTCTCTATTACTTTCGATATGCCAGATGTAATTGCAATAGGTATGTAGTTTTTAATATCGATCTTGTCTTGTATTAGTTAGGTTTAGTTTTTAGGAAACTGGCCCGGCTGAAAAGATAAGTGAGCTATGTGACTCAATGGAACAGCTATAATTTCCGAACAAAATTTTAATACACACCAACCGATGAAACCGATATTTTCTCTACTCATAGAAATCTGATCCGCTCTAATTTCGTTGCGATTTAATAAGCGGCGCGCGGCGCGAATCGCTGCCATAAACTCAATTAATCCCGCATTCTCCCGGAATTGAAAATTATTATCGTGCACCTCTCAATATTCGAGTCTTTAAAGCTCCTCGGCGATTTCGGAATAAATGGCGACCGTTTATCTGAAATACAATCCGACGAACGCGGACTATTTCGCCGGAGTAACATTACACGTTTGCAGTAATCAGGAAGTAAAATCGCTCCGACTTCGTTCCTGCATTAAGCAACAAGTGCGGCCATAAATCCGACCGTATGATTTAAGATATCGCCCGAACCGAGTTGAGGGGGTCGTGTTGCACCTGCTTCGCGATTCGACGAGTGTAAAAATTTACGTCGTTTCTCCCGGAACCGAGGATATATGAAGAAAGAACGGTACAACGTTGATTTCCTACTCTCCGTTGTATAGGAGGGCTTTTCTGCGTAAAGTACAGGTGCGCGCCCAGCTTTAAAACGGCCCGGCCGGTAATATAAATGAAGGATGGCGAGGCGTTTTCTCGGAGCGAAT
The DNA here is from genome assembly GCA_038088585.1 of Chrysina gloriosa. NCBI lineage: Eukaryota > Metazoa > Arthropoda > Insecta > Coleoptera > Scarabaeidae > Chrysina > Chrysina gloriosa. Next base: position 77,351,176 of record CM076088.1, on the reverse strand, counting down.
GCTTATTTCATGAAGAAAGGAAGTTGCCGCAGTGCATATTAGGACTTTTATGGCGAAGGTCTTGTTTTACGCTAACGAGCTTTTCGAGGAATTCTTAATGCTAAGCACCTTCGGTGCTTATCTTTTTAAAGAGAAGAGGATTTTATTTATAATTTAAGAGCTGGATGAATTGGAACAGCTTTGAGGATGTTAGACGGCAAATTTATTGCTTAAGACATAAGTTCATTGCGACAAAATAATTTATTACTTTTCTAGTTCCCTGAAAAATTTGATATACGAGTGGCGCTTTTTGAGGAAAGAATTCTTTTTGGAACAATGTGTTGTACTGCTTTCCTAAATATTTGCCTTAAAGATCTATACACTGTTGTATGCGTTCAAATCAATGTTTGAAACATTTTTTCTACTTAGTTCTTGCTTAGTTATAGTATAGTAGTAAAAACACGGTTGTTGGTCATTTGCAAAAACATGAAAGGCGCTCCTCGTACATATTAATTTTTCTTCTTGTTCTTCTTCTCGTTAATCCTTATGCCTTTCAGCGTCGGATTTCTTCATTCTATTCTTAATTTTTTATGAATATTTTACTCATGCATTCTTCTAACAATACAAGAGGTACTGAATTATTAAATGGCAATTAAAAGAATTAGAGCAGAAATTCCACGTTGCCATGACACTGTTACAATCGGGACGTCAAAGTCGAAAAAGAAACATTTTTCAACGTCATGAATCGATTTGGGGATATCCCAAAACGAGAAGTTGACGATAATGTCATTAGAAGTACACCTAAAGAAACACGAAAAAGAGCAAGGACAGTTTGTATCATTTTGGGCCAAAAATTTATAAGAGAAAGCAAAATAGTGAGGAATGTAAAGAACATACAGTGAAAGTCCTTTGGACCGTTACCGCCAAATTTCCAATGGAAAAGTATTTTAATGAATATGGGATTAAAATGAATTGTTTTAAATGCCATGAATCGATTTGGGAATATCCGAGAACCAGAGGTTGACGATAATGTCATTAGAAGTACAACCAAAGACACGAAGAAGAGCAAGCACAGTGTATGTCATTTTGCGCCAGAAAATTAATATGAGAAATCCAAATAGTGGGGAATATAAATAACATACAGCAAGAATCCTTTGGAATGTTACTGCCAAATTACTAATGGAGAAGTATTTTAATGAATATCGAATTAAAATAAATCTTTTCGAAGAAATTGAATTTAAAGCTACCCGGGATGCAAGAAATGCCAAAAGATAAATATTACAAGACACGGAAGACAAACGTAAAGAATCTGCAACTTTTTGACCTAAAACAAACTAAAAGAATTTCTCAAAAGCGTGTGATGAACGAACGCCAGAAGGTTTACGGAGAAATACTTTTTTATATTGTTTTATGAACTTGCTTTGAGAGGCTGTGAAAACGCAAGAGCAGAAATCACATTCTTTAAAGAAGGAACCAACAAAATCGGCGAAAAAAGAAGTGGAATCCAATATAATCCTCTTTTTTCGAAAACAACGCAAGGAGGTAGCCGAAAGCGAGCTCATAGAAAATTGCTTGTAAAGAATGATTTAGATACCAACTTTTGCCAAATCAGAGTGTTTATAACATTCCAATATAAAAGAGGAAAGGCCACGAGCAGCCGACTCTTTTAACTCCAAATCCACATTGAAGAATCACTGGAAATTGGCCGAAAAGCAATTCCCTAGGAATAAATGAGATATCAACTTGGACAAGAAAAATAGCAGTAAATTAGGCTTTAACGCCATCCAGGAAATCACAAATAACTCACTTAGGGCCACCGCCGTAGCAAAACTGGCCAACAAGAAGCAAAGGCCATTATAATGCGAAGCCAGCATCCAGCTACTTGGAAATGGGGGAGGCCATCATTATTTCTTTAAAATGGGGGAACATAGAACGGGACTGGAGTCTCAACAGAATATGCCTCTTCCTATGGCAAGCAACACCGATTCTGTGGTAATGTCGTCGCAAAATCAAAACGTTGTTTACAATTATCATAACTACAGTTTTTAGTATTCAATAAATAAATAATGTTAAGTTTGTTAATATAAGTTGTAATTGTATTGAGGTGGGGTCTGGCCCAAAGTGGCCCTTTGCACTTCGACCACGTTGATCGATTGTGCTTACCCTTGTTTTTCTTTTTTTTAATTATTTAATACGTCTAGGAACAGGATCAGGGAATAATGATGAATGAGTAGGTCCTCTTCACTCAGCGTATATGCATGTAGTAATCTGTATCTCCTGTGGCCTAGTGCCCCACAGTTGGTGATCAAGTGTTCCATTGACTCCTCTTCTTCACCGCAGAATCTGCAAGTGTTCGTGTTGGATAAGCCCATTTTGTGTAGGTGCTTATTGCAGGTATAGTGGCCTGTGAGTGCCCCTGTCAGTGTTTTTCAAGCTTCTCCTGTCCAGTTTTAGGGCGAGGTCCGCCCTCCTAGCGTCGAAGCTCAGAAACTCTTTGGAATGTTCCAGCCCGCTGGTGCCATTCCAGTGTTTTATTGTGATGGATGCTGTCCATTTCTTTATCTCCCCTTTAAGGAGACCTTATATAAAGTTACTGCTTCATTAAATAAATAAGTGAATCATTTACGTCACACTATTGGTTTCGAGTATTCTGTCTTTTTATTCGAGAAATATTCTCCCTAGACACCCCGAGTGCTTGACAAATAACTAGATTAGCTCGTTGTATGACTCCACTTCTTCTTCGAACTCGTGGAATTATCAACAACGCGCTTACATGAAAAATTATCGCTATTTTTAAGCACTCGTGATATTACTCATTATAATTTGCTGAAACTGATATTTTTGACATACGTCTGTAGCTTGATTTGAAAAAGTATAACGGGAAAAAACTCTTATTAAGTTAAAGAAACATTTAGAGCATAACGAGTGCTAATGAGTATCCCAGCATCAACCCACTATTTGGGTCTTTGAAGTTGAGGGAGACTTCAACAAACATATTATGCTTTCCCGCTATGGATCAAAGAGTATGGCCGTAAAGTTCGTGCCATCTAACTACAATTCCCTTTCAAGATTGAAAAAGGATTAATATTAAGTGATATGCTATTGGCCTTTTCGCTGGAGTTTTTGAGCTCCGGAAAACTACTACAGAAGCACGAACTATCCTTCACTAAGCTAAATCGAATTCATGTACAGTTCGTAAGACAAATTTAGTTTCCGGAGCAGCAAAACATAAAATGATTAAATCATTGTATGATGAGTTGTACAGTGCTCGTTGTGTGGTGTTGGGTTTGGGCATTAGTCGGATATCGCTGGTAATACGTAATTCCTCAGTTCTCCACTGAGGATGGCAACTTAGTTGCCGAAATACGTATTTGGATTTATTTTCGAAAGGTGTGCTAACAGTAATTTAAAAAAAAGCTAGGACTAAAAGAACTAAGTTTTGCTGAAATTGTACCGCTTTAACCCATTTGTACCCACCGTCCTCATTTTAGTACACTAGACTGTACCCAAATGAGTATAGCAGGTACAAATGTGTTAATCTGAAACGGTGCCCAAAATTTCCTTTTCTTTCCCCAATTTAAACAACTACTACGTCCTTAGCTTTTAATACTTTGAGAAATGATAATTTTTAATTGAAATCGGTTGCTAACGGAAGATCTCTGACAATCTGATCCCCAGTCGCCAGTGTTTAATGAACCAGTGGCTTTGCCATGCTCTTTTACTAAACTTATCGTTTCCTAGCTGATCCTATCACCTTCCTCAGAAGTTATCTAAAGACAATCTTTCGAGAATTTCTGAAGAAGCTGATAGCACCAGCCACAAAACGTCAACGTTCAGTAAAGGTACACGGCAAAACCCGGAAGCCGCTAACTCAATGGACAATGGCCGTGAAAGGCTACACTCAACGAAGTCAATGTCTCTCAAAGTTATTGGAAGAAAGGTTTTTTTCTAACCGAGGAATTTACTTCAGTTACAGTCTTCCTGTGAAAATTCGCAGTACCTATACGTAGCAAAACGTCGATATCGAATAGCAACATATCGCAAAACCCGACGGAATCACCGCTATCGATATAAATTTTCTTTAAATTCTTGCAAGGAATCCTATAAATTTCTTTTTTAGAATAGTGTCTTTCTATAACGCTGAAAACAATGTTGCCGTAAGTTTTCTTAGAATTTGAAATTTTCAAAAATAATTGGCTTCCAAAATTTGTGGCGGTTGTTAAAGTAGCTTCTAAGCCGGCGTGGTTTAATGTGTTTGGCTGCGAACAATTGCGATAGCGATGACCTACGGCGAGTGGTCAACTCACAATCAGCCAAAAGAAAAGAATTGAGTACCCGCGTTCATTGTGAACATTGTGAACAAGGAGTAATGGGTGACCCTCACCACATCATCTTGTATCATTCCAACCGGGCGTAAGAGCGAAAATACGGGGTCTTTCACACCCCGCTTTGCAGGTAATGCTCCTTCATGAGTGCCCTAATGTCTCACCATTGTTATTAGTTTAAAGCAGTTTTTCCTTTACACCAGCGTACTCAAAAGTTTTCGCAAAAGCGATCCTTTCACCGAGGAAGCTAGGTTTTGAGCGAATGGACCCACAAAAATTAGTAAGACGAACCTTTTTGAGCGAAAACTTTTGCTAAAATATTAAAAAATCGGTGCCATCAAAAATTTTTGCAAAACCAAAAAGAACGGAGTACCGTGCGGTAACAATGCCTGTGGAAGACTTTTCAGTTGACTTACGAGTAGTGTTTGCTAACACTAAGAAGACCTCGTATTGTGTCTCATTTACAAATTTCCATTTATTAAGAAGGCAATAAGTCCTCAAGCATAGGGTTTCACTTTCCTCCACCTGTTTTGTTTCGCACAATTGAAGTATTTCCCTTTCGATTACATTACACGGAAAAAAAGAAACCTACGAACATTTGTACAAAAGAAACAAGTCAAATACACATTCTAGCGAGTTATTTCTTTCTCCTATTCCAGCCGCAACGGTACCTATGTACAATGTACGTCTATATCCTTTGTTAAAATCTCGTTTTTAGATTCCGATACCGTCTATTGAAGTTCCCCATATACAAACCTAACATAATAGCGACTATAGTCGGTTACAAAGAAACGTAAAATGAGGCAATAAAAGTTTCGCTTACAATTCGTGGGAAATGAGAAGAAAGCGTGGTTCCCCGCGGATTAGTCGCGTAAAACAAAGAAAAGTCCGTAGACAGATTACACATCGTAACAGCTCGACTGGGTAATTGTGGTAAAATGTAATTACTTCATTTTCGTGTTCGTATTCTAACGATCGGGATTCATTAGAGGCGATGGAATTTGCAGTAGGAAACTGGAAGTTATAATGCGATTCTTACAAATTGCATTTAGTAAATGACGAGAAGAAATAATTGGGTAATTCTGCGCTTCAGCACATTTTTGTGCTTTAACCAAATGGAATTATGTATTATGTATGTATAAGTAATGTCAAAGCAAGGTCAACATAAAAGTGCGATGCCACTCGTCTTTACGAGTAATTTAGCCACGCGGTGTTCGATGTTGGCGTCGTGCCTATCTCGTAATGAAAGAAAGATAAGCAGAAGTTCGATGCGGTTAGATGTACACGTAATAAAAGAAAGAACTAAATAGGAATGGATGGAGGACTAAAACAAACCAAGTATAAACATACTACAAAATATAATAATAAATGAGGCATCTAAAAGGAAAGTTTATGGCAGACGTATACTAAATTCTCGGAATAAATCCGAGGCCATCTGGGAAGTTACAAATGAAACAAGAGGAATCCGAAGAAAAAACGATATTGACTTAAATAGTTTAAATGAGGATTACTCAAACAATATAAAGATATTTCACAGATGTTTCAAGAATGCTCACCGGTTTTGGCAAATCTAATAATCAGGCTGCTCAAACTGTTGAAAAAATTTCAGAAACTTGTACGTCATATCCGACAGATCCCATGGAAGTTTTAACATCGGCATTTAAAAAATAATAATAAAATTAGGTCTTGCAGAAGATCAAATTCCGACTCGTCTGGTCAAAGAATGTGCGGATATATTAGCAATCTCACTTAACTATATTGTTAATATCTCAATCCAGACAGGTAAATGTCCAGAGAAACTAAAATATGCAGTTATTAAACCTATACACAGAAAAGGAGACAAAAGTGCCTTTGACAATTACATATCTCATGCTTTAATATCCAATATAGCAAAAATCTTTGCGAAAATTATATATACAAACGAATACAGAATTACATACATGCCCAAAACATCTTGCATAGAAAGCAAAACGGATATACAAAATCAAGATCTACAAGCAGAGCGTGTTTCAAATTTTGGAACGAATAACTAAAGTTATAAATAACATAGAAAAGGTTGCGTGTATATTTACAGATTTGTCAAGGGCATTTGACTGTGTACTTCACGAGAGACTGCAAACTTGAAAACTTGGGAATTCGAGGCGTGGCAATTGGATGAAGAGTCATACTTGAAAAGCAGAAATCAATATATATTGGCAGACGCTGATACTGGAAAGGGGGTCAATTCGGGTTGGAATGAAATAGAACCTGGAGTCCCACAGGGATCGATACTGGGTCCATTATTATTTGTCTTGTATGTGAAGGATCTTCCAAGAGTCCAGGAAAATCTTGTGGAAATGTTCGCAGACGATTGTAGTGCGCGCAAAATCGCTGGAGGAATTGGTGAATAAAATTGAGAGACTGGCTTAGTGTATTTTAACAACTGATTCAGTGCAAATAAACTTAAATTAAATATAAGCAAGACTAAGGCGCCTATATTCAGTGAAACACAAGAGGTTGATATGGCGAACGACTCATACAGCATCAAGAGGTCAACTTCCTGGGAATGATGGTGGATGGTATACTTTTCTGGAAAGCGCAGCACTTTGTAGGTATTGTTTCTGCTTGCCAACAATTTCCAGAACTATCAGTGCAAGTGCCGCTATGCGTGTGTGTACCGTGCATGTGTTCATTCCAGACTCAGGTATGGTGTAATTTTTTGGGGCTAATCGGTGCAGGCGGAAAGAATTTTTCAAAAATTATGTGTCAGAGCTGTTTTTAACATGAAGTCAGAAGACTGGTGTAGGAATATCTTTAAAACAAAAAAAAAATATTTACTCTGTCTACTACCTACATTTTTGAGTGTGCGCTTTTAAAATAAATTACCTTGATTTTTTGAACAATGCAGATTAGAATATAGTCATACTACCAGAGGTACAGTTCAAGGTCACTTACGAACCAAAACCAGACTTAGCAAAAATACAAAAAAGTGGTTTATATGCATGCATCTTATTCGGAAGAAATTTTATTGCATTGGCAAATTTTAAAAAACGAGTTCTAATATTTAATAACTGTTCCAATTTGTTCATATACAAGATAAAAATGTGAAATTGTCTTTTACAATCACAAGTCATTATATGTTGCATATATATATATATATATATATATATATGCAATTTTTATATTTGGTTTGACTTATTCTATGTCCTATGTATATGATGGAACTAATAAAGATATTATTATTATTATTATTATTATTATTATGCTAAATTGGTCTGACTTTAGTTACTTTCAAATAATTCAGAAAATTTTTCCAAGCTATACAAGCTGTTTCGAAATTGCAGGACACTATTTTATTTTATATTCTCCAGCCCGAAATGAGCAAACAAAGAATCATACAAACATATGGCTCAAAATAATTTATTACCGAGATATTGAAAGTTAAAGATCAATAACTAAAAGTCCGTATCTTCATTTTTATAACAACTGATTTTTACTTTCGGAAAAATATCGGAAACACCACGCATTTGCGAGCGCTAATTGAACTTGTGTACAACATTCCGAAATCCGTATTCTAATAACTCTAACAGCGTTTCCGGATTTCGCGCATGTTAACCGATCCCCTCCATACCGCAAACCGTGCCGTATTCATCCCGCAAAGCGTCAGCCCTCGACGAACAGAATAAACATTTCGTTTTCATATTTCATTGCAGCACGCCGGCGAGGTTTTTATTAAAATTTATCTTCGCTTTGGAGGATTTAACCCGCACCCGTCTTCTTTTACCGCCTCTCGGGCGCGCGAATTTTATTAATATTTCAAGAGACGCTCCTTTTCCTATCCGAGGAGCGATGGCGAAAATAGAGAAAAAGGGAAACGCGAGACGCGCGATACGTCGGGACAAAGGAATAGACAAATTACGTAAGGAGGATCCGGACCGCGCCGCCGCTGCCACTCCGGCCCTTGCGGATGAGTTTTTCCTCCAGCGCTGATTTTTCTTTGTTTCTTCTGCGCCGTTACTGCATAATAAAAGACGTTACAGCTTAGACCATTTTCTACGGCTCGTTTGCGGTGGTGTTATTCGATTACGTAACCTGCTCGATCTACGGTGGAGGAATGAAAACGGAATGTTTGGGGAAAAATTAAGAGTCTAGTTTCATCTGTGAAGTAGCCTCAATATGATAATAATGGGAAGAATAATAACACAGTGCAACCAGAAATTCCAGCCCGAATGACGCCAACGCGAAATGAAAGTAGGTCAACTGATTAACAAAACCCCCGCGGCGTTTGTATATATGGACACACATTTAGGCTAATTTTTCGACTTTTTGCGATGTGTAAGTCAATAAAATGAAAGGAGCAAGTAGAATTAAATTTCTAAATTTGGAAAAATTAAAATATCCTAATTTATCAGTCTTTTCATGGTTCAAAATGCCCATTTCAGCAAATTATTAGCACTTTGTGAGTACATTTCTCGCATTTTGACCCAATTTTCACGGTGTAATTCGAATTTAATTAATAATAATAATAATAATAATAATAATAATAATTGTATTAAGCTTCAGAAAAAAACTGTCGTAGAAGCATGTATTCCTAAAGTAAATTTAAAAATTTATAAAATTACAAGATTCGTACAATGTGTAAATAATATAATCCACGTCACACAGATCAATATATATATATATATATATATATATATATATATATATATATAAGAAAAAGACTTGATATCACCTATTCTACTTAAACATTAACATTCTACCTAGCGAGTTGCTCGCATCCACGTGTGACCGTAGGTTAGCAGGCCGTAATTCACTGAAACTAAATTCACTCGAACCTGCTAAACATACGACCCGATTTTTATTAGCGTTTACTTTCCTTTGTCAAACAGTAAACCTTAGGAGTTGATTAACGTGACATAAATCTTGATAATGACTTGAGTAATTGTAATTGAATAAACTCTGCGCTTGAGTCACTACTAGTGTTTATATTTCCACGTCTAAATAACAAACTTCCTGCCTGAAGGTATGGGAGTTTAGGGTTACTCCAAATCACCCGTATGAAACTTTCATAATAATGAAATGAATTACGGCTTTCCTGGATAGTAGAATGATTTTGTTTAATTTTGTTTGAACTTTCTTCTTTTTTAATTTTATGTGAACAGCGTTGTATACGTTGTGAAGAGCCGCGGTACCAGGAGCGATCCCGCGGCTGAAGTAACAGAATTTAGTTAAAATTAAAAGAATTGATTCAGCGATTTTATATATTTAAAGCTGTGATCAGTAAGGTGAAGTACTGCTTGCAAGTGAAAAAGACATTTATTTTACATCAAAGCGCATAGAATGCTAAATTGTGTTTAATCATGACTTTCTACAAATTCACAAAATTCAGTGATTCAAGCTGATGATCTGACAACCACCAATACATCTTCAAGCAAAAACACCAGAGCACCAAGCAAGTGAGTAAGAAGATATACAACAAAGACTTGTAAAGGGAAGTAAGAAAGCGGGATCGTTAAATAGGATACTAAGAGCGGAAAAAACATCACCTGAAGAATACAAGTAGGGCTATACAAGACTGTTGACCCTCACCCAATTCTTGGAAAAGAGAATTGAGACCTAGGAATCGAAGATGGCATTAAAGAAAACGATATATGGAGAAGACGAACTTATCAGAAATTAATGGAATTAGAGAACAGAAAATCACTGCAAAAGTTAAAGCTCAGAAATTGAGACGGTTGGGACATTTACATCTAATCAAGGAGTAGAAAATTGATGGTGGATGAAAAGACAAGAATGAGAAGAAGAATAGGCGGACGTCCGAGGAAAAGCACAAAGTATCGGAGTAACGAGATGGACAACAAGAGCAACCGATAGAAAAGAGTGGAAAAAGGTTACCGAAGCCATAGGCTGACAAGGCATGCAGAGTTAATTTATTATTATCAAGTTTCGCATAAAGTGGAGGAAATAAAGCTTTGTCACGTGACACCGAAGGATGATGACGTTGCGATCTATAGCGTTGCTCGATTCTCTCTTCTTCCAAGTGTGGTTCGTGTACTGGTCCCCTTTCACCCCTTTCCCCCTTTCCCCCTTATCCCCAATCGCACATAAAACATATGACGATAAAAAAGAAGAAGCAGAAGGAGAAGGAGGTGGTGGACAGGTTTCAGAGAGATGAACTGAAATTTTGATCAATTTGGACACAACTATGACAACCGCAGTGACGATGGTGACGATTTCCCACTCCAAACAGCATCGAAAAGACCTCATAGTTAAAAAAATTATTCATGAAATTCATTGGAAGAATGAACAAAAAATTTAAGCGCATTTTTGCAGCTATTTGCTTCTAATTATACTCTTTTCATGAAAAGAAATATATGCTTATTTCTATATGATAGTTCTCCACCACAATTAGGTCAATTAGACAAGAGTGAAATAAAAGTTATATTTTCAGAACGTTTACGAACAAACAAAAATGAATTATATTCGAATTACATTGCGAAAATCGGATCAAAATGCAGAAAAATGTAGTGATTATCTCGAGCTTAAAATATTTAATTCCACTTGTTTCATTCATATGTTGATTTGATTGTATTTTATTGAATTACATATCGCAAAATGTCGAAAAGTTACCCTACAAACATACCCACTTTAACAGGTCATAAAAGTAGAACGCCAGCTCATAGATTTTGTTAGTCCCTTGGCTTACTTTCATTTCGCGCTGGAACCATTTCGGGCTGGAAGCGATACACCTCAAAAATTGTTCCACGCTGTAATGATAGTAATAATTTGATTGATAAGAATAATAATAGTAATAGTAATAACAAGAATAATTAGATTTCTGAAAGACTAGCGTAGCATTTCCGCTCTGTTACTTCCTTCTTGCTCTCTTCGAGTTAAATTATTTCCGCTTCCATACGTTGTGCACGTCGAAACGCATTAAAATGATTTATAAAATTAATAGGAGCGTGGTTTTCCGTCGTAATACGCTGACGTTATAAATAATAAAATTGGGCACCACCGCAGAGAGCTACGGGCGGAGAGGACGCCACCAACCGGAATTTTAACAGTCGCTTTGTACGTTTCCGTGTAGTTTTACGCCAACCGAGCTAACGGAAAGGCCATCCGTAATGCAGCCATGTTTCGTTTTAGCGAAATTTGTACAATTACCGCGTTTCCACTTATGTTAGGTAAGGGAAGAGAAAAGCGACGAATTCGGAGTGGTTTCGTATTATCTATCTACGTTAAAGGGGTGTTTTATCACGGTGGTGTATTATGACCTACTGGGAATTATCGCGGGATGGAATAAAATATATATATAAATGTCGAGAGTGTGCTCGACATAAATAAACATTACCAACATACGAGTCTAGGCGCTGGAAAAATTTGTGAATGTTTCACTTCTATTTGCACACCTACTCATCGCAAAATCCCAGTTGTTACTGACTTCTGACATCTTTAGCCGAACAAAATTAAAAACAAGCATATATTCAAGTGACAAGTACTTGTAGTTCCCCCTTAAACTACGAAAAGAATTAAATATAGTACTAAATAGCCAACGTAACGAAAACCCTTTTTTACTTGACCCCCCTAAAAATATTAAAATAATTGAATGTTTACAAAAGTAAGAAAGCCCCTGTTTATTTGCACATAAATCCCCAATTTCCTAGCGCTAAATTAGCTACTAGATTCTAGGGAATTTTTCCCACAACTCAACGTGTTAAAAAAATACAAAATCAAACGTCCGGCGTGTTATTCGGTATCGGGACGGAAGTTGTCCAAGATGGCGAGTTATCTCGCATTTGATGTATAAATGTCGGGAAACCAGCAAACTGAAGACTAATTTGGTTTCTAGCTCGTACGTTAGTTCACAGATGTTTTCGCAAATTAAGGATATACTAGTTATCCTAACCCATACTAGCTCACACTACTTTACTAGCCTGCACTAGTACTATCCATCCTTTACTAATTTCTTACAACAACGTGAAACATACGATAACGACGTTGGAATTAACAAAAAGAAGGAATCACCTCCAATTGAGGGAAAAGCGACGTGGACGACTAGTTTGAACAGCAAAGCTTGGGGAAGCAAAGCTTCTAAATTCACTCAAAGATGCTATACACTTCCCAGAGTCGAATTTCCGTGTATATCGTCGAAAAGACGAGACATAAAAGCGAAAACGGAATAACTTATTTACGGAAACCGATCTGTCCCCAGTCAACGTCAGAAGTTGAATGTCCACGCGCGCATCCAACCGGCGCAAGCTGTATCAGAAACTTACAAAAGCGGGGGCCATCTACGACACAAGTTGGAACGAGATATCGAAAGTAACGATACAGAAACGGAATTCGCGTTATAAAGAGTTCAACCAAAATTATGCTTGCTACCCCTCCCCTTCCCCTTAGATAAATCGTTTTAGGTTTTAACCCGTTTTTTCTCTTTTCGGGTGTAAAATAAAATTATTCTGTGTGTAACATCGACTAGAACTTTCAGGTAAGTACGGCTTGTCTATTTCTCTTCATAAAATCTTGAAACCGCATTTTCAGACGTCAAGGACGAAATAAAAGGAAGTATCCACCGTCTAAAAGCGTCGAACGGGCGTCGTTTACATCGGTAACATTTCCCGAACCTCTTTAAACGACTCCATCCGGAAGTTACAAAACGAAAAGGACTGCGACTAACTCCGCTTTTCGCGAAGTCGATATCCCGGAGACGTTCCAAGTTCCGCTGCGTCTCTTCAGAAGCGCAAAAAAATAGAAACGTCTCTGTAAAATAATTAGTTCTTCTTCTCGGATAGAATCCCTATTCCATATTTAATTGAATCTCCTTAATATTGATGTCGAGGAACATTTTCCAATTAACTTTTTCCTACCGAGAAATAAAAACGATGCTCTTGTATCTCCCGGTAATCACGAAAGTTTATTATTAAAGTATTTCATTCAATCGAAAGAAATAGTTTCTAATAGATTGTTTACGTTAGATACCCTCGAAGGAGGATATCTCGAAGTTTCGGGCTAGCTGAAATAAATAACGAGCCGCCGATCAGAAGTTTGCTCGTTAAAGTTTCAGCGCACCTCGACCGGCCATAGTTCGAGAAACTTGAACGCTTCGATAAATCTACAGCACTTCATAAACTTATGCCCGGATGTATTTTCCATAAACCGCAGCCCGGAAACGGTAAATAATAAATCAGAAGACTACTTTGTCGCGGCTAGAGGCAACGCGTAAATTCGCAAGAGTGGGGAATATATATCAAAATTGCTTAGGAAATCAATTGGCAGTGATTGGGGATCGCCTTGTGTGAAGGCTATTTTTGTGATGAACACGAAAAAGATATATTTGTTAGCTTACTGGGAATAAGAATAAGGAGACTGTGACTAAAGTAATATATTAAATAAATGAAATTATCCTTACCACACCTTTGTGAAAAATCCAAATATGTATTTCGGCAACTAAGTTGCCATCCTCAGTGGATTTTTATTTATTTTATATATTATTTCAGCTGCAGTATCCTTATTCTTATTTGTAATTATGGCTACCCGGTCAAAGGAGTTTAGCAGGTTTCATAGTTTAGTTACTAGAATTAGGTTATTGACTGCTGATATTAATTTCTTAAAACAATGCAAATGTAACAATACTTTTCCTAAATTTATGAAAGTAGATGTTAGTTCGAACTGTAAAGTCATTGAAAAAGTCATGTTTTGTGCAAAAATGAAAGGGCTAAATTTGGAAATTAAATACCAGTATGATAAGAGAAGTAGATTAGAATTAGAAGCGTACAATTTGCATTTAAGTTTGACAAAAGGTTTGGATCTAGCTCAGTATGAAGGATGGTGTAATTTTCATAAAAAGGTCATTCAAGTTTCAGAGCATAAATATAATAGTAAGGTTTCAAAATTAAATAAAATGTTTTGAAAATTGTGCCCAAAATTAGATAAGAAGAAAAAAGAGAATACAAAAGATAAATGATATTTTGGTCGTAAGTGAATCATCAGAAACTTTCGATGAAACGAAATTAAATTTACTAAATAAACGTTTAAAATATTGTTTACCAAATTCAAAAACACCTTCCGAGGAGATCATCGTTGGAATTAAAACAGCAATCAAACATTTCGACGAACCTTCCAAAAGTTTCTTAAGAGAGTCATGCAAAATTAACATAAAAAGTGCCGATTGGTTAAAACAAAACCAAGTCAACACAATTAGCAACTACAAAACTATCAAAAATCTCAAAGCAAAAAATTGTTTCTACATTAAGGCAGATAAAGGTAACAAATTGGTAATTTTGGACAAGCAAGATTATTTTAGTAGAGTTAACGAAATGATTTCGAAAGGACCATATATTGAACTAAATAGGAATGCCAAGTCTTGCTTTTCATTTTCTTCTATTACTGTCCCTAAATTATTGTAACTTAGGAAGGGCGCTTTCTAAGTTGTCACAGAATGTAGATAAGAAGAAAGTGTTTGGGAGAAACTATTTAATTGCTATCCCAAATATTCCCCTTTAAAATTTATACACCACTGCATGCGTCTAAACCAATTCTCCAAAATTGCTTCCCTTCTGAAGTTACCCCTAAATATGCGCAAAAAAGGGGCTGAGAGAAACTTCACTGGACCTACCTCACCTTTTGGGTTTAACAAAGGTCTCCTTAAAGGTGAGATAAAGAAATGGACAGCGTCCATTACAATGAAACACTGGAATGAGACCAGCGGGCTAGAACATTCCAAAAAATTCCTGAGCTTCGACGCTAGGAGGGCGGACCTCGCCCTAAAACTGGACAGGGGAAGCATAAAAACACTGACAGGCGCACTCACAGGCCACTATACCTGTAACAAGCATCTTCACAAAATGGGCTTATCCAACACGGACACTTTCAGATTCTGCGGTGAAGAAGAGGAGTCAATGGAACACTTGATCACTAACTGTGGGGCACTAGGCCACAGGAGATATAGACTACTACATGCATATATGCTGAGTGAGGAGGACCTATTTACACTCCCATTGAAGGAGCTGATCCTGTTCCTCAGCGTATTAAATAAATAAATAAAACAAACAAGAGGAAGCACAATAGATCAACGTGGTCGCAGTGCAAAGCGCCATTTTGGGCCAGACCCCACCTCATTACAATACAATACCCCTAAATATCGAAGTTCTAGCGAAACTTTGTCAAGAAGTTCTACGACATAATCTTGCAATAATGTTGACATTTCATCACGCAAACAGGTTCAAAGTCCATATTTTGATGGCTGTTGTTCCACGGCGTCTTTGTACGGCATCTCGTTTAAAATTCCTCCAACCAAGACCCAGAATCTGATCATTTCTGGTACTAGAATTTATCAAAAAGAAAAAGTCTATTGTTGCAGCTACTAAAGGAAATATAGCAGACGACGGAACAAGCAAGGACTTGAAGATATAAATTATTCTGCTATTATACAAAAAGGAAAAGAACTTTTGAATTTTTAGTCAAGCTGTTTCCATGTCCAAAAACTGACGATAGGCAAACAATAATAATAATAATTTGAATACTTTTAAAATACACCATTTTAAAGTGATCCCGTAAATAAAGGATCATAAAATCGAAGAAAAGGCATTATCGAGTGGTGACTTTTAAAACTTCAAACCAAATCAATCAAGTGTTTGGTAAGAAGTCATTAGCTACCATAGAACCAAAGTCCAATGTCCTTAAATAACGGATGATGGCGGATTGTTTGACTCATAACCTCCAATGTGTTTAGGATGTATTAGGATAATTATCCTACACCAGCAAATATTTATAATAACTTTCAGGTAAAATAACGTGAAACAACACGAACAATGAATAGTGTACTCGAGAACGGACTGGTTGTAGTATGTAATGAAAAATAGCTTTGCTAAATAAATTTCTTATTATCGTTATTTCTCAACAGTTAGAACAGCTAAATTGCGAATGGCCACGGTCCGACCTACAAGCGTTAAAACAATTCTCGTATAAACAAATGTCTCGCCCGAATGAACGTTGGAAAAATATTACTTGAATAATTCTTCCCTCATTTTCCCCAAACAAATTACACGCTCTTTCAACTTCCCTCGTCCGACAAAAAAGAAACGAATAAGAAATTTATGCAGGTACCGTCGACGAAACATGTCCTCCCTCAAAGTGAAGCGAACGAACGAACGAAAGCGAAAGAGGCCTTTTCCGTCTTTTCCGCCGGCGGGTAATAGATTAACGGCAAGATCCGGGCGATTTGAAGAATTAGTCCTTTTCCGCTTCCCTACCGCCTTCCTCGCCTCCGCTTCGATCTTTTGCCTCGTCGCGTTCTATTAATTAAAGACGACCGTAGCGACTTCGAGTCGTCGACTTCCGACGGTAGGGAGATAAATTTTAATTAAGTGTGCGTTTCTTCCTCTTCGTTTTTATTCGAGAGATAGACACCTGGATATCTCGACGCAACGCGACTCTAATTAAACTTGCAGCTTTGCAATTTTTAATGAGTCGTCTTTCGTTAATGATCCGAACGTTTGCGATAATAATACCGCCGGAATCGTTGAGATTCCTTTCGGGGTTTTCCCGCTGTGGATTGTCGTCTATTGTCCGGGTATATCGGTTGCCACAGCATTTTCAGGAGTGTTTTAATGATTTTGGCCTGAGTTATTTGCAAGGCTGAACGACACTCACTCATATGTGGTAAGGTACATACATACATACAGGTATCCCCATTATAACATGGTTCTTACGATATGTTGCATAGTGTGAAATCATATCGAAACACTGCGACGAATGTTTATTAGGGTGGTTACAAGAAATTAATTTTGAATTTTGTCCGGGGCACACCCCTAAAATATGCCAATACGCTAGAAAATGTGCTTGACAAAGTTTCAGCCCAATCTGATAATGTTAATACGTGCCTCATTAAGATTATAGTTAGGAAAACAAGCGATTTTTTACAAAAAGATCCTAGTTTTTCGTCCTTATCGAAACCATTTGTTCCAGGAAGCTCATTGGAATATTATTTGGTAGGAAATTTTATTCTTATTAATTTTGGTCTTAATAATATTTTTGCTCACTCTGTTATTTTTAGCAGTATTTAGCATTTATCAGATCAGAACGTAGTGGATATCCTTCAAGAAAAATTTTTAACATAACTACCCAAATCAGCTTTAGGCCATTAGAAAGCGGATGAAGAGGAAATTTCCAAATACCGCTTGAGGGTGAGCATCTATATGTTGGAGTGGAATCTATCTCAAAATAGAAAAACGCTAAAGCACGGAGCGATTTCCAGGAATGTCCAATTTTATCACATCTCCACATGGAGGAACAATGTAAGCTGTAAAACGCAGAGAACATGATGGCTGTCGCTTTATCTTAGAGAAACCTGTTGATATGCAGAAACGATAGCTAAACACCGCGTAGGGGGTTAGGTGTTAAAGTTTATTTTTACGAAAGGATGTGTTAAAAACGCTGGCTACTGATCAAAATAAATTGTAACGGGTGCCACTGATTCTTAAGGGTAATTTGCGTTTCCACGCCGTCCTGTACAAGAACCGCATGGCATTGCGGAGGTACGGCAAACCAGATAAGTCATTCGACTACTTTCCGACAAAGCAAAAATAAAAATTTTTGCTTTGTCTCTGGTTCCTACCAGAGATGACTTTGCCTCGAGACGTGTGGCCTAGAAGGAAAAGGGTAAAACACACTTGAACAAAAAAGAAATGAAACTAAATAGTGCGTTTAGAAAAGCTAACGTTTATTAAAATGATAACGAAATTCAAGAATTGAAAGAGCTGGTAAGGTAAACAAAAATTTATGGATCCAGTACCAGAAAGAATTTCAATATTTAGTAATAGAATACAATCAGTCTCCCGCGACGAATGCTTACAATAAAATGACGTTTGACGAAACTCGAATTTTATATCAATCTTTACAAATTTGGAGAAGAGCAGAGAATAGACACAAAAACTTAGACTCTAACAAGGACAAATGAGGAGGACCAATCTTGATTTTATTCTAAGAAAAACGGTAAATGAAAATTTGCTTCGCTAGCGGCTACGTGACGATGTACGTTATGACAGGTATAAAGGTAAATTTCTACCGTATAGAACGGCATCAACAACAGCAACAGATGAGCGTTGAGACTAATTGCAGCTTCCGTACACATCGATTAATGTGGTTGTATTGGGGTCTGCTTGATTCGTTGTGGCCAAAACGCTGCTCCAAAGCAGAACCTCAAAGGGAGAAGGAAACGAAAAGCTTTCGTAACTTGATTCGTCGGAAAACAAATAAATTGCTAAGTCGACGAACTCAGAGCGACAAACGACAAGCAGCGAGGAAAGTAAGCTTTCCAACGAAATGCTCGGAGCGAAAAGGTATTACCAAAAACGATAAAAAATGATGTCTGCATACCCACGAATCTAAAGGCTGGTTTACATTGGTACAAGTCGGTGAGATAGTTATTTGTACAAGTAGGTAGCTTAGCTAGTGTACTTACCTAGACAGCAGACAAGTAAGTGTCTACACTTTAAATATGTTTTTTGAGTTGCCAGTAACAATTGTTCCAAGGTCGGAAGAGGAAGAATCCTTTTCGCGGGCATATTTTCTCTCGTTTCAAAGGAATCTAGCAACGTATTCGACTTAAAAAAGTTTTTTTTTTCGTATTTCCAATTACTTGATTGGAGAAGTTAATAGTGCGATTGAGGAGGAACATTGTCGTTCGAAAAGATTGTGGGTCAGAAAATGAATTGGTAGAAGGAATACTACAGGAGTGTTGGCACTTCTTTTGTAGGAACTCTCGACAGAAGATCCGTAGGAATATCTTTTTGTCTGCGTCTGACACCTGAACAATTGGACACTTTACTCAACAAAGCTTCTCCAATAATCCAAAAGTCTGACACAATTTGGAGAAATGCTATACCAACTCGAATTAAGCTTGAAATCACGCTCAACAATCCTAAAGTTTGTGCCAAAGGTTTGTGATGCAATTTTTGACATATTGATGGAATTCATCAAGGTATGTACATCCTATACGTCAAAATTAAGTTTATTTAAGAGATTTACTGGAATTTAGTGAAGGTGATTGCAAGGACTCTGGTGTTTCTTTTTGATCATCGAGAAGGATATTTTCTATTATGTCGTGCAATTCGATTTCGTTGGGGTCCATTATTATTATTGGCAACTTCGAATGTTACCATCAGTAAACGAATTACTTATAGCGACCATTTCCAACACTAGAGGTCTGATATATAGCCAACCAATAACCATTATTAATTTCATGTTTGATGAGGTATATATAGTACTTGCTTATCTCATTCAGCCTATTTTTTTCAAAAATGTGTTTACTATTTACTGCTATAATGTAGCTTACTTCGATAACTTACAACTTTTAGATAAGAAACGATCTAATCTGAAAAAATACAGTAATTTTTTCTGCCTGCTTGATAAACCTCATCTAAACAAACAATTTTTGCTACAAATCTTTTTCTCTGTCTCTTACCGTCAGTGAGTTATGCGCATCGACAGAATGGAGAATTTTCCATTTCCAAAATTTTTTTTTCACCCACTGAGAGTATTTTCCTGCATAAAAGAAAATTGCGTAGTACATACCTATATATGTGATGTACATGTTCCCAAAGTTTCGTAATTCTTTGAATTTCTGGGTTCCGGATCCTCCCTTGTCAGAAGAGTATCTTAAGACTTCTATGGATTAAATGGACGAATGGAGCTTCTAAAAGCAGCATTTTTATTGCGTGTTGCCCGCACATTGTATAACACTATGCAAGAGCTTGTTTGGAGTGAAGTTTCCCTCTTCTAACTTTTAGCCATTGTCTACTTTATACATCCCTCGAAATAAACTCTAGGTCGATACACACACTTGACGAATTCAACGCTACCATACTCCAATTTGATGGGGCCCCCTTCCCCGCGTAATTACTCTGCGAGCACAAAACAGCCCGAAGATAAATACGGCCGCCACTTCGCCCCATTTTCATTTTTTCCGAGCTAATTAGAAAACGGCCGGCGGAAATTGCGCATATTAATAACTCAGTGGGCGACTTCCGTTACACCCGGGGCGCAAAATAATTTCGAAGATAACGCTATTAATTCTTGCGGTGCGTTAACGTCGCCGAAAACGCTACGCAAAAATATGTACCCCTTTCGAGTCGACTTAATAAATCGACCGCGACTTAATCCACCCCCTCCCCCTGCGTCTTAGGTTGTAAAATATATTATTGTATTAAACGCGCGTTTGCTCCGCCGCGCGGGCACTTCCGGACCATTAATTATTTTCGGAATAAATTTACGGTAATGTTGAACGCGCGCCGAGCTCTCCGTACGAAGCAAGTTAAGATAAATGAGAGGAGCTTTAAAAAAAAAGAAGAAATAAGCTTGGGGATAAATTCATATTGGGTTCACGCTCGAGACGGTTTGACGAAATTATTATTCGGCGCTAGAAACAGGTCGGAAAGTACCTTGTTACGTGCCAGTAATAGTATGCAATAATAATAACAATCACATAATTATAGATATGGGCCAGCGTTGGACTTGTTTGGTATGGTATCGTTTTCAAATGACAAGGGGCGCTATCTAATATTTCTTAGGTTAAATTCATTGTTCGATTAGGAACTGAAGTCTTCTACTCGGCTCTGTGCCTAATTTCATTCGCTCACCAATTATTCCTTTTGTTCCCGATCCGGCAAGGCGACAACAGTTCTGGACGATTTTCTCAATTATTAAGATTTTAAATCCTATTTGAGTTCGAAGCATTAATTTTACATCAAACATTAAAATGTGTCGGTTTAAATTCTCTTTTTCTTTCCCTTGTTTTTTTTTTTTTGTATATACAGTATGTCAGTGGCTATATGTCAATCAAGTGCCGATCAAGTTATTTTCCTTATTTCTTATATTAAATTCCCTTCATACTTCCCTCCGTCGTCAATTAGTGGTTGCATCAGTAGTCAACTTTCTTGGTCTTATCGTTGCTAGGTAAAAGGTAGCTTTCCAAATGTTAAGAGATCAAGTGGCCCCCATTCATTTTATTACGATATTGGAGATACACTCACCCCCGTCTTCACTGTTAACTGGGTGACCGTCTGGAAATCGAATTTGGGAAAAACGGAACGGCCCCTTGAAGAGGACGTCGCAACCTTACCTTACCTTCGAATAGGTACGGCTTGAAGATGCTAGCCTCAATGCTAGCGAAACATGTGTCACCTGATTTAACGAAATAATCCTATGGTGTGGAGCTTACCCATGTGATATAGTGCCTTCAATATTTCTGGCATCTCCATATTCCGTTTAATTTGGCCTTCCAACTGATAGCGATTCACAACGTGCAGTACATGTTACCAGATTGGATTAATAAATAATTGTCTAGCGCGGAGTTTTCTCGATCACACAGCGCCAAGTTATTCTAGCGATAGAAAGTTAAGGAGAAATCATTTCATTAAAGTTACGTAGTTAACGAAGAAATAAGAAATAAATACGAACGAATTTCCTACTCTTCTTCTTTGGCTGGCCCAAAACTCGATCCGTACGCCATGCTACTAGCTCGTTTTCATTAAGGTGATCGCGGATACGTGTTCCGGCGGCTACTTCAATATTTTATCACGTAATTAACTTAGGTCGGCGTATCCGTCGAGTCCTCCGCTTAAATCAGACGCGACTCCCGGTCCTAAGTAAACACTTTCGTAACAAATTAGGTCGGCGTCTTCGGAAGTCGACCTCTTAAGTAAACAGGCGACCCAGGCGCCGGCAGAAAGAATGGGGTAAGATGAAAGATGAAAGCGAAAGGTGGAAAGGAACGACGTAGGATGTCCTGTGTCCCATACATACAACGAAGGAATTACAAAATAAAATAGAAGAACGCGTATTCGAAAGGGTACGAGTGATAAATAGAGGTAGGCGTTAGGTGCTGAAAAGCTAATAATCCATTACTATTTGGAAATATATCTCCGGTGTGGCACGATATCACATCGGTAAACTTCTCATCACAAAATTATTTAATTCAATTTGAAATATCTTCAAAGTCGTCAATTACCGAATGGAACATGTACTTCTGCAAATCTAATGGTGCAAAATGTCATATAACCAAATAAGTTCGTGCGGTTTTTGCATAAAGTAGAGTGCTATCAATATTTTTTGAAGTGAATACTTCTTAAGGGAGACCGAATCAGCTCGAGCGTAATCGTAAGCGTAAGCGTAGACGTAAGCGTAAGAGCGTCATATTTGGGCGCAGCTTCGCTGCGTGTGAAAGACAAAGAAAACAGTGTGAGCTAGAGAAAGAATACGTGCGTGCTTGCTTTGTCTGAAACATAACGAGAAACAATGAGAGTATGATGTGCGTGCGGAAATATTCACTTTAGACATACGTAAATCACACACACCAATTCTTTTTATATTATTGATCGATAGCACTTGTTTGCTATCTATCATCTTTAATATGGATCCTTCATTTATAGCATATACACATATTTTGTGTTTTTTTGTTTAATTCCTAGTTTAAAATAATTGGAAGTGGCGACGAATAAAATTTCAATTCGAAGTCGTTTATTCTATGAGTACAAATCTGGTACCAAAGCTGCATTGGCCGCGCGAAAACTTTGTACCGCATTCGAGTGATCCAACAGCACAAACTGGTTCAAAAAATTTTCTTCAGGAGATCTCAGCTCAACCAACGAAGCACGCTCTGAGAGACCGAAATCGATCATTAACAACTAGGATATTCGATAGGTTGTGGAGGCAAATACCAGTACTATGTGCCCAGAGCTTACAGAAAGATTCAATGTGAGTGATGAAAGCATTCGTTTGCACCTTCATCAGATACGAAAGAGGTGGAAGTTAAGCAAATGAGTTCCACATGAATTGTCAAATGATAACCAATTAAATCGTCTTAATCTTCGGCAAATATTTCACACAATGGTAATGAAACAGTTCTTGATAGGTTGTTGACCTGCGACGAAAAGTGGATATTGCACTCTAAGCTCAATTCTAAGCGTTCGTATTATTGGTTGTCGCCTATTCATTGGCTACCACACACCTACAAAGCTTCTTTGCACCCAAGAAAGATTTTATTGTATTTGGTGAACAACAAAAGGCATTTTTAAAAGAGTTAAACCATCACTTCTAGCTTGTATTGTGAACAGCTTCAACGTATACAAGCAGCAAGAGTGACTCTGGAAAAAACTTGGCTGGGAAACGTTCTCACAGCCTCCATATTCCCCTAACAGTTCGCCAAATGATTGCTACCTTTCTTATGTCTTGACAAATGTATGAAGCATAGAGAGTTCAAAACTCGAGTTGATGTATTAACTGTAGTCCGCCAATTTCTTTGATTCAAAGTTTAATTCTACAATACCGGCATGCAAAAATTGGTATCTCGTTTGCAAACGTCAGTCAGTGTGATGGTAATCACTTCGCCGAATAATAGTGTATTATTTTTTTAATAAATATTTTATATTTTACCATCCAAAACCGCACAATCTTATTTGGTTGCCTGCTAAATATGTTTCTATCTGCACAGTCCTGGCGTATCATGGAGTTCCTTCCTTTGTCCTTCCGATTAACCCGTTGCTCGTCCTCGGTGTCTTTATATCTTTGGTCCTGATTATTTGTTTCCAATTAAATTCAAAGACGGACTGCGGTTATGACTATTGCACCAATTTTGAGAATTCCCTAAAAGTATCTGTGTGTACACTGCCTTTGAGGTAATTGATTTCAAAGTGTGTTGAATAAAGGAAAGAGATGCACATGCGATTTATCACTGTTAAGTCAACCAGCCGCAGTGGGGTTAGAGTTTCATTTGATATACAAGAAAGGGTGTAAATTTTCACTTAATTTCTACTATGGATTTTATTATAATATCCGTTTGTCGACACCTAGGATGCCCTTAATCTGAGGGCGAAAATTCTATAGCAGCAATAAACGATATTAACATAGTTTAGGTCTTCCCATCTTGACCTCCCCGAGAGTCTAACACGTTGTTACTTCTGAGGATCATAAATAACTAAATTAGTACTACGACGTTGCCGTTCGAATAATTCAGATATAATTTTGTCATTATTATAGAGAATATCTAACTCACAGATTCAAGACCGGAAGGTATCTTAAGCCGCGTCCTAACGAACGAGCGCAAACGAGAGCAAACGAGCACAAGTGAACGAACATTGTGGGTTAAGTGTGGATGGCACACGTGAATGAACGAACATGAACCAGCAGCTTCAAATGCTCTCCGCGGGTTGACGCTACTTCAAAGAAAAAGTGCTTGTTCCTGTTCGAACATGTTCGAACGTATTTGGTCAGTGTGGAGGATACGACGAACTCGGTTGCGTGCACTTGTCACTGTTCTGTCTTGCCTGTAAACTACAATTTCATCGTAATACTGAAAAAGTCCCTTACCTAAATTTCGTTACGTAAAACATCAATGAATGCTTTGCAAACCGCAGGAACAATATTTGAAATATTTTGCTTCGAAATTCTGAACAAATAACTAAGGGTAACATACGAATCCCCAGTTGCAAAAAATCCCAAAGTTACATTGAGTCCTTTTTTGATGGGAATCGCTTCTCTATAATAGGTATCCTGTTTACTTATTCTTGGTCCTACCGGTAGTAATAATTTTTCAAAATCTAACGCAGACATTCTGATAAAATTTTCATAATGCGCAGCATTTTGGATGGTCAACTCAACCAAAAAATCTGATGGGCTATGTTTACATCTACTTTTGAATATTGCTGTCACCCATCATCGACGAGTTCGCTTCTTTTTCCTTCCTCCCAACTCTATTAACAATACAAATGAAGTACTCAAAATAATTATTTCCCTTGGCGCAATGACGTCCATCTTCATAGCACGACTGTATTCGAATGGAACACTCACAAACATTCAAATTCCGGCCGTTTATGTTCGCTAGTGTGCATTTGCCTTCTTCGACGTGCATTTCGTTTTGTTAATGTTTGTTCTTGCGCGTTTGGGTTTACTTATGCTCGTTTGTGCTCATTCGCGCTCGTTCGTTAGGTGTGGGCACGTCTTTAGATTCAAAGCAACCAGCACAACTTTCAAACTGTTCAGATCATTACCCGTGCGCGCGCAATCAGTATGCGACCAAGCAAGACCAGTTTTGCTGTGAATTTTACGCTCTTCAGCTTTTTAAATATCTTTATAATAGTGGTCACAAATTGTACAATTAACCATTAAATGAGGATCGGCATTAGAGCCGCAGCAGGCACATCTTTTGTTCATTTTATAGCATCTATTACAAGGAAATTACAAGGATCTAACGAGGACACACACTTCACCCTGCAATGGAAAGAAAATGGCCAGCACTTGCGTCCTAACTATCCCGTTCTGATACTAACTTAATCAAAACGGGATAGTTAGAAATCTTAAGGATTCAATCTTTTGTAACCAGCTACAGCCTGCTTTGGAATATTTTGCTTATGGGAGGACGTAAGAGACGTCCCCAGCATGTCTGACACAGGTTTTGATAGGATTATCATCATCATCATCATCATCAAGAGCTAAATATGTTGTTGTTCTGCCCGAGCTATTCCTCATTCTTTTCGCTTTCCTCGCGTATTTCCTTTCCTTTCTTTTAAAATTAGATGCACCGACTAATACCTTTCAAATCAACGAAATCACCGATCCCGTTCTTTATCCTCATCCGCTTCCAATGCTAAACGAACTCCAAAGGAAACCTAAAACGCCATTTCCAACGAGACGCGCACATTCCGCATAATAATTTATTTCCTCCGATCCGGCTCTGGCAATCGCGCGAGCATTTCACGTGCCGATGCATTCCTACACGCGAATCTGCCACCGTCGCCTCCGGCAAACGGACGCGTTAATATTTATGTTCGCGCGCCTACCTATCGAGCCGTACACCCCTTTCTAATTAAAGCTCCTTCTCTCCACGCTCCGACGTATACGAGTAACGAAACGAAATTGAAACAGAACCAAACACACAAAAAAAACGGGGAGAAACAAATGCGGCGAATACATCCCCGTGATTTATCAAGAGGCTTGTAGCGGTAGCCGCCGCGCCGCCTTCGCACCCCGTCCGACCTACATATATGACTAATGGCGCGATCGCTTCGGCCGATCCGATAGACGAGGGCGTAAATTGATGAAGTGATAAGGTCCCTCTCTCTCTCTCTCCGTTCTTTTTCATTATTATTCTCGTTCGGAGACCGCGCATTTATCACGTTCGACGTGCGTGCAAATACGGATTGGCGAGCATACGTTTGGGGAAAATTTACATGTTTTTTGAAAGGGACGAGTTTGGGGAGGTAATCAAAAATCTATGTATCATACGAGTTTTTTTTTTTCAGGAAGCGCGTGTACCGGAAATTGAATCAAAGAGGGAATGAGGTGAAGGAGGAAAGAAATGAGAAAAAGCTACCTCGCGTATAGAATTTGTGCTTTACACTTTAGTCCCGTTATACCATTCGAATCAGTTAAGAACTAATGCCGAATTCATCTACCTACCGAAATTCATGCGAAGATGTCAGATGCGAAAGCCGAAGACATATTTACTTTTTCAGGAAATTGATTTCTGATTAGAATCCTCAGGCTGCCGAAAAGTTTTTGTATGTCAATCTCGGCCGGGGGTTACACTGATAGCCATCTACTCTACTCTACATCTAGCCATTTCGTTCTAGTTCATTCGGTACTTTGAGTGTCTGATAGGGAGTTCAATTACGCAAGCCTGCGACAGAAATATTGTTTAATATATGATCAGTGATTTTCATAGTCTTTTTGTGATGATGATGGTAAGAATAATGAAAAAATTCCATCGTGCACAGTTTAGTTATGGAAAATTAAGCATTTTAGGCAAGTAAGCAGTACAGTGTACAATCATAGTTAAGCCAAAAAATTAATGTTCTCTTAGGCCCACTTGAAGGTAATTAATAAGTAAATAATATAAGATTTCGATTGATACACTAGCACTTTGTTTTTATATCACCTCTTTAATGGAACACCACGTGACTATAGTTTCGACATGGAACAAGTCATTATCAAACGATAAATAGATATGAACAAATTAGAAACAGGGTACAAGAAAGTAATTAAGGAAGAAGCCTACGGAGTAATTAATGCAGAGAATTCAAAAATACTTAGGAATACATTATGATTGCCGTGGATTAATGAGAATATTAAACAGATTAGTCTTAAATAGATCCAGCTGATGGTTAAGGATAGCCACATTCGAATTCTTAATACCTTTATCGAGTTCTATTGATTCTAAAATATTCAATTTTTCACCTTTTTTCTCCCTATGGAAAATAGATGTATTATTCAAATCGAGGAAAACATGTTCCGTAACTATCAGGAAGTAACGGCTTCCACAATCAATTTGTTAGTATAGATTTCAAGGTCCTTTTAGGAAATTAGCCCATTTTACGTTGACCTAACAACAGTATAACTAATCAAATCTGGTTCAAAGGGGAGTATTTTCCAGTCTGTACGTGGTCTGGACCTATCCCTTTGTCTTGCCCCGCCGTTCCACTACAGTAGCTGTCAAGCCTTTGTTCGTTTTCCTCATAGTAGTATGTGTGTCTTTTGACCCCTGTACTATACACATGTGTTTTCATAACTTTGTTTAAGTGGCAAGTGATTCATTTTATATTTTGTGTTGTTAATTTACGCTGCCTCCTAGAAGATGTGTTACTTCACCCGATTTTTTCTACTACATTTGTGGTAATTATGTAATAAAACAGCAACAAAGAAGAATATGGCTGATTTCCTTAAACAAGTTTAGTTTGGCATCAAATTAGACGATCAAGATAAACCTTGGGTGCTCCAAAAGTTTGTTCAATTTTTGTCGAGCAATTGAGGCAATGAAGTCAAGGTAAAAAACAAAGGTTTCGTTTCGGCATTTTCATGGTGTGGGGGAACCGAGAAGTCGCGGCGATGACTGCTATTTTTGTTCTTGCAACGTGCAAGGTTTCAACTTAAACAATCAAAATGAGATATCTTATCCTAACTTGGCATCAGCCATCTCCCCTGTTGCGCATGGGTCTCCTATAGTCTCGTCAACGTTTTAGCCGAGACAGACACATTGTCTCAACCGTGTGTTGGTGAAGAAAACAATGAGGTCAGTAACATTTATGAT
The DNA here is from genome assembly GCA_038088585.1 of Chrysina gloriosa. NCBI lineage: Eukaryota > Metazoa > Arthropoda > Insecta > Coleoptera > Scarabaeidae > Chrysina > Chrysina gloriosa. The sequence goes on along the minus strand of CM076088.1, from coordinate 77,322,811 downwards.
CCAAGCACAGGTGAACCTATACGTTTCACTCATTCTGAATTGAATGATTTGGTCAGAAACTTAGTCTTCCAAGATTGAAATTGGTTTTTGATACATCTTTTTCGTGATATCGAAATATAGGAAAGAATTTGATTTCTTTTTCTTTCTCAAGAAGGTGACCTAGTTTATTGCAACAACGTCCCTGGAGTTATGGCAAGTTTCAAAGTTGAGTATGTACCGGAAGATTGGAGACTTTTATTAATTCCTTAAAAGGAAGCTTGAAAGCAGTTCTCCTACACAAGTGAATAGGTATGCTTCAGTGCTTATTGATCATTCACTTAGAGCAAACATAGAAAAGCCTTGATCTGGTCCTCAGCAAATTTGGCCAATTCAAGCCATAAATAGACGATATGTGGTGATTTAAAAGTCATTTCCATGTTGCTTGGTCAACAGACTGGATACATAAAGTTCCCATTGTATCCTTTGTGAATAGGATAGCCGTGACAGGAAACAGCATTACATTAAGAAAAAATGACCAATCAGAAAAACTTTAGAGGTTGGCACAAAGAATATTGTGAGCCTTGTAGATCCAAAAAAAAGTTGTTTCTTGCACTCCACATCAAATTGGATCTAATGAAACAATTCGTCAAGTTCTTATCAATGGATGGGGAACACTTTAGATGTTCTTTTGAGCAATTTCCTGATTTATCTGAGACGAAGTTAAAAGAAGGAGTATTTGCTGGACCTGACATCCGAAAACTTATGAAGGAAGGCAACTTTGAGATAAAAATGGACCCAAAAGAAAAAGCAGCATGGGTATCTTTTAAAGTGGTTTTAACCGAATTTTTAGCAACAAAAAGTATCCTGACTACAAAGTCATGGTAGCAGAAATGTTGGAAAGCTTCAAAAATTTAGGCTGTAACATGAGTCTAAAACTACATTTTCTTCACTTGCATCTTGACTACTTTCCAGAAAATCTCGGTGGTGTCAGCGAGGAACAAGGCGAGCAATTTCATCAAGATATAAAGGAAATCGAAAAGCGATATAAAGGAAGATGAAATGTTAATATGATAGCCGACTACTCCTGGACGCTCAAAAGAGACGATTATCAGCGATTATACAGCTGAAAAAGTACAAAACGCAATTTTGATGGTTTTGATTGGTTTTATTAATTTTAAGTTGTTTTTATGAAAAATGTTTGGTAACTTATGATTTTAATGAAATGTAAAATAAAATATACATTGCATAATTTTTCCTAGCCTTTTTGTTATATAACAAACAGGAATAAAACGAAATCATTGGACTTAAATCAAGACAATGATCAGATCCTTGATTGGTCGATTGCCGCCTTAAATAATCAAGTTTGTGATGCTGTGTGAGATAATGCGTTATCATGGTGATGGACGACTGTACGTTTCACATTAATTTTCGTGGCTTCTTTGATGGCTTCCAACAAAGAAATGATTCTGACGGCACGATCAAACCGATGTTGATGATTATTAGCTTGCAAACAGTTCGTGGACGAGCGATTGTTGGATTCCGTTCGTCATGAAATATGCAAAAATAAATTGCTGCTTTGTTTTAGACTTATAAGAATAAATATCAAAACAATTGGTTGTACCTCCTCCGGTTTTGAAAGAAGTTGCTTCTTCTCTAATGAGCAAAATGATTTTACTGGTTGACGTTGCTAACGGTTGATGCCAATATTTAAATTCGTGATAGAGTTAATCTACTCAGGGTAAATTGAAATTCCTTTTATCTTGCGAGAAAAACTGACACTAATTACATTCTTGGCAAAATTCAAACCGTCATTACTTTCTTTCTATTTATCTTGTTTGAGACTTGATCAAAATAGATCTTTCCATACAAGTCCTTAACAACAATCCTTTTCTGAGCTTCTGTTAAATTGTGTGAAATCCAGGCAACACAACTTTTTAACAGCTAAATCTTTATGCAAAGTCGTTGATATCTAATTCGTATCAATTTTGATGTGTTCCATGATTCGTCTCGTCTGACACAGAGTATCGATGTCTTTTTAAATACAAGTTTGTGGACTACCGTCGCCGATAATTTGTTTAGCATATTATTTCAATGGTTCTTCAGTAATTCATTATCCTTAAGACTGAAGAAATCTAAATACATTTAATTTCACATTAGGCAGATACAGATGATGATGCCTGCAAAGTGCTAACAAAATCTTATTATTTATTATCTATTATCTGTCTATTATCTTATTATACATGTTTCGCTGTTTCCGGCCGAAGAGAAAAGTCTTCTTCTTCTTCTAAAAGTATTTACCATAAACCACAGAAAGCAACTTGTACGATCCATTGTCAATGCGCATTTCACCAAATGGTGTGAGCCTATATTCCGCCATCTGAACATACTCCCTCTCGCCTGTCTTCACATTTTGGAAACAAGCTGCTTAAAATACATCCACTTCTTGAGAAAACAGAACTCTCGAAACCCTGATCGAAAGAAAACGGGTTTCGTTTTTGGGTTCAGCACTGAAAAGAACATAAAAATAAGTGACTAAAGTTAAAGCAATTTTTCGAACACCTTGTGTCATTGGGAGGCACGTGGCATGTCTTCTAGTCATCGTTTCTGCGTCTTCTGCCCTAGTTTCCATGAATATTGTAAATAAAAATAATTTTACATTCTCGGAACTTATCAAGAAAATTATACCCTCCAAATATCGCGATATGTTGGAGGATCATCGCCCGTATGTAAATCCCATTATCCTCGTTCTCGCTCAAAACAATGCCTAATCAAACAGAAACACACGTACATTACCTCGAAAAGGATACATCAACGAGAAGATCCCACTGCAAAATATGAATAAACAACGAGGATAACGTACACAGATACATACGACACGCAGCATTCGCTCGAATTACGCACACACACGGTTCCCCTGTAATCCCCATTAAATTTTATTTCGGCGTGTTTACCGTGTCGCACCGTTCTAATTAGTGAAATTCTCAACGAGAGCGCATCTCTTTTGATGGTAATCTCTTACGCCGGTGGAGGTGTAGCAAATTACAGGGGTTACACCGTCCGCCGTACGTCGTCGGGTTTAAGGTTAGCATATACCTGCGGCCCGGCTTTCGGCTCGCGCCTTCATTAAAAATCCATCATTCGGTGCGGATTTTAAATTAAACTCGAATCCATTTTAGAGACGGAATGAAGATTAAATGGGGTTTTGTTTCGGAGAGATGGAGGGCGAAAGTCGAAAAGGGAGATTGGGGATTGGAGACTCTCCGCCCCGGGTGTGTGAATGGGTGTTTTATGAAGTTGTGTCGGTTTCGAAACTCCTTAATTTCGTTACCATCTGTCAATATTAGAGTAAATGATTTGATAATAATTGTATCGTGTTTAGTCCCCAAATTTGTGTACAAATATAAGGTTCCTACATACATCTAACGATATATACGTATTAGACGTATCAACATTGCAGCGCTCGCTGTGTGCTTCCCTAAACAGGGTGATGCAGAACGTCGTGACCACAGACGAGAAACTGAGTCCTTATGATTAATTGATTGATGGTGGTCAAGAAACAAATTGTTGTTAGATTAGTCCGAGATTTGTTATCAAGTAGAAATGGTACCAGTTAAGATAAAATGGGGTTTTTAAAAATACGTACAACGCTACGCGCAATAAGAACGCAAACACGTTCACTATGGCATTGTGGAGCTTGCGTTCCACTGCCACGTATCGCGATCAAACATACATTCGACAAATCTGCATTGTAATACGAAAACAACGATATATGTTCCATCGCGATACATGGAGGGAACACTCTAAAATATGTACCAGAAGACCACCTACTGCGTATTAATATATAGATCTTGCCTTAAATTCTTCGTTGGGAAGAAGCCAATAGATTTACACCATGCTAAACCATTCCTGCGCTTAAGTCCCTTTTAAAGAGACAACGTTATTGCGAAGAGTTTTGGAATCGCTGCTTTACATTATTGAAAAAGCCTCTGACGCAAAATTTCTATTCAAAGAGAAGTGGTTTTACAAAGAATATTTGAGCTCCCATGTTCTATGTGAGAACTTTTCATTGAGAAGAAATAGATTTTTATGGAAAGTTTGAAAGTCACTGATTTACCCTGTTCTAAAGCTTTCTTGCGCTGAAGACCCTATACACTGTTTTTTGTAAACAGTTTGGAAACTTCTTTCCATTACTCAAAATAACCTGCACACGAACTTTCTATCACCCATTGTTTCGTAAGTGAGTTTTCCATTGAGAAGCAATAATTTTATAAAAGTTTTGAAGCCCACCAATTTACACCCTGCTAAACTTTGAAAATTGCTGCTTTACACTACTGAAAATTTCTCGTACGCGAAATTTCTATTCAACAGAAATAGTTTTACAAAAAGTTTAAGCTCCACTGTACTATGTGATACATCATTCTAAATTTGTGTTGCGTTGAAGTCCCGTTCAAAAGACGTTGTCTTTACAAGGAATTTGGAAACCAATGCTTTACAGCATTCTTGTACACAACATTTCTATTAAAATAAGGATAGTTTAGCACAAAAAGTGTGAAATTTGCTGTTGTTTATATCTCGCGTTATACTGTTCGTTGAGGAGACGTTAGTTCCATAAAAAGTTTGAGAGCTACTTTTTCTTTTATGCCATTCTAACCCTTTCTTGCGCTTAAGTCCCTTTTAAAGAGATGAGATATTTACACAGAATTGGGAAACGTCTGCTTTACATTACTCGAAATATCCTGTAGACATACGAAATTTCTATTCAAATAGGAATGGTTTTTGCAAGCAGTTTGAGATCTAGTGGTTTATGTGTGAAATCTTCTTTGAGAAGAAGTAATTTTGATAAAAGATTTGAAAGTCACTGATCTACACTGTTCCGCTTTACATTACTCAAAATGCCTGTTTCTATTCAAAACGGAATGGTTTTTACAAATAGGTTTGAGATCCACTGTTTTATATGTGAACTCTTAGTTGAGATGGAGTAACTTTTATAAAAAGTTTGAAGGAGACGCTATTTTGCGAGGAGTTTGGGAACCGCTGTCCTGCATACCGAAAAATGCCTTTTACAGGAAGTTAACCTGCAGACACGGATCAGACTGATCTGATATTCAAGAACCTTATCAGCTAGCAGTTCTACTTTTTGAAGCGCAAACCGATACGTGAATACGGCCATAAAAGCTACATTTTCTACCGTTTCTTTCAGCATTTAACGTACTTTTTGCCGTTAAAACATCCGCAATTTCATGCAAAAATAACGCGCTAACAACGGCAAAAAACCTAAAGATAAACAGGCGTAAATCGGACGAGTTAAGTAATGCATGCGATACCACCCCCGAAACCACCGGAGCAGCGCGGCGATAAGATCTCCCGAATAAACCCCCGTCGACTTTTTGCGATAGTACGAACGGACGACGGGACGCTACGGGAAGCCGCTTATGTTTTTATTTCGTCCGGCCGGGGGCGGATGCGGTGGGTAGATACAGGACGAAAGGGAGAGACGATTCGGGTCTCATAAAAGCTATCCCATTTTCATTATGGCCGTCGGTCGTTTAACCCCGCGTCCACCGCACAAGATATATATATATATATATATATACTCACATTCTCTCTTAATTTCATCCACTCCGGGACGTATCACTCCGAGTGATCTGAACGTTTTCGGTTTATTTATGAACGTTTAGGGTTTACTCGCATGTAAAAATGCGTAATAACGGACGTATTTACGTTCCATTTGCGTATCGCGTGTCGCGGTTAAATAATAAATAAATCGGCGGAAAAAGGCGGTTGGAGATAGCAACGTAGAAAGGGGCAAATGAAGTGTTATACGATTTTAAAAAGCGTAATGTACGAGAGGGATAATAAAGTGTAAAATGACATAATTCGTGATTAACGACTTATATGGAATATTGCGGCAAGCCTTATAGGCTATTTTGATTATTTCTGAGCAGTATAAACCAGTTGTTGGTCAGTGGCATTCCCTTACCCTTCCAGGCAGATATTCAAAAATGGCTAGCAAGTAAAGCAATACACTGTGATAAAGATACGGTCAGAATTGAACTGCTAAGCCTAGTTAAGCTTAACCCTATTGAGCTAGTGTGGGCGCAGATAAAAAATGAAGTTGCTGGAGAAAATAAAACTTCTCAATTGGTAGAAGTTAGGCACTTTTGCTTCACGCCTCAAAAAATTTAACTGCTACAACCTGACAAAACTGCATAAACTTAGAACCATTTATCTTAGCGATTGGGGAAGATAGTGACAGTGAATATTCTGAATGTCCGAAATCATCAGGATAATTTATAACATGTATGAAATAGATTTGATTGCTTTTTTAACAGTTTGCAAATTTATAATAAATGTATTATTTGTACACTTTATAATAAATAAATATGTTAATGTCTACCATTTTTTTCATAATGCGATATAGTATCATTATTTATTATTACTTTGTACGATCCAGAATAATAATTCCAATTCAATTCTGACAATTGGATTTATTGCCAAATAATTAAAACTTTAGGTTAATCCTCGGCCTCATACAGTTTGCTGATCTGAATATCGCTCTAATTTACCGCGCAAATTTTATTCCAGATTTTATAGTGTGTAATTTGGACTTGGTGATCTTTCAGAAATTCGTCCCGTTATTTTAGCAAAAAGATATAGCACAAAAACATATTGAAACATATGATAACGAAATTGGCACACAGTGGCGAGAGAATGTGTCACATAGAATTTAAAGATAAGTGAGGAATATTTCATGCACCTACTGAAGAAATTGAAGATACATTCTATGTACAAATGGAAGATCTTTACGACAAACTGCCAGAGCAACACATAAAACTGGGAGTAGGAAATATGAATGCCAAAGCGGGAAAAGGAGAGTTTCATGCATGACACCCCAAATAAGAACGGATTAAAGCTGATAGGTACAGCCGGGTAAATGTGTAGAACCGTAGGTTCATATTTTCGACATAGAGATATTCACAAAGGGGCCTGAGAGTCACTAAATGGAAGAACAGCAAATCAGATAGATCATGTTAAAACACAAGATCGTTTCCATAGACATGTTAAAGATGTAAGAGCGTATAGAGGCGCGGATATAAATTCAGACCACTGACATCTAAATTTAGTATCAAGCTCAACGAGAAGAAGCAAAATGTACAAAAATTAGCTAAACGTTTCAATTTTGAGAAACTGAACAAGAATTATATTTAGTTAAGGAATTCCTATCCAAAAATCAATCTGTAAATCAACAATGGTCAACTATGGAAGAAAATATTAGAAGAACGGAGGAAAGGACTATACAATGTAGAAATAAAACAAACCTAGGACGTTGGTTTAATAGCTAGTGCAAGGAAGCGAAAGTGGAAAGACAAAAGTCAAGAGAGAAAATGCTACAATCGAAGGATCTACAGAACGTGGAAGAATATGGAGGGAAATGAAGAAATTCGAAGCTAATATACAGAAAGGTAAAGAGGGAACATTTTAATAAAAGATTACGGACACTAGAAGAAAACTACGGGAAAAAAGAATCCAAACATTTCTACCAGGAAATAAGAGATACTAGAAAACCAGGGAATCAAAAAGTTCTATTCTCTAAAGACGAAAATGGTAAATTAGTGGGAGATAACGAAGAAGTTACAAAAGTATGAAAAAGTATTTTGAGAAGATCCTAGTAGCAGACCAGAAGTGTACTGAAGATAAAGAAACCATAAAAACGAATGTCCAAAGTTACCTGTACCTACCTCTATCGACTAACTACTATCGAACTCCTAAAAATATTACAAAAGAAACGAAAAATGGAAAAATTTCAGGTAACAACAGCATATCTATTGAATTAATTAAAATCAAATAACAGACGTATAAAAGTGGAGAGGGTGAAAAGGTTTACATATCTGGGAGTATGTATCACAGAAGATGGACATGATACAACTGAAATTAAGGCGAGCTTAGTGATGGGAGATAGACGTGCGTGGGAATTCAGTAAATTAATTAAAGCGAAAAACATATAAAGGGGAGCTAAAGTAAAAACAATGCTCAGACCAACAGTAACTTATGGCAGCAAGACATGGGTTATGAACAAAATCAACGTAGATAAATTGGAAATTTGGGAAAGGAAAATATGGAGAAAGATTTTTGGAGGGAATAAAAATGATGAGATGTGGGAAAGAAGAGGAAACAAAGATTTGGAATATCTGCATGGAGGACCAAATATCACGTAATTGATCAAGGCGCAAAGACTTAGATGGCTAGGACATATACAGAGAAGAAAGGATATTCGCAAAGTCGAAAACATACTATCCTCGAGGTCAACTACAACAAGAAGACGAGGTCGGTCCGGAAACAGATGGTTGCAGTCGGTGATGGATGATATGCGAGAAAACGGTATAAACAAATGGAGGATAAGAGCAAGGAGAGAGCAAAGGAACGAATTGAAGAACGAAGTGAAGGAGTTGGATTAACGTATTCCAGAAGGCGTGTGTAGTTGCCGCAATTTGCTTTACAAGCTTCATTGACAAACTTTCGCCTATAAGCTTGTAGGAAATAATATTGTATGAAAACCTAAGCCGCTTTCATTTTATTTAAAATATATATACGTTCCACTGCGACCATGGCTCTCAGCCACTAACCAATTTCTTTCGTTTACTATTACCAATATTATCATCCTGTATATTTATTTTTGGTAGAAGAAAAAAAAGGATCTAAATTCGTCTGCAACCGAATCATAAACGACCTCGGTATCATCCCAACCAATAAAAACAACGTTTTTACCCCTACAACGTCGTATATACCCTTTAAATCCTTTGCGGTTCGTTTCGGTCGTCACAAACAAAAACGGGCCGTTTTTCTTTCTCCTCCATTTTTTCGCGTAGCCCTACTTTTATTTTTTTAGGGGTTCCCCCATCGCCGAAAGGTGGGTGTCCTAAAAGTGTTTCGCTGTTGACGCGCCGGTATATCCCCGGATTAGTTAAATGGGCAGAGAAGCAGGGGACATAATCCGACTGCACTCATTACTTCGTCCTCGGATTTATGTCGCCAGTAAACTTCTTACATCCGCGAAAGCGGCGCCCGAAACCCTCGGGAAAGGGACGGATTTAATTTTATTAGGCTTGAAGAGGTCCGGAAAGTTAATTTCTTTGTTTAGGACGGCTGATGAAATTATTTTGAAACGGCGGTGGATGGCGTGCGGGGCCGATGCAGTTTTGTCATTTGAATCCGTTCGGGGATGAGGTGGATGCTTAAATTAAGAGTAAGAGCCCTTAAACACCCCAGTTTTGGATCAAAAGTTCTACTCGCACCGAATGAACATATACACTATATCAAATCGGTAAACTGCTCATCACACAATTATTTAATAAAATCTGGTGACACGTGCTTCGCTAGCAATAAGGGGAGAATCTTCAAATCATCTCTAAACGAACTATTGAGTGACTTTACAGGAGCCACGTCTAGAAGTCAAGTAGGGAGAGATGGCCTCTCCGGTTATCATACTACATCATGCGTCAGCAGAAGCGGTTACCGCTAAACCGGTCTAAGCGATTTAACCGGTTTACCTGTTGATGTAATGGGTGTAGTATGAGAGGCGGAGAGGCGAACCGAGAACCCTCCAGCCCTTCCTACTAAGCCACAGAGCACTTTTCGATCTATTATCGGGAAATGTAGTTTACTCGTTGCATGCGTGTTTAGCAAATGGAAAGTTTGTTTGGAGAAAAGATACGTATGTCAGTGTAAATAGGAGTATATTTATGAGTTATGAGACCACGCGGACATTCCTTCTCAGAATAATACTTTTACCTCTTGCGGGTAGGAAAGTATGGTTCCCAGTTGCAGAGGGGAGAGTCTCACCGGATTTAATTAAATATTTGTAATGTGAGGAGTTTACTGATATGATATATACTGTGAGCGAATCCTACGCCATAATCTCTTTAATTACTACCGAACGCATCTACGGTTTAAGTGTTGTACGGTACAATTTTGAACGAACGGATTTCTTCCGGTTGGACGTAACTCACAAATATGTATTTATATATTTATTTATTTAATGCCAGTACTGTTTACGATCAATCTGAGAGTTCAAGATGCAGCTTGAGTAAAAGTTAAATGAATCCAATCAGAAATAAAAATTATTTTCTTAAAAAGCGAGGTGCCAATATTTCGCAAAATAAAATTCTGAATTTCTACAATTTAGGTTCCCAAACTATCTACTTTGTAATTTAAAAGCGTAGTCTTTAATACTTATCACTAAGACTTTGTGTCCATTTACGTAAAAGGCGCGACATCAAAATTCAGAGATAAGGAAGGGCGTCAGCCCGGTTTACACTACTTAATGATGACACGTCATCCACTCTTTTATCCTTAACCTAACCTTACTTATCACTCATAGGGATACTCCGCTCCATTCATTTCTGTTTGGTATGTTTTTGTGAAAAGAACAGTTGTTAGTCCTATAGCATTTTATCTTTTCAAGTATTTATTCTTTCTTTATTTATACTTACATATACATATAATCTATATTGACCAGACATTTTTCTTATGTTATTGTCAAATTTCTTTACTCATATTTTTTATTGCAATGCTGTATTGAGAATATCTATATTGTTTTAACTTAGGACAATGCAATTATGGTTAAGATTATTATTATTATTATTATTATTATAAGCACGTCATTCAGGAATCAGCCAACACGATCATGCAAATTTGATATTATATAACTAAAGGATCGCGGTAGGATGCAACCTCGTGCACTCAGAAGAGCGAAGTAATATTCACAATACTATAGATTTCTTTTGTTGATAAAGAGAAATCAGGGAAAAATTGAGCACCTACAATGCTTATCTGAATGAAAGCTGCTGCAGTAACAGGAAAATTAGCAATTTTTTTGAAGCAGATATCTTCAAATAAAAGAAAAACCCAAGCAAATGACATTCGGTTTATTTTTTGGTTCTATTTATACTTTTTCGATATCACGCACACGACATTTTAAGCATTTTATTACCCTCGGGGTGTTAGCTTCTTATTTTAAGTCCAGCCAGAGACGTTTAATGGGAGAAAAAAGTGGAACTAGAAATAAAATTATTAATTATTATAAAAAGCATCGATTAAAAGATAGAAAATCATTGTAATCATTTAAACACACACATTCAACACTTTCACATCACAAGAATTCCTAATAACCACTTGATATAAATAGCCAAGGATACGTGGACATTAACAATACAGGCTTCTTATAGCAACTTGGATGAACTGAAGTCATGGGGAATTAAACTTTTCGTTTCGTAGGCAACGGAGAAATAATATAGTGTAGTCCTGGTTTCCGGAAAAAAATAAAAAGCTTGTTTGGTTGACGACGAAGAAAATTAACAAGATACATAAGTCAACAAAAAAACTTTAAAATATATTTGGACCTAAAGGGTTTTAAAGGAAGTACCAGTGAATAAAATAATCTCACCACACCAGAGGAGAAAGGATTTAAAAAAGGGAAAAATCCATAGAAAATAGAGCCACACCGAAAAAGGGGTTAAGAGAGAGAGAAGAATCCATAGAAAATAGAGCGGCGGCGAAGAAGGAATCTAAGATAGGAGACATAGAAAGAACCATCATGGAATAAAAGAAATTACATTCACACACACACAACACTAGGTAATTATCTTTACTTTATGTTAAAGATTTCTCAAAATTTATAAATATAATTTGTTATAATTTATGCTTTTATATCATTAATTAAGCGCTATGCAGGTGCAATTTTGTTTACGAAATTATCCAAATTCTCAGTACAATATATTTTTAATTTTGTTTGGTCGGCACAAAACTGGAACCAGACTCGAGCATACCGGTTGCCTTCCATGGGTTACAATCGCACCGTTTACAATCAAATTCAAACAATATGATCAATAGCTACTCTGTTCGATAGCGATGGGGTGTCATATTTCAAATATCAGCTTATATAAGGGTTATTGCAAGGATTGTGGTGTAATTTACTGACACAAATATCACATTGGTAAACTCCCTCACCACACAATTGTTTATAATAAAATCGGTGGCACGTGTTTTGCTAGCTCGAGGGAAACATCTTCAACAACCGTATAAACCGGAACACTTCGGTTTATACGAGGAGTTTACCGATGTGATATTTGTGTCAGTACCAGCTTATACCAAACGTACTTATTTCATTATTACAACTTCGTTAGAAATTTAATTTGGGAGGCTTCAGTCGCTGATTTGCGAAGAATCAAATTAATTTACCTTATTTACTCGATTGTAACCGAGAACAAAACACAACGCCATCAACCAGAAAAACCTCATTAGTCCCCACCGAAATTAAATCTACTCCCTTTTTGTTTAGAAAATTCCTTCCATTGTCTAGACGCAACTAGAACGAACAAAACTCCCCAACGAAACTGAACCTCGCGCCCGCCCGTCTGTTAATTACAAGAGAGCAAAGTTATCTTTTTAGAAGGCTTCTCGGCGAAAATCCCGTTCCCCTAGTTCTCGGTTCCCGTCATCAAATTATCCTTATTATTCAAGTTAAAGGAGTTAACTCGAGGAGAAGTTTCCTTCGGAGCGTTGCGCTTCTCGACGCCGCCGCGGCCAAAAATTCGCAAACTTCGCGGGCGCGATCCCCCGAAAATTTAATTAAATACGGCTAATTTTGATGTAAGAACGACGCCGACGACGCGACGGAGGCAAAAAACGCGCGATCTTGTTCGCAGTTAAATCGGAGGACGAGAGGGGATCGCGATTCGAGACGACAACGGTCCCAAAAGGAATCTCGGAAAATACAGAACTGGAGGAGCGGGGAATTGCGACGAGGCGTAAGATCGCGTAGAAATGTCGAAAGGTTTTGACATGCTAATGATGGCGTCGCCTAAAGTTACCACGTTATCGGCTCGGAATGTCTGAACAATGTTAGCCGGAGGATGACGGGGAAGTTTAGGGAAACGTCGAAATTAGGAGTTTGTTGAAGTTAGTTAAGTTGTTCGTAGCTACAAGTGTATATATAGGGACGAATATTATTGAGTAGACTTGATAAAGAAATTAACGCGAATATCAATCGATCACCAAAGGCGATAGAACTCCCAATCGGTACTTTTAAAACGTGGTACTAGGCTCTATGTGAAGGTCTTCCTCACTTATTTTATTTATTTCATTGCATATAGCAAAACTGATAACATGCAATAGGTAATAACAATAAAGTATGTTTTCTGGGACTTTACCACGAAATATGGATATTGTCAAAAAAATAAGATACAAACAAAAGAAATGTGCTAAACCAAGCAATAGTACCTAAAACTAAATAATATTATATGCATATGTACATACAGTAATCGTATTACTTATAATCACAGACCGGATTATATATTTTATTGCATATAGATAACTATCAACGGTAAGGTCTACATGAAGCAAGGTAAATAGGAGCGTTTAGCACTAATTTAGTTTTATATATTTAGAATATTGTGGCCTTTTTCTACATATTTACAATATCTTAACATATTTGAAATTATTCAACATATTTTTCCGTTTGTAAAAGCGTTATTTCTATAAAAATATAATGAACGATTTTCTAGGAAATATACATTGTACGATTACCAATGTTTCGTTAAATATAATAAAATAAATATTACTTAAATAGGGATTAATGCCTTTTCCAAGCAATTTATCTTTCTACATTTTTCTAAGAAATTGTCAATTGCTTTTCAACTTATAAACGAAATATCATGTTCAATACCGAAGAGCAAAGATTATTTTGTTATGGTTTCTAAGGATAGAAATCGGAGATTGAACGAGTAAAGGTGAATTCTGATTGCTTAAAAATAATTAGGTAGGGGCTGTATACGTTTCAGCATTTATCATTTACAAACACCGAATAAAGTAAAGTGTTACCAATTGTTATCCAGAAATGCCAAAAGTGAAGAGCCATTTAGTAGCCTCCTAGATCACGACCGTTCCAGAGTTACTTTTGAACGAAGAAAAAGTATTCTGCAAACCGTGCGGCAAAATGGAAAGTTGATAATTTTACAAGACAATTTTATTTTATTTATTTAATTCAAATTGCACGTTTATTTTGCAAATTCTAGTCTGCCATATAATTGGTTCAAAAACTTGCTTCGGATTGCTGAATAAAATTATTTCCATTAATAAAGATCTTTTCCTTTAATTTCAAAATCATTTTCTTATCTTATATGTAAAAGGGTGTATATATTTTCTACTATAATTTCATTCTTTTGTAGAGTTCATGTAAGAAAAGATTCCAAATTACCCAACATCTCTCGATTGACCTTCATAAACGAAAGTTAGAACACATGAGACAATCAAAATTAGTGCAAATATCTGTAGGTCAGTCACTAGCAGGTTCATCTTAATATAATAATGATGGGTGGTGATCATTTTTTCATCTCAATTTCATTCAAGTTTGCAAAAGTTAAACGCGATTCTCGCTGCGATAAACTTTAAACATATGTAAATGGCACGCCACGTCGTTCTGAACCCGTCGAAGAACCCCCGGAGGCGATATTAATTTACATCTCTCCAGGAACAATAATATTCAATTATCAAACAAAAGCACTTCCAATATGGCCGTTTACAGTTGACTGGCTGGAAAGTTTAAAGCCACCCCATTCGGCGAGGATTCGTGTAATCTAGGCCATTGTCCTTAAAACAGACGTAGTCATCGTCGTCGTCGTCGTCGATGTCGGGGGAAAATCGATTTAAATAGCGCACGCCGTTGCCTCTTCCCGCCCCGGAATTCTACAATACACACACTCGATATACGTACGAATGTACCGAAACGAATAGAGGTGCTCCCCATCCAGCCGTTCGCCTCCCCTCGAAACGAAACGGATGTATACGCAACCTGTTACTTACGGCGCTTTAAACATATTCATTTCGTTTCGGATCCGATGTTTGCGGTTCGAGAACAATCGCTAAAAGCGCGCTTGTCTTTAAATATAGATTACGGAGGAGGGAGGTTTTTGAAGCGACGAAATGGGATAGACAGGGGGAAATTTCATGGAAATTCGCTCACTCGACGCTCGTTATATATTTATGTTAGGGTTTGATGAAATATTTAGGTTCGGCGTAATATTACGGCATTTCCTATTGATGGTAATTAGGAATGTACGTGAACGCGCTATCGACGAGATTTTACATCCGAGACTGTGCGATATATTCGAGGAAATACGGATATTCAAGAAAGTTGGAATTTACATTTCTTATCTACGCTTCGTACGCTCTATCTTACTCGATCTTGTTGTTACAGTGACGCTCTTTATTCGTTCTCGCTTAACGCTCTCGCGATTTCAGAACCAAGCTAAGCACTGATCAAACCGGTATATCTAATCGCTAACAGACCTATACGCCTGAAAACCAAACTGATAGTCTCATATGGTTGGACATATTTCTTCAGTCTTTCTTTGATCATTGTTGACTTTGTATGACTTTGTACCTTGGATCCCGTATCGTATTACACCCTATAATTTTCACAATCCCTCCCAGCCGTTTATTAAATTAATTATCTTTCTAAATTTAGACGTCATGCCGTCTTGAAATAAACTTTCGTGTTTGTTTGAAAATAACTCCAATGCAATTTGGAGCATTTGTGAGATTAACGTTCTCATGTTCGCCAAATTACGTCCAAAATGAATAAATGCCAAAAGATACGAGAGACAATTTCATGCCTTTTCTGTAGATCCTGCAAATTTTAAGCCATCGCCTCTGAAGTTAAAGTTGCGTGTCTTTGAAAATAACTACATTTAGAGCATTTGTGGGATATATCTTTTCAGAAAGCCCAACAAATTTGAAGTCATTGTCTTTAAAATTAGGCGAGTTAAAGATGACTTTGATGATATTTCGAAAAATAGTGATATTCCCGCTGTCATTTCCATGAAGTTAAGCTTCGAAATGGGGAAATCCTGAAAGAAGCTAAGCAATCTAATGTCTTTTCTGTAACTTTTACCAATTTGAAGCCATTGTCTTTAAAGTCATGGCAGTTGGGTTCGTTGAGAGCTGAGAATTCTGTTCTCGTTTTTATGAAGTTATGCCCGGGAATGCAGAAATTCTGAAAGATACCAAGCGAGCTAATAGTTTCCTGAAGCTTATGCAAATTTCAAGTCATTAACTTTAAAATGGCACAAGCTGCGTTTACTTGAAAATGAGTTTGATGACGTTTCGAGTAATAGTGAGATTCCCGCTCTCATTTCCATGACACTAAACTCCGGAATGAACAACTCCTAAAAGACCCCTTGTTCATAAAATTGCGCGAGTTGCGTTTACCTGAAAATTACGCAAGTTGCATTCGTTTGAAGAAAGCTCTAATGAAGTTTCGGGCAATACTGAGATTCCTGTTCTTATTTCCGTGAAATTTTACCTGGGCATGAAAAAATTCTGAAAGACACCAAAACATCTAATAGCCTTATGCAAATTTGAAGTCATTGTCTTTAAAATTGCGCGAGTTTGCTTTGAAGATGACTTTGATGACGTTTGGAGCAATAGTGAAATTTGTGCTCTCCTTTCCATGAAATTAAGCACCGAAATGAATAAATCCTGAAAGGCACCAAACGGCTCAATGTCTTTTCTGTAACTTCTGCGAATTGGAACTCTCTCCCTTTAAAGTTACGGCAGTTGCGTTCATTTGAAGAAAGCTCTAATGACGTTTCGAGCGATTGTGAGATTCCTGTCCTCTTTTCCATGAAATTAAGCTGCGGAATGAAAAAAACCCTACAAACTCCTAGTGATCTAATGTTTTTTCTGTGACTCATGTAAATTTGAAGTCATTGTTTATAAAATTGCGCAAAATTACTTTGAAGAGATTCCGAGCAATATTGAGATTCCCACTCTTATTTCTATGAAATGAAGCTCCGATATGATTGAATCCTGAAATATCCTAGCGATCTAATGTCTTTCCTGTAACTGATGTAAATTTTAAGTCATTGTCTTTAAAATTACGCGAATTGCGTTTGCTTGAAGATAGCTTGAATGACGTTTCGAGCAATACTCAGATTTTTCGCCTTCATTTCCATGAAATTAATGAAGGCTTAGATAGATAGAATGAATGAAGAAATCCTGAAAGATACCAAGCGACCTAATGTCCTTCCTATACTTCTGCAAATTTGAAGCATTTCTCTTTAAAGTTAAGGGATTTACGTTCGTTTGAAAATAGCAAAATGACGTTTCGAGCAATAGAGAGATTTCTGCTTTTATTTGCAAAAAATTATTCCCGCGACTGAAGAAATCCTAAATGTAATGTAATCCATGTAAATTTGAAGTCATTGTCTTTAAAATTGTGCGAGTTACGTTTGCATGAACATGACCCTGATGACATTTGGAGCAACAGTGAGATTCCCACTCTCTTTCTCATGAAATAAAGCTCCGGAATGAAGAAATCTTGAAAGGCGCAAAGCTACCTAATGTCTTTTCTGTAACTTCTGTGAATTTGACATCTTTCTCTTTAAAGTTACGCGAGTTGCATTCGTTTGAAGAAAGCTCTAATGATGTTGCGAGCAATACTGTGATTTCTGCTCCCATTTCCATGAAATTGTATCTTAGGAATGACAAAATCCTGAAGACTCCTAGCGATATAACAGCTGTTTCTGTAATTCATGCAAATTTGAAGTCATTGTCGTTGAATTTGCGCGAGCTACGTTTGCCTGAGCATAACTTTGAAGACGTTTAGCGCAATAATGAGATTTCCATGAAATTTGAAAAATGCTGACTCCAAGCGATCTAATGTATTTTCTATAATTCATGCAAATTTGAAGTCATTGCTTTTAAAATTGCCCTAGTTGCGTTTAGCTGAACGTGTCTTTGAAGAGGTTTCGAGCAATAATGAAATTAAGCCCCGGAATAGAGAAATTCTGAAAAACGCTAAGCGATTTAACGTCCTTTCTGTAACTTCTACAAATATAAAATTATTGACTTTAAAGTTGAGCGAGTTGCGTTTGTTCAAAAAAATTCTTCTTGCACTTTCCCACATTGGAAGAAGTTTTCATGATACCTCTAACAGCCAACACTTTCCTACAGCCCTGGTGTTAGCATTTTTGACTTTGATGTCGATTTTTACGCCGTTATGAAATATATATACTTTCATCTCCCAGCCGAAGGCAACGTTTTCTTTATTCTATACCCACTCGGGCTCTTTCCTTCATTCTTTCTATATTTTCATCGCAGATATCATCATCCTTCCTTTCCGCATTTCCATGGTTCGTTACAGCCACCATAATTTCTTCGTCATTGCCTTCATTTAACATTTGTTCAGAATATTCTGTCCACCTTAGCAAATTTATCGCAGATTTCTCTTCAGTTTCTCCCTACTTCACTCCCTAGTTGCCGTTCCTTGTCCTTTTGAAGCTAAACGCTCCCGGCTTGCCCTATTCTCAAGCACATATTTTCTCCTAACATTTTTTTGATCTGCCCCAGTCGCGTCTTGCTCGTGCTTCTTGCATTCTGAGTACGCTTTGGTTAAATTTTGACTCACCTACTTATTAAAATCATATTTCCCATATGGTGCAAGACCAAGGGGCAATTTTTTTTACAGAACTGTGATGAACGGTAACTACATTAATTACCATTAGTTATTTATTACTGCCATTTAATCACATCGACACAGCCGAAGATATCGAATTAGGCGTCCGCACACCGGCGTAAAACGGAACGAATTATCGATTAGTGTAATTATAGCCGGTGGAATTGCGTAGCGGACATCGAAACGGATTAATATCGATACAGCAAATTAGATTGTACATCCCGACGACATTGTTAGACATTTGTACGCCGGCGGAATCCGGTAATCCGAATTTAATTGAATTTGCAAGTAATGCGATCAACTGTAGTTAATACAGTTGATGCAGGCGATTATGAATTGATGAGACCGGCACAAAGATAACAGTACACTACGCGCTTCCTTTCACACAGAATGTTCGGGAAGAGGGATGGAGGGTGCTAAATAAAATAATATGAAACGGCTAAAATGTGGCCTCTCTCTATAAAATTTAGAGACAAAATCCGCACAGCCCAGTTAGACTATATGCGACGATCCCTACAAACAACTAGGAGGGACAAATTGAGAACGGAAACGATTTGGAGAAAAATGAAAATAACCACCTCAATCACTAGAATCTTGGAAAATAAAGCGCTACAATGGTACGGGCATATAAGACGAATACCTCACAATAGATGGTCTCAAAAACATTTGAAGTGGTATCCCGGGGAGATAGGAAGAGGGGAAGGTCTGCTTTGGAATGGGAAACTTACATCAACCAAGCCATAGCAGAAAGACGATTGTGGAAACTGAAAACGGCAAATTCATAATGGCAACACGTCGCAGAAGAAGAAGGAGAAGAAGAAGAAGAAGAAGAAGAAGAAGAAGAAGAAGAAGAAGAAGAAGAAGAAGAAGAAGAAGAAGAAGAAGAAGAAGGAGAAAGGGATTATGGTCAAATATAGAAAAAATTAGCTGTGTGACCGAGCGGTTAGGATGTGCGATTGCGATATATATGCTTTTGATTTAGACGCATTTATTCGCGAGGCGGGTCTCTAACAGGAGCGGTGTCGGTTACAGTTAGTTTAACATTATTTTGGGGTGAGTTCAGTGATTCTGTCTTTCAAAATTCCAACCGAGACCAGGCAAATTCTACAGAAATATTTGCCCTGGTACCTTTCTTACATACTGAGCACGTTGTATTAACGCCTGTACTTTTGATTGGTTACTGAAAATGAACTATGAAAACAATGAAACAGTGAAATTTTGCAACAATTTTAGTAATTACGTAAAAGTGGGTTAAATCGAATAGTATTGATGTTTACCCTTTTCCAATCGTCTACTGCGTAATCCTTTTATAGTTTGGTAAATTTGTACCGTGCTTCTTTCATCCTATCAATCAATTTGGGCTTTCCTACGTTGACGCCTACACCTTACAATTCGATCTCGTACAAACGCCTTCGAACAGTTCGTGTTGATAGGTTTAAGCCCTTCTCTCCCAGAATTCGGCGAATCAACTTAAATGACATTTTTCTGTTCTCCTTTGCTGTTTTGATAATCAGACCATCATCGCGGACTATTGTTTTTCCTTTCTTTGGCGCAATTTTGTCGAGATGTGCTAGGACAAGCAACATTTTCTTTGACTAGTTTTGCAATTCTTTGTTTGATGATAAACACCTTCTTTCTGTGCTGTTTCACGTAGTGAATACGTTCTTGTTTCTAATAGGATACTGAATCGTACTTCTCCTCGGTCGGTACGTCACTTGTTTTCATATCGGAATTAAAAAGTTTTAATTGCAGAACGAAAACAAAACAGTGGAATATATTTAACGCAATGCATAATAATGTTTTTTTTGTTTAATATCTCCACAGCCAATTATTACTCGAACAAGATCAGAGATAAACTAAACCCAGATATTTCTACCGAGCAATGTGATTGGAAACCCGCGAGGTCCAGGTAGTTTTAACAATAAACGACAAATTAGAAGACAACCATAAATCAAGTAATAGATAAAGTGTTGTACACAATACTTGTAAATACTTAGAAATAAATTAAATGTATTGGCCAATATAATTCCTAAATTATTCTCAAAAACATAAATTTCTGGCAGTGGTCCTAATTCAATGGCCAACGACTGTATTTATTACGCGCTTGATAAACCGTACATGAACCACTTGACCTTGTTCCAGATATGACCCGATTTTCACTAACATTTACGTTCCGGCGTCTAAAAAATAAGCATCCCACTTCGCCGTATACTGCCACTGACTCTCAAATGTTGCTTATAAAGCTTGTGAATCTTTATTAATTAATTGCGAGTTTTCTGTGATAGTAGGAAAATATTTTCTCGTGTAAATTTTGTTTTATTTTGTTTGTACTTTCTTCCGTTTTAATTTGAAGCATAAGTTGTGAATTTAGAATCAACAAAAGTTTCTGCTACAAAGCGTCTAAAATTTCTCAAAATTTAAAACGCATGGGTAAAAATCGGATACAAATTTCTAACCCTCACACATCTTTCGCGCGCATCTCCACACATGTCTACATCGCCCCGGCATCGTTTATCATTCACCACCGAACCATATTTAAATTTATTTATTTGATGTTCCTTCGCTGGCTAATTTATCACGATGCTCTCCGGGTTAAAGATACCCTCCTTTGTGGCACCCGGTTCCACCGTTTCGCCTTCCTAAAGTTCGTAAAATGCGTTCCCCTCGCAGATGGATTCTGATTTATTTCGCAATTTTGGGGACGCGCCTAATGCCAGACTAGTGAGTCATCACGATGATGTAGGTTGGTTGCACTGTGTTTTTTTTTTTGTACGAGCCTCTTTCTACCTGGGCAAAGATCGGGAAAAAAAAATTGTAGGAGAGATATTTAGTTTGTACAAAATAATAATGGTAACTGAACTACCGAAAAAGAATCTTTCTACAATGTACAAAGACGCTAAAAATCTTTATACGGAGCCAAAAATCTTTGTCTCGTACAAAAAAAAAAGCAGTGATTGCTTGTAATTTTTTTGTGGTTAGGAACTTTTTTTTTTAACTGATTAGTTGGTTGAGAAATGAACTTTGATCTGGGTGAATAATAGGTGAAAAGTTTTATGGAATTTTTTGCCTAGGCCGGTCAAAAATTTTTATAGTTTCAGATTGGCTTAAACGAAAGTTCCTCTCGCCTATTGATCTTGAAGACTCTCTTTCCTTGTGAGGCTAGACGAAACGGATTTCTTTTCCTTTTTGAGGTAGGCGAAAGCCGCCTATATTTCTCCGTCCGTATTGTAAATTGGTTTGCTAACTGCTGTCTTAACAGTGACTGGTGGAGGAAACATAATAACTAAAGCTGATTATTTCTGAGATGCGAGAAGCGATTTAAAATGGTATGTCCTGGCTTCAGAAGTACTCCTGTAATAAATTTTGACGTAACAGTAATCCTGTCTTATGACTTTTAACTTCAATTCAGCTGATATTATGGCGTGAATGCTGTTCCCCGGGATTCAATGATTTTTATTTCAATCTCCAAAACTACCACACGGGAGCAAATATTTCCTAAAGTGTTGTTTCTGGCGATTGTTTGATTTGGGTTGAAATTCGAAGCTGTCTTGGCCTAGAACAGCATAAAATCTTGTTCTGGGGAGTCACTTTTAAATGGATAAAGATTGGAGGGACTGAGATTTTGTATTACTGAGAATATATCACATTTGCACATTCTATGTTACTGGTGTTAATCCCAATCAATATCTTCAGGATTCAGATGTCGCAATTCTCGAGATGCGCCTTGTGCGGGACCAGTGAGTTATCGCGATGATGTAGATCGGTTGTAGTTTTCATAGTTAGGAATTTTTCTTTAAGATTGCAAGGTACTTCCTTTCAAGATCGGTTGAAATTAAAGTTTTTTTATTGGTCCCAAAACTATTTTGAAGATTGTATATCTAATCTTTCAAAGTAGTGTGTGTAACGATAAAATTTTTCAATGTTAAGTGCTTTTACAGCTTTTATTTTGTTGTCAATAATAAGTGAAGAACCAGTAAGTTTACAGGCTCGAAATTTTGCAGGTTGCGTGTATTCGTTACGATAGCTGCGACTTATCGATGAGCTTTTTTGTAAATTCCTTGTTTGTTGTTGAATTTAACCCCAATTAAGGAATGGAAATATGACCATGGTTTTACCGTCCTTTTAGACTTCAAACAAGCAACGAAAACGAAGGAATTTACAAAAATGCTCTTTGACAAGACTCAACTACCGTATCGAATATGCGGTATTCAAAATTTCAAACCTGCGAACCTGCTAGCTCTTTTAGAGCCAAAATATACAGCTTTAGAGATAGTTTTCGAAGCGACCAAGAAAAAAAAATTAACTGTTAGCGATCTTGAAAATAAGTACCTTACAGCGTTAAAACTAATTAGCTGGTTGAGAAGTGCACTTCGGTCTGCGTGAATAATACGTGAAAATTTTTGAAAAATTTTCATGGTTTCAAATTGGCTTTAATCTAAGTTCTTCCCGCTTATTGATCTTGAAGATTCTCTTTCCTCGTGACTCTAGACGAAACGCATTTTGTAAATTCGTGTGGAATTTTGTCCCCCATTCCAAATTTACAAGTCCGCCCAATTCTTTGCTTTATCGTCGGACCCGACTCTTCAGATCTTTTCCTCCGACACGCAGTTGATATCTTCGCATCGCAATTTCAGCCTGAACAAAATCTTCTTCATTAATCTCCAATCTCATTAGATCCCAATTAAACTCTTTCATCCCTCTCTTTCGAAACGACGCGCCGGCGCTGAAAGCGAACCTTTTCATCTCGATATTTATAAATTTGCATCATCGTCCTCTCCCTCTTTATATCCGAAGATTTCGATAAACGAACGAATAATCTCTCGGATGGCACAGATCGTCCGTTGTCTTAGTCTCTTTTAATTGGTTGTAATTGTTAGCGATTACGAAAAGGGGATCGCGTCTCGAGCTCCTTTCTCCGACGGGAGCTCGGAGTAATTGCTTCGCTCGCTTATTAATTGGAAAGTCGGTACGAACTCGAAAGCTCGTTCTCTCCGAGAGATAGGTGTTCCGATTTCGATACTTACCGGATCGGTGAAAACGACTTGGAAATTGGGATAAATTACGATAATGAGAGATTAGAAGGTATGTGCGAAGTGGGTGGGGTAGTTTCGCCCGTCGATTAGTTCGAGAGGAAAAAGGGATCGAATTACTAGCTTAGGTTGTCGGAGGTGGCGGTTAGATTAACTACGATCGATATCACGGTGGTTACTCTATTTTACGAGAGAAATTGGAAAGCGAGTAATACGTATGTATGCGAAGCATCTTATGGAGAATTCCTTGCAAATAGGAAACTCTTGTATGATATGTAATTGAGTTAACCGTTACTTTGTGATAGTGCATAATCACTTACGAAATGAAAGCCCGAACAAAGTAGTTTGTATTTTCATTTCATAAGTAATTCTTGTCGTATTTTGAGCTTTTAAGCTAAACTTCTGGGTTACACGCAAATTAAAACCGCATGTTTTGGTCTCAGAAGAACTGCTATAATAAATTCTGGCATGATAGTAACTCGGGCTTATGATTTTTGACCCCAGTTGAACTGGAATGGTAGCTACTGACTGCAGCTCAAACATGATAACCTAAGTTGATGCTTCGATAACAACTGAGCTATGATGATGACTTCTAGCTCCATGAGATCGAAAATAGTGGTGTTCGCCCTCAACTTAACTAAAACTTCGCGGTTTCAGAGCAACTAAAACGACAACCGAACTGACGGTTTCTGACTTTTCAGAATTGTTAAATTGTAGATTGTTCGATCCAGAATCGCTCAATTGGTCATTGATAAATCTTTAATAATCTGAATTATAAATTCTGATGTTAACCGAACTAGAATGGTGAGTTTCGATTTCGGCAGGAGCGGGACAAAGATCCCGACTTGCTGGTAACCTAATGTCATGACTTCTAGCTTCTAAATAACTTAGATCGTGCCTGTTGTTGTCAGAGTAACTGGTAGAAGAACATAATAGCTTAAGCTGATGATTTCTGAAATCAAGAGAATTCAAATGGTACGCTTTGGCTTAGAAACACTCTTACAATAAATTCTGATATAGCAGAAATCCGATCTTATGAACTTTTCCTTTAACTTAACTAAAATGGCAACTACTTGACACTAACCGCTAGTTACACGTAATAACCTGAGCTGTCGCTTTCTGATCTCAAGTGAATTAAAATGATGACTTCTGACTCTTGGAGAACTAAAATTATGGTGTTCGACCCCTTTCTAAGTGAATTTGTACTATGTCGCTTCGGAGCAACGAAAATTACAACAGAACTAATGATTTTTGACTTCAGAATAGTTCAAGTGATGACTACTTGGTTCAGAATCACTCAATTTGTAATGTATAACTTCCTAATCATTTGGGTTGATATTTTGTGATATTAACAGCACTAGAATGGTGAGTTAGATTTGGTGGGACTCAAACAACGATTTCCGACATGATAGTAACCTGATCTCGTGAGTCCTAACATCTAGTTAACTGGGCTGGTATCTGCTATCATCACGGTAACTGATTGATAACTTTATAATAATCTAGACTAATAATATCTGGTTCTAACCTACCTAAAACGGTGGGTCCTGGTTTCAGGAGGACTGAAACAACAATTTCCGCCTTCATTAATTTCATGAGTCCTAGCTTCGAAATAACCGAAATGTCAACTGTTATCTTCACAGTGACTGATTGGGAAACATAATAACTAAAGTTGACGATTTCTAACGTCAAGCGAATGCGGCTCCAGAAAAACTGCCGTAGTAGATGCTGACGTAACAGTAACCCGATCTTATAGTTTTGGACTTGAACTTAACTGAAATGGCAGGTGGTGACTTGACAATAACTGCTGGTTAAATATAATAACCTGTGCTGACGCTTTCTGACATCAAGTGAACTAAAATGTTTCAGGAGAACTGAAGTTATGGTTTCCGGCCTCAATCTACCTGACGTGGTACCTTCTAGCTTCAAAGTCACTAAAATTACAACTGAACTAACAATTCTTGACTTCTGAATAGCTAAACGGATGATCACTTGGTTCAGAATCACTCAACTTGTGATGAATAACTTTCTAACAGTTTGGGTTAGTAATTTTTTATGTTAACCGAACTAGAATGACCAGTTTCGATTTCAGCAGGACTGAAACAATGACTTCCGACATGATAAACACTTGATCTCGTGAGTTCTAGCTTCTAAATAACTGAAATGTTAACTGCTGTCTTCACAGTAAGTGATGGAAGAACATAATAAGATAAACTTAAGCTGATAATTTATTAGGTCGAGCGAAATAAAATGGTGTGCTCTGGCGTCGGGAAAATTATATGGTATGGATAATGAATTTGGGCCAGACAGTAATCCGGTCTTATGATTTTCTACTTCGATTAAACTGTGACATAAACTTAACTCCAAACTTAACTATAGCCCTCTTCGAAGAGATGTCTTTGGGAATTCAACCATTTCTATTTCAATTTCCTATGGTGTCCTCCTAAGTCCAAAGGTACCACACTGGAACAAATATTTCTTAAAATGTTGTTTCTGGCGATTGTATGATTTGGGTTGAAATTTCAATGCTATATTCACCTGGAACAGCATGAAATATTCTGGAGAATCACCTTTAAATAGATAAAGATTGGAAGGACTGTGACTATATTTTACTCACCGATATCACATTTGCACATTTTGGATTACTGTTGTTAATCGCGACCAGTACCTTCAGGATTCAGATTAAAACTAAATAATCCGAAAGTGGAAGAAATATCTTCAAAGATGGATGTCATCGTGGTAGACAATTCTTTCTGATTCTGTCTGACAGGAGCATTCAAACTGAAATTATTAGGATTCTTAAAGAATTTTGTAGAATGGATATCGAAACATTAATATCAACTTATTACACACGAAAGAGCCTGAAAGAAGTTTCTATAAAATTTCGCAACCAATGATGATTTTGATTCTGAACCACTCCAAAATCTTCAGGATTTAGATTATGACCAAGTATTCAGAAACTAGAAGAAATACGTTCATCGATCGTCATGGTGGATGTCGAGGTAGTAGAATTCTTCCTTGGCAGGGAGTACTCAAACTGCTTGTAGTCCTGAAGATTTTCGTAGTATGAAGAGCGACACCTAAGTATTAACCGATAGCACACGAAAGAACCTGAAAGAAGTTTCTATAAAATTTTGCAACGGATGATGTGTTTGATTCTGCATCACTCTTGTTCATTACAACCAATATCTTGAAGATTTGGATAATAGAGTAAACAATTACACACTGGAAGGAATGTCTTCCATGGTTCTTTCTGATTCTGTGTGACAGGAGTACTGAAACAAAAATTTCTATTTTTCTGCAAGAATTAGTAGTTTGGTTCCAATTTTGGAACCAAATGCGGAGAGCCCTGTTCCACAACAGAATTAGTAGTATGGAGTTGTTTTTATTAAATTGAATGAGAGTTTTACAATACAGGTCAATATTGAACACTATACGTTACTTAAGTATTTAATCGGTAGTAACCGCACACACAGGCATACGCACATACGCATATATCGACCACACTCAATCCGTTCTGATTTGGCATAAAACTGTGCTGGCTCTCGGTTTACGACCGCAGTGCCATGTTAGGTTTAGAAATTTAATCTTTATGATTACGATCCTTTTGATATCCCAACTTTCCCAAAGCGATGTGACAACTCCTTCGAAATTTATTTTCTCCATTCCTGGAATAACCCTTCATAAACAAATAGAATCGACAAATAAGCTTTGTTCCCGCTCAACTAGGTCAATACCTACGTACTATAAATTTCCTTCCCCTTCCTTTCTCCCTCAATAAATTACTTTAAATAGACCACGACGGCGCCCAGTATACTTGTTTACCTATCTATTTCCCGAACGAGTCAGCGCTGATTGCTCTTCTGAGATCTATTTTCTTCGCGATTCTCGCAATAATATATCAAGCGCCACCATAAAACCATAGAAGCGACGATCTTATCCATTCTTTTTCGTTTCTTCTTTATCCTCCTTTCTCGCGCGTTGAAAACTTCGGAAAAGAAAGTGCAGTACAACGGTCTGATATAGGGCCGCTTCCGTTCGCGTTTCTAATTACACAGGATAATAAAATAACGGACAGGGAAGCTCGGTCGACGGACGCGACGGACGTAAAACATCTCCGCGGCGCTCGCCGGAAAATATCGTAAAGTACGCCGCGATTGTCGACTTTAACGAGGAAAAGTTTATGTCGTTAGCCTAGCAGCTTCGAAAATTTATATCGTCTTTAGATACACGTCGCTTCTCTTGGAAGTTGTTTTAAACAATCTCGGCACCGGAGGAAGCACCGTAAAAGGTTGTCGGGTGGTTATTACTATGATTTAAGTTCGTAATGTTTATGGGCCGAGAAGAACAGTTGCGGTTTAGTGCGCGAGAAAGAAACTTTCGTAACATAATAATAATCTAATAACGAATAGTAATAATAGTAATGAACGGAAAAATACTTCTTAAAGACCAGGTAGATCGGCCAATTGGAACAAACAAAACAAACCTTTACTAGATTCAGAAGACTTCATAAAAATTAATAGTGATTTAACGTAAGTAAATATCCAAAAAAAAAAAAAATTAAAGACAATCTTAAAGCACTGTAATTTACAAGATAGAAAATTAAACATTATGAATTCCCCTACCCTAGTTTCATACGGCTTACCAAAACCACATAAAGAAAATAATACCATGATATCTGCAGCTTCCTATATAAATTTTCCGAATTACAAATTGTGCAAGAACGTCAATAAAACATTACTCGAGAAAATCAATTTTAAGTCAAAAAAACCATAAGAAATACCATAGGTCTAGTAGATAAAATTTTAAAAAAAATTCGAAGAATGCAAGACATATCTTTCGATGTCAAAAGCCCTTTCACCTCAATTCCTATTAAGGAATTAAAAGGGGTTCTAAGTGAACTAATTAATAACAATGTAGAGGATAAAACTGAAACACACAACCTCTTAAATATATTAGATTTATGTCTCATGTCAACCAAAACTATTTTAAATTTAATGGCAATTTCTACAAACAGATTAACGGATTACCGATGGGAAACCCATTAAGCCCCTTACCCGACGAAATTTACATGACGCATTTTGAAAAGAGATTGTTTAACAATGACCACGAACTAATTAAAAGTGTATAGCATTGGAGCAGATATGTAGATGATGTATTTTGTGCTTAATTAGATAACTACTTTCACTATTCGCAGACGCGCGTTTCGCGGTCATACCGCTCATCAGTGCGACTGTGTGAAGTAGTTTTCGTTTTTATAGAAGCTCTATATAAGCCAGGGTGTTAGATGTTCGTACATATGAGAGTTCAATTACGAAATTCGGCCATAATGTACTAATTGCGCATTTTTGCAGCTATTTGTACGTATTTTTATTGACGTATTTTGTATTTGGATAGCAACATAAAGACGGCCTATGGACTTTTTAAATTTACTAAACTCACTTGACCAGATAATCCAGTTCACAATAGAATTAGAGGAAGAGCACAAACTAAATTTCCTCGATTTAACCATATCAAAAAATTAAGACACCGTAAATTTTAATATATTTACAAAACCCACGTATACTGATACCATTATACACGCCAAAGCTAAACAATCTTGGAAAATTAAAATGTCAAATTTCAATAGTTTCATTGACAGATGACTGAATATTTCGTTAAATAAAAATGAATATGAAAGAGAATTAAAAACGATTAAAATAATTGCACAAAATTATGGTTACAATAGTAAAATTATGGATAATATTTTAAAATATAGAAGAAAGGTCCAAGCTACGCAGACAATTTTACTCTGGCAAAGAACAGATTAAGATTGAAAAGTGGAACATATTGGATTCCATACCGGAAGTCAATAATCAAATCTGTAACGGGTATAAAAGTGCGGAAAACAAGGGAAAATACCGAAAATGAACGTGGCAACCATTTTCGAGAAGAACAGCGCGATTAGGACATCTTTCTGCACCTCGACCATGGCCCTAGAGTTTTCGTCCAATCCTGCGAAAATATCTACAAAAAATTAAATTTTGCATAAAATTTTTAATTTTGAAAAGCATCCTAAGAGTTTTATCGAAGACCCCTACAAATTTTTTTTACGAAAATTTTAGTTTGAAAGATATTGGCAATGGTATGGGACCCATAGTTTTGGATGAAAAAGAAAAAAATCGCACAACAGTTCTGATCGTAGTTCCCGCAAGAACTCTAAGAGTTCTATCTTCTTGCGATTTTTAAAATTAACAATTTTTTGCAAAATCTCATTTTTTGCAGAAATTTTCGCAAGATTGGCCAAGAGCTCTAGAAATATGGTGGAGGTGCAAAAATATGTCCACATCGCACTGTTCTTTTGAAAATGGTTGTTACGTTAATTTTAGGTATTTTCCATTTTTTCGCCCAATCTTGCAGAACTCTAGAAATTTTCCGCAAAGTACTGCAGAACTATTTCATATCTACCAGGAACTCCGATGAATTACTATATTTTCACAAATTCGGTTGCCAACTTCACGGGACTGTAAATTATTGCGCAACAGCGTTCCTTTTAGACATATTCCACTCTTTGAGACTGGTGTATAATTATACCGAAACAATTGTTAGAACCATCTAAATAAAACTAGTGAAATTCATCCAAGTGTGTTTCTATTTTTGATTATTAAAACAAACCCTTTTATTCGTTTTCAAACTCAATTTTGAGTGGTCACCTTGGTTTTAAGAAGTTTTTGTTGTTTCTAACGTAGTACAGTTGAAGTGCTTTCCCTGAAATAATACTAACAATAATAATAACATCTCTTGATTAAATACATCGAGAAAATGTATACAAAATAATAATAATTATTATTGTAATAGTAACCATAATAATAATAACGAAATCAATAAAACAGTCCCGGTTGAAGGCAAAAGTTTTCGTCTTTCTCTTCTTTTCGCTTTTCTTCCGTTCAGAATTATTAAGACGTTTCCTCGCTCGATATCGGAAAACTCAAAAATTTGATACTGCTGCGTCAAGCGATCCGATCAGAAAGCGGCGTTCGCAACGTATTCGTTCAAATTAGATTCAATGTCTTAAATTCGGAATACGACGACGAATTGGGGGAGGAACCGGTTCGATTTGCATGAAGCGGGAGAAAGCGGGCCGTCGAATATATAAGGATTGATAAAAATTTAAATCGAATGGAAATAAGAATAAGGAACGAGGAAAAGTAGGAGATTACACCTTCGGGGTAAAAACTGACGGAATTTTATTTCAGGGAAAGTGAAAATCGATTTTAACGGTTCCTTTTCGTGTGTGTGTGTGTGTGGTATTATGGTATATATACGTACCGGTACGTAAGGGGAGATAAGTAGTCTGGGCAAACAGCGGTAACAGCGTACAATTATGAAATAAGTTACGACTTGCAACAACCTGCTACTGATTAGATAACAGGATGGGGAGTCGGCGATTTTATCGTAACTTGTTTCGTCATTGTAGGCTGTTACCGCTGTTTACCCAGATTAGAAATAAGGAAGGACTGGGGTGAAGGGCTGGCAATAGGGATTTTAATGGTACTAGTATCGATGTCATATACAACAAGGTAAATCCTCTAGTTGACGTATCTCCGTGATTCAGGCTAATCCCACTTATCGAAATAGGGAAAAGCAAGTATGTATGAGGCATTTTATAATTACAATCCCTTGACCAAGGATGGTAACTCTAACAGAAAAAGTCCCTGAGTGTCTTGGTCGATGTTTTACCAATAGGCTAAGAACTGCGTGAAACTTCGATTCGTACCTAGGGTCGGACTGTTAACCTTGAACCTTTTTATCTCTTTTCTTTTTTGAAAAACTGCTACAATCGCATGACTTCTTGGGATGAAGAGTAAAGTCTTGCTTAGTTGAGGTATCAACCAAAACAAAAGTAATAGTTTGGATATCCATACTGGAAGCTACTATAACCTAAGCGTGTGAAACTTGGGTGAGGACTAAGATTTGATAAAAGAGTGGATGACGTGTTATCATTACGTAGTGTAAACCGGTCTTTGTCCCCATTGACGTGCAAAGCGCGACATTAAAATTCGGAGAAGTAAGGGCGTCAGTCCGATTTACACTACTTAATGATAACTCGTCATCCATTCTTGTATCAAACTTGGTAATGATTAACAGAACAAAACAAAAAAAAAAAAAAGAAAAACACACAGAATATTGATGTTTCTCAGAGGTGGTCTTTCCCCGGCTTGGGGATGTTGATGGCCTCAGCATGTTCCCGACAGAAAGAAGAATGCTAAAGCTGGAGTATCGCGGATTTCGCGTAGATACTCCGTTGCTTCTGGAGGTAATCTCTTTAGAACCTTCTCAGAAGACCTTAAAACAGTCATCGGTCATTTCTAAACGTAAACAATTTGTTGGTCTTTTTCTCCATCCAAGAATCTCAAAAATATTCTTCCTCTTTACTTTCCAAATGTGCGCAAAACCATTTCTTACCTCCTAAAACTTAGCAATCTCTTTCAAATTGAAAATTTCGTGCTCTGTGGATATTCTCAAATGTATCTATTCCAATATGTTCGTTTTGGTGTGAGTTGACCAATGGCACTTTGCAAACTCCACAATCGATAACATGCTAAAGGCAATCACTATAATACTCTTCCGCCAAACCAATGACCATTACTAAATATACTCGTTCATGAATTCGTGTGCGATTGCTAACTGTCTAAGGATTTTTGTTGCATCATTTCGTGCTGAAACGCGAATTGACTTATCCAAATCGAAAACAAAATTCTAGCAATACGTGAACGGACAGTGCAGTCTTCAAGCGTATGCCTAAATCTTTCGGTACAAAGGCTGAGAAGACAAGGTAGAAGGAGGAACATACTCCAGAAAGTACCGAATATGTTGACAGCTTTCCTTTTGGAAGATTTACAGTTTTTGTTAAAAGTCTAGGATTTCTGGGCTAACAATAAGTTCCGATTAAATTCCAAATAATATCTGAGCAACTTACTTGAACCTACACATACAAATCCAAGCGGTCGAAACGAAGTGCAGCATTTTCAAAGGTCGCCATAACTGAGTTCAAATTAGCGTCTGCCGAAAATCTGTTCGAAGTGAATCTCAACCTTCTTTCCTTGGAGAAGCTGAAACCGTGGGTGCCATGAGGAGCTCGGTTTGGAAGGATTTTGCCGGGATTTCTGAGTGCGCCCCAGAGAGCTTCTACAACGAGTCGTGTTCGTCGTAGAAAATACAACTTTGTCGTACCCGACCTTCTGATTGAAGCTTTGCAGAACTTTCCGAACCGGGTGAGCTTTTTGCGTCTGTTCTCGGGACATATGGAAACGATAACAAAATCCGAAAGAAATCTGATCTCAGCACTTTAGAATTTTAAACACGAAGCATCCATGACGACCAGCGATGCTAATAAGAATTCGAGATTAGGACGATTAAATCAGCCACTGCCATAATACGGCACCTTATCGGTACAGAGGTCTTCGCCCAAAACTCGAATGTTCGCTTAACAACGAACGAACGTTGCTAAACTCGTTTATTAAGAATTTATTAGATTTTATCGCGCTCGGGAACGTCGCAGGAAATATCGTTAGGATAACGCAATAAACATCTTCAAAGAAGTCTGTTTTCGCGGCATCCGAAAAGGGGGAGGAAGCTCGGGCCTGCGCTTTGCCTTAATTAAAACGTCGTTTGGAATTCCGGAGAAATCCTTAGGTTTAAAGCATTTCGATATTTTCCTTAAAAGCACCGCTGTATACTGTCACCTCTTATCCACTATATTATATATATACACTAAATTCATTCGTAATCCTGTTAGTGTTGAGAACTTGACACTTTTTAACGATTCACACACAAGAACGCCCTGCAAGAAATTATGTCTTCCTATCGGTTGTTTAGATTTAGTCTAATCCATTTTTGTTGTCTTGCTCTGCATATATGTTGCTTCTTTCTGTGTCAGCCCTTTTAAATCGTAATCCTCACATAAATTCTAATCCCTCCCGTATTTTACACAAACCATGATAATTACGAAGTTTTCGTGTATTCAAATTTGAAAGAGCTTTATTTACTAGCCTGCACTGGTTATACCAGCTTATACTAATTCCCTACAACAACGTGAAGAATACGATAACGACATTGTAATTGACAAAGGAAGAAAGACTCACCTCCAATTTAGGGAATACTGTACACTTCCCAGTGTCGAATTTCCGCGTATATCCTCGAAAACGAGACCTAAAAGCGAAAACGGAATAACTTATTCACGGAAACCGATCTGTTCCCACTCAACATCGGAAGCTGAATGTCCAACCCAATGTTACAAGCAGAATTTTAACACGTCCAACCAGAATGCGTGATATGTGTCAGAAATCTACGAAAGCGGGGCGCTATCTACGGCAAAAATGGAAACGAGAGGCTAAAGTGATAAATACAGAAAAGTTGTAACAATTAGTTGTAACAAAGCTACTCAATGGTAATATCCGCAAATTCTCTGGAAGATGATTATATACTTTAAGGCATTGGTTGATAACCTGCTTTCGGACCTGAGCCTGATATGTTTGTGGCAAAACTAAATATTGATCTTGTTTACCACGCGTGCTATAGTCATGTTTTGGTTCGAGATTCATGAAAAGATCGTAATTTGATTTGACAAAAACCGAACACTCTAGGATATAAAGAGATGATAAAGTATATTCTGGTTTTAACGAATATTTCTACATGAATCTCTCGATTTTAAATTAAATATCGTTCCTACGGTCTTCACTGGCGTTTGTTGTTTTAACAATTTCTTGGAGATTGTAGTTGGTGAGAGCATATTGTAATTTGTTCGAGGAAGCTGAAAAACAAGAAAATGATTAATCCAATAAATCTACAACTTTACATCCCTATTTGATTCAAAGCTTAATTTCGTTGCCGACTCCAACTTACGAGGTACGTCCAGAAAGTAAGTTCCATTTCAATTTAACTCCGCTGCAGCGCTGCGATCGCAGTTCCGCACATGCGCGGTAGACGCTCTATATCAAAGAGAAGAAACGTGCGCCATTTTGAGATCGCTGTCAGCCACGTACGCTTTGTTGTGCTTGTTTACAATGTCGGTGTTGATTGAAAATCCCGCCGCTTGTGAAATCAGATCTGTAATTCGTTTTCTGAATGCTAGGAAAGTGAAACCAATTGAAATTTATCGGCAAATTTGCGAAGTTTACGGACAAAATACGACGAGTGATTCAATGGTGAGAAGATGGGTCCGACAGTTCAATGAAGGACGTAGTGAAGTGCACTATGAAGACCGAAGTGGGCGTCCATCTTTGGTTACAGAAGAACTGGTTCACGCGATTGATGGCAAGATCCAGGAAAACCGCAAGTTTACAATTAGTGCTCTCGCTATGGAATTTCCCCAAATCTCACGATCACTAATTCATAAAATTGTTAGCGAAAAACTGAAATTTCGTAAACTTTGCTCACGTTGGGTACCAAAGATTCTTACTGAGCAACACAAAACAAAACGGATGGGTAGTGCACTTCGGTTTTTGGCCCGTTATGATGAAGGCGGCGAAGAATTTCTGACACAGATAGTCACAGGAGATGAGACAAGGTTTTGGCTGGGACCTGTTTGACCATCCTCCGTACAGCCCTGACCTCGCTCCTAGCGACTTTCATCTGTTCTTACATCTCAAGTCTTTCCTTGGCGGTCAACACTTCAACAATGACGAAGAGCTGAAAGAAAATGTTTCCAACTGGTTGAAGACACAGGGGGCAAACTTCTATGAAGAAGATATACAAAAACTTGTGCCACGCTATGACAAATGTCTGCAAAATTTCGGCAGTTATGTGGAAAAGTAGTTTAAGAGCTGTAGAATTTTGTGCAATAAATAATTTTTCTGTATCTGTACACAATTTAATTTTATTACCAAACGGAACTTACTTTCTGGACGTACCTCGTAGATTATCGACCCCTGAGCGAGGCGAAATCATCACCGCTCCTTAGCCTTGTCGTCTAACGGCCGGCGAAGGGCAATGGCGAAGGGATGAAGAGGATCCGGAAAGGGAAATTGAAGAAATCTCGTGAACGGAGTTAATAGGAATTTTGCCGGACGACGAAGCGCAATTGTCTCGCGAACGTACTTGTTCTCGGAGTCCCGCATTATAAAGCGCTTGTGAAGAAAATTAATTTTAAATCTCTTTATTTGTGTCGGAAAAGACGAACTTCGCTTAGAACCTTATTTATTTTTCAAGACCTGCCGAAAAGAAAATGTAGAAGTATAGTTCGTGATGCTAATCTTAAATCCTAGATAAATTGGCGCATATCCGAGAAATTTTGCTATACATCATGAAAGGAAGGGTGTAATGAAATTTACTTTTTAGAAAAATCTATTTTTCCTTTCATTGGAATGATTAGGAAAATTGTGGAAATTCGACAAGGATTGACAAGTTCGATAGGTTGAAAATTTGCACCCCATTTAGAATTTCCGGGCAGAACAGGTCAGTCAATTGCGAGGGACGCCTCTAAAATTATTGCAAAAGAGAAAAGAAAAAGAATGTTCCAACAAACTGTTTTACTTTTTAAAAAATTTTTGGTTTTAATATTCGCATACGTTCAAACCAATTTTCCGAGAATTTGATACGCTTTGGTATGGTTTTTGAAGGCTTCGACAGTGCCTTAGGGTATTGAAAATCACTGTCCACGCATTCCTTGTTTGACATTCAGACAAAGCGGAAATCGCCAAGCATTGTATCAGGTGAATACACGACCAATGAAACATTAATTCGGCGTTTCTTTCCTCCAACCAATTATGTCGTGTGAGAGGTGACATTGTCATGATGCAGAATTATGCGACGTTTTTGGTTAATTTTTTTGACATCAACGATGACTTTCCGGGAAACAAATTGTTGTATACCATTCAACATTAACCGTTCTTCGACCCTCTAAAACAATCATGAGCAACCGTCGGCTCGCGGACCAATTCGGCTCTCGAGTAAGCTTGTCCGGCCCGCCATTGAATTTTTCCGGTGCATATTAGCACAGCCCGTCAAACTTGATTAATGAGGATACTACAAGAATGTATATTTTTCAAGATTACCTGCAGCATAAAACCTCTGGCGGTCGCTATAAAAAAAGGGTGCCTATGCCTGCTCTAAAGGAATGGCTGTGACGTGTTCGGTACAACCGACAGAACGAAAGCCATAATTTTCTTCGAACTGCTTGGTAAACGAAGAACTTTTGCGAGATTCGTTCATCTTGGAACACACAAAGAGTGGATTGTTGCTTAGTTTCTGGTTCATACCAGCATATCTAAGTTTTGTCATCTATTACGACGTTGTGTACGGATTTTTTGTTTCTCAGCCGAATTGTTTAAGCATTTCCTTAGACCAACTAATACCACCGCTCTTCTTGAGCATTGATCAAGTTATGCTGAATCCCTTTGGATCAGACATCTGTAACAGCTACTCATCGAATGAATTGCAGTCTTCGATATAACTAAGAATGGCTCTATATTGCTGTGAGTCAGATGTCAATCTTCTTCAATCACATTGCGCCCAGTAACAATGTTGTTTAGAACAACAACAACAATTTTGGTCGACTAAGAAAATAAACGCTGGTAACCAATTGTAAGCAATACCTTTAACGTTGGTACTTCATTTCCAAAAGTTGCACAAACCATTTCAGTGCGTTATTAAGGCCTAACTCATAAAGTCTTTACGAAAATCGTAGAATATCATCTAACGGAACCGTTCACATGAAATATCCATCTTTTCCACAAAATTATCTTTCTTTAAATGTTTGCTGTGAACAAACTACTCAGACAATTTCTTGTCTGGCACTGTTTTTACAATAGCAAATGTCAAATTTTTCGAAAATAGCTATGATTCATCCCAATAGTGCCAGTTGTTGTTAGTGTTAGTTTGTAAAAACATAAAAAGCGCGCTTCGCACAATTTAAGAGAAGGTCACCAAAGAATACTTGAAAACCTACAAATGTACACTATTGCACATTCGATTTCTTTCGACTTCATGAAGTACAAAAATTTTGCTTAGAGAAATTTTAGAGAGGTCCTGTGACCGATAATTTGATAACTATTAGGAATTGAAGTACAAAAACTAAATATTATTCGAATTTCATGAAATTCCCTTAACTTTCGGAGTACCAAAATAATTTTAATTACACGAGATACTATAGCAAAGTCAACATTGACCCATGGAGTTTTGGCCACATAATTGATAAAACATATTTTTTAACTGTAGCGGTAAGAAAGAATAAAAGTTTACATATTAGGAAAATCCCATGAGTACGTATCACTATAAGAAAAATTAGAATTATAAAATTAGGATAAAAACGTGATTCGAGAGTTGGGAATCCCTTCCGACATCCTTTTTCTTGCGTTGGCTCTACTAAGGATCAAAACTAAATTATCACAAAGATGAGAAAATGTGCATACAGTTTCTAGCTTGTACAAGTCATCAGATATAATGAAATCAACGTAAAAGGAGGATATTCTCAACGGAACGGCGACTACCACAGAACTTCTTTAACGCCCACGATTCGAAACAAGAAAAAAACATTAATACACTTTTCATATCGCACATCCCTTTCCTTTCCGATGTTAAACTCGACACGCCATTTCACTTATTGATGATTATCTCGAGAACTTAATAGGATCAGACGTCGCCCACGCATACGCCCGAAGTTTCGAGCGGAAGACGCACATAAATACGTAGTACGTACAAGCTCGATCCATTAAGGGAAAGGCAATAAAACTATCTATATATATAACAATAATATTTCTCGCCCATTATCGAGTTTCCCCGGTCCTTGTATCGAACTCGTTTCGAGTGCTTTTCGACCCCATCACTCGATGTTCTGGTAATCTAATTGTGGAAGTTTTCGTTTAGATGGGACCGAGGGATATGTTCGAGAGTGGATCGTGTCCATTCTACGGATGGGGTTAGAAGTTCACTGGTAGTAGGGGACGACAATGTTCCTTCTGAAAATGACAATGGCTTTCCAAAATCAACTATTCGCTAGTGCGTATATAATATATAAACGACCTTGGATTCTCATGGGAATGAGTCCTTTCAACCCTGTTGTTTATGCTGGGTTTCGCCCACCATACTTTTCTTTGACTTGGTATAAATGGTTGTGGGTGTTGTAACTCCTTGCATTACATTGTTTATTTAATTTTTGTCTTTTCCTGTAGAAGACTATAGACGTCTGGGATTAGAAGCATCTAGCAGATGTTATGACTTGTACATTCACGACAGATAGAAAACGCAAAAGTTCTGTTGATATCTAAGTTAGAATTATATTCCTCCTATATGTAATATCACTTCATTGTCAGTTACGATACGAATTTCGCACTTGGTTCTCGTCTTGTCGGAAGACGAGCAACAAATCCGCAAATCCTTTCAGAGCCCCGTTTTCCGCGTGATTCGAGCTAATGGAATACTTTCATTTTAAACTATATACACGCCGGCTTTTATATATGCATATATATGTACGTCTGCATAATGCCGCGAAGAACAAAGACGTAAAAGGAAAACGTGTTAGCGCGGAGATGATGCGATGCGGGTTTAATTAAATTAATGCGCTGGCGGTAAATTAGATATGAAACCCGAAAAGAAAATGGATACGAGTAAAAAACTAAGTTGCGCGGTAAGTAGAATTAATTACAGTATGGAATAGAGTTGGGGTGAACGATGAATATGTTAAAATTACTTCGTGTAAGATCTGCAACATCTATTTGCGTGTTTTTCAATTATCTAAGAGCAGAGGC
This sequence comes from Chrysina gloriosa, assembly GCA_038088585.1. Classification (NCBI taxonomy): domain Eukaryota; kingdom Metazoa; phylum Arthropoda; class Insecta; order Coleoptera; family Scarabaeidae; genus Chrysina; species Chrysina gloriosa. Next base: position 77,283,566 of record CM076088.1, on the reverse strand, counting down.
ATAGAAAGATGTTGTCTGTTTTTCTTCGATCAAAACCAAAATAGATACATATGAAATTATGTAGGACTTTTGGCTTGAAATTGTTTACACACAAAAATCTGAATAAAATGGATCTTACGTTTACCACTTCGCTGATTTGGAAATTTGCAAACGCGTAGTTCGGCATCCAAGTTGTCATCCATAATGGAAAAGACGGAAAAGAGACTATTTGCAAGTGTCAGCCAAAGTCCACGAACGAGACTTCCTTTCTCTTGTGTCGGCTTTACGGGGGATCAAACCAAATTTATCAGAAAGATGGCGCATGCACGTTCCAGCAGGTACAAGGCGTTGGTCACAATGAAAGGAGAAAACGCGAAGAAAGGAAAGTGTCAGCCAAAACTTACGAACGAGGCCTCCTTTCTTTTGTGTTTTGGTTCTACTGGAGATGAGGACCAAGTTGTCAAAATGATAAGAAAGTGCATACACTTTCCACCTGGTACAAGTCATCGTACGTAATGGAATTAACGTAAACGGAGGAAATTCTGAGTGAAGTCTTACGAACGAAATAACCTTTCATTTGTGTTTTGGTTATACTGTGGATGAAAATTAATTTGTCAGAAACATAAGGAAGCGCATTCACTTCTCAGCTAACACAAGTCATCGTCTGCCATATAAGAAACGCAAAAGAAGGAAAGTGTCTGCCAAAGTACACACTTTCCAGCTGGTACAAGTCTTCATCCATAATGGAAACAACGCAAAAGGGGCAAAGTATCAGTCAAGGTCCACGCCCGAGACATCCTTTCTTTTGTGTTGGCTCTGCTGAGGCTGAAAAGTAAAATATCACAAAAATAGGAAAGTACATGCACTTTCCACGGACGTAATGGAATCGACGTAAAAGGAGGAAATTGTTAACGGAAGTTCACGAAAGAAATGTCCTATCATTTGTGTTGGTTCTACTGTAGATGAAAACTAAGTTGCCAGAGACATGGGAAAAGCGGCATGCGTTTCTCAGCTAGTACAAGTCATCATCTGCAATGTAAGCAACGTAAGAGAAGGAAGGTATCTGCCAAAACATACACTTTCCAACTGGTCCAAGTCTTCATCCATAATGGAAAAGACGCAAAAGAGGCAAAGGATCAGCCATGCTCAACGAATGAGACATGCTTTCTTTTGTGTTGGATCCATTGAAAATAAAAACTAAATTATTAAAAAGGTAAGAAAGCGCATCCACCAGCTGGTACAAGTCATCATCCGCAATGGAAAAAAGCGCAAAAATAAAAAATTATTCCTAGAAGAATTACTTACGTCGTCTCGAAGCTCCTAAACAAGTTCCAAGTTGTGATAATGCTTGCCTTGAGCTAACGAAGCGCGCGTCACCGAATTTGAAGCAATTGTATGATGAGGAGTTTACCGGTATATGTTGTCAAATGTTGTCAAATACGCAATCGTTTAAGTCAAATAGTCCGAATCCACTCAAAGTAGGTTTTCTCAACTACAAAGCATTGGTAGGCATCCGAAAATCTCTTTTCCTGGGGCGAGCATCCTCCATAAAAGGTAACCAAATGGTTAGTCACTTTTCCGGAGGTGAAGAAGTGAATACACGTATTGGAACAACGGTGGAAATAGGAATGCGATGAGGGGAAAGCAATCGCATACAACTACACCTCGAGGAACATGAGGAAGGGCCGACTGCTAGAGAAAAGCGAATAAAAATTGGCGTAAATCATACTGTTTCGTACGGACGAATCGATAGTAACCTCACTGGTATAGGGTTTTGGGACGGGCGTTTAGATTGTGACAATCGCGACGTATGCGCTCAGGAGACGGACATTTACAGTTTCCATGAGTGTACATATATACATATACATTCCCGAAACTAATAATTTCGACACGAACTTACGTCGCACCGGCAAACTGTTGATCGCAATAAAACTTTGTCGTCGACGTTCGCCGAATTGAAACACTGTAACGGATATTGCGACGCGACGGTGATACCGCGACCGGAACGCTTTATCAACTTTACGACGGCGTCCTCGAATTAGACGCGCCGCGCCTCGCCTCCACGGCAGATGGAAACGCGTAAAACGCCGGTTTATCGCTCGTAAAATCCGGTCCGACGACGTAGGTAAAGGGAGGCGTCGCGGCGACAAGGGCCGGATTTCATAACGCGCTAGATTCCACCAGATGCGTCCTAGATCAAAGGTCCTAATCCGTTTTCGCCGAAGTCGTCGCTGCATGCAGATGCTCGAATTTAGTTTAGCAATTTGCAACGCGCATCCGAGCCACGGAGGACGGTTCGAAGAGAATTTCGTATAAATATGCGCCGATTCGTTATCCGGTTAGGTTTCGAAATTATTCGTATATTTATGAGTTGCGCGCTTCCGTATTCGGCATTTCGGTATTTCGCAACTTATGTTTTATTCGTTCGGGAATTACATAGTTGCGAAATTGGATTTTATAAAGTCTCAGCGATAGCTAGTTTTGCATCGCTGTTTTCTATTTAATTCCGAGGAAATATTCAAATAAATATTATTAATTAGACGTATGTAAAGGGTTTTTCAATAAGAACTTTTTGGTTAAAATTGTAAATAAAATTTTGGGTGAAAGTTCCGAATATTTTAATTAAAACATGTTGTAGAGACTCCACAATTTATGAATGAGAAGAACATCCAATAAATGTCCACCACGACTATGCTTGCAGACATCGATTCGTTTGAGAAAATATTCAATCGCATCCGTGCATAATTGTGGCTCAGTCTCACAAATTACGTTCTCAATTTTTGCCGTCTGCAATTGTGGAATTATCCTTATTATCTTCATCTTTCACGTAGCCACAGAAGGAATCTAACGGCGTTAGATCGCATGATCTTGGTGGGCCAATTGACGTCACCTTCACGCGAAACCAAACATCCATCAAATTTGGCTTACAATACATCGATTATTTCTTGAACTGCGTGGCAAGTTGCACCATCCTGTTAAAAGCTCAAGTCTCTCGACAACCATAGCATCCAAAATATGCCATACAGAAATTGGTTATCATATCTCTATAGCGCACTTCATTGACCGTAATAGCAGCACCAGCTTCATTTTCGAAAAAATTGAAATGAAACCGCCAGCCCAAGAAGCACACAAAACAGCCACACGAGATGAATGTAATGGATGTCCAACAACTACCTTTGGATGTCATAGATTTTCATAGACCCAGATACGGCAATTGTGTTTATTAACGTAGCCATTCAAATGAAAATGAGCTTCGCCAGGGAAAAAATGATTTTGTCTAACAATCCAGCACCTTATTCAATGATGAAATCAGCTAATTTTCGAAGTTGATCATGATGCGGTGGCTTCAATTCTTGCACCAATTGGACTCCGTAAGGCCTTAGAGCCAACTCTTTGCGAAATATACGCCGTGTTGTGCTCACGCTCGAGCACAATTACTGAGGATGCTGTGGAATTGATAAATTTGGAACCTTGTCAACACTATCGCTCACAACAGCAACATTTTCTTGCAAATGCCTGAGTACCAGTACATTCTGGTGGTGCTACGTTGTGTACTGGCCCAGTGGACTCAATTTTTTAAATTCTTAATTGCAAGTTCTGATAGACGATTATAACGACTAAAAATTATTTATGAGATTACTCCTCATACGTAAATTTGAAATCTATAGTGATCACTATTAAAGAAATCTAATACCTCATTAATACTCATTTCTTACGGGACATTTACATTTCATACTAAGGAAACCCTTGGCTAGGATTTTCTTTTGTGTATTCTCTAGTCGTTGTATAGAATTGTTAAGGTTTTGACAAAACTTTTGTTTGTTTTTAAATTTCGCATAAATGTTAGTAGTATTTAGAATTTATTTATCAAGGACACACGTTACGCATAGGAACATCGACAAAATATTAGTAAATGACATCATCAAGTACATTCCATTAGGAAACTTGTAGATTTGTCCAGTACTGAGTTTGCAGAAACTATATTCTATAGTTACGGCGTGTGATTCAGAATTTTGAACTAGACAGTTGTCTGTATCCCTATAAACACGAAAGAACTTTGTGCCAACTTTGAACCAGTGCCAAATGTGGAGTGCAGTGGAAAACCAACCAACAATATCGTCTAGAAACTTGCTGCGCAATCCGATGTTTCAGACAAAATAATTCGAAAAGTCTTAAAATTCAACAAATTCCATCCCTTGGAGTTGCAAGAAAGCATGGAAATTTTTTCCGTATGATAAATATAAACGACAAAAGTTTTGCGAAGATGTTATATCATAACGATGAAAATTGTTGTCGGAAACGTTTTGTTCAGCGATAAAACGTCTTTCCTCTTGCACGGCCGTCTTAACAAACCGCTTTCTTATTGTTCGGCCCGTAAAAATTCATTACGATGCATATACCAAGTGTCCCCAAAGAAAATAAATTTATGGACTAGTTTGCCAAGTATCCATATTATGAGACCCTTTATTACTCCAGGCACTTTAAATGTCCAAAGGCATTTAAAACTAGTGAAAAAGATATTCTACCTACACCTCAAACTCTGGACCATATAGATATCAACAATATTTGTTTTCAGCAAGACAGATGTATTGTCCACAATGCTAGAGATGTGAGGAAATATTTAATTTATATATAAGAAAAACGATTGAATAACTAGGTAGAGTACCCTTACTTGGGCGCCTAAGTAACCCAATCTTACATTAAATGATATTTTTCTTTGGGGTTACATCAAGTCATCAACTTACAAAAATGTTAATCAATGACCAAATAACTTGGAACAGTTATCTTTACAATTTTTATCTGTTCTTCAGTTTGCCCGTTCTAACTCTTTTTCTAGATCCTCATTTGAACGTGATTGCAAGGATTGCGGTGTAACTTACTGACACTATATCAGCATTTTTTCATGTTGAAAATGTTTGCTTCGAGCTAGCAAAACTCGTGTTACCGATTTAATTATAAAACAATCGTGTGGTGAGGAGTCTACCGATGGGATATAGTGTGAGTAGATCTTCGTTTCTTTCTTTTAATTATTTCATCATGTTCACGTTTCCGTTTCGTTGTTTTCTAATTTGCTTTATTTCCTCTAACATCTAACTAATACTTCTTTATTATTCCGACCTTATTCAATTGCCGACGTTTTGGTTAATTTACTCCTCTCGAAAACTTCGTCTTCTTTTCTTCGGCCATCGTTCCGAAATCGGAAGTCACTATACTTTGATGTTCTTTTTTCTGTAGAACATAAACTTTAAAGCAAAATGGCCAACTTTTTGACATCAAGTGCCTCAAAGCATTACTTTCATAAAGGAATAAAACACCAACATTGATTGACGCAAACATATTTATTTAAAAGTCACTTAAAATTACAGTACTTAAACAAAATATATCAAATTCAATGCGGTACATGGGCTTGGTGATGTTTGGAGATCTCAGCAATATTGAGACGAATAAATGATAGAACTACTCACATATTTGTTTTTTAACCATCGTTAAAAATCCTGCCTCACGAAGATATGGTGTGGAAAATAACTATTGTAATCGGTTTCCTCTTCTACCCTAAGGTGTAGGGATTTTGCCTTTTCAGGCTTCCATTTTTCTTCTACTAAATTTCTTCCATTCTTTTCTATTCATTGCTCATTCCTTGGCGTCCTTTTATGTCCACCCTCTCCGCTCCAATTTTGTCGCCATTATTGCTGCCCACTGCCTTCTTGGTGTGCCTTTCCTTTCCTTGTCGTTACTTTTTGTTTCCCAGATTTTCTTTACTGGCACTTCTTCACTCATTCTCTGTAAGTGTCCCCCACCAACACAGCTTTCTTTCTTCAATGTAATTTTCCAATGATTCCATTCCCAGCTCTTCCCTTATTGTTGTATTTCTTATGCGGTCTCTTCGTGTTACCCCTTTAATTCTTCTTAGGAATTTCATCTCCATTGCTGCATTCTACTTTTTCGTCAGATTCCACGATTCACTCCCATATACTACTACCGGTCTGTACACTGTTCTATATACACTTAATTTTGTTTGTCTGCTTATTTCTTTGTTATTTACGAGAACTTTGTTTATTGCATGATACAGTTTATTAGTTCCATTTCTTGCTTGTCACTTTCCTCTAATATTACGCCCAGGTATTTGTACTTTCTTACTCGTTCTATTTCTACTTCCTCTATCTTTATCTTCACTTTCTCTTTGTTCTTACTGACCACTAGTATTTTCATTTTATCCTTATTCAGTTTCATTCCTTGTTTGTTCAAAGTTTCATTGCACATTACAAGATTTTCCTCCAATATAACTATTGTGTTTAATGTTTTTTTCGTTTAACTCAACAATTTTAATCCACTATCTGAAGAAAATGTCATCAGTTGTTCTTTCTTTTTCAAAGGAAAATTGGGGAAACGGAAGAAACAAGTGGATTGCTTATCCAATCAAATTCTTCAACGTTTAACAATTGAAAACATTGTTCAAAATTCAATTCAAAATGTTCCAGTATTAAAGTAATGATTTCCTTCCAAGCATTAGTCCTGAAACATTAGCAAATGTACTAAGAGCTTCACATGATGGGTACGGTTCTTGTTTATTCGAGCATGGTGACATATTTGAACATTGGGTTAATTGGTTTTATATTTAACTTTTTCGTTAGGACCATCTTTTTCTTTTTCAATAGAATATCTTTAATTTTTTCCTCCGAATATTATTCTGTAATCATTGCCTACATTCAAGAGATCAATTCACCAACCAAGTTATATTTTAACTGGCGAAGCACATACGAAAGCGCAATGTATTAACGTTGAAAATATAGCTATTAACTCCAAATTTGTTGTTTTGATTGAACTCAAAGTGGTAGAGAAAAAGACATTTAAAAAGGTATTATTTATATAACCTAGACATTCGTAGATAGGTAAGAAATTCCAAATTCGTTCCAAATAACACTTTCCCCGCAGTAATCCGTCCCAAATGCCCGTATTCGCCCCGTAACTACGTTTCTACATCCCCTCGTTAAAACGGTCGTACGTTCTCTGTTTTGCTTTGTTTCTATACCGCTACGATTCGCCCGAAATTTACGTTGGAGACCTTTGTAAGCGCGGACGTTTAATTTTTGTTCGCGTCGCAAAAACATCTGTGTTTCGGTAACGAAGCAATTAAGCGGCGTTAGCCGCCGTTTTTATGCCGGTCGTGTCCCGGGTCCGGCTTTTAAACCTACGATAATCTTCCAACCCATCAAACGCTCGGCCAGTTTACGTTGGGAATTTTACGGATTTATAGAAGAATTGACGTAAAGAAATACGAAGGCGTAGCTAGTATTTCGTTTGTTACCAAATACTAATATATGCGAAGAAAAATAAAACTGACGGTGATAATATTTGAGCCGACCAGAAAGCCGATAAAATTTGAATTTAGAGATTTCTAATTGAAAATCCGGAAGAAACAGGTCTGATTTCCTAACTAGCGCAAAAGTAATCTTAAATCGGTCTTGGAACGTAGTACGAGGGGCGCGTCTTTAGTTGTTACAAAAATTACGAAAGAAGCATCCTTTGGAACAAACTGCTGTATTGCTTTTCGAAGTATTCGCCTTTAAGATTTATTTTGCATGCGTTCAAATCAATTCCAGTAATACTTTTTGGACCCTGAACTTGATATCTCAAAACACCTCGACAGCTTCTTAAGGTGCTGAAAATCGCTTTCCACTCATTTTTTGTTTGACATTCGGGAACAAGAAAAAGATCGTTAAGCGATAAGCCAGGTCTGATTTCATCCCCAAAAATGTTTGAAGGCAAAGGAAGGGAATGAATCAATCGAAATATCAGTTCAATGTTTCGTCAAAGATGTTAAAAGAATAATCTATATAAACAAAGCTCTATTACAAAGATGCAATGTATACTTCAAATATGTAATATGTACCGCATTTGAAGATGATGTTGTAAGTTTGATTAAACAGCAGAGAAGTGGTTCAAAAAATTTCCTTTGGGAGATCCCAGCTTGATCGATAAAGCACGCTCTGGGAGACGGAAGATCATGAACAGCGGGAATATTCAACTGATTGTTGAAAATTCCAGTGCAATCTACCTAGAACTTGCAGAAAGGTTTAACGTGGGTGATGAAACCATTCGTCTCCACCTTTATCAGCTAAAAAAGGTGGAAGTTAAATAAATGGGTCCCACATGAATTGTCAAATTCAGTTATCTTACCATTATTTTGACAAACATTTCACGAAACGATAATGAATCAATTTTTTTATCGGTTGTTAACCTGCGACACAAAGTTGACACGGTACTCAAATTCTAAGCGTTCTTATCATTGGTTGTCGCCTACGGAGTCGGTACCACATACTTTCACAGGTTTTCGCCCCAAACAAAATTTTATTGTGTGTTGGGTGGACAACAAAACGAATTGTCCATTATGTGTTTTTGGAAAGGGATCAAACCATCACTGCTAACCTGTATTGTGAACAGCTTTAGAGCGTACAAGCAGTGCTCGTCCAAAAACATCCTTTTCTTTGTCCATCGAAAGAAAGTGGTATTCTTACTGGATAACGCCAGGCTGCATATTATAAGGGTGACCCAGGAAAGAATTTCTGAATCTGGCTTGGAAACGTCACACCCAACAAGAGAGGGAGAGGGTATGATGTGCGAGCGAGAGGCGATGAGTAAGAGAAAGGATACGTGGGTGCCTGCTTCATCTGAAACAGAAGGAGAGACAGAGAGACTCTGAATTTTTTCCATATCTTTGTACATCGTTAAATTAACGCTTTATCAATTTATTAGAACTAACAAAGCCTCAGAAACTTCTTGGAATAATGTTTATGACCAGTTAGTCCCTTTCCAACTGCAATTCATAGATTTCATCATAATAGTAACTAACACAGGTTTCATCAAAATCACCCTAATGAACACCAGCCCATTTACCATGAATTGTACCCATTAGACGAATCCGTCGAATATTGAGCACACAAATTCTCACCCCAGTCGTATCGTTCCAGCCGGCTCCCAGAGGTTTCGTGGGACTTTTGTTGGTAAAATTCTTTTCTAGGTGATTTTTGTCACACATTCCAAGTATTTAGCTTAACGCGGTTCTTATTTCAGAGTCTCAGGGCAATTAAAATTTCCTTTGAAAGCCTCCAAGTCTTCAAAACTGACAGATGACAAACAGTGTGAACCGCTAGACTAAATGATATTACCAAAATAAAACTCCAAGATTGTGGTCATCCTGCAACAGCACCAATCACTAATCTTTTAGGTCGAAATAAAAGATACGAAAAGCATTTATTGAAACTTCAGCGGCAAGAATTTGATGATTTAATGATGTTTAGATCCTGTATGTATGTACTATTCCTCCTCCTACCTTGGTAATCTTGTCAGAAATCCTTGAATTGCTTTTGGCGAATCCCTCGACGTTATTCGTCCACATTTGTGGCCACCGCGAAGAACAGATCGACGCCGAAAAGGGCGAGAAACCGCCACAGGTTATCAAAACAATTTGCCTTCAAGTTTCTAGAATAGCGGCGTAAGTATGGAATTAGGCTTTTTCCAAGATATTCCCAGATATAAAACTGTTATCCAGCTTAAAATCGTTAGACTCGATCAGACTTGGACGGGTTCTATATTTATTGCTAAGCTTCGATAAGCGAATGCATGATAAGTTATATAAACCGGACTGACGCTGTCCCTCCTCTGAATTTTAATGTCGTTGCTTGCACGTAAGTGGGGAGGAGCGGTGGAGGGACAGCGTCAGTCCGGTTTACATAACTTAATTATAACTTATGCACTCTTTTGTTGAACCCTATTTACTACTTGTCATATTGATAGCTTATTATAGAGAGATTGCCGATTATAAATATATACGTCAGCGCCTCAGGCCTTGAAGGCCCCTGGCTTCTAGATTCAGAGTTACTCTTTTCCACTCTCTTCGATCTTGTGCCCAGTCCCTCTAGTCCTTTATTCCGATCTCCTCCTGATCTCTTTTCATCACCTCCAACCATTTCCTTCTTGGGCGTCCTCTTCTCTTTTTCCCACCTTCTTCAGGCTCCAGTACCCTCTTCACGAGTCTCTGTTCTGGCATTCGAATGACGTGTCTTACCCATCTCAATCTTTTAGCCCCCAATTTTGTTTGCAATACTTGGTTTTCTTAACATATTCATTACCTCAGCATTTGTTCTTCTCCTCCATTCGTCCTCAGTCGTTTTGACTCCCCCAAATATCTTTCTCAGGACTTTTCTTTCCCAAGCTTCCAGCGTGTTCTCTTCTTTCTTGGTCATTACCTATGTTTCGCTGGCATATAGTACAGCAGGTCTTATTATCGTTTCATATGCTCGCAGCTTTGCAGTTCTTGATACATTCCTTGATTTTAGAATTATTGTTAGATACCCCAGCGCTCTACTTCCCTTTAAAATCCTTTTATCTATTTCCGTTTCTTCTTGAGCCTTGCTTGTCACTGTTACTCCAAGGTATGTAGATTCCTCCACTTTTCGGATGTTGTATTCATTTTGTCCTGCTTTAAATCTGACAATTTAATTTTTATTTGTCACCTCCGCACGCATTTCCATACATTTTGCTTTTTTTCGTTCACCCTCAGTCCATACTTCCTTGCTCCTTCCTCGAAATGTCGAAATGCTCTTTCTAACTCCCTCCTAATTCTAGTTAAAAGGGCGACGTCATGTGCATATGCGACGCATTATTTTTCATAATGGAAGATGAGTCCGTTTCTTTAAATTTTACTTCCTCTGATGATTGCTTCTAAAGCCAAGTTAAATAAATCGGTCAACAGCGGGTCACCTTGTCTTAGTCCTTCCTTAACTACGAACTTGTCTGGCAGTTTACCCTCAATTGTGATTCTATTACTCGTGGTTGTTAAGGTCATTTTAACCAGCCGTATCAGTCTGTTTGGTATCCTCAGATTACTATTTGCTTCGTAAAATTTACTGTGAATTATCGAATCATACGCCTGTTTAAAGTCAATGAAAAGGATATGCAGACCAAAATTTTGTTCGTGGCTGTTATTTTGTATCATTTGCCGATGAAAAGAGTTTAAAAGAATTACTTTGCGACTAGAAAAATCGATTTTCAAAACCCTCGAATTTCACACTTCGCTCCGATAACGAACGTTCTTTCCTAGAACGTCTTCGGCGACTACGACACCGTATTCTCGCTCAATGCTGGAAGCGAATATCCGATTAGAACCGATATCTCGTCGTAGCGGTATAATCTCGGCGGTATAATCTCCGGAGCCGTTTCCGTATGTTTGCTTCTAGTAAAGAGCTTTCACGCCGGACACCACGCTGTCAAATCGAGATAGCACACATCCGACTCAAATTCGTCGCTCCTAATATAAAGAAAACCTTTCTGGCTTCAGATTTCAATCGTTAAATGGCGATGCGAAGCAAATATTGAAGTTGGAGATGGAGAATATACCAATACCAAGGGAAAAAGTAATCGAAGTATCTATCGGTTAAAGATGCGATGAAGCACGACCACCTTTCTTGCCTATCACGCGCCTCTTTTGAGCTTAAAATTCGCGTATTCAAACCTCTTTTATACGTATGTCAGAAAGCAATTCGATTTCCACCTACATACATGAAACGAAGAGAGGGATTATTCCGTCGCTTTCGAGATAAAACGAATACATTTCGAGCTGTCAATCGATACGAAACGCCATACGCACAGGTAAGTGTTGCTCGCCCGTTGCCATCGCGGCTCTCCCTTCCGTTCTTTTAAAGTGAATCCTCCGCGTTAGGGTGGATATTTTCGAACGAATCGCACGCAACGCAGACGTCGAACGGTTAAACAACGACGCCGACGACGTCTACGACGCGGCGCGTTCCGGAAACGAGGTTCAGAGGGGACGACGAGACGGGATGGGACCGAGAGAACCTTTTTGCCTGCTAGGATTGACATTTCCATTATCTCGACAGTTTCATCATATTGTCTTCTCCTTCGAGTTAGGTCGACAATAGACGACGCCCGGAATAATATCGCGATATATCGGAACGCAACCAAGATTCGTCTGACATGGGGTTCGTCGATTCCCCCCTTTTCTGCGACATTATTAGTCCTTTATCGATGGCGCAGTATGGGGGAGGGGGACACGTCGGATAACGCGAAGAGATCGCTCCTTTCGAAGCGAATAGATAAGGCGGGCTATTAAAATCGTTAATGGGGCTATAAATACGTCGCCGAGATCGTTCCCGTTTCGGTCGGGTGGATGGATCTCGTGAGAAATGACTCCGTTGCTATTTTACGGCAGTTTAATTTAAAAGTAATTTTTCGAAATCCAAGGAAATTATATCGGAAAGGTGTACATAGGAAATTTGGAAAATATGACAAAAAGACGACGCCCCTCATTAAACTAGTCGTAGACCGATTTTCGTTGACAAAAGCGTAACAGTATACTACAAAGGCTGTAAGAAAAAGAAGAAAGTTACTTCAACAGGCAATTTAAGTTCCGTTCATGGTCTGAATTATTTATTATCTTATATAGTCAGCATCATAATCTTTAAAGCTTTCTACTTTTCTCTTACGTTCCGTTCATGGTCTCCATTATTTTTTATCTTGTATAATCATCATCATCACAATCATTAAACCTTTCTACTTTTCAGTGTATGATTCGTTATTCAATACACTACAAAGGTTGTAAGATAAAAACAAGAGGTACTTCAACAAGCAATTTACGTTCCGTTCATGGTCTCAATTATTTCTTATCTTGTATAGTCATCATCATAATCTTTAAACCTATCTACTTTTCGATGTAAAATTCGTTATTAAATACACTACGAAGGTCGTAAGATAAAAACGAAAGCTACTTCAACAAGCAATTTACGTTCTGTTCATGGTCTCAATTATTTCTTATCTTGTATAGTCATCATCACAATCATTAAACCTTTCTATTTTTCGATGTAAAATTCGTTATTCAATACACTACGAAGATCGTAAGATAAAAACGAAAGCTACTTCAACAAGCAATTTACGTTCCGTTCATGGTCTGAATTATTTTTTATCTTGTATAATCATCATCATCACAATCATTAAACCTTTCTATTTTTCAGTGTATGATTCGTTATTCAATACACTACAAAGGTTGTAAGATAAAAACAAGGGGTACTTCAACAAGCAATTTACGTTCCATTCATTGTCTGAATTATTTCTTATCTTATATAGTCAGCGTCATTATCTTTAGATCTTTCTACTTTTCGGTGTAAGGTTCGTTATTCAATACACTATGAAGATCGTAAGATAAAAACGAAAGCGACTTCAACAAGTGATTTAGGTTCCGTCCACAGTCTGAATTATTTGTTATCTTGGATAATACTAGCATTTAATCTAGTTTTATGTTGTAGTATAATAATTTAGAATCATTTCCTATTGAAAACTAAAATATCAACATTAAATGTTCACCTCTATTTTTCTTAGAATTCCTGTTATGCAAACATGCGATTTATTTGCCTGATCATAAAGGGAAGAGAAAACACTATCGGATCCTACTACTAAAAATCTTATTATGATTAAATTATTCTTTAATTTTCTTGTGATGACGTCATAACTAAGAAACAAATGAAACTCAGGAAGTGGATCGCATATAATAATGTATGTTTTTAAAAACTAAAACAGACGTTTCAGCCTTTCTTAAAATTAAAACCGATTGAGTTTGCTTTTTCTTTCAATATTCGATACTTTAATCCCACACTGTATAGACGTATATTTAATACGTGTCGAAACACGTATTAAATATACGTCTATAACCAAATGCTTATCTTCAAATAGGGCGAAAAAATAAATTGTCAAACGTAAATTTTGCAAGATTGAGCGATCAAGGACGAGAATTATTTGAGTTGACTTAAGTTAATTCTCAGTAACTATACGATGATTGTTTCAAGCAATTTACATTTCACCAAGACCAAATTGAATTAAGCGTCTCCTTCGACGTAATTCCAACCCCACAATTACAATTCACCTCGAACGAGAAGGTAAATTAACACCGCCGACGTATGTAATTTGCGTATTCGTTCGTTATATACTGAATAGGTACGTAATTCCGGAGAATGTTGCTTACATATTCGAGCCTCTAGCAAACAATGTAGCAAATCGAGAACGCGAGGCAAGTTAGATAGAGCAGAGAGCGACATTCCTGGATACAATAGCATTAAAGCGATAAAGTCGAGTGCAGGAAATGTATCCCGTACGTTCAAGTTAGTTCGGATATCACGCGATCAAATATAATATGTTTTTCATATTATACAGGAAGGAATTTTCAATTGTATCTGGATAAATTTTCCAAATTCCTTCACGCTATGTGCATTTTCTCTTATACGCGTTTTCCTCCTTTTTTTCCAGAAAATAAAGGCAGCGAACAGAGAAGAATGGTCGACATAACTCGCGACAAGCCGATAAAAGTAGCGGTTCGAGTCGTGGTTCCAGTCCGGGATCATCCGAAGGTAAGACGAAATATTTCTTTATTGCTACGAAACGTGCATGCGGTATGTCCAAGAATCATTTTTATTATTAAATACCATCCGTGCATATCCGACGTTCGCCGGATGTTAAAAATGTGTTCAATGCCGAGGAGGCATTTCGTAAGCCGGGAGTTATTCCGGATTTTCTTATTCTTTATTTGGATATTTTTCGTTTCTTTCATTTCTCTATTTGAGAAGGGAAGGCAAGCGCGGTATGAAATATGCAAACGAAAGATGCTGCATAGCGGTGTTATGATTATGCAGAACGTTGCCTGTCGTACGGAATTTAATTTCTTTTTCTTGCTGTGTCATTCGAGAAAAGGAACAAACATGGTAGAAAATCTGGGGGAATGTTTTACAAGGGAGGATTATAAATCGGAAATGTCAATGTTAGGTCTTCATCGGTGGTTCCCTCGAAGAAAGATTTAGAATCGATCGATATCTATTCTTTATACAGTAATTGTAGGTAGTAGTAAAGGCACATTTCGCTCTTCGTTTATTAATATTCTGGGCAAACAGCGGTAACAGTCAGTGTAGTAGATTATTTATTTCACGCGTCTACAGCGTCAATACTAAATTGATGATATTTATGATTTATATATATAAAAAATTGTTTACATATCCTCTATATCAATAAATCCTAGTCATTAGTTATTTTGTTGATGATTCCCGAATAAAAAATAAATGTTTGTTTATACATTTATCTAGTTATACTTTCACTGAAGAAGGTGTTCCGAAAACGTTTGTAAACGTTCTGAAAATGTAACTATCATTTAAACCAGTCTTGTTTACTTGACCTAATTGTGGTAGAGAACTATCATGTAGGATATTTATTTATTAGAAAACATAAACGGCGAATCTTAACTTATAATTCCTTCTAAAAACGATGTTTCAGTCCCACCCACGCCTACACTTTCCATTTATTTGCTCTACTTCAGAGCACTCAAGAACATTTTCCAGTTTATCAATCTAACAGTCTACCGCCCCTCGTTTAGTAAACGATCAACAAGGATATAGCTCGGGCCTATTTGTAACCGCGTCCCCGACTAATTGCCATTTGGAAAGTTACACCGGGTAGTCGTTAATTTCCATTAGTCGTCCTGAAAGGGAATTACAACTACGAATATTCGAATTTCTCTCGGTAATCCGACGAAAATATTTCGAAATATCTTCCGACGATACCGTCGTATACGTAAACACGATTATCGATCCCCTCTAACCTCGCGGACAATAAATTTTCTAAAGGGGGAACGAAACCGGCTCCCGAAATTGATAAAGCAAACACACAAAGAAATTTATTATGGAGATACGAGAACATGTACGTACGTCAAAAACGACCCGTGAATTTATAACCGGAGGAAAGAAGGAAGAATGCCGGTTTTTCCTTCTTGCCTCCCGATTATAAGATACGACAAGCTCGTCGCTCTTCTAGTTCCCGAAAAAGAAGAAGTCGTGCAAGTTTAAAATATTATGTCCATACTCGAAAAGCTACCCTTGACAACACAATAAAGTCATATTTCATCTGGGGATTGTCGTGTCCTGGTAACAATGCCATCGCTTCGGCGAACGCTATGACGTCCGCTTGACGATAAATAACGACGCGTGCTTGTTCGAGGGGAATACCCGTAGATGGAAGGTAAACGATTCTTTAATTCACCTTTTGAAGAGTCACTGGGCGAGAAATGATGAGTTGCGGAAATAAAACGGAGAAAATTTGAGCAAATCGTGAAATACGAGAAGAATGTTAAAGATGTTTAAGGGAACCGAACGGATAGTAGAAAATGCGGAAATCATAAAATGCTCTGAGCAAAGCAAAGGTAAATTGCGGAAATCGAAAATTTGCGAGAAATGTATGTGGAGGAGTTGTGGAATTCGTATCGAATATGAGGTATTTGGTGGAAATCCCAAAAGTTGGGAACTATACGGATTGTAGAAATTACGAAATATTTGGGGAAAACCTCACAAATTGTATGAATATTTTTAAAGAGACCGAACGGATAGTAGGAAATGTGGGAATTATAGAAGCCCTGGAGAAAAGTCTAGGGAATTGTGGACATGTGAAAATTCGCCAAATCCCTGTGGAGTTGTAACAGTCGTAGCGAATATGAGATATTTAGAGAAAACGTCGGAAATGGGGAACTGCAATAATTGTAAGAATTACGAAATGTTTGGGAACAAATTGTGAAAGCGAGAAGGACGTTGAATAGTTGTACAGGAACCGCGCGGGTAGTAGCAAATGTGAATATTCTAAAATGTTTGGAGGAAAGCTTTTACCATATAAATTGTGGAAATCGAAAATTTACGAAATGTCTGTGAAGGAGTTGTAGAAATCGTAACGAATATGAGGTACTTGGTGGAAAGCTCGAAAATTAGGGATTGTAAAAATTGTAGGAATTATAAATTATCACATAAATTACGAAATACTCGTAGAATTGCGAAAATCATAAAAATGTCTAGAAAAAAGAAACTAGCAAACTGTAGAGAAGACAGGAAATATGTTTAAAAATTTAAATTTATACAAATCATGACGGATTGTGTAAATCGTAGGAAAGATGTTAGATGATTTAGAAAGCTTAGAGAATTGTGGAAATCATGTGAATTATAAAATGCTCGTGGAATTGCGAAAATCGTCAAAATGTTTGGGAAAATCCTAACAGGTCCTGGAGAATGCAGAAAACACGTTTCAAATTTTTTAAATTTGTACAAATCGTGCGAAACGTTTTGGGGAAAGTCTGGTGGATTGTGTAAATCATAGGAAATGTCAGATGATTGAGAAAGCTTAGAGAATTATGGAAGTCGTATAAGTTACAAAAAGTTCTGGAATTGTGAGAATCATCAAAATATTTGGGAAAAGCCCTGAAAGTTGTGAAGAACTTAGAAAATAAGAAGAGAAAACATATGGACTAAAGTATCAAATAATACACGTATAGAAGTGAACAGCTTTACATATCTGAGAGTATGTATCACAGAAGATGTACATAATACAGCGAAAATGGAGGCGAGGATGGTGAAGGAAGGGAAAACATATCAAAGGGAGCTAAAGTAAAGGATCTACGAAACAATGCTCAGACCAACTGTAACATATGGCAGCTAGACATGGATTATGAATAAAGTCGACGCAGATAAATTGGAGATTTTGGAAAAGACAATATGGGGAAGGATTTCTGGAAGGAAGAAAAATGATGATTTATGGAAAAAACAAGGAAACGCAGATTTGAAACAACTGTATGGAGGACCAAATACCACACAATTTTTCAAGGCGCAGAGACTTAGATGGCTAGGAGAGAGGCATACAGAGAAGAGGGGACACTCGCATAGTCAAAAAATACTACCCTTGAAACCAACGACAACAAGAAAACGAGGTCGGCCCAGAAACATGATAGTTCCAAAAGGGAATAAACAAATGGATGATAAGAGTGAAAAACAGGAACGAATGGAATAAGATACGTCAGCAATGGGTCCAAAATGAAATAATAAATGTGGTCTCGTCGCTTGAAATTCATCGTCTTTGAAGCTCCCGGTCTTCTTTACGTTTCCCTAAATACTATTCACAAAACTCAACTATCCTTGGATCATCTTTATTGAGAAATACGCTGGACACTGTCCCTTGAACCTGAAGCCCGAAGCTTGCAGCCTGGTTCTTGGCTCTGGGCGATACATTTTCAACACCATTTTCTCCGTGTCTGTGTCAGTCGATGATCTTGGTCTTTCGGAACGTTACCTCCAAATATTTGCAACAGTTTCATCAGCTTCAAAGTGATTCTACAAGCGGAATCAGTGTTGAATTCGATCCGAAATCGTCTTTGCACTTCTCGCGCATTTTCGCACTTCCGGTAGCCCTTTAACATGCACCTCGTTTCTTGATATCTTTGGATCACTATTTCTGGAGCTACGTGTGGTAATGTTTTTTTGCGATACCTGGTATAATAGTACCAACTAAATAAAAAAACTGTAACGTTTTAAGTTGTTTTCGTCTTTGGAAGGCCTCAGAATCCTATAGCCAGCAAGTCCCCAACAATCATACAAGCCTCGTCTAATAAATAAGAATTAAATGTATATATATATATATATATTTCGTGACCTTTATACTTATCTTATATGATAGAGATCTACCACTAATAGGTCAATAAAACAAGGCTGGTTTGAACGATAGTTATATTTTCAGAACGTTTACAAACGTTTTCGGAACACCTTCGTCAGTGAAAATATAACTAGATAAATATATAAACAAACTTTTGTTTTTTATTTGGGACTATCAACAAAATAACTAGTGACTAGGATTTCTTGATATAGAGGATGTGTAACCAACTTTTATATATATATAAATTATAAAAACTAAATTAATGTGTAAACATACATGCAAATTAAGTAAAACCTTATATCAAAAAATCTTTGTCGAAACCTTAACAATTCTGTTCAAGGACTAGGAAAACCAAATTCAAAACCTAGCCAAAGGTTTCCTTCTTAAGAAATGCAAATGTATATATTTATCTAGTTATATTTTCACTGACGAAGGTGTTCCGAAAACGTTTGTAAACGTTCTGAAAATATAACTATCGTTCAAACCAGCCTTGTTTTATTGACCTATTAGTGGTAGATCTCTATCATATAAGATATAAATAAGAATGCAATTTCCCGTTTAAAAATAAAAATCCACTAACTTCCCCCTTTTCCAGAAAGGAGCAGTTAAAACCCATCCCTCGGGAAGCATGAAATTTCCCCGATCTTCCACTCGAAATCGCAAATACGCACGCACGAACACAAATCCACGCTTGCCTTACGGAAGTCGACTTAAGACGACAACTTGTTATGAACTTCCTCGGATTACGACCGACACGACGCGATGTTCAGAATCGAACGCGAGCTGCAGATGTCGAAGACCTGTGTCGAATCGTTTCCCCATCGCCGTCGTAGCGTGAGCGCTCACTTCATATCCGCATTCTCCGATGGCATACCTGCCTGGGGAAGCCAACTTCGCATTATTATGTTAATAATTTACGGGAGCGTATCAAGTCGGATTACTCCGTCGGGGGCGAGGAGGTCCGTATGGAAAATTCGGACGGAAATTGGGGTATCGGGGACGTCGTATTTCGGATCTGGAAGCCGGGATGAGGCCGAAAGCCGACGTTTATGAGAAGTTTGCTTCGTCGGGAATGCAGTACGACGCGACGACGGGGGTTGTAATTTCCTTATTAGTGCAGTTTGAACTCGTGATGGACGTCGGGCGGGAATGTTGTACGTTTTAGCTCGTAACGTCAGAACGTGGTCGACGTAATCGCGTTAAAAACTAGTTAACGTGGGTGAATGTTCGGACTGATTTCTAAATTCAGATTTTGCGGTGGAAAATACGTTTAGGTCAGATGATGAATGCCGGAGCTTTCTATGAAAATCAGACCGTAGGTAACCACTTTTAATTAATGTTATAGTAATTCCATATGTGATCAAACTGTGAATTTTCGCGTAATATGCGCTTTTTACGTCCTGGCACGTGACTAATAGATATAGTTTCCTAATTAACCCTTAAATGCTCAAGGAAACCGATTTTAATAAAAAAATATCTGATACGTAAAAATGCAAAAAAGAAATAACCGAGTAAACAAATTTTTTGTTATTTAAAAAAAGAACTGGTTTTGTCTGCGAAGATACACTGAGCGTTCCGTATAGTATACTTTCTGCAGAAAGGTGTTCACATAAAACATCCAGAAACGACATATACTGGAAATTTTGTGGGTTTTATTAAATTTCATTTCACGATTTTATTCGGTTTGGTATAAAATAAAGTTCTTACGTTAAATGAATAAAATATAGCGGAAAATGATACACAAAAACATAAATATTTCCTTAATAATAAATTGAAAAATATAAATTCCTTGAGCGGTGCTTTTGCGCATTTGCTTTACGACGTTTCTCTTCAATTTGCTTTTCAACAGGCGATCGGCCCGCTGAAGAAGGTTCCAACAAAGCGTTAGCCATTTCCGACTTAAAATCAATTGGTCTTATGCCCTGGACTTTGCGATCATTGTTTTTTCCTCTATGTAGTATCCAGGCATTTACACAAGTTATATCAAGAAGGTAGTAAAACACTCGATTAATCCACTTTGATTTTTAAATCGGGGCACTTCGCGAAGCAGCCGAACTACTATGTTTGCAGAGGGTTGCAGATTCGATTTTCTTTCGGTACAAAATTCAGCCGATCCACTGTACAATTCGAATTTACAAGCATATGCCATGTTATCACACAACACATAGAATTTAAATCCCCATTTTTTGGGCTTATAAGGCAAGTATTGTTTCATATAGCTTCCAATTTTGGTAGACCACATTTGCTCATCTACATATAACCTGTTCAATATTCGAACGGTCGCAAAAGTTCTGTTGAGGGTTTCAATAACTGCTTCTTCAAAGTACAAAATATGAATGAAGCAATGCAAATAAAAACGAGTTTCAAATTTGTAGAGGAGTGCTTAGTGTATTTTTAATGATACAATTGTTCGGGTAGTTTCTAATGGCTGCTGAAGATATCTTTGTAATACCTTATATTTTTTAAGTTCTCAATTACTACCTTAAACTGATATCTTACGTGGTTAAGAAACTAATGTATTAAATTTTCTAAGAAATTGATCTTTTATGTTTGGTAGTCAATTAAACAAACATTTTGAAAGCTTACTCATGAAAATTTATTTTATATAAGCGCTTTATATATTCTAAGTGGGTCTAAGTCGCTTTTATTTTATTTTTACCTAAAATAAACCCCTAAGAATGTTTTTATCGGTTGTATCTTTAACCCTTAGAGTACGGAGTGGGGGACTTTAAGTCCCCCAATATTAGTTTTTCTTTAATAACTTCGAAAATCATTTCTTTCTGTCTTTTTCCCTTTAGGTAGTCGAGTTTTATTTCAAATACTATATAAAAAATTATAAGTGGCATCTTAAATTAATTTATTTTTAAATTGAAAAATTGAAATTGAAAAAAATGTAAAAACTTTTTAACAAAGGATGGAATAAAACGTGGCCGTTGCTTTCTATGTCCTAGAAATAACGACAAAAAGTCTAAAGTGAAATGTTCTACATGCTCTAACTTTGTTTGCAATGAACATAGAACGGAAGAAAAGAAAATCGTTTGTCTAAAACATATTATGGATTCTTGTAACCTGAATAAAGAGTTTAGTGATAACGGAGGAGTTGGAGCTGAACCAATGAATTATTATATTTATTTTTATATTTCTTATGGTTGAAGGTAAAATTGAATTCCTTAGTTTGTATTTCTTATTCTAATTATAATTATAAGTTTACTTTATGTCAAAACATCAAATGTTTGAAAATGAATAGTATTTGATTTGATTATTAAAAATAAATGATGTAAATTTAATTAAATAATCGTTTTTATACTTTACTAACAATCTTTGTAATATTATTACGCCAACTTATAAACAAAACGAACCCATTTTTGTGGACCTTAGTGACCCCACTCCGTACTTTATGTCATAAACTAGACTCCGTACTCTAAGGGTTAAAGATACAGTGAGCATTTAAGAGTTAAGAAAATGTAAGTACCTAATTTTTTGACAACTTCTTCAGTATGTAACTGCCACTTTAACTCGTTCTGCACAGTTACCCCTAGGAACTTCATATCCCCGCCCATTTTCAGCCTCCACCAGGAATACCTTCATGTGGTTAGTTGTGACCTCGTTCAGATGGAGAGCATTATGTCGGAACTATTCTCGAGCCCGTCGCAACAATCCGTCAGTTTTCTTTTCAAGTTGCTCTTTTTCTTGAGACCTAGGTAGTTATAAATTTCGTATCATCAGCATATAAAATACATTTTAAAACACCAAGATTGTCGAGGAGGTCGTTCACGTATATTACAAATGAAACTGCTCCCAGAATCAAACCCTGCGGTACTCCTCTGTGCACTTCTTCCATTCCGGACTTCGATCCATTGAAAATTACTTGCTGTTTTCTGCGCAAAAGAAATGATTTGATCCCATTCAACGCTATTTCCCTTATTCCATACCAACTCAGCTTTTCCAATATGATATTCACAGGGAATACATTACGAAGTTTTCTCTTCCTCGCAGATCCTACAAACAGGATCCTTTTTTACGATTCCTAGGGTATGGAGATGTTTATTACGTTCGCAGGGTCGTATTAAGAGATCAACTGGCTTAGCAATTTGGTGGAGATGGTTTTGACGAGTACAAATTAGTTCGGAATCGAAAGTGTTTCGCTGACACCTAAAAGACTTTCTATATAACTTAGTTGGTTATTCTCTAAGTTTCCTTCCTAGAAAATTCTGATCGACCGTGACGAGCACACTCTCCGTCTAATTTTCCTCCCCACGCCTATCTCAAAATCGATCATTTATTATGAACTCGACGAATTCTCTCTCAAAAAGACTTTCCTAGACGTTCCGATCTAATTCACCTCGGAATTTTTACCGCGATATCGTCCAACATTTTCGACTTTATAAAACGACCGCCCGTAAAACGGGGACGTAACGGAAAAAGGGGAAAAGGAAAAGATGACCGGGGCTTTCTCACAACAGATCCGGCCACTAATCCATTTAAGTTGCGTAACCTGCGATATAAAGCGATTTTTACGCGACACGCCATCGACTCGCTCGGTCTTTTTATTGCCGACATTCGACCCCGAAGATTATCAATTTTCCCCGTGGGGAGAAAGATCCGGTCTGTCGGGTCCATCGTAGATAGGGGTTCGGTCGGCTTTTCAATTTTCCCCGTCGACGCCGCCCACCTGGCCCATCGTACACCTGATTTTACGACCGCGCCGTTCTTCGATAAGACGTCCCGGGGTTTTAGATGTTATCACCGTTTTGGCGAGATTTCTCTCTTCTTGCGAGGCGGAAAGTCGCCCCCTTTTCCCTCCGCAAGAAGAGAAAAGGATGATCCGGTGTCGCTTTTATACTTGGGTTGGTTGATGAAATCTTTTCGACTTTTGCTTGGATGTTTCAGGTTTGAGATTTGATCATCTCCCTTGAACTCGGTTTTTTCTAAGGAAAACTGATATTTTAGCATCAACTTTAAGGACGACTTTCTTTTATAACTGATGTCGGGTATATTTGCAGCAACGATATGAGAGAATTAAGTTTTAGAAAACATAATACAGACGAATTTTAAAAAAAAGATTTTGAGACACGTGAAGTACGTTACCTTTA
Source organism: Chrysina gloriosa (assembly GCA_038088585.1). Taxonomy (NCBI): domain Eukaryota; kingdom Metazoa; phylum Arthropoda; class Insecta; order Coleoptera; family Scarabaeidae; genus Chrysina; species Chrysina gloriosa. The sequence goes on along the minus strand of CM076088.1, from coordinate 77,259,981 downwards.
GAATTGGACTTTTACACAGTGTCGACAAAAACGATATCTTTGACTTGAACAGATAGTCCAAAAACATTGGTTTAAAATTATTTTCGGAAATCCAGAAAAACACTTACAACGGAGGATTTCGAACCCGGAAATTCAAAAAATTATGAAACTTCTGGAACATGTAGATCACATATAAGTATTTACTACGAAATCTTTTTTTTTTCTGCGAAAAAGTGGGTGAAAAATTTTTGGATTTTTCAGACACGGTAAGAGATAGGAAAAAAGTTTTAAGCAAAATATTGTTTGTTTCAATGAGTTTTATTAAACAGAAAAGGAAAAAATGTATAAAGATTTTTAAATATTTTTTTTGCCGGTAAATAATAGGCAATAGAGATTAGTTGATTGTTAACAGAGCTGTAGTTGTAGTGTTGGATTTAATTTTAAAAGATCTTATAGGGCAGACGATCTTTTGCACCATTAACGAAAGTTCAAGCAATTTCCTTCAGTTGTTCAGAATGTGTGCCATATTATGATGTAATAAATTTATTTAATTTTTTTTTTTTTGAAACTATTTTATAAAATTTCAAATCCAGTACGGCGATGCTTTAAAATTTTCTAAATCAATGTCTGTCTTAGCTGGCAGTGCTCATCGCTGGACATCCAAATCACGAATAATGGCAGCTGAATCAATACTATTTACAAATTCATTATATGCAAATTGAGAAATTTTAAGCAACTTTTCTCGTCGCGTCCATCTCTGTTTATTGCTTCTTCCTACCTAGAAAAATAATGTAATAATACTACGGAATAATACAAGTAGGAACAAATCGTTGCTATGTCAGAATATTACTTCACCACTTACCTGTACAATTGCTGCATAAATGAAACTTTTGCTGGACGGTATTGAACGCAAGTCGTCCTTTCTTCTCACTTTTCCAATACGTAACAGCGTTGCTTTTATACTCTAAAGTTACAATACTTCCTTCCTCTGGTGTACACTCCTCTTCTTCAGCTGCTATTGCTTCTAACGTTTCTTCCCTTGTTGGCGCATATACTTCATCTAGAAATTCTAGGGAATGTGATTTGTGCGGTTGCAAAAATTCTAGAGTTGTATAAGTTTGCAAACGATGTTTCTCTTTGAGCATCAAGAAGGATATTTTTCGTTGGTATTCACAAGGGGCCTATTATTATTATTGGCAACATCGAACGTTGCCATAAGTAAGCGAATTACATTTATAATACTTATGGGGATCATTTTGAACACCATAGGTCTGCTATATAACCAACCAAAAAATTATTGATTATTAATTATTATTATTAATTTCAAGTTTAATGAGTTATATACACTTCTTGCTTATCTCATTCAGCCTATTTCTTTACAAGAACATGTTTACTATTTAGTGGTCTAATGTAGCTTCCTTCGATAACCTACAACTTTTAGATAAGAAATAATCTAATCTACTGAAAAAATACAGGAAATAATTTTCCGTATCTGCTTGATAAACCTTAGCCATACAAACAATTTTTTGTCTTAAAACGTTTTTCTTTATCTTTTATCGTTCACCCACTCAGTGTTTTTTCCGCAGAAACAAAATGCACAGTTCATATCTATATGTGATGTACATGTTCCAGAAGTTTCATAATTTTTCGAATTTCCGGGTTTGGGATCTCACACTTAAAACAAGATATTATAGGAAAAAAATAAGAAAAAAGTTTACTAAAACGAAATACAACCAATCCTGAGGTCCCACTGTAAGGTTTCCAATCAGATTATACAGTCCGTGTCAAATAGAATAGGCGCTTTACAACAAAGTATCGCACAGTATAATTTTGGTATGATTTGTCTGACACACCATTCCTTGACGTGTGAAAAATTGAATATATGTCATTTAAGTGCCTATACAATTCAAAGCGCGTTTTGTATACAAAATACAATACATGGTAAAACTTTGATATTGTTGAAAAACAATTTGACTGGAACACCACTACCAGATATAAAAGAGCTATCCATTGAGGAAGAAATTGAAATAGTAGCAGTGGTCATTCTAAACTAGTGGGTGCTTTCTAAACCCGATAGAACTTTAAATTGTAAAAAATTAATACTACAGATACAAACTAACAACCGGCAGGTTACTTGTCGGAAGCAGCACGACTGCGCTAAACGACCCTACTTCAACGAGTTAACTACACAAACAGACTTGTTGGTTGATAAGATTCGTTCAAATTTTTCTCTGAAATGCATGAATAGCGCGTCGCAGCCGTTTACCAAACAAAAAAACTAATAACCTAATTACTAGAGTTTTTTAAAAGGTGGTACCGAGCAAGGACGTATGTCGGTGAACGCAGCGTACTGGAGTCAGTTGATTGGGGAATAGGTAGGAGAACGATTATGTCAGTTAACAAATCCCTTACCGGGTACCACCTTTCTAACCAACTCCACTCATTACCGATCACTACAAGAAATTAGGTTGAAATCGCTGAGTATTCGGCCGTGTCTTTTATTTAGGTGGTAAAAATCGCCCTCGAAATTTCGGTGATTTTCAGTTATTTGCGATTTACACCGCCATTATGATTATGAAAGAAAACTAAATTCTATATCATTAAATTTGCCTTTCATAGGTCTATCAGATTGTGCAATTTTTTTCCCTTCGCCCCGTTTTTGGTGTTAACGGGCTTCCAACTTGGTAGGATTAAAGTGCTCGGGAAGCTGATTAAAATGCAATAAACCGCAGGTCTCTCCGACTTTCCGTTCCGAAGTTATAGTGCCTTAAGATTTGTACCGAAAATTTCCGTAATATCGCTGTAGCTCGTAAACTATTAGAGATAGCGCGTTCGTTCTTGCTCCATTCGATTCGCTGCCGAAAGCTGCTACTAGGGAGGTTTACTAGATCGCCATCATACAATAAACAAAGGAATTACGGCGATTTGAAGCTTCGACACGTTTCCATCGTTAGTCAGAACAATGATCGCTGGTAATCGATTTGGATGTAACTTGTACTTGTAGCGATTGGTAATTAGATCGAGTATTTTTGGGTAAACGGATACCACGAAAAGCGAACCTTGTTAGTCCGAACAATGATCGGTACGGTACGTTTGTGCGGGTAGTAGTTGTTTTACAGATACTTGTTGGCTTCCAAGGCGTCAATTGTTGCTGGTTTATCAGCATAAACCAGTGATTTCACGTGGTCCCACAGGAAATAATCGAGGGGTTTCAAATCGACTTTGGAGGCCAATGGATAGGTCGATTTCTCGAAATCAACTTATCGCCAAATTTTGATTTAAAATGGGTCCATGGTTGCGGTCGCCGTATGGTACGTAGCGCCATCCTGTTGAAACCACATCTCGCCCGGATCAATGTCATCCATATTTTCAAAGAAAAATCATTGATCACGGTGCGATGACGATCTCCATTGACCGTAACGCGAGCTCCGGCTTCATTTTCGAAGAAATAAGGTCCAATGATGCCACCAGCGTGTAAACCGCACCAAACGGTGCATTTTTCTGGATATAATGAAGTCTCTAGGGTCTGTTGTGGATTGGTTTCACTCCATATGCGGCAATCTTGTTTATTAACAAACCCGTTAAGCCCAAAATGAGGCTCATCGCTGAACACAATTTTGCGATAAAACATCGGATCAGTTTCCAACTGCTCTAAAGTCCAATCGACGAAAGAACGACGCATATGATGGTCTCGTGGCTTTAATTCCTGCACCAGCTGGATCTTAAACGGGTGTAGACCAAGATCTTTGCCCAAAATTCTTCTTCCACACTTTCGTTTACAGCGGCGATATTCTCTTCAGTACGCAGATTCCTTCGACGTGTTGGTGTTATTGCATCACTTAGAGAGTATGTGGTGTGAAATCTATCCACAGTTCGACGGATAATGGATAATTATCTGCGCCATATAAATCACGAAGTCGTCTATCAGTTGCGCGAATTGATGGCTGATTTTCGAAGTAAATCTGGATAATTTGGTAGGGTTGTTCAAGCGCCAATCTATTCATGATGATTTGTCGGAATATACTGATCATAAATGTCAAAAAGTAAGCGCAGTATGACAGTTAACCCTTTCATAAATTCTATCGAGCTTAAAAAACATTCTCGATAAACATCCCCATTTTTCGTCATCGTCAATGGTAAAACATAACTTTCGGAACATATCGCGGAATTTCCTTGGTGTTTATTCCTTTGAAGTTTCCATTGCGGAAACATCCCGCTTCCTTCGTGCATAACATCTCCTACCAATTTCTTAAAGGTTATAACCGACAAACGAAGCGCGAGTGCACACAAACCTGTTTACTCCTCTGCACGTAATAAACCGGAACACTTCGCCCTCCGGTTAGCTAGCATATCAAGTTGTCGTACGTAATTGGGGAAGTTCCCGAATTGTCTTCATAATTATCGCAGTCACGTCTTCCCATACGTCTTATCGCGAAAGACGCCTCTTCGCCCCGCGAACGTATAGATCCTCGCTTTGCCGTAAACACCTACCCACACGCAGTGTTCGCGACGGGGGCTTCCGTACCCTTCGGGCGTTCCTTTCGCTGCTAACCTTTCGCGATCGACAATGACAAATCGTTACGAAAGTGTGCCGTTTGGGGTGTCGCGGCTGTGGAACGGGATCGTCTAGAAGGAAGGAAGATAAACGCGCTCGAATTTAAGGGAAGTTTGTGGGAGCTAACTACGGACGGTGTCGGGGATTAGAAAACAATAACGAGGGTAATGGGGGAGTGAAAGGCGCTAGGTAGGGAAGTTGGGTCGAAACGGTGGTTGTTTTTCGCGAGGTGTGTGCCTTGTAACATCGGTAGGTTGTATTGCTGGCGTCGATAAACTAGAGGAAATCAAATGGAAATTATCGGAAAAGCTGGTGTTGATGATAACGGACATAATAAAGGCCATAGAAGCTCTCAACACATTTCTTTCGGGTAGTTCGTTTTCATCATAGATTACCGATTTTGGTGTAAGTGTGGAGATAAATGTTGCTGTCGTCAGTCGGAGATATGGACGTTTAAAGTTTACTACGTCCAATCATACGCAAAAAAATGCAAAACATCGCACAAAACGGCTAAAATCGAAAACCCATCTCGGCTCCTATGGGACTTAGGAGGTCCTATCCTACATCAGTCAACGCATCTTGACGACGGGCCGAATTCAACAAGGTATCTTCCCGAAGTCATCAACGAAATACTCCGGCTCCGGTAGTTTCCTCCCTGCTAGATGCATGCCGAAATCGTCAAGATCTCCAAGCCCACAGAACTTCAGGCCGACGATCCTTCTCTCGGACGTGTCGAAAATGGTCGACGTGATCATCCTAACTTGATATGGCAGAACTCAATGGTGATTTAGAAATCATCCAGGACAAACAGTTCTTCAATTCCCGAATTATTCCGCTTCTCAAACTACATTCGAAATGGTCTCGAAAGGCGAGACTCTGTAGGAGCCGTATCTTTGATCTCTCAAATGCTTTTGACAGTCAGGCATAACTGGATTATGTACAAAATGATTGCCATTGAAGAAAAGAAATTGTTAGATGGAAAAACCATGAGACTTTTATCGTTGGAAAAGATTTCGAGTTGAAAACAATTTTCCCAAAGTTTTCTCTGCAAAGACTTCAACTGGATCCATAACAAAAACGTCTTTCACTTTCTCATTAAAGTTCTTGAAAAAGTTGATGACATCCTTTTGTTTGTTAATTTGGGCGAAACTTCGTATATATATGATTTCTAAGGCGCACAGAACAATTCTGTACTTTAAATCGGTGAAATACGTCTGATTTAGTCGTGCTAACCATTTAATTTTGGAGAAATCGTTGATTTGTTCAACGATCAAACAATCTCTGAGAGATCCTGCATGTATGAATAACTTTAAACTGACAAATTACATCCTGAACGTTTAGGGATTACAAAATGTGTCATTATGAGATGATTGAACGCAATTGACTATCGTATTTTATTCGGATTCCGGGGAAAAAAGGGAAAAATCATTCTTGTCATCCTTCGGCCATAATTTTAGAACTGGCAAGGATTTCGAGTAGGTAACGATTTTTATAGAATCTTCTCTGCAAAAGTTTCAACTTGATGTATAATACCACCCCCTTTCAGATGTTTTATTTTTCGTGAAATTTCAAAGGGGTACCCCTTCGAAAAATTTACAAAATTCTTTTGTTTTTTAATTCGGGCGAAACTTCGTATATTTATGGTTTCGAAGGCGCAGAGAACGATTTCGTACTTGAAATGGGCAAAATACGTCTGATATAGACGTACTTAGCATTAAATTTTGAAAAAATCACTGATTTCATCAACGTTCAAACAATCCCTAGAAGGTCCCGCATACATGGACAACTCTACCCTGAAGAATTACATCTTGAACATTTAGTAATGATAAAATGCGTCGTTATGACACAATTGAGCACGATTGACTATCGTAGTTGAATTCTTAGGAAAAAAGGGGGAAATCATCAAATTTTCACGGCTTTTTGCCCGTAATTTTAGAAGTGGCAAGAATTTCGAGTTGGAAACAATTTTCACAAAATCGTCTTTGCAAAGGCTTCAGTTTGATGTATAATACCACCCATTTTGAGATATTTCGTTTTTTCGTTAAAATTCAAAGAAAAATTATAAAATTCCTTTGTTTCTTAATTTGGGCGAAACTTCCTATAGTTATTGTTTCGAAGGCGCACAGAACGATTTTGTCCTTTAAATCGGTGACATACGTCTAATTTAGCCATGCCTAGCATTTAAGTTTGAAAAAATCATTAATTTTTCTAAGTTTAAAAAATCTCTGAAAGATCCTGAGCGTTCAGGAATGATAAATTCCGTCGTTATGAAACAATTGAACGCGATTGGCTATCATATCATCATATTGGCTATTGTTCGGATTCTAGGGTAAAAAGGGGGAAATCTTCAATTTTTCACGGTTTTTCGCCCACAATTTTATAACTGGCAAGAATTTCGCGTTGGATACAAATATCACAAAATCGTCTTTGCATAGACTTCAACTTGATGTATGTATAATACGACTCATTTTGAGATATTTCGTTCTTTCGTTAAAGTTTAAAGGGAAATGACTATCGTAGTTCTTTCGGTTTCCGGGGGAAAAGGGCAAAATAATCAAATTTTCACGGTTATTTCGACTGTAATTTTCGAACTGGCAAGGATTTCGAATTGGAAACAATTTTTACATAATCTTCTCTGCAAAGACTTCAACTTCATGTATAATACCCCTCCCTTTCAGATGTTTCGTTTTTTCGTTAAAGTACAAAGGGGTACCCCTTCAAAAAATTGACAAAATTCTTCTGTTTCTTAATTTGGACGATACTTCGTATATTTATGGTTTCTAAGGCGCACAGAACTATTTCGTGCTTTAAATCGGTGAAATACGCCTGATTTAGTCGTGCCTAGCATTTAATTTTGGAAAAATCATTGATTTCTTTAACGTTCAAACAATCCCTAGAAGGTTCTGCACATATGAACAACTTTAAACTGAAAATTACGTCCTCAACGTTCAGGTTTGATAAAATGCATCATTATGGAATAATTGAACGCGATTGCCTATGGTAGTTCGTTGAGTTTCCGCGGAAGAAAGGGAAAAATAATCAAATTTTCACTATTTCTCGACTATAATTTTAGAACTGGCAAGGATTTTGAGTTCGAAACCTTTCTTAGAGAATCTTCTCCGCAAAGGCTTTAACTTGACGTATAACAGCACCCCCTTTCAGATGTTTCGTTTTTCGTTAATGCGCAAAGGGGTACCCCTTGAAAAAATTTTGGAAAAATCCTTTGTTTTCTAGTTTGGATGAAACTTCGTATATTTATGGTTTCGAAAGCGCACAGAACGATTTCGTGCTTTAAATCGGTGAAATACGTCTGATTTAGTCGTACTTTTTGGGAAAATCAAATTACTCCAATGGTTATCGTGAAAATCGCAAAAACTGCAAAAATAATGCAAAAGGTTGCATCTCGGGAGTGGATTTTTTCAAGCTACGACATTCCCTCCTGCACCATTCGAAAGAGCTCATTTTTTTATTCAGAATCACTACGGATCGTATTTCTATTGTAGATAGTTTAGGTGCTACGAGCGCTTGAAGTTTAACAATTTTCGCGCTTTATTCACTCTTTATTAGATCTATTTTACACAGTTTTGCCCGAACTTTATATGGCGTTTTTTCGAAACGAGGTATCCTACATAATTACCTCTCCAATTATGTATATTCTGACGTAAAATAACTATGGAATTCGAACATGAATGTTTCGTCGAATGACCAATGATGTTTCGTTCAAAATCGAGATTTTCATTTCGGGCCAAATTTCAAATCGCTCACACTATTTTATTCATGGTTCTAGCGCGATCAAATAGACCTTACTATAAGTAGATCTTTCCTAGGAATCAAATGGAAAAAGAACGAACGTCCTATCTCTAGTAGTTTTCGCGCTGGCACGAAATTATGGTAATCTTAGGTAAGAAATTTTTCAAACTTTAACGCTGACGAAATTCACTTACATTACGAAATTTTTCGAAACGATAATAAAGATATAAAACTTCTACGTGAATAGGATGCATATTGAAGTCAACTATCCAATGTTGATCGAGACGCTAAACCATCGAAAAACTGATCGGTAGTAGAACCTCTCGAGAGATGGACTGAAAGTTTGGATGTCATCTGCAACTATCGACCAAAAGTTCTATTTCGGTAAGGAAATCAAAATATTGTTTCCGGCAAACGAGGGAATCGAGATGTTTACGAAAGAATAGTTGTTAATTCAATTTCTTTTTTTCGTTTTTCACATAGAATAAGATCGCCAAAAGTATGCTTGAGATTTGTGGTGAAGTCGATGAAACTGCTAGAAAGTTCTGTGTAAATAGTTATCTAAGAAATGGGTTAGAAATCGGGAACAAGACTTTGAAGTTGCTTTACTTAATGATCTAGGAGTGAAGATTATCATCAGTTGATAACACCGAATTTAAAGTTAAGTTTATGTATGGCAACTGTCAACTATGCTAGTTGGGTGGAAGTTTTTGAGGAATCAGACGGTAACGTATTAAAAGCATCCTTATAAAACGCATCCTTGCACATCCCCAGCGGAGTTAGAAGTAAATTTACTTTCTCGGGAAGCATCAACTTCCCTCGACCGACGAACCGATCCCCAGGCTTATTAATTTCCAAGACCTGCCCGTATTCATTAGCACGCCGAATTATTATTGATGATGCGGCGGCGACAAGCTGATGGCCGTAACGTGTTCGCGACGATCGGAAGATGAATGCCTTAATTATCTCCGGGGATTTCGCCGCCGATGCGAAGTTCGGAGATAATTGATGAGGAAATCGGTATACGGGGGATGTTATTGATGCGTTTTGTTTCGACGTCTGTATGCAACCGGATAACGTTCCCGATATCATGTCGTCGCTTCGTCGTTGATTAATTAAATTTCTCGTACTATCGGGGTGCGGTTAGATTTTCTTAATTTTCTTTTGAAATTGAAACGATTAGTGAGTACAAGTCGTTTTTGAATCAGGCCTTTGCTAAACAATAGGAAGCTAGAAATGCTTAATCGCTACTCATATCCTCATATACTTCCACTTTTCCTAAAGAAGCTGACTGTATAGTGTACTGAGAACTTAGTTAATTTCTTAAACAAAATTGCACCGGCCTAGCTCTTAATTAATGATACAAAAGCATAAATTATAACAAATTATATTTACAAATTTTGGGAAATATTTAACATAAAATAAAGATAATTATCTAGTGTTGTGTGTGTGAGTGTAATTTCTTTTATTCGATGATGGTTCTTCCTACGTCTCCTCCCTCAACTTCTTTTCTCGATGCAGCTCTACTTTCTGTGGATTCTTCCCTCTATTAACTTCCTTTTCGGTGTGGCTCTATTTTCTATGGATTCTTCCCTTTTTTAAATCTCTCTTCTCCGGTGTGGTGAGGTTTCTTTATTCACTGGTACTTCCCTTTAAAATCCTTTTGGTCCAAAATATATTTTTAAACTTTTTTTTGGCTTATCTATCTTGTCAATTTTCTTCGTCGTCAACCAAACGAACTTTTTATTTTTTCCGGAAACCAAGACTACACTACATCATTTCTCCGTTGTCCACAAAACGAAAAGTTTAATTCACCGTGACTTCAGTTCATCCAAAGCGTAACGTTGCTATAGAAGCCTATATTGTTTATGTCCACTTATCCTTGGTTATTTATATCCAGTGGTTATTAGGAATTCTTGTGAGGTGAAGGTGTTGAATGTATGTGTCTCAATGGTTACATTGATTTTCTATCTTTTAATCTATGCCTTTTATAATAATTAATAATTTTATTTCTAGTTCCATTCCTTTTCTACCATTAAACGTCTCTGGCTGGACTTAAAATAAGAAGCTAACACCCGTAGGGTCATAAAATACTTAAAAGGTGGTGTGCGTGGTATCCAAAACGTATAAATACAATCCAAAAATAAACTGAATGTCATTTGAATATAGACATCCATAACCCCAACATGTACTGTGAATTTTGATATATTGAATTGTAATAAATGATGAATTTTCTAATGGTAATTAACCATTTGAGTATTACTATACTACAATAGGAAACGAAACGGTTTCATTATTTTCATTCTTTTCCTAAACAGAATTCATTGGAGAATACTGCGAAATATGATCCCATATAGAGTGATAAATTCCAATGTCAACGACGATTCATATTGGACATTCAACTTTTTATTCGTTAATGATATTTTCAATGTCTTATGCTAAAGGAATGTGATTAAAATTCTCTGTCTACATATTTTGCAAATAATTTTTGAAAAATATTGCTATAATTATTGATCTATGTTAACATTTAGTTAAATTCATTTATAATTTGCTTATTTAATTTAAACCAGATGATTAAATGGCAACAGGAGACTGTGGCTAAAATAATACATAAAATAAATTAAACTATCTTTGCCACACCTTTCGGTAAAAATCCAGATAGGTATTTCGGCAAATAAGTTGTTATCCTCAGTGGAAAACTGGGAAAATTCAGCATCACCAGCGATATCCGGCTAAGGACCAAGACGAACACTGCACAACAAACACTCATTGTCAGTAAACTTTACGGTGTACACTCCAAGTTTAGTTGTGTCCCATTGTACGTTGCTAATTCATAAATGAAGATACATGGTAAAGTCAAAATATTTAATTTAACTAAAGAAGCCTTTGCAGACTGCATTGGCTTTAGATCATCTGTTACACAAATGATTTTTTTGACATATGCATACATCGCTTGCTAGTACGGAAGTACCCCAATATTTTGTTCCGAAACAGTCTACTCGCTACATATGCGCGATACAAACACACCAACTACTGTCGAGTTAAATCGGATTTAAAATTTCGAAACAAATATCATAGAGAATTTAAGTGCTCATCAAATCGGACACCTAAAAATCAGTTCTTACTGAAGTAATATCATTAATTTTTAGTTCTAAGTAAAAGTCCTGGTGAAGTTGCAGTTGATATGGATGAAATCCAACGTAAGTGCTTTTGGAGTTGTTAAGGAATAATTTGTTACTTACAAAGCATTGATAAATTTTATTCAATATATATAATTAGGATGCTCTGTGAAGATTGGTTGTCAGAACTAGAAACTACCAAAGCAATATCGTCAGCATAAAGAGTGATGCTATTTCCACCACCGTATTTGGGAACGTCGTTCATGAAAAGTAGTAAGAGTACTGGACCCAACATTGAACCTTGTGGTACTCCTATATTAGTCGTTGTCTTGGAAAAGGTATGGCTTCCTATCTTTTAAAAATGATTTAATCCATTCAACAGCCACCCCCTGACACCATAAGTTTCTAATTTATTTATTAAAATTGAGCGATCTACACAGTCAAATGCTTAGCTTAAGTCCAGGAACAATACAACGGAAGGATAGGCCACCATTGTTTACGGAATTAATGATGGTATTGTGAAAGGCATTGTGGGCAGTCGAAATAGAAAGCTTCTTTCTAAACTCATGTTGTTTATTGCTCAGAATTCCATTCCGAACAAGGAAATCCTCCAGCCTATTCAGAAAAGAGTATTTAAATATTTTGGAAAAACGTGAAGTGAGAGCTATTGGCCGATAATTCTTCAATGATAACTTGTCTCATTTTTGTATATTGGTAATATTTTACTAGTTTTCAGAAGATTAGGAAATTGTCCTTGCTCAAAAGAAATGTGCCAAGATAGGAACTACAGAAATACCAACCGCCTTGACAATAAAAGAAGATATTTCATCAGGACCAGATGAATGAGTGTTTCTTAAATTAATCAATAAACTGGTGCAGAGTTCATGGTACGGCACAACTCTTAGAAATAATTTTCTATCAAGTATCACAACTTTGTGCCTAACAAACTACTGCGTAAAAATGGTGAAATTTTCATTTTTTTTAAATTATTTTGGGCGGTAGTCGTCGAAAAACCGCTTTTCACCCATTACATTTTCCAAAGAATATTTCTGATTCGAGTTATAGTACTTTCCCGCGTTGCATCCCCGACGTACACCGTCTAAGGGAAATCTCGAAATATGCATACAACGGATTAAAAATAAAAGCCCGGATTCATAACGATCGTAAACTATCTTATTTTCCCCCTTTTAAAGGCAAAACAAGCGCATTTAATTCCCCGTATACGCATAAGTACCAAATTCCACTCGGTAGTAAATTTTATGCATTTTCGCAGTTACGATCTTATCGCACGGCCGCTGTACCAAGCCGCCCGGCGCTATTAAAAACGCATTAAAAATATTTCGACTTTTATTCCGCGAATTTTACGGTCAGACGTTAATTAATAATAAGCGGTTTAACGATTTTCCATTAGGAGACCTCGATAGCGTCGTAATTGCAGTTAGCATAATAATTTATGCAATAATGAAGTATGCCGATAGATGTGATCACCGTCTATCGTAAAGTTTTTACGACTGTACTGCGTCCTCTTTCCCTCTCCGTACTTAAAACCTAGATGCACATCGTGAGTAATTTTCCCTTAATTATTCAAACATTCATGTCGGAAAACCTCGGTAAAGTTTTTTAATTTTCGAGGAGGAATAAATTACAATGTTGTTGGTTTCCGAAGCATACGAGGCGTGTGAATTAATTACTGGGGCTGGTAGCGTAGTGTTCGATCGGGCAACACTGCTCACTTGAGACTTGGGGGAGGCAAGTGAACTGATGTACTACGTCATCAGTGCGAGTTTAAACTCGCTAGAATCACGTTGTTGTTTTTGTACCGATTATTTTAGTAAAGCAAGTTTTGTTCGTGCATTCTGACAATGAGTTCTCCAAGACCAGAAACGAGCAAGAATGAGCAAGTTGAAGATCAAAGACATGCTGATTTGCTGTTTCCATAGCCAGGGAATTGTTCACAAAGAGTTTGTGGCTCCAGGGCAATTGGCTAATTAACACTTTTACGAAAAGTTTCTTGAAATACTTGGAAAAACGATTGTGGGCAAACATCAAACAGAACTGTGTGTTGCATCACGATAATGCGCCGTTTGGCCACTAAGAACATCTTGTGGTTCCTCAGCTTCCCTCTTTGCCCGACTTGAATCCCCCACGACATTCTTTTTAAAAATTTTCAAACATTTTTAGTTCGGGAACCAAAACATACGTTTAGACAGTAAGCATAATAAATTTTTTTATTACTTTTTGCCCTCTTCCTATCGATTACAACAGTACAACACATCAAATTCATAGGGAATTTGGAGACGACAGGAAGAAAATGGTGGCTGTATCCTTGGCTTTAAAGATCGAAGTAGCACGACGCTGCAGTACTTCTTTTGGTTTCTTCTCGACTTCCAATTCTTGCAAATCACTTTCCTAGTCTTTATTCACATGCCCTTCGTGTTATTGCTCCAGTTAAAGTTTACTTCAAAGTGCTACAATTTATGTACTTCTTTACTTCCACGTCTGTGCTGCGTCTCCAATGCTCGTTCATCCTTCGCCTTTCATATGTTTCTGCAATATAAGCTACATCCTTAGCGACTGAAATAAAATGATTTTCGCCTGCTTCGCAAGTTTGATGTTCAAGCGTTTCCATTATTTCTAACCCCTTTTCCTCAAGAAATAGTCAAATTTATAGTTTACTATTTTTCCTATTACTTCGTACGAAATCGGAAATTTTTGGACGCGTATCTCAACCCAATTGCCATCGTTAGGAGAAAAAGGATTATCCCGCGAGTTACCTCCACCATTTGTAGGAAAGGAATGCACGAGGAATTTCACCTAATGCGCTCGAGATGTCAAGTTAATTAACGAAATATGAAGGATTTTAGCCTAATCGTTTCGAAATTTGTATCTTTTCAATGTCGTAATTGAACGACTCGAATCTCAGATCTTCGTTTGCAATTACCAACTAATCTTCTTACAACAACAAAGTAATATTCTACCTCCCGATTCAATTTAATTGATGAAGTACCAAAACTCTCCACCAATTTACTAGTCACGAAACGCAGCAATTACGAATACTGGTCGCAATGAAATTGTAAAGATCGCTCCGGGCTGCGGCAAACAATTGAACCGAATGTACACCGACAATTCGCAACAAAACGTGCGAAATAATCGAACGTGCGGTTACTATGGAAACGTGCAATTTATCGGGCATAATTTTTGGCTAAAACTTTATTACGGGCGTATTTTGCGGGAACATGTACTCACGTTGCTAAATTAATTGGTGTAGCAGGTTCAATTGGTCGCTAATTCGAAGTGAGTTTTAATAAATTTATTTAACCTGTGTGTGTGTGTGGGGGTTTTAAAATTTAATAATTAGTCGAGAGTTTAGAATATTGTTTTGCTCTTTTGAATGAATTTGATGAAAATTTGAACGACTATACAACGCACGCTTCGTTGCGATCTTTAAGATCCGTAAGAAAGATTGGGCAAACGTGTATATTGAACAGGGACAGGGTAAAAACAAGAAGAGGCAGACTCATGACAATACAGAATGATACAATAAGGGAAGAAGCGGGTAGAAACGATGTACATTGAGTAAATATAAAGTAACCAACAGGCGGTAGAAGATAATCGAAAAAGAAGCACAACGAAAAAGGTTTAATAACTCAATTCGAAGTTTTGCACTTCATGGTAAGATTTAGACGAAGAAGAAGAAGAAAAAGAAGGACAAAATGTGCATATCCGCAAATGCAGATTTCGACAGGTCAGCTGTCATCTCAACGGCAACACAAAACACATACATATACATAGTGAAATGAAGAATCACGCAAAAGTTTAAGAACTTAACTAAACAGCTTTGCACTTGATGGTAGAATTAAGAAGAAGGAGAACACAAATTTGCATATCTGCAAACGCAAAATTCGTCAGCTCAGCTGCCATCTCAAGGACCACGCAGAACATATATATACAGTGAAATGGAGCATCACGCAAAAATGTAAGAACTCAACTCGATAGCTTTACACTTCATCTTAAGGTTACGAAGAAGAAAGAGAAATGTAAGAAGTAAAAGAAGTCGAAGCAGACGAACACAGATTTAGATATCTTCAAATACAAGTTTCGCTAACATACACAACATACACAAAGTAAAATGTAGCACCATGCAAAAAATTCAGAAAGCAAGTGGGCAGCTATATACTGTATATGAAAACTCTGAAGAAAGCGAGGAAGAACAAAGAGTTGAATATTTGCAAGTGCAATTTTCGATAACTAGGCCATCTTCAATCACGACATAAGGCGCATACACGTTGCATGGTGCTGTAGAAGAAGAAAACCGAAAGAAAGAAACCAGAAGAATATCAAGAAGAACGAAGATTTGGATATCTGCAAATGAGGCTTTAATGGCAGAGTTGTCATCTTCAACGAAAAGTAAAACACATGCATACAGTGAAATGGCGTAGCATGCAAGAATTTAAAAACTCAACTCGACAGTTTTACACTTCATGGTAAGACTAAAAAAAGGAGGAAAAAGGGAGAGACGAAGAAGAACAACAACAACAAAGATTTGAATATCTGCATATGAAGGTTTTGAAAACAAAGCTCCCATCTCCAACAAGAAAAGAAAACACATACACACAGTGAAATAGAGTACCACGCAAGAGTTTAAAAACTCAACTCAACAGCTTTGGACTTCGTGGAGAGAAGAGAGGAGAAAAGGAGGAAGAAGAAGAGGAAGAACAAAGATTTAAACATCTGCAAATAAAATGGAAGGTTTGATAGCAAATCTGCCATCTTCAACAAAAAACAGAACACATACACACAATGAAATAGAGAACCACACAAAAGTTTAAACACTCAGGTAAGGTTAAGAAGAAGATGAAGAAAAAAGGGAAAGAAGAAAAGAAGAAGAAGAAATATTAAGAAGACAGAGAAGAACAAAGATTTGATATCTACAAATGCAGGTTTTGATAGCAAAGCTGCCATCTTCAACAAGAAAAAGACACATGCACAGAGTGAAATATAGCGCCACGCAACAGTTTTGAAACTCAACTAGACAGATTTACACTGCATTGTAAGATTGAGAGGAAGAAGAAGAAGAAAAACAGGAGGAAGAAAAGAAGAAGAAGGAGATTAAGAAGACACAGAACAAAGATTTCAATATCTGCTAACCCAGGTTTTGCCAGCAAAGCTGTCACCTCCAACGAGAAAACTAAACACATACACACAGTCAAACAGAACACCACGCATTAAGCAAAGTTCTGATAGTGATCTTTACCTCTTGGTATACTTTCTTCATTGAAGATGATCATTTAGCAGTGGCAATTGATATCTAACTAGTATTCAATTTTATTTTGATTAATCCTAATTGGAAGCTTTAATAGAGACCAGATGGAATTTTTCTTTTTCTTCTTTTTCATTTGCAACGTTCTAATCTCAGTAGTTTGCAGTTCCAGTTGGAATTTCTTCTTCTTCTTCTTCTCATTCTTAAATTACATCCGTGATATCTTCCGGATTTGATTGCGAAATATTCATCCATCTTTTTGTGGGTGCGGCTTGTTGGCGACTATTGATGGGTTCGTTCGTCATGCCTATTCCGGGAAATTTATCTCCTCGCATTCTTCTCATGTGTTCGCATCAATATTTTCTGCTCTTCTCCCCACATTTAACAACGTCTTCAACAGCGCATATTTCCCAAATTGTCCTGCTTCT
Source organism: Chrysina gloriosa (assembly GCA_038088585.1). Classification (NCBI taxonomy): domain Eukaryota; kingdom Metazoa; phylum Arthropoda; class Insecta; order Coleoptera; family Scarabaeidae; genus Chrysina; species Chrysina gloriosa. The sequence goes on along the minus strand of CM076088.1, from coordinate 77,242,890 downwards.
CATTGGTCACTCAGCGCCTTACCGACTATTGCTGTCGACTTTCTCATCTCCGTAATTCACAGTTCCAACTGGATTTTTTGTTTTAAAATGAGCGAATAGAAAAGCCTAAAGGAAGAGCCGGTCGCCCCTACCAAAAAGTTTACGTATCCGATCCCGATTTCTTTCCCGACCTTTCCGCTCCAGCCATCGTCGTCCTCGCCTATTTACCATCCCCCGACGATTCATCACCGCACGCACTTTTCGTTTTTTCCCGTCCTTCGTCCGGCGGCGTTAAACAAAGGAATTAGATTTCAAGCCGGCGACCTAATCCTGGAGAGTTTGCGGTCGCCAAGATTGATCGAACCGCAGAAATTTCCACGGATACGGCGCGGCGGCGGCGTCGGTTCGTGATAAATGAAAGAAGTACGAATCGCTGGGATCGTATATCAATTGTGTTTGTCGAAATCAAACGCCGCGTCGTGGGTGTCGATTTCCGGGACGAGTTAGATCGGATGATGGATAAGTCGACGGTGATGTATGGAAGAAGTTCTAAGTCGGAAGTTGAGTGAATATTTGGATGGAAATCGTATTGTTTTCTTTTCTTGGGGCGCGATATAATTGTTGATTAATCTTGAAAGTTATCAGATTTTGCTTTCCTATTTGTAGTGGATTTTTCTTGTAAACAGAAGAATCGGATCTGCAAACATTGGATATAGAAACATGAAACAAGTACTCATACAGCAATACGCGTTGGCAGTATTACCAAATCGACAAGAAGACCTACAAGGAAAACTATTTGTGTGAAATGAAGTAGTAATAGAACAAGGCATAAAGATGAATGTAGACAAAACAAAGTGATGGCAAGATCGGTACAAGAAGTAAAAAGAACACCAAGATTGAAATAGAGCAAGTCAAACAATTCAAATACTTGGGAGCGCCCATCCATAACCCAGGACAACACGAAGAGATAAATAACAGAATTAGTAACACAAACAAACTATTCTATTCGCTGAATAAATACATAGCAGGGAAGAAAATAAAACAAAGTACAAAGATGAAAGTGTACGTACAAGGCGGTCTACCGGCCAGTATTAACATTTGGAAGCGAGACGTGGATAATGAATGAGAGACATAAAAGCAGAATAACAGTGGTAGAAATGAAACTCCACAGACGAACGTGCGGAGTGACCCTGCGGGACAAAGTCAGAAGTGAAAAATAAGAAAAGGTTGGAAATTATGAGCATGGAAAATACACAGAAGAAAGACGACGAAAAACAATCACACGGTGTTACTTTTTATCTGTCATTTGAAGTTTGATTGTTGAAGTTACGTTTGTTATCATTCGGCTACTTATTCTTTTAAAAGTAAAATAAAAATGGAATTAACCAGAGAGAGCACTTTCGAATCATAATTTACTATGATTTTAAAAGAGGTTTAAACGCTTATGAATGCAAAAAGAGTTTAGATTCTGTTTTTAGCGAGCAAACACCTCTCTTGGCTACAATTTATCGATGGTAATTTGATCGCGCAAGGAATTCTGTTCAGCATCAAGAGGGAGCAGGGCGTCCTCCTAATGCTGTTAACGACAAAAACATTGCTGCTGTTAAAAAAATAATTGAAGAGGACAATAAAGCCACTTATCAACTTAAGATTGGGTCCTCAGCTGTTAACACAATCATACACGATCACCTACATTTAAAAAAAGCGGTACGTCGCACATTACTTTTATGACTTGCAAAAATCAGAGCGTGTGAGATTTTGCCATGAAAATTTAAATTTTTTCTAAAATAGTGATAGGTGACGATAGGTGACATATATTCCTTTTTTAGACCTTCCTACCCGCCAAGAGAGTCGTGTATAGATCCACAAAGATGGGGAAACTCCTACAATGACTAAGAAGCAGCGAGCTATGAAAAAGATTATGTATGTGGTATCCTTTAGAAGTACGGGCTCAGTAAATGCAATTAAGCTAGATGAACAAAAGACACTTACAGCTGAGTGGTACACTGAAAAGTGTTTGCCTGAAGTATTCAATACAGTTCCAGAGAAGGGAATTAGGCTCCACCATGACAATTCATCGTCCTATACGAAAGTTTCAACTCTCTAGTTTTGCCTGAAAAAATGTAAAAGTAATGGAACATCCGCCGTTCTCACCTGATTTTGCAATATGTGACTTTTGGATGTTTTTGGGCTTAACCGAAATTTGCGGGCTAAAAGTTTACGTCTTTAGAAGAGATTGAACAGCAATTCACGCTTGTTTTGAAGGTATTCCGAAAGAAGATTGGTTGGGAGCTTTTAAACAGTGGAAAGAAAGAATAGTCAAATGTATCATTGCTGAAGGGAATTACTTTGAGCATATTTAAAATAATATCTTTGAAAGTATAGACCCTGTCTTTTATTCTCAATAGTTTCGGCTTATCCCTCGTATAATCCAATGCAATATCTTCAAATGAAGGTTTCGATGGCAAAGCTGCCATCCTCAACCTCAATGCAAAACACATACGCACAGTGAAATAGAACACAACACATTGGGCAAAGTTCCGATACTGGCCTTTAACTCTTAGTACATTTTCGCCATTCTCCAGATGATTTAGTAGTGGAAATCGGTAGCTAACAAATATTCTATTTGATTTCGATTAATTACAACTAGAAGTTCTCCAACCTTTTTAATAGAGACCAGTTGGAATTTCTTCAACGTTGTCATCTCAATAATTGACAGTTCCAGTGGGGAATTTTTTGTTCTTTTTATCATTCTTAAATCAGATCCATGATCAATTATAATCCCGAATTATCTTTCGGACTTGACTACGAAATATTCATGCGTTTTTCCATGGGCGTGGCTGGTGGTCGATTATTTATAGGTTTGTTCCTCATAGCTATTCCGGAAATTCTATCTCCCTTCCTTCTTCCTTTTTCCTTCCTCCTACTCTTCTGCCGCCCTTTAACAACATCTAAACAGGTGCATATTTCCCGGATTGTCCTGTTTCCCATGCGTTACTCAACATCTTGCTCATTTGTCACTGAGCCTTTTACCGGCTATTGCTCCCAAGGTTCTCATCTCAGTAATTTACAGTTCCAGTTGGAATTTCTTTTTCGTTTTCTTATTCTTAAATTAGACCCGTAATCAGTTATAATTCCAAATTATGCATCTTCCGGATTTGACTGCGAAATATTCGTCCATCTTTTTGGGAGTGGAGCTGGTTGTCAACTATTGATGGGTTCGGTGCTCGTAGCTATTCCGGAAAATCTCCCATTCTTCTCACGTGCTCGTATCAATATTTCCTGCTCTTCTTCATCCATTTAACATTATCTTCAACTGCGCGTATTTCCAGTATTGTCCTGTTTCTTATTCGTTACGCAGTGCCTTGCTGGCTATTGTTCTCAACGCCCTCATCTTCGTAATTCGCAAGGTCAATTAAGATTTGTTGTGGATTTTCCATGTTCCCGATTGAAAATTGAAGAAGAAGTAAGAAAGAAGTAAGAAGGTGTAAAGCCCAGAAGAATAAAAAATTCTTATATTATTTCTTTAAATTCTTTAAATTTATCCGTCTATTTAACTGATACTGATTGTAAAGACTGTGGTGTAGTTACTGACACTATGTCACATCGATAAACTCCTTGTCACACAATTATTTAACTAAATGCGATGTTTCGCTAGCAACCAAGCTGGGATCTTCAAACCGTCTCTTCGGTAGGAGATGGTTGCCTCGTTGCTAGTGAAACACGCCTCACTACATTTAGTTAAGTCATTTTGTGGTGATAGATTTTCCGATGTGATAGAGTGTTACGACGATTTAGTGGTGCTTCCAATTCAATTGTCATACATACGTGTTTGGCGTGCTTCTTTTTCCATCGCCACTACCAGCGAAACACGCAATTGCACGCAATTAATTAATATTTATGCGTATTTGAAGTTAATACTTCGTTCCTCGGAATTGCAAAGAAAAAATCGATTCTAATCCCGTGTTCTTTCTTTCAGTTTAACTTCGTCGGGAAACTGCTAGGCCCGAAAGGAAACTCGCTGAAACGTCTCCAAGAAGATACCATGTGCAAAATGGCCGTCCTCGGAAGAGGTTCGATGAAGGACAGACACAAGGTAAGACGACGACTAAAGACGGAGACGTCTATGATTCGAATAACAAGTCGCGGCACGTTTCGTAAACTGCGGCCGTTATTTAGAACGTCGTAAAAGGGAAACTGCGTCCGTCTCGAATCCTCGCAACCTTCCTTACGACGGTAATTCTATTTAAGCGTTCCCGGTCCCCCTTTTACGCGTCGCCGGTTTTTCCCTGCTATATACAATGTATGTATATCGAACGGAAACAAGGTAAAATTGAAGGATGTCGTTTTGACTATTAACGATGGAAGGATGTTTATTTTAAGAACAGTGCGTCAAAGATAGGAACGCGTTTCAAGGTCAGGTGTGTACTGACAAAATGTAAGTTTCCACAGCGCACCTCACTTACCTAGTGGTCGTGATCTTTTGATTGCAACTTGTACTCGTTGTTCACACGATCTTCTTAATTGCTGATAATTTGCTTGTTGACGAACTCGTGCCATTATTAAATGTTCAGAAGGCACTAGTTACCAAACAAATCGTAAAATTGACGGTTATTATACTACCTATTCTTTTATTTGATAAAATTTAATGTTACTAAGGGCAAAAATGCAAACCAAACAAAAAACTAACCATCGATAGGTAGTTTTTATTGAAATTTTAAGCATTTCTTTGTTTTATCAAAAATTCAGCGGCCTGTAGTGGTCTTCAGAGAATGAAAAAGGAACTCCTTTGTTCAAAATTTTTAATATTTCGTCCTTTGTTTAGAACTTACTCATGAGATTACCAAAATGTACAAATGAGCAAGGGAAAACTAAACAAACGGGTGAAATACTCACAACTGGAGGCTAATATTACAAAACAGGGTCCATAATCAATAAAATTCTTGTAAATGTAAAAAATAGCCAAATAATTGCATATTAAAGCTAATTTAAAAAGTTATTTTTAAAGCATATACGGATTGGGAATCAATTTATTTCTGACAAAGAATATGTAAAACTTAGCTTGCTAAGAATCGCCGTACTAACGAGAACAAAAAATAACCGACAAAATAACAGAAAAAGACTGTGTTTTATTAAGAATGTATATCTGAAAATATATACAGACTGACTTTTCTAAGATCGTGCATTAACTACAAAAATCTTGTTAGTGATATACCTCAATCAAAAACAGAAGAAAACTTATGTGGGAAAATCCATAAACTTACAATAGATATTACTAAATTGATTAGTGTCAGTTTTAAAATTAATATATGTATTTGCTGTTATCTTGATATGGTACATTTCTAGAAAAGATCTCTTGGTATAATTACTGTTAACTTCTAGGATTTTTTGTTGATCAAATTCAAAGGAATGGCCTTGTTCCAGAGAGTGTTTAACTAAGGCACATGATCTTTTTTGATTCGACAGTCACTCTTATGCTGAGCGATTCTGTATTTCACCCATTGAAATGTTTGATCAATATAGCAACCCTCACAATCAATGCACAGGATGTTATAAATAGCATGACTAATGAACAGTGTGGATGTTTTATCCTTTAAAGTTGTAAATAAGTTCTTTATTTTTGTAGGATTGTATTTTTCTATGATAATTTGTGGAAACCGCTTAAAAATTGTAATTATCTTTCCTGTGAGACTCCTGATGTAAGGTAAACCTTTATATTTAAAAACAATAGGATTTTCTTCTGTCGACCCATCATAAGCATTCGAGTTGTAAATAAGTTTGTGTAGTAGTACGGGTCTGTGTTAGAAGCTTAAAAACACTGACAGGGGCACTCACAGGCCACTATACCTGCAACAAGCACCTAGACAAAATGGGCTTATCCAACGCGGACACTTGCAGATTCTGCTGTGAAGAAGAGGAGTCAATGGAACACTTGATCACTAACTGTGGGGCACTAGGCCACAGGAGATACAGATTACTACATGCATACACGCTGAGTGAAGAGGGGCTATTTACACTCCCATTGAAGGAGCTGATCCTGTTCCTAGACGTATTAAATAAATATATAAAAAAAAGACAAGGGGAAGCACAATAGATCAATGTGGTCGCAGTGCAAAGGGCCACTTTGGGCCAGACCCCACCTCATTACAATTACAAATTACAAATGGGTCTGTGTTAACCGTTGTTACAAACATTTAAAACTTTAAGAGCAACTTATAATTTTTTAACTAATCATTTGAAATATGTACAATTCGGTTTTTCATGGCTATGACCGTGTTGTATTTTTAATTTAATGCATGATTTGAAAGATAATTAAGAAATCTGCTCGAAGCAATAGACTTTTGATACCAGTCCAAAAACAACTTATTATCCGTTGTCCTAATGACTTTCGTGTCCAGAAAAGGAATACCTCTATTGTTCTCTATTTACTGTGAATAGCAGATTTTGATGGAAAGAATTGAATGTATCAAGAATTAATTGTACCGAATGATGAGGGATGGCGCATTTATTCATTCATTCGGTACTTATACTAAAAGGTAGACGCGTCAACGAGTATGCTGACAACTTTTTCGAATTGTTTTTTCGAAGGTTCGAAGGTTAAAACATTTTTGCCAACTTCTTAATAAAATAAACCGACGGAAACTTGAGGTAGCTTCTTCATTACTACCAACAGAAGAGAATACGTACATTTTAAACGGATTATCTTTTCGAAGTTCGGAGCAAATCGAATCCGCATTAGTTCCAATTTTTGATCGATAGCGCGCGAAGAGCTAAAGTCGGCAATCCGGGGAACAAACGTTATTACCCGTAACGGAAACGGAGTTTACTCGTGGCGTACATGCACTGTACCGACTTTACGAATTTAATCCGGAGGAGCGAAAAATCCGGACATAGCCAGCTATCAACAAGTTGGTGTTACACGCGTTTCGTCGCGAAATACGACCTTTGCGTCCGAAACAAATCGTACGAGCCGGAGCTCGAACAGGGATTTTTCACGCTTCTTTTGCTTTATCCGATTTGTACTCGAGTTGAATGACCATGTCGTTCGTAGTGTACCTATTTTTAGCGATAAGTCGACTATCCGGGAGTCTTTAGTGATAATCCACATGGAATTAACATTTTAACTTCCAGCCGTAGTTTCTTTTACATAGATTACACGACTAGTCGAAGAAGCCATCGTACTTATTTCATGCAATTTTTAAATGCACGTAAATATATTAAACAAAAGGATCACAAAAGTACTGCAAAGGAAGATTTCGAGATGGACTAAATCAAAAGCGTTTCTCAAACTCATCTATCCATTGATTTGCAGTTTTTACTGGTAAATTTTTCTATGATAAATTCACTTGCAATTTTGTTTATATTTTTGTTTTCAGATTTTTGATTTGTGTCGATAAAATTTTCCAGTAATTTTAGCACCTTCTGATGCAGTAGACATTATGCTTTTGCGCTCAGATTCAAAAAGGCTTAAGGAAGTAATTCCTTCCGTACGTACGTTTCGTGACCTATGCATTTTTTCTAATGTACTCTCTTCTACTACTTTCAGGTCAATCAAACTTGAAAGTGGTAGCGGAAAAGCTATTTAAAAATAGTTTTTTTAAGAAGAAACCAGTCGATAACCCAACCGTTACAATTAATTTACTACCACTACTAACTAATTTAAGTAATTCTAAACAGATTAGAATCCGATTTGCTCCGCCCTCGGAATTAGCAAACCTTCAAGTTTTAATGTATGCGCCGTCGCCTCGCAGTCGTTGAAATCGGAGTATTTACGTCCGCGTGCTACTCGTAGCGAAACAACATTAGGCGAGGACGACGACGACGAGGAACGACGAACTCCTCAAATCTCTTAAGCAGATTTGCGCGCTTTAAGAGGAGAGAATGGAGACCGCCGCCGCCGCCGCCGCCTCCGTTGCTCGGTCGACGTGTCGAAAACGAAGCGAATTAAGAGCTACGGCACGCTAAGCGACAAGGGAACGATGAATAGAGCGGTACTGAGAGGAAATGAAAGAAAAATGCGCGCTCGGCTGCACGGTTTCCTATCGAGAGTGTTGTGTAAAATGGAACGAGACGGAAGGGAATGGGGAGAATGCGTTGAGAGAAATTTTTCGTTTAATTGAAATCACGATTACCGTGTCCTTCGAATTTAAACGAGGACAAAGTGGAAGTTTTAGTTGGACGTGACGAATTAATAGTGTCGGAAACACTCCAACTAAACGGTTGGAAACTGTATGGTGGTTGTAGTGTATTTACGGGGATTTCGTAAGGTTAGGGCCATTTGAATATTCCCCGCTGAATGAGCGGTGTAGTTGATTTGGCGCTTTGCTGGTATATTAGTTAGTGATGTGTTGCTTGAAGAAGGAATTTCAACCAATTTCACGTAGAAGATTGTTTCAAACAGGCCACAGATTTTGGCCAAAACTTGTAAAAGCCCTATGGGTAATTAATTTAGTATTATTTTAATGATATTGTATCATCAGTTATTCGTTAGCTATAACGCCTGACAACTCCATCTGATAATTCTGCTACTGGCCTCAAACCTCTTGGTACTCAATTGTGGCAAAAGAGAAAAAATGATAATAATAAAAAAATGTCGGAAACGTGACTGTATGGGGGTTAGTCGTGGCAATTCGAAAGCACCACTTAGTTGGTTATAAAGATGGAGATCCAAAAGAAACGGCGTATGTTCGAATTAGAGAATTTAATAGTAACAAGACGCCACTCTCCTATTATAAAACTTGATCGCATCTAATTGTAAGTTAAAATAATGCTTACAAAACTCTCGGTAACCGTTGGAGTAAGGCCGTTAAACATGTCTATTATCCATATAGCTCAATAAATATACAAAGTGAGAATTATTTCAGGTTTGCTTTTCGCCCATACAGATACAGATATTTCAAGTCAAAACTGAGTTTGTCCGGCGAAGAACTAACGAAAAATTTAATGTGAACTGCATCGTGGAACGCGCCAAGCATCCTTTGAGTGTGATGATATGATCAGTCATCAGCAGTAAATGCACTGCTAGGTTGTTAGTTTGTAATATATACTTATTGTTCATTTCATCAATATGAAAAATATGTTTTGCTGAATTTTTGCTGCACATTTAAAAACAAAAACTTTATCTCGTCTAATTCTTTGTCGCGCAATGTACTCTTCGCTGCCTATACCGCTAGCTTCTTGAAGGATACTGAAATTCCCTTCAAAACTAAAAACGTGAGGTACGGTTGGAAGATGCCAGTTTGGTTGCTAGCAAAACATGTGTCAGAAGATTTAATTGATGTTTGTACATGTGAGAGGGATTCGATATGAATTCTCTCACAATGCACGTACAAACATCAATGTTCAGACGATATATACATAAAATTTGTATACGAAATTACAGCTCTTGCAAAGCCGTACTGACGACCGGTATAACCGCGAAACGTATGTCTACGGATGGCAAGAGAAGATCAAAATTTTGTAAGAAGATTTAATTAAATAATTGTGTAGGAATTACTACCATTAGCATCGATCAAGAATTTTTTCATTTTTTCTCACCATTTCTTAGGCAAGAATATAAATCATCCACCAACGTCTTCCGTCGTACGTTTCCTCTCATTCCTCATACACCTCCCACTCGTCCAGAATTAACTAAAGGTTCCGGCTCCGGAAAACCAAGAATAGAAAAATATATCAGTCGCGACCAATTATTCATAACTTCCAACAAAGTCAAATAACGAAAACTCGTTCGCAGCCGTCGAGTTTCATTTGCATCGAATTTTCATCCCGCAAATGCAGCGCTGCACTCCCGTCCGGCTGTCCTTTATTTATTTCGTTCGTTTCGTATAATTGAGTTCTTGCCTCGGTTTCCTCCAGTGCCCATTTTGTGCATGTTTGCCAGTAAATTCCGTTGGAGTCGCGTTTGCGATGAAGTTGACACCGGCGCCTCGACGTGAAATGTCGCTATGTAGAGAGGATGTTTTTGAACAGTGCGACATGTTTCGTCAGTTCTTCTTGAATTAATGGAATAAAGTTTATTAAACGACTGGACCAATAAGAACTCGAGAAAGAAGACGCGAGATACCGTTTTGTCTTTTTGGCCGAAACATCGCTCGATTTGAAAAGTTGTTTGCTGAGAGGGGTGACTCAATATTGCACAATTGTAGCTGGAGGGTGATTTCGTTGCAAGAATCTTTAACTGGGAATGTTTTGATTTAAGATATTCGATTTCGGGCATCACCGACCAGAAAAATACATAAATTCAGAACGTATCCGAAGAATGATGCCTTAGCTACGTTCTTTTTCTAGATATTTCGATTATATTTGGTTAAAAGACTGCGTTGATTTCATCTCAGAAACTACCTTAGAAATGGGCGGCGCAACCATGATTTTCGTCTAGGATATTTTAGGTGCCTTAGGTTTAAGTCTTGAAACTACCCCAAATGTTTGATTAGAGTCTTTTTCTGGCTAGAATCTCACTCCAATTAATTCCAATTTTTAATTTCGGACTGTGACCTTTATATTATAAATATTGGCTAAATTTAAATATTTTCAACCCAGGCTTGGCATAATTTCAAGAAAATTTGGACTAAATCCGATTCGATTTGGTTCAGGAATTGGACAAAATGTTATTTTTTCTAAATCTCAAAAGTGACTATATTTCTTATTGACTTATTGATTGCTGGATTTGAGAGATTTCTTACTTCTAGTAGCGTGGCTAGATTCTGCTGCACTTTCTAGAAGAGAGGCTTGGCCCGATGTGAACATTTGCGACTGGAATAACTCAAATGAAACAGATTGTGATTGGCTTTCAAATATTGTTCGACTAAAAAATTAGCTTAACATTGAGGGGAATGTTGAAAATCAGGAAACAATCGCTTTACAGCTGAGACTGGCAATTTAGAAGAACAAACTAACAGAAGTAACTGAATTTTTCAAATAATATATACCTTTATAAATTTTTGCTTAAAAGAGTGGAAGTGGAAATTCACTCATTTTCAAAAGCATTTGGCTGCAAATGGTTCGATTTACAAATCTTCACATAAACAGGGATCCAGGGATTTTGAGTAAATGAGGGTCCTGATTAAATCTTTGCCAATGGAAGATTTTCTATTTAGTACAGACTCAACGAAGCACACTGTTTACTAGAAAATCGTCTGGTTTCGTATGTTTCTAACGGAAAAGTTGTTTAAATTTTGGGCGATTTTGACCCCGAAAGTGTCTACTTCATACTTGGCTGCCGATTTAATCGGTGTTGTTTTTGTCTTTATGAAGCTTGCCTCGTATTAGCGAAACACATGTCACCGAATTTATTATTAAACAATTGTGTGATGAGGCGATTGTCGATGTGATATAGTATCAGTACCAAAATATAGAAAGAAAATACAGACTCTAACAATGACGTGCCGGTTTTAATTTCCTTGTAAGTTGCATTTGGCTGAATTCTGAAACATAATTTGGAAGATTTGCAACTACCACCTACGACTTCGGTTGTGCAAGATAAACGATGTTACCGCAATCGTTTAGAAGAGAGAGTTGTTCGATTCCAAGATTCCTTACCCTGATGAAACGCATAGATCTCAGGTGCTTTAGAAATTGGTGTTAGTCTAATTTAGAGGAGTTTTGACTGAGCATCGGTTGATTTGAACGGTTACCATTTTGGCCTGGAAGCGTCTTAGACGAAGAGAGAAACGGCTGCTAACTAATTTTTACCTAGGAGGTAATTTGATTTGCAGTTTCTTCTTAAACAGGCCCTAGCTCATTCTGGAGACTAGTTCGAGTAGTAAGGTACTCCTGTTGACATTGTATTTTTGGTCCAAGGATTTAGCAATTTTTCAAATTTTAGTCATAAAGGATTACGCCTTTCTTACCACAGATGCGTCGCTTGATTTGAGAACTTAAGGCGATATTACCTAGTCAGCAACGTTAAAATATTTTATTGCTCACTTTACATTTATTCAAATTTTCTCTATTGGTCCTCATTTTATCCGTTTTAATCACTTATTTATGTTCGTTTAGAGATGCTAAAGACCAATGGTGGCAAACCTACGACTCTTAGGTCAGACACGCAGGCGTTTTATATAACCCACGCGTTGATAAACCTTCTTTTATATCATCAAAAAGAGAACAGACAATCAAAAATTTGAAAAAACAATTTTCTAGTGGACGTTATGGACTGTGGACAGTGAGGACTGACCATGAGATCGCCTGGTGCGGTAATTGATGATATCACCCCATTGATTTCAATTTTTTGACTTCGACCTTTATTTTTTGCTCTTCACTTGCAAAAGAAAAAGTTGTAGAAATAAAGAGAAACGCAAACTTTTGCAGGATTTTAAAAGTGAGAACCAAAAATCTAGCTTTTAACCTCCCCCTTTCCAAGTGACGCCACTGAGTTAGTGACCCACGAGCTAGTACTAAGAAAATAATGAACGAAATTTGGCCCACTTCTCAGAAAGATTCGCCATTACTGCTGAAGGCTAATGAATAAAATTATTTTAAATTCATGTCGTATGCTTGTATTGCATGTCGTCGCTTGTATTTTTGCTCCCCAAACAGAGGGGGTAACTGAAATGGGAAACTTTAACAGCTAGAGATAAACAATTGTAGAATTTTTTACAGTTATATTTTAGTTAAATAATCACAATTGAGTCCTGGTTTTGAAGCGGTAGGCTTTATCGAGATTATCGTGAGAGGTGAGAGGTAGATCGGAGTAAGAGTTGAAGTTCTTCAGTTTTTTAACTAGCATTAGTGGGCAGGTACTTCGAGTATTTGTTTTATTGTTGTAATTTCAGAACCGTTTAAATACGGAAATGTTTTCCACATTTTCCTTTAACCACTACTTTTAATTAAAATCAAAATAATCAAATCGTTGTCATTCGATAAACCAACAAACTAGTACGATATTTTCCCATTTCTTACTGTATAATCGGGGGATAGAAAATACGCAAAACCACCACCACCATCACTACCACCCTCTAGTCTCTCGTTGGCACATTTCGCGCATATTCCGCTGGCGCGATTACAAAAAGACAATTCAGGTACATAGAATGCGCACTCAAATACGTACACATACTACGTACGGCGGTGATTACGAGCGTCCAAATTGACGCGTCAGCCGCAGAAACCCGAAGTGTACGCCGCCGAAATAATTGATTTTCCGTGTACTCCGTTGCGGCGTGAAGGCGGCGTGCGACGGCGAAAGCTCCCGGGAAACGAACGCTGGAAATCCATAGAATTCCGAAAGCGACGTCGCCTATGACTGAACTAGTAGAGGGCTAATTAAATTACGAAATGTATCGCGTTACGCGGCTAACGAGGGCAACGGTTATCAATTCGATTATCGCCGGGGATGAATTGAAAATTTTGGATTCGAGCAGTTGCGAATATCGCTCGTCCGATATGCGATATAGGACGGATGGGTGCAAAGCCAAAACTTGTCGTAACTTGTGCATAACAGAATTGTATGTGGACGTAATTATTGAACCGTGCAATACCTCCCGTAACAAGTACGGGGGCGCTCTATTTTCCGTTGAACTTAATGAAGTAATACGCAATACATCGGCAGAAGATATTTCTCCACAATTATTCAAGTTGTTCCCCTTTGCAGTCGTTGTTGAATTCGTAAAAATTAACCCCCTAAAACTTGTTTCCAAACTTCTCGTTGCTTATTTCATTTTTAGCCGCGTTTACCGCTTCTTCCCATGGTGTAAAAGGTAAAACTTCCATCTTACCGTTCACACATGGAAACGAAGATATTTCATTGAGTGCCAGGTTTCGACTACCGTGTGTCCCAGATCGAGTGGGATTGCATGGGTAACTTTCTTATTATTGAAGATGGAGTTTTGGTTAAATGTAGTATGTTTTGCAATTTTATGTGCTGATTGAAAATCGGTTTGAAAAAGTTCAAAATACCCGTCAGAATTTATTAAAGAAAAACAGAAAACTGTGATTTTCTTATAGATCAAATATCTTCGTAAGTATAGGAGATACGAAAAAGTTTCATATATATGAAAGTCACTGTTTTTTGATAAGACCAATTTAAAATTCATGTCGAACAAAAATTTAAGATGGTGGCTTTTGAATTACTCGTATCAACCTCCTTAAGCCGCGATTGAAATTGTGAAGTGGCAACTCGATGATGCTCTTAATTCCACGATTCTCTGTCAACTGTCATATCAAACAAATTTTGTTAAAAAGCAATCACGTCTTCGTACAGGAACTCAACGGAAAAGGAACATCCCTCGCATTTGATTCTAAATAAGGGTCAAGAGCCAAGAGAAGAAGCGTATAATATATAATATATGTATATATATTTCCACTGGAAGGCTAGACAGATATTCTTAAGTATTAATTAATTAATTAATCAAGTAGTATTAAATGAAATTCTCACATACTTATATCGTACGGTTTTTTTTTTTACAAATTACGAACAAAACGAAGAAATCGAAATAAGAGCAAATTTTTAATGAGATTTTAACTGAATAACATAGAACAGTCCTGAGAAGAAATTAATTAGAAATCCTTCGTACTCCCACGAAACGATATATAATAATTCCATTTCCATCCCGAGCTTCGACCGTTATTGACAGTTCTTTTGATTTATTGCGACTACCATCCTATATAACCGAGGATTTTCCCGGCGACTGGAAGGTGAGCGTAATTACAGCTGAAAATGTTTAATCGCGGTCGATTAATCAAGCTAAATACAATGAACGCGAAAGTTTTAAAACGTAATTAATAACTGGCGCGGAATGAAAGGAACAGAAATTCGCTAATTTCGAATAAATCGAATAATGATGGCGGTACAGAAGGCGCTTTGTATCAGTGAAATTTCTGGAAATTGAGGTAATTGTGATTAGAACTTGGATCCTAATAAATTAGAAAACGGTAATTAGTTCTCTTTTCAGATTGAAATCTTTGTTACTTCTTATTTCTTTTAACTATGTTGGATTAATAGTAGGAAAGCAGAAAAATAGCAACTGAAAGAAAAAATGTAGAAAGGATATCAAACGTTTGGGAGGAACAGGTCGACGAGTTCTTGAAATATTTGCAGGATTCTTTTCAATCTGATTCAGAGCATAGTCAGGGCATTGATGTTGATAAATGGGTTCTTGTCCAATATAGCATGAAGAAAAGCACAAGGCACTTCGTTGGGAAAATATTAAGAAGCGAAGGAGCTTACAATTGGTTTATCAAATTCCTCAGATTTCAGAAGAACCAATTCTCCTGGCTGTTGATGATGAAGACCTAGTGGACAGTTCAAATATTCTAAAAATTTTACCCCGCCGCGGGTCAAGCTTGACTTTTCAACTCAAATTTGATGGTCTTAACCTTTCTTAGATGTTTATATAACTCTAAAGACACTATTGTTGATATCAATGTAATACCTAGTGCTATTTCTTTTTAGTTGCATAACTCAAAATACACTGTTGTTTGGGATATCTTTCCAATATGTAATGCTGGTTTTCTGGTTTGTTATTTTAATTTTGCATAAAAATTTGTAACGCTTGCATTTTTCCATAAAAATTAAAAATTAAAAATCTATATTGTTGGGAATAACATTCTTTTTACATTTGCTCCATAGCAGATATTAATGTTTAAGACAATCAAGCTGACCTCCGATTATTATTTATTTCACGGGACAAATGTAATATATTGGAGTCCTTTAAACCAAAAAATTAAATATATTTGCTAAAATTATTTAATTAATTTTTATATCATCGACACAACGTACATAGTCCAAGTGTCTTACATGACTTTTAATGGATTTTTAAAACAAACATTAAAGTGTGAGGTATATTTGAAACTACACTATGAAAATTCAGTTCACCTTATAAATAAAGTAATATAAAAGCCGGTGCTTGAATCTTGCACCGGATAAATATTTGCAACAGACAATCTGGATGTATGGAGTTGAAGTCCATGAATATTCTAGTAGTTTCAGTTCATTCATAATCGAAGGAAATGAATCTAAACTACTACGACTAATTATTAGTGCATCCCGTAACATATCAAACCCTGCCCGAAGACTCACAAATAGGACTTTTCAAAGATGTTTCAAGCTCTAGTTGCTCAGGACACCGCCATGGAATGCAGAGGTATTCAAATACATTGTTACTTCCGTTAGTAGAGCAACCAAATCGCAGAAGACTGATGAGATACTGGTCTAGCTGATTTGAAAGGCAACTAACAGATCCAATCAATCGGTGAAATCTCACTATGCTATCCTAAAACGCACTGCTCGAAGTTCGCCAATTAGTTCATAGGATTTGTTGTTAATTACGATTACTGATATAATAATAATTTTAAAGAAATTAAACTTTGCAATCATGACACTTTTTTATCATAATTTTGTACATCATTGGTGTTGGCCCAAAACTTGGGAGGTTCATTCTTTGCCTAAATTGTCACTTTATGTGGTTTTAGAACGGACAGTTACCATAGTATTGTTTCTCTAGTGTATGTACAAAAATATTGCCAAAAACATGGTATCTACTAAATAGGAAAACTGGAAGCTTAACATTATTTGCTGCGGTCAGTTTTCATTAATTCTGTATATATCGTACACGGAATAATCGGCGGACTTGAACGTTCAGATCAATTTCTCTCAGAACATATTACTTTCAAGAGTTCTACATCATTTGTTCAAACTCGACTCATAAAAATATGCCTCATTTTCTCCCTTTCTTTCAGGAAGAAGAGCTGAGGGCGAGCGGTGACCCGAAGTTTCAGCATCTGAGCGAGGAGCTTCACGTGGAAATAAGCGCCTTTGCGACGCCGGCCGAAGCCCACGCCAGAATTGCCTACGCACTGGCCGAAGTACGCCGCTTTCTCGTACCGGTAAGTCCCCGTTAAATTAAATACTGTCGTCCCAATCCGCTTCCTGTCTCACCTCGAACTCTACGACTTCCTATCCTATTTCGTTAAGTATCGCTTCGCTCTTTCGTTTAATACCTTTAAAGATCTCATCCCAGCGTAAATCGATTTTAACCGGAGAAAAGACGGAGAATAAGAAGTAATATTAAGTCGGATCGGTGGGTATTTCAACTTTTTCGTTCTTTGGAGGGAGGGGGCGGGGGCGAAATGCGCAAGAAGGTGATTTGTACGAAAGTTTAGAACTCCAACTCGTAATTATAAGGGAAAGGAAAAGGACGGAGCTCTTGCGATCATAGTTTTACCCAAAATTTTGGAGTTAAGCCGATATAACACGGTGTGTGTCCAAGAAAATCAATAGAAGCAATCGCTATTTCACAATATCTATCCGTACTTGCTAGATACAGTCTAAATAGTAAAAGAAAACATTTTGTCCCGTAGGTTAGGAAAGATTTCGTTGAAATTGGATGATTGGCTGTATCTGATATTTTGAACTTGAATTAGTGTTTTATAGTCGACATTGGTTAGAAGGAGACGGAAGATTCGTTTTTGTTATAAATGAAAATATGTTTATTTTACTTGTTTACCGCGTTCCTACCATCATTGCCCGCCTCGCTCTTACCACACGTAGTGGAAACAAAGAGAGCACGACCTATCCCCTCTTATTATTAATTAGAGAGAAACCGCATAGTCTGCTATTAATATAAACATTCATTATTGAAACATTTCTATTGTTTTTCCTGCAAAAAATTATGCACGAAAATATTCGATTGTTTTCACCTTACCGTCTACTTATCGATGGTTCATGGGGATCATATGTCTCTCCGCAGCTTATGATACGAGTAGTAGACGATGATTCGAGAGAGTAAGACGTATCGTCTTTTATTATATGTGTAGGTCCCAATCGCCTTCTCCGTCGCGATAAACGGTCGATTGGAAACAACTTACGTTTTCAGCTGTTATTACAAACAAGTATAGTCATCTTTAGTTTAGGAACAGACCTTAGTCAACGCAAGGCCTTGCGTCATCAATTTTTATAATATAAAAAGGGTGGGTAACTCTCCGTGCGATATATCATCGATTAGAAAGAGCACGCTCCATTTCTCTTGTAAATAGGTTCAATCGATTAGTTTTGGTTCCCCTTTGTCCAACATCTCGCAGATTAGAAAGAACCCGTACTATTAACTTTCATTATAAAATAAAATTTAGAAAATTATCTAAGCAAGAGAAGACGATCAACTCCGCTTGGTTAAAGGGAGTCGATGCTATCAACTTTTATTAATAAAATGATACCCCTTTTTCACCCTAATATTTTGTCAAGTAAAAGGTGCCACCATCAACCTTTGTTTATAAAAAGTTCTGATTGTTTCCTTTAGGTTATTAAGGATTGACCCATTCATTTTTAGTAAGTACTAACTTACCCGCCGTGCGTTGCCGCGACCTCAGACGAAAGGAAATTAAAGGAAACTCGATAACATTCAATTTACATTGCGTCATTTTTATTGAAACTTATCATTCGTCATTGTTTACATTCAATTAAATTGAATTTGTTCGTATACACGCGCGCCATATATCGCATAGGTATACGCACTATGCCAAAAGCATTCGACACACGCGCGCCACCTACCGTAGGATAAATTCAGTATTCCAAAGATTATGAGAATTGAAATTGATTAAAGTCACGATGAAAAAATATGTGTAAATGTATCGAGTGAGAGCGGCGATTGGATGTTCACAATGAATATAAATTATTCCACGTCTCACACGCGGTAACTGTCGACGTTGCTCGCAAATTCGCTTGAATAAATAAATAAATGGAAAAATTCACTACTCACCTACGAACTGAACTGTCATTAGTCATTATTTACATTTAATTGAATTGAATTTGTTTCTACACACGGACGCCACCTATCCTAGGATATATGTACTATGCCGAAAACATTCGACACACGCGCGCCTATCTATCGTAGGATCAGTATTACACGTATGGAAATTCATGGCGTTTCCATTTTGGAAAACGTTGATCAAATAAATTGATTTTGAAATTCGTTGATGTCAGTAATCTTTGCGGGAGTGTACTCAACAACTTCCGACAGTTTCATGGCGATCGAATGAATGACGAACGACTGACGTCAATTTTTAACGCGCAAAAGTACGTTTTGCAGCGAAAATTTTAAGCACCTTGTAATGAACACTTTGCGAAAACAATATTTGTAATACCTCACAACGAAAGTCACTTGACCGACTTAAGTTTTTATTGAATACTTCTATAATTTAACGTGGAATAATACAATTTTGGCATGGTAGTTTCAAGGTACCGTTGTTCTTACTTTTGTTTTCTTTTCGTCTTCTTTGGCTTATCGTCTTGTTGTTCTCTGTCTCTGTGGCTTGTCGATCTGAACTACTAATATATATAAGCTCTATATCGATCGACTTTCTCATCTGACTTGATTAGCCGCACGTGAGAAGATGGGGGCGAGTTGAAAGTTCAAATGGAGAAATCTAAGGATATGAGACCTGTGCGTAAACCGGCAATACAAACTCAAATAAGATAACCAATACATCAACATGTTGTTTGTAACAAGTTATCGGTAGGAATAAATAGAGTCTTAAGATAATTGAGAAAACAGTACGGTTTTGTGAATCACTACAATAGCATAGTTACCATTAATATAACATAAACAATAATAAATGAAAAACAGGTAAATAGGTAGGTTGGTCTAACCTCGTATGTGGTGATGTTCCTTTTTTAGACGTAGAAACGTAAACGTTAGTAAAATTCGGGTCATATCTGAAGCAAGATCAAGTGGTTTGTGTTTCCTTTATCGTGAAGGTTCTAAATCATGTCTCTCGAGAATCTTGGAACGTGTGATTGAAAAGTAAAGGCGAATTTTTATAATTTGGAGAAAGAAGTATAAACGCTAGTAAGTCCGTAGTGCACGTTTTCTTTTTCAATGAGTAGACGTTGATGGACCTTGAATGAGGGTATCCGTTACCTACGATTGGTTACTGTTGGTGTTGTTGGGTAGCCTTGCAAGCACAGAAGGTGCAGTTGGGGAGAACAATTTCATGCTGTTGCACTCGACGGTATCGCATGCTATCTTCAGTTTATCGGTTGAAGGGTAGCACGGAACATTTCGACCTTGTTGAGTTGAAGAAGCGTCTATTTCCTGAGCAGCAACGTTGGGTAAGTGGTGACCAATGAACAAGGAGATGACTGGTGCCCCCAAACAAACAGTCAGGGTGTTCTCTGACTGATTCTCACCAATATTCGTTCCAAAGGGAAAGCGGATGCGACTGCGCTTTCACGTTCATTGAATGTATTGAAATGCATTTGACCAGTTTCGAATTTTTTAACAGAAGGGCAACAACTGTACTCAGGCACGTTTAAGAATTAAGTGAGTAACGTAAGGATAAGACGATCTATAGTCTCGTCCTTGGGGTTCAAGCTTGTTCATCGAAATTTTAATTTACTGGCGCCTAAATGTTAAAGTAGTCTTCTATTCACGATTATCATTTCATATATATACGCAATGAAGATATTAACGTCGATTCTATCGAAACCGAACGGAACAAACGTATCATTAAAGCTTTCACCGCCGTCGCATACGATTCCTCGCAATTCGTTTAACCCTCGTCGAAACGCTTCTAATTAAATCCAATTAGGACGTATTCACCCTCGCCTGTTTACCGTAGGAATATTTCGCCGAATCGACACCCTCACAGCGGCGTCGAAAAAGCGCCTACGTCTCGAGCCCCCTCTTCCGTCGGTAAACAAGTCGGGCCACGAACATAATAAACATCGTTAATTTATTAACGTCATATAGACGACAAACAAGTAACGGATTACGGGCGAGAGTTAATAATTCGCATTAAAGCGGAGAAGCCGCAGCGCCGGTAGGCACTGACACGTAGATGAAATCTTTTTCGGCGCGACGACGGATGAGGGTGAAGGAAACGGAAACATCCGTGTCGAACGTACGTCGGCAATTAGCGAAGTTCGCCTTTCCTAAGCATTCCGCGGTTTCTATAATTACAGTTCGGAGAGTGGTAAGTCGTCCTTTTTAGGGGTGAAAGTTCCCCCTTTAAACGGGACTAGTTCGGTTGATCGGAGATGTGCGTCTGTCGGAAGTTGTCAGTGACTTACATATTCGGAACAAAGTTTGAAGTCATGTCACGTTATGGGAAGTGTGAATGGTTGAATATTTTCGGAGTAGTTTGACGTTGTTCGTTGTAGGGAAATGCTGATGATTCGGTTTTTCGAAAAGCTCACTCACAAGGGAACATCGCCAACTGAGAAATTCTGATTTCTTATCCTTTGTTATGAGAACAACGCAATTTTTTTAAGCGGCCGGATATCTCGATTTCGGGGTACAGCCCCCTCCAAAAATTTGTACGATTTTTAATTTTTGTAAATGCATCGGAAACTATCACAGATATCTTTCTTTCTTTAGAATACAATTTGAAGTATATTACATGTATTGTTTTCGGAAAAATTGGATAACGGACGACCGGGCGTTTCCCACGCCCTTTTTAACAGCTTTTTTTATTTATCACAAATAAAGTCGGTTTTATGTAAAAAATGGTCCTGAGTAACAAATTTAGACAGCTAACAGTAAAGATATGAAAAAGCGATAATAAATTTTCGGTTGTCATTGATTGATGTACATAGATAAGTGTCGTTTTAAATATAAAATTCTTTGAATTACTAATTATTTCGATAACGTTTGAAAGAAATACGAAATATATTAAGATAGATATGAATTAAGTACTAAGGTTCTTGAAGATAGATATCAATAAACAAAAGACACCCATTGTGTCAAATATACGGATGTAAGAATGCATATATAAGATCGCCGTTTCGAATGATATTTCAGTAGCATTTTTCACACAGTGTAAATATATAGCTTGGCACAATGGCAGCTGCTATGTTGGACATGTTACTAGCAACATTTTAAGTAGCTAACATCGCAGCGATTCCTTTGACGCGTTAAAGGATATGATTGTAAGTCCTCAACAAGAAAACATGTTCTAGTTTGAATAAATAGCAGGACTGGAGTTTGAACGATTGAAAGAACTACACGAAGCGCAATTTATGGAAGATATAAAAGAAGATGAAGAAGACAATTATGAAAATATTGCGTGTATTCCTGAAGAACGAGGCAGTATTATTGACTTGGATTACAAAATTAGAGCTGTTGAATACTGGAAAAGTGGTAAAACCAAACGACGCTCTCTCGAAAGTGTGAAAAAGGATTAAAAGAAAGTGAAATTGCTACCGCAGTTATATAGGGTATTATGTTTTTTTCGTTTCTTTGCTCGTACCTCGATTTCTGTCGTTACACTTGTTGCTTGTTCCTCTTTTACAATTGATTATTTGCGACATCTATACGTAATCTATTACTTATCGATTTCTATGATTTGTATCTTCACGGATAGAGGGAGCCTTCGTGCTTCTTTTGGAGTGAAATTAATATTATTTATATACATATATTAGAATATTGCGCTCTATTTTCTATTGCTATTAGCTTTTTATTTGCTTTCCGACTATTCAATAATTCTTAAAGACTCGTCAACTATCGTGGTTGCTTGTTTTTTTATTCTTCCCTGTAATTGTTTCTTTAATACGGGAAAGCATTTCTCACCCGGGTTATTTGACTAACTTCATCCTTCCTGTTCATCCAGGGCTTGACAGGGTAAGTATGAAACAGGTGCCGCCCTAATATACAGCTCTTGGAATTTATTTAACCCACTCCCTCGCCGACCAGCTGGCTGGCGCCCTGGGCGATAGCAAACTTCCTTCCTGGGGCGAAATTGGTAAGCTTTGCGGCCTTAAAAGTATTCGGTAATTAGATAGGGTGGCGCCAATACACGACGTAACAAGAGGGAAGAAAGTATTAACAGAACTGGCACCAATACGGATAAACTATGGTTTATTATCTGTGATAGTTTACGAGATATTTACAAAAATTTTAAAATCCTGCAAATTTATGGAGGAGGCTGTACCTTCGGCAAATTCGGCCGCTAAAAGAAATGGCGTTGTTCTTACAGCAAAGTACTCCTCCAGTCTGTACAGTTTCATCGAAATCAAAATTTTCTCAGTTGCCGGCGTTTTCTTGCCAGTGATAATAATAATAGAATATCACGCGTTTGTCGTTTCTCGGAGATATAAATGGAGTTCACAGTTTCGGGTATTACCATCAGTCATAGTGAGTGCTATCATCGGTCTTGGTCACTTTATTTGTTAGCGAAAGTGCACCGCTAACTCGTCGTTTCCATTCTGTCCTGTGCGAAATGAAGAATCGTCGAAATAAGCTCCATCCTGCTTGCAAGATGCCGCTTTAGACCCCTTAATAATCGCTAGAGTCGAAAGCTTCGTTAGAGTGGGTGGTAGATCGAGTATCTAGAAGCTCGAACGGGTTCCTTACACAACTGACGGAGTAGGGGATTGTTTCTGGTACTCCGCATCCGGGGGCGATCATCGGACATCGACGGCTATTTCAATTTCAATTGGATCTTCCAACCGCTATTGTTTCTTAAACAAACTTTAGATAAACGAAGTTCAGCTTAAAATCAACTCAGAATCCATTCGATCCTGACGGTTATTATTATCATTTCTCAAGACCGGAAACCTACTCGTAATCGTAATAACAACCACAAAGCTTTCATAAGGCAAATTTCCTGTATAATTAGGTATAGGAGCTTACCAGAATAAATCGGTGTCGCTGGATTTGGTACGTCGCGTCGTCCTGAACGTCCAAAATATCTGTCCGGGGTCAAGATTAATCGTCCTGCAACAATGTCCCCACTAAGAGTGACTGGCGAGGGTTAAGGAGGTTTTTGGGGAAACGTCATAACTTGAGCCGCGTGGATTCGGACCGGATTTACGTCGTTATCATTACGAATTGGAGAGGATTAATGAATTTCTTGTTCTAGATTTCAGAAGATGTGGTGGTAAGAAGTAGTGAAATGGAGGAGCTCAAAATATATGTCTAAAATTTAAAGTGGAACTGGTATTCGGACATTTTGTTATTTAATTTCATATGTATCTTCTTTATATTGTGGCTTTTAGTCATCCTGAAGACCATATGCAATGCAATGATACAAGACATACAACATATGATATTAGCTTTCCTCAACACAGATTAAAGATTACTGTAAGAAATATCGAATATAACTGCATAAAATTCTAGAATCGTTTACCTCTAGCTGTTAAACCTACTATTATTAAGCTAATACATATCCTGCGAAATTATAGCTGCTCTCATGTTCTCGAGACTCACTATAATCCTATTTATAGGTGGAGTACCTAGTTCTTATTGTCCTCTATTCTATAGATTATGATGGTCTGTTTTTGCTTTGATACTAGTTTTTTCCAATCCTTCCTCTTTGGTATTAGCTTTTTCCACTGTTCTATTTTCATGTCCTTGATATTTTCCTCCACTTCCTCTTTCCATCTTCTTTTCGGCCTTACTCTGGATCTGTTATACTTCGGATCCCATTCCGTGAGAGTTCTTATGGGTGAACCTTATTTTTCTGTAAATACGCCCGTACCATTTAATTCGCATTGATTTTATAATTTTTGCAATTTTTCATTTTTCTAGTATTTCTGGTACGTATCTAATGATTCATTAATTGTCTGTACTCACCTTCGTTGATCCTCTTTGGACCCACTATCGTTCTCACCACTTTTCTTTAAAACATGTTAAGCTTTTCTTCTTTTGCCGCTGATAATGTCAACGTTTCTGCCGCATATGTCCGTATTATGATCTTCTTATAAATTCGTAACTTTGTCTTCTCACTTAACTCCTTGTCTTTGACCATCCTTTTATTGCAGCAGAAGGCCTTATACCCCTTTTGAATTTTTTCACCTATATCTTGTTTTCCATTCCTTCTGTGTACGAATACCCCCAAAAATTTGAATGTTTCTACTTCTTTAAATATATTAGCTCCACATTTAAAATTTGAGACTATTCGATTATCTCTATTACAGTGCATATATTTAATTTTATCGTTATTGATTTGAAATCCTCGTTTCTTTGCTTCTACCTCTAAGCTTGTTACTATTCCTTCTAAGTCCTTCTTATTTCTTGAAATAATTGCTACTCGTCTGCGTATACTAATTATTCCTATTCCCTCAATTATTTTTATTTATCGCGTCCAAACTCAATGTGAAAAGCAATGACGACAAAGTGTCTCCTTGTCTTAGTCCTTGCTATATTTGTATTTGATCTGTTATTCCTTGTCCTGTGCTTATTTACCGCATTAGAATCTTCCTTTTGCGGCTTTTATTAGGATTTCAGTTTTCGCTCGTATTCCAATGTCTTTCAAGTTACTATTTAATTGTCGTCCCTTTACACGATCAAATGCTTGTTCAAAATCCATAAACACTATGTGCATGCTTATGCTGCTTTCGGAGCTTTTTTCCAATATCTGCCTTATCGTATGAATAGCATCCACCATCGATCTTCCTTTACTAAAACCATTCTGATAATCTCCTATTATGTTTTCTGTATATTTTTGGAGCCTTGTTTTGAATGCGGTAGTTTATAGGTGGCATTAAGCAAGGAATATGCACTTATAATATATCCTTAATATTAATCCAAAAATGTTTTTATACAATTCTTCTCCTTCCTCTCGTAACAACTCTGAAGTTATTTTTTCACATCCGGCTGCTTTCTTCTTTGTTTAATTCCTTTATTGCGTTCTTGATGTCTTCGTATATAGGGTCTTCTATATCTACATTTCCTTCATTTCTGTTTCTTCATCGACATGACAACCTTCCCCTCCTCCTTCTTCATCGTTTGCGTATAATTCTTCCAAGTGCTTCTTCCAAATTTTTTCATTTATGCTTATTATTGTTCTTTTTTTGCTTCATATATATGTATAATAATATCGTTTTAGTATTGCTGCCTTCTTCTTTCTATTCCGTCCATTTCATTTTCTATCCATTGTTGCTTTTTCCATTTTACATAACATTGTAGCCTCTTTTCTGATTTTTCTATACAAATTTAAATATTCCTTACTATTTGTTCTGAGCCATTTACTCAAACCACTGGTTACGTCTTCGTTTTCTTTTGTATCCAATAGTTTCTTCCGCCGCTGCATTTATGTCCTCTCTTATATGATAGAGATCTACCACTAATAGCTGAGCTATAGTTATATTTTCTGAAAATATTTTCAGAAAATATAACTATAGCTCAAACCAACCTTGTTTTATTGACCTATTAGTGGTAGATCTCTATCATATAAGATAAGTATAAAAAGGTCACGAAATATATATATATACATTTAATTTATGTCCTCTTTGATAATTCTCCATTTCTCTTCTATATTACATATTTTCTTTCGTGTTTTGTATCCTTTTTCAATTTCTGACTTATATTGATTTCTCACAACTTCCTCTTCTAATTTTGGTAAGTTACGTTCGCTTTTTAGTACACAGTGATCCAGAATGATTGAAGGTCAACTGTATTGTCGTTTTATTATCAAAACTACTTTCCAAGAGAAAATTGATAGTTCAATTAGGATTCGTTTCGATGATCAGCGCCCTCGTCATAGGCGTGCAGATAAAATTCTCCCTTCTCATTTTAGTGGTCATTTTATTAGCGTTTTCGTGCAAGTTTTACATATTATTCCGATCGTTTTTCACTTATTTCATCACAAACATTCTTCTTGAAGACTAAACCGGCGAATATATTATATCTTGGTAGGTTTACTAACCGAAAATGTTAATCAGTATTAACCCTCAACAATTTTTTTGCAGCTGTTTTGGTTTATAACAACTTCGTCATAAGGTAAGGTTTTAATTGGTACCCGCTATCATCAATTAAAAAGAAATTTTCAAAGTGACCTTCTTCAAATTTTTGTGTGAGGGTACTATTATTAAAAATAGTTTGGTAGTGACTAAAGCTTGGCCGCCTTGACAAAATGTCTCTAATTTTAAGATCACTATCTGACACTGTTTGAGTGCAAAAGAGTTTTTCTGCTCCTATATATTTCAGCGTTTTCTCCACCTGGTGATTCAATTTTAATCAAGGTGCAATCAATTGCACCAATAACACGAGAAAACTGGGCTATTGAATAAAATTTTTCTGCACTTTTTCCCATTTCCTCCCTGCCATTGTCGTAGATATTTCTGTAGTGCGGTCGTAGTAATGCAATTGCTTCTGATACTTTTTTATTATTCTACAGGCTGATGATGTTGAGACATCTACAAAGTCAGCAACTGCCTTTTGCAAGGATCCTGTTGCATAAAATCTTATTGTAAGAAGAAGTCCAATCCTAACTTAAGCTGAACTTCAAGTAATCGGTGGTCAAAACCATGTTAACCTAAGGACCGATTTTATAATCGCGTACATGAAGCTCCGTTAACTAATGGAGGTTTAAATTTAATGGTAGATTTAAAGATACATTATATATGAATTTGGAGGATAATAATTGTAATCACCTACAACAGTTATAAAATCGGTCCTTAGGTTAAGATGGTTTTGACCACCGATTACCTGAAGTTCAGCTTAAGTCTATATTTGGGCAAATGAAGTACTAATCTTCGTTACCTTTTTCTTGCTTTCATCGTTTTAATTCGCAGTTTTTAAGAATTTGATATAAATTTTGTTTTAAAATTCAATAATGTAATACATTGAATGGCAAACTGTATGGATTGTCGGCACGCTAATGGAATTTATCGTTAAACGCATGCATATAGATCGGGAAATATCATATTAGTATAGAGCGGCACATGTTAATCATTCTGGATCACTGTGTATATGCTTCTGCTTCAGAATATCTACGTTTATTCTACCTTTGACTATTATAAGTAAACAGTCAGAGTTGATACTGGCTCCTCTGTAGGATCTTGTATTTTTATAGCACTAATATATCTTTTTAGAACAGGATCAATTTGATTCCCTGCACCTATTCCATATATCATGCGTGTGATTTTGTGACTTATTGTGTGTATACATTTTTTACTTGGTAAAGCACGCCTCAGCAAAATTACATAACTTTTCGCCATTGCGATTTGTCCTCTCGTGTATTGTACGTAATCCAGACGTTTCTCTATAACATTCCTGTATTCGGATTTGCACATTGAAGTCGCCCAGTACATAATTACATAATTACAAGGAAACGATGAGTAAATTATGAATAAACGTAGAACCATACACCATAAATAAATTCTTAATAATGAGAGTATAGTTCAAAATTTTATATTGACGTAGCTACTGCAAATTGAAATAAAACATTATTATTGGGCTGCTAGATTCCTAAATAATAGATGACGATAACGACGATAGTTTGAGATATTTTTACTCCGGAAAGTACTAATGGGCGGGAAAAACGCGCAAATTAGAACAATTCGAAACGGAAATACTCACAGAAATTCCTCAACATCGCATTCTATATTACCGGCGATGTTTCTCTAATTGTTTAATACCACTTTCCGGTCATCATTACGGCCCTTTATGGACTCCAATTCGCGTAATAAAGCAATGAAGTTCGCCCAATCGAATGCGGCACTACATTCTACTCCAGTAAAGTTTCCATAATCCCCCAAAACTTTAATTTATCGATCCCTGTTTAGAATTACTAATCCCCTTAATATACCGGGCATCATCCGTTTCCGGAGTTCCCGGACCGGACCTTACGGAAACCCATGAATAAATAATCCCTATCCTCCCCCGTCGCGGCAATTACAAGCGGTCCGAACTCCGCAAAATAACCCCCTCCCTTCGCCCCTTCCCCACGTCGTATCATATCGCAATAATATACGACAATTCTCCATTTCTCGTATCGCGTGTACGTGACTCGAGATGTTCTCGATTCCGGGACGCCCGATCCTGGTAGACGCCGTTAACAGCGAAAGTACGCTCCGATTCCGGGTCGGTGATGATTAATGGCGTTGCGCACGAAACTATAAATTACACCTGGCTAAGAGAAAGAAGATGCGAGAATATGAAAGGCTTATTTTCGTCTTTTAGTTTCGTAGAAACTCGCCGGAATCTTCCGGGGAAACGTATCCGTTTAATTAATGGGATTTTAAATAGCGCGCAATTTCGAAGACAAGATCATTACCGTAGTTCTGATTTAATCTATTCGTTTCGTCCATTGCTGTAATTGGACGAATCAAGCGTGCCGCTTTCCTTTCTTTTTCTTTTATAATGGCTTTCCATCAACTATTTTTTAAATGTCGTATGGTGTACCTACCCCGGTGCTTTAACCTTGGTCCCTTATTATTGTTCCGGCCGTTCATTACAGTTTTCTGTATTGTTATTTGTGGCCTCTCCGGCTTCAACGTTTGACGTGTAGATGGTCTCGTAATGGGTAATCTCGTAATTTTTGATTCAAAAATACTTGATACGGCATTCTCCTTGTAGCGTTGAGCTGAACAGACTCCGTGACTCGGTTATTCCGTTTTGCGCTTTTAAGCCTCGTTTATCGAGGATATAGACGGAAATTCGACTCTCGGAACTGCACCAGTATCGTTGAGTGAATCTAGAAGTCTTGCTTCCCCAATTGTACTGTTCGAACTATCGACCGTTGTACGATTGCTTTTTCCTTCTATTGGAGGTGAGTTTTCCGTTTTGTTAATCACAATGTCGCTACATTCCCTCTTTCACCTTGTTGTAGAGAACTAGTGTAAACTGGTATAAACTAGTATATACGAATAGAAAGAGCTAAGATTTATTTTTGAGCATATCTGAGAACTATCGCAGGAGCTTGAGCTAGTTTTCCGACATGTTTTCATCAAGTACGAGAAAACTCGCCATCTTGGACAGTCTCCGTCCCGATACCGATTGCCACACCGTACGAAGTTTGATAACAGGAAATACATCACGCTAAGTCCCACTTTTATTTGATTTTGTTTTATTTTTCTATCGTTGAGTTTTTGAGAAAAATTCCCTAGAATCGTTTAGTTAATTTAGAGTTAGAAAATCGTGGATTTGTGTTCGAATAAACAGGGGCTTTCTTACTTTAAGTGCTTTAAATGGAGGGGGAGGAATAAATTCTCTTTTGGGTAATTTAATAATATATTTGTGGAACAAAACATTACTTTAAAGGGGGAATCACAATTATTGTTTAAGGCTGCAAGGTCACTGTAAGGCTGCTGAAATTCTAACGGCTACCAAGAGTGTGTAAGCCTTCGATGAAAAACTAACTTCATTGAATTTAATTCAATCGTTTCAACTCAAATGACAAACGAAATGCTGTTCAACGTCATTCTCTCGCCTCAATTCGTTTTTTTGTTTTTATTTCTGTTGTGTTAGTTTTAAATAGACTGGATGAAGATCCAGACGTAGACGATTCGGATAACCGAGTATCACCTATGAAGGAAGCTGGTGGGTCGCTCAGACTGCAGATATTCATGTGTGATCCAGTTCTATAATTGGAAAGTGGCGCCTTGTTACTAATTTCTAATCCGTTTTCCCTTTCAAGTCTCGCTTGTCGAGGATATAGACGGCAATTCGACTTTGTGAAGTTAGTATTATCTTTGTGTGCATTTGGAAGTTACGCTTCCCCAATTTTGCTGTTCGAACTATACGGCTAGGTTATACTTTTCCTTTTCCCTCTAATCCAAGTGAGTTTTCCTTTTCTTAATTACGATGTTGTTATTCTCTCTTTCACGTTGTTGTAGGGTACTAGTATAGTGCTTTTAGAGTGATAGAATTATTGAAGAACATCTAAGAATTAACGTAGAAGTTGGAAGGACTTCAGTTTGCTGTTGTCGGTTAGTTTCCCGACATTTTTACACCGACTGCGAGAAAACCCGCCTTCTTTGATAGCTTCCGTTCCGATACCACGCCGTACGAAAGTTGACAACCAGAAACCCATCACGCTAAGTCCGGCCTTTATTTATATTTTTGTCTCGTTGAGTTTTGGGAGAAATTCCCTAAAATTATTTTGATTTTACCAAAAGTTTCAGAAGCCAGTAACAGATCTCTTTTTGATGGATTCGTGAGACCTGGAAATGCACTTTCTTAACCAACATAAGTTAAATATTAATGATTTCTTACAAGCCAAAATCTACAAAGAATTGAATTGAACTGAATTGCACGTAACGAAATATTCATAAGTCTAATTAAAATCGACGTAAAGTTTCCAGAAGAGACAGTGATTAACGGTACGATGAGCAACTACGTATAATTATCCATGTGACAGTTTCCGTTATACGCCGAAACACCATCCTTGGATTAAACTGAAAGTTGCAATTGAGACTTTTCCTATTATATACAAGCAATTGAAGATCGATGAGGGAGAATTCTCAAAACTAGATAAGATCGTTAAATGCCCATTCTTACAAACGAGACGTTATCAGTGGCGTGCGATATCTTTGAGGAGCAAGATAACGAGAAACAAATGTTAAAACACGTCGGGCGCCGCTGTTAGCGTGACAAAGCCGCTGCTGTTTCTACTAATGGACATTTAAAAGTCTTACGTAGTTCTGGAAAATTCTCCAAACTTTGCCTGTACTTAGCTTACTTCGTGTTCGGAGTGACCTTATTTCGTCCACTTATAAACTTTTTGGCATCGCCGAACTTACCTACCATCCTAATTACGACCGGCGGCGTTCGCAAATATTCAAATTTACGCACCCCTTTTTCCGCCGATTCTCGGGCGCTCTCTCCTCCGTTTCCTTTTCCCCCTTTCCTAGCAAGGCGAGAAAGGAGCAGTTTAATCTGAATTTCAAAAGAACTCGGCGGCAAAGACTCCGTTCCGTTATCGGAGGACGCGAAAGGTGCCGACTCGAAACGATGATTAATGAGGACGATGTCGAAAAATAAATTACTCTTTTAGTAGCTCTCGCCGCGGAAATTTTCGGGCGTATGCGGTGCGTATCTACGTATATAGGGGGAGGAAGCTGCGAGACGTAATCGAGGAGGGTGCGTAAGTGATTTTCGCGAGCAAGTTCGGATTGCGAACTTTCTCGCGAAATTAACGCCCGGTTAGCTTCGCGACAAATTACGAATCGATTCCTTAACGAACTAACTTCATCTTGCCAGGAAAGAAAGAAGGATAAACTGACAATTAGACTCCAGAGCGCAGCGTGTCGAAATATCGTTGACGTTACTCTTCGTTTATTTTCCCTTTAAAACTGTTTCAGGCGCTTCCGTCGAAATCTTGCGACGTATTTCTGTGTTAATTCCTTTCTTTGGAGTGTTCCAAACTTTTCGACGAACTTTGGTGATGTGAGCTTCTTGTAATATCGAGCGACGGCTGTTTAATTAATATTAACGCGTGGCTTGTGTGCTTTGAATGAGAGCTGATAAAATACGTGAGTAGCGACGTTTTACGCGCTAAAGAAGTAATAAGATTGGAGAGCACTCTAATATATTCAGTTGAAACATAAAAAAAAAGAAAATAATATAATAAATAAATAAATAAATAAATATGAGGCTAATGGGAGTGCAATAGATGAAGAAAAGAGGAAGATCTCCAAAATAGAACGTCTGGAAAATTATGGCAGTCGTTGGAATTATGAAATGTTTCAAGAGAATCTGACAAATTGCGGAAATCGTGCAAATTTCGCCCTGGCCAAGGAAAGTCGTGGAAACAGAAACTTACAGAAAACCAGATTCATTGTAAAAATCGTTGCAACTATGAAATGGGTCGGAAAACTTTGCAAATCATGAACTACAAACTGTCTGGGGAATAGGGTATACAGGAGTTTGGGCTTCACATTGAAATAAATGTTTATTGAAACAACTATACAATTAGGTGTTTGTTTGTTATATAATAACAAATATTTAGGCAAGCAATATGTTATAAATCTTAAATAAAGTTAAAATTATTGGAATGTCTCCGACCAAGAGAAAAGACCTTACGAGTGTGTCCGGCGAATTCAATGACGTGCCTGGATTTATTTACAACCATTAATGTCAGTTCTACTTAGTTGTATTAAAAACACAATTTGTCGTAAAGAAATTTGGAATGGTTTAACACGCGATTAAGTTTTCACGTGAACTTTTTGAATGGCTGAACTTGCCGAAAACGCATTTGTGCAGAGCACAAAGTAATAATTTACAGAATATTGACCTATTTATATTCATGAAATTCATTCGCTCCAACGATCGTTTCAACACCGCCGAAATTAGAAGTGTTCAAGCTCAATCGTAAGTAAAATTAGTTAAATATGTAATAATTTACTGGAGATACTGTTATTTCATATTAATTCCCGTATTCTTAATATATGGAATATGAAATTTGTAGGTTAGTGCTATATGTGAAAAAATCTTTACTAAATGTCAGACTAACTGTAAGTAAACACGGAAACACAAAACATCGAAATCTAAACAAATACTCATAGGTCACACTTGTTCTGCCGCAAATTCAAAATAACACCTATCAATCATTATTTTATATCAGAAATAATGTGCTATATTTGCAAATGTCAAAGTATCTAATTAAATTATAAATAAAAATTAGGCGTGTACCCTATTATGTAAATTGTGAGAAATGTCAGATATTTGAATGAAATTCGCAGAGAATCGTAGAAATGATAGGAATTATAAAATATTTGAAGAATGAACTTGATAATACAGATACAGCTACAGAGATACAGCGGCAGATTAAATCACTACGTAAGTACTGCTTTAGACCCAACCGAAGGCTAACTACTAAGGTATCGGCCCTGAAGGGTTTGGGCAAGCAGCGGTAACAGCATACTACTCGCTTACAGCATGGATTTGGTGCTGACTAGAAGAGGGAGTCGGCGATGCTGTCGTAACTTATATCGTAATTGTAGGCTGTTACCGTTGTTTGCCCAGACTACCTATCACAGCCGCTTACGCCTCCCACTATCACCATTAACGCCGTGTCATAAGCAGTAATGATAGTCTGTGACCTTCAAATAGACGAAGCATTGCTGTAAATCAGTGTTTGATGAAACATAATCTGTTACGGTCTCCTGGTTTGGAGAGAGCACCAAACAGTTACCCGCTTGCGTGGGAAATAGACAATAAGAAAACAGGCTTTTCTGTTTTCATGCCGGTTTATTTAAACAGATAGATTGACATATATTTTTACAATAAAAGACAGTTATTCAGACAGATCATATTGATATTTACAAAGCAATAGAATAATTATAAAAATACGTATTCCTATTTATATTATTTCAAGGTCAAATTTTTTGCATAAAAAATGTATCGCAACTTATACTGGTATTATGTTTTATATAACGCACTTAGCGTGTATTTTGTGTCTGTTTGTGATATAGTTCCAAAGAATTGGAAATGTGTTTCTCACTTTGGAGAACTGAACATACGTTTGTGGCTAAACGCTTCAAAATACGTTTTGTTCAAATCAGTTCAAATATATGTGTCTTTGCGTTTGTTCTTAACGTTTTAAAGACGTTTATCATAAACGATTCATTTTTTATTCATGCATTTAAAGATCGAACGATCTATCTGCTTTTGAACCGGGGTACGGCCGGTTAGGTGCCGACAAGCAGGCCCTAATATTTTTGTACATTTCGTACATAGCAGCGGTTTACGAAGAAAGGTAACGAACGTCGTCGGTGAGGCGGGTCAGTTCAAGACGACGTTCGCTTGATACGATTTTCATGCTAAGTCCCTGATATTGCTTTCTTCTAACGCGCTGGTCTCACCTAAGTAACCGAGAGCGCAGCGGAACGTTGCTCCAGTAGCCAGTCGATTCATTGGAATCGTAGTCGACGTAATGGGCCATATGTTTTTAGACGCCGCTCGATATATCACTCTTTGTACGTTTGCATAGCAGCTGACCGACGAAGTTTCTCTTATCTGTATGTTAAGGATTTCTGTGTACGTATTATCGAAAGCGTTCATTGTCTGTAGGCGACAAATTTTAGATAACGTTTAAAACATAATATAAGCATCTACAAGACGTTACACATAAAACTATCCTAAATTTAGTACATATACAGGAGAAAATGAATATTAATTTTAAGATTGATAAAAACAAAGACAATTATTGAAGTTAAAACAAATGAAAATATTATTATATAGAAAAACTGTTAATATGATATTCTATTTAAACTAAAGTCTTTAAATTCTTAACATAATCAGTATAATCTTGGCTTTGCTAAACAAGCAGGTATAATAAAAGAAACTAAAATAGGGAAAACTATGAAGGAGAAGAAGGAGAGGCGAGAATGGTTGGGATGAAAATAACTCCTCCTTTAATTTTAGGTTTTTATCAGAAAAAAAAAAATTTGAATGAGGAACGATGGCGGGTTTTGCCACCACCTCCGCACCCGCCGAGAGGTAGTCAACCTCTTGCGTATGTATGTTTTGAAGGTAAACTAGGCTCCCTCAAAAATTCAAAATTCGCGCGAGCATCCTTTGAAATTCAAAACTCAACTACCAAAATTAACATTAAAAATTAACCTATCAACAACACAAAGTTTATTCCACAGGACCCTGGATGGAAATTAATGGCGACGTGGAAACAGACCGGCGATACCCTGAGATGACTAGTAACACGCTTTCACGAAGGACGCCTCCTTTTCTGCGACGAGCTACACTTTCCCTAGATTCCTCCGCACGTCGAATAATCGCCCCTTCCTATAGGATAAATTTTTAAGGACTACTTTTCATACACGACGTACACTAAGACCGAAATACTGCTTTTTATTGGTGCTAGTAGGCGATCGACAAATCCCAGGGGGGACAACGGAATGATTGAGGAAATAAACGTTAAGTGAAGCGTTTATGTTCGAGACACGCGGTCTCGCAAAGAAAGAGATACATACGTGGTTGCTACGTAAAAAGGGATTCCGAATTTCAAAATTTAGAGCTAAAAATTAAAACCAATGTCGAATTTGGGACTGTAGTAACGTCGCGGTCCTCGTTCAATCTCATAGCTGCGCCATCAAGTTAAACGCAAACGAATTTCCACACCAATCAAATCGACAAAAGGATAAATGCTTAGCACTGCAGACTAGCGGGTTTTATCCTGTGAATGGAGATTTCATTTTCTTATATGAACATCGCGGCTTTTCTCAGATCTGATAGCATTCTTTTATGAAGTTACATAAAATTTAAAAAAGAAGCCACGACCAAAAATTGTCCTTTTGCTTCGTAATCCACAACAATCTCCAGCAGAATCGCTTTGAGAAAATCCCCCCCCTTTA
Source organism: Chrysina gloriosa (assembly GCA_038088585.1). NCBI lineage: Eukaryota > Metazoa > Arthropoda > Insecta > Coleoptera > Scarabaeidae > Chrysina > Chrysina gloriosa. The sequence continues at coordinate 77,206,946 of CM076088.1, read as the reverse complement.
CCGCCCGAACAGCCTATATAAATACTACGATTTACATCCGCGTATAATAAAAACAGCGGCTTCGAATAATCATGCGTAAGCGTCCCGATCACAGCCGAAGATTTATGAAGAAAGTCCCATCTCCTCCGGTGCGTTTTGTGTTCGCAGTCACGTAGCGAAAATTGCTTTGGGACCCGGAAAAAAAGGTAAATAAATTCCGAAAGAAAAGAAAGGCATCGTTAACTGCGACGTCGAAATGACGTCTAAATCGATGGAATACCTTCGGCGCCGTTTTTTCTTCTCGGTCGAAACGGATGTCGTCCTCGTCTTCTTCGTCTTCGGGGACCTTTAACTTTCTAAACGGCATATGAATTTAGCAGCGAACGAATGAAATTTCTGCTACGACGTGAACGAGCGCGATAAAGTATAAGAAAAGAACGCAAGGTGGGATCGGAAAGAGGGTCTGCGGTTTCGAACCGATTCGAATAAAATACGCCGATCGAGTTAAAACATTTAATAGGCCTACTAGTATTTTGTCGCGCTCCGCCTTGAAAGCGCCAAATGACTAGAAGCTGTGGTGAAATTGAGTAATAGATCGCACAATGAGTGGATTTACTAGAAAAGCATAGCAGTGGAGTAGAACATGCAATGTTTCTAGGGGATACTGAAGGGCAAAGGAAATCAAGAAAATAGTAGATGATTGGAAGAGGAGAAGTACAGATAATATCCGCGACCTCTCCTCAGAGACTTTATATTATTATAGAATTCAATGTTTCCAAAAGTAAGAATAAATTAACTAAAGATGCTAGGAAATTTTCCCCAAAATCCAACGAGTCAAAAATATAAATAAAAGCGAGACTCAACGTAACGTATTTCCGATTATCAAACTTCATACGGCGCGGTGTGGTAATCGCTATCGAAACGGAAAATGTTCAAGATGGCGGGTTTTCTCGCACTTGATGAAAATATATCGGGGAACCAGCTACTAGTCCCTACGATAGTTCTCAGATTTTCTCAGAAATAAATCTTTGCTCTCTCCCAGATTATACTAGCTCACACTAGTTACACCAGCCTACACTAGTTCTCTCCAATCGAGGAAAAGGCGAAAGCCTAACGTGGATTACAGTTCGAACAGTAAAATTGGGAACGCGAAACATCCAGATTTACACACCGATAATATAAAACTTCTCAACGTCGAATTTTCGTGGTAATCCTCGACAACGAGACTTAAAACCGAAAATGGTAACTTATTCACTGAAAACGACCTGTTCATCTCTATGTTACAAAGCGAATGCCCGCGCGGGTATCCACAATGGGCGACTTGTACCAGAAATCTGCGAAAGTCAGGCGTCATCTACGGCAAAAGTAGGAGCGAGAGAGGGCACAAATAATAATTACAGAAAATTGTTACAATTAGCCGTAACAACACAAGGATTGGGTCTACAATCTGGAAGAATTCAACAACTTAGATTTGAAAACTTTCGTATGAACGTCACTCATCTACCCAAAAAACACTCTTATCTTTATATACGCGGTTAGCCTTTTTACAACGCAAAATAGAGACAACGAATTGCAATACCACGGTGCGTAGCTTCCCAGAATGATCGGAGAGAGAGCTAGGCTCAACAGCGTTCCAAACGTTATCTAGGGCCGGTCGGCGATGACCGTCAAGCGCAGCGTTGTTTCTTCTTATATTGCACCATAATGAACTTTCAACATTTATCTGCGGCTCGCCTCAAAATAATTTCAATCCACAAAAAATTGATCCCTAAAAAATCGAGCTAAATCGGCCCTCCGCCTGCTAAAAATTAATTCTGTCTAGATGTTAGTGCGCAAGCGTCACGCAAACGTTTAATCGGGTTTCGTCGTCGTTGGTACTACGTACGGAATTTTTACAATTTCCTTCAAAACATACCTTATCGGAAATTATTCGCATCAGATTATTAAGATTAAGTCGCCATCTGTACAATGAGTTTTGAACGTGCTGTTTTACAACAGTAAGGAGCACCCTAATTATATAGAGTGCGCCTTAGCTTATCTCTGGAAATTTAAGAACAGATGCTTCAAGACGGCAAATCAATTAGTAAAAAATGATCCCGATAAAAAATAACTAAAAATGGCTAAAAGAAATATCTTTTTATCCAGATTATGGTTTTGGGATGGTGTTATTCATATTATTATTAAACCTGAAAAATGGATCTGGACCTCTAATAAGCTGCGAAAATGAAGGAAATGCCACTGGGTGGGCCAGGAGCGGTACGGTATATGCGTCTACATATACGGCTCGGTGGCTCCGAACCCCTACACCGAAAGGTAGAAAGGGTAAAAGATTAAGAAGAAGAAGAAGAAGTTATTCATATTAAAAAGCAATAACCTTGACACACTATGAGTGAAGGAATATTTCCTTATCAAAGCATCAACGCCTGCTGGTGATGGCTCATATTTCAGATACGGCTGTTGAATTCGAAACAATGATCCGGTCTATAGTCAAAGAACACACCTTTGCGAAACTTGGAATGTTATGGTTTTAGCAATATACAGCTGGAATTGTGGATAAGAAATTCAGTTCGTTTACACTTAAAGCCTTTAACCTTCCTATACTCATGCATACGGTCTGTGAGACCGATTTATATAGTATAGTATACGTCTTTCATTTTGACGTGAGTATAGGAAGGTTAACCGTAGGGTAGGTTAGTTTGCGAATTGTCTCAAGTGACTGCTTTCTTTTAATGTTTTTATAAATTCTTTCCCGTATACGCGTGCATTCAATAATTGAGAGGACTCGTCATTATATAAATGCGGAATTAGTAGATATCGTATTTGTTTACGGCGCGCGCTCGGAGGCCGTATGCGGAGTTATTTCCTAATAAAAATTGACCAGAACCACAAACATCCGTTGATGTTGTTCAACGTGCACGCGATACAGGTTCCCTGCAACCTCGATGAAGTCGGAATTCTGAAATTCATGCAGAAGAAGCAGTGTTAAATTTAGTAAAAGATGATCCTAGGACGAGTATTGACCAAAGTATAGTGCAACATAGGTGTAGTTTGTCTCGTTCAATATCGTGACACACTTTGCGGAGAAATCCGTTGCATCCATATCATTTTCAACGGGTACATGCTCTATCACCAAATGATTGTCCTCAGCGGGTGCAGTTTTGTAAATGACTATTATAAAGAAGTGCAGAACATAATTTCTTAAGAAAATACTATTGACACAGATGAAGCTAATTTTTCTCGCAAAAACTATATGACATCACTGGGCGATGTAGAATCTCCATGCTATATAGCGTTGTCATTACCAACGACGATTCTCCCGCGATCCATGGTAGTGAATAATATATAACTTTATGGTTGCAACATTTGTGCTTTTAGATCGTCTGAACGAACGAACTTATTTAGATTTCCTACGAAATGGGTTACTACCATCTCTCGTATTTAATTTTATTTGTTATTGGTTTACGCACGATGGAGCTCCTCCACATTTTCGCCCAGACGTTCGCCGTTATTTCAAATCACACGTACGAGAATCGCTGGGTAGACCGCGTTTGGTCCCCTGGGTCAACCGACTTAAACCCCCTAAGTTTTTTGTTTGTGGAGCCAGCTAAAACAACTAATTTACAATGCCAAGGTAAATGACGTAGAAGAATCAAGAAGTCACATAACTCCATCAATAGATACAGTTCGCAACTCAGTACTACGTCGAGCACGTTTGTGTATTGAGCCTGGTAGCAGCGATTTAGAACATGGGTTAGAACGATGCTGAAAACATCAGACCAGGTGTGTAAGTTTTCGTATATTAAAAAAATTAAATTTGTTCTACATTCGCTTTATTACCGTAAATGATGCGCATTATTAAAATTTATGAGGAATGTTGAGGTAGTCACTGCATACGCTCATTATTGTATGTTTGTGTTTCTATGTACAATGTTTTATACGTTTTACGTCTTGAGAATGTCCCTGCCTTCGGGGGCAAATAATAAATTTGATTGACTGATTAACTGACAAGATTGGTGGAATTACTGCATTAATGCCATCTCTTGTAGTAATATCGAACACGATAGACTTCAGAAACGTGCTAAATCGTAATTTAAAAAAGTGCAGGGTCGAACCCCCAGCCTTGTGGAACATATATTAACGGCTTGCTGAAAGTTCATTCGACAAATACTAATACTAAATGGAAAATAGATATTATTTTCTTATAATAAATAATTCCTAACAGCAACGTCGTTCCATTTGGAAATATGCTTTCTCCCTCTTCACTCTGTCTACTTAGAGTTTCTCCCTCTTTACTCTCTCTACCTAGAATGGGCGCATTAGAACGAAAAAATTAATTGATTTCTCTACCGGTTTCCTCTTTGTGAAGAAATATCAGAACCTTCGTATAAAGCGATAAAAAAGCTCGTTTTATTCACTTATTTATAGAAAAATCCGACGAGTCGTCAATTTCCCGCGTACGTCACGCAATTCAATTATTTAAAAACTCGCCCTTCTTTGAGCTATTTTTATTTCTCTATCCCCCAGTTCCATATTCTCGGTTACATACATTTTTAGCTCCTTCTACGCCACCGCAACCAGCTTAATCGATTCCGTTTAATCAGGTGCCTGTATCGATTGCATAAAAATACATACTACATGGAATCGGCAAGGGAGAAACTAATTAGGTACAGGAGCGGATGTGAGAGGTTCATCCCAACAACTCAAGTTCACAGATCGGCAATTAACCATCGAGCAAATCGCAATTAATCAAAACAATTTTGTTTGTACGAGAGGGTTCTCGGTCGCATATCGAAACCGATGTTTACGCCCGTTCGTTCGTGGATATACGTTTCAATCGGGATCGCCCCAGAGCAGTTAGAAATTCCGATATAATCGAAGTATAGGGCAAGCTGGAACCGATATGTGACGGGGTACGTAAACATACACACATACATCTATAAAGTTTGTTATCGAAGTGGATTTGAATTCCTTGGGAAATATTCGCCCGGGTCGAGTCGCGGGTGTAAGGTCTTAATCGGGTTTGAGTTCGTTTCGAGGAAATTGATGGCACGTGGGGAATTGGGGTGTGGTTATTGAAATTATGCAAAAAAAATTATAATCGGTATTCGCCTAATTGGACATGTTTCAGTGGAACTGAGGCCGTATCCTAATTATTTACGAGTTATTCGATACGAAAAGATTTGAATATTTACGTTCAGGACAAGTTTCTAATTTCTCGCCTTTCCTTTGCGGGGACAATTGCAAGAAACTAATTTATATGTTTCGAGCTGCTCTACTTTTTGCTGAACTATCACAAGAGTCCTTCTGTCCTTTGTAAATTTCATAGCTTTTCACTTACTGCTGTTCTGGTACAAGAAAGAGACCGCCTGAAATAGGACGCGTGTTTTGGGCCAGGATATAATAATAATAATAACAATATTTATTATCCAACAGGCTATGCCTAATCATAGGATAGAGTTTAAGAAAATAGGACACTAAAACATAAGTAATAACAACCCTAAAAATAATACAAACACATACCTATAAACTAAATGCTGCAACTTCACAAACAATAACAATAAAATTAATGAAATCCATACAATGAAAGTTATTGTAAAGTAAAAATGTCATCGATTAAATTGTTGGCATTTCTGCTCATTTCGATTACAGGCGAATTTTGGCACTATAAAAGTAGCCACAGATCTTGATACAACGCGCGGTACATTAAGATCAATCTTGGATAATAGATAATAGATCTGGGCAGTCAATAATTAGCTAAAAGCTTAGCCAGAAAGCTTGCGCTATGTTGTGCGGACCTGGACATCAAGTAATCGAATGTCGAAATGATCCAACTTCAGCAAGATCAGCCCCGAATATAGAATATCTACCATTGATTCTGAAATATTTTATTTTCGATGTTAATAAAGTGATAACTGTAGATGGGATACCATACTAGGCTCGCATATTCGAGTTGGCTAACAACAAAAGCAAAATATAAACATTTCAAATTTCCTCCAGAATGAAATCAATTCCTTGGCTAAAGGGATACGCAACTCTCCCGTAGTTGAGAACCGTCAGGAATTTTACAATTAGTCGTAGAATTCGTTAGAATTCTGTAGCCCAAAATAGTGGCAGATGAAAGCCCTTGGTTCCCAGTCAGTCTCAGTGATAAGCCATGGGTAAACATGCTCAAAAAATCTCAATATGTAACCATTCTGTAAGGTCAAAGTTTCTTCAAATTTGTAATAGAATGTTGGCTTTCGTGATCAATATGTAGCATAGGAATATTTTCCGGGTGGTAAGGCACGTTGGGCTGTTCACACTAGAAGATTTTTCAGTTCGAAGTTTTAGTAAACGTATATTCAATAAATCAGATGATAGGGAATTCTCGCCCGAAAAACAACTACTACTCATGTGCTAATAATTAATTCGTGACGGAAATTGCATTGAATTCCACAAGAACGAAAACCGGGGGCGGTTCCACCGTCTCTGGAAACGTTTTGGAATCATCACGTAATTATTGAAAACCTAAATTCCCTATAAATCTATAATTGTTTGTAATGTTGAAATAATTAAAATTGAAAAAAGTAATAATAATAAAAAAGTGTATTTTGTAGTCCAAGAATTAGAGGATTCTTAGTGAAAACACTTAGAAAAGCACAGGTTGATAGTTCAGTTTCGGCAAATGCACGTTCTTCAACTTGATGATTCGTCTCAACTACTGCTGATTTGTAGACGTGCAATTTTCGGCGTGTCCCCAATAAATTGCCTAGCTGGAGACTTGCTCCGCCGATTTTATGGCTCTACAATCGGACGCATTCGCACGTACCCAATTAGCCAAAATTAGTTCTTGTAACTTAGCAAAGAACATTTTGAGAGCCTCTTACAATATGCGATCAACTAGGATTTTGATTATTTAGACGTAGAGGTGTAAACGTTAGTAAAATTCGGACCATATCTGGATCAAAGCCAAGTGGGTCGTGTTCTTTTCGGTCATGCGGGCGGTAAATCGTATGTGCCGACACTGCCGGGAAGAAATTCGAAAATATGAAAAAGAAGGCGAATGTTTACAATGTACAGAACAAAATGTAAACGCTAGTAAAATTCGAGCCATATGTTAAGTAAGATTCAGTCCTTCCTCTTCTTCTTCTTCTTCTCGTCAATCCTTATGCCTTTCAGCGTCGGATTATTTTTGGATCTTACGACGATTTAATCCATTCTTTCCATCGTGTCCGGTCTGTACTTATACTTCTCATTTCTGCTATGGTCTTCCCACGTTTTCGTCCCAATTCGTTGACTCTGTGAATCCATTTTTTCCTTGGTCTTCCCTTCTTTCTTCTCCCGTTATTTTTGGCTTCTATTATTTTCTTTGTTAAACTCTTTTGTTCCATTCTAATTATGTGGCCGTACCAATTCAGTTGACATTTTTCAATTCTTTTTAGTATATCTTCTTGATTTATCATATTCCTTATCTGTTCGTTTTCTATTCTGTCCATTTTTGTTTTCCCCACGATCTTTCTCAAAAATTTCATTTCCATAGCTGTTATTTTGCTTTCGTGTTTTTGCTGTATTGTCCAGGACTCACTTGCGTACATTATTGTGGGGGCTACTACTGCACTGTATACTATCAGTTTGATCTTGGGTTCTATTTCTTTTTTCCAAAGATGGTTTGATTCATGGGCTCTCCGTCCTCTTTTTGCTATGTCTAGATCAATTTTTCCATCCTTCGATATAATAGTACCTAAATATTCGTATGCGTCGACAATTTCTTCTTGTTTATCGTTTATTTTAATTATTAGATTACTGGCTGGCTCTTTATTATTTATCACCATTAGTTTGCATTTTTCTACGTTTATTTCCATCTTCATCTTTTCTATTTCTTCTGTCCATATTTTTGTTAATTTTTCCATTTTCACATAACTATCAGCTATTAGTGCCACATCATCGGCGTACAGTAACGCATCCACACCTACAGGTTCCAGTCTGTTATATCCTAACAGTGTCTTCACAGTTTCGGTGCGTTTCCTCGTATTTTGCAGGATTCTGTCCATTACTAAACTAAATATTAATGGACTTAAGCTGTCTGCTTGTTTTATTCCCACTTGCATTTCAAAATCTGCTGATCTTTTTCCATTCACTTGTACTATCCCCCTAACCTGACAATATAGACTATTGATTATTTGGCGCATTTTTCTTGGAACCTCTAGTTTCTTTAGACAGATATCTATACTCCCTCTATCTACTGTATCCAAGGCTGCTCGCAAGTCTATGAAATTGAAGTAGATTTCCTCCCCTGTCTCAGTCCTTTCATACCAATATTTTTATTTGTGCGGTTTCCTTTTTAACAATTTTACACTCATTGACTTACTTTTATCTCATATAATCTAATAAATTATGGTTTACGTATTTGTGGTGAGACACTAAACTCTACATAATATATATCACGATCGTGAAACCGACATATGCGGCAGAAACAATGAGATTATTAGCGAGAGAAGAAGAAAAGCTTAAACATTTTTAAAGAAAGATGGTAAGAACGATAGTGGATATACGAGGATGAGTACAGACAATTAATGAACCACGAAATTGAGGAAATATTAGAAAATGTAAACATTGCACGAATTATAAAATTAAATGGAATTAGATGGTATGGGCATATTCATAGCAGGGAAAAGGTATCAGCTATAAGAACTCTCACGAAACGGGATCAGAATTATAACAGAGCCAGAGGAAGGCCGAAAAGAAGACGGAAAGAGGAATTGAAGGAGATGAAAATAAAACAGTAGGAAATGCAGGTACCAAAAGGGAAGGAATGGAATAAAATTGATAATTTTATTAGTACACAATACGGACCATATTATTATTATTATTATTATCATTACAAATTATTATTATTATTTTAGGTTGTTAAACGATTACAAAAAGAAAGTTATTAGGTACATTTGCTTCTTCTTCCTCTCTTGAGAATATAGGGTCGAATAGTTCGTTCCATTTATCAAAATACATTCTCCCGAACGTCTCTTTCGATATTGCAAGGAACGTTCTCAAAAGAAGAATAATAGAAATCATTTCTATTGCCAAACCTAGGAAAAGAAATTCAAAACAATCGCCACACGTCATTACTCCGGACGATTTCATCGCCCGTTTCTTCCCGCCTTGATTAATAATACGCCATTCGTCTTCTAGCGTGGGTAAAAAAAAATAAATCGAACCGGTCCGAACAGCAAAAAGTTTCCCTAATATTATTTTTCCTCGTCGTTTATTTACCGGATCGAATACCGGAATGGGTGACGGATCGATCGATCCTTTATGTCCGCTTCGCGTGCACGTAGTATCATCCGCATCGACGTGTATTTCATAAAATATGGAAATTCGCCCGGAAAAAGGTATCAGGACGCTGCGCGTTTTTATAGCAAAATTCGCGTTTTTAATCCAGCATATCGATAGCAAATTCCCGTTTCGATATTTATCCGTTCGCATTGCCAATTCGCCGGGGAGACCGTAAAACAAAATTACAATTTCCGTTATTAAATTGAATTAAACGCGATTCGAATAACTGACGGGTTACAGATGTCGTAAAAATATCTTTTGTGCTTTTACGAGCGTTTTCGGAACGCTAACTAACGTAAAATTCGCAACATCGTAATCCGGATTCTGTCCGACGGCGTTAACGCAATATCTCGTTTTGTTTTCCGCAATCGCGAAACTCGGGTTCGGTTCATCGGGGACGGTACGTTCATACATAACCGTATGTCACACGCGCCATTTGATTCAATTACTTAGATCACGCTCCGACGAAGGGCGTCCGAATGTAAATGGGCCGTCCTTTTTCGCTCGGGGACGTCCCGAGTCGAACGACGTTCTCTGCTAAATTATGCATCGAGGTGTCTTTTGCGTCGGTCGAAGAGCTATCTCTTCGCCTTCCTTTTTCAAAGGTGGAAAAGCACTGTCGATGTAATATTTATCAGACGTTTCATCGAAATGGCTCGTGAATATTACGTGTATGTTCGAAGAGGGCGAAAGATAAAACGGAGTAGGTAAGAATGCGATTTAAAACGTCTCGAAGGTTGACACACTAAGACCGACAGGGAATAAATATGAGAGATACATAACGTAGGAAAGGTCTACGTCAGGGATGAATATATAGGCCGACGTTGGGAGTCGAAATTTTATTCAAAAACGTAGCCTAACAAGAACTGACTCACGTTCTGGAGGAATGAAGTAAAAACTGGTCCAAAGTCGAATCTTTGCTGAATGAGCGGAAGAACGGTTCACATCAGCAATTGGCATCAGGTGATAGATATATAAAGACCGACGTTGATGATCAATTTTAATTTCCGTCCGAATCTCGGTTGGTATCCCCGTTTGAATCTCCGTTTGGATTCCCCTTTGAATCATCGTTTGAATCTCTCTTGGAGGCATAGTTTAAAATAAAATAATATTCTCTTCCAAAAATCATCATCACGGGGCTTTAACGGCAAAGACTCAACTTCAGGAATTGTTTAGATACTGTATGGACGATTCAGAACTTTAGCTTGTTGACTAAGTACCATGGGAATTCGTCGGTAATCTCCTTGCATTGCTTGCGGTGACTTTTGTAACATTCCCGTAAGAACGGTCTACGTCGAAATTTTATGTCGAAATTTTATTCAAAATCTTGCGTCCTGCAGACCTCATACTGCAACAAATAACTATTGCTTTGCCTGAGGATAGATAGATAGATATATTTCATGCGAGACATTCTCAAATGTGTCCAGATATCAAATTTTGAATATAATAGGAAACATAAATACGTGTATAAGAAAATGAGATGGTGCTATACCTAAACTTACAAAATCAATACAAAAGACATTACACAGATCTAAGCATTTCAGGATCTCGTAAACCGGATTATCCTTTAAACATTTCTTAACAGTGAATTGAAATCTGGAATTTTTCATTTCCCTCCATATCTCCGGTAACATTCATATCAATTTTAATTGACTGATACATAAATGATCTATTTCCTATTTCGCGTTAATCTGAAAAGCGTCTGCTCAAGATGTCCATGTCTGGTGTCGTAAATCGCTTGTCTCGAAAATGCCTAGCATACAGAATACACTCGAGTACGTATTGTCCAATACATGTAACAATCCCAAGTTGTTGAAAAGGAGGTCTACATGACGTTAATAAAATTATTTCCGTTCCTATCATAATTTTTAAATACTCTTCGAGCTTGTTCGCTCTTCGTTTCAGGACTTACTAATGTTGTTGTTAAATGCGTCTCCAAACCTAGTACCCAAATTGGACGCACAGGGTTCGTATAAAATGATCGTACAGTTAAATATCGCAGATGCCCCACGGATGTTGTAAAACTAATTTGGCTTTGCTGGTCTAATATTTTCATTTCTAACCCTCCAACAACGTCCTGTTCATAATTCCAGACATAAATCACAGTTTTTCCAGTTATCGTAGGATTTCTGAAGTTCTGGCTTCCATAACCGAACATTTCATTTATTAAAGGCTCTCAAGTGTCATATTCTAACTTAACTTGTTCGATACCTTTTGTTGTGATAACTAAGTACGGGGATTGTAATATCTCCGAGTAACATTATATTTTCCCTATAATACCTTTCAACTTTGATTAAGCTTGTCAATATCTGTATTCGCAGGCACTCGTGAATTTTATTTGGATCAATGATGGGATTTAGTTCGGTTTCGGTGTTGGAGCTATAGTTTAAAATAAAATAACATTCCCTATTAGAAATCATAGATTAGAGCTTTCAGCAGCAAAGATCCAACGTTAGAAATTGTGTAAATCCTGTATGTACGATCCGGCATCTTTCTCGTTGACCAAACTCTTTGCTCATGTAACCATCGGGAATCTCATTCGATCCCATTTAGCGACCTTTTAACATCCAAGTAACTGTTATCCCCTCTTAAACTACTGAAAGAATTCAATGCTTCGTTCAACAAATATAGTATTAAATAGCAAATGAACCCTTTTACCCGAAAACCAACCCTTTAAATACTAAAAAATGGAAAAAGTAAGAAACCCCTGTTTACTAGAACACAAATGCTCGATTTCCTAACTCTAATTTAACTACAATATTTAAGGAAATTTTTACCGAAACTCGACAAGTCAGAAATAAAATAAAATAGAGGGGTGACGTATATTCGGTCGGGAAACCAGCCGAATACAGAAAACTGAAGACTAAGTCGGCTTCTAGCTTCTGTGATAGTTCCCAGATGTTCTCAAAAATAATTCTTAGCTCTCTACTAGTTCTATACTAGCACACTACTAGCAAATACTAGTTCCCTACAACAACGTAAAAGAGATAATAACGGCATTGATACGAACAAAAAGAAAGATTCATCTCCAATTGAGGGAGCAACATGGAAGGTAGTGAACAGCAAAATTGAGGAAGCGAAGCTTCCAGGTTCACACAACGATAATTTTAAACTTCCCACAGTCGAATTTCCGTGTATACCCACGACAAACGAGACTTTAAAGCGAAAACGGAATAACTTATTCACCAAACGCGACCTGTTCAACTGAACGTTACAAGCAGAATCCTCACACGGGCATCCAGCAGGCATAAGCTATATCAGAAACAAACGAAAGCGGGGCGCCATCTACGGTAAAAGTTGGAGCGAGATAGGCAACCAGTAACAATACCCGAACCTGTAACAATTCGCCGTAACACTCTCTGACAAAATGTTGTAACAATTTGAAATTCGACGGGGGTTTGAAAGCTTTCTATACTTCGTTTTCGAAGTTTCGAATTATTTAATCCGACACGTAGCCCGCCGTATAATTACGCATTTTAATGCATCGATCGCGCAAAACTCCGCCGGCTATATTATCCTTAACCACCGTACCGATGCATAAACGTTGCAATCTAATCAACGTAAATTTTATCGTATCGGCGGCGCGGCATAAAAGCGGATGCACCTAAACTTTTAATGGAAATCGAAGCCGGAACGTGAACTTTGTTTGCGTTACCGGAAACCGGATTTTAGTGCTCGACTATGAACGTTTCCTTGCGCCCGAAGCACCGATGACGATTTCGATAAGGACGTTAGTTAAAAATCGATAAGCATTTTCCTACGTATCTATCCATTACGGGACGAATACCGACGTATCGGTGTTAAAAATTATCTCGCGATAGCGACTCTGTCCCGTTATTATTTATCGATGTTCGTTTTACGTGAAGACATTCAATTTCAGGCGAACATTTCGATTTTAATGCCGGGGTGTGTGTGTGTATACGATTGCAACGTCGTAAAAATTGTTAGATCTGCACGTTTGTATATCCTAACCGGTCACTAAATGTTATGAGGACGTTACGTCAGGTGCTGGCGACCGGAAGAGGTCGTAAAATATCCATTTTTAGTACGTACGTGAGCCGTAATGTTACACCGTTAAGGAATTCTTTCTTCGGATTTAGATAGGTGGGAAGCAAGCGATGAATGTGTGAGAATTTAAGATCTAGGAATGAATAAGAGATATATTGGAATTTTATTGAAGATGATAGTAGAACTTTTAGGACTTCATCGACTCGGGCGGGCTCTCAACGCATTCCCGCCTAGCATCGTGCAAGTAAGAACGTTATGAATTAAGCTCAAGGAAAATTTCCGATTTGGTACACTTTCTTCGAACTAGTCCCAGTGTAATGCAACGGATGTCTCATTCTCATATATCTCATTGAAGAATTTAAATTTCAAGAAGTTACTAATTAATAACTTCGTATTTTAATCAACGAAATTTTGTCCAAGTTTTATTTATTTCAATGTGAAATTTTATCTCGAATTTTTATTCGAAACGTTACATACTGCAAAGTGTACGCTAAAACGGTTCTTTTGCCAGATGAATGAGATACAAACTCGTCCATAACTCATAACGAGTAAAGAATCAGCGATTGATGTTAGTCGGGAGATATACAGCGTATCCCAAAACTTGCTGAAACATAGAGCTCCCACGTATTGTAGAGGTCAAAATAATTTGATTGGACCCAATTTATACATATACCATTACCGAAAAACCAAATCAAATCTTAAATTTTTATCTATTTTGTAATACATCTCAACAAGTAACAATGATAGGTGAAAAGTTTATAGGACTTAAATTGTAGATCGTTAAAATAGAAACAAAACATAACAAAACAACAAAATCTGTACCTCGAAGTAGAACCGAGTTATAGCAAAAATAAAAATTCACCTTTTTTCCAAGATGGTACAAGAACTTAATAATACGTAAGGAAGAAGACAAAAATGCGCGTGAAGTGAAAATTTAGGGCCTTTGTTTGACATCTGCTTCAATCTAGGTGCAAAACCAGAATATATTAATTTTGTCCTCCATTAACTTTTTACCTAAACTTTCCTGTTCCGTTTGCAGCAACAACAGACGTATTAAATCAAAATATTCGCTTACCTTTCATCGTTATCTTCATTTAGTACTCTTTTGTTTTAGTTTAGTTGTTATATAGAACGTGTCAAGTGATTTTCGGTGATGGCCAATTAAGGGGAAAAAATCAAAATATTATTTTTACTTAAACTAAATATCTTAATCTAAATTTCCTGGAAAAATAATAAAAGTTACTATATTCGGCTTCGGCACTACTCTTCATAATAACATTGGATGCCATAATAAAGAAAATTGAAAACATAGGAAGCTTACACAAGCATCTAGTACAAATAGTAGGATATGCAGACGATGTAGCAGTAATTACCAGAAGCCAAGAAAAACTTCATCGAGTAGTTGAAATAATAACACACGAGGCGAAGAAAAAAGGGCTAGAAATAAATAAATAGAAGACTAAGTACATGTGTTGCAGCAGAAATGACAGAGCGCTGAGAGGTTGGAAGTGTGGAAATTTCAGGTTGGAGGAGGTGAAAATTCTCAGCTTTCAGCCGCACAACATATAAAAATTTGGCTTTCCCGGTTCACTTTCTTTTCCCAATGTACAGAATGATTGGACTGTAGTGAAATGCGCTATCCAATGATATTGCCATGCTAGGAGCTAAATTATCTATATACATATATATATATATATATAAATGGATCTGTATATATAGAAATGGATCGTGGTTGGTTCGGATGCTAAAACTTGAAAGCGACTGGACTAAATTGAATACTTCCTTGTGCCGGTTTGTTCGTAATTGCTACGCGAAAGTTTAGGAAAAAGGAAAAGTCGAAAAAAACGTTGGGCAAAACGAAGTTTGCCGGGTCACCTAATTCTGGAGAAAAATACTTTATTAGCCCAGTTAAATAAGAGAATTTTGTTTGAAGATTCGCCCCACATTAAATTTCAACAACTCGAAATTTCCTAACGGATGCAACACATAAACTGCATCTCGTATTTAAAGATTAACACACTCACTCACTCACCTACCCACCTACCTACCGCTCGAAATTCTCGCCGAATTTATATCGAACCTCACCTCGCAAACCGACAATAATCATAATCTCGAAAACTCTCGTACGGTTCCAGTTTCTCTCCGACGTAATTTTCCCTCGGCATACCGTTCCGAAGCGTGCATCTGCTATGTTTATAATTTGTGCGCCGCTCTTAAGGTTAAAGTTATATTATGCTCCGGTACTGGAAACAGGAAACAGAGCGTTCGGTTTCCGGACCGCGTACATACCGTCGCAATACATCGTATAACTGCTTCGGGTATTATTCCGGTACCTTTTCGCCTTTGTATGTATATACGTTGTACCACCTACGTATGCGGAACGTAACGTACTCGTGACGTTACACCGTACCGTACGAACGACGTCGTCGCCATTCAATTCAAAGGCGAGCGAATAAAGGGCTCTTATTAATACGAGCCGGAAAGGGCGTCCGAACTTGAAGGTAAAAGCGTTCGTTACATAACAAGTTGTTTGAAAATCGACACTGAATCAGAGGAAATAAGAAAAAGACGAGCCGTTCGGATGGAGAGTTGGTCGAATTTTCCCCGAATTTTGATCGAAAGAAGGATCGAAGACGAAAATTATTTGTAAGGTGTTAAATTATAAGAAAATAAATAGTCCAATAATAATAATAAATAGTCAAATGCTATGAATTGACTACTTTGACGTAACACCCAAATTATTCAAAACAGTGGGCCAAGGTGGATCAAGTTTAAGCGGATTTATCGAAAGGAATGCTTAATCTACTTAATAAAACAAAATATGGTTGTGGGGGACCGTGAAAAGGCTCCTAAAACTCGAAAAGTATTCAAACAATAATTTAAAAAATATCACAAGAATATCTGCGGCGTTCCATTTGAACTGTGGAAATATTAATGAATTTCAAAATCTCAAAAATATGTTCTTATTATCTACCTACCTTGAGCTTCAATTCCCATTACAAAAACAATTCACAAAAATGTATATTTCCGGCAATCGCCCACAAAAGAAAATGAATTACTTGTCAAATTGTCTCGCACCCGTTAAGAAGAGGACAAAAATGAGTGTGAAGTGCTAGAAAGGGAAAGTGCGGATGAACCATGTAACTGTCTCCATGAGGAAGAAACAATTTACGTTTAAAGATCATTTATCTTGCTTTCCGTATAAAATAAGAAACAATTCTAAGTCCTTTGCTTGACTTCCACTTCAATCTGCGTACAAAACCAGAATATATTAATTGCTTCCTCCATGAACATGAGAAATTCCAAAACAGCTTTAGATAAAAAGGATCGCTTCCTCTTAGGAAACTTCCTGAGCGCTGATCCATTGGTAACAAATGGATCAGGGATCAGGAGCAGCCTATTGGGACAAAAATTACATGCCCGGATATTTTCCGAGTTAGTCCTCAATGCAGAAGCCATGGACTCGTCAATATTTTGGATATCCTGCGGCCTCCTCTGTTGGGGTACGTTTGGAGCTTTCTCCATATTTCTTCCTCGGTCTTCCACGTTTCTATGATGTGTCAATGTCAGCCGACGTTGAAGCAACTGCTGTTGCTTGAGAAAAGCCCTCCAAAGTCACATTTTCGGTAGTTGTAAGCCAGTCGTGTTGACTTGCCAGAAACCTCTCTTTGCAGTAGTAACATTTTCGGTAAAACAAAGATCAA
This sequence comes from Chrysina gloriosa, assembly GCA_038088585.1. Lineage (NCBI taxonomy): Eukaryota > Metazoa > Arthropoda > Insecta > Coleoptera > Scarabaeidae > Chrysina > Chrysina gloriosa. The sequence goes on along the minus strand of CM076088.1, from coordinate 77,189,946 downwards.
TTAGCTACCCCTGCCACAAGATTGATATTGTATAAAAAATCTTTTGTGGTATTAGGTGTAAAGATTTATAATAAGATCATTTTTTCCATTATTAGATGGCAACGCTGGTAGATTTGATTGCAAGGGAAAAGTGGAGATGAGCTATGCAACTGTTTCCACGAGGAAGAAGCAGTTTACGTTCAAAAATCGTGTTTCTTGCTTTTTGAATTGTAAGGCCTCTATTTGACTTTTACTTCAATCTGCGTGCAAAACCAGAATATATTAATTTCTTTCTCCATTAACATTTTTTTACCTAAACTTTCCTGTTCCGTTTGCAGCAACAACAAACGCATTAAATCAAAATATCCGTCTACCTTTCATCGTATTTTTCATTTATTACTCTTTTGCTTTAGTTTAGTTGTTATATAGAACGTGGCAAATGATTTACGGTGATGAAAAATTAAGGAGAAAATCAAAATATTATTTTTACTTAAACTAAATATCTTAATCTAAATTTCCTGAAAAAATAATAAAAGTTACTATATTCCACTGATTACAGAATAACACTGCACACGTGCTTTTCGTGGATTTCAAGCAGGCTAACAACAACAACAAAAACAGACAAATTGGACCAGGCAATAAAAGAACTAAAAGTGCCCCAGAGACGGTCCAGGTTAACAACAATGACCGTAGAAGAAAGCTCATGCTACATCGTATGGAATGGATTTAAATCGGACTAGTTTGCCGTGAAGTGAGGTTTAAGGCAGTGTGACCCTATTTCTACAGTATTGTTCAATCTAGTGCTGGAAACAGTGTTAACCTTCCTATACTCACGCATACGGTCTGTGAGACTGACTTATATAGTATAGTATACATCTTTCATTTTGACGTGAGTATAGGAAGGTTAAGGAGCAGTAAATTAAAAATCAAAGCAACGATCTTAAAGAACGAACACCGATGTATAACGTTTGCGAATGGCGTAGCTTTACTAACAAATTCTCTAAAAGAACTGAAAAATAACGCACAAAATTGGATGTAGCAGCAAAAGAATTCGGTTTCGAAATTATCAGTAGAACAAAATATACGATAATTGGAGACGGAGAGAGGGTAATTGAAAGGGAATTGGTGATATCGACGTGCAGAGGAAATGAATACAGATTCGAAAGATTGGATAAATATGTTTGTTTAGAAGTAGTACTAAAGGAGAAGGGGCACGAAAAGCAAGACTTAGAGCCAAGATTAACGAAGGAAAACCAAAAGTTGGGAAACTTAAGAACATCTATATCCAGAAAGAACAAATCAGAATTTACAAGACCGTGATCAGACGTCCAGTAACTTACGAATGCGGTTCCTAAGTTCTGAACAAAAAGATGCTTTACTAAAATGGGAAAGAAAATTGCTCATAGTCATTTACGGTGGTAAGTGCGGAAAAGAGGGATTATCAAGAAGAATGAAACGAATAGCTGAGAACAAGTGACGTTTGTAAAGGCACACAGAATTAGATGGCTGGGACATGTGGAGAAGATGGAAAGGGAAAGAATGCCTAAGTTGGTGTTCCGCAGAGGTCCAATAGCAACCGGGAGTTTAAAACTGAAGAGCCGAGGCGAAAAATACATAAAAAATAAAAATGAAATGTAATAATGTACACCTACATATTTTCGCCCAACGCCTACAAGTCTTGTCGTACGTCGTAAATAAATAAATATTCGGATTCCAACGCCAGCTTCTAATTTTTATAGATAAACGGGAAGAGTTATCGGTGCTTCTCCTTAACACACATCTTTATGTCCATCTCGAATATCGGATTTCGAGCAAATCTAACTTTATCAATTCCAACTTTCCGCTCCACATTGTAGGTACACATTTATGACTTCATTGCAGCATTTATTTTTATACGGTTGCGGTATCCGCCACCGGTAATAAAAAATTTTAATATCTCCCGCCTTCAATATAACGGTATTCTTGCGTCACCTGAGGATCCCCACGGTACTTACTACTAACTTTAATATCGCGTCATCGGTAAGAGTAATTTCACATTTTTACTTTGTCACGCGGGGGCGAAGCAAAGAAGTCGCTTTGACGCGCGTATCCTTCTTTTCGTCGTATTTTACGAGCGAGCACTTTGATGAAATCTCGGACGCCTACGTGAGATATATTAAAATTTACGATATGGCGATGTGAAGAGAAGTCGTTGATTAGTTTTACAAGAACGAAATTTAATACGTTTCAGGGGTGGAAACCTTGCGCAGTTATTTTCTACTTGAAGTTGCACTTGTTAGTAATATTATAATCAACTTCTATCAAATTGGTTTTATAGCATTCGTAGCACTTACTGGAAAATGTCAAAACATATTTTTGTGCCGGACTTTTTTAACTGTTAACTTATTTTGGGTGCGCTGAATCCAAAAATCAGATTTTCTCTATCAGCTCGTCTTCAATAGGTATGAGCACGTATTTGTATTTAGCTAGTCTTATTTCTGCATATAAATATTGGTTCCAATACAACCTGTAAAAAACGCACAAATAAGAAACAAAATAAGTTTATTCTATAAAACAAATACTTATAAATGTTATTGCCCAAAATAACTATTTACAGTAGCTGGTAACTAATTTAAAAACTTTCTTTTAAGCGTTTTTCTTGCGTAGATCTGAAAGGATTCGTCTCTTTTAATACTCCAGCAGTAATCAGTCATCATGTGTGTGTCCCATCTGCTCCGGTGCCTTTCTTCCATTATTCTGATATCGTGGTGGAATCGTTCGCCCTGCTCCTCACTAAAGTCACCAAGATTTGCAGGAAATCTCTTTAAATAACTGTGGAGGTAATGAACCTTAATGTTCATATGGCAACCCAAAATTTAAAAGTTATTAAGCCTATCTTCCGCTATTTGTTCGTAATATTCAGACTTACAATTACCAAGAAAATGTTGCACTACTTCAACAAAAGAAGACCATGCAATAGATACAATTTCAATCATTGATTCTATGAAGCGTGGGTCTTTTATATGTTGCCTTATCTGAGGTCCATGATATATTCCTGCTTTTAATGTTTCTTTACTGATTGTAGGGAATTCATTTGCTAAGTATTGAAAACAAAGACTATTTTGATCGAAAGCTTTTACAAATTGTTTCATTAGTCCTAGTTTAATGTGCAAGAGAGGTACAATTATTTTTCTCGTTCTATTAATGCTTCATCAATAACATTGGCTTCTCCCTCTACTACAGCGTCTCTGTTAGGCCAATTGATTTTTATCCAATGTTGATCTTTCACTTTGCTGTCCCAAAGACACAAAAACAAGAATACTTTGTATATCCACATTGCTGTCTTAAACGGAAATTTACCATTTGTAGATCGACACATATCATCCATCCATTTCAGTAATAGTTAACTTTTTTCAGAAGTAGAGGTATTGTTTGATAATCCTCTTTCATCTTTGTAGAATGCACAGTTGGAATAATTCCATATTTGTTTCCATTGTGTAGAAGGACTTCTTTTGGAACTATATATAGAAAGTCTCCAATCAGTTGATATGTACGCCGATATACCCACTTTTTGTAGCAGTCCTTTTATGTCGTTGCAAAATACCAAGTTATCTTCCTGAGAATAAAATGGCAGAAGATCGTTTTCCCTGTTACGATAATACGTAATTTTTGTTTCCGGAAAAAAAGGATTTATTTTATTAAGTCTAGAAGCAAGCAATTCCGAAGATTCCTCTGTTTTAAATTTCTAATAAGGTCATTTAATTCTTTCTGGGTAAACCTTTCTGGACATGTTGAGTCTCCTTTAAAGTCACTGTTGTCATGTTCACAAGAAAATATTTCATCGTCATCCTCTGGTAATATATGTAGGTTACTAAATATTGGAACTGGTATTTCTACTGAATGTGCAATAGCTCTTCTCATTGAATTCAAATTGGAATATGTCTACTTATGTCAATTATTCCGATTAATATCTTTTATATTCACTAGACGAAAGTAACAATCGTCGAAATGGTTTCTTAGTTCCCTCTATACCATTGGAATCCAAATTTCAAACACTTTGCTTGTCCTTTTGTCCACTGTCGCAGTTTCTCAACACATAATTTGCAGTCAACGTGCGGCGCCCAAGTTTTATCTTGTTCTCTGAGATGAACACCAAAATAGGCCATGTATTCCTTTTTCACAAACTCTCAAATTGGTTTTCTACGCCCTCTTAATATGTATTCACCACATATATAGCAAAAAATATCTGGATGACTAACATAACTACGCCTGCTTGTAGAAGCCATGATTTTAATAACACTTCTCGAACAAACACACTTGCAAGAAAGTTTAAGTTTAAACTGAATCAAGGGTTGACAGTTAACAGGTAGATATCTTTATAGTGTTTTTATGCAGATATTGGAAGGCAAACCTTAAGTACCAATTATATCGACATTTTCATAAATGCTTAATGACGTACATTCTTGAAAACTGTTTATTGCATAAACACATTGAAGCCGGTATTCTTGGAAACCATTAGGGGTAATTAGAGGAATTTAAGATGATAAATAAATAGTTTCCTACCTAGAGAGATTAGGGCAGTGAAAAGCAACTGTAATAAACAACTAGAATTGAAATCCGATGATGATCTGTTCAGAAGATTTATTGTAGCAATATGAATGAAAATATATGAAGTATTTAATTTTTGTCTACCTCAACAACTAGAGCTGATGCAAGAAACAGAATGATGTTTTTGGAATCAGAGTACTTGAAAGCTTTTTCTTAATGCAACAAAAAATTTTTTTGTCGGGCTGTGTGGTGATTGCAAGCAGTGTGGTATATTTACTGACAATATATCACATCTGTAAACTCCTCATCACGCATTTTTAATTTAATACTAAAATTCGGTGACACCTGTTTCGCTAGCACGAAGGAAGCATTATCAAAACCGTATAAAATCAAAGTGAACGAATCATTTTCTCATATTACTCATTTTTCATGATTGAAAATTATTACCATTAGATGAAAATACTTTCCAAGCGGGGTGTGATTTTCAAACACGTGTGAAAGAACATTACCAATATAAAGAAAATCCATATAAGGAATTTAACGACTCTGGTCCCTGCAGTAACTTGTGCAAAGAATTTCGTTAGGCTATCGTATCAGAAGATTTCAAAAGAGATTAAGTAATATTCTAGGAAAACAGAACAGGAAGGCGTAGTCGACATCTAAGAACACTTTAGGTAACATTAGGTAACCAGGAAGACGAAATAATTTTGAAACAACGTTCGGGTATCTATAAAATTGTTGTAGTTGTTGTTGCTGTAAAATTGTTGTAGTGAATGCGATAAAGTATATAAAGGACAGTCGAAACGTGCAAGGATACACGATTTAAAGAACGTGTGGGCTGATTACAGTTCTGATAGGATAGATTCGTCCAATATCGAGATGCATATACACCACATAAAAACGGAAAATTTAAAATTGATAAAATGTGTTAATTTACCGCGAGAACTAGATGCATATGGAACGATACATACGTAAAAGACACATAAGAAACTTCCAAATGGTAATAGCGGTCCCATTAAATACTCCGCCTCGTTCAGTCTTTGTATGGCGTATTTCTCATTTAAATTTTCTGCGGAATATTAGACAATAGAGAGGCGCGATTTATTAAACCAAAATTATTCCCATAACGATACATGTAAAAAGTTGTAACATTAAAAACTTATTCAAACCTGAATGCTACATTTAACCGGTACTTTTTCGTTCTTTAAAATGTTCGTAGGAATTACGTCTAGAGATTAGACACGCATGTCAATTGGCATGTTATATGTGAGGGTCGTTTGCGACAGACGACGGTTCTTGGCGGCCGTCTCCGAAAACAATATTTTTAGGCCCCACACACAATTAGAGTGAGGATGGGGTAAACTAGCACATTTAGTACTTTGAGAAAATGATTCGCTCACTTCGGTTGTTACGGTTTTGATAATGCTTGTCTCGTGCTAGCAAAACACGTGTCGCACAATTTTATTATTAAACAATTGCGTGGTGAGGAGTTTACCGATGTGATATAGCTTCGGAAAATATTATATTTATATATTAAGTTATATTTAGAGGTGATGAACGAAACTAACATAAAATATTTGGGACTTTTACTAAAAACAGGCAACAGTGCAATATTAATTGCATATACACAGTGATTCAAAATGATTGACGTGCGCCGCTGTATACTAAAATGACATTTCCCGCTCCATATGCATGCGTTTAACGATAAATTCCATAGGCGTGCCGACACCCATTCCTTTTGTCACTCAATATACTGCATGATTGGATTTTAAAACAAAATTTACATCAAATTCTGAAAAACTGCGAATTAGAACTATAAAAGTGAGAAAAAGCAACGAAGATTATCACTTTATTTGAAATATAGAATTAAGCTGAACTTCAAGTAATCGGTGGTCAAATCCATCGTAACCTAAAAGTTGAGAGCTAATACTGATTAACATTTTTAATTAGTAAACCTACCAAAATGTAATATATTCGCCGTTTTAGTCTCGAAGAAGAATGTTTGTCATAAAATAAGTGAAAAACTATCGGAATAATCTCTAAAACTTGGGCGAAAACGCTCATAAAATGACCACTAAAATGACAAGTGAGAATTTTATCTGCACGCCTATGATGGGGGCGCTGATCATCGAAATAAATTAAAACGAATCCGAATTGAAGTATCAATTTTCCCTTGGAAAAGTAGTTTTGACAATAGAATGACAATACAGTTGTCACGTGACCGTCAATCATTCTGGATCATTGTGTATTATTTGGTTACGTGGCTTGTGAACATATTCGAAGATTCGATCCTCAAAAATAGTTTTATTTCCAGTTGATGCTATCTCAAAAATTTAATTTTTCTTCACAATTTGGATATTTCAATTGGAAAATTGCAACGGATCGTGAAATTGAAACAAGAGAAACAAACAAAGTCTCCCGCAGAATCTACGATCGATATCATCGTCCTATGCCACCGAATACGGGAGTTTGCACGCGCAGCAATGCTCGAAATAATTAAAATTAATTGCTTTATATTGCGTCGCGCCGAGGGCTATTTTGATGCAAATTTGTGTCGGAATTAATACGCAGGTTGTATATGATAATGAGACTTCGACGTCTTCCCATAATTCACTCGAATTCGAGCTGGTGGCGGCGGCGCTGGAAATTGGGACGCCCGTTCGCACTTCATCGGCGTGCGTGTCCTTCGAACAAATTGATCGCGTGTCCCGTTTAAGAGAATTACGTAAAGCGAAAATAAAGTACCTACTTAACCGACAAGCAATTTGTAACACTGATGGATTAAATGAAATTTATGACCCCATAATCACCAGATTAAAAATACAACGACCTAGAATTTAAAAGGACGAAAAGAAAACACTTTCGACGAGCAAAAAATCGCGAAACGAATTTTCTGGGTCAAATCTCCTTCCATCATCGAAATCAATCCGATTCGATTCGATCCACCCTGACCTTTCGACTAACGAATCCAATTCGCGCCGGTTGCTGTGGTAACTCGTGGTCGCTCTCCTCCGTCTTTCGCACCTGACACGGCGGCGGTGACGGCAACGGCCGCTCCAACGACACTTGATTTATGTTCGAACGCACGCCGCTGTTTGCTTTTGTCCATTCCGTGCGCGTCTAACGCCACGTAGAAATGTTCCACCCGGAATAGGGGGTGACGACGGGTCGACGTTAAAGTAAACGTCCTAATTAGGACGCCACCCCTCGAGGGCGGCCGCAAGAAAGGAAAATATTTGTCGACGGAAGGGAACGGATGGTTTTTAATGAAAATATTTTTAACGTTGTGCAAACCGTCGGAAGAGCGTTCGCGATATAATTGGGGGTCAAGCGCGAAAAGGGTCTGAAAAAAGTGTTTTCGCAGAAGTATCGGGAAATAAGGCGAGTCGGTTAAAATTTGCGCTTCTTGAGTCTTTTGTGTTTGCTAAAATTCACTTCGGGGGCTGGGGTGAATTTAAACGAAGACGGTGTACATTCGTAAATTATAACCAAACAATTACGAAGGAAATGGTGATTGGTGCGAATAGGCGCTTCTGAACTTAAAATCACATTGTTTATTAATTTCGGGACACTGTTACTAATTTGTGCTGTAGGAAATAGTCTGTTTAGAAAAATATAAGGAAACTCAATATTTTCATATAGCTGTATGGAGTTCTTAACATAACCGATCTCACTACTCTAGCACATCCATTCGGTTTCTCTAACACAATTAAACCCAGTTCTTTGACTTAACTAAATTCAGTTTTTTATATAATTAAACTCAGTTCATTGGAACAATTGTACCCGGTTCCTTTATATAACTACATTGAGTTCTTTAACATAACCGAACTCAGTCCTGAACATTGTCTAACTCAGTTTTTTCACATATCTGAACTTACTTTTAAGTACGTCATAACTAAAGTTAGTTCTTGTCATAACCGAACTCGCTACTATAACATATCCATTCTGTTCCTCTAATGGAACTGAACTCAGTCCTTTCACTTAACTGAATTCAGTCTTTTTCATATAATTAAACCCATTTCATTGATACAGCGAAACCCCGGTTCAGCTATGTAAAGGCATAGCTACACTGAATTGTTTAAAATCAGCGAACTCAGTTCTTAACATTGCCTAACTCAGTCTTTCTACATAGCTGGACTCAGTCTTGACTACGTCATAACTAAAGTCAGTTCTTAACATAACCGAACTCACAACTATAACATATCCACTCTGTTCCTCTAACGGAACTGAACTTAGTTCTTTCACTTAACTGAATTCAGTTTTTTCATATATTATAATTAAACTCAGTTCATTGATACAACGAAGCCCGGTTCAGTTATGTAAAGGCATAACTACACGGAGTTGTTTAAAATCAGCAAACTCAGTTCTTAATATTGCCTAACTCAGTCTTTTCACATAGCTGGACTCAGTTTTAACTACGTCATAACACTAATTAGTTCTTAACATAACCGAACTCACAACTGTAACATATCTATTCGGTTTCTCTAACAGAATTGAACTCAGTCATTTGACTTAACTGGATTCAGTTTTTGATGTAGCTGAACTCAGTCCTTTGACTTCACTGAATTCAGTTTATGATGTAGCTGAACTAAATTCTTTGATGTAATTGAATTCTGTTCATTGAGATGACTACACTCAGTTCTTTAACATTGCTGAACTCAGATTTTTGCCATAGTTGAATTGAACAATTCGTAAGTGGATGCTTTGATGTAACTAAACTTATCCAATGTCACCCAGCGCACTACTTTTGTATAACTGGACTCAGCTCCCCAAGATAACTGCATTCGGTTGTTCAATGTAGCTGAACTCATTTCATGTAACTGAACTACAGAATATGAGGTAAATGCGATTCTGTGATGTAACTTTCGAGTTCTTAATGTAACTGATTTGGTCAATATAATTGATATGTAATTGATATCATTATTTGCTCTAACTGAACTCAATTTCTCGATATAATCGAGCTGAGTATTTTACTGTAACTGGGCTCAATTCTATGACGTAACTAATCATGTATCATGTTACTAATCAATTCAACCGAGCTCGGATCTTTAGTATAACTGCCTTGCTTAATATAATTAAAGCCGTTTCTTTGGTGTAACTGAATCTAACTTCTTAATGTAAACGAGCTCAGTTATTTGTGCAACTAGTTCCTCGGTATGATGGAAGTCAATTCTCTCATGTGACTGTAATATCTTTTTCAATGAAATCGAGCTCGGGCTTTTTGTCTAACTAAGTCTTTCAACATAATTGAAGTCGTCAGACTCAATTCTCTGTTGTGACTGAACTCAATCTGTCGATGTAAGACAGATCGATATTCAGTTCCTCAATACAAATGAAGTTGAACTCGATTGTTTGATGCAAATGAACTCAATTTCTCAATGTAACTGAGTTATGACTTCTAATGCAACTGACTTCTTCAATACAATTAGAGCCCATTATTTATTGTAACTGGGTTTAGCTCTTTGATATAGTTTAACTCCATTTTTTGTATAAGTGAACTCAATTTTTCAATATAATCGAGCTCGATATTTTAGTGTAACTCATTTCCTCAGTATAATTGAACTCGATTCTTTGGTTTAACTTAACTCAATTTTCCAATATAATTGAGCTCGGTATTTCAGTGTATCACAATTTCTCAGTATAATTGAAGTCGATTCTTTGCTGTGAGCGAACTCAGTTTCTCAATGTAATTGAGCCCAGTTGTTTACTCTGACTGGGGTTAGTTCTTCAGTATAGTTTAAATCGATCCCTTGATACAACTGAACTCAATTTCTCGATGTAACCAACTTCTTCAATACAATTAAAGTCCATTTTTTATTGTAACTGAGCTTAGTCCTTGGACATAGTTAGACTCAATTTTGTTTATTGGCAAGAATGGAATGTAATTGAGCTGAGTTTTTCAGTGTAACTTGATCGCACTTGATCCTATAATGTAACTAAACTCGTTTCTTTTCTAAATATTTGTGCTCGGTTCTATGATGTATCTGAAGTCTGAACCTTGATTCAAAGTAAAATGAAATCCCCCTATGACAGTTGTTCCTGTTTATTTATCTTGCATTGGGATTCTAAACATGATCTCAACAACTTCTGGTATAGACAATAATCTTTCCATGAAGTTTCGCTTAATTACAAATCTCGACGCATAAATGACTCTTTAGATAATTCCAAATCACCATATTTGATTGCTTCAGAGCTAAGACATTAGAACTTGGCGCTTGTAGCTTTTATTATGTTCCTTTTCGTGAGCGTAATTACCATTTTTCTGAAGATTAAAATGTAAAAGATAGTATATTTTGGAGATTACATAGTGACTAAAATGTGCCCGAAGACATATTTTCCAGAGTTTGTAGAAAATCCATTCGTTTTCGTGCGGCATGTGCCCAAATCAACGTGTTCGACGGATTCGGCTGTAAGGATACTAGAAGTTAACGTTCTGGAGTTGATGTTGCTTACGGCCACTTTCGGGGTGGTAGCGCCCATTTTGTGAAACATTTGAAAAGAATACGAAAGTGATATAGTTTGAAAATCGTAGGGTGATTGAAGCTCCCTCCACAAAGTTCAAACGTGGAATATATTTGACAAAATTCTAGCTTATGACTTCTTTTAAGTTTTAACATTTGCCTATATTTAATATCCACGTTTCTTCCGAAACACTGAAACAACTTCAGTATTTTACGAAATTGCCGGAGAAACACGGTGACAGATCGGATATTTATTGGATCCTTTCACTTTACTTTCCCGCTATCATCAACCCCATTTTCCTCAGCGTATACAGCAATAAATAAATTTCCTCCGTATACATTTCGAGAGATAAAAACCTTCTCGTCTATGTGTTTTTTTCCATTTCGTTTTGTTATCGGGAATTCATTCAGTTTCCGGACGCAGCGCCGCGCCAGTCTGAAGTATCTTTCACATATGACAAATTGCTCCTTATTGTGACCGAGATCTCCGGCCGCGTCGTTGCTAGAACCATCGCGATTCCACATTTCTTTGTCGTTTTGCGAGTTTCCCCGTGGAAAATACATTTTACAGCATGATACACGCGTCTCAGGTGTGATACATCGCGATGAGAATAAGGAAACCGCGACCTAACGTAATTTATTGCCGTCCTTTTCAAAACATCGGTCCGGGACGTTTCGAAACGACCCGAGGAATCAACTAGCCCGGGGATTCGGAGAAAATAAAAAGGTTAACTGAAAAATCCATCCCTTGTCCCGTTTAAATTAGCTTCCCTTCCCTCAATAATGTATGGGATTGCGTAAATCCGGAGCTCGGTTTGTAAGTAAAGAAGCCGAGCTCGTATATTTCGACGTTTTGTTTATTTAGGCTTCGCTCGGAGTAAACGTTTTTGTTTTCTTTTTTCCGTTTCCCTCCACGTTGTGCTGAGAAAGCGCATTTTAACGATTTTAAACGGCTGTGGGGTATTAGGGATGGTATTTGTTTCCGACTGTGTTGAAACGAAGAATCGAATTCGTCGATGGGGGCAGTTAATAAATAATGTTTACCGCTTTCAATCAATTTATATTCCGCTCTCAATGGCTGGATTTGTCACTAGAAATCAGATTTTTTACATAGAACAAAATTAGAGGAGCGCCAAGAAATGGAAAATAGAAGATTTTTTATGACATTTTCGTCCAAATATTTGTGATACTTGTCGTACTACAAATGTGAATATGCATCCGATTTTAGCTATGAATTGGGTAAGCAACGTTCGTTATCGCTCCATTTACACAGCGAGAGCAGAGATTTGTGTTATTCGTTTGATAAAGTATACAGTATACACTCGCATCGAAGTCGGTAGTAGTTGGTGGGAGTAATCTACCTAACACGGCCCGCCTCTAGTAAGCAGGGTGACCAATTCGTATATAAATTAGTTGTATACATTTTTTGCAACTTTCTCGTCGATTTGCAACTTGGGTCTAAGACAAATACGATACGGGGCCTAAATAAAGTAACAGGGCCAATTGTTTTCACTTGTTCTATTTCAAAAACATTACAATTCAACACTGTCTTATAATTGCCCTTGGTTTCATCCACTCATAGCAGTGCTATTCAGCTGGTTGGTTGCAGATGTCTGAATGTTGTCCAGTACCCCTAAACGACGTGCTTTGAGGTGTTGCTCCAATCTTGGGAAGAGGAAAAGGTTACTCAAGCCGGGCGATTAAGGAGGCTGAAGAGCCACAAGAATGTTTTGCTAGTCGAAAAGCGATTTACTAGAATTGCTGTATGATAAGACGCATTGTCGTAATGCCAACACGCACTTCTTTTTGATGTTTGGCCTCACATGCATGACTCTTTTTCGTCATTAGAAAACCTTTTGGTAAAAGTATTGATTGTGACCCTTTGTGAACGATCCCCTGGCTATCAAAAGGCAAATCAGTATTCTCCTTGACTTGCTCGTTCTTACATTTTTGACCATGGAGAGTAATACAAGATGAAGAAAAAAATAAGCCACTTGAATACAGAATGTAATGTAAAACGTAAACGAGGTCGCATATAAATCAGCTAATTCATAAGGAAATCCTTTAGGAAGTGGCAAGGATAAGTGTGAAATAAAACAAAAATCAGGTATTTACAAAATCGGTTGTCAGGAATGTGGCATAAAATATATTGGACAAACCAGGCGACCAATCCTAATACGATAAGTAGATATACATTTATTAGTACTGGGAGAGTCTGTTTTGTTAAAAAAAAACTCAAGAGCCACTCTATTTAGAATTATGAATGATTAAAAAATGGTATAGGTAACGCGCAATTCTAAATGGGATCTATGGCAGATACCGCCATGAAAATAGATAACCAAACTATATTTATTAATGAATCTGATATTTTAATATTATCATCCAAGTTACAATCAGCAAAATCATTAAAAAGCGGATTACTAGTGAAATTTTACCATCAGTTAGGAAATATGAGAAATATGAATTAAATAAAGCAATAAATAATTTTAAAAAATTATAAAAGACAGAGAAGAAAAATTTTTACAACAGTTGAAAATAAATTAAATAGAAATGGAGAAGAAATACAAGATTAAACAAAAATAAGTCATTTGAATATAGAATGTAATGTAAAGCGTAAACGTGAGCTTAAAACGTAATGATTATAGTAATATAATGTTTAACATCAAAAATATAAGTGTGTATTGATAAAGAAATTCCCCTAAATTTTAATAACAAATCGTCTACTGTATTCATTTTTTATGAAAAATATTCAGCAATAGAAAATAAATTAATTACACAATTATTTTAAATATCAATCAATTGAAATGGATTCTGATCAAAATTAAATCAGTTAATAATGATCCAATGAAGCATATGACTCATTACCTAAACTACCAATAAATAAAATTCTATCTATTACAAACCCATCAAAATTTGAAGACATACTAACCAATTCATTTGATTTTATAGTATTCCTAAAAAATAAGAAATATAAAATAAATGCAAACCATAAAAATAAAATAGATATCTTCTTCAATTACATATATTATTGGATATCAAATGATAAAAAAAGAGAAATTCTTTCCAATAAAAGTTTTTGTTGATAAACGTTATAATTTTATTCCAATGGTAATTAAAAATAAACATCAACTGTTTTCAATTCTCCAATGCTCCCAAGCCAATGTATCAGCGCTATTTTGTTGGATATATCTTTTATCGTCTTTCCAACATAATGATTTTTTATTTAATTGCTTGTGATCATAGTTCCTAATAACACATCGTTTATGATAATATTCCTGGTGATCAAAAAAACTTTTCTATGATGAAATTTCATTCTCTTATGAAGTACAGATTTGTTAATTACTTTAATTAAACTAAATTACTTTCTTGACAAATGTGAGAATGATTAGAGCTGGAATATTGGAACTCATTCGATTGCTATGTACGTACATGGTATTAATAAGTTAGTGAATTTCTTTGATTTATTTGGTCATTACCAGAAAGATTTATAATTCCAAAAAATTATATAGCAGCTCATAATAATTATAAATTTCAAAATTCTAATGATGTAAATTGTGGCTGGTGGTGTTTATTATTTTTTATGCATGTGTTACTTAACGTCTGAGACTCAGAAAAAACGTGCATGATTTTGTTTCAAATAATCGAGAATCTTGTATATTTAATATTTTAAACAATAATAACAAAAGTCAAGCTTCGTGATTACAATATAAATCCCATGATTTATGTGTCATAAAAATACATAAATAAATATATAAATAAATATAAACAAATAAAACACTTATAAATAAAAAACACATACGTACAATATCCCACAAATAAAATATATAAAAAATGTACAAACAGAGACGAGAAGAAATGACCGCTGAAATACTCCTCCAAGGATGTACAATAACGGTGTAGCATCACAATCTGGATCCCTTTTTGTTATTCATATTCACGAGAGCTCTATTTTTTCTATCGCCTCTTCATCTTTTTGAGATAATGTCTTCTTTAAAGGAATTGGAGGCTAATTAGGTATTTCTAATTTTAATAATTTTATTATCTACAGCGTCAACAATTATTAAAAAATGATTAAAAATATATCTTAAAACAGGACCGCCTGTTGCTGCCAGTATAGGTAATAATAAATTAATAAATCCTCCATGTATTACACCTCCTTCAAGGATTTTTGATTTGTCTTATTTATTTATTAACTGATGATCCTTTCTTAATGGTGATAGTGATTTATATTGCTAAAATAAAAAGTAATATTCAAAGAATAAAAAATTAATAAATTAAATAAATTTCAATTTAGAAAAACAATATACATACATAAGTATGCGTAAGATTGATTTAATGATGTTAGATAAAATATTAAATTAACAAGAACGTGTTAAAATTACATACATTACTGTTAAGTTTCCATACTCATTTAATCTACTGTCTCTGCTTAACGCATTAAACGGTGTCTTGATTTTTACCTTTAATTTCTAACATTCTTCCGAACCTGAAATTCTGTTATTATTAAATAAAGAGTAACGTATAAGAAAGTAAAAATATTTAACAATTAAATTCATACTGTTATGTGTATTTATCACATGTTTTACACATCCACATAAAATGAGTACATACTTTTTAATACATTATTTATTTTAATCTTTTAGATAAAATTTAAACATTTTCTTTCTTTTACGGCTAATATTTCTTTATGAGTAAATTTTGACGTATTTCAACAAAAAATCTATGTGTTTTTTTTTCTTACAAAAAGAAAACTAGAGATTAAAAACAAGACTTGTCTGTTATAATTTGGATTGCATTGGTACACTATAGAGATATGCATTAAATTGATTTAACATGAACATGATATGACCGAATATATAATTTTAACAATACCACGATCTGTTACACTAATTTCCTTTTTCATAACATCAAGCGGTTCTTCTTCTTTCTTTTTCATCAAACATTGTTCACCAAGATCATCGAATTCTTTATTCCTGAAGTTGTAGATAACATACCACTGACAGCTTTCTTCAGCTTTCGTCGACTTGAACTTCTTCCGGACAGAAACGCATGAAGGCCTTGATGGTATTGTCTTTAGTCTCCCTACTTAGACAACTCGCCACGAGCGGATATTCATATAAATAAACCATACACAAACATGTGCTTTCAAATAACTTTAAAAATATTAAAAATATGAATGATTACCGTTTAATATTGCTGGGTATTCCACTACTCTGGGCAGTCTGTTCATGATTATTAGTATATTGAATGATCACACTTTAGATACAACAGGCAATATGTTACCACAAACGCACTCCAACAGTAAAGCAGCCATAGATAAGGTACAATGAGATAGGCCCCATTCTCAGAAATTCTCGTTCTCGAATGCGGCACTTCAATTCCGTGACCGGACTGCTAACTAAAACTAAAACCCGCTAAACTAACTAACTAACTAACTAACTAAAAACTATCAAATATATGAATTTGTTCGCCTTGAATCACATTTCAGTTTCTCGTTGAATATTTTCTTAATACCACATCTCTCGTTCGGGAAATTGTTTTAGCCGCACTCTGCACAAGAAGAGCTTTAATTTGATGTGTAATAAGTCATACTTCCAACTATTTCGATTTTCTTCGAAATCTCCAAGGGGTACCCCTTTGGAAATTTAGGAAAAATTAAAGATGTTCTAAATTAGAACTTGGTGTACATACGTTTTCGAAGGCGCAAAATGCGATTCCGACGTCGAAATCGATGCAATTTGCTTCTTTTGGATCTTGGGGCATAAAAAAGCGTTTCGACCAGAACCACGTTCCACGTTCTCATCGAATATTTTCTTAGTAACACGTCCCTCGTTCCGGAAATTACTTTAACCGCAATCTGCACGAAGAGAGTTTTAGTTTGATGTGTAATAAGTCGTACTTCCCACTATTTCGATTTTCTTCGAAATGTCCAAGGGGTACCCCTTTGGAAATTTAGGAAAAATTGAAGATGTTCTAAGTTAGACGAAACTTAGTGTACATACGTTTTCGAAGGTGTAGAGTGCGATTCCGACGTCGAAATCGATGCGATTTGTTTCGTTTGGATCTTGGGGCATAAAGAAGCGTTTCGACCAGAACCACGTTCCACGTTCTCATCGAATATTTTCTTAGTAACACGTCCCTCGTTCCGGAAATTACTTTAACCGCAATCTGCACGAAGAGAGCTTTAGTTTGATGTGTAATAAGTCGTACTTCCCACTATTTCGATTTTCTTCGAAATGTCCAAGGGGTACCCCTTTGGAAATTTAGGAAAAATTGAAGATGTTCTAAGTTAGACGAAACTTAGTGTACATACGTTTTCGAAGGTGTAGAGTGCGATTCCGACGTCGAAATCGATGCGATTTGTTTCGTTTGGATCTTGGGGCATAAAGAAGCGTTTCGACCAGAACCACGTTCCACGTTCTCATCGAATATTTTCGTAAAAGCACGTCTCTCGTTCCGGAAATTATTTTAACCGTAATCTGCACGAAGAGAGCTTTAATTTGATGTGTAATAAGTCGTACTTCCAACTATTTCGATTTTCTTCCAAATGTCCAAGGGGTACCCCTTTGGAAATTTAGGAAAAATTGTAGATGTTCTAACTTAGACGAAAGTTGGTGTACATAGGTTTTCGAAAGCGCAGAGTGCGATTCCGACGTCGAAATCGATGCGATTTGCTTCGTTTGGATCTTGGGACATAAAGAAGCGTTTCGACCAGAACCACGTTCCATGTTCTCATCGAATATTTTCTTAATAACACGTTCCTGGTTCCGGAAATTATTTTAACCGCAATCTGCACAAGAAGAGCTTAATCAATCACATTAAAAGGAACGATTTCTCACCAAATCTTTCCTTCCCCGACCGTTCTTGAGGAAACTTTTTGGAACAATAATCGAAACGTTTGCATCCCTCTAACCGATCTCACATTCACTCTTCCATCCCTTCGACATCTGTTATTGTTACATTTTTGTTAAAATTTGCGGAATGATGGTGCGTTCGTATATTGAATACACAACCGAGAAATAACATTCGGCGCTCGCGTGCTATAGAAATCTGTCACGTTGGGGATATTGGCTTTCCGTGGCGCTCGACAGAAATATATACGAATTGAAATTTTTGTATCTAAGAGATCATATCCATCATATCACAGCGTAGCGTCGCCTTCGTTATATTCGTACACCGGTGTAAATAAACAAGTTCTTGTCTTGCTAGAAATTTCAATAGAATACGGACGCTACACCTTGAATAATACCGTATTCCTAACAGTATGGAATAGTATGCAATCTGCAGTGACCTTACCGCAGCTGTATCCAGCACGTTGTGAATTGCGTTGGAATGACAGACTACAGTTTAAAAGAAACACAAACATTTGCAAGATTTTCCAGTACATTTGTCCCAAAATGTCGGTGATAATATATCACATCGATAAACTCCTTACGACACAAATATTTAATTTAAACTCGTAGGAGTACCTAACAACAAACATCAGAAAGTGGATGTGTGAGCGGCAGGCGACGAGTCGAGCCGTCAGAGCAGAAGGGCTCAGAAATACATAAACATAAAAGAATAAAATAGACCATTATACATTAAACCTCCAAATAGGATTTTATACAACCTAATGATGACCTCTGAATCATTCTAATGTAACGTATAAGAACGAATAAAATAAATGTGTATTCACTTCAGACGTGCGCAAGCCACACACAACAACGTTTTTTCTAAAGTTCCAAAGGGGTACCCCTTGAAATTTCGAAGAAAATCGAAATAGTCGGAAGTACGACTTATTACACATCAAATTAAAGCTCTTCTCGTGCAGATTAAGGATAACATTATTTCGGGTAAGAGGGACGGTTCATTGAGGAAATATTTAATAAGAAAGCGAAAAGTGATTCTTGACGAATCGCTTTGGTACGCTCTAACACCCAAACGAAGCAAATTTCGCGAGTTTTGACGTCAAAGTCGTATTCTACACCTTCGAAAACATCTGTACACAAACTTTCGTCTAGTTTAGAACATATTAATTTTTTCTGAAGTTTCAAAGGGGTACCCCTTGAAATTTCGAAGAAAATCGAAATGGTCGGAAGTACGACTTATTACACATCAAATTAAAGCTCTTCTCGTGCAGATTAAAGATAACATAATTTCGGGCACGAGGGACAGGTCATTGAGGAAATATTCAATATGAAGGTGGAAAGTGGTTCTTGACGAATCGCACTGGTACGCTCTGACACCGATACGTAGCAAATTTCACGAGTTTTGAGGTCAAAATCGTATTCTACACCTTCGAAAACTATTCTACACAGAATTTCGTCTAATTTAGAACATGTTAATTTTTATGTGAAATTTCAAAGGAAACCCCTTGAATCCCTCTTCAATTTCACAAATCTCTACATTTCTGAAGATAAGCACAATATGAGTTTCCGATCGCTTGCCTCGTTAAGGCCTGAATCTAAACATTGACTTTGTTACGTTACAAAAGCTAATTTTTGGGGGTGGTTCTGGCGGAGTAAGGGGAAAGCATGCAGCTTCAATTATTTGACTTAGGGAACATTTTGAAACATGCGTAAAATACGTGCCCTTTAGATTTTCATGAGGCGAATCTGAGGCGAGCAGCTCGAAAAGTTTCCTTGTTAGACGCTGGGCCATTTGGTTTTCCTCATCTAACTTGGTGTTAATAAAATAATTTTTTTTTTTGATTTTGACTCTAAAAAATTGTTTATTATTTTTAATTCTAACTTGGTGTTGTTAGTTATTCTGAAATTCTTGAGAACTTTTCCTGTTTCTCTTCTTTGTCATGAGGCACCAGTCAGTTCTTGTCCTTCACGGTTTTCTCTTGCTTCAGATGCTGCCGATACGTCTTCGAATCTAAGATGAGCTAGGATCCACTTGCCCTTATCATTTGAATCAGCTTATCTTGTGCTATAACTAAATTGAAACGTAATAAAAATGCACGATTAATTTATGTACGATTTCGCAATATTGGTTACTAGAAACGAGCAATTTTAGGGAAACTACTCCCATCAATTAGATTAGACTAGCTTCTGATGAAAGCAAGAAAGCTGTTGTTTCTGGTTAATATAGTTTGAAATTTACATCTAAATTTATTGACGAACAAGCAAGTCTATTTCAAAGCCTAGATGCAGGATAAAAATTGAAAACCAGTCAATGATCCTTTCGCGCGGTATTTCCCAAAAGCCACTTCACCGGAAAATATTTCCCTTCTCGACGAGAACTCTCAAAAATCTAAGTCGCCCGTCCGCCCTTTTGGTCCGTCGGTTAACTCCACTAGTTTTTATTTCATATCTAAACGGCACCGCTGATGATGCTTCAGTTTCCAAACTTCGACAAAGGCGGTTTAGACGTAGTAGAAAACGGCGAATATTTCACCGAAGTAAACCGACGACCGACAGGGGGTAAAAGCCACTTTTCTATATCGCCTCGGTTATAACGGCGACGTTCGAGAAACGGAAAACTTCACGGTTCGTTTGATAGCCGCGGTTTCCGCTAAACCTGAGGATTTCTTTATCTCATTCCGTCATCGTCCTTCGCGTGTTTGTAACGAGGGAATTTTATCGGAAACGAATTTCTGCGCGCGGTGTTCCGATAAAATTCACGACTTCGTACGCGCGTTCCTGCACGATATTTCCGCTTTCCAGACGCGACGATATCGGTTGAGCTTACATATTCGCCGTAATAATTTTATTATCGCGCGAGAGCGCCTTGGCGAGTAATTTCGTAATTTCGAGTGTAGATGGGAATGTCGACGGAGAAGGAAATTAATAAATGGATATTGGGAATAGAATGAAAATATGCGATAAAAGCGGTATTGTACTGCAGTGGTGCAATATGTATTACGCGGAGCACGTAGATCTAGGAATTGCTTCGTATAAATGGATTTCGGATAAATGAGGACGTTTCCAAAACAGAAAGCGACGAATTTTGTGAAAGACTCCAAAAGTCAATAAACGAATGAGGAGAAAGAATTATAGTTATGGGAGACCTCAATGGCAGAGTAGGAAATCAAAATGAGGCATCGAAGACACCCTAGGAAGCGAGGCAGAACAAAAAAACAGTGGAGACAGAATAATAGACATTTGTATGAAAAGTAATCTAGTGATAGGAAATTCATTTCAAACACAAAGATATTCACAAGTTTATACCAATTGAAGAAAACATAAGACAGAAGTTAATTATAAATTATTTCTTAGTAAGCGAATACAAAGAGGAAATGATCCAAGATGTTATAGTAACACGCAATGGAGAAATAGGAAGTGTTGTCCTGCTTTCTACTTTCGGATTCGGCTTATCTTTACTTCAGCTGCTACATTCTTATTTGGCTGATAGATACGATGATATTTTTTACAATGGTTTTAGATCTCGTGAGTTTTATCCTTCTTCTGGGGTCCCGCAAGGTTCCAAGTTAGGACCACTGCTTTAATTTTATTCCTTAACTTCTGCTTGGTTTCTTCACGTGTCCTATTTTGGCATACGCCGATGATCTTAAAATCTACAATCCAATAAAGTCTTGGAATGATGTATTCTGCCTTCAACAGAACTTAAATATCTTGTCTCAATGGTGTTCTAACTATAACTTAAAGTAAAATATTGAGAAGTGTTATATGTTTTTCACGCGGAGACTTAGCTATCTTAATTCTACTTGCAATGTAAATAATGTTGCCTTAATGACGGTGGAGAGCTTCCGGGATTTTAGAGGGCTTTTCGATTGCAGTTTGAGTTTCTCTAATCACATTAACTTCATTTACTCAGTAACTTTAAGCACCTTGATTTCGTTATGCGTTGCTGCAAGGTCTTCAGTAACCATTTACTTTTGAATACTTTATATTTCAGTCTTGTGATCAGTAAGTTAGAGTATGCCTCACAAGTTTGGTCCCCACAATATATATATACCTACAGCTCTCAATTGAAAAGGTTTAACGACGATTTTTGAAATACCTCTCCTTCAGGATTACAGGAACTTATCCTCAACGTGGCGTTGACTACACATTATTATTTGAAATTCGTGGCTTCCAGTCACTAAGATACCGGCGTGATGTACATGGTGCCCGATTTGTATGGAAGCTTACTAATTGATGGATTGACTGCCCTTGTCTCCTTTCGTCCTTTAGTTTTATCACTGCCAGGTTATCCACTTGCTCCTCTTCCACATTTCTAATTCCTTTTTCTAGGAGGCTAAGGCTGTAAGAAAATTGGCGTCGTATTGAATCAAGAAAAGAAGAATCAACGACAATTTCCAAACCGGGTCTTTTACAATTTAGCCCACAGATGACGCCAGGGTACCAAGGACACAGGGAAAGAACACAACTCTAGGTACAGCTACTCCACAAAGTTGAGAACGATTTTTCACATACACGACATTTTTCCATTCGTCCATCAACTTGTTTACGGACTTCGTCCCGTACGCTAACTCTCGGTATAAACATCCGGTTAAAAGCCAAAAAAGGAAGATTTCGCGAATTCCCTCTTAATTCTATGAACATCAAATGCCGAAGTATCTCGTGCTTCTGAATTATGCATCGTCGGTACCGTGCAAACAACATCGTCTTCGTCGAGTCGAGCACGTTTATGACCCAGTTCGCCTCCGGTCTTCGTCTGATACCATCGGCGCTACATCGGCGTTGCATTTCGCCTGGTAGAAAATCGACTCACCCCGTGTCGCGGAGATAGCATCGTCTCGCCGGAATTGATCGGTTACGAAATAGAACGTAGGTATGTAGCCGGATGACGCCTTATCATCTGCCATTTCCTTGTCGCTTCGAAATAGGAGGCTGCGATAAAATCGGTGAAATCAAGGAAATGAGGTTGGTGATAAGTGTGCGTTTCTGGATTACGGAAAACGGGCGCATATCCTTCCTCTCCGGACTGCAAAACAAGACTCTTCGGATGATTACTGGTGCCTCTGACGTGCTTGATGGAGTCTAGCCCTTGGTGAAGGAACTGGAACTGGGATCCGAAAGTTAGAACTTTTTACTTACCTGCTTGCACCTCCGGCGTCAAGAATTCACAATAACTATCCAACTTCGTCCGGTTTTTCTTTATAACTATTCTATAATAATAAATAACTAATAAAACGTCTCAAACAACCCACCAATATACCAGATTTCTAATTTGGTTTCAGGGAACAAACACTCAGCAAGAGACCAAGTGCATAAAGTAACATCTGTTACTGAAGGTTTGACGAGTATGGCATCAGGGACTTATCTACAAGATGAGTAAAGTGCTGCCAGTGAACTATTGCCAACTGCTAGAGTCCTATTTTTCCGAAAGGAAGGTTTTAGAGTGTCACACGAAGGAGCTTTCCATCTATCTTAGGACCACTACTCTACCTATTCTATACCGCTGACATTCCAACAACAAAGAACATTGTACTCGGTGCGTTTCCCGATGACACAATTATTATGATACCAGATGCTTCTCAACAAAAAACAACAGAAAGACAAGTTGCAGTCGATAAAATCCAGTCTCTGGAAAATACAGCTTAACTAAAGCTTAAAATCGGTCCACGTTAACTTTGCGTTGCGGCGAATCGATAGTAACCTAACCATTACCTTTTGGAGGAAATCACATTCCTCAAGCAGATTCAGCAAAATATCTTAGCTTCTATCTAGATGGTAGACTTAACTGGAAATATCATGTCAAACAGACAGCTGAGCAGATCAGACTCAAAACTAGACAGATGTACTGGTTAATAGGAATATACTTCCAATTTGATCTTAGATTCAAAAGACTGATTTCTCAGTCCATAGTAAAGCCAATCTGGACAAACAGGGTACAATTATGGGATTGCACTAAGTTAACAAATGAATTAATAATTCAACCAAGTCAAAACAAATTTCTTCGATTGATCACAAATGCTTCCAGTTATATAAGTAACGAAGAAGTTCATGATGACCTGGCAACGTGAAAGTCATCCAATTCCTGGATAATGTTCATGAAATAAGAAGACTGAAACGAACCAGACCTCACGAACTTTTAATTAATTAAGTTAATTGAGATTATATAATAATCTTGGACAATGCATACTGATGTATTAGGCCGCACTCACACTTGCTTGATAGTTAAACTCAAGCAAAATATCATTAATAATTATAAATTAAATTAAAATTTAATAATGTACTAAGCATATCCAACAAAGAGAGGATGTTATTAAAAAGAAATAGGCGCGAGTAGTTAAGGATCAGCTAGCAACCTTTGACAGCGTTTGTTTCGAACGCTTGTTTCACAAACTCTAACCTCACACCCACAATGCTGAATTTCTAGGCGGAGAGTTTTCTGTGTTTGCAGACCTCAAAAGGAAATGAATTGATAGTTGGCTCCATTCTAACTCGGGTGTTAATTCACTTTAATCCGTGGCCCAGCGTTGTGTTTTCAGTTCCTACCGGATTCGGAACACCCGGAAGTAGGCACTTATTTTAAGACAAGTTCAGAGAAATTCTTTGAAAATACAGCGAAACCCTCCTCCATCCCTTTTCGACTATATTCCCGTCGGTTCCAATAGCAATAAATAACGTGATCGTTATTGCGGTAACCGCGACTTGCTTCGACTAGTGTACTCCCTCGTTAAATATCATTTAAACGTTGATCGCTTTTATTTGGCGTTCGTGACGCGACGTTTTGATTTAGGTGTCAATATCGGCGCGCCCGACCGAATTACCGGGTTAAATTATTAGCTGGTATACATAGGTCGGGCAGAAATTAAATGCCGTAATACACCCGCATGATTGATGCGTTGTAATTCCGTCTGAAAATATGTTTCATATATGTTCGTGGCGCTGATGAAACGTTGGGGATACTTTTTCGACTAACTCCAACACGATTTCATCCGATGACACAGTTAGAAACTAAATTTACTCTGCGAGTTTTTTCTTTTTTGGTTCACGTTCGTTATATTAAAAAATTCGAAACCAGATTAAATCCGATCTCGTACAGTAGGGTAATAATTTCTTACATAATAAAATGTAATGCCGCGAGGCAAGCAAGCCCGCGATAACCGCGGGAATGTAACGGAACGTGACGTGCGCCTTCTCTCGTTACACGGTTACGTTTCGGCACGTCAAGCTTGGATGTTTCATCGGTGAACGAATTTCATTTACTTCGGGAAGCAATTTCGCTTTTTTAATATCGAAGGCGCGGAGAAACGAGTCGCCGTGTTCTATGTAAATCTGCGATCGCTTGCGGTAAAATGGAGGAAGAGGATTGGAGAAATTTGAGAAGGAAGTTGGGGACGTAATCGGAAATTTAAATAAAATTGTTTTTCCTCTCTGGTTGGCATTATTTTTTTAAAATCAGATTAAGTGAGATTTGCGTACATTATATTGTTAACATTAAAGTCATTAAACGCGATCGTTAGTTGCAACTGTTGATTTTGCGATTTACTAATTCTCGCGTCTATTCATGTCCTTCCTAGCTCTTTCTGCTTGTTCGGTGACAAAATATGAGACCGAGATTTGAATTTTAACACGATAGTATAAGGAAATACGCAGTAAGTTTAGATTAGAAGGGATTGTAAGAAGAAAGAAATGATCAAAATAGCAAATAGAACAAGATTAGTCCAAAAGTCGAAGACATTAAGCAGCATATAAATGTACATACATGTTATTGCAGCAACA
Source organism: Chrysina gloriosa (assembly GCA_038088585.1). Lineage (NCBI taxonomy): Eukaryota > Metazoa > Arthropoda > Insecta > Coleoptera > Scarabaeidae > Chrysina > Chrysina gloriosa. Next base: position 77,164,355 of record CM076088.1, on the reverse strand, counting down.
AAAAAGACACTTAAGATAATGTAGCTTAAATCTGCCTTTTGCCTTGTTAAATTTTATTTCATTTTTATATCATTATTGACAAACGTTATTATACTGCATTTAAGTGCTGCTAAAAAAACGCAAGAAATTACATTACTCGGGGAAGAATGATCGATAAGGAGACTAGGTAATAGATTTCGAGTCTCCAAAGACAATATTGGGACACAAACAAACAGATACGGAAGTAAAGCTGCAGATCCACAACGCAATTACAATACCAACCTTGACATACAAAAGTCAAAACTGGAGGATAAACAAAAAACAAGAGACAAAGATCAATGTATTGGAGATGGGACGTATTAGTAAAATCGTAGGAGTAACCAAACTGGACAGCATAAGAGACCATGAAATTAGGAAACCAGTTCGCTAGAAAAGATCAAAACAAAGCGATTAAACTGGTATGTGGACCATGTGGTGAGAATGACCCCAGACAGACTAGCACAGAAAATTTTTGATATGAGAGGACCTAGAAGAAGAAGAAACGGAAGATCTAGAAGGAAATGGATGGACCAGATCGAAGACTATGGGAAGGAAAGAGGAGAAACCCTAGAGGACCTAAAACGAGTAGCAGCAGACAGAATGGGGTGGAAGAAATGGACAAGAGAAGGACCGGAACCTAAATCCGACGCCTAAAAGGTCATTAATGATCTGATAAAGAAGAAGAAGAAGATTTAAAGCGAATTCTAGATGTCAGAAGCCCAAATATTATAAGTAAATAAGACCAAAATATCATACGTAGGAGTTGTTATCCCAACATCAAGATTGGGGTTAGCGAAGAACCGCCATTGGTGTGCCTTTTGCTCCCTGAAGCAGAGGAAGACCAAAATAGCACCTTGTGGAAGAAGGGCAGTGTGGCAGGGTACTGCACAATAGTTTGTAAGACTTGTCCGGATTTTTTTGCCGCGATAGTACTTTCGATGCAATTATAATTTTCTCCTGTGGCCTGTTTCTCAAAAATACAAATCTTGTAATACAAGAGAAACACTTGCAAATGTCAACTCTTTTACGGGTGTGTGTTTCACGAAACTACTGTTGTATAATAGAAGTTACAAATGTAAAATTGGTTTTTACAACTGTAGTTTATACTTGTAAATGGCATTCCGTTTTCTAGAAATTTGCTTGTGACACTTGTAACTCGTAGCAGCTGTCGGAAATCTCAACAATCTATCGTAACTCTTTCATTAAATTCACAAGTAAATATAATTTTATTATGTACAATAATAAATTATAATTTAGGATTTCTTAAACACTGTTGAGAGTTGTCTGCTCAAACGACTCCAGTGATGATGATGAACATATTCTCGTGAGAAGCAAAGAGAGCAAGATAATAAACTATGGAAATTTTGAGATGTCACACGAATTCAACGAAAGATTTCATGTAACTACACATAAGACGGAAGATCTTCTCCAATTAATAGGTACTCAGTTGCAGAGGTCCACCAAGAGAAATTATACAGAACTTATCAACTTTGCGCGTTTTACGTTCAACCAAAATGTATCCCGAACATAGGAATAATCTTTCTGTGCATTTAAAATTCCCATGGAGTAACATGGTAACATTGGACCAAACACAATTTCCTTCGAGTCGCGTACTTGCCGTAGGAAGCACGATATGTAACTGTTAAACATTAAAATAACTACCAATGCAATCACTCTGTTGTTAAAAAGTGTTACCAACTCACAAGCCTTCTTAAGATTTTTATGAAACAGAATTTACAAGAGCTTGTAAAATGACCACTCGTAACGTATAACTGCAGGCAACGCACGTTTATGAGTCCATTGGTTCAAAGTTCCTTTGGCATTTTCCTGCTACCACGAACACCACGAGATGTTGGGGGACTTGCGTGTATAGAACATTTATGATAGACTGTTGCCCAGACAGCTTTTTTCATATCTTTCAACAAATCACTGTTCCGACGAATTGCAAGACCGAAAAATGCAATTAATTCTTCAATAAGCTTTCCAATCAGCTTTCCTCTTCCACCGAGGCCCTTATTACCACTTTTTTACAACTTCACAATCTTGTCCCTATCCATTTTTTTAACCTGGTTGACACATTCGTTTGAATTTTTGTCGGATTTCGTTTGTAAGTTTTCGAATCGCCGTACCCGATATAATTTACATACTTCGTTCCGTGTAATTCCTCCGCTCTTTGAAAGCATAGCATCAGCCTTTATTTTGCCTGCATAACCAACGTGATTTGCATCACAGGATTCAGCGCTGTTTTCTAGGCAATGTTGATATTCCTCTGAATCAGTTTTCTCTTTCCGCATAGAACATGCCTTACAGTATGCAGATTTCACACAGATATCAATAACTTTTTTTCAAGTAATAACCGATGCGTTACGTTACATCATGTAATGAACTAAAACCGCGTTTGTTCCAAGTGCCATCACCAGAAACTGTCAATCCATTTACTTTTCCACACTTTTCGACGGTTAACTTTTTTTCTTCTTCTTCACCAGCAAGTTCCAATGACACTGTCTTTATAGGTTCTGTGGCATCACGAATTTATCCCACAATAATATAATATAGTAGAAAGATTGAAAGAAGGGGGGCAGCAAGTCCATGAAAGCACATTTTTCTGCTCCAGCCAATGACGCTCCAAGCAATCACATCGCAAAAATAAATCGACTAACGATTAACGGACATGACGTAATTTCTTTTGACGCACAGGATTTGCAGATAACCACAATTCTAAATCCGAGTCCTCTTCAACTAGATTCGCAAAATTCTACATTACTTCCACGCAATTTATATTTTACGTGCTCACTTATTGGTGTAAAAACAGCAATGAAATTTATCAATCTGGCCATTGCTCAACTTTCTGGCACAGATGCTAGCTCTTGGCTCTTCTCTCTCCACTTCATATCTATTAGGTGGAGTCGAATTCTTCTGTTTCCTATCACCACTTCTCGTTTGTTCGCCGACGATATGTTTGTTTGGTTTTTTAGCCATCACTATACACAGAATACACGATACGAATGGAATGATAGATACGAATCGTACGACTGCCGAAAATCAATTGACTTATTCGTGTCGGATTTCTCAGATTCTTCTAGGCTTGGTTAACTGGTTTCTGTTCAATTCAGAAACGGGAATTTCCCACCTCTCCACTGCTAGCAAATACAATACCTTAATCGAAATATATTCGAACAATTAGGGTTCTCAAAGGCGAACATAGGATGGCCAGGTAGCAGACTCGCTTGACAAATAAAATGCTGTATCTCCGTCAATTTTACAAGTTTCTTTAAAACATTTGGTGAGAGCATTCTTAAGAAATGCATCTTTCAGAAAGTGACGAAAAAGCATTTTTACGGTGGTGTGGTGCCTTAACAAATTATCTCTAGTACCGAGAACGAAACGTTATCGGCACACCAAATGCACTCGAACATTCTGTTTTTTTTCCCCGTAAATATCTGCAATTCTATTATGCGAGTCGTACCGGTTGTACTCGTATTTTCACCGCGTCCTCTCAATATGCAAATTAACGCTGTTTCCTGTGGTATTTCGTACAATTTCGACGCCGGTTACCCGGCGCAAACGTCCCCCGAAAAAGAACTGAAATTACCAACAGCACTAATTTATATTGTGCACCTTGCACGTGCACCTCGCGAATCGTTTCCTACCCAAAACGTATATTCCTCGGAAGAATCTAAAATTTACTTCATACCGATTGGGTATCCCATTCGAATATCCAATGGGAAAGAGATAAGATTGGGAGCGATCGACGGGGAAAATGCATCGCTACGTTCTTCGAGTATATCGGGTCCTTTCGTACATCTTCTCTATCTGACGTGGTGGTCTATTTACCGGGCGGAATAATTCCGATGCAATTCTAAGAATTCCGGGCGGAATACGTCGTCGTTTAGACTCCGGGATTCCCGGTGCTCGTTCCCTATCCCTACATATTTACGTGTTTCGCGTTTGAGGAGCACTTGTTGAATTGATGGGGAATAATAAATAGGAAGTCGTCGGAACTAACTGTGACGTGCAGATGTCGTCGTCGACGGTTCGTATGGAAGGTATAAATGGGTCGCAATGCTGTGAATTTGTTATGTGGAGCATTCGCATTTTAAGCAGGGCGATCGCTGAAATGCAAACATTCATGAAGGTACCGCCCCATTATATAAGAATTCATGCAGTAGCTAATTTCACAAAAATTATTTATTTCAAAAATTTAATAGAACCGGCTTTTATTTGGTGCAGATCCATAATTATAACTAATATTTATATACTAATATAGTGCAAGAAAAATGCTCAAAGTACGTAGTCAAATATAATTTTTTAAAGTCCATGGGATTCGCTCTAAACTTCCATCAGAAATCGGTTAAAACCAAAAGTCCTAACCTCTGAAGCCTACTGAGTACTAAATGACAGCATAGTCGTCACATCAAAATTAATAGAGAAACTGCCCCCACCCCAACTCTTTTGAAATGACGATTATGCTGTCATTAGTACTCTTCGAATAATTAAAAACTTACATCTTACTTACATATATCTACACGTACAACTTATATATTTCTTACTATTAGAGCTAGAACATTACATCTAGAAGAGATATTCCTCTATAATTGTGGCACAGTCTTGTCACCATTCTTGTGTATGGGGCGTTTTTCCATTCGTCTGGCGGTTTCTCTTTCTTTCATATTTTTGTTATTAGGTTGCCAAGTCGCTTGTCCAGTTGGTCTCTCCCCTCTTTTAACATTTCCGCCGCAATACAATTATTGTTTCTTCTACTTCTCGGTCTTTTGGCTTTACAAGTTGTATCTCGTCTTCTTTTTGCTCTAACGTATTCTCTAATTGGTAGAAATAAAATTTTATTGCTTTAATTGCGACCCTACAAATTACCGTCGTCTTTACAGTTTAAATGAACTCATTAAAATGTCATCTAACGTCACAATATTGAGGTTTTAAGCAGTCACATTACGTATCTTCTGAAGATTTTCATCTAAATCGTCGTGTTTTTTGTTCTGAAAATCTAAATCTGGTTTTGTAACTAATGACTGAATCGTCCTATGGAGTGGCATCCGTTTGTTTCGATCAACTCAAATAAATACGGACGTAGTCTGTACGCATGCCCCGGCGATAATTTAAAGCCGCGTTTAAATGTTTTCGCGCGTCCGTTCACCGTTTAATTGTAAACACATGTCACTAATAAATTATTCGATAAGTTTAATGAATAAATACGCGCGGCTTTATTTATTTAAATTGCACGTAACACGCAGCTGCGACTATCGAGCGCGGAGTTATTGTTTCGAAAAATCAATTCCGCCGCAATCGAAAACGTGAAAACACGAGTTTGTCCCGTTTTTAACTTAAAATATCAAAGAGATTATTACGCAAGTGACACAAGAAACCGCAATTTTTGAAATGCGTAGTGATAGCAATGCACAGCTACAGACAACTCGCTATGTTGTAATCATTGAGCAGTGGCGCTGTCAGCATGGAAAGGTCAGCAGTTTGATTTCGTCATAAAAATGTTTTACAAAAATAATGATAGTTTATATCGTGCACAAAGTGACGTTTTTTCAATCTAAGATGTAATGGTCGAGTCTTCTGGAAACACTGGATAAAAATTTGGACTGGAAACGTCGAAGAGACTGGATCTGTTTTCAAAAAGGACCCGACAGGATGATCGGTGACTGGTGACGTGGGAAAAGCTTATGAAAGGTTGTCATCCTTGTTGATAACTTTTTCATTTTCAACATAAAGAGATTTTCAATAGTGATCAGATAACACAAAAACAGCATTTTGTTCCTCTTCTTCTCCATCTGATGTAGTTTCTAAGTTCTAAGTACATTCAATCATTTCTGCAAGATATTCTCATCATTTTTATCGCCAAACCTAACTACGTTTGCAGTCGAAGGTAGTAAATTAATGCTGATAAACCTAATAAGACCAGAAAATCAAAAATCAATATAATTATATTATAACCTGTATTAGATAAAGCCTTACCTTGTAGCAATTAACAACACTTTCCAATAAACAACCGAAAGGTATATATGACCCTGCAGTTCGGAATTTGAACGCATTATTGTAGAAACTTTCATGTAAGAAGTAGTTTTAAGTAAAAACTTGTATCTCTCTTGTGGTGCATTATTATATGGATTTAAGGATTATTGGAGTTTGTTGAACAGGGACACTTTCCATTACGAAGAAGAAGCATTAAGTATATGTAATTGCTTCTTGGAAGTAAAAATATAATTAAAAGTAGAAGTAAGCTTTTCGTGACATTTAACTACTTAAGCCTGTTAGTCGGACTGAACACTAATGTCACAATAACGTTTTCGAAACCTCATTACCTCATTCCGTAGCACTTAACCATACATATGATTCAACTATATAAAGTATAAAGTATTGACGAGTTAATAATGTAAACCTTAACTAAACACAATTAAATATGTATGTATGTATTTATATACATATGTATATACATATGTACATATACACAAATGAGTGGGGAATTAGAAAATCCTTAATAAACACTTTCTAACGACTTCTGTTAGTGTATAAGAGGAGTTAGAAATCCAAAGAAAGACATTTCCAACTGGTATTTATTTGCAAACACACTGACAAAGTCAATGCACAAATTTCCACTATCACCAAACAAATATTGCATGTCTCTCTGACATGCAATGAGAAGACATGCAATATTTGTTTGGTGATAGTGGAAATTTGTGCATTGACTTTGTCAGTGTGTTTGCTTTGTTACACCAAAGGTTCCAAACCAATTTTCTGAATGATATTTATTTGGCGCAGATAGTCGTTTCGGAGATATCCGATACGCTTCGAGAAGAGCTCGAAATTTCAAGGGGAAAGCTTTCTTCCGAGTAATGAACGTTTTGCCCCATATTCTAGAAGGTTCAAAGCATCTATTAAACCAATAAAAAAATCGATTTTCTGAAAAATTCACAGTAGTGTTACCTCTTCACAGAATATCATTTCTATATACATTCCAAGATCAATACGTTTCGTGCAAACGCAGATACGCCATCAAACGAACCCGGATCTCTCGATTCGCTTATCAGAACTGCGATCTCTACCTAAATTACATCGCCCGTATCAATCATCGCCGATTAAAACTTTACTCGCGTTATTTATGAGCCCATTTATCCACTAGATCGCGATCGCGACTCGACAGACGCACATCGACGTGGACGCGTCATAAGAGCGAATTAAGCGAATATTAAACGCGAACGGGGGGACACTCGTAATTCACCCCGTTAAAACATAAAACAGACGCCGCCGCCGTTAACGGGGCGGCGATAACGTTAAGGCGATACAGATCTGTGGTTGACCGGCCGACCAGCCGATACGCTCACGTATTAAACTCCCCCGGTCGCAAACGGAAAATCGATAAATTTCGTCCTTGCGGAAACGCCAGGCGTAATAAATTCGATTTATTTGACGCGCGGAATCCGTCATTTCGATTATGGGTTTTTACGTGTCGCAACCGCTGCCGCCCGATTGTTATTGCGACGCGTAGCGAAGAAAAATGTTTACTATCGTAAAATATGATCCGTCCTTCCGAGTCTATAAACGTAAACTATAAGCGTCAAAAACGCTCGTAAATAGCGTTTTTGATCTTCGAGTTTCTACGGGGTAAATACGTCCGCACGGTTGTGAAGGAAGATCTCGACTTCTACGGAGTATTACAGTAAAGTGTCAATTATCCGCGGGATTGGGTGCGGATAAGCGAATTTCGCAGATAATTCGCAACATGGTAGACAAATACAAATAAACACGAAAATGGTTTTGAAGAATTTTTATTGACAAATCCATAGTTTGTTCGCTAGATACATAACACCAATCAACACACATTATGGTGCCCCGAATTTTTAAGTGTAATTAAACAATTTTGGGGTACCTAATCCAAAGGTGCCGTCAGATTTATTCTATTAGATCTACTTTTCTAAATTCAGTTTTTCTGTCCTATTTAGGAAAAATTCGCCAAAATTACATATAATGTTTTATTATGTATGTAACTTTTAAAACATTACTATTTGACACCTTTTAACTCAAACACAAAATAAAAATGGGTGGGGAGTATTAATTTAACAGAAAAAAATACATATACAACTTTCAATCTTCAGTTAAAAATGTTCTTTTATAAGATTTCATTGCATGAGGTTTACCGGAGCAACCTCGCTGAAGACTCCAGCAGTAATCGGCCATCATATGGCTATGCTATCTTCCTTGGTACCTTTCTTCCATAATGTTGATGTCTTGGTAAAATCTCTCCCACTGTTCCTCACTAACATCACCTAAGTTTTCTGAAAAACGATCTAAGTGGCTGTGAAGGTAATAAATCTTGATGCTCATGTTACGTCCCAGTGTGTATCTTATATGATAGTTTTCTACCACAATTAGGTCAATTAAACAAGACTGGTTCAAATGATAGTTATATTTTCAGAACGTTTACAAACGTTTTCGGAACAACTTCTGATATACATTTATCTAGTTATATTTCCACTGAAGAAAATGTTTGTAAACGTTCTGAAAATATATCTATCATTTGAATCAGTCTTGTTTATTTGATCTAATTGTGGTAGAGAACTATCATACAATCCCAGGGTGTGAAATTTAGAAACCATATGTTCGACTAAGTTGACGTAATTTGCTGCTTTATGATTTCCAAGAAAATGTGTAACCACTTCAACAAAAGATCACCAGGCATTAGACTCACACTCGTTCATTGATTCCGAGAACTGCGGGTTATTCAAAAATTGCCTTATCTGAGGACCAGCCTACAGTTTTTCTGTTCTAGGCCTTGAAAATGTTTGTTTCAAATACTCAAAACACGGTCCATCCCGAGGTAAAACCTTAACAAATTGCTTAATAAGTTCCAGCTTGTTATGCAATGGTGTAAAGATGATATTGTTTCTGTCAACGAACGGTTCGTTAGAAATGTTTTCTTCTCCTTGACCAACAAAAACTAGTAATCCAGTTCTGGGCGTTAGTTCTGCTGTCCCAAAGGCATAAAAACATCAATATTTTGTGTAACCACTTTGTTCCCCCAGGAGAAAGTTTACCATTTTTAGATCGACACAAATCACCTACTGATGCTCTTCATGTTTGATATGTTTCAGGGGTAATGATATTGTCTCGTATTCCTCTTTCATAGTGGTGGAATGTCCAATAGATTTATTATTATTGTGTAAAAGTACACATTTTAAACTTCGAGATGAACTGTCTATGAAAAGACGCTATTCACTTGGCGTGTATTCAATTAACCCAATTTTCTTCAAGAGATCCCTTGTATCATTACAAAATACTAAGTTGTTTTCTTTAGAAAAATTCGACAGCACATTTTTCTCTCTGCTACGATAAAATGTAATATCAGTACCTGGACACAGTAAGTTCTTTTCCTTTAATCTGGAAGCAAGCATTTCGGATGATTTCTTTGAGAGGTTCAGATCTCTAACAAAGTCATTAAGCTCTTCTTGTTTGAAGCGGTAGGAACTCGCTGAAGGTCCTTGATAATCAGTATCACCTTCACTTTTCTGAAACTGGACTTCGTCAGACGATGTGTCCGAGTCATCCTCCGGAAGCATAGGTGAGTTACTGAACGTTGGAAAACTGGTTTGCTTTTTGCGACAGCAATAGGGCCGGTAACAGGAATTCTCTCGCTCCTCACGTGAGTAGTAAACTGTAAAAGTGCCGTGTGTAGTTCTTCATAAGTTCCGGTTTTCATGGCTTTGTTTTACATTAATGAGAATGCAAATTGTATAATTTATCCTTTTGTTTCAAAATATCCTTAACAGTGCGCTCTCCTCTTCCATATTACAAGCTCATTTGCTTCTTCGATGCACCGTTTTCATTTTTTTAATCAACTCTAGCTTTTCTTGAATTGTTACTATCACTTTTCACCATTTTTCAGTCATTTCCTGATAACTTGCAATCACTAACTAAACTAAAATCACGTACAACAGTTTAACCACACACGTGAACAGTTTGTCAAGACGTACAGATAGTTTAAGAGAAACGCAGCAATCGATACGTGGGGCACTGTGATTCTTGGTTTTCCAAATTCTCCCGTTGTAAATTTTCAATACTATAATTTATCGTCGCAAGAAGACCGCGGTTAATCGATAGTTTACTGTACTATTATTAATTTGGGCATTAAATTTGAGGAAGGTCACTCAAATGACGTATCCCTCGATCGAAACTCGACGGCGCGTAAGCGAACGTCAAACACGAGACAAGTCCATTAAATTCGGTAACAACCCTCGATGTGTCGAGGTCTGACGAAAAGCAACATTTGGACGTCGTCGTCCTCAAAAGCACAAATTCGACCGGAAAGTATCGCCGCTGACAACGAAAGAAATGAACATTTTCCCATTTTCTAGACAAAGGTCGAGCGTATTTATATGTTAAGAGAAAGAACGCGATTTCCACTGCTACGACCCTCGGGCGATTGTCCGTCGAAACAAAATGGTTTCCCGGCGGAATAAATTCGCGATTTTTCGACCGTAATGTTTGTTCTTTTTAACGAAGAAATGGAAGGAGAATAACACGAAGTATAGATTTGCGATTTAGGTGTGTATCTTTGATTTCGAGACATCTTCAAACTGCATAGGATACGATAATAATGTACGTGATCCATGTGGGGTTAATACATGCGTGGATCAGATTTAAACGGGACTTTCTTCCTAGCATTTTATTGGTTTATTGGTGTAAAATAAAAGTAGGTACAAACACATTATTGAAGTGAAAACTTGTTAAGGGACACCGGACTAGCTCGAGCGTAACCGTAAGCGTAAGCGTAAACGTTAGAGCGTTAAATTTGGGCAGAGTATGATGTGCGAGCGAGTCTTTGTGGAATATGAATATGGAAGATCGCTTTTGGAGATTTATGGACTTTTCATGAGGCATTTTAACTTTTAGAACTATGAAGTTCTTCCACTTTCACTCTGTACGCACCTCGAGACGTTTGCAAGAAAACTGGATGGCGGGGGTTAGTGACAATAGACTAATGACCGTAAAATCGTTCTAGGAAATACTCAGGCAAAGTTTTATGACAGAGAAGGCATTCAATTAGCCCCTAAATAATTCTTTTCTTCAATAGTTGTAAATCATTGTAAACGATTATTAAGTGATTTGTCTTTTGAGAGAATAGTTTCAATGTTAAAACACTTATTGCAATATTTCTACCGATGCTATATTATGTCTAACTAATGGAAATTACAACGCACTAGAAGTCATAGTGTTGTATAAGATTTTAAACGTTCATCGCACTATTTTCTCAATCTATTGAAGTGTCCCAACTTCCGTGAACGGGAGTGTATATTAATAATAGTAATCTTCGTAATTCCAATGACCGACTTTTTACACGAAATCTTTCCCTCTCCTCCCGTTTTTTTAACTCGCACGCGTCGACGCTTCCTTTGTCGACGAGCGAACGCCGATATCGTAGAATGAGTTTTCGAAGAATAGGAAGCGGATCGAAGAAAGAAACGAAAATAATCAAAAGAAACGAGCGATTATTATAAGGGGGACGTAAATTTAGGAACGCGCCATCGCCTCGGCGCCCGAACAAAAGGCGTCGCAGTCGCCCGTTTCTCTTCGGATCTTGGGGGAGAGGAAAAAGGAAAAAGCCGAGAGTTAATTGCTTCGTCGGAGGTGTATTTTATCGATCGATGAATTCCAAGCGGATGAATGAGAATTTCAAGATGTAAAGGATTGTCGCCCGCATTCTTATCGATTATTGAGATAAGTATCAACAATATTCGCTTCATTCGCTTCCTAGCTTGTATACGTGTAGTTAATTGACATTGGAACTTCCACATTTGTGGTGGTAAATGTTTCAAAATAACTGGTATGAGTTCCTCGGTAAAACTAAATTAAATTGTTGAGGGTAACTGAGTTGAGTGTTTGATTTCCTAAATGTAACTGACGTGATTTTTTCGAGGTAACTACATTCATTTCTTCTGCGTAACGGAACTCAATCCTTTAAAATCTTAAACTCACTTCAGTTCCAAGATTCATCGATTTGGGAGGCACCACGAGGATTGATATTTTCAGTACTTGAACTAAATAGTGTAACAGACCGAGTACTACTTTGATTTCCCAGTTATATATTGGAAATTGACAAGCCAACCTAGTAAGTTATCAACCGTTACATTACAAGCCTGAAGGGCATATAATTCCTCAAGCTCAAGCACCAAATTTGATCAGGATGAGTTTCCATCTGAAAATAGAAAGAAAAGACAAAAGCCAAACAGGTAGTGAGTTGCTCCAGTAAACGGATATAAAACGATATGCTTGAGTTGAATAAAAGGGAAGATCGCTCTGTTAAATACTTATGCGAAATGATTGCTAATGATATCGAAAATATATGGGATAAAGCATCTATTCTTACATTTAGCCATCAACAAGTCATCTCTAGGTTGATTTTTTATTATAAAAAGTACAAAAGTGTAAAAAATATTGCGCAGTAATATCAGATGTTCTATGAGGACTCATCCGATGAGGATGAGATGCATACAACAAAAACGCCTAAACCATTCCGTAAAAAAGATTTTCTGATCGATCTGCAGCATTCATTGTAAATGCTGCATTATTTGATTTGAATGTTATCAGTACGGACAACTCATCAAAAGTAATAGACCGAAGCAAAATACGCCGAGAACGGAAAAAGTTCGTAAAAATTTGCAATCTGTCGATAGCAACACGCTGATAACGGCTATTTATTTTGACGGTCATAAAGACAAGATTTTAGCCATAACTACGACTGACAATACATCACATCGGAAGATTATTATTAAAGAACATATCTCAATCATATCAGAGCCAGATTCTGTATACATCGGTCATCTCTCTATTGATTCGGGAAAAGCAACTGTGATTAAGAAAATATTGTTGACTTCCTTGAAAGAAAATTCGAATTTTGTTCTTCTTTGGTAGCAATTGGGTGTGATGGCACCGCTGTGAACACCGCACATAAAAATTGAGTCATTCTTTTACTAGAAAAGCATTTAAAGCGACCTTTACAATGGTTTGTGTGCTTGTTACATGCAAATGAATTACCACTTTGCCATTTATTCTCCAGTTTCGACCGTAGTACAACAGGTCCTAATAGGTTTTCTGGCAGTATAGGAAAAAAGCTCGACAAATATCTCGATTTAAAGGTAAAGGCACTTGAACCCATCTCTACTGAATTTCCGGATCTGGATACTGATTTGCTAAGCACCGATCAAAAACACCTGTTCCAGATATGTTCCCCTATTTCTGCTGGTACAGTCTCACAAAACCTAGCTAACAACGATCCAGGAAAATTAGCACATTCTCGATGGTTGATTAGCGCGAATAAGATACTTCGTCCATAGATACATTGGAACAGCTTAACCGGCCAGTCACTAGCCACTTTCATCATAAAAAATTACGCTCCAACCTGGTTTGATATTAAGTCAAAATCATCTTGTAAATATAGTCCGATTCATGTCTATAGTATGGTTAAAAGATGTTTATATCTGCGAGAAGACTTAAAAGGTATTGTCTTAAAAACTATCCAAAGAAATGCTTTTCTTCGTACCCCCGAAAACCTGTTGTTGGCTATGTTGAAAGGCGATTCATCACACATTAGGGGGCTGGCTCTTCGGAGAGTTTTAAAGGCAAGAAAGGAGTCTAAAGGGATGAAAGTTCACGAATTCCTTCCAGAACTAAAGGTTGATGCATCAAACTACTATGATTTGATATATTGGACGAAATAGAAGGTAACAAAACCTCAAATATTAATCAAATATGGCGACACAGGAATTATTTCAAACATTTCTTCAGAAAGTCATTTGTTTGAAATTGAAAAGTATCCTTGCCATACTCAGGCAGTAGAAAGGTGCATTATCTGTTTGCGGACTCAAAGCTGGAGATGGTTTCATTCGTACCAAGATAAAAGCCAGGCAAGACTACTACTATTTTTTGACACCAAATCTCGATATTTCCGTCAAAAAGAAGGTGCTAAGATTTCTGATTTAGGACATTGAAACGTAATTCTTATGGCGATTTTAATACGTGCTCATTATAGTTAATAATTGTATTAGTAATGTTAAGGATTAATATTGTGAAGTAGATAGTAATATTGTCAATAAAGCTCTATTTATAACGCAAAAAATGCTTCTATTTTCGAATTTCCTAATGCGCCACCTTACGATATTGAGTTAGAAAGCTGACATTTTACATGAATACTTCTACATCCATGGGTCATTAATTGACAATACAGGAAAATTGAAATTAAAAAGAAAATTCGCTCTACTCTAATCTGGATGTGTTTGCGCTATTCGTCTTTTGAACTGGTAAGTGAAATCAATTATTCCAGAGGCGAGGCATTCGAAATTTCAGGAAAATCTCTTAAAGGCATTCCAACTTTCAAATAATAATTGTTCTTGGGTGTACTTTTTTCAGTCACAATATCTGATTCTGATAATTTTGAAAGTTAAGGTGAGTAACTGGGATTTGACTACTCTAGCAAAATTGCTTGAAAGCACTAAAGAATTGGGTATACCCTCCTCCTCCTCCCCATCAATTTTCTGGGTAACGACAAAATAATAGCAATTTCATCCGAAATAATTTCTATAAACTATGATATATACAAACTCCGAATATTACGGTATTGAATCCGCGGGGCTTCCCAGCTCATTACTATATCCGGTAACATAAACAATATCACAGCGGAACAATTTACCACCCGCATCGATTATTATTATTATCACTACGCAGCGCGGATCACCTCGTGAAAATAACGTGAGTTTACGAGCCTTCATCCACTTCGATGGATAATACACGGCGCAATAATGATCCACCATTATCCGGTAATAAAACGTCGAACTGTCGACGAGCTGCTCCTACCTGCATATTTTAGCGTTGCATCGTCATAATCGCGATGAAACGTTTTACGATCGACAGGCAGATGGATGTGACTTTATTGCCTGATGCTCTAGATATTTCCTGTACGTACTTTTACGTTGCGTCAAAACATTAGGTATAATACGTATTGCATGTTTCGACGCATCTGATAGGCGGGCAGGTGATAGATACAACGCGCAGGATAATAAAACTTGGGAGCGGTTACAATTTTGCCAGGTGCAAGTCGCAGTTTCCACGGTTTAAAGGCTGTTGATTTCAGACTTCCGATGCCCGTGCAAAAGTTAGAATACAAAAATTGGTTAAAAAGTATCCAAACCCTTTTTGAATTAGCCGGAACGTACCTAGTCATATTAATGTAAAAGATATTATTATTATTATTATTAAGCTAATACACTTCCTACGAAATTGTAACTGTTCTCATGTTTTCGAGACTCATTATAATCCTATTTAAAGGCGGATTAGTCCTTATTGCCCTGTATTTTATAGTTATTGATCTGTTTTTGTTTTGATACTAATTTGTTTCCATTCCTTCCTGTTAGGTATTTGCTTTCTCCACTGCTATATTTTCATCTCTCTGATATTCTCCTCCACTTCCTGTTTCCATCTTTTTTCGGCCTTCGTCTGGCTATCCACTATCGTTTTTACCACCTTTCTTTAAAAATATTATTATTATTATTAAGCTAATACACTTCCTAGGAAATTGTAGCTGTTCTCATGTTTTCGAGCCTCATTATAATCCTATTTAAAGGCAGATTAGTCCTTATTGCCCTCTATTTTATAGTTATTGATCTGTTTTTGTTTTGATACTAATTTGTTTCCATTCCTTCCTGTTAGGTATTTGCTTTTTCCACGGATCTATTTTCATCTCTCTGATATTCTCCTCCACTTCCTCTTTCCATCTTCTTTTCGGCCTTCCTCTGGCTCTGTTACACTTGAGAATCCATTCTGTGACAGTTCTTATGACTGATACCCTTTCTCTTCTATAAATGTCCCCATACCATTTAATTCACATTGATTTTATAATTCTTGCAATGTTTTCATTTTCTAATATTTCCTCAATTTCGTGGTTCATTGATTGCCCGTACTCATCTTCGTTGATCCTCTTCGGACCCATTATCGTTCTTATCACCTTTCTTTCAAAAAATGTTAAGCCTTTCTTCTTCTACCACTGATAATACTATCGTTTCTGCCGCATATGTTACTATCGAGCTTATGATCGTCTTACAAATTCGTTACTCTTCTTACTTAAATTCTTATCTTTTAGCTTCTTCTTATTACAGCAGAAGGCCTTACACCCCTTTTAAATTTCCTCGTCTACATCTTTTTCATTCCTTCTGTTTACCAATACTCCAAAATATTTGAATGTTTCTACTTCTTCAAATATATTAGCTCCACAGTTAGAATTTGAGATTACTCAATTTATCAATTTATTTTATCGTTTCTTATTTCTAATCCTCGTTTCTTTACTTCCACCTTTAACCTTTTTATTATTCTTTCTAACTCCTTTTTATTTATTCGCCTAAGATTTTTATTAGTTATCCCCTATTCCCTGAATTCCTTCTATTATCGCGTCCAAACCCAATGTGAAGAGTAGTTACGGCAAAACTGTCTCCTTTTCTTATTTCTTTCTGCACTTGTATTTCATCTGTTATTCCTTGTCATGTGCTTATTACCGCACTAGAGTCTTCCATTATGGTTCTTATTAGGTTTTCGTTGGTATTCGCATGTGTTTCAAGTTCCTATTGAATTGTTCTCTCTTTACACGATCAAATGCTTGTTTAAAATCTATAAAAACTATGTACACGATTATGTTGTTTGCGTAGCTATCTTCCAATATCTGCCTCATCGTATGAGTAGCATCCGCCATTGATCTTCCTTTCCTAAAGCCATTCTGATAATCTCCTATTATATTTTCTCTATATTTTCGGAATTATCAATCCAGTATTCCATTCTCATTGGGCATTTCTTCCTCTATCCATAAACTTAACATGAATCCAAAAATGTTTTTATACAATTCTTCTCCCCCTTCTTGTAACAACGCTGCATTTATTCTATCACACCCAGCTGCTTTTTACTTTTTGAAATGTGAAAGATATAGAACATATGAAATGCTCTGTGTGTCAGTTATCCGAGTTGCCTCATCACATCGGTAAACTCCTCGCCACACAATTACTTAACGAGACCGCGGGACACGTGCTTCGCGCATCACTCTCCATTTGGTAAAGTGCGGTTTGAAGATGCTATCCTCGTCGCTAGCGAAACACGTGCCACTGGATCTAATTAAATAGTTGTGTGGCGAGGAGTTTACCGATGCAATATGGCGTCAGTAATACTACACACCATAGTTCTTGCAATCACTAATCAACTCAGACCTATGCATCGCATACTAAATTATGCAGTTTGCTAATTTTCTCGGTTATTCCATTACCGACGCGGTTAATACCGTCCCTATAGACCGCCGCGTCATCCGCGGGGTGCACCGAGATGAAATGGAATGCGTAATGCACATGACGGCGCGCCCGTAACGCCTAAAGTGACAAATTGTTTATGTATAATAGATGCATAGACGCGGAGAATTCACCACCGGAATTACGGTTCGTCATCGATAATTAATACTTCAATTAAGTGCTCGCTTTTGTTTAAGGACGGACGGTTAATCTCGCTTGATTGAAGCCGGCGTCATCCCGCCGTACGTCAACAGCGCACATAGTTTTTGCGCGATTTGCTTTTTCGACTCGGTTTTTATCACAAATTCGAATACATTCCAACTCCGAATTTTAAAGGGAAATACGAACGGGCGTTTGAGGTGGTTTCGTATCACTTCTTGCTTTTCTTCGTTCGGCACGAAGCTGTGAGTGAGAGAATATTAAATGCGCCCAAATGAATTATGCAGTATTTTCCCCGAGTATATTAGTAATAAATATGAAACTGTGCGGATTATCCTCCCATTTGAGATCTGAAAGGCAAGCTCCTACTTTCCCTGTAGTTTCGGTTGTACTTCTTCTTCTGAGCGGGTCTCTCTAAAGGATCTAAAGTTTTCGAAGGAAAATCGAGCAGATTCCCGATGTTTTTAGTAAAAATAATTTCAATAATGATATATAATTTCGTTTACCTAAGATTAGAAGGAAAAATTAAACCGCTCTTTCAAGTTTTCTTTAAAATACTTACCAATAATAATTTTTGTTTATATTTAAACATAAAATGAATTATTCTGCATGATGATGAGACTCCATTTCTTAACATTATTTGTAAAAATCGTGAGTACAATAAATTTAACACTCTTAGTACCCGAACACCAACAAAAACCACCTGCGGAGTGTTTAGCATCAATCTAACGGTCATTATGGCTTCATATGGCTTCTATTACCAAAAAAAGTTTGGAAATATCATCTATAGGCAATTTGAAGAAGTATATCTGACAGCTAATGAAAAAAGATTACCGACCATAAATTCGTTCAATACACTTGTAACGTTTTAAGCATTTACATTTTTTAGGTAATATTAAAGAAATTTCCGATTCGCGTTTGTTTTGTGCAGACTGCTTACTTAGTACTGCGTTGCCTGTAAGGCTCTTGACTGTCATAACATCCTTTAAGGAAGCATTATTTTGGTCTGCCCATTCCAAGCAAATACTAAATGCTGAAATAGCTTCCTCCGATGTAATGGTTTCTCGAATTAAGCACCACGTCATCAACTTATTCACCAACAACTTCGTCATCGTCGATAGAGTATTACTCATTTAAAGCTGTAGTATATGTAGTGTTCTCAGTAATCCATAGCTCAAGTCATTTGCTGCAATGAAGCAAAATTGTAATATTCTAAACATTAGATGCATCATCAACTAGCTGTAAACGTAGCTCTGAAAGAGGAATGATATCTTCCCTAACCTCACATAGTGTTTAGAACAATTTTTGAAACAAAGTCCGAATAGAAGTTCCCTTAAAAGCATTCCATGCACTAGCTAAGAAGCATATTGCATCTTTCAGATTAATGTTTCGCAGAGGCTCATCAATAGTGTGTCCACGACCGACAATATGACTTAAAAGGCTTTTCTTGTAGCTGAGCTTGGTAAGCCTTATAACATTCTGGTCCATGGGCTGTATTAGAGCGGTGCAGTTTGGAGAAAAGCACATCACCGATATTTGGCCATAATGGCTCGTCAACTCGCCGTTTTTTGGGTGGCATGGAGCATTATGTATGAGCAGAAGTTCTGTCTGCGGTAATTTTTGACTACCAAGGAACTCTTTCACCTGTTTTAAAAGGAAATTTTACATTTAAAAAGGTTTGTTTTTTGTGAGGAAAAATTTACGTACCTCTGGAACAAATGTTTTGTGGAACCATTCTTCAAACAAAGCCAATGTCATCCATGCACTTTTGTTTCCTTTGTAGACAACAGGAATATCAGCAACATTTTTTAATGAACGTGGGTTCGCCGATTTTCCACTAACCATGAATTTAACTCTATGATTTCCGGCAGCATTAGTACATGCGAGAAAATTTAACCTTCCTTTGCTTATTTTATGACCTGGTGCTGAGGTTTCTTTTGAACGCACAAAAGATTTATCAGGTAAAAGTTTCCAAAATAATCCAGACTCATCGGCATTGTATATCTGCTCCTTTGATAAACTAATATCGACAATTTTCTTGTTGAGTTGATCCGAAAACGGATTGATAGAATCACTCTTCTTCGACAATTTTTCTCCACATACTTTGAGCCTTCGGATTCCATGTCTTTTTTAAAGTTCGCAGCCCAACCACTGTTGGCGTTAAAGCCACCTGGTTTTCCCTGAATTTTTCATGGAGCAACTTGGCTTTCTCCTTCAGCATGTCACTTGTTATTGATAAGCTTTTTGCTCTTTGGCTTGCAAACCACTTCAATAAAACTTTTCCATTTTCGGAAACTCGGAGACTTTGAGCGTCTTTCTTTTATCTGGGCTGGATTCAGATTGTGTGATAAACTTCTTTATGAATGGTTCATTTTTCTTGAAACGTGTTATTGTTGTTCTATGCACGTGAAAAATATTAACTACTGCTTTGATAGAGTATCCCGCGTTTAATTTCTTTGAAACGTTAGCTTTTTCTTTTATTGTAAGTACTGTAAAATTCCTCTTTGTCATTTTCAAACCAAATCACGCACAATTCAACTCTAAACTGACATAATTCAATTCAATTCGTCGTTTGTTTCATACAACGACGGGACTTCCCGAACTTTATTCAATTCAAAACTCGAAATACATGCCAGCATTGTGTAAGTGGCTAACAAACAAACAAAAAAATTGAACACTGAGAAACGCATGTGAAAGAAAAGTTGCATATATTGAGGTAAACAGTTTCGAATGTTGCCACTACTGTGTACGTAATGAGAAAAATTTTAGTCTCGCAAGAATCGAGGTGTGCAAGTAGCGAGTATGTGCAAGAATCGAGTTTATACTGTATATTAGGAATCATCCGGATTTGATTTTATTAATACTTAATAATCGCCAATGAAATCGCTAATACTATCCACGCAACGTCAACAAACTCAATAAACGAATTGCATTCAAACTGGCGCGATAAATCAATCCATTCATACAATTCACATCATCATCGTTTCGTCGACCTAATTCTTTCAGTTAGTTACGTCATCGCCTCTAATCTAATTCGCACGACGTATCGGAACATTTTTGGCGTATTTTCACCGTTCAAACAATACGTACGCCGTCCACAAAAAGTTATAACTCATCCGGCAATCGATAGGGAGCCGCGTCGCGTCGCAACAACTCCGGAGCCGTGTACCTACATAATTCGCATTCGGCTACGATCCGGCGGTTTTAATCCGATTACGGCGAATAATCAAAATACGAGCCCGGAATAAATCAATCAACTTCAGCCGGCGGACAGATTTATTCCGGTTATACCGGTGCGGGTCGAAAGAATTCACTATATCAACGTCTCCGCTGTTTTGTTCGGAGGAATAATGCCGCACGCCGAACATAGGCCGAGGAGGGCCGGAGGGGAGGGAGAAAGTTAATTGGTAGCGAAGTTTTTCTTCGTCCCGCATCGAGACGAATTAGGTTTTTGGAAAAGACGAGAAGACGAGGTCTGGAATAAAAGGAAATTTGTTAGGATTATGAATCAACGTTCAGGGAATATACCGGGTGTTTACGTTTAGACGCAACATACAGCGCGCATACGTAGAGAATCATGGAATTGTAAATATAAGGAGGATAAACGATAAAAGAGATCTACAGTGAAAAGTTGATGTACAACAAGCATGTCAACAAAACAGCCAGATGAAAACGCCGCGCTGCAATAAGTGAACGACGATCGATTCGGTATATCTCGGCTGTGATCGGCCGCACTCGTCTTCCACGATCTCCGCGCCGTGTACCGCTGCCCAATCGCTTTATTGTCCTTGCGCCTTACATACGTACGTAAGTTTTCTTCTGGCTTGTTTCAGACAGTTCTACCGCGCGTTCTGACGCTATCTGAACTGTCGAGAAATCACATTTCCGTATATAAGCCGAAATCGCTCGGTTGAGTTAAGTCAAGTGCTATAGAATTGCGAGTTCAGTTGCGTACTTACAGTTACAACACTTAACAGTACTTATTGTTATAAATAATAAAGTTTTCAACATGTCTCTTTCAAAACCAAGTGGAAGTAAGAGGAAACTCGTAGATGAGCATCGCATCTTTCAAGAAAAATGAGAATTAGAGTTCTTTTGCTGTGAACTAATAGACAAAATTATTTGCTTGATTTGTAACAATACAGTCGGGTCTCAAAATTATATAATATAAAACGTCACTATAATTATCATAAAACTATCCTTGACCAATATACAGGCATGATTAGAAACGAAAAGTTAAATGAGTTAAAATCACGGTTAAAAAATCAACGGCTTTTGTTTACACGTCCAAAGGAAGAGAATCAATCTGCTGTTCAAGCTAGTTACATACTGTCGGAGTTGATCGCGGAACACTCAAAACCATTTGTTCAAGATAAATTTATAAAAGAGTGCCCCGTAAAGGCCGCAGAATCGAGAATTTCCTCTCAAGATTCGTGGAAAGTGATAATTTCGTTGTTTCTATCCCTCCATTTGCATTCTCGCTCTCATAGCTATGCACAAGAAGGGACAAACATAACTCCAATTCTCCTTACGTTATTTTGTAAAATTTTCGACCTTTTATTTCTCATCTTGTGAAACATGGCGTATTCATCCATCAACGCCGCTTTTGAATTATATCCTCGATCTATTCTGTTACGTCCTTTCACTCATCGTACGCCCACACCGACACGTATATTCCAACAAAACAACTTTAACAGTTTATCCAATAGCATTACCATTTCTCCGCACGAGACACTTCCCAAATCCTTCACCCTTTGCTCCATTTTCATTTAGAACACTTCCGCCCCTCCCCTCTCCCTACCTCAAAATAACATCCACGTCCAGATCTAAGCTGACCTTTATTTCCCCGTCCTAATCTAGCAAATGCAACGACAAACTCGATTCGGACCTACCAAGAGATGGTCTCGACCGCCTACGAGAGAAATGTAAAACGTATCCCGAGGGCGGTTACCGCATCACGCGTCAAGGGCGAGCGGTTCGCTCCCCGCAAAGATAAAACGATTGTCGTCACCCCCGAAGCTTTCCGGTCACGTTCGGGAATTAGCAACAATTTTCATTCGAAGGAGGATCCGTTATCTAAACGAACGGTTATTTGTTGAGGTTTTTCGGGCGATAGAGTTGTTTGAAGGAACTAGGTAGGGTGTGGAATCTCGAGAGTTTGAAATTGAGATATGTATTTTTGGATAAATGCAAATGGATCCAAGAATCTTCCGGACTTCCGGAGATAAAACCGCGTTAGCGGTCAAAGGAAATATAATTAGGTGTGCGTTTCCTCTACGACTGGAGAGCATTCGAAGACGGAAACCGGAAGGAATTTCTAATTTTTCCAAACCTAACCATTTGCCCCATTATAATTCCTTATTATTCTTAATAAAAAAAAAGAGTGCATGTGGTTGCGTCAAGTTTGCAGGGTCGATTTATGCTCCATAAATAATCGCAATTCCTAGGGACTTATGAGCAAACAAATCAATGGCGAGTATACTACGACCAAGAGCACAAAGTGACGGAATAGAATGAAATAATTAAGGAAGTTAATTAAGTAAGTGAATTAACAAAATGGCAAACGTGAGACCTGTAAATTTGTATAGATGTGAAAGAAACTAGAGAGAGAGAGAGAGAGAGAGAGAGGAAAGCCCAAGGTCCGGCGGAGTAGACCCGCTGACGAATGTTCACGTGAGAAGATAAGACTAAAGTGTAAATAAAGAACAGATAAAGTTAGCTCGCGTTGTAAAATGGAAAGTGATGAAGAGTATACGGATGATAGTTCGAAAACGAGGCTATTCCGGAAAGAAGACTCAAGGAGCAAGAAAACGGCGAGAACACCAACAAGGAAGCAGGGTCAATTAGATAAAGTACAGAGGATGTTAACGAATTTAACAAATGATGTGCAAGAAGTAAAAGAAGAACAGAGGCAGCACAAAAAGGAAATGAAAGAGCTGAAGAAAAACAACAGCGAAATAAGGAAAGAAAATAAGAGAGAGAGAAATAATGGAGATAAACAAAATGGGAGAAGAGAAAGAAGAAATAACGCGGTGGTACAGGGAATGGAAATAAATATTCAAGACTAAAATATACTACTACTATATAATACAATGGAAAGCTTTCTCAATGCAACCATGCAAGTAGAAATAAAGATTAGAGGAACTACGAAGTTAAGAAATAAAACTTGCTTAATAGAGTTAACAACTCAACAGATAAATCGATAATAATGAGCAATAAAAGGAAACTGAGGCAGATAAGGGAAGCAAGAATATATGTATATAAACGATCATATGACAAAAAAGGAAATGGAAGTGCAGGGAAAAATAAGGAGAAAAGCGATTGAAGCATGAGCAGAGGAAAGGGGTGTAAAAATTGGATTCCAAAAACTGATGATAAATGACGAAATACGGAAGTGGGAAGAAATCACGGACAAATTTGTGAAAGCAAAAGTACCACAAACCCCAAAAAACCCAAGAAACTAATAGGCGTAGGAATTATAAAAACGACTTAAGCAATGACAAACTATATGAAAATGGAGTACTGTAATAGTAGCAGGAGACACGAATGCAAGAGTAGTGGAAAGGGATAGTAAGACTGGAGACGTAATCGAAAAAGAAGGCGTGAGTAAAAGAAACGATAATGGAAGAACCTGACAACCTGATCGTAACAAACACATTTTATAAACACAGAGATGACCACAAATACACCAAGGAGGATTTTGCTAATAAACGGAAGTCAAGAAAGTTAATTAAAGATGCTAAAGTGAATAGAACGGCAGAAATCTACAGTGATCATTACCTGTTAGTAGCAGAAACCAAAAATAGCTCCAAAAATACAAAAGGAATACTAATGGAATGGTAATAAAACAAGTACAAAATAAAGAAAATATCAGAACATACAAATTGGGAGAGAAGGAAGTTGGCATAAAGTATTGACAAATATGAAAGAAGAAATAGAACAAACATAGAACATAAAAGAATACGAAAAAATCCAAATAAAAAACAGGTACACGGGTGGAACGAAGAAATAAAGGAACAAATAAAGAAGAAGAAGACCAAATGGCTAGAATATCTAAAAAGAAAAGAGTGCGAGCAATATAAAGAAGAGAGGACTAAAGCTAAAGGACGTAGTGTACACCGCAAACAAGAAAGCCTGGTAAGAGCTGGGGAGAAAATCGAAGACGATAAGCAAAGAAACCAGAAATTATTTTATAGAACTTTAAAATTAATGAGAAAAAAGATAAGTATACCAACTGGAATAATCAAAAACAAGCAGGAGGGATTTTAACCGAAGGTACAGAAATAATGAATAGATGGAGGGTGTACCTCAAAGAGCTGCTGAATGACAACGGTAGCACAATATCGAAATTCATACGATAGAAGATAGAATGGAAATCAGAACAAAAATGAAGGAGAGGAGAGAGATATTCAGGAGGGAGAGGTGGCAGAAGCAATTTGACCGATGAAGAATGGCAAAGCCCCAGGACATGTTAAAATAACAACAAAAATGTTAAAAATTATTATTATTCCTGAAAGTACTTAACAAAGCACGGAAAGAAAAGACAATACCCCAACACTGGAAAGTGGGAGCAGTAATACCGATCTCTGGAAAAGGAGACCCAAAATAGTGCAAAAATTACCGAGGAATAACACTAGTAAGCAATGCCATGACAGTTTATGAACGCATATTAGAAAGAACAATGCAAGAAATTACAGAAAAAGCACTGCATGAAACACAAAGTGGGTTTAGAAAGGGGGAAGTAGACAAAACCAGGTATTCACACTAAAACATATAATTCAGAAGACCAACAATAAGAAGGGAACAGCATGCATGGCATTCATAGACATGGAGAAAGGAGTAGTGATAGATGAAAAAGGAGGCGATAAAACAGACATAAGGGAGGGTATTAATAGCACAAACAAACTGTTTTCTCAATCACCGAAAATTTTGTGAAGAGAAAAGAAATATCGAGGAAAACAAATATGATCGTTTAACATGTGGTTGTGAATCGTGAAACATAGGTAAGGGAGACAAGGGAAAAAGACAAGCAGCCGAAATAAGATTTCTAAGAAGGACAAGTTGAGAGACAAAATCAGAAATGAAAAAATAAGAGAGGACTTGAAAATAAACCCAATACATGATTACATCGAAAAGAAGCAACTGGTATGGTGGGGACACATAACAAGAATAGGAAAACAGGGACTAGTAAAAATGATCTGGGAAGCAACGGTGGAGAGGACGAGGCATAGAAGAAAGCCGAGGAAACATGAGAGCAAAACATGGAGAAGGTAGTGAAAAAGAAAGAAAGGGAGAGAATGAAGAGAATTCGTCCACACGCAGTTACGTAAGTAATAGGGAACTAACGAAAGTCGTGCAAACTCTACACTTGCTTAGGAAGTAATGGGTCATTATTTTTCGAAGAGGAAATAACATATTTCCCCGAAATTTTGATATTTTCCATCAGTATTACTGCCTTAAGAAAAACATCGTACGTAGCCAAAAAGTTTGCAATTTTCCCAGAATTTCCATTAATTCGAGCAATTCAACTTTATTAAAAAGAGTATCTGGTGATGTGATCAAAAAGTCTGCAACTTCCACATTATTTCTTCTGGCACAATCGACCTAACTTGTTACATAGAAAACCACCCCCAAGGTGCGGAACTTCTCGTAGATTTTCTTGGGAGAATCGTCCCGTTAGCTCTAATTTCGCCCCCTTGTAACGTAGAAAGACCACCTTTATTTCCTTTTGTTTAATTTACTTACCACGCGCGAACAACGACTCCGGCCGCACTTATCTCTCCCACCGGAAGAAGCAGACCTGGCATGTAGGCACGCAATTCCGCCGACGAAATATGTTGATGAAACTGTTCGGATTTAATATAACCTTTTCTCCGACTTTCCTCGCTCCGCTTATTTCCTTTTGTTACTATACACCTACCTTTCCCGACGGTACGTACGCGGATGTAATACGTGAATGCACGTTCCCTTTCCTTTTGCGTTCGCAAATAATTCCTGTTCCCGCCTAGGTATAAATCTGGCGGAACAAGCGCGCCTTTCCCTTCTTTGTCCGGGCGCACGAGCCGA
The DNA here is from genome assembly GCA_038088585.1 of Chrysina gloriosa. Taxonomy (NCBI): domain Eukaryota; kingdom Metazoa; phylum Arthropoda; class Insecta; order Coleoptera; family Scarabaeidae; genus Chrysina; species Chrysina gloriosa. The sequence continues at coordinate 77,137,779 of CM076088.1, read as the reverse complement.
CGTAATAATAGAAGTTGGTCGATTTATTCCGAGGCGGTACGACAAAGATTAGCATCGGGAACTCTCACGCCTCGCCGCTCCCCGCATACAGGGAAAAGTAGATCGAGTTGGGCGATATCGAGCGAAATCCCTAGGGAGAAAATTCCTTTGCTTCTCCGGGAATTAATTCCCGGGAGGGAGGAAGTGGAGGGCGAACGGAGAAGCATGCGGTATTGGGAAAATCAAAGGAAAATTTGAAGGAAACTAGTCGGAAGTTGCCGCGCGTTTTCCTATACGAACCGTTCGACAAAGGTAGCAACTGTTAGCCTAGGGACTCACACAACATTAAAACTGAATTAAAACGAACGAATCGGGAAGTTGGTAGTTGTCAAGTTATGTCCTTTGAGATCTACTGACGGCGACGACAAAAAATGTAAAACTGAATTTCTAACCGGAAAATTTTTGTCATCAGCAGATCTCAAAGGACATAACTTGACAACTAACTATGAGTTTAAAGTTAGCGAAACGTGTGTACGGGACTAAACGCGATAGAAATTAGCTGATGAAAGGGAACGGCACTTATTCAGAAAGGCATGAGTCCGTGATGAATTCTTGTGAATCGTTTCCGGCGTCAAACGTGCACATCTGCCCTTATGAATTTTGTTCCCCTTTTTCAGAACATGCTTAAAGTTGGAAATAAATTTAGTAGCTTTAATCAGTTGAATATAAAATTGGAGGAATATGAAAAACATGTATTGGATACGTGAAAGTAGAACATTGATGCACCAGTTTCGTTTAATGAATTATTATTTGAAAATGGCTTGTGTCAAAGGGGGAAGACAACATGCACCAAAAATACAATTAAACAGATACTCACTTTTAAGGATGTCAAGTCGGAATGTTTTTATGAAAATCATAATCACACTATTTCGGAATCTTTATTTCAAACTTTATCCCCACCACAAATTAAATTTGGCAGCTTGTTACGGCCAATTTATCACAGCGTTCCGATATTGTTACCTTTGTCTTCTGGCTCCACTTCTGACGTATAGATGGCGCCCTGCCTTCATAGGTTTTTGACATAATTCGCGTTTGTGGATGCACGTGTAGGCAGTCTGCTGGTGACGTTCGGTTGAACAGGTTGTTTTCCGTGAATAGATTATTCCGTTTTCGCTTTAAAGTCTCGTTTGTCCAGGACACGCACGCGAATTCGACTCTGTAAAGTTTAATATTATCGTTGTGTGAATATGGGAGTTACGCTTCCGCAATTTTACTATTCGAACTATCGACCACGTTGTGCGTTTGCTTTTCCCTCTATTGAAGGTGAGTTTTGCTGTTTCTTAATTACGATGCCGTTATGTTCTCTTTCACGTTGTTGGAGGAAACTGGTATAGGACTAGTAGAGTGCTAAGATTTATTTTGGGGAACATGTGAAAACTTTAAGAACATCTAAGAATTATCGTAGAAGCTAGAAGCTGATTTAGTCTTCAGTTTGCTGTGCTCGGCTGGATTCCCGACATTTTAACACGTAGTGCGAGAAAACCCGCCATCTTTTACATCTTCCGTCTCGACAGCGATTACAACGCCATACGAGAGTTTGACAACCGGAAACACATCATGCTAAGTCCCGCCTTTATTTACATTTTATCTCGTTTAGCTTTCGGGAAAAATTCCCTAGAATTATTTAATTAATTTAACTTTAGTAAGTCGAGGATTTGTTATTAATAAATTCTCGAACTTGAACCTACGCCGCTAGTACGGCCCGGATGTCCATCTTTATAACCAACTAACTGGACTATTCGAATGGTTATGACTAACGGCTGGTATTGGTCACGTTCGCGACTCTTCCCTTTATTATTTTCATTTCACCAAAAGCTTTTGAAGCCAGTAACACAATACCAACTTCACAGTGAGAAAGTCGCCATTCCGTGCGCTGTGGGCCGCCTTGGAATGATCGAACCTTACCTTTTCGAAGTTGCAAGCTCTAACTGTAGCCTCCGAACGATATGTTTTCATGTCGGTTTGATCCCAGAATTGCGACGAGGAAGAATTAACACAAGAAATATTTGATTCCAACAAGATGGTGCCACAACACATATAGCGAGAGCCACAATGAAAGTTATGCGTCACATTTTCCCTCTACACGGAATCTCCCGTTTCGGTGATGTGTTGTGGCCCTTCGTTCCCCTGAACTCATAGCATGTGATTATTTTTATGGGAACACTTACGGGCGAAATTCTACGTCGATAGACCTCGAAATCTGCAAGAGTTGAAAGAAGCCATCACGATAGAACTTAGGACAATTGACATCGAATTGTGTGAGAGCCCAATGCGGAACTTTGAGGAAGGATTATAGCAATGTATTTCAAAAAAGACCGACGTCATCCCTCTGATTTTATTTTCAAAACATAATTTCACTTTTTCACTGTTAAATGGTAACATTTAATCTTTCATTTCATAATTAAAACTTCTTTCAAGTTAAAAAAGACAGCTGTTATATTCTCATTTCAAAAACGCCCTTCCATTTTGCCTCACCCTGTACTTCTACTAAACTTATCTGGCAAGCGAAAATATTACAGGTCTCTTTGCAAGCTAATTCTTAAATAAATATAAACTGTCAATTTCAAATGTGTCTTTCATTGCCCTAGAAAGTAGTGGAGATAAATTCTTAAATATCGCGTGGAGGGCATGCCCAAATCATTTGCATAAGAACGTTAGTGCTTTTACTTTTACTATAATTTCCTGTATTTACTGTAACCCTCACAATCGTCAAAGCTGCTATCTTAGTATTTACTTTAGCGAACGGATCTCCCATTAATACGCCATCTAATCCCCCATCCAAACCCCTCCCCATTCCCGTCTAAATAGACACATCAAATCCTTCCACCGCCTTCGTATTCCTCCCGAAATTCCATTTCTCTCCGATTTCCTCCGACGTTTCTCGGTCGAAATATTAACTTGTTATCTTTCGATTTCAGGACTACAACGACGACATACGTCAAGAACAAATGTGGGAGATGCAAGTGCTGTCGAGTCAACGAGGTAACGGGCTGGGTAAGAACGACGAGGGCAACGGCGAGCCGAGTTCGGCGGTGGAGTACGCAGCTGTCGCAGCGGAAGACAGGCTTAGTTCCGGGGACACGATGGAAGGGGGCCGGAAAGCCCGCAGGGCGGCGAGCACCCCGCCCTACGCGGCGTACAGCCCGGTAAGGAGTCGGGGAGAGCGTGAATTATGTCCGCGATTTGCGTGAGAAATACTCTTTTTCGCGGGCGCAAACGACCGGCCATTAATTAAGGTAAAACGTTCCGGTTTTACAGGATGTTAGTCGTCGCGTTGTTCGCGGAATTGTTTCTTTTATTTCGGGAATCGGTAGTCGTTGCGTTGGTGTGAGAGAAAAGTTTCTCTTATTTGTTTTTTCGGAGCACGAACGTATAATTTATAAAGTCGCGAAAGTTTGACAACCTCTGTTTTTGTAAATAAAATCGCAACGATTTCAACAGCTCGAAATACGCGTTTCGATAAAACACACAAATGAGTTGGACAAAAGAATAACAAAATTTATGCCGACAGAAGATTGTGGATAACACTAGAGTTTGGGCTAGAAATTACAGTAGTCCAGGTATATGCCTCAGTAGGCAAGATGGCAGAGTTCCACCAACACGTACACAAATAACACCAGATAGTATAAGAGAAACAATAACAAATATAGTAATAATGGGAGAGTGGAATGGAAGGATAGGAAACGATGTATGTGCCTGGGTTATAGAAAGAAATATGGAGAGACAACAACGAACAGAAATGATCTAAGGATGTTAAACTTCTACCAGGAAAACGATATGCTAGTTGGGAGAATCTTTTGGCAGAGGGACCAGGGGCAAAGAGCATAATAGACTTTATATATTAAATAAAAATAAAATACATTGGGCAAACTAGGCGATCAATCTTAACACGATACAAGGAGCTCGTTGCTCATTTTCGGTTCAACAGGCCTGAAAAATCAAGTGCAGCCCGACGTATTTTGGACCGAAAACACGCTATACCAATAGAAAATTTAAAATTAATTAAAGCGGTAAAAAATAACTGACAACTAGATAATTACGAAAGTATTATATTTTATAAAAATAGAAAGAGAATTATGAACGCAGACGGGGACCTATTCCAAATTCCAAATTGTACCAACTATTGAAATAAATTTTGATTTAGTGTAGGATCGTTCAAACCCTTCGGCACGCTCGATAGAAACTTAGGTTTAGAATTAGTATAAATACACGCTCCCTATAAGGGAGTTTACTGCCAACATTGTTTTGGTGTATTTCGCGCATTCATTGTGTGATGTTCATTGTGCAGTGCTTTAGTTTTGTACAGTGTTCGTTTTGGGAATTAGCCGGATATCGCTGCTGATACTGAATTCCCTCAGTTTTCAACTGAGCATGGCAACTTAGTTGCCGGAATACGTATCTGGATTTTTGTGAAAGGTGTGGTAAGAGTAATTTTATTTATTTTATACAAGACTTCATAGTATATGCGATATATACGAAATGAGAGCAATATTTAGAGAAGTAAACCAATAGATAGGGCGGCAACGAGAACGGAAAATAGAATGGTTATGACTAACCTGAGGATGGAGTTCGGTGAAATAATATAAGAGAAGGACTATAAAAGGATTAAAATCCATTGACGCAAAACCTAGAATGCAGAAGGAAATATCAAAAACAAAGAAATTAGGTACTTAAGGAAGCGAGGGATGAAAACCTTGACAGACGTTGAGCGGGCATAATAGGAACTATAATAAAAGCCAATAAAAGAGCAAAAAAGAAGAGGATATAAGACGCTACATTCCAAAGACTTAGGATTAAAGTTAAAGGTTTTCTCAAGCAAGGAATTGGTAGTTCAAACAATGGTAACACGTCAAGGTACCGGATTACTTAATTCTAGAGGAAAACCTGAAGATAGAATTGAAGTAAAGCGGTTGAAACACCACTTTTCCAACGAAGAAACAGACCTGACGTAATTTGTACTGTTGAAAACCTTCCGCATTCCATATCTCTTAAGCTACTCCCGTGAATACTTCGTCTTCATAATCGCCACTCGAGTAATGGCAAGAAACGCGAAACTATGCCTTCCCACTTACCCTCCACCTCAACGCAAAACAATATTCCGCCTTGTAAAACCGGATGGAAACTCCTCACGACGCAACGGCGGCCTCCGGGCCGCGCCGACGTTAAAAACGCCCTAAAGAATTTCTTATTGCAAACCTTACCGGCTCCGGTTATTCCGGGAACGCGGCCCGGCGACTTCATTATCGCTTAATCTTCGCCTGGCATTTTGTGCGTGTATTTTGTCTGCTCGACGCGTCCTTAATTGACTCCAAATTCCACGAGAAGCGGCGGCGACGATGCGTCCTTCTCGCCGCTCCCGTTTTGAACATCCTTCCGAACGGGATTTTAATGAGCGGGGATGAAGATATTAGAGCAAATCACGTAGCTAGCAGTAGTTGATGCGAAATTGATGTTTTGTTGTGGTGTTTACCGCTAATTCCGAGCGAGATTTAACGAAGAAATGCGATCTTAACGGTTAATAATATCTTTGTCGTTTCGAAACTTCGAGGTGTTTAGAAAAGGTAAACCCCATCAACGTGCGTTGAAAAAAATACATTTGAAACCTCAACGAGATCGCGGTGTTGTCGTAAAGACTTCTTCAGAGTAATTTGGATTTAAGATTCTCCAAAACGCGACGATATAGGCTAATGTCTTATGGACGTAATGGGGCCTATTGTTTCTTGATACCTCAATAGTTAGATTGTTTAAAATTTAGAAAAGGAGTTTTTGGGAAAAATTACAAAGATTTCAAGGATATACTTGTCTGGAGAACTGCAAAATTACGAGTGACAAAAAATAATAGAAATTGATTGTTTTCGTTTTAAAGCAAAAAGGAATTTTGAGTTTTTGATAATTGTCTTCAATTGAAGCTCTCCAGGAGATTTGAATACATCTTTTTGTGTTATCTTTCTTTTCTAAAGTACAAATAAACATCAACATCAGCGTTCCACTGCAAGTCTAAAACTCTGGCTTGTTTTAACTGGACTTTGATAGTAAAAATGCAATATTTTACCTTAGAAAAAGCAGTAAAATTATTCGGAATAATTATTACTTATTTACTGATTTAATTAAAATCACACCAAATGACTTACATTTTCAACATTGTTAAAATAGGATCTTGCTCGCTTCTAAACACACACACAGCGGCACAAATATTCGCAAAATAAGAGAGGCAACTTTTGGACCAACAAAGGAAGCCTTTTTGGGTGAATGTTATGATGTGAGTGCTTTCCTCATCGTCTTTTTCGCCAGGATTCAAGCGACGAAAACGACATCTTGAAGCTCCTATCATCTTCAAGTTAGCTGAATTGATTTGTTTCAATAAACTAATTCCAGCGATGGCTCCACCACCAAAATTTTCGCAACTTCCCGCCATCTTTCGAAAGCCCAAAATCGTCATTTCGATAAATCATCAAAATCCACCCATCCTTCACAAGGATAAACTATGTAAACTATTCCTTTCAAACGCGAAAGACAGGAGGGCGAAAGCACGAAAGGAATATCGATTTCCAACCTTCCCTATTCGACCTCTACTTCACCTTGACGTCCCGTAAATATACAACGTAAAAGATACAACAATAGGACAGGAGGATAAGAAAAGACCGGAAACCGGAGATCCGAGCTTTCACCTACATACGTACACCTCCCTTTGTAAAATTTCCGACGGCTTTTTCGACAATGGCGCCAGATAACAGAAGATGGAAGCGTGTCCGCTGGCGAAGACGTCGGGAGGCAGCGAAAACGAAGCGAACTTCCCCGTTAATTAAGGTACGGCCTGACCGCGCGCCAACTTCGAAGTGCCGAACCGAAGTTCGAAACTAAATAATGGAGCGGGAAATTGGAAATTAGATTTGGCGCCGTGGCCGCTCGAGAATTCGAAGAATTAGGGATCTCCGCCTTGACGAGCGCGCGATGCCGGTCCGTTCCGGATGTATCCTGCGATGTGTTGTATCTCGAAGGAGCCCCCGGGCTCCTGAATTCGAAAAATTTGAACTTAGGCAAAAGGTTTTTGTATTTCTAGGAAGTTATACCCGAAAATTGAAAAACTCAAGTTGTGCTAGTTTTAATTCTTATTTTTTCGATACTTAACAATAGACGTGGGAAAAAGAGTAGTATGGGAAACAAGATTCGCGTTGAAAATCTTTAGATTCCACAAGAAAACATTCCGTGATGCCATGATAGTTGAATTCGCTCAACAACTCAGATGACTAAGAAGAAGAAGTTGCCTTGCACAAATTAAAAGACAACATTAAGTAATCTGAATGACTGAGTCAACCATGCTAACAAATCTGAAACAAAAGAATGTGAATGGCGCCTCTCAAGACGTGAATTTCCTCTAGGCGTAGTTAAATGAAACGATTACCTGAAAATGTATCTAATACTTAGAAATAGATATTTGCAATAAGAGTACATATCGAGATCCCTTGAAATGCAGATTTCGGACTTTATCTTCATTTTTGGCATCATCTACTATTATCTCTTTAACCTAAAGGGACTTCATATTACCTCATCTGTAAGTTTAGTACTGAATTTAGTACTGAAGTACCAACTGTATCCATACCTACAATCAAATAGTTTTTGTACCAAGAAACCAAAGAGCAATCAAGAATAACTGAGTGAAAACCTTAAGAGTTGCCATTCTACAAGTTTTCATGGCTTCATATAAGCAACATACAAATAAACCGCTTACAGGACTACTGCAAAACCGACGAATTATAGAATCTTCCTAGTTTCAGAAGTTATATAAGTAGAAATCGTTTCTTATCGTTTGAAGATACCTCCATTTAGCAAAAACTCGGTAAAGGGGCGACTTAGGATATGGCGACCGTTTATGGAAGATAAGATGGCTTCAAGCTTTCTTCAAGCAAAAGATAGATGAAATTTGCTATCCCAATAAAGATCTTCAATACGCTGCAGGAATGAAATGCCACTAGGCGGGCCAGGAGCGGTATGGTATACGTGCGTATACGGCTCGGTGGCTCCGAACCCTTACACCGAAAGGTAGAAAGGGTAAAAGATTATATATATATATATATATATATATATATATATATATAAGGATCTTTCATTAGATGAGTCTATGGTGTTTTGGCGAGGCAGGCTAGTTTTCTAGCAATATATAAAAAATAAATAAACACATACCGCATAAGCACCTCATTTTTCGAAAAAATGGACTTGACCGGTTCTTACATTAGACCCCTTACATTAGTTTTTATTCACTGGTACTTCTTCTTAAAACCCTTTTATTCGAAATATATTTATAGATTTATTGTTGACTTACCCATCTTGTCAATTTTCTTCGTCGTTAACCAAACAAACTTTTTATTTATTTTTGGAAAGCAGGACTACTCTACATTATTTGTCCGTTGTTCACGAAACGAAAATTCTCCTTGACTCCTTGACTCCAGTTCATCCAGTCATATCGTTGCTATAGAAACCTGTATTGAATGTCGATGTATCCTTGGTTATTTCCAGCAATTAATGAATTGTTGTAATGTGGACGTTTTGTACCTATGTGTCTGAATGTTTGCTTTTCTATTTTAATCGATGCTTTTTATAATAATTAATAATTTTCTTTCTAGTTACATTTGTTTCTCCCATTAAACGTCTGTGGCTGGAATGAAAATAAAATGCTAACACCCGCAGGGTAACAAAATGCTCAATAGATGGTGGGCGTGGTGTCGAAAAGGTATAAATAGAACCCCAAAATAAATCGAATATCAATTGAAGATCATAACCCCAACATTTACTGTGAATTTATATATATTGAATTGTAATAAATGATGATAATTAACCATTAGGGTATTACTATACTACAGTAGCTTTACAATTAACGCACAGCAAGATGAAGAATTCAAACCGAATATATTGCTATGAGAATGCTTTCTTCAAATCTAAAAACAACCGAATAATCTCCACATCGTTCACATATACACTCCTTCCTTATTAATGATCTCCTTCCACGCGATACCACCTGCAACGATTTCGATCTCATTACTTTTTATAGTCGGTTATATCGAGCGACAATTCTCGGTAAACGACCCGAAACCCAGGTGCTGAACGTGAGCGGTAACGCAACGAGGTCTTTCTCGCGTAATTTTTCATGCGGTCGTCTAAGACACGCACATCTAACTTCTACGACCGGATCCCCTTTAACGAGCCGAGTAGGAAATTCTATTATCCCCTTTTGCACACGTCCAATGCACGCGGGCATAGAGGCGAAGGCGAAGCCAAAGCCCGTCACGGTAATTCCGGTAAGCGTCTTTCCGGCTCCTTTATTCGAAAATTACGCTTTCCCTATATCGTTCTTTATTATCTCTTTAATGTCGTTATAATGGCGCCGGGGATGCTGCGAGGAATTGGGTCGTAAAACTTATTTGTTATTTCGTTTTTGATGTTACGCCGGGCGACACCGATGCGTGGCGTATTCTTCGCGGTTGGATGGATTTCGAAGACGAGACTTTTGAAAATTGCGACATCGGTTAATCTGCATACTTATTTTTTGTTTTACGTCCTGTCCCGCGTCATCTAAGGCCAATATCGGAACGTCGTTTCCGTATAAGTTAAAAATAACGTCAGGGGAGAAAAACTCCGTCTGTATTAAAAATATAACCGGTCCTTCGGACGTTATTGGAACGGTAAATTTCGTTTGACGGCTCCTCCACCTAATTTACTCGCGAAAGTGATTTACGCCTTTTCAAAAGTAAATAATGCGCTTTAATAAAAACGGCGCGTCGAGGACAAAGGAGCAGGCTCGTTTTCATCGGCTACGACGACGGCGGCGACGTCGTCGCCGTCTTTTGAGGAAAATATTACGCGGAGGATTGAAGCTTAGCCCGTTCGAAATAACAAGGAGATTTCGCCGAGCAGTCGCGGAGTTCTTTTGATCGTTAATACGTAGCGTGAACGGAGGGGAAACGACGTCTTGTAACGTTGAGCTTAGTAAAGCTGCAACTTATATCGGTCTATTTTTCCCTCGACAGTCGTTCGTCAGAAGCAATCTGAAGTTCTCCACGCATTGAAATGTCGTGATGTTAATAACACACTGGGTTAACGATAACAATAGAAATTTATTATCTTAGAACAACCGTTGCCTGTGTGCTACTTGTAATCTTACTAGTACAACGGTCATCATTCATATATCTATTCCTTCTACATACATTTCACACATTACACGGTCACAATCCATACTGTTCAATAGTTATATTAAACACTACATTTTCTCTTCTGCTTTATTTTACGTATCACATACGTATTCGCCCAAATATTTTGGACGTCTTGTTATACGACTAGATCGAGTGTCTTGGTTTACTTCTTGAGATACATTTTTCTGAGGATTCTCATCTTCAGGTACTTCTGCATACGAGCTGGATGAAATTGGTAAGGGTGTATTGTTAGGTAATGTGGTGTGTTTTGGGGAATATGAGGATGTGTGCTGGAATCTAGGAAATGTTTAAAGAACGATGAGTTTCTGACTATCATATGACCTTCCCTTTTTGCGTTAATTGGGACACAATTTAAAGCAGAAAGTGATGATTTTACAAACGATGTGAGGCTTTGGGTCATACCTGAGTGTTAGGGCATTAGCTTTGAATAACTTACAAGGCGCTCTGTCTCCTATTTGAAAATTGTTTGGTTTGACAAGCGCTTTGTGTTTCAATCGCCGTTCTTTGTCTTTTGTTGGTGAATTTCGTTCTCGATATTTCGACGTTGATTGGAAAAATCTCTTCTTGCTTGAATACTAGCTCAAAAGGTGATCTCTTAATGGTAGAATGGGGTGTGCTTCGATAATTTAAGAGAAATTGTTGCAATTTACAAACCTTTCAGTTATTCCATTGGCTTCCGGCCAATAAGGAGTTATCCTCTTGTGTTCAATACCATATGCATCTAAAAACTGTTTTATTGCATTTCTATTAAAAGGTGATCCATTATCGGATAGCCTCATCCTCAATATACCCATCAAAGCGAATATTTTCTCTAAAATTGATTGTATCTGCTCAAAGCTAGCGGAGTTAACAACTTCAGCAATTGGAAATCTGAAATATTCATCAACGACTATAAATATGTATTTTCCATTTGAAAATGGCCCGGCGAAATCTACATCTAGATTCTGGAATGGTGTGTTGGGTAAGTCGCTCACTATTATTTGATCTCTATTAATTATTTTGTGCGAACTATGTCTTGATGTCCTCTATGCGCTAATTCAAATGTGCTCATCCATCAGTTTGTTGGTATCAGGATTCGCGATCCTAGGAAACTCCGTACATCTGTTTGTGTCTTAGGATGGTCCACTTCCAATATAGCCTTTATCTTATCCGAGTCAGGATGAATTCCATCTTTGCTAAAGACATGTCCGAAGAACTTTACACTTTTGGTGCTAAAAACGCACTTTGAAAGATTTACTGTCAACTCTTGACCTTTGAGAACATCTAATACCCGCAATAAATTTGCGTTATGTTCTTCAAGGGTCTTACCATAAATTAAATTAGGATATCAGTGATGTCTATTACCTGAGGCATTCCTTGCAACGTTTGTCGTATCGTATATTGAAATATCTCAGTAGCTGTGTTAATATCAAAACTTAGTCTCTTATATCGAAAGAGGCCCATGTGTGTTGCAAATATTCTAATTGCTCTAGACTGCTCTGATAACAACTTTTGCTGGTATCCACTTATTACGTCTATTTTACTGAAAACTCTTGCACAATTTAGTTCTGCAGTTATAGCATCTGTTGTCGGGGTTACATTTCGCGTTCTCGTAAAATGGCTATATTTGCAACACGCATATCGACGCATATTCTAATTTCCTCTTTGTGAGCTTTTGGCACCATTACTATGGGGACACCCATGGTGTGGGATAACTTGCTTTCTCAATTATGTCTTCCTTCAATAATCGTAATAATTTCTTTCTCCACTTTGGGTCTTAGTTGAAAGGGAACTCGTCGATGTGTTTAAACAACAGGCATGATGTTGTCATCTACATGTAGGTGTACTTGTATGTCTTTCAGCTTCCCAACACATTTAATTAATCCTGGGGACTCTGTTTCAACAAACATTGAGTTGAGTATCAGTATTGACATATTGAGTGTTCTTACAAGTTACTTTGATTAAACCTAACTATGCTGCTATTCTATAATTCATAAACGATTCTGCCTCACCCTCAACAACAGTGATTTCTGTCTCTATCTTTCTGCCATTGCAAACAATTGTTTCATTAAATTTGCCTACGGTTACTAATCTTAATTTTGAGTTATATGGAAGAGACAATATTATTTAACTTATATATTTATCTAATAATATTAGATAATTTCTACAATGTCTTGTTAGTTGATAATGTTCACAGTTGATCCTGTGTCAATAATAAAATCTAATTGTATGTTCTTTATTTTGATAGAAGCTACAGGCATGTTGTTGATTAAACTGTTTGTTAGACAAAATGAACTATCTAAGTGCTATCAGAATTACTTTCTTTATTAAAATTTACTTTGTTTTCGTTAAATCTATTTTTGTTTTGTTTGTTACCTCTATAAGATTTTGATAGACATACTTTTGCAAAATGGCCAAATTTATTGCATTTGCGACACTGCATGCCGTTCGCAGGACAAATATATTTCCTTTCGTTGTGCGAGTTATTACTACAATTCTTGCATTTCTTCTTGTTCTTTGAAGGGACGTTAAAAGTAGGCCCCCTAAATATCTTGTAGGTAGCCTGAGTTTGCTTCTATTTGATTAAGTTAACTTGCTGTTGCTTCCATCCAATGTGCTTTGTTGAGCAACATTGTAAGATCCGGTTGCTCTTTGTTACAGGTATTTTCAATAATATGTGCTTTTATTTCATTTTCTGCATCCGTAAACTTACATAGCTTTGATAACTTTAATAATCTCGCACAATACTAGTCAATTGTTTCATCATGCACTTGTTTCACATCCCTAAATTTAAATGGTCGTTAACTTTCATCGTGTATCCGGAAAACTTTGCGAGAGCCAAGGTACAACGTACAGAAACAAAAATGGCGAATTAGAGAAGAAGAACGAGAAAATCTTAACGAAGGGCTTTTCACGGATGGATAAATACAATACCTACCATACATCCGCGCTCTTTGAGCGTCCTCTCGAAACCCTGTGTACGTACGCAGACGTTCGACGTCGACGAGAGGGAAAATACAATAAGAACGGACTCTTGAATACGAAAAGAAATAAAAAGTCTCGGCCGTAGGCGTTGCGCCAATTATCCGCGTCTTGACACGATTTTAGCGTCTTCCCGTTGTTTTCGTAAGAGCACCCCCGTCCGATCTTTCCTCTTTGTTTCCCCTTTTCGCTCCTTTCCGTCGTCCTCGCTTTCGTTTCTGTTATTTCGCGAATTGCGAGCGTATTGTTCGCATCAACTACCGGCGTACGAACGAAATAAGGAATTGTCTTTTCTAGTGCGATGTCAGCACAAATGAGAAAAGAAGATGAAAAGGAATGTTGTAGGTTACTTTCTTCTGTTTTTTCAGTTTACTTGAGTTAATTTTGTGCTTCGTCGTACAGAATGAAGATACAAATTGACTGGAACTGGTTGACTTTTTGAGCTCATTCATTTAGTCCCTTCCGTTCGATTTTCCTTCGTTTTTAATTAGATCAAAATATTTCATAATACGAAGATGTTTCAATTGTTTTACTTATTGTTGGTGTAGGTTTGGTAAGTTCTTGCACAATCAACAGACCAGTTTTTCTTGTTCGATTCATCGTATGTTTTGACCACTAAAATCGTTCCAAGCTGCAAGAAATGCGGATTCGCGTGAGCAATGGGATTTTATCCAGGAAAACTAAATGTCTGCAACGGGAATCTTACTTTTTGTGAACACTGTCTTGTTGAAGAGATGTGCTCCTCGCGGCAAACTGAGTAGGCTTCCTCCCCGCAGATCTTCATCCTTCATCTTACCATCCTCGCGCTTGGTGTTAAAATGTTGTAAAATGTTAAAATGTCAGAAATACAGACCGATACAACAAACTGAAGACTATGTCGGGTTCTAGTTTCTACGATAATTCTTAGATGTTCGTAAAGTTCTCAGATGTTCTCAAAAATAAATCTTAGCTATCTACTAGTCCTATACTAGTTCCCTCCAATAGAGGAAAAAGCAAATGCACATCGTGGACAGTACAATTGGGGAAGCGTAACTTCCAAAATCACATAACGATAATATTAAACTTCCCACAGTCGAAATTCGCATGCAGATCCTCGACAAGCGGAATTTTAAAGCGAAAACGGAATAATCTATTCACGGAAAACGACCTGTTCTACCGATCGTCACAAGCCGAAATCTCTACACGCGCATCCAAAAAGGCGCGAGTTGTGTCAAAACATATGAAAGCGGGACACCATCTACACGTCAGAAGTGGAAGTCTGAGGCCAAATGTATCAAACCGGAACGTTGTGACAAACTGGTCGTAACACAACAAGAAATCACCAAATAATTGAACGAAGCTTTTCACATACAGATTTGACTTGATTCATAATTAGGACTATGTAGAAAGGCTTCCACTTCAAACTTCCATACTACGCCCTGTGTTCACTAAGTGATATAATTTCGTTCTTTTTCTTATCGAACGTTTCCACTTACCTACTGGAACGTCGATGTTAGTTTTATCTTTCACTAAAAACGATTTTATCGATGTGACCGATTTCTCCGAGTCAAACCTTCGAATCTTCGATTTCCCGCAAATTTTCCGGTTTTCCATTTACTCGACATAAAGCAAATTCCGTACCGTAGCCGAACCCGTAATAATAACTTACCCTCGGCTCGCGCTCCGTGTTTACCTTCGAAAAGCTATACGGTAGGAAGTCCACATTCGTACTACCTCAGGTGCAAGTCGCGCATTTCCCTAATTGCGAACCGGCATTATTACTGCTTGCTACTTTAGACGCGGCCAAGTCATCCGTTTTCCCGGAGCGCAGCTCGTAATTATTTCATAACATTTTAATTAGTTCGGGTAATAGAATCGGTCGAATCGAACGATTTCCGCTACGCGTTCGAGTTCCCTTCGGGGAAGCCGACGCGACGCCTGGACCCCGTGTATTCGTTGAAAGGACGTTTTGAGAAATGACGAGCGTCGATCGGAGAACGTGACCGTGCCGGAAACGAAAATGAAACGCTTTTATAAGGGAAATATATGGCGGTAATTTCTAGGATAGTTTTCGCTTCGTTGAGGGGATTGTTGTAAAGGATAATGCTACCGGATATTAACTGCTTCTGTGTTCGAGAGTTCGAAAATAACGAGTTTTATCGTCATAAAGTTTCCTACTTTAGTTATAGCCCTTAATTCATACTGCTGCAAAATTATAGAGTACCATAAAAGCTTGGAGTTTATGAATATGCTTAATATGAAGAATTCTTCGATAGGTGCTTTTGATATGTATCATAGTATTGATGCTATCTTTACTGAAATTAATTTGCAATTTTGGTTGAAGTTTTAGTAATATTTTTAAAGAGTTAATAAGTACGCATAAACTAATGCTAAAAAATATAACCAAATATTGTTCTCTTAGGAGTTACTAAGACTAACTATCTCAGTAACCCCTTTAATTTTTAAAACAGATTAATTGGCTACCAACGAATATTAATGATGATAATTTAAATAAGAATTATGAAAATCTAAGCAAGACGTATGTCGGAATGTCAAAAATTCAAAATTAGGATACTGTGAATGAAATATCCTTCATTGTGCTCGGAATAAGGTAAAAACGGTGTGGAATATAATAATAATTACTATAGGAAATTAATATTAATTATTAATTAAATCTACTTATAATACAATCTCTCAATTGTTTCCTAAAAATCTGCAACTGTTGCAATATTTACTTTCTCGCGGCATGTCATTGTCCATTTTTAGTCCTTTCTAAAACAATCTATTTTTTGTTTTATGTTTATGGACAGATTGCACATTAAAATATATTTTTATTTCTAGTGATATAGATATGAATCTCTAGCACAAGTACAAGCTGTCTAGATAAATAAACAGGCGCCTGTTTATTAACTATTTTATAAATAAAATATAGAGTGTTGGAAATCACTCTTTTGATTAACACTCATAAAATCTAATACTTCGAGCATCATACTGATTGGTGTACATCTACTAGCAGTAAGGATTACACGCACACCTCAATTTTGAATCTTTTGCATTTCTTTTATTTCGTTTTTGTTTAAATTGATAAGAACAGTTAGACAGAAATCCATATGTGGTGAAATGATAGCCTTATATATTAATACCTACTTATAAAAACTAAGGTTTTTGACAATTCTACACAGAAAATGCACTGTTCTCGGCCTTTTACCCATAACATAAGTAGAATGTGTTTTAGAATTTAATTAATTATCTAAAATGATCCCTAAGTATTTAATTTCGGTGACATTATCGAGTTCAAACCCATATCTAATTTAATTTGAAATTTTATATGATCAATTTGATACCAAAGAAAATGTATTTACACTTATTTACGTTGACACACATTTGGTTGTCACAAACCCATTGGTATACGTTAATCACAATGTGATGAATAATAAATAACAATCCATCAATATTCTTCCCTCTGACATAAATCATTCTATCAAATCATTGCAACCATTAAAAATTAGAGGAAAACTGTTATAATGTCTAAGCCTACACCTGAGATTAAAACTTTTATAGTTGAATAAACAAAATGGTTTAGTATTCCTCAACTAGAAAAAGAAGAAAAGCATTTGAAAGGAGGGTAACTATAACTTTTCAACATAATTATTTAAAATGCGTAAATTCTTATAGAAGGCCTTTTTCCTATACAATAAGTCCATCAAATTTCGTCTTACACCTGTCCAGTTTTTCATTACAGACTTTTTTACTCGTAATCTAGAAATTGGTGGAATCTTGAATTTGCGTTTTGAATAAGTCTGTGGAATTTCTCGTAAAGTCTCCTGTTGAAATTCGGTTTTATAGAAAATGCTGGCAACATGTTGGTTTTTCGACTTTCAAAATGTTGATTTGAATCCACTTTACTTTGTTTCATTAGAACTGAAAGAAAGTTTGTTCCTATCTTAGAACTTCATTTTTATATATCAAAGATATCGCTCTGTTGCACTTCAAATACAACGTATTAATTTCCTATTAGCATGTATTTCATATATATTTACGTGTCAATCATTTATTTTAGATTAAATTGTAACTTAGTGAGTCTTACCTTCAAACGGACAATATATGTAGGTATAATGAGTACAAGATGGAAACAAAAATTTGAAAAGAAAATGTATATTATAAAGGAAAAGGAAAGGGAAAATTAGTCTCAGTAGAATATTACATTAAATAATAAATCAATATTAAAAGAAATATCTAATAAGAAGAGGAGTCAAATATTTAAACACTAAAAACAATGTAAAAGGAAAGAAAAATCAATTACAGTAGCGTTTTACGTTCAAAAGAGTGAATACTAATTAAATCAAAGACATAATAAGTACAGGAATGAAATAACTGAACGCTCAAAACAACGTTTGCAACTTGCAAATTTTGCAATTTTTGTTCCAACAACGTATTTCCATAACCAATGTACATAACTTACTTCTCCGAAGGATATGTTAATTTATTTTGCTGCTCAGAGAACTCTCTGAAAGAAAGAAATTGATTGGGTAATAGGGAACAATCAGAATTTAAAACACTTAAACATGTATCACAATTAATATCAGCGAGAATCTCTTTGGCATTAAGACCCCTAACAAAAGCCACTGACAAAGTTTTTATATTGGCAGGATTATGTCATTATCACGTGTATTACGGGTTTCATCGTCAGTTACCAGATTACTTCTCCCAGTCACGTCAGCCTTGTCGAGAAAAGTTTGTAATTTACTTGAAAGACTCTCATCGTCTTGCTCACAATTGGTTTCCTGCAACCTTGGATTTGTGACACCATTAATGACTTGAGTCTTTAAAGAAAACTTAAAAGTTGGAGGTCGGACACCAGTTATTCCGCCACTCTTCATGTTTTGCCATATTAAAATAATAGCTTTAATGAAGTTCATCCACCCAATTCGTGATGGTAGTTTCCAACCGGTCTGCCTTTGCCACGTACATCATACCATATCTTGTCACTTTGGCGGTGTTCCAAAAGATTGCATGTTTAAAACTTCGGGTAACGCAACAGCAGGGTGGTTTTTGCCTAGTAGTGCTCGGGCACTTTAGTTAAAGCTATGGAACAACTCGTCGATATTATGGATGAAAGCACCAGTTCCCAGTGCCTGTTGTGGTAACAGTCCTGAAAATTGAATATTTAGAAAATTATAGATAGTAATAGTATCAGTAGTAATAATGTTCATCGATAGTAATTAAATAGGGAAAACATATGTAGCACTGAAAGTACTGTTAATAATAATAAGTGACAGCTTACCCCTCTGGATCCAAAATCTTCCTTTCTTCTGGAATGGGTTTAGGTACTGCAGTACGATATAACTTCTTGCTCGCATATGGAGGAATCAAAATGGTCGATGCATGATTTTAAATTCTGCGTCAAATTGGATTGCAAAATGCAGTAAATCGAACCATATTTTTACCTGGAAAACATATTTAACTATTATTACGTATAACTCCTAAATTGACAATTAAGTGGGTGAGTGGAAGAACAGTATAAGACATAAAAAATCATTTTTAGATAGTTCGCTGATTCAATCATATTCATCAATATATTTACCTTAATTAACTATATCTTCTATTCTGTTGTTGTTTTATAAATTTTACAATATAGAATTTTGATTATGTATAAATTTTATTGAAGATACATAACTTTAGAAGTGTTTCTTTCATTTAAGGTTATGCATACAAATCAATATGTACCTCTCAAAATTAATCGGAAAGTAGTACAACTTTACAACCTTCATAGAGCTCTTCCCACATAATACACCTTTGTCCCTCATTTCGATGATGCAGAACGTTTCAAGACGGTAAAAAACGGTGGAAAATAACGAATTAAAAACAACGTACACCGGCCCTGACCCAACGCCAACGTATTAATAGCAGTAGGTACAATTGTGGTACGATTTTTAACGAATCCCGGCAATTGTCGCGCCATCATCTAAATCTTGCTCTCGTACCGACAAAGAAGGAGCATATCATATTTTTAATTAGGTAAACAAAGATAACTATAGCGGATCGTATCTACTTGGCGCTCTCTACTATAGTAAGGTGTAACTATTCCTGGTGGTTCCTTGACAGGTACTAAAAGTTACTAGGCCATGAACTTAATCAGGCCTTCACTCATGGTTAAATTTTGACAGCGCGATTATGACTAACCGATGAATACAATATTGAATTATGTAGAGAACAATGTTATATAGAGCTTTAGTAGTCTCAGCGGAATACGAACAGCTCTGGTATATCTCGAATTTCGCGACTTCGTAAGAAACCAAGAAGCGTAGTGCGTAATTCCACATTAATTCTTCATTAACTCAATTTAGACAGGCTAATTAATTACTAACGTCGTTCTCCTTATTGAATGTTTCAGTATCCACTATGGCGGCGAACAACGAAATCCAGACGCAAGCGATAACGCTGTCGACGTCGCTACCACCCAACTCGACGGGCTGCAGCATCGTCGGAGGCGGCGGCAGCGGCATCATCAGCTGCAACAACAACAATAACAACGGCGGTGGCGGCGGCGGAATGAACGGTAACAACGGCTTGGCGGGGCAACTGTCCCCCGGCACCAACAACGGCATAGGGGCAGCCAACACGGTGGTAGGAACAGCCGCCACCATAGGAATGTCGGTGGCGAACGCGGGACGCAAAAAGACCGTTGCTGGCCGGCGGGCCGAGGACCTCCATGACCCCGACCAAAAGGACTGTGATGAGTCTGCTGGCGCGAGCGAGGGCGGCCCAAGCGAAACAATTGCCAGCTACGTTTCAACGGGGCGCACCTGAGTAAGTTTCTTGCTTTTTCTTTTCTTCGTTTCTTGTTTCGAAACTGTACAATAAAATGGGGGAGGGATGGGGGGTAGAGAATAATGTATGTGTGGACGACGCGGACTATTTATTTAAAGGACGAGGGAAAGAGACGCGGGGCGAAAGTGAGGAAAAGAGGAGAAGGATGAAAGTTCGTGTCGGGGTAGGATAATAAAGACAAGCACTCGGGTTTTAAAGCGCTCAGTTTGTTTTTGTTCTTTTATTATTTAAGCGTATAACTTATTTACTGCACAGCCGCAACCGCTCCGGGATAGTAAACCTGCAGTCCGGGGAAACGGCGATTTTCCTCGGGTTTATTTCAATTTTGACGGGGAGTATGACTTACAGCAGGCATGGGCAACCTTTTTTGTAGAAGTTTTATGTTGTGAGTAATCTTGAAAAATATACATTTTTGTAGTATCCTTATGATTCATTATGAATTAAGTTTAGACGGGCCGTGCTAATATGCAACGAAAGAATTCAGTAGCGGGCCGGACAAACCTTACTCGAGGGCCGCATGTGGCCCGCGGGCCGGAGGTTGTCCATACCTAACTTACAGTAACGTTCCTTTTCCTTCTAAATGTGTGTTCTCGTGCACAAAACGTTAATAGTTTATGTTGATTTTACGCCTGGTGAGAGTGCATTTTGGGTTCGATTAACATCTGCTCCGTAGTAAACCTTGAATTTCTGGGTAACCACAGCGATTGAAACGATCTAGTGAAATTGGCGAATTTGTAAGTTTAATCCAATTGCATAAATTAGCAAGTAAATATAGTTGCAGTATCTTTGTACCGATAAAGTCGTGGTCCGACGGGCCGACAACTTTTGAGCGGTGTGACAGGGGCAAATAGAAACAAAATATAAGCTCCACTCGCCTCGGCTAAACAAAAGAATAGAATCGGACTCAGAATAAAATAAAATTAAATATTTATTGAAATACCTTCAGAGAAAAAGAATATATTATATAAAGAAATGTCTGGGAAGGAAGGTTATAGGGAAAGGAGAAGCCACAGAGATGAAGAAGATTAGATGATGATATCTTCAAAAGATGTAAAAGAATAGGGAGGTCACCGATTAAAAATCAAAGAAAGATGGAAGCAAATATAGAGATACTAGTGAATACGGTGAGCAAAATGGGAGAGAAGATGAATAAAATGTCCGCTGAAATTAAGAAAACAAGGGAAGAACGTAAAGAGTACAGAGAAGAAATTAGGGTATTAAGAACGGAGAATATAAAACTATAGGAAGACAACATAAAAGTGAAAGAAGTACGGTTAGATATGGACAACAGACTGGAACGCCTAGAAAATGAAGAAGGAAAAAATTATGTTGTACTCCAACTATTGAAAGTGGACACAAACACTCAAGACGATCTAAAAAATGCAGTTGAAAAATGTATGGAAAGAGAATTAGAGTTAAACGTAGGAATTGAGAATGTAATAAAATTAGGTGAAAAAACGTGTTTAATGAAATTAGCACACCAACCGTAAAAGAAAATAGAGTGATGCTGAACAAAAACAAACCGAGAGAAAAGATATTTATTGAAAATGATCTGCCCAAAAAGGACAGAGACATCCAAAAACAAATTAGGATTAGAGCAAAAGAGGTAAAACATAATGGAGTAGCAACTAAAATAGGATACAAAAAAATATACATTGAGACTGAGGAGTGGAAATGGAATAATGAGGAGGAAAAAACTAAAGAAAGTAAATAATGGGTGTAAGACTCCAAGAAACCAATAAACATTTACATGAAAAAAGACGACCACAAGGTTGAAAAGCAGACCATAAAAATGGAACTTGGGAACTTTGTACGTTGGAGACCTGAATGGAAACGAAATTGATCTTAGTTTTGAATTTAAACGAGCAAACTTGAAAATATAGACTCTCTCTGAAACTAAAAAAAAAAGAACAAGGTAGGATAGAGGCAGAGGAC
Source organism: Chrysina gloriosa (assembly GCA_038088585.1). Taxonomy (NCBI): domain Eukaryota; kingdom Metazoa; phylum Arthropoda; class Insecta; order Coleoptera; family Scarabaeidae; genus Chrysina; species Chrysina gloriosa. The sequence goes on along the minus strand of CM076088.1, from coordinate 77,115,829 downwards.
GGTCATGCATTGATCTATAGCGGAGTACCAGCAAACAAAAGAGGTGCAGCAGGAGTAGCTTGCCTAATACACAAAGACCTAACAAACGCCATACGACAGTGGAAAGGATGGTCAGAAAGAATTATAACAGTCCACCTGAAAGACGAAAACATTGAAAACATGATCATTATGCCTATTTATGGACCGAATAAAGATGACACAAAATAAAATAAAGATAAATTCTGGAAAGGCTTAACGGAGATTACAGAAAAGTAATCTGGTAGGAGGCTTTAACGAAAGACTAGGACAAGTAGAGGTGTGATTGGATGCCATGCAGAGAAAACGAAAAATAATAACTGAACAAGTTGATTCTTTCATGTTAAATAACCTGATAGTCTCATACACATTCTATCAATATAAAGATATACATACATGGGTTTACACGTCGAGAACACAACAGAGAGAAGAAAATCGATCATAGACTATATATTAGATAATAAAAATGAAGAATGATTAAAGATGTCAGAGTTAAAAGAGGTTCAGAAATAGGCAGTGACCACTTACTGCTCCTAGCAAAAACTAAAACTGGACCAAAACTCACAAGACAGCTTAATGCAAAGGAGAAGAAAATAGAACATGAAAAAATTAGAATATACAAATTGAAAATAAAAGAGACGCAAGACGCATACGAAGATAAATACATAACCTTACTAAAGCAAACACAAGCTAACACAACAAAGATGGGTACAGAAGATATAAGGAAATTGCTCAAAACAATGACCACAGAATCAGCCAAGGAAGCATGCGGCTCAAAGCAAGATAACAAATAAGAAAAAGCAAACTCAATGGTAGAACAATAACCTAAAAGAGCAGGGGACTTTTCCAATTTTTCCATCTTAAATGAAGTCCTAACGTGTACAGCCAGTACTTTTGCTCAACTAAAAGAGCCAATTAGAATCAAGAAAATGAAGTGGCACCAATATCTAAAAAATAGGAAAGACACTAACCACGAACAATATCGGCATCAACGAAAGTAAAACGAAGAGAAAGGTTACAGAAGCCAAAGAAAAATCTTGGGAAAACTTTGGTGAAAGTGATGGAAATAGTGAAGAAAATATTAAATTCTTCTACAGAGTACTAAAAACAATGAGGGCAGGCAAAAAGATCAACCCAAACATATGAACGAAAAAGAATGGAACTATCAACAACTGAGGAGAAAGAAACTATAGAACGCTGGAAAGAACATTACCAAGAACTACTATGTAAAAATGTCAGACCCACTGAAGGACAATATACCCAGGAACTAGAACCAATAAGGGTGGAAGAAGAGAAAGATGACGTAACATACAAAGAACTAAACCGGGCTATTACTAAGATGAAAATAGGTAAAGCACCCGGACACGATACTATAAAAACTGAATGATTAAATACCTAGGAGACACGGGGAAATACTTGTCACTAAACTTATACAATAAAGTATAGCATGAGGAGATAATAGCGACCGACTGGGAAACTTGTATTATCCTCCCTATAGGAGAGATTTGAGACTGTAATAACTATAGGGGAATCACACTGCTCAGTTCAACGTTGAAAATATATGAAAAAATGCTGGTAGATAAGCTACGACCACTCATCAAACCTACACTAGATCCGTCACAGGTATTCGGGAAAGGCTACAGCGTCCAAGAGCACATATTTACCCTTAAAGAAATAGAACATAAGACATTAGAATCCAACAGAAAAGCTTACCTAGCATTTTTAGACCTAGAAAAAGCGTTTGATAGAGTACCACGAGGACAAATCTGGAAAATACTGGATGAATGAAAGGTCCCGTAATAAAAAGTCTATACAGAAATAACTACAACTATGTGAGAACAAACAATTTGACTTCAACTAAATCTAAAATAAGAGAGGGACTACGACACGGCGGTGTCATGAGCCAGCTTCCGTTTATCATATTTATGGGCAGTATCATTAAAGAATGCATAGCGAAAACGAAAGATCTTCTCATAGGCCTATAGGAATATGAATAGGGTATGCGTCTTTGCGGATTATAAAGAACTGGAAGAGAAAGTTCAAATATGGAAGAACACACTAAATAAACATCAGATGAAACTGACTTTAAAGAAATCAAAGTTATGGCTATTCCTAAACAGGAATAGCATATCAGCATCAAGGTAGATGGCATCCAACTTGAACAAGTAAATAACTTGGGAGAACTCCTTTCGAAGGATTCATCAATTCTTATTAGAGACTCCCAACGATGATTAAGTATTCAGATTCCGTATTGCGCTATTTCATCCCTCACCCTTCGTAAAACAATTACGAACCCTTCGCGACATTAACGATAGATTTTGCACGTCCTCAACGGCATTCCGACGCTAAAATCGGCGTAGTAAACGCATAGGAGGAGTTTTTGCGAGGGCGGTTGAGAGACGCAACTCACGTGGGCGTGCTAATTACTCTGCGTTGCATGAGGAATTTCTAGAAAGGAGGGGGGCGCCATTAAATTAATGGACGACCGACCACGCCGGGAACGTGCAGTGCTTCCCACTCGGAGATTAATGCGAACGCCATGAATAAATAAATATCGCCACTCTATAAATTAGAGGTAATTAGAGAAGTGAACGGTTAGGTGATTGTGGTGAATAATACTCGTATTACGATAGCCGAAATGAAAATGAAAGGATGTGTAGTCCTCTTTGATACTGTCAGGAATAGAATTGCTACGGTTTCTGCAAGTACGTGGGAGAATCAGAAACTAGATTACGCCCTCTGCTTATGAAGCGTACATAGATTTACAAGAAAAATGCTTTTATTGAACATAACATAACATTTACGTATTTTTGAGAATCGCCAAGATTTTCTAAACACTTGTCATATTATCGTGAGACCAGTTTTGCTATTCTAGTTTCATAGGAATTTCGTCCAATTTCCTTTAACCAATTGAAGGGCTGCCTCATTTACTTCATCATCATTAACGGAACGCTTCCCTCCCCACATCTTGCTTGAAAGGATAAAAGGTGGCAGTCGCAAGATGGCAGATCGGGGTTGCAAGATGGATGAAACCACGATTCCCACTCGAAATATTGCAGCAAATCCTAAGTGACACAAGCCGAATGAGGAATAGCGTTGTCGCGAGGAAGGACGACACCATCACTCAATCTTCTCAATGTTCGAGCTTTAAGGCCTTAGATTCGTTCCAACACAGCACAAAACCAGTTTGTTGATCGTCGATTCCGAATTTGCTTCGCGCATGTACCCGACGATTCACAAACTGATTTTGTGATGTGTTGGAACGAACCTCTTACGTTACAGTCTATCGTCATATATCTCTTTACCTGGTACGTACAAATTTAAGGTGGAACGTGTTTATCTACTTCTGGTATAAGTTCAAAGCGACCTTATTGTTTACAAGTTGCCCCGATGAAACTGGCGGCGAAATCATCACAATCATCATCAAGCCCTTCAGTCCTTTGGACTATGACTAACGTCTTATGACATTTTTGAAGTTCTATTTGATGAGATGAACAGATCCTCTTGTTCCCTGTGCTTTAAAGTTTGCTATGATTCCTGTCGGCCTGCGTTATTTTTCTCCATTCTTTCCTGTCCCCTGGTTTTGATCTCCAGTCGCTTCTCTTGGCCGCCGTCTACTTCCATATCGGAATCCACTGGGTTGTCTTTTTTATCATATCTGTTGGTTTCGTTCATATGATATGAGCCATCCATTAGAGCCGTTGAGCTTTAATGTATCTTATGATATTTTCTCCTTCCAGTTGATGCTCTATTTCTTCGTTAGTTTTCGGTCTTATTACTCCCTGGTCTTCCTGTTCTTTTTTGCTGTTTGCGTCACTTAGACGCAAATCTTGTAGAAGTTGACTTCGATTATTTGGCGATGAATTTGACGACTGCAATTGTTGGGATGTAAAAATCGAATTACTAAACGCAATTCAACCTTGCACAAGACTGACTATATGACTGACCATATTCTTTGGCACTGAATTTTGACGATGAAAGGAAACAGAGTGATGACATGAGTGAGATATTACTGTATATATTGGCAACCTGAAAATATTCGACAGACTATTGCTCATTTCCGTTTTTATCGTTGTTGTTGTTGTCACATGTCTAGTTGTTATAGTATTCCTAACTCCAAACGATTTAATTATATTTTTGTCAGCTTCCTTCAAAGCTTCAAATATCGAAAAACTATAATTCAATCAAATTTCCTACGTAAACCAAAATAACACAATATTTTCAAAAGGTCTGTATACAGGATCATTGAGATCAACGCACAGTTTGGTGCCAAACGATAATGAAATAACTCTACACACTCACTGAATGACGTACAGCATTGCCATTTCGAGAATGGAGAGACAACAATATGCGCAATATTGCCACTACAAAATATTACTTTATTCTTTTTAGTTTAGGAGCACAGCTTGGGTCTAACTTAGTTTCTGATCCTTCCTCGTAATTCCTGCTTCAGTTTATAGAAATCTTCTTCTTCCTTTCAAGTCCGTAGTGCCTTTTTAGGTGTCGGAGGCTGAATCCGTGTCTTCCACGTACTTTTGTCTTCTGCCAAGGTTCCCATTTCTTTGAACGACTTCCCTCTTGAATTTGGTCTATCCATCTTACTTTTGGGTTCTCTCTCTCTCTCTCTGTCTCTTAGCTGTTTTTCCCATTTCCAATAAATTTTTGCAATTTCTTCTCCATTCCTTTCTTCCCGCGTGACCAAATTATCTCAACTGGTTTCATCAAATTTATTTCATGAGTGCCTCCCCCCCGCGCTTCGTTATTTTCCTAACGTTTCGTTTTTAATTTTACCCCAATTTGTTTTCTCCCGCAATTTTTCTTAGGCATTGCATTTCTATTGCATTTATTTAGGACTCGTCCATTTTCCGCGGCCTCCAGTTTTCAGGCGCGTAAATAATTGTTGCTATTACAATTATGTTGTGTATGTTCGTTCCTCCATATCTATAATTTTATTTATTTTCTATTTTATAGAAATGAAATGAAGTTTTTGGTCAAAGTTTTATTTTGATATACATATCTCCTGACGTGCTTCTTTCAATTCAAAAGAAAACATCCGACTATCGCCGAAATATAAAAAAATAATAATAAAAAAATAGTATACTTTGTCTATTTTAACTTTTTACCTACGTCATTGTTTTGTCGTACTAGTAAAGACAATCTATTCATTTGACTATCTTGTTCAAGTGCTGTCGATGAACAAAGACGCACGATTTGGGCTTGTCTCAGATACAAAGATCTATGGACAAAAATTGATGACGTAAATAGACAAAGTGTAGTTGATGATTGCAGCATCTCTTTACGTTTCAAAACTTGAAGAAACCCGGAACTAAGCGCTTTAGAACCCGAGCTTTAACCATCATAAAAGCACACCGACTAAAACGAAAAGCTTTTGAGTAAAAACTCATTCCCCAAACTTTCCCGTACCTTTCATACATCTGCACGTCCATCATCGACCTTCACCTCCTTCTCCTCCTTCAAAGAAAAAAAAACATTACCTGGCAAATGTATGTCTATATGTTTCTAGGTATTGTGTACTTGACGCACTTCCATTACAATGGAACTATTATGAAAAACCGAGTTCACCACGAAAAATTATTTGCAGGGCAAACGGCGGCTCAATTTTAGAAAGATTTGAATATCTGTCATGACCGACTTTACAGATAGAGGTTAGTTGCCGATTTACCAAGACGAGACTCTCGAATATCTCGATCGAATATACGTTTAATATATATATTTTATCTTTTTTTTTTGATTCTTACGTACATATATTACGAATGCTTTTGATTGTTTTGGTATTTTGTCTTGTGCATTACCTACATATCTTTAAATGTATTTGATTGATATTGAATTTGCTCGGAAAAGAACGAAATTTTTGGTAAAACTCTAGATGTCTGTTTGTTATAATTAAAAAATTGACATGCGTGTCTTGTAATTTTGCATCGTGGTATGTCAGGCGAAAACTTTCGCAAAGAAAAGTGATATTTTGCGTAGATAGTTACGTATCTATTACCTGCATTAAATGATTTCGTCATGACGAACTGGGTGAATATACAATTACGTTCAAAGATAGAGTTTCATGTATAATACTCTGCGGGCTTAAAGTATGAATTAAAATAATAATAAAAGTAAAAGTGAAATACAATTCCAACCATCAGTTGTTTTCTAATATTGGAGTCATAATCTTTCTTTTAAATAGCAACCCCCAATGTTCTTTCATGATTTTGAGAGATCTTTTCATTCCCAAAATAACAGTATAAAAACATTGCCATCTTACAACAGAAGTTAATTGAATAAATGAGAATTAAATTTTAGGAAACCTAAATTTGATTGTTAACACAAAATTAAAGAAAATCGTTTGCTAGGCAAATAAAAGTGTTTGAACTGCCATCCACCGTCTTCCTGACAATACACAAGGCTATGTAGAAATTCTTCTTTCTTGTACATTTTAAAACGTGCCCAGGCTAATTCTGTGCATTTCATCTCTAATGCGATGTTCTAGATCAGCTAAATTTTGTGATCCAGTGACGTAGATCTTAGATTTTAAGTAATCAAGTGGTGTAAGGCCCGGAAATCTTGTGGCCGATTCTATCGGTCCCAACCTGCCAATTCACCTTTTCGAAAAGTAATTGTCTCGGAAATTCCGAACAGGTTGCGCATAGTGCGGGGGTGCACCGTCGTGTTGTATTCATATGATATTATCTAGGAGGTATGGATCATTATCGTTAGGGAAAATTGCTGCAAGCACTTATACTGTCAGTTCGACGAGGAGATCTCTCAAAATCAAGAAAAAATATGCGTGCAGTTCAGACGCTGTAGAAGTGAAACATTCGGAAAAGCAAACTGCGAGAGAATGAGACGAATGCAGTATCAGGAGTGGGATAATTATAAGGTTTATTTATTATAATATTGGTACCAAAGTTTCGTAGTACGCAGGCGCACACACACGTACTAACACACGTACAAACATACACACAGAACGCTTTGACCAAAGCAAGTAGTGATGGAAAAATCGTTGTTTTAAATAAATTTTGAAATAACTGAAGATGAATTCATATTATAAAATGGGCGTTGCTTTTTTAAAAGGAAATTATGACGTGAGTACTCAAAAGCAACTGATGTTTGAAAATCAAGCGTCATGCAAAAAATGTGTATTTTTATCAAATGAAATCGACTTGTTCAGGGATTTGTTCCAACAAAATTTTATTTCGTTTTTACTGAATTTCTTCCGTACTTTAAGCGCGCTGTGTATAATCAGAAAGTATAAACTGCGATATGTATTTTCAATGCAAATTGTAAGATGAATTTCTGTAGTGCCAAACTTTATTTAAAAGACTGAATATTTTGTAAATTCACATTATCTCAAGTAACATAAAATATGATAATCCTAAAATTCATTGTTCTTGACCACGTTTTGAATTATCGCTTAATTAATAATTGAAGACCTTCGTTCCTTACAAGTTCAGATTGTTCGAAATCTTAGAATTAGTGCTTTTGAACTGTTTTTTGAAAATTATTTAAAATATATACTTTGGAGTCCTAGAATTATAGAGTCCTTGGTGAAAGTTTGAAACCACAGTTCATCCTATCGTTAATCTTTGCTTATAATAAGCCGTATAAATGCTTGCCTGGTTCTTCAAAAGTTGATGAATCGTCCCAACTACTGCCGAGTTCTAAACATGGAATTTTCGGTGGTATGTCTCCAATAAATTGCCTAACCCGGGATCGGATTCGCCGTTCTTGTGGCTTTTCAGCGAGGCGCAGTCGCTGAACCTATCCAATCTCTGGAAATCCCGGAAATAAGATAAATATAGAATTTTCGCCGTATCTCAAGTAAATCACCTAATTTTATATCTATATGGTGGGAAATTCTTACCTAGAGAAGAACTGCAACCCGAACAGAAGTTCCGACGGTCATTGCGCTATTATTAGGTCGAGAATTCGCCAACTTGCAATGTTGCGAGTTTGGACGCGTATGCTAATCCAATTATGATCGCGGATTGCTCAGCATATCTGCATGTTTGGATGGGCTCCTTACACCACCGAAGAAGTAAAGGGTTGTTCCTGCTACTCTGTATCCGGAAGCGGCCATCGACTCACGACCAATCCCCCAATTTACTGACCAGCAAGCGATGACCTATAGCGTTAACTAGGAATTTTTAATTTCGAACGGATGTTGGCGTGGATTTCGAATTTCGAGCGGGATTAGCCTACCTTCCAGGCAAGCGTGTACGGGGGTTGGCTATCTTCCAGTGATACACGTACGACTGGTTGCTTAAGTTTCAGGCACGAACTGGCAGAAGTTGGCGCAAATTTCGAATTACGAGGGAGATTGACGTTGATATACACACTGGGGTTGATCTGCTTTCCAAACGTACCTGCATGAGGGGTTAACTACCTTCTTGAGCGGTGGATGCGAAACCCGCCATCCTCAATTACGTCCTAGAAAATACAATCCGGTTGAAAGTTGGATCAAATTCGTTCACATGTTCAAATTTAGAAAACTGTTTAGAAGGCTATAGCACATCATTAATTGAAGGTTTTCGTGGATAGACTTCTGAAACTTTATTTATAGAATGACGTTGTTCGACGTTCTACTAAAGTTAAACGCGAGAAAGGTGCTGACCAGGGAGACTCTTTACGTTTCATACGTATTTTGAAAAAATGCGGGAAATAACCGCTCCCGATTGTATTACGAGATGGTATTCTGACACGTTTTATAACGGAACTAAATAAATTGACAGGTAATAAAGTTACGAAACTTTTACTTTAAGTTTGGAGAGCATCAAAATTAGCCAGTTTTTCCTAAAAGATCTAAATATATTCATCTTTAAATTTGCATTGAAAGTAACCCTCTTATCAACGCTTAAAAGCAATTTTTAGGCATGATATCAGATCATTAAAATAATAATAGCAGTAACTGTATCATCCCCCGTTTCTTTTTTGGACACCTTGTGAAATGCATAGATGAAAACTTGATCCACCACACCCAGTATACATATCTAAGGCAAAACTTTTCCCCTCTCATTCGCTCAAAGAAAGCTGCATAAAATAATAATATTTATAAACATCAAACGTATAAACTAGAATCCACGTATTGTATGTATATAAAAGCATGAGCTTCAAGTATGTATTAGAAGGGTTTCTAATCCGAAAGTGTTCGATGTCAATTTTTTAAATTTTCAATAAAAAAGAATTATAAGAGAAAATTTTGTGTTCACATAAGAGATGGAGATGGACTTGAGTATTTCGGCAACTAACTTTTGCCATGTTTAAAGTAATGAACTGAAGTTCCTTTTAACGGGTTTTTCAAAAAATTTCAGGTGTTTACTGGGAAAGTGTAAGAGATGGTTTATACATATACGTTTCGAGCATGAAAACTTTAGTAAACTGAGCAAAATCGGAAAATGTTAGGTTTATTCCTGGATTTCGTTCTATCATCGCAATTCTGATCTCCCAATCCGAGTCTTTCGGTTTAGAAACTGTTCATAGATGTAAAAAAAAAAACCTATAACTATATTCCACAAGTTTTTCGTTCGCACCTCCTAACCGACTGCCGAACGCTAACGACAAATTTTCTTATTGTTTCAGGCGATCAACAACGTTAGTTCCGTTATTAAGAGAGGATTATATAACGGGAGCCGTTAATCTCAATCTAATTTAAGTTCTTCTAAACTCACACACCCTAGCAGTAAATTACGAATATACATAAGTAAGTCAAAAAATAAGAAGAGCGGAAACGAGACAAGCAGGGAAGGATGGTGTTGAAATTTGTCGGTAAGATAGGAGCTTACTCGTTGCGAATTGCGCGCGTCGGTTTTAAGAGGGATGAAAAGCTAAAAAATGAACGAACGCGTGAGAAATGGCAAGCTTAATGCTGTTGAAGACACATAATATTTGCGTTTACTTCCTTTTTTCTTTCGTAAAAATTGTCGTCGCGTTACGACGTTGTATCCAAGACAAAATCTCCTCTAATCCACGCATGATTTTTTGTTAGCGCGCGAGAGTGGCTTCCGGCGCTTTCGTATTGAAATTTAGGGCGTATGGGATTTCGAGGATGACGCGACGGGAATGTTGAATGTTGAAGGAAAGCTTTGCTTCGAATGGAAGAGATTTTTCCATTTAATCCTCCTTTATTATTCCAAAAAGTTTACGCTTTCTTTTTAAAGGAAATCGATTTTAATAATATCTGGCGAATGCGGTTTACCACTCAAGCGTAATGCTCGTAGTCCCATATCCGCATCCCCCGGCACGCAAAGAATTGACTTCAACTTGATCTTGAAATTCATCGATTCGAAATTGCGAAACTATGAAACAGATTTTGATGATGTTGAATTCCTATCAAAATCTTTCACCTTCTCAATATGTCGTTTCCTGTTTGGAAAAATACGAGAATGTATCCGGATAGAAATGTGAAAAATCCTGCACATTCATTTCAATGAAATTCACGAAAACATTAGTCTTTCGTGGAAATAGCATATTGGTTTAATATGAAGAGGGCCTTCGAGCAATTTATAGAAAAAGGGAAACATTCTTGTTTCGCATAATACCGCTTAAGATGGCAACCTTTGCGTCGAAAAACAAAGCAAATTCGTTGTAGATGACGTATCTAAAACTAGATTCAAAGACTTTTTAACTCGAGAGCTTGAAGATGGGTATTCCGGTAAGTTAACGTTAGAGTTTCCTTTTTCCCCTAATATCGCTTAAGATGACAATTTTAATGTCGAAACGAAAAGTAAATTCGTTGGAAACAACGTATTTAAAACTGAACTCAATGAGTTTTTAAATCGAAAGCCGGTTGAAGATGGATATGTTAAAGTTGAGGTTGGAGTTTCCTTTTTCGCTTAATATCGCTCAAAATGACAACTTCAGAAAACTCGTGGCGTATTTAACGCTGAACTCAAGTTTTTAGTTCGATAGCTTGTTAAAGACCGGTATTTGAAAGTTGAGGTTAGAGTTATACCGACTAGAACCGAAATTATTATTATGACAATAGGACCACAAAATGTGTTGGGAGGAAATAGGCGTCATTTCAGAGAATGAATTAATTATTATTAAGAGATTCAATCTTCTAGAAAATTCAGTCGAATTATACGCGGAGAAACCCGCTTAGTAAGCAGAATCTTTGAGATAGGAATTAATTGGGGGATTGACTATTCGCAGAGTATGTTATGGCGTTCTTAGATTTATAATGGAATCTGGAGCAAACGAATGGGAAGTTGTTGTTTCTGGAAAGTTTCGTGGTTAAGGAGCAAAATCTAAGGTATTGTTTGACGAGCCTAGAATTCGTACATCAGCACCATATAATGACTATATAGATACTGCCAGCAGACATTTACTCCGAAGGCAAGGGTTATTTGGTATTGAAGTAAATATTGTGTTGACGTTGGATCCTTAAGAAAAATTAGACCCAAGATGCGTCTGCCAGAAAACGGTTCCAGCTTCAGTTGTAGAATGCAAAGAAGAATGTCTTCCTCAATTTCAATCTAGCGACGTGGAACCTGTTAAGGCAGGCATATTTACTACTCACACTTACGGCTTTATACCGGCAAAAACGTTCAGTCTAGAGAAGGACTTCAGTAGAGAGTCATCTTTGTCATCTTCAGTCATCCACCAATATTCTGTGTAGGAACGTGTAATTTATATCGATAACTTTTTCGAGTCTTTTTCAATTGATTCTTTCCCAAAAGACCATTTTATCAACTTCAATATAAACAGCAAAGCTTGAATACCAACTGAACGATATATTAATCAGGAATAGCAACCGAAAGCGTTACATCATAAGATACATTTAAAAACCACTTTTCTAGGGGTAGTTTTAGAAAACTGTCGGAGAGAAAAGGAATTGTGAAAAGCCACAACTTTGGGAAAGGAATAATAAATAATTCTCTCACTTTCTAAAGAAGTATGATTAAAGTAGTATCAACACTTTTTTCTTCTTCTTCTCGAAGTATCCTTCTGCTCTTATTGGAGGGCCGGACCTTCTCTCTACTTTCCTACAAATCCTTCTCCATTTGTCCTCTGATTATAATAGTTTACGAGATCCTAGAAGTAAACATCAATTCTACGCATCAACACCAGGTTCCCTTATTTCAGAGTATTTGGCCCCCTTTTTACACTAGTTCAGTCCAACCCCTCTTAATCGACTCGAAAATTGTTGAGTTGAGAGGAAGTTCAAGTTAGAGAAAGTTAATAAAAGAATATTCCAGGGCGTTCAATTCAGGCAAAAATATATGTTATGGTAGTATCGATTTAGGGAAGTACTGCGTCGTATACACCAACATGCAATATATATAAATCGTTTAAATATATCTGCAATTCGTTTAGAAACATGAAAATCACGCTATCTCGATATCTGAGGAATTATCTTTGGAGGTACACCCAGCATTTCTGAAGGATGGGAAATTTTGAAGACTTTTGCTGAAATTCATCATTCGATCTGTCCAATGGGCCTCGTTGCGTTTCAGCCGCTAGGGCAGACCAGGAGAAACGTCGGCACCCACACCAAACCGGACGCGGTTCCAACCCGGAAACCAAGTTAGACATTGTGATTTCGATCGCGGAAGCCTACACCTGAGATCATGCTGAAAACTGTCCAAAATCCTAAAAACTTAAGTAGTTCACCATTCACGAGTGTAACGCTCTGTCTATAATTTTCGATAACACACTAGTGACACCTATTGATCGATAATTCTGCAGTAACTGTGGGTCACCTTTTTTGAACTTTTGGTGTGATGATAGAATACTTCAGAACTTCTGGGAATGTTCCTTCCGATACCAAATCGTGTATTAAATTACACAGTGGATAGGTGATGATAGTCCGTAGATTCTTAATGATTCTTGCACTCACTCTGTCTATATATATATATATATTCAGAATTACTTGCTCAATTTCAGTTTCTGTTACCGGTGTGAGGAAGGTAGTGGTAGGTTGAAAATCAGCAACAGTGCAGATAATATCGCGAGGAAAATCATCCCTAACTAATTGACGTATGTAATCGACGATCTTTCTCTTTTCCCTGTCCTTTCTTTCTATTTCGTTTTAGTAATTTCCGACTACGATTTGAACCACATACTTACCACTTCGAGACGGGTCGGTTAACTCGCCGAAATAATTCGTTCGAAACGATTATTGAAAGTCCCATCGGGGGCGAGTCCGTAGGGGACGCGTCCCCTACGGACTCGCCCCCGAGTAATGGGATTTTCGTGCCTTGCCATTTCATTAACGAGCGGCGGGTCCAGGAAGCCCGGAGAAACTTTTCAATGGAACGGATTCGAGCGGTCGCCCTCGATGATTTCTATGGTGAAAGCGAAGGGTCGTTTCGGAAAAATACCTCAGCTCGATGGCGCGGTTACGACAACGGTTAAGGTCGGAGAATTTGTTCGAGAGTGATTTCGACGTGATTGTTAGTGAGACCTTTGTTTAGGTATTATTATTTTACAAATTTGTAAAAAATCACAGTTACTGAGGGACTAGGATTACTTTTCTTTGTTTTGGTAGGAGCACACCATGCGCTCACGTACTTGAAGTACGACATGGCAATGTGAGACTCAAACCCATTAACTGTTATTCGAGCTTTGTATCAAAAATGATACAATACCTTTTCTCGACATAACTTTGTTTCAAAAAATGTGAGATGCCATATGTTTTGAGACATTGTCAACATAGTTAATGTCGTTATTTTCAGCAACATTTAAGATATAAATTTCATGTAGGTCATGAGAAATTCAAGAAAGTTATAATTCTAGCCGTGTATCATAAGAAAAAGAAAGATGTGAGGGTTAAATGGCCATATTCCCGTGCTGTGAATATCGGTTTCAGCATTCGACAAACTAGCCGTTCTTACGTAAGCTTTAGCGAAAATTTGGAGCACATCTGATATTTCAATCAATTCGTTTGGTGTATGACGCTGATAAGCTTTTAATTCTTGCGTATAGCAGTTGCTTAACGGATACATAAGTGACACGTCCAATGATTGTAGCCTAGGACAGGTATTATATGAACATGATTTTGACGAGCAGATTCGATAGGTTTAAGGTTTCTTACATCAGTGGCATGCCCATCTAATATTAAGAGTACCGGACCTTCATGAGAAAGATGCGTATATTCAAGAAGATGTGGAAACCAAAATATCTCCGACTGCATCCAACCAGATCGGTGAAAGGATACTAAAGTTTCGGCTGGAAAACCCACTTTACAAATTGGATTTCTTCGTATTCTAGGAATGCCCAGCAGTGATAGAATATAATGGCCAAGAGGATTAAAACATATCTCGCCGGTAACGGTGAAACTGGCTGTAAAAGGAAAGAATCGAAACCACCGCTTAAGGAATCCTATGACATTTCAGGATGCAGTTCCAAAAGACCCAAAGCACCTCCGATAAACAAACCAGCTTGTACTTGTGAACCACCACCGTGGAGACGAGTGTAAACTTGTATGAAACAAGAATGGTAAAATGGCGTTGCAGCAAACCTAGATCTAGATCAGTACCTTAATCTAGTGCTGCTACTCCATCTTAAGGATCTGTTTGCTCTTGTGATACTAGATCAACTTCTGAACCGCTTTCTACCGCTAAACCAGGATCCGATGAAACTTTTCCATGCTGATGCAAAAAGCCAAAATCAGAAATAAATCTCCTTCCGAAGAAAAACGTTGCGAATACGAAGGGAAAAACCCACCTGTCTTTGGCTTTGTTTTTTGAGCATTTTTCTTAGTATATAAAATAAATAAAACTACCCTTACTATACACCCAAGTTGCCATGTTCAGTGGAAAAACGGGGGAGGAAACTGTGTCAACAGTGTTTTGGTGTGTTTCCGCGCGTTCATTGTGTGATGTTCATTGTGCAGTGCTTTAGTGCTGTACAGTGTTCGTCTTGGGCATTAGCTGGATTCGCTAGTGATATTGAAGTCCCCAGTATTCTACTGAGGATGGCAACTTAGTTACCGAAATACGTATCTGGATATTTCCCGAAAGATGTGGTCATGGTAATTTTATTTATTTTATATATTATTTTAGCCACAGTGTCCTTATTCTGGTTTCTCTTAGTCCTTGAACAGAATTGCTAAGCTTTAAGGAAGTACTGGCTGTACAACGTTAAGACAAAAGTGAAAAGATGGCCAAAATTCAGGGGATCGCAGCCAAGGGTGAATTCAAATAAAACGTTCTCTTCTTAAACTCTAAGCCTTCGAATTATATTAAATTCATCTTCAGAGAGTCACCTAAAGACAAGAACAAATAAGCTACAATAGCAAAGCTATATAAAACGACTTACATAAGAGCCGAGAAACAGCAATACAGCATCAAACAGAATAGAAGAAAACCATCACACAATGGAGATATTGTAACAAAGTTAAAAATTTAATATTTTAAAAAATTTAAAAGTTTCCAAAGTTTACAAACTTCCAAAATTATCTCCAATCGCAAAACTACAGAGAACTCGTTCATTACACAGCCCACCAAGTTTCAGGCAAAATTCACGTGTTAAAAGAACTTCGACATGTATAACATTCGGTCGTCGAACAACATGTGACTTGAGGCATCCAAACGGGTAATCAAAAAACAGAAATGTTAAGATGGTATCCTCGAAACACCAAAAGTAACCAAAAGACGGAAGGATCTACATCATGGTTACTTTTGGTGTTTCGATGATACCATCTTGACATTTCTGTTTTTTAATTTTCCGTTTGGATGTCTCAAGTCACATGTTGTTCGACGACTGAATGTTACACATGTCGAAGTTCTTTGAGCTGTGTAATGAACGAATTCTCAGTAGTTTTGTGATTGGAGAAAATTTTTGGAAGTTTGTAAACTCTGGAAACTTTTAAATTTTTGAAAATATTAAATTTTTGACTTTATTACAATATCTCCATTGTGTGATGGTTTCCTTCTATACTGTTTGACGCTGTATTGCTGTTTCTCGGCTCTTATGTAAGTCGTTTTATATAGCTTTGCTATTGTAGCTTATTCGTTCATTGTCTTTAGCTGACTCTCTGAAGATGAATTTAATATAATTCGAAGGTTTAGAGTTTAAGAAGAGAGCGTTTTATTTGAACTCAGCCTTAGCTGCAATCCCCAGAAGTTTGACCACCTTTTTACTTTTGTCAAAATCGTTAAGATTTCTACAAAGATTTGTTGATACACGCAGTTGTATTTCACTGACGAAATTGTACGAAAACGTTATTATTAAACGTTCAGACGGTTATATCCTAATTTATCGTCTAATTGATCCAGGATAAGAAGTTGTAGAGAATATTTAAAAGATAAGTCTAGCAGGTAAAAACATATACACATATCCTCAATGAAAGAAACACAAAATTCTCGGATTTTTAACAATGGAAAAACAGTTCCAGGAGCGGTACAGTATACGTACGTATACGGCTCGCTGGTTCCTAACTTTACACCGAAAAATAGAAGGGATAAAAGATGAACATGAAGAAGGTGACTACGATGAAGAACACAATCTTCACAAAGGCGCCTTGTATAATTTCTATTACCACTTTCCTCACCGAGGATGACAACTTAGTTGTCGAAATGCATGTTTGAAGCTATTTAAATCGATGTCGTACCGATAAAAGGTACCTTTCTACCGTTCGGTACATATCAATCCCATTTTTCATTTCTGACGCCCTGAAATTTTCTTTAAAAAGAAAAGAGAACTGAAATCTTAATTAGCGCGGGTAAGATTGATTATTCGGCCGTTTCAGAAACTTCAAACTTCCTCGAAGTCAATTAACGTACAAATTCCCACGAAACACCTCCCAACGCAAGAACGAAAGTTTACGAAATCCCTAGCCTAAGTTACAATAAAATAATACATTGCATTTCTTCGCCAACGAGCATTTTGTGTCTTCAACAGAAACGTAATGAATATTTTGATCGATCGCCGTTTAGAAAAGGAAACAAATCGTAGACGGTAGGAATTGGCTATGTGTGTATACAATTAACGCTCGGACCAAGAATTAAATAATGATGAATTATACTTCAATTAAATTTAGAGAGTAAAGTAATCAAAAGAGAAACAAAAAAAAAAGGAGAAAATCTTTAAAAAAAAAAAGTCATAAATCTTAAAACGTAGGATCGTAATTATAAAAATGCATACGTATGTATTGTGCATATATCTAACCTTTTCCCGCCCTTGTTATGTATGTAAATTGCGTAGCGGATCGTTTCAGTTCGACCCTGTTGTAAGTGTTGCTGAAAATTTTAACTGTTTACAACGAATTTTATATATTACGAAATGTTGAATGTGAACGAGGCGTAAATTCGGAGGATACGTGTCGAAAATCTGTAAAAATTTCAGAGTGTCCGAAGAGTCGTAAACCGAAATGGAAAGGAAGTACAAAATTTAAAAAATTATCATGTTAGGAGACGTCTCCTGAATTTGCACCTCGAAAAGATTTTATCAATTTATAGTTGTCGAATTTGAGTTTGAAATCTCGTTGTATGTACGTACTTAAAAAGAAAAGTAAACATGAAGTCTATATATGTATATGTCTCATTAACGCTTTCGAGTTTGTAAAAGAAGCGCGTATATGCGATTAAATCCGCATTTGATTTTGTAAGATGCAAAGGACTCAAATCTCTTCGCGAGCTGGTTGATCCCTAATGCTCCACCCCCGATTCGTTCGTTACAAATTTTTCTTTAGAATATGTCGAGATGGGCAACATTTATTATAAGGGCATAACGTCGAAATTTGAAGGGTGGAAATATACGAGCTTCCATTGACGCTTTAAAACTAAGAGCACGTACGTTCGTGTTAATTTTTCCTCGACATCCTTTAGAAAGATTCGACTAAATTTTAGAGTGTCTCCCCCAATTTCGTAACGCTCTCATCTACCAACTCTACCACTTTTTTGGGATTTGATTTGACAAGGATGTCCAGGAATGTTCGACAATTCATCATGAAAAGATAAATAACTCAAGAATTATTTCATTGGCATCGCATGAATGATGTGGTTCACGTAATTGTCCAAAAAAAAAAGCATCACCAAAGTCAAAATTTTTCGTTTCCTTGCCATGCACAAGAACTGGGCCTCTTTCAATTACTTCGGTCTGGAGAATTTTGCGTAGATTTGAACGTACCCTCTTACGAGATACAAGGAAACGGGAATTTTTGAAGTAACTTTCACAACAGTAAGAAAAATTAATTTACAAGTTTTATTGTTGAAAGCAGAAAGTTAAATTACGTATCCTTAAATGTTCTAATATAAAAAATGTTATTTCTAAAAACAATATCCATAAAATGATGGCCATTCAAACGTACGCATTCCTGAAAGCGAACGCTGAGATTTTGCATGGCACTTTTGAAATAGTTTCATGAAAATTGCAGCAATTTCTTCTCGAATTCTGAAGGATTGTTATTGTCGTTCAATGGTACTGCGTGTTTCCTTGCCAATCGTCGTGGGCTCCTTACAATTCAGGCCCGAACTGCTTCAATGTTTCCTGGGGTTCGTTGAGTACGTTGATATCCTGGTGGTTTCCGTTTTAGAGATAAACCAGTCTCCTCAAAATTCTTAACCCATGTATTGATGGTGTGGCAAGTTCGAACGTGGGCATGACGTCCTAAATTGTAATGATGATGTCGGAATTTCCGTTGAGCAGCAGTCGCACTATTACCATTTTGTAGAATGATTTCACAGCAAATACACGTTGTGGACCGATCCACTGCTCAATGGTTCCTAAATGGTAAGTAGTTGTACATTAAAGTATTGTATTGTATTGTAATGAGATGGGATCTGGCCCAAAATGGCCCTTTGCACTGCGACTGCGAATACAATTACATTAAAGTATGCCAGTCCCACCTGTCTACGAACTCCTCAGAGTGGCCACCGCTACATTCAAAATTTCCCGTTTCCCTGTACCACTCTATACAATGAACTCTGGAGACCAAACCAAATGACGCAAATATCGCAGGCGTCGTCCATTTGCAGATAGAGCGTTGGAGCATGTGGAAGTCGACTCTCATTTTTGTCAAAAAAAGTATTT
Source organism: Chrysina gloriosa (assembly GCA_038088585.1). Taxonomy (NCBI): domain Eukaryota; kingdom Metazoa; phylum Arthropoda; class Insecta; order Coleoptera; family Scarabaeidae; genus Chrysina; species Chrysina gloriosa. Next base: position 77,096,830 of record CM076088.1, on the reverse strand, counting down.
TCAGCAACGTAACACATTTTTGCCTAAATGGTCAACGAACAAAATTGTCGCGTATAGGCAGAAAGAAATTCATAAGTGTAATTAATTGGAGACTTCTGGTGCAGTGGCAAACAATTGCTGTTTGGGTTTGGATTGCAGGTTGGAAGCATCATCGGACCTTACTTTCTCGAGGATAGTAACAGTCGAACTTGAACCGTCAATGGAGAAAGGTATACTTATTGTAGTTTGAGTGATATTGATATTGATGATATGTTCTTTCGCTCTCTCAAAACGGTGCGACAAGTCACACAGGTGGTGACCAACGCCCATCTTGGGTGAATTTTTTTTTTTGAACGACTAACTTTTCAAAGAGACGGTATGAACAAGATGATCTAACCCTTTTGGCCCTCCTTTTTTGAAGTTATCTGCGATCTACGCAAAACGACCCCAAACATGATCCCAGAGTTAAAGGAGAACGTATGACGCAAGATGGTGGATATGGAACTTTAAATATGCCAAAATGTCAATAAAAATTGGGGCTTTCGCTTATTCAAAGCCACAACGACCAACTCACTAATATCCTTCTCCATTATTAACGTAATCAAATATATATTCAATAGAACAAGGAAATACATGTTGAAACTCCATTGTAAGAGATAAAGACACGGAAAAAGTTTCAAATATTTATTGCAAAAAACCACAACGAAAAACCAACGAAACAATATTGTTGCTGTTTTTTACGATAAATATTTGAAACTTTTAACATTTTGCGTGTTTTTATTTCTTGTAATTAACTATACTTTCATGAGATAATGGAAGTTTGAAGAAATTCAAATCCGTTTGGTTTCTCTTCGATTACAAAGATTTCAAGACATTCTTCTTGATCGAATGACCTTCGAGTTTAGCAGTAATTTACGAGCTTAGTGAGAATAATTTTGGTAGATGAAGAACATCGATCATTGAAAGACTGTCAATTTTTTCATTACCAAACTTATGATTGAATATGACGTTCCCATCTTGGAAGTTACATTTGCTCAAAGGGATGAGTATTTTAATGATTTTACTCGATCTATACGATAATCAGGATATTTGAAATATGTATCACTTTAATACGAAAGTTTTTACATCATGATTTCTGGGAAGATTATGTGATGGTTGACCATTTTTCGATTTTAACCGAAATCTAAGAACGAGGGACAGTTGAAAGAGGAAACAATGCCGAATTTCAAGAGAAAAAGCAGTCTCAAAGTGTGAATTGCGGAAGAATATTAAATTACATAATTATAAAAAGTTTAGAAATTGATTGCTGGGTACGAAACAAAAAATGGTGTTAGCTTTTTACGATGCGAAAAGATGTAAGAGATGGCGTTAGTTCTACGCGCTTTCTTTTGCCACCCTGAATAAGATGTGACCGATTTTATTTGAAATTAGATCGGCGCGGGTGTTGAATGGGGACCAACCTTCGCGTACACTCAAAATCAAAAAATTCAAATATACAAATAGGACACAAATCCTTTGTATTTCCTAAATATTAATTGATTAAGCGAGTCGATTATTGCGATTTATTTAATTTTCTAGGAACATATCGATGAAATTTGACAAAAATTTCTTAAATAAATCTATTTATCCACTCTTATATATTGTTGTAATGAATACCATATATATATGTATGTATATGATATTATATTATATGTAACATAAAAATAGAGATTGAGTTACTCTAATTATGTACGAATAAAGAGGGAAACACTTAGATGCCAAACTTAGCGAGTAGTTAGAGCGAAAGCTCGATAAATCTTAGAAGAGGTTGAACGACCCAAACATATTACGATATCTATATATATACGTATAGTTTAATATTGTCGTTGTAATAGTCGCTATGATAAATTTAATTCAAAAGAAGAAAGGAGGAAAATGACGAAGGCAGAAGGAAGAGATCGTTTCGACACGGAGATTATTTCGAAATGTGCGCAATCTTTACTAACGTTAACTAATTATAACTTTTATTAATACCATTATTATAAAATAACTATATTATAATACTATATATTATTAAGCAAGCATGTTAAACCCTAGACGATATGTAATAAAGATAATATGAATAATATACTTGTATTGCCCTGTATCGTAATATGATATTAATATCGTGATGGTTAATATCATATTATGAAGAGTAAATCGAATTAATTATATGATAATTACACACACACCTTTAGATGTCCTCTTCGGAGTTCTTTTCGTGGGAAATCGCTTTTTCGACGTTCTCGATGGTAAAATATTACCCCCCCCCCTCCTTCCCCTCCTCAAGAGGAATAAAACTATAATCTAGTCGGAGGCAGCACCAAAAATTTCTCTAGACTCTCTCTCTCTCTCTCTGTCCCTCCCTCTCTTAAATGTGAACCACACGAACGAAAAGGGGAAATTACGATAAACTTTAAGGAGATTACCCTATTCGTATAACTTGAAACTTGAATGATTAAAAGTAAAATACCTTAAATATTATATATGTAACTTGTAATGTGCAAAAATAAATAAAAACCTAATGAAATCAAATGCGAACGACGTTTATTTTCTCTTTCATTTCTTCCTGTATTTATTATAATAGCATCTTTCGATGGCATTGAAAGAATTCAAAATGGACGAGGTCGTCTTTGGGGAAATACTCTGGAGATATGGAAAGCAAATCGTCAAGTGATGGGAATAGACTGTTAAGGATTGGCACACTCAAACATTTAACTGGGAAATTATCTAATGGTGCAATAAAAATAAGATCAAAGGTTTGTGATCTTATTTCCGAAAAAGGCATCATCTGGAAGTGACGAAGGGTATAATTCTATTCGGTTTGGATGTAAGCACTTGTTATTTTTATTAGATAGCGATACATCCAGATCTGGTAAGAAAATGAGGGAGTTAGCAATTTAGATTTAGAATTACTCATCATTCTGAGGTAAGTTTTTATTTTCCGCAAGAACTTATATACAAGAACTTGAATAAAAATAGATATATGTAGGTGGCTCGTAGCCGGAACTTGTTTCGATATGGCAATCAAATTCCATTGCCTAGAGTCGTAAATCCTATGATTTTTATTAGTAACTTGAGCTCATGGGCATGAGGGAAGAAACCTTGAATTGGATTACGATAGAAAAATGAAAGTTAAACTAGGACCTCTTTTATTTTTGCTTTTTGCATCTGATCTACTGCGTTCCTTTCAGAATTTTACCTCAGTACTATATGCACACGTCTGTTTTGGTATCCCCAGAACAAGCCTAGAGTCTGCTTATACACCGTAGGCGCCTGATATATATAGGTAGAAAAAGTAAACTTCAATATATTTACAACGATTAATTAATAATTCTCTGGCCTTGTAAAATAATCTAAAGTTTTTCCCACCCACTATCCCCCACTATCATCCTTAACCCTCGTCAAGCGGTATAATTTTAGAACGCTAAAAGGCAGTATGGGTACAATTGTACCTTCATGTACCTAGTTTTGCATATAAAAGTTTTTGTAATAAATCAGTAGTAATACTATTCGCTAAAAGTTGTTATTACAATGTAGCAGTTTGAACGGAACTTACTATTCATCTATTGCATGAAATTTCATTATTTTTTGAGTATAACCAATGAGTGAAAGCACCAATTCAAGACATTTGGACAATGATTAACAATAAATTAGAAAAGTCTTACAGGCAATATGAATGCATTACTGTAGATGAACAATTGTTTCCGTTTAGAGGCGGTACTAGATTTACGCAATATATACCATCCAAACCGGCTAAATATAGCATAAATTTTCTTTTAGGGCTTGTGACGCAACGAACTCCTATCCACTGCAAGGTCTTATTTATACAGGAAAGTCAAAACATGGTCCCAGGCAAAGAAATGTCGGTGAAACAACAGTGTTGGAGCTAGTAAAAACGTATAAAGGTTCTGGAATTAACATCGTCACCGATAATTTTTTTACCTCTTTAGAATTAGGCAGGTTCCTAAGCTCCTGGAATATGACGCTAGTTGGTACAGTCAGAAAGAAATAAAAAGTTTTTGCCAAGCAATATGCAACCAGCAAAGGAAAGGCCTGTCAATTCAACAAATTTTGTTCCTAATAATGATGCTACAATATGTTCATATGCACCAAAAAGGAAGAAGTCGGTCATACTGCTATCAACTATGCACATGACGAGAGAAGTTGAAAGCACACAGTTAGCCAAGCCAGAAATAATAAAATACTGTAATAAATCGAAAGGTGGAGTTGATGTGATGAACAAAATGTTAAGTGAACACACTATAAAACGACGAACATTGCGGTGGCTACTTGCACTTTTCTACAACATGGTTGACGTCGCTGCCTTAGCATCTTATGTTATATATAGGGAGCACCATCAAAGCTGTAAAACAAAGGACCAGCGAAAATTTCTAAAAGAACTTTCTAGCCAGCTATGTTTCGTAGCAGTGGAGGAACGTAGCAAAAATAAACTTATTATGAGAAAATATTTCCTTCGAGGTGCGGTAGAAATGGTCTTGAAACGACGTGTCATTACAGCAAAAGTAATTGAAGCTGGAACGAAAGCGCCTTATGGCAGCCGTGGAGCTTCACCAATAATTGGAAGGTGTTATATCTATCACTGCCAAAAATGTACACAAAGAAAAACTAGGAAGTCATGTTTGATCTGTATGAATCCTGTGTGCGGTGAACACTCCACAAAGTTTCCTGCAAAGAGACTGAATGAAAATATTTTCAATAAACATATCTTATGTATATATTACATAATTTATTACATTTTAATAGAAATATGTCAAGGTTTAATTGTTTCACCATATTTTCTTGCCTATTTTTCGTACAAGATACATATATAAGGATACATTTGTACCCATATAGCCTCTTAAGGGCAATTGATGTAAAAAGACCTATTAATTGCAGTGGGGCGCTAAATATTTTTTTTAAAATATCTAAAAACTAATCATTATTATTAGATAGAAGATGTCACAAAATTCTAGGTATCTAGTGATAAAGGCAAGATAGTTATAGCACTTTTAAAATAAAAAGTTACAATTGTACCCATTCCGCTGGACGAGGGTTAAAACAATTTTCCCTAAGATGTGTTTATATAAAATAGAACTATTGTTTCATCTCTTGCGACAATGGACTCCAAAATAGGTTTGGGATAGTCGCCCCACATGTTTAAAAACGAACGCGCACATTCTACTCAACGTTGAAATGGTCATGGAGAATTCGGCGAATACTCGTTTCAGAAATGTTTGACATTACCGCTAATTCCTTCGCTTTCAAATGGCGATTTTCTAATACCATTTCTTCAATAATTACAATTTTTTTGAGGCGCTATTACTTCAGTTGGCCGCCCGGAAGGTTCATCATCTTCAAAGGATTTTTGCTCCAAACAGACACCTTTTGCCCACTTCTTTTACAGCGAAATATGAAGGAGATAAATCACTATAAACGTCGTGTAAACGTTGTTTAATGTGACTAGGGACTTTTTTGTTAACTGCGACAATTTCATGCACTAGTCACGTTGTATGGTTGGCAACTAAAAACTAATACTCTCTAAGCCGTAATTTGTATAGTGTAAGCTTTACACATGCACAACTATAACGCAACGGAGTTCAAAACTCGCTTGAACCTATTTAAGTCTGTCAGGCCGAGAATTTAAAGCAGATGGAGCTTTGATGCCCAACAACCAGAATAACGTTGAACCTAGGACCTGTCCTAACCCAGAATAACGTTGAAACTAGGACCTGTCCTAACACATTTTCACAAAAACCGACTCTCCGGTGTTAAAGCAATTATAACTTTGCTGACCACGAAGATTTTGGGAGTCTCTCTAGAATCTAGAGGATAGCCGTTTGATGTGACGAAATCATATTGATTATTTGTGTGGTAAATTATACAAAGGATACTATGTTTTGGGTCAACCTGCCAGATACACATCTATTATGCGCTTATGCAGCCCGTACTTTCATACAATGTCATTATTTCGGAGGCAGAGTGACTTTGAGTATTTGTAACTCAGAAACGAATTATACTTTTGATTTTTTCTATTTCAACTATCTCGACAGTTCGAGAGATTCTTATAAATTAAACGGTATTTTAACTTTTCCAAGTTCTTTGATACCATATAGAAAGGATACAAATAATTTGGGTGATATGTAAAAAGGTATAAATGCTCTATATAAATTAACAAAACTTCAGAAATCATAACCAAAATTAGATGAAATACAGAAGTTTCCAAGGCAGCAAGTTTTGAAGACCAAATATCGGAACTGAAACGCGTTTCATTAGGAATTTCGCAGGGATCAATTTTAGGACTCTGTTGTTTATTTAAAAAGTCAAAGATGTTACAGGGAAATTTAAAATTATTCAAATTTAGTGTTCAAACTACATACCATTTACGTGTTAAGAAAGAACAAGGCGATGTTCAAATTCGTTTATGACATTTTTTAATGCTGGGGGAGTTATGAAACTGATTTCCTCGGTTATTTCAATCTACAGATCTTCAATATTATTACGCCGGATTATATACACTTTGTATTTGAGATAATCTCACAAGAGGAAATCGACTGGAGTTAGATCGGAAGATCTTGTTGGCCGTTCAATTGCTCCTTGCCTACCAATCCATTTGTTTGACAAAATGATACTAAGATAATTACGAACAGTTGGATAATAATGTGGCGATGCACCATCGTCCCGAAACCATTCGGAGCTATCCGGCAAGAGGGGATGTTGTGCATTTGGATGGAGAGCAGCAAATGCGGGTATTATGTTTCACTGCAATAATAGCAAATAATTTCCATATTAAATGCGCCGTAATAAATAATAATAAAATAATAAATATAAATCAGGCACATGACTGAATTACCGACGATCCCTGCCAATACGTTGAATTTTTGGTCGGAATTGTGTGTGTTTCTCCATCATCCAGTGTGAATTTTCAGGTGCTCAGGGTACCTACAGTTATGCCTATTAAGAAACCGGTTTAGGCAGAAGGTAGCTTCCTCGCAAAAATTCATGCCTCTTGAAAACTCCAGATTGTTATTACATCGGTCATCATCATCCTCGTGCAATTTCTTCAGAGCACCTTTACCAACAATGTCTATAGCAAAGTGGTGTTAGACAATAAGGGTTATTATGATTGTTTGTCACGGCCAATTGTTACAGGTTCCTATAACTGTTACTTGTGGCCTCTCTCGCTTCAACTTTTGTCGTAGGTTACGGATACAACTCACGCATTGTAGATGGATATGTACCATTCGTTTTGTAACGTTGAGTTAGACAGGTCGTTTTCCTTGAATAGGTTATTTCGTTCTGGCTTTTAAGTCTCGTTTGTCGAGGATATACACGGAAATTCGACTCTGGGAAGTTAGCATTATCGTAAATCTTTACTGAATTTACTCTTACTTTTGGAAACATCGAATTCTACGCCGTTTCCATTGGGCTAGCACGACCTGGATCGCCATCGCTTCGTTGGTGATTCGAACCGTAACGACGAACCCCCATATCGGTCACGTTTCCGACTTTTTCTTTCTTTATTACAATTTAACCAAAAATTTTAGAAGCCAGAACCGATTATTATTATTACCGATAGTGTTACAAATTCATTTAATTCACAACTTCATTTTCCTAGTAGTGTTGAAAAATTGCCTTCATTTCTTGGGCAGTGCATCATCAGAATAATTCTTCACCGTTGTAACTTGACGTACCCTAACTTTAAAAGGGGCTCAGAAAATACACCCTTACGATAAACAATAATTTGAAGTAGAGGTAGAAGTAGAACTACCTTGACGATCTTCCACCGTCTTTAATACATATCAAAATCGAAGTTTTCAACGAAGTTAATCGTTTAAGATCGTTCCTAACTACTTTTAAGTAGCTTTTCGAAACTTCGCCGTTAAGTCAGCGGCGGGCGCCTCGAAACTTTTAAATATTTCAGCGAGTCGTCCGCGTCAATCCTCCTAGGACGAGGAGAATTAGTATAGAACGTATTCATTACATTCAGTACTAATACAATACGTGTTTGTAAGTAAATTCCGTTTACCGTTTCCGAACCAGTCATTATCCTTATCAATAAAATAAAATTTAGATGGCTCTTCATACAATTAGATGCGTTAATGGGTAGTTACCAAGTAACTGTGCAAAAGCTCACCTCTGTGAGGTGAATTAAGCTTCGTTAGTCGCGGATCGCAACTGTGGGCTAATTATTTTCCTCCTTATTGGGGACTCGTCAGTACAGCATATCGGTCTACAATTGACAAGAAGTAATCCCCCGGATGATACGTCGATAATAGAGATGGATTTGGCCAAAAATATGGCCCCATCTCCCGAACAGCAGAAGTATTAGCATACCCGGTTACGTCGCAATCTACGACAATTCAAAGAAACATAAATCCGACGGAAACGGGCGAGTTTTCATTGTGAGGCCCTTTTTCTATACAACAACCGAGATTTATCACTAATTTTCTTCTTGCGTTTCTTGCGCGCTGAAATGAGAAATAATTGCTCTCGAGATTTATGAAGTGCTTTGCTATGTGTACGTATGTATTGTACGCTGCCGGTGCGTGAGCTCGCCCGCATAATTGCTTTCACGTTTAAAGCCTCTTAAAAGGGGTATCAACTTAATCGAATTAAAAACCAGTTTGTTGTGGTTAAGATTCATATTTTTGCGCGACTTTAATGGAACTAAACCCGAAAATGCACTTGGTTTGTTTCGTGCTTTCATCTAGTTATTACGTTAGAAGCTTTAGCGAAATATAAAACTTAATGCTTTTATTAATAATCTACGGCGCTCAGGTATAATTTCTGTTTAGAAAAGATTTAAAACTATGTACGTAGGTAGATGGGCAAGGGCACCTCGTTCCACTTACCCAGAATATTCCTTATTAAATCGCGATTCCGAACAATTTCGTTCGTGCGCGCGAATTTTGAAAGTATCTTAAACGATGCGGTAGAGGTAAGAACTACCCACGAACGTTCAATTTCTCCTTTTACTTCAATACGTCGACTAATTAAATTTAACCACCAGCAAGAACCGGCGAGCAACGAACAATAAGAATAGACCAACGGAAACGAGCTCAATCGATACTTGAAAGAACAAAAAGCTCAACGTACACTTTTGTTCCTAGAGTAAGTGCGGTGCATTTATAAAGCTTACCGCTTCTCGCGGGGGCGGTATTGTTTCGCGCAAATTGACGCCTTAAAAACTTTTTAATTAATACCATCCGTTGTGCTTTGAGTTCGACATGTTTGTATACAGAGAGAGAGAGAGAGGGAGCTGTGCTTTGATAAACGTTTTGCAATTTAAATTCGATGTAAAAAACATAATAAGGTCGATGACGACGATGAAGCGGTAAAAACGAGGGGAATCGAAGCACTTCGAGTTACGTATGCGGATTTTTGTTTATTTTTTATTTTTTGTAACAGAATCGCCGCTGTTTATTTGTACGTGATTTAAATGCGAACGTGCGGTTTACCGTGGCGAACATATCCTCTAAAATCGATTGAAAGTCGGTAAACTTAAGAAAGGATCAAAACTTTCAAGTACCAGTACGTCTGAGTTAAGGGAGAAACTGCTCGATTCACTAGATTAGTAGAACGCGAATTTGCCTGTTCCCTGATCGTTGAATTTTAATACAAATTCACTTCCCTGCCTGGTTATTAATCAAGGCCCTGGCACTGATGGAGAACATGTTGGATTGGATAATCTCTTCGTAGGGCATGGTTAGCAGAAATAGCAGATAGCTAACACATAGCTAACAGCTTCCACTAACCCAAGAGTGTAGAGATATTTATAAAGGCTGTTAGCAGAACCACTACCTTATTCACTTGTTTTCTGTTCATTTGTGTATCTGCTCATTGGGGTCGTAACTTTTAACTTCGAAAAGTCCTTGAAATCGTCACTAGACGCTTTTATCTTATTTTTCATTAGGACTATCTCAAACACACACACATACTCATAACAGGAGGAACTATGAAATGAGCCGTATTTGTGCCTGCCCCCTACAGATGGCGCTTCCATTATTCGGACTCGAATTTATTTCAAATTCAACTTCAAATTATTGACCATCGGTTTCGAAATGAAATACTTTTTCTTTATACATTGCTTATTTTTATTCAATTATAAAATGTTACCTTTTATTCAAATAAGCATCAAATTCATAATTCTTTCATTCTTTCCTTTCATTAGTTCTTTCTCTCACACACATACACACATACTCATCGCATGAACAACTATGAAATTCGCCCTATTTTCATCTGCCTCCATCAGATGGCGCTCTTATTATTCGGACTCGAATTTACTTCAAATTCAACTTCAACTTATTTACCATCGGTTTCGAAATGAAATACTTTTTCTTTATACATTGTTTATTTTTATTCAATTATAGAATTTTACCTTTTATTCAAATAAGCATCAAATGCGCAAAGAGCTTTGCTCTTGTCGAATGTGCTACGACACCTCTCCTGTTTTTTTATTTTTTTGTTTATATCCCCACTTTATTTGGCATCTGTCCAATATTTACACAACAAATTATGAGAATAAGCAGTTGATATAACGTAGATAAGGATGTGAAGACATGGCGAGCTAGCTCCAGTGAAGGAGTTCTGTGTATACACTTAAAAATAAAATGCAACTCCTTTTACATCAATTTTTTAATTCTAAACACCAGATCATTAGGTTTGAAACGCTTTAATCGATGTACAACCTCTCTTTTTGAACTAGCTACTATACTAAAAGGGTGAGTTGAACACTTATTTTCGCACTATGTACTTCCTTGATGGATGGCAACTGCAGATCATTTCTGATGATAACGTTCGGTACGTATAATGTCGTGTTGACTACAGAGCAAAGAACTTTGTTCTGATAACGTCGTAATACTGCAATATTGGATTTGCTTGTTGTACCCCATAGCTCTAACTTGTAAGTAAAACCGACTTTAGCACTTTGTTCTCAACAGAGAGTTTTGACTGTCTACCCGATAACCAATACACCTGCCCATATTTGATTCCCAATCGTTTTATTTTAGTAAAAATGCGTTTTCGCCACGTCAGCTTTCGATCGAGCTACATACCAAGGTACTTTACTTCTTGCTGCTGAGTTAGAGACCTTTTAGTAATCCAAATTATTGCAACAAACTAGGTAAAGATACTACAGATGGAGATATGTCATCTCTTAGATTTGGGAAGCTTCTTGATGAAAGCGGATGATTCTACCTCATACAATATGCCGTATATTTAGTAGTTTCTAGTTCAATAGCATTTGCGTTCGAAGCTAATTGCAGAGGAAGTGTTATATCTCCTCATTATGGTCGAAGTTTTGACCTACGAAAACTCCTTTCCAATAATCCAGATAAGTGAGAGTCGAAGACCTACAGATCTATGCTATAGCGAAGGAAATTCGAGCACGAATTCTTGCAATTTAGTTTGAATTAAGGCGGCGGTATGGGGTCCAATGTTGGAAAGTAGAAGAAGAAAATGCTGATGGAGATATGCCATCTTTTAGATTTTGACCGCTTTTTGATGAAAACGTGTGGTTTTGCCTCATCAAATATGCGTATTGATAGTTTCTGGTACAACAGCATAGGAAGGCGATGGTTGTGTTCGAAGCTAAGTGCAGAAAGAATGCTGTAAAGTCCTCTTCAGTAATACTAAATAAATGAGGATCAAAGCAGTTGGCACTGTTACTATAGGGAAGGATGTTCCAGAATAAATTGTTGTAACTTATTGTTAGTCGGAATTAAAGCGGTTATTAAATTGGTTACCGTTTGTTACATAATTGCATCGATTCTCCACAACTGCTATCCAAAATAAACTTGCGTGTACCAATATTTAACTCCCGCGCTCCGACTTCATTCCATATTCCTTTCCATCGAACACTTTATGGCCAAAATAACCCTTTGCATAGGATGTTGAATTATCTGAATTCCTTGGTATTCCTTGATATTGATGTATTTCGCAGTTCTTTCGACTGCTTCACCAGATACGTCATTGACAGTGTGTCGAAATTATAATCAGTGTTTGCCTAATTGTAAGATTTAATTTATATATTATGTACGCTTTGGGTTGTATTTATTATTTGGATGATTAGCTTCTAAGTTGTCACTCATTCATTGTATAGCTTCATTATCAATATTAACATTGTACTAGTTAGAATTTCCTGTAAGTACTAAATAAAGAAATAAAATAAAATAAAATAAAATAAGTAGTTTAAATCCGACTGACGCCCTTACTTCTCCGAATTTTAATGTCACGCCTTGCGCGTAAGTAGAGACAAAGAGTGGTTTACACTACTTAATGATAACACGTCATCCACTCCTTTATTAAACCTTAGTTATCATCATTTTGTTCTGGCTGCATCCCGCATGTAGACCTAGTTCTGTAAACGGTAGATGTGTTTGGATTGGAGGTTATTAGGGCAGATCATAGTAGGAATATTTTATTAAAAATTCTGACAACGCTAAAATATTCTTTTCAACGTCTTAATGTCATAAGGGTTGTAAAGAATCATAACAGTGTCTTTAAACATCGTTGAAGGCTATTTTCGGTGACTGTCTGTTAACTTAGGTCGTTCAGTATCATTTGTTTATTATTCACTCTCATATTTACTGTTTATTCAATACACTCCAAAGTTGTTAATTTTACTCTGTTATTTTCGTGCATTTCATAAAACTCTTTCAGGCCTGGCACCTCGCAAAGAACTTCAGTCAGAGGGAGCAGAAACGAAACATTTTCAGGTAACTTTACGAATCATTGTATCTGTTTGACGGCTCGTTCTAGTCCTTATTCCCGTCGAAATGGAAACGCTTAATTTTCCCTTTTACCGAATCACTGGCGTCCATTTTATGTTACTTGTACCATCAACCAGAGTTTAAAACAACTATTTCGGTCGCAAGCCAATTTTGACGTACACCCTACGCTGTGCTAGGTCGAGACACGTTTCTGCTTGTCAAGAGATCTCACCGGACATAACTTACCAGCCACTTCTTTCCTAAGTGCCGTGCCTTTTTTTTTCTCTGCGTTTTCGAGGCACTTAAGGACTGGGCTGTTGGTTTCTGGATTTTTAAACCTCCCGAACACTGTTGTAACAGGAAGTGCGCAGCATAATTCATATCAAGAAGCAGCAAGGATTATTTTATTCGAGTCATCTTAAGCTTTCCTTAGTAACGGTGTTCATTGGATTAAAATCCATATAAGGGCGCGATAAAACCGAATGATCTCCTTCCACAGTTCGTTTATTATCTAACCTTGTACGTACCTCATTAACCGGCGGCGTACGAGTTCCTACTTAACCGGGTAGTTTAATCGACGCCAGGCGCATTAGCATCAAAGTCCGCTTCCGGCGAGGCCACCAAATTTAATCATCGTTGGAAATTATCGCGGGAGTCGTTTTTACAATTTCCACTCGAGCGCGATTAACTCGCCGACGATCAGGTTTTCCCGAACGGGTAGCATGAATTATTCAGACGATTATGACCGATACACAACGGCCACGACCCTTTCTAAGGCCGGCGGTCGTTTTGAATATTTGAATATTGCGCCCAATGCATAAATTCATAAGGAGAGGAATATACGCGTAATCGATGTTAGGGAAGTATTTCTTTTAGTTCGTGTTTTAGTTATTTTTCTTGCAGACGATTCGACTCGATTTCGCCCAAAATTTACGCAAATTCGACCGTAATAACTGGGAGACGGCGTTATATGTGTACTTTCGAAGCGAGTAACGACTAAAATTAATGCGAATAAAACTACCTATACTACATTTACGTATTATCAAACTCGGGGAAACGCATATCGCATTTGTATGCGGTGAAAAAGAGCTTATCGCATGGATGTTTGCCTAGGTCGACTCTCGGCTGCAAAGGAAAAGGATAAAATAGACATGGGGAGCCAGTTTACCCATTACTGCATAGAGATCGCTGACTAGATATAACTCGCGCGTACTGTACACGAACCGCCACGCCAGTGGAAAAGTTGACGCTAACGGAAATAAAAATATTCCTTTCCATTCATCACTAATAACGTCCGGCTAGTTGGTGGTGGCAGGTCGTTCTCCAGGGAATTTGCACGCTACGATTCGCATCGATTATAATTAGAAACTGGAAATATACAAAGAGCACAGTTCGATTAGCGTGTTTTAGATTGTAATGTCGGTATGTAAAAAAGGCTTCCGATATTCAATTAATTACCTCACATGAATTCATTCGCGTTTGTGAAAACTAAAAAGGCGCCCCTCGTATTCGAAACTAACAATAAGTGGTAACAAAATTTACTTAAACGCTCCTTCATAAGAGAAAATGTTTACATCGCTTGCGTACAAAGAAGAATATTCTAACAAAATAAAAGCGTGTCCAGGAGGCTCACAGGGGAAAACTTGTGCAGTCTCCGTGCTTCCCGAAACATTGTTTTAAACCTATTTAATATACGCGTTTTCCCTCCCCCAAAACAGAAAAAAAGATTCCCGACGAAAGGTAAACAAAATGTTTAATTTAAGCATCGCAACGGGGGCGCTCTAGGGCCCGTATGCGTGGTCACCGCTCGCTCGTACAACATCCCTTTTTACGACCGCGAACTTTTTAATTAGACGAACTCATTAACGGATACGACGCGCCGTCCGAATGGTTTTTGCGTTAACTCGGTGCTGTAATAACGCGATCGCACCATCGGTCCTGTTCCCTCGGGTATTGTTTATTCCTTCTTTTTCTCGTTCGAGGCCTCGACGATCGCGTGGTCGAAACGTATTAACGGAAGCGTACGGGGAAGAACCGAGTTCGGGGTCGGAGGGACGGAAACGCTATTGTACATGGCGAGATAATCGCTCCGCGCAAAAACTATGGAAAGAACTAATTAATCTCGAACACTCTGATAATTATGGGGAGAAATAAAAGGGAAAGTTGATTTGGTTTCTATAATAAATACGAGGGCGTTTTTGTCAGTATTGAAGTACCGCTTTGTTCGTACTAAATTACAAAATAATGTTTTCGAACAATTTTCTTTTAGTATCCAAAATTACACATAAAAGGCTCCAAAAGTACATATGTAACAAAAAAAATGCGGAGTATTATATGTAGAACAAACGGTTGAAGTGAAACTTCGAATGTATTCAGCGCTTCATATGTTAACGACAAACAATACAACGAATATTGAACAAATAACAGAACAGTACAATCAGTACAACCAAATAAGAAAATAATAAGACGGAAAACACCCCATTAGAAGAACATCCAGCAAATTATTTCTTTCAAACATGAGAAACAGCACGACTCTGAGTAGTAGTAAATTATACACCGTTCTTTTACGTTCCATGACAACACCAGTTACGAGATCAAGTTCACCCCCGCCCCCACTCTCGCTTTTGCCGCCACTCATTTCGCACGTAAATCTAAATTTACCCTAACGATAAGAAAGAAGTTTCACTTCAATAGTAGCCTTTTCAAATAACATTTCTACCAGTTTTAAAAGTAACGCTTTTTGTGTAACCAATTGCTTTTCGCTCCGTATAATCACACCAAACAAATGTTATAGAAACAAAATCGACCCGCATTCAGAGGGTTCAAAACTCATGTCTTAGGTACATTTACGAAATTCGTAAATACGAGCATATCTGACATAAACTCTCTGATGCAAGATGGCTTACCATGTACAATAGGAGGGATTTACGTTGTTTTTCATCATTTCATACAATTATTATGTTAAAATCACCGCCTTATCTTTATCAGAAAATTAAGGACAGAACGGATGCCCATAATCTCGGTAGTAGGTTCCGTGGTAGAATTTCTTCTCCTCTGCATAAAACCTCACTTTTTGAGAAGTCTTTTACTTTTCAAATTTACTATAAGATTAACGGGGTGCCGGAAGACATATTGAATTCCCGTTCCTTAGAAACACAATAGGGTGGTTTTTGTTTGGAGAGCCGGCACTACGTCTTGCAACACCCTTTCAGTGAATTTTCTCTTAGTTCTTTTGGCTCTGTGATACTGCTGTGGTCTTATATTACATACGTGTGTCTTTGCTATTTCTTCCTCCGTTTTTCTTCGCTCCTAACTTGTGCGTCATCATCGATAGGTTTGGTTAAATTTTAGACACTTATAATTATGTTTGTCTACTTAGTTTGTTTACTTTTTGTTTGTCTGTTTTTTTATTGTTGCTTTTTCATTACCATTTCTTTGACCTATGTGTACCAAGGTTAAGTTGTAAAGCAGTACTTCCTGAACTTCGCCTTGTGATTGTAGCTTAATTTTTGTCATTATGTCACTATTGTTATCTTTATGTTACATTTATGTTACATATTCCTTTTGTCCTTTGTGTATTTAAAGCAACAATAAAGTCTTTATTATTATTATTATTATTATTATTATATATAACATGAAAAACTGATCGATCTGCAACATACAACGTGATAGGACCGAAGGCCCTTTTCAAATTATTCATAACTTTTAGGAACGGGGAGAGCTTCGAATAGGCTCTTTTTATATCCTTTTTCCGAACCTTTACTATTGATACTTTGCTTATTCCGTCTCTTCCTGGATTCAATCGAATAATTCGAACCATCTTCCATCTAACTGTAAGTAGAAGAAGGCGTCGTCCTTTATCACCACAATAGACCCTATCTTCAAATCACTTTTCGCCCCTTTACCGCTTTACCAGTTGCTGGAGTTCAACTATGTGTTTGGCAGCGATTCCAAAAGCCTTACTGGCTTTATTGGGCGTGTAGAAACCTGCTTAACCTCCTTACCAACATTTCTTTCAAATTTTGGTCTAGAATACGAATCTAGGAAAATTCACCGAAAACAATTCACCGAAAAGACAATTCATCAAAATTACAATTCATCAAAATTACAATTCACCAAAGAAACAACTCAACGAATTATAATTAATCGAATTTTAAGTTTAAAAATGACAATAAAAAGGAGAAGCGCTAAACACAATTTGCGAAGAAAGAATGTGGATCTAAAATTCAAAAATTACAATTTATCGAAAAAACAATTAACTGCATCACAGTTCAGTCAATTGCAATCAATCGAACTTCAGAGTTCACAATCTTTGCGATTCTGATTCCAGATGGTCCTTTAACAATATTTTTGTTGCTATGAAGGAAGGTCTGCTATTGGAGGTCAGATTACTCAAATGAAATCAAAAATTGTATGTTCTTGGTAAAAATATATTTAACAGTGTGCACGGTATAACAAAAAATATCTATTGTTTAAACTATGCATAAATTTACAATAATATAGGTAACATTTTATTTATTAGTATGTAACATTGTGCGCTATTCCGCGTAGAAACTCACAAATATCAAGTCTATCGACAAAATTACACACAATTCTTTTAATACGATCGGCATTATCCTGGTATCGTTTTTAGTGACAACTGGTTTCTGCCCAATCACTCCTCAATCTTCATTTCATGAAGGCCTTGTTCTTTTGGATGGCTTTTGCAAATTTCCATACGCTCATATGATCTGCAGCAATCTGCTGTTCAACCCCTCGATGCCATCCTTCAATAGAATTATTTGTTTTTGGCAGGTCTTCCAGCACTATATTCAAGCAATTCCAAATTTCACGAGCAAACTTTGGCGGGCGTCGTCAATCGCGTCGTTGCAGGCGACCCACGCGTGGATCTTCAAAATAGTCCAGAATGGACTGGAGTTCCTTGGGCAAAATATTCGCATCGCAAAGGTTTTCAAATGCTTCAACAACATTTGCAACAGGAACAAAAGCTAATGCTGCCAAAAGGCGAACTTTCAGCCCAAAATCAACGTCAATCTCGAACCTTGATTTGAGCCTGTTTGCTTGGATTTGCTTAAAAATCTTTTGGCAGAAATGAAAACCAACCACGAATTCTTGTTCCCGGAAATTCGGTGACAACGGCTTCAACCATCGCAGCTTCTTAATGAATCATTATTGTCGATGGCGAAGCAGAAGGTGCCAATTCCTTCATACATTTGAGCAGTAGTCTGTTGTAGGTGTCCTGACTTTGATTGGGCAACAATGCGTAAATCAAAGGAATTGAATTATTATACCTTAAGCCATGGATGATATATAATCGGTAAAATAGATAGGGCGCAGTTTTAAAAGTACCATCAGTATATCAAGATTTCGACTAGGTCAACAACTTCAAATTGTGTTCTGTTGAGAATATTCAGATTGTATCAATAAAAACTCTTCGCCTTTGTTCGTTTTTCTATAATCATTTGAGGAGACAATATCTCTTCTGTGGCCAGGCAAAGATGGAACCCCTTCTGCCTTGTTTCTAACATTCCTTATGATCAGTTTGATACTTTCTACACAGGGCACCTTCGTTACAACAGCTTGATTCACTTTTGAATCTGCTTGGGAAATTATGACTTGAGGAACTTTTTGGCAATTCTTTGCTTTTAGTTCAATTTCGTTAAGGCATCTACTTGCTTCCACTTGGTTTGCATCGGCAATATGGGAATTGCTGCCATTTTATTTGGATACCTAATAATTGATAATTGTAAAAATTAGTACAAATAGAAAAATATAAAAAGAATTTTTACCTCATTATTCACCGTTGTTACACGAGCACGGCAGCGCAATTTTCCGTAATATTCACATTTCCAGTAAATCGTAGCACCAACTTATGTTTCTTTAAAAAACCAAATGCTAATTGAAAAGCAATTTCTTTTTGCCCTTCTCCCACTGATTAAAAATGTTAGTTAAAGTTTATTTTGGAAACTTCTTCAATAACGTTTACAGCAACATGACTGGAACAATGCAAAAATCAAATAAATTTGTAGTGCCCGCTCCACCCAAATTTAACGCTCGAAATCTAGCGCCCACTCTCTTACGCTTACGCTCGAGCTGGTCCGAGTCCCTTAAGAAGTATTCACTTCAAAAATTATTATGTTCTAAATTAGACGAAATTCGGTATACAGATGTTTTCGAAGGTGTAGAATACCACTTTGACGATTCGTCCAAAACCACTTTTCACTTTCTTATTGAATATTTCCTCGATGAGCCGTCTCTCGTACTCGAAATTATTTTATCCCTAACCTGGACAAGAAGAGCTTTAATTTTATGTGTAATAAGTCGTACTTTCGACCATTTCGATTTTCCTCAAAAATTTCCCTTTGAAATTTCAGAGAAAAATTAATACGTTCTAAATTAGACGAAATTCTGTATACAGATGTTTTCGAAGGTGTAGAATACGACTTTGACGTCAAAACTCTTGTAATTTGCTTCGTTTGGATATTAGAGTGTACCAGAGTGATTCGTCCAAAACCACTTTTCACTTTCTTATTGAATATTTCCTCGATGAAGCGTCCCTCGTACCCGAAATTATGTTATCCTTAATCTGCATTAGAAGAGCTTTAATTTGATGTGTAATAAGTCGTACTTTCGACCATTTTCATTTTCTTCGAAATTCCAAGGGGTACCCCTTTGAAACTTCAGAAAAAATTAACATGTTCTAAATTAGACGAAATTCTGTGTACAGCTGTTTTCGAAGGTGTAGAATACGACTTTGACGTCAAAACTCGTGAAATTTGCTTCGTTTGGGTGTTAGAGCCTACCAGTGCGATTCGTCCAGAACCACTTTTCACTTTTTCATTGAATATTTCCTCAATGAACCTTTTCTCGCACCCGAAATTATTTTATCTCTAATCTGCACTAGAAGTGCTTATTATTCATATAATGTTTTGTGCTGTTGAGCCTTCTTTGCACTAAAGGAGTCGCTTTAAAGTCTCAAATTCTATTAACTGTAATTCGGTAAATTGTTTTTCCGATGAATTGTTGTGTTGGTAAATTGTTGTGTCGGCGAATTGTTGTCCAGTGAATTGTATCCAGTGAATTGTTTTCGGTTAATTTTTCGGAGACCCTAGAATACTAGTTAATGGTCCACCCATTAGTTCTTTAACAAACGAAAGGTGGAATTATTAAGACAGACACGCACGTTTCGGTACGTTTTTAATCCGCGAAATCGTCAGATTTTCCCAATTTATTTCCTTTCTCCTCGATTATTCTCTTATTAGCTTAATTTTCTTTTCATCGAAATTTTCAGGGCGCAGCGGAACGGCGCTTTTTCCTTTTCATCGTTCGACGACGTCGAGGGTTAAAATAACAATCAATCCATTTCGCCTTTGAAAGGGGGCGCAGCTAACAATAGGCTTGACCGATTCCCGCGAAGGGAAACAATAGGGTCACGGTATCTTAGGACAAGAAGCCGATCGCGCGCTTTTGTGCCGCGAATCGAAAGCGATGTAAAATTTGAACGGAACTAACGAACTGTTCGAATCGATCTTGCGGTTCGTCCGCTCCATTTAATTAAAGCCGAATCGGAAGGCGAAAATATCGAATCCATCTGGATCCCATCGGGTATAAATCAGAACAGTAAATCTTAACCCAAATAAAATTGGTGTTAGACACCTACCACGTCGTTCTAGGTATACGTAAACATCAACTTTTGAATAAATTATAAAAATCGGATAGTCCTAGTACTAGTACTAGTCAGTACCAGTAGCACTGACGTGACGGTTTTAAAACAATGACTTACTAACATAGTGCGTGCTCCCTTCATACCGCGTTTTTAAGAGTTTTTGAGACTCCTGAAGGTGACACAAGACATAAACACGGCGTTCTGAAAGTATTTGGGTGCTACCTTGTCTGAGGGACATCCATTGACACGGAGAAACAATAGGGCTAGCCGGCGCGTAGCTGCGTCGGTGTAAATGGGTTTAATTTCACTATAAAAGAGTATTTAAATGTATATATATATATATTTCGTGACCTTTTATACTTATCTTATATGATAGAGATCTACCACTAATAGGTTTTCATTGAAAATATAACTATCGCTCAAACCAGCCTTGTTTTATTGACCTATTAGTGGTAGATCTCTATCATATAAGATATAAAAGAGTATTAAAATGCTGGGCTGATGATAGGAAAATTTGATACAGACGTCACAGGCCCTTAACTGTGATTTTAGCATTTCTAGTCCGTCGCGGACAAGAACCAGATTAAAACGTGAGGGTACGTCAAACAGACGGGGTAATTTCACCGTAATTCCGTACGAATTCGGCACTTACATCATACCTCTCCTAAGGCGTGACTCAATGCTGAGATATCTGGCCTGCAAGGAAGGAACTTAAGCAAAGTAAGAAATGAAACTAAATCACTTATTTTGTTAAGTTAGACGTTTATTAAATAAACGGCGAGGTACTCAAAGTTTGAAGAAAATAAGGAATATTTATAGTGTAATAAAAATGTTGAAGAAAAAGGAGTGGAAAATTGCAACCCTCGAGGATTTGAAAATACACAAGTACGTGTCTAGTCGGAGGTTTTCTCGAATTCAAAAGTGCTGGTGCCCTCTCAAGTATGGAGAATGAAAAACAGCTTTTTCAATATATTTTACTTTTTTACTATCAAAAAAGTATAAATGCTGTTCAAGCAGGAAAAACATTATCGGACGTATATGGAGAAGATGTATTGACAGAACGCCAGTGCCAAAACTGGTTTGCAAAATTTCGATCCTGCAATTTTTTCTGCCTGCCATGGAAGAACTCAATTTAGAAGATTTTTATTCTCAACTAGACGCATAGCCAGCATATTCAACTCGTATGATTACAAATGTTTTGAACCAGCACTTTCATGAAAGGTGGATTGGACGATATTTATGAAATGTTGTATAGTCATAATTTGTGACGTCCTCTTCAACGAGTAGTTCAGACTTTCCCAACCTTTCCCAATTTTGAGGTTGAAGGTGTACCACGTTCTGGAAGGCCAATTGAAGCTGATGAAGACACAATAAAGGCATTAATTGATGCAAACCGGTGAACAACAACTCGTGAGATGGCTGGGAGATGAAATTTATTGAATTCGACCTTCCATGATCATTTGAAACGCCTATGTTTAATGTTAAAACTCGACGACGTCTCTTGACGTCTGTAGTTTGCTTCTCAAACGTCAAGAAAATTATCCATTTTTGAAGCGCATCATCACTGAGGACGAGACATAGGTTATCTACAACAATATTCAACGCAAAATATCATGGAGTAAAAAAGATGAACCGCCTCAAAGCACTTCAAAAGCCGATATTCATAAAAAGGTGATTTTTTCTGAGCTTCTACCGGACAACACAACGATGAATTCTGAAGTGTACTATCATCAGCTGGACAAATTGAATAATTCACTTAAACAGAAATGGCCAGAATTGATCAACAGGAGAGGTGTGTGTTCCACCATGATCAAGATCAACAGTACAACAGGGTCTAAATTTTGAATGCCATGTTTGATGGAGTGAGCATGGCGCTTCAAGTTTCACCAAAATCTGATTTTGCGCTCGCAAACTGGTGTGCGGTCTAGGAAATGATAAGGAAGTTGTCGCGTGGGGAAAATTTGGGGTGTTAGTCTTATAACTATCCGAATTCGTCGAAAAATTGTCGCCTCACTTTGATTTTACAACCTGGCGGATTATAGGATTTGGAGGGTTTTTCAATTTTTATAGGAATGAGCTCGTAGAGGTGCCGATGGTGGTTTTGCCTCATCCGAATGAGGTACAAGGCTACTTTGTCGAAGGACCATCATAGATCATAAACCTACTTTCCTATGGGCCCCTACATTTTTTTCCTTTTTCTTACATAAAATGCGAATTTAAGGGATTTAGAGCGCTATTTTGAGTTAACGATTTTGGAAGATGCCAAACTCAGATTCACATCCAGCAATGCTGAGACCCCAAGGTATCCTATTTCTATAGCAATTTTTCGACGTAAATAGTTTCAAGAGTAATGCCCCAAATTCGCTGCATAAAACGACTTTCTTATAATTGCTCACTCTGCACACCAGTTAGCAACCGGGAAGTAAGATTTTGGGGGAAATTTGAAAGGGCATCATCAGTCCGGCCCGTATACCGATTTTCTTGTAATTTGCTAAATATCTCCAATTTCCGAACCGCCATGTCAATGTGTCATTTTGAATTTTGAGTGGGCATGTGTTTCTTCAGCAGTTCCACGCTGGCCTGTGATGAGTTAACTAAACTTATCATCTTACACAATTCTCCAAATATTTAAGCATGGCAAACCAGTTTCCATCCTAAGACATTATTAGTAAACACAACGTAATATGAACTTCGATCGGTTCGCCATTAGTGCCATTCTTGTAACAACTTCTGAAAAATCGTACAAGCTGATTCGCCTCGAAACCTAATAGAAAACGAGAAATTCCATTCTATCGATGGTATATCGAAAATGTGCAAGAACTCGCGAACTGAGTCACGTACCAAGTATACATCCACCTCGAAGAACTCCTCGCCGAAGCAAAATAAACGACGCCACACCGCCTTCGCCTTCGCTTTCGCCGCTCCCTCCCCTCTGTTCTTATTTCTTGTTTCCACGAAACATCTCGAACGTGAAGCGGGCGTTTCCGCGGCCACCGACCGTTAAAAATTAGTACTCCACACGAGGTTTCCGTTTGAAATTAAAAACCGAACGGCGCAAAAGGAAGACGCATTTCTGGGAAATTACACATTACGTCCGATATACAAGAGAGTTTTCCGGCGAAGGTGATTACCTCGGAAACGTAATATCTCGTCCCGTCTGAAAGAGGAGAAAGGAAAAGGAAAACGAAAGAGGAGTACATCTACAAATGAGTTAATTGACGTCGTCCCGTTCGAACAATTCGTTCACGCTCATTTCTCGTAATGTCGTCGGGCGAGGAAATAAAGCTTTCCCGTTTTAACTCCACGAGGTAATTGGTACCGGTGGAAATCTCGCGTCAAATTTCCTTAACCGTGTTATTAAACGGCGAGGAACTCGAACCTGGGGATGGTTATGCCGATGATGGTTTTTAACCCGAGAAGAAGTTAAAACGAGGAACTTTGGAAATTGAGGTAAAATTTATTAACCTTCCTATACTCACGTCAAAATGAAAGACGTATACTATACTATATAAATCGGTCTCACAGACCGTATGCGTGAGTATGGGAAGGTTAATGATGATTGAACTGAAACGATGCCCGGTAGAAATTCCCGTTTGTCGAGGAAATTAAAATCGAACTTATCGCCTTTCGTTCTTGAAATGTTAACCATTATATGCCGCTGTGGCGTAGCACATTTTTGACATCTTTTCACCTTATACAATTTTGCAAGAAATTCAATGTAGTTATCTCAACGCGCTTTATGTTCGTTTTTTGAAATAATAGGAAGAATAAGATTTTCCTTCCTTATAATAAAATACCATGAGGAACTACTAACTGTAGATGTAATAGGCGACTTAGATGCAAAAATAGCTAGAGAAGGAATATGTCACGGAAGTTATTGGAGGAAGAAGGAAACGTGCAGAAGCCAATAATAATGGTAAGAAGTTGATAGAATTTACCTTCGAAAATAACATGAAAATAAATTAGTATCATATTTCATCTTAAAGAAATTCATGAAGAAACATGGAAAAGTGTGAAACCAGATTGAGCACGTTCTCATACAGCGGAAACGTGTGAAGGCAGTAAGGCGTGTGAAGGGCTCTAAAGGAAAAGATCCTGATAGTGATTATATTCTAAATTATACCCCTCATCTTCGGCAGTGACCGAAGGCCGGAGAGAAATCAGTGATGACTGATGGGAAATAGGTACATATAAAACAGTGTACGTCCCAAGCTGAGATTTGTTATTGCGGATGATTATATTCTGCTTAACATAGGAATGAAATAAATGATACCAAACTTACACAAAAGACAGACCAGTGGAAGGAAACAGTATGATCTATAGAACTGCAGAAAGGAGAAATGCTAAACCAACTACAACAGGAACTGACAACATTAGTCAATGACCTTCCCGTACAAGACAACCTGCAAGAAGAATGGAATCAAATAGAGACAGCGATAAGGAAGGCGGCAAAGGGAGTTTCTAAAAGGAAAAAGAAAGTGCGGGGTAAAAAATAGTTCGATTAAGAATGCGAGACTGTATTGAGCGGCATATTAAAAGCAAAAAAGGCAACATAAGCATAAAGCAAAATTAAAATATATGAAAAATTACCCAAAAAAATGAAGCCGAGTATCATAAAGAGAGAAAACATGGAAAGAAGTCTGTCGAAAGAAGAACAGATTAGATATGGATCATGAATTAAATGAAATTGAGAGATACATCAGGACAGTAATAAGGATTTAGTACCAAAAATAAAGGCAAGCACGAAAAATTAAGCAAGCGCAGCGGTCCAAACGCGGTATTTAGGAGATAAGAAAGGTGCTATGGTGAGCGCTAAAAAGTGTAAGTTGGAATATTGCGAAGAACTATTGACCACAACAAATATTGAAGATCGTGAACAATTGAATCGGCCAGACAATGAGGATAAAATGAATGAAAGCAATGTAGTTCACATACCGACCCTAGGGCATCAATAGAAGCAAGAATAAAAGAAGCCTAGGAGAAAATGATATACACTTTGTCTATTTGAAGTTGTTACCTACGCCATTGTTTTGTCCTACGAATAACGAAAATCTATTCATCTTGGTTCTAGCACGATGGTGAACCGCCACATTATCCTCTGTTCGTAATTATCTTATTACCATTGTCCCAAACAGATGACTTCGTGGACGAGTAGCAATTGAATGATCAGCTAGGCCTCCCGATGTAACTCCACTCGATTTCTTCTTGTGGGGTTATCTCAAATTCAAAGTGAATCTGAACCGACCTAATAATATTGAAGATTTGACGATCAGGATAACCTACAAAATCAAGCCCTATTTGTGGTTGTCCCAGATACAAAAACTAATATACAAAAATGGATGACGTAGTACAAACTCTAAATAGACAAAGTGTACTTGCTGAAGTGTTTAAATACGGTGACCAAGAAATTAGGTAGTGAATAGGCAGCTAATTATAATCGCATGGAAGACTGAACTGATGCCTGAAGGCTAGAACGCAGCGTTAATCTGTCCAGTACATAATAAGAGAGACGAGAAATAGTGTGCTAACTATCGAGGAATTGCTCTTCTAGACACTACATACAAGGCGCTGGCAAGCACATTAAAGAAATTTATCTGGAGAGTTGGAGAGTGTCAGAGCAGCTTCCGAGAAGGAATATCCACGGTAGATCAGAGATTTATACTAAGGTTACTTCAGATGAATGCTTATGAGAATAAAATATAAGTCTACATGTGTTGCTCCTTGATTATAAGCAAGCATACGACTACATAGAAAGGGGTACATTGGCATTGGCAGAGTAATAGAAACACTAAAGGTGCCTTGCAAATTAAAAATGCTGGTGACGATGATATTAGAAAACACATAAAATAGAGTCTTGTTGGAAGTGAACTAAGAACGGAGAGTTTGATATACAACAACAGACATCAATGTGTGGCTTATGCCGATGATTTAGTTTTGATCACAAGATTAAAACGACAAATGGTGAGAGTGTTTAAACTAGTGAAGAGAAAATCGGAAGAATATGGACTGTACATAAACCAGGATAAAACAAAATACATAGCCATGAGAGATAATGAAGTGGCAGAGAAGATTAATTTGAACATAATATGCAGAAATACTGAAGCAAAAAAAATATTGTGAGGTATCGGACGGCACCCGATAAGGGCAAAACTCTGTAAACGTTTGATGTCCAACCTTTGTTTAATTCTTGTGTACCAAGGCTGACTGGGTAAATGAAAAGAAATGAAGAAAGGAAGATGCTTATTTGACAAAGGTAAAACTCAAAAAAGCGTCTAGCGACCATTTCAAGCGTCTCACATCAAGGCGTCTTCCAGATCTTTTCCCAGTTTACTCTCGCCGCAGAACCTCAGTAAAAGAGCTTCTCTCTAACAATTGAGAAGACCTGTCAAAGTGGAATATTTTGGAGTAATATTGAGATGAGGCGCAAGGGATAGGACAAAGAAGAAACAAGGTAAATAGGGCTGCAGGAATGTTAACAGAATTAATTCGAGCGCAAAAGATATCTAGCGCTGCTAAATGCAGAAGTTATCAAACAGTAATACGCCCAATAAGCAACGCGGATCGTGAACAAGAAGACGGAGGACAGTCTTCGAATATGAAAAAGAAAAATTCTAAGAAATTTTTTTGGTGGGGTGGAGATAAGACAGCCACTATATTTAATTAAATAGTTGTATGGAAAACTTGTCATCGATCCAAATCCTTTGTATGCAGTATATACAGGTGACTGCCCAAGTACCTCGACCAAATATTTTTGTGTGAAAAGTTTTAGAAATTTTTCACAAAAACCACCTCTCATCCGAGTAGGAAACTTAATTACGTTTCGTAACCGCACAAACCTAAATCGAATAACCGTCATATCCAGTATTTTGCAACTGTTTCCCATTTCTACATTTTTAGTAAATATTCTCATATTTTTTAAATGTCTATCGTCTCAAACCTTCCCGAATATTCCCCATTTTCCTCCTCCTTCGAGCGAAAAAAGGCGTGGAGTTCATATCTACATTGTACTACTTGCCTACTCTTTCTTCTCTCTCGTCTCTCTCATCCGCCTACCTCCTTTCTCACCTTATTATACGCGCGCTTAACTACCGAAGGGAAATTCCCCGTCATAAATCAGCGACGCTCTGCGAAGTTTACGACGTCGTTTACCGGTCTCGCGGAATCGTTCGAAAAAATTGAGCCGGAAGGCGGCCACGCGGGGGAAGGCGGTATCGGGAACGGTACCCTAGGGGGACGCCAAATTGACAAGCCGAACGGGAGGCGAAGCGTTTTCGAACGGTCCTTCGGGGCATACGCGACGCAGACAACGTTTTTGGGGGCGGGAGGGTAATATTCGCGCGCGAAACGTATTGCCGAAGATGACGTGGAAGATGGGGAGGAAGGGTGCGAAATGCGGAACGCGTAACCGATACGTCGAACGCGCGGATTTTCGTCGACGTTAAATTACCTTAATTTTCTCGTCTTCTTTTTGACGTTCCAAAGAGTTTGTCAAATTTCTTTCAGCGAAGATGTAAAGAAAATTTAGAGATAAAAAGAAATTGGAGTGTTACCAGTATGGAACGGCTCAAATATGTTTTACGACAAACTTATCGATCTTCCCTAGGGTCATAATTTCTGGACTTACAAGCGATTTCGGGCGTTGTGAACTGAAGAAGTGGAAGTTTAATTACGGGGGATTATTTCGTCGATTTCCGTCAAAATTACAATCTACTTTTTCAAAATAATCTCCATTTTATTCAATAGACTTATCCCAGGGTACAACTAATGATTTTACACCGTCCCCAAAGAACTTTCTTGGAGCCTCTGCAATCCTTCTGTTTAGAACAAGTTTGATCTCGTTTAAGGCCTCAAATCGACCACCACGCAGTGGTTCTTCTAAATCTGGTACCAGGCGAAAATCATTACGGGATAGATCTGGCGAATGAACAATCTTCAGTACAATCTGCTTAAAACATTCTTCGTTCTTCGTGCGGTATGAGATCCTGCATTGTCCCGGGCGATCATGCAACTTTCCAGGCCTTTTCTTGCATTGTACCTGCCATAATGGGACAAATAGAACAATAGAATAATATTTTACATTATTTGTAGTGCATTTCGGTGGATAATGCATAAAAATAATCCCGTAAATGCAATCCCCAGCAAACGTTACTTTTCCAACCGAAGGAACTGCGCGTGCTTGAAGCGGGTGCCTTTCTTCTGGTTTGTACCGTTCTTTCGACTGATTTCTGGTCTCGGGATTGAAATAAGGTATCCATGTTGTATTCGTTGCCCAGAATTGCTCGGCGTAATGTGCTAAAAACTCTTGAAGTTGACGGCGTATATCGAACTTGGGTTTCTGCTCCAATTGAAACAGCTTCGGTACCCGGTGGGTTTCACCCCCAAAAACGTTCGCGTAAAACCTTAGGAACCTGTCGTATGTCTATTCCAACGCTAACACTAATTTCATGAATAGTTATTCGCCTATCATCCCTCAGTAGGTTTCCCACGGCGGCAATCATTTTTTTATTTACAGAGGTGCTGGGGCGTCCACTGCGCGGATGATCTTCCAGTGAAGGTCTACCAGTTTTAAAGCGATCCTTTAGTTTTGTTTTTAGTTTCTGCAGACTTTCCAAATACACCTTGATGATTTTTGAAAGTTTCAGATCTTCTTTAAATGACCAGAAAATGAATGAAAAGCTCTTTGCGATTTAGTCGCATCTTCCGTGTTTGCCACATCAGCGGTAGGGAAATAGGTCAAGTAGCTGAAGTACGCTAATCTGACCAACATACTTATAAGATTTACGCGAGAACATTGGAAACGTCCCTCGTACATAAGCTCCATCTCTAATGCCTTCCATTAAAAATTAATTTGACGAAACGCAAAAATATTTTTTATAGTATGTTGCGTGTCTGAAAAATTTACCCTTCAGAGAAAAAGAGGCAATATTTCAAAAAAAAAAAAAAGAAACAAAACATCCATTAAGGCCTCGGGTAGGAGGGAAAAAAATAAATGGAAGTGGAGTACTCACGTAGGATATAAATTCCAAATTATAGCTAACTTACGGCCGCGTAAACGTTTGAATTATTCACACGGTGCGTGATGTCGTAAGTAGCGAAGAAATAATTACACCTGCTCCGAACAGAAGAGAAGAATAAATGAAAAATTGCTTTTCGAGGACTTTTGGTTCTACTATAACGCTTAGCACGGAATGGCTTTTCGATTAAAGCGTCAGAGAAAAATCAAATCTGGTAAAAACATATTTCTTCGCACCATTATGATGTTACCTTCGTCAGGTCGAAATTTACTAAAATTTATTTCCAATCGGAATCGTTAGATGTAAATGTTTCAGAGGCAACCCTAAAATTGAATTGTGGGGCTTTACCAATTAAGTTCTTACTAAGAAAGGGTCTAATTTTGAAAGTTTGTCATAATAGTCATCCCAAGTTGGAGCTCCATTGGAGTCTCGGAAATTTTACCAACTTCATTCAACAGAAGAAAATATCAGACCTTGTAGTTCCGATTAATAAATTTTCTGGCAGTCTGTTGCGCAGTTACCAATAGTTTACTTTAGCTCATAACTCATTCAATTACCAGAAACAATTTCGCTGCACGTGCAACGTGCATAATTAATACGTCTTCGGAAACGGTTATCGAGGAGACGGGATCGGGGGCGGAAGCGGTGCCCGAACCGTTGAATTCGGGCAGCAATGTGAAAAGGTCTCACAATCAGATCGAAATTAATTCATTTCCGCGACTGCGGAGAACAATACCAATTCGTTTAATTTGAAACGAAAGCCGAGTCGAATTCAATATTCGAAATCTTCTTATGTAAACCCGGCGCTCGCATTAGCTTTTCGACGTTTTCACGGAGTTATTAGTCGGCGTTGAATAGGGGTGTTTACGCCCTCAAACGAGGTCTTTATAATAGGAATTTTCACTCCTTCAGCGTAGTTGTTGAAATGTGTTGCCTGTAATGGAGATTATCGTCGGAATTTTGACGAAAATCTAAACTTTTCTCCACACTTTCGATGGTGGGTTTCGTGTTAAATGGATTTATATAGTCGGTGTTGTTGGAAAAGAAGCCTTTAGTAATATGAATTTCCACCCCGATAAGCGCCTGGAAAATGCGTCTCCAACGAAAACCACGGCCTGAATTTGCGTCTCAGTTTTGCTTAATTGACATAAAACTCAAAAATGGCACGCTTAAGTGCAACCTAAAGACTATACATTTCAATGATGATTGATTTTGGAGACAAGTTCCGGACACGAAGAAGAAGTTTGTGAATTGTCAAAAAATATTCTTATTATACTATTACTAGAAATAAATGGCCCGTTAAATAATGTCATAAACCAATTTGAACATCGCGTTGTTCATTGTCAATATGTAAATGAATGCAGTTTGAACATTTACTTTTCAATTTGTTTGTAACTTTTGACTTTGTAGTTAAACTTTCGTTGTTAAATACAAAATATTTTGTTTTCTCAAACTGTTATTATGCAACCTAATCTCGGAAATCATCGTTCCGTATGCAGAAAAACGCTCTCCTCTACATGGCACTATCAAAAATTGGGATCACCGGTTGAAAGAAAAGGGGTGACGTCATATTTGCGACAATAATGACGTTAAAGTAAATACGTAAAATACGTCTTTATAAAAAAGATTGCGCATTTAAAAATTAAGGTTGACGTGTCCGATCGTTTTTTCCTTTTTTACTATGTATAGATTTTATTGATTTTGTTCCAATCTATAAGTCCACACTGTATACACTATATATTGGTATATTGTATGTTCAAAAATATTTGAGATCAAGGTCAAATCAACGGTGAAAATTTCAAAATTTAGGTTGGTACAAAACAAAATATCCCAATAATACAAAACAACCGGCAAATGTCATATATTTCTTTATATTTTCGAGTTTTTTGCTTTGAATTGCTTCTTATAGCCTTGTTTGATTCTAATTTTAAAAAGAATAAGTTGTTTTCAGAAGTACTAGTCTAGTCTAGTCTAGTGCGACGAAGTAAGATACACAGTAAACATTTTTTAAATTTCGCCGATAATTTAAGTTGGTAGTTCCGGAAATAGTTAACAGATTCGCATCATATTCGCATGCATTGAGCTTAGAAATTGACGAGTATGTCCACTATTGCCAGACCTGCCAACTTAAATTGTCCGCGAAATTAAAAAAAAAAAATGTTTGCTGGGTAAGACACTTAACTTTGCCATTCATTAGAAACAATTTTAGCTACAAAAGAAAATTATGGCGTTTACATCGTAACCAGATGCCTTTATTTTAATAGCCTATTATCCTACTACAAATTTAAATGCAATTGGATTTTGGACATATGACATAGAGTCTTGCATTCAGCAATTTATAGATATAGAGTTCAATAATTAGAATTTTTAAGCATAAACATAATATTGTTAGAAAATTTGAAGGAAAGAAATGCATTTGTAAGGGAAAGTCTTCCGGAAGACCAACAAAATTAAGAGCGGAAGCACTGAACGATATTCAACATCGTATAACAACCAGCGCGAATAAAATCTTTAAGAAAAATATCAATTCAGACAGGTACAATACAATAAACATTTATAAAGAAATAAATGTGGAATTTGATGTTGGTTGCTGCATTTCTAATAATTAATAAAACAAAACTGAAATATATAATCAATCTAGGGGAATTTGTGTTGAATATATACCAATGGTGTACATTTGGTTGGCAATGCTATCATCTCCGTCATTTTTTAACATATTATATGTGTAGAAGAAGGACAAAAAATAATCCCTTCTTTTAATTGTTCGATTGTAGAAGTGGACAACTTGCGTTGCCACAGCCTCCTGCAGTAACTGCAGTCGCGCTCTTCGGCTACCCGCCGTGGGAGAAATGCAAATTACAAAATTTTGATCTTCTCTTGCAAAGCCGTACTGACGAGCGGTATAACCGCGAAACGTACGTCTACGGATGGCAAGAGAAGATCAAAATTTTGTAATTTGCATTTCTCCCACGGCGGGTAGCCGAAGAGCGCGACTGCAGTTACTGCAGGAGGCTGTGGCAACGCAAGTTGTCCACTTCTGTAGAAAAATAACTGTAAAAAATGCGTAATACGTGCATTGTGAGAGAATTCATATCAAATCCCTCTCACATGTACAAACATCATTGTACATTAAAATAAACATAACACATAATCTCGACACGTTAATCGACTAATGTGATCATACCTAACTTCTCTCACAACTTCTTATATTTCTTCGTTTCCTACCAACCTGGTCAGAATGGCAAACTTAAAATTACGCGGCAAATTTCAATTTAAACTTCTAAATACTACATATGTTAGTTCTTAATACGGCTTGATAAAAGAGTGGATGAGGTGTTATTATTAAGTAGTGTAAACCGGTCTTTGTTTCTACTTACGTGCAAAGCGCGACATTAAAATTCGGAGAAGTAAGGACGTCAGTCCGGTTTATACTACTTAATAATAGCACGTCATCCACTATTTCATTAAGCCTTAGTTTTTATTTACACTACAGTAAAATGTGTAGTGTAAAACGGAAACAAGCGCATTTTAGCGGGAAGTTTAAAATACGAAACATTTCAAACATTTCAAGAGGAGCGAGTTTTGTATTTTTCTTTCTTCGTTACATGCGCAGATAAATACACGAACAGATAAGCGACGAAACGACTAATCAACGATGATAATGCGCAGTTTATTCTATGCAATTTTAATCTCGATTAACAAGAAGAGGAATGCTCTTCACCGATTTTCGTCGCCGATACGCCTAAGTGCCTTTCCCGATATGATAAAATTATCGCGTCGTTCGAAGTGCGTAAAAATAGTCGTATTCGTGGTTCTTCTGCTCTACGTTTTAAATCCGGACGATTTCCTTTGTCCTTTCTCATTGGAATCGAAGAATCTACGTATCTATCGCGTTTTATTGTTGTACGGTGTAAATGGTGCTTTGTCTGGTGTTACGGTGTGATCGCGGCTTATTATGACATTTCTTTATTCGTGAGTATCACATCATCTGATTACATTCACCTTGATAAATATTCAATATGGCCGTGCTGTCAGTGACGTTTGTGTTTACATAATTTGTGTATATCGCAATATTTACAACGTCCCCGAAAATCGCAGCTCTTCGTGCGTCGGGGAAATCGTCGCGGGCAGTTTTCATGTTTTTACGTGTTAAGTTTAATTACCGAGAGCGTTATCAGCGAGGAGTAATTCGGGATTATCTGTACACGTGATAAATGCTATGAAAATGATATAAAGCAGATAAGTGCCGATATTTCGCTTTATACCCGACTCCGAATGCACATTTCCCAAATTAAAATAGTGTTTGGTCTTTAATAGTTCATCATATACATTTTATTGTAAGTATCAACGCGGTACGGGCGATTTTTCACTCGATTTTGATGTGTGACATTTTAAGTAGAAAGTAGACGCTCGTTTCAGATCCGTTTTTGCGACCTAAATACCATTCAAATAGATAACATTCTTTCGTATATCATCTTACTGTCACTATCATTAACCAATATGCACTCTCCGCGAATTGTCAACACGCCTAACAGAGAATCCCGTCCACATTTCAGATGATGTTGCCCCATCTGATATCGCCATGGGAACACCAGGCGATAAAAGCAGAATCGGTAAGGTAGTTGATGATGGTTCGTCGCAATTAAGCACTGACAGAACTGAAGAACAAACACCCGAAGGGCTCCCGTTAACAACCTCCATCCCATTTCAAGAGCAACCGACACCTTCATCTTCTTCAGATATGACAGTCTTAAGCCGACTTACCGATTACCCCCTCTCGGAGATCAGCGTGTCTACTTTAGAGACGGGCAAGCCTGAAGGCTTGCTAGAGCAGGCGCATATCGAGGATTACTTCGGTCAAAGTAAGTATTACCAACCGAGCATACTAGATATTCATGCGAAAGGAGCTACAACAGCTCCCTATCCGACCGATAAGCCCAGCAGGACGTTCGTGGATCTACAAGAGGCGGGACCATCGGGGTTACAGACCCCCAAAACCAAACCGGTTCCGAGCATATCGAAAATCAATCCGAAACGCGTCAAGAAAACTCAACCGACGGGCTCTCAACCAGGAAAGAAAACCTTTTCCTGTCAGTATTGCCAGAAGACCTTTCAAAATTCCGCGAATTTGGCGAAACATCAACAGATCCATGCGGGCAGCTCACCGTACAAGTGCGAACATTGCAAGAAATCCTTCACTTCCAAATTCAAACTAGTGCGTCACGTTCTTATACATTCAGACAAGAAACCGTTTAGTTGTTCAGTGTGTGAACGAACCTTTCATAGGAAAGATCACCTGAATAATCACGTAAAAGTGCACAGTCCTAGTAAAAAGATCCACATCTGCGAGAAACCGGATTGTAAAAAGGAGTACACATCATCATTGAGCTATAAGAAGCATTTAGCATTGCACGAAGCCGAAGAAGGTAATCTGGAATGCCAGATATGTCTGAAAAATTCGAATCGAAGAGCGAAATCATGTATCATCTGAAAATTCACGCGGGTAGTCGAAGTGTTAAGAGTCCCAACGAGAAAAATTCACCTGCGACCAGTGCGATAGGAAATTTTTCACTAGGAAAGACGTCCGAAGGCATCTAGTAGTGCATACGGGTATGAGGGACTTCCTATGTCAATTTTGCCCGCAAAGATTCGGTCGTAAGGACCATCTAGTCCGGCACATAAAGAAATCTCACTCGAAAGGTTACACGGAATCGCAACAACAAGGTGAAAGTTCTACGCCGTCCGTCGTTAAAGAGGAACCGGAACTGGTCAAGTTCGAACTGGCCGAAACGTTACCCGATCCGGAATCGGCCGACGATGAGAATCTACTGACCACTCTGTATAAATCTGATTTACCCCTCCTAACACAGTCTTCGGTACAACAAGTCCTGGCCGATTTGGACAGCGGGGGATTGGGGGAGATGCCGGAGCCATCGACGCAGCATCCGATGATCGGTGACGAACCAGTGGTTAGCAGTAGTGAGGAGATCCCCGCGAATTTACTGGAAGAGGGCGTCCTCATCAACGAGTCCGAAATCATCGAATTCGCGGAGTCAAGACACAACCTTCCCTTGCCTGCGTTCAGCAAGACGTTCCAACCGCCCCCGCAGCAATGATTCGGTTTGTAGGAAATTGTCGAAAATAGCGGTAACGAAAATGTTTTGTTTTATTTATATATGTAGATAATACGAGTCTTGAACGAAGACTTTTGTGGGATTTCTGTTCTTGAAGTACGTAACTGAAAAAAGGAATTTATATTATATAGTATGCTATTTATTATTAAACCTGAGTAGTTTGAAAGGCAAAAAAATTTTAATTGATAATATGCGTATTCGTGATAAAGGAAATTGGGAACTTTTAATTTTACGTTGTAATTTCTCCTATTTGCGCTGTATCAAAATGTGAAGTTTAGAGTTTAATAGTTTAGAGTACAATAGAGTACGATATCACCAGAAAATGCATGATTTTTTTAATCAGAAATTTTTCAGTTATAGGGAAGTGGGACAATGTGTAGTTTAAAATGAGCTCAACCGTTGGAGTTTAGGTTTTCTTGAAAACCTATGTTACCTCTTACGGGATAGGGATTGCAATGGGGACTCCCTCTTTGTAGTAGTTAGAAAAAATAATAAAACAATAAAAATAATTTTAAGATTAATCTTGAAAAAGATATTAAAAAGAGTGCCGGGTCTAGAACTTACATGAATCTATAATGTACCTATAGCCCACTATGAAATGAAGAGCTTGACTGTTGAGGCAATTGATTTCTTTTTCTTAAAAAATTCACAACTGTTAAGTGCTGTTCAATTACAAAAAAGATCTGAAATTATTTTTGGCAAAAATACTTTAAAACCATTTTTGTGCTACTTGATTTCTTCCGTCCATGACACTTTAGGTTGGTTGCGGTCCGAGTTTTGTTAACTGTTTTGTTTGACTCTTATCTTCTTCTTCACCGCATACTAGATCGTTTTTCTTCAGTTAAGCATCCCCTAGCCTTAATTCTCGAGGAACCAGATAATACCTCCAGACTTTCATGTGAACCCCCAATTGATGCTCTTAGATCGCATCTTTCCTTAAAACACAAATTTGACTAACGTGGATGCTTACTGGTCCATGACTAGGGAGAGGAAGGCAGATC
This sequence comes from Chrysina gloriosa, assembly GCA_038088585.1. NCBI lineage: Eukaryota > Metazoa > Arthropoda > Insecta > Coleoptera > Scarabaeidae > Chrysina > Chrysina gloriosa. The sequence continues at coordinate 77,060,305 of CM076088.1, read as the reverse complement.
ACTCAGAATCTCCAGGGAAAAGATCAGTTCAACCATCAGCAAGTTCTGAAGGTCTTGACAAAATAAAAATGCAAATTCTGTCATTCTCCCAATGTTTAATTCGATATTCATCAGACGGTAATATTTATTTGTTTTTTTTTTTAATTGGGAGTTAAGAAGTACATATCTGATTTTATTTCATTGCATTTAGTTGGTAATGATTTCGAAGTTAAAAAAATTATGCATCTGAATTAATAATTGATTCCTATACAATTACAGTAGAATCTCAATTATCCGACATAAACGAGCGGGCAAAACGTCAAATAGGCAGATAATAGAGAGGAATTAAGAAAGAGCCTATTAAACGTCAAAATACGTGATAATTTTACAAATTAGATCCTTACACACTACGTGTTGCGAAGAAAGCATAGGCTAGACGTGATAAACCGCGCTTGTTTCGCGTCACCGATTTACGGGACTTTCTTTATTTTCTAAGGGCAAAGATCGGTTAAACAAGACTCTACTGTATTTTGATTTCGATTCGGGCAGCTTTTACATAAATCGTCTTCCTGCATTTAACATTGATACTTTACTTAATTTAATTATACAATACATGATATTTAAGATAAATTAATTGATTAATTAGGCAAATACAAAAAGAAAAAACAAAATTTTTTGATCATGCACATCTCCCTCTTAATTATTTTCTTCTAATTATTATATATCGTTATGATTATCGATCGTAGTATCTAGATTTTGTATCTTTTAAATAATTTGAAATTAATAACAATATATTTTATATTTAAAAAAACAAAACTATCAAAAATTGTTTTATAAAAAAATCAAATATTCATTTAAAAAATGTTAGAATTACGCATACATTAATTTAATATTCCTATGATATATATTATCGTATTTTAAATGATTTAAAGTAGCAATTCCCCGAAGTGGCGAGTTTCCACTTTCATATGAAAAAACAGAATTCAATGTTTAAAAAATTATTGATAAAAGGTTTAATCGAAAGACAAAATTAATTAAAAAAAAGGTTATTAAAAGAAAATTGATTTAAAAATATACAAAAACAATTAAAACTATCAAATCTAAAAGACGTGTACGTGTGAAATGGTGGCCGGCAGTTTCCGACAGACCAGGTGTCAAACTTAACAGAAATTGTTCGGGAAGCATATGATAGGTTTATGTTTTTTCTTTTAATTTAAAAATTTTGTTAATAAAAGTTGTTCAGAACAACAAATTATGCAAATGTGCAAAATGCCAACCAGACGGGTTTACTTTCATTCCATATCTTTTTTATTAAAAAAATATCAAAGTAGACATAGTGCTTTGAAATTTTGTATTCTTATCCAGCTTTCCTTTACAAACAAGTTTCTGTAATAATATTTTGTGGTACCTGCTACAGGAAATACACTTTACTACAACTTATAATTTCTATTTTAAAAATTTGTAAGATAGACTTGATTTATTTAATATAAAATATGAAATGAAATTAGTTTCTATCCAAGCAGGGTTGAATCTCACAAGACGAGACTTTAATAAAAAATTCCAGGAATCTGTAACCTATTCATGCGTTTATCCGATGACATACTGTATAACCCGGAATGTGCAATATACAGTGTAACTCGGTTATAACATAACTCTGTGAACCAAAAGGAAAGGTACGCTATAACAGAGTCCATTAGAACTGTCATACTGTATGTAAGTACATATAAAAATCTCGTATTTATAAAGCGAAATAAGTCGAGGGGTTGGAAAAACAAAATATCTTCTTTTCCCCCGCGCTCGTACCCATTCCCGCTATTAATTTTTATTATATTTTGTTTACAAATCGAACCTAAACGGCGATTGCTACTTGACAATTATTTTCTCTCAATTTTTATCTAAATCTAGATTAGTTAAATTCCTTTTTCAGATTTACTATCATATCAAATCGGACAAGCGAAGAGAAATTTAAAATAATTTTCGATTTTTCAAATTTCGGGTATTTTAGGTAACTAGAACTAGGAAAAAGGAAAAATTCTTGACGTTTTTAACGCATTTTTTTACGCACGTGCATATGAGATTATTCAATTATTTAAGATTATACATATTTAAAAAAATCTTTCTACATCGAGTCTCTTGTCTTTCTCTCATTAGATTATCGTATCGGGATGTATTATTAGATGTGACTTGTTTTCTATGCATCTTCTTTCTTTAGATTTTATCCCTCTCCGTTGTAATACTACGTTTGACTGGATGGTGAGGTTTTTATGAGATTAAAAATTTTTAGAGTAGACCGTCCACGATGTGCAATTATTTTTGAGATTTAGTCATTGGATCGAGAAATATCTGTCGTTTATGAACGAACATTGCGCAATTATATGAAACGTTTTTATGGCAAAAATTGTTCAGCCTTTCAATTGACATCTAACTTAAATATTAATTAATGCAATAGCCTTGGATTTTTTGGACAACGATACTTAGTTTTCGCGTGGTGCCTTCCGTATCTCTTTTACACAGTCTTTCGTAACTTTTTTGGAGGCTGAATGTTCAGGCCCTTTGTGATCGATGTTTCCGGTCAGTCCGGATTCTATCGCCTTTTTGGAAATAATGATATCACGGATGTTGCAGCAAAATAAGGAACATGGAAGCAGCGTGGGGGTGCGGAATATTCATTAAAAAGATGGCAGTTATTTTTCGCCCCAAATGCGAAACTATCCAGAAAAACATGACATGTTTGGAGAATACGATTTATTATGATCATCATTTTTTTTTATTGATTCCTCGATGATAAATTTAACTTAACTTTACACGCTTTTGCATTTATCTAACAATACATTCCGATACATTAAGAAGAAAATGATTACGAAAAAAAGGTTTTTTTTATTATTATTTAAGACGTCTATTACATAATGAAGCTTTAATTGTTTTTATGATTATTATTTTTATTATTACTACTATTATTCTTTCTTTAATGTCGACGTGCTCCAAAATTAAAAAAATACTTCAACCTTAGACCGGCGGTTTCGTACAGTAATCATCATTCGAGGGTTTCCATTTTGGAAACCCTCGATTGATCCTCATCGTACGGAGGGAATTTCGTCGACATTTCTAGAAATTATTTATTGATAGAAATATTATATAAATTTGTAATGTTACGTATAATTCTTTAGATACTGCTTCTCTTTTACCATCTTGCGATCCGTTCACACACGATTCTGTTACCTCCATATACTTACGTATCTACGGACTGTCCTAAAAATTAAGGAAAATTTGATACAAAACCGGCGATTTCTAAACGGGCACTATTTATTTTATTTGGTCGAACTTTTCTCCGTTACAATTTCCAATTCGTACTTACTTATTATCATTATTATTTTGTATATTATTTTAATTTTGGGGACAGTTCGCCGTATGGATCATAAAAGCGCGCGATGATGAAATCTAGATTTTACGTCTGAATTTCATTACTCGCGCCGTACGAATTTAAAAAAATGGTGCTATAAATATTATCTAGGCTACGATTTTTTTATACATATAAATTATAAATATTTATCTACCGTGTTAAATTCTTGTTAAAAAATGAGGTCGCTTCAAGCACACCGACGTCTCGAAATCGTAAGAAATTAATTATTACAATAGCCAGATCGATAATCGTGGGAAAAGGGGCACATCAGTAATAATCGAAAGTCATGATGAATACAATATGTGTCTCGCGTAATTTGAATTTTTTAAAGGAACGAAAAAGTATTATCTAAGAACCCTGCTTAATCTGTTTTTTCTTCCAATTCTTCACGAAACTAATTATATAAAAGGGAACTTATATATATAGGAATTATCAATTAAGCCGATTAATCGATTGAGCTCTTGTTTACGCCAGAAATCGGACTTTGCTACTACTACTATTATTATTACGAATTTATCAGCTGTTAATCGAACGTGTTTCTACCGGCGAGGAGTTAGAAAATTCACCTTTGTCATTTTATTGCCGATAAATTATATTCGCGTGATAAATCTGTACGCGTATTTTTACGAAAATTGCACGCCTTCGATTAAAAGGTCGCTTCGTGATGATCATCGCAGATGTGTTTTTGCCAATTTTATTGCGCTGTCAATGGTGTGATAAAAATATGAGATGAAAAAATTCAAATATGTACCACTGATAATCGTACCTACGCTGCACTCGAAGTTATGCAGTTTTATTTTTCCTTGTTTTTCTCTATCAGTTACGGAATAGAAAATCAATTGTCACAGACTGTAATGCCCTCTACGAAACGATAAAATTGTAATGTAATGATTTTATCCCCTTGAGCTTTTAGTTGCCAACGTGCCACAGAATAGATTTGCACGAATTAAATTATATGAAACGGGGATTTCCCGAAACTTTATCCACGCGAAGATTAATACTATACGTTGCGAGAAATAAAAAAATCTAGTGAATTCTAACAGAAGTATTCGAAAAATCGTAAAAGCCGTGAAAATTAAAAAAAAACTGAATATCTCGAAAGATCTAAAAAATATTGTCCATGGAGTTCAAGATATATAAAAAAAAAAAAAATTTGTGTGGGTTTCTAAGAAATGCATGCTGGAAGGTAGCTCAGAGTCCTATTGTAAAATTGTAAAAAAAATATTTTTAAAACTTGCAAATACGAGGGTAGAGTGAAAAGTTCAACACACTTGGTCCAGCGTTTCTCTCGTTTCTCGATTCTCTCCCGGAAGTGACTTTCTTCGAGGTTCCCAAAATAATCGTTTACACCCTCTATCACTTCTTCATTCAATCAAAATCTCATTCCACCCAGGTATTTTTTTTTTTTTGGTTTTGAGAAGATTCAATCGAAGTCTGGAACAAATCAGGCGAATACGATGGATGAGAAAGTATTTCGAATGTCAATTCTGTCAATTTTTGCTGAAAGGTTGCAGTTGAATGATGGGGCGCATTGTCATGGTGAAACAACACCTTTTTCTTAACCATTCATTTTTCCTGAATTGCTGCTTTCGATTTGTCCGAAAGTGTTATAAGTGTAGTATTGGCCAGGAACAGTTTTGCCTTTTTCAAGATACCCAATTAACAAAATTCTTTTTGCCTCCCAAAAGAAAACCGATGCCATCACCTTTCCAGCCGACTGAATGGTTTTTGCCTTCTTCAGAACCGATTCGCCCCGTGCAATCCACGGTTTTGATTACATGTTCGTTTCTGGTGTGTAGTGAGGAATCCAGGTCTCATCCATGGTCACGAATCATTTCTTGAAATCGGATTCCTCGTAAACACGCCCAAACAATCGGTTGAGGTTCGACGTAGAATACGTTTTTGTTCCGAATTGAGCAAACGCGGCACCCATCTTGCGGGAAGCTTTTTGGAATCTAATTCATTATGTACTCGTTCGCAAGAGATGCCCACGACTTCCTCGATTTCCCGCACTTTTATTCGGCGATCTGCCAAAACCACGTCATGGATTTTTCCTACAATTTCTGGCGTGGTGGCCGTTTTCCTGAACGCTTGGTTCATTCCAAAACGCTAAAAGCGTACGGTGGAAAATTGAGGTGATGAATCCTCAAGAACGGCGTCTAACCTTGATTTGATTTCCGTTGTGGATTTCCCTCACAACTATAAAAATTGGATGACCGCTCGAACTTCGTTTTTATTTATAATTGAAAACGCAAGAAGGTACTTGACTTAAATGCTTGTCAAAACCAGACTACGTGACAAATCGATTTAACATTTGCAGTCAATTGATATGACTGCAAATGTCATAAATAAAATATTTGAAAAACTAGTAACCCGCTAACACCGATTCCGGGAACTTGTCGATCTACCCTCGTATGTTAAAGGGAGACTTCAGGGGACTATGCTATCCTTGCAATTCATCAAGCACAAGCTTCAATTTGAAACGTCACAGCTTGCATTAAGAAATTCGTCAAATTTTAATGAACCACCATCACTTTTCAGTCTTCCATCGTTCTTTTTTTTTCTCCAGAATAACATCTTGTTGGACTTGAGGTCCCAATTAACTCCCAGCAGTTCTCACTGTCAGTTTTGATGAGATACTGTTGACGATGTCTGTTTCGTTTCCGGCAAAACAAGTAGTTTCATGCGCAGATTTATCGATAAGATATTTTATGTCAGTGTAAAGAATTTACCACCATTAGATCGAATTCCAGCAATTAATCTTGTACAATCTCGCAGGAGCATTTAAAATGAAGTGAACATGACACAATTAAAATTCCTACATACATATGTACCTACTCGTGTTTTTACAGAAATAATCGCCAATTAGTAATATTACGTACAAAGAAAAGCATTGCCTCTCGATAAGATAAAAGAGCGAAAAGGTTATCGATCTGGATTACGAGGAAAGAATTGATTGATAAGATGACGGAAACGTCTACTTAAGGATATGGCGCAACTTTACGTCAGATAAAAGGTGAATCACAGCGAAATATCGATTTTCTAAGTAACGCAAAATTTAGAAAATAATCTATGCGATCTACGAAAGTATGTATTTCCGTCTATTGTGCGTATTTCGCCGGTGTATCTTGGAGCGCCCTTTAAAATGTTTGGATACTATCAGCATACAGATAAGTCATACAGATACATACCATTAACTTGGGCAAATATGCGGTATGATCTGTCATCTGTCATTTTCACAATGTAATATTAGAATACAGAGGACAAAGAACAGATTACTCATCATACCGCATATCTGGCCAGTCCACACACAATCCTCGTGAGAGAATTGACAACGGCGATCGAATTTATACGGAAACAGTTCTGATGCTAGACCATGTGTTAGACGAGGAGAAATAGCTATAATGGAGGCAACACTCAAGATTTTACGTAAATTAGACGGCCTATCTGTATGAATTATTTGTCCCTATCAGTTTCCAGTTTTGTCTCGAGCGCGTTGTTGCCACTTTGATTCGTTCGCTTTCTCTTGAAGATCAACGAGCGTTGATAATGTAAAAAAAATTAAAAATTGGAAAAGTGGTTGTAGGACCAGTTATTTAAAAAAAGAAATTAAATTGTTACATTTTTCATCGATTCCTCGTCGATGCTTAACGTTAACTCGCAGGAAACATCCTGCAGTACCAATATTCTTAATTTTTTTAATTTTAAGAAGTCATCTTCATCATCCTGTTACACCCGAGTACAAAAATAAATCAAAAGAAATGCATACATATAATAACGATATAACGATGATAAAATATATTTTTATTTATTTTTTTTTATTAATATTCCACCCGGGCCTAGATTTAGGTGTGATATTATTTATAAATTCGCCCGTGGGAGTATCAATAAAAAACCCGCCATCCGAAAAACTTTCCACTTTGTCGATAGAAACGATACCTTTATGTAATAATAATAGCAAATAGTAATTATTGTATTCCGTTTATTCGATATAGAAAGGAAAATGATCTACCTCATCGCAACAATCATTGCTGTACAATCAGCTAGTCATAGTTATTAAGCAGAATTAATAATTTTATATGTCAGACGAAAGAAATGAAAGCAAAGAAGAAGTGTAAATAGTGTAAACTAAAAGAGAACGAAAAGAAAATAAATAAATTATGTACATTCAATATATTTTTGTAAAAAATATAGTATTATTTGTATAAATTTTTACACCGTGTTTTATTTCTAAATCCAAAGCTCTACGTCGTCACCAGGAGTCACAGATTCTTCGCATGAACAGCGAAGAATTCACTTCGTGCCCCGAAAATAATCAAAAAATCAAAGTGCTTCCGCCCTCCTGAGGGAAGGGGGCATAATTTAGGAAACGCGATCTCAAGAACCTCAGCGCAAAGTTTTCGTTGGTCCATCGGGGCTTCACCCGAGGATCTATAATTGAATCCATGTCGGTTGTGGACGTGATGTACAGTCACAGTCTGTGCGAGGTCATTGGCCCTAATGAAAAAAAAATTAGCAATTACTTTTAACCAATTGCTTTCTAGAAAAAGCAATTGCTTTAACCAACTACTTTTTAGAAAAAGCAATTGCTTGACCAGTAAATGTTATAAGTAAAAGCAATTGCTAGGTCATCACATGAATAAAATCTTTAAGCAAATGCTGCATTTCCTACATTTCTGTAGCAATTTCTTACTCAGCAGATCTCGACCCGTAAATTTAGATAGTCTCAATATACTTTTGCAGTAGAGGATGACGTTTAGTACAACAACGTAGTTATTTATTCAGTACATCTGTTATCTTTTTGTCAAAAATATATATGATACTAGGATCACATGATGGTTCGACCACAACATCTATATATTAATATGCAGTCAAATACAAACAATCACACCTGATTTACATTGAATCTTTATTGTATTTTCTCAAAAAATAAAGCACGTTAGGACAAAAGCTCATACCTAAGACCCATGAAAATCGTGGTGTTCCGCTTGTTAGCGACGAATACACAAATGTAAATGCTTGGCACGAACGAATGAGCTGAACATACAATTATTTTACTCACTCGCAATGTATTGAGACGCCAACTTAATCTGCTTTTGTGCAATCAATATTATGCCACACAATTTTTGTCCGTTTCTCGAACGTACTTACTATAATAATATGTCATTGCTTAGCGTGGTTGACGTATATCACGTTGCGTGTGTCATTCTGATTACAGATGGCTTGATACCTATCACTTAATATGTTACAGACTTTCACCTGCGTTCCACTGCACGTATCGCGATGAAACATACATTCGACAAATCTGCATTGTAATACGAAAACAACAATATATGTACCATCGCGATACATGGAGGGAACACTCTAACATATGTACGAGAAGACGACCCACTACGTATTAATATATAGATGCCAGGTTTGAGTGGAAGTGAGGAATTTCATAATAATGATGAAGAAATTGATATTTGTCCACAAATTAAAAGAACATAAAATCGTCCTTAATAAATCACAAGTTCCTCAAGTTAAGTAAGAAAAGGGGCCGCTTTAAACGTCGTAGTACAACAATATACAGATATTTTTAACATGGCACTTACAATAAAACAGTTATCCAAAGAAACTAGTAATATGAAGGCAAAAATAAAAAAGAAGTTTGACGTTAATAAGACAGGGAATAAGCCTTGGAAAAAATTATTATTTGAAATGTCGGATGTATATAAGAATCCCGTTTTTAAAGAAATTCCAGGTGTATATAAATTTTTTATAATGTATTTTTACAATGATTATATTTGTAAGTTCTTTGAACTAAAAATATATACTTTTAGGCCTTGTGTCTGATGGAACTGACGAAAAGATAGTACTTGATAAGCCCTCTACTTCATCTATTCCTGCAAAGAAAATTAAAATATCAAGTAATTTACCTGAAACTTATGAAACCAAAAAATTATCAACTGTTTAACTGCAAAGATTAGTTTTATTAAAACAGCTCAAAATAATGTCATGTGCAACAGAAAGAAATCCTCAGGACACAACAATAAACGTATTCATTAAAATCAAGCATTGTTGCGGAGAACATGTTTTACAATTTGTAGTCAGGGAACACACATTCGTTTTCTTCATTCACACTAATGATGTAAATTAAGTATCAAATATATTTTATTTTGGTTCCAAGTTATAAGTAAGAATAAATTTTGAGTTGAAAATATATGTGTGAATTTATTTTTATTTCTAATTATTATATTGTTGTGCCACACCTAATCCCAAGACACAAATCACACGTTTAACCAAATTTGACACTTACATGATTATTGAAGAGCATTTCAGTTGTTAGTTCTCTTTCTTGCTGTCCTATTTGATGTCAGATTATCGCCATTTCGTATGTTAATTTCAACATTAGCTTCTGCAGTTGAGTACTGAAAATCACCATTTAAACGTTTAGCCATGTTATGAAGCAGGTAATTATCGTCGATGGTTTTTTTCGAACCGACTCCTAATTTTATACTGAAGGACAGGAAACTGCTTTTAACTACCCGAAATATGGTTCAATTATTATTACACGTTCTCGGCAGAAAACATTATAATTTTGTTGCTCTCGGGTTGCAGAATTTCTCGAGGGAGTCATAATCCAAGGAGATATATAGTAGCCATCGTCTCCTAATAATCCACATTCTTCCGTGCTATGTTTCAGAATGTTGTATGTTAGAATTTTTGAAAATTCTGCTATCGTGTACAGAGCCTGGCCATTGGCAGACTAGCCTAGGAAACATTTCCTTTGCGTGATTTATATATTCATCTTATCACCGAATTCATAAAATTTAGGAATTTTGACGTGTGTGCAATCTATCGCACAGATGCCAATTGGAAAACGGTATCACTCCGACCACAACCGTTTAGCTTCCAGAAAATCTTCAACACTTCTAGGAAATCTAAAGTATTGGCCTTTTCCAAAACTACATGCATTACCGAAGTGGATGTCTTGACAGTAGTCTCGTGAACACCGAGTTCTTGAGTTAGAGAATTTTAAAAACCCGGACTTTCATTTTATTTATAGGTAATACTGTAGCACATCGCCTTTCACCAGTATCAGTCAAAAAATAATTGGCTAACCATTCAACATTTTCACGCTCAAACCGATATAACTCTGGAATTTTTACGTACACTGTATATTTTTGTTTTACGCACATTCACATGAAAAGGCTCAAATAAATATGAATTCATGTGCATGCCCCAGAAAACTAAAGTTGACTGTGGAAGCAAATGATGAAGGGGTCGATCTACCTTACAGATTTGAAAGCAATTGCCACACTAGGAAAAGCAATTCCTTCCTATTCATCATATTGTAAGCATATGTAAGCAATTGCTTCAATTTTTTAAGAAAAAGCTTTGACTGTAAGCACTGTTTTTGTACGAGACAAACATATATTGTACAAAGATTTCTTTTGGGTAGTTCAGTTACCATTATTATGTTGTACAAACTAAAAATCTCTCGTACAAACATTTTTTCCGATCGTTGTACATGTACAAAGAGGCTCGTACAAAAAGAAACGACTGGCGGCAATAAACGATTACTTCAGTTTTTATTAATTGGCTTTCCCAATTAACTTTGATTTTATAAGAAAAAGCAATTGCTAAATTTTTATTCATTAGGGCCATTGTAAACCTGTTCAATCACTGTCTTCTTTCAATAATTCTTTGATATACGTACAGGATCTCTCGATTTAAACCACCTTTCTTTCATTTCATCTCATCGATTTTAATTGCAAAAAAAGAAAGAAAGAAAAATATGCTTAACCTAGGGCATTACAGAAAAACCTTAACATTAAATTATGTCATTCTCGGCAACATCCTTCTCCTCTTTGTACTTATAATGCAAATCCATACAATCATTATTATCGATATGTATCCAACCGGTAGGCTTCATGTGATACACCCTTACGATACCACCAGAATAAGCATCCCTGTGTGTAGCGTGATAAATCGCCCGACGACCCAATTCGTATGCCTCGTCATCCTTCATATCCCATTTATATCCGGAATCTAGTACGCCGAAGGCGTATATCGAACCGGAACCGACGCTGAATACCTTTCCGGGCGTACGCGTTCCTTCGGAGTCGACATAATATAATTGAGGGCCCTGATTAATTAAAGTGGTACGAAGTTAAAAAAGAAGTTAAATTTGTGGGTGATAGGCTTACCCTTTTATCCCAACCCGCTAGCATCATTCCCATCGATAATCCCATGCCTTTATAGTTGTACACCATGTTCGCCATCAATTTGGAAGCGGCAGCCACCGAAATACGTTCGCGATTTCTTAACTCGTACATGCGACATTGCTTGGCTAGGACACGATCCCAATAAACGCAATCGGCTGCACCTCCAGCTAATGTACCTGTAAAAAAATGGTTATCGTTGTTATTAAAATGATGGTAAGTTATTCTTATTTGGAGATGAGCACAATTTTTTACCCTGTGAAGATGTTAACTGCTATTTTAATCTATTAGGCAAAGAACATTTTTTTAAAGTGAATGGAATAGATTAAAATATCTTGTATGTGCACACCAAGTGTATTAGGCCAACATATTTCACATCCAATGTATTTTTCTTTTCGTTAGTTTAATAGGGGTAGTCTGAGAAAGCAGCACTTAGGCCCTTAAGAACTCGAATTAGTCTCTCTAACTAAGTTTCAGAACCTTATCTTCACATTCTTGTCGAACACACCTTGCATTCCTAGGCCACAAATATGCAGCCCCTAAATATAGATGCTTACTGTTAACCAAATCTTCACAGCAACTAATTACATATCAATAGTTCATTAGCGACGGGCTTTCAACGAACATCACTACCAGAAATGTAGATTAAAGGTCAAACAGTGCTCTTTTTGTGAAACAAAGTGATTCTATTTCGTTTTGAAGGAAAAAAATGGCAGAGAATCCATTTTTCCCAACAGAGCCAGACGTGTGCGTGAGATATGCGGTAACTGTCTAGTAACTTGCTTGCCCAACATCATTTAGTTGTTACAAATCTTATTTGTTTTTACACTGTTGTGATGAATATGTCAATCTTTCTTTTTAATACTCAAGGAACTCCAACGTGTTAGAATCAACAAATCATCATTAGTTTGGACAAGCAGCAGTAACAGCCTACAATTACGAAATAAGTTACAATATCATCGCTGACTCCAAACTCTAGTTAGTACTAAATTGATACTGTATGCAACTAGTTCTGTGTATATGAAGACTGTCGTAACTTATTTCGTAATTGTACGCTGTTACTGCTGTTTTTCCAGACTAATTATAAATTTGACCCAAATCGATAATTTTAACTATACGATCATCAAAGAAAATACACATCAAAACCCACCTTACCTAATAAGAAATCATTGATTTCCACAATCTTCTTCATCGTCTGCGATCCGATGAAAGCACCTCCAGTAGCTCTCGAATCAACAGCCAAAATTACACCTCCTTGGTACTGGAAACCCAAAGTGGTCGTACCATGGTCGAATTTTATCTTAATTTCGCGACCGGTTTCGTCCTTGTTGAATTGAGCTAGGGTCTGGGCCGGCTATAAAGGCGCCATAGAATGACAATAAAGGAAGTAATAATAATTAATGAAGACTTACGTTACTGAAAGGGGGCAAAGATAACTCCAAGTTATTAGCAAAGTTGAAATTGAAATTAGCGACGTCCATTTCGGTGGTTTCGGCACGTTTGTTAAAGGTAACGAAGTCGGACAAGCCGCAGATCTCAGCTAAGGCCATTTTAGGGAGAAATTCGTACAAAACTTCAGGAAAAATTAGCTGACAATTATGACTATGCAAAACAACTTTTAGATAGACATAACCTCACTTTTATAATTGTTTAGGACAACTTTTAAGTCTTATAGATGTCGCTGGTGCGGTAGGATACAATCATAAATTGAATTTGATCTAAATTTGTTTCTTTTCATTTTTAACAAGGCTTCCGGATATAATTCTAATCCGAGTAAAAGATACAAGAAACGTAAAAATCCGTGTTCCTTTCAGTATTAATGATTTACGCACTGAAAATTGAATCGGACAGATCAGAACGCACCCTATAACCTCACTTTCTAATGTGCATAACCTGCATAACCTTACATTTCACACAACTGTTTACACTACAAAAATTTGATAAAAATCATGATAGGAATAAGAAATATAATCTATTGCGTTCAAAGGAGTACGCCGAACAACTTCCTAAGTGAGTAGCGCACATCTCTACCAAAATTAATATAGCAACCGTGTCCCTACATTTAGGATCGATCACCACAGCCTCCGAAGAAATACTCCGTCAAGGCGAACTATTCGAATTAGAGCAAAAACGGCAGAAGGAGTCCGTCGGGCGGATCGAGAAAATCGAAGTTCATTATGAAGGTGTCCCCAAGAACGCGACGATAGTTCTCAATAAGAATCTATCAACACCTTACGATGCGGCCAGGCGTTAGTTCGTATTTCCCTCATTCGACATCGTAGATCTCATTTAAGGAATTTGTAGATATCGGCGAGATGATCACGAACAGATCGGTCGTAGCGTTGTTAAACGGAGATACCTTATGGCATATGCACAAACCCATTCCCGATTCGTGTAAACTGGAATTGCTCCATTTCAAGATAACACAGCCTGCTGCGGTTAATAAAGCGTTCTGGAGGACGTGCAGTTTCTTGTTAGGCGCGTTGGCCTCGGAAGCGTTCAAGGATAAGATTAACGTGCAGTTGCATAGTTTTCCAAGTCCTATGGGTGTGTAGATAATTCATATTACTTTTTCATACAATTAATTGGCATTAAAGACGTCTAAATTAGACAACTAGGTAGATATTTTGAATCTGGTTGAATCCAGCCTAGGGACCGAGGGTTTGACGTTTCTGTTCCTCAAATCACTCGTAAAAGACTTGTATAAAGTCATACCCACTCCACACCCTCAAAAGGTCGTCTAGAGAAAGAGAAAGACATTGTTACTTATCTACAACTACAAATGAATTTCTCGAATTAACAAAATTAGCAAGTGCCAAAGATCATTTTATTTAAGAACATCACCGATTTAATAAGATGTTTTAGTGGGCATTTATTTCCAATTACAATCCTTTTACATCTTGACAAATGTATCTTAAGGTCTTAAAGTCGCTCTTGCATGGCTATATACTCTGGAAAGATATGCTCCCACTTACTTTACTTATTGATCCATTGTGGGACCTCAAAATAGATTTGCCAAATTTTTCTAACGATTTGAGAATTATAATCTATTTTTAGTGAAATCAGGTAGCTTCGTTTACGACATACAACTTTCTTTGGAAAATTGGACGCCGACCCCTGGCGAACTCAAAGTCCTATCGTTAGAAATGATCAAATTCTGCCAACGAGACGGAAAAATCGAATGTTTGGATGTCAGTCCAGATTTCGCGCAGGAAATGTTCAAATACAACCCGCACAAGACGAAGCAAATCCCCGATATAGCGGCCAACAATTCGGGAAAGATAACGCTATTTAAAGCGGGCAAACACGTCGATATCTCGAAAGGACCGATGATATCCAATACAAATCAAATTGGAAGGTTTACAGTAGCCAACGTTATAAAATTGGATACGGATATACCGGGTGATCCGATATATCGATTCCAAGGAGTTGCTTTACCCAGTTGTATCTTGCTGAATCATTTCGCTTACGGTTTATTGGAAGACAGAGCGAAGCGATTGGTGAGTATGTAAAATGTTTCGATTGGATATTGTGACTCGAAGAATTTTTAATTTTTAGAACTCGGCTAGGGTACCGTGTAAACAAGGGTTCGCCAGCGATGAGCACAGTTTTGTAGCACAAATGGCTGTGTAAATAAAGTTAAGGATTAGTAATGTAGTTACGACATAAAAACATTTTTGAAACGGATCCCAAAAAGGGCAAATGAGGCATGAATCAAGCACTCGAAGAAAATAAAAAGGAATAATTTTATTTCTCAAATTAAAAAAAACGACATTAAATATTAACACATACACACGTTGCGTACATTAAATCTTTCTAACACTCCCTAATCCTCTTTCAATTTTTGATTCATGAACTTAAACTCTTGTATGGTGGGTTCATAGTGACACGTATACCAGAAACATATCCAATTCGGTACCACTACCATGCAGGCAATGCTGTATAGCCAATTTCCGTACACCATCGAATCTACGATGCTGAACAACACAGCTTGTTGCGTGGCAATTAAACCTCGATGCAACAGTTGTTCCATGGATTCGCTCCAGAACATTACGCACGTATAAAGGAATACGGTTATGGTAGCTAGGATGAATGGATGTAGCGGTAACCAAAATAGTTTTTGGAAGAACGAACGGATGCTAAAAAGACAAAAATTATTAAAGCATCTTTTGGGTGAAAGTGATTGCAAGGACTGTTTTGTAATTCACTGACACTATGTCGCATCGAAAAACTCCTCACCACACAATTGTTTCATAATAAATTCGGTGACTCATTTATTATGAAACAATTGTGTGGTGAGGAGTTTACCGATGTGATATAGTGTGAAAGCATCTTTTGATATGCATAAGGCTACTCTTACGAAAATGTTTGAAAATGATTCTTTGCTACACTGATTGGAAGAATTTCAGTTTCCATTCGTGACGGAAAGAACACGTTTATAGGTCGGATAAGCGGGACTCTACTGTATTTGAAATCCTTCAAATCGAATCGGCAAGGGTGAAAACCATTTCATTCCAGTTCGTGGCAAACCGAAACATTCCTACCGTTCTTACTTCTCGTGTTTCGAACGATTTCGTTCAAAAATTATCCCACACTAACCTGCATCTTGTCGGAATCATCAACAACGTAAACGGAATGTACAATACTCCGCAGAACATCGCCAGAGAAATATTATACATAGCTACGCATATTAGTAGATTCCCCAACTCTAACATGCTTACGACATATAACACTATCATGCTGGCATAACTCGGTTTCTTGATGAAGACCGGGACGAGAATGTTTAATAACGTGCACACGCCCAGCCCTATATACACCGAGCTTTCCGTGCTATATCCATATTGTATGCCGATTTTTGCGAAATATGTCGGAAGTTCTTTCAAAACGAAACCGAAGAGGTGTGTCGTTATGAAGACGATGCAAATATGTCCTAAATGAAATTCCTGCCCCGGAGCCGGTTTACGGAGTTCCTCCTCAAATTGCTCTTCCCAATTCTCTTCCAACAGAGGTTCCTGTTCCGGAACCGTTTCAGCAAGCTGTCCCTCAAATTGTTCTGCCAATTCTACTTTCGGAGGTATCCTTACCCTTTCTGTTTTAGAATGAAGAAAGTTACACAATTCATCAGTTACAATCATAATCAACTGTACCTTTTAAAGCTTCTTCTTTCTCATTCAGTTTGCACCACGAAGCATAAGCCTTAATAAACAAAGTGGCAACCAATAGAACCATTGCTGGTATGTACATCCCTGGAAAAAATCTCCTCTTTAATTTAAGTCGGGCTTCTGTGAAAAATTGAAGTTACCGATGGAAACGTATCTGTCATTGGCTGGCAATAAATAAAAGAAGAAACTCTGATGGAATCTTTCGAGTAAATTGTTTAAGCTCCGAAATATCCCCTCTAAGATCCGACCCATCGAACTAAATCCGACTTTATTCCGCATGGTACGAGGAAAATCCTCGAGAGTTAGAGCTTGTATTCCGAATTTATAAAACAGTCCGTGGTTTCCGTTCGGAATCTGGAACAGAATTTATGAAACCGTGAATTCCGCACACTTGTGAAACAACTACCACCCGCAGAAACGCACGATCGATCATTGAATTGCAGTTTGATCGAGAACCGCGCGACGACTTACTACATAGTATGTTGGGTTCATGATAAGGATGCAATAGCAACAGTCCTATCTATCCTCGCACTGACTGGTAGCCAATGATTTTAGAGCTGTAGAAATTGTTACTCGCGTATTTGTTCAATCAAAACTGCAAAAAACTGGCCGAAATTAACAGAAACAACGAAGATTTTTATAAATCCCATTCTCATATCGATTGAAACTCGCCGACATCATGTTAAGCTTTAAAAGCAACTCTCATCAGATCATCATCCGATATTTTAGTCGTGGATAATTCAAATGTTTGTAATTAAGACGATAGGGACAAATACACTTGGGCGTGATTTGTGTAGTATGTTAATTCCAGGAAGTGGAAAAATTTCGAAGGTAGGAAGTTTTATAGCGCGCTCTTGAAATTGTGCAAATGGCATAATAAATTAGCAATTTTGATGAATTTTTGCCGAAACCCCCGTCCTGTAAAACGATCACGCGAGTATGTGGATTTCACCATACTTCCGGTAATTATCTAATTTTATAATTAGGTATGGAATTTTTGTCTGTAAAACAACTGCTACCCGTACAAAGTAATTTAATGCAGTATCCGCCCCGAATTAATGATTAATTTACTACAAGGTAATATTTACTTTATAAAAAATATTTTTACTGTGACAATTTGTATATTCTTTACAGTAACTTCTTATGCTTATTGGTATTATTGCAGCGTCTAGTTAATAAATAAGGATGAATCTCAAATTTCTTATCCTTATTTCAAATTTACTACGCTTTTACTAATTGGTAGCATATTAAACATGTCTGTTGCGCTCATTGGTATAAATTTATGGGGAGTGGCTTAACTGTTCTTCTTGGATGAACAGAATATCTATAGCTAGTTCCGAGAATTCTCCGTTATCAAACGTTGAATTACCGGTGTGTCTGATCAATCGAAAATTTCCACATACAAAAACGATCGAAAATTAGCTGCAAATTAGTACAAAATCTTACCCCTGTAGCTTGCGTAGCTGCCATCGATAGCAACGTTTGAAACATATACCTCCAATCCCTATAGGGATCGGAGAATTTTTCGGTAGTCTATTTTTAAAAGTCGGGACGTTCTCTTTGCCGCACATCCTCGTCGCCAGATTAAACAAATCTAAATTCGGAAGCTGCCCGTTCAATCCTTCAATTTTAATGTCAATTTCACCTAAAAGAAGCTGATTAATTTTAACATTAACATCCCCTAGATCAGCCGTTCTCAAGCTGTGGGGTGCGCCTTCCAGAAGTGCTTATGCGGAGGAGATGATTAAAATACATCGGGCAAACAGCGGTAACAGTGTACAAGTATAAGTTAATAATAATAATAATAAATAAGTTAGGACAGCATCACCGACTCTCCACTCTAGTCAGTATGCTGTATGCGAGTAGTTCTGTGTATATGTAGGATGTCGTAACTTATTGCGTAATTATCGCTGTTTGGCCAGACTATACATAATGGTCGAGCACCACTGTTCTAGGTTCCAGCTATGACACAAATATATACTTCGTTTACATTAAGAATGCAGTACGGCAATAAAATTCTTGAATCTGATTGGCTAATAACGACGCCCAAATTACATATGGGCATTTGACAATTGTTACTTTCTCTAGCATAACCTCACTTACCCAAATAATTTGTCCTATTTTGATTGTGCCTCAGTTTAGAGCGCCACGTACTGCATTCTTAACGTGAAGTGAGTATAGAAGGTACATACAGGCACATCTCAAATGATGACCGGCTGACGCAATTGATTCTTTCTAGCGTAAACGCTTCGTACCTTACGCTCACACGCTCGCCTATTATGATGACGCAAGCGGTTCAGTTATTGAAATAAATTACGATTTTCGACATCCTCCCGTATATACCTGCTGTACTTGTAGTTACTATGGGTCCTACCCTACCTATATCTATATTGTGTAATTCTAAGTTAATCGCGGCTTGAATGGCACCGGCCCTCCCGCGCATATCACCAGCGACCAACACTCCTTCTTTACCATTGGATACGCCGTGATAAGCCTCCAACCATGCTTGCATCCCCAACTGTTCGTGTTCAGTGACTAGAAAAATGATATCTTTGGCCCAGTACGGTTGCTCTAAAAAATACAAAGTTCAATTCTTCCATATAATCGAGTTCAGATCCGATTTACTCTTTGCGAACTTAGCGAAGCCTAACATAATACTGATCGCTGGTGCGGTAGTCTCGTAGATACTTTGCGATGAACGATAGGGGGCGCTTAGAACCACAGATTCGGTGCTGGCCGCTCGGGAAGCACGTAAAATCCCATAAACATTTTTACCTGTAAATGTCTAATGGGATAGTATTAATGAATGTATAGGCTTGTCCTGTGAAATTAGGTTCGTTATCGCTAAACCCTGGCGGGTTAAGGGAGGTTGATAAGAAAAGTATCCCTACCATTAACGAACTCCGTCCCCCAAGCTATACGGGGAGAAGCTTGGTATGTAGGTGCGTTAATGAGATTGGTCGAGGACTAGCAATGTAACTTGCCGACGTAATAAAATTTCTGAGGAAGCTCCACAATAGCAAAAAAATTACTGAGGGGAGGAAATTATTTCTTATTAATTACATAACATGCTTGCTGAATCATGACTGCACTATCTTGTCGAGTGCCAATGAAGAAGGCTTTGTGAGTCAAACTACTTGCTACCTTACCGCCCTCACCAGGCCTAAACTTGCTCTCGTAATTGCAAAATCCTCTGCAAAGGTGAGGACATGGAACTTTTTTGGAAAGCTACCTAATAACTAGACCCTGTACAGCTTAGGAAAGTTAACAAAACTAATTTAATTAGTCACTAAAGAAAGATACAAGAATAAAAGTCATTTCAGCCCTCACATTTGAAAATAATGTGTAGTCTTATTTGGAGAAGGTGAGATATGTGGAAATTAACTTGGTATCGACTAACAAGTGATGTATTCCAGTATAAAATTGCAATATAATACATTTATGTAGGTCTGTAGTATGTGTCCCACTGGCACTAAGGCCACAATCTTCAATCTCATTTTGCCTGTAAGGAACAGACAATAATTCCAACAAAATACAAGCGCCAGAATTGATTAACACTTTAACGGCCAGCCGTGTTCTTGTTTCATAGATTATACGACTACCGGCGGGTCGTATGGCAGTTAATGTGTTAAAAATTGGTACTATCAGTTTAAACCAAAATGACCCCTTCGAGATATCGCAAGACAACAATAACTTTACCTGCGTTTTTCCAAGGGGATAATTCAAAGTAAAATTGTGCGTGTAAGCGTCCAATCCGATCTGAGTGAACTTGGCTAAGAACCACGCGTATGGCACTTCGTCCTCGTGTTTGTCCATCTCATCGAGTAATTCCTGATAATATAAATGGGGCGCAATACCATCTCTGTATTCCGAACGAACTAGAGCCGGCAATAAAGCATTTTCGGAGAAGTAAGTCTCGGCCGTGAAGGGACGATAGGCCAGGAGGCAAATTCCCCCGATTCCTAAGATATACGTGAAAATACACAGTTCCCCACATATTTGATCAACCATTTAATAATTTTGCTTTGTCCAGCGCTGGGATCGGTTAAGAGCCCCATTTTTTATAGCTCTTCTGTTTTTCTACCGCATCAAGAAAATTGAATTTTCGGCTGAAATCGGTATTTTTTGAGGTTAGATCGCTTTTTTAACGAATAGACTGATGTCTATTGTAAAGATAGGAAGAGATCGATTTTGTAGATTTTAACTTTAAATAGATATTTCACTCACTCTTATATATAAATGTTATAAAATCCTCTCAGGTCGACTTTTAGTTAAGTTCTAAGCTAATTCTCTATTTCCCTTTCATTGAAATTATTAAATGTATATATATATATATATTTCGTGACTTTTTATACTTATCTTATATAAGAGATCTCTACCACTAATAGGTCAATTAGGTCAATTGACCTAATAGGTCAATTGACCTATTAGTGGTAGATATAAGATCTATCATATAAGATTGAAATTATTAAAAAATATCTGAAAGCACTGGGTAGAATATCTCATTTATAGAATCCGATTTTCTCTGTATATACAAGGTGTCAAAATGATTGTCGCAAATTTAAATTTCGAGCTTTAATTTGCGTTTAATGTGTTTCTCATCATCTTGTATTGGTAATCCACGTTTGCTTGACAATTTGATCTTTTATTTGTGCAAGGGCGCCTGTTCGTTGATTTCTACTGGTTTATCACAAATGTCTACCACCAATTTTAAGTTGGCATCGCTGGAACACTGGTAACAGTAAGATTTGCCAAATCAAAATACATAATCTACTACGAAAATAGCTCGTAGCAATAAAAGCACTTGATGCAGTAATAACAGTGTCTACTCAAACCTGGATAAGAGATAAACAATGCGGACAGAAAGCTGATAAAACAAAGAAATGACAGGGCCGAAAATCTGAATGTTCCTATTTAAGGTTTTTAGTGTTGTCAACTTATATAGGTTACTCACTCTCTTTTTTGGTATTTGGCCAGCATGCTCTCCAAATATTACCTTTAGACTTTGTTTTCATATTTAAAAAGCAAAGTTTTTCAAAATCATTTTCACAGTTGTAGTAATAAGATTTCAGAATTTGAATGTATCGCCATTATTCTTGCCCCATTACTTGTGGTAGGGGTTTTCATACGTTTAGGTTGCTCCTTATGTAGACGTTCATCCGGATAGTATTTAGAAATATTAATTATATTAAAATTACAAGCGCTGTTTTATTCCTCCCCCAGGAGTCGAGGAGGGTGACTTTACAGTTTAGAATTTATTAAGACTAATAATAGTTGAGGTTTGTTAAACCTAGATTTAAAGTTATATTTCGTTCTACGCCACTGAATGAGATATTTCTAAGGTTTAATAAAAGAGTAGATGACGTGTTATCATTAAGTAGTGTAAATCGGACTAACGCCGTCAGTTTTACGAATTTTATTATTCAATGATAAGTTATCATTAGAATTGGTTAAAAAGGTGAATATGTTATCATTAAGTTGTGTAAACCGGACTTACGCCTTCACTTTTCCGAACTCTAATGTCGCGCCTTGCATGTAAATGAAGACAAAAACCGGTTTATACTACTTAATGGTAACACGTGATTCATCTTTTTAACAAACCCTAATTATCATTGAATAATAAAGTTCGAAGGAGTGACAGCGTCAGTTCGGTTTACACTACTTAATAATAGCACGTCATCCACCCTTTTATTAAACCTTAGTAATTTCGTTCAGAATGCCCAACCAGTTATTAAAACGGTCAGCGCAAAATTACAACTGGCGACAATCATTTGTGTATTTTCTTTCTTAAATCTTACCTTACGCAGAAATGCGATGAAGCGGCTATGTACTGAAAGGTACAGGTCTGTTACTTTAAATGTATGATAAAAATAATGGAGCGAAAACGTAAAAAATGACAGCAAAAATTGTGGATAACGATTGTACGCCTATGTCAAATGCTAGTATGCTCCTAGTGATATGCAAATACCATAAACCTCCCATATTTAAAAAAATTACTGGTCATGTGGTTCGCAATCATTCTCGATAAGTTTGTATTTACTTTTAGCTCATCATCAGGAATTCAGGTGTTTAGAAAATGGGAATTGAAATAAATAAGCACGTTAGAAGCTTAATTTACGTAACTTTTTTAAATCATTTTTATACACATACTTAGTAAAAATCTATGTACAGAACGCCTCTTGTACAACGAAAGCAAACCGGCAATAAACAACTACGATTTAGATTTTTCGATTCGAATGAGATCGAAACAAATCCGACCGTCTTCCGCTTCGCCAACCGATAAAAGGGCACTTCGTTTTCCTCTTTCTTGCATTTCCTTCCCCCGTGGGAGCGCGCGCGGGTTACGTCCGCAACCGCCTCTCGTTCATCATATCGAGAGAGAATACTTCAATTTAGAAGCGCGGTATAGCAGCAGTAGATAGTAACAGGAGTACTAGCGGTAATGACTAGCGATTGTTTTCATTTTTGTTTTTTGTTTAATTGGATGTCGGTGACGTTCGTTAATTATTGGAATCGCTACTATCGTCCGTTTCGAGAACGCGCGGTCGCGAAAACCACAGATGGCAACGTTCGTTTTTAATTTTCGGCGAAGCACTATTGCGATAACTGGGACCGGCAAAAGCGGCCATCGAGAAATCTAGAGGTTTGTCTGAGTCGTTGTTGCCGTCTTCCTCTTCCTCCTCCTCCTCCTCCTCGTCCTTGTTGCTGCGATAGTTATAATGATTGCTCGAAATGTCCGAAGACGAAGAAGGCACGTCAGTTTTCAGGTTAGTCGTGTAGTAACTCTTGAATTTGAAAGGCGGTGATGAGGTTATCTGTTGTTGTTGTTGTTGTTGGCGATAGTGATTGACGATTGGTTGGATACGATCGTTATCGTCCCTTTCTTCGCTACTGCTCGAACTCCGAGCCTTGTGCTTATTGTAATATTTACGCATCTTATCTCTCCGTTTCGATTTGCGTGAAGACGACGAAGACTCCCTCATTTTTTTAATTTCTCACTTAACGGTTCATCGTCGTCTGTGCTTTCGCTAGACATAACGTATTTCGACCTGCTCGATTTCTTCGCTTTGTGTTTCCTCCTCCTCTTGTAATGTTTATAATCGCTACTATCGCTGCTCGTATCGCTCGAACTTTCCGTCGACGTATAAATGGCCCGACTGCTTTTCGATTTGCGTTTCTTCCTGCTCCTCTCGTACTTATCCTTGGCGCTTCTATTTTCCCTTTTCGAGGGTTTAACGTCCGATTCGTTACTGGAGGTAGATTCGTACTTAGTCTCGATCGCCGGACGAGATTGATGCGTTTGCGACACGGCCATCACTTCCTCTTCGTCCGTCGTATTAACCAGATCGACGACGACGGGCGGCGTCGGTTCGTGTATGATAACGTCCGAATCCCTGCTACTATCCGAATTGATCTCGATCACCTCGATCGTCGGCCGATGAAACGGGTTCGGATTGGGGGCGGCGCTGGTCGCCACCACCGTGACGTCGCTGTCGCTACCACTGCTATTTTCGCTCGTGATCGTGTGGACGAAACTGTTGCGCGGATGGTAAAAGACGTGACGATCGTATCCTACCATATCGTACGGGGATTTCATGAAGTTGTAGAATTCGTGGATGAAATGTTCGGTGCGATCACCGAGATATTCGCGGAGGAGGTTCTTAAAGAAAAGTCCGCGGATATGGTGTCGGCTAAGGTGACTGAGGATGATGTCGACGAGCAGCATCACCTGTTGCGTGTTCTCCGCGAGCAGGGCGTTCAGTTCGCGATTCAGCCACGGGACGAGTCGATTTATTGCGGCCGGATTATCTCTGAAAATAAAGGAAAAATATATTACGAAGAGTCTTATAGGATTGCACTGTGCAAAAATTTTGGGGCAATTGCAAACTGTAGATTTCTACAAGCTATCATTTCGAAGGTAGTTGATAGCGGGAGCTTTAGGGTGACGTTATATTTCCCGTGCTTTTCACAATGTATGAATTGAATTTAAACAGAAGAAAGTTCAAATAGAATAAAACAAAATTTGTAACAGCAAATGTTTTCCTATTATCACAAGATAGTCGTAATTATTTTCTTAATATATATATACAGGTGCCCGAATAGAAATTTGATTAAATAGATAATGTTATGCAGGTTTAGATGTTGATTAAAATTCCGTTGAGAAAAATGTTACATTCCGAACAGTTCAGAAATTATTTAAAAAAAAAACAACTGAAAATCAAAATTTATTTATAACAGCGAACCGTCATACAAACTCAACTACAAATACAATAATTAATAATAATTAAATTAAATAAATAATCCACCACTGTTTGCAATGCAAAGTTGGCACCGTTTCTGAACACAATTAAATACTTTACGGATAGTATTGCCATTAATACTGTGAAATGCCTCAAGTACTCCTTCCTGCAATTCCTTAACGTTGTTGTATATAGGACCAGACTTTATTTTTAAGAATATCCCATAAAAAAGTATCACAAGGAGCCAAATCAGGTGATCTTGCAGGCCAAGGTACCGTTCCATTAGTTGCAATTACCCTCTCATTAAGTCGCTAAGGTGAAATAGACCATAACGGCACGAGTATTATGCGAAGAACACCCATCCTGTTGAAACCACATCCGTCTAGTCATTTCTAGTGGCAACTATTCTAATAAATCTTCGATCTCCTCTTGTAAAAAACGGAGATACCTTTGCCCCGTTAAACTACCATTAAAAATAATGGAGCATAGTAATCTACTATTTATTGTATCATACCAAATATTGAAAACGAATCTAACTTGGTTTCGAACTAAAAGAGTCCGCTATAAGTTAGTTTGGGAGTAGTAATGCTTATGACATCTATTAAACATTGCACAATTGGTAAACATAGTTTCATCTGTCCACAAAATTATATTCTTGAAATTGGGATTTGCGTTCATCTGGTACAAATACAAGTTGCAATAGTGCAGTCCTCGTTCTGCATCTCCAGATCTTAATCTTAGAGATGGTTTAAATTTATAACACTTGTACTTGTGTTTCTTCAAAATCTCTGAGACTCCAGTTCTTGATACACCTACACTCTGCAAAGTTTCTCTAGAAGGAACACACTATATTGGGAGATTTTGTTTTTTTAATTTTGAACAAGTGGGCCACACACACACATGACACAAAGGGGATTTGGGGATAGATTCTTAACGAGCTCTCGAACCTGCACTTTTTGCTAATTGGCCATCATGTAGAACATTTATATTATACTACTTGTCATTTAAAGGCATATCTGTTTCATTAGCAACTCTTTCAGATTCAGCAACTTCGATATAATTTCAATCCAAGTAAAATTTTACATGCTTTCAAATTTCTCCGAAACCGCGAGAAATAGGTATAGGAAAACCTAATACAGTTTAGGTAGGGATTGATACTCTCCGAGTATAAAAATATACAGGGTGTTCCATTTGAAATAACAAAGTTATACAATATTGAAGTTGAAAGAAATACAGCCGATCTATGGGATCATCCTGTACATTATTGTAAAATTACATACCCGAAAATGAGTAGCCCAAGATATATCAAATCAAGGCTAAAAACATGATTTTAAAATTGCAACTACATAGTTTGTCTCTTATGTTCATTTTTAAAACATCTGACTTTTTATTACTTATTCTATTAGTTTGGGAGTTGCAGTGCGACGCGCTAGTCGTGAATCAACCTGTATATGCATCTCTTTTCTGTTCACTAAATTTCCGGAAATTGAGAAAAAGTTTGTTTCTGTTGATGATACGCTCCGTTATGTCTATTTCACCGCTTCCTTTTTCGCCTATCACTACTCCTAGATATTTGAACTCCTTCAGTTTTTCCAGTTTTTTTACCATCTATTTTTATTATATTCTTTTTCGAAAAGTTCTCTCTTCACCTTCACTTCGCCGTTTTTTTAAAGTTAAACAATCTTAATCTGTCTTGAAGTTATGATATTTTGAGTAAATCACCAAATTTTCAGGAAGTTGCTCCATTTGTTAAAGAAAAATATGAAAAAATAATTTTTTAACAATATTTTGATTGATATATCAAGTTGAAGGTTCCCAACATTAGCACGAATTAATTCAAACATTTATGACGAAGGTAAGTGGGCACAAAAACGGCCGAACATGAGTGTTCCACGTTTACAGATGGAAGGAAAAAACGTTTACAGACGAAGGGTTAAATTACCCGAATGTTGGAATGGAAGACCCCCTAAGGCATCAAGAACCGAGGATATCTTAAACGAGGTGCGTTGGAAATCACTTCCATGTCAACTTTATTCGCCAGCAGTTTCCAAATTTAAAAGAAACATTACAGAATGTTCGATTTGAGACCCTAAACGATGTAAAATTTGCAACCTACACCTATTCATAGGTGAATTGCACTGACTCTGGGAAAATTATTTGAGGACGGTTTGAAAGAAAAACTATATCGCATTGGGATAAGCGTATTCAATTAAATGGAGATCATATTGAAAGACTACATCGTAACTTTTATGCAAATCGACGAAATAAGAAAATTATAGCCAAATATCTAGAACTTTGGAAGAATCCCCCGTATAAAATCAAGGGATAACCTAAATCAATCGTAACGATGTTATTAAAGTGATTTTCGTTTCAATTAAAAATTAGATGAATCGATGATAACGATATCGTACAAAAACAGACGAATATAATTGATATCTCTGTCCGTACATATTATCAGGTTAAGCCTGAAGTGAAAATCCATTTAGGATCGAATAAAAATTCATTAATAAGCAATTTCGCGTATCGTAAAATGTAGATATCGTTCGAATTCTCCGCTTTGTGTGTGCGCGAAGTATTGTGGTAAAAACCATTTCGAATGCCAAACTCGTTATCGACAGCTCGCTGATTGAAACATAATAACGAAAATAAACATCGAATTTATCGGATAAAAATAACCGTGACCTTAAAAACGAAAAACAAAAACGCTTCGCGACGGAAACGACGATGATTCGGATCGAATTTGATTCGGGGAAATCTAACAATAAGCGCCGGTGGTTTTATGAATTTCATACAGGGAACGAAAGGAAGGGGGGATGAATAAATAATCGCGTACCGTTGCGACATCGATTTTTCTAAAATAATAGCTGTAATTAATAATAATAATAGTAGTAGAAAATCGCGATTGTAATGTTATCGATTATATTTAGTTGTGCTTTGTTCAGTTATTCTTATCAATTTCTAATTAGGATGGTGAAGTTACGCAGCGAATTAGGTTTGTTACGGCAAGAGAGAGGGAGAGAGAGATGACTTTGATGTAGTAGGATAATGTACAAATTAATTTACTTTTTTCTGAGCGTCTATCGATTTAAAGCGAAAAACGATAGGATTTGCATTGTATGTCGGTCAATTTTCAATTATCCAATGTTAATAAATTAAACCTATTTGCTTTCGCCCCGTACCTGTATTATTTTCGACAAACTTACAATTGATGGAGTCCTTAAATCCATACAAACGAGGTGCTGAAGAGTTAAAACGATTATTACGACACCTCAAGAAATATTAATATACCGATTAAATTAAAAAACAAATATACGTTATCCTTTCCTTGGAGTACCAAATCGATGCGGTAAGGGATGCTGAAAACTGAGAACTACAGTCGAACCTCTCTAAGTCGAATTCTTAATTTCTCACTCCAAATCGTTCCTACTTAATGAGAGTTGGAGGTAGAGAAAACAATCAGGGAGGCGTTCTCTTTCTTAATAATATTTTAAATGCACTTTACTACAGCTTGAATTTCGATTTCTTTTTTTCATTTCTACGACAAAGTTAATTTCTTCTAATATGAAATGTGACAGAAATTAGTTTCTATCCAAGTATAAGGCTCAACCTCACAAGATGAGATTTTAACTCAAAAATTCAATAAATTTTTGACCTATCCACTGCATACGAGGGTGGATTGAAAAGTTTTCGGAATGACATTAAAAGCAACACTATACGGATTCAAGTTAATTTTATATTTTCAATATAATCCCCTCGAAGCTCAAAACACTCGGTCCAACGATTCCCTAACTTCTCGCTTCCCTCCCGGAAGTGACTTTCGTAGAAGTTCCAAAAATAATCGTTTATAGCCTCTATTAGTTCTTCATTCGACCAAAATCTCTCTTTATCTGGAAATGTTTTGAGTTTCGGGAACAGGTGGAAGTCTGACAAACTAGGCAAACTAGGACCAATGCCGCGGATGCGGAAAGATTTCGAACTTAAATTCTCTCTCTCTTTTGCTTGGATGGGCGGGCGCATTGTTGTTGAGAAACAACCCCTTTTTATAACCATTCCCGGGTGTATTTCCTGAATTGCTGCTTTCAATTTGTCCAAAGAGTTGTGTAATACTGGCCTTGTAACAGTTTTGGCTTCTTCAAGATAATCAATCAGCAAAATTCCTTTTATGACCCAACAAGACTGGTGTCATCACCTTTCCAGTCGAGTGAATGGTGTTTGGTGTATGTTGAATGCATTTTTGTTTCTGGTGTGTCCAGCTCTCATCCATGGTCACGAATCGTCTCTTGAAATCCCTTGGATTCCTCATATACACTTCCAAACAATCGGCTGAGGTTTAAGTCCCAATGCGGTTTTGCTCCGAACTGAGCAATTGGGGCACCCATATTGCAGAAAGCTATTTTAAACTCAATGCATTACGTAAAATACAAATGATTCGTTCATAAGAGATGCCCCTACCCTCGTAAGTTGACCTTACCGAGTAAGGGGTTGAAAATCCACCAGGCTACAACCGCCAATTTTGAGAAAAATAGTCCCTTCTATCCCCCTCGCGTGTCGAGTAACGGTTTTAATTTGACGTGAGCTTGACTGTAACAGAGTTTGGATGATCACTTGCGGAATTGTACACCGCGCTTCTTTTACACGTCACCAAAAATCTTTAGGTTGAAGGTTGAAGGTTGAAGTTCAAGGCTAAATCGTCGGGTGAGACCTGTCGTTATATGATGAACCACAGGCATGTTACGCGGGCCCCCTCGCCATCCCTTGTGGGATCAATAATCACACCCGCAAGATGTTGATTAAAGATGATCCAATGGATCCAGCTGGCAACGTCATCTCTCGGGGTGAGTGGTTAACATCATGACTTCGAATATGATAGCTTCTAGGCTGGATAACAGCTGCACTTTTGTCAAATAGCCTTCTTGAGTCCGCCTGACATGTGTTTGTCCGGGTATAATTGAGCGAGGATTGTCCGAATTACCAATCGATCGAGCGATAATGGTCGCAAACTCTCATCAGTCGGGAAGAAAATCTGCTGAACGACCAGGCCCCGGTTGCTTAGGGGACTGGCGTTGGTAACCAACCAATCTTGAATTATCCTCGCAGCATTGTTCTGTAATATAGTATCATGAAGCCTCTGCACCACTGGTACAGCTTCGTCTGGTACAAGTTCATGTTGGCACTGGTGTGTTGTAAGGGTGTCCCGGACGTAGAGTAGACATCAACGGATT
This sequence comes from Chrysina gloriosa, assembly GCA_038088585.1. Classification (NCBI taxonomy): domain Eukaryota; kingdom Metazoa; phylum Arthropoda; class Insecta; order Coleoptera; family Scarabaeidae; genus Chrysina; species Chrysina gloriosa. The sequence continues at coordinate 77,030,095 of CM076088.1, read as the reverse complement.
TCATAATTGATGAAACCACATCGACTCTCCTGACAAGTGCAGTTTTGATCTGCTTAGCCACGGCGACGAGCTGGTGAATGGCGTTAAAGTGACTGCATAGAAGATAGTAACATTTCTCGAAACTAGCATCTGGACCTTAGTGACATTTTAATCACTCATGCATTTATGTGAAGTCAATCTTCATTTTCGCATTCAAATTCTATTCTTCTAACTCTCCCTTTTTTGGAGTAACAATTTTTATTCACTGAGTATTTAATAATTACGATGCCGAGGGATCAGAGGACTCTTATTACTTTTCCGACCACTCCATAGCTCACAACTTTGACAGTATCAAACTTTCTGACTCTATAATGTTGAAGACAACGACTAACTTGAGCAGAACATTATAATTAGACTGGGCAAACAGCGCTAGCAGCTTACAATTACTAAATAAGTTACGACAGCATCGCCGACTTCCCACTCTAGTCAATACTAAATCGATGCTGTATGCGAGCTAGTTACCGCTGTTTGCCCAGAGTAATTATAATGCTCGCAACGAGGATACATTCAATAATGAAGCACGCCCGCTCCTCGACAGTGATTAGGCTTTGCTTGTGTTACATTACAATGTTCTGTTATAAGTGAATCGTCGCGTTTAGACCGTTTCTTGAAATAGTGTGGTCGAAATGAAAACGATAACATTATCCAATATAATGCCTTATTTAACACTACTCACCTATAAAAATGCGGACTAACTTCCCTGTACCGTCCGGTAATATCAGGCGGGGCCGTAACCCAGATATTCCTCGAATAAACCATCCTCCTGAAATTCGTAGACGAGAGATCTCGTCGTCTATGCCTGAAATTTCCTTCAAAATTAAGAAGAGACAGCCAACTACCATATCGGCACCGAGCTTTTACCTGTAGGTGAAGTTGTACGTTGGGGAGTAAGTCGAGTTGGTCAGTCGGTGCGTCAGAAGCATTTGTTGGATAGCTAATTCTCCTCGAGGATCAACGGTAAAGGTCGTTCTGAAAAGCGTCATTAATTATAACCAACCTGTTCAGGGGACGAGTCCCAAATTCAACCTACCTAAATTGAAAATGTCTGGAAGGTTGCGTCGCCGTCGGCAAATACAAGAAATCGTCGTTAATCACATCTTCACGCGGAGCGTTTGGCTCGACGATGTGCTCTTCATACTCGCTATTCGACTTGACATTGTGAATGATCGATGTGAACACCTGCTTGCACAAAGGGCATTCGGCTTTCACCTGGAAAAATTTCGTTAGTTACTTCAAACATTTAACTTTGGTGGTACAGTGTATATAAGAATGGTGAGGTACAAATGTCGTGCAAGGGAGAATGACCTAAAGAAACACAGATCCTATATCTTTTAAACCTGGTTACTGCATACCAATTCATTCAGGAATGGTACGTGGTGATGTGTTGGGCATTATGCATTCACTCTTGAAAGACTGAAAGATCAAAGAACTTCATACCTAGAATCTTTTACATAAGGGTGTTGGTTTCAAAAGTTAAGCAACTAACTTGTATTCATTATGAATGTGAATTTTAGTGCCCCAACTTGGGTTGCAACGCCCGAGATTTAAATCCTGTTCCTCCACACTGTAGTGTGGCTCCTTAACTGCTGGGTCACACTGGTTGAGATGCAGTATAACTGACACCAAATTTAACCAATTTCAATTCAGCTAAAGGTGTAACTCTCAATACGTGGGGCGCACCTCTCTAAAGGGAGCACTTATATGCACAAGATGGAGGAAGTAGAAAAATATGGAGAAACACTGGCTTAAAAAGTAAATTTAATGGATGTGAAGTCTACTGGATTCCATACTACACTTTATGCCTATACACATCATCACTTACATATACTTACTTAGATTTGTAATAATTGATATTAAAAGGCTAAGATACATATCCTGGCTTTGTCCTCTATCAGTTTAGAACATCAAATAAAAATTCTACAATGAAATTATTTAATTATTTACTGAGGGATCCTGATGATTCTGTCAGTATCTAGATCCCATAAATCTGGGGTTCAGTTGTTAAGGGTTAGTATTAGAACACAACAGTAAACTCCTCACTATGCAATTATGTACTGGACAAAATTCTAACGTATCTTTTGCTAGGAATGAGCACGTAGCAACTACATGGTGAGAATTACACCGATCTCATCAGGTATTCAGTACACCCAGACCGCAATTTTCGCAATTTTTGAGCTTACTTACCTTCGACCATTCCAACAAACAGGTGAAACAGAATTGATGCATACAAGAATCCGAGAAGCACTTGTTGGTACATGTTCCCAGACAAATGGCGCAGTTCGGCGGGGGCTCGTGCTCCTCGAGTGAGGGATGTTTATTTCGGCCATCGCCATGAATGCGAACGGGACGGGATCGGACAGATCTACACACGAAAAGACAACTAAATGGATGATGCTATTTCGTCTCCGTCATAGTCGCGGTGCTGATCGCAAGATTCCTTGAACGTAGAACGGACTAAAATGACATTGCGACATTAAAACTGCTTATTAGTTTCGATCGAGATGAGATAAAAGTTGCATATCATTTAATGGCACTCCACACTTCCACGAACATATGACTAAATACTGGAAGACATTTATACAGTTGAGGTGCAGTGGAGTAATTGGAGGAAAAAATAAATAGTCGTGGGTAGAGAAATTGGAATAACCTATTTACAGATCCCTACATTACAATTCACCGACTGAGGAAAACCGCCAATAGATGTCACTAGCTAGTAGAGATTAATATGAACTAAATTAATAAATCATAAAAGGGGAAATTACACAGTTTATTTATTTATATACTCATTTATTTATTTATGAGTTCATATGCCAAACTGTATTGGGTAAAATGATGTAAACACATAAACGCTATTTCAGGTTATCTTCAGCTGTCACGATTAACTAGATGGCGCAAAAATCGCAAGAGTAAAAGGGGGCCCCACGGTAAAGTTATGCCCCCTATTAATTATATAATATAAATTTGTAGTTATCCCATACAACAGATATCAGTTTTTACAAAAAAGCATTCAACGGTCAAACAAATTTCACCTTAATTCTAGGCAAATTCATAAATCCAAGCATGCGCAGAAACCAGTTCAAATCAGTGTTTATTAATCTCGTTTTGTTGTTGGGTTAGGATATTTCGATTATCATTAGACCAGCGATTTAAATTTTCAAATCACCTTCGCCACGATCGCAACATGTCCTTCACATTTGGGACTACTAAAACCGCCACCGGCTTCACCCTACCGACAACGACAACGTCGGGTATGTGCAAGATTATTATTATTATTATAGTGATTGAGCGCCCCATGTAGAGCTTTGTGCTCTCTAAATCAATTTAGTGAGGCGGATCAGTCCCGACATATAAGATGAACCCTTTATAAATAATATTAAATGACGAATGTCTGTTTGTCTCTACGACTGAAATAAATTATGATACTGGTTATTTGGTAACTCCAAATATGCATTTCTACCACCAAGTAGACATCCTTAGTGGAGTGACGATTTCCTTCCTTTGTGTTTCTCGCTGGGGACGACTAATTTATTTAAGGCTTTATAGAATATTTTGTTTCATTTCGAGGTTTATTCTTTTTCAATGTGAATTTACTTCAAACAAGATAGATTTGGACATATACTGGAGTGGGAAGCTCACAATACGGGTGTCTTTGACAATCCCATTCGAAAGCCAGGCTGTCTCATCGGGGATTAGCACCTCATCATTTGTTTGTATCTAACAGCATGCAGAAATCCTTTGGATCTTATAGTTACTTCTAAAGGAAGGTGTCATTTGAAATTAAAATAAAGGTATATAACATCGAATATACACCAATTTTAATCTGCGGTTGCGAAACTTGGATGCTAAATCTTCAGTTAATAAATGAAATATAGGCCAATGAAATGCAGTACCTAAGAGCAGTAAAGGGAGTAACAAGAAAAGATCACATAAAAAATGTGGCAGTCTGCGAGTGTTTAACCTTAAACCATTGTTAGAGAGGGTAGAACAAAGTCAATTAAGATGGTTTGGTCACATGTCAAGCATGAACAATGACAGATTAGTGAAACAAAAGTGAGGCGACAGGAGTGGACAAAAAGGAAAGAGAGGAAGACCAGCCAGAACCTGGAATAAGGAAATAGCGAAGCTACTGAAAATGAGAGGCATAACGTGGAAAGAAGCCGAGACTCTGATGAGTGATCGAAAAGCATGGGGACACCTCTACACCGAAAGGTAGAGGAGGATGGACTATGTGTGTATGTATTTACTATCTACGTTGACACCAGAGGTCGTTTGTATCCCTGATTGTGTTTGATGTAAATTTCTATCACGACTGATTTCTTTTATCTGCTAGTAAAAATCACCATATTCGATCGGATTTAAACCTGCCACCTTCAGGTTTACAGATTAACATGCAAGCCACAGTACCACAAAGTCCGATGTGCCTCTTCATTACTATTATATCACTTTTTGTGTGCACATATAGTATTATGTATTAACCATTAGACTGGGCAAATATGCGGTGTGATGAGTCATCTGTCCTTTTCACATTGTAATATATTACAGAGGACAAAGGACAGATGTCCGTTATGGCGAAGAAAGTAGCCACCATTCTATTCTTTACAAACCGTGATTTTGGGCCTGCGAAAGGTGTATCATCATCTTTAAAGATATCATTTCTTATTCTGGGAAATAATGGAGCCGGATTTTATCACTTGTAACAATACTGTTCACATAGGGAGATGCACAATGTAAATATTTTTTAAACATTTCATAGCATCACGTGGCACTACGTGCCGTTTCTCTCTTTGTTAAAGGATGTTTTACGTTATTATTACTTCGCAAATTTGTGTTAATATAAGAAAATCGTAATCTTTCTCTAAAACTAATTATTATTATCATCCTTTTAATTTTTTTTCCAGCGGGGATGTCGCCAGGTTTCCAATTCGCCGCCGGAGGAGATGCCAAAACTACTAAACCAGCCATCAATCTAACGTTTACTCCTTCAACAACATCGGCAATTACCCTGCCTTCTGTTATCACCTCCGCCACCGCAGGTGCTCCATTGGAGTTCAGCTTCGCGGGCACCGCAACGACAGCGCCGCAGTTCAGTCTGGGGACGTCAGGGACGGGAACTACATCTGTAATTACATCGGCGAGTTCGTTGTTTTCTTTAACGACCACCACCACCGCACCATCCCTTTTGAATATACCAACTCCGTCGACTACTACGAGTGCGAGCTTGACTTCCACACCTTCCCGTATGATTACTGTCATATTAAATATGTATAAATTTCAGAGGATGTCTTTTGTTTTTGTTTTAGTTTTTTCGTTAACTAGTACTGTCACATCCAAACCAGCCACTACAGGGGCCCCCATCGTTTCAAGTACGGTTACGACTACCGCCTTGAGCGTTGCGCCGGTGACTACATCGGTATCGTAAGTATATTTTAATATTAATTTTGTTATCTGATGCAAGGAACAATTTCTAGTACCACATCGATTAGTATCGCTCCCGCAACAACCAATACTTTGACCTATTCCCAGTTGGAGGATAACATTAATAAATGGACAATTTATTTAGAGGAGGAAGGGAAACATTACGCCAATCAGGCGAAACAAATAAACGCGTGGGATCGTTTGCTGATAGCAAATGGTGAAAAGGTAAGTGCAATTATTATGTTGGAGCACGATTAATACCTGTGGGTAACTTGCGCTAAAAACGATATTAGGGTTTTGAATGAGTAGACCGCAGTAAATGAGAGATAGAGATAGCGTTTAGTCGTATAGTGTCAGACCTACAAATATTAGTCCGTATTTCACTCGGTTATGCAACTGCTGTTGTATAGTGTGTTGGTCTGGCTCTCCGCGTATGTTCCTGGTATTTACTGTTTTCTATGATGCTGGTATCGTAGAAAACAGTAAATACCAGTAAATATCATGGACGAATTTTTGTGATCGGCTTTCTATCGTTAATAGTTTAAGCGCTACGAGCGCTTGAAGTTTGCCTATTTTCGCTCTATACTCACCCCTGTATTCGGTCTATATCACGTCTTTTGCACGAACTTGGAATGGCGCTTTCTCGAAATCTACTCGTTCCACGTTGGAACCGATATGTTCTACGTAATTACCGGTCCGAATATGTATATTCTGACGCAAAATAACTACGAAATCGATCGCGATCGATTAGACCTTTCTATAAGCAGATTTTGCCTAGGAATCGAATAGAACAAGAACGAGTAGCTTAAGCCCACGGAGATTGAACACGCTAGCGCTATCCGAAGTATGGTATCTCGAAAAACGGAGAAAATTTCTATGCTTTGAGGTAGAAATTTTCTAAGACAAAAATATTTTTCGGGTTAAAAATATGCCTATTCGATAGATTTTGGCCCGTAGAATCCAAATCTTTTACCCCGGACATTTTACCTCCCTTTGTGAATTTTTCTCTTTTATCGGCGGTATTTACCAAATCTACCCATATATGACTTATCGTAAAGGATGATATTATTGGAGCCACCGGCCGCTGCTGTCTCGAATTACAAGCAATACACAACTTGCTGGCGGAGATTTCACAAAATCAGATTAAACTTTTAAATGCACTTAAAGCGCGTGACGTCGCTTACATAGAACTACAGCAGAATATCTCAGTTGCCGGTGTTCCCTTGGAAGTGTTGATCGAATAGTAAATGACGTCACTCGCTTCTGGGAATTCTTCGTCTTTAAATTTTGTGCTGTATCTATACTTTTTCACAATTACGTTCTCGCCATCAGTGGTGAAAGACTTCTTCTCTCTCTTTCTTTGTGTAGGTGTTAAAGGGAGAAACTTGTAAACTCTCGTTCTCTGTTCAAATTCAATTTTGACAGAACGCAATTTTTCTAGGATAAATTTTTTAATTTTTCTTTGTCTCCAGATTCTATCCTTAAACAAGGGTATCGAACGCGTTAAGCATCAGCAGGATCAATTAGATCAGGAACTCGACTTCGTTCTCGCTCAACAGAAAGAGTTGGAGGATTTAATTGGGCCGTTGGAGAAGGAACTCGAAGACATTCCGGTGCCAGATTTGGACCGACATCGCACCTATCAGATGGCAGAAACCCTTAACACCCAGCTGAAGCAGATGTCCGAAGATTTAAAGGAGATTATCGAGCATCTTAGCGAGTCCAATAAAAATCAAGAGATGGCAAATCCGGTAAGATGTTTTGATTTTGTCGGCAAGATTAAAATGACAATGTCACCAAAATTCATTGAGGTTTACACGTCCTTTGGTCCACAGACTTGTTAACAATATTGTTGGCCCTCGGGTCTAAAGCGGCGCTGATATACTCGCTTTTCACGTTTGAAACGAACCATTTTATCATTTAACTGACTAAACATGCGTGATGTTTGATATTGTACGGTAGTTTTGAACGAACAGATTCCGTTCGGTTATCCACCTTTCACCAGTAAATAAGCACGTGGTTCACATTCCGGTTAACGCGATCGCGCAAATACACTTTCAGTTTGTACCCGAGTTCACCTGAACAGACTGGCGTCACAGTAAATCTCAAATTTACTCGGGTATTGTTCGTACCCTGCTCGTTGCTAAATTTTCACGGGTGAATTTTGTTTGAACCATATCGATAAAATTCGAACGAATACCGGGTGCCACCGTTTCTATGGTTCTACTTAATGGAAACGCAGCATAAATGTAAAATCATTTCTTTTTCATGCCTGAGCGGTTCAGGAACGGAAGCCAGACAAGCGAGGTTTAGTTCGGTCTGATGGACAAGCCCCCATTATTCTGGCGCAGCTAGGTGGTCCCCGTACTTCTTTGCTTCTTCCTCGGAGAAAATCAAGGTTATAATGAACCGTTCCAGACCGAATCCTTCGCCCGAAAAGACAATACTTTTCCCTACTCCTCTCTCTTGCTTGCTAGATCCATCGTTATCCACATGACATACATCCTGCCTTAACTGACAATGATCCCCAAAAGGTTTCAAAGTTGTAATGAACTACCCCATTGAAATCTACAACGTTCCGTCTTCAAGAGCGAGAGCAGTTTTTTTGTTTTTGATATTCTTTCGTTCTTTATTGTCGTTTTCTGCATATTCTTCTTCCTTCGTTTCTTTTCGTTCGTTATATTCTTCCCTTTCCTGTTATCTTCTTCTTTTCAGCAACGATTTCCTTGAATTCCTCTCAATTCCCTAACAGAATGTTTTTCTTTACATAACTTCGGAATGTTTTTTCAGATAATGCAGATCGGCAGGATATTGAACGTCCACATGAATTCGTTACAATGGATCGACAGGAATACCACGAAGATTACCAGCCATTTAGATCAGATCGCTAAGATGCACGACATGAACAAAAGAAATCATGAGATTAACTTGCAGAGGACTTACGAATGAAGTAGTCCCGATTGTCTTTTGTTTTCTTTAAATTTTCTTTAGTACTGTATTTGTGTTGTAATTCTAAAATAAACTTGCTTCTTTAACAGTTTTATCTCAATCAAACTCACAGTAGCCAACTTATTCCCCTCCCCTCCCCCTCCTGACTAGTCTAACTGCGCTTAATTGGACGCCCAGACAAATCTGTCATTGTGTTCCCTACACTCCACTCCACTCTCACAACGACAAGTATTAAGTGAAATCCTTATTACATTGTTCAAACAGTTTAGAAAAAGAGGAGGAGAAGGCTGGAGGCTGTTAGAAATAATGAAGATAATCAATATTAAAAATATCACCTACACGCAAATCAACATTTACAAATTCCTGGCACAAACTTCGGTCCACAATGGTTGAAAGGGATCAAAATGAAAATTAAATGTGAATAAAAACGGAGACGCAATGGTGAAAGACCTGCAAGTTTGAAGCTTAATGATACATTGGTAGAAGTAAGAGAATGGGTCGATAAAGCTGAAGTTGATTGTGAAATACAGGAGATAATGAATGATGTTCAGATTGTAGATGACAGTGGCAGTGAGGATGAAGAACACGAGAACGTTACTTGCGAAGCCACGCAGGCATTTGACACAGCACCGGAATTCATTGAGCGGAACGTTTCTTGTGCGCATCTAGATATTTTGTAGATCTGAAAACGATGAGGTATTGATGCAAAATCCCAGTTTTCAGTGGAGCAAAGAATATTATAATATTCTAATTTAAATCTATAGATTTCTTCCGTTCTTAAGTTATTCGGTAGGATTACTGTACCTCATTGTACTGTATGTGCATCAGTATCGCAGGTTTTCATTTTTAATCAAAGTACTGTACAGTATACTTTAGGCTTACAAGAATTAGTACTTAAATATATGTAAAACACTGTAGCTAATGTTTTTGTTTATACACATTATCCTCTACTTTCGCCTTTCGTATGTATTAACGTAGACCTACATGAAAATAAATGAGTCTCCTGATAATCCCTACTTACCTTTTATCCCGCCGTGGTCGGATTAACGAAGTTCTGCTGTATCTGAAATGAAATGGGTTTTTCTTTTTAATCTTTACTAGCGATTGGCAGACCTGTACATTGCCAACTGTTTCAAAGTAGTGGAATTGGTGATTGTTAAGCAATTGTACAGAGTGATCCAAAATAATTGCCTGAAAAATATTGGTTTCCGCAGAAGGTGATGTATTTATTTCTAAAATTCTGAGTGAATATAGCAACTGATTATATTTTAGTAATATCACCAAATCCTTTGCCCTTTTCCATTATTGTTTAACATTGGCGTTCGCTTAATTATTCTTTCGTACTTATGCATTGACTATTACACGTATTTAACCTGCTTTAGAGAAAGTGAATTTGTTGTTTTAGTGATTAAATCAGGTGTTTCAACATTCTAATGTCATATGTTGTTATTAACGTACACGCCACTGAAATGATGCTAACCACAATATAAATATGGCGGCATTTTGAGAAAGTTATACCGTCTGATTTTTAATGATTGTCCTAATCCTACACTACTTTCCACAGTTCGTACATTAATATTAACTTCCACTTTTCTATCTGAAGTTAGCCTTTTAGTAACTTCTCACCAACTATTGGCCAGCCTGTTTACATTGGCAGGCCTACATGTGGCATGATTCAAAGTTGGCTATCCTGGTGTATCCACGAAACTTCAAAACAAACATAACCTTTACGTTCTTTTCTATAACTGTGGAAGTTTCTTTAATTAATATCTTAAATTATTATTATTATTGATTAAATAGAAAAATGTCTGTTAAAAGGAAGCCGGACACACAAGTTCCGGCCGAGGAAAGCGATCAATTACTGATACGTCCGTTGTAAGTTTCTCGATTTAAAAACCGGTATTAACAAATAGGAAATTTTGTTCTAACTGATAACTTTCAGGGGAGCCGGCCAAGAAGTCGGTAGATCTTGCATTATGATCGAGTTTAAAGGAAAGAAGATAATGGTAAGACTAATACACTTGGAACAGACTTGTTACAATCCTTGCGATGTACAAATTATATGCTATTTATTTCTAGCCTGTAGTTCTCTGAAAAGGGTAGCAATTTGAATATGGGGAGCGATGTGGACAGTAATTATCTACAGACACTAGAAGCACTTCTTCGAAGCACTGATTCACTATTAGCCTTAAAAAATTACAAAATTATATTGCAATATCGCTCTGTATTTATCTTTCAACCTCTGTGATATTTTGTGATCCTTTCAGTTCGATAACAACAATACAACTGATATAAGGGGTTTAAGCTTGCTTCTATATGTACGTACGATCTATATTCCGTAGCAGTACATGGTGACATGTTCACTAGGATCCTCTTATTTCTATTTGTTTTTGTACAAACAATAGCTGATAGAGCCATCATTTTAAAAAAGCAATTAATGCACTGAACTGGTTACCAGAGTTCATTATACTGATGGCACCCTCATCAGTAATATTTTTATTTGCATAACCACCGTCCAAAATACAGATTCACACAACTTTAGCTGGAAAGTAGTGCTGTTGTTTAATCCAATAATCTCGCTTAAATACAATTAATATATTTAAATGAACGAGTATCATGCGTGATAGTCCTACAAACGTGGAACTTCATGGTATTGAATATCGCTGCACTAAATACATTAATGATATAATTTCAGTTGGATTGCGGTATACATCCTGGACTATCAGGAATGGATGCTTTACCATTCGTCGATTTAATCGAAGCTGATGAAATCGACATGTTACTTATTTCGCAGTAAGTATCTTTGTGAAACTCTATCTGAATACTTCTCCTAGCTTCTCCTCTTTGGGCATTAGCAGCTGAAGCGACACTAAATAACATTTTTGCAGTTTTCACTTGGATCACAGCGGGGCACTTCCGTGGTTCTTACAGAAGACTAGTTTTAAAGGCAGATGTTTTATGACCCATGCTACGAAGGCGATTTATCGCTGGCTTCTCTCTGATTACATCAAAGTTAGGTATGGTGGTCGAGGTAGATTTCTTTGTGATAAATTTTCTGATGAAATGGGGATCATTAACAAGAATAAATTATTATGAAGTAAAGTATGGGCGTGTTGTGGTATAGTCCCCTGAGTTGGTAAGAACACTTTGACTAATTACCAATGTTATTCTAGCAATATTGCTACTGAGCAAATGTTATACACCGAATCAGATTTAGAAGCTAGCATGGATAAAATCGAGACCATCAATTTTCATGAGGAAAAAGATATTCTAGGCGTCAAGTTTTGGGCGTACAATGCCGGACATGTTCTGGGCGCTGCAATGTTTATGATCGAAATAGCTGGAGTCAAAGTATGTATATTTTGGAAGCATTTATTTTCGAGTTTAATATATTTTTTTATCTTTGATTTTAGATTTTGTACACTGGAGATTTCTCGAGACAGGAAGATAGGCATCTGATGGCTGCTGAAATACCTAATATACACCCAGATGTTTTGATTACAGTAAGTGATTTAGACTTCGAAAAGAAGCAATGCAAGTCTTGCTTCATAAGGATAGATTGTAGCTTGTTACTTTTTGATTTATCTCAATACAATGTTAAACAGAATATTGGAAAATCTTCCTATAGTCGTTCCTAATCTGGGTGTAAACGTTTTCAGGAATCCACCTATGGCACTCATATCCACGAGAAACGGGAGGAACGGGAGAGTCGTTTTACTAACTTAGTTCATGATATAGTCAATAGGGGCGGTCGCTGTTTGATACCAGTATTCGCCTTGGGTAGAGCTCAGGAATTATTGCTGATATTAGGTACGGTTCCAAAAGGGACTTTCAAGCAAGTCCGAAGGAGATTGTTTCCTCTTAATTTCTTCTGCTTTACTTTTATCTGGCAGATGAATATTGGAGCCAACACCCTGAATTGCACGACATTCCCATTTATTACGCTTCGTCGTTGGCCAAGAAATGTATGGCTGTGTACCAGACGTACATAAATGCAATGAACGATAGGATCCGAAGACAGATCGCCATCAACAATCCTTTCGTGTTTAAACACATCAGTAATTTAAAGGTAAGGATTTCCATATTTAATCTATATTATTTAGTATATGTGAGAAACAGAAGAAGTTTTACTCTTCTGTATCATAATAGATTTAGTTACATTTATATTTAATAAAAGCCCATAAGTTGCGCTCTGTTTGTCTCCGTTACGAATGGTGGAGGCGATGTGGATAGCGATAGCAATTGACGTGTAAGTTGTGAGGAAACAATCTGTCGATTTGTATGTTGTACGCTTTAAATACAGCTGGGCTCAAAAGTAGCGTGGCGTCAGTTATTAAAGCTAATAAAAGTTGCTAATGCAATTTATCCTTTCCTCTCTCTCTCACTCTTGCCAATCACAGAAGAAGTAAATAGTGGAAAAATAAAGATGAAATTTAATTGTGTTGGTATTGTGACGTCTCCCCCCCGTTGCTATCCATCGCTTCCTCCTGTCTTTCTTTCTCTCATTCTGTCTTCTCTCTCTTCCTATCCCTCGCTCTCTCTTATAGTCGCTTTCTTCCTATCCATCTCGATTTTAATATCTCGCTCTGTTCCTATCCATCTCTCTTACTATCGCTCTCTTGCTATCCATCTTTCTCTTACTATCACTCTCTTTCTATTTACCTCTCTCTTATTGTCGCTCTCTCCTCTCTCTCTCTCTTTCTCTTTCGTTAATCACGTAAAAAAGTAAATAATGAAGGACAAAAATGTAATTTTATCTTAACCTAATTTATCTCTTCCTCGCTCTTGATAACTATGCAAAAAGTAAATAGTGAAACATAAAGATGGAGCTTTCTGGTGTTGGTATGGTAGCGTATTTTGACAGATGCCCTTTTCGTTTACAACTAATAAAAGTTGATAGCGTTAGCTCAATTTATGTCTTCCTCTTTCTCTCTTGCTAACCACGGGAGAAAGTAAATAGTGACGGACCAAGATGGAATTTTGTCCCGTTAGTATGGTGACGTATTTTGACAGGTGGCAACTAATACAAATCGATAGCCCAATTTATCACTTCTTCTCTTTTGTTAACCATGCAAAAAGTAAATGGCGAAAGATAAAAATGGAATTGTATCGTGTCTGCACGGTGACGTATTTTGACAGACGGTGTTCTTCCCGTAACTAATAAAAGATGATAGCGCTGTCTCTCTTACTTGCTAATTCATAAAAATAACCGTTGAATTTTCCTAGTGTTTATACGTTGACACTGTTGGTAAGTTTTTCCATACGTTAAAGCACAGATAAACCCTGCAGATAGCCCATCCTTATGAGGGAATAGACAGTGAGAAGTGGCTTCAAATTTCGAAACGATTTGGAAACGTTTCTTACGGTACACCATGTGTTAGAAGAGGAAAAAATAGCTATAATATAAGCAACCCTTAAGACTTGACGTAAATGCATTGGATGGGCTATCTGTATGACTTATCTATGGTTAAAATATCACCGAGGTAATATTACAATAAATAAAATATGATAGCGCGATTTTTCTTCCTTCTTCTCCCGAATCCGCGACAAATAGATGGCGAGAGATAAGGAATTAAGAATGAGTTATAATTATTCTAATGCAAAATTTTTGGCATGAATAGAGATAACCGTTAATGTGCAGTAATGAAGAAATTCATCAAGAATTCAAACTTAAAAAAATGTTTCAGTTTCTCCAAATCTCAAAATTTTTCAGCAATGTTGAAATTTCCAACCTTTCAAATTTTGAAAATCTTTAAAGGCTGGCGTCAATAACTCTGATTTAATTTTTACCACGGTTCGGGGTGTCTGCTCCCCTCAATATAGCAGTGTAAAAGGGTGGAGGGGCAAAAGAAAAGAAATTGAAAATTTCGGAAATTTTGAAGTTTATAAATTAAAAAAAAAATTGGGGTTTGAAAAGCTGAAATTTTGAGGGGTTGGAGAACTTTTTATATAGAAATTTTAGAATTTTGAAAAATTTTGACAAAAATCGAACTTTCGGTTAGCTTTACGATCAAATCATGTTTAACGATCAAATTTCGAGATTTTGGTAGATATCGATGATGCCCAAATTTTCGACGGGTATTATAAAAATATTTCTAAAATTTTTTCAAAATTCGGAAGTAACACAATATGGGTGTGGTTCATCGCTGGGTACGACTGTATATATTTTGCGTTCGAAGTAACCAAACATTCAAGGTTGGCACCTCTGATACTTCTGTGTAATAAAAGCTGATAAGTCGCATTCTGTTTCTTTCCGTTACAAATTGGAAGAAGGACGCAGATAGCGATAATCGTTGACAAGGCGTGGTTCATTGGACTATACAGATGCGTGCGAAAAATATTGGCCGTCTCGTACGTTTTAGACTATACAGTTCGGGCCAAAAGTCACACGACGCCTATCCGTTTCTCCTCATATTGGATTATATACACTTTGCGTTAAAAGTAATCGAACTACCAGACGTAGTGTAAAAAATGATAACCTCAAGTTGCAGGTGCAGTATTCTAGATTTTATCTTGCTTATATAATTACAGTCGGAGAAATCGGCCGATGTGACGTCATTTCACCGCCGTTGGTCACAGTCTCAGTTCGTTAAATTATATTGACGTTGTTAATAGTGACAATTTTACAACTTGGAATATGAGATACACTGTAGGAGATTCCTGAGACTGTGATCAAACAAATTTTTACTGATTCCTCCGACCGTGACTGTACATCCGTACAAATTGCTATTGATTAAAGTCCTCTCATCTCTCAATTCAAATTTTATTAGAAAAATAATCACAAACAACTTCAATATCAAACCTTCGATCTTATTCCATCGTATACATTTCCCCGACTTTAAACACGTCGATTTCCGGCTTCACCTTGTCGTATAAATGCGGGAACGCTCTTTCCGCATAATACTTCCTCCTAACTTTCTCGTAAAGCGTCAAATCGAACATTTCCTCAAATTCGGGCCTGGTCATGAAAATATCGGCGTACAGGAACGAGAAACCGCCGACATCTCGCGTGAATTTCTCCATATCCCTCATCGCACGTACCGGATTGTATTTCTCCTTCCGTTTAACGTATCCGGGAACACCGTAGATGCCCAAATCGTTGTACATGGCGTAATCGGTATTGGGCACCATATATTTGGGGGCTGGACGTTTCAATTGGCCGCCGTTCTCACCGCGATCGTACACTCGACACGGATATACGAGGAGGGGTAGGCGTCGAAGAGTTTTTCGGAAGTGTTTATTTGCTCTTCGAGTTCCTTGATCGGTAAGACGATGTCTTGAAAAACTTGATGGGTGAAGGTGAAAGCGCGTATTCCCGGTGTGGTGGTGAATTTAAGAAACGCCGGTTTCGGCGGGAGTAACCATCCGAAAAGTAGTCTAAAAGAGAGAAATGTAGGATTTTTAAAACTTTGTCGATTTAAAAGAAAAAGACATATCATTCTAGAACAGCGGTTCCCAAACACCACATCCACAAGCAAGCAACCTTTTTGAATAACTAAAAACTAAAAAGATAGTAGTAATAGTAGTAACACAGAATATTGAGAAGCGAAACTTTTGATTTTTGGATTGAAATTTGATGACCTTTGGCCATATGATTACCCTACGGATGTTAGCTTCTTATTTTAACTTCAGCCAGAGACGTTTAATGGGAGAAAAAAAAATGTAATTAGAAATAAAATTATTAATTATTATAAAAAGGATCGATTAAAAGTTTTCTATCTTGGTAAACATTCAGACATATACATACAATACTTCCACATCACAAGAATTCCTAATAATCATTAGATCTAAATAACCATGGATACATCGACATTCAATACAGGTTTCTATAACAACCTTATGCCTTGGACGACCTGAAGTTATGGTGAATTAAAGTTTTTGTTTCGTGGACAACGGAGAAATAATGTAGTGTAGACCTGGTTTCCGGAAAAAATAAAAAGTTTGTTTGGTTGACGGCGAAGAGAGTTGATAGATAAGTCAACAAAAAAGTTAAAAATATATTTTGGACCGAAAGGGTTTTAAAAGGAATTACCAGTGAATAAAAGAACCTCACCACACCGGACGAGAAAGATTAAAGAAAAGGGAAGAATCCATAGAAAATAGGGCCACACCGAAAGAAGAAGTTAAGAGAGAGAACAATCCATAGAAAATAGAGCTGCATCAAAGGAGTTCAAGAGAGGAGACATAGGAAGAACCATCATTGAATAAAATAAATTACACTCACACATACATAACACTAGGTAATTATATACAGTTTATATTAAATATTTCTCAAAATTTATAAATATAATTTGGTATAATTTATGCTTTTCATATCATTAATTAAAAGCGAGGCCGGTGCAATTTTGTTTAAGAAATTAACTAAATTCTCAGCACAGTATACACTGTTTCCCCCGTTTTCCCCTTTGCCCTATAAACAATTAGTTGGGAAGCGAGCTCCCTATTTCAAGCAACAAGAAGAATTTTTTAAACTTACCTAAACAACGGATGATTTCCGAAAGGTATCATCGATTCGACCACCCAAAAAATAGCCCTGTTATGTCGAAGCAAATACTCCCTCAATGGGATCAACTCGGTAAATTCTCCCTTCTTCAACGCCCTCTCGGTGTGCTTATAGAACCACGGCTTGTACCATCGCGTGATATTATTGACCGGTATCATCTCGTCGTAATCCGAAAACTTCCCGGTCATCACGACCGCCTTATCTCGACTATAAACGGTGGCTTCGACGTAATCAGGGACTTTCTCCTCTTTATCGTTAGCCCCCGACAAGTTCCTAATCAAATCGCAATAATTCTTCTGTCCCTCGACCGGGACGTAAGTCATTTTAACATACGGCTTGATCTCGATCATCTTCACCGTGAGGGCCACCAAGAATCCCAAACTTCCGTGCGACCACGGTAAGGTCTGGTACAGATCGTGATTTTCCTCTTTCGATGCCTTAACTAGGCTACCGTCGCCTAAAACGACCTCGTAAGAAATCACATTTTCGTGATAAAGCCCGACTTTATGGGAATATGTGGTCATTCCCGTTCCCATCGCCAATCCCCTAAAGTGGCGTCGGCTATCTCCAACGTAATCGCCAAAGTGTATCCTTTCGGTATTAAATACTCGGTAATCTCTCCGACGGTCACCATCGGTTCCACTCTCACCGTTAAGTTCTCCTCGTCAAAATCCAAGATGTTAAATAGATCGACCGAAATCCTATGACATTCGTGTTTCTTGAAAAATTTCGTGGATAAACTCAGCCAATTAGGTCTCGCCGTGCACAATAATTTCCTACGATCCGGGCTCTGTTTGTTCCAATTGGTTACCTGTTTTTGGATCCGGCGCACTTGGACGTTGTGATTTTGCGAGTCGCCGTGAAGTATCCTGTATAGCCGGTTTCGGAGCTGCAAGATAAGGTTGAAGACGAAACTCGCCGGTAAGCAGAAAAGTAGGATCACTAAGCCTCGATTGTCTTCAAGGAATTGGATCCAAGCCGATTGAGCCATCTAACAAAGAAATAAGAACGAAGTGAGGAATGTTTGTTGTTTCGACCGGCAGGTCTTTACCGTTGTCGCATTTGAATTTGAAAAATTTACAACCAAGTTGCCATCCCCAGCGGAGCATAACGCGGAAGGGAAGAAAACAGCAGCGTTCGTGAAGTATGTGTTCTTTTAAAGGACATACTTGAGCAGAGCATTGTAATGTAATACTCGCAACGGCTTTGTGGAGTACGGGTATTCGACGTGAACCGGTCAATCTTTGGTTTATGGGCACTGACAACAGTCTGCTTCTGTTACATTACGATGTTTTGCTACAAGTCAGTCGTCGCCTTCAGGCTTCACTTGTAACAAAACATTGCAATGCAATACGACGGGAAAATAATCAGTGTAAAGAAGTGATTGGCAAATTGAGTTGCTCACGTCGAACACCCGTTATAATACTAAAATTTTAAAAATCGGTTGTTTTGGGCCATTCATAGAACTTTGAGGAACTTTTGTTGGCTCGGGCCACGTTTTGTAAAATGGCAAAACAGTGTTTGTTGTGAGGTGAAATAAGGTAAATTGCTCCTTTAAAAGTAAAAAGCGAATTATGAATGCAGATAGAGGACCTATTCCAAATTCCAAATCGTAGGAGCTATTGAATTAAATTTAGATATAGTGTAGGATCATTCAACCTTGTCGACACGCTCTATAGAGCATGAAATTTAGATATAGAATTAGTATAAATACATACCCTCTATAATGGGAGTTCAGTGTCCACAGTGTGTTTTGCGTGTTTAGTTTGTGATGTTCATTGTGCAGTGCTTTAATGTTGTACAGTGTTCTTCTTGACAATAGCCGGATATCGCTGGTGATATTAAATTCCTCATTTTTCATTGACAATGGCAAGTTAGTTGCCGAAATACGTATCTGGATTTTTGCCGAAAGGTGGTAAGGGTATTTTTACTTATTTTATATACCTTTAAAAGTAGGAAAAAGCTTTTTCGAACGTTGTTTTCTTTCCTTTGTTTTTTCTCCATTGAAAATAACAACTTAGTCGTCGAAATATTATATTATATTCGAAGACGTCCAAATTGATAAGGATAAAATTTTATTTTTTGAGTTAAAGTATAGATTTTAATCAAAGTTTGCAGTGAAATAATTGAGGTGTAATGCATTTCATTTAATGTGAGTCTAAACGTAATACTGAGGAATAAATGTTAACAGATTCCCGAAAAGAGACATGTAAAAAGGAAATTTTACTCAAAGTATTGAATTTCATATTGGACAGAACTTGAGATTTATGTAAAATATTCCCATCCTGATATTCGGGTTATTTATTATTATTTTGGGGGTTTCTTGGGTCGCTGATAACAGATCTGACGTTAATCTCGAATTATACAAAATGGCCGATTGCACATGGCGCTCCAGAATCGAGAAAAATCCGATTTTCTCCTTCCTAACTGTTCTGCAGTTCACGTAAATGAAGAGAAAGTCATCTTATGCGCCAAATTTGGGATATTAGCGGAAACTTTTCAATCTACCCTCGTACGTACGTACGGTAAACTACGGTGATACTGTTAACAGATTCCCGCAAAAAGACACAAGTTTTAGTCAAAGCATTGAATTTCATATTGGATGGAACTTGAGATGTATTTAAAATATTCCCATCGTGATTCATATTATTATTTTGGGGGTTTCTTGGGTCGCCGATATCAGATCTAACGTTAATTTTGCATTTTGCAAAATGACCGACTGAACATGGGGCACCAAGATCGACCCAAAATCCGACTTTCCCTTTCCTAACTGTTCTGCAGTTAACGTAAATGATGAGAAAGTTATTTTATGCGGCAAATTGGGGGTATTAGCGGGAACTTTTCTATCAACCCTTGTACGTACGGTAAAATCTCGATTACGCGGACCTCAAATATTTTCAACTTGGATTATCCGGATCCGATTTTGGGCGCCTTTCTCAGAACTAAACCCAATAAACCTCTATTGGAGATATTTACTTAAGTAATCTAATAAAACAATTAATTGGAATATGCGGATTTTTGTTTATCTGGATTCGGTCCAATATCAATCGATCCCGATAATCGAAATTTTACTGTATTTCCTTAGATATTACTATTTTATTTTAACCTAAAACTAACACGTTTAATGCTATAGTAATATGTATACTATGGCAGAATAGAAAATGAAATAAATTTCACTCACGTTTTAGCCGAATTTAGACGGACTGATCGATCTCACAGGATCGCCTCGATAGTTGTCACTGAATTTTTCGAGAAGTCTACAATTTTAATGTTGTCGATAATTCGAATCGGGGCGTTTATCATCGTTCGACCTTGAAATTTAATCTCGATTACGGACCACTTAATTTAGAACCATCCTTGCGATTTCAAACGCAAAATAGAATGGAACATGCATAGGTACCATTTCTTCCTCTAAATAATAATAATAATATTTCTTTATTAATACAGCATTGCAAGATTTTTCAATAATAGATATACGAGGGTAGATTGAAAAGTTTTCGGAATGACAGGGAATGTAGGGATTCAAGGAATATTTGGAAGCTCAACACACTTGGTCCAACGTTTCTCTAGTTTCTCGATTCACTTCCGGAAGTGACTTTCTTCGTGGGTCTCAAAATAATTGTTTACATCCTCAATCAGTCGAATAGAATTTCAATTCTGTCCATTTTTGCTAAACGATTGCACTTCTTAACCATTCCCGGACGTTTTCCCTGAATTGCTGTTTGCAATTTGTCTAAAAGTATTGTGTAATATTGCCCAGTAACACTTTTGCCTTTTTCAAGATTAGCTCAATTCCTTTTTGCGTATCCGAGAAGCCGATGTCATCACCTTTTCCGGCCGAATGAATTGTCTTCGTCTTCTTCGGAACCAATTCAGTGCGTGCAATCGACTGTTGTAATTGCATTTTTATTTCTGGTGTGTCGGAATGCATCCAAGGTCTCGTCCATGAGATCACGAATCGTCTCTCAAAATCCGTTGGATTCCCCGCAAACACTTCCAAACAATCGGCCGAGGTTCGAGTTCGAATGCGTTTTTGCTCTGAACTGAGCAAATGCGGCACCCATCTTTGGGAAAGCCTTTTAAAACTCAATTCATTATGTAGGATATGAACTACTCGCTCATAAGAGGTGGTCACCGCTTCCTCAATTTCAAGCACTTTTATTCGGCGATCTGCCAAAACCATGTCATGGATTTTTCCCAGAATTTCTGGCGTGCGGCCACGCTTTAATTCCGAAACTCTATTCGGTGGGAAATGAAGGTAATGAATCCTCCAGAACGGTATCTAACCTTGATTTGATTTCCATTGCGGTTTTACCTTCCAAATAGAAAAACTTGATGACCGCTGCCCTCTAGCACGGATAACGGAAACTTACACTTAGAAAGACTAAAAGTATAATTTGATAAAAAAATAAAATAAAGCGCGTCGTGCTAAGAGTGATAATAATTACGTAATAGGTCATATGCATTTGTTTCCGTTCTATTTTTATTTCTTTCTCCTCTTTTTTTTTTGCATTTGTTTATATCGGTCCAGTATATTATAAATTGGAGTTGGTTAAAACGCTCCGATTACATATGCGTTACAGAAGGGGGCGAATGTTGGATTTTTTTTTCATATGCGAAAAAATACGATTATAACTAATAATGTGTTTAGTCGCCACTATTATTATTTAGCAAGTCTTTACAACGTTTAGGCATGCTCTCGACCTCTTTTGCACATAATTGAAAGACAATGACCGCTATAGGCGAGTTTAGGCTCCAGGAGTGAGTAAAAGTTGTTGTTGTAAAAGTGCTCGTTGACGTGAACTGGTTATTGCTGATTTTACTCGTGTAAACATCTAGACCATTATCAATTCAATATCGTTATGGTAGAAGCAACAATTACCAAGGAATAGTAGAAAAAACACGAAGTCGAAAGATATCTGCAATGAAGGTCCTGTGGACAGACTTATCAGATTTAGAATTCCACTTCTGTTATAGGGAATCGACCATTTCGAAGACATAGGACCGTGCGTGATCATGGCTTCCCCGGGTATGATGCAAAGCGGTTTATCCCGAGAACTTTTCGAATCGTGGTGCACGGACAGTAAGAACGGTGTTATTATAGCGGGTAATTTGTCGTTATTTTCCGGTAAATTTTCGTCTGGTAATACCTCGTCTTTAGGTTATTGCGTGGAGGGAACTTTAGCCAAGACGATCCTATCGGAACCCGAAGAAATTACCACGATGGTCGGACAGAAATTACCGCTGAAAATGTCCGTGGATTACATCTCCTTTTCGGCTCACACCGATTATCAACAAACGAGCGAATTTATTCGAATTCTTAAACCCTCACGTGGTAAGTAGTCACTTTTTTCTAAGACATACGACGAAATTGATGGGAGAAATTTCTTTCGAGTTACTCTTTTAAATATCTTCTCCTCTACCAATTTCAGGTCAATCAAATAACAAATCGGGATTAACTCCCGATTTGTTTTATATTGGCTATATTTTTAGAACGTGCTAGAGGAGAGGATGTTTAAAAAGATAAGATAAGAGGTAAGACCCTGGATGTTTTGGAAGCATTCGTCACATTGAAATTTAATACCATCTTCGTTAATTCCTTCTATACTTCGTTTAGAGTCCGTTTAACATTATCATATTAACTTGTACCAAACAATTGAATACTATTTTATAGTATAATGTAAAACGCTTTACCGGCCTTTTGTACAAGATTATTGCATGAATTTAGACTCCATCATTCGTCAGAGCTATTACATATGTATTATGAACTTGTACAAAAATTCTGTTTATGATTCTGTGCCATGCTACATCCTCGTTTCAAATTGTACACCAGTATCACACAGTATTTACAAATATTTCTCATAACCTCCAAAAAGATTAATTTTATGCTTAGCCAATAACACTAATACTTTTAGTAAAACGCTCAATAAAAACATTTGCTGACACGACCACAGTATAATGTATAAACCCACGTTTAATTTTATACTGTAAGAGGACTGGACAAGACGTAAACATAAGAAAATGGAGTTAGTTTGGAATACGTGCAATGCAGACTAGCGAGTCAAAACATTTAGTATGAGAATAGGGCAGGTTCTAATTTCATACAATGATTTTGCACTTATATTGTATTATAAAATAGTATTCAATTTTTTACGTACAATTTAATATGATAATGTAAAACGGATTTAAGTTAAGAATGCAGTGCGTGGCTAGATAGGGTTATAAAATTCTTGAATCTGATTAGCTAATAGCGACGCCCAAATTACACAAATGGTACTCGCCAGTTGTCAATTTTACTTACTTTTCTGTGGAGTTTGTCCTGTTTTGATTGTGCCTCGGTTCCGAGGGTCACCTACTGCATTCTTCCCGTGAGCTATGGATCTAGAAGCTTTGAAAATCCGACACTTTATGTTTAATTAATTCTTCGCCCCCATCATCATCGTCCTCGCGGATCTTCTTGGACTTCGCCTCCGCCTTACTAATTGCAGGATCGTATCGATTCGATTAAAAAAAAAGTATTATTTAAGTGTGTCCCAAGAAGACTTGCGAATAAAAAAAAATCCGATGGTCCATTTGTAGGTGTTAGTCCACGGTGAGCAGAACGAAATGAGCCGACTTAAAGCTGCCCTCCAGCGGGAATACGAAGACGATCCGAATACCACGATGCATCTCTACAATCCCAGGAACACGCACGCTGTAGAATTGTATTTTAGGGGCGAAAAGACCGCCAAGGTGATGGGCACCTTGGCCGTCGATCGGCCGAAACCGGGCAATACGATTTCCGGTATTTTGGTGAAGAGGAACTTTAACTATCACGTCTTGGCGGCCAACGATTTATCCAGTAAGTATTTAAGATTTTCTACGATGTTTTTGTTTACATTTTACAAATTTGAAAATTGTGAGACCTTCCCGGGATGGACGTTTTGAATAACTTCCTTTTCGTTATCATTGATTGGTATCCACAGAAAAAGGCAATCACTAACGTTCGATGATTTTAGCATTCCGCAAAAGCTCATCTGGTTATCTTATCGTTTCAGAATACACCGATATGAGCATGACGCAAGTGATGCAAAGGCAAAGCATCCACTACTCGGGTTCGTTGTCCGTTTTGAGGCATCTCATCACGCAGGTGGCCGGTATCGTCGAGACCATCGAAGGCGATAAGAAAATGCGCGCCTTCAACGTTATCGATATCTCCGTGGAGAATAAAATTATCAGTTTAGAGGTATGCATATCGGGGAAGCGTGAATCGGAACAAGAAAATAGAAATGATTGTGGGGAGAGATTAGGATTTTTTTCTCTTAAAGTTGGAATCTTGGCGAATTTGAAACGATGAAGGGGGAGGGGGGAGGCAACTCGAAAAAATAGGTTTCTAGTAGATAAAAGAGAACACAAAAGTGAAGCACTGGTTGAAATAGTCATAGGGGTTAGGTACAACAAATACCTACTTAAAAAAAAACCAAGAATGTTACATAAAGGAGGATAAAATAATTATATAAAAAAGCCAAAGTTACCCTAAAAATGTCAGTGTGATCCTTGATCTTGCATTTCCATAGACAACTTAACATAATCTGGTTCATAATCCAGATTTACATAGGTCATTCTACTTCTATACTTTGATTTCAAGTGCTTAATTGTGAAAAATAGAAATTCGCAAGCGTAGGTTGAGGCACTGTATGCATGTATCTTGAAAGTTAATGCTCTCCAAATAGGAAATTTATATTTACCAACCAAATTCCAAGTGTTCATCATTTTTGTATGATTTTAGAAACACGACGTTTTTCATTGTGATTCTTTCTAGTTCTAGTTCTTCACATTTACGGTCAATGTAAAAATAGTTTTTGATCGTCTCTGCAAATCTCTCTTCTCGAAATGGATTTAGCAAAAACTGTAGAATAGGCTCAAGAGCCGGAAATTACATTCATTTTGAAGTATATCCAAATGTGGGACAAACGAAGCAGTAGAAATATCTTCTGCACGTACAGCTCTCGCAATATAAGTTGGCGAAGGGTGGGAGTGAGATCGCGCAGATAGAGGAGGGATAGATTGCCTATCATTCGTCCTTTCCTTACTAAACTCATATTGATACGAAAATGGTAATTCCTATGCACTATCTGAATCAGACAGGTGGGAGGTACGTTTACGGCGCATCCCCACCGCTCGCCAACTTATATTGCGAGAGCTATACATTCCTACCTTTTTTTCCCAATTTGGGAAAAATGGAATATTGAATTCCTCAGCAAATGCAATTTCCATTTCCAAGTTATTTCCTCTTTGAATGTATTTACGGAACCCGCCATTTTCGAAATATGACGATTTTTACCTTGCATTTTCCAGTTTAATTCATTTAGTTTCATAATTATATCCATCAGAAATCCCAAATCTGCAAGCCATAGTTGATCACTTAACTCTGGATACTTATCATTTCTTGATGCCAAGAACTGTTTGATTTTGCTAATCAAACAAACAAATCGCACAAGTATTTTTCCCTTGCTTAGCCATCGTACTTATATACATATGTAATATTATCTCGGCATAATCTTCATCTTTTAAAAGCTGCTGGAACAAACGATGTTGCATTGCCGCAGGTCTGATAAAGTTGATTATCTTTACAATGATCTTTATCACGTGTTGAAATTGAAGAACTTTGGCACATAACGCTTCCTGGTGGATGATGCAGTGGTAGTGGGCGAATTTGATTTTCATTTTGAAAAACTCATGAGAAACAACAAAATACAAAAGAAGACAAATGTTGATGCTTGCCACTCGTTTTAGTCTTTTTAAAATAATTATAAACATTAAAAATAAATTCACGAGAATGTTCAGGAATAATCGTCGTCTTCTTCCTCCGACACCGAATTCGATACGGAAGATGACATTTTGACTGAACCAGAATAATAAATACAAACAGCAGAAGGAAAATAAAAAAATTACACATAAAACAAACAACGCTTACCAAGAATTGACAGTCACCAGTCACCACCAGTCACCAGTCGATCAACATAGTTAGTTTGGACTTCGTAAATTTTTATTTTAGAAATAATGTAGGGCGTTTTACTATTTTTTATAACAAACGTTAGTATTTTATAAAAAAAGACATAATTAGAATTTCTGGTTGTATTTATTTTCTGTTACTCGATGGTTGTCCATTTTCTTTTGTTTTTATTATCTATTTCCCCATATCTGCAATTTTTATTTTCATTCTATTCAACGCATTTTTTAATGACAATTTGTATATAGCGATTTTTGAAGTCGCTATGTGATTTTCAAAATTTAAAATTGCCGGATCCAATAGGGCGCACCAGCATTTGAAAAAATGTCTAAATTTTGTTTAAATTTATGTACATATGTATATGAGAAATTTTTGATGGCACATTACGTATCTACTGGCGGATTAATAAAATTCAAAATACCGAAAGCAATAGAAGAAGTGTTAAAAAGTTTAATTTGAGATTTTTTTTTACAAATTAGTGTGTATAAACGAGATTGTTGAATTAATTTCTTTCAAACTTTGGCCGGCCATATTGGATCTGACATTTTGAATTTTGAAAATCTGATTATGGATTCGTGATCCCTGGAAAACACCCATATATAAATTTTTATCAATCAATTCAGAATTTATTCTCAGCCATACAGGGTACGTCCCAAAAGTCATGAAATATATTAGAAAAGGATTCGTAGAGAATATTGGTGTATAAAGTGTTGTTAATAATTTTCACAATACTCTCCATCAGCATCTATGTATGTACACATGCCTTCCACCGACGGGAACCTCCGTTAAAGCTGTTGTTTCAGCTGTTTGAATAGCTTCAGTGCTGTCAAAATGGCATTATTTGAGTGTAGTCTTGACCCTCGGGAACAAAAGGTTTGACTAGTTGATGGTCGTACAGAACGGAGGTCATCGTTCCCACCCTCACTTAAACTTCTTTAGTTTAGTTAGTTTAGTTCTTTTAGAGTTTAAGAAGTTTGGAAAATCGCTTAAAAATCTCCCTTCTTTCTCTCGTCTTTCATAACGTTGCTAGTTTAGAATTTATTATATAAGGAAACAACAGAAGGTACCCACGTTTTATCACTCGCTTTGTTTTTTTCTAACAATCTGTATATATAAAAATGGATCGTGGTTTGTTCGGATGCTTAAAACATGAAAACGACTGTGCCAAACTGGATACTTCCTTCTGCGGGTTTGTTCGTAATTGCTACGCGAAGGTTTAGGAAAAAGAAAAGTCGAGAAAAGTTTTGGGCAAAACGAAGTTTGTCGGGTCACCTAGTTATTGATAATTACAAACTTTGAATTTATTCTAGTGGGTGGCTAATCCAATTAACGACATGTACGCTGACGCGATCGTTGCAGCCGTACTCCAAGCTGATTTGTTAGACACGCCGATAAAATCGTCTACGATCAATGCCAAAATCGACAGGATGCACTTCAAGGTACGTCACACACCACCGCTTCAAATAATTATTAATTAATACAGTAAAACTCCGATTATCAGGACCCTCAGATATCCGAAACTATATTTACACACGTCCTCAATTATTTTATGATGATATAGAGTACCGTAATCTACTGATAAAAAAAAATAATTTGGATATCCGGATGGGACCCGAATATTTTTTACGGATAATCGAGATTCTGCTGTACAATTGTACATACATATGTATGTACCTACATACGTTCTTCTTTATCATTTCATTACTTCTTCCTCTTCGACTTTAAAATTAAAGGAATTCATATTTTTCTCTCTAATATTCCATTTTGTTCATCTAGGAATGTCTCATCGAAATGCTGCAAGATATGTTCGGTGAAGATTCGGTCCCCAAGATATTCAAAGGAGAAAAATTGTACGTTTCCGTGAAGGAAAATAGGGCCGACATAGATCTAATCAATCTCGTAAGTCCTCGAATCTAAATGAAATATATTTATTCATATAAAATCTTGCAGGAAGTATCTTGCTCGACCGATGAAACTTTTCAACAGATAGTTCAGACAGCCGTTACAAAATTGTACCAATCCTTAGCACCGCCTCAAGTCGAATTAAGTTAAGTTTATGAAGAAAGAAATATATGTATATGTACATCAAGTGCATCTTTAAATGTGTAAGAGATAAAATAAAATTGATACCATGTTTTCTTTTATTGACTGTGAATAGATCCAAAACGTATTTTTATAACACACCACCTAACACTTAGATGCATACCATTTTTGATACAACCGCTATTTTAGATAACTAGAGACGTGTATTAACAATTCACCTAGTTAGTCTCCGTCTCGTATGTGTCCACAATGTGCATAGAATAAAAAAATTAAATTAAACGCTAAATCGTTATATTGTCTTAGTGACTAAATTGAATGTTTGGCTTGGTCGGACAATTATAAATTTCAAGCTTGTAGCTCCAACCGTACGGAGATATCCACGTTTAAAATTTTACTGGGCTCGATCCCGTTCAATCCTACACCAATCGACGAGGCTCAACGTGCTGATTCCAACGGTAGATAATTTGTTTAGATTATTTCAAATGGTTGCTGAGCAAATCCAAAGAAACACGAAAAATCGCTAAAAATAGCCTAAAAGCATACCCATCTCGGTTCCTATGGGACTTAGGACGTTAAATCCTACACCAATCGACGCGTCTTGACGAGCCGAATTCAACGGCGTAAGATTTTTCTAAATTACTCCAACGGTTATCGCAACAATCGTAGAAAACCGCGAAAAAATGTAAAAATTCGCCAAAATTGCACCCTCGGAATGGATTTTTTGAAGGGGCGAGGATGCTTCCTATACCATTAGAAATACGTAACGTTCACTAATTAAAGAGAGAGGGAGAGAGAAAGGTAAGTCGTATAGGGTGTTTCCCATTTATTCTGGATCCGTACAAATAATTTGGAGACGTTAATTTCTCCACTTTTGGTGACTGCTCTGATTGCTAGGACGAACCAGACCTCGACATCAATTCGACCCTGTGTTGACGTGACAGATATTCAATTTACCCCCGACCCGCTTGAGCTTTAAAATATACGCTAATATTTAATTTAAGATCCTTAAAATACAACTTTCATGCCTTACCTTCGTATAATTCGACTTCGGATTTGATTTCCTTACCTGTATTCATCATTAACGGACTTGTATTTTTAATAGTAATCAACGGAGGTGGGATATTACAGTTGCAATAATAGCAGAGTTAATACACAGACAAAAGAAAAATCCATCATGAAATGAAAGAAATATTTATATTTTTAAATAGACAATTTATGAATTACATATATGTTTGATATAACACATAATATATTATTTACAAATTCTGAATATTTATACTACATTTAATACTACGAAAAAACGTCAAAAGAAAATTATCAATTATTATTTCATTAATTCCGACAAGGCCACTTTTGTAAACATTTTTAATTACTTTTATTATACATTTACATGCAATTTTCTCATATTCTTTTCTCGATAGAATAGGTAACGAAAGGATGTATGTTATATATGTACGTACATATGTATGTAGGTGACGCTTACAACTTATCCTTATTGTCAATATAATACAATAATAAAATTATTTAGAAAAAGAAATCGTTTTTATCCTAACGGAAAATAATTACGTATATTACCGGGGAAGTACACAAATTAGATTCGTTCGACGAAACGATACTTCGGCCATTTCTAAAATATTATCTCCTATTAGAACTCGTCAGTTTCTTTTTTTTTTTCCTTTTTTAATATTAACAATTATATGTACTTACTTTGAGCAATATTATGTACATATATACAATACGCTGATTTATTGTATAAATCGCGATATATACTTAGATATCTACTATATAATAACATTTGATTCTCAAAAAATTCTTTCAAATATATTAATTAGTATGTGCAATTTTACCTTATAAAGATTTGGACGGTTTATCCAATATCTTTATCGTTTGTTCTCTTTATTTATTATTTCCAGCGTTAACATGGGAGAAAACGTATGTATGTATATGTATGTATGTATATTAATTAGATAAAGACCTCTTATAATATATTTAACATCGCGTTTCTTTCAATCATAAACGAATCTCTTAAACACATTTTGTCTGTAATAGAAACAAAATTTAAAATGCGATTTTTGGTTATTTTTGAAAACGTAACAAAAACGAAATCGGCCGTATTCAGTGGAGGTAGCTATAAAAATGTAAAAATTCTTTCTCTATTAGTAATTGATTTGACGTCACAGCTATGAAATCGTATATACAGGTATATAATTTATGTATGTATATATTTTTTACATTGCGGAGTATCGTAGGATAATATACGTATATCTGATAATAACCATAGTTTTAGTTTCTAGGTAAAAAAGTGGTAGAGATAATCCGAAAAATTAAGCATTTATTCTTTTAGTAACAAAAGATATTGAATAAAAGTTAACTTGTCCTGTCTACATTTTGCACACATGTATAATTTATTATTCTGAACACTATTGACCGGATTTTTCAATATTTTTAACATGGCAGGTCATTCAAATTTAAGAACTTAAATATCAAAATGGGCACAGATAAAACTTTGGACTTTTACTACTTTCTCCCTTGACATTGGCAACGTCGGTGGAAGAGATCAAGAATTAAGTTAGTCAGTAAGTACTCAGTTTTCCTTAACGAATAACTTTTCTTAATGCGAGAGTTATGTTTCTTTTTCAAACTCCGTTAGGTTGGCAATGTTATAAATAGACTGGGCAAATATGCGGTATGATGAGTCATCTGTCCTTTGCCCTCTGTAATATAATATTACATTTTGGAAAGGACAGATGACTCATCATACCGCATATATGCCCAGTCTAGTTATAAAGCTCTACGAAACGCGATGTGGGCAATTAAATCACCGGACGGGATATCCGCTCCATACAGACTTCTTGTGGGATGAGGGATTTGGAATGTAGTTGACCTTTGACCCTCCGAAATTGATCAAACTTGCTTTCGCCTTTCTTGCTTTTAAGCTTTAGTTATGGATGTAATCTTAAATTACTTGTTCAATTAAAAGATATCTTCAATGAGCGAGGAGAAAATGCCGGCATTTGCTTAATAATAACTAATGACTTCTGCACCAATACAACTCCCCCAGTCCAGAATTTCTGTTTGTGAAACAGTTTTTAAAGGAAAGTCCATTGCTGTGCTCGAGAATCTTCCGTTTTCGGGACAACTTGCTTGTTGTTCCCGACAGTGAAAAGTGCATTAAAGAGAAAATATTTTCAGCTTGTGAGACAGGTCAAGGCGAAAACTACACACTTGTTGAAGAAGTTGACAATTGATGATTTGCAACTTGTTTTGGACAATCGGAAACACTTATGCAGCCGTGTATAGATAGGGAAGGGGAGTAAGTTGAAGCCGATTAATAGCTACTTGTAATGCATTTTTAATCAAGCATATTTGTTGGGAATATCCCGCTATTTAATTGATACACCTCATATAATGATGGAGATATAAGATTTGTAGCAACAATTTTAAACAAAGATCTTCGATGATGTTAGTCAGAATCAATGTCATCACGCAATTTCAAAGAGAAAGGTGTGCCTAAGATCAGTGCAATGGTGTGTTTTTTGAGACAAATATCAATTTAAACGATGTCCAAACAGAAATGAGTTTTTAGGTGAAATAATACCAAAAGAATTCCAAGGACTCAACATTCGTCCAATGAGATATCTACAAAATTTCTAAATTTTTCCAGATCTGAAGGAGATATTTCGGTACAACCTGCACTTAGAAGGATTACTAAACGAAAATGACGGCTCAAACGAAAAGAATCCTAAAAGACGCCCAACGGCTCAACATTCGTCCAGTATCGTCACAAAACTTTAAGGAGATGGGATAAATCTTGTCAAATTTGGAAGTATTTCGAAACAACCTAAACTTTGATGGGGTACCGAAATAAAAATGATGAAATAATCCTAAAGACGTCCAAGAATTCAATATTCGCCCTATGACGTAATAAAATTCCAGGGAAATATTTTAAAAATTGGATTTGTGAATATTTCCGAATCTAAAGCTGATAATGACTCCAGTATCGTTATAAACTTGAATCAGCGGGAATCACTAAGCAAAACCGATTGTTTAAAATAATCTTCAAAGATATGCATGTAATTTTACCTCAACTTCGGAGGGTCTTCGAGCAAAAATTAGTTCTGCAACGAAATAATCTTGGAAGATATCCACTGATTTAACATTCGCTCAATATCGTTACAAAATTTCAGAGAGAGAGAGAGAAAGAGAGAGAGAGAGGGAGAGTTGAGAGAAGTGATCATTCTGATTGGATAAAATAGGAGGGGACAAGCCATTACTTGTCATTTCAGAGATCTTCGAGAAAAATTTTGGATTTAGAAAAAAACGTTTTATCTCTCTTGAAGTGTCTTTTTCCTCATCGTCAAAGTTCTTTTCTTTTTAGCGACTGCCATCAATGTTTACTTACCTATCGTGCTAGGGTTGAAAAAGTTGAAGAAGCTGATGCTTTGGTCTTCGAAACGTCAGCACCTATTGCATACTACAAAAGCTGAAAGAAGTTTCTACCATGAAAAAGAAACATACATCATTCACCAATATTTTCGTGGGTTTTTAATCGTTTTTCTATCACATGTTGTATCATCAGACACATATTATCCCGAACAAGGCCGATACTCCGCAAAAATTCGGATTGTATACTAAATTTTGATTCTGGTACGTCTCATACGCCCTTGACGAGCACCTAAAATATACAAATATTTCTCGTAAAACATCGTCGGTTTCGTTGTCTCCTCGTCGAAGCTTCGGAGTGTCGAAATTGATTGTTTTCATTGTATCATCCGTCGCTCCTCTTCTTCTTCTTCCTCTTCTTTCTCCTCCAACTTCTATCGACGATCTAAACGGTAACAATCGCTACTTCTTCGTTCCGTTATAC
This sequence comes from Chrysina gloriosa, assembly GCA_038088585.1. Lineage (NCBI taxonomy): Eukaryota > Metazoa > Arthropoda > Insecta > Coleoptera > Scarabaeidae > Chrysina > Chrysina gloriosa. Next base: position 76,997,287 of record CM076088.1, on the reverse strand, counting down.
ACAGGTTATCCTAAATCCAAAAAATGACGAAGCACATGAAGACTACATATTTATTTTTATGTATGTTGTACGTATGTATGTATTGTATGTACGAATGCGAGTGATGCGTCCTTTTCGCCCGGTTAAAAAAACAACCGCCATCCTCGTTCGGTGTACACATCGTAACATTAAGGGTAGGTAACATTCACGTGAAAATAAAATTTAACGTCTTTAGACTTCCGTTTCGATTTTTTGTTCGTCGGGAAACCGCTTAACTCGGTCAAAAACGTGTTGCGGTCACTGAACGGGGCTGTTGAGATGACGTAATTGTCGGTGTCTTCGTACAGGTGACGTCTAATAAGGGTTGGAGTGCCTGCGAAGACGAAAGAATAAAAATTAAAAGTCATCGCGTGGACTTCTAGGTCTTATTTGATTCACGAATTTCCTTTGGCGATTGTCATAGCTCGCAAGGTAATCTGAGACGAAGGTAATAATATAATTCAAACAGTTTCCAGATTGAAGAAGTGGTGTATGCTAATTCAGAAAAATGCCAAAACCTATGGGTGAAAAGAATGTCATAGAAACAAAACATTACTTTAACAAATATATCCTCATCTTCGCCTGGCACCTGAATTCTTCGTTATAGGTGTTGTCAATATTATTGAAATTGGTGTGGTACCTTAAGAACCATTTTGTTGGATTTCATACTATAAGATATTATGTTACATTTATCTACCTATTGACTTATGCCCATAACAGAAATTGTTACCAAAACTTTTTGGTACTGAATTCCTCCGCATATCTTTCGGCTGAAAATGTTGCTTTCTTCTTGTTCATTTTTTCTACTTTCCACAGGAAATCGTCACCTTTGGTCATGCATGAAAAACAACGTACGCAACAAGATTTTGCCTTTTTTCCAAATGTTTGGTTACTTTCCCGACAGTTTTCGAAATAATTTCTAATTGAAGAGGGAAAATTTCTCGTTTTTCCTTTGCAATTAGCATCCATTTCGGAAGCTGCTGGAAGAGCAGTTAGATATTTAGATAAAAGCAGAATCTTATAGCATGCACGTCATTTTTACAAAAATATGGAATGAAACTTTATTTTGGTTATTTTACTACGTTTTTTCGGAAGAATTTAATGGGGGACACCTTCCATATGCTGTTGTTCCCGTGGTAATACATTTCCGAAGAAGCTGACAGCATGATCAATAAATTTATCATTCTTGTCAGATATCTGATTGTTTTTCATGTAATTCGCGTTAAATATTTGGAGATTTCTGTTTTATTCTTTTTAGGAGCGTAAAACGTGACCATCTTATGTTTCCGTTTCTTTTTAATGGCGATGTCAGAGAAGTGAAAATATTAGAATCAACGTATTTCTCGAATTATGGAAGAAATGTTGAAAAGTAGTGAGAGTTAAAGCGCTGAAAGACTAAAACGAAAATTGTAAAATGACTTCAGAATAGAACAGAGGATAGTAGAAAGTGTAAAAACAAGGATTAGTAAAAGGAAGAATGAGAAGAAACGAGAAAAGATCGGGAAAAAATACGAAAGAATTTATGAAATCACCACCCAGAATTGCTAACACAGTGATACTTGGGGAATCGGGAAATTCCCAATCACGTGGTTGATTATGTCTATAGAAACCTAACACAACACAAAATGGAAGAAAACCCAAAAAAAGAGAAGAAAATGAGCGGAAATAAAATAAGCAAAAATGAGGAGAATAAAAAGTAAAAAAGACCAAGTAAAGGAACTACGATCGAATTTTGAAGTATGTAATGGAAACTTGGAGAACCGGAAATGGTTGAGTGTTAAAAAATAGGTCACATTGCGTTTCATAGAAGAACGAAACCGCAAAAAATAGAAAAAACCTCAAAACAGGGAAAGAAAAATGGGAATTTGTGGAAGCAACACAATCGCAAAATGAATTGGGAAAGAATTGCCAAAGTAGTGTGACTAGGAGTCTCAGACTATAAAGATTTGCCAATTTCCTTTTACTTTCGAAAGGGGAAATTGATTATAACAAGCCATATCTGTTGGTAATGATGACTACATGGTCTGGGCAAACAACGTACAATTACGAAATAAGTTACGACAGCATCGCCGACTCCCCACTCTAGTCCATCGCTATAGGCAAGTAGTTCTGTGTATATGTAGGCCGTCGTAACTTATTTCGTAATTACCGCTCTTTGCCCAGACAGTTTTGCTTTTGTCCAGAGACTTTTGAACAAAACATGGTGCAGACGATAATATTTTCTTTTGACAAACATCTACTTTTCTTCGCTCCGGTAATCGAGGTGGTATGGGTTGAGGTACAAGAAAAATCGAGACAACATTTTACTCAGAAACTAAAAATTCTTGCATTCTGGAGATTTCTTCTCACTTTCCTCCCGCAAAACGTGGTCGGCTTCTTTTTTTATTTTCGCGGGTAACACAGAAGGTTGCAAGAGGAAACATCTCTTTCATCTCGAATTGAGAGGCACAGAATAAAAACTTACGATCTATCTAGCGATAAAGTCAAAAGTAAATAAAAAAGTAAAAACAATTTCTTTTTATTTTAGAAAGGCGCACCCCAATCTAAACTTTTTGATATGCCACTTTCTCTAATATTTTACATAAAGCAATAGTGTACTACCAACTGCTGTTATTTGGGTTGCCTAATTTGGTAGTCACGTGGTGGGCAGGGATGGTTGATATCTCTGTATTTGGTCCTAAAAGAAGACGAGTATGATGCGATACAAAGGAAGAAGCGGTTATACCTTATATCTCAATAACGACAATCTTGTTGAAGACAACCAGATATCCACATCCAGCACTCGACTTTATACTTACACTACTTTCCCTCGGATTTATCAGCGGCGTTTCCGAATTCATGGCGTTATCCTGCATGATCTGTTCTTCGCGTATCGGTCGTGGAATGTAGGGAGGAAGGTGTGGATGATGCATGGCCTGGAAACTAGACGGATGCGGAGGACTCAACGTCTGCAAGCACGGTGGCATCCTCTTGCCAATGTCGATCTGGGCGTAAACCGTCGGTTCCGGTCGTCTTATCACCGTCATCGGAATGGCCTGCTGATTGTAGATGACGTGCGGCATCTGTTGATTCGTTAGAGATAATTCGGCATAAGTAATCTCGTCGCTCTGTAAGATGCGACGAAAGCGAGTGTTAGTAAAGTGGACGGCAGTTAGTACGAAGTAATTAAAGGGACAGATGCCGGGACGTTGCAAAATTTTTTTCGTTAATCGGTCGTTTCGTTTTTTCGCGCCGGGGAAAAGCTAGAATTAAGAAAGCGAGCGAGCGCGGAGAATACGAAAGGGTATTTTTAAATTATTAATTGTTATGCTCGTCGGGGCGCTAAGGATCTACTCGGTAGCTCGCCGTTGTTTCCGTCGAGGCGGGCATAACCGGTTTTTCCGCGAACTAGGACAACTGGGACGATAAATTTTTATTAGGCAAACATCGTTGTAGCCGGTCGCCATGTAATTCCGGTATTAAATATTAAGATAATGGACGTCGCGCGAAAGAAACGGGAGTGGGACGTCCTAAAAGCTTTTAAATGTCCTTGTTTTCCGTTGTAATTGGGCGAAAGAAAAAGCGCGCTTCGCGTTAGCGATCCTCACTAAGAAGAAAAAGTATTTATAGAAGCGGCATTAATTTCTAATTGCGAAGAAATTGAAACGCCCGTTCGCGTTTACGAATGATATTCACGACAATTTCTCGCAGTTCCTTTAACTTCAACCCCAACGCTTCGTCGATTACGTCGAACCGAAGGAAAAACCGAAAAATGTAAAACTTTGAGGGGTCCAATACAAGAATCGGTCAAGTCCATTTTTGCGAGAAAATGAGGTGTTGATGCAGTCATGTTCCGTATGGAATTTCCTATGGTCTTGTGCAATAACCGGCTCTGTGTTAAATATTAGCGATTTCATGGTAATTTTGTTGGCTATCTGCCCGTTAAAACTGTGCAAGAACCGGTCATGTCCTGAACTTGATCGTTTCTTGCATAGTTTGATTGACGATAGAGCCAGGTGTAGTGGTACAAGTTGTGGTAGGGTTCGTTTCCTTAGAGAAGAGCACATTACGTCAGCGGCGCGGCGCAATGAACCAAATTTGGTATTCTGTATACGTTACCATGGTAACCGACTAGCGAACGTCAATCAAACGTCACATTTCGCGCATATTTTCATGATGTCAATGTGCTCTTCTCTACGGAGACAAACCTTATACAGATTGTGTGCGGAGCACTTCAAGTGATTTAAAAGTAACTTTTATCATTTTCAGCAATTTTATCAATTTTCGCGTTGAAAATGTCATTATGAATGAAAGTGATGATCCGCATGAAGGCATCCATACAGATAGTCACGAAGAGTGTGTGTCAGCAACTGAAAATAGGAGTCATAATCTCAAAAATATGGAAGGTTTATCGGCAAACTCATCTTCCAGTTCTTCTGATGGCAATAATCACGAACCGAAAGATTTTGGTACCCGTTTCAATGCCATCTGTACAGAAATTGAAAAGGAATAAATTTGATCACGTCATGGCATTATCAAGGAATTACGTGCCTTAATGTAATCAATGGTTTTAACAAGACATTGAGGAATACCATAAAAGTTTGCAGCGCAGTGATCATGAAACATAAAAATCACTAATATAACAACGTATTTACGTTAGTGCATAATAATATAAAAACATATCTTCATTATTTTTGTTTTATTTAGAATTTTCTCGGAGTAAAATACAAAAAACTAAATAAACTTAATATTATAGCATAATAATTCATAATTCAGGAACGGTGTTGCCAAAGTAGGACGCTTATTTGGTGTGAAGTATCAACTTCATTTCGAACATATTCACCCGGTGTACAAGTATGAAATGCGGATTTCAGCCAACAAATGGCGCACCAATGCAGTTTGTGCTATAAAGATTTGACACTGCGCCATTTTGCTGTGTCATACCCACAGTTGCCTATAGGCAACATTGTACAAGTGTGGTCAAAATTTCGTTACTTTTGTGACTTTTCTTGCTACTTTCTTTTTTAATCAAAACTACGTTGCTTGTGTAAGCTATATAGAGTTTTATGTAAGTTGTGTTGCAGGTGTTCATTTCAGTCGTGATAGAAGTCGTGATCGTAAGTGTCATAAATAAACAGAACAAATCTGTGGAGAAAATAAATTAAAATCAAGTGAATTTTTTATACTCAATTAAATATTTTTATACAAAACAGGTAAGACAGTGATATAAAATAAAGAAAGTCGTTTAGTTTGACCTGAGGAATTTTCTAAACTCTTTGTTGCAAGATTTTCTAACTTTGTAGCTTCTGGTCTGTAAATTTTTATAACGAATTTTTCGTATTAGATATGCGTCCGACAGGTTTGACACAGCAAGAAATAGAAAAAATCGAATTTGATTGAAATGATTCTGATGATAACGAAGAAGAGGAAGAAGAGATAATAACAACAAATTTGGGAAATATTATTGAACAAAAGCTTCAAAGTTTTACAGAAAAGGATGAGAGTATTGAGGTGAAATTATTATCACAGATTATTAGTGAAGAGAACGAAAAAGATATTCAAGACGAAGAAAAGGTGGAAGCCGTCCTTGAAAAAATAAATTTGCACAATTTGAGATGGAGAAGTCAAGATATTGATATGCAGGATTCCTCTTGGAAAAGTTAAATTTCGTACGAAGATGTGACAAAATGGCGCGGTGAATGGTTCGTAGCAAACGGGGAAGATCTTTACTGGCGTGGCATTCACAAATTGCCCGAAAGATGGGAAAAGTGCATAACAAGCGATGGAGCATACTTTGAATAAAGCACTTTTTATCATTCTTTCGAATTTAACATGAAAATCCGCATTTTATACTTGTACGCTTGGTATATGGTTTCAAATAGTTAATTTTTGATAGTTCATCACTGTAACGTTCTTTTCCCTCTCCTCAACGTTTACCTGGGAAGGACTTGGCCTGTTCTTACTTTGGACCCCTCAATTGTACCTTTGAGTTCTGAAGCGTCTCAATTGAAGTCAACGCTTGTTATTTTTGTTATTTTGTTCAAAGGGAAATCAGGGAGATACCTATAATAGTCGCTCGTAAAAACCTTAAAATCTAGGATTTCGTTTGCAATTTCCGCTTTCTTTCCCGTGTCCCCTTCAAAAAATCGAATTTTAACCTTTCTGATAGAAAAAAAAATTGAAATGTCGTGTCGTCTAAAATACAGATCTACTTCATTCCACATTTTCCCCGCTTAATGGAGCGAAGGGAGGCATTTCATCGTACCATCTATCCGTGAAAAATAACACGCCCGACTGGAAATATCGGAATGAAACGATAACAAAAGTATTTTTAATTAATTACTTAATTATTTTGGATTATTATTTAATTAATTTAGATTTAGCAAGTTGGGGGCTGGTTTCCAATTAAAAAGGCTTTTCTTACTTTTGCTATTTTAGCGTTAACAATTTAGTTAGATATTTGTTGAAGGAAACATTCGATTCCTTTTCGTATTTTAAGGGGGATCACGTTGTATTCTCACTGGCACATACTTTTCTAATTAAGTTCTGCTCAAGCTGTAACGGTTCTGTGAAGCCCATGGAATTCCAACGGTTATCTAGAGTTTTGTAAGCATTATTTAGGTACGATACGAAGCTAGCTTATTTGAATTTTATTGACATCCTATACACCCCAAGGGTCACTGACAAACAAAGTGCTCTCAAACGTCATTCTCGCGTCTCAATTTATTTTTATTTCTCTTATTCTTCTTCTAAATAGAGTATTCGAGAAACTTTGCTGGTCACTTCACAACCGAATAAAAGAATCAGTGACGTAGACGGTTAGGATAATCTCGTTTCACTTACCAACGAAGCTGGTGGGTCTTTGTTACTCCAGGAACTTAGATACGATTCAGTTTTATAATAGGGGAGTGGCGCCTTGTTACTAATCAATTCTCGAACTTGAACCTACGCCGTTTTCATCGAGCTAGTACGGCCTGGATCTCCATCTTTAAAACCGAGTAAGTGGGTTATCCGAATTGTAACGACTAACTCCCGTACCGGTCACGTTTCCGACATTCTTTTTATTATCTTTTTCCCTCTTTTGCCACAATCCAGTACTAAGAGTTTTGAAGCCAGTAACACGTGTTAAGATCTGATACTAAATTTGGTTTTCTGATAGCAAAAAAAAATTGAAATATCTCCTAACACAAATTTTACTTTATTTCACATTTTCCCCGCGTAATGGAGCGAAGGAGGCATTTCATCGCACCATCTATCTGTAAAAATAACACGCGCGACTGGAAATGTCGGAATGAAACGATAACAAAAGTAAAGAGAGACGGAGAAATCGCAGGGGAAAGGGGATATCCGCTTTCGATTACTTACGGTCTTGGAAAAATCGTACGGCCCGTTCTTTCCGGCGTTATTCGGACTCAACCTCCTGTAGAGGGTGGCGTTGTTCAACCTTTCGAAGCCCCTCTCCTCGTCCTGATAGTCCTCCTCACCGTTATTCTGCGGGATGATATCCGGATTTTTCTCCTCCAAACTGTCGACGCTATCGTTCAGATCCTTGTTGAGCGGCTCAGTGCTGGCTTTGTCTCCGCTTCCGGCGACGCAGCGACGTCCACTCGGCGAAAGCCCGCCGTCGTCGTAGTCCTTGTCGTCGCGATCGGCGTCGCCTCGTAATCTCATAACGACGACGATGATGACGGCGACCAGGATGAGGGCGACGACGACCCCGATCAGGGCGCCCAGCACCGGGGTGATCTGGAGGAAGACCGGCGTCGATGCTGTTCCGGGAAAAGGAAAAAATATCGCACGGTAATAATAACGGCACGGTTATGATGATCGTAAACAAGGGGTGAAACCGGGGGTGAAATTTTAACGCGTCGTTACGCCTCCGGATCGGCTAGTTCGCATAAAAGTTAATGTTGCATGTGCCGACCACCTGAAGGGGGCCTCGGAAGCGAGAGGGTGCGAGAAATAATGGAAGTGTAGCCGTCATAATTTGCCCTCTCGGATGTTGTTCTTTGGAGGGGGTGGGAGGAGGTTATACATAATTTCACCGGACGTGTTATGACATGACGTGGCGTGTATTTTGTGCGAATTATGTGATAGAGGAGAAATATTGTTATGGAGGGTACGTTTGTTAAAGACTGTGGGAGGTCTTGGAGGAAAGCAATGCCATTAGTCAGGAAAAGTAGGAAGAAACGTTATTTACAATAAATTGAAACGAAGCATATATTTTGCATGGATAGTAATAATAATAACGTTTAATTTCCAAACAGGTACAACAACCCAATTACAGGAAACAGTATACCAAAACCAATAGCGAGTTACAAAATACACTAAATAAAATTAGTCATAACAACAATATAGAGAAAAAAAGTCATGGTAACGTGCCATAATGCACAATATACAATGGAATGGTGCATTTAATTTGTTTTTAGTTTACCAATAAAAATATCGCTATAGTAAACGTCAGCGTTTTTACACATATGCCACAAAGTGCCTGCACCAAAGCATTAGATCGGAGAATACCCATATTGAACGTAACCGAATGCCTGGCCGAAAGACGTGGGACGTTAAAATTTACGTTGGATAGCAACGTAGGACAATCAACGATATTGGATATAATCTTATACAAACATTTAGCACTACCAACTTCCCTTCTGCTAATGAGCGATTCAAAACTATGTTGGCTTAATAACTCGTCATATGAGCAACCGAGTACAGGAGTACAGTACCAATCATTTTAAAAGTGAAAAATTTCAGGAATGCATCTAATTTCTTTAACAAAAGTTGGAGGTTTATCGAATCAAATACCTTAGAAAAGTCCGTGTAGATAACATCAACTTGTTCTCGATCATCAACAACTTCACTGACAAATTGAGAAAATGTTGCAAGATTGGTAATGGTGGAGCGACCAGGAACAAAACCATGCTGCTGAGGTGAAATGTGCGCTTTGATGTTTGGATATATTGTTGCCTGCAAGAGTTGTTCAAAGATTTTGGAGAAGTAAGGATGGTTAGGAAGATGAGGATATATCAAACTAAATGGGTGTCATCCTCAGAAATCGAACTAACAGTTATGTGCTTTCGATCACAAGAGTTTTATAACTTGCAGGAATCCATAGTTAACACGAACATAGTTCCATTTGTTCAAATGATCGATAACTTGACGTCACATTCTTTCGTCCATATCGCTGGATTCTAGTCTTTTTTGGACTACTTGATTAACATTTTTATTTATTCAATTCTAGGTTATCTTACATCGTTGAAAAGAGAATAAAAATTTCATCCAATAACACAAAAATTCAATATGACGGCCATTTAACTTAAGGAAGTTAAATGAAGTCAAACGAGTACGTCAAAAGCACCCACCTTGAATTTTTGTCCGACATTGTATTAGTTATAAATGGTCTTATCTAAAATTTGAGCTCAAAGTGAAAATTGGGGTCTGATAGAGACGACTAAGAGACGACTGAAACACCATCTCTTGGAAAAAATTCTTGTACATTGCATTTTTGTTTTGTGATTTTGAAATTAATGTTGTTATTGTAGTTTTTGTTATTTTGACATCGTCGACATTCTTTTTATGAATCTTCGGCAATAAGTATATTATTATTGTTGTTGGTCTCTCGCCCCGTCATCCTACACACGTGAGCAAAGCATCGAAAAAATCATAGAAGAAGAACTTCTCCTATAATTTTTTCGTTTATTGTCTCTATTCGTAAGTTTTGTCGAATTATTTCATTCCTTATTTTGTCCATCCTTTCTTTCCATTCCTTTTCTTTACTTTAAGGTTATGCTGTAGATTTTTCTTGGTAGCTGCCAACAGAGCCCTTGCTTTGGTACATGTTTTAAAATATTTGAGATAACTTTATCTTCGAAACTTTGCTAGACTTGGAGGAAATTTTTCGAAATCATCCTTCAATTTTCTTTTCGTATGGCGAAGCACGCCTAGGAGTTAAGCCGAACACGTTTCTTTAAGTCGTAAATGTTCCACGAAGACCCTCTCCTAGTTGTATTCTTTCTTTTTCAATAAATAATAACCCATCCGAGAACGACGCCTCCTCCTACCCGGTATATACAATGCCAACCTCTCATCGACGCGAAAGCGTTTTCTAAAAATACTCTTTCTCTTCATCGTAGCAAATCGTCCTTCTACTTTCTTAACCTGATTTCGTCCGTTTTGTTTAGAGCTTCGGGGCTCGATCTGTAGCCTCAGCCGCCGCCGCCGCTTCGAAATCGTTTTCCGTGTCAGTACTTGTAAATTTTGAAAGAAGGGCTCTTGACATATAGCCGTCGTAACGCGACTATCCGGGTCTGTCGGATCCTCTATTTTCACTTCACGGAAGTGCTCTTACGTCGAAACGTGCCGTACGAGGGGCAGCGTTCGGGAGGGAAGCGCCCGAGTCCGTCGTATTGACCCGTTTAGATTTAGAATTGCGGCGGATCGTATCGATTTAGATACACGTAAACGAATGGCGCATTTCGTAATGATGTTAGAGGCAAAGATTTGATTCAGAGAGATCCGAGGAAGATCGTAGGAAGAAATAATAATAATAATAATAATTCTCTGGGGGAAAAACTGGGGAAAAAAGTCTGCACAAAGAAAGCAATGATAATGGCAAAAAGCTAATTGAATTTGCAATAGAAAATAAAATGAAGATAGCCAGTACACATTTTGAAGAATATACATAAGGAAACTTGGATCGCGCCAACTCAAAACCAAATAGACCACGTATTAACAGAGAACATACATTTTGGGGATGTTAAAAACTGCAGAAGTTACAAAGGAGCAGAAGCAAACAGCGATCATATCGTGGCAATAGCAACATTTAATCAAACCTTACTAGAAAACGAAAAAAACGAGACAAACAACAATATAATATATGGCGACTACAATCGGAAAACATGGTAAACCAACTGCAAAAAGAAATAGAAGAAAGACTGGGAGAAGACACAAACTGCTAAACAGCAAATGAAGAATGGACCGAAACCCAAATGGCAATGATAGAAGCAACCAACATTTGCCTAGGAAAAACCGAAGCCCTAAAGAAAAACGACTGGTTCGACGAAAGGGCACACCACTTAATACAAAAAATATGGCGAAAAGAGAAAATGCCAGAAGGATGGAATATTGCCGTCATATGCCCTATCTTTAAAAAAGGAGACAAAACACTATGCGAGAATTAGAGAGGAATTGCGTGGTTGGACACAACATATAAGATATTAGCAAAAATAAGACGCAACAGACTAAGTAAATATGAGAAAGAAATAATTGGAGAATATCAGGGAGGTTTCAGAAGCGGTAGATCTGTAATAGATCAAGCGTTCACGTTGAAAAATGTTACAAAATGGAAGCTATGCACAAAATTTGAGCTTACATATGCTCTTCATAGACTTTAAACAAGCATATGACTCCATAGTGCGTAGAAGGTTGTATGAGGCGATGGAAACAGTGAAAATACCACAAAAATTAATAAAGCTGATAAAAATGACATTGATCAACACGAATGGTAGAATTGTGTTAGAAGGAAGCTACTCTAAACAATTTAATATCAGGAGAGGGTTAAGATAGGGAGACCCTGTGTCTACGGACCTATTCAACCTGGCTCTAGAAATGATAATGAGAAAGAGCGAAATCCAGAGGAGAGGACTGATTTTGCACCATAAACACCAAAGCATAGCATATGCTGATGATGTAGTTTTATTAGCAAGGTCAAAGAAGGAATTACAAAGAATATTCAAAAAATTTGAGAAGGAAGCACAGAAGTACGGCTTACTAATAAACGAGACGAAAACAAAATATATGAAAATGAGAGCAGATGTATCTAAAGAAAATGAATTTATAAAATTTCAAACGGAAGGAAAAGAATACAGAATAGAAAGAGTAAACCATTTTGAATATCTGGGAGTAACCGTAACAAACTAAGGACAAGAAAGCGAGGAAATAGAAAAAGAATGTTAAAAGAGAGCAGAGCGACGGGGGCACTTACAGCAGTGCTGAAATCAAAAACATATCAAGAACAGCAAAAAAAGAAAGAATATACGAAACCGTTATAAGACCAACAGTCCTGTATGCGTGCGAGACCTGGACCATCACAAACAGGATGAAGTTAAATTGGAGATGTGGGAGAGAAAAACGTTACGAAAAATTTTTGGAGGCACTGAAATAACAGAAGAACTATGGCGCAGACGAACAAACAAAGAAGTGATGGACATGTACAATAGACCCAAAATAACGCAAAAGATACGGGTATCGAGAGCCAGATGGCTAGGCCATGTAATGCGATTGCCAGAACAGAGATGGGCAAAAAGGGTCTTGTTGGAGGGGAAGGCGGAAAAAGAGGAGAGAACGACCAAGGAAGAAATAGTTTGCATCTGTTAAAGAAGACGTAGAGGAATTGCGAGGCTGCAACTGGAAAGAAAAGACAAGAGACCGGAAGAAATGGAAACAACTAGTTAAGACCATTGAAACCAAACGCCTATAAGGCCTATAGCGCTGCAATATATATGTAATCTTCCTGGTTCGTTTTGGGTTTTCTTCAGGATCATGGGTGGGAGGGGGTACTAAGGACAAAAAGGGTTTTGTGACAAGAAGTCTTTATTCTCCTCTCAAATTATCACCAGCGTTCCCGAAGAAGCGGCATTTACGACCAAACGCCTTCAATCTCTGACGTATGGCGGAATTTCAAAAGAAGTTTTCCAGCACATATCGATCTCGTCGAGGTCGTAAAATTTCGCAGGCGCAATTTATCTCCGTATGAGATATGTAGTCGGTACAACACGCGAGAAGTTTATCGACCATTACGCAACGACTGTCTGTGGAATTCACGCGCCATACCTGCCTGTGCCAGAAACACGGAAGCAGGAAATTGAAATTGCCGCCTACGAACTTCCGCAACGGCAACTTCGCCCGCAGACGATAACGAACTTTGAACTCCCGAATCGTAGCAACAACTGCAGTTTCAGTTGCATCGGGCCAATTAAACTCGAACACTTGAGGTTCGCGCCGCGACGGCAAATAACGACAACGCAGTGCTTATGTATATCTTCACACTGCTCCTTCTCAGATATTTCTCGTTTGAATGTGCCGTGTATTGCTTAGTGCTCCGTTTTATTACGATGTTTGCGCGAGTTTATGTACAATAGTTATCTTCGTGATGAAAATGAGGTGGGTGGCTCCTTTCAGATTTTCGGGATAAAGTTAGTAAAAGCGGGGTACGAGGAAGATGTTGAAATTGAGTTTCCTCAGCTAAGCTTTGTTGGATCCATCGGGATTTTCGATGCGAGGAGAAATCGTTTCATCATACTAGCGAATCTGGCATTCCTCTTCATCCCATCCTTGACTCCTAATTGAATATCGAACATCAACGTAATCAGTTCAATAAGGATATTATTTGGTTGTTCGCAAAGTAATTTCGTTTTTTCCCAACAGAGGACTTAAGGGCTGTATTTTTCCATAGCCAACTTCACACTTAAGATGCATGGTCACTAAATATTTTGATAGCTGATTTAGCAAGGTTCGATTGATTCTACGCAGTAGTTTTTGGTTGGTGCCCTATCAAATATAGAAAATGGAAAACAGCATTTTCGGCATATTTGACGTTTTTACTACCGAAGAAGGTAAGAATGCTGTTAAAGCAAGAAAAAATTGTCCGATGTGTATGGAGAAGACGTATTGACGCCGGTGCCAAAATTGGTTTGCAAAATTTGGATCCGGCAATTTTGATGTTGAAGATGCATCACGTTCTGGAAGGTCAGTTGAAGCTGATAAAAACCCAATAAAGGCATCAATTTTATGCAAACCGGCGCATAACAACTCGTGAAATCGCTGGGAGATTAAATTTATCGAATTCGACCGTTCATGATCATTTCAAACGCCTAGGTTTAATCTCAAAGCTCGAAATATGGGTTCCTCATGTTCTTACGGAAATAAATTTGTGCCGTCACGTTGACGTTTGTGATTTGTTTCTCCAACGTCAAGAAAATGATCCATTTTTGAAGCGTATCATCACTGGGTACGAGAAATTGGGGGTCTACAACAATGTCAAACGTAAGTGATCATGGAGTGAAAAAGATGAACAGGCTCAAAGCACTTCCAAAGCCGATATTCATCAAGAAAAAAGGTGATGCTGTCTGTTTAGTGGGATTTCAAGGGAATCGCTTTTTTCTGTAGCTTCTACCGGACAATGCAACGATCAATTCTGAAGTGCATTGTCACCAGCTGGAAAAACTGAATGAATCACTTACACAGATAAGGCCGGAATTGATCAATAGAGAAGGTGTAGTGTTCCACCAACAAAATGCGAGACCTCATACAAGTTTGGTGACTCGGTAAAAACTTCTGCAGCTTGGATGGGATGCACTGCCACAGCCACCATCTTCCACATACATGGCACCTTCTGATTATTACTTGTATCGGTCTCTACAAAAATTTTGGACGGAAAAACCTTTACTTCAAATGAGGGGGCAAAAATCACCTGGAACTGCTTGTGTCAGCAAAGAACCAAACTTTGATGAGCGTAGAATCATGCTACTGCCAGAAAGATGTTATTAGACCAGAATGGACAATATATATAATAATTTTAGGTAGTTCTTCCATGAAACCACTTTTCGACAGTTTTTCATGAAGTTTTGTATATTGATAAAGAATAATTCGTAAAACATATTTGTTTTTGTACGAAATCGATTACCCGCACAGTTTTGGAAAATATTTTCTTTAAATTTCAGCTACTTTACACAGCTTCCCTATACCAGCGTCGAATTTCACGTGCATTTCTCTCGATAAGTTGTGATTTCTCGAAAGCAGATCAAGAGTTTTGCACCAAAAACTAAATCAGTGTTAAGGGACATTGTAAACTATCTTTTGAGCATTCAACATATTCACCTTACCGTCTCTTTACACTTCCATTGAGAGAGAAAATGAACTGAATTTTGACGTACACGGCCCGCATCACAATGGGATCGGGGCGTTACACCCCAGCAGAAATTTTTGCTCATGAGAATGTATACTGCCTATATTCACGTGATCACCGTCAAGCGCCTAACTTTTCTTTTGAGGTGCGTGGAAGTACTACCATAATAAAATATTTATTCACCATAAGATAATCGTCTTTCATTTTCATAAAAAGAAGAAAAATTACTTTCCGAACAACCCAATATAATTGGAGTTTCTAGTTTCGAGTTCAAGAACATTTCGTCGTGCAACGTCAATCCACATCGCTCTTCGAACTTCGGTGCCACTCGATAACTTTCGTCGAATCCTCTTCAACGAACTTATTTTTCCAGAAGCACCATTACAAGGTTCAACTTTGATGTAAACATTTTACAAAACGAATTCTCTAGAAGAAACTACAAACGTGCACGAGGGATTAAGCCATGTGAGTATCACCATCACCACCACCATCACCAGCAACCACTCTCAAGCGTTCTAAAACGTACAACAATAACATCACCATCAAACCCAAAACTACATCAATCCAAGCCAAAAACCACTCCAGTATAAAATCGCAACAATTTCGATTCTTACCCTCGGCGTCGGTCGCGAAAACACCGCCGACACCGCCACCATCCCCATTCGTATCGGAGGCGGGCGGAGCATACAGGATGGACGCGTCGCTGGTGGCCGATGTACCCATTGTTCTAACGAACAATAACAAACTGCCGTGGTCTCCGGCGAGTGTCGTCAGCGTGATAGCGTCCGGTGTGTGTGAGGTGGCCGTTCCCAGCAACAGACGGGTATTGGCGTCGTACACTTGCAATAAATAGGTGGCCGAGTCGTCGCGACGCTCCAACGCCACTTGACATTTCACTTGCAGGAAATGCCTGGTGTGCTGCCCTATCGTGCAGTTCTCGGGCGGTAGCGGTTTGCGGTTCTTCAATTTCGCTACGAAGCGCACGAAGGAATTAATTTTGTGAGTGAGATCGTAGATCGTCTTCGCCTTGAAATACGGTGACGTATCGTTCGACGATATCTCGGATTTTATCCTTTGATGAAAATTACGAAAGGAAGCGACGAAGACGTGATCATCGCCGTCGTCTTAAAACCGATTTTTTCCCGCTGTGATACGGAGGATGTGGAAATATCGTGTTTTGGCGATATCCTTTCAATGCGCGATTGTGATATTTATCGTGAATTATTGAATTTCGAACGAAATATGAAGAAGAGAAACGAAACGGTTGAAATTGAAGATTATGTGGTTAAAAGAAGGTTCAAATTGGAGCGAGTTTATGGAAAGAAACCGGTTGTATTGTGTGTAACTTGAAGATGGTAGCAGATTGCTTGCCGAAACGTTGGATCGGGGTTAGTTGTAAGAAAACAGAAGATTGACCGTTAAAATTTTGGATGAAGTACATGTGCACCAATTTCCAAAAGATATTGGGGATTATCCTAATGGAATGCACCATTTTCAAGGATTACATGACGAAATACTACATTTTCCAGCAAACGCAAAGGATGGTATCATCAATAACATCAAGTTCAGATGTTATAGGCGTTGGAAGCTCGAAGTTTCACAAATGTTAGGATGTAAATATCACGTTCAAATCGTACGCCGCTGGTTAACATTTTGGCTCTTGTAACTAGTCTCGGCAAACAGCAGTAATTACGAAATAAGCTACGATACTCTACATATACGCAGAACTACTAGCATACAGCGTACTGACGAGAGCGGGGAATGGGCGATGCTGTCGTAACTTATTTCGTCATTGTACGTTGTTTCCGCTGTTTGCTCAGATTAGGTACGTGTAACTCCACGGCAAATGAGTCGCGGGAAGGTGCTATCTGTCTCTTATATAACACGCACGGCAAACCAAGTTGGTAACAGTGTTTTGCTTCTGAAGTGAGTATTGAAGAACTCTACAGAAGAAAAATAGTCTTACTTGAAATCCGCCGCGAATAGTGTTTGGGTCTGGAATCACGGGGAGAGCCAGCAAGAACGAGTAAAGAGCATTACCGTGAGATTGAGATAAAATAGGACAGAACGTGGGATCTACAGACAGATGTGCCTAGCAGGCTTCACACGCTTCACGTTCTATCTTGAGCGTGATAGACACGCGGATTCAACACACTGCTTAGTTTGGGCCTGCAGTCATGACTGGCGAGGACGAATATGGGACATTCTTGCGACAGTGATAGCGATTGACGTGGCAACACCGTCAACTGAAAAATCTGATTTCGATGAACTTGTACAGACCGAAAGAGTGCCTTGGTGTAAGAACAGCGCAATTTCTTTTAGCGTCCGAATCGCCTGATTTCGGGGTACAGCCCCCTACAAAAATTTGCACGATTTTTGAATGTTTGTAAATATTTCGGAAACTATCACAGATAACTTTCTTTTTTAGAATAATAGATCATTTGAAGTATAATACATAGTCTCAAGGATGGTGTACATTTTTAAATTAAAAAAATTTTTTAGAATTTATTTATCACAAATACATTAGATTTTACGTAGAAAATGGTGCTGAAAAAAGTTTAGATAGGTAATAGTAAAAATACTAAAAGACGATAATAAAGTTTCAGTTGTCATTGATTGATGTACATAGATAAGTGTCGTTGTAAATATAAAATACTTTGAATTGCTAATTATTTCAATAAGTCGATTTGAAGTGAGTTTGCCAGACGTTGAAGACACATTTACGGGTCTAAACAATGATTACGCAAATCGAGGTTCAAACGTATTTCTAGATTTCTTTAATACCAAAAATAATGGTGAAAGTAAGTGTATATCTGCCGAAATGGCTGGTAACTAACTATTGCTTACCAACCATAAGTCCTCCATACCAGCGCGTGTCGACCGAGTAATAAATTTGGTTATTTTGGGTGACACAATATTATGTACTTTCTTAAAATGCCATATCCACCCATGTCCTGCTTTAAACATGCCGTCTTTAGCTTCTAAAGCCCAGCTTCGAAGGTCCATGTCATAACACAACTTACAACTTGTTATGGTTTGCATATACAGACTAAATATAGTAACTGATCTGATCTCTAAAGCGAAAAGTATTGTCTAGAGTCAATCCGAGACTCCTCGCTTTCATTACTACTGGTATTTGCAAGTCGTTAATTCTGATGTCAACAACGTCATTGAGATATTTACATACCTCTTTGCTCCCCAGAATCAAAACTTGCGACTTTACAGCGTTAAGACATAATGAATGAGCAAGAGAAGTTTCAAAAAGAGCCGCTAAATCATCATTAATTTTACTGACACTCACGTCCAAGTCGCGCAGTCTAAACGAATAATAAAGCTGAATATCATCTGCGTATAAATGTGCTTTCATGTATTTGAAGCCATCCAGGAATGAGGACGTGTTTAAAGAAAAAGAATAGGATTCAATGTTGACCCTTGAGGGACACCTCTCGACACCTCCAGAGACCCAGCTTTAACGCCATCAGTCCTGACAGATTGGGACCTATGCGACAGAAAGGACGCAATCAGACGCGCGGCCCCACAATCGAAACCCCTGCTCCACAGCACATCAAGCAGTACAGAGTGATTAGCTGTATCGAAGGCTTTCGAGTAATCTAATAAAACTAAAATTGTAACTAATCGTCGATCAGTAGCAGTTAAAATATCGTCTGTTACACATAGCAGGGCCATAGTACAGCTGTGACCCGCCCGGAAACCAGATTGCACATTTGGATGAAGTTTATTTTCATTTACATACATTTTCATTTGTCCCTCCAGAACACGTTCAAGCACCTTTGAAAGCAATAACACTGCCTCCTTCTTCCGGAACACAGGCAAAATATTTTCATAATTGTTTTTTCATCTTCTGCCACATCTTCCATAAATGACGCTTCCTGTCATTCTTTTAATCGTTCAAACACCAATCCTGTTACATATTCAGAAGAGAACACGTTTCCACTTCAGCACTCACAATCATATCTTTCAACGCATCATCATGCAGGAATTACTGCGGTGTTAGCTATTTAAAGCGTTGCTAGTAACATATTTAACACCGGTATATGTCACACAATGCGTGTATTTTTTGTTTATTGCTATATATATCTACATCAGAGACTTAGGCACTTAATCCATATCTATCTGAATATACTTCGTATTTCTTTCAAACGTTATCGAAATAATTAGTAATTCAAAGTTTTTGTATATTTAGAAAGACACTTATCTATGTACATCAATCAATGACAATTGAAACTTTATTATCGCTTTTTAATATCTTTACTATTAGCTATCTAAATTAGTTATTCATCACCGTTTTCTACGTAAAACCGACTTCATTTGTGATAAATAAATAGAAAACTATTAAAAAGAGGGGGTTAGAGCCCTCCCCGGACGTCCGTTATTTAATTTCTCCAAAAATAATTTGGACCATCCTTGAGACTATGTAATATACTTCCAATTATCTATTATTCTAAAAAAGGAAGATGTCTTTGATAGTTTCCGACATATTCACAAACATTAAAAAATCGTGCAGATCTTTGCAGGGGAATGTACCTCAAATTCGGGGGATTCGGCCGCTAAAAATGCGTCATTCTTATGGCAAGGTACTCCTTCACTCTCTACAGTCTCATCTAAATCAGATTTTCTCAGTTCTCGGTGTTCCCTTGTCACTTGCTCTCACTGCCGCAAGAATGTTCCATATTCATTCTCGCCAGCACTTTCTTGGACTGCGGATCCAAGTTATGCACTGGCCGAATCCGGGTCTTTATCACGCTCTATACGCCTCACGCTCTATCTTGTTCGATCTCACTATCACAGTAATGCTCTTTATTCGTTCTTGCTCGCACTCCCTTGAATGCGGACGCAAGTTAAGCACTGGTTGAACCCGTATATATCAATTTCGCAGGATATTGTATTTGGCATTAATCACCACGTCATCGAACAAAAACCAAAACTTACAACCTAAACTCGTACTCGTAATTAATCCTAATCCTCTTACCTGTATGCTTTTCGGCCGACTTTAACGTGAACGCCTGAAGATGAACCACCTCGCTTCTACCTTTCTTGTTCGCCGCGTACAATCCGATATCGAACCCCAATCCGGACTCCAAGCCTCCGACGGTGAAAAGAGCGGTCCGAGAGGTGACGTTGCTCACCAATTTACGGGATTGCGCGTCGTACACCTCCATAATAAATTCCTGCTGGAGACCTCCGTTGAAACCGGCCGAACATTCCACCTGCAGTGACTCGGCGGTCTCGTTGAGGATCGTGCAGTTCGAGAGCGCGTCCGGTTTTCCTGTGTTATACGAGGGCCGAAGACCGTCCCGGGAGGGAGGGCGGCAAAAAGAAGGAAAATGAGAAAAGCGAGAAAGTCGTCGTTTTATAGCGCGGAGTTTTCCCTTCTTGAGGACGGAGAGAGGAGACGGCCCGTATCGGATCGGACGGCGAAAAAAGGAAGAAAGGTGGAAAAAGGTCGGATCGGTCGTTTCTTTTTGGACGAAGTAGACATGCTGGTCGGAAAATGGAGATGGAGATGACTCGGGGGCGTTAATTAGTTGAGATTAGAGGATGTTGAAGGGTAAACGAAAGAGGATGTTCGAAGGGAATCGAATAATGTTTGTTACTCCGAACAAACGGGGATTTATGACGGGATGGATCTAGGCCTTTTCGTTAGTGAATATTTATGCAATCGTCATCATTAAACTAGTTAGACATTGATATTGCATGTTACCACGAAAATATTTCCGCATATTTCTGGACTTTCCTGCCGTTCATGTTAGAAAATTAGTTGATAACGTTTTAGGAATCCAGAAGAAAGTTTCATTCCCACGCAACTCTCCATTAGGAAAGAAGTATGGATAATTTTCAAAACACCACCAGGACATTAATACAAATTTATTTCCACCCCTCGTCTGATCACCGATGCGTTAAAGCATTTCCTCGCGAAATCATCTCGAAAAAGAAAACCCCACCCAAACTACAGATTTTTTGTTAAACGGAATTCGTCAGTTTCGTGGGCGTAAGATCTGCACCGAAGATTTATTTCCGCGTCGCCTTCCTATCGACGGAAATAATATGTTTGCTAATTCGTGCCGGGAACTTTTTAATAAGCGAAAGTGGAAGTACAGAGGCGGCAAAGTTTCGCTAAAGCCGATGAAAATATTGCTTCGCCGTCGCGTCGGTCGTTGGTAATTCCAACTTTTCGAACAAGTTGGATAAGATTTTTCAAGTTGTTGAGGGAACGGGGCGAGATTCGGACTGAATTT
Source organism: Chrysina gloriosa (assembly GCA_038088585.1). Taxonomy (NCBI): domain Eukaryota; kingdom Metazoa; phylum Arthropoda; class Insecta; order Coleoptera; family Scarabaeidae; genus Chrysina; species Chrysina gloriosa. The sequence continues at coordinate 76,976,128 of CM076088.1, read as the reverse complement.
CTCTATCGAACTCGCATTCGATAGATTCGTCTTCGGATTTGGGCGATTCATTGAAATGTTAATTTGGAAATTGCTGCTTGAAATTAATTTTAACAAATATTATTTGCAAATTCGTTCTGCTCGTGGGTATCTCGTCATTTTTCAGGAATATATTTAGGGAAAGAGTGGTTGCATTGTTGACTTTTAACTCGAAGATCGCAGCAGATTGGTCACCGAAAATGTTTAATTTGATTTGGACTAGCCGCAACATGACATAAGATGGGCTGCCAAGATGTTCGATGATGTATACACCTACATTCAAAAGAAGGTTGTAAATTGTCATAATGGAATATGCCAGTCTCAAGGATTGTAGGACGAAATACCAACGTTTTCAAAGAAGATGGATGATGCCTGATCTTCGCGTCATGACCTACATAAGTCACCATTTCCAGAAATAGCTTTAGGGAAAGAATTCTCGTATTATAATTTGCAATGTGAAGATCGTAGCAGAATTGCTGCCGAAAACTTAGATTTGGGCTAGCCTCAAGATGTCAGAAGATTGGCTGCCAAAATGTTGCATAATGTAGGCACTTACATTCAAGAAAATGTTGGAAATTGTCCTAACAGAATATACCATTCACATTGTCAAGAATTGCAGGACGAAACACCAACGTTTTTGGAGAAACTGGATGAGTCGTGTTCTTCGTGCCACGACTTACTTATTTCGCCATTTTCGCATTGTGACTTGCAATTCAAGAATCGTAGCAGATTGGCTGCCTGGAAACTTGGATTTTGGGCGTGAGTACAAGATTGGCTGCCGAAATGTTGGATAATGTATGCACCTACATTCAAGAAAATGTTGACAACTGTCCTAACGGAATGTACCATTGTCAAGAATTGCAGGACGAAACACCATCTTCAAAGGAAACGGATGATTCGTCTTCTTCATGTTATGTCTTTCTTATATCGCCATTTTCAGGAATAACTTTAGGGAAAGAACCTTGTATTGTGACTTGCAATTCGAAGATCGTTGCAGATTGACTGCTGAAAACTTGTATGTGGGCTAAATGAAAGAGGAGATAAGATTGGCTGCCAAAATGTTAGAATGTTGGAAATGGAAATTGTCGTAATTTAATATACCGTTCTGAAGAATTGCAAGACGAAACACCAACGTTTCCAAAGAAAATGTATGATTCGTAGTCTTCGTGTCCTGACTTACTTGTCTCCTCCCTTTTAGGAATAGATTTAGGGAAAGAGTGGTTGTATTGTCAACAGATTGGCTGCCGAAATGCTAAATTGGGGCTAGCTATAAGAGGATAAAAGATTGACTGCCAAAATGTTGAATTATGTATGCACCTACATTCAAGAAAATGGAAACTGTCGTATAAGTATATACCATTCTCAAGAATTGCAGGATAATACACCAACGTTTTCAAAGAAAATGGATGATTCGTGGTCTTCGCATCGTGACCTATTTATCTCGTCATTTTTCGGGAATAGTGTTTAGACAAGGAGTGGTTGTATTGTGACTTGTAATAATACGAAGAGCGCAGCAGATTGGTTGACGAAACGCTGGATTGGGGCTAGCTGTGAGAGTATCAAAGTTATTGCCGTCAAAATATTAGATGATGCATGTATTGACATTCAAAGAATGTTGAAAGTTGTCGGAATGGAGTATACCATTCTCAAGGTTTGAACGACGAAGCACTAATGTTTCAGAGAAAATGGATGATTCGTGGTATATCAGGAATAGTTTTAGAGAAGGAATGGTTGTACTTTGACTTTTAAAAACACGAAGATGACGTATAATTGGTTCTAGCTGTAAGAGGATAGAAAATATTGCTGTCAAAATATTAGATGCTGTATGCATCAACATCCAAAAATGTTGGAAATTGTCGGAATGGAGTTTACCATTCTCAAGGTTAAAACGACGAAACGCTAACGTTTTGAAAAAACGGACGATTCGTAATCTTCGTCCCATGACCAATTTTACTGGTCATTTTTCGGGAATAGTTTTAGAGAAGGAGCGATTGTCTTGTGACCAGTAATTCGAAGATCGCAGTAGATTGGTTTGCCGAAATTTTAAATAATAATAAGAGAATAGAATATTGGTTGCCAAAACGTTGGACGATGTATGCACCTACATTCAAACAAATGTTGAAAATTGTCGTAACGAAATGTACCATTGTCACGAATTGCACGACAAAAGAGAAACGGTTTCAAAGAAAATGGATGATTCGTCGTCTCCGTGTCATGACTTACTTATCTCGCCATTTTCAGGAGTAGCTTTAGGGAAAGAGTCCTTGTATTATAACTTGAAAATCAAAGATCGTAGCGGATTGGCTGCCGAAAACTTGGATTTGGCCTAGCTGTAAGAGGACAGAAATTGGCCGCCAAAATGTTGCATGATGTATGTACCCACATTAAAAAAATTGTAGAAATGGAATATATGATTCTCAAGAATTGCACTATGAAAGGCTAAGAAGAAAATGGATAATTCGTGGTCTTCGTGTCTTGCCATACTTATCCCGTCGGTCTTCGGAAAGAGATGTATGTATGGAAAAACTATAGAAAGAAAATAGGGGTGGTAAAGTCACTTGATTACGGACTTCGTAGAAAACGCGTTGGAAGATTATGTATAATGCATCAATTTTAGTGGAGTTTGCGACCATTCTTTTTGTATTTTATTCTGGAGAAGTAAAAATTCATAAACATTCAGTGACTTTTTAGCGGTAGCAAACGAGGTTATAACTTCCCCAAAAGTAACCTGCGGCACCCCATATGCGATATTGCCGCCTAAAAAGCGATTAACTACAATTTCGAGGTTTCCAGTAAGATCTCCCGTCCCAAGAACGAAAATATGCATACGTCCCAAAGAAGTTAAATATATAAGAAAAGTAATAATAATAATAAAGAAAATTTTTACCGGCAGGATTAATGTAGTAGACACAGGGATCCTTCTGCACGCCGATTTCGTTCCGACCCCAGCACAGAAGCATACCGTAATCCAGTTCGGTCATCGGGATATAGAGAGCGTGACTGTTCGCGCCGTCCGTGAATATATGCGACGCCGGGATGTCGATGGCTTCGGCGGTGTTGTTGATCTTCCACGTAAAAGTCAGTCCGGACACCGGATTCGCCTCCAGTTCGCACGGAATCCTCGCCCTTTCCTGTCTGGCGACGCCGAAGGATTTCTGTTGGCCCGGTCTGCATACCGGAGCGACTGTGGAAGGAAATGAGAGATATATATTTCGAGCAGTGCAAATATAAATCGGAGTGCATTAAGGAAACAGAGGACTTTGTCATCAATTTCACCACCATCTAAGTTTGCGGTTTGGAATCAATTCGAGCAGAAGGCTTCCATATTCATTTGTATTTATCTGAGCGCAGATTACAGATGTTTCACTTTGTCTTAGAAGGTTTACTATTTTGGACTATACCAGGTTCCTCGTAAGCACCCTCTGGTGCTTGTGCCTATTATAAAATTAGTGTTCGGAATTTTTCTTTAACATCTGGTCTAACATCTGGTTAAACCAAGTTAAGCTATGCTTTACAAAGAAAGCATATACAACAAATAACCATCATTTCAACCCAACATTCGAGAATGACGTTCTTCGTTCATGCTTGTCGTTCATTGAAGGTGACAATCTAATTCACGTAGTATGTACTTCAAAGTATCCATTTCGGTTGGGCAAAGCCAAGAGCCCTTTGACTTTACTCCATTTCATAAGAAAATTTTCAGTTTGCAACATCGGGAACAGCTTGCATAGCGACAGAAAAAGAAATGAAGAAACCATACAAATCGCAAAAGAACAACCAATAATGGACTTTTATTGGACGTAGTTTGATGAAAAATCATTAAAGGTGTAAAGGCAAAAAACGAAATTCAACACCATGTTCTGAATGGCGTTTCCCTCACCTGTGGGGCAATTCCGGTCATTAAGAGCATATTTTCTAATGTGCACGCCATTAGTGGCCTGTAACTGCTATTAGTAGTACATTAGTTGAAATATGTAATTGAAAATATAAAATACACAAATAATTCCAATTGGATAGTCTATATTTTTCGTATAAAATCGTCACAAATATAATTTTCATCCCATCCAGAATACTGGAAGTGGGCCCAAAACTCACATACTGTGCACCTATACTACATTTCTCAATCCTTCCCAAACTCCTCACATATTAAACACTTGTCTCTACCACCTTCAAGATCGTCATATGAATCATGGTCACATGAATTTTCATCGTTGGATGAATCTCCGAAACATTGGCTCAAATTCTTTTGAGCGCTGCGTTTTTTAGTTTGTTGATTGGATTCTTTTGTTTTGATCTTCTGTTATCATTTTCCCGGCTTTTCTTTACCTTTTCCCTTGTTCCTTCCCTCTTTTCCTCATTTTCCTTTTTTCCAGAATTCGCTTTATGGGTGTGTGACAGTCAAGATTTGGGAATGTTGTCTCTTGCTATATTGTCGGTTGGTTTCGGCTGTCCTGGGTCCGGGAATTAGTAATATATCTTGGAAAGAGACAGCGTTGTGAAGTCTTGGAGGAGGCGCTGGCCGAGATGTGATGGGAGCATTTAGAGGTTCTGCATTTTGAACATTCTCTACTGGTTGCTGAGGAAAAAATCTTTTTCTGAAAATGTATCACCATAGATACCAGTTGCCGATTAAAATGACTGCCATTGCCTCAACGTATAGTTGGCGTTACAGTGACCATAAGAAGCCATTTAATAAAACTTCAATCAAGTTTAAATACATCAAACGTCGCACAAAAATTAACAGTTTTCAACAACCATGTAGATTTTAAAGTAAACAATGTAACAGAAAACTTAGATTCGTCTTTCCAGGCGGCCTTTCTTATAAGAAAACGCAACAAAAGATTGAGAATAACCCTTCTTCGACAAATGATGAACCACAACTATTTTGAAGGTCGTAGTATTTTATAGACTGCTTCCCCACGTGCCAACATAAATTAAAACTCTATTAAGAAAATATTCGCTGACTGCCATTGTCCCGTTGACTGGCATTCCGACCGGCTCCCCTACTGGTACCGGACATATTCCTCGAAAAAGTAACAAAGAGGATATCGGAAATACGAACCCCAGTGAAGAAGAGAAAAGCAAGGCCAAGAAGGAACTGTACAGATCTAATGAAGGAAATAGGAAGGAAGCAAGGGAAAAGCCTGTGAAAATTAAAGCTCTTGGCAGCGAAGGGAGAAGGAAGAAATGAGTCAAAAGCGGGTCGTAGTCCCAACTCCACACTCGAAGCGGTACAAGGAAAAGAGAAGAAGGAGAAGAAAGGATCTTTGGTTATTCCTATTCCAACTTTAGCAAATTTATATTGATATTGTCTGCGTAAACTTCGACAGCAGGAAGCAAAGCGCAGGCAGATGGAAACATTAGGTGAGTCTGTGGTCCTTTGGGTTTGGGCCCAGGAAAGACGAGTGCCTTGGATAACCACATTTTCTTAGTAATCTATCTCCATCCCAGTCAATCAGTTTGTTGGTTGCGTGCTGGAAGTGGGCGAAAAGAGGGGCTTTTTTGTAAATTCCTTGTTTGTTGTTGAATTTAACCTCAATTAAGGAATAGAAAAATGAACATCGGCTTACCATCATTTTTGGATTTGAAGAACGTAGCGATAACAAAGGAATTTACAAAAAGCTCGATGATAAGTCGAAAAAATCGATTTGTATCACGTCGAAATGTTTCTATGTACCTACTTGATTTTCCAAAAGTATTTCTTCCCATTTCGTCATTCCCTACTCGCCATCTAACATTTTCAGAATTCTAAAAAGTTTCGATACAAATTCAAACTATTCGACATATATTCTAAATCCGCCTTGACACCTCCAGGAACGACGTTCCAATCTTCATCGACCGAGCACACGTGGACGCAAAATTTAGGTTTTAGTTTTGAAAGTGTTCCCAACTGTAAATCATCTACTTCCATTCAACATTAGACACGCTCGATATAGAGGCTCTAATAGAACGTCAGAAATCGGACGTTATTTATGCTTACGTTTCGGTTATGCGGGGGACGGACGCAAATCTCGAGGAACCGATCGAAAAACTTTAATATCGGCCGAAGATGGCGTATAAATCACCGAGAAGTGAATAAAATACCTGAGAACGCCGAAGGATACATAAACACATTCATCATCGGACGGAGACGTGCGTGGACGCGGGCCGAATTCTTCGGATCCTTTCGATGGCATTTTCCGGGAGAACGGGACGGTCTCGTCGCGTCGGAACGAGGCGAACTTTTATGCGAATTCTAACCATAAAAGATACGAATGTCGGTCGGGTTGTCTTTGTGACCGGATTGCGAGGGATTCGAATGTTACGAGCGTCGGACGGAGTGCATTCCGTTTTATGTGCTTTCCGCTTTCAGGTACGTCGAGCGGAACGAGGCGAAAATATGCGGATATTGCGTCTGCTTCGCGGTCGGGGGCGGTATTGAGAAATATATTATCGTGCGGGAAGATTTCGGATGATGTTCGAGAGCATTTCGCGGATGATTGCACATTCGTGTCGAATTTAAAACGTAAACGTCGTTACGTGCGATTGTACTGAAATTGTCGCAAGTTTGTGTCCAAATAAAGCTGCTATTGCTTAAAGTTTTTCGCTAAGCAATGAAAGGATGAAAACCATGTAGTGGCACTCCCCATAGTCTGTCCGTGTCTTTCAAACAGGAACAGATGCATCTTAGGCCCCCCAGTGCGCCAAAAAACAGCTACTAACATGCTGCAGGAAGAAGATCGATATGGATCTCCTTCTCTGGTGGGGTTGACAATGTCTTTCAACATTCACCAAGGTCGTCCACGTCATACAATTTCTCCTATTGGCATAGTATATCCTGGGCCCGCCGATGCCCACGATGTGCCAAGGCGGGTGTAGATCTGGTTCCAACTTAGATAGTTGTCTCGTCACTGGAGTGTCCGAAGAACTCACCCTCTCGAGCGTTGTATCCATGAGTGCCTTACAGTAGATGGCCATTAAATTAGAAACTTCTGCCGATGAATATATTGGTTTTATTTCTCCATAGTGGAAAAGTGTCTGCAAGGGAGTAGTAGACATGAAAAACCTTTCACTACCAATTTGGAATATACACGAAAAGTAATTACATTTTTGTCCACTTTTTCCCGAATTTAGCCCACTGTGGATCGACCCCCGATCCAGGTCCAACTCAGTTAGTTGTCCCATCACTGAATTGTCAGAAGAGCTCATCTTTTAAAACTTTGCCCTTGCCAGTGATTACGTGAAGTCCCAGAGGTTGAGGATCGTAAAATCGTCATTCGGCTGTACGTTTCGGACAAACTTTGGAGTCGCTGGTAACTTCTTCAGAAACTTCCTTTCAGCTCCACCAGGCGGTTTCTGTGGCTCTTAATTGTTGTGGGTCGTGCTAGGGCTCCATAAGTTAAAATGGCCACAGGTACGTTTCATAAATGAATTTCTTGGTGCTCAGATCTAAGGAAGAACTTCTGAAGATCAGTGGCAGTACGATCTATGGTGCACCAAGGGGAGGGTAGATCCAAATCCAGCCTAGTTAGTTGTCTCACCAGTTAATTGTTCGAGGAATTTATCTCTTAAGGCTTTGCTCTTGCGAGTGATATTCTGAAATCCCAGAAGGTGGAGATCGCAAGATTGGACAAACCTTGGAGTTGCTGGTATCGTTTCCATGATCTTCCTTTGAGCTTCACAAGCCGGTTGTAGATAATATTAGGGCTCCGTAAGTTAGAATGGGCCAAAGCTTCGAAAGGCTTGGTTCTCAGGTCTGAAAAGGAGCTTTTACACATATACATATATATACAATAGAAGCACAATTTTCCGGTGGCTTTCCAGAGCTTTTACATTTTTGTAAATACCTTAACTTTGAACGACGAAGTTTATTAATTTATAAATGTTTCCCCAATTACAAACGAAGACTGCGAGACTTGAGAGAGAGACAAGAGTTGTTTGTTACAAACACTGCCGTAAGAGATGCAAAAAGTTCAAGTTCCAAATAAGGATCAACTAAGAAAACTCATTCCTGAAAACCTACAGGAGGAGCTAATATTATACTATTAAAATTGTGTATACATAAAAGGTTTACATATAACTTTGGCAGTACAAACACCGAAATCCCAATTTCTATGGATACAAGAATCTGGGTATAACGATAAGCTTTGCCCGAAAGAATATCCGCCCTCCTTATTTACTTTATAGCCTTCGAAAGTTTCGAGTTCCGCGGTTAATTTTCCCTAGAATTTCTTGTTTAAACCGCCGCGCGAACTTAGGCCATAAATCAATAAATAATAATAAAGTTCAGTAATCGAACAGCCAACATCCGCAGGGTAATACGGCATCGTACCGCAACATCACCCGAATACAAAACATACCCTAGCACTCACCCGTTCTGTACTAGATACATTTTTCGAGGAAATCCGCGATATTTATCTACAAATATTGACCGTGACTTTAGTAACGTCGATGTTTATACATACACACACATATAGAATCGAGCAATGGGACAAACATTTTTTTCTTCTTACATTTCACGTCGAGTTGGACCGCGTTACTTTCGCCGTCACCCTCCTGGTTGCTGCCGACGCAAGTGTAGAGACCGGCTCGGTTCCTGGTGACAGATTGAAGCACTAAACTTTGATTGCTGACAATTGTTCCCGCCGCCGCGTTGTTGTACAGAATTTTGCCCTGAAACAGGATGAATGTATTAGGCATAGCTTTCGCTTCAAACAGAAAAAAAAAAACGGGGGAAAAAGGATTTGTTAGGGGTAATAAAATGAAACGTCGAGCGAGATAAAAGTTGTCGGAATAAATTTTTAAAACGAGTTTATCCCAGCGAGGATGTGTCAAAGAATTGATAATTGTTTTTCCGGGATTTCGGCGTTGATTAGTTTTTTATATTTTGCCCTCCGTTGCCGTGCCTATTTCGCACTCGATTTTTTGACAGAAAGAAGATTTTATGAATAAAAATCCTCTGCGAAAGCCTACAACTTTTAATTTTAGTTTGGAACCTTCTCTTGCGATTTTTTATTGAATGACGTGTCGGTCAAGATTTCGCCAGACACCCTCAACTTTCTCAACAGATTAGAAAGATTCGCAAGAAATAAAAACCAAAATGTCAATGCGCGAAAATCTACTAGCTCAAATTCCGGTTTGGTACCCTTTATTCTAACTTTTACTAACCCGCGTTTCGGTCAGGCCTTCCTCATGCATCTTCAATTTATGTAGCATGTAAGAAATGCCGGTAGAAAGGAGATAAGTGTAATTTTATTGGAACCTTGAGTGAGTTCTCGCTGATTTTTCGTGATAATTAATGCTTTATCAAAAAAAGTCAACAAGTAAAAACATGTCACTGGAAGTATTGTCCATCGCGAACTTTTTCTATTCTTCTGGCAGCATTTGAATTCCACATTGAAAAAACGACACGTCCTTTGAGGCTATCCAAGAATCGATCCATTTTTTGGCATCTTCATTAGAATGCAAGTGCTGCTTATAATCGGAAGGGGTTGCAAGTTCAGCATTACAGCGCTATCCAAGTATTTGTCAGTTGACTTCTCAAAGTAAGGATACACACCAAAAAGTTGAGCCAGTTCAGGTACGTATAGCGTGTAAAGCAGAAGGTCTGCTAATTTTCATTAGATCAAAAATGTAAGTTATGTGAAACTATTTACCGAGAACGGCTATTATAATGTAGTTTGCCATAAATTTTGCTACACGTTTGGCCTGCCAAATTTCTTAGGTTAAGCAACATTGTTAATTGGCAATATTTCTCAAGATGGGACATAGTAGAGATTCCTAAGTTAGGACGTTCCATCTTGAAGAACCCTTCTAATACTATTTGAAACTGGTGATTACTCCATTCTATCTGGCGATTACAGGTGCCTCAAATTGATCGTTATTATAAAAGATCTGTTTTGATCGTGGAAAATGGTCGGGTCAAGACATGTTAGAAGTTATACAAAGACTTCGGAACAATAAGTTATCCGTTCGATAAGCGGCAGATGTTCCCAAGAGTACATTGCAAAGAAGACTTACAAACAAAAATAAAATTATGACAGAAAATGAGAAACATCTTCGACGATTCAGGCAGGTCTTCTCTGAGGACCAAGGGAACAAGATTCTGGAATATATTCTAGAAATGGAAGAGCGTTTTTTTTTGGGATCACTTACCAAGACTTCGTCGTTGCAAATAAGATTCCTAATAAATTCATTGAAGACACTAGAATAGCTTCTAAGAAACGGATTTACGGGTTTTTGCGTAGACACAAAAATATTTCTCTAAGAAAACACGAAGCAACTTCGTATGTCAGAGCTACGGGCTTTAATCAGAATGAAATACGATTTTTTCAGAAATCTTGAAGGTATTTACGCGAAATACAAACTTACTCCAGATCGAATATGGAATGTCGATGAAACCGGTGAGAAATCGACGAAAAATTGCCAAAAATTCTTGCTCAAAATGGTAAAAAATGGAGTGGCGGGTACCGAAAGAGGAGTAAATGTTAGTATTGTCACTCCTATGAGTGCAAGTATAAATTTGTTGGCACATGCCTTTATTTTTCCCAGGAAGAAAATAAAACCAGAGCTAACGAGCAATGCACTTAATGGAAGTCCAGCTTTCCCACAAAACAGAGGTTGGATGGACCGTGACTTCTTCTTGAATTTTATGAAATATTTTCTTGAGCAAAGAAAACTATCGATGCAGCACCCAATTCTTGTTGTGTTGGACGGTCATAGTTCATATACCAAAAATTTAAGTGCAATAGACTTTTGTCGTAAGAATAATGTTATTTTATTATGTTTACCGCTTCACTGTATGCACAAACTGCGACGTTTCGTATTTTAAATCAAATTACAGGGACTGTTGGACAAGCTTTTGAAAAAGCATTTAGTGTGCAGACTGTCGTAACTGGATTTCGGAATACTGAGACCTGCCCATTCAATGACGAGGTATTTCAAGAGTGGGAATTTACTGCTGCAAAAGCAACCCAGCTGCCAAACTATTCTAAAAAGACGAATCCAAAAGAACAAAATGGAGGATCAATAACCTCTCTTACTTTAGATATAAATCCACACGAAAATCCTGTCCCTTCCACGTCAAGAGAACATCAGAACACTGACTTCGACGAAGAACTTCCGCTATCAACTTTCATATCGCTTATAAGTCCTCGTCCTCTCAGATTAAAATAGTCGATATAAGTCCCCTGCCAATGGCAAAGGAAAAACAAAAAAGAAATCCATTAAAATCTACGATTTTGACAAAATCGCCATACAAAAATGAATTAAAAGGGTTTGCAGACTACAAGAAGTGTGAAATTTTTTTTAAAAAAAGACAAAAATACTCAAGATGCAAACAATTTAACTTGTAGGAAAAAATCTAGTATCGGTGTACTTGATGTTGATGACATCAATTGTATCGTCTGTGCGGGCAGAATGAAGAGGACTGCTACAACTGTTAGTGATGTTTATTTCACATGTGCCGGTTGCGAAATGTGATGTCCCTTCTTAGGTAACCCATCGACCCATCTTAAGACTCTGCTTGCGTAATATGGACCATTTGCATTATTTTTTGTAAGGTAGAAAATAGGACTCTTTGTTTGTTGGTGGTTCCATTTAACACTAAAAGCTGTTTTTATTTTGATTAAATTTTCGTTTTGTTATTACAAAATTAATTTGTTACAATTAATTTTTGAAATATTTATTTCCAAAAAGAAAGACCGTTCCATCTTGGGTTACTCCCCCTATTTTCAAACGTTTGGAAACTGTTATGTGATCAACTCCTAATGATTCTGTAAGTTCACCTGACGTCTGACATGAATCGTCATGAAGTAATGTCTCTAGATCTTCATCTTCAAACTTTCTTGATGTGCCAGACCGTTTCCTTATCTTCAACCTCAAAGTCAATATTTTTGAAGAGTCGAACGTTTTAGATTTAGATTGATCCAATCTCTGCATGTTGATTCCGACAGAGCATGGTCGCCGTAAGTCTCAAAAGAATTCTGTGTGCTTCAGCTGCAGATCTGCTTTTTGAAAAAGTAGTGCAGTGAAATTCCCCGCTAATTCCTTTTTTTGGAACGAAACTCGATATATTTAACACTACGAAAAAAAGGAGTTGTTTACTCTTCGACGAAATGACATACACTGAACTTCAAGCTTACTTGTAGCACTTCCTTATAGATGGGTTACTATCTTACACTACGTACACGCATAAAGTCACTAGATATGTAAAGTACCGCAATTTATGAGGTCAATGTGTTAAAAAGAAAAAGCAATATTTTTGCCCCAAGATGGCGGCTTTTCTAGTGACACCAAAATATTTCGTCGAATCCGATAAAATGTAAAATTAACCTATACTTTTGCAGTTGAGATTCATAATTCCGACTGGAATTTAACCTATTAAACCTTTACCAACCGTCTCCATTACAGTAGTTACATGTTGTTATAAGAATAATGTAATACGTTTAAAATAAATATGTGTACACCTTCCCAATAAAAATTTTTCAAATTTCGCGGACAGTTTAAGTTGGTAGTTCTGGCAATAGTGAACATGCATGCGAATACGTTCGCTATTGCCGGAACTACCAACCTAAACTAGCCGCGAGATTTAAAAAGAGTTTACTGGGTTATTCTTTTTGTTTCTTTTTTTAAATAAATATATTTCCCACATTGCATATTACTTCCATGATATTTCCAATATCACTGCGTTATTAATTTCATATCAAAGAACAAATTATTAGACAATTAGTCTTCTTTTCTTTTACATTGTAAAGTTCCCGCAAGTTTGATAAGGTAATTGCAGTACTTTATATATCTAGTGACTTTAATACACCCAGTTCTGGTAACGCCATCTGTTGGAAAACAGCGAGAACTTATTCAAGGCCATGATAAAAAACAAGAATTGGGGATGTAATTTCAGTTTTTATTAAACGACGTTTCGATCAGAATTTCTTCAAGCACCCTCAATCTACGCATACTTACGTTATGTCTCCAACTAACTTTGTAAACCCACGGATTTGATTTTATATTACATTCGAAGTAGACGTCCACACCTTCCTTGATGACGCTCCCGTTCAAATTACTGCCCAATTCCAGCGAAACCAACGGTACATCTGTAAAGAAGATTCACAAAATTAAAAATCGCATAAATTTCTCACGCTAGACTTCGGATACGCGATATCCTAATTAATTACGCTTTAAACTACTTTCATGCGATTTTAATTGAAAATCGCGAGAGACAAAATTGCACTATTTCCCGGCAATAACGCGCCAGCCTTTATGGTCGCCAATAAAATAGTCAATATCTATGTAATTTCGACGTTACAGTCGATTCTCGTCAGTATCAATAAAATTAGTATTAGATTTACGACGGCGTAATTATAATTACCACCGTCAGAACGATCCCCGTTCGCCAATAATGATGGCCGTAATAAATTTTACTAGCTAGTAACGGTCCCTTATGTGTAATTCGACGTCGTTTGCGTTACGCCTTTATACAACGTTGCGAGTATTTGATTGCTCTTAGTAAGTATGGGTAGTAGTACATTATATTATATTGCGATTGTAAAAGTACAAGATTCTCAAAACTTGGAAGGAACTAAATTTGTAATAAAGTGATTTGAGGAAAAACAATCTAATACGAGTGCTGATGCTTCTTTATTTTCATTTAGAAGGAGTATCTACAGGTTGCAATGGTTACAATCATTCGGAAAATGCGACCACAGGTATGTTAAGGTATGTTATTACTTAAGTTAGCAATCTACCTTTTCGTAGGAGTGTTTTGGTATTATTTTACAATTTATCTCGGTTCCTATCAACATTTTTCAGGATGACGATATCAATAACGTTACTACAGCTCCAAATATTCTTGTAATATTATCGAATCTTTTATAGTTCACAAAATCGAACGAATAGTTCCATAACTACGAATAGAGTAATTTGCTTTTCAGCAATCGGCGAAATCCCAATAATGACTATTCTTTTCATTTTCAAAATTTTCGAGCCAATGCTCTCAACTTTTCTCTTATATTTTCTGAACGGCTTCGACCACGAATAGGAACTTTAAGCTGTTGTCTTGAACCATCTTTTACGCCTCAACGTTCAAACACACTTTGATATAAGATTTGGTGGCCATATTATTATCAAACCAATGCTCTCAGGGTCTTAAACAACATGGACTAAGCTGATCCTCAAGTCTTCATCGAGATATTCCAACGGCAACATCTCGGCAATGCCCGCAGTCTTCAATCTGATGTCATATCGTTCAAACGCTCGCAGCTCAGAAGAGCATTTCGAAGTTGATCTTCGCGGTCATTGAAAGATCTCCATCTGTCTAGGTCGATTTCGCTTCGTGGTCTTCTTAGGGAATAGCATCCAAGTTTTACAGCCAGTGTCTTCTTGGACCTAAAACGTATCAAACATTCTTGTTGCCAACTTCCATTCAAAATCATTTCACGACCACATCTCATAAATGACCAAAGCTACGTGCTGGGCTGCCACTGGACGTATCAAATGTTAAGGGGTAGCAGAAAAGGATCGTTTTACAGTTGCATTCCATACTTAGCAAATGATTTTCGTTTTCTGACGTCGACTAAATTTCGTGTTAGCTGATTTTGAATGAATCGTGCAAACTTCCCTCCCCTTGTGGTGCAAAGATTATGAAAATGGTTTCAAACGTCGAAAACGTATGGGGTAATGCGAGGTTACTAACTTCTCTTGGGCAATCTTCGATGGTTGCATCTTATAAAAAGCAGAAAACAACAACTCAGAGTCAACTCGTTCAAAAGTTCCTCTTCTTCTTCCACGGCTTCTAATGGGCGTTTGCGAACACATTTGTTTTTTCTTTTATATTCCCTATGATATGTATCAAATCTCCTACAATCCTGTCGAAGAATCACTGCTTTGGAAACATTTCCGAAAAACAACTCAACGTTGGATTCTGCTTACAGTTATTGAAAGATACTTCATCTATTGACGTCCTATGCAAGCTGATTTTTAGAGAATTATCCAAACTTCCTCGTGCAATGCAAAAACTATGAAAATGCTCGAACCAATGTCCTCAGAGGTTTGAGATGTATCGAGTAACGAGGTCATCAACTTTTCTCTGGGAACTTTCAGTGGTTTGCATCTTAGAAAAAACAGCAAACAACAACTCAGACTCACTGTTCGCAGATGCATCTTCTTTTGCTGCTGCCACCAACGGATGTTTGCGATCAATGTTGTCCTCTATTTTATATTCCCTATAGTGTGTATCAGGTCTCGTAAGATCCCTACTCCTGTTGAAGTTTCACTGCTTTGGAAAAATTACGTGAAAACAGCTTGACGTTGGATTTTACCATCATTGAAGGATACTTCATCTATTGACATTTACTCCGTCCCATGCAAGATGATTTCTAGAGAATCATTCAAACTTCTCTATTGGGTGCAAAAATTATGAAAATGCATCTTACAAAGCAGCAGGAAACAACAACCCAGCGTCACTATTCAAAAGTTCCTCTTCTTCTTCTGCTGCCACTAACGGATGTTTGCGATCAATTTTGTCCTCTATTTTATATTCCTTATGGTGTGTATCAGGTCTCCTACCCCTATCGAAGATTAACTGCTTTGAAAACGTCACGCGAAAATAGCTTAACGTTAGATTTTACTGTCACTGACTTCTTCATCTATTGACGTTTATACAGCCACATGCAAGTCCGTTTTTAAAGAATCATTCAAACTTCCTCATGGGGTGCAAACATTATGAAAACATTTGAACCAATGTCTTCAGAGGTTAGAAACGTATCCGCTAACAAGGTCATCAACTTATCTTCAGGAAACTTTAATGGTTGGATCTTACAAAGAAGCAGGAAACAACAACTCTGAGTGACTATTCGAAGGTTCCTCTTTTTCTTCTGTTGCGATCACATTTGTTCTTTCTTTTATATTCCTTATCATGTGTATAAGCTCTCCTACAATTTTGTCGAGGAATCGCTGCTTTATATAAAATAAACGAATTACCCTTACTACATCTTTCGGAAAAAATCCGAAAGGCGTGATAAGGAGAATTTTATTTATGTTATATATTGTTTTAGCCACGGTCTCCGTATTCTTATTTGCAATGACTGCTTTGGAAACGTTTCGGGAAAACAGTTTAACATTGGATTTTACTGTCACAGAGAGAACCTTCATCCATTGCCGTTGGTTCAGTCCCACGTCAGCTGATATTTAGGAAGTCGTCCAAATCTCTCTAGCGGATGTATTTCCATTCGAAATTTCTGAGCCAGTGCTTTCAGAAACCAGAAAAGTAGAAAATACAACCAAAAAAGTAGAAAATAAAATTCTGCATAAATTATCTCACTGAATTGTATTTATTTGGCAACTTTTACAAAAAGTTGTGCAAGGACTGCACTGCAATCTACATTGCATATACCAATAATTATTAAAATTTCAGAAAATTGGTACGTATCTACTAACGCAGTTGTCAACCGGATTGCTCGATGATAACATCCCAAAGAGAACTAAAGGCAGCAACTTACATTCGGAATTCAGAAGGAGACTGAATTGAATAGAATTTTACCATCACTGAAAGCCATTCAATTACTAGCACTAACTAAAGCCCCAAAAAACACGCTGATTCTGACGAATCCAACCGAAATTTTGAAGCTGATATCCTCAGTAACTAGATCTGCATCATAGCAGGGCAGCCACGAAAATTTTAGAGGACTTTCCATCTGTTAGTAGGTTTTAACCGTTTTCTGACAGGGAACACCCAATGTTTGAACGTACATTCTTCGCTGTTACAATGAACTCAGACTTTTCGATGGTATTTTCTGAACTGTAAACCTTCGAAAGACGTTTTTAACTTCTTGTCTACAGACGCTTTTAATAAAGTTTTTGAATAAAGATAGCATACGTTTTTCGATAGGTTTCGAGTTCCTGAAGACGATGGTTTAAGAAATTTCTTTAAGGTTTTTCATCTCATTCTGAAAGCTAGGCCAGATCTCCAGTGAACTTCAATAAACTTCAATACATGGAAACTTCCCGACGACAGGAGAATTCAACTTTCCTCTTGCATTTTCTGAACGGCTTCAACTTCGAATAGCGACTTTAAGTTGTTGTCTTGAACCACATTTTCGGCCTCAATGTTCAAGCAGACTTTGAGATAAGGTTTGGTGGCCACATTATTGAATGCGTTTCAAATCCCTAATTACGATGGCTCAAAATTTTTAAGAGATTTTCCGCCTGTTAGGAAGACTTGGACATATCCTACAGCTTAGCTAAAAATCAGCGTAGATGGGACTCATTAACCTTAACAGAAGGATAGCGTTAGATTTCGAGATGTTGATGGAGATGTTGTGTGGAATCTTTTCGTTTTAGATAACATAGAATCGTCTTTACCAGGGCCACATGGTTCTTTCGTGGCTAAATGTTGTAGTTTAACTATTTACTCTTTTTTCCATATCTCTCGACTTAAACGAAAGGTTATATTCCCAAACTGTTGCGAATACGCGAAAAGATATGCGAGAAAGTTTCGGTTCATTCGAATGGAAAAACCAATTCACCAAACGCCCGTTCCGATCCTCTCCTCACTCGTTTCCGGCGATATATATTTATTTTTAGGAATTGCCGACGCATAATGTGTTTCCTAAATTTCACCCATAACACGCATTTTCCTCCGTTCCCTTCCGTCACCGCCGTTGTTGTTCGCGAGTAATCTACCGCGTTCTCGCGCCACTTCGCCTATAGTTTCGCCGGATCCGGGGAGGTTTATTCTGCCTTCTACTCCGTCCTTTCCTCCTTCGAATATTTTCTCTCCATCCTCTCGCAACCGGTTAAATTGACCATAAACATACGATAGAACGAGAGACCGGGCGCCGGAACGAGACCAAGCGCAGACAGTTTACACTTGCTCCTATTTTGTTTATGTAAATCTGGCCTCGCTCGATGCGACACTTCCTTAAATGGGATATTAGAAAAAGTGATTTACCTCTCCGGCGCAGATGTGGCACCTCCCGGAAACGACTTCGCTACGTCGTCGTTTCGACGCGACGTTGGTTAGTTATCGTCTGCGTTTTATGAAGGAGTCGACGTCATTATTGACGGCTGTGCGCCGTCGCCTTTTATCAAAAAAAAAATAAAAAATGGTCGCTCTGTAAACTATAAGCAGGCTTCGAACAAAATAAAATCTTAAATTAAGTCCAAAACAAAAAGTTTGCTCTCTAATAAAGTATCCTTTTGGAATGAGAATCTAGAAAATCTATACGTAACATAAAAAGAACCCACGCACCGGAATCACGGAAGGTTATCAAAGTTGAAGTACCAAGTACTGTGTGTTTCACAACGAGTTTAGTTGATATACGACTCGTGGGAAATCAGATCTGTGTTGCCACCTTGTCATTGTTAATACATGTTATGGATATAAATATACGAAATGTGGCAACGAAGCTTAAACGTGCAATATCCGCTGTAATTTCTACATGTAAAATACAGGAAAAATAAAAAAATTCCCGACAATCATCTTCAACAATAGAGAATCATCTAAATCTGAAACACTCCCTGCAGAAATTCAGATATAAATGTGTGGCCATAACACACGGTTAAATTCAAATTAAATGCAGGAAAAATGTAATTTATGATCGTGCATTGCAGGCTTTAGAACATAAAAGGATAGTTTTATGTGATGTTTACAAATTAAAGTAAGAAATCGGCAAGCCATATACAATCAATGCGATGTGGAATAGGGTATAAATAAAGTGTGAAGGATGAAGGCCCAATTTCGTTCAAGATTAGATGTCTTTGATTATAAAAATCCTCAAATTCGCAGCTACCCAAACAAAGTGGTAAAAGTATCCGGCGAAACACATGCCGCGGATGAATTAATTATGAATTTATAATTAATTAAATGTTCCTCGACTCAAGCGAAAAATCTGCTACACAAATTTCTTAAAAATTCTGATTTCTTTTTTGTCTTATATTCAATTTATTTTCGATACTTTCGGCCCTCACTGTATCTTCGGTTGTAACTGTAAATAAAATATATTGAATTAATAAAAATTACCCTTACCACACCTTTCGGAAATAATTCCAGATACGTATTTCGGCGACTACTTTGCCATCCTCAAGGGAAAACTGGTGGAATTATTACCAGTGATATCCGGTCAACCGCCAAAACGAACAAATAGTGCGCAACTTTAAAGTACTCAGTTTCCATAGTATTTTAGTGAACTTTGTGCAGAAGTTCAGTGTGCAGTATATTTTTGGGCGTTGGCCAAGTATCGCTAGTAACAGTTGCTTCTCCCCAGTTCTCTGCTCAGGATAGGTAAGTTACTTCGCGAAATACGAATCTAGAATTATATCTTAAAAGTGTGGTAAGGATAATTTCTATTTCTTGTATTTTCTGTACGTTCGACTCCGTGAAAGCCTAAACGGAGGGAGATTCGATCTCGATTGGCAATTTTTTTTGTTCGTCCCCTTACTGGGATTCTGATTGCTGGACAGGTCCACAACCAGCGAGACTGGTGAATCCAAGTCATCTTACAACGTTAACTAGCTCCAGTTATCACATAATGGTAAGGTGTTTTATCTATCGGAGAACAGCCATACTTTGTGCTTTGTTGCACCAAACATCGACACAACAGTACGAAGTATGGACAAATAGTATCAAGGCCAAACCCTACGCCAAAAATTTATTGAAATATTAATTGTAAGAATCTAATTATTAACGTTATTGTCCCTTTTCTAGCTTATTTTATCTATTTCTGACAGAACAGTTCTATTATTTATACTGTCGTAAAGTTGGGGCTCAATTTTTTGTTTTCTTTTCGATCGCATATAGTATAAGTAACAGTTTTAACGTGCTGAAGCTTTGATAGTTCTTGTATAATTAATGTTGCGCATAATTTAGATTGATTTTGTGTGCTGAATTCGTTTGTTCTGATGATAAAGTTCTGTTAATTTTTGTAGAGTTATGTAGTATATACAAGGTTTTCTAATACAGAGTTAACATTTTCTTTTGGACCTTTGTTTAGTCTATTTAAATGGATTTAACGTTCGTTTTCCTTCATGTATTTCGAATCTTTGTTTCTCGTGCCACATATTATTATTTGCATAATAAACCACAGGTTTGTTAAATTCTACTTTGTTGCTTCTTGTTCAAAATAAGTCCCTTTCAGACCCGTTCTTCGAGCAAAATATTCGTAAATAAACACGCAAGTAGATCAACAGTAAGAACTTTGAAGAACTTGCTCGTGACGATTCGACGATAAATAATCTGATTCTTATCCTCGGCGGTGTGGAAACGCCTAATTGCCTGTTATCGAATCAGTGGCGTTCGTTTCTTTCGGGATATTAACCTTTAATTTACATCAGGGGCGTCCAGATGGACTCCTTGGGGATCGATGAAAATTTAAGAAGGGTCTGTTGTATTTCAGCGATCAATTGAGGAGGGAGGGTTTAATGATCAAAATTTTTCAGAAAATTCTTGTATCTTCTTTAACATCTTTAACCCTCCGTGGTCACGTGGATCAGACCCCACTTTTCACTTTGGGTGCAAATTTTTCATAATTCTCGACTGTGAATAGGATTTTTGTCTCCATCTACCAGGAGTTTGAAGTGTGAAAAAATTTTAACTCTTGTGACATTTTCTTAATGATTTTTTTTCATCAACTTGCCATTTGTTTTCTTGCAAATAAACTATTCGTCCTTAATCTAAAATGTTTATAGTATGTCCAGCAATTTTTACATCAATATCGGACAGATAGTTTTTGCAATTGTTTATTGAAATGGCTGGGGGCATCATGACCATTTAGATTTTATATTGAAGTGTGACCACGGAGAGTTAAGGGATGTAATTATTGGATAATAATATCGGTTTTAATATATATAAATATATTATAGATTTGCATAGGGCAGTGTGAGCCACGGATTTTCGATATGCCCTCTTGGATTACGAAGCCAATTGCTTGAATCGAAAGAGAATTTGGGAGATATAATCGATTTTCAAACGAGTGGTTATGCCAAATTTTGAAATTCGCAGAGAATACATCAAATTAACGAATACCACTGAAAATGCAAGATGGCCAATGAAAAAAGTAATTCTTTTAAAAGGGGGCAATGTAGCAAAACAGCTGGGAACGTCTGATCTACACCCTCATGCTGAGTTTAGTCCGAAAGGTTCTGCAGTTAACCGATCTCGGAACGGATATAAACTGATAGCAACCTATTTATTGACTATCCTGCTTTCATTTAATCAGTGCTTTGAAGTCTCAAGAATACTTTTTGTAACTGGTTACAGCCGCCTTTCGTTAGGTAGAGGTAATGGGAAGACTCTCACGTATCTGCTTATCAATAGCTCTCAGTTAGTGGATAACCTTACGGTCTCCTGACCATGTTGTTATAATTTAGATTGTATTTTTGAGAGCATATCGTAAAAAATTAATAGGAATGAAATTTAGTGTTAGATACACTTCACCACAGCCTTTCTGGTCATTGCGAAATAAAATTGATAAAATTAATAATCTTTCTTGTTCTTATTTACAAAAGATCCAAAAATTTTTACTACCAAGAATAATGGTAATAACAAAAATAATGGCCTAATAATAGTAATAATCGTAATAATTCTACCGGTAAACGATTTCCATAGAAACGATCGAAATGAACCGCTCCAATTCGGTAAATTGACCGAAAAACTACTTGCAAACTACATACGACGACGACGACGACGACGATGATATGATGTAAATTAAATATACATGTATATTCGCACCGTCCAAATTCACGCAGCGTAAAGCTTCGCGAGATATCTCCTTCGTTCGTTTCCCATGCACGTACCTATCTACCTACCTACCTACTTACTTGCAGGAACGTGCTTGATTTCCTCGCTTTGCTCTTGACTTGACGTTCTTCGTCTCCTAAATATACTTCAAAGTAACGCGCTACTTTTATCAGTTGCGTTTGCCTTCGTCGGAGCGCATAATAAGAGATATAACCCCCTTAAGTGGCGGGGGTGGGTACAGAACTTTCTTATTTTCGAAAAAGTGCCCAGAATATAAGTAAAGGATATATTGAGGGTGGAAAAGGCCGTGTTAGAAGATGCACTCTCTACGGATGCGTTCTCTAAATTTGAGAGGAAAGTTGGAATATGTGATTTGTAATCGAACGAGGATCGCCTCGAAGGAGTCGAAGAGAACCGGAAGAAATTCTAATAACGATTTGACTGAATTCCTTAAATTTGGGCTTAAGAAGGATTATGTAATTAGCTCGCTTGGTCTACTTACGATGAATGTCAAGTTTCCATCCGTCTTCTCTGCCGCTGTCCGGTATCATCTGCAATTGGCCGCGACACGATAGATATTTTCCTCCATCATCTACCGTGGGGGTGAATGTGAGGACGCTCGTCGTGGTATTGCCGTCGGGACTTGTCTGCAAAACAAGAAAACGGAAATTTTACTCAAAGTAACTAGCAAGTTTTAAATCAGTCGCCTGCTTTAGTGATATGGAAATTATTCTAAAATACTGAAATTTTGACTGGTACAGTGAAGAGCCTTGTTTGAATATTCTGAAAATTCGAGGAAGAAAAAGGATGTAAGTAATTTTATTTTGAACCCGAAGAAGTAACAGTTGAAATTATCCCAGAAATAGGTGCTGTGAGACCTGTCGTTCTAACTGGAGGCCAGAACAGGTTACTTTGGCCTTATCAACCTTCCATATGAGATCCACAAATGTTGCTACAAGATGTTGATTACTTATGATCCAATGGATTCAGGTGGCGATGTAATTTCTGCGGAAAGGTGGTTATCGTGAGGACTTCATGCACGATAACTTCCAGATTGGATAACTGCTGCTTTTATCAATTGATCTTTTGAGCTTTGCCTGACCTATGTCTGAGTGAGGAAATTTACCACTAGATTGTCAAAGATTCCAATGCTTTCGAACAACGATGGGGCCAAATTGATCGAAAATTCTTGGAGGATGGAGATTTGACGGCATTCGTGTAGATCATCACTTTGACTAAACCATGACGCAGCAGATAGCATGCACAACATTTTATTCGGGCCATTTTCAGGTGGTCGAAATGGTTTTTAGCAGCAGTAGATCAGGATAGCGCATCGTAGGTGATAATTGGAATTGTTCAATTTACAACAGTTTCAGTGTATACTATGAAGTCATATGCTATTCTAGTACAGTCGTTTATGATAGTTGTAGTACCTACCATTGGTGCAAATTGACCAACTCTAGTGATAATCGATGGCAAGTCTTACAGATAAGCAGCTTTGCTCTGAAATTCAGTCCGGAGGACTAGCCCAGCAGAAGCAAAACGACTTGCTTGGCCCTACGAAACTTCTTCAGCGTGATTGTAATGTGGAGTCGTATACAAAAACGTTATTTATTAACGTTCTGAAAATATAGCTGCTGATTTCTAATCTGTTGTTTGATTGAGCTAAAAGTACAGAGAATATCCTAAAGATTCTATACAAGAAATGAATAGCTCCTTTTGCGCTCTTTTGGTTTGTTTTTTCTTACTTCTGGAGTATTCCTTATAACGATCCAGCAGTAATCCGCTCACATCTTTCTCAATTTTCCCCGATATTCGAAATTGGAAATGCCTCGATGCTATCTTTCACCTTGTTCTGCACTTACTTAACAACAGTTATCAGGAAAGTAGTTGTCTACATGTGAATCTAGAAAATTCGCCTTTAATGATATATTGCACCTTAACTTCTGGTAGGAAGAAAAAATATTTGTAAGAAGATCTTTGTAGTTTTCCGCACCTCCATTGTCCGGGAAATGTATGAATATACCAGTTTAAAAGAATTTCATGCATCTTTGTTATCACCTTCCAGAGTGGTATGGAATTTGCAGTTTTTGGAGAAGTTTCTGATGTGAGAGCCTACAAAAATTCCCACCTTAAGGTTGTCAGGGACTTCCCTTTAAGATTGGATAAACTCAAAATTTTTTTATTGGTTCCAAAACTATATTGAAAATTATATGTCTGACCTTTAAAAGTAGTGTATGTAACGATAAAATACTAGTTTCTTACAATGTTAAGAGCTTCTACAGCTTTAATTTCTTGTCAATAATAAGTGAAGAACCAGTAAGTTTACAGGCACGACACTTTGCTTGCCGTGTATTCGTTACTAAAGCTACGACTGACCGACGAGTTTTTGGTAAATTCCTTGTTTGTTGTTGAATTTAAACTCAATTAAGGAATAGAAAAATGACCGTGGGTTTATCATCTTTTAGGAAGAAAGCAACGATCACAAAGGAATTTACAAAAATACTCTCTGGCAAGTCATAACTACCCTATCGAATATGTGGTATTCAAATTTTCAAACCCAGAAACCTGCTGGTTCTTCACCGGCCTCACAGCTTTCCTACAGCTTTAGCAGAACGTATTAGAAAGATATGTGCAAGTGACAAGTAGGTGTGTTCTCCCCTCTTAAAATACTAGAAGAATTGAATGTTACGTGCAACAAATATCTTACTAAATTAACAAAAGTAAGAAAACTCCTTTTTACTCGAAAACAAATCCCCGACTTAATAAATCTAAATTAACTAGTTCATCTACTAGTTTATAGTAGTTCTCTACAACTACGTGAAAGAGAAAATAACGACATCGTAAAAGAAAAAGAAAGACTTACCTCCAATTGAGGGAAAAGCAAATGCTCAACGTGGCCGATTAATTCGAACAGCAAAATTGGGGAAGCGTAACTCCCAAATGCACACAACGATAATATTAAACTTCCCAAAGTCGAATTCGCGTGTATATCCTCGACAAACGAGATTTTAAAGGGAAAACGGAATAACTTATTCACGGAAAACGACTTGTTCATGTTCAACCGAATGCTGCGAGAGGCCAAAAGTAACAATATCGGAATTCTAAGGATTTCAGCACTGCGTTTTAGCCTCTGTTCCGACCCCCAACATTTGTCATTAGATTTTGAGTTTACGTTTTCTGTTGATGTGATTTCTTAATGTATTTGTTTTTTTTTATAAGTTGCTAGGTAACAACATAATACATACATCTTTCAAAATATTTATATATATACAAGACGAGTTCTACCTCTTTACAAGTATCGTTCTACACAGTTTTAATATCTCAGTTATATAAAAGAAAGTGCCCAGCAAGCTAAGATCGTCAAAAGTGGAAACCCAGCTACAAGATCCAACAGCCTCGGTCATCCTCGGCTTCGTCCGATGCCATTCTGGGATTTTTCCTGATTTTGATATTTCCATGTCGCAATATTAAACGGGAGTAGGGTTAAGTAATGTCATATAAAGCACCCTTGGTCATTTATTTTAAGAATTTTATGTACATAAGTATAAATTGTAGTACTACAAAACAATGAAATTAGGGAAATACAAACAGATGCTTGGTAACATCAATATTGAAAGTGGACAGATCAAGTCGAAAATTGATGATTATAGGGGTATCAGATGAATTCGCAAAATTGAGTTTAAATAACTTCCGGATTCGTGTTAGTAATATTCTAGTTAAGATTTCAGAGTAGTATTGTTATGTATATTGCACTGAGAATTTAGATAATTATATTACTAAGATTGTACTGGGGTGGCGTAGCTCTTAATTAACGATATCATAAATAGCATGAATTATAACAAATTATATTTACAAAATTTTAAAAATATTTGACATAAATATAAATACCTATTGCGCTGTGTGTGTGTCAGTGTGTAATTGGATCCCCTCTTAAATTCTTTTTCAGCGCAGCTCTATTTTCTATGAATTCCCTCTCTTAAATCCTTTCTTTTTGGGTGTGGTGAAGCTCTTTTATTTAATGTTGCTTCCTTTAAAACCCTTTTAGTCCAAATATATTTGATGACTTTTCTATCTTGTAATTCACGGTCGTTAACCAAAAATTTTTTTATTTTTCGGAAACCAGGACTACGCTACATTATTTCTCCATTGTCCAGATAACTAGCTGATTTAATTTATCATGGAAAACACTTCATAATAGCATGAACGTTGTTATAGAAATCTATATTGTTGATACTCAGGTATCCTTGGTTCTTCATATCCAGTGGTTATTTGGAATTCTTGTGATGTGAAAGTGTTGAATATGTGTTTTTAAATAGCTACATTGCTTTCTATCTATTTATCGATGCTTTTTATAATAATTAATATTTTTATTTCTAGTTATATTTTTTCTCCCATTAAACGTCTCTGGTTGGACTTAAAAAAGAAGCTAACCATCTGAGTATGAATATACTACAATATCCCCATTTCCTCGAGGTTCCTCAACAGGAATATCACCAAAGGAAAAGCAAACGGAGTTGTTTTCTCACTCCAGATGAATTTATCTCGAAAAACATGGAGTCGTGTAATATTAGTAGCTCCGTATCTGGTAAATCAACGCAAGTACACAATTTCAAAATTGAAATTGCGCCGTTGATACAAATCTACAGTTCGCATTCAATTTCATACGTCGAAACACGACCAACAAGAGATCCACTTATCGATATAATCCGAGAAAACACATCCGTTTCGATAGGTTCGACCGTATAACCCGGGACGAATCTCTCCGGACGGTAGCCGATAAAAACGTAATAATAAAATTTTACAATATCTCCGGATACATATGCGGGTCTCCGCGCGGTCGAAGCAATATCGCTGAAAGGGCACGTTTATACACGCGAAAACTACATATTTCAAACTTTTTATTATCCCTCCCCTGCCCCTGTTCCAGCGATGCGCGTCGCGACGTTCCGACAGCGCAATTTAGTTTATCTAAGTACATAATTTAAAATTCCGAAAACCGTAGGGGACTACGACGCCGTCGCCCCCACCACCGCGCCACCTTCCGACCCAACCTTACGACTTTATCGCCCGTCGTAAGGGCGAACGAAAGGGGAGCACCAAAAAATGTTTAGTTTCGTGTCAGCGGCGATGAAATATGGCGCCCGGTTGGGGAGGGGGTGGACGCGACCCTCTCTCGAATTTCGTTCCGACATTATGACGTAATAAGGATGTTACTTTCGAGGACTGCAGAAATTTTTGAAATATGAAGCCGGGAGGAGCGTACGTGTATCGTCGAGCCAAAATGTACACGTATGTATGTACATATTGCGCGTAGGCACATACGTGAAGTAAAATAGGAAGGTGTCACGATGTCAAATATATTCTTACGTCGTAGGGAGAGAACTAAGTAATAAATCCTGAAATGGAACTGACTGACGCTGAAATAAAAGTCGGCTTTTTTTTTTGCAGTTTCACGGTATTCCAAGAACAGTTCGAAAAGAACGATATCATTTAAGAACTGTAATTTATTTATGTTGCCCGCCATTTAACGCCTTTGGAATGTGCATTATTTGTAAAGTACAATTAGAATCATATATTTAAAGGATTCGCGCAATCATAGCAGTAGGACTATGTCGCCTGATAATCTGTTGCCACCAGCCTTAGTAGGATAGAAAACCGCTCTGCACCAATGAACAAGAATTTATAATCATTTACCAGGCGCCATAAAGACATCACCTCTTGTAAAATTGGACGCATCTTAAGGGTGTTCTGTATTTTTTTTTCAAGATCGGTTAAACTTAAGTCTTTTTTTATTGGTTCCAAAACTATACTTTTAAAAGGTACAATCAGAATCTTTAATGTTTAAATGGCCACGCCGTTGCTGAGCAATGGAAAGTAGCATACATCTCTTCAATTCACAAAAAAGGAAACAATCAATACCTCAACAACTACCATGAAATTTCCGTTACCAGCGCTACGAATTGCTTTTGTGGTAAGAGATTTAGTCGAACAAGAGTATAGCAGTTACGGGGAGGAGGAACAATCTGGACTTAGAGCTGGAAGGTCGTGTATCAAAAATATATTTTTCCTCAAACAGATAATTGAGAAAAAGAGTGCAACAAATCGGGAAGAAACCTTTAACCTTTATTGATCCCCAAAAGACATACGACACAGTATCGATAAAGAAATTGTGACAAGTTCTCCGAGAATCTAGTATAGGTACACCAACTATTCTTAAAGCCTTACAAAATTTACTTATATTACGATTGAAATCTATATATATATAATTTCCTTATTTTTCCCTCTCTTTTTTGTCTATCCAGAGCTTTTTGAAGGCCACTGATGGGCTAGAAAGCTGAAAATTGGCATGCATATAGTAAAACGCCTAGGCCAAATTCTAACGTAGCCGGATTTTTGATTTCTGGCCTATGGGCGGAGAATTAAGACGAAAAATGGGCGTGGCAAAATTCAGTTTTTTAACATTTTAGCCTATATTTTCCTTTTCTTCCTGACTGGCAGGGACAGGCTTAACAGCTAGTACTCGAATAAAAATTGGTAAATATGTGTCAGACATATTTCCGGTAACAAAGGGTTTAAGACGAAAATGTTTTGATTTGTTTTCTCAACCCTCTTTAAGATTTATGTAGCCAAACCCTCACCTATAGAAAGCAAAATTCACAGGATGGGAATAGAAATACACGCTATAATTGGCGGACGATCAAGCTATTATTGCGAAAGATAAGGAAAATTTGAAGTACGTGGCAAGAAAATTAAATGAGGCGTATCAAAAATGGAGACTTGATGTGAACACAGAGAAGACTAAATACATGAGGAAAAGTACATAACATATAGCTGCAGGGAGAGAAAATAGAACAAGTGGAGAGTTTAAGATACTTAGGATCCATAATTGAAAATTATGCGAAAAGAGCGGCAAAGATGTTCAATATGATCAAACACAGTCGTAAATCCAATTATGTAAGGTAGAAAACATGGACATTGACAAAGAAATATAAAGCACGCTTAAATGCAGTAGAGATTACGTTTTTGAGACGTATAGAAAACAAAAGCATAAGATACCAGATAAGGAATAACATATTCAAAGAGAAATTGCAAATGGCACCCATGTATGAAAAACTGCAGGAGGGACAGCTGCGGTGGTTTAGTCACATGTTACGTTTCTTTTTCATTCGCGCGTACTGTCATTTCTGTCGTTACAATTGTTGCTTTTATTTAATCTTTGTTCGTAGCCTTGGGAGTCATCTTGCGGTTGATATCCTTACGTTATCGATACGTTATCGATTTTAACGGTTGAGTGAACCTACATGCATAATTAATATCCGTTTTCCGTTTGACGTATCTACGGGGTTAGGTCGGAAGGTCGTAGACTTTGGTAGAGAAAACACGTAGTTTCGTGAAGTAAATTTTCTTCCAAGAGTTTTGTTCGTTTGAATTTTCGACATTTCGTTGGATATTAGGGAAAATACTTCGCAGTTCCGTTGCCTTATTATCGTTTTTGGATTGCCAAACCGGCGTTGGTTTTGATGAAGGCTCGGAAGGACCGATTCATCTCGGATTTATTGAAGCACGTGCGACATTCGTAGCCATTTTGGTGTTTTACCCCGTTCTAACGGTAAGATGTTCATCCTATCCTGTGTAGTATCGTATTCTTAGAATTTTCTGTTGCCTTAGGCGTTTCAGTTTTGGGCCATTTCTATTCCTGGCCGTTTTTATTCTGATCGGTCTTGGCTGCGTTAATCCTGGCCGGTTCTCGTCCGTTTAATAAACTTCTGGCCGTTCTAATTTTACATAGGAAGAACGAGAGACAGGAAAACGGGGAGACGATCCTGCCACCAATCGCCAATATCAGAGTCAGTAAGTTGTGAATCCAACTTAATTAACTAGTTTTATCATCCAAAGTTGAAAAAAAAAAGAAAAATTGTAAATGTTTAATTCCTTGTTTTTTTCTTTATTTTGTAAACGTATTCGTTCGCCAAGGGAATCGGCATTTATTATTAATGATTACAATTTCTGGAAACATTACTTACCTTTTACTTCATTACTTACACATCTTCCTGTTTAATTTTTTTTCTCTTTCTGCCAATCTTTATTTATTAAAGACTCGTCAACGCTTATGGTTGCTTGTTTGTGTTGTCTTTTTTCCCTCTTACGACCGCAAACCAATTTTAAACCGGGAGATTTGAACCACGTCAGGATTCCCGCCTATCCAGGGCTACATAGGGAAGTGCAAAGCAGGTGGCGCTCTAAATTACAGTCTTTTTTTGGATTTCATTCCCCACTCCCTCGCCGACTAGCTGGCTGGCACCTTGTGAGCAAACCGCATTCCTGGGGCGAAATTGGTAGGCTATTGGGGAGAATTTTGACTTTGAAAGTAGAAAATGGGGGTGCCAATACACGACGTAACACATGTGTGCCGTATGCAAAATGACAGATTGGTGGAAAGGTGTACGAAACTCGGGTCTTGGGGAAAAATAAAAGGGGAAGATCTAGAAAGACGTGGACTAACGGTGTGCGAGTGTAAGGAGAAAGAAGAGGAATGAGATGTGTAGCAATTAGGCAGATCGAGAGACAGAGAGGTGTGGAGAGAGAGGTGTGAACAGCAAACGCAAACAGTAAACCCAACTACACCGGTTTAACAGTAAAAGATGCAAGTCTAAGAAGAAGAAGAAGTTGAAGGACGAACTGCGATTTGACGCCCTTTGAAAGTTTTGTGGGGTGCCGTAAAAGATCGATGTTATGCTAACAATCTATAGAAACGCTTCAGGCATTTAAATACAATATTAATCTAGCGAAATTCGCGAAATAAAAACCATAAAAATGTACGGCAAACTTTGTTTGACAAGATGGGCTACCGCCAAGTCAGTCGAGGCAGCCACCTGAACGAAATTATAATCCATAATCAATCGGGAGGTTTACTTTTTTGAATAAATCAAGTTTTGAAGAATATTCAACGGAGTCTATTTTATGACATTCTGTAGTTTCATTCAATACATACACCAGAGCCCTTGTAATCACTATCAAGTATACATAGACTAGGGAAGAGCTGGCGAGTTGTTCAAAGAAATAATTTCTTCAAATATTTTCAAAGAATCTCTTGAAGTAGCTGGAAAAAATTTCCGTCAAATCAGTTTTCTTCACCCCGAACAAAATTCTTGAACTTTTCGACAAATTCGATTTTCAAACAACTCCGTCCCCTTGAACATATAAATCCCAGATATCCCCGTCCAAGAACGCACACAAATGTCGAAGCGCACTTCCTGAGAACTCCAAACTACGAATACCATACGTATAAACTTTTATGATTGACTAAATCTAGCCGTTACGACTGGATATTTCCTCCCCGATTCGCCATTATTAACTCGCATGACCGGAAGATCGTAACATTATTCAAATACATACGCGCGGGGAGTCTCGCCGGTATTGTAGTCTAACATCCGGGCGCTGCTGTAAGATTGCTGATCGTACATGTACGGTTACTCCGATGACTTACGCGATCCATTCTCCAAGTCTGGTCCGGAAGACACAGTCGTAATTTAATATTTTGCTAGCGCGTAAACGCGAAGTCTCGTTACGTATTTGCATATACGTATAAACCCTGTGTTTATTGCTTCCCGCTGGTAGTAAGTAAATTTTATGGCATCTTGAAGGAAGGAATGCTACGGAATGGATATATCGAGGGAAGGTATGGGTTACTTGTGTTAAATTTAACATAACACGAATCCTGATTTGTTGAGGGAGATCTAGCAATTGAATTTACAAATATTCCTCCAAATATTTATCTCGCGAAAGATACCACCAGCGTCTCCAAGCTTGAATGTGGAAGCGATATCTACAGTATCACCGGCTACAGCAGCTGTACGTCGATGAGCATCTAGAGAGTGATGTTCGGAGTAAAGACAAATGTGAGCTCATAACTTACTGATTTTATGGGCGCCATCTGATTTTCAAATTTGAGGTTAAACCAGAATATCTAGGAAAACTAACAAGAGAATAAACACACTTAAGTACGATATGAAAATACCACATAAAAAATAAACCCTAAACTTTGATGTAGTTATCTTCACATCTGCAAGGAGTTAAATATATATGCACATATATAATATGATTGAAAAGGTTCTTGACTGATGATAAATGTGCAAGAAAAATGCTCAGACGACACAGTCAAATATTTATTTAAAAGTCCAATGGACGACAGACGCTTCAAGGTTAAATTCACCCACTTTTTCAGTGGTTCTAAAATGTAACAAAGTCCAAAACTAAAATCAAAACCAAGGGGAAAACGAGGTGGTAAATTGGTTTTAATGGATGGTTTTTAATAAGAATCTTATTATTAATGAATGGGAGATTGAGTTGCAGCATGATGCATTAATGGGATTTTCCCCCGCATCATCGGATTTTAACCGGTAAGCTTGGCTTTCCTTTTCTTTTCCTTTATTTCCTTTACCACCCCCTTTTTCCCCTTGGTTTTGATTTTAACTTTGAACTTTGTTACCTTTTACACACTGAAAAAGAAGCGAATTTAACCTCGAAACGTCTGTCGCCCATTGGACTTGTGTGTTGGGGTAGCTGCTTTAACTTTCGTTAAGTTATTGTGATTTTTGTGGGCTACTGTTACGTTGGTATTTGTGAAACATTTTGAAAAGTTGTTCAGAGAGATTCGGTACGTAAGGAAGTGACCCTTTGAATGGCAAAACTTTCAGAAATGATATCGACCTTAAATCACACTTGGTTCAGTTTCTTAATGATCAGGACTGAGATTTCTATGAGCGCGGAATAATGAATTTGCAAGAAAGATGGCAAAAGGTTATTCAACCAGATGGAATATACCCAGTTGATTAAAGTTTCTTCCTTTTTTACAAAAATTACCTTCAAAGGGAGAGTATTTGGTCATTTGAGGAGTTTACAGCAGGATTACATAAATTTGGCCTCGCTTTATATCATGCTCAACTAGCGAGCGTACCATTTAGCGCTGGCGCAGCGATGCAATCAGTACGATACCGATGAAACGGACAAGCGCTAGATTCGTTTCCAACTTCACGTCGTAACCACAAACGCGAACCTTGACAACCGCAAAGATACTATCCAGGATGATATTCACCAAATAACAGCCAGTTTCATAATATGTACCTTAAAGTGTCTTTAACTGAAGTCTACTTTACGTTAAAATTGACTTTAAAATGGATGAGATTCATAAGGGTAATAATAACCACATAGACATTACCCTTAACTAAAACCGGCTTCTTTGTATTTTGTATTGCTTTATAATTGCATATTAATTAATAAATATGGCCAATAATAGCAAAAAAGTTATTGATAATAATTTTAGGAAGGAGCAGAAATTATCAAGAAGGAGCACAATATTGTCGAGTGATAAATGATACGTTTGAAACAGGTTAGAGATAATATTAAGCATTAAAATGCTAGAAACGAGACTTAAGGGACAGTTTGAAGCTATTCTTAATTTAAAGTAAATTATGAAACCGATTTCTAAGGCTAAAGTTGACTTTTAGGCGTAAAATCACTTTAATTTTATTATGAAACCGGCTGTAAAACATAGCATTAAACAAAAAAATGCTGCAGGGTCGTTAATCATTTACATCCTTTTTGGGCGATGGAAAAGATAGCATTTACAACGCTTTTCCCGGTTTGGGTGGCACCTGATGGATTTCAAAAATTACATCAACCCCCTTTAACTACAGTAGGTTGGAGATGGTGGGTGGAATTGTTGGAGAGCGCTGGTGGATTTGTTGGAGAGCTTTGGCGGAATTATTGCAAAGAGATGGTGGAATTGAGGTAAGCTACCTCGAATAGGGGCCTTTTTCTTTCTGGTTGGTGGTAAAAACAGTAGCGTCAGCTCGATTTTCACTGATTTATCAAATATTCGTTTAGAATTTTTCTGCCTAAAATATCCTTGGTGAACAGGTTAACACCCAGGACGCTCCTACGACTGCGCAGATAACAGAGATAACAATCATCGCAACGGGCATGTAATTCCAGTAAAAAAGCCATTCCTACGTCTTGCCTCAACGTATTATTACGTCCTGCCTGAACGTATTATTCCGTCCAATTCGTTAGCACGTTCGTTTCTTGGTGGACGTAATGGTACGCATCACCCAGTTAACTTCAAAGCTGACTTCACTTGACTTTGAAGCTTTCACCCTTGCGATGCTATTCCCTCACTACATCGGCGAAGCGATCTTAACCGCTTTAACCAAGTCCACCATTACAGGTCACTACGTGTCTTAGGAGGTTTTATGATTGGAAAATTGATTTCTAAGTTAGTGCTCAACAAAATGCAAGAAATAGCGTTATAATTTGTTCCTTTGTATTCTTGAAAAGTATTCCGCAATGAGAATCCGAATAAACCGTTTTAACGGTTACAAACAACATATTAGTGGACACTTGGTAAAGAATGTCTGAAACACAAAAAAAAAAAAAATTCAAGCGGTTACGGATAACGAATGGCACACACACACAAGTCGATTACTAGACACGTAGTTCATAATGAAAATGTTCGTCTGCGTGTGAACCGCGCCGAAACAACTTGTTAACGAAAAACTTCCAATAACTTGCGGGCCATTCGTCGATAACTCGAGCTGGAACTTTCCGAATTACTCCTCGAACTTCTTAACTGAAGACCGTAGGTCGTATCCGACTCGAACACAAATCGGATACAACGTTACACCCTTGTCTCGGCGATAATTGCAAAAACAACAACTTTCTTGTTTCATACCGGTTACGTGTCCCTTCGCGAATTCCTCGCCATAAAGGTTCTCTCGTCTATTTTGGGTATCTTCTTTAATACCTTTACTTCGAAATCTTACCAATTCATTTAATGACGCTTTTGGGATTATAGACCATAACAAGGATACAAACGGTGTTACAATTTTCTATCCACGTTTCTTTGTCCATACTGTTTGCTCCTCTTCAGAAATGCTGGACGTGGTTTAGAAGAAGCCTGTGGTATGGACAGCGAAATGTCGATGTCAAATAGTCCTGCATGGTAGAACCGGAAATAAGTTTCTAGCATTGACAAGGATGAATCCCAAAGCTTGGTTTTTACACGTAGGACGCAATTGGGCAACGATTGCGTTGTCATGGTGCGTCCTGCAATGTCATTCGTATGGTAAAGGTGTAGTCGAATTTAGTTTTCAATAACAATCTATGGAAGTGTCACCCATGGGGTGACCTATGGAGAGGCCATGTTACGATTGAAATTCATACTTATTAACCCTAGCCCTTATACCCTTCCTTCCACGAACCCGATTTTTGGCCATGCTTTTCGCCATGTCTTTCTGTATTGTACTTGTCTCCGGATATCCTTCCAATTTACATTATTTCTCTGCCGCTTCGCTTACTTCCTCTATCCAACACTTTCTTGGTCTTCCTTTTAGTTTTCTTTTGCTTGTTTCGGCTTCGAAAACTCTTCTTACCAGTTTATCTTCTCTCATTCTCACAACATGTTCTAGCCATCTGAGTTCTCCTTCTTCATTCTCGTTTTGTATGTATTTCTAAGTTTTCTCTGATTGTACAATTTTTTACTTTACTCTTGTCTTGTTTTTCTATCTATCCTCCTGAGGAATCTCATTTCAATGATTTGTGTTTTTTGTTCTTGATTCTAGGTTTTTGTCCATACTTCAGACCTGTATGTAAGTATTGGTGTAGATATTTTTCTAAAAAATCTGTTTTGGTACTTCTTTTTGTTCAGAAAGGTACTCTTGATGCTGTTAAACAATCTTCTTGTTGCTTCGTTTCTATTCTTCATTTTTTCATCAAACTTCCCATTTTCTGTTAGAATTGTCCCTAAATATTTGAAGTTTTTAACCTGTTCAATTCTTTCAACGATTTCACGTTTAATTTCCTCTTTGCTGATTAACATAGTTTTCGACATTTCCTCGCTTATTTTCATGTTTACCTTTCCAGACGTTCGTTGTATTTTTTTACAGTTTCATTTAAAATTGCTCCATTTTTGGCTATTAGAACCATATCGTTGGCCTATGTTATTTTTTGATATTCCCATTGTTCTCATATTCCAATTTCCTATGCTGGGCTGCTTCACCAGCCGTTTTGCTTCTTTTATGCTTTCATCTAAGACTACTGTGAACAACAGGGGCTCAGGATGCATTCTTTGTGTCACTCTTCGTGTTGTCTCAAAGTATGCTGATCTTCCATGATGCATTCTGACCAAGCTTCTTGTTTTATAGTAGAAGCATTCTATCACAGTAATTATTTTTTCCTCTACTCCTCTATATGTATCATAGATATAGAACACGAATGCGTAACATAACCTTCATATTTCCGATTCATCGATTGAGTTTAACTGAGAAAGGACTGCACTACTTCTGCCTACAACTGTATAATAAATTACCAGCTTATATTAAATCATCGCAATCTCTCGCGATCCGAAGAGGGAGTCTACGATCTTTCTTATTAGATCTAGAACCTTACAAATTATAGGATTATTTTCATTTCTATTTACCTCATTGAATGCTGTTTAAATTCATATTTGATAATAATCCCGTATCTCCCCGTGGTAATATATTTATTCCCTTTTAAACATTTTAGTTTTACAGTGATTTCTCGAATTTCATACGCTCTAGAAATAGTTAATCGTTGCCTAATCGCGTGCTCGTAGTCCTACGTTCGACCAATCGGGGGCTTATCAGTTTAAAACCGTCATATCCGTATGGAAGAAGCGTAAAGAAGTAAAGATATTAGCCAGCTGTGCAAAAAAGGTCAGCAACTGGTATACATCATCGTCGTTTCGCGAGTTTGTGAATGAACTAAAGGTTTTTTGCAGCACAATTTTGCGAATACCGTGATGCGTGATAATTACGCGTATATTGTAGTAATTAATCCTCGACCTCATCGAAGTTGTAGAATAGGACGAGTTTCCATAGTTACAAGTTACGATAAAACCATGGGCGAAGCTTTGTTCCACCACCTCACGATGATTCTTTGCTGGACAAGGGTTAGTGTCGTTTAGATTGAATCACTCAGATTGTCCCAACAACGTTAAATCATCGGCGATCATCAACCGCCTGCTGAAATTCCGATCCAAGGGTGAGGTAGGATTTTCCAGTGTGCTGTGTGTTGTGTTTGACGATCCGGTAGCATGGTTAACCTGATTCCAATCTTCGAAGGTGTAAAAACGTCTGATTTACACATTTATCGACGTGTTCGCGCCCATTATCTAATTTTACCAATAGTCAGCATAATTTCTGCGTAAATTTCCCGAAAAGTTATCCTTAGACCTCGTGACTCTACACTCTACTAACTGGAGCTGGTTTTGCCTGTTAACAGATCTCTTCGCACATCACCTGATAGTCACGCGCGTCCTGAACATCGCCTTCAACTTTATTCCATATTTTCCAGGCCACAGAGATTCAGTTTCAAGTTCTTGGGTTCTCGACCCTTTGAAAAATCCTGCGTAAGGAGGCGCGTAGTATCCTATATGTGGAAACCAAGCTTTATAGAATTCCAACTTTATCGTGGGCTCCGATTTGCATAAATACATAACGACGGATTGAGTCGGTCGAAACATAATACACATATTGGAATTCGCCTACAAATTCATGAATATTTAATCAATTAAGAGCTCGCCGCGTCCATTAATATTATTAACGCGCTTTTTGTTCGCGTCTGTTTGCTATATCGCCGGCGATATGAAGAGATTAAGCCAACAGTGAAATTTGCCAGCTCGCAAAATGTTAAATGTAGAGGTGAGGTTGGGTCTGTAAGGGCCGGATAATCCTATTGATAACATAAGAATTGTTTTCTTTACGTCATATTTTCGTGAATCATTGAACTGTGTAACGCAGTTGTATGTCGTCAGTTTCTCAAGATGTATCGAATAATACATGTATGCTAATGTTCCTTTTCTTATTGCCTCGCCCGGAGTTTAGCAAGGATGAAAGTTCCCAACAATTTTCGGAATTCATAACAGATGATTTGTTTGAATTACTAAACTGTTTGGAGTTGGAATACGTTTTTCATTCTATGGTTTATCTTGAGTTTCGCAGCGATCCATTTTGGGACCTCTATTAGTTTTTACGCTTATTAAGGTTTTGTTCAATAATTGAAGCGTTCAGCTTTGGTATGTGCCCCGAATCTGAAGATGTGCCGTCTACTTAGAGAGCGAGAGTCACAACGGAAGACCTTGATTCCTGCAAGGATTCAATTTAGGTCTTTCTTATTTTTGTGATTTATTAATTTTTTTAATTACTAAAGAGTTCAGTGTTGACATAGGCCCATAATTTGAGGATATCCTTCCAAATAGACAGGGTTAGTTAAAAGTATGGAGACGGCGATTTATTGTCGTTAATATTCATTCTAGGAAATTATATTCAATATGAATTTTTTTATGAAATTTCTATCAACATTTCAATTTCAATTACTTTTGAGTTATGCCTGTCCGTGTAATTTCTTTTAAATGGGAACTTGTTAATTTTACTTTACCATTCGATAGAGAATCTTTTTCCCTTTACAATTGTTTTTTTTTTTTGAAATCTATTGAATAATATTTTTACAAGAAAACATTGATTCAAGTATGTAATAAATGTTAGATACACAAATTCTATCGGAAAAACTGTGCGTTGGGGACTCGTTCACGTTTGAAATACACGCATCCAAATCCCATTCTAAAGAACGAAGATAACCCCCGTTCATGTTACCAAATACCGTTTTTTCGCAAAAATAAAACTCATTATCGTCGAGGTTACGTCACGAACACACGCACTGCTTCATGCAAAACGCGTTTTTCTCCTTTTTCACGTCCCCTTCTTCCGCGAGGTATCCCGTCTGTTGAAGCTGACGAGACGGGCCGACGGAAATTCTTTAACGCTTGTTTTTATTCCATCCGCATAAACTAATTTCGCCCCTTTGTGTTCGAATTACTTATCCCGAAAACCCCGGAAAGAGGCCGGGTCTCGTGTGGCGACGCCAACGCTGTCTGTCGCCGTCTTCGTCGTCGCGCTGCTGTCAACTTCCAGTTTCCGCGCGTGAAAATTGAAACATGTAACAGGAATTGCCTCTGCAAATCTAATTTCGCCGGGACGAAATTAGCGCGGCGCGCTGAAAATATGGTCCTACGGAGAATAAATATCGGCACTCTGCCAGTCTTGGGCTCCTACCGTGAGCCGGTTTGTAAACTCGTCCGCCGGAGGCGAACGGAGGAAGAAGCTTTGTGTGTGTATGTATGTATCGTCTTGTTTGGTTAGCGAACAATTTCTGCTAAAATCTTGTTGTACGACATGTCCTTTAGCTTACGACGACGCTCCGTAGTCAAGTAATCGATTCACTTTGGTCGAAGTGTTCTCGTTCTTCATCGCGGTTTTAGGAGAAAGAGGCAACGGGAGGACGGGTTGTGCTGCCTACTTGTATGTTCCAAATCGAAAATGCCAAGGCTGTGATTTTTTCGAACTTGAATGTTGTATAGAGCGTTTCTATCGTCAATTTTGCTTAGGATCGAAAGAAAATCTGCCGAGGAAAGTACAAAACAATGCAAGGAGGGGTGTAAGAAACGGAAGGAAATTTGTGGTTTAGCACGGATCCAAATTAAATTGTTTCTACCTTTATCACAGTGAGTGACTCATCCCAAAAGTAACTTGTCAGTAAAACTGTACAAGCCCTTTCTGACCTTCACGATCATTTCAATTCAACACTTCTCTCCACAGTTGTTTTTCTCTTCCATTTCTCGTACCTTGCAATCAGATTTTGATCGATTTTTAAGTGCCATCTTCAACCGGGAATTTTGTAAAATGCGAAATTAACGTCTGCTCCCTTATCAGCGGTCAAAAGCGTCCCCAAGTACTGATCTTCACGTAATTTGCAAAACTTTTCCAATTTTCGACCTATCATATATCTTTTATTACATATTCTACTACTTTTATTATTCAGATAGTGCTGTGGACTTATTTATTAGAATGTCTTACTTCTGTCGATAGAATTAGGAATTGGCCGCAACTTATTTTGACAAGCACCAAAACTGTACAAGTACTTTCTGACCTCCACGGTCATTTAAATTCAACACTTCTCTCCATAGTTGTCTTTCTCAAAAGCGTCCCCAAGTAGTGATTTTCACTTGTAACAACAAAGAAGGGGACTTTCTTCTTCATCTTGTTCCGGTGATAAACTAACACGGGAAGATTCCGAACCCGGAAATTAAAAAACAAATATGAAACTTTTGGCAACACGTAGATCGTATCTATTCTGCGGAAAAACACTCTGAGTGGGTGACAAAAAATTTTGGAAATGGAAAATTTTTAATTCTGCCGATGCGCATAACTCGCTAACGGTAAGTGACAGAAAAAAAGTTTTAATACAAAAATCGTTTGCCTGGATAAGGTTTATCAAGCCGACAAGAAAAAATATTTACTGTATTTTTTCATTAGATTAGATTGTTTCTTGTCTAATAGATGTAGGCTTTCGAAGGAAGCTACATTAGACCAGAAAATAGTAAACACGTTTTTGTAAAGAAAATAGACTGAATGAGCAAGTAGTATGTATAACTCATCAAACTTGAAATTAATAATAGTTATTGGTTGGGAAAATGGTGGCCATAAATATTATAAAATGTAATTTGTTTACTGAAACGTTTGAAGTTGC
This sequence comes from Chrysina gloriosa, assembly GCA_038088585.1. NCBI lineage: Eukaryota > Metazoa > Arthropoda > Insecta > Coleoptera > Scarabaeidae > Chrysina > Chrysina gloriosa. Next base: position 76,935,792 of record CM076088.1, on the reverse strand, counting down.
CAGATAATAATAATGGGCCCCTTGTAAATGCAAACGAAATCGAATTGCACGACAAATATGCTTCTCGATGCTCAAAAAGAAACACCGTTTTTACAGAGAACTGATACAACTTTAGAATTTTTGCAACCACACATACCACATTCCCTAGGATTTGTAGATGAGGTATATGCGGCCACAAGAGAAGAGAAGCGTTAGAAGCAATAGAAGCTGAAAAAGAAGAGTGTACATCAGAAGAAGGAGGTATTGTAACTTCAGAATATAAAACCAACGCTGTTATGTATTGGAAAAGTGGGAAGCAAAGACGATTTGCGTTGAATACCGTCCAGCACAAGCTTTGCAAAGTTTCATCTATGTAGCAATTGTAGAGGCAAATGGTGAAGGAATATAGCAACGATTTGTTCCTACTTGTATTATTCTATAGTATTATTAGGTTTTCTTTTCTAGGTGGACAGAAGCACAAAAATGGTATTGGTAAGTATTTTAACGTATAATAAATTCGATAGGATAATGCTGGTATACTATTGTAAACTCCAATGCAAAATAACTTACAATGTAGTTATTAATTTTTGTTAGTTTTTAAAATGAAATACAACACTACAACTACAGGTCTGTTATACAATAAACCAATCTCTATTCCTTATTATTAATCGCAAAGATGCCTGCCTGTCAAAAAAAAAATTCAAAATGAGGTATTTAATGGGCGCGGTAATTTGACCCTGCAACGGGAGCATAATCATTAGTTTTTTTAATTGAAAGCTGGTATGAATGGCTGGACGACAAAGAAGCTGTCTCTTTCTAATTTTAGTTAGAATTTTACTTTTGAGTAAAAAGGCTCAAATGCATTTAAAAGACGAGAAGACCCTATAGAGTTTTATACGTTCCTTTGCTTTTAAGTTTAAGATTTTTACTCTAGGGCATTGGCATGTGTTTTTTTGGGGTGACAAGAAAATGAATCTAACTTTTCTTTATAATTTTTGTTTGAATGAGCCATTTTAGTATGATTATAAGAATTAATGACCCTTTTTCTTGTCTGTTTAATAAAACTCTTCTAAAACAAACAATTTTTGTCTTAAAACATTTTCTCTATCTCTTACCGTTAGCGAGTTATGCGCATCAGCAGAATGCAAAATTTTCCATTTCCACAAATTTCTTTAACCGACTCAGAATGTTTTTCCGCAGAAAGAAGATTGCGTAGTACACACCTATGTACATATGGTCTACATGTTCCCAAAGTTTCATAATTTTTTGAATTTCCAGGGTCGGAATCTTCTCTCGTAAGTGACAACCATGTAAAGCTATGCTAATTAATGGAAACTACACGTAATTTAGAGACGATTCGAACTACCCGGACGCCCTCACTCATTTCCCGTTCCCATCTTACCGCCCTTTCATCCGCCTGTCCAAAAATGAAGCTCCAACAATTTTCAATCAACGAAATATTACGTTCCCCTCTCAAAACGACGCATTTACGACCGTCCACGCTCCCATTTTTCCCTCTCTATCATACGCGTCGGCTATAGATTTGCGCATTGTATTAGCGAATATTCGCGCGAAAAGCGTCCCTTTCCGGTTTTAATATCGCTGGATCGATTCGCGGGAGAACGCGTCGATGTCCGTAATCCGATAAATTCGATTACGAAATAGCTAATCAAATCGTACGCGCGCGAACACCTTCGTTTATCCATCGCTAATGCACCGCTTTAATCAGATATTCGGCGGTAGAGTCGGGGGCTTACACCGTTAGGATCGTTGATGGGATTTCAAAGAGACGGTGATGATGAGGAATTTTGTAGCGAGGAGATTTTGAGCCGACGAGGTCGTTTGAATCACTGGGTTTTATAACCCTAATTTTGTGTTAAGATGGGTGAGAAATGCTGCAAAATGCCGTCGTTGGAAGAGTTGGAAGAGAGGTCCTTTTACAAAACATTAAAATCTGAGTACATTCCATTATTTAAAAAAAATAGATATTTCAAAATACATCGTTGTACGTCCTTAAAGAGCAGTTGTTGTGTCATGTAATAAAGAAACCAGACGATAGGCGCATGCTACAATCGAGGAACAACAAAAGCAAAAGGGTCCTCAAGAGCGCCATATTATTGAAATATTTTGAGGATTTAATGATAAATCCCAAAATTCTTAAGACCGCCAAACAAATATGTTGCATATGATCTTTAAATGCCAAAGTTGAATCAAATAATACCTCAAGATCCACAATTTCAATTATTAATTAAAAGATTGTGTAGATAAAAGGTAACAAACAACGAGGATATCAAGTATTCCACTTCAAATCATTACAGAGCAAGTCCTTAACACTATAGAAAGCGTATGTTTGTAAGAATTTCTTTACAGTTTTCTTAAAACTTGTAGCAACCAGCTGTTTCACGTCAAGGGGTAACTTCTTATATATATATTTATATAATATATATATATATATATATATCTTTGTACCCCAGTAATCCACATTGTTTTGTGTAGTGTGTAATCTGTGGAAAGGTATCAAGAGATCGTTCCCATGTCGGGTGTTGTAATTGTGTATGTCGTCATTTATACACAGCTTATACACAGGTTACCATGTACGTATTTCGCCGTAGTTAATGTCTATTGGCTGGGAAGTATAAGTATGTGTTGTTAAATAAAACACTCGCAGCATGATTGGTCTTCTTTCATCTTACAGAGTGCCCGAAGTGCTTTTTTTTTGCAAAAGGAATACACGCTCTGGTCCAGTAGCCATGCCCCAAAACATCAACCCATACGTCGCTACGCTGTGGAAGTTAGAGAAGTAAGTTATTGGTGCAGCCTGGTAGGTAGATACGGCCCTTATTGTGTAGATGGCACCTAGTAATTTTTTGACAATTCTTCCACATGTTTAGACCACATCAGCTTGCTGTCAATATAGAAGCCCAAGATCTTCACGCTTCTCATATCATCTTTCTTTTTCATACTGAACCTTTGGTGCTGTCTTTTATTGCGGTTTAGTGTCAGTTTATTTGACTTGAACCAACTTTCTGTTTCTTGCATCACCATTTCAGTTTTGGTTGATATAATTTCTTCCAGCTCTTCTTTGATTAAAAATGACGTATCGTCTGCATATAAACATAGACTATCCACAGACAGATTGACTGCAAAGTCGTTAATAAAAATTATGAATAAGAACGGTCGTAGGATAGACCTCTGAGGGACCCCTCGTTCGATCCGCATGTAATTCGATCGCTTTCCGTCAAATTCTACATATTGGGCTCACCTTGTCAGATACGAAGATAGTAATTCGTGTCTATTGCCACGTATTCCATAGTACTGCATTTTTGCTAATAGAAGTTGGTGGATTTAACCTTTACTTAAATCGCAACATGTCAGCTGAACTGTTTCAAGGTGGTCCACTGCTTCCAATATCACTGTCATAACTTCAGCTATCGCCGAACTAGTTTATTCTAGATTTATTCTTTCTGTATCCATTAGGGTGACCGCAGTGATATGGGAGAAAAAAATCCAGAATTTTGTTAATGGGAACCCCATAAGACGACGAGTCTTTGCAGATTTTACGATAGCCAAAGTTTGAGCACGATTGGAGTATGTTAACCCGTGCCGTTGGGGGCTCAAAATCACAAAAAACGGTTTTTGAGTTTATTCATCAAGTATCTACATTAGTTCAACTCATGCCTCGTACGAGCCTCAACACTTTTGCGTTTGAAATATTGTCTATACATACCATTTTTTGCGTAATGTGGTCAGAGATATGTAAGGGATTGGAAGTTTATGTGACGTCCAGCTCCTATGTGGTGCAGGTGGAAACAAGATCCAGTACGCTACCATGAGTATTCACAGTTAAATTCTACTGACGTAGGTTCAGCGCGTGCATAAAGCGACGCGGAGAAGGTACTGCCATTGAAATTACCCCGGCCACAAACTTCCGAGCAGTTGAAATCTCCAAATATACCTTTTCGTCAGCAAGTTGTTCGCCGAAAGCTTCAAAGAAGATATCATAAGCGTCACAGTTCATATTCGGCGACCAATATATAGTTGTCAACATATGAATTGTTGCCTTTTTCTAAAGACGAGGACTATTCTTGCTCTTTTCCCTTCATCAGAGAACGTCGAGGCCTTAATAACCAGGTTGAATATTTCCATAAGTGATCCCGATAAAATAGGATTTAAGTCTTTGCAGTATATCTATTGGGAAATGTAGATATGACACTTCTTACTGTCTCCTGCGAAACTGGGTGTAGTACAAATATGCACTATAACTGCTAGATACTATGGTAGATTATCCCCAAATAGTTTATTGAGGCGCCTATAGTAGGCCCACTCAACCAGTTCTTAGGAGTAGGAAGCCTCTAAAAGGGTTTCCGTATCGGCAGTCATCAAAATGCTTCGGGCTTAAGTTGGTCAAATTGAGGCGAAACCAAACCCATTCGAACCAAGCGCCCTCTTAAAGCAATTACATCCGACGTCTGAACTGACGTCCACGATTCCTTATTTCCTGCTAGACATAATTTCCCTCGTATCCATTATTTTCGCCCAAACAACACAAACGTCTCGAAATAATGTCGCCCGTCCCCACGTTCCTATTCATGCACCCTCCGCGACAGTTAGCGGACGCTCTAATTGCTCCATCCGAGTAAATAATTCAGGAATTGACGAAGCCCGATGTACGTCGATAGACGTTAACAGGCCGGCGGGTCGCGCGTTCCGGTCCCGCAGGACTCCGGATCGGTCCGAAAGTAATTAATTGCGTTTGTTTCCGGTCGAGTGTCGGAGTCTATGTTGGGGACGGCGCGCGCTCGATTCCGTCGTATCATCACCGTCTGGGGAAATAGACCGTCGCAGTAATTCGTAAAGCAAAGCCAGAACCTGTGTAATATAAGCGTCGCTTCGCTTATATACGTATAAGGACGAGCGCGTCGCGGCGCGATGAAATTTATTAACGGACGGAGTTGATTTCGTCCGGAATTGTCCGGGGGAAATTTGAAGGAGCCGGTTTGTTGATGGAGTAAATCATTTCTTTTTCTTTTCTTCTGATGAAGATGGGGTTCCTCGCGGTTCGTGTTAAGTTTTTCTCGTCGTTGATTATCAATGTAATGAGAAACAAATAGGGGGAAGTTGAGGTAAATTTGCGGGGAATCTGAAAAACAATTACGGAATTTATTGGAACTTTGGAAAGTTTTATTGTATCCAAAGAGAACTTAAGGCCGTAAGGTACTTATTTTCAAGATCGGTTAAAGTTAACTTTTTCTGGTCGGTTCGAACAGTATTTCGAAAGCGGTATATTTTAGCTCTAAAATATGTATGTATAACGATAAAATACTAATTGTTTACAATTTTGAGAGCTCAAGCAGGTCTAATCTTTTGTCAATAATAAGTGAAGAACCGGCAGGTTTGCAGGCTTTGAATACCATATATTCTATACGGTGGTTAAGGCTTGTCAAAGAGAATTTTTGTAAATTCCTTTGTTATCGTTACTTTCTTGAAGTCCAAAAAAGACGGTAAAGCCATGATTTTTTCGATTCCTTAATTGATGTGTTTCTGTCATTCATTTGCCTGTTGCAAATTCATGTCTGCTGGTTCACCGTGAACTTTACTAGCATTCATGTTATATCGTTTTTTGAATCTGTTTAACCACCCGAAGTGCATTTAAACTCATTATTAAATAATTTTGCCAGCTTTTCAGCTTTCGTTTGGAGGAACTGAACCGCTAATCGAAACGTTATTAACACTTCGATGATGTGTAAACCACTCCACCAAAGCTTTATCAACGTCCTGTCGAATGGGGTTTGTAAATTTCTTTGTACCACTTACGTTTACCTGTTTTTCAACGATTTTTGGCTACACATTTCAAATTGCTTTGAACCACCTTTCACAGCTTTAATAATATCCACTTTTTCTTGATTAGCTAAATCCTTGCGGCGCAATTTATTATTTTCGACGGAAATTTTATAAGAAAGAACACGTGTAACTGTCTGTGAATAACATCTAATACCGATATCATCGTAACTTAACGTTGGCTTGACGCTTCGCTTGTGAATGTACAAAACCCGAGGAATACCGGTAGAATGTTTGATCATTCGGAGAAATTAGTACGTTGTAGATGAATTACGGGCGTGAGTGCTGTCTGCGTTATAAGTGCTTTATATCAGAAGTACGTTATAAATGAGTACGTTATATAAGAAAAATATATTATTAAGCATAATGGAACCTGGCCTGGACCGTTGAAGTAAGTATGTTATGGCCAAAAGTATGCTATAGCCGTGTACGTTATAACCGAGTTACACTGTAGTTTTGGAACCAATAAAAGATTTTAAGTTTAACCGATCTTGAAGTATTTTACAACCTTAATATTTATACAGGCCTGCAAAATAAAACTTTTTCTCCTTCTTATTATTATGCACAATCATTATGGATGTATGCTTTTGATTCAAAATATGGTAATAAAAAATATATCACTTATACCTCTTTTGCAATGAATTACTCTCTGGGGAGAAGATAAAAACGAACGAATCTATCAGACGTGAGAATATAGGAGGGGGCGTAAAGTTCTATGTAAATAAAAAAAAATTAATAAATTTAATAGTACACTTAATAATTGCGGCAATATTTACCAAAGAAAAAAGGTATAATTTATTTCAAAACATTAAAATCATTAAAACAATTTAACTACTTGTACAAAAATACCATTTCACGTTGTAGTTTTCTTCCTTTTCATGTTTTCCATTGGAGCTTCGCGGTGGACCGACCACCAAAGGCTGCAAGCATTGCTTCTGGCCATTTCCGGTTACATCGTCTGTAGAGTTCCTTAATTTGCGCCAATAGTAATACAACTATTTGAAACAACTCTACTAGAATAGTAACATTGCGCAATACGAATACAGATGGCTTCATACTATACATTGAAACTGAATGTATAGTATGAAGCCATCTGTATTCATATTGCGCAATACTATACTTTGAAACTGAATGTATAGTATGAAGCTATCTATATTCGTAAGATGTAATGTTACTATTATAGTACCGTCGTTTCAGATAGTTGTAGTACTATTGGCGCAAATAGAGCAACTCTAAATTCGTCTCCCTATATGTAATATATCTTGATGAAACCTTTCACCATTTTTATCTGATGCTGTAGTAAGATTTTTGGGAAAGGAAACTACATAAAAAATAAATTTTAAGGGACATAGATTTCAGAGCTTTATGAGAAAAAGAAGTTCTTGGATGATTTTCTGATAGTTCTCAGCCGTTATGTTTGTAAGGAAACAATGACACATTTCTATAAAAACGGTCTAGGCTCTCTTTTTGCCTTTTCCAACTTTATTTTTACTTTTTATTTCGTCCTCCACAAGCTCTCATATTGTCGGACCTACAAAGATTTTTTTTTTTCAATTTTGCATCGCTGATTCGGAGGAACTTTGTTTTAAAATATGGAAAGTCTTCACCATCCTTCAATGCTGTTCCAAAGCTTTTCATAAGACACAGTCTTGTATAGAGGGGTGGTAGAAAATTTTATTTACTTTGCCCTAAGGATTCTTCATTTACACTTTTGACTCCAGAAGTCAAACGCGCTCTTCGTGGAAAGTTTCTTATTACTACTGACTATCACTTGCGCGACTGCTCCATTCGCATAGAAAAAAACAACAACAAAATTTGGTCTATCTTCCTTGGAATCCGGTTCACATTGTCGCAACGTTTAGATCAGCACAAATATTTCACTGTGTGTGTACTGTACATATTTAATTTTTTCTAAGTAACAACTTCATATTTCCATAGTTGTCTTTCATGTTTATTATATTTGCGAATGGGACTGTAGGAGATTCATCTACATTGTGGAGCAAAACACCTTTTAAATTGATTTTGGACGAAGCAATAAAAAGTTGTCATTCCACAGATTTTCCAGGCACACCCAGTTCTTGTAAAAGTTCTTTAGCATTAACTCGTAAAGTCTGCTTTAGTCTTTTCTGGAAATAAAGCAAATACTTCGAGGAACAGATCCGTGCAGACCTAATCTAAGGATATTCTATTTGTTTATTTTTTTCCCTGACTAGCTAATAGTCATGCAAACTAAACAATCATTTTCGTGCCTCTGTGGGTAGCTCCAAATTATAAGCGTTGCAAACTTATGCTTCCTTCGAGCCAACCTCTTAAAGTTCTGTCGCGACTGTTGCAACATATTTTCGGGATCCAATTTTTAACCCTTTCATCGAAATGAAATCCAAAGTAAAGTCGATAAGCTCCTTTCACCAGAGTACTTATTGCATTCCGCTGAGATTTCATAGCAAATTCATCACAAATGTAGCAAAACAAGTCAGAGCAGAATTTTTGCAAGTCCTTGGCGTTTTTGGTACCGTAAACCGAAACAACATTAGCTATAAACTCAAACCAATGTCCTTAACATGACTCTCTTGTCTTTTGTAGTTGAGAATAAAAATCAATTCTCGCTAGGTACACGTATAAATTTTGTGCAAAACTTCAACATCAAAATAACTGGCTTTAAAACAAAAGCGACGTTGGTCGATATCTGTCTTTCTCTACTAGTTTAAACCGGTTCTATACGTACAGACACGACTTTGACGTATTAAAGTAAGAAAAATACTGAATTTCAAGTAGAAAAATATTTAAAAAATAGAAAGCAGATATACATGCACCACGTAAAAATATTTTCTACTTGAAGGAGAATTTCCTTGCAAACCAGTGTTATCTACTGGTCCCTTTCTTAATGAACATTTTTTACGTCTAACGCCTTTAGTTCTCATCTTACCATTTACCTTATAGTCATTCGATAGATTTTTGTAATATTCCTATAAAAATCCAATCATCGGCTTGAACTTCAGAAACATATTTAGGGATCTATTAGATCAATATTGTCGTCTGAGAAGTTTAGCTTCTGAAAAGGCGTAAAAACTATATCCAAAGAAAAAAAGGAAATTAAATTTCCAGTATTCTCTTTTTCGTAATATACGATATAATTTCGTAGACGTCTTTCTCTCAACAATATTCGATTTAATTGCCAATTAAAGAGACTATAGATAGAAAAAATGTAACGGCGAAAGTAGTGATGATATTACAAACATGTTTTTTCCTGCTCAAGGGGCGTTTTTGCCTCAATATTACTCCGTGGGCGTTCCACTCAATTCAAATTGGATATTTCACAATCTCAGTATATTAAATTTTCTAAATAAACTAAAAAGAAGAAGAATCTGAACGTAAATTCCTATCATAAGAAAAAACTAATTGGTGATTTATAGACTTTTCCTTTCTGATTTATAACGAAAACCTGAATAAGCTTTAAAATAATTACTCTGATAAAGCGGGCAAACGATAGAGTTAGATCCATTTTGCTCCATTGTTTCCAAGACCACCCCATTCTGTTCAAGTTTTTTTCTGTATTTATTTATCAGCAATCAAGATTACAGTTTATTCTATAAATATGCTAATGTGCTGACTTAATTGATTTGGTACGGTCTTCTTTAGTGACCTAATTAATTATCTTTTAGGCTTACTGGCCAGTTTCTTCTCAGCCTCCTACTACATTGTAGTTGGAATAGTGCACGTAGAAGTATGTTAAGATGAGCTTTCAATTTGTCATGATGCCTTTTACTTTTTGCTTTTATGGCGTTCTTGACATAATGAATTCCCAAATCTAACAAATCGGACAGACCAAGAATAATTCAAGGTAGTAAACTTTTAATGCGTGTCTTTGAAAAAGATGGGGAAAATCGCTCCCAATTTGTGTTAGTTTGCATTAGGGATTTGGGGATAATGAGCTTTCGAACCTGTTCCTTTTGCTAATTTGGGCATCTTTCTGCTAATTTTCTCTTCAAATGCAGAATTTGTCCATGTTGTGGCTATAAAATCCGAGCATCCTGAATGTAATAATTATCTTATTGCATTTTCTTTAGTATATAATGGTAAGGCTGTCGCACCTTTTTTTGTTTTCTCTTATTTTCCTAAATTTGTATTCTATGATAATTGTATAATGTGTTTAGTTATAAGCGGGTACCCTACTCTATGTTATTGTCATTCGATAAATGCAGCTCTCCCCCAGAGGGCGCTACATTAAAATTACCGATTTACCTATTACGTTTTCTATATATGCTACCGTATTAAAACTGCTGTATTGAGTGTTTGAAAATATGTAATTGCAATAGATGTAATGTCGTCACTTTGTTTTGTTTATCTTGTAATGTTGTCAGTTGTAGACGTTATGAGTGAAGTTGTAAACAAGTGGTCGACGCTGCCCGCGGAGAGGGGATCATATAAAAGGAAAAGTGTGACGTGCGCAGAGGGAGACCACTGGAGACTAGTTAGAGATTAGAGATTCGACTCAGCTCGGTGTCTGGAAGCAGTGAACGAGCATCTGAACATCAACGTAGCAGTGATCACGGATACGTTCGAGAAAATTCCAGGAATTATCTCTTATTGTAGAGGATCATCGAACTATCTCGCGTGTCATCCCCCGTTGCTGATCCCGTGTGAAAATTCGAATGTTGTATCCACAAAAAGGGGAGAGACAAAACGGATGATTCCGGATATATCATCACGCTACGGGAACGAGCCCCAACACCTGGCTACGGCACAGCTCCGACCGAGGACGTCGAGGGAAAATTTCCTAGACAGATAAATACATTTTATTTCTCCATCTTACAATAGAGCCTTCAGCTCGGAATTCCTAACCTATCCGCCTTCAGCGGTGATCTTAACCTTCCTATACTCACGTCAAAATGAAAGACGTATACTATACTATATAAATCGGTCTCACAGACCGTATGCGTGAGTATAGGAAGGTTAATAAGCGTACGCCGCGGCGAAGTAATTCGTAGATCGTAATTTAGTAGTAATCTTTTCTTATATTTTCTTGTCTATGTGAGTAACTTGCCGCCCATAGTCTTCCTTTTCCATCGGTATCCTGTCGGATTTCAATATTTCTCCGGCAGCAGTAACAACTCAAGGCCGCCTGTTTATGCATGAAATATTGTGTATTGGCAAATCCCTGAGAAAGAGCCGAGCGTCGGCCGAGGCACGGAGAGGTCCTTGCGAACCACATCACATACCGGGTGATCAGCAAGGTACTCACACAGACATCGTTGTGCATTTAATTGTATATTTGATTCGTTTTGTTTGGTATTGTTTGATTTGCTTTGTTGTTGGGTCAATATACAGATACACCTAGATCAATGACTCCCCCTTTCTTTTTTTTAACCCTTATCTTTTATCTAGCCCGCTATAAATATAACTATACCGTCCATAATTATAACAATAGCGCTCGATAAATATAAAAAGGCTAAGAACGAATGAGGTCTTGCAGATGCTCCTGTTAAAAAATATAATAGTGGTGGGTTTGAAACCCCAGAGGTTTAAATGACAGCTTCTTGAGAACCTCGATATTGGAATCTTCGCTTGCAAATGAAAAGTTTCCCTATCTCCTAATAACCTTTCGTATCTGTTTTGCAGATGCAGACAGCCCCCATATCATCGTCGAAGAACTTTTATACGTCTAGAATGCTACTTCATACACCGAGCGCGCAACGCTAATTCGCTTCAATCAGCGATCTCTCCCCATCACCGGTACGGCAAAACATGAAACAAAACCTCAAACTCAACCTCAAGAGAAGCGATCTTATCGTCTAACTCAAAACGGCAACTACGCCGAAATACCCTGTGGAAATCCTCGCAGCACAATCAGGAACGACTGTACGACGAGCAACCGAATCCAATCGACGTGAGATTGAAATGATGTATCGCGACAGCACGTCTGGCTTGCGTTACGACATCGCAACAAATATCTCCGGAAACCACTGCCGTACTTAGCGGGCTCTCCGGATACCTCGAGAATAGATGGGAATCGATAGCGGTCGATGTACGTACGTACATATAGTGGAAGAAAAGCGAAATAGAAAACGAAGCGAAGTCGAAACGAAATTATCGAACGTGTGCGAGTCGAATTCGAAATCGATTCGAACGGCGGCGCTACTACGTTTCAATTAGTCTTGATTCCTTCTAACAGTTCAAAGAATCGAATAAGACGAGGCGAAAAGAAATGGATGACCGCGAAAGAGCTGCGCGCTTGAAACGTGTGGCGATTGGCGATAATGTAATAGTTAGGGACGTGATGTCGTAACCCGTCAAATTAGTGTTGGATTTTGACTTATGTGCCTCGGGTAGGAATACATAAAGGTGCATTAGAACGCCTTAAAGCTGTTTAAAATGGAAAGAGGTTAACGATGGCATTCGTTACGATGTCATCGTCGTTCTAAGTAATGCAGATGAATAGTCATAGTTCTTGATTCCATGAAATAGTACGTATTTTACGAGCATAGATATCGAGCTTGCGTTCTAAACGTTTAATTTTTCCTCGGAAGCTTCCAATCACCCAAAACCTGTAATTTCAGTTTCTGGCGTTGATCGAGCAATGGCTAATGTTGAATGATACACCACCGTGTGTATGGCGTTCTTCAAAAAATGATCAAGGACAATGAATCATGCTCCACCAAGACAGCAGAAGAAGTTTTGCGAAAAGCAAAACGACGAATTAGTGCGTCATGTTCTACTCAGTCCCGATGATCTTGTTACGTTGTGAGGGAATACTCACGTTACTGTACTTTATCGACTGTTTCTAGGGAATAAGTTACAACTTGTTCAGTGCTAGTTCTGCGATCATGTGAAGCCGTATAACCTCTTACTCATCTCTATACTAGATTTTAGGGACGGTCTCGTTACAGTCTCTCAGCGATAAGCAAATCATAAACATGAAAATATACATAATACACCGAGCAACTCGTTATGTAGTAAGTATATGCAGAATATTTAATTTTCACTTTCTTGAACAATTTACTATCACTTTTGGCCATATTTGTGTACTGAATTTTATAAAATTAATTTTGACATTATAGGGATTATATGAAAGTGTGAAATCTAAACCGTCTAACTACTGTAGAGTTAGAAGCTATTGCTAGTTATATGTGAAATACTTCAGAAGAATATTGGCGAAAGTGAGCATGATACAAATTTGGAACACCGAGGCGATGCAGATTTATTGGCAAACAGGGCTATCGAAAATGATGACAAATTTATGGGTAAAGATAAGGAAGTAGTTGTAAAAAGTTGCAAGTTAGTTTGCAAAAGCAAGTCCAATAATTATAATAAATATGTCATGAAGGCTGACTAATAGTGTACGGTATATTTTCAATAAAGTTGGGTTGTCTATGAAATTTTTTCTGGAAAAATGATCGAACATATCGTTCAGTGTACAAACTTCCACATCGAAAAAGTTAGGCCAAGATAAATCAGAGAAAGAGAAGCAAAAATACTACGAAAACAGAATTGTTAGCTTTTATTGGTCTACTGTTATTATCGGGATGGAAAAAACAATGTCATACCCACTTTCATGAATTACGAGATAATGATGGTACATGATCGCAAATATTTCAAGCACGCGAGAGTTTTCGGAGATTTATTTTCTTAAAATAAAGAAATAAAAGTAGTAACAGCATCATCTGAATTGTTGCTAAACTCGTATCAATAAAAAAATGCAACAACATTGAATAGATATTTTACTTTTCTGAGTAGTCGAATATTAATTATTTTTAGATCAGAATATTATTTCTTTTGGGTATTGCCTGTTCTCTTTCGCTACGTTTAATAATTAAATAAACTTATCAGTATATATTAACTTTGTTAAGTCTTGGTTGTTGTTTAATGTTGTGAGTGGTGTGTCTAAAATACACCACGCGATTAACTATTTAACAAAGAGCGCGCCACAACTTAAAGATTAGGTTTTCTGAGCAGCGAAGTATCGAATTTTCCGCATAGTCCCAACCTTGGGTCTGCGGTGTAGGTATATTTAAAGCCTAAAGATTTAGTTTTCTCTCAGCGACGAAAGAAATTCCGAACGACATAATTCAGGTAGCAAGATCTGCGCCTTCTGGTAGAAACACCGATCGGAATTTCTAACCGCTCGATACTATAAAAGGTGTGAAAGGACTTGGAAAAAGGCAGTTGGTCAGTCAGTCAGGTCAGTCTGAGAGAATGATCAATTACCCACTAAATAAATAAGTTACGGTTATAACTAAAAATATTTAAAGGTTTACATTAACCTGCATATCATTTGTCCGAAGCTCCAAAGACTCACCGTTCTTGTTACATTCTCAAAGCTGAATAATAATAAACTGTGCGACCAATGGCTCCAGTCTATGTTTTCAAAAGAGCAATTCAGGCTATCCCTACCGAAAATTTGAGGTACTTCTAGTCCAATACTAAAAAGACAACATTCGTAACATCTCTTACATCTTTCGCCCAAACGTCAAAAAATAGAAAACAAAATCCTTCACATCATACGAAGAATCTTTTACGAAATAAATCTTTTTGAAAGAACCAACAGCTCCAATAGTCGAAAGAAGCAGTCGATGTGTTCAAAACGGCAATTTTGGCTGTCCCTACGGATAATTTGAAGCACTTCTAGTCCAGCACTAAAAAGACAACCTTCGTATCATCGCTTACGTCTTTAACCTAAACGTCAAAAACGGGAAACAAAATCCTCCACATCATACGAAGAAATTCTATCTCTTTTACGAAATAAATCTTTTTGAATAAATCAACGACTTCAATAATCGAAATAAGCAGTCGATGTCTTCGAAATAGCAATTTTGGCTATCCCTACGGTTAATCTGAAGCACTTCCAGTCCAGCACTAAAAAGACAAGCTCCGTATCATCGCATACATCCTTGACACAAACATAAGGAACAAATAAAATCTTTGACATCACACGATGGAAGTTTATCTCTCTCGCGAAATACATCTTTTTAAAAGAATTAGGCGACCAGGTCGATCTTTCTCGACTCCGTAGGCGGCGCGAACGTAATAGGAAATCCATTCCGATGCTATAATACGAGTGAAACGTCAAAGAGATATCAAAAATCCGTAAAGTCGAAACGGCTTACGACGCACTTCCGGCAGTCGGCGTAAATTCAAAACCGAAGAACATCAAACGCATCGATAACGACGCCGACGACGGATAACCGCCGCACGGTTACCGTGTTCAGGTGCTCACAAAGCAAACTATCAATAAAACGTCACATACACTTGTAATAGTAAACCGCCGTCGAATCTGCCGACGCCCGATAACGAGGAGTGAACGTGACGGAAGGGTCGGATCGCGACGACGACGACGAAGACTTGGGATGGGAGCGTTTATTACCTGAACACCGGCGACACAGATTCTATGACTTATCGACGACGGGCGTGCCCACTCTTCGCGATTGAAGCTTTGCTTGTGTACATACCAGATCGACTTTAAAGCTTAAGGAAAATTGCGCATCGAAAGCGGAATGACGAGTTCTTAGAGTGGATCGACGAGCTGCAAAGGCGATCGAGATAATTGATCGCCAATTTGGAACTTTTTTCCTTGGATTAGGAAGTACCAGACTAGTGTGAGATATTAGGGTTATCATAGACTTCATAATAGACTTCTTTAGCGCACATGGCTTCTCCTCGTTTAACCTTCCTATACTCACGCATACGGTCTGTGAGACCGATTCATATAGTATAGTATACGTCTTTCATTTTGACGTGAGTATATGAAGGTTAAGGCAAAGTTACAACTCGTAAATAAGAATAAGGAGACTGTGGCTAAAATAATATATAAAATAAATAAAATTACCCTTATACCTTTCTGAAAAGACCAGATACATAGTACGTAGTTTTGTTTGGTTTATAGAACTTCTTAACACATTGTATGTAGACCGGTAGTTTTTCTCAGAGTTTATGTCGTGTCACCGGCTATTATTTCGGAATTGGATGTGGAAGTGAAACAGCCTATATAAGGTAGATGTATTTTGTCTATTGTCGTTTAGATGGAAAAAAGTAAGAATTTGGTCAAATCTCATTCTGAACATAGTTTTACGAGATATTGGTGTTTCAACCAAAGGGTCCGTTGACCAATAATCTCTCCAATGCGATTTCTTGGTTTGGGCCATCAGTATCAGTATATCCAAAAACTTTTTGTTTCGTTAGTGGTAACTGTCTGTCGATGGCAACATTTTTATAGATTCATCCCTGTCTTGCGATAATATAATATCATTTTTTCAAAACTCACTCGGACAATCAGATAAATCTTCCGCATATAACTCATTGAAGGATTCTTCATAGTTACGTTCCATCATGATTGAACGTTCTTTTTCGTGGCAGGGGGACACGACTTGATGGGTTTTATTAACTAAATATTAGCCAAAGAAACTTATGGTATGCTGAACAACAATTACACCCTATGATCTCTAAGAATGCGCTGACCAAACGAAGCTGATGCAACAACAAAGTGTTAAGTTAAGTAGTGTTCAATTAATTTCAATTTGGGAACACTTGTTTGCCTACTAGCTACAGACATAAGGAGTGCTAATAAAATTCACAAAGGTACAACAGTATTTAAATACAAATGATTTAAAACATTCAAAAGTTTCATAGAATATGGTAGCATTTGTGATACAACACATTATTCTTCTTGAAGCTCATTTGCATTTACATCCGATTTATTTCCGACCAGAAATGATTGGCTGGAGACCAGTACAATAATTTTCAGGCGTTTTATCATCTATATCGTACAGTTTTAAAATGCCATATAAAAACTTAAAACTATGGGTTTCCAGCGTGCGCACCCAACAACGAGGAAGAACAAGAAGAAATGCGGTTTTGATCTCCTCTATGCAGTATGAAAATGAATTTGATAAGGGCATAGAAGGAAATAGGAGGCCGTCAGTGATTGACTTACTATAATTAAACGAAGCCAGGAGTCGACGTTGTCGATTAAACGTACGGCTCGCACAATATCTTTAGAAATACGCGCCGATGGCCCTTGATGATACTCTATGCAATGATCAATGTAGGGCGGGCGTAAGTGCCCAAATAGTTTATTTTGGGACTTAAGATTCAACAGTTGGACGGGAAAACTGCCTGAAGAGCCTTTCGCTTGACTTGGCAATTGAACATATCCGAAAAGGAAGTGAGATAAGTGTAGAAATACCACTGGAACTCTGGCACGGTAGAAACGACAAGATGATGGCCAAAGAGGTGAATCATCTGGGGGACAAGGAGGTGCAGCAGAAAAAAGAAAAATATGCCATGGCTTGCAATCGCTCTCTCTGTCTGATTAATCACTGCAGTTTTGTTTGTGCAGATGGCTGTTAGCAAATTTCAGAAACGCAGGGGGAAGAAGATTCTTAGACATTCAAGCCCAGTTTTCCACTGAGGATGGCAACTTAGTTACCGAAATACGTATCTGGAAATATTTTCGAAAGGTGAGGATCACTTTATTTCTTTTATACAAGAGTTTTATTCTCGAAAATAGTTTACTATTTTTAAGATTATGTAATATTGACAAACGTCAATCTAGTGAATGGATTGCGCAAACCCCTTCATTCCTTGTGTTCAATCTATCAAATGGATTGCGACCAATCGTGTAACTTAAAGTGACAAAAGTGCTTACGTTTGCTATGGATTATGTATAGACCATGAAATTGACGTAGTTACTAGCTTCTATTAACCTAAACCTATTGGAAAAGCACTAAACGATGTATAAGTGCAAATCAAAATAATTGATCAAACAACTTTGATATTTCATAAAATTACTTAAAAGTATGAAAATCTTTCAGACAAGTCGCGCCTAGTTATGTCATTAAAATAATGCGTCTAGTAAAAGGATTAAAGTATTTTGGTTTCCAGCTGTTGAAGACTTCAAGATTTCGTACCAAACTCATCAGTTCATTACTTGGTAACCTACTAACCGAAATGCAACTATCGCGATGCTTCAAAATTATTCATAATTTAGCGCGAAATGTTTGAAACTTCCAACTTCAGTAGATCGAAACACCGCCGTTCAAATATTTACGCTTTAGCGGAAACTACGAGGTATATACTTCGCCTATATACACGCACCCTTCTGATTAATTTATATCTATTTTCTAGTTGATGTTTTACTTCCGCCGTGGCGCAAACAAAGTTGGTATTTTCTTGAGG
The DNA here is from genome assembly GCA_038088585.1 of Chrysina gloriosa. Classification (NCBI taxonomy): domain Eukaryota; kingdom Metazoa; phylum Arthropoda; class Insecta; order Coleoptera; family Scarabaeidae; genus Chrysina; species Chrysina gloriosa. Next base: position 76,917,804 of record CM076088.1, on the reverse strand, counting down.
TTGGTTATTTCGCCAGAACAAACTTCACGCCGACGTTGAAGTTGCGTCGACGGCAACTAAAATATTTGCTCGCTCCATGTCGTCCCGCGATTGTTTCAAAATAGAATATCTCGAACGCTAATTCGATTAATTAAATTCCAACACCTCCGACGCGAGGATTTATAAACGTAATAATCATCCCTCGGAATCAATTTAGACGTAAAACGAGACTCGTACTTACGAATGCGCCGTACTCTCTTCATCCGTTCGCTTTAATTACAGCAATAGCAAAAGTTTCACGGCGCGGCGGCGCTTTTCGAACAATGAACGAGTTCGGTACCGTTGAAGGTGCGCCGGGTCGGGACAATATTTGCCGGAGGAAAATATTCGCAAAAAACGCGCAAATAACTGGGAGACCAGAGGTACATAACCCGCAGCAAGGCGGCGTGTATAATTCGAAAACTTGTACATATCCTCCGAACGTGTGTGTGTACACGTGCACGTGCGGTCTCTCAGGCGGCGTAATATCGCGAAATATCCCATGGAGAGCTGGCAGTTGGCGCGAAAAATTTTTCACGTCGACGTTTATTTCCCGCTGCAATAATCTCACGAGCTTTTCCCTTTTTTTTGTTTTATTCCCGCGTTCATTAAAATATTGGATTTTTTTGCCCGTCGGTAGAAGTTGTTTGGTAAGGTTCGTAAATTGGTCTGCTTTTTCGAAAATGTTTTGGAATCTGGTTGATGATATTTGTTTTTAATTTGAGATTTCGTTGCGATCTAAACAATTTTTCTCGTTTACAGAATTTTCGTATCGTTGTGGCTTCGACAAAGCAACTAATAACCAATTTGGGGAAACAGTGATAATTACGAAATAAGTTACGACAGCCTACATATATACAGAACTACTCGCATACAGCGCACTGCTTAGAGTGGGAAGTCGGCGATGCCGTCGTAACTTATTTCGTCATTACCGCTGTTACAGCTGTTTGCCCAGACTACTAATGACGCTATTACTCCAGTGCAATTAGACGTTAAAAATGAAAAAGAAAATGACGGAACCCTGTTGCAGGGAATGGATTTGAATGGTTATTTTTGGGTTTCTAATAACATGAATTACGACGTTTACTCCTTAAAAATTGCCGCTATTTTACACACAAAAAATTGAAATTTTTAGAAATTCCTTTTAAAAATATAATTATCAAAATTTTCAAACATTTATTTTGAGAAAATAATAAATATTATTGTTTCCGAGGTCGTTTATACCAAAAATGTGAAAAAATAAAACTGTTTCTGTTTAAACAAAAATTAATTTGTGGATGACATAACCTCCAAAAAGCGAAATGAATGGAGGAAACGTTATACAATACAAATACTTCAGTTGTTTATAGAAAACAATTTATTGACAGCTTATGCTCGATAATAATTATTTAAAATTTTAATGACATAGAAATTAATTAATTAATTTTTATCAAAAAAATAAACAGGTAAACTATTGGTACCGATAATTATTTATATTTTCTTCATTCCTTGTAGCACCATATAATGATAAAATACCCGATCGCAAAATATCAGTGGTATCATTTTCATCCGCAAAGATAATAGTAGCATTTTGTAAATCTCTACGATCTTTGAATAATTTTGCAAAATTTATTTTTAGCAATTTTGTGAAACGGTTAACTTGTACTACCACATCCAACGAATGCATGTTAAAATAAAATATGCTTCTTACACATTAGTAATGTTTCTTCAGGGCTTTTATTAGAATAAATTTTTGTAGCTATCGCGCCTTTTGATACTTTGAGAAAATATATTTCTCTATGAGGTGGTATTAAAGCTGTTAATAAAACTAACACATCAATATCTTCAGCAACAATAATAATATTTTCTGCAGTTTGTATGAATAATGTATCTGGGCGAATATATACTCTTATCAGCTTGTATGTAGAAATTAAATATTGCTCGAGCGATAAATAACTATACAGTGTAAAAAAATGTACTACAGTATTTTTAGTGAATTAAAATAACGTCATTTTGGCGGGAGTATTTTTAAAACGAAACGAAAATCATTAGCGGGAAAGACAAACTTTTTATTTTTAGTTTAAAAAATTAAAAAAAAATTGAAATCCACTCACTGTAATTGTGTTCCGAGGTATAAATCTAATTGCACTGGACTATTGACATATAGTCGAGTGATAGATGTGATATCGATAAACTGAAAGGCCGAAAACATTTGTATGGATGCGATAGAGCATTAAGAGGTAGAGGATTGTTTTCCGCAGGCTTTTATAGTCACGCCTCAAACTGTTCTTGTGATGTATTCAACGACAAACTGCCCAAAAAAGCATCGGCCTGTGAGTGCTACAGTTTCTTTTGTCTGGAACGAGCTAAACTGTGATGCTGATGGAAAGATTTACGACTTGGAATTTAAATTAGAAATGCCAATCTATGGATGATAAAAGAAGATAAACGAAGATAATGATAGGTGCTTTACAACGGTCACGGGATTTGCTTAAATAATACTCTGAAGAGGAGTTTTTACCGTGTGATAGAAAGTCAGTAATACTACACCATATTCCTTGAAATCACCATCAAAGCAACTAATAAAACAAGTGTCATGACTGCTGTGCTGTGCAAAGGATGGTGTTCCTCTTGCTAAATTCTTCTCCAACAGATTCCCCTTTTATATCTGGCATTGTTCTCATAATGTTATACGAGTATTTCACAGGGTTTTTTCTATTGATCTTCTGATCGTGGCCTCGTCTGCAGTAAGACTAGTAAAGTCGTCAAGACTATTTAGGTGCTTATTCCATCATTCACTTCTGTTTTATCTCTTCCTTCATATCTTAAAATTACCTTTATATAACAAGATTAATTGAAAACTAGTTTCAATGTTAATGCCAATTCCCTACGTGACATTTGCTGGCATGTGTAATTTGTTCTTGCGACGCAAGTCATTACGCAATTTGTTGGAGAGCTGCCCAAGTAACGAACCTCTGTTTAACTGCGTTCAATTGAGAGTTAAATTATACTTCTTCTCGTTTTATTTTCTTTGTACTTTAGTATTTAAATATTCATTTCTTATTTTAGCTACTAACGTCCTTCCTTGCATATTTTTCATTTCTATCGTTGCTATTATTTTCGGTTTCATAAATTCTCGCTTCCATTGCTTTGATGCTTAGGTCCTCCTTCAGAATCCAACAGTTCCTTGCGGGTTATAACAAACTTATAGAACATTCTAGCCAGAAAACTCGAATGAGTCTTCTGAAAATGTTAAGATCATTATCGATCCTCCTTCTACTCAATCAAATGCGATATCTAAAAAACGAACCACGCCAACAGCTCCTGCTTGCATTGCTTTGAGATGCTATGTATTGTTACTGGTGTAAAACCAAACTGTTACAAGAATTGGGAGTTTTAGTGATTGCTAATTCGCTCCTAAAAAGAAGTTTCTGCTTTGGTAATTGCAAGTACAAGGTGTCTCCATAATAGCGTTTTTTTTTCTAACTGCTTTGTGCTCAAGTTGTAGATTTTGTTAAATCTTTACAAGTGAAATAGCATCAGAATTGATCGGAAATGCCGGATTTGATTCGAAAAGAACAATACTAAGATAGGAAAGTTTTCTACAAAATCACTTACGTTCGAATACCATCCCTAGCGTTAGCCAAAGTCCTATTTTTTCCTAACCGTTCGTTCGGTTTCCAGTGCTACTTTCTCTTCAAAGCTAAGGGCATCTATCGCGTTATATACCTGCAAGACTGAAGTGCACTTAAGTTTTTATTTACCGATGTGTCTCCTGAACGTCAAACTTACATGTTTGTAATCATAAAATGCACTCCCCTGAATTAAACAACGTTCCCGCAATAAATTTCGCAATTTCCTCCGACGATACGTCGGTTCGAAGCCCGAAAATCGCATTTTGAGGGTGCCATCGCCTATATAAATTTACCCCGTCGTATACCTGCCGGTCGGGCGGTGGATCAAAGGGAAACTGGTTTTACTATCCAAATAGGTTTAATTCGGGTCGAGGACGGCGGAAAAGCGTCAATTAGATACGAGCTTCCGTTCAAATATTTGCGATGGACGGATAGAAAAATAGGACGGTGAGTGAGTTTAGCGATTGAATCGGTAATTGTCACGTTAGCGTTTAAAAGGAGTTTTTCTTTCTGTTTTCTCAATTGAGGATGACAACTTACGTGTCAAAACATGTATTCAGGAGCGTAGAACTCGATTGATGATGTTGGGGAACGTGATATTTTCGGTTTAGTGAGGTAGATTGTGACAAACTCAATCGAATTTGTTAGGGTTTCTTGTTGCTTTGTGATTCAGCACAAATCTCAATAATTAAGCAGAGATAATAATAACAATAATAATAATGAAAACAATTTATTTATTTATTTAGGCCTATCGGTTGAAAATTAGCGTGGGTTGCGTTACAAAAATTATAATGAATTACAATACAATTAAAAGACAAAAAATGGGCGTGTGTGGCTTACACGGGGTACTTCTTTGAAATTTCGCACCCGAAATTATTTTATCCCTAATCTGCACGATAAGAGCTTTCATTTGATGTGTAATAAGTCGTACTTCCGAACATTTCGATTTTCTTCAAAATTTCAAGGGGTACCCCTTTGAAATTTCAGAAAAAAATTAAAATGTTCTAAATTAGACGAAATTCTGTGTACAGATGTTTTCGAAAGTGAAGAGTACGATTTTGACCTTAAAACTCGTGAAATTTGCTTCGTCTGGGCGTTAGAGCGTACCAGAGCGATTCGTCAAGAACGACTTTTCACTCTCTCATTAAATATTTCCTTTGTCAACCGTGTTTCCGTACCCGAAATTATTTTATCCCGAATCTGCACGATAAGAGCTTTAATTTGATGTGTAATAAGTTGTATTTCCGAACATTTCGATTTTCTTCAAAATTTCAAGGGGTACCCCTTTGAAATTTCAGAAAAAATTAAAATGTTCTAAATTAGACGAAATTCTGTGTACAGATGTTTTCGAAAGTGTAGAGTACGATTTTGACCTCAAAACTCGTGAAATTTGCTTCGTCTGGGTTTTTGTAGTATTTTTATGAAGGAAGTTTGAAAGACCGTACTAATATGCAACGAAAACATTCAATGACTGCCCGAACAAATCCTACTCGAGCGTCGTATGTGACCCGCTCGCCAGAGTTTTCCAAATGTGGGGTCAGATTTCTTATCTACAAAGCTTTTTGACGTTCGGTTTTGTCGGCTTCTCTTAAGGTATTGCATTCCCAGTTAATCTATGGACTTAATAATATAGATTTCGATCTATTCCCAAAAGGTCAACCGGGTCACTTCGTAGAGAATATTTAATGATCAGTCAAGACCTACTTACAAAGAAATTTCGAGGGAACTATGAATAAGTTGCTGACGCAAGTTTTTCTTCTTCTTCTTCTTCTAGGGCAAATTTCAAAATTACCCCGGCACAAAGATTGCCGAAGATTACTATCATTTTATATGTATATCCTAAGCTAGCAGAGATTTCAATTGGAACTGTTTGAGGGAAACTGTTGGAGAAGCAAGTGATGTAACTTTCCGAGAAAATGTGGTCAAACAAGATAGTTTTGGAGTTTTGGAAAATACAAACTGTGGTAGATACTTTCACTTGGATTCTGACATTGTCTTTACGGTCACCTTACTAACGATAGACTTGAACTACACCTGTTATAATTGAGACCCTAACTCATCTGATCTTCTAAGATAGGTTTCTCGAAAATGAAAGCGTATGTGCTTGATTGTGAGTTATAAAAATGAAAAGTTACTGGTAAAATCCCTAATTGCGTTGGAGGTGAATAAATCACCACTGAAAATTTAGTTTAGACTTGCAATTACAAGTATGGTCTAGACTGCAGCTGTCGTCAAGTTTTCCCATTTTGCTTGATGGTCAGCAATATTTACGTCAAGCAAGTTAATAACATTGGCCGATACGATTTCTGTAACACAGTTCAGCCCATCATTTTCACAATCCTAATACCTTTGTAATAATGCAAAAAATATTCATAAAGCCCTAATACGTCCAGTTTTCAATGGTCTCATTAGACCCTTTTATATCGGGTGGTAGTCAATTGTATGAGGGGTCATTTAAAAGCGGTGCATTTCAGAACAGAAAGGCAACCTAAAATGGAGTGTATATAACATTAAACTTATTCTCTTGTTCAATCTTCGTTTGATTTTCGAAGTGAGTGGTAGTGTATAGTTAAGAAAATGTCAAGTGAAAAGCGCCGCGGTTGCAAAATTTCTCCTAATAAGTTTTGTCATATTTGTGGAGAATTTCTGGTGGGAATCACAAGCCATGAGTAAAGAGGGTGAAATATTTGAGGACCTAAGGCAAGTCCTTCCCAAGTTAATTGACGCTAAATTAAAAGAAGGCATTTTTATTGGACCACAAATTAGAAAATTGCTGGACGATGTTAATTTTATAGAAAAGCTCACCGCGCAAGAACTCAGAGCTTGGAATTCATTTGTAAGTATAGTGAGGGGATTTTTAGGCCACAATATGGATGCTAACTACGAAAAACTAGTTGACGAACTTTTAGACTCCTACAAATCGCTTGGTTGCCGAATGTCATTAAAAATTCACTTTTTCCATTTCCCATTTATCATTTTATCTTAAGAATTTGGATGCTCTCGGCGAGGAACCTGGTGAAAGATTCCATCAAGGGATAAGGTTAATGAAAATTTGGTACCACGGACGATGGAATCCAGCCATGATGGGGTGATTACTGTTGGCTTTTGAAGAGAGAAGATGTGTCCCATAAAAGGACCAGCATAAAAGGAAAAGAAAGAATCAGTGTGTTCCAAATAAATATTTTTGATGTAATTTTTTTCAATAAGTATTACATGGTACAGTTCTACGTGTGGTTTGTCTAATGTAACAATAGAACCTTACGTGTTACAACTTTTTGTTGGCCGTTTTAGAATTTAGATTGGTTTCATTCTACCATAATCTACTATTTAGTTTTAAAAAATTGTCGGCCAGTGTAATTAATTTGATCAGTAGGTATGCTTGTTACCATATAGTCAATTACTGAAAAATTACGATAACAAAAGTAATAAAAATAATATCTAATAATACTAATAAATATGAAATATGTGTAAAATCTCGCAATCTCCTCACATAAATCAAAGTTATTCTTCCATTTTGGCATTTTGAACACTTAGACTTGCTTTCCTAAAAATGCATGAGATCACAAGGCCAACACTTTTACGACATCCACTACATTAATTAATCCACCACATCGCGTTGCATTTTATCACCTCCCCTACCTAAACCAGGACAGGTTTTTCTCGCTCGATGCAAATGAGAACTTATCGCCGACAGCTCGGTATTGTCCGAAACTTGTAAACGCCGTTTTCGCCGGGAAATATTAAATACGAAGCACCATGTTATTATACGGGATCGTGTACTTCGTAATGAAGACGGTTCTTCGCGGTATTTTCGCCTCGTTAGGTGTACCCGCATGATTTGACGCATTGCAGCAAAGCAAAAACCAAACAGCAACGACCTCTTCGTATCTCCGGCGGTTGCTCGAGTGTTCTACGTGAATTCTACCTCCGCGTTTATTTAGTAAACATGTCGGCTTCGAAATGCATCTACAGGATGAGCCGAATTTGATGTCGGTACGCGGAATATTCTCGTTTAACTAATTTTTGCTCGGTCATGCGATTGTTAAGCAAGTGTGAAGAAAGAGATCCTACTAGGAACGGGGTAACAGTATTCGTTATCTTTACGTATTCTTTGCATTAAACGTTAAACAAATACTCGATTAGAGTCCATCTATTTAACGCGATCGAACACCATCAAGATTACTGAAAAGCATCCATTTCGTTCTTCGTAATTAGTCACAACAAAAACCTCGTTAAAACGAATAAAGTACACGCCTCACCGCTCCCCCGGTACGATTATCAAAAAAGCCGCTGGTATTTCGGAAGCCCTTCTCATCTCTCGACATCCGAATAGTCGCCGGAGAAATTACGCGTAATTAAGAACGGGCCGTGCCCGGCTAATTTTTCAATTAAGCCAATAAACTCGTTCGTCGGGTAAATTTGATGAGGGTACAATAGTTAATTTTAATATTAGCGCTGCCCCGAAAAGGATTACGATATTCAATTAAACTCAATTACGGATCGTAAGCTCTCCGCGGCGCCGGCGGCGGCGTCGCCGCCGCCACCGTTCGCCTTCCTCTTCCTTTCCGTCGTCTTTCCGGCTTCGTGCGGCCAAGTCAACTGAAAAAATTGTCCGCCGCTGATTAAATTCCCTCTCGGGGGCGAGCGCGGCAAAGCTCACTCAGCTCGTAAATCCGTCCTAGCATAAAAGATAATACTAGTATGATGACGATACAATTCTTTCTATTTCACGCTTGGCGGTTCCGGTTAACGCGTACTTTGGTTTTATCTCCGGCAGCGGACGTTAGGTGCTGTCGAGCGTTAATAAGGCTCGCCTGGACCTAATCTGTTTAATTAAATGCGTATTAGAAGGAAAGAAACATTGTTGGCTTCGCAAGCCACTATACTACAGCGTGTAGGAAAATGAAAATTCCTGGACGTCGGATGAAGTCCAGTTGAGTATATTTACTGTCGTTCTAAAAGTTAAGACGTGAATCTCAGAATCGAATTTTATTTGGTTATTTTTCTGATTACTGCCATCACCATCTAGGTCAAATAGAAGACAAATTTCAAATTTATTTGACCTACAAAGTAGTTGAAAAGAGAAGTAAGAAAGATAAGCATTGATAAATAGACCGCGAATACATATCATTTTATTTTCTGTAAACGTTTCACATTTTCAAGACATTTAGCAGAAAAACGTGTTAAATATCTTCGAAGAGGATGTGCTTGACAAGGTGATTCCAAACTTTTTCGTCAAGTACGTGTAACATGTATGTACGTTTTCATTGTATAAAGTTTTGTCAAATATGTTTCAAGAATTGTAGACGAACCGCTGAAGTTTTAAGCATCGACTATCTGTTGTAAATTCTGCAGATTCTCAAGAATTCTTTAAATAAATAGCATTAGTACCGATCATAAATACGTGTTTGTGAGTCAGTGTCTACTAATAAACTTATGTTCGTCTCGTAGAGTTTCAAGATGTCTAGCATGAAAACAGCAAAATTCTCGGGAGTATGCCTCAGATACTGGGGGTTAACTTCTCTGTATTTAGTCATCATCGTATGTTGATTCTGTGGATTTTTAAAGGTTGTGCATAGGAAACGGCATCAGAACTTTCCTGAAATACGCTTCAAAAACTGTAAGCCGGAATTATCAATTTCGGAAACTTTCTACACTGGAGATTTTCAAAAAATGTTGGAAACGAAGTACTATCAGTACCGTACAGAAATATGCATCTCAAACTGTGGATGAACTTCACTGACATGGCGTTTCTCTATTGAATAAGTTTGTAGATTTTTAAGACATCTAGCATGAAAACGGCTATTTTCAAGAGTACACCTTAAAATTTGGGGGTAAGTTTCCTATATTGCATCATTATTTCACTTTCACTTTGTGGATTTTCGAAGATTTTCTAAAGAAAACGCCATTAAAACGTTTTTGAAATATGCCTCTGGAATTTTCAATTTTGAAAATCTTTTACACTGCAGATTTTCCAAAATGTTGGAAACTAAGTAGTATCAACACCGTTCAGAATCATGCATCGCGACCTGTGGATGAACTTTGTTGATATGATATTTCTCTGTTGAATAATTTTGCATCCACCTTCTATATTTTCAATATATCTAGGAGAAAAATAACAATTTTCAGGTGTATGCTTTAGGAACTGGTAGCTAGTTTCTGGTATTTCATCATCTCTTTATGTTCACTTTATGGATTTTCAAATGTTGTTCAAAAAGTATGAGCTGGAATTATCAATTTCGGAAACCTTCTACACTGCAGATTTTCAAAACATGTTGTAGACTAATTAGTATCAGCACCGTACAGAAATATGCATCCCAAACTGTGGATAAACTTCATTGGCATGACATTTCTCTGTTGAATACTAAATTTGCATCCACCTTGTAGACTTTCAAGACATCTAGCATGAAAATAGCAATTCTTAGTTGTATGCCTCAGAAACTGGGGGTTAGTTTCTTATACCTCACTATCATTTTATGTTCATTTTGTGGATTTTCAAAGATTTTATAATGGAAACGTCATCAGAACTTTCCTGAAGAATTAACAGCCCTGCTGGAATTTTACATTCTTTAAATCAGCACCGTACAAAAATATGCATCGCAAACTGTAGATGACCTTCATTGGCGTGACATTTCTCTGTTGAATAAGTTTGTATCCACCTTGTAGATTTTGAAGACATCTAGCAAGAAAGCCGCACGAATATTCTTACAATTACTTTGCGTTTAAGTCCATGGATCTGCAAGGTTTCTAGGAACAAAGCCGGATCGAAAATATCTTCAGATATGTTTCATTAACTGTGGGCGAAACTCGGGAATGTCTTGTTTTGAGCAATCTGCCAGTTCCTAAGGATTTTGGTAACTAAATAGCATCACGAGCACTCTTCGGATGAACTTAGGAGTTTTTTCACCTTCAGTAAGTTCGTGTCCACTTTGTAATTTTTCAAGAAATCCAGCAAGAAAACAGCACGGATCTCATCGGAAAATTTACGGAAACTGCGAATTGCGAGAGCTCTGAGCATTTTCGATCATTTTGTGAGAAATTTCTTCAAAACATGTTTCATTAATTCTGAACGAGATGCTGAAGTTTCCAGTTTTGCGCAGCCTGCCAAATTCTAAGGATTTAGGAAAATTAAGTGGCATCACGAGCACTTTTCGTATGAACTTAGGATTTTCTTCACCTTCAGTAAGTTCGTGTACACTTTGTAATTTTTCAAGAAATCCAGCAAGAAAACAGCACGGATCTCAGGATCACGGATCAAGGATGAGTTTTCAAAGCTTGATTAAAATTCACTCTAACGCCAGTCAGCCGAAGAGTTCGACTTAGGGAGAAAATCGCGTTATGGCAATGTCGACTTCAAGAGGTTCGGTTGCGTTTGAAGATTCTGTACTATTCCAAACTGTACGTTAACAATTAACTTTCGAAATTTACATTATCTATAACTTATCTTTATATACGTATATACACATATACTTTTAATTGTCTACAACGTTGCACTTCTCAAATTTTTGTGAAATTCACAATATTTACATTTTACATACATTTCCGTGTGTGCGCCTTTCCAAAGTTTCGATTTTTTGATATGTTGTGCTCACTTCAAACAAAACTTTAAGGTCTTTGGAAAATGAGTGTTCCTCTTCCTCTTGTTTTAAACTTATGGATTGTTTCTTCTCATTGTATTGGGCTCTCGATCTTCTTGGTTGGTTAATGTCTAACACTCTTTCCATCGATATGGTGCTGTAGCCGGTGATTTGCCTCCATCAGGTTTACCATTTCTTATTATTGTTAGTAGCCGATTGTTTGCCACTCTTGGACACGTGTTCATTTCAGGGTATTGTTTATCGTCTTATTGATCTTACGTCTTGGGATGTGTCTACCTATGCCTTTCTGAAATTTCAATTTTTAGATGCATTGTTGTGTTGATTACGCACATTCAAGATCGTTGGAAAGAGATTACCATTCTTCCTCCTGTTTTAGGCATATACCTTTACTCTTCCCATTGTACTAAGTTATAGATTTTATTGGGAGTTTGGTGTATAATTATACTTTCATCGCTTTGGCGGTGTGCCCTGTGATTTGCAACCTTCAGGTTTTCCGTTTCTTCTTTAGTGTCCCGCCGTCTGCCATCCTTGACATTTGCTCATTTCAGGCTCTTCTTCTTCGTCTTATCGTTCTTATCATAACTTGTGTATGAACATAATCTTGGGAATTGTGGCTAATCAACTGTGAGAAAGCGAGTTAAAAATTCACCTTCTTCAACATCTTCTTCTTCTTTAGTTTCTTTTTCATCTTCTCCTCTACTTGTATCAATCTTCTATTCATTCTGTAGATTTACATTCTTCTAAAAATACATCAGTGGTGTTCAGAAAAACGACTTTCTAGCTATGTGTGTGTGTTCTTAGAAAAAAAAAAAAAAAACAAGCTACAGGCTTTTTTAAATTATGTCTTAAAAACTGTATGTAAGCCTCTGAAATTACCACTTCATAATCAAGGTCTTTCGAATTTTACCATCATCTCTTCGGAAACTATTTTCCGAAACCAGGAATTATGGAAATTTCCTCGCATTTCTTCCCTCCCCAATCCAATTTCCTCTTTCACTTAAATCTCTCAAAGTTCTTATATTTACATTTTAACAATTTAACAACGATTCAACAAAAGAGACACTCGTAAAAGCCTTTTTCCGTCCAAACTCGCAGATAGGAAGCGAACTCATCGATAAATCAAATTTAACTTAGGAACCGGAACTTAGTGGGAACCGCGGCGCAATTAATTCCTTATAACCGGGCGAGAACGGGGTGAGAACAAGGCAGACTACGACAACGACGACGACGACGACGACGGTCAATGGCTTCGAGTTGACATTAAAGCTGAACTTTGCAGTCAATCCGCGCGAGTAATTTCCGCAGTCGGTCGGTTGTCGTTAGGGGAACAGATATTGCCGCGATGAATGAATTGAATATAAGGGAAGCCTTATTTTCTGATTTATCGACGCGTCCGCGACGGTCGAATGCCAAACGAAGTCGTTAAGCGTTGTTTGCCGCTTTACAATGTAGATTTAATCGAGGATGTTGAATGGAACGAGCGGCGAAATCGATTCGATAATTGCATGAATGAAATATGATGGGAGATATGTATGTATCTACGTAATCGTTCCTATGTTTTGATTCAATTGGTAATGATGACATTGTGGATCGAAGATTGCATCCATATATTTATGATATCGTAGTCAGTAACCTTCGTCGTGATAAATTCTACATTTACCGCGGTTATAGGACAATCAGATTTATTCTTCTTTTACTTCCAAGTACACCCTACTGAGTCGAATGGCGTAACGTTGCCGAGCGAGGAAATACAGAAAGAAAAGGCCAACCTCGAGTAACTGGAGTCAGGCCGCGTGCAATCCTCTCGAAGAAAAGCGGAGGGATGAGTTGATGGAAATACCTCTCAGCCGGAAAAGATAAAGTCATAGGAAAGATCATCACCAATAAAGATTAAGGGAAAGCAGTTGATAAAATATCTAAATGATATCAATGAATTCGTATCGACTTCTGGCAAGATGAAGTCTAAAAGACTGATACAGTAACGAAGAAGCTGTACCATTGGCATTTTGTTTAGTTGATAGATAAGGTAAGTACGCAGCTGATACACCGTATAATTCTCATGAAAGGAAGACATCACCATTGGAGAATCTGTAGGATGTTACCACATCCGGATCCTACGCCACGAACGCGAATTAAAAATGGAAAGACAATTATTGAAGTGAGAAATGAGAAATATTAATGCATAGAAAAAGTGTTCATATGGCATTGCATTCAAAGTAATTGTCATCTAGTCACTTTTGAGATAAAAATGTATACAAGTAAATATTATAATACATGTTAAGAATATCCGAGTATGCTTCGAATCTTTGCTTCTTTTGGCGTCTGCTCGGAATCGACGAGGAAAGTATTTCTGAGCAGCGTCCAACAATTATCAGCAATCGTGGACGTGGACCATCTGCCCTAGCATCTTTGCTCCATCTTCGCAACGTCCTGTTGAAAACCATGGGCGTGCACATCACTAACCCGCCCGCAGTTATCTGGGAAGAAATTCCAGTATGAGTCAAGGAAGTGGATCTTTAAAGGATATATTGCGGTCGAATCGAAACCAACGTTTCAGCTTTCTACCTTGTCATTCCCCAGGAAGTTTTCTGCCACTTGTTAGAATACATCGCCAAATCTCTTTCTTTTTAGGGAAAATTTGGTTGAAGAACTTTCATAAGCTTGGGATCTCCGAACAGCTGTTTAATTTGAGGCTCATCGAAAACGCCCTCTATAATTTTGGTGTCACGAGTGAATTTTGCATACAGGCACTTGAATGCTGGTCCGTTCCTATCCGCGGCTTTTACCAGGGTTTTGTTGAGGTTAGCTTGATGTGTGGAGTAGGAATCATGACTTTGGTTTTAGCTATGGTATTTTGCATTCGTTTATTCAGTCTCAAAAGATGCTCTAGGAGAACAGTTTTCTTTGATTTAGTCAAAATCGATTAGTTTGCTGTCCCATAGAGGAAACAGCAGTGCTTTGTATATTCCTGCTGCAAATCCATCAGCAAAGATACTACCTCCAGGTCAGTACAAACCATACTTGCCATAGTCAATTATTATCGTATGACAGCGCAGCGCATATAAAACGGAATATTCAATATCTCTGCGACGAGAGCCAATCAAGCTACTTCAAGGAGATATTCGTATTCAGCACGTTAAATTCATTCAGATTTGGGTGCTTTCATTTAAGAAGCAATTTAATGGTTGCCCAGTGACACCAGGTAAGAGAATTGGATGTCTTCCGGCGGTGCGACCAAAAAAGGGAAAATGAGGAAGAAAATTCCTATCGCTGTCTCTTTCGAACACGGTCCCATCTAGAACGAGCAAGAAAATGGTAGGGGAAGGTAATTGTTTTGTTCTTTGTAATTGTGAGAAAATACAAAGGAAGAACTGCTATGTGTAATCTAAAAAGAATTTGTGAATGTTGTTACATCTTCTTCCCGGGTAAAATTCATATACCTTGGTTACCCTAACAGATGTAGCCGTTGCACCAATTGCAATAATATTTAATATTTCTCCTTGAAAACGTCTTGTGTAAGAAAAGGGAGGAATTCAAGAAACTGTAAATACATTCTTTTTATGGAAATCGGTAAATAGCACGTAAAAAATGGGACGATACTTCGTGTGCAATGGGAAGAGGGGGAGGGCGAGAACGAGATGCTCCAGATATTTTTGACCTAAGCCTTCACTTCAAATTTATCTGTTTCGGCTCAATGATAACCTGGGAGGTTATATTTGAGAAGCAATACTTTTCCAACGCGATCAATACTTTTACTTTAGCACTTATTGGTAAGTTAAGAATGCCGAAACAAAATCGTCATTTGTGATCCGTCAAGCGTTGTATTTATACGTTAGTGCCACAGGCCTTGAAGGCCCCTGGATTCTTGATTCAGAGTTATTTTTCTCCACTCTCTTCGATCTTGTGCCTTGCCCTCCAGTCCTTCATTCCGATCTCTTCTGGTTCTCTTTTAACTCCTCCAACCATCTCCTTCTTGCCATCTTCTCCAGTCCCCAGTATCCTCTGCACGAGTCTCTGTTTTGGGATTCGAATGATGTGTCCTACCCATCTTAATCTTTGAGCCCGAATCTTGTTTGCAATACTTGGTTTTCTGAATACATTCATTACTTCACCATGTCTTCTGCTCCATTCGCCCTCAGCGGTTTTGACTTCTCCAAACCGCCAGCGCTTTTCTTTCCCAAGCTGCCAGTTTGTTTTCTTCTTGCTTGGTAAACGTTCATGACAAAATAATTTAAACGTCTAACAGTGATTTGAATTGTAATTCTTTCAGTGACCCTAAAACTAACCAACAATTGTGTGATGGTCAGAATACTACACCATAGTCCTTGCAATTATTACTTCGTCTTTGAAGTAGATGACTTTGGTTTCAGTAGTTCGGCAGAACCTCAAGGAACCGTACATGCATTTTTTTATAGAAATCAGTAAAAATAGAAAAGAAAAAGAAAATACGTAAATTCAAACTTCAACCAAAGAAGATATCAGCAGCTCAGAACATATAGAATCCATTTTAAATTGTACTTTTTGCACCTTCTTTGGTTTCTAATTTGCAGTTTTGTGCTCTAAATAAGGAAAAAAATAGAACAAATAAAACAATTATACATAGGCAAAAGGACAAAATTGGGTTTCTATAACATCAAACCTAACACGACAAACTTAGTACAAACGTTGGATTTAGAGAGAGCTGAAATTAATTCCATTGTGTTCTTCGGAAGAACGGGAAAAAACGAGAAGAACTACGGCGAAAAAGAACAAATAAAACAAGCATGAAAAACAGACCGATAAAACGAAACGTCGAACTAAATTTGAATGCAAAAAATTGAAGAAAGCATGAGCGAATAACAGCCAGCGGAAGGGAAAACAGAAACAAGAAGAAAACGGCGAAGAGGGTAATTGAGAGAGAAAAACTACGAACAAAAGAAACAGGCGTGGGACATAAGCAAGAGGGCAATATTAACTTTTTAAGACATTAAACTTAACATGACAAATTTAATACGAACGTTAGCTTTAGAAAGAGAGATAAGAGGAAAGTAATTCAATTGTGTTCTTCGGAAAAACAGGAAAAACCGGGAAGAAATGAGGAGAAAAACGAACAAACAAAGAAATCAAGAACAGCAGAAAGGAAAAATCTCGAAAAAAATTTTATTGCAGAGAATTAAAAAAACATCAATAAAGAGATATTACCGGAAAGAAAGTGAAGCAAGAAAGACCAAGTGAAGAAAGTAATTTAGCCAAGAAATTTATAAACAAAAAAGACGTAAGACTTAAGCAGGAGGATAACATTAACTTAAGATACCAAACTTTACACGCCAAGTTTGGACCTGAACAGAAGTTCATAACTTTATAGGTTTTCATAATCGGCGTCAACGGTAAAAATTGTTGCGCTAAAGCATTCCGGAAGAAGCTCGTGGATATCGAATAGTAACACATGGTGCTTTCTATCATCGTATTGAAGATATCGCAGGAGTTCTACCAGGAACCCATAATAATTTCAGTTCAAATCCCTGTTGTTCCTGAAACTCGTCGAGTTTCAATCGAAAATTGTTTAATCACCGTTTGAAAATTGGCTCTTTCTCGCGAGGACCTTCGCCCGTCTACTATATAATTAAACCGCCACGCAGGTCTATTTTCTCCACTTCTATCGATAGGAACAACCGAAAATGGCGAAACTATCCGTTCCGCAGCGACCTCCGGAGCCGCCACCGCCGCAGCCACCGCCGTATTGCTCTCCGCGTTCCTGGAGATTTATCGTTGCGGTCATTTTGCGTATTTTCCACTTGCATCCGGTGGAGAGAAGGGCGGACGGCGTCCCGGATTCGGTTTCGCATTCATAAAAGGCGATGCATACCTATGTATGTATAAATGCACATGTACATGGAAATATAAGTGCGTACGTACATATATGTATATAGGTCAGCGCACGCGTACGACGATAATTCACGATCCATTTCGTTACATTTCTGCCTGACTAATGGGCGCTGAACGCTCCTGTTATTTATGACGTTTATCTCGCGTATTTACGTACTTTAGCGTCGAGTTTTAATTAATTTTTTCCGGGGGATGATGCCGGCGAAACGCCGGCTAAATGGATCGGAACGGACGAGGAAGGGCGATAATAAACGGCGTTGAATTTTTTGGTATTGAAAACGCGTAATTGACTGCCTGTTCGGGATGAGAACCTTCTCTGCAACTACAAAAGGAATTTATTCGGAAATATTTTACTAATCAGTTCAGGAATTTGGCCTTGTAGGAGTTGCAAAAACAAACATAAACAGAGTAAGATCACACCATGACGAATTGAGAGATTTTATTCCAAAAAATGACCTGAAACAAGGGCGTGTACTCAGACCACTAGTTTCTTAAATCGTGTTACACGATGCCTTTAGGAAATGTAAAGAAAAATGCTAGGGTATGTTCCTAGGATTCTGGAAGATGATACAGTTACAAGATATGCTATTCGCAGACGTTATGGTGATGGTGGCTGAAACGGAAGAAAATTTACAACATAATGTGAACGAATACCAAAAAGAACTAAATGTAATAAACATGGAAATAAATATAAGCAAAAGTAAAATGATGATAACGGTGAATAAGTTTAAAGAACATAAAATAAAAATGAGTGGGCAATTAGTAGAACAAGTCAAAAGCTACAGATATCTGGGAACAATAATAGAGTACAATGGTAAAGTAAACGAGGACATATCAGAGAGAACGGGAAAAGAAGGAAGATCCTATAAAATGCTCATAACTACCTTCTTTGGAAAGACACAAATTTCTAAAGAAACCAAAACGCAAGTATATCGGAAAGTTATAAGGCCGTCAGTAACATACGGAAATGAATCATGGAAGTTAAACGAAAGGAATAAGACTAAAATTAAGGCAATGGAGATGGGATATCTCAGGAGCATAAGAGGAATCACTAGACGAGATAGGAAGAACTAAACATAGTGTCGATAGAAAAGGTCTTAGAACAAAGACAACTGAGATGTGAGTGAATGACGAGAGATTAGCCAAGGAAATGTTTGAAGTCAGAGTACCAAGGAAAGATAATTTAGGAAGACCGCGAAGAAAATGGGCGGAACAAGTCAGACAAGCAGCCAAACAGTGAGATATAAATTGGAGGGAAGCAGGAACATTGGCTCAAATCAGAATTGAATGGAAGAAAAATTTAGACAAAATCGGAATTCATGAGAAGTGATTGTTAAGCAAGTGCATTTAGAAATATAATCTACAAAACTGATATTAACACTACCGCAAATGTGAACGTATGATAGTCCAACATCGAAAGGTATAAGAAGTCTTTTGTGGAATTATAAGGGTAAATTTCCCGTATCTGCCAAAGTTGCCGTACAATTTGTTTTAATTTGCGTACTAAAAGAAAGTAGCAATTAAGGTGAACCGGGGTAATTGTAATATATAATTTGCATAGTGTAGCTTCAAACACACTATTTACAAATCTGTAAATACAAAGAAACAGCATTCAATGTTTATTATTCAGGATGTTCCCTTTTACCAGTTTAAGTACAAACCAGTTTACCAGTTTAAGTACAAACAAGAAATTAAAACGATGTTTTTATTTCTGTGTTCTGTCATTTCAGCGACCTTAGGTCACTGCCTTATCGACCTGACATGCTGTATGAGAATATTTAAAAATGCTTAAGGAAGTAATTCCTTATATATATTGCAAATAAGAATAAGGAGACTGTGGCTAAAATATCTTACCACACCATTCAGAAATCCAGATACGTATTTCGGCAGCTAAGTTGCCATCCTCAGTGGAAAACTGGGGAATTCAGTATCACTAGCGAATCCAGCTAATGCTCAAGACGAACACCACACAACCAACACTGTACAACACAAAAACACTGCACAATGAACATCACACAATGAACGTGCGAAACACACCAAAACACTGTTGACACTAAATGGGGAAAAAGGCAATCAGATGT
Organism: Chrysina gloriosa; assembly: GCA_038088585.1. Classification (NCBI taxonomy): domain Eukaryota; kingdom Metazoa; phylum Arthropoda; class Insecta; order Coleoptera; family Scarabaeidae; genus Chrysina; species Chrysina gloriosa. The sequence continues at coordinate 76,898,628 of CM076088.1, read as the reverse complement.
CACCTTGATTGTGTTAAACATTAATATCTGTTATGGAGAAAATGTAAAAAGAATGTTATTCTCTACAATATAGATGTTTACTTTTTAATTGTTATGGAAAAATGCAAGAGTTACAAACCTTTATGCAAAATGAAAATAAAAAACCAGGAAAACAGAACTAGATATTGGAAAGATGTCCCAAACAATGGTGTATTTTGAGTTATGTAACTAAAAACTGGCATTAGATATTACATAAATATCAACAATAATGTCTTTAGAGTTACATATATAAACGTCTAATAAAGGTTAAGAGCATCAAAATTGCATTGAAAAGTCACGCCTGAACCGCGAGGGTAAAACTTTTAGAATATTTGAAAAGTCCATTAAGTCCTCATCATCAACAGCAGACCAGAAAAATTGTATTTTCCGAAATTTCAGGAATTTGAAAACCAATTGTCAGCTCCTTCACTTCTTAGCATTTTCCCGACGAAGTACCTGGTGTTTTTCTTCATGCTGTACCGGACTAGAACTCATCAACATCAACGACTTGACTATAGTCTGAATCAGATTGAAAACAAGCCTGCCAATAGTTCAAGAACTCGTCTTCATTACCAGAATTATTATATATTCCCTGATCTTCATCTGATTCACTAGCAGAACTGGTGTCCTCAATGATCGCAAGCTTTTTCTTTTTGGTGTGTACTTTACGTGCCATTGATGCTTCGCTAGTTATAATCTCAGCGCCTGGCGCCAACTTCCTTTTGGAGATTTTTGGGCTACTTTTAGATAGAATTTTTATGAAACGTAATTGCGCATAGAATTCTTTCACGACCTAAAAATCGTCTTTTATCAATCGTATTTGACACCATGTTTTGCCTCCAAACCACCCTTTTGCAGGTTTTTGGTGGTTTTCGGCGAACTCTACCAGAGGTTCGTAAGTTACAGCCTTCATTGTTCAAAGTGGAGGGCGTCAAGGAACAAGGCGTTGCTGCCGATCAATTCCGCATGTTAGTTTCTTTCTTCTGTTTTTTGCCTCTTTTGCATACCCTAAATTGGAAGTTATTATTATTTATTTTGCTCTACTTTCATATTTTTCATTAAAATGTTAAGAGTAATGTCTTCTTGTTGGTCAGAGCATTCCTTATCTTCATTAAAATTTAAAATATCGACCCAACATTTTTAGTGTTTCAACTTTTAACTTGATTCCTACTAGAGGAAAATTAATTGCTGCGTGTCTTATATGAATGATTTTCAGCATTGTCCAATAGAAGAATTGCTTTATGAACGCTTTTCTTTTCCGTCCACTTCTTGGATCCATCCTAATGTCGTAAGAACCTGCACGTATAATTGGGATTGATTTTCAACAGCAACATTATTTTGTGCTTTTAATCAGTTGCAGGTTGCTTTATGTTTATGTGTTCTTTCTATTGTTAGTAACTCTAGGTAGTTAGGTTTAGGTAGAACGTTAAAAAGTTAATCTCTCTCGATGTTTCTCTCCAGTCAGAAAAAGTTCACTTATTTCGTCTAGGATGCTTTCGCCGTCCTTCTTCTTCATCTTCAATGATACTTGGCCGAATTAGCACTTAATCAATCAAGATTTACGCATACACAAATACTAAGTAAGTTAAGTCAAATTCAAACATACGTAGAGGTGGAAAACTACATGGGAAAAATGACAAATTACGAATGGAAATTCTGAAGTAACATCGATCTCAAGATAGAAACTGAACACCTACCTGGTCTCGAGTCTCCGTCATCTGAAGGCTGCCCTTCCACCACGTGATGGTCGGCGGTGGTCTGGCGCCCACCACTTCGCAGGTCAGCTCGTACGTATTGTCCGCCGATAAGGGTCGATTCTCCCCTATTAGTTTCACCCACAGAGGACGCACTAGAACGAAGAGAAAAATGGACGGCCATTAATTGTCGGACACTTTACACGCGTGAACGTTACGCGTTATAAATCGACGGCGATATCTTTGCCTTTTACTTTCGACGATTTAACGGGAAGCTAATTAGAGTGGTCGAGAATCGATCGACGTAAAGAAATGTTTATCGTTTCCTTAAGAATTGACGAAAATTTATCTGGAAAATTCGTAATTGTGATGTTTGAGCTAAGATTCTGAAATAGTGTTCTCAACAGTGATGGCGAACCTGAGAAGTGTGTGAAATTTTGTTCATTATTTTTTAATACTAGCCAGTGCATCATTAAATCAGGGGCGTTACTTGGAAAGGGGAGGAGGATGGTTAAAAAATTTTTTTGGTTCTCACTTTTGAAATCACCTACACAGTTACTTTTTCACGTAAAGAGCAAAAAATAAAGGTGGATGACAAAAAAATTGATATGAATTACCGCACCAAAATAGAAATAGACTCCTCGAGAAATTTAAAACAACAGAGGGAGTTCGACGGGGAGGTGTACTAAGGCCACTCCTATTCCTAACCACCATAGATGAAGCTATAAAAGAGTGTCAAGACAAAATGGGAAGATTTGTAATAGGATATCTGAGGCTTCAGCCCATTTTCTTGGAGCCTTGTGCTTTTGTAGATGATATTGTGTTGTTTGCAAACTCCGAGGAAAAATTGTAGACGAACCTAAGAATCTGAAATGATGTACCTTTGAAACATAAGAATCTGTAGTGGAAACAGCAATAAAGGTTGGCGAAGACAAAATGAAACACGGGCAAAACTATAAGTATCTAGGAAACGTTATCAACAGAACGGGAGATTAAGAGATTAATTAAACTAAACTAAACCTGAGAATAAGAGTAGCAAACCGTATATACTATGCACTACAGAGAAAATTCCTGAATCACAGCAAAATAACGATCAAAATGTGAATATAGAAGATAGCGTATGTGAGGGTATTACTATATGGGGGTGAAAATTGGGCCCTGACGGAAAGGCAATGAAAGGGACTACAAGCCATTGAGATGAAATTTCTTGGAAGTGTATTGGGAGTGAGATGAGTGGACTGGAGAGAAACGACGCTATTAGAATATAAATAAATGTTGAACAATTAGAAAACTGCTGGAACGGAAGAAACTGATGTCGTTTGGCCATCTACAAGGAATACAGGAAGGTACAGAGGTTAAACAAATATGGGAGTTAAGACAGTTGGGGAAAAGACCAAGGAAGACTTGGAACAGCGAATCATAGGGGAGAGACAAAGCAGTTGGGACTTGCTTAGAGAGATGGCAGAAGAACGAAAGAAATGAAGACGATTTGTCTACGAAACCTCTATCCAAGACTAGAACAGGACACTACTGTGTATTACATACATACAAGGGGTTATAGGTGGGTCAAAAAATTGATTTTTTTTTATAGCATTTTCTGATTTGTATATTTACTAAAGAATGTTGAGACAAAATTTGAAAGGGATCCAATCATCAAAACAGCTCAGTTACAGCTCAGAATAGCCCTTCGAGTCATGTTACTTGAGAGTGCGTTCAGGAATCGCTATTACAGTTTTCCCTCGGAGCATTAAATACACGTATTTGAGAGTGGCCTCGCTGGACATGTCAAAAGTGGTCCAAAAGTCTGTTTAACAGTGCAGGGTCCTGATTAGGAACCAGTTAGAAAAACGTCGAAATCGTAGGTGTTTTTCCGGTGTGCTTAACGTTCTTCTCGAACAGCGCTCAATATTTCCTTAAAGCCAACTTTTACCCACAATAAAAGGTTCTGAACTTCGTTAACAACATCTCCATAATGATGCTTTTACGACATGCCAACATTTTTAGTAAGCACTAATTATTAAATCGCTCATTTGAATTACCTCGATGCGTGCGCAACATTGGTGGCGCGACCAATGTGAGGTGCAAAAGCTTTTGTAACGTTGTACGCCGGAAAAAAGAGGAAAAAGAATATGCTTGGGTTTGTTTATAGTTACCAGCCGTTACCCGAAGGTGTTTTGAAAGCTGTAAGCCCTGTCTATGAAGATCTCTCAAGAAAAGAATTGCTTGAAACATGTATCGGCGGATTTACGTAGAATAATAATGAGAGTTATAATCAGCTCGTTTGGACAACCAGTCAGAAAAACTTTGCTGGGGGTGTTATACCAGTTGAAATAGCATCATATACACCTGCTTGCATTTTTAACAAGAGACATATTGCAGTTTTGAAGATTTTCGAAGCATTAGGAACACCTTGTGGTCCACATGCTCATGAGTTTGTCGCGAAGGAGGACAAGATGCGCGTGTCCATTGTCGAGCTGCGCGCGCAGGATACTATAAGGAAAGGAAGAATGACTCGTACACAACATAAAATTGATGTTTTGGACGCTGCTCCGAATGTAGAAGGGACCCATTATGGCCCCTGGAATAGATGATTCTATGTAAGTCAGAAATAATATAGCCTAGCAGTGGGAAAGACATGAAACTTTGAACGCGATTATCTCAGAATGGTATTTTTCAGTAAATAGCGTTGCGATGACCACGGTATCAATTTGAAATATTCACAGTTTTGTTTATAATTACAATGGCCAGTTCGTGGACGAAGGGATTTTAATTCAGACCTAATTCACATTTTTTTAGCCGAAAAAACAAGATCTTAGAACCTCGAAAGAAACCTTATTTGTTGCAGAAATCTTCGCCATTTTCGAATAAAAGAAAATAATGTTTCGTTCACGAATTTCGTCCAGAGATATACTAATGAAAAATGTTTGGTTTTTTGATTGCAGCTGAGCCGTTTCTGATTTATCGTGGTCACTGCATGTGATGTGAGAAATGAGGTGTTCAAGGGCAACAGCTGCGTGTCCCTCAATTTTCAGGATTTCCGAAGGAAAAAGATACAAATACTTTTAAACGTGTACTAATAAGTAGGTTACAGTTTATTTTGAATGAATATCATGATTATGGATTTCAAAAATCATGCAAATACTCTCTTTTTCCCAATCCTAAGTTATATAGTATATAACTCCTTAATTAAATTTTATCTCATCGAATGAGTCATGTAGGAAATGTCAAGGCGACTCGAAATGGCCGATAAGCAAAGCGAAGCTCCCGCGTTTCAATTTTTTCTCTTCCTTCCGAGCTTACGAACCGTTTTCCTCGACTTACGGAGCGCGTAAAAGCAAAGAAGAAAAAAAGCGAAAATGACGTCGACGACTCCTAAAGATATAAATAATGCAACGAATTCGCCGGCAGTCAGTAATTTATATTAGTAGCTTTGATAATCTTGTATCTTGAAATTATACAGCTCATTACATTAGCATTTTTTACAGCCGAGCGTGGGGGCATCCCCTTTTAACGCGAATAATTACTTCGGACGGGGGCGGGAGGCGATGGGCACGAAATAAAGACTCCGGAATTATGGAAATCGCGTTCCGGTGTATTTAAAATAACTTGTTAGCGTTCGTGTAATATATTCAAGGCCTCGATTTGAATAGACGCCGCCTAATTTATGAATAAATTAGTATTGAATGTGTATCTAAGCGAGGCGCGACGCCGACGTTCGAACGTCGTTTCGCAAAACGCGGCGAATAGGCTCCCGTCTCGAAGAAGTATCCGGACGAGATGCGATAACTTAACTAGACGCTCGTCGAGTTAATTGTCAGTCTAAATAACCCGATCTTAGGATGGAACTACCGACGTACGTCTCTCGTACGAATAAGCGAATTACATTTTTAATCCCGGTACCAGCGAGTAAGTTTCAGCAGTTTTAACGCGAACATTACATACGACGACGACATTTGTATTCGCGAAATTCCGCCCGTCGAATCGAGCTTGTTACTCTTATTGTCGCGCTGGATGTGCAATCGCGGAGAAGTGTTCTGCAAATATGTGCTATTAAAGTTATCTGCCTTCGTCTCCGGTTTCCCTGGAACGCGTATGGGTATACGTTTTCTCGACGATCCTCCGACGAATGTAAATCGTATCTTCTCTATTTCGGAGCTTCGCGAATAGTTAGATAAAGCACTGATTCATAAGTCTTTAATGGGACTCAACCACATATGTTGATACGTCAGTATTCGAATCACACCTGTTCTAAGCGGAAGAAAAGGTGTAAGGAAATTGAGGAAGATGTGACGTCCTCTTCAAGGGAGTACATTTTCCCAAATTCGGTTGCCACATGGCCAACCAGCTAACAGTGGAGACCGTGGGGGTGTATCTCCAATATCGTAATAATGACTGAATGATGCCAGAGGGGAGAGGTATCAAGGGAAATACAGAAGATTCAACTAGCTATCTACTTTAATAAAAGAAGTAAAATGAATTGATTGTCATGTCACTAGTAAGACTCTGCATATATGAAAAAGGAGGAAGAAAATTTAAGCCGAGAAATATCAAGTTTTAATGTATAATCTAAAATTAATACTTTGAACTCAAATAGGATTTCAAAATCTTTAGAAACTTTTGTACCTAACCCCGTATATGATCACTAATACTATATGTAGGAAACCGCAAGAATTAAGCTATCATAAAATTGAAATTAAGCACAGTAAATAAGTGAAGCGATTGATATAATATGGGTAATACGGTAAATTTTAAACTAAACTATTTACAGCGCTCTGATTGTTAGGTGTGCACCCACTCACAATTCATATACAACAGGTTATTTTAGTCATTAAGCAATAACTATCGGTTTAGTTTTATTTCACACCAATTTAGTCATCGGCCAGTACACTGCACTTGTGTGCTCGATCTGAAGGCACCACAGCAATGTCTTATTCTGCTCGCCTTGAGAACAGTCGAGGTATATTATATCTCAAGGATAATAATAATAAACCAAAGAGGGTACAGTACGGTCTCGTTCCTGAAGTATAGAGCACGATGTCTCCTGCAACTCCGATAGTAGGATAATCTAACCTCGACTCTTAGTGGTAACTTCTTATATATGTTCTGTTCTGGAGGGAAATGATCCACCACTAGCAGATGTCAACCCCAAGAATTACAGCCAAACACGAATGGATTTCTAATCAATTTGACGGGTCCAACACTAAAAGCGACGTGTAAAACTGACGCCTTCTCACAAAGTTGTTTTGAGAACCGGAAGGTATATAATCCGTAAATTATTACGCCAGGAAAATCTACTTTTCAGATTTCTGCAAAACTATTTTCAAATTAGCTGGTCCGAGATCAAGCTCGATAAGACATAAATGCACCCAAAAACAACAAAATGATTCAGTTAATTGAGAAAATCTTCCAGAACTTTTATTACTTTGCCGGATGGAAAACGAAAGGACCAAAAACTATTCGCAAACGAATGAAGTTAGCTAGAGAGCCGGTAATAGCGCTAGTTCTATTTCTAACCGAACAATGAAGTTAATTAAGATAACAGATAGCACCATGTGTGTCATTTGGAATTGATAATATGGATATTAATGATCAAATAAAAATGACTAAAAACCAATCGAACGCTGACTCATATCTACGAGGGCGGATTGATATTGAAGCTACCTAAGTAGGAAAAACACATTTTTTTTTCGAAAACCATTTATTTCTCAACATAGTCTCCTTTTAGCTCAATACACTTAGTAAGACGATATTCCAACTTTTTTATACCATCTGAATAATACGATTTTGAGAACCCCTCAAAATACGCGTTAGTTTCAGTAATCACTTCTTCGTTTGAGATGAATCTTTTTCCTGCGAGCCATTTTTTCAAGTTTGGAAACAGGAAAAAGTCACTAGGAGCTAAATCTGGACTATAAGGTGGATGATCAACCAATTCGAAGTGTATTTCACGTAATTTTAGCATCGTATCTAATGCTGTGTGAACTGGTGCGTTGTCTTGAAGAAAGAGCACTTTTTCTCCTTTAAATGTGGTCGTTTTTTCTTGATTGAGTCAATCAATTGATCCAATAATGCACGATAATACTTTCCTGTGATTGTGGATCCTTTTTCAAAGTAATCGATGAGCAATATTCCGTGTGCATCCCAAAATACAGTGGCCATAACCTTGCCAGCCGATTTCACTGTCTTCGCCTTCTTCGGAGCACTTCCACCAGCTTCCACCCATTGTTTCGATTGATTCTTGGTTTCAGGTGTGTAGTGGTGGACCCACGTTTCACCAACAGTTATTAATCGACGCCAAAAATCAACAGGATTACGCTTTATCATGTCCAAACACCGCTGTGAAGTGGTCTGTCGAACTCGTTTTTGTTCGACACTCAACAAACGCGGCACCCATCTTGCCGATAGCTTTTTCATATGCAAATGTTCATGCAAAATGTTGAACACACGTTCATATGATATGTTTACCATTTCAACAATCTCACGTAACTTGACTCGGCGATCATTCATAACGATATCGAGGATTTTCTTGATATTTTCTTCAGTAACCACCTCTTTTGGCCTTCCTGTTGATGGTATTGTTGCAGTGCTTGTTCGGCCGCGTTTAAATTCAGCAATCCAATATTTTACCATGTAATCTGACGGGGCAGACTCACCGTAATGTTTATCGAGCTTTTCTTTTGTCTCTTTCGCCGTTTTCCCTTTCAAATAATAGTGTTTAATCACTGCACGAAATTCACTTTTTCCATTTTTCAAGAAACACAAAAGTTGCTTACTTCAAACGACTACAACAACTAAACTAATAGATGAATTTGGGTGAAATTTTAACAGCTGACGTTTGACAGATCGCAATTTCTAAAAAAAAAAAAGTTTTTGTGTTTGTGCTGCCATGTAGCGCTAGGTAGCTTCATTATCAATCCGCCCTCGTATATTGAATACATTTTATTGTTATTATTATTATTTTATACTATTATTTCTACGTAATAAAGATACACACCGAACGATAAATTTCAAAATTCCAAAATCTTCTATCGCTGACACTGTATCCCACACTATCGTCTACATAGAGACGTGTTCGTCCGATCGAGTTTGAAATATATCTATTTGATAGATTGTTGTCCGTAGATTCGAAATCCTTCATCCCTGACACTGTATTCCTTACCGTTCTCTACATAGATGTGCATTCGCCCGATCGTGTTCGAAATAGTCACATTTTATAGAATTTGGCGCGCATATTCCAAATCTTTCGTCACCAATGACGCATATTTTGCGTTTCTGTAGATGTGGACTTGCGTTTGGGGACTGCTACCTTTGCCGATGAAGCAAGTATCTGCGCTTTGGATTGGTACCGTTTCGATTTAAATTCAAAAATTGTTGGTAGACTCCAATTCAAATTTCAGCTATTCACAGAAAAGGGGGAAAACAGCGGATCATCACTAATCAAGCTTTCCAACTATGACAAAGGGATCAATCGGAGGTGCGCTGGGTTGTTTTACAGACCCTATAAAAAGAAAATTTTTGTTTGCGGCGACTTTTGACCCTACTCCTACTTTATTCTATTAAAGAAATAAAATAACTTTTAGTACACCTTTCGGAAATTATTCAAGATACGTATTTCGGAAACTAAGTTACCATCCCCAATGGAAAATTTGGGGAATTAAGTATATAGCAGTAATATCCGGCCCAAGACAAACGTCGCGTAACGAGCACTGCACAATGAACATCCTACACTGAACGCCCGCATGGTGTGTTTCGTGCATTTCCAAAAATCCAACACATTGTCAGCTATATCTTTGTCCCCCTGGTCTTTTCATTCAGTTTTTGGTCTCTCTTTCATGCGCTTCATTACTAAATCATTCACTCCTCGTTGATTAGGGATTTCCTCCCAGAATTGTTTCATTATATAAGCAAGCCGTATTATCCTTTGCCCTTTTTCGACTCCGATTAAGATCGGTACTTGTTACAACAGGCGTACTTCCTGATCTGTTGTTTTTTCGCCAGTCAGCCACCGATTCATCTCAAAAAATTTCGAACTTTTCCCTTCCCATGCAGCTATTGCGTTCGCTTTGCTCTTATTCAGAATTCAGATCTCACTTGAATACAGTATTATTCCCATGTTACTATTACCAACAAACCACTTTTTAAAGTTTCAGATCATACGGTATCCATCTTCGGTTGAATTCCTTTTCGTAGATAACATTCGATTCGTAAGATTCAAGTTCATTTCGAAAAGATGCTGATCACGGCCGGAACGATCGATTTTTTTGAAAAATTCATCAGCTTTTCGGAGCACCACTTCACAGATCAAAAGATTTAACAGCCACTTTATCCCAAAGCAAGGAACTGAACTGCTTCTTCGGGCTAGGTCCTCCAGAATAAACATGCAGAAACCTACCCAGAGGCAGGGAAAGTTTGGAAAAGAAGCGGATTGGAAAACCTAGACAGAATCTCTGCCCAATCTCATGAGAGACCACGTGCAACCTAGACTTCTTCGAACTGATAAAATATTTGTTTTAATTCATCAGCTTGCAAGAGCGCTAAGAAGTTGAATATATTTCTTCTAGTCAGGGTGTCCAAAACAAAAATTCAGAAACCTAATCGGGGACAGGAAAAGCTCCAGAAAGCGACGGATGGAGGAAAACGAATGAAGGTGGAATCGCTGCCCAACCTTACAAGGAAAAGCCTGCTACCCGGATTTCCCGAACTGATAGAATATTTGTTTTAATTCTTCAGCTTTCAGGAGCGCCACATCATACATCGAAATTTAACAACAAATTTATCCAAAAGCAAGAAGTAGAACATATTTCTTCTAGTCAGGATATCCAAAACGAAAATTCAGAATCCTCATCAGAGGCAGAAAAAGCTCCAGAAAGCGGCGGAGAAAGGGAAAACGAACGAAGGTTGAATCTTTGCCCAAGCTCACAAGGAAACACCTGCAACCCGGATTTCCCGAATTGATAGAATATTTGTTTTAATTCCTCAACTTTCAGGAATACCACTTCATACATCGATAGAATTAACAGCCAGTTTATCCAAAAGAAAGAAGTTCCTCTAGTCAGGATGTCCAAAATAAAAATTCAGAGGCAGGGTAGGCTCTAAAAAGTGGCGGGGAGGGGAGGGGGCGAACGAAGTTGGAATCTTTGTCCAAGCTTACAAGGAAAAACCTGCTACCCGGATTTCCCGAACTCATAGAATATTTGTTTTAATTCTTCAGCTTTCAAGAGCGCCACTTCATATATCGACAGACTTAACAGTCAATCTATCCAAAAGCAAGAAGTTGAATATATTCCTAATAGTCAGGATGTCCAAAATAAAAATTCAGAAATCTAGCCAGAGGCATGGATAGTTCCAGAAAGCCTCGGAGAGGGAAAGCCAACGAAGGAGGAATCTCTGCTTAAGCTTACAAGAAAACACCTGCAACCCGCATTTTCCGAACTGATTAAATATTGGTTTTAATTCTTCAGCTTTCCGGAGCCCCACTTCATACATCAACACACTTATCAGTCAATTTATCCAAAAGAAGAAAATAAGAATAAGACTGTGGCCAAAACAATATAAAAAGAAACAAATGAAATAACCCTTGCCACACCTTATGGAAATAAATTCAGATACGTATTTCGGCAATTATGTTGCCATCTTCAGTGGGAAACTTTTCCACTTAGTTCTCGGAGCACTTATCTGGATTTATTTCCGATAGATGTGGTAGGGGTAATTCTATTTGCTTTTTTGTGCAAAAGCAAGAAGTCGAATCTACATATTTCCTGCAACTTAATAGACAAGAGAATACCGCCAATCTAGAATACCAAAGAAAAGACGTTTTCGACGAAAGTTTTCTGGATTTGTAGAGGGATCCAATGTAAGAACATTACACATATTCTTACGAGCTGAATCGCCAGTAGATGGGGTGGAGAGCGCTCTCAAAGAACATTACCCTTTTATATTCCGATTCGGACGATACTATCGAAAGGATCAGCTCGTCGCTTAAGTAGTGGATATACGCAATCATATTCAATCATATTCTTTCGGGATTCAAGTTACATAACCCCATTGTTTCCTTTGAAAAACGAAAACACAAATCAAAACGGTGGCGTAGCATATCCTCCTCGATCCTCGAACGTAAGAATCATAAAAAATGGCACTCGCTCGTATTTTCCCATAGCGAACGCGAACGCCGCACACGTTCTCGTGTAAACACATCATAGCAATTTGTCTAAACGTAAATATTTTATCGACGGAAATACACTTTAACTGTGATTGATCTCCCTATACCTCTCGGAGAGAACGCCGCCGTGCTTCGCGCGAGATTTATGGCCGCACGTATGAAACAGATATCGCTTTTTAAGATCCGCCCCGGAAAATATGAATATCATATGTTACGTGATCGAATAGGAAAAAGCTTCCGGGAGCGGAAAGAAATCGTTCCGGGGAAAGCAGCCCTAGAAGGAGCGCGCGCGTGATCCCCGTTGCCCGTCATGATTCGGAGGTGGTTGTAATAATGACGAGGTCTGACGTTCGTACTGGATGTAACAAGGAGGCTGTCACTGGAATTTATATAAATGACCGGACGATCTTTAATGTGTTCCGGAGAGGTGGTGTGATGGAAGATCGATGAAGCAAAGATGGTTGGTAACTTTGCTTCACACACCGTATCACATCCGTAAACTTTTCAGCAGGCAATAATTTAATAAGATTCACGGTGACATCTATTTCCCTCGAACATCATAAAAGCCGTTTATTATCGAATGAACGAAAAAGTTCTAATCATGCAAACGCATCGTATTCGCTTTTTGTTAATAAATATGAGAGGATGTATTTCAACGTTATCGTAACATTCACACAATACTCTTCATCCGAATTATCATCGCTGCGTTATCGCGTATAAATTACCCCGAACTTTTAATCCCCGACGATTTAGACGATAAATATGCACCCCTCACCCCCTCCCTCCCCGACGATCCCCCGAAATTATCCCGAAAGGTGCGTAATATTTTTAAATGTAGTACCATCCGTAAATAGTTAAAACGGATAAAACGAACGCGCGGATAGCCGATGAGAACGAATGACCGCGATAAATTCGCATTAACGCCCTGTTAAATTTGTCGTTCGCGCCCCATTTTTTTCCCTGTTCCTCCGGCGAGTTTCCCCGCCGTCTCTTCCGGACGACGGGGAGGGCGAATTGTATCGCGACGCGAAACACGAATTATTTAAAGGGCGAACACGACAACGAAGTAATTTATAACCGCCTTGATAAGGTCCGTAATTTGGTAGGGGTCGAAAAGTTTCGGCGAATGATAACGAGCACTTGTTGCGTGCTCTTATTCCTCTCTCCCTCTCTCTCTACCTCTCGGTAAGTTTACATTAATTATCCGAGGTTGAGTGGCGATTTATCAACCGGATTGTGCGAGGGAAAAACGCGTTTGGAAACGCGAAGTAAACAAGGAGGAATTTGGGAAAAAATCACAAGTGAATTTGCGAATTTGATCGGCGTTGAAGGTGTTGTCGATGATACTACCTAAGAATTGAGCGTTTTCTTGAGGGAATTTTCGTAACTTAACGAAAACTTGCAAAAACTGCAGTCAAAGTTTCTATACACATTCTTTAAGGTAAGGTATTTTCTTCCAAGCTCGGTTAAACTTAAAAATGTTCTATTGTTTCCAAAACTATTTTGAAAATTGTGTACTTGCCATTTAAAAGTGGTGTGTGTAACGATAGAATACTAGTTTCTTACAATGTTCTACAGCTTTAATTTTTCTTAATAAGTGAAGAACCCGCAGGTTTACGGGCTCGAAATTTTGCAGATCGTGTATTCTTTACAATAGCTACGACTTATCAACGAGCTTTTTTGTAAATTCCTTGTTTATTTGTTGAATTTAGCCTCAATTGAGGAATAGAAAAATGACCATGGACTTACCGTCATTTTTGGACTTCAAGTAAGCAACGATACAGAAATGCTCTTTTTAAGAGGTCTTAACAACCGTATCGAATGTGTGGTATTCAAAATTTCAGGCCTGCAAACCTGCCGGTTCTTCACTTATTATTGCCAAAAGATTAGACCTGCTTGAGTTCTTAAAATTGTAAACAATTAGTACTTTATCGTTATACATACAACTTTTAGAGTTAAAGTATACATATTTGGAAATAATTTTCGAATCGACCAAAAACAATTAATTTCAAGCGATCTTGAAAATAAGTAAAACTTTTTCGTGACTTATTGTTAAATGAGATAACTTGCTTGGCCTCTTTTTATTGGCAGGATGGCTCAGACACCTTCCCAATCAGGATTGTCTCTTTTAGAGGGCTGGTTAGCATTTCTGCATTCCTTCTTCTTTTTCTAAGGGAAGGAACTAAATTTATCCCCGAGCAGGTAGCAACCGATAATCTTAGGCTCAAATTCATCCCATGCTAAACAATCTTCACTGACTATACAACTACATTCGTTCTCAAACAAGGGATTATATATTCTTACACATTATCTTAAAAATGTTATTTTTTATTTACTGCATATAAGCAGATTCTTAGAAATTATTGCATTACATAGAGGTGGGAAATTTTTACCATGTTTCATTATCCCAAAAATTTGAAACTAGTTCCTTTCCTACCATCATTGGAAAATAATATAGGATTTGTGATAAGTACGAAATAAGAAGAATTATGGAAAACTTTGTCAGCTGGTAGTGGACTGTGTGAAATTTACAAAACACAAAGTGTTAACAACAACAAATATGTTGGCGATATACAAATCGTTCTTGTAAGGCAAAAATGTATACTGTAGGCCCAGAAAATTTAATTACGTAACATAATCATGAAAAAAGTGCTCAAGAGTTAAACAGACAGATAACAAGTGATAGTGTTCAACGTAAAGCAGGGGATGACATTTGTTAGAAACCTTCTGAAATAATACATTTTGCTTTAAAAGAACTTACCGGTTAATGAATTACTATCACAATGAAAGGTATTCATAATATTCGCAAAAATTTTTATAATAGTAGACGAAAATCTTTTCTACCTTTACCCAAAAGTAGAGCAGCTCTTATTGAAACTTTAAAAGACAATGACTGTTAAGACAATAAAAGAAGAAAACTTTGTGCTCATTACCGTCGATGTTAAAGAAATTGTTGTACTTTCGTGTTTAAAAACTTTACGGTTCTGTGTGCAAGTGAAAAATGATGTCGATGGTACATTTAAATATCGTGCCGATCACTTCCTGCAAGTTGTTTACGTTGCATGTGTTAGAAAATGGTTATTATATTCCACTAGCGTTTTATCCACTGCCGAATAAGCAATAGTATTCATATAAATCTCTTTTTGAGATTTTACGAAACAAATGTTACAGTTTTGGTTTAAATCTGAACCCAAAAGTTATTGTGGCAAATTTTGAAATAGCAAGTCACACTGCTATAAGAACGGTGTTTCCAAATTCCTGGCTGGTAGGCTGCAGGTTTTATTTGGCATAGGTCTGATTTCGTAAAATTCAAAATCTTGATCTCGTTTGTGATCATAAGGATAAAAGCTGTCCAATTACAAAATGGCTGTGCCTTCTGAATCCTTCGGAATTCTTCCGCTTTTAATTTTGCAGAAATACAACCTAAAGGCAATCGCGTATCACGATTTACAGACTATTTGGTTAGAAATTACGCTAAGGAAGAAGGGTTTTCTCTACCAAGTTTGTAGGCTGAACTCAGCCATAGCTCAGAGAGAAGTACAAATGCATGCGAATCCTTCCACGGTAAATTCAACGCTAGCTTTTGGTCAACACATCCAACAATTTTTGCTTTGGTCGAGATTTTGAAGAAGTTTAAAATAGATGCTTACCTAAAAATACATAGTTTAGGTCAAACTCCAAGAATTCTTTTCTAAGCATTAAGATAACCAATTTTGTAATTATTTGTAATAAAATATTTAGTTTAATTTGGAGACGAGTTTAGTTGCTTATTTTTCTCGACCTGCACTATTCGGGGACGAGTTCAGATATATTATTCCAGGTCAGAAATTGACCAAGTTTTTAAATTTGAATTTGGGGAGTTCAGCTACGTACTTTTCTAAGGCTAATATAACTCCTTAGAGTAAGTATTAAGAAAATATGAATCCTAAGGCCAAACTAATTATTAAAGGAAACGACCGAGCTAGGATTTATTTTAGATTACTTTAACGGCTGGTGAGAAATTCGCAAAGAAAAACCGAGAAAATTCGCAAAATTCACATCTCTTTTGACTTATGTGCGATGATGCTCATTCCTACACCATTCGAAAGAACCCGTCTATCTGATATAGAGATCATCCCCTTCCTCCGTCTTTTCAAACAATTACGAACTTGTCTTAACTTTCTTTCAATATCTCCAATAGTAGTAGAGGATTGGGCTCGTAATGATATGTGCAATGTTCTTACGTTGGATCCCTTTCCCAAATCTATACAATATAAATTTTTCTTTGGTTTTGTTAGTGTTACCGGTGTTCTCTCCTCAGTGGAATCGCAAGAAATAGGTTCAACTTCGCGCTTATCTTTTACACCCCTCTAGAAATCCACAAAATTTCAATTTTTGCTGAAAGTCTGCGTTGACGGTGGTTTCCTCGTAAGGTTGGGTAGAGATTTTACCTTCATTCTCACCTCCGTTGTTTTCTGGCGCTTGTCATGCCTCTGGATAGATTTTTGAATTTTTATTCTCGAGGAGGTGGGAAGAAGGTGAAGAGCGAGCTTATACAACCAAAGATTTCCAGGATCAACAGGAATTTCTCAAGCGTTTAGGCGATTTTGGCTGCCCTCGACTGTTTGGAGTGACGGAAATAGTTCAAAAGTCGCACTTGAATTTCCATAACGAACTCCCGTGGACTTTGTCGGATTGGTTCCAAGACAAGAAAGAAATCGCGTGATAAAAGCAAGCCCCTTTTATCAAAGGGATTGAATTTTAATTTTGCTTAATTTAGGAATAGAAACAACTTTGACAGACAAGACAAATTCTCGAGAATTTGATGATGGTTGTTTTCCTAAATGATAGTTGCATTTTCGTTATTTTTGAGTTTCTAAATATAACGTCGGATGTTACATCGATTTTATGGAAGAATTTAAATATACTTTCGTCGATTACTCAGTTGCTACCGCCCGCGTCGATCGAATAGAATAGTCATTCGAAATCGGAACGAATAAACCAGCATATTGCAAGCAGTACTTCCATGTGTGTACATAATAAGCCGCAATTTAATTCCCATTATCACTATTATCAAATTAATCGGTTTAAATGGAAAATTATACGGAAAAACAGCTCCATTTCTTGTTGTAATATTTACGTATCAGGGCGATATCTAATAAATGCAGTGGTTGATAATTTCATCAAGTTTAATTGTAATTGTAGATTAATATTGCGTTATTCGAACGTTATTGCAGTTATTATGCAAATCGTCAATACAATCGGAAAATTATTCCATAATAAATATCACCTACATTATGCGGCAGGGACAAAGCGCCTCGTAACGCTCCCATGTACGATGATGTACACTAATACGCGATATTTTATTTTCAATTCGTTTCTAGTAATGAAAACTGTTCGTGGACGTACGTTGTTAATATTGGAAAACACGCGAGTTATAATTCGGATGGAAAAAATCGTTCTTGTACGTATCGGAGTTGTTTCGACGAATATTGCGATTTAAATTGATATATCGGTGTATGCCATCAATTTATGGATGTACATACACAAAAATCGTTTCTATTTCCGTTGCAATCGGTAAATTTTATTGGTTGTCTATAGCACCGCGATTAATAACGATAATTTCGTGTACGCGTTTAAACAGAAAAATTTCAGCTAGAATTTGGGCGGAGAAAATTACGAAAATATTGAGGTTTTTAGTCGGAAAATTCAGCGATTAGTGTCTGCTGTAATTAACGTGGCTACGTTTATTGAAAATATTAAATTTTTCAGAAATACATATATATGCAGATACAACGCACGCAGCTCAATACAATCACTTTTGGGACGTAATCGATCAGTTATCAGTAAGGGTCAACAAACAAGTGCATGATAAGTTGTGTAAACTGGATTGACGCTCTCAATCCTCCGAATTTTAAAGTGGCGCTTTGCACCTAAGTGGGGACCAGCGGCGGAGGAACAGCGTCAGCCCGGTATATAATACTTAATGATAACTCGTTTGTCGAACCTTGCTTATCAGTTCTTTGGCTCGTCCAGTGCTGTTTGATTTATTATAGGTAGAGAGGTAGTTTGGTTTTTAGTAACTACTGGAAATACAATTTAGTTGCCGAAATACATATCTGGATTTTTTCCGAAGAGTTTGGTAAGGGTAATTTAATTATTTTATAAATTATTTAAGCCACACTCTCCTTACTCTTATTTGTAAAACCAAAGCGATGGCAACATCGGTGCAAGAAGTGAAGATAAATATCACGATTGACAATAATGAAATAGAACAAGTCAAACAACATAAATATTAGGTTGTTTCAAAAGTTTTGTCCTTTTTAATGTCATATGTTTTTGTAGCATGATATATCAATAAATATTTATTCTACTGTGTCGTGGTATATACTGATCGATAGAGAATTTTGTACTCTATACATTGATGCTGTTCAGTTTTTCCCAAATTTTAATTTTTTGACTCTTTTCAGCTTATTACTATATGATGTCGTCAAGCGATTTTCGGCCAATTTTTCTCTACGAATTCAAATTGAACCAAAGCGCTGCCGAAACAGCCCGAAAAATTAACCAGGCATTTGGCAATGATAGTGTTAATGAACGCACTGTTCGAAGTTGGTTTGCGTTCCGGAGATGTTAGCCCAGAAGATGAGCCCCGAAGTGGTCGACCTATAGTAATCCAGGACGTGGATTTGAGGACCCTAGTGGAGGCTGACCCATCACAAACGGTGTGTGGAATGGCCGAACAACTGGACGTCAGCTCCCATGCGACTTTTGATGGCTCAAAAGATCAAAAAGATCGAAAAGTAGGTGCCCCACGATTTGAACGATCGACAGAAATTTTCACGTTTCGAGGTCTGTTCTTCTTTGCTTTTGCGCAACCAAAACCATCCTTTTTTGGATCGGATCGTCAAGTGTGATGAAAAGTGGATCCTCTACGACAACAGGAAACGTTCAGGACAGTTGTTGGACACCGATGAGCCATCCAGGCACTTCCCAAAAGCGAAAACCAAAAAAAGACCATGGTTACTGTATGGTGGTCAGCGGCTGGTGTGATTCACTATAACTTTCTGCAACCGGGCCAAACAATCACAGCAGAGTCCTATTCGATCGACGAAATGTACCGAAAATTGCGTCAGCAGCAGCCGGCATTGGTCAACAGGAGAGGTCCGATCCTGCCCCACGACAATGCCCGTCCGCACGTTTCACAAATCACCGTCCGACAATTAAACGAATTGAGCGTCGAAGTTCTGCCTCACCCAACATACTCCCCAGACCTCTCGCCAACCAACTACCATCTTTTCAAGCACTTCGATAACTTTCTCATCGGTAGAACCTTCGACAATCAGAACCAGACAAAAACGGCCTTCGTCGACTTCATAGAATCCCGAGCACCCAATCTTTATGCCGACGGAATTAATCGACTTCTGTTGCGTTGGCAAAAGTGCACTGATTCAAATGGCGCTTATTTCGATTAAATTGAATACATATTCACTGAGATATTACAGTTTACAGTAGACTCATAAAAATGGACAAAACTTTTGATACTTGGGAATGCCCATATAAGACTCAGGACAACATGAAGAAGAGATAAATAATAGAATTAGTAACACAAATAGACTATTCTATTCGCTGAATAAATACATAGCAGGGAGAAAAGTAATAAAGCAAAGTACAAAGATGAAATTATACAAGGCGATCTACAGAGCAGTATTAACATTTGGAAGCGAACGTGGATAATGAATGAGAAATATAAAAGTAGAATAAGAACGGTAGAAATAAAATACCTAATGTACGACGAACCGGCGGGGTGACCCTGCAGGACAAAGTCACAGGTGAAAAGATAACAGAAAAGTTGGAAATTAAGAGCATGGAAGAATGCATAGAAGGAAGACAATAATTGGGATGGTGGGGAACACGTTCAAGGAATGGATAAAACAGCACAAGTCAAAGAACTATACGAAGCTAAAAGGCAAGGGTAAATAGGAAGAGGGAGACCAAGGAAGACGTGGACATTATAAGTGCAATCCTGGAAAAGATTCGATTTACATTATTGAAGCAGCTAAGAAAAACATTGGGGATAAAAGAATTTCTTTGTCTCCTTTCAGTTAATATATATGTATGTGTATATAGTTATTCAATGTTGGAGAGACTGATCTGAAGAAAGTGGGCAACTTCATGGGCCGTAGAAGAACCAACAAACAGAAAGATCCAAGGCTAAGATTGCTTACTCTCGGCATAGTACCTCAAGGTCCGTGGAATGTGTATTTGGCAGAGATAGGACATAGAATAACAATTCGTTTCATATTCAATGCAGCGATAATTGCATGGTAGCCAACACAAATTACAGAGTAACATATATCCATTTCAGAAGCCAGCCACATCATCGCACGTTTATTAGCCTTCATAATTTACGAAGAAGTGATTGTTATAACCGAGAATTACGAAAAAGGATATGTAAACCATAGAGAACGACTAGGTTGTGGTAATACTGGCATATTTTAGAGCGCATCGTTGAAATTCAACACGTGAAGCAGTGGTCGACTTCATCACCATTAAACGAACTATATAAGCTACCGAATTTCATAAACATAAAAGTACGCAATAACGTTAAGCGAATGATAATATCGAGCAGCGCGCACGTATCGTTTCGAATCGATAAAAATCGCGACTGCCGAAAAATTCATACCGCAATTCCCAGCGAATTATATTTGCCTCAAAACAAAGCGAATAAATCCATTGTTATAATTTTTATTTGTACATCCGGAAATAATGTCCGGTGGCGGGCGGATTAAACGAGCCTTTCCATTTAATTCATTCAGTGGTTTAAATAAAAAATCGCGTATATGGCGATTTGAAGTTATTAAAAATAAAATATCAATCTATTAGCGTTACGGCGTTTACTACTTTTATCGAGGAATTGCGTTGGAACAACAAAGCTTGCGCGTTTATAATTAATACCAGCCATAACACAATCTTTCGAGGGCCAGATTACAGAAGTGGTAGGAGTTTTATAGGTCTTTTGACGTTAAAAACGAATTTGGCCGCAGAAATTGTATAGCACGTCAGTTTTTGAGTAATTCTGGGTTAAATGGTGGTAAATTCTAACTTACCTCAGCTTTAAAACAATCGTACAACAGCAACAGAAAATGGATTTTAAAGCTGAAGACTAGTGCAATACCATGCCGCTTTCGAAAATATAAAAGATCCCTTCCCCCAACAGTAAATTTTGCCAAAATGGCCGTTATCTGACGATTTAAAGTTACTGGAAAACCTAATGTACTACACAATTTCTGTGGCCAAATTCGCCGAATTCTTCCCACCATGAAATGTCACCATCAACAACCTCTCAACCTCCACCAATCCACAAGCTTGATAGAATGGATTTTAAAGCTGAACACTAGGCTATATGTTGGCCATTCTTTGGCGATTTGAACTAAAGTTGCGCCAAAACCTGGTGTACTAGGTAACTTCTGTGACCGGATTTGTTTTTGAGTATCAAGAAATCTACAAAATTCACCTCCTCCTCGTCATTTTTATAATTAAAAGAACCTCAAATTTCGTGGGCCTGTGTTCTTATTGAAGAGAGATAGGTTGCAAATTTAACATTTTCCTCAAATTACTGGTAAGCCTAGAACGCTTTAAAGCTTTTACTAGAGTTAGTTGTAGTAGTAATCTTGAATTTCGTGTGGTTGGCGCGGATTGCAAGTTTCAAGAGAGGTTAGTGCGGATTTCGAATTTTGAGGTCACGAGAAGAAGAAGGGGATGGTATTGCGGTTAATGCCCTTTTTGAGCGGCGGGCGCGGAACCCATCATCTCACAGTACTACATACTAAGTTCAGGGTATGTGATTCCCGGCGACTATATTCAAAAATTCATTCCATTGCTATTGGCTTTTAAAGATTTCCGTTTTAATTGGTGAAATAATGAAACTTGATGAAATTTTCGATATTGACCCATTCATCCGTGCTGTTTGATGGAACCAACGTAGTAGTTACGTCCGCATAAAGTGGTAATGATATTTACCAGATCATCGATGTGTAATAGAAAATGCAGTGGCCCTAAAATCGAACCCTACGGTACCCTGAAAGTTGTTGCCTCCCATTCTGATTAGATCATCTTTCCAGATCGTTTCCACTGATAAAGAAGATTTTAACCATTTTAGGAGGTGTCAGCGGAAGCCCATTTGCTCCAACTTATAATAGTAGTTAGAGTAGGTATAGTGTACGAAACACTATGGAACGTTTTTGACCGATCCACAAATGTGACCTTGCCGTCTTGTCATAAACGTTTCTAAACACGCCTCGTGGAAAGACACTCCTTCAGAGGGGCTGGAGTATCTGGATGACTAGGAATGAACAATTGGAATGGTTAAAAAACTTTTATGCTAGCTTCGTAGCCAAAGCAAACCCTCAAACCCCTATTAAAACAGCTTATTTCTAGCGAAATGAATTCTGGAGACCAGTAGAGATTACAACTGGATTTTTAGATAATAATAGTAAACATATTTTTAAGAGTCAAAATCCTAAGAAAATAAAGCCTGGATGACCCTCTACATAACGACCTAATTAAATTACGAGCGTTAATGGACAGCTACCAAGTAATTATGCAACAGCTTACTAACAATAAGTAAGCCCAAATTGCATAAGACAATAATCCAGATTTACTGGAATTCTAATTCGAATTACGTTTTGTTAATCGCAGACTGTAACTGTATTTTGATTCCTGGTACTTTTCGGGTAACTTCAGATTTGGAAACCGTAAAGAGTAGTTTTCCAGGGGATAACTTGATATAAAATTGCATTTAGAGTGATTGTAAACATAGATGAATTTTGGGAATATTTAAAATATATCCCATCAGCCTTTTACGGAAATCTAGAATTAGTTAGGTTTTTTAACCCATTAGCGCCCAGTTTATAAATTCTTCTTTAATTTGAAATTTATCTATTAAAATTGTCTATACATAATATCATTTCCTTATTTGTGTGTTTTTCTTTTTGTCTATCCAGAGCTTTTTGAAGCTCACTGATGGGCTAGAAAGCTGAAAATCGGCATACATATAGTAAAACGCTTGGACTAAATCCTAACGTAGCCGGATTTTTGATTTTTGGCCTGTACGCGGAGAAGTAAGGCGAAAATGGGCGTGGCAAATAATTTTTTGCTTTTTTCTGCCAAGCAGATTTTCTTTTTCTTCCTGCCTGGCAGGGACAGGCTTAACAGCTAGTTTCATAATATTTACGCAAGAAAGAAAATACGCGAAATTCATTTCTATTACTGAACACGTTTGACTTTTGACCTATCCTATAAATAGGACGCTGAGCTTTAGTGATGTAATTTTTTTTATTAGAAGTGAAAAATGCGAATAAAATATTTTATTATATTATATAAAGAAGTACACTTATTTTGTGTGATATGGTACAAAACATTTTTGGCATAACGTTATACTACATTTGAAACTGTTTTATATAAATTGATGGTTCTTTCTCCCACAAAAATATGTCTCTGGTAAGGAAACGTCCCCAAAGCACAATGGATCAATGATGGTCGCAGTGCAAAGGGCTATTTTGGGCCAAACCCCACCTCATTACAAGATAACGCCTGCTTCTCGATATCTTCACCACACTACTTTTGTCTTTAATATTCGACGGTCCAGCTGAAGGCTCACTATCACCAGACGTGTAATTTTTACGCTGATTGAAATTATCCGATGACTTGGAATGCACCACAACTTTTTCCGGTACGTCGGTTGTCTCAGCAGTACCTCGTTCATCATCATCCGCTTCGTCTTCATCTGTGAGTGAATCTGAGATTGGTGGTAAAACTATTAAATCTACGTTATTGGCTTGCATAAAGTTAGGGTCATTTACAATATCTTTTAGCTCTTATAACAAAACAGCTTTTCGACACATCTGGGAATATTTAAAAAATATGAGTTATAATCAAGTATTAAATAAATAAAGAAAGTAAATTTACAATTCGATGTAGAGCAAAACACGCTTTAAACTATACAAATATATAAAACTAAGTGTATATATATATATATATATAGATATACATACACCCTCTGTCCCAAAAGTAACCGCAATAGTTCGAAATAAAGCACGCTATGTATGTTATGTCCACAAAAATCATTGTATTTATTCGAAATATTCTCCATGTGCTACAATACATCGATTTGCACGGTCAACGAGTGCTTCAAACGACTTTTTCATGTCGATCTCTGGGATGGCCTTTAGGATGCCGGTCGTCGATCTTTGAATGGCGTCTACGGATGCATAACGAACTCCTTTCTGCTTCAAATGAAGACGAGGGAACAGGAAATAATCGCATGGGGACAGATCAGGCGAATACGGTGGGTGCTGTATCGAATATATTTCATTTTTCGCCAAAAAATCGGTGACAATCGTTGCTCGATGACACGGTGCGTTATCGTGCAGTAATCTCCAGCTGCCTGGCTGGCGATATTCGGGCCGAACACGACGAATGCGACCCAGCAAACGCCTCATAACATCGAGGTAATATGCACCATTAACCGTTGAGCCGTATGGAACGAACTCCTTATGGATAATTCCCTTCGAATCGTAGAATGAAATCAGCATTGACTTGATTTTCGACTTCTCCATTCGTGATTTTTTCGGATTTCCTTCTTCTGGTGACCTCCACTCTGCGCTTTGACGTTTGCTTTCTGGTTCGTATTGAAAGCACCACGTCTCGTCACCAGTCACAATCGTTTTCAAGAAGTTTTCATCTGCACGGGCTCGTGCAATAATGTCTTTGGAGTGTTCGATTCGAAGCGTTTTTGGTCGTGGGTCAATTTGTGCGGAACAAACTTCGAATTGACTTTCTTCAAACCAAGGGTTTCAGTCAAAATGCGCTGAATAGTTGTTTTAGGGATGCCAAGCTCCATTTCCATAAATCTCACTGACGATTTCTTCGAAATTTTCACAAATTCGCGCACTTTTTCCACATTTGCCTCGGCCAAAGTTGTCGAAGGACGACCGGCTCTTTCGTCATCGTTAACATCTTCTCTGCCTTTACGAAATCGTCGATGCCACTCGAACACGTGCCTCTTCGACAAACAATCGTCGCCATAAACAATTTGCAGCATTTCATACGTCTCGGTTGCAGTTTTTCCAAGTTTAAAACAAAACTTAATATTGACTCGTTGTTCGTGACTCATTTTCTGACCGTTTACGAAAAACACTCTCACAGGATGCGTGATGTATCAGCTGACTATGCACCAAATGACATGAAAATTTGTCAGGTTGGTAAGGAAGAGTCCCACTACAATAATCAATCAACTATCAAGAGATGACGCCACTGGTTTCTGATTTATAGACGCATTGCGGTTACTTTTGGGACAGAGGGTGTATATAATATTCATTTTCTCTTATATCGTAAGGTATCGGGATAGCATTCTATATGTTGTGCACAAATTTGCGTCATTTTTTTGTCCATTGCCAAAGCTTTAGCTTCAGTCCATCTCAAATTCTTCGGCAGTACTTTTGTGATCACTTTATTCCACGTTTCTTTTGGTCTATCTCTGCGTCTTTGACACAGAGTTCTTGCCTCTCATATTTTTCTATCCGGTCTCTCACTATCTAGACTAATAAATTACCTCACCATCCTAATTGTCGTTCTTCCACTACTTCCAAAGCCGGTACAACTTTCAAATATTCTTTTATTGGTTTGTTTTCAATTCGGTCTGCCCTTGTTATGCCGTTAGCATCACATAAATACATAATTTCTACTGCCTGTACTCTGCTTTTCATGGTGTTTGAGAGGGTCCATGTTTCACTGCCAAAAAGCAAGATAGGTTGAAAAACGGTTTTATATACAAGCATTTTCGTCTTCATGGATACTTTTTTCCTTTTAATAATTGACTTACACATGCTGTAATATGCTTTTGGAGCTACCTCTGTACGCTGTTTAATGTCATTTTCTTGATTTCCTTTGCTATCAATTATCACTCTTAAGTATTTAAATTCTTTAACTTGATCTATTTCCTTTTCACCTATTCTTATATGGATTTTCTTGTGGTCATTATTTGTTTACTTTAGTTTTACGGGTATTTATCGTCAAGTTCTTATTATCCTATGTTTCTTTCCATATATTTACGTTACTTTGTTGATCCTTCTCATTGCTAGCAAATATAGCTACATCATTTGCGAAAGCGCATTCTGATGTATCCATTGTCTGTAAATTTTTGTAGTCTACCTCCACTTTCGTTGTTTTTGTAGCATCTTGTTTGATTATATCGTCCATCAAAATTACAAAAAGAATAGGATTCAGTTTATCTAATATTTAGTTGCTAAAAAGAATATAAATATAATTCTAGCACGCTAGGCTAAAAGGATAGATAAGCAAGTTAGGCCTCAACAGACGGCGGAGGCTACTAAACGTAAAGAAAGGACGGAAGTCCAAAAGGGTGAGATCAGAGGGCAGAACTTGCGCAGGTCCTCGGACAGGCAAGGGGCCAGAAGGTTTAACCTTCAAAGATGCTGCTTTGGAGAGGATCGCGGTAGTATGCAACGACGATCCAGCCACCCACATGAAGCCGGAAAACCTGAAGGCAGTCCAGGACTCTATTATGGAGGCATATAACAGCATTACGGAGCAAGGGCTTCAAGTTCGTTTTAAACATACACATATATGCGGAAGAACCGCTCTCAAAGCTGTCTCACCTCAAAGTCTAATTAAAGCAATAAAGCTGGAGGACGTACTCTAAGGAGGCATGAGGACCACAATAGATCTGGAAAGATTGCAGTGAAGCAGGCATCAGTGCCACCTCAAGTAATCTACATCTAGGCTAAAAGGGGTTAAGTCAAATTTCCAAAGGATGGAGGTGGCAATTGGACGAAACGGACTAGAAAAATGGTAATATCGGTAATGAGTTATAGCCCTTGTATCAAAAGAGATTTATTCAATTAATTTATTCACATAAAATTAAAGATAGTTTTCTAGACAAAAGTCGCTAATTTTCTTAGCCCCTCATCTCGAATTATCCCATCGGCTTCCGATCCACTTGGAGCGTAGCAAACGTCGATGTGTTCGCCTTATTTTCTCGGTTCGGCACCGCACGAAAAAGAACGACCGGTTGGGCGATTTCGAAGTGAACAATATCAATTTCGATTTATCCCCGTACGTGACTTGTTTGTCGCCGGGAGCGCTAACTAGCGCAAAACGACGTCCTCCGCCGTTTTCGTCCTCGACGCTATTCTCACCCGGTCCTTCGTCGAAAACTGGAACTTCGAAACTAGACCGAAGATGGAATCACGTTCTTGCTGCAATAATGTATTGATTTTCCGTCGAAGGAAGGACGGAAGGAAGGAAGGTCTTCAATATTCAGGGGGCGCGAGGACGGGATGGGATTGCCTCGACGAACGCTTTGACGTGTATCTATCGGCATTTAATAATCTACTCGCTTTGTAGGATTGCGCGCGGTTAGCAGTCGTCGGTGAATAATTGATTAGGTATAAGGCGGCCGACGGCGTGTAGAACCGGAATGAATTCGAAAGGGTCGAAGCGACGACGTCGATGCGGTTTAACTTGTGTGGAAATTTCGAATAGCACGGAACGAGCTTTTGATCGAGGAAGATGTCGACGGTTCGAGAGACGGATCGCTTCGCAAGAAACTACTTTTCACCACTCTATAATCGTAAATTTCGCTTTGTTTCGAAGACAGTACCGCTTCTTCTATCCTCGCTAACTCGACGCTAATAAATAAACTCTCGTTTTACTAGCGAGACCGTCGCACCGGTTATGTTTTTATAATGAGCAAACTTGGCGGGCGTCCCGGTGCCCGTTACAGGTAGTCGCGCCGCGGTCGACTTGATTAAAGTTTTAACACAATAAAAGACTACAAATTTTCTTAAACAAAGGACGCCCGTATTATTCTAAGGCCAGGATGACGGGACGCGGTTTCGCTTGCGACTAAATTAGCGCAATTGTACGTACTACCACCACTACTAGTACGAGCATTCCGGTTTTATTAAGTTAAATTTAGCGCGGCGCTCCGCTCGCCACCGACCTCCCTTAATCCTCGTTAGATAAACAAACCCCTTTAAAACGCCTACGTACCGTATAAGTTAATTCGCCGACTAGATTTTCAGGAACGCGGTCTCTTTATATTTTCTGCATGTTTTCCCGTTTCGGAAGAGAAAATTCTAGCCCGTTGGATAACGCAAACGAAATTAATTCCGCTTTCGGTAAAACGAGGATTTTCCAGTTGAAATATTTGTCGCGTCCTTCTTGTGGTGGACTACGGGGAAGTTATATCGGTTTCGAACGACACATTCTAAACGAAATTTGCTATTATTTTAAGTGTAACAGTTACTGATTTCTGATTTCGGTTACCAAAGTGTCGTTAATTTTCAAATTATAGGAGAAAAATCGCGAAAATTCAATGCTTTCTTGCATTTCTTGCGCAGGTTTGAGGAGATTAACTCTTATTGCGACGAATTCGGAAATAATTTGCTAATTTAGAATATACAAAAATCAATAAAATTACCCTTACCTCCATGCTCTATGGAGCGTGTCAATGCGGTTGAAAGAATCTAAAGTTTAATTCAATAGCTCGTACAATTTGGAATATAGAATAGGTCCTCCATCTGCATTCATAATTCTCTCTCTATTCCTATAAATATATATGCTTTCGTAACTATCCAGTTCCCTGTTGTTTTCTGCCGCCTTAATTAATTTTAAACTTTTAACTGGCATAGCGTGTTTTTTGTCCAAAATATGTCGGGCCAAACTTGAGTTTTCGGCCCTGTTGAACCGAAAATTTTCGCTATGCCAATTGAAAAAACAACAGCGAACTGGATAGTTACGAAAGCATATATACTTATAGGAATAAGGAGAGAATTATGAATGCAGATAGAGGACCTATTCCAAATTCCAAATTGTACGAGCTATCGAATTAAATTTTAGATTCTTTCAACCGTATTGACACGCTTCATACAGCATGAAATTTAGGTTATAAGTAGTATTAATACACTTTCCACTTAATGAGAGTTCAGTGTCAACAGTGTTTTGGTGTGTTTCGCGCGTTCATTGTATTCAACATATTATCCAACGTTTTGGTGTTGTACAGTGCTCGTTGTGTGGTGCTCGTCTTGGGTATTGACCGAATTCGCTAGTGATACTAAATTCTCCAGTTTTCCAACAAGGACGGCAACTTAGTTGCCGAAATACGTATCTGGTTTCTTCAGAAAGGTGTAGTAAGGAAATTTTATTGATTTTATATATTATTCGCTAATTTAGAGCTCAAAATTTTATTTTACGTATACGACTCTATAAATAACCACAATCTGTTTGGAATTAAAAAAGGAGGCGCAAGTTGGTTGTGTTTTACATCAGACTGTAGTCCTTCGCGAGTGGAGTTCAAGTATATGGTTTACAAATCGAAAACGTTTTTAACTTTCAAATTGTAGGCGGGAAATCGCTAAAATTCGATACCTTCTTGCATCTTTTACGTAGTTATTAATCCTTAATTTTCTAAATTATAACAAGAAATCGCGAAAATTCAATGCTTTATTGCACTTTTTACGCAGTTGAGGCCAATTATGAAAGCTAACCCATTTCACTTGTGTCATCTTAATAGACTTTACAGTCTTCGAATGCCAACCTTACAATTCGACCGCTTAAAGGTGTCGAAATGGAAAGAATTTTTACAAAATCGCCTGACAATCGCGACAAAAAAACAGTTTTGGTAGGACTAACGCTTATTACGACCAATCCGGACATAATTCACTAACTTAGAGCTCAAAGTTTCTTCGTATGACTCCGACTCTACAAGTAAACATAATCTGGTTGGAACTCAAGAACGAACCGAAAGCTAGTCGCGTTATACATCAAACTGTTGCTCCTTAAGGGAAGATTTCAGACATATCATTCGCAAATCGAAAACGTTGGAAATTCTCAAATTATTAACGAAAAATCCAGAAAATTTGATGGTTTCTTGCACTTTTTACCTACCCGGGTGGTTTGCAAAAGTTAACCCGTTTCATTTGTTTCATCGTGATACATTTTGCAGCACTCGGATGCTAAATTTATAATTCTCCCGCTTAAAGCTACCGAAATGCAATAGAATTTTGAAGAAATCGCCTCATAATCGCAAAAAGGTTGCAATTTTGGCGAGATAAACGTCGACTACGACGAATCCGGAAATAATTCGCTAATTTAGAGCGCAAAGTTTCTTTGTACATCCTCGACATTGTAAGTAAACGCAATCTTCTTGAAATTTAAAAAAGAGGCGGAAACTAACCGTGTTATAGACCAAACTACAGCTCTTCGCCAGTAGATTTCAGGTATATCATTTGCAAATCCAAAACGTTGTAAATTTTTAAATTATTAGCGCAAATTCACGAAAAACCGATGGCTTTTTGCATTTTTTATGCAGTTAGAGCCAATTATGAAACATTTCACTTGTTTCATCGTGATTAAAGCTTCCAACATGTAGTTCAGGCGAGGTTAACGCTTACTACGATAAACCGGGAAATAATTCGCTAACTTAGAGTTCACGGATTCTTTGTACGTCCCCTACTTTATAAGTAAATGCAATCTGGTTGGAATTCAAAAAACAAAAAGAGCCGAAAGTTCATCGTGCTATACATCAAGCTGTAGTTCTTTGCAAGCAGATTTCAGGTATATCATTTACAAATCTAAAATATTGTTAATTTTCAAATTATAAGCAAGAAATCGCGAAGATTCGATCCTTTCTTGCATTTTTTACGTAGTTAGAGCCTATTATGAAGGCTAACACATTTCGCTTGTTTCATCGTGATACGCTTTATAACGTTCGAATGCCAACCTTACAATTGGCCCGCTTAATGCTGCCGAAATGCAAAGAAGTTTGACGAAATCGCCTGACAATCGCGAAAAAATTGTAGTTTTGGCGAGATTAACGCCTATTACGATGAACACTACTAATTGACTAATTTAGAGCTCAAAGTTCCTTTCCTACTTTATAAGAATACGAAATCTGGTTAAAATTCAAATGACAGTCGATAGTCGTGTTATACATCAAACTGTAGCTTTCTGCCAGTAAATTTCACAAATCGAACACGTTGCAAATTTTCAAATTATAGGCGAAAAATCGCGAAAGATCGATGTTTTCTTGCATTTTTATGTGGTTCCGGCCAATTGCAAAAGTTAACCCGTTTCACTTGTTTTATCGTGATACATTTTACAGCGTTCGGATTTGAAATTGACAATTCGCCCGCTTAAAACTGTCCAAAATGCAAGGAACTATCAAGGAATCACCTGACCATCGCGAAAAAATTGCAGTTTTGGCGAGATTAACGCTTATTACGACGAACCCGGAAATAATTCGCCAATTTAGAGCTCAAAGCTTTTTTGTACGTTCTCGACATTGTAAGAAAATGCAATCTGGTTGAAATTTGAAAAACAGCCGAATGTTGGTCGTGCTACATGTCAAATTGTAGCTCCACGCGAGTAGATTTCACGTATATCATTTACAAATCCAAAATGTTGTTAATCTGCGAATTATAGATGAAGGCGATTGCTTCGGTTTATACGGTTGTTGAAAATGCTTGCCTCGAGCTAGCAAAACACGTGTCACGTCGATTTTATTATAAACAATTATGTGGCGAGGAGTTTACCGATGTGATATTGTGTCTGTTCTAATTATAGGCGAAAATTTGCGAAAAAACATGGTTTCTTGCATCTTTTTACGCAGTTAGGGCCAATTACGAAAGGTAACCCCCGTCACTTGTTTCATCGTAATATACCTTACAGTACTCGGTCACCAAACTTACAGTCGCCTCCCTTAAAGCTGCCGAAATGCAAACGAATTTTCAAGAAATCGCCCGATAATCCCGAAAAAATTGCAGTTTTGGCGACATTAACGCTAATTATGACGAACTCCGGAAATAATTTGCTAATTTAGAGCTCAAAGCTTCTTTGTACGTCCTTGACTCCTTAAGTAAACGCAATTTAGTTGAAACTCAAAAAAGAGCCGAAAGTTGGTCGTATTATACATTGAACTGTAGGTCCTCCCGAGCACTTTTCAGGTATACCATTCACAAATTCAAA
The DNA here is from genome assembly GCA_038088585.1 of Chrysina gloriosa. NCBI lineage: Eukaryota > Metazoa > Arthropoda > Insecta > Coleoptera > Scarabaeidae > Chrysina > Chrysina gloriosa. The sequence continues at coordinate 76,866,726 of CM076088.1, read as the reverse complement.
ATGTTTCTTAATTTGCAAATTATAGGCGAAAAATCGCAAAAATTCGATGCTTTCTTGCATGTTTTTACGCAATTCGGACCAATTATGAAAGCTAACCTCCTCACTTGTTTCATCGTAACCCAGTTTACAATACTCGTCTACCAAACTTATAACGAGTTATAAATTTAACAACGAACCGTAGAACAACAAATCTTAAACTCGTCGAATACTTCGTCTAATTTGCCACAGCTTCAATTTTTACGCAGACATCTCAAACCCATCACGGTATTTTCATAAAACCAACTCCATTAACCCCGATTTACTTCGCATTTGTAAATTTATAACGGAAATATTTCCGAATACCGGCGGATCGGTCGACGGGAATCTTCCGTATCTACGTATTTCCTTCCAATCCACCTGAATTCCCGTTCAGGCGTAAGACGAGGACGCTCTTCGCGCGTCCGATCCGCTATATTACCGTCTCGAGAGTTGTTCCGCGTAATATAACACCGGGGGAAAAAGCAATACAAAAAGCTTGGTCGACCGCCGTCGAGTCGCGTTGCTTCGATAGGGCGAAACGCAAATTTAGCGTGGGGAACGGCGGCGCGTCTTCGTGGTTGCTGGGGTTAATAACAGCAGGATCGTGGAGCTTTAATATCGGGGTGCGCTTCGCGGATCGCGTTTTTCTTCTTTTCCGGTTTCCGCCCTCGTTCGGATATAGGTAAATGTAAAATAGTCGGAGGAAGAACCGGAGGTTGTAGTCCGACCGAGTTTATTTCTCGAGGTTAAATTAAGCGAAGCGAGGTGAGTGAATCTGAGGGCCGGACTAACTGCGGGCAAATCGAAGAATTCTTGCCCGCTGCGATAATTTGCAAGATGATAATGGAGTTGGGATTGATGGAAAATATATCTAAACAATTCATTAATTATTATTGTTTCTTTGGAATGTTGGGCAGTACGTAGAGATGGGTATTAATTAAACCATTAATTAATATCTAAATATTTCGCTATTAATTCATGTACTGTCCTTCTAATATACACCCTTACACACTGCCCAATAGTATAAATCAATGCCATTCTACTCTGGATCAGAAACTCATATTACATCAAAATAACTCTCTCTAAAGCGACCCATAACTGAGATTTGTATGTTAGAAGCGATGAAAATTGTTATTAAAGTGATGAACTATTTAAAAAAGTGCACTCAACTCACGTGTTTCCAAAAAAATGCTCTGACATGGACTCCGAGCACGAAATCTTGCATTTCGCACTGAAGTTCGCTAGCTTTCGAAAGATGGCGAGGCTGTATGAACTCAAAGAAGTTAAAGCATTTTTGCATAAACAGAAAAAAAGGGAGTTGTGGGATCAGTTCTATGACCTCAGATTTTAAATAAATTTGGCTCGCTCAGTACATCCTTTGTTCAGCTAAATAAATTAATTATTCAACTGCAAGACACGGGAAATATTAAATTACAAGGCGCAAGAAACATATTTACATATCAAGATAAACTTAGTCACAGAATAGACAGAAGCGACAAAGTTAGAAAATATTCTGGTAAATTTTGTATGCGCATGGCCGGGAACCATATTATAAATACGACGACAGTGTCTATATTTGGCTAGCTTCCATGCTTCATTAATATTATTATTCTGGGATGGTGTGTGCATATAAGGAATAAAAATGCACAATTACTGTAGTGTTTCATGGATTTAACTTTTTAGCGAATACTATTCTTTTGACATATCCAAAACTGTAACAATTGTGCACTTTTCGTACTTACAAAATGGCATCCAAGGGAGTATTGAAAGAAATTGTGAGCATGAGGCTTGGATATTGCAAATAGGAAACAAGAAAATAGAAATGAAGTAATTAATTTGGGTTTTGAACACTTGCATGAATAATCAAGAGAGAATAAATCTTAGAGTAGCTTTTTCCTCTCTTGATTAGAACTGAAGGGTACAATACTTAGGCAAAAGGTACACAAAGAAAGTGACAACAACACTAAAACCGAAAATTAGCAATTAACGTTCAGACGCAAATTAATTCTCGTTTACACCGAAGAAATTGGAATTTATTTATTTACTTATTTATTGGTAAACTGACAGTAACGGAACTAACCCAAGAACACTGTACACATACAAATACTAACTGATTGTGAGTAAAAATATTAACACAAATGAATGTGAAGATGCTATAAAAAAATTGCAAATCTTTTCATGATGCAAACCTCATAAGCTTTCTAGAAATGAAAGAAGATCATTGAAAAGTCTCTGAAGGAAGCAACAGAAGAAATTATGAAATTGTCACTGATTAGGCTTGTGGACTGGAAATTAATAAAGAAAAGACAAAATATATGCTATTGGATAGCACTCAAGAAGTATATGATTGAAGGGGAACGAGAAAACCAAATGTTGGCAGTGTAATGAATTCTAAGAGGTAGTCCAAGGAACAACTATAATCCATCTAAAAAATGAATTCATTCGTTATTTCCCCCGTTGTGAAGAAAAGGGGTATTTGGGAAATTAATCCGCATTCCTTTCATTGTCAAAATATCCGAGGTGAACGATGGGGTTCAAGAAGTAATTGAGTTGGAACACGATAGCAACTACAAAGATTTTTTCAGGGCAGGCATTGATCTTGAAATTTCTGGAGCCAAAATCCACTTTCTTATCCTAAAATTCAAGAAACTGCTTTGCGTTACCGTACTTCATTTTCGACAACATACTTATATATAAGCTGGGTTTTTCGGCATTTTTGATGATTAATAATAAAAATAGAAATTAAGTAGCACTGGACCAAGGACTCAGCTGTTGGTGAAGAACATGCAGACACAAAAACCACATTAAAAGTGTAACTTGTAATGCAACTTTTCTGTGCCTTCTCATTAATAGAACATTTCTAATCCTCTTTTCTATATCTACTGTAATACTGTACTGCCAAATATTTGATGTTCCATAACAAGATAAAAAATGTGTTAAATGGTCCCTTATAATGAGAAGGTTAGGAATCCCTGCCTCAAAGGAATTCCCTAAAAATCTCTAAGAAAAATGGATACGTTTCCATCTAACAAAAGCATATCTAGGCGCGGCATATTCCATTTCTCCATTCCGTCAAAACACCGCACGCCCTCATTCGTTATTTATTAAAATTGCCTTTTTTCTTTCCTAGCAGTCGGCCGCGTTCAGCCGTAACTAAATTTCGCGACCCGAATATAGCGGAGAGTAGTCCGGCCTGTTTGTTTACAACGCATCGTAACGCCCGGCTACCATTAATCTGTTGTCAGAAAACTGTATCAAGAATGGCATTGTAAACGTTATTTATGACGTGAAGTTGTCGCCGCCGCTGAGTTATAAACCCTTGAGTTGTGTCAGTTCGGGGATCCGTTTTTATTATTTCAGTTTAGTGCGAATTGTCGTCCTGCTTTTTCTGTTTCTTTCGTCGTTTTTTCCTCCTGTCTTTTCCATTTGCCACCCTCTCGCCCGCCTTTTTCCGTTCCGCCACCGACGACGACGACGACGACGGTGACGCTGCGATGGCGAGAAGAAGGAAAAATGGGGCTGCCTTGATTATGATTTGTGTGTCTATTATAAAAAATAAAATAAACCGGATGAAGTCGTGCCGGGACGATTTACGTTTTATTATTTCGGTTTAATGCCTTTCTTGGGGGCTTCTTGAAAATTGTTCCGCTAGTCATATAAACCGTTTGGTAAATCTTAAAAGTAATCAAAGAATAGATACGGTGGGCAATAGAATACAAGGGAGAAGCTGATCATCTGGAAGAAGCAGAAAATTGGGAAATTGTTTTAATGCCAAAATGAGGAAATATAAAACGTTGATATAAGATATACCTTAATCTATGTTATGGAAACAAAAATCATGGAGAAAAACAGAAAAGCGATCCTTAAAAATCCACACAAGGAAAGCAGGTACATATTGGGGGAATTTCTTAATCGAATTCTCATATGTACGAACATCAAACGTATTACCATACATAGTGTTGCCTGGAAATGAAAACTACATACTTCTCAAAAAGTTGCACTGACGAGCGGGTTAACCGCGAAACGCGTCTGCGAATGGCAAAACAAGTTTCCTAATTACAAGCAAATCTATAAAAATAACACAAGCTTGCAAAATTATAAGTTTTGTTAGTTACAAAAATGACAAGGGGATGAATTTTGTAGATTCTTTTAAAGATAAACGAATCAGCCCGCATGAATGGTTTGTCACGTCAGATTTTGGAGTAATTTTAGGTTGGATGGTCAAAAAGTGGCCATGGCATAGTACCAGTTTTTAGCTTTAAAATCCACTCCATAACTCTGGAGAGAGTGGTCGATGGTTAGAGGTTGAGGAGTTGTTGATGATCAGACTTTAGTGCAGGAAACATCCAAATAGTATTTACTCAGGACAAGGAAGATCTGAATTATAGATGAAATTAAAACAAGAACGCGAGCAATAGGGATTAAATATGAATATTAAAATACGACCGAATATGTATATGCGTATGGAGGGGAGGGGGAGACAGACAACCTATAGATAGACGAAGACGTGATAAAAGAATGCACAGTATATAAATATTCCGGGATGATATCAAAACACAGAGAAAATTGATCGGAATATAGAAGACAAAACTAATAAAGGGAAACAGAGCCATTAAATATCTACATGGGACGATTAGGAATAGGAACATCACTAAAGACACAAAAGACGAATAATATTTCATACAATAATCGAAAGTATATCAACATTTGAGGGAGAAAGTGTGGCCGTTAACCAACAAAATCGGGGACAAAATTAAAACCGTAGAATTAGACTATGCGAGAAGATGAGTATAAAACTCACTCGCTAAAACAAAATGAAAACAGAATAGATTTGGAAAGAAATGGAAATAAAACATCCTTGACCAGCAGATTCTAAATTAAAGCATTAAAATGGTACGGTAAGTCGAATAGTGGAGAAGAAATGGAGAAAGAAGATCCTAAACTGGTCAGTGAGAGGAAGGAAAAGAAGAGGACGCCCGACTGTAAAATGGGAAAAAAATATAACCATAACAATGACAGATGAGTAGATTTTGTTAAAGTGGATGACGTGTTATCATTAAGTAGTGTAAATCGGACTGGCGCTGTCACTCCTCCGAATTTTATTATTCAATGATAACATTTCAATGACAACTTATCATTGAGTAATAAAATTCGGAGGAATGACATCGTCAGTCCGATTTACACTATTTAATGGTAACACGTCACCCACCCTTTTAACAAACTCTACAGATGATAAATTTAAAGAGGACAATTGGGCAGACAAAGAATATTGGAATCTGATAACGACTAACTTGTAAAGAGGAAAGCAAGCCCTTTGGCTTTTGACTTTTTGGATTTTTCGTCTCTTTCTTTAGAGAGATACGAAAAATCCGAGGAATGCAACGATGATAGTTTCTTGATTCGCAATAACATCCAGATTATTAAACTGTATATTAGTTAACTGTCGGATCTGCTTCCGTCGCCCAAAATCACTTCGATGTTGACACCTCGACATCTAAAATGCACGGTTCTCTATTATAAGTAGCCTGAAACGTATAGTGCAAAAGATGGAGACGTAGCCAAGTTTGTTAGAGTTTGTTTTTAAGCGGCTAGTGAGGTGGTTTTAGGGCATAAAAACCTCAGATCTGGACTTTCAGGAGATAGCGGTGATGTGGGATCACTATCTCGTAAATTGGCCGAGATCAAAGTTATCTCGAACTGGATGATTTGTTACCAATTTGTTCAAAGTCAGATTCGAAAGTCTGCAAAATATCCACAAACAACAAACTATACAGCGTCAATGTAATGCCAGTATAAATCAATCGCTTCGTTAAAGCAGCCTTGACCCCTGCCTTTTGAAATTCGGCTACACAACATCATCAATCGCAACACCTTTATCCTAGTAGCTTTGTGAAGTTGGAACCTCCAAATGCGAATTTTTGGTAAAGCAATACGGCATTCGCTTGTCCATCGTTTGTCCATGAAAAATTTTTGTTTGAAGGTTATTTAAAAAAACTTTTCCCGAAAAAAAGGAAATTTGCTCTTTTATCACTAATTCATTTTTCCAACGCTGGTTCATGATTGTCCAGCAAAATTTTTCGTTTGCCCAATAGCGAAAAATTAACTTATTTGAATTTTCTTAACTTTCTTTTTCTCTTTTTCATACATTATTCACTAAACAATCGAAATGAAGTATGGACAAACGAATTCGGAGGATGGACAAACGAGATAACCAATGAAACATGAAAAAACCACAATTTGTTATAACAATATGGTCTCATGAATCCATATATACCTTGAAGGTGTCGTTCTTTTTCATATAATTATTTTTTGAATTCTTCTTTAATCAAAATGAAGCACTGGCAAACGAATTCGATGGATGGACAAGCGAAATAATTAATAAAACGTTGGAATCAATAGTTCGTTCAGTATACGAATTCCTAAATTATTGTATCTGCAGATGGATGATTCGGGAAACGAATTCTGTCAATGTGTCGATGAAAAGGCCTGTAAATCTCATGAAACTTATGTTCTTAAATGGTTTGAAAAAAAAATACAATTCTGCATGTCATATCTCTTAATATAATAGCATTTGGATAATCGGTACCTTAAAACTATATTGTACCTATGCTTATCATAACATTTTTCGTTGAGGAAGGCGAAAAGTTCTCCCATCCATCATTATTGCAACCTTTCCTTCAAAATTTCTTCCTAATAAATATCATTGAAACAATTCTCTCAATTTCCTTACCAATTTTTTCATTCAGTATCTGGACTTTACATTTTCACATACAGTAAGCTCTGAGCGTCAATAGCAGGTGTTTCATTACCTCGGATTCTCTTAGATATCCTCCCCAAGTCATTCTACTCGAGCCACGGCGCTGTCACGCTCCTGAAATATGGGGTACAATGCCCTGGTTTGTGGCAAATAACACCCCCCAAAATGTATTTGACATCTTTTATCTGGATTTTTTCGGGAATATCAGACAATGAAATCGGACCATTGTATCTCGATTTGTTCGCTATTAAAAAGATTTGTGCATCGATGAAAAGATACGAAGCCCTCTTTACTGTTAGTGTTTTTGGGACGAGCATTTTTTACATTTTTCTTCCCTATCCTCCAGAGTTCGGCGAAGTTCTTTTTAGATATGCACCAAAGCTCAATCCTTGGGCAAACTCATCCATATCCAAAATATTTACCGTTTTGACCCTCTCTATGCAATTCTTGCATTTCATGACCACTTCAAATTTCTGGATGGTAGCAAATAATTTACCTATTATAGTATAGACGCTTCCATAACAGTCAAGAAAGCCATTATCAATTTTGATAGAATTTCAGCCCTGAAATTATACAGTGGAGAGCTAATATAGGAAGAAAAGGCATCTACGAATTCAGCAGACCATATTGTTATGAAAAATTGTGGTTTCTCATGTTTCATTGGTTACTTCGTTTGTCCATCCTCTGAATTCGCTTGTGCCTGCTTCATTTCGATTTCAAACAATAATTATATGTAAAAAAGGCACCTCCGAAGTATCCATAGATTTATGAGACCATATTGTTATAAAAAATTGTGGTTTGTGATATTTTATTGCTTATTCCGTTTGTCCATCCTCCGAATTCGTTTGTTCATGCTTCATTTGCTGGACAATCCTGGACTAACGTTGGACAAGCGAATTAGCGTGATAGAAGCTCAAATTTAATGTTTTTATTTTCCTTGAAAAATTTTTTTTTCCAATAAAGGGTAAACAAATACAAATTTTTCATGGACAAACATGGACAAACGGGGACAAACGAATGACGTATTGGTTTTTTCCCAAAATTCGTATTTGGAGGTTCCAATTTTACAAAGCTTATCCTAGTATCCATGCATCATCACTTCCATTAAAATCTCGACAACTGGAAAAAGTCTAAAGCAGTCCTTCTGCACTTTTACCTAATCGTTTACCCACACTTACTCCGTTCTATCAAATTCGATTTCCAACATGGTGGTGCACACAATTAAAAGCGGAAAACTAACCCTAACCCTCGATTCTTGCGACACGCAAAGATATCCAATTCAGAAAAAAAAATCCTAAACGCTTTAGCAAAGGTCAAAAGCTTAAAGGGGACTTTGGAGATTTGTCGATAATACCGCAAACTTAGACGGCGAAGTTTCCGCAGGAAAGGTAATAAATTAGCCCGGATTACCTTTATTTGCGAGGCACGAGTTTGTCGACGGTCTCGACGATGTTAATCTGTTTTTTTTTTTTGCGCAGAAGAAAGTTTATTTTTAAAATGCGAAAACGTCACCGGCCTAAAGTGGGAGATCTTTTCTTGCGGTGTCGTCGCGGCGAAGGACACCTATGTTTATGTACATTTACTTCTTTCGTCAACGTGTGCATAAATTCCGATACTTGTGACAGGAAAGCTGGTTCAAATCCATCGATTTGTGTTATTTCTCGTAAAATCGATGGAGAGGAATGCTTTTACAATTTCGTTCGTTTACCTTTATCTTTTGGGAGCCTGTGAGTAATCCGGATATTTCTGACAAACAAAAAATTGCTCAAATTTATCGATCTGTGTTGTTTCCTATTTTTCTTAGTGACATACTACGTCCAACTTGCAATTTTGACTTCCCGAACTTTTTAACCATTACTATCCACGCCTCATTCATTCATCAAAGGCAAAGTACTTCTAGTAACTCCACTCGCACGCAGTCGCATACGCGCGCAAATGCTTTCTAAATGCGTTTTTAATAAACGGAAATGACAGGATCTCGAACGTAACAAAGGAAAAAGTTCTTGTTTCCTCCTTTTTCCTTGTTCTGTTTTTTTTTCGCGCGCCGTCTTTTCCCTCTGTTTTAAAAATTGAACGGAAGTCGTTATATCCCTTCCTCGTCTTCCGTCCCGCTTCGCCCTCGAACGGCGGACGTCTTAGAATGGACCGCGAGCGCTTTATTAAAATTGATTACACTGCACTGCGTACAAGATGTTCTTCGCTTTTTAGGGCCGTTACGTACGCTCGCGCTTATAATAAAAGGCGCGACGGATGTAGATAATACCGACGCTTAATGTCGGAAAAAGTCATTGAAACTTTATTATTGGGAAATATTGTCGCCGCGTAAAGCGGCAGGTGTGTTCTGGTCGTTATTTGTGTAGGCGCGTAAATCGGATATTATTGCTGCGCGTACGGCGAGTTGGAGTAAGGAAAAAACAAAGGAGAAAAAAAACGACGATGAAGAGGGCGAACGTTATTCTTTTCTTCGCGAAATGAAGGCAGAAATGGTACACATCCCTAACTGCGGGAAGGTGTAAAAACTTCTTATTGGTGGCAGATTTTTGAGGAGGTCAAGACCCAAGGCGGATCGAAGAAGTCGCCGAGGAAGGAGAAGACACTGAAGGAAAAACGAGGCTTTAATTCCTTGTAAAAATGCATTAAAAATGAGCCAACAATACGCTTGCTCGTTAAAATAGAAGCTTCCTTCAATCCCATTGCACCTACATCTATGAAAACTTGCAAAATAGGAAAAGACACATAGTTCTAACTGTGGGAAGATGTTACAGCGTCTATTGGTAGAGGATTATTGCGGAGGCCAAGACCCAGCGTGGACCGAAGAAATCGCAGAAGGAAGGAAAGGATGCTGAAGGAAAAGCGAGGCTTTAATTCCTTGTAAAAATGCATCAGAAATGAGCCACCACTACGCTTCCTTGTTAAGATAGAACCCTCCTTCGAACCCATTGCACCTACATCTAGGAAAACCATCAAAATTAAACGCATACATTCCTAACTGTGGGAAGAAGTGAAAGTGCTGATTGGTGGAGGATTATTGAGGCAGCTAAGATCCAACGCGAATCGAATAATTCCCTAAAAGGAAGAAGACACTGAAGGAGAACCGAGGCATTCATTTCATGTAAAGGTCGATAACTAATTATCCAAATTATTCTTGTAAAAATAGATCAAAAATGAGCCAACACTACGATTCCTCGTTAAGATAGAAGCTTTCTTCAATCCTATTGCGCCCACATCTACAAAAGCTAGCAAAATGAAATACATAGATTCCTAACTGTGGGAAGATGTAAAATCGCTTATTAGTGGAGGATTATTGAGAAGACCAAGACCCAACGCGGATCGACGGAATCACTAAGCAAGGAGAAGACGCTGAAGGAAAAACCAGGGATTAATTCCTTGTAAAAATGCATAAAAAATGACCCAACACTACACTTCTTTATTAAAATAGATCCTTCCTTCAATCCCATTGCACCAACATCTACGAAAATTAGCAAAATATAATACTTAGATTCCTAACTGTGGAAGGAGTAAAAGCGCTTATTAGTTGAGGATAATTGAGGAAGCCAAGACCCAGTGTGTATCAAAGAAGTCTCTAAAAAGAAGAGGACGATGAAAGAAAAATGAGGCATTAGTTGCTTGTAAAAATGCGTAAAAATGATAGATAGCACCTTTCGTCAATTCCATTCCACCCACACCTACGAAAATTAGCAAAATAAAACTTTTTCGTTAAAAACGATTTCTAACTGTGGGAACAGGTAAAAGTTCTTATTGGTGGAGAATTATTGAGCAGGCCAAGGTCCATTAAGGGTAAAGAAGTCCCGAAGAAGAAGAAAATGCTAAAGGAAGAACGAAGCATTCATTCAATATTCCTTCAATCCCATTGCACCCGCATTTGCGAAATCGAGCAAAGTAAACCCACATATTCCTAATTGTGGGAAGATGTAAAAGCACTTATTGCTGGAGGATTATTGAGAAGGCTAAAAGATCGAACGCGAGTCGAAGAAGTCGCTAAGAAAGGAGAAGACGCTGAAGGGAAAAGAGGACATTAATTCTACCTAAAAATTTCTAAAAATATCGAATACTACAATTCTTCGTTAAGAACGATTCCTAACTGTGGGAACAGGTAAAGGCGCTTATTTGTGGAGAATTATTCAGCAGGTCAATGCCAAATACGAGATGAAGGTCATCCCTCAGAAGAAGAAAATGCCAAAGGAAGAACGATGCATTGATTCGTTGTAAAGGTACTTCAAAAATGATCCAACACCACACTTCTCCGCTAAGATGGAACCTTCCACTAATCCCACTTTATCTGCAATTACTAAAACTAGTAAAATAAAAAGCACATATTCCTATCTTCCTATCTGTGGGAAGATCAATTCGTGACAGATTATTAAAGAGGCCGAGACTTAACGTGGGCTGACGAATTAAAGAAGAAGAAAATGACGGCGAAAGAAAAACAAAGGCATTAATTCCAAATGACCCATCCCTAGAACTCTTCGTTAGGATGGAACCTTCCTCCAGCTCCATTGCACTGACGTTCAAGGCAACGATAACGATAAGTAAAATCAGACACACATTTCTAACTGTTGGTGTCAAAGCGTCTATTAGTTACTGATCTTTGAGGAGGTGGGCTGAAGAGCCACCAACGACAAAACTAAATTCCCTCTCTAAACGAAAAAGAAGAAAGCACACCCTCTACAGAAGCTCGCCCAAATATCGGAAATCATAACCGATATTCGGATATTTTACTTACTTATTGTACGGGAATCTATCTCCGATATTTTCCGATGTTTGAGGTCTCCCGCTTTAAATGTAGTCGTACTTTCAATAACAGTCGAAATAAGGCAATCGCCAATCCTCACACCCGTTCGCCATTTCCGCGCGATTATTCCGCATCCGGTCGTCGATCCGCACGAATGCCTCGCCGTCGCGCTCGTTTCTATGCATTTCTTTCGCTCGTTTCGAAGCGGCCGGAGGATTGTTGATGTTTTCGAGGGATTTTTACGATGAAAAATTTTAATTTCTGTAGCGACGAGGTCGATTCAGTTATAGAGCTTGATATATGTATGTATTTACTAGGGAATTGCGCTATATGTCGGCATCGCCACCATTATATTATATTTGCTTAGATTTATATTTCTTAAGATTGCGTAAATGAAGATGTAAACGACAACATTTACAAAGCTTCTTTTAAACGGAAACGATCCTTTATATTGGTAAAATGGCACTCAAATTTTCCTGTGAAATTTCTAGTACATATGTTAGTGACAGATTGACGTAAACGTCAGCAGGCCACTGAAAACACGTTTCTCGCCTCCAGAGAACATGCTTACTGCGTGGTGGGCATCTTGTAGCGGAGTTTCCTAAGCGAATTCGAACTTTTTACGAGTTGCGTCCAGGAATTCCGATACCACCACACCCTGTTATAATGAGATGAGAAACGTGGCTTGATTCACTTGTATATTATAGCAAGCATTTAACCAAATTGAAAAGCATAGCTTTAACTTTAAATCTGTAAGATGCAAACAGGACTAAAGACTACAACGGCTTAAGTATTCCCCACTTGCATCGTAACTCTCAACAGACCTCAGTTCCCCCTACGTGAAACAAACGCATTTCAAATCGTGCACACGTCCGAAGTCACAAACTTCCATCGTTAAATCAACTAACACCGACATCAACGTGCTACCAAATGTAATATTAATAAAAGTCGACGTCCATCGAATCCCATATCGAGGAATCCGGTCCGGCGCGGCGGCGGCGGTTCAATCACGCCGTTATATAAAGACCCGGTATATTACAGTGCGGATTTGTTTGTTTTCGGTAATTTCGGACGGAGCGCTCCCCGAATTGTGTTCGAAATTACGCCAATGGTAGCGAGCCGGACAATGGCCGGAGTCTAATAAAAGCGCTCGTATGGAGAATGGTGGGCGTTATATGTGTGTCACGTAATAGTGGTCGAAGTCGAATTTTATTAACGTTTCGGTGCTTCGGTGGCGAATAATTCGTGTCGACAGTTGAAAGGAGGTTAGGGTAATAAATTTGGAGGATTTTGGAAATGGAAGAGGGAGGGGTGGGAGGCTAATGGTTCTGGTCATACGTGGATATTTGAGGCATGTTGGACGATCGTCAAGTTAAATCCTCAAATGGAATTGAAGCCGAAAACGCGAAATAAATTTGGAATTATAAGATTGGGACTGGAAATTAGAAGACAATTTTAAGGCAAGAAGCTTGTGATGTACGAAGATTTGAAATAAAAGCTCCTAAATTTGAAATTTGAAGATTCAAATCCTGAAAACCATGAAACTGGGGAGCTTGAGAGAAAGTTGATATAACCTAAATACTACAATATTACGAAATAGTGGTAACAACTTAAGCAATTGAAAATTGTAAACTGCATAGTGGAGGCTTGGGAAATTGTTGGCCTATAAATTGTAGAAATGAATACTTGAAAACTGCGAATCTGCTAAGCTCTCTGTGCCACTAATGGTCAAATCAAATTAGAAACCAAGAATGGAGATAAAAACTAAAAAGATGAAGACTATAGCCTCATACTTGACAGCTGGAAGGATGCTAATTTAATTGGAAACCAAAAGCCAAAAGAAACTGAATCCTTGCAAACTAAAAACTCGAGGACGGAATGGTAAACTTAAATGGCACGAGTTGGAAACCGGTACCGGGAACATGAAAGCTTGCAAGCTTGGAAACAAAAGAGATGAGTATTGCATCCTTGGCTGTTCTGGCTTGCTCAAAACTCGCAAAATGGCAATTATGGACCACAAAAAGCGGAATGCGTCCTTTACCCCGTAGTAATACCATAAGAACTACAAAGCTAAAAGCTTGGATGCCTCAAGTTTGGAAACTGCAAACTTAAACACTGATACATTAGAAATGGGAGGGGGGCGGTTAGAAACTTTGCAATTACTAGCCTAGAGACGGAAGAATTGAAAATTTGCCAATGGAAATGTCAGATTCTGTGAGCTTCAAAGCTGAAATAATACAATGTTCTTATTTTGCAAGCATGAAAGCGGGAAATTTGAAAATTGGAGGTTTATTGGCTGGGAGTGTGGAACCAGAAGCTTGGAAAGGATAGAATTGAAGATTGAAAAATCAAGGTACTAAAATCTATCCTTCAATAGCAAATATCATCGGGATTGAGAGCTGAAGGTTTGATAGAAGTTTCACACTCACGCGAACTTTATAACTGGAAATTTGAAATTGATAACGGAAGCTTAAAAACTGGAAAATTGACATTTGCAAAATTTAAAATTGAAAAGCTAGCATTGTAGAGTTAGAGAGCTGAAATGCGTAATAACAGAAGCTTGGTAGCTGCAAGTTTAAAAATCGGAAACTTGAGAACCAACAAATTAACAGCAGGAAATTTAAGAATTGACAATTGAAACCAGGAAGCTTAAAGTTTGAAAGTGGGAAAATTGGAAATTTTTAAATCAGAGAAAGCAGATTTAAAAGTTTCAAAAACGAAAAGCTATTAGTAGACGCTTCAAAATTGCAAGCGTGAAGTTTGGAAACTTCAAAACATGTGAGTTGGAAAGTTACTGAATTTGAAAGCTTTGCAAGTTGGAAAGTTGGAAACATGGATACTTAAAATTTTATAACTGAAAGTCTAAGAATTGGAAATTATAAAGCTATAGACTTGGCAACTATGAAAATGTTACAAAATTAGAAAACCAGAAACCAGCAGCTGTTCCTGTGAAATTGAATGTTTGAGAATTGAAAATGATACAGTAGATGCTTTAATGTTGTAAGCTTGGACGCGGGATAATTGGAAATCAAAAATTGCAAAGCCCGAAGCTTAAGGATAGAAAACGTCGAAAGAAGAAGCTTTGAACCCAATAGATTTCAAATGAAAAACTAGGAAACCAAAAAGTCAAAATTTGAGAGCTTCAATATCGAAGGGTTAAACACAATGTTCGAATCTTGAGCTTGAATGCTGGAGATAGAAACCTAATATTTGAAAATTGAAAGCTCAACAGTTCGACGTTTTGAAGCCAGAACCGTTGAGATTATAAGAAATTGCAAATTTAACTCAAGAGAGGTCTGTTCTACAGAAGGAAGCATTTGAAAGCATAAAGGATGAAATTTTACTATTACAAGAATTGAAGGTGTAAAATCCAAGCCTGGAGACTTGAAAAGCGTGAGTTTGGAAGCGGGAAGATAAAAATTTGGAACCTTCAAAGGAAAAATTTGTAAATCAAAATGACAGAATTCCACATCTTGAGACTTTAAAGGTGTAATAGCAGAAACTTAGAATTTTTAAGATTAAATGCGAGACACGAAAACCTAAAATTTTAAAATTGATAGCCTAGAAGTTTCGAACCCGGAGTCTATAATATTATCAAAAATGTGAGTTGAGGAAGAATAAATCCTTAAGCAGAAACCCCCTGAAATGTAAAGGGTGAAACATTAACAATTGAAGCTTTGAGGGTATATACTGCAAGCCAGGAGACTTGGAAACAAGTAACATTAGAATTTGGAAACTTCAAAGCTAGAGGTCAGGGGAAAATTTTGGAAATCGGAAACAGAACGCTTATAGATTGGTAACGTTAATACTGAACGCTGGGAAACGGAAATTTCAAAATATTTTGATGTTTGAACTATTTAAGATGAATAATAAAATAGAAGATCTACATAACTCTCCAATGAATGAGTTAGGAGATATGTAGATGTTCTACTTTTTTATTCGTTTTGTAATTTTGACACTCTTAACTACATTTCTAAAACTAGTTTTCTACTTCTTAGTCGTCGAAGCATTTCAGAGGTTAAAAGTCAATTAACTTAGTTGTAGAATCTTACAAGCTACAAGATTGAAAATCGCAAGGAGAGCTTGAAACTACCATATAGATCGGAATACATCCAAATACGTAATTCGGCAATTAAGTTGCCGTGTTCAGTGAAAGTTCAGTTGAAAGTACAAAGAAGCCGGAGTTTTTCTGGAATTTTTGGATCACTTGGTTAAAAAAATTGATCATTGTTTACAGCACTCAGGAGGCATTGTTTTCTTGACGTTTTACATGCCACTCCGGCCAGTTGGCGATTTAGCAAGCGATAACAAATTTGAACAATTACAGTCGTAATATGCTATGCACTTTCGGCCAGTTCTTAATTTGGGTCACGAGAGTGTGCACGAGAATGAAGAGGGAGCATTACCCTGCTTGTAAGATCGAAGCAGACAGAGCGTGAAGGATGTTAGATAAACCTCATACTCTCTTTTTCAATCTCATTGTCACTGCAATGATCCTCCTCCGTTCTCGCTTGCACTTCCGTATTCCCAGACCGAAGCTAAGCACTGGCCGATAGTGTATAGCCTATTACGACGTAATTCCTAAAGTGAGTATTATATAAATTGGTATAAAAATAGTGACTTTTACTTTATTGGGAAACGTAGTTGTTGGTCGTCACCTTACCGAATTTTAATAACAGGAGATCATAAATTCTTCTTCATTTCGAAGTGTAATCTTATTCCGTTATCCAAACTTCCATCCAAAATGCACGCTGAAAGCTCCAACTTTACCGTCACCGTCCTGCGCGCTAATTTTTAATTATCCCCGAGAGCCATTACCCACAAAAGAGCCCTATTTAATATCCCCTTCATATTTTTCGCGTCGTAACGTCCCCCGGTCGCTCTAACGCGTAATTATACGAAGCCGAGCGCTTTGTGTGCGCGCTGCCGTATGTGTGTGTACGTAACCATACGACCATACGAGCATATAATTATGTATTTTACAATTTCCACTTCGACATGCACCAGAACTAATTAAATCAGGCTCTCGACGGAAGAGCAGTAAACCGCAATTACGCTCGACTAGCTACCGGGCTGGCCTAGAATACGGTTACGTCCGCAGAATAGAGGTACGTATCACGCGATGCTCCTTTTCCTATCTTTAGCGTCGCGTACGTTTTCGTGCTTCGTGCATTATTCATTTCATTCGGTGGATTGCAGCGACGTATAAGTGCGCGTTTTTTAGCGGCAACGGATGATTCTGTTTCGGAATTCGTTTACTTGAAGCGGTGCCGTACATCGTTAGCTGTACAATGACGAATGGAATGAGATCGGTAGGAATTTACTGCTTATAAAGTGGATCGCGCTTTTATGTCTCTTGACTTGACTGGTAGTCTAATCCCACTCTTATCTTCCTCTAGTATATGAATGCAAACTGATTCTACGACTTTGACACCAGTTACTTATGTCAACGTTGGGCTCTTCATACTACCAGCTTTTTCAGGAAGCAATATGTGAACAACAGCGAAATATCGATAGCAAATAGTGGTACAGTGTAAAATTCTAAACAAGACTGCAGCATTAATATAAGTCGTGAAACCCTGCAACAATAACACTGGTAACCAGATTTTCACTTTGGACATATTCCTTTGATGCGCGTTGATCGAGGAGCTAACCAGTAATAATGGAAAAAGTAGAAAAATAAAATCTATATACCTCTCACATAGATAAACTCACTGACAATGGGACTTATTTATTCGGCAACTTACACAGAAAGTTGTGCTAGAACTGGACTGCAGACTACATTGCATATACCAATAATTATCAAGGGAGGGAATTATTCTTTGTTTATCGCCGACTGCAACCGTCGACCGGTTTCGTCCTTATTAGGACTCGTCAGTACGGTATAGCACTTCCATGATAAACAAAGCATCTGCTGTGGAATGCTTTTATTCCCATCGTGCAGTCCTTGCACAACTTTCTGTGAAAGTTTCTGAATAGATAAGCCTCAGTGAGGTTATTTATGTGACAGTTATGTAGATTTTATTTTTCTACTTCTTCCTCGCATCGTAACTCTCTCCAAGCTTTTGAAACTATTTTTCTAAATAATGGAAAATGCAATTGCGGAAAGCTGGTGCCCAATTGACGATTTCTGACGACGGATTCAAAATCAGCATCGAAAGATAGGGTATGTCAATGAGCGATGGACCACAAGGAGATATGAGCCGGTGGTATAAAATAGAGTAAGCATGACGGTAGCGAGACGGTGGAGCTACAAATCGGAAGAATTTTAGCTAAGAAACTATGAATAAGGTCCTAAGTTTTTCCGAGGTGGGACTTTTAAACGACTGTATTGTTGGTGGTAAGTTTTATTTAGAAGTACGTATCTAATTTGTTAGGTTATTATGTAAGTTTCGAATATGTTTAACCTCACAAAACGTTGTATTGCAAAGTGTGACGCTACACAATGTGGTCCATCTCCACTAAACTTTTAGGACAGACGGACCATTTATATCGAAGATAGTTGAACCAAATTAATTCACCTATAAAGTTGAGCCAATCTGAATAAGAACTATTTAATTTCGTCATATACGTTTAAATTTGACAAGCTAAATATTTACTCACGTTAACAAATCAGATAATGACTAACTCACGAAATGCAATTTTCTTTGTTTCAGCAATATGCCTAATTTTTATGTCAGAAAGAGCAGTAGAGGCTGCTGGACAGCTGATTCACTTCAAAATTCAGTAGAAGCAAGTCAAAACGGTTCCATGGGAATAAACGAAGCCGCAAGCACATTAAAGAGAATAATAAAACAACGTAATTTTGTCAAAAAAGAAAAATCGCCTGGATCCATCTTTGACTTAATTAATGCAGCTGCAAATAAACTAGTGGGACATATGAGGAAACTTCAAGCTGTTGGATTTTCTCCTACTAGAGATGCACGTTTGCTTAGGATTTGGCAGAGAAAATAAACATTAAACATAAATTTGATAAAGAAAGTGGAAAAGCTCGCTACGTTTAGCTCAAGAAGTTTCTATAACGTCATCCAGAGCTATCTGCAAGAAAATCGGAAAGGGTGTCTCTTGCTCGTTCGCAAGCAATATCGAAAGAAGTTGTCAAAACTTATTTTCAAATTTTAGAAAAAATTGTAATCGAAAACGAGTTGTTTGACAAACCAGGACATGTATACGATATGGACGTGTCTTGGCTTCACTTAAATAATTAACCTGGCCATGTTATAACCGCAAAAAGGTCTAAAAGTGTTCCTACGATAACTTTGGATGAAAAGGTGGAAACTATCAATGTGATAGGATGCTGTAACGGCGAAGGCGTTTCCCTTCCTCCTTATAGCATCTTTGAAGGCAAAAATGAAAAAGAAGAATTCTCTGATGATATACCACCCGGTTCCTTCGTTTCATTGTTACAGAAATTTGCTTATCTGAATGCAGAAATTTTCTTTGATTGGTTGAAGAACCATTTTTCTGCCTTGAAAGTTAGTAGGAAAAGAACTCCTAATTTTGGATGGGCACACTCCACACACAACATTCGCAGAAATGTTTGAGTTTGCGGAAAACCGTGACATGATCATCTTATGTTTTTCCAGCCATACTACTCATTATTTACCACTGGATCTATTTTTCTTTCTACCTTGTGGTCTTTCATGGATTTACTTCCATTTTATACTTTGTTTTTCAGCTGCTGTTTACCTCTTCTCTCAAGGTCTTTCTTAGGCTTCCTCTCCTCCTTCTCCTTGATACTCGTGTCTCGTACACTGTTCTAACCACTTCTATCAATCTCAACTGATTCTCCTCTACTACGACTTGTATCGGTTTAACTTTCAGGTTTTCCCTAATAGTGCTATTTATGATTCTGTCCAGTCTCGTCTTACCTTCAATTTTTCTCAGATTCCTTATTTCCATGCTTTGGTTCTTTGTTGTTGTTCACACTTCTGCTCCATATGTTAAAATTGGTGTCACTACCCATCTAAATATTTGCGCTCTTGTTGGTTTTGATATGCCTTTTCTACTTAATAAGGTATTTTTAATGCCATTGAATGAATAGTCTTCTAGCTGCTCCTATCTTGCAATGAGTGAACCTCCCCTGCCTCTCTTATCTCTTTTTCACTCATTTGTCTAATTATAAAATTAGATCTTCAAACCGCTAAAGTCTAATTATTATTCAGCTTGCAATAATTTTATAAAGACAAACCCAACAAGGAAGCTCACGAGAATGAAATTTGGAAAACTGTTGGGATAAGTTTCGAGCTACTGGAATCGTACCTTTTAATGCCGTTCCAAAATATTCTAATATTTTTTAAAAAAGGTGCTCCTAGACTTAGCCTACATAAGAAGCAAAATCCAGCGTCCAAGAAACAAACACATTGTTTACCACTCTAATTATAGAAATAACGAATGTAATAGGAGAACTTCACAATTTTACAATTTCTTCATTTCTTATAAACAATGTCTACTTCCGTAATTATCAGGAAAGTCCCTTTAGATCGGACGAGATAGTCCGAAGGACGCGCATCGTCCTTTCCCCGCGATCCGAAGCTCCGAGACGAATTAATTAAGCGACCATTCGAACCATAAATTCCGGCGGAAAAATGCTCAGATCGCACGCAAGCGTGTGAAATATTTCTTCCGGTAAGTCCTTTATCGCGAGGACGCGCCCATCGGTCGCCGAATATATCCCCGGGAATGGCGCACGAAATACCCCCGAAAACCGCCGACTAAAAGGAGATAGTACTGATAAGATATCTTCTCCAATTTCGGTCGGTTAAGGTGGCAGTGCCGTTAAACCGATATAGAAACGGACGACGTCCGTCGCGATAGCCCGCTTCATAGCCGGCGCCGATTATATTTGCGACGCATCGTTCGGAGTAAATACGCGATTGCTTAAAAAGGAGAAATAGAAAGAGGAACGACGAACGAAGAACGATTTCGGCTGCTATGAATATATTGAATGATATGAGGAGCTGTCGTGAAAGGAAGAAGTTTGTTCGTCTCGTATCGTAGCATCGAACATAATTGAAGCGTTTTGGATTTTATTTGAAATCTGGTGCATCTGATGCTTGATACGTTGCTCGTATTGAGGGAATCCGGATTCGTCGGTTAATAAATAAAGCCGAAAGATCTATCCGGTTGCAATCGCAACTTGGTGTGTTGATCGCGATATTGAGCATGATGCGATCGCCATTCATATCGCGATGCTGCTCCTTAAAAAGAGCGCAATTTTAACTTTGACGTTTTGTTGCTTATATTTAGGAATAAAGGACTTGCAAAAACCGAAGGCCCGTTTCTTTGTTTGAAGTACTTCTTCGCCTCTTAGAATTTGCACAATCCGAACAGGTATAAAGATTTGCGAGGCGAAGAAGAGGAAAACGAAAGAGAGGAAGAATTGGTACAAAGGAGCAATAAGTTTGCGATGGAGTTGGAACTCTGACTGGGTACATAACTTCATCAGAATAATTGAAGTGCATCTTAAAGTAGTTTTCGGTTATCCTTAACTAAAGATATGGAGGATTATGTTTTAGAGGGAAGAAGGAAACTGGACAAGCTGAACGTACGAAACATTGTAAGGTCAATATTATCGATCACAAGCCTTTAACTAGCAGAAATTAAATTGATATTTGGAAAAATTTAAAATCGACAAGCTGGAATTACAGAGCTAGCGAGATCTGAAGAGCGTAATAACAGAAGCTTCGAAGTTGCAAGTTTGAAAACCGAAAATTTGAAAACGGTAAGATTAAATTTCAGAGATCAAGACTTGAGGGGTTATAGCATAATTTTAATAGTACAAAAATGAGTCTGAAAACTATAAACTAAACAGTAAAGACTTTGAAGTTATAAGCTTGAAAGCTGGTAATTTGAAAACTAAAAGTTTGATAATCCGGGAGCTTAAGGAGAGTAAACTAATATTAGTAACTAATATTACACCCTTGGAAACAAGAGATTGCAAATAAAAAATTGGAAATCTGAAATCCAGGGTTTGGGTTGAATTACAGAAGCTTCAAATTTGCAAACGTAATACTCATAGCTGGAAAACTGAGCTCCAACAATTTGGAAATAGGAAGTTTGTGAAGTGGAAATGTAAATACTAGAAGCCTTACAAATTTGGAAATGGGAAATGCAGCAAGTATCTGAGAGCTTGACACTGAAAAGTTAGTTGTAGAAGCTTTCAAAGTATTTTGCTTTTTTTTTTTCAAAATTTAACCCCGATAATTTGATTGGACTTGATTAGATTGACAGTTTAGAATGTAGAATCTAGAACTTCAGATTTGAAGTCAAAAATCGAGAAGTTGGAATTTTATTGAAAATTCGAAATTGAGACAGTAGAAACCAAGAACGGTTAATTCCGAATCTAGGAATGTGGATTTGATGAACTGAAACCCAACATTAGAATCTAAAAATCTAAGTTTGAACCCGGAATCAATAATCTAAAACCCTGATTTCACCAGATTTGTCTAAAAGTGTGGAATCGAAGTTTAAAATCCAAAATCTAAAACATTCATTGAAGATCTAAAAGTTGAAACCAGAGAGCCTTAAATTGAAAACCCTAAATGTATTATTTACGTTTAGGATCAAGAATCTGAAACCTTTGCTATCAGTTCTAATCTTTAAAATCTCTCTTGAAGATCTAAAATAAGGAATCTAGCTTATGATAAAAAATGTTGGAACCTAGAATTTTGCGCCTGTAACTAAGACAGTGGAATTCGCATGTTCTACAATTTTCAAAACTTGAAACGGACACAACTTAACACTAAGAATGTGGATTATGTGTTTGAAATCTAAAATTTCAAATTAGCAACTAGAATCCCGAATGGCGGTCTTACGTTTGGAATTCATAATTTGAAACCTAAGATTTCAGGTTCAAAATCTAAATTCAAGAATTTGCTGTTAAAACTTAAATTCCAGGATCTACATCTACGACAAGGAAAATTTCAACACTAAACTTCAAAACGCCTTCATGATTTTGGATTCAAGACCTTCTTTACCCAGTTATCGGAATTTGGAATCTGATATCTAAAATGTATAACTTGGAACTTGGGTTCAGAATCCGGAATCATAACTTCAAAACGCGTACAAGTTAAATTCTGACAGGTAGGTTTCCTCCATAATGCTTCTTTCATTTGAACTTTGAACCTTCTTTTGGTCATCTTTGCCTAGTTGTTTCCCTTCGGATTCATGCCTTTTGCTACTGTTTCCTAATCACTCCTCTCCTACACTCCCAGAATTTGGAATCTGATATCTAAAATTTGTAATTTGGAGTTTGGGTTTAAAATCCGGGATCACACCTTTAAGACGCGTACAAGTCTAAGAGCTAGGTTTCCTCTATTATCTTATTATCTTTGAATTTTTTTCCTTTAGTCACCTTGCTCTACCTTCTTTCCCTTTGGGGTCATGCTTTTTGCTACTTTGTCCTGATCACTCCTCTCCTACACTCCCAGAATTTGGAATTTGGTATTTAAAATTTATAATTTGGAGTTTGGGTTTAAAATCCGGAAGCATAACTTCAAAACGCGTACAATTCAAAGTCTGAGAGCTAGGTTTTCTCCATTACGCTTCTTTCTTTCCAACTTTGAATTTCTTCCTTTGGTGACCTTTGTATAATTTTTCTACGCTTCAAGTTCATGCTTTTTGCTACTTTTTCCTAATCACTCCTCTCCTACACTCCCAGAATTTGAAATTTGGTATCTAAAGTCCGTAATTTGGAATTTGGGTTTAAAATCCGGAATTATAACTTCAAGACGCGTACAATTCAAAGCCTGACAGCTAAGTTCTCTCTATTACGCTTCTTTCCTTTCAACTTTGAATTTCTTCCTTTGGTCACCTTTGTCTACTTCTTTTCCCTTCGGATTCGTGCTTTTTGCTACTCTTTCCTAATCACTCCTCTCATACACTGCCAGAATTTGGAATTTGGTATCTAAAATTTATAATTTGGAATTTGGGTTTAAAATCCCGAATCATAACTTCAAGATACGTACAATTCAAGCTCTAGCAGTTGGGTTTCCCAAAGATGCTTCTTTTGTAAATTTACCGCTTATATTCGCCGGTGACCGAATCCTGTATACAAGCCCTTGAACGGGAAAAACTCCATATAAGTGGTACGCCCCGAGCTGAGATTTATATTTCCGTGTAGGTAGATAGGCCCCTGCTATTTTTCCTTTTCGTATAAAATCGGAAAATGGCGTCGTTTCGACGTCACTCGATTAAAATTTGAGCCGAGCGACGGGTGGACCGCCGCGGATTTGATTTTATCCAGCGACGCGTGGCGTCGCTCTCTCGCTCGACGCGCGAGGAACAAAAATAATGAACCTCCGAATGAAACGAATCCGCTTTCATTTCTGCTTTCTTTGAAAAGCGGGAAATGCCTTGCCCGGATGGAATTCTATTACGAGCAAACGGATTATGGCGCGGATATAATGCGGAAAAACATGCCTTCTGATATGGACATTTTTTGGTTTTTCCCCGATTGATTGTTTTCCGCCCCTCCCCCTTCCTTTCCGTCCGTCCGTCCGTCACCATTTTGTTTGCTTTCTTCTCTTTTTATTCTCATTAAGATCGCTCGAATGCTGGGGGCTCTTTTTGTTGGATTTTTTCCAGCGCAACCGGCGCGTTTGTCTCGATTCTGTTTTGTATCGTGAGCGAAGCGGATGTTGCAGCGAGATTCGATTTTTGAAACGGTGCCTCTGTTTGAGGACAATAGATCTTGTCCTGTTCGATTCGAATTGCTAATTTCGTTTTCGTCGATTTTCGAGCGATGAGGTGGCATCAATTTGGAACTAAATCATGGTTTATATTTGTTTATGTTAATACCATTGCACATTGTCTGCTTCTTTTCTGTGAACATCCAACTTTTCATTTTTCTTTATACATTCATACTTCCACGGTCTCCAGAAAAAGAACGACCCCAATTTCAGCGCGGACAAGGTCGACAGGCTGCGAACGTTACCATATATGATAGGTTTTAAATAATAAACCTCCATAGAGGGGGCGTCGAGAGATAATACATCATATTTACGAAAAATTCGCCGCGTTAGACCCGCCCGAAATTTATACCTCTTTTTCACGCCCGTTGTATATTACAATAATATACAGTAGTCATCTTTGTATTCACGGACCGTTTTGTAAGCGAATAGAATTTTAAAACGGCCGGGCGGAAAATTTACGGCCGAGCTATATTTCCGTATCGTACGCCTGTCGCCCCGTAGGCGCGAGAAGGAAAGGAGAAAGGACGAAAAACGCGTGCGATACCTCTACTTATCGTACGGGAGACTTTGTTCGTTCGAGGGAAGGAACGCCCTTTACCCCATTGTTATCTTTAGCGTCGATTGCACTTGGGATGAATCGGGGTGTTTTACGAGATGAGACGATGAAAGGGGAGGCATACGCTTCGATCGCTTGAATGGGAAGTAGGTGCTTCTAATATAGAAATAACAATTCGTTCTTGAGTTACGTACCTAAAGGAACTTCTTCAAGTATAACGGTCTGCTTCCTGCTTTTTCTTATCGGCCTCCAACAAGTTCATCTTAATCTTAAAATGAATTTGAAACGACTCCGGTATGCTCGTTTTAGTTCCAGTTTTACCCGTTAACTTTCGAGCCGATTTTGTTCGATTCGGATAAGTACAGGGAGGTCAATGAATGGAAAAGGAAAAAAGATTAAGAAACAAATAGGCAAATAAAAGTGTTGGTTTGGAACCGCCCACTTATCTATATCAAGAGATTTGTGAATTTGATCAGATATAGGCGAACAAGCTATCCGCAAGTAAATATTCTCAATCTCACTGAACGTATTGACCTAATTTTAGTGGCGTTTACATTTCTTCCTCTAAATTGTAAAAATTTGCCTTTAGTTACCACTGATATGTCGTGGGCATATATTTTTTTCGCCCGCATCGATTTGAGGTTCGATCGGATTCCAAGAAGGCGAAAGGAATAAAACGACCAATACCCATTTGACGTTGCTGAACATATCGTATTATGACTGAAATACTATCCAAAATCAAAATTTGGATAATTTCCGAATTGTCTTGAATGAACTACAAATACAATTGTATTTTTAAGATATCATATCATAATTAACCTTAAAAGTACTACTTTGGTCAAAGAAAAATAAAATGTTTATGTAGTACCAGAGCAGATTTCAATGTTACGTGGTGTAAGACTATCGCATTTCTAAATAAATACAATGAACAAAAATTC
The DNA here is from genome assembly GCA_038088585.1 of Chrysina gloriosa. Lineage (NCBI taxonomy): Eukaryota > Metazoa > Arthropoda > Insecta > Coleoptera > Scarabaeidae > Chrysina > Chrysina gloriosa. Next base: position 76,841,009 of record CM076088.1, on the reverse strand, counting down.
GATTATATTTTTCAAAATGTGCTACACAGATGAATTCGTTATCGTTTTGTTTGACGTTGTTAACATTTGCAGAGATTTTGTCCAAACTGTTGACAAAATGTTTTTCTCCACGAAACTGATAAATTATAGTGACTCTAGTAGTGATAAGTGTGTGTTATGATTTTCATCTTTTTAATTCAGTTTTTCAAATTGGGCAACATTTACAGGCACCGGGAATTCTTAATCAGGCACATCAAGGGAATAGCGCCTAATTACAGCTATCCAAGAGGCAATAGAAACTACAATTATGCATATTATTTTGAAACAGGAAATGAAAAGATAAAAGTGTGTACAATAATTTTACACATCACCTTATGAATAAGCGTAATGATAACTGAAACATCAAAAAATAAACTAAACACATATGGGGAATTAGAATTGGATAAAAGAGGGAAACACGAAAACTATATTATGGTTAGAATTTACTAGCGTTCACGTTTCTACCTCTAAAAAATTAAAAATTGTGCTTGACCTCGTACGAGGTGAGGGATCCTCAAAATTCATCTGATAGTAGGAAAACATTTTCTCATATAAATTTTGTGTTATCTTGTTTGAACTTTCTTCTATTTTAATTTGGTGCTTCAATTGTGAGAAAGAGGACATATACATTGGGATATCGGTGCTTGCAATATTTATCGGTACATTTTTTTCTTTTTATGTATCACCCTCTTCATAACTTATGAATTAAACTAAAACAGAAGAAATATCAAACAAAATAAAACAAAATTTGTAACTGTGTCAGGAATGCGGTAACTACTCTTTTAAATATTGAAGCTACAAACGGAGAATTTTTAGTATCCCTTCTGAAACATGCATGGAGGATGTCGTTTACATGTACAAAAATAATCACTCCGGCGATATTTTTAAATGGGGTATAACCACATCCGCATCACACGCAACTACTTCGTTGAACTTCAAATATTCAATAGAAGACATGTTAAAACCCCATTACAAGAGATAACGAAACGTACAATATTAAAAGCTTCAAATATTTATTGTAAAAACCACAACAATACTGTTCCGCTATACTATAGCTTCAGCAGGTGGATGAATGATGGCTTAGAATCTAAAATTTTTACATCTATACAAAATTTGTTTTAGTAAAAGGATGTGTGGGGGAAGGAGGGAGGTTACATCTCTAAATTTAGGAAGTGGGAGTTGTTCATCTCTGGGTGGTCGTTTAGCCTTTTCATAATTTTCAGATTCCCTAATAAATTAAGTTTATTTTGCCTTTGTCTTGAACGTCCAAAATTGTTAAGTTAATGTTAAATTTATGATTATTTTCTAAAGAATGGTTAGCGAAAGTTGAATCTGTTTTCTTATATATATAACTTTTGTCGAGGTTTCCATGTGATTTTTGAAGGTTCTCCCTGTTCGACGTAAACGTTACTACATCCACATGTTAACAAATATACTCCGGAATTCGAATCTTTGTCCGTCTTCGCTCAATTGGTTTTGATGTAATTTTTCAGCGAGCAATTAGTTTGAAATGATACTTTTTCACCTGCAGCTTTTTTTAATAAATACATTTATTTTGAGTGAAGTATTGCCGATGTATGTGATTGAGCTATAATTTTCGTGTTTAGTAAAAGTTTTTGGGTATGTCGTCGAAATTGTGTGTATTCCTTGTTTTTTGCCAAGTCTAAATCTATTGGAAAACCGTTATTAATAGCTTTTAGGTAGATCCTATTTAATTCAATTTCAAAGTTTTCTTTGTTTAATGGTATGTAGTTTAGAAAATAATCATAAATTTAACATTAAATTTTAAAATTTTACATATTCAAGATAAAGGTAAAAACCTTAATTTATTGGAGAATCTGGAAATTAATAGATATAACAAATTAGGGCAAGCGTTAAGCGACCAACTAGATGCGCATAACTGTCCCCCCTCCTCCCAAAATTAAAACCTGTGAACGCCCCCACACCTTTTTCCTAAAAAAAAAAAAATTTTGTATAAATGTAAAAACTTTAGATTTTAAGCCATCATTCGTGCACCTGATTAAGCCGTATTATAGCGACACAATATTGTTGTGGTCTTTTTACAATAAAGATTTGAAACTTTTAACATTATTCGTGTCTTTATCACATTGAACTCCTTTTCAACTATTATCATTTTATATGTGATGCTATGTAACTTCCGATGTTTACGGTTTAGACAAAAGAACGTAAACGTAAGAATCGGGTCACATGTTTAACAGGTTCAAGAGCGTTCAGGATGTCGAATACCTCTAAATATCGTATTTCGCCTCGATTTCCAATACGCCTACTATCGGCGATGTATTTTTCTTCTTTAACATTCTGTGACCTATTTTTATCTAATATCTGTAACCTTATAACTGAATTTGATGCATTTCTTGCGACAAATCCTCGTCGTTTTCACAACTTATATATCAAATTAAAACAGAAGAAAGTTCGTCCATGTTTCTCTGTCTACAGTGATAGCCTCTCCATTAAAACGTTAGTCAGTTCCTGTCAGCTAGGAAATAATAAACGAAAACACTCCGAAAATAGGGATTTCCCATTAGCACGACAAACGATAAATCCTCTCAAAACCGATTCTAATAACGTCCCCCACCTATCGAAGTTGACGAGCTCCCGCTGAAGTCCACGACCGTTTTTCCTCGTTCTTCGGATAATAGAGGATTTGGCGCGACGAGATGGAATCAAAAACGCATTAACATCACGTCCCAATCCGGTATTCCTTCTCGCCCGTCCTTTCCTCGCTTCTGTCTCCTTCTCCTTTTCTTTTATGTGAACGGGGGAACTCTCGGTTCGTCGACCGTAATGTTTTAATCCATGGGATGTACCGAAACGTCCCCGAAACAAATAAAGTTTTTACGATTCGCCGCCGTAAAAGTCAATTCCGACGATGACCGCCTTCGGCGGCGGCGGCGGCGGCTGTAACGTCGTCGTCCTCAAGACGAAAGAAGTCATATTGATTACGACCGGCAAATGTATTTGTCATGTATCGTTGATAAATGCGATCCCGCTATGATTTATGAGCGATACAACCTTTTCCTTGTACGGCGAAAAATATATGAAGTGTCCGCGACAAAAAGTCTTTCCGTCGTTTTAGCCGTATTGGGTTTCGTGCGCGGTCACGTCAATCTAGTCGAGTAGGTACGTTTTATGGTTTTTTTTTGCGCGGGTAATAAGTGGCAAAAACGTCGGTTTAGATCGAACAATTTTGAATTTGAAATCTCGTTTCTCTTCTCGATAGGCGAAAAGTTCGATGTATAATTCGCTGTGGAGCGAAAAAAGGGAGATAAAAACGACGGCGAAAGGATCCGGTGATAATTACGAAGTTCTATCTGGTAAGTTATACCGGCCAAGTTGGAAGTTACGGCACTCAAACTTTGCGGTCGTAGAACAAATTTCGGCGTTTTTATGCTGGTATCGATCTTGCCCGTTAGTTGAGGGAAAGAGATCTGTGGTTACCAATCGCGGCGATCGGTTCTTTGAGTATGTTTAGAAAGAGAGAAGTCTAAGAAATATCTGGTCAATTCTCTGAAGTTTAGTTTTAGTAACAACTGGTTCTAAAAAGTTACGTGTTTGGGAACTCTTTCCTCAACTGAAATCGTCCCTCGGCCCGTCATATTTCACCTAAACATTTCGGTCTTAAATGTAAAAATTTTAAACTTTTCCTTTTAGATATTGATATGTTACGAATTGATCGTAAAGTAATAGCTATAAAGATAATTACGCGCAACTTGCTTCTAAGGTAAGGTAATAATGACTGATATCAAATGTCAGAAGGAAAGAAACCATAACCCTGACATAAGTCTTTCAAAATAGCTGCAACGCTCTCGGTGTGTGGCACACCACAATACTTATAGCGGCTGTTGAGGTTAGCAAGAAAGTAATTTCGGTTACCACATATTCAGGGCGTTGCAATTGTTTTGAAAGATTTATGTCAGTGTTATGGCTTCCTCCTCTTGACATTTTACATGAGTCATTATAAGGTTGAGGTATTAAGGTTTGATGAAAGAGTGGATGACGTATTATCATTAAGTAGTGTAAATCGGGCTAAAGCCCTTACTTCTCCAAAATTTAATGTCGCGCCTTGCACGCAACTGAGGGCCAAGACCGGTTTACATTACTTAATGATAACATGTTATCCACTCTTTTATCACACCTTAGTCATTACTAGCTTACCTTAGAAGCAAGTTGCCCGTAATTTCCTTTGTAGCTGTTAGTTTAGGGTCAATCTTTACACGGAGTGCAGAAACGCACATTTTTGGCATATTTTACTTTCTTATTTCCATAGAGGAAAGAAAGCTCCTGAGGCTTACAAAGAGATATGTCAAGTTTATCGGGTTGATTGCCTAACAGAATGCAAGTATCAGAATTGGTTTAAAAATATGGTAATTCGTTTTTCAGATTCTTCACTCAAAGATGACCAACGTTCCGGCTGACCTATTGAAGTTGATGATGACCAAATCAAAGCCTTCATTGATGAGAATCGTCAATCATTCAAATTTATCGCACACGACAATTGAAAATCACTTAAAATATCTGGGACTTGCTAGGAAGTTCGATTTTTGGGTTCCCCATAAACTGAAACTCAACGAATCAATATTTGCAATATGCATCTCAAACTCACCGAAATCGACCCTTATTTGAAAAGAATCATCACTGGTGATCAAAAATGGGTCATGTATACTAACATCAATCGAAACGATCATGTGTAACCGTGATGAACCAGCACAAACCACATCCAAAGTGAAATTGCATCAAAAAATATCATATTGTCAATTCGATGGGACTAACAAGATGTTGTGTATTTTGAGCTGTTTCCAAAAAATCAGACGTTCAATTCGGACATTTACTGTCAACAACTAATGAAATTTGAAGAAGCAACCAAAGAAAAATAACCAGAATGCGCAAACCACAAAGGAATTGGGTGATCATCACGCATCTTTGGTAACTCGGGCGAAATTATTGGAGCTTGGTTAGGAATTGACATCGCATCCATCATACAATCCTGATCTGGCATTTATTTCGAGGTTCGCAAAACTCTTTTAATGGTAAAACTTGGTTCAGTTTTTTGATCATCAAGACCTAAATTTCTATGAGCACACGATTATGAACCTGCAAGAAAGATGGAAAAATGCTATTGAACAAGATGGAAAATACATAATAAGTTAAAGTTTCTTCTTTGTATAAAAGAGCGAGTTTTATTTCACACTACAAAACCGAAATTACATTCTTGCCAACGCAACAGAACTTAGAAAACGTTAGATACCAATAATGCCTTAAAAAACATATTTAAAGTTTTCACGCATGGTATTTCTTATGGTGAAACGGTTTGTTTAGAAACATGATCATGATCTGCATCTCCTCATCTCTAGCGGAGTGACGTCACGTTGATATAGCCCATCATTAGTACTAAGTCAATCGATAAATTCCTCATTACCTCACCGTACAATTGTTTATTAGATTTGGAGCAGGCGCGTTGCTGGTGATACGCGGCTAGTATCACCAAATCAAAAATTACCAAAAGAAAAAGGCATTATTTAATTTCGAACCAAGGAATCTACACTTTGTCTACTTTAAGTTTATACCTACGTCATTGTTTTGTCGTACGAGTAAAGATAATCTACTTATTTGACTATCTTTCTCAAGTACTGTTGCTGAAGAAAGAAGCACGATATGCCCTTGTCTCAGATACAAAGATCAATAGAGTAAAATTGATGACATACGTAAAAACTCTAAATAGACAAAGTGTATATCATATTTCAAGAATTTCCCAAATTTACGAATATTATAAGAAAAGTAAGAATAGCAGACACCTACGTATCTACGTAAATATATTTAACCTAGTAGTGTAAGAACGTTGAAGATCGCTGATGTTCAAAGTCGAAACTTTCAACGAATTTTATTTTATTTCCCTCGCAAATACGATCGCGTTCCATCCATCACTGTTAGTTTTTTTTTTTTTTTCGGTACGACGTCCGTCTTTCCGGGGATTCACGGCGGCTAAAATTTCAATAACGGAAGCCCTTCCGGCAGACCGCAATGACATCCACCCTCTCAGACCCGTTGTCGGTCACGACGAGCGTGGCGGGGAAGGGGCGGAAAATATGCGAAAATGGAAACTCGAAGCGTGCTCCTCGTCGAACGATAAGAAACTTTCCGAATAGTTTATCGGCGCGGGAACTGGATTTTTACGGTCGACCGAGGCGAACTAACGATTCGGTTTAGTTTGAGTATGCGTCGTTTCGCCTGCCAATTTGTCTAAAACTACGTCGTGCGAGCGTGTGCGTGTGTGTGTGTGTGTGCAGGGTTTATCGGTTCGAAGTTCTGCGGAACGAACGTTTATGAGTCGTTGTTGCTGGCGCTGCTGCGGTTGCTTTGTTCGTCGTACGATAAATCCTGATGACACTCTTCGTGCCGGATTCGACATTCGATCCCGGTGGAATCGATACTGGAGTTATGCGCGAATGCGGACGGTTGAAAAGAAAGTCGATATGAAACTAATTAATTTTTTATGCGAGTTCCCTTGGCATACTGAATGGTGGAGCTTATACCTCGAAAAGTAGGCCAAAATTGCAATCCCAATTACCCTTCCGTACCTGCGCTTTCGTGTCGTTTGGTTGCTACCTGCTTTCATACATAGGGTGCTCCAAAAACAGGAGCAAACGAGAACCAAACCAGGATCAAAATTTGTAATGCTAATGACCCCAGAAAATATATACGTAATTGGAACAAGATGGTCCAGAAGCAAGCGACTGGCACGGTATCTCGGATGGGACCGGTTGACAAGCAGAACCGATTACAGCAAGTACAGCATAGGATGTGGATCAGACGATAACTAACTCGAGAAAGGTGTGGGAAAAGCTGTCTGATGGTATAACGAGTATGGAAGCCGAAACCTACAAGTTCGTTGAGAACACACAATAAATTTGCCTAAAACTTGGGGTATTTGCTGTAAGCTTATAATTTCATATGAGACTGAGCACACAGTAAGCGCAACCACAACCTATTATTGTGTTGAAAGTTTTCAAGGAATTTAGCTGAAACTTTCCGTCTTGTTGAACACATTCAAGAGACAAGCCACATCGTTGAGAACAGAGAAAATTTGCCAATCTCTTGTTGAAAGCACGTAAGAAACTTGAGCAAAAAGAAATTGGAAATTCGGGAAAAATTGAAGACGCTCCAAATTAGGCAAAACTTAGTGCATATATGTTTTCGAAGGCGTAGAGTGCGATTCCGACGTCAAAGTCGATGGATTTTGCTTCGTTTAGATCTTGGAGCATACAGAACCGCCTCGTCCAGAACCACGTTTCAGGTTCTCTTCGAATACTTTGTTAGTGACACCTCCCTCGTCCCGAAAATTGCTTTAACCGCAATCTGCACGAAAAGAGCTTTAATTTGATGTGTAATAAGTCATAGTTCTAACCATTTCGATATTCTTCGAAATCTTCAAGGGGTACCCCTTTGGAAATTCGGAAAAAATTGAAGAAGTTCTAAATTAGGCGAAACTTGGTGCATATACGTTTTCGAAGGCGTAGAGTGCGATTCCGACGTCAAAATCCATGGGAGTTGCTTCGTTTGGATCTTGGAGCAGACAGAAGCACTTTGCCCGCAACCACGTTTCACGTTCTCAGCGAATACTTTCTTAGTAACACCTCTCTCGTCCCGGAAATTGCTTTAACCGCAATCTGCACGAAAAGAGCTTTAATTTGATGTGTAATAAGCCATAGTTCTAACCATTTCGATTTTCTTCGAAATCTTCAAGGGGTGCCCCTTTGGAAATTCGGAAAAAATTGAAGACGTTCTAAACTAGGCGAAACTTGGTGCATATACGTTTTCGAAGGCGTAGAGCGCGATTCTGACGTCAAAATCGATGGAAGTTGCTTTGTTTGGATCTTGGAGCAGACAGAAGCGCTTTGCCCGGAACCACGTTTCACGTTCTCAGCGAATACTTTCTTAGTAACACCTCTCTCGTCCCGGAAATTACTTTAACCGCAATCTGCACGAAAAGAGCTTTAATTTGATGTGTAATAAGCCATAGTTCTAACCATTTCGATTTTCTTCGAAATCTTCAAGGGGTGCCCCTTTGGAAATTCGGAAAAAATTGAAGACGTTCTAAACTAGGCGAAACTTGGTGCATATACGTTTTCGAAGGCGTAGAGCGCGATTCTGACGTCAAAATCGATGGGATTTGCTTCGTTTGGATTTTGGAGCATACAGAAGCGCTCGTCCAGAACCGCGTTTCACGTTCTCATCGAATATTTTCTTAGTAATACGTCCATCGTCGCGGAAATTGTTTTAACCGCAATCTGCACCATAAGAGCTTTAATTTGATGTGTAATAAGTCATAGTTCTAACCATTTCGATTTTCTTCGAAATCTTCAAGGGGTACCCCTTTGGAAATGCGGAAAAAATTGAAGACGTTCTAAATTAGGCGAAACTTGGTGCATATACGTTTTCGAAGGCGTAGAGTGCGATTCCGACGTCAAAATCGATGGGAGTTGCTTCGTTTCGATCTTGGAGCAGACAGAAGCGCTTCGCCCGGAACCACGTTCCACGTTCTCATCGGATATTTTCTTTGTAACACGTCCCCCGCCCGGAATATAGTTTTAACCGCAATCTGCACGAAAAGAGCTTTACTTTGATGTGCAATAAGTCATAGTTCTAACCATTTCGATTTTCTTCGAAATCTTCAAAGGGTACCCTTTTTGAAATTCGCGAAAAATTGAAGACATTCTAAATTAGACGTAACTTGGTGCATATACGTTTTCGAATTAAGAAATAAAAATAAAAATAGAAAAAATGTGGCGAAAATAACGACAGAAATAAAAGTAGATTAAGTTCTCACCGAAAATAAATAAATGAGGTCAGACACGAGAGGAAAAATTTATGATGGAACTCATTTTAACACAGACATTCAGGAGCGACAGTTTGGATGGCGAGTGAACATGTATAGAATATCAGAGCAGAAATTAACTAAAATAGTTTACGAAAACCCAGTTCAAGGTAACAACAAAATAGATAGATAGATAGATTTGTTGCAGTAGTAACGAATACAAAACAAAAGTCAAGTTTGGTGGTTAAAATATAAACCCTATGATTTATGTGTCATAAAAATAAATAGATAGTAGATGAATAAAAAGCTCGAATAGAAAAATTGCCGAAGCGTAACTTCCAAATGCGCAGAACGATAATATTAACTTACCGGAGGTGAATTACCGTATATATCCTCGATAAAAGAGACTTCAAAGCGAAAACGAGATAAATTACTCACGGAAAACCACCCGCTCAACCGAACCCTAGAAGCAGAATGAATAATGCGTGCACCTGAAAAGGCGAACTGTATCAAAAACCTATGAAAGCGGGGCGCCATCTACACGTCCAAAGTGGAGCGAGAGGCCAAAAGTAACAATGCAGAACGCTGTAATAATTGGCCGTAAAGCGTTAAGAAGATGATAACACCGGAAGCAAACCAATACTAACCTATCGAAGCTAAGTATGGATACTTAATAGAAGTCAGAAGAGTCAAACTGTAGGCTACGAAGATTAAATTTCTGAGGAAAGTTGTGGCGGTTACCAAAATATATGAGATACCCAATGAAGCGACCAGAAAGGAACCAAAGACCTAATCCGCACTGCAAGTGGTGGAAGACAACTAAGTTGGTGGGGATATCTTCAGCGACTCGACGAAAGCACTATAGTAAAGAGAACATTGGAAGCAAGAATTAAGAGCCACAACTGGCTTAGAACGGGACTATACAGAAAAGTTTGAAAGAAAACAACAAACAAACATGGGAGCGATTTGCAAAAGTAAGAAGAAATCTCTATGATTCATCCTAAATCAGAATTAGAAGGGATGACAAATCTCAGTCGTAAAATTTATATTACAGATTACGTTCTACATCAACGAGGATATATCCATTCCTTCAGGGCGAAAAGAATCCGGAGCCAAGAAGCGAATTATATACATACACATAATACGTAACGTCCTCCAATCGCGGAAAACAGCTCAGTAGGTCGTAGAGACGGCCCAGAAATCAAAACAAAAACGGAATAAATTCAATAAACCGTAGCGAAAGCGTATTTCCCCACTCGTTTAAATGTAAACGGTTAAGTTATGTAAAGTTCATAGCCAGTAATATTCGTTACGGACGTTTCGAAAACTTCCCAACTTTACCAACTTCCATAAATGTTACGGTCAGTTTCTGAACTAACAAGGCCGAGAAAATGCCGGGGAGTGTGTTTTATGACTTCGTAAGAAGGCAACCAACTCGGAAACTTTTCATATTTCCTATAAGAGAGGGAGAGAAAAAATATCTATCGACTATGATTTGTGTGGCATGAAATAAGCGTGGGGCGCGCAGATACGCAAATACCCGGGAAAACATTCCCTTTTTCCTTCTTTCTTTCTTCATCCCCCTCCTCATCCTCATCCTCACCCCGTTCGACGCGGTACGGTCTAGATCGGGCGATCGAACGCCGCCGCATCGTCCCGCTTGACGCGCTATTGATTTAAGCATTTTGCGATTATTTATTGGGATAATCGGCAGTTATGGGCGAGTTCTCTTTTTCCGTTCGTGGAAAGAGGAAAAAGAAAAGTTCGGCGCGCGATTATAAAATGAAGTTTTATGATTTGCGATATTCGTTTTAGTTTAGTGCTTTCTTTATGGCGAGGAAAGGAAAGTTGGGAAGAAATTTGATTTAAACGTTCCTGAAATTAATTGTGTTCGTTTCGAGGATATTTTCATATTTCCGATGGAAATTACTGTAATCGTACATCTGCTGGTATCAACACTTTTATCTTAAGAGAAGACACTACAGTTTACAAATCTATCCTTACTCTTGCACTTTGGAGAACTCGACGGATTCATCAAATTATTTACAGTCTGTAAAGTAAACGCGTGTACCGATTAATGTGAAGAAAAATGTACTTTTAATGATTTTTAAGTACATGGATTTGTTTTACTCTATGTGAAGAGAAAAAGCTTTACCATTAATAATAAATCCAGTCACCATCTGCATTAATAATTTTCTCACAAAGTTGCCGGCGTATTCGTTCGGTAAAGATCTCCAAATGGGACGAATTTGTCATTTTAACTGCTCTAAAATGCACACTCTTTTTCCTTGAAGCTTGTGCTTGAGATATGTCCACACATTTTGAATGGAATTTGCATCGAGCGATTACGATGGCCAATGAAGACTGCTCTTTTCAATTGGTGCCAAACTTTCTCCGGTGTTTTGGGTCGTTGTCTTCCTGTAAGATCCAATCCTCTTTTTGTTTTTATGAAGCATCGTTCAGCAGTCGGCAACAAACACTTTCTCAAAAATGCTACGCATTTTCCAAGAATTTAAATTCTATGTAAACAGATGTAATGAACCAAAACCGCGTTTCGAAAAGCAGCCCTAAAGATGAACTTTTACAGGTTGTTTAACGGTCCGTTGTATTGCTCTATTGGCCAAGGTTGACGAAGAGCGTCGAATGAATGGATATCTCCAAACAGAAGCTGCGTCCGTTGCTCCAATCTCCTTTGCCCAAGCGAGCCTTTTCGTTACATATTTCTCGCCTAACAGTAATTCCTCATTGTACTTCGATATTTGATGTGATGCCCAAGAAGATGGTTTCGAATGGTTGTATATGGTAGTTCTATACCCTTCTGTTTTAATGTTGCTGCTTCTTGTCCCAATGTTAAGGTCAATTGAATTTCTATTCTAGGAATTTCGCTTCTGGGAGTCCATTCAAAACGGTCCCGAAAGATAACAATTCTAAGGAACCGCTTCTTTCGGTCTTCCAAGTGCCTTTGACACAACGAATTGATCTACAATGTGATTGTCTTTGGAGTAAGCCCCCAATCAAGTCGTAGTAGTAGGTTGTTATATGTACTTATCATGTCATATGTAAATAAATAGTAAAAAGACACGTGCTAGTATTATTAGCAGGCCTACGATACTACTAAGTGGCAACGAGGTAAAAGTCAATTCAGATCTGAAAAATAATACCCAGGTGGTAAGGAATGGAAAAAAACAAAACAGTCAAGGTGGAAAAGCAATTAACATGAGTAAAATAGCAAATATGGAGGAATAGAGAGTTGGTGAGGATATAGATATCTACTGTAAAAGTCTAGAACAGTTTACGGTAGTCAATTGGACGAAAGGCGAACAAAAAATTTGCAGTTTTACTGATAACTATTGGTCAAAATGCATTCACGGTGGTGTGGGATGTATGTGAACCACATTTACCCGAAACCAAAACTTATGAGAATCTCTGTGACACGCTAAAGCCCTAGTTTGCTCCAAGAATTCCTATATTGAGGAAGAGGATATCATTTTTCAACCTAAAGCAAGGAGATGACGAGCGTCGTAATAAATGATACCTGAAACTAAGAAATGTAACGGCACAATGTTAGTTTTGATGCCAACTAGATAATAAGATCAAGGATAGATGTATAAGTGGTATAAAATCAGGCCCAATTCTAGATCGATTATGTGAAGAAGACTATAATAAAAAGCCAAATAAATACCTGGATATAGCATTGCGGAAATAAGCTCGGATGTTACAAACTAGAGTCATGGAGCTGCATGCTGTTCAAGAGAAGACGAGTGAGTGAAAGTAAAGATGAAGAAAGATAAGATAGAGCATTTGTGCCAAAAAGCACATTCTAGTCATAAGAAAAGCAAAAGTTGTGTTGTAGAGGTAAATAACGAATTGGTACAAGATGAAACCCAGGTAGATGTAAATGAAATGTATCTACTAGAGTCTGTGAATTACATTAACACCATACTTATTATCATATAAAGCAACAGAACATAACACTACGGAAGACACATCGGTTAACGTACTGTTTAAAAGAGAAATTACAACAAGATTAAATCTAATCAGAAGTAACGTGAGAGAGAAATCACAAAACAGACAAAGAAATGCTTTCAAAGGAAATAGGAAACTAAGACTGGAGAAGAGAAGATACATTATTTTTTGCGAGAAACTATAGAAATGCAAACAAAAGGACTGTGGGAAAAGGAATAGCAGAAAAGGTGATCGGAAATCAGAACTCTTAAAGAAAATTTACAGTGGCGAAGGTATTAATCAACTATAGAAGGAACAGAAGGAAGCGAAAATTAAGATGAAAGAGCGAATGACTATAGAGAAGAAATCAAGGAATGGGAAGTCGGGCAAACTGGAGAAAGAAGAAGAAGAATTAAAATACGTAAGTGCAGAAGAAAATATGAAAGAAGAAAAAAGGTAGTTTGATAACCGACCGTCTGAAGATGAGAAAGATATAGATAGAGAAAGAAGCAAAGACAACACAGATAGAGAGACAACAATTACAATAAGTAAAGCAGAAGGAAAGTATGACCAGTCAGAAAGTAGTGATAACAGAAGAAAAAGAAATAAAGAAGTAACAAATATTAAGAAGACAACTCCTGGTAAAACTATTCAATTTCAAAGATCCAGAAGAAATATTGAACCCCCTGACAGGTTAACTCTATAATGTTGTATCTAATATAATATATTTAAACGAGCAATTCTTGTATATATATAGAATTGGTTTCTCGAAAAACGGCTCTAACGATTTTGATGAAATTTAGTACCTGGGGTTTTTCGAGGACAAGAAATCGATCTAGCACTTTGACCCAGTTTACACACATTTCTGGTATTGCGGTATATGAAAATAGTTATCGAAAGTGACTAGTCATTTTTATGGAATTTAGTATCTGGGGATTTTAGAGAACACAAAATTGATCCAGCATGGTCCCGGTCCCAAGAATTTTTTGTCCCGCTTTTACCTATTTTTGCGGTACATAAAATGTGTTATCGAAAATTACTCTCAAGGTTTTGTTACAATTTAGTATCTGCGAGTTTTTGGGGACGAAAAACCGATTTAGCATGGTCCCGGTCTCGATTCAATCTATTTAGTCCAGGTTTTTACCAATTTCGGCCTAAACGTGGGTTAGCAACTTCTTTTAACATCATGCAGCCAAGCGAAATTATAAGTAATTAAAACTTTACTACTAAACCATAGATGGCGCTGAAAGTAGTATGTTAATAAAAGAAAAATATCTACGAAAACTAACAACAACATGTAAATTCACATACTTTGTTTACAGTTACAAAAGTAATCGGAGCCGAGTTTTTAAATCAAAATAAAAAACTTATACACAATTAGTTGGCGTTGTAAAAGAAGGTATGTAAATGTTTACTTAAAATGTGTATTTCTTAAGAAACATTTTGAGCTTTGTTTACTCTTAAAAGGGCGTTATTATTTGGTTCAAAATTATTCAACCAATTTTGGGAACTCCGAGCAAGGCTCGGTCCACCAGGTACTATTACTTTACTTAAAAAAGGGGGAATTCTAGCATATAGATCGTAGTAGTAGGTTGTTATATGTACCTACTTGTCATGTCATATGTAAATAAATAGTAAAAAGGCGCGTGCTAGTAATATTAGCGGGCGTACGATTTTACAATAATGCTTGCATTGTGCTAGCGAAACAAGTGTCACTGAATTTAATTAAGCAATTGTGTGGTGAGTACCTATCTGATATAGTGTCAATTGTGTTCTTGGAATCGCAATGATGGTATTGTATGTAAATACAGCTGTAGTTGAAAAGGACGTGTTTGAAATGCACAATTTTATTTGCTGATACAAAGCCCAAAAGGCCTTGAGCGTTGCAGATGTCATCTATATTCAAATACGAAAGGAATTATTTGAAAGTATCAGTTCGTGTTGGTAGAAAATTTATGACCAGATGCGAGGAATGTAGTACATCCTTCATTTTTATTGTGAGAAATTTAGTAAATTTCTCACCACAAACAGATTCCTACCCAATGATAATTTAAATATTCCTTCTATTATACGGGGAAAGATAATTATTCATGAGCCTTTCTCGTTTCTTTCACGCACTTGCACGCCGGCAAAAGGCCATCGGTCACACGATAAATTACCCCCATCAATCACTCGCTCTTTCGCCCTCAATAAAGAGAAGAAAAAAGACTCGCTCGTTCTACATAAATAATGAGGGCGTCTTTAACCCAGTTTCGGTAATACATTAAGCGTCATCTTAACATCTTCCGTCATCATCGGCGTCCTGTTCGACGTCACTTCGTTCGTTCCGTTTTATCGCGCGACTATGCAAACCGGAGCGGTTCACATCGCGTCAACCTACCGCACCTTTTTGATTCATAGGGGTACGTGGCGGGGGTGGACGACATCTTTTCGACATTAATCTCCATTTTTTGGAATATTACGATCGTCGCCTATTTCTCTTGGACGGGCGATGTTACAATATTGACGTCATTTCTTTACGTATCCTTCCTTTTGGAGGAATTGGAGGAGGAGACGAGAAGTTTCCCTTCGTGTACTATAGCCTTTAGAAGATATTCAATGGGAGAAACGACGTTACTTAGAGGCAATACAAAGAAGTTTGGGCTTAATTTCTAGCGACATCCTGCAAAGGATTTTCTTTGTTCTTGAAGACCGTCGTTGCGCGAGTTTAATACTAAATTCGAATGACCATGCGAATCGACCGATTCTCTTTGGGTCGCCGCTTCGAGTATAAAACCAAACGTGGAGTTAGTTTACATTTACTTCTAACAAGCTTTGCGTCTAACGACGACAGCCAACGGCTGGAGTTCTATCGCCACTTTTATAGATTCCCTTTGCTTGCTTAGATCGCCCGGGTCACTTGGGAATACGAACCTGGGGGAAGACTCGTTCAGACCGACGCGATTCGACTTCGATTCAACCTTTGACGTTTTTATTCGTTTAATTTGCAGGGTTCTAATTGCGTTTTTTCCTAATATTCGGAGACAATATCCTGTATGGTTTACCCCTACAAACAGGTTGGTTGAAAAGTTTTGAAAGTGACGCCTATTAGAGGAAATGAAATTTATACGCCATTTTAATATTTCATGTTCCATTTGAACACACACAAATGTTCATTTCGACCTGTCAATTCATTCCTTGTTTACAAGCCATTTGAATTTGACCTGTCAGTGTATTCTGTTAGAATGAAAAAAACCGAAAATCGTGCGGTCATCAAAGTCTTTGTTGTGGAAGGTTTATCAGCAACAGAAACTCATACAAAAATGATGAAAGTGTTAAAGAAACCGGCTCCTTCATTTCTAACTGTGCATTGATGGGTTTTAGAGTTTAAACGTGATCGCACTAGTGTTCAAGATGAACTACGTAGTGGACGTCCAAAAGTGCAACAACACCAGAAATCATTAAGAAAGTCTATGATATTGTTCGTAAAGATGCAAGTCTGACTAAGCGTGAAATTGCTGACACCATAAGCATCTCGGATGAACGAGCACTCCGTATTTTACACGAAGAATTACATATGAAAAAGCTATTCGGAAAGTTAGTGCCGCATTCGTTAACAATTCAACAAAAACTGAATCGAAAACAAATTTCTCAGCGCAATTTGGAGGGTTTTAAGCAGAATGAAATCGAGACGAATCACAATCCAATGCTGATTGCTTCTCTAACTACTTTAGCCCTATTTACGCTGCGTCCTCTAATTCAATTCTAGATTTACGTGACCAGACATATGACTGTGTGAATTTCAGATTTATAGGTCCCGAAAATGTTACAGCGTCTACATATAAATTAAAGAATAAAATGTTTGCGGGTGATGATCAGGTTCCAAGCTTGTTGATTAGAGACTAAACCCTCAAGTCTTTAATTTGATCTTATCTACCACTACTTTTCCAAACATTTGGAAGATTTCTAGAGCAACACCTACATATATTAAACAGCGGAAATCCCACAAACATAAACAATCACCGACCAATAGATATTCTATCGAATTTTGCAAAACCTGTGGTCTTCTTGTATAAACATATTTATCCATTAATAAAAACACGAATGTCTCAATATCGACATAGTTCTACTGTATCGAACTTAAATTGCTTTAGTCAGTACATTTCCAACTTGCTGGATTCGAGGGGGCAGGCGGATGCAATTTATACTGATATTTCCGCAGCTTTTGAACGTATTAATCACTCTATTATCATCCAAATCTTGCATTTGCTAGATTCCATAACACATTGACTTCTTTCATGGTACAGACGTCAGCAGCTTTCTCACAACGGTGTTTCTTCCCCTCCATTTGTTATTTCACGGGTGTATCCCAAGGTTCCAACCTGGGGCCCTTATTATTCAACATATTCACTAATGATTTATCTTCACTTATCATTTCGAAAAATTGCTCTTTGTTGACGATCTGACTCACCGCCATATTTCCAGCGCTCGTGACTGTATAGAGTTGCAGAGCGATTTGGATACGATTCATGAATGGTGCTGTTACGGTTGATAGTTTTCTATATTGTACAGTTTCTGCTGCGCTGTGTTGGATGCGCACGTGGGATTGCTTCGGGACGCGGTTTCTAACGGGATTCCGTTTCTAGTCGGCGAGTTGACAGCTGGTTGTTCCCTACTTAAATTTATTTCATACAAACCTCGTATTGAGGATTATATGGAAAACCGACGAAGACAAGTTAAACATACCGTGAAGGGTATCGTCCCCAAGTTTTGCTGGTCGAACGAATCGTCCACGTTGCTTTTCCCTCAATTGGTGGTGAGTATTTTTTTTTGTTAATTGCAATGTCGTTGTCGTCACGCTGTTGTAGGGAATTACTAGCGAGCTAGTGTAAACTAATAGAGAACTAGTGTGATCTAGTAGGGGCTGGTGATTCAATACAGACTCGTATAACTCTCGTAGGAGCTGGGAGCCAGTCTTTCCGACATATCTTCCACACGAGCTGCAAAACCGCCATCTTGGGCTACTCCGTTGACACACTGAAAAACCAAGCCGTGCGAAGACGACCACAGGAAGATCATGCTTCAAGTTTTATTTACGTTTATTTATATTTTATTTTGTTGTGTTGTTGATGAGTTTTTGGGGAACAATACTTTAGAAACTCGAAATAATGCTTCGTTAAGAATTGTGTGCGAGTGTACAGGGATTTCTTTAAGTGTGTTAAACATTTAGTTTTATTAGCAGGATTCAGGTTGATCATTAGCAGTTTTACATTTAATTTTATTAGAATTTTAAGGGGGTGGATGGACTTCAATACTGTCACGCGAATATGTATTTTTATCTATAATTACGTTCAGATAAATTGTAAGTGGCTATAAGGCCCACTGGAATTCCATCAGCTACCAAGCGTGTATTATAACTTATTTGATATTTTATTTTGTTCTCTTTTTTTCGCTATTCCAATAAAGTGATATTAAAGTTCTGTTAATCGTCAATTCTCGCCTTACTTTACTTTAATTCAATATAGCCATATACAACGGAGAGTTTCCCCGATTCTGAACAATCAAAAGGTGACCCAGTCACACAATAGGGGAGTGGCGCCTTGTTAATTTCTTTACGACGCTTAACTTACGCCGTTTTCACTGGGTTAGCACGGCCTGGATCGTCTTCGCCCATACCAACGTGGTGGGTTATCCATAATGTACCGTTTCATTTGTCATTTGCCATTTTGACAAAAGTTTTATAAGCTAGTAAGAGTGTGAATTAAATCACTTAAATTTAAACATCTCTGCATGCAAAGTTATGACTTATTCACGTAAACGGAGTCCTATCTTGTTTCAATATAACCTTAGTTCTACTAATCTTGAATGTTGCGAGAAAATTTCCGGTTCTGCTTGTGGTATGCTTGGTTTTATAGTAGGAAATTGTGCGAAGAGTTCAATTCAGCTTATAATTTCGACATAATTTACTCCATAACAAGATTGATGCTGCCGAGCTTTTGAGCAGTCTAAATTTCAATGTTTTGCAATTCACCACTAGACATGCATCAACAATTTCAATAACCTATCAACTTCAGATTTATACTACACTGCCTTTAGTGAAATCATTGCCGAAATTGAGAAAATCTACAATATGTATGCATAGTGGTTATGGGTTATGGTTCCTTAGCATAGGGTATGAGTTTTTGAATTTAGGTTTAAGTTTAATTTTAGATTTAATTGTAAGTATGTATAAATCTAACCGCTATTTCTTTGTACTGGTCTAGCGCCTGATCTTATTACTATTTTTTTAATATTTACCACTATTATATTGTATTATTTTTGTTTTTGTGTGTATGTATGATTTAACCGTGTTCTTTTTAATATAGTCCCATTTATGGATGTAGAATTTGTGGGGCGAATAAACGGATTATTATTATTATTATTATACGCCCTTTCTTTTGGCGAGGAATTTTCTTCCATGATGACAGCGAATTGACGTGCTGAACAAGGTCGGTTTCCGCATAATTCTGTGCCGATCGAAAGTTATGTAAAACAACTTGCTGCGCGATGATAATTATTGATGGATAATGCAACCGGATTTAATTACTAACTGCACGTATCAATTACCAGCTGTCGCTGTTGCAGTTCGGTGTGTACCGGGCGAGAATTGGATAGCAAAATTACTCAAAATTATTCATTCGCTTGATCAACCGCTTCATGCGAGCTATGAATAATTATTCCGCCGTTTGTGTCCGTTTATTACATCCATGACGGGGAGCATTACAGATGGAAAATTAGCCGCGACAATTTTGTCGGCGATTGCGGATGTGATGGTGGGGTGTTACCCTTACTTATAACAATTCGTATATTCGTATTTCCCATTTGATTTCCAGCTTGGACTTGTACCGATATTCGTTGCGAAACGGCTTCCGAATTTCTATTTTAACACACGACGAAAGCGTTTTATCATCGCGCGTTAAACCCCGACAATTTAATTCACACATCTCTCCAGCCGACCGAGAATTTTGTTCGGATTCACGCATTAACTATAAAATTTCATCAAGCGCGTACACACGCCCGGAATTGGAATTGTCAACAGCAATACGAGGCGAAGCGACGAGTTACCCGGCGGGGGTACCGAAGATGTGTACGCGAATCCTCCGCACACAAAGGGGGACCTCGTCGACGACGGAACCGGGGCACGAAGTCGGGAATTGTAATTGCAACGGGTCGTCGTAATTAGTTTAAGATGTCTGGCGCAAAAGTTCTATTTTAACGCGGACTAGGTATTGTCGACGGGGTCGTAGAGGGTAGGCTACTGTTGTTGTTGTCGGCGGTACGAGAGGGATTTTCGCGGACGAGGGTTAAGGCACGTATTTGCCCGAAATTGCGCGCTAATTTGAGTGGAGAGGGATGTAAATTTTGGATGGGATCTTGAGTTGTTAAGGGTTATGGTGAATAGGAGATTGTACCTGGAATTGTGATGTAGATCTATTTCAGATATTTCTTTTAATAGAACTATATTCGGGTTTGGCTAGATTGTTGCATATTAATGGAGAAGTATAAAGTATACAGAATGCAATGATTATCTGCTAAAACTACAACCCATGATGATAAATAAAAATGCAGGTTAAACAGCATATAATTGTGGGTTTTCGAAAGCCAGATGAAGATTACCAGTTCTAAATGGGCTAACTTCGGTCGCATGTCATGGAGGTGAAAATGGGGTTAACTTCATTAAACAGGACGTATCGTTGTATACGACACATTGTTCTTGTACATTTATAACGTCACGAGGAATGGCTGAAACCATCACAATTACAAAGTAATTATCGAACCAAAACTAGTACTCCTTGGTTGATCATGATTTCTCAACACACATAGGCAAATCCTTAAATATACAAGTCGTTGATTTACTAGGATCTTTTACATACACCACCACTGCGATTGGATCAACATATTTGCTGAAGTTTGTGTGTTACAATATCGGCACCAAAACTACAATGCAGTATAAATTTTACCAATCTCTTTGTTAAAGACATTTGTTTTAGAATTAAGATATATGTATATGTAATATTGTTTCAATATTTGCTATACATCAAGATTTATAATTTTTGTAACTTCATTAACTGTTCCTTTTATTTTACTATTATTTTTTAAAAAACTATATTCAATTTTTGTGTTATATGTGTTATACGTATCGTATATGTACCACATTTAAATTTATCTCATGTTTTGACTCTTGTAAGTGCTTATATTGTATCAAACGCTAGCGACAGTGCGTGCGTGTATTTTAACGTACGTTCAGACGTACGAGCATACGTCGGTCTGTTAACCGCGCTAAGATGGAAAGTATCGAATGTCACCATCGGTGAATACAAGTCAATCGTCTGCAGTCCCCGTCTGAAAAGATCGAGCGCCGAGTGAATCATCTTAACCCATTGCATTAGGCCTCGTTTCAAAGGAATCGACGAATCATTCAAATAAACATTCTGTGGCTTCGTCGGTACTATATGGAAGGCGAAGCACACACATATGGATGTAGATATAGCAAAGCAGGGACATGCGAGCTGGGTATAAGACCACCCGAACGTCTTAGAACTGAGAAACGCCTTCCTAGACGTTCGATCTACATTTCATAAGTGCTTCAGTACGTTAAGATCATATGCGTACAAATTCTCCTAGCGAGACCGTAGAAGATCCGTCCGTCTTCCGTCGTACGATGAACGAAAGTATACGCATCGGCGACCGCCATCCGACTTGCGACTGCATACACGTTTAGGGGCAAACGTATTTTGAAACTATACGAACTTACGTTCATTCATTTTAGCATCTAACAGACCTCGGCGACCGCCTGGCCGCATAAAATTTTGTGTAGACTTCGGTCTTCAGTAAATTTAAACGTTTAAGACAAACGTATGCTAACGTCTCCGTCCTAAGAGACATATATGGTACGGCTTCGCCGTTTTTACCGCGCTTAGGCGCAAACGTTTGTGGCTGACGTATTTAGAACGTTTACGACAAACGCAAAGACGAAATACTTGAACTGTTTTGAACGGAACGTATTCTAAAACGTTTAGCCACAAATACATTTTAAACTTTCTCCGAAGCGAGAACCATCCGATTTTTCGGATTCAAGTAACAGACCGTCGTTCACCGCCCGACTTAAATGCAAGATATAAGCGTTAAGGCAAATGGGCTAAAACACAGTACACGCTAGACGTGATACACATTATAAGCATAAGTTGCGATACATTTTTTTATCTAAAAATTTGACCTTGGAATGATGATTTACCATCGTTTCTTTTATTGTGAGTGTCGATCATATCTGTGTGTAGAAATGTTATATAGTAACTGTGTCAATTATAGCTATCTGATGAAATGTTCTTTTATTGTGTATTAAATGTATTACTAATCATATCTATCAAATAAACCGGCATAAAACAGAAAAGCCTGTTTCAATTTCTATATCCACACGCAAGCGGGTAACCGCATTGGTGCTCTCTCCAAACCAGGAGACCGTAACACTCTTCCTTGCATTCATGGTAGTGTATGATTTTACATGTTCTTCGTGACTAATGATTATGCTACAGAAACTATTAAATATTTTGGAAACAACGGCGCTAAAGTAATTTTAACCTATGTTTAGTTCTACCGCCAAAAAATTTATGAATATATCTTGGAAAGAAGTCCAAGGAGCACCTAGCAGCAGAGCTGGATTAAATTAAATTGGAAAAAGGACGACTCTGATTAATACATGACCGCTGATACAACACTTGTACCGTGGCACAAACTGACGTGTTGACTGTAAAATGTTAAACTAACAATAAGACGAAAAAACGCACAAAACAGAACAAAATACAATTAAAAATAGTTTAATTTAGTTTTGTTACTGACATTGGTCATGGAAGTGGCTAATTTCTCCTAATTTTGTATATTTCCTCATCAACCCTGTTCTTCACTTCTGTCCAAGTTGGGCCCTACTTTGTTTCTGTGTAAAACTTCTAGTCATCCCAATTGTCTTACTTGCCCTCAAATAGGTCTTCTTCCACAATCTCCACCCAGCGTTTTCCAGCTGTTCCCCGCTTCATTGTACCTTCTAGTACCTTCCATGCTTATAACTAGGTACTATGATCGTTTTTCTCCACATATCCGGCATTTCCTCTGTTTCTCAAATTTGGAACATTAAATTATAAAGTTCTTCCTGCATTTTCTCTCCCCTGTATTTAATATGCTCCTTTGTTATTCCATTGTCTCCCTTGCTTTTATTGTTTTTCATTTTATTGATTATTTCGTCGTATTCTTCTCTTAATAGTCCTGTAATCACTTCTTTCTCGGGCACTATTACCATGGAAGCAATTCATTTTAAACCCCTATAACACACATCCTACTTTCTATATCACAAGTGTTGGAGGCAAACCGGGTATTCGTCGAAATAATTGCAAACAAAATTTATTGATTATAAATGCCAGTGAGTACAAGGACACAAACTAGAAACGTAGTGCGAGGAGAAAGTCAAATTTACAAGTGGAAAATATGTAATAACGAGTTTATAAAACATTTGCCTTGTTCGTAGAGCAATCACAAACTAGTCAGACGTTATTCGATTGGCTAACAATAAGGCAAATTTAAAATTGTGCGCGAACTGATATTGGCCATGATTGCTCTGATTAGATGCTGATTTACTCTACGAAAAATACTATTATAAACGCACTGCGAGAACAAACAGACGGTCTGGAGAAACAAAGTTGTTGCAAATACCGCGCTATTTAAAAGGAGCCCCTCTAGATTGATTTGAGACAATTGAGGAAGACGAATTTTGAAGAAGTAATGGAGGGATAGAAAGGACTTTCACCAACGCATCACAGGAGGAGCAACTATATTATAAGCTATCGAAACGGGTACAACAAAAAGGATCTGACCATTGTGGATACTTCTACTAGATTCTACGGACTTACGAAACAACATTAAAAAGGTGGTAGTAACAGCATTTCCACTGGGAAGAACTATTAGAATAAGTGACTAGAATGACGATTAGACGATATTGCTGACTTCTATACTTTTATACAAGGAAATTTCTTCAGAGATATCAGACCAGAAGAAGATTTGCTTTATTCTAAAAGAATTGGACTCATATGTCATAGAAGAGGTCAACCTCATGGAGAACAGAACCGTCAAGGACTTACAAAAGAACATTAAAGAGGGAAGTAACATAATTTCCATTTGAACACATGCATCAGAATAAATGACTAGAACGACGATTCGACGATATTACTGACTTTTATACTTCGATGCAAGGAAATTTTCCTAGAGATGTCAGACCAAGAGCAGATTTGCTTCATTCTAAAAGAACTGTAGCCCAAAAAGTTAAAAAATTGGATTGCCGAGGACTTACGACACAATATTAGAGAGGCGGAAGTAACATAATTTCCATTTGAACACATATCAGCAGCATTAAAATAAGTGACGAGGATGATAATTCGAAGATATTGCTGACTTCTATACGTCAATACAAGGAAATTTGCTCAGAGATGTCGGACCAAGAAAAAATTCAGTTCATTCAAAAAGGACTGGAGTCTTAGCAAAAGTCAACTTCCTGGAGGACTGGCCTGTTGGAGACTTACGAGACAAAATTGAAAATGTGGAATTAACATATTTTAAACAGACATCAGCAGCATCAGAATACGTGACTAGAACGAACATTCATATTGCTGACTTTTATATTTCAATACAAGGAAATTTGCTCAGAGATGTCGGACCAAGAAAAGATTGAGTTTATACTAAAAGGACTGGGGTCCAACGTCTTAGAAAAAGTCAATTTCTTGGAGGACTGAGCTCCTAGAGACTTATGAAACAACATTCAAAACGTGGAATTAACATATTTTCTTCTTGGACAGATATCAGCAGTATCAGAATACGTGACTAGAACGACCACTCGACGATATTGCTGACTTTTATACTTTCCATATAAGGCAATTTGCTCAGAGATGTCAGACCAAGAGAACATTTGCTTTAGCCTAATCTCGTGGAAAACAGGGGACTTAAAGAATAACATTAAAGAGGTGGAAATAACATTATTTCTACTGAAATTCTGTGAATCTTATTCTCATTTTCTACTAAAATTATCACCGATTTTATTTTGTTCTTATTTACCCTCACATCTCCCATTCACTTTGGTCCATAAATACAATAGAAAATTGCTAAATAAAGCGAATTTACTCCAACATTTGCTGCAGTTTTCTGCTCAAATAAGATGCACATTTAGCGAAGCTGTTTCCATAATATTTACGTCGAAATTGCTGCGACTTGGAGTTTCTTCAACTGAATTATGCACCCCGATAATAAACCAAATTACCATTTACACGTACACCGCACTCGCTTTCTAACCGGACGACCGGCAAACATATAAAAACCTAAACACCACACCAGACCATCACGCTTTTTCCATTATAACCGACCACGACGAGCTTTACGAGTTATGGAAATTAAAAGACAGAAATATGCGAAGTACGACCGCGCTGCTGGCAAGATCGTCCTCGCAGAACGATCCATAATTTACAATCTTAAGGCGACGGTGCTCGCCGAAACTTAAAAATTAACGCGCGAATTTTATTCGAATTTATATTTCAGGTGAGCGTCGGGGTCGTCGCGATTAAATTTTTAACGGACGGTTTGCGGTCGGAAGGCTATAACGGGAGGGAGAGCGAAAGAGGTAACGAGACGCCGTCGTCGTCCTCGTTTCCGAGACCGGAAATAAAAATAAAGTTCGCCCCCGGAAAGTGGTCTTTTCGCGAATGCACCGACTGCGGAAATGTCGCATGCTTAGGAATATTTTATGAACAGCTCCATTACCTTGCAAGCACCGCATTCGTTCTGATAAAGTAAAGCCATCGTATGTATGTTCGTATGTATGTATGTACGTAGTAGGTACGTATTTCTTTGAGCTGGTCGGGAACGTGTTTGGAGAGGAAAATGAATATCTTATAACGTGAGCGTTGGGAGCATTTTTTTCTCGGGAAACGAACGTGGTTTCTGTCTTGACTTTAGAAATTTTTGAAATGTCCGCGTGTGCCTCGAAGGGGTGAAGAGAAAATGTGTCTGGATGGTTTGAAGTATCGTATCTTTGAAGGTGACGAACGTAAGCCTAGAGTATCCTTAGTAGAGTAGCCTTAGTATCCTTTTTATGAGACAGCGCGGAAACCACATTTTTGAAGAACTAAATAGATTGAATATCTGAATTTTGACCAGTTCAGCTTCGAATGCCTGTGTCAAATTCAAGCTATTTCATCCAGCCTCTTCTGAGCCCCAAATCTCACATCACCAAATAGGTTTAACGCACCAAGACGTGGATGTACATAGCGACATCTATTTAGATGCTGAGGAAAGGAAAAGAGAACTACGGTCACTCTTCAACGGCACTATTCCTATAAACCAATTTCTCATCATAATTGCGAGTTCCTTTTTCCCAAATTCGCCTCGTCCTCGCCAGACTTAATTTTGGTCGAGTTTCGCCCCTTGTTTATCAGTAGCGTTTTTTCCTTTACCCGTACGCCGCAGCATCTCAATTTGTTCGTCCTCATCATCATCGAAAAGCAGGACGCGCTTTAATATTAACGGGCGAGGGAAGGCGGTTGCCTTTGATACTCGCCTTTTCGAAGTCGGCGAACTGTGAACGCAATTTCTGCGGCGGCGGGAAAGGCCGTCGAGGCGAACTTGCGCAAGGACGACGGAAAATACATGTACACATAAATGAAAAGAAAACAGGAAAGGGGACGACGACGTTCGATTTGGAAAATCGCATTCGAAATCTAGATTGTGCGGATCCGGGGTAGTTTCGTCGCAAAGCCGAGCCGCATCGAATTACGGCGAGATTAATTTTTTTTTGTAATTTTGATGTGTTTTTTGTGGCGATGAGAGGGTTTGTGGCATACCCTCGGGTGTTTTCTCCAGCGAGGAACAGGTTTTGGGGTGGAGCTGGAATGAGTTCTTGCGTTTGCCGAACGACGGGATGGAATTATTACGTTTCATGTAGCTTAAAATTGTTGCCCTTGAATAATATTAGCAATAATAACACTGTCCTACAGCTAAAATGTATCCGAAGTAACAATGAATTTGACGTGCTATATAAGAATATGCTAGTTCTCTTGATACATACCATAAAGGATATAAGAGCCATAATCCGGTATATCTTCTATCAAAGGAACACGAGTGTGAGTGAGTCTTCACATCACAAATCTCCTCAAAGACTGCGGAATTGATGCAGTTTTGAAAGGTGATGAGAAAGTAGCTTGGAAATTTTTAAGCTGGTATCCACACATTTTCTGAGCAATAGAAGACCCGGAAACACCAGAGATTTTGCCAAGAATCTGCTTTGTTCCTATCAGAAGTTAGGATTCAATATATCATCAAAGGTGCATTTTCTAGATTCAGATCTAGACTACTTCCAGGTAACCGGAGTGAAATAAGCGATGAATACGGTGCAACAATCCATTAAGGCACTTTTAATATTGTGAAAAGATATGAGGGAAAATAGAACTCTTGAAGATGTTAGCAGATTGTTCCAGAAGTAAATTAAAAGTCAAATCAAGAAACGCAAGAGGAGGAAATATATATTCTGATTGTCCTCTTTTTCAAAATGATGTAAACAAATTAAAGTTAAAAGTGTATTTTTCATTTTGCATATTTAATCCGAAGAAACTAAAATGATTGTACGTTGTAGACTTATTTAGGGCTGAAAAAATAGAGAAAAATGATTTTGGTTAAGGATAGGAAATAAAAGTCAAAATTGAAGAGGTCTTAGTTATCTCGCTGGAAACTTTGCCTAAACATTCAGAACATTAACGATCCTCCGCAGTTACGAGTAAAATGTAGTGTAGTGACCAAACGTACTTAGGAACCGGTGAAATTTGCTTTGAACTTTGATCTCGATGGTGCCTCCTAACTTCCTCAGGAATTTTCTTGAAAATTTTTGGGCCCCAACGATCTACATCAGTGCTTTGAAACTTGAATTTGGTGTCTGTTACTGCTCATATAAGTATGGTTGCTACCATTTGCCAAGAAAAACTGGTTGTTGACATTACAGAATTGTAATTTAAGACCGTAAATAAGTGGCGAACTAAACAATAAATATTTGACCACCAGGTGGATATTTCTGGTTCCACAATTTTCTGACCGCCTCTTTTTGTAACACAAAATTTCTCACCTCAGAAGATAAGACGAGATTAGTGAATGAAACGCAGAGATACGGAACATTCTTGCTGCTTGACGCGTTGCAATTTTAAACTCAAGATGCTTGTTTTGATGATAGCCTTGAAAGATTTTTACCGGATCCAGGTATAATTTCACATTTCCCTAGGAATTTCACATTTTTCCTGTCATCATTTCCGTATTTATTGGAACTAATAGTTTTTCATTTGTTAGTATTTAATTTAGGTAACTATAGAAAAACCAGGTCTCAGAGGCGTCAATTGCGGTCTGCATCAACTCCCACTTGCATATAAGCACATCCTCCGATCTAGGTTAAACAGCAATTTATTCATATATCCATAATAGCAACAATAACAGCAGAAAGCACAAAAATATTTCTTGGTTCATTACTCGCTTTGAAAAACTTCTCGATACATCTAAATTCGACCATCATTAGGTGCTGAACGAGGCGCAGCAGAAACTAATAGAAAAAGAATTTAACACAAAGCAGCTTCATTTCTCGATAAAAGAAAAATAAATAAGCAAAGTACTCCACACGTACGTACGTGGAACTAAGGACTCGATTCAGCTTCACGCACGTTTCGAAGAGGACCTCGGGGGATCGCGTAGATCGCGAAGGATGAAATAAAAACCGCCGCCTATCTACCATTGAAGCGAAGAGCGATGAAAGCCACCTTTTCGACTCATCTATTGAATAGAAAAACCGTTAATGAAGTGCTGAATGAAAAGTGAGCGAGCCTATCTGGCGTTGACTCGGAAAGCTTCATTAAGAAGACATATACAATAATAGCGCGTAGTTAGTGTTAAGGGGTGGAATACGACCGTGTGGTTAAGCTTCAGTTTCCTTATTTTCTTCTACAAAAAGTTTTTTTAATTCATAATCTTCGTTTGTTGAACTAATCCGAGGATTTAGAAAACTAAGCGCATTTAAAAGTTTTATCTCAATCTGATTTATGGGAGATTTGTTGACTATTAGATTAATTAATTAATTACCTAATATAGATGAGACAACGTAGTCCAAAGTATAGTTAGGCAATCATGTGTGTCACTGGTGTAGGGTTGAGTACGGTGATTACTAGTTTTCTTTACATTGCGGAATGCGTAATAAGGGAGACGATATACAAGAAAATGAGAACAGAACAAACCATACTAAGGAAAATCGATTTGCAAGTTAGTATCTTTACACGTTTTTGACAAAGAGGCTATTGCTCTTAAGGAGAAAAGTAAAAAATTCGACGCGAAATACGGAAAGAAAGTTTAAAAACATGAAATACGGTTCTTCTTTTATTTAAAGAGTAAGGCATAGTTATTTATGTCACAGTTCAGTTCCTACAAAAAGGCTTTGAGTTTAGTTATGAAAATGCTAGGCTTTCAATCAATTCTTTTGCCAAAAGCGAGTTTTAATTCAATTCACCTCAAAATTTATCCAGGCCTTTTGCAGCCAGATTGAAGAACAGAACTAAATATGTTGTCTAGATATCTATGTCGATAACATATTTACTACTACATGTACAAGCACCTAGAAAAAATATTTCGCAGGCAAAATGAGAAAATTCGTGGGATTAGCAACAAAAATTCAAGCCAGTACTACAAACAAGAGCGAAGGAAGCTACAAAGAAGTAGAAGAAAAATCAAAAGTGTGAAGTGTGATACATAGTGATGGAACATTGATCGATGAAACTGAATAAATTCGTAACTGCTACAATATTGACTTAACGTCGAGTTTTTAGGGGATCTTCCTAATTTTTGGGAATAAGAAAGTGAAACCCCAACAATACGTTTAGCTTTACGTATAGCAGCTTCAATATGTGGGGAAGCAATTTAACTGATTTCGATTTCCGAATTCTTGGCAATTTCCAAGCAACTGAATGGACGAGAGCAAGAAGAAGAAGATAAAGAACCAATCACATCCCGAGAATGGCAAGTTTGGCAGGTAAAAATATAAAAAGAAAATCCAGAGGACGGTCAAGGAAAGCATGAAATGCTAAACTAGGGCAGATTCTAAAGGAAAGGGGAATTTCATGGCAAGAGGTACAGATCAAGGCTAGAAAGGAGGAATGGAAAGGAAGAATGGGCACTCTTTGTACAAAAATAATTAATTAAAATTAATTAAATTATTCAAGAACCCTGCATTCACCTTACAGCTTAGGATAGAAAGTTTCTGATCATATTTATATATAAATTTTCAGGATCCAAGCTTATAACAAAAATAATTAGCAACTAAGGTTTATATATATTTTTAAACAGATATTATTTCGTTAATTTGAAGTTTTGATAAATCAAATATTTTGTAGTTTCTGATGTTAGAGGTTTCGGGCTCAATCGTTGAAATTTTAAAGTTTCTGGTCTGAAATTTGGAGCTCACAATCGTTTACTTTTAACTTTCAGATTTTCATTACACTTCAAACGCCATAGTTTCCAAATTTTTGAATTCTTAATATTTTGTCCTTTTGATAAATTTTTCAATTGCTAACTTTAACATTTTCAGTCCTGAGACGTCACGTCAGTTTGAAGTTTCCAGCTTTTCAGGCTAGTAATTTACAAATCTTCAGTTGTTATGCTCTTAGATTCTAACAATCGACGATCGACGGAAAGCATTTCCTCCGATCTCGTGCTTTTATTTTCAAAGTTTACAGTTTTGAGAAACTTACGTGAGATTGGAAGGCGGGGAGGAGTAGATTTCGATCTTCAGAATTCTAATTCCTAATTATTTAATTTCTTTAGGCGTTCTATATTCAACATTATAATTCTCAAATATTCAATTTCTAAGCTTTTAAAGGTTGCAGATTTCAAACCTAGCGAATAAATTTTAAGTTCTCAGTCTACAAGACCGCCTCTAGTCCTTGGCGGTTTTACATTTAAGCTGTTAACTTCCAGGCTTCTAGGATATACATATAGGTTAACTTTCTAGTATCCAGATTGCTACAAGTTATCTTGTTCTCTGTTTTCATCCCTTCGATTTCTATGTTTCCAGGTTTTAAATATTGGCTTATCAGGTATTCAGTTGCCACACTTCCGATGCTTAAGGCTTTCTTTCTTGAGTTCGTAGTCTCCGGCTACCTAGCTTGAAAATCAATGATCCCTTTGTTTTTAATAATTTCAACTCTGAAATGCTTCGATTATCGATGTTAAAGCATTTATTTTCATATTATTGCTTACCCCAATCTACAGTATTGCAAAAGAACTGCAATTATGAAGACATATTTACCAATAAAAATTCAATTTCAATTCAAATAGACTCTCGGAGAGGTCAAATTGAAAAGACCTAAATTTTGCTAATACCGTTTATTGCTGCTACAGAATTTTCGCTCTCAGATTAAGGGCATCCTCAGAGTAGGCAACCGTGATATTAAGATCCCTACAATATTACGGTTGCCTACACCGAAAGATGCCTTTAATCTGAGGGCGAAAATTCTGTAGCAACAAAAACGTTGTTACTCCTGAAGTTTGCAAGTTACTTCTGCCTGAGGTAATAATAATTTCAATATTTCTATTAATAGCATAACCTTTGACTCACGTTATGGAATCATATAATTGAAGATTAGTGCGGATGAAGGAGAAAGATGTTTTAAAAATGGGGTCTGTGTGTTTATGATGTTTGTAGGTGAAAGACTTACTTTACCGTCAACTTTTTCGATATTATCAGAAACAAATAAGTTACTAACGGTTACAGGAAGTGTGTGTGAATTGGTGCTATAGAAAGGAACAACAGTTAAATTATTGAGAGTGGCTGTTTATTCCTTTCGCCTAAACGGCTCTTCAATTAACGTTTACAATTGAATTGTGCTTCGTTAAAGAAGTTAGAAGTTTTTAAAATAAGATAAAGCTTCAAATATTCGATAGAAGAAGGAGATATATGTTGAAACTCCATTATAAGAAATAACGACAGGTGAAGTGTAAAAAGTTTCAAATATACATTGTTACAATACTGTCCTGGTTTTTACCTACAATAAATATTTGAAACTTTTTACACTTCACGTATCCTTATTTCTTAAGATAAAGCTTTCCCATGAATGCAAGATGGAATTTGGTAATGGTTTAAAATGAAACGAAAGTTTCTAGAAAGTATGCAGGAAAGGAATTACATCTCCCAGGATAATCGCAGTTTAGAGCACAACCAGGGAAACGGTTGAGGAAACGGATAGACCTCTGCATTAGCTTACATTGCCGTAGTTGTAACCAACTAATCCAAATTGTCTATGTGGAAGTATTCAATGATTGTTGTTACTATTCAGTTGCTTTTAATGGAACTGTGAAAATGTTTTTGAGTAACAGAAATAGAGTGGTTACATAACACGAACTCGTTTTATTCTTTGATTGATGTTGAAACTAATTAGAACGCTTCATCAAATCCTGACAGAATAATCACTTCATTTCCTTCGAAAGAAAAACAATCCTTAATGCCTGAAATTAGCAAAATTGATGGAAATTTTCAAAACATAAAAGGAGCACAATTTACGCCCGTTTGCGACTCGAATTCCCATTTCATCCCATTCGTTCCCTCGAAGTTAATGCCACACGTCCGCCGTAAAGTGGACGGACTTCGCGTAACTAATGCCAACGCCATTAGCCGACGAGCATAAATGACGTACCTAGTTGCACGGTGCTTACTTAGGCGACGGCGAATCCGTACGATAATTCCCCGGAACGTAGACCGGAGTTTCGCTCGTCGTCACGGGCTTTCGCCCACGGCGCGGCCCGTCGCGTCGTCCCTACCGTCGCTGTTGACAAAAACTTTTCGACACTAATTATTTTTCGCCATTGTCGGGCACGTCGAGCGGGAGAAGTTCGGGCGTCGTCGTCTCATCGCCTTTTATCCCTTTGATATCGTCCACTTCGACCGCCCCGGCTAATATCTAGCGCTCCCAATTATAAAGTTTAATTACCATTTTTGACGCGAACGCGACGAGCCGCCTCAAAAGCTATCCGTAGGAGCGTGCGAAAATGATCTATTCGCGCGAGTTCGTCGCGTCGAAGTAAATTTAGAACGGGCATAGTTAGATTGGATTACTTAAATTGGAAAAGAGAGGGATCGCCTGCATCGGGCGGGATTTAAAAGATTAAAGGCTCCGGTGCAAATTAGGAATTGATAATGGATCTAGAACGCGTTTGTTGGTTGGTGGACATACACGATTGCCTGAGGTGACAGGAAAATTGGAATTTTCTCTTCAAGCTTGAAGAAAGAAATTACTTAAAAAC
This sequence comes from Chrysina gloriosa, assembly GCA_038088585.1. NCBI lineage: Eukaryota > Metazoa > Arthropoda > Insecta > Coleoptera > Scarabaeidae > Chrysina > Chrysina gloriosa. Next base: position 76,807,849 of record CM076088.1, on the reverse strand, counting down.
ACATGCTCCTTGTTTGGTTTGGAATTTATAAACAGGAGAAATACTAGAATCCATAGTTGCATAGGCAATATATTTATCAATTACCACCTTGATCGCCTTGATCGCAATGCTAATAGACTTGTATTCATGTTCTGTAAATTGGTTTGACCTATTGCACATATATTAAAGATATTATTATTATTATTATTATTATTATGATTATAACACCTCGATAATAGACTGTAGCTTTTCCCATCAAGATTCCGTTGCATTAAATCTAAACGTTTCGATTTTGGATCTGACAATGAGTTTATACGTGGGCCGCCGTTTATATAACAATGACAATATGCTCCATTTTCGCGTCGATATACAATGTGAAACGTGGTCGGAAGTATACACAAAAACTCATACAAATAGTAAGTATAATTCATTTTATGAAACTTTTTAGTATTATTTTGAAAGAGCTTTCCATTAAGGAAGTTAAAAAAATTATCATTTCAATTCTGAATGGGCAAATGAAAATGGAATACGTTTAACGAATGACGTTACGGATCCTTATCACCTTTGGAGATTTACGGGTGACACGGATGTGAGGAGGGGCAAACTACTAAATATGATAAGGACACACAAGAGAACTTTTAACGATCGAAAAACCATGATATTCTCTAATATATCCAAAGCAGTCTGGAATATAATAAATAATGAAACTTCTAATCGTAGGTCCGCGGTTCGTGTCACTGAGGATGGTTGTGTCAAAGTTCATGACGCGAAATTACTAGTTGTTGAATAGTATGCGTCATTGATAGGAATTTTAATTTAAGAAACATTAAACAAAAGATTCGATAAGTGCACAAGTAGTTAAAGCCTTGTTTACGTCAGACCACAACACTCGTTTCGAAGTAAACTATTCGCCGAAAGCTTAGCTTTATTGTGGAAAATTTCCCTCCTTTCTAACGGTTCATGTAATACATTTTTTTAGAACATTGCAAGCAAATGTTTTTGTTTGCATTGAACACATAAATACGCAGTTTTTCTGTTTAATTTTAGGTCACAGATCGAACCATATTTCCTCTGATTTCTAGGCAAATTGCCTTTAGCATCATCTGATGCCTCAGGTGCTATCTTCAAGATTGTGAAAATACCGGTTCTTAGATCCCTCGGTAAATTTGTTTTCTTAGATCTCTCACGAAGAAGTGGTTGATATAGTTGTTTGGCTAATAGTTTAAAAATCGATTCTGTCTAGCTGCTCTACGTCGGCACAAGACTGATGTATGATATATGCATTTATTGAAGACAGATCCACAATTCTGTAAAACAAAGCCATAAGCCAACGTTCTTCTACTACAGCAATATTTAGTGCTTTTTTCGTCTATAGCGATAAATTCAGATATTGTATTATATAAAATGCATTAATTTCAGGCAAATCGTTATCATCTTGTTTGGAAATGATGCTTCGCAGAAATAATTATAACAGCTCTGTTTTTCTTTGGCAATCTGGAAAGCAGTGTTTTATTGGTTGGGATCCACATTCTATGGCTTGAATGTGGATCCCAGCGGCTTTGATTTCGATGGTAAAAATTCTTTGGGTATTTCCCGTTTGTTTTTCTTCATAGTTCCAACGTAAGTAAGATTATTTCTGAAAAGATAGTCTGTGAACTCTATTGAAGAGTACCAATTATCGCCGGTAATATTTCTATTGCTTCCAAATATAGGCTTACAAAGACGAATAACAGCTCGCGTTGGAATAGAAAACCATTTTTCTTCATCCGCAATACCCTCTAACGAGTCAGTGACTTGGCCACAATTATACAACACATATATCCAGTGTTGTATAATTAGTGGGTTCTAGTATCAACAAGGCATTGGACTCTCAAACCATATTTTACATGTTTACTCGTTAAATACGTTTTGAACTTACATCTGCCTCTAAAGCCCACCAGCATTTTATCGACAGTTGCAGTGGCTCTTATAGAGTAAGCTGATTGTGAATTTTGATAAATTTTTTTCAAGATATGTGAGATTGCTGCAGCTGGGCCAGTTTTTACTCTTATCATTCTCTCTTCATGGGTATCGAACCTCAGGCAAGCCAATAAAAAGCAAATCTTTTTGGTGACATTACCAGCCGAAAATTTTGCCGAGCAGTCCCATCTGTTGAAAAGACTGATTCAATGTCGTCGTTATAACATTTAAAGGCAGCAGTAAGTAGCAAAAGTCATCGGAAACCATTTATTTCACCGGAATTTGTATCCTTGTAGTCTATGGGATCCTGGTTGCTTGTCTTATTACGAAATCTTGAATTTTCAAATTTGTAGAACGTACAAGAGTAACTAATATATTTTGCGAGAAAAGTTTCTGCCACGCTTCTAGTGATTAAATTTTTGGCAAAGCATTTCTATTTCCCGGCAACTTCAACATATTGGGGATTGATGTCCTTACATTTCGGGCTGGTTCGGTAACAGACCATTTGTATCTGTTTTTTCCGTAGAAATATTTCTATATTCGGGCCTTTTGTGTCACCATCCTCTTCACTTTCAATAGCCTGCATCTCATCTTGATTATCAGATTCATTACCAGAAAGCTCACTGGCTGTTTCGTGATTAGTTGTGATACCATGTTCGATATTAATGCTGTTCTCATTATCGCCATGGTTGTCTGAAAACTTTGTGTCACATTCCTTAAACCATCACACAGTTTCCTCAAAGTTAGGATCTGTAAGTTTAATTTTTTTGGATAATCGGACATAGTCTCTAAATTGAAATTATTACATAAACTGCGTCGCGGAGTGGCACAGATTCTAAGATCTTTGTTAGACACACTTGCTTTGTGTATCGTTTGGTTTGTATATTTATATTTTTCATGTATTATGTATCTGACAATGTCCTCGTTTCCTATGAAACTTTATGGCTAATAAATGTATTATTATTATTACTATAAGCCGAAGGTGGGGTCGATATCGGCTATGAAATGAATAGCTAATCAATGCATTGCAGTCCATTCGTTGTTAATGAAGTTTCAAAATAATTTCAACGTCAACTAAACAATTTCGTTACTAACATGAAAGACATACGATTCCTCTTGAGATCTCATGGAAACAATTAAATTTTCTATTTCATCGAGCGTCCGGGAATTGCGAGCAATCTTACTTACGAGTCAAAATCCGTTCTAACAGACCCAATAAAGGGCTAATGTCGCACGTAACCGGCGAATTGAAACGTTCGCGTCGACGTTAATCCGACGAATAAGCAAATGAAGTTTTCCCGGGGAGAGCGTAAATCGCTTCGGTACCTGGCGAACGTGAATACCGACGACGACGACGACGACGACGAAGAAGACGTTAGCAGTCTGTACGGGAAAGGTTATAAAATATTACCCGGGCGACAGCTACTCGCTAAACTCGTTGTGAATTCGCGGCAAACGCACGCTGAATACATTACGTTCTACGAGAGAACTGCAGTAAATAAACTTCGGTAGGGTGGAAAGAGCAGGCACGGGAGAGGAAGGCGAAGCAAGCAGGCAAACGGGCGTATTTACATTCAATTCCATCAGAATGGGTCGTCGCGCCCGCATAAACGCGAACGTAACCAGAGGATATTTGGATAGAATACGGGAGATGGAGCGCCACTGTTTCTATTGTTCGTATTTATAATATTGCATTTATGTGCTCCGAGAAATCGTCGTCTCGATTGAGGCGAAATTTCGTTAATTTCGTACCCTTGGGCGGGGACAGATGCAAATTGTGTAGTGCCTAGAGAGCGACTCACGCTGAAAGATGTTTATTTGTTATCGTAAGTGGCAAAGGTTCAGCGTTAGATCCTAGGAAATTGGTATTTTAGTTACTGAAAGATGCTCTAGAATAAATAATGGGAAAGCCACAAGTTACAGAGAAATTCTCAAATTGCTTGGAAAGCAATTTTTCGTTTTAATGCGGCAATTTTCTGCAAATAAGTAAATGCACGAAGTTTAGTCAAAATAAATAGTTTCCAAATCCGGAATGATAATTTACGAGAAACTATAGTCGTGGAAGCCTCCGACCTTCAATTCTCTTCCTTTTAATTTCTCTGCTTGGAAACGTTAATCAGCACTATAGTAGTTATCTGGAGGTATTCTTGAAATTTCTGTTGGACACAAGTTTTTTGCCTTCGAACAAACAAACAACCTCCTGTGTAGATAATTCACAATCTTAAGATTTAGGAAACCGACAGTTAAAATGCGAAACGAGCTTTCAGAGAAACCACTCGCCGTAAAGGCCTCAGGTCTCAATAGTGTTCATATTTTTTGTGTAAAAATATTTTTATTCTTCTAAACAAGGACGGCGGTCTCATGAGTCACTCGCTGCTTTTTCATTTACTATCCCTTGGATATAATCATAGACATAAAGAATACTTATTACAACAATGAATAAAACTGAATATGGACGTGTATATTTGCGTTTGTAATATGTGTCTATATGTGTATGTATATACAGTGAAGACTCGCTAATCCGAACCCTTAGAAATCCGAACTCCCTCGTAATCCGAAAAAATTGAAATATTGCCCTTTAACATTGGGTATCTTGTAATCCGAATCGCTTAGGGGTCCGGTAGTCCGAATCGCAACCATACAATCGGTCGCAGTCGGTGTTGTGTATTCGTTGGTTTGTTCTTGCCGAAGCTACCTACTATTAATGCAATAAATAACTGCTGGAAAAAATATTTTCTTATTCGCCTGTTAATGCTTCCGCGGCAACATCGACTGAAGATCACTCAGATGATGATCTTCAAATAGCTGCAGTGAAGGGAAAGCTACTTTCTAAAGACAATCAGCAAGAACTTACTGATATCAGAAACAGCAACAAATTTCGGGTGATAATCATCAGCATTACAAAACTGAACTTAACGAATGGATTGATGGAGATGACGACCTTTTACCTGTACATAGCGATGGTAGTATTTCAAATGATGAAACAGTTATAGATGAACCAAAACTGAAACATGAAGAAGCAAGCAGCAGTTTTAACATCGGTATAAAATGGGGCCGAATTAGGAACACTGCACACACATAGGCTGATGCGAGAATGAGCAATGAAAGCAACAGACAATTGAAATGTCGACAAGCAAAAGTTACAAACTTTTTAACTAAATTATTTAATGTTTTACAATCTGTTTCGTTGTTAGTGATGCTTTAAGATGTTATGATACTGAATTAAAACTTATGCATGTACTTTTTTTCTTGAAAATCTATTTATATATTTATTCTTTTATTTTGACAGATGGAATAAATGTTTAACAGTCTAAAGCGCTATTTTAAAGTTATTTTAATGATGACTCAGTAATCCGAATTTTCCGATAATCCGAATCGTCCATGTTTTAATTAATTCGGATTAGCGAGTTCCCACTGTATGTGTACGTATACTAACTACTTTTTCACATTCATTTACTATATGATATACATCTTTAGGAAAAAAGTAAATAAACATTATTATTACCGTTATTATTCTTCTTCTTGTGCATCTTCTTCTTCTTCCTTCTCTTTTTCTTATTATTATTCTTATTATAGGGGAGGGGGATAGTTTGCCTTTTGCTGTGTTTAGTGCTTTAGTGTTTAGTAAATATAATAATTATCCGAAGGTGTCGTCAACGTCAGGAGGATATCGTTTACGAGATTTCAGATGATGTGGATGTTCCTTCTCGAAATTATTTTTCACTTTTGGTAGGTACAAACATGTGGGCCTGGATCGTAGAAGACAAACTTTAGTTTCCGTGAATAAAATTTAAGGAGTCATAGTTTATTCGGTAAGGTACGGTTGGAAAACGCTTGCCTTGTTGTCAGCAAACACGTGTCATCAGATTTGATTAATTAACTTGTGTGGTGAGGATCGATATCATATTTTCAAGTACTTCAGCGTATTGATGTTGAAAATGTGATGGAAAGCGCCTTCCAGTTTGCTGCTGCTAACTATGAGTTTTGTACAGCAGGTTTTCCTTCTTCCATTGATGTAGTTTTGCTTCACACTTTTTCGCGAATACGCCACCTTGGTATACTAGTCACTCCATTTTGTTTTATAAAACTTAGTTCTATTGGATGTATACTCACCAAGCCTATATTTCAAAAACTACGAGGAATTAGGTACTAATTGAGCAGGTTGATTGTTGTGACTTAAAGCGTGCCACCTCGATTGCAGTTTGAAACGTATTTTGGTCTGTAATCGTCAAGCTTCTAATTCGTGTATGATTAATTTCAAAGCTTCTGGACTACGTAGAAAGCTCGAGCTTCCAACTTTTCCAAATTTCTAATCTAAAGCATTCAAGATATAAGTCACGAAGTTTCGGTATCTAATGTAATAGTGCTTAGATTCGAGCTTTCAGTTCTGGCGATTTCAATTTTAATAAAGTCTCTAGTCCATGTAACAAGCTCGAAGTTTCAACTTACAAAATCTTGGTTTGAACCTTTCAACATTCCAGTCTCGAGCTTTTGGTATATAACTTTGTAGTCTTTAGATTCAAGTTTGCAGTTTTGGTGGTTTTAATTTCAAAGTTTCTGGTTTACGAAGAAAGCTATAGCCTTCAATTTGCAATTTTCTCTTTTGGATCTTCCAAAATTTTCCATCGTAGACTTTAGGCTTTCAGTTGTCAATGCCTTTGTTGCTTGAAGCTTGAAGCGGTAAATAAGAGCAAGAGGCGAAAATGGATGCCCGATCTTCAACATTATGAAAAAATAATAAAAATAAGAATCTTAAAAGCATGTAATTCATTAAATGTGTTTGCATTTTAAAACTTACATCTATATACGTATGTATATAAAATACAAAAAATGTTTCTATGTTCGTTATAGACTTCGAAACTATCCAACCGATATGCCCTAAACCGGTTTCATTGGAAAGGCAATAAAGCGAGGATGATTTTAGACCATTAAAAAATGCATTCGGTCCATTCATGAAGTGGATTTTCGACTTTTACCATACAATAATTTTTCCGAATACAGACTGTCAACATAAAAACATTGATCTGTCACTGTCATCAGAAAGTTTTATCATTTGTGGTTATCGCGTCAACCATGTCAAATAATCGAATTAGAAAATATTAAAAATCTCATAGACAGTAAAAACGAGTAATTTTGGCTCCGAAGAATGATGACGTCAACAAAATAAATCATCAAATTTAATTCAAGCTACCCGGTGAAGTTGTCACGTACAAATCAATTGACACAGTTATACATGAGGAACAAGCTGTCAACTTTCTCATAGAGTTTCTTAACTCTTTGGAACCATCTGGAATGCCACCACATATCTTAACTTTAAAAGTTGGTTCACCGTTGATGCTCATTCGCAACTTATTGTTAGACCCACCGAAATTGTGCAACGGAACAAGATGGTAAGTGTTGCTGGTTTGAACTTAGAAAATTCCTGTTTTTCGCACGGCCAATTATATGTTGCTTGTTTCAGAGTTGGAACGTCGAAAAATCTTTATGTTTACACACCTACCGAAAAACTCAAAACACGACGGGTATCTGCTAGTATTAAATAAAATAGGAAAGCCTTCTCTATAATTATCAATCATCAATTTATTCATGAGGCACAAAGTTCTATTTTGTGCTCTCCACACAAGCTTTTATCACATTTTGAGCAGGCTGACTTTATCATTCGGCGTTTAAAACATGGACAAAAAGCGCAAATTTTCCGTTTCTTATTTGTTGGCTCTTGGGACATATTTTCATTGTGTTCTATATCAATCGGCAAATATACTTGCAATATTCTCGAACGACGTTCTCAATGTTGTTGTTTGTAAAAACTTTTGAAAGTTGCACAAAGTTCATACTTCATCGTTGCGACGATGCAAATATCTAAACAACGAACTTACCTAACACATAGCAAACTAAGCACGTGCACGACAACGACAGAAACTGTACGAATAATGAGCACAAAGTAGAATAAAGTAAAGTAAATAAAGAAAATACTAATTTTTGAACATACGTCGTCGATTCGACGCACAATAAACTTGTGGGGTTAGACACGAAATATGCACAAATTAAAGTATCCATCATCCATCTGAACTAGATAAACCCACGAATTTCCGCTTACATCGACAGGTTTAGGATCGCAAACCCCGTACTCAAGAGACGATACAGGCCACGACGCCGCTACGGGGTCATTTTATATGGTACATGCCATATTCCTAACCGAGTTAGGCGCAAACATCTAGAACATCCCCTAATTAACCGCTACGAGCCGTAGTACGCGAATTACAGACGCATTCTGGCATAACGTTATACGTATAATACGGTCGGTAACGCTAATATCGGCACGTTATATCAATTACAAATTCGCCAGAGCCAAATTGAGACGTATCCGGCGGTTCATTAACGATCTTATTAAATCAGTCTCGGTGCGGATATTTGCCAAGCTCGTGTCTATTAATCGAACTGTATTAGTATAAATGTTTGCGCACAGAGGAACGTACCTATATACGATCGACATGTGTTGAAGGAAATTGACTTGAACTTCTAGAATAGCTTCGCTTTCAACTTCCTTGAAATTCCGCCTAGGAGCTGAAAGACGAAATTCAACGAATCTTTAAGTTTCGCGCCATATTTTCGCGGCTTTAACCACCGTAACAGAACGGTATCGCACACCACGCTTCCCCCTAATAAATAAACACGTAATAAACTTCCCGCATAAAAAGCCAATCGTGTTCGACGGTATTTTACGACGATATAAAATATTATTGGTTATTAACTCCCACGCACCGGTTTACGTTCTATATTTATACTATGGCGGGGCCGGAAACCTCGCACCGTCAACGGCTGGGGAAACCTTTTAATGGCAATTGTCTTCTAATTGATGACTTCGTAAATATCAAATTAATTCGATCGCGTTCGGTGGAACACGTGCGTCGTATGGGGCGAGGATCGTGACCTAATATCGATTCGAATTTGTTCCATGTAACCGACATGTTTTTCTGTCGGTGTTCGTCGAAGAACGATGTAAATTTATAGAAACGCAAACGGTTGGATTTCTTTCGCGTGGGCTGTTACGGTTCAAATTTTCGCACTGTGTATGAAAATATTTCAAAATGGCGGGACCACGGCTGCTGAAAGTCGGCACATCAAATTAGCGCCGTGCAACTTACAGGTCTCAAATTTCAACTAAAATCGAAATATCAAATTTTTATGGTTAAAATACATTAACCCTTTATACCACTTTTTAGTTACTACTATGTAATCTAATTCGTAAGTATTACAGCTATTGCACGTAGCCATTTACTAGATTTCTACCTTCCAAACTCTTTATGGTCTGGATAACGACCACATTTTAAATTTGGTGGTTGTTACAGACTATGTGAACCACTGATCATTAGTAAAACTCAGTGGCATCCCGTTCGTGGTTGATAAATATTGACGTGGTCTTCGTATAATCATTAATAATGGTTAGTGCCATTTCATGAAGTACTTTCTTGCAGAGAAAGTTTTTGGCAATTTTTTTGCGCTAAAATAATAATGAAAGAAGAAATTCGTTGCCCATTTCCAGTGGATGATTAGAATCGTAAAATAGATGGAGTTGATAATTATGATGAACTCATCGAGTGCTATTCTATACCTCAAAAATCTTAACACTGGTGGTTGAAATTACTTTATTATTTACTAGATAGTTCCATCGTACATTCTTTCATTATTTATAAACATAATAAAAATGGAATCAGACAGAAACTAATTTCTCAGATACAGGAGTATCCTTGCCAATCAACTGGTAGGCACCTTCTGCAGCAAAGCAAACGAGGTCCAAAACATGCAGTTGAAGTACGAAGCAGTAACATGAAAAAGGTGTCGACTAGAATAGTCACAGTCGAAAATTGATTTATAAGTGCCAATATAAAGAAAAATTTACCCACAATGGGTACACAACGTCGTCATCGTATTGCAGCACACGAGCAAATTCTAAACGAACATTCGTTGTATGTACTAAATGCAACGTAGCGTTGTATGCTTTGCTGTATTTCATAATTAGCCTGGGTAAACAGCGGTAACAGCGGTAACAGCGTACAATTACGAAATAAGTTACGACAGCATCGCCGACTCCCCGCTCTAGTCAGTACTAAATCGATGATGTATGTGAATAGTTCTGTGTATATGGAAGCTGTCGTAACTTATTTCGTAATTACCGCTGTTTTCCCAGACTATTGGTAATAGATAGTAAAATATCCGAATTAGTACGTAATGTAGTTTATAATGTGAGCTACAAATGGACCACAGCTAAAGTTTTATTATAAAATAATTGTGTGGTGAGGAGCTTACCGATGTGCTATAGTGTCAATATATGAATCTGCGTTCTGAGTCTTGGAATTGGTTGTTGATTATTTACATACATTTCTTCCTTCAGAAAACTCCAAAGAAAAGAGTCCAATGGTGTCAGACCACACGATGTTTATGGTCAATTAATTTCTTGCGGTCGCGTTCAGGACACATTATGAAATTATGTAATAACTTCATGGTTTCGGGCGCAGTGTGATGCCTAATTGAAACCAATCCTGATCAACATCAATTTCATACAAAGCAGGCTGTTATGTCTGAATGAAATTAATCGGATCGGACACGTTTACAACCTAACTGAATATTGAGTGAATAATTTCATTTACCTTATGTTGTAAAATATTTATTTGTAAATACAACGTTTTATATACAACATGTACATTGAATGAATATGTTTTTCTGTCAGTGTTAAAACGGCGAGTGTTCGTTCAAATTTGCCTTTGGTGGGCCTTTTATAATTGGGAGAAAAATAATGTAATAAATGTCCAAAAAGTTCCCGTCTTCTAGTGGTTGTATGCCCTTCAGGGCAGATATAAACTGATCCAAAAGTTCAGACAAGCAACCGTAAAAAACGTAAATGTACACTGGTCAATATCTACACTTTACTAGACAGATATATTGTAATTTCTTTACTTGCAATCCAACACAGGTCATAAAAAGCTGGTTAACATGCTGAGCTAACTGCATTGCCGGTTGCACTCTCAAAGAAATGCGGGTCAATGACTCCGACAGACAAAAATCTGCACCACAAACTTTTGGTGGATGCATAGGCTTCTGATGGATTACTCGTGGATTCTCGATCAGCCAAATTCGATAGTTAATTCACATATCTGTCAAGTTCTAAGTGAGCCTCGTCGCTAAAAACGATTTCCTTGGAAAAAATCACCGTCGACTTATTAATGCTTCAATATTCGATTGACAAAGAGCTTTTGGAGATGCTCAATTGCTGAGAACGATGAAGAATCAAGGGCAATACTCACTGAGTCGATGAAGTAGTATTTGTTCGATTAATTTCAAAGTAATTGGCAGTACATCTATTGGGGGTTACTTGAGTCTTTTCCCTGTCTATTTATCATTATAATTTGTGCCATTTTGATGCATTTGAGCCAGTATCCTATTTGCAATACAGCGTCGCAGATATATATATAAAATAAATAAAAATGCCCTTACCAGACCTTTCGGAAAAAATCCAGATACGTATTTCGACAACTACTCTGCCATCGTCAGTCGAAAACTGGGAGAATTCAGTATTACCAGTGATATCCGGCTAGTGGCCGAGACGAACATAACACAACGAGTACTGTACAACTCTATAGCACTGCTCCCATTATAGATAGCTACGACAGTATTTACATATACATAGAAAGAGAATTATCAATGCAGACGGAGGACCAATTCCAAATTCCAAACTGTGCAAGGTACTGATTTAAATTTAGATTTAGGGTAGAACATGAAATCTAGGTTTAGAATTAGTATAAATACATGATCCCTATAATGGAAATTCAGTGTCAAGAGGTGTATTTCAGGTGTGTGATGTTCATTGTGCAGTGTGTCAGTGTTGTACAGTCGGATATCGCTATTCTCCCAGTTTTCCACGCAGAATAGCAACTTAGTTGCCGAAATACGTAGCTGGATTTTTTCCGAAAGGTGTGGCAAGGACATTTTTATTTATTTTATATATTATTTTGGCCACAGTCTTTCAGTACGTTAGCCGTGATGAGGTCACTGCCTAATGTTTTTGGAATTTTGAAATTTTATTCTTTCATTTATTACTTTTGAAATTACTACTTTGATAAAGTCTCATATATCTACTGGGTTCGTTAAAATTTCCTCTATTTTTCGATCTACTTCGATCTACTTCGATCTACATCGATTGATTGGAAAACTATTGTTATGTGTACTGCAAATAGACTGACTTTTTAGCCCTGGAAAAGCGTTAATGATGAACACAATGGGGACACAAAACTGAACTCATAGAATTGTGCATCACCAAGAAAAATCTTTCCCTTGGTGATGCAATGATTTTCTACAGCTTCAATAATCATTTTTTCAAGTTCTGTCAGTCGTAGGGGCTTCCAAATTAAAATAAATTTTCGCGGTACGTAATGAAAATATTTCAGTCAAGAAATATGCTGCGGGCATGTAACGGTGTTGGTTAGAAAATTTGATAGAAGGTCTTCAAAAGAAAAAAAACAACGGTAAGATTTAAGCTGTTCAAGCCCTCGCAATTACGCTTCTCCTGTGATGCCCTTTTTCCGAAATTAGAGCTTCATGTCCGGTGGCGATCGAATGTCGAATACAAGTTGCAACGGAAAAAGGGTCCATGTACAGTTGAGATTTCTATTCTTGGCATTCCCGGCATAAAATAAATGTAACGTACATAAAGCACATGAGAACAATTGCAGGAAAAAACCAAATAGGTTAAAGTTAGAGACCAACAAATAAGGACGAAGACAAAAACAGTCACTAGGGCTGAATAAAATCAGAAAAGAAGAAACTAACTTGGTATGGCAAGAATGAACTTAAAAAGCAAAGAAGGTGCCATAGGTAGATAAATAACAGAAACTGCACAGAGGAAGTCCAAGAAGACTGTGGAGTAACATGGTAGAGGAAGCAAGAGGGGCAACTTTAGAAAATATGAAAGTATTGGCGAGGGAAAATAAGGGATGATGGAAATAGGTGAACAAGGACAAAGAATGGTAATCCGATACCTGAAAGGACGAAGAAGAAATAGCTTCTTCTTCTTCTCGTAAATCCTTATACCTCTAGCGAGCGAGCTTGTGTCTGAATCTTGCGACGATTTAATCCATTCTTTCCATAGTATCCGGTCTATACTCACTTTTCTCATTTCTTCTATGGGGTTCCTTCGTTTTCGTCCTAATTCGTTTATTCTATGAATCCATTTTTTTCTTGGTCTTCCCTTTTTCCTTTTATAGTGTTATTTTTGGCTTCTATTATTTTCTTTGTTAGACTCTCTTGCCTCATTCATATTATGTGCCCGTACCAATTCAGTTGACATCTTTAAATTTTCTTCAATATATCTTCTTGATTTGTCATATTCCTTATCTGTTTGTTTTCTATTTCATTCATTTTAGTTTATTCTGTAATATTTCTCAAAAATTTAATTTCCGTAACCGTTCTTTTAAAAAGTTTAAAACATTTCTTTCTGGCCATGTTTGTCACTGCATATTTTTCCAAATCCGCTTATCATCTTTAACTATTCCCTACCGCGATTCGTGTACAAATCGAAGTACGAGCTTTCGCCATTTGCCGGATTTTGTCGACGAAAATCTAATTAGGCCGCATTGTATGTATGTGTTTACCCGCTCTATCGACGCGCGCGGTTTTACGTGCACCCCCACTTTAAAATTCGCTATTTGTCAAACAGCGCGGCTCGATCATACCGCCGGAGTTACGTTCTGGTTACGACCGCCGCGCGCTTCCAGCCTCCGGTTCGCGTTGGAACTTTCGCATGAATATTTAAGGAATATTATGGGGAAGTTCGAGCACCGCAGCCGCCATCCCGCGATACCTACAATAAATAGGTCAATTAGCGAGGTACGAATACTTGTTCCTGACATCGGAGCCCTCGGTTTCTCCGGATAATAGCGCACCCCGAGTTCCTGCGATGAGGGCGAAGCCGAAACCGCAACGGCGGCAGTCGGTAAACCGGAACCTTGCAGTATCGATCCTTACGGCATTAACATTGCAAACGATCCGCTATTTAACTTTCCTGTTACCATATTTGCCCTTGCCTGCGATAAATACGAATAGCGAGGCTCCCGTGATCGCCGGTCCGTGCTAATTGGTAGCGTGTAAGAAAATTGGACGCGCGGAATTCATGAATTTCTCGTACGTTTCCGGAATACGCATATATGTATGTGTTTGTTTAGGCCGGCTTTGAGGTAAAGGATTGGTCTTAATAAATGGAAATATAGGTGCGATTCATGAACAGGAACAATATTATGCTGATAATTAATGGGGAAGGAAAAGCCCTCTTGAGTTTGTTATCGTTGCATAATTCTCACAGTCGGTGAGGCAGTCGTAGGACGTGTAATTCCTATATTTCCGCGCAGCTTAAATAAATCAGTCATTACTTTATCGTCCCGATTTGATAATCACAAATTTCGAAAATTAGCACATCATCCCCAGCGGAGAAAACACAAAGAAAACAAGCGGACTTCGATGAAGACTAATCTTAAAAGAGCGCACATAACTATCACAAATTACGTGATTTATTATGTACTTTAATCTGAACGGGTCTCATGCTTAGAGTTGTTCAATTTACGCCCACAGTACTACAACTATCTGATACGACTGTACTAGAAAGCTATACATAATACATAAGGTGCTCTGGGGTTTCTGGACCAATGAGGTAACTGGATCAGGGGCAATTCATATTCATATTTATGGGAATTATGTTATTTGGTTGGCACACCTTCATCTTCTTTTTCTCTGTAGAACAACAGCCGTTATTTCATTTGGGGCCGTTTGTTGTAAGAGGTTCAATAATTTTTAAGACAAAATTCTCTCAAACAACGTCGTTTTTTCGAACGTCTAATGGGTTTCCACCATTTTTTTAGTAAGTATCTGTTTCTTTATTACTAGTTAGGCATAAACATAATGAATGATTTTATCTATAAATATGTAAATTACCACCCCGGGGCTTGTTGTTATTTGTCTGGTAGAGGACGTCCAATTACCCTGAACATTTTTCAAAGGTATAACTGGGACATCCTTTGGGTCAAGACGAACCCACTTATCCCAAGAAGGGTCTAGTTATTCCAATAATATATAACAAATAAAAAATAAACTGCTATGTAGCCTAATATATATTTTTTACTAAAACCTAGTTAACAACTCCTGTCATGTATACAAGACTTCTTTTTCCGGACAAGATATTTCTTCTAGTGATGAAAATGATTGTGACGCTTATTTTATCCAAGAAAGTGAAGAAGACCACCTCGAAAGTTTCTCATAGTATAAGGATAGATTTACGTATACATAGCAAAGATTTTACAAAACGGGGATGAAGGCTACATGGTTCTTTTGTACAAAAGATATTCTCAGACAATGAAGTTCAACGAAACCGATCGAGAATCCCACATTAAAGAGTTTGACATCGTACGGAAACTTCCACAACCGGTAATAATATAATTGGTTTTGCAGCAAACCTGAGCGATCTAGCTAACATTCACTAACAAGTTCTCCTTAATGTATAAGGGCGTAAATATTGATTGTTTAAACTCCATTTTTAAAACTAATTCAATTTAATTAGTAATGAATTTCCTTTTTTCTTTGTAATTTTTTGAAATTTCAAGGTAAAAAGTGGTTGTAATTTCTTCGAATTTTTGTAACTCCTTGGTAAGAAATGAGTTTCTTTAAATAAATGTATAAATATATAACTTTTCCTTATTATTTGAATTTTTCAAACGTCCTTACTAGGGTCACGATACAACGTCCGGAATGTGTAATTAAATCAAATAAATGACCATATCAATATCTTTTCTAAATCAATTGATTGTATTACAATAGATCCGCTTAGTCCAGACTTTTGCTGCCGTGCTCTTGTAGAATATAGCTGGTGAGTGGTTCACTCATCCCAAATTCATGGGGTAACTGGGCTTAATAGGACAAAAGAAATATCTATATAAAAGTATGGGTGGACAAAAGAGAAAGAAAGGAAGACCAGCCAGAATTAGAGGAAATAGCGAAGCTACTGAAAGAGAGAGGCATAACGTGGAAGGAAGCCGAGACTTTGACGAGTGATAGAAAACCATGGAAACACCTCTATACCGAAAGGTAGAAGAGGACGGAATATGATGATGATAAAATATATAACGCTAAAAGCATACCTTAAATAGTATGTAATATGTTAGTCTGTTTATTGCTAAAAAATCATGCAATATTTTGCAGTCCAAAATTGCTTGTTACTTGTCGTAAATTACAGTTTTATGAAGGTAACTGGGGTCATGTTGTAAAATCATGACTCAGTTATTCCGGAGCACCTTCATAGTATCGGGGTATAATATGAAGCCATCTGTATTCGTATAGCGCAATGTTGCTATTCTAATACAGTCGTACCAGGTAATTCTAGTACTGTTGGTGCAAACTGAGCAACTCTAGTCAGGATCCTAGAGGTGATAGGGATAGAGGTCGAATCTTCTCTAAAAACAATTAAATAATCGGGAATGTATAAGCTTCACGTTCCAAGAGATTTCCTCCTTTTCTTAATGTAAAAAGAAGCGTCGTCTTTTTTCATGGGATCCATTTATGACGTAGTTAACGACGAAGATTACCAGCTTTGCAAGACATTGTTACGACTTATATCGGTAAGGCTTTTCAGTTTGATCATTTGATTTTGCTCCGTTTTGCTCAATGACGATTGCAACTTAGTTGTCGAAATTCGTATTATTTGCAGTTTCGAAGGTCGCTGTGATAAGTTTATTATAAACCGCAGGTATTCTCACTTTTGCCATCGCCTTTGTGAATGAAGGCAAAATTGTCGAAATAGGCATTTTATACGCCCTCATAACTAAGGTTCGACAAACGAATGGATGATAAGTTGCTTAAACATGACTGACGTTGTCGCGAATTTTAATGTTGCGCTTTGCACCTAAGGAGGCACAACCAGTGGAGGGATAGCGTCAGTCCGGTTTACACTACTTAATGATGACTTATCATGCGCTCGTTTGTCGAACCTTACTCATAACATCAGCGTCACAAGGATGATGTAATTCACCTCGTCCTTCTTTTCCTTCATCCTTATTCGCTCATTCATTCATCCTTCTGTATAATTTTTCGTAAACTTCCCAGTACAATGATAAAAAGCCGTATTTACGACTTCCTCCTTTGCTACATTATTTTGATTAATGCGCGTGTAGCATACAAAAGGAAGAAATCATGCGGGGATGGAGAACGAGAGCGCTACGTTCCTTTCTTTCGGCGCGCCACTAGGAGAAGCCCGTTAGCCCTCGGGATTAATTCTATTTTGTTCGACAACTCATTCCGCCCGCCGTTCCGCATTTGACGAAAGAAAAATTGTTATTGCTTTCGAAATGATTAATGACGAACGCGCATCGAAATCGTTTCGTTCGAGGATGAAGATTTTTCGATCTCGTCCGCCCCCGATCGATATTCGTACCTTCCACGTATGTACGGTACGGGTTAGACGACCGTATAGGTGTGCAAAAAGCGTCGTAATTCGACGGCAACCGAAGTCGTTAAGCACTAAACGTCGGGGGCAGGGCGCGTCGTTATCGGTCGAGAGCCGTCGAACTTCGTTGCTCGCTAATCTTACGCGGTCCACATGAGAGCTGGCCGCCGCCACCACGACGCCTCGCACATCGAAATCGCAGCGTGAGATTGGTCGACGTGTTAGTGTACCTAACGTAAAGTCGATCGAAATAGTGAGGGAAAAAAGGTGACTTTTCTCGTAACAAATTGCGGTTGGGGGGTGGACGTGGGAGCTACAAGATGGTGGAATTGACGGGAATGGGTTATAGTATGAACCGGTTGTGTGGGTATCGCCCGGTTTGCTTATTAAATTTCACGTGAAATCCATAAATAAATAAATATCTTTATTATGCCCAAGACTTTCACAACCAAAATTAGGCATTCGTATACGTAGACCGTGTATACTTCAACCAGAATACAATTAGACAAACATTGTGCACAATTGTGGTGCCATCTAGAATTTTGGTAACCTGGTTCATTTTGGTCAGGGTTCAATGATTCCTGCAGATTTTCCAAGATAACATTTTCGAATTCAACGACGTTTTGCAGAGCATTTAAAAGTTGCCCTTGTACCACATTTTCCTCCGTTTTAAGAAGGTCTAAAAGTGTTTTCAATTCAGGCCATATATTTAATTATGATTTTTGTAAAGTGATGGTTTGAACGACAGGCTTACTTTCCATTGCAGCATTAATGGCATCTTTAATGGTCCACTTCTTCCAAATTACTTTTAGGCTATCATCTTGTTCCTGAAAAAACCGCAACATTGATTTCCTGAAATGTCATTTTAACGTCTCTATAACACCTCGATTCATAGGATGCACTAGTGGAGTAACATTGGGTAGTAGGAACTGTGGAAGAATTTGGCCATCAGCAGTTTGCAATGAATTTTCACGCGGATGTGAGACCGCATTATTCAGTAGCACCATTGCTTCGTGTTGTAGATTTTTAGATTTGAGGTGTGATTTTACAGAACGCACGAATTCTTCAAGAAATGACTGTGGAAAAATTTGTTGGTTCATCCACACTTTATCCCGATTGTAGTGACAAACAGGAAAGCCTCTCATTATACTTCCCTTAAATGATCTTGGATTTTTTGATAAAGTCTTAATTTATGGTTTCGGCTGGAATTTGCGAAAGACATTACTGTCACCCTTTCTTTATTGGACTTGTGCTCTGGCACGGATTTTTCTGTATACATTACAAGTGCCTTAGATGGCAACGATTTCCAGAAAAGTCCCGTTTCGTCTGCGTTGTAGACTTGTTCGGGAGTAAGTTCGCGGCGCTCAATCAAACGCTTAAATTCTGTGAGGTAAAAATCGCCTGCGTTTTTATCTGCATTTAATTTTTCACCATGAATATCTAATTGCCGGCCTCCACGACGATATTTAAAACGGGACAGCCATCCCTCTTTTTCAATTTTCATTTGTTTATGATAGCGCTGTGCCTTTTCTAGAAGTATTGGTCTCAACACTGGATGACCCTCCATGCGCTTTTGTTTAAACCACTTGTACACAACATCATATAAAATGTCAAATCTAGACGACTTTTTATTTTTCTCGACGTCATCACTACAAAAGATTCTGCTCTTGAAGGAAACTTCAAATGTTTACCCCTTTGGCGTAAAGCATAATAGCATATATAACACGTACCTCACAAAAACTAAACTTGATATTCGGGAATTCCCCCAGCTTTCTCTAGTGAACTGCGCATAAGCGAAATAAATAGCCGGATAATTGAATCCGAATTAAACGCCTTGCACGGACAAGCGAAATACCTAAGACGCACGGATTAGCGAGAAACACGGATAATGGGGACACGGAAAATCGAGGTTCCACTGTATTTTGAATTTCTATTTTACAAAGTCGGATTAGAATACAAGGCCTCTGTTTGAGACATATTTCTCACATTATCGTGCTTAAAGATTCCTTTTCAAGATTTTATTTGCAAATCAATATTAATAATAAAAATACTGTATATTTTAATCATTAATAATCTCCCCTTTAATCTACAAATATTGGATCTTGAAGGATTAGATCTCAGGAAATGATGTCAGCTTTAAACCAACTTTCATGTTCTTACCACTAGACAAGGCAATTAGTCGTTGGTTTGCTTTATTCGTCTTCTTCCTTCGTTCCTACTCTTCCTTTTTTCCGTTATTACATCAATCAAACAACATTTCAGGGTAAAATTAAACAGTTGCAATTTTTCTCTCGTTTATCAGTGATATATGTTGGTTTTTAGTTGATTGGAAGCATTTGTAGTCGCAGTTATATTTAGTCATAAAAATCAATTTTTAACATAGGTAATATACGACAGCAAATTTAGAGCAGACAAAGAAACATTTCATGAAAGAAGGAGAATAAAGAATAAACTTCCAATTAATTTCATAGTGATTACAATTTACCAGAAACAATTTGCAGATTTGCCACAAATCAATTATTCCTCCAAGATATCGAGATACATGATGTAGTTTATGAAATGTAAGGTATTACTCCCATTTCTTGGTATACTTTCACAAACAATTACGGAAAGCATTTATTGGATAGCTAAATCGTTCTCTTTGTCAAAATTTTTAAGATTTTTGGTAAAATAAATTTTTGGTCTAGAACTCTGGACCAATTTAGTAGGGCAAACATTTTGGCAGTAATTTCTTTGCATTTACCATGTTAATTACATTCTTTCGAGTAGCTCTAGTACTAAGGTTCCTATTTATAATTTACAAACATAAACCGATTTTTAGGGTTTAACTTTCACTGTTAAAGTTGCCCCAAGTGGATCCACTAATTTTATATAATTTACTGCGAGTTTTATGCTGATTGATTTTATCATTTCTCTATATTCTATGACATTAATTTAGTAGTTGCAGTTTTAATAATTATTGAGTGTCAATTGAAAGTTCTTTTTCTGCTAGACATTGATCTATTTCGACAAACATGCGTCTAGTCGTAAATATCTCATTTTCTTATTATTAGTAAATGTAAATAGTTCACCAAATGCGCTACTAGAAATTTTCCTCTCGAGTTTATCTTGGCTTCTGTCCAATACGTTTTGCGGTACTTAATTCTTAATGTTTGTTTCTGAAGTTAAGGGAAATTTCATCATATTCGTCATAATTTGCTGTACGTTGACTTCTGTAAACTAGCAATAAAGATGTATTTCTCCATGGTTTGTAAAAGATTAAATCAGAGTCAATCTATATATACTTGTATTAAAATTCTTCTATGTAATTGTATTAATCTATGAACTGACCATACTGAAGTAATGTGACGGAATTATAACTCCAATTGTATGTTACTTTTTTATTTATTTAACATTCTTTCACCGTAAAACTGAAGTAAGTATTTTTGAAAAATAATTTCCCTTAAGGCATTGAATTTATTCTTTAAAACTTTCATTGTTTTGTCTGACACGTTCACTTAAAACAATAAACAATATAAGCCTACATAGTTCCCCTCAATTATATAAGGACCCATCAAGGACGAAAAGGAATTCGGTTTTATGGCAATTAACGAATGCATTTCTCCCCAATAGACTCAACTACTATCGTTATAACTTCAAAATCATCTCAATTAATACTACTGAAACCTCTATCCAACTCGCAGGAAATTTGTGAGTGTGTCAGCTCCATAACAGGGGAGGGAAAAACTCCTCCAAACTTCCCAGACTGTTGCTGTTGACTAAAAGACCGAAACAACAATAAATAAAAGATACTTGCAAACACGTATTGACAGAAAAAATATCGCCCGACGTACAACTAACAAAGTGCCGTTTCGAAGAGTTTCGACGGACCGCCCGAAAACTTTCCTTCCTTCGGCGCTTTCCCCCTAGCCTTTCTGTTTGTCCTTCGTCTTATCGCCAGCGCCGAAAATGATCGATACCGACTGAGAGAAAGGGGGACGTAATTCCGCACATGTGTTAGCACGTCGACCGATAAATTACGGTCTTCGAATAAATACCGCGAATAATTCACCCGTCTTCTCCTTCTTTCTCGCGCCTCCCTCTCCCCCCCTCCAAGAAAGCCGAGTCAATAAGATATGTATTTTAACTTACGACCGGCGCATTTATTAATAAGATAAACATCGTCGTTCCCGGGGTTCCTAATTTCGTAGGCAAAGAAGTATATCAAGTATGAAAAATAAATGGGGCCGGCCGCTTGCGCGGAATATAAAGTTCGGCATAAATTTGCAATCGGAATAAATCAACGAAAATAACATAAGAAAATATTAATCTGATTTATCTTTTTTTTGTTATTATAATGAGCCCGAAAAGGATGATTTATGCTACCGCTTGATAAGTTACGAAAAGAAAAAGCATCCCTATCTTGTTTACGTAAAATTGGGCTATTAAGGAACGAAAGGATGGCGAAGTTCTGGTTGGAATTTTTTTGTTTTCCTTATAGATAGACCTATTCGACGTGGAGTTGCTGAGGTAAACATAAAATTTTTAGGGAGTTTTTTTCTGGTTTTACACCAGTTAATTTTGAAATTTTGGCACTATCAAACGGTACTTAATCGTTGTTTTTAGGTATTTTTTGAGAAACGAAGAGTATTCGAATGAAATGTCGCAGCAACGTAAGAAACAAGAACGAGCGAAAGTTAAAGAAGATCGGGTAAGAATTCGCTGGAAGCAATCAGATTGATGATCAGTTGAAAGTATCTAATGAAGTTAAGGTTACAAGCTTTTAAGTATAATCTTGAAAAATAAAAGCTTACAGCTTAAAAAATGTATGCGACTGTAAACCAGAAAAACTGACACCGCAATAAACTAGATAGTTGGAAAAATTGGAAAAAATGCATTAAGCACAACATTAAAGACAATCGCATTGACTACTGCCGAGAGCCAGCTAAGAAATTAGATAATAAAGAAGAAGAGGAGAAGAGGAAATCTGCATCGACACCAACTGATATAAACGATGTCAATGATGCACCAAGGCTGTATGTACTTTAACTCCACAGAAATTAGAGAATATAACCTATCTTCCGTACATGTGTTTCAGATTATTGTATTCATGTTGTAACTGTTGCCTTATTAATAGGGTGACCTGTTTGGCAAGTAATAATAATAATAATAATTATTATTATTACTATTATTAACACCACCACTTCTCTAGGTCAATCAAAGAAAAATTTGAAATTTACGAATTTGTCTTTGATTGGTCACAAAAGTGGTGGAGGTAATCCGAGAGATAAATATTTAATAGCCCACGACTTATATATACATTTAGAAGGATGTAACTTGAACACGATCCAACAATCCGGATTTATTTAAATTTAGAGCTGGAGGGGAGTTTCACTGTGGAAGCTGTAGAGACCAAAAAGCTCTTCAATACAATACGCCTCCATAAGCCTTAGTTGCCATTTTTCTTGGCAAGGACTACGATAAGGACGACTCCCAGATTTGTCTTTAGCCGTGCGATTAGTTGGCATCTTTAGTAAGTACCGATTATTATTATTCTTCGGAGATTCACTCCAAATTTAGCCCGTCCACCGAAAGCTGTCCTTTATC
This sequence comes from Chrysina gloriosa, assembly GCA_038088585.1. Classification (NCBI taxonomy): domain Eukaryota; kingdom Metazoa; phylum Arthropoda; class Insecta; order Coleoptera; family Scarabaeidae; genus Chrysina; species Chrysina gloriosa. Next base: position 76,784,847 of record CM076088.1, on the reverse strand, counting down.
ATTTATCTTCGCGTTATTTCTTCACTTAAATTTTAAAACTGCAGAGATTTATATCTCCTAATCCTCAATTTCTTTGGACCACCCACAAGAATGTGAAGGAATCATATTCAAGTCTCTTAGAAATGTTACCTTTTAAGGTGAAAACATTTATGTTCCTCGTATCATTGTAACGACACTTTCACTGAAAATGATAGGTCACAGTATCGTTTCGTGAAATAATACCGACATTGTCAATAGTGGCAACGTCGAATGTGATATAATCATGTATGAAATATATCATCAAAGCGAGATGTAGATTCTAGTAATTGAGATTGAGGCCAAACGAATGTTTGCTCATACAGCACCTGCGAATTCGTCTGATCTTGACTGTATCTGGACATGTCGTGGACCAATCTTGCAAATTCCAAGTTTCTTCTTTTTCGACTTCTAAAACCTAGAAGCCGAATATAAATATCATCGATTTCCAAATTTCCAATTCCTCAGCGTTCGATTGTTATACAATTTACCACGATCCAGCTGTCGAAAATTTGCGATCCAACCGTCCGTTTCTAATCTCCAAATCCCCGTTCTTCGAGTATTAGGTTCACAGCTCCCAAATTTCTAACCTTCAAGATTTTATTTTAACAGAAACAAGAAGTCCATAAGAGGTCATTCATAAAATGTTTCTTTTCTAGTAAACAAAGGAAAAACGGAATTTAATGAAGGATATCAAGTGACAATAGCGGCAGGAAGAAGCAGCAATGAAGGACATATCTTGCAAAAATAGAATTATAATCAGATAGAAGAAAGTGGAAAAAGAAATACAAAGCAAGTGCCTTAAAACCGAATTCCACAACCTCATCCATCATGGTAAATAGGCTTAGGATTAACAGGAAGAAAAAAAGAGTTTATTTTCAAATTAGTTAGTTTCCATGTTTGCAACATTTTACAACATTCTTTCTTTTATATTCTAGTTCCAAGCAACTAGTCTTCAACTTTCTGATCCCTAGTTTCGAGGGAGCCGTCTTCTATTTCCGAGTTCCCAATCTTGAAGCGTTAGCTTCTCAAATTTCCGTTTATTTTCTCGCGTTTAGTTTTGACTTGGCAATCTTCCAGCAGTCGGTTTCACAGATTTTCAGTTCCCAAACTTCAGATGTTTGTTTAGTAATACTCATTTTTCAGCTTCCATTTCCACGATTTTGGTTCTAAACATTATAGATTTTCGGTCTCAAGTTTCTAAAAATTCTCCATGTTTCCCGACTTGGGTGAACATTTGCTGCACGCCTTCGCCTAGAAACGTTTTATTAGTAAGTTTTCATTCCTGAAATTTCCAATTTAGATTTAATAAAGTGTAATGTCCTTCGGTGATAATAACTGGCATATGCAATCTGTGCTGGCGTTGCAAGTTATTAGAATTTGAATTACATGGTTTATCGTGGAACGCTTTTACAGGGTGTCATGATCTTACAAATGACAGGGCAAGATGTTGAGGCTTTTCAAAGCAACAAAACTTGACGAGTGTATGAACTTCATGTTTCAAGAGACCCCCTTCTTTTCTTAGCGTAAAGAAAAGACCGCTCCTTTTCATTGGTTCTGTTTGTGGCGAGTCTAATGATGAGGACTGTCAGTTTTTAAAGCCATGGGGTTGTTGCGTCTTGTCCAAGTGTAAGGAGAAGTTAGTTAAATACCGAACTTGTGAATCATATTTTTCTGGTAGAAACTAGTCTCTTGAATCATTAGTCAGCGTAACCAAATTTCCATGCAAAAATTCTAACTTGTGTAATAAATACGTCACAGGTGTGCAGTATAAATGTTATAGTCTAACTGTTGGTACGAGCCATACAAATGTTCATTTGTTAACACTTCTGATCGATGTACTTGGCAAGGTTTTATAATGCGCTGTTAGATCACTCGGTAAATGATCATGAAGGTTTAGTCCACAATAATGGTCTATTCGATCTTTTCGCCCTTCATAAGGTTTCCATAATAAAAGAAACTCTCTACCCGTTAAAATTTCTGCATTGAAGTTAATTTTAGATTACGCGGATTACGTAACCCAAAATCATGTTATTCGCGAAGCAAAAATTTCACCGATTCCAGTCAAATAATCGTCTAGCCCGTCGTAATATAAAAAAGACAACATGGGCGGTAATAGAAACCTATTTAAACTTGGGCTAAATCAAATCTTAATATAACACCTCTTCTCGACTCCCGAGAGAAGACGAGATAAGTCTCGTCGAGGAAAACGCTAACGCCGTTTACGAATGGCGCTACATAATACCTCAGTCGAGATTTAAGTATACATACATTCGGCGGCGCCGTTCTATTAGCATATATACGATAAGAACCTCGGAGAAAATGTTAAGGAGGTCTCCGATTAAGAGGCGAGAGAGCGAGTAGAACGAGTCGCATTACCTACACTTCCGTTTTTAATAAGTCGAGAGACGAGAATCGAAAGGGAGGTAGAAAACCGAGGAAGTGGGAAAACGGTTACCCCTTATTGCGAGATGAATGGAAAAGTCTGGATTGAAGAGATATACGACCAATAAGTCAATTCGTAAACATTATCCAAAATTCGGACAAATTCGCGGCCTATCGCCATATAATAAACTAAATACCTTCTGTTCTCCTTTTTATCTTGTAACGAACCCCGTTGTTCGTTACTTGAAATCGCACAAATCCCTCTGGTTCGCTTTACCACCCAAACGAAGCAAATTTCACGAGTTTTGAGGTCAAAATCGTATTCCACACCTTCGAAAGCATCTGTACACAGAATTTCGTCTAATGTGGAACATATTAATTTTTCTGAAATTTCAAAGGGGTACCCCTTGAAATTTGGAAGAAAGTCGAAATGGTCGGAAGTACGACTTATTACACATCAAATTAAACCTCTTCTCGTGCAGATTATGCATAAAATATTTTCGGATACGATTCACGGTTCACTGAGTAAATATTTAATGAGAAAGTGAAAAGTGCTTCAGTACCAATCGCTCTGGTTCGCTCTAGCATCCAAACGAAGCAAATTTCACGAGTTTTGAGGACAAAATCGTATTCTACATATTCGAAAACATCTGTACACCGAGTTTCGTCTAATTTGGCACATATTGATTTTTGAAATTTCAAAGGGGTACCACTTGAAATTTTGAAGAAAATCGAAATGGTCGGAAGCACGACTTATTATACATCAAATTAAAGCTCCTCTCGTGCAGATTATGGATAAAATAGTTTCGGGTACGAGACACGGTTCACTGAGGAAATATTTAATGAGAAAGTGAAAAGTGGTTCTGGACCAATCGCTCTGGTTCGCACCCAAACGAAGCAAATTTCACTGGTTTTGACGTCAAAATCGTATTCTACAGCTTCGAAAACATCTGTACACAGAATTTCGTCTAATTTGGAACATATGTGCTCAGATGTTGCATTTTTAGCTTTTCCAAGATATGGCTGTATCTTCCAGACGTTGTCCGACTTTGAAGCCACCGGTAACCAAAATTTCAAACCATATTTTGCAGGTTTTGATGGCGTATGAAAGGAACATCGTCCCTTGAATCCAACAAGTTGCTGGTCAACAGTGACATTTTCATAGCAGTTGTAAAAGATTGAAAGAACGAGTTGCCAACGCACCCACAGTTCACGAATAGAGGATGAGAAATCGATCCATAATAATATTTATTAATTGTATTAAGGAGGTATTCAATCAAATTAGATATAAAATATTGGATCAAATTTTCATTTTTAATAAAACATGTAGTATGGATCAGATGGTCACTTAATCTGGGATTCGTATATTTTTTCAACCTAGCAGCAGGGTTAGACTGTTTAGCCCTAATACCATCATTTATTCCAACATCGTACCGGATTACTTACCGCAAGCCTTCCCAATTTACCACAGACCCATCATATTAACTTCTTCTTTATCCTGAACCTCATCCGTCCCTCTTCAACCCTCTCCTTTCGTTCCATCCAACCAAAACTCCACTCGCGTCGCACTACGTCGCCCGAAAGTGACAAAGACAAAGCGCGATGCACTAAGTTCTGCGCCGCATCATACGTATCGATCCACTTAGCCAATTACTTTAGTTGCGCTTGACGTTCGTTCTATACATTAAAACAGGGCGAATATTTCGCCCCCGTTACGCCCGCCCGCCTTTCCGCGGATAAACGCCTTTTGTTGTTTTCGTTTCGACATTGATGATACCGCCACGGCGCGGCGGTTATGGATCGCTAAGAAGGAACGTCGTCGTCGATTCTCGATGGCTGCGGGAAATGCATTAAGATATCTGGGTCTCTTCGGCGAGATTCAATCCGATGTGTTTTGCTTTGTTCGTCCGACGGAGAACCAAGAGGGAATCCGTAATGAAGGATGATATTGCCGAAATCGAAGGCGGACAGATGTGAATGAATTGTTCGCGGGCGTTGAGAGGGAAATGGTTTGTTTCGATTTATTTTCTATTGCTGCTTCGTTGAAAGTAAAAGACGCGCTCGAATTCGTGTTGGAAATTTTATTTAATCAACAAGTCGAATGGTGGTTTGTAGATGCTTATCTCGTGCTAGCGAAGCACGTATCATTGAATCTAATTCAACGATTATGCGGTGAAGAGTTGACCGATGTGATATACATGGTATTTAAATAAAGTAATGAGTAGTCCGGGCAAACAGCGGTAAGAGCCAGTGCAGTAGATAAGGGAATGGGGAGTCGGCGATTATTTATTTCACGCTTCACAGTGTCACTACTAAATCGATGCTGTATGTGAGTAGTTTTGTGTATATTGTACTGAGGATTTAGTTGAATTTAGTTTAGTTAAATTATAACAAATTATATTTACACATTTTGAGAAATATTTAACATAAAATCAAGATAATTACCTAGTGTTGTGTGTGTGTGAGTGTAAATTTCTTTTTCTACGATGGTTCTTCCTATATCTCCTCTCTTAACTTCTATTCTCGATGCATCTTTAATTTCTATGAATTCTTCCCCTTCTTAGATTTTGTCCTCTCCGGTATGGTGAGGTTCTTTTATTAGGTGATACTTCTTCTCAATACCCTTTTATTCCAAACATATTTATCGACTTATTTGGTAATTTTGCTTGCGATTCCTTGTCAATAGATCGGGTTCATCGTAAATTTCTAAAATTTCTCTCATTTAAAATCGATGGAATATATCCAGCGAGGGGTACTCCTCAGGATGAACTGCTAATGCGTCATGAAATGAGACCATTAAACGTAAGACGAGATGCTATTTGTGAGAGGTTTCTGAATGGAATTTTGGAGAACAAAATTGACTGCCCATTTATATTGAAGCGTATGAATTTTTCTGTTCCCCGGATTAACTCAAGATATGGAAGCACATTCATAGTTCCATTTACCAGAACAGCTGCTATGAAACGAGTTCCAACTTACATCCTTTCCAGAATTGGAAATAAACAACCGTGTAGTATTTCATTGAATGAAACTTGACCTCTTCTTTACTTTTTTTTTCTCTCTTCTTTTGTACATGGTGACACTATTACACTGTGATTGTTATTATTATCTGTATTATGTATTTTTGTATATCTTGTAATTGGGCTTGGCCTGTTGGATATTAAAGGTATTATTATTATTATTATTATTATTATTAATTTTCTTCGTCGTTAACCAAACAAAGTTTTTATTTCTTTTGGAAACCAGGACCACACTGCTTTATTTATAAGTTGTCCACGAAACGAAGGCTTTAATTGACCTTGACTCCAGTTCATTGAGGTATATCGCTGTTATAGAAACCTGTATTGAATGTCGATGTATCCTTGGTTATTACCACTAATCTTTTATGAGTTCTTGTAATGTATAAGTGTTGTATGTATGAGTCTGAATGATAACAATGTTTTTTATCCTTTAAAATAAGCTCTTTATAAAAATTAATAATTTTATTTCTAGTGACATTTGTTTCTTATTCATTAAACGTCTCTGGCTGGAGTTAAAATAAGAAGTTAACACCCGTAGGGTAATAAAATGCTCAAAAGGTGGTGGGCGTGGTATAGAAGAGGCATAAATAGAACCCCAAAATAAGCCGTATGACAATTGAAGACCGTAACCCCAACACTAACTGGGAATTTGATATCTTGCATAAATGATGAATTTTCTAATGGTAATTAACCATTCTAGTATTACTATACTACAATTAGTTGGCTGTCGAAATTGCTTACCTTAGCTTTAAAATTGTTGTTAAGGACATCGTAAAAACGACAGAGTTAAATACTTTATAGTGAACATGCCGGACGCTAAAATTCAATGTCTAGTTTGTAATATCCCTCTAATGTGTTGGTCCAGAAGCCATTGTCGACGTCACATTGAAAGCAAACAGCATTCATCTGCAAGAGGTATCATACGACACCAAGAAAAATTTGAATTTGATTTACGGGTTACTCTTATTTTACGTAATCTATCGTTTCGTTTACTAAACAAAGAAGCATGTGTCTCCTTCTGGAATAAATATGCAGACTGTAAGTTATCTGGTTGGACATCGATAAGAAATTTAGTTCCATTTGCTCGCATATTGAAGAAATGAATGAAATCGGAATTGAAAGATAAAAGACTGTGGCTGTGTGTGGATGAAACAACAGATCGTGACAAACATGCCGTGGTTAATGTAATGGTACCCGCAATGGAACCACATCAACAGTTATATTCCATCTTATTTGCTTCCAAAACAGTTGTAAATTGTACTGCCGATGAGATTTTAAAGGTGGTGTTGAACTCAGTGAACAAATTTGAAGTTTCAACTAAGCAACTTTTAATGTTTACGATTACCGACTACGGTTTATATGGTTGTGATAACGCTTGCCTCGAGCTAGCGAAATATGTGTCACTGATTTTATTATGACACAATTGTGTGGTGAGGAGTTTACCGATGTGACATCCATAGACGTTGCACATTTCCTCTAGTTCTTCAAAATACAATTATCTCTATTTTCATCATCAACTTTCACTGCAATATCAAATTCAATTACGGCCGCTTTGAAACCCATACATTCGACATAGATCAACAATAATTGCAACGAAAATATTTGCCCGTCCCGGCGGACTGCGACGCCCGTTTTTGTTTATAACATAACGCGCGTATGATAGTCCCGTTCCATTCAATTCCGATCGCGAACACGCGCTCGCGTAATTTGAATTATGTAGCTTCGTGCGGCGTAATAATAAACAGAAACTAAATGAAATTTAAATTATTACGTATCGAATAATAACAGAAGCGAAGCTAATATTTTAGGTTGCGTTCGACCGGGACGAGGGAGTGATGTCGTTTTGCGAAAAAGACTTAATAACTCAATTGTAATTAGAGCCATATTTCATGCGGATTTTAATCTGAATTATTCCGCATATGTAATGCGTGTTTTGGGGATTTCTTCGGTGCGTTAGTTAGTTTGGATCTAAAATATACGAAAATGTGCAATTTTTTACTAAAAATATGTAAATTATTATTATTATTATCAAAACTAAGGATATGTGCGGCTTAGAATGAACTCGAAAAAGTAATCTTGTAGGTGACACACCAATTTTGTATTTTGATGTTGAAATGCGTATTTCGACAGCGTAGTTTCCATCATCAGGATAGAAACTACATGAGAAGGAAAGGATTACTCGTGAATTTTGGAGTGCAGCAGCATCGTGACGGAGAAATACACCCTCCCTAAGAGATGTATCGATCCAAAAGGTCAGTCATCATGTACGCAACCGAAACAACAATAATCAACAAAAAACAGCAAGCAGCCCTAAGAATAGTGGGCAGAAAAAGAATGAGAGCCAAATATCACAAGGCGTGAGGGGTAAAATATTGTCAAATGCATGAATTCCCACGAGGTAGAGAAAAACACAGGAAAGATGGAGGGTTGCTGTTGAGGAGGATATGAAGGCGATGAAGATAATACCAACCAATTCTGACACCCTTGCCCAAGGAAGCTTCTGTGATTTGAATAATCAGAGCTCATTATAGTACAGACCTATGCAAGCTTCCGTTGACATGAGATAAACATGTTAGAAAATTTATCATGCATTCGGGACGGGGAACATATGGTCAAAACGCGAAAGTAAAGTTTGATGTATTTCTTAGTCGCTTCGTTTCTGAATACCTGAAGGATCAAAATCGGATATAGTTAGAATCTTGTTTTTTAATATTTTGAAATGGATAAGTTCGTTTCTTAGAAATACCATTGTCTTCGTTTTGCAATCGACGGAAAGTGCTTTAACCGGAAGCCCTTTTTCCGGTTTGCGCCATTCTTTCGACTAATGTTTGATCTCCTGATTGAAGTAAAGTATCAATGTTGTATCAATGGTTATTATACGCTGGCAAAATTGCTCACCGTAACGTGCTAAGCACTTTTGAAGTTGGCAGTATATGTCAGACCTGCTGAGTGTTCGTTTTCCGATCATAACAGTCTTGGTATCCTCGCCAGGTGAAACGCTGGTCACGCCCAAATGCTCGTGTAAAATCTCATGAACCTCCCGTGTACCTACATCAACGATAGTTTCACGTGTAGTTATTCGGTCAGCGTCTTTCAGTGGAGTCTTGACGGCAGCAACGTTTTTCTTCCCGTTTACAGAGGTGCTCGATCGTCCACTGAGCGGATCGTCTTTAAGTGACGTTATGTCAGCTTCGAAATAATCGACGCATCGATAGAGTGTACTTTTAGATCTCACAAATTCCTTACCGATATCGAACGATTTCTGAAGCGTCTACGCTTCTCTAAATCGAAAGAAAACGATAGCTTCCTGTCATCTAGTCGCGTTTTTCAGTATTGCAAAATCGGCGGTAGCGTAATACGTCTGTATCAGTAAAGTAGCTGAAGTATACTGAAGAATATTGCTGCAAGTTACTACGTAAGCGTGTCAGGACTTGCCTCTGATCAATAGCATGATTAATTAAGCTAGGGCCAAAATTCTAGATCACTCTAAACATCCCCACGTATTTTATTATACAGGAATGAACGAAACACAGCATTGATAAGCGATTAACGACAAATACGATGCGAAAACGGGCGTTTCAAACGTTTCTCATTTCCGAATTATTAGCTCCCCTTGCTGTACCCCGTAGATTAACGTCAAGTTCTATGAACGGTAACCATGTACTGAACGTAGTAGGTTCGGATTCATCGAAAATTCGCCCGGCGACAAAGGCGCACATACGAGCACATGCATTGACAAAAAGGTATTAGGCGCGTGTAATCCGCTTATATACGAGCGTGTTTGCACGCGCGTTATTATCGTAATTGAAATTTTCGACGAAGCGGTGCGCGTTATCGGCTGTCAGGCCGCTGATTAAAGGTTAATGCAGTTATGAAATGATGCAAATTAACCGATTGATACTCGATGTTCGATGCTACAAGACGACCTCGTTCCCCTTTGAAGTGCGGAGGAAATGATGTATTGGAGAGTGGGATCCGCATGATGTAAGCTTCCTCATAGTTCTAATCGAGTTAGAGGCACGTTTACACAAAGGATTTTATACGATTCGGTGATTCATTTTCAGCACATAATTTCGTGTTAATATGTTTATTTCTCCTTTTTTTTGGCCGAAACCGTACTTCCTTTCGTTGTTGAATTTCTATGTTCAAAATATTTTCCTTTTGGTCCGCCGTCACCCCGTCTTTCGCTATCAGAAGAAAACCTATCTTGGGCAGGAAGAAACCAAGGATAGAGAATATAATGAATAACCCTCACAAGACCTCAATTTTCTTTTCCTACTAACGGTGATAGCTTAGATGTCAAAATTTTTGTCCGTAGAAATAAAATTGTGGAGCTGTTTGATTAAGCTTTGTTCCATCTTCCATTAGGACCTCGCCGCTGGCCAAGTCCCAAAGGAGTCGACTAGACCAGTGGTTGGCAAATTGCGGCTCTTCAGCGATCTGAGCGCGGCTCGGTCTATCGGAGCAGGCAAGCCGCAGATCTCACAGTTATTCTTGGCATCAGTTTACAGTTGGTTGTTACAATTTCTGTTGCAGTTTTATTGTTATATAATGAAATCGTTTTAGTTGACATAGCTACAAAGAATAAGCAAAGAAAAACGGAAGACGAAAATCGTGAATTTAAAGTTGAGTACACCGAATGGTTCGCGTTTATACCAAACTCTAATGGCCTTCCGTCCTCTGTTATTTGTCAAGAAAAATTGTCACACAACAAGAAGTCAAATTTATAGTTCCTACGATCAGTTAAAACACTAGCATACAAACCAGACTTATCAAAACTCTCTGAAAACCATGGTTCCTGGCTTTTTGGCTCCCAAAGAAATTTGAATCGTTCTGCTGCTGATTTTTGGCTCTTTTGATTAATAAGTTTGCCGACCACTGGGCTGGACAAAGTGATCATGTCACTGCTGCAACGCTATAAAAGAACAATTAATTGAGAGGGTGATTTACATCATTGAAGAATTCTTTGGGTTCTCCAGGTGAAAATATATACATTTGTATAATATTTTATATTATTTGACGTATTAAGTATTTATTCTTTTATCTATATAAATGTTAGTTTGTCTTTTATGTTTTCTTGTCTTTAATATGTTCTCTTACTATAATCTATTGACATGTGTGCATAATTTTGTATGCATTCAGCAATATTATACCTTTTATTTTCTCTGTATATATATATATATATATATATATATATACGTATATTGTAAATGAAGAATGTAATACTGACCATATTTCAAAAACATTGTTGATCGAGATTGTTTCTGAAAAAATTAAGATTATTGTTATTATTACTATTAACATTAGGCAACTCAAAATCTTCCTTGTTAATGTTGTTACTACAATGTTGAGTTTGTCATCGTTAGTGCCATCGTTTTTCTATTGGCCAATCCCTAACAGACTTCGACTTACCTGTGACACTCATATTGCATTTAACCCAGCAATTCTGGACATAATTATAGCATCAATAATTTGTAGTAACTGATAGCTAGTCAAAGTTAACTACTTCAAGTTTTATAACGAAATTTATAGACTCTGGTGTAGAGGCCTTCGATAAAAAGTAAAAATGCCATTTTTGTGCTGCGACCTTTTCAAGGAATTTGACAATGACAACCACGAGATTTTGGCAGATCATTTGGGGCACTCTGGAGTCCAAAGTAAAGCGCTGGACGTTCTCTGAAGCCATCTCACTGATAGAGAGCAGGAAGTGTATTGGCAAAGAAATCTTTCTCGAATGAGGGTAAGAGACAAAGAAGCTCCACAAGGATTAATTTCGGGGCATATACTCTCTTTAATCTACCTAAATAACGCTCCAGCAAGCATTAATTATGTAAAAACCCATATGTATGAGGACGACACAACATTTCTGATAGAAGCAATTGTTGTCCCCAGCTTGATACCACCTTATCCTGGAAAGAACACGTAACACACTTACGAAAAGACCATATTTGCAATACGAAGGATAAGAATAATTGCTGGTAGGGATGCTGTTCTTAAACTTATGTAATCTTCTGTAGGGTGCATCAGCAACTGCACAAAGCGTGTTCCAAAAGTAGGATAATAACAAAGACCGTTATGGGGATAAGCTGTCAAATCAGATGTAGAATGATTTTACGGAACTTAAAAAGTCTAAAGTCACCTTAATGTCATATCCTGGAATATCTGATATATAATCTGGATAAACAACGGTAAGAGCGTACAATTACGAAATAAGTTACGACAGCATCACCGAATCCTCACTCCAGTCAATACTAAATCGATGCCGTATGCGAGTACTTCTGTGTATATGTAGGCTGTCGTGACTTATTTTGTAATTACCGCTGTTTGCCCAGACTAGTGATATATGTACATAAATCCACCAGATAATATACGACATAAAAACAACTACATAATACTCCACAAGCCTGCTAATTAGGTCGAGGCGAGCACTAATTGAATTTGAAGAGTGAAGTTCTACACTTCAGGGTTCTTGTCTTAAGGTGGTAAGTTTAATGACTTGATTCGAGATTTAAATTTATCGAAGAAAAAGGTGAGCTTCTTACCTCAGGACGAAAAACATTTCCTTCTATTTTAATGATCATTTTATTCTTGGATGTATTCAATATTTTTATTTCATTTTACTTCCGGGGCTGTCTTCATGTCAAAAACTGGAGTCAATTCGGCAAAACTGATATCATTTTCGTAACCAGAAGTCTCAAGTCAGCCAATCATCGACTTAAAAACCTGATTTCGCAGATTTCCGTTCCTTGTCGTAATCGACCAATAATATTGTTTAAACAAATAGCCTACATGAAATACCTGTGGAGAACGTCGTTCATTATTAGCACTTGGATATGGTTTACATGAAGCACGTCGTTCTGCATACGGAATTAAAATTCCATTACCATGATGGTAGCCCTAACATGCAGAAAGAGTGAAACAAGGAAAAGATCTGAAATAAGGTGCACTTAAGATGAGCTGGTATTATTGGCCCCTGGAAATTTTGGATAAATATTTGAAACCGTTTAGCACCATTTGCAAAATACAATCATACTGGACGTGACTTTGTACCAACAACACATCCTCTAGCTAGATCAAACGTGCTTCAAAATTATCCTGTCCGATCATTTATGACCAGAAACGTACGTATCTACGTACGTACGTGACTATACCGTTTCAGAATTGTTGGCTCACGTAGCCCCTTATAATATCGTAATTGGGGTAGTTATCCTCCTAGCCCGTAATACGTCCTAGGCACCCATCCTAGGCTAATAGAGGCGTCTTATCTATTCCCCTCATCGCATCTACGCGCGTGTGTGCGCGCGCGTCCATATACGTACGTACGAGAGACAGCTCGATGGAACTGGGGATTATTCCCTTGCCCGACTTAATTAGTTCGCGAACTGCAACATCATATTATGTCGTGCGATACTGAATAATCTAATTACCCCGCCCGGGTAATTAATCCCTACATTAACGATATTCTGCGGAGTTAAGTAATCAGCCGAATTATGGAGTGCGCGCGTACTCGCCGAGGTCTCCATCGACGTACGTAAGCGTCCTTTGTGAGAGCGGTTTACGGGTTCGTTGGGTATCGAGCGCGACTGTTGATCGGATTTCAAGATTGATGTTAGAAATTAGATCTGGAAATCATAAGGATGAATTTCTGAATGGGACATAAGCATGTATGTATATACTGTGTATGGGAAAGGATTAGAAACTAAATTGCACGCCCTGCCTACGAATCAAGCAGAATTTTACCGGAAAAATATTCCTTTTGAACCAAAATTTTAACTCTTTTTCAAGAGAAACTTCTAATTACTTTTCGTAGAATGACAGTAATTTCTATATTCCATTTTCATAGAATTTTCATTCAATTTCTTTTAACCATTTCGGCGCTGCTCCTTCACTTTACTATCATTAGCAAAATTCATCTTTCCCTGATATTGCTTGAGAGGACTAGAAAGGTGGTAGTCACACGATGCCCGTTCTGGGCTGTAAAGCGGGTTCTCACTTTGAAATTTTACATCAACTCCTGTGTAACAGGAGTTGAATGAAGAGTACTGTAATCATGAAGAATAACGAGAAAATCGCTCAATCTTCTAGGTCTTCCATCTTTAGTGGCTTCGCGCAACAGTTTTGAATTTGCACAGAATAACGTGGAATTGACTGTCGTTCCACGGGGTTTAAATTCGCTGTAAATAGCTCCCTCAATATCGAAAAGGATCGTCTGCAGAGCCTTTCGAATATGTAAAGTTGCTTTCATTTTTTTGATGTAGCGATTCACTCGATTAGCATCTCCGGAATGTAATTAAGCATCTTACTCTCATCCTCTGTATTGATTTTCACCAAAAACTGTGAACCGGTCTTTAGAGTAACGTTATAGAAAGAAAAAACAACTCGAAACGTTGATTTTTGTGGTTGTCGGTTGGAAAACGAAGTATCCATTCATCCATAACAGTGGTTAAGAGAGAGAGAGAGAGAGAGAGGGGCGAAATACTGATATTACAAGAACCAGCGAAAATAAAGGTCAAACAAACGCAGATGATCTTAAAAGTAGTGAACTTCTTAATCTGATGGCACTTGAAATGAATACCTATTTCTGTAAAATAGGATCTCTAACAGCCAACAGCATAGTTATTGGGGTTGATGTTTTGGAATGAAATTAAACTTTCGTAATACTGGTTGATGTTTTCTGTATCAAAACGGGAAATAGAAACAATGATTAATAATATAAAGACAGAAGAACGTAGAGACATTTTTGGAAGGAATTAAAATGTTATAAAAAGAATTGCCAATGACGTAGGTGAATCTTTAACTAAGATAATTAACGCATATATTTCAAGATAACTGAAGTTAGCAAGGATGATACCAATACTCAAAGATCACAATATTAATGATTTTAAAAATTATAGACCAATAAGCGTGCTACCTATCATCTACAATATTTTAATAAGTTATACCTTATAGGCCTTTCTAGGCCAAATTATTTAAGAAAGAAAAAACTTCTGCCAAACATACCGTAAGTCGAGATCTACTACAGCCGCATTAATGTTCTAAAATTTATAAACGATGATCCGGAGGAAAACGAAATGGCAGAGATGAAGTTCCTGGATCTGAGGATAGGCTTTGATACATTCGACCATGACGCCATATTACTTGGAAAGTTAGAAATTCATGGAGTACGAAGACCACCACTAGAACGAATTATGTCTTATATATCGAACAGAATGTAGAAAACGAGCTAGTTGAGGCCATACAACGTATTCGCCATCGCGTGGGGCCTGGCGTCGAATTTCCACCATACACTTCGCCTATTTGGTGACGAATTTCACAAAGATTACAATTTTTATCCCACAAAATCTCACTACTCAACGCAATTCAACCTCGGATAAAGCCTCTTCACTAACAATAAGTGGTCACACGCTCACTGAATGATGTACAGCATCATTACTTGTCGAACGGGAAACCAATAATGTAGGCTGTGTTACCAGTGCAGGTTATGATTTTATTCTTTTACGTTTAGGAACACGACATCACCACGTCACCACATCACCACGTCACCACATCACCACGTCACCATATCAGCACGTCACCACATCATCACGTCACAGGGATTACGAAAAGAGACAAAATCAGAAATACTATAGTGAGAGAACAACCGAGATTATATCCCATTATGGACGTACTTGAAAAGAACGCACTCAAATGGTTTGGCCACATGCGCACAATCAGGCATGAAAGGCAGGTTAAACAAGTATGAAACGCAAGAGTACAAACCGGAAGAGGGCGCGGATAACCAAAGAACGAATGCAATGACGTTGTGGCAGAAATATTTCAGACAAAAGGAACATCACGTGGCAAGAAGCGAAGATAAAGGCAAAGAATGAAAAGAAATGGCCGAAATTTATGCATGGAAAAACAGACAACCAAACAGAACCTAACAAATAAAATGTGAAATGTAAACCTTACACCAAATGGTATATAGGTTTAGTTTAAGAACACGGGATGGGTGTAACTTAGTTTCATCCATAGAAAGTCAACAGTAGTGTCAATAATTCTGGTTAAAATTCATCAAAATCTTATGTCATTTTAGATGTGATTAACGGCTCTATACTTTTAACTTGAAAATAGTGTTTGGGTAATGATGTGGACGCCGAGAAAAAAATAACGCACTTATGAACCAAGAATTCCCCATTCGGCAATTAACCACGGTTAGAAATGATTTTGCCTTGCATAATACAAAAGGTGGTTTACGCCAAATCCCATTATCAAATGACGAATGTGAATTCACGACGAAGACTTTCATCTATTCTGTAACCTTCTGCCTTTTTCTGCTCGGGAAACGGAGCTATCATTTTGGTCAAATGCATCTCTACAAATTATTAACATATCATGTGAGGGATTAAACGAATTAGCATAATTCCCCTCATACATTATTGGCATATGTAAATTGTGCTCATTTAGTAAACTTCTGCACAGTTACTTCGTATCTGCCCTTTAACGTATCTTTTATTAAATAAAATGTAGAGGACTCTATGTATACAACGACCTAATAAATTAAGTGCGTTAATGCGCAGTTAATGAGTAACTGTGCAAAAGCTTTCAAAGTAAGCTCAATTTGCATATGCCAACAATCCGCGAGGAAAATTAAGTTTTGTCAATCAGAACACGCAACTACACAATAATTCTAAATCTGCGATTGACGAAGCTTAATTTTCCTCACGGATTTTGGCATATGTAAATTGCGCTTACTTAGTAAGCTTTTGCACAGTTACTTGTTAATTGCCCGTTAACGCACCTAATTAATTAAGTCGTTATATAGAGCGTCTTCTACAATTTATTTTATCAAATTTTGGCTCTCGAAAATAGTTCACTATTAACTTACCTTAGTCAGGTCGTTATATGCACAGTCACCCAGATTTATTTCTTGTTAAGATTTTGGATCTCGAGAATTTATTACTTACTTACTATTTTTAGACGATCAGGTCTTTCAAATAGAATCTACACCCGCTTCTAATTGAATCTTCATTCTCCCAAAAAATCACCGTAGGAAAAATCGCGCAACTGCTTCGCACGGAACGTTCCTCACGCTACATTGCATTTCGATTTCGATGAAGTCCCCAATCGTCCGTATCGTTATCCGTTTGAGAACGAAGCAGATGAATCGGAAGGTCTGCGGTGCATTGTACGAATGACTGGGATCACACTCGTACGATACGTTTCCGGTAAAAAATTATCTCATTCGAGATCGCGTTGACAAATCACGTTAAACCTTCAAGGGAACGAGGGAAAATTCCGTCGTTTCGCTTCTTTATTTCCATCCGATATCCTCCGTCATCCTTTATTTCGGGCCGGCAAAGGAGGAGAAAAACAACCGGACGACAAGAGGCGCCCCCGCTCTTAGAATTTCATCCCTATTCGATTTAATCCGGTAATTGGGTAAAAGCCACGAACGTCTAAGTTGGAGGGCGCGTAAATTGAACCGGGCGTAATATATGAACGAATCTAGACCGAGGGAAAGTACCGGAAACAAATTCGAGAAAGGGATTTTACGAGACGAACGAAACTATCGCGATAAATCCGATCTAAAGAGGGCGCCGGAATTTGTAATAACCGACGGGAATAAGCAATAAGAGGGAAGAGAGATTCGATATCTGAGCGGGGATGAACTCTCGGTCGATCAAACGAGCTCCTTTCTTAGGCGGCGTAGCCTATTCCACATATTTCGAACTTTCGCGTTGTCTCTACGGCGCGAAAAGTAAATGAGTAAGTGGAGGTCGTAAAGGGAATTTATCGTCGTCGAGGTTTTTTCCTTTCGTGCGCCTTATTTCACGACGTCTTCGGGATATTCATCGGAGCGCCGCCATTTTAATGAAATATTCTGCTAATTTCACACTTTTATGAAGAAGATTATTACCGGTCGGTGGAGAGAAAGACGGAAAAATTGGGGGATATTTTATATTTGAAGCACACATGGGGGCAGTAATATTTATTTCGGGGTACTTTTATGTTGGTGTTTCAGAAAAGGAATTGTGTGAGCATGTGGATGATGATGATCATCTGGATTTATTCATTTCTGTTCTTTCTTCCATCAGTATAAAAATTATATTCATTTGTTTTTAATTTCCATCTTACCCTTTGTGCGTAAATAGATCTTGCCAAGAAGAAGAGACAGAAAGAATTCGCAAACTTTTCCTGGCAATATTTAGCCTTTTTCCTAATATATAGAGCACTTGCATCTAAACCTCTCCTAAGAAAACATGGAGAAGTGGAACTTCTTTTAGTTAGATACTCAAAAACTTTTTAAACATAAGCTTAAATAGCTGCGCCTTCTTAATCAAAACTCCGAAAGAGTAAAGCTTTCTTGATCAACAGATCGATAACTTTGTAGTAGTTCTTTCAGTCGAAAGTTCGAAAGCTGAAATTTTTTAACCAAAAGTTCGAAATCAACTGATCGAAAAGTTGTCATTCTTTTTAATTAGAGCTCTAAAACTGGAGTTCGTTAATCAACAGATTGAGAGCAAATGAAGAAGTTGCAATTCTCTTGAGCAAGGACTTCCAGAACAGAAGTTTCTTGACCAAAAGTTTAATCAAGCAGTAGTTTATCCATCTACTGGTCAAAAATGGTCGAAAATTTTAAGTTTTTGAAAGAAACTGTCAAGGACCTGAATTCATTTTAATGGTAAGCTTGAAAACTAAAGCTATTTGAACAAAAAGTCAAGAATCCGTTAGTACTTTTAATCCATAACTCGGAAAGCTCTTATTCATAATGCAATTTTGTAATCGCAAATTCTCAAAGCTTAAGCCTTTGCTATTAAAGCACTGAGAAGCTGTAGTTCTTGCAAGTGAACGCTCGAAAAGCTTTTATAATCAAGGAATCCGGAAGCTGAAGCTGATTTAATAAAAATCTCAATAGTTAGAGCTTCCTCAATTAAAAACCTTTTTAATCTAGAGAATGAGGAGTTCAAGAGTTTTAACAGCTGGAGAAATTTAAGCTCATTTAACTGGAAGTTGGAAAAACTGCGCTGTTCTAATCGGCAGATCGAATATTGAATCATTTTTAGTGAAAGTTCGGAAAGTTAAAGCTATCGTAAAATTTGGTTCGAAGCCCTGAAATTTTCTAGTTAAAGTTCATTCAAAATGAAGTTCTCTTACTCGAAATTTCGAAATGTTGGAACCCTTTTAAAGTAAAATATGAACCCTTTTAAAGAAAAATATGAAGATACTGAAACTCCTCTAAGTAGAAGCTCGAATAGTTAAAGTTTTTTCATAAAGACACTAAAAGTTGAAGAAGTTCTAACCAAAATTTAAAGAGTCGGGACTGTGTTCACCAAAAGTCGAGAAATAACAGTTGTTTTAATTAAGAACTCGGAAAGCCATAGCGTTTCAATCAATAGATCGAGCAGTTGAAATTTCACGAAGGTTAAGGCCTCGTTGGTCAAAGTTCTATTAATCAAGATCTAGGGAACGCTCAAACTTTTTTGACCCAGAGGCAGAAAAATTGGAGATATTTCAAACAGAAAAGCTATAAAAGTTATAAAAGTTAGTTCGAACGTTGAAACTTTCTAGTCAAAAATCGATTTAAAGTTAAAGCGCTTTTAATCAAAACTGCCATAATCTTTTTAAGTAGGAGACGAAGAAGTTCAACTAGCTCTAAACAGAAGTTTGAATGGTTCAAGTGCTTTTATCAAACCAGCAAAAGTTCAAGTGTCTTTAATCCCAATTTAAGGGGTGGGAGTTGTTTTTATGAAAAATCGAGTAAGCGTGGCTCACTAGTGCTTTTGCCGTTGCTATCATCTTGTCGATTCGCTGGAAATTAACGGAAAATTAGGAAAATATGTTTTCCAAAATGGCAGTTAGGTCGAGTCGAAAATTGATAACCTAGAGGGTTCATTAATTTCTCCGCCCAGCTTTGCAGAGAACACACACTTACGAAGTCACCATATGCAACAAGATCTTCCCGATAAGTTTTAGTAGATCGAAATCCGCATCTTTGTTTCCATAACACAGTACTTGTACTGTTTCTGGTGAATTATGCATAATTTGAAAGTACAAAAAATTATCCGAGGATGTTGAAATTCTTAACCGACGATTTGATTTCCTATCTAATTCAAACAAAGAAATTCGTCGAAAAGTGCGCCGTTTCAGACTACCTCGAGTTCGAAAATTTCAAGCTTCCGACTGGATTCTCCATTTAGTGCGAGCTTTTCCATTTTTTCTTTTCCCGGAAAAACTCCAATTAAATCTGCGATTTCTAATAAACGATCGTTCCGGAACCTCCGTCTAAACGAACCCGGCTGTAAACACGAGCCATTTATGAAGGCTTCGTCAATGTATACACGACTTCAGTTACCATGATGACGGCGACGACGACGGCGTTCCCGAACAATAAAAAGCCGAATGGGGTGGCTAGGACGACGACGACGTTTCCGTCTACCCCGGCTCTCTTCTCCCCTTCTTCCCTCCGTCTTCGTCCGCCTCTTTGTTTACAAGAGACTATAATCACCCTTACGAAAAGCGATCCCGCTACTGCGTCTTCAGATTAAATCAATTTCAGCGTCATCAACTCCTCAAAGCAAATAAACAGGCCGTTACGTTTTCTTCGTTTCCACACGGCCTCTTCGTTCGTCGTTCGAACGCGCGCGACTTTTTCCTTTCCTCTTTTTTTCCCTCTCGATGGAGGGAAAAAATTGTCCCCGAGAAAGATTAGACTCGAAGGAGACTTATTGCCGAACGTTTAAGGACGTAATATATTGGCTGTGGGTAAGAAGTAAAACCCCTGCGGTGGCTATAATTAACTATCGAACCTTTTTTGGGTGGAGTGGATGCGTTTCAGTTCGACGATGCGGAATAACGTTCGTTTTCAATTTTTACTTAGAACGGTTTCGACTTCACGTTAGCTTTTCTGTTTTTCGGTTTAAAATTGAAAAAACGACGACGATATGAAGAAGTATCGGGTGTAATTCTTATAGAGCAAGGAAACTTGGTAGTTTTGCAGAGACTAGATCACATCAATATACTCCACGCCATACACTTGCTTTCGTTAGTAATGAAACCAGAATACTTAATTTCTACTGAAAAATAGATATAAAATAGATGAGATTTTGCACCTGTGAAAAAGTTACTGGAAATCAAAACTAAGATGTCCAAAACTTGGGGAAAAATATCTTTAAGACAATTCGGGGATGTAGTCTTTCCTATCCTGGAAACACGTGTTCCACAATTAATACGTAATTGTCTGACGAGGTGTTTGTCGACGTGATTTGGTAACTATAGAAACATTTCTGTATAGATTTTTGTGATTTCCTGTAGTAACATAAATCCTCTTGACGTTGAAGCAGATCTAGCTATGAAGAAGTTGTGATTGCAGAAATCTCGCCGAAAGAGAATCGGAGAACCATAACGGAAAATAGGCAAAAGAGGCAATAATATTGGAGAAAGACAATGGACGTTGAATTCATATTGTCTTTCAGAGAAGTGTGTAAATCTGTACCATGCAAGGATCGAAGACCTAGGCGATCACTAAGTTCAAAATGGAAACCTCATATTTCTTGATTAAAATACTGAACTGCTACGGATCATAATACAAGCGAAAATACAAGGTACAAGAAGACTAGAAGGAAGATGCTTTTCTTGGATGAACAGTTTGAGGCAATGGTGTGGATGTAGCTCCATTGAGTTATTTAGAACCGCAGCATCAAGAATTAAAATGGCCATGATCATATTTATCTTCTTGAAGGAAGTGGTAGTTGAAGTAAGAGGAGAGTGCGGAAGTTTGAGTTGTATGGTGAGGTGTTTGCAAATGTGATTTATCAATTCTAGAAAAATTACTGGAAAACGAAACCCAGATATGCAAATCTTACGGAAAGATACCTTTAAGGCATGGTTCATTTATATTGTCTTTCTTGTCCATGAAACACGTATTCCAGAATTAATACGCCATTGCCTGACGAGGTGTTTGTCGAGGTGATTTGATAACTTTAAACAAATTTCTGTACACATTTTTGTAATTTCCTGTAGTAGAATAAATCCTGTTGGGGTTGAAGCAGATCTAACTTTGAAGAAAATATGGCTGCAGAAATTTCGGCGAAAGGGAATCGGATAACCCTAAAGGAAAATAAGGAAAATAGGCAACAAGATTGGAGAAGGATAATGTACGTTAAATTCATATTGTCTTGCAAATAAGTGTGTAAATCTATACCATACAAGAGTCGAGGACCTAGGCGACCAGGAAGCCCACGATGTAAACGTCATTTCTTTGGATTAAAATACTGAGCTGCAACGGATCATAATTCAAGAGAAATACAAGGTACGAGAAGCCTACGAGGAAGGTGCTTTTCTTGGATGAATAGTTTGAGGCAGTGGTGTGGATGTAACTCCATTGAGTTATTGGGAGCCGCAGCGTCAAGAATTAAAATTGCCATGATGATAATTTATCTTTTTGAAGAAAGAGGAATGTGTGGGAGTTGGAATTGTATGACGAGGTGTTTGCAGATGTGATTTATCAATGCTAGGAACGTTATTGTAAATGAAACCACGATGTTCAAATCTCAATGAAAGACATCTTTAAGGTTTGGATTGCAGATGCTGAATATCTGAACAACGAAGACTTTTATGT
The DNA here is from genome assembly GCA_038088585.1 of Chrysina gloriosa. Taxonomy (NCBI): domain Eukaryota; kingdom Metazoa; phylum Arthropoda; class Insecta; order Coleoptera; family Scarabaeidae; genus Chrysina; species Chrysina gloriosa. The sequence goes on along the minus strand of CM076088.1, from coordinate 76,762,827 downwards.
AATGGTTTGGTAAGTGGTGGTTTACTAATGTATATTTAGCAGGTCATCAAAAGTTACTGTAAAGATTAAAATTTTTCTGATTTCTAATGGTTTTAATTTATTAATAGCCGGTGTGTTTCTCATCAGAATGGTGCAAAATATCTCTTCAACTCGTAACGATTGAGAGACATTTAATACATTCTGTAGCCAAGCGATGCACTAAAACCAAATTACTTTGTTTTACACCTTAAATTGAAATTGATTGAAAAGAGAATTGGCCATGTCCGAACATAATTTTGCTCCACAATTTTCCTGTATTTCTCTTGAAGAACTTAAAGATATAATCTTTCCAAATATCTGCTATAACTTTCCGTGTTTGAGCGACCATTTTGCGCCAAAATCTAAAACATCTTCAGTTTATATTTCGGCGAACCGAAACCGAAGTTACCTTGCTCATTCATTGATTCTCGATAACACCAATATCTCGTTGGCACCGACCATCCGGTAAATAAATCCTCGAAGTCGTTATCTTCGTTAAAATAAATCGGCGAATTATTTAGGACACGACGGATAGCAACTCTCACACCGACACGCGACCAGATCGAAGTGACGCCGTCGAGCGTCCGCAATCTGTTCGGGGTCACTCCGTCTCCGTCGTCCGAAGTTAGACTATAATTTAGTGCGTGAATACGTAATTTAATTGAAATTCGTACGTATTCGTCCGTCGAACGGATCGGACTCCCGCTCGCAATGGTGGTGATTAAGGCCGACGTAATAATCAAAGTGGTATAATTTTCTGCCGACCGAAACGAGGCATTCATCGCAGAATTAGAAGGGAATTTTCGCAGACGAAGCTTCCTTGAAACGCGGCCGGACGAATTTGCGCCGAGCCACGTAGTATGTTGTAATTCGGAGGATGGAGGGCGGCGTATTTAGTTAGCGGACGGATGGTTACGAGCTATTGAAGATGATAATCCGTCGTAGATGTGTGTAAATATGGCGAAATTGGACGTCTATATTTTAGTAATTATCGCTTCGTTTGGTAGAATTGACGGGTTGCCCTTTCAGGGCTATTTCGATTGAAGTTAGTTGAGAGTTAAGTTGTGTGGCGAGTAAATAGGACGATATTACTCGCAGGAGATACAAAATCAAATATACGGTTGCGATGGAAGAGTCACTTTTCAATGGAGGCAACTTCATCTTATTCCTAAATTTTAAAAATACTGAAGAGCGATTTCAGACAAATGAAGAGGTGATATCCGATGAATGATGATGTAATTAGACACACGAAAGATACAGTTACGACCGTAAGGTACTATCTTTCAAGGTCGGTTAAACTTATAAGTTTTTCTTAGTTCCAAAGCTATTTGGAAAATTGTGTATCTGACCTTTAAAAGCAGTGTGTGTAACGATTAAATACTAGTTTTTACAATGTCAAGAGCTTCTACAGCTTTAATTGTTTTTTAAATAATAAGTGAAGAACCAGTGCGTTTACAGGCTCGAAATTCTGCATACCGTGTATTCGTAACTATAGCTGCAACTTATCGATGAGCTTTTTGTAAATTCCTTGTTTGTTGTTGAATTTAACCTCAATTAAGGAATAGAAAAATGACCATGTATTTATCGTCTTTTTTAGACTTCAAGCAAGCGACGATAACAAAGTAATTTACAAAAATACTGTTTGACAAGTCTTAACTACTGTATCTAATATGTGGCATTCAAAATTTCAAGCTTGCAAACCTGTTGGTTCTCCACTTATCATTGACAAAAGATTAGACCTGCCTGAGCTCTTAAAATTGTAAATAGATAGTATTTTATCGCTATACTAGAATTTTAAGGAAAGAATTTTAGCCCGAGCTAGCGAAACACGTATCACCGATTTTATTATAAAACAATTGTGTGATGAGGGGTTTATCGATGTGATATTACTGTCAGGTGATATCCGAGACAAAAAGTTTTCCGAAGAATTACTTCTTGTAAGGGTTGAAAAAATTGGAAACTCACTGGGTTAAGTGTACGGAATTAAAATGGGATGATGTCGAAAAATAAAATATATTTCTTGCAGTGAAACAACTGTTTTTTATTGGAAAGCCACTACCGCGAGAAACATCGCAGTGATAATTAACGCTCGGGCTCTAATGAATAGTTTTAATTAAGGTAAACAATTTTACAAAGCGCATTGTTTCCGCGACTCGTGCAATACAATTATGTCGACGTTATAATGAAAACAATTCGTGTTTGTACCTCATTTCGGTACGTTTTGACGGCGCCGGGCGACCATGGTGGCGCGTTCGCCGGATTATCGACGGGCCTTTCGTCGCGAAGCGCTAACGAGCGACCGGAAGACTTCGGATATTACTTCTTAACCGCATTTGCGGTAACCTAATTACGCGAGATATGGGAAACGCGGCGAAATATGCAACCGGTATCCGGGCGTTTTGAGATTCCGTGCCTCACTAACTTAATAAAGTCGCTCCGAGTTACTAATAGTATTGTACAGTTTTCCGAAACGAAGCGGTTGTATCCTTTCGATTTCGTGCTGACCGGAAATTAAAAGGTCTTTCTAGTATCTGGATGGTTAGAAGATCTCGATGGGTGTTCGGTCGAAAATTAGAATTTGGAAATTCATCGTAGAGCTTGCAACGTTGTTAGAGCACAATTTCATCATCGTTACGATTACTTTTACCACTTTCTAGGGCAATAAATGAATAATGAAATAATGAATAAATGAATGAAATGGACAAAATAAAATTTGGTTTTTATTAACCTAGGAAGTGGTACTGAAGATAATTCGAAAGATAAGTATCTAACTATGTTACGAATTATGAAAATATAGCAATGTTTGTTTAAAAATTAGTAAATTTTATCCTTAAATGGCTCCGGAATTCCAATTTCGATCGAATCCCCAATAATGTTGTATCAGGTGACCTCTGACTGTGTAGTCGATTACTTGTTATTTGCTAGCAACAATGAGAAGCTGTTACTTTTAACAAAGCTCACAAAACTTGTGATCGTAATTTTACGTATACACACAACATGTATTTTTGTTATACTAAACCTGGAAAAGTGCTTGTACCCATGGAATTGGACACTATAGGAGTCTACTGTTCATAAATAAATAGAAAACAAATATGTAAATACAAACGAAAAACGAAGTGTGCGCTTCAGAAGAAAAGTGTAATACAGCTCCTTACGTCCCCATTTTCACTTATGAAGCTTAGACTTAGACATTTATTCAAGTTAACTTAGATAATATCCATGTGTTCGACGTATAATAAGGAGTCAAAAGATCGGAATTTCTTCAAGACACAAAAGGAGAAATTGTTGGATCAGAAGTTAAACTAAAGTCATTGATGCGAGAGAATATGAAGTTAGAATCGAATGACAATGGATAGGACACAATGATTAGACTTGTTCAATTTGAGCCAATAGTACTACAACTATCCGAAACGACTATACTAGAATAGTAATATTGCGCTGTAGGAATACAGATGGCTTCATACTATACGTTGAAACTGAACGTATAGTATCGTTTCAGATACGTGTAGTACTATCGGCGCAAACTGCGCGAATCTACTGATAATGATGGGTGAATTACATAAGCTGAAGATGGCGACCATACCTGGAAAAAGAATATGCGAAGGACGAGGATGGAAGGACGAACGAGTGCTCTATACCTAGAAAATGGAAGATTCGATAGATGTAGGTTTAAAGTACATAGTAAATATAGTGTAAAAGCATCTTTTTCCTTAGTGTAAGCTGAAAGAAGAAGGGAAATAATTTTCTGCGAGATTCCTCTCTGGCTTGAGGGTTTCAGAAACAACTTTTTGCAACTTTTAGGGCTTAAAATTTACGAAACACGTAGGCTGTTGTATTTTTATTATTTCCACTAGGTTTGAAAAAGACAAAGTCATGTGATATGGGACATTCTCACGTGATTTTGGAATTCTAGAAATAATTTCTTGCACCTTCCATGACTTAATATCTACCAAACACATAACCTGTAGTATCCCTATTCTTTCGGCTAGGTTTGAAGAAGGCTCTTATGTGATCCTGGAATTCTAGAAATAAGTTCTTGCATCTTCCAGGGTTTGAAATTTACAAAACACATAACTTGTGGTATTTTTTCGGCTAGGTTTTAAGAAGACGGGAAACAAAAAACAGCTTTCTGTGACACCCCTGTGTGAAGTTGGAATTCTAGAAATACTTTTTTGCAGCTTCTAGGGCTTAAGATTTATGTACGACGTATCATGTCGTATTCTTTTTCTTTCGGGTATGCTATCGCAATCTAAGCATTTTCCTATTTCGATGCCCCGTATTTCTTTCTTCCACTTCTTATGGCTATCTTGTAAAACTTGGCCCTCTTCATGCCTGTAGTTTGACCTGCACCTGTCGATAGTCTGTTCATTTTAACATGTGCTTGTTTCATCGGATCATCGACTTCCCTATATCCCCAATTCTTTGCATCGTATGCTTTCATTTCGTATTGACATCGACATCAACACATCTTCCTTTCCGACCTAGTTATGAGCACCTTCCCATGTAGTCTAATTTCAGTAACACATGTCTGCGAAATTTGTGGTTTTGTCACTTACAGAGATGACACGGGGGCGACTGAATCATGTAGATTTTTTTATGCTGAAAACCAATCCAGCCGGAGGAATTGCGTAGTTCGGCAAGTGTTGGAGTGAGGTTAAATGATCAAAAGATGTCCTAATTTATGGATATATTGTGGAGGAAGACGGTATCGTGTTGTACTGGTCTTGAGCTTTAAAATCCGTTGTCGATTGCCGGTGTACGGTCTATGCGAGTTATGCAAGTTTGAGTTTGCAATACTGTTGATGCGTATTAAACATCTGTCTGTTCTGTTTTAAACTCTTGTAGACAAACTTTCTAACATTTTTTGATCACCCAAATTGAAGATGGCAGATCAAATATGACCAGAATTATGGGTTAAAGCTTGCGTATCGCGGGTAGGTTTCTTGGGTGAATGCTGGTACTATACGATGCCATTTCTGGAAATATAAGAAAATTCATTTCTTGACCATTTAGTCTCCACTTACTCCAAAACCTGACGTGCTATATAGCTGCTACGGTCGAATTCGCTTTCAGCATCAGAAAATCTATACGATTCACCTCTTATCATTTCTGTAACTGACCCTCGTAGGACTCCGTAATTAATTTCATGTGTGTGCTCATGTTTCTGTTTTTAACTTTCCACTATCTAGCTTCTCAAATGGATCCCAAACACAAAATCTAGACTCTTTTATTTCTATAACGTTCGATACAATCTACAATCTACGCTCCTATTCCCACGTTCTTCGCCTCGGTACCGAATAACTAACTCGCGCGCCAAACTACACCAGCGGGATCTCGGGAATTGTCTCCACGAATAGTCGATTGCGACTTTGTTAACGCTCGCAATCGCTGCAATTTACATTTAATTTTCGCGTGTAATTGCACGACGCTCACCGTCGTCGTCTTGTAAGTATTCCGAGCGTCGTCTCGCGCCATCGGCGCGTTATGCATGTGTTTTCCGGAACGTGCTCGAACGCGCCAGCAGTTCGGAAACAAATATCGCGGCTAGGATTGAAAAGAGCCATAAGCTTAATAAGTGTTCGTGTATACATACGTACACGTACATGCAGGCGAATATCTGATAAGCTAGCTCGGCGCGACCGTAATTGCACCGACGCGACGCGTCGACTCGACGATGACGACGACGACGACGAGCGACATTGCAAATTACATGATGATGAAGCGATGTAAACCATCGCGGGGGTACCACTTGAAGCATTGAATGGGTGAAATGAAGCTGGTAGAAGTGTAAATATACGTCTTGTTTCGAATTGTTAGTTGTGAATATCGAGGTACGGTTTGGTATTGGTTGTGATTCTCTAAACGAGTTTTTGCAACGGTGGTAATCCTCTTCGTAAAAGTACCTATTAGTCCTCAGGGTAATGTAAAAATTGGAAACGCAAAATATGCGTGTGGAAATGACTGTTCTTTAAACCACAAATGTTACTTCGTGTTTCTAGTTGTTAAGGCACGGCCTAGATCGGCCTAGAAGATTGGTAAAATTTTTAAGAAGTTTCCAAACTTATATGAAATCAGTCAGTATTTCTGATTTTGGCGAGTACTACAGAAATTGTGTCAATAGAAAATGAAAGATACTTTATACCAAACCAGTTCAATTAATATGTGTATGAATATATATAATTGTCAATTACACTCATTCCACGTTCGTATAAGTTACTAATGCTATTCCTCTTTTTCGTAAAACTCCTGCTACTTCATTATTCCCGGTTTTCTCTGGTCTAGTTCTTTCTCTGTTGGCCTCCTCTTATTCTTGTCTCTCAGATACTCTTCAGCTGTCTGTTCTCTCCCATTCTAATCATGTGCCTAAGCCATCTTAACTTTGCCAATTCTTCCCTTACCAGCTCATATCTTATTCTCTCTGCTCTTGTTACACTTTCAACACTTCGGAGATATTTCATATCAATCGCCCGAATTAGCTAATGACCAATTTCCACCTGATTTAAGACCAATTCCGATTTTGTCTGAGAAAAGGATATTTTGCCAATAATAATAATAATAACTAGGATCGGCCGATTAATACGCAGTCAAATACAAACAATCACACCTGATTTACATTGAATCTTTATTGTATTTTCGAGTAAAATAAAATGAAAATCGCGCTCCACTTTTTGAGAAAATCGTCGAAAAAGAAAATGAGGTTTCCTATTTGTCTCTTATATCGTTAATTTTAAGTGCTGTTAAGTGAGTCATTCTGACATTTACAATATGTAATATATGCAGTATGTTACAGACTCTGCGTTCCACTGCACGTATCGCGATGAAACATACATTCGCCAAATCTGCATTGAAATACAAAAACAACGATATATGTACCATCGCGATACATGGAAGGAACACTATAAAATATGTACCAGAAGACGACCCACTGCGTATTGATATATAGATAATAACGGTCGTATTTGTCTAACAATCACAGACCAATTACAGGACCATTCACAATACTAAGTGCGCAAAACAAAAAATTACACCAAAAATAAACATGACTTTCAAAATAATACATTAGAGTATCAATAAGCAATAAAGTATATGAAATATACATGTATCAAAACAAAAGAATATTACAAAAAAAATGAATTAATAAAAAATTAAAGTTGAAAACAGACGTAGGTCGGAGTAAAATCTGTTCAAATTGTTCGTCACATGGAACATTGGCAATCTCGTTAAAATATTGGTCTTTGTTCTAGAATTATATACTAAGTTAGTAGATCTAGTACTTCGACTTTATATATTAATATTTATTTATTCGAGCAACCATGGGGAATCAACTTTACTAGTGATTAAATCTAATAAACATTTGCTTACTGTATTTCTCGCGGCCATCAGATAGAGCCTGAAAGTGATGCTGTTTCAATAATGTCGCATAATCTGAGCCGTGAGCAGGACAATTGCCAGAAGTTCTAAATATCAAATATTTTAGGAACCTGTTCTGAATGCGTTCCACAGAAAGAATTTGGTAAATGTAGCAGGGATCAATGATCCATATTCCAATCTATTCTAAACCAAAGTACGATACAAAATTTTAATTGCGTGCAGATTGTTGAAACTACGGCAAGATCTTATAAGAAACCCAAAGGTTCGCGAAGCGGATGAAAGCATTAGGCCAATATATGTTCAGAAAATATCATAGCAGAATCAAGAATCACTTCCAAATCCTTTTATCTTTTCTAGTAACTGATGCAGATCTAATTGCATACTTGAACTTTATTGCGTTTTTATACCATATGTAACTATTGAGCAGTATTCAAAGAAAGGCCTTTCAAGGAGCACCATTCGTTAATTAGTACGAGGTTAGCTTGCTTTAATTTTTACACACAAATCATTTCTATATGTTAAACAATAGGGGACCAAGGTTAGAGCCCTGGGATACCCCAGACGACATTTTAAAATTAGCTGATAGAAAGTCATTATAAAAGATAAATCCTCAATTCTCGAGGTCTGATGTTCCAGATATCAACTTAGCTGATCAAATGGCTTATATCTGGATAATTCGGGAACCCATAACTGTCTTTTGCTAAATAAATTTCGACTACGAACTCTCTTTAGTATTGTTGCTACTAAAACACCAACTCCTGTAGCCTGCAGAAGTCGTCTTTGGAGCTCCGGGTGGAAGGAGGTTCGATTTCTTCTAGCTCTAGGCTTGTTCCTGAGCGTTGCTAATCCCACAAAAGAAACAATTATTCTCGTCTGAACGTCTGATAGGACTATGTAAAGCATTATTACTTCTTTTGAAGACAAAGTTAAATTTCCTCTGACACTTCGATTTTAGAATTGGACGCAAATAACAACATTTTTTCAAGGTGGACTTCATTGAATTTTTGGATTTCCTTTTCCAAACAAAACTCTTCATCGCCTATTTACATAACAAGTTTTTATAAAATTCTTATTATTAGTAAGAAATACTGGGTGATTCCGTCTAATTGTACGTTAGGTTGTGTGTACATCCGCACTAGTAATTATCGTTCTGTATATTAACCGATGCGGGTTGATATTATATGTGATTGTCAATGGTCTTTGCTGATTTGAACGAATCTGTTGTTTCTCGAACAAGATTATAATTGAAGAAATCGCGCTTACAGAGTATTGATCGATATTTCCCCCAGAACGACCACATAATCGCTACGTAACTCTAACCGTAACGAATTTTTCTCACCTTTGATCTTACAACCTCTCCTAGCGTGACCCTAATTCGAAATTAATGGATCCACCCGTTCCTCGTCCGACCCGTCAATTTATTATAAGGCTCGCGGCGTCAAGTACTCACTTACCACCACCGTACGTAGTACCTAAGACCGATATATTTGGGAGAGGTGAGGGGGAGGGATAATTTTCGTGCGATTTATCCAGGGCGAGGTAACGGTAAAGCGAACGCGGGCGACTGTTGCTGTTAGGTAGCTGGTAGGCAATAATATTAATCAAATGTTCATTTCGCGTGCCTGCCGCTTTTCAAAATATTTTCGAAAAGAGGCTACGTAGATGGAAGCGAAACGCGGAAAGATGATTAATAACGGCGGTAATATTAATTTTAAAATACTTCTTCCGTACTTCGCTCTCTCACTCTCCTTCTCCGTTTCGGGTCAAACATCTCCCGAACCTCTCGAGAGTCTTTATTAAATACAACGGGAACGGTAATAAATCACCGTCGTTAGGGCGCGTGCACTAATTCGAAAATTAAGATCGGGGCGACCGTTAGATAAACGGTGTAAGACGAATGGATGGATGGACGAAAAACGAAGTAAGGACGTTGCTATGTAGGTTATAGGAAATATGTAACAGCAGATATTAGGAATGGGGTTACATTTGGTCTTCGATGACAGGACTTGAACGTGGACGAGAAACTTCATTCTCAATTTTAAACTGTTTTATCCCGTTTGAAAGCCAACACTAAACCCGTCATAACTGCGCGGTGTTAATGGGCAGAATATGCAGTCACCATTTAATTTTTGTACCTCGAGTATTTCCACAAACCATTTTACTTTAAATTTTTTAAAGTCATCTAAAAACCTGCAGAGATGATGTTCAGGCCTTTTGGAACTGGTGCTGAAGAAGTCCGCTGCGTACCGGACTTTTATGGGAAATGGTGTTTAATCTTAGGGACTGACGAACACCTGAGCACATGATTTGTCATCAATGCAAATTCACCTTCTGCTCGGTTTTCTGGACTCCCCCAGGATGTTCCCGAAGGGTCCTTATGTCCCGATTTTCATGAATGGATGTCATAATGCAATTCCGGGAGAGGTGTCCCACCTTTTTTAAAACCTAAATTGACACCTTCTGAATACGTTAATAAAGGCCCCTTCAATCGTCCCACATCGTGTGGCATGTGTAAAAGGTGGGACAATATTTGTTTCTTCAATATTTGATGACAGAAAAGTACCATTCAATTATTTGTGAAAAGTGCCAAATCAGCTGGTCGAGGAATCTTCAGGGACATGGACTTGTAAATTTGAATTTGAATTTAATTAATGAAAAATACGCAGAAAAATAGTTAATGTATTAGTTTTACTCCATTTTATAATCTATACTAACACATAAAAGTATGTCTCGATTACAGAATAACTTTATTTGCATTGTTTTTGACCATTTTCGCATTCAAGGGCCCATAAACACCATCCTCATCGACATGCTGCGTCTCTGATGATTCGCTGTCCGTGTCTTCTAAAATCAACTTTCTTTTCGGAACTTGGGGCTGATTCACCGTGAAATTTTTGGGTGGTTTGGGCACCTTCCCTGTTTTCCACTTTTATTTTTACAGTCCTTGCTCCTTTTTGCCTGTATTTCCTTCATAGTAATTTTCAGGTTTTCATTTGAACTTCTTGTTTTCGTCTGCCGTCAACAAAACAGCAGATTGCCCTTGTTTTTCTGGTTGATGTAGAAGCTGGCAAGGTCGGACTCGATGAAATCTTCTGGAGCCCTTCCGTTGGGAACAAGGACTCTTGAGAAGAGAGGGTATTTGATCCATTGACACGTCCTGGTCACGCAATTGCTAGTTAATACTTTTTGAACGATTTATTGTTCCCAGGGCTGCAACTGTAATGCTGTTCGAGATTCCGAAACAATGGTCAGAAATCATGTTTCGATTCAATGGAGAAATTCCAGCTGAAGCAAAACCGCTGATGTCATTTCCAATGTAATAAATACTGATCGAGTCTAACTCAAATTGATAAATGTTAAGATGAATATTGATAAATGTTTAATTCACAGTGATAAATATTAACCAGTATTTATAAAATAAGCTCCCGGAGCCAAATTGTTCGTGGGGCGTGTGTCCCCGAAAAATAGTAGGGCGTTTGTCCCGATTGCACAAGATATATGTAAAATCCTTTTGTTTAAAAAATATTCATTCACAATCAATGTCTAAGAAGTCAGATATCAAACAATCAGTTAACATTTGCAGGTTATTTGGCTTTAACCAATATCTACTGGTACTTCGACTTTAATGTATCATTTATGAAACAGTAAAATTTTCGGCCTGTTTCCGCTTTCTTTTCCAGGACAGTGGTCAATCACGAAAGGGAAACTCATCAAAGTACAACTTCTTCCACTTATTTTTATCACTACAACACATATTAAAACACTGTCTTCCTTGAGATGGCGTTCCAATCACATAAACATATGTTGTAAATCTAGAAAGTGGGGGCATGTTTCGACGGGGCACATGCCCCGAAATTACCCCATAATCAAAAAATCATAATCAAAAATAAAGGCTAGAATGGTACGGTCACCAGAGCAAGCTAGAAGTAGATTATCTGGAGAAATAATAAAGAGCAATAGAGAGGAAGCTTACAAGTTGAGGATAGAGAGAATCATGAATGCCAGTAGACAGCAAGGTTACAGGCTGAAGATACAGAAAATGATGAATGTAGAACATGGCAGAGATACGCCTAGAATTAGAGGAAAGCCTAAAAAGAACGGAAGCAGCGTTTGGAGGTGGAGGGAGATGAAACAAGTGCGTAAATTAAAGCTGTCGTGCTATTTATATTACATCTGATGCCTTTGAGGCTAGGAGATTTTGGGAAAAAAGAAAGATAATGCGATGTAAGACGGGTGCTACTAGGACTTTCTCAAGACGTTGCTGGAAGGAACCCGCAGATTTGGAATGTATAGATTACCATGAATCCCAAAGTTCCTTCTGAATCAGGGATTCTCGATAAAGATTTAAGAAGTCCTGTCTTGGACGACATATAATCTTCGAAGGTGCTCAGCAGTGGTTGATAACCAGATATCCGCAAGTTAATAGCAGTTACAGCGTGGAAAAGGTATCAACCTGTTTCTTAGTTTGTCCTCGTCCTGTTCAAACGATTTTCTATACGGCTTTGACCTTCCTTGAATATATACATTGAATAACCTTTCTCAATAAATAAATAATTTCTGTTACTCTTAATAAAAATTCATGAGGTGGCTAAACATGGTCAAATGATTATCTAAACTGTTTTGACTACCAATTTGAAAATATCCATTTTGCCAAACAATTTTTACGAATAAATAACGTTTATTGAACTTTATCAAAATTCTAAGCAATGGTCAAACGAATTGTTACGCGCGGGGCATATTTTATCGTCGATTATAATAATTATTGATGCTTTTCTCGATAATGAAGGGTGGTCAAACCAAACCATTTTGAGATCAACATAAGGTCAAAAAATGGTCATTTCCAGGGATTTTGCAGTGCCAACTGCACAGACCTCATCCTCACAGGTCGTGGTAAGTTATCTTTTCGCGAATCCAGATGTTACGTATTTAGATACGTTTATCTTCAGTCTTCAGTAAAACGCCTGCCCAGACAGGCGTTGCTGGCGTTTTGTGGTCGTCTATTGATGAAACCCTTTTTGCTGCTCGTGCAGTTAGTTTAAAGGCATTTTGGCTTTTAAAATAGATGGTACGAATGATTCTCATCCCCATCCAATTGGGATTCTTCTTGATTACTGAGACTTCCGTTCTGAATTAAATATGTTTTGTCCATTGCAAACCAAATTGTAAACGTACACGATCGAGAATACTTCTGTTCTAAACGGCGATACCACGATACTAAACGACAATACCCTCTTCAAAGAAGATTTTACAAGGTTTATACGGGCCAGAACTAGTACACCCTAAATTCATTGTTTAAGCCTATTTTCGGCCATGTACAACAAACTTCTGTACATAGCTTCGACTCGAGTAAATGTAAGAAGCAACCCGCGATAATATTTATTACCTTTCTATGTACATACATACATATCCAAACGAGTGGTATTCGCCTTTCGTATAAGGGGCAAAATCTTCGAGAAATTGCCCTAAACATCGCGCCAACAAACGCTCCCCGTTTTCCTTTGCGCGTCTTTCGATCCGAATTTGCATTTTCGAACATCCAATTAACGGGCTTTCTGTGTACCTACACGTCTTTCTTTGCATATGACGACGACGACGGCGAGGGCGGTAGAGGGCGACGCCACCGACCTTCGCAATAATAAACTTCAATTAGCGACGGATTTATGCGTACGGAATTCGTAATCGGTTTACGTCGAAACGCCAACGAAAACAAATAAGTTGCTAGACGTAATTGTTATTTAGTGGCGAATCGCGAGGAATAAGTTTGGCGTACGATTACTGCTATTACGGTTTATTTATGACGTAATTCGGTAGTATTTAAATTTTGCTGTTTGGGGCGCGGAGGGAATAAACTGGTACTATTAAGTCGTTCGGTTTGACGCACATATCGTCCTATGTGAGGGCGTTTTAGCTTGGCGCTACGTGGGGATATTTAGGTGGTAGTTATGATGGTGAGATTGGTTTCAAGAGATTCCATTAGAAAGCTCACGTTGCAGTTATCGTGAAATTTCTTGAAAAGCGCTTGTTTCTTCAACTATTTTGCACTGTTACGTCGCCGCAGTGGTAACTCTTGCTCGTCTGAGCAGACTGCTGTTTGATTTCGGGAAAAAAACTCTGAGCAATAAATTTCGACACGAGCGGTTACTAAAAAGAAGGTAAAATTCACAACCGTCACCAAAATACATACAGATTAACCACAACAAACGAGCCCCGGTGACTCCTGTATTTCTCCGCCGCGTTTGTTCGTTTTCCTCCTTTTCATTACGAAAACATCAGACACGAAACAAATTACTAATTTTCAGCGACGTAAAGGATAAATGATTTACATTTTTGCCGACTTCGTTCGGACCCGGCGGTGGCGAGCTCTTTCCGGCCTTAATGAATTAGTTCGGCGGCGACTCCCGGTTAATTTATACATTTATCAAAATTAAACGGTAATTTGATTTATTGCGGCCGGAAACGGTCTCCAGGGCTTTCCGCCGAGACTCCGTTTTCGCGACGAGCACGATCGTCACGCGAAAAAGCTCGTAATGTAAAAGCTCCGCCGATACGCCGCGCCGCTTCTTCATCGTTGAAGTGAAAGTTAGCATTTAGTTGCGTGTCCGGTTTAGTTAGTGGTTTTGAGGAAGACGATATGAAAGGTAATGTTCTTTTTGATCTTGGAATAGTACATTAATGATTCTTCATCTTCATCTTTCGAGAAACATCGTACATATGGAAACGTATTTGACGTTCAACACATTATCAACGAAACCAACTAATTATTGTGTGGTGAATAGACACTGACGTCAAACGAAAACGTTTCGTGAAGAAATGAAAGAAAACGGAAAATGGGGGACAAAAAGGGCATAAACATAAGAATACTAAAATCCAACAAAAGCCCGTGTTTAACCAATTGGCTAGAAGTGTTAAACTTGGTCTTTATATAACGATTCTAAAATCTAGAGCGATTCATGGATGTGAGATTTGGATTTTAAACGAAAACGCGAGAGAAACCCTTACAAAATGTGAAGGAAGTTGATCAGGAGAATATTGGGTGGAATCAACACTGAATAACGGATGTATAAGAAGAACGAACGGGTTACACAATTTTCGGAAAAACGTCAAGGGATTCCTCGGATTAGACCAACGACATGGCAGCTTTCTTAAAGAACAGGGACTGAGCAAAGATCTGAACGTAAATGAAAAGAATTTGGAAGAGGAATGTGGGAAAAGCAGATGCAAGTTAACAAAAATCAATTTATAGTGAAAAAACAAATAAATAGAAATTTTGTACCAAACAAAAAGAGGGCTCGTTTTGATTGTTGTGTATCCTGTGCATGGCGTGCATGGATAGGAGGGAAAAAGTGCCGTTTATTTTAAGATGTTGAAATATAGAATTCCATCGCCATACGTACGAGTGGAAACTCAAAGAAATCTAGAACGGTCCTTGATTTCTGCATACATGAGAAGAAGGACCAAAATAAGCCATCGCGCAAGGCCACAAAATAGCTACAGCCGCACCTCGTAAAAGGATCGCGAAGAAATGACTCCTTTGGGGCGAGATACAAGAATGGGACTAATTCCAAACGGAAAGACCAAACAGAACAAAATGAAGGAGCGCCTTAAAGAGATGCAAATCTCCAACAAAGACCCATTTATCAGAAGAAAGAATACATAAGATTTTGCACCTCGACGAAGAGGCAGGGTCGACTGCTGTGCTGTGTATTCCGTGTATTTGCAGGGGGTGGAAAGTTTTGGCAGTGAAAAAGGTGTCGTTGAGGTTATGGAAATACTAGATTTTACCGCCAAGTACGGACGTTAGCGAAAACCCAGGAAACCCAAAATACCCTTGTATTTTTGGAGCTGCGGAAAAAATAAGCTATTGGTCTTGGCCGCTCCTATCAAGAGGATAACATAACACTCATCAAAGAATGAATTCTTTTCGAACGGGAGCAAAGAAAAGATTTAAAACTAAATGTAAAGACCTGAAAGTACAAAGTGGAGGAGCATCTAGAAGAGATAGAGATACCAGTAAGAATTAACCAATCGTAGAAACTAGCTCGAGCTTCTGTAACACATGGAGATTACAACGGAGTATGAACAAAAGAAATAATGGCCTAGTTGATAGAACAGGATCTCCAAAAAACGAGGGCAAAGGAAGAAACTGAAAGTACTGAGGATGAGGCTACAGCGCTGTGTATCAAGAACGAAAGTGGTAGCGTTAAACTCCATTCTATCGTATTTATATCTTCGCGGGAAAATTAGCTCTTGCACTTGGCGGCTCCTGACAAGAGGATGGCGTAACACTGATCAAAGTATGGATCCTTCTCTGAGGGAAGGAAGGAAAAGTTTTAAAAGCAAACATCTTCTTCTTAATCTTTTACCCTTTCTACCTTTCGGTGTAAGGGTTCGGAGCCACCGAGCCGTATATGGATACGCATATACCCTACCGCTCCTGGTCCGCCCAGTGGCATTTCCTTCATTTTCGCAGCTTATTAGAGGTACCAGATCCATTTTAGGAATTTCAACTGCTACGCTCTGCCGCTACCGGGTCTCGAACGCCGGCCCTTCGCACTGTGAAGCGCAAGTTTTACCACTCACCCACTGAGGGAGCAAACATAAAGACCTGAAAGTACAAAGCGGGGGAGCAACAGACAGGGATTACAATGGTGTAAAACACAAAGAAAAGCTTAATTAAACTGAACGAAACTGAAAGCACTGGGGACCAGGTCACAAGCGGTCAAGGTCAAGAGCGTTAGTAGTTACATTAAGCTCGATTCCATTGTATTAATATCTTCGTGGTTGCTCCTCTTTTATATTGCCTTCCCGAATACTTTATCGATCCTTTAATTGGTCTTCATCTCTTCCTTTCCATTCGATTTGCATTTCTTTTATTCATCACTCATCCTCTGGACTTTTCCTCCAACACCATCGTTAGTGATTTTTTATTATATTTCGTTCGATGTTTACACTTTGAACTGCGTGGATGTCCTCCTCATCACAATTCCTTTCTCTTATTTTATGTGGCGGCGTGTCCACTAATCTAACCTATTGTTGGACTGCAAATCTTGGCACAACCACTTTTAACGGACAATGGGAGACGGAAAGCCGGCACTCGCGTCATAACTAATCCAGCATTACCTCTGTCAGGTAGTTAGCCATTTACGTATATTATTTAGAGGTTACCGCATTGTTTTCCCAGTTAGCGTAACGTGAAACGAGCTGCAAGCAAGGCTAGCCGCTGGCGGCTAATAACGAGCCGGAGCAAATAAAGGAAAAATGACGCGGTTTACAAAATTAACATGCGAACGCCGGGAAAGCTACAAATACGTAAACGAGCGTACTATATACATACATACATGCATACGGCGACCGGTCGGACAAAGACGGACACGGAGAGGAAAACAAAAAATAAAAATTCCAACGAGACACACGTTTTGAAAAGAGTAGTAGTAGTAACTCGATGGTGTACCGAACGTATTCATTACGTAGAGGCGCGGACGTCGTACAATATTAGCGTGCAGATCCCCGTCTCCGTGCTGGTTCCGTAATATTAAGGCCGGACTTGTTATTGGTTTTTCTGAATAGTTTCTCATTTACATTCGGAATTGCGACGGCCCCGAGTCAAAAATGCCCTCCTTTGAGCGATAAAGACGGCTGATCTCCGCTCGCTTATTGTTCATTAAAATAATTACAGTTTGCAGTTAGAATGCAGTCGAGAATTTTGTACCATTAAACGACAACGTAAAATTATTCAAATGCTACAGGCTTCATTTAATTAAATGTTCAACTGGACTGTTAGAAGCAGAGTTGGGTGATTATAAAATTAATAAATTCTGGTTATAAATAGCGAGATATTATCGTGTATCTTCCTAACAACAAGCAATTATCAGTACCGAGTTGAGGAATCATGGAAAAGCAAGCAAAACTAGTTAAGCGCCGAAAGAAGTTTCTTAATTACCTTAACCTAATGCTTCGCCATACACAATGTTCCGAAGGGCCTACAACCACGTGCAAAAGAGCAAATTCTTAAGACTGTTCAAACATTGATTAAATGAGAGCGGGATAGTTAAGAAATGGTTGTAGAATTAGGCAGAAGAACTCGTAGGTAGAAAACGAAGTGATGAAATGGAGAAGTTTGAAGTAAACCAATGGAAGTTACCTAACTACGATAAAAGAAAATAGGATAATCAAGAAGTAAATAGATGTCAATTTATTTCCCTTGTCAGATCTGTTAACTGCAGAAACTTGCCGACTAGACACAGTGTGAGGGTGCAGTTCAAAATTAAATTTATAGCAAGTAGTTGAAAAGATGTATCTGCAACCATCCTACTATTTTGTTTCGAAAGAAAATAGAAAAGGCACCTGGTATGAATGAGGGATATTAATGAACTGCGGGAGGAATAGAAACAATATCAGAAACTACATGCAAGAAACAGAGAGGCAAATATGGAAATAGGACAGCATGGGAAGAAGAACAAAAGGAAAAATGAGGGTAACAAAGGCTAAAAAGATTAGGAACAAGAAGTCGCAAGAAGAAAAATGTGAAGAAATGGAAAGATTTGGAAGTAACGAAGTGGTAGTAAACTGACTAAAAGATTAATGAGAACTGGGTATCC
Organism: Chrysina gloriosa; assembly: GCA_038088585.1. Lineage (NCBI taxonomy): Eukaryota > Metazoa > Arthropoda > Insecta > Coleoptera > Scarabaeidae > Chrysina > Chrysina gloriosa. The sequence continues at coordinate 76,744,840 of CM076088.1, read as the reverse complement.
AGGATGTAAGTTTATGTCATTTCCGAGATCTGTTAACCGCAGAAACTCTTCGGTTAGACGCAGCGTAAGGGTGCGGATTGTGGTAAATTTACTGGAAGTTGTTTGAGAAAATGTATCTGTAACCATCCTATTACTTTGCTTCGAAGACAAATGGAAGGAAATGAGAAAAGAACGTAGACCAAACGAGGCGAGGTGCAGCATCCGAGGGAGAAATAGAAAACAGGAAAAAAATGAGCGTTTGCAGAAGGAAAGCAACCAAGGCTAAACGGATTAGGAAGAAGAAGTCGTAGAAAGAAAAATCTGACGAAATGGAAAGATTGGGAAGTAAAGAAATGGTAGTAAACTGACTAAATGGGAACAGAGTAGCTAGGATGTAAGTGGCTATCAGATTATCTCATTTCCGTGATTTGTTAACTGCAGAAACTTAACGGCTAGACGCAGCACGAGGGTGTGGATCAAAGTTAAATTTATTGGAAATATTGTTGAAAAAACGTATCTGGAGCCATCCTACCACTTTGTGTCGAGAATAAATGAAAGAAAATGGGAAAACCACTTGGTACAAACGAGGGGCGGGAATGGAAACAGGAAAGAATTAAGTTAGATGCGAAGGAGAAAGGTAACGAAATGATGTATACCCATATCAACAACTATATGCAACAAATGAAGAGGGAAATGTGGAAATAGGACGGCCTGGGAGGAAGAACAAAATAATGAAAAACTTTAAAGAAGGAGAGAAACAACTGCTAACAGAATTAGGAAGGTGAAGTGATAAGACAAATAATGTGATCAAAGATTTGCAAGTAAAGAAGGGGTAGTAAACTGACTAAATGAGAGCAGGGTAGCTAGGATGTAAGTGGCTGTCAGATTATTCACTTCCGAGATTTGTTAACTGCAGAAACTTAACGGCTAGACCCAGCATGAGGGTGTGGATCAAAGTTAAATTTATTGGAAGTATTGTTGAAAAAAAACGCATCTTGAGCGAGCGAAAATAAATGGAAGACACTGGCGATACCACCTGGTAAAAATGAGGAGGGAGGAATAGAAAACAGGAAAAAGATTAAGTTGGATGCGAAGCAGAGAAATAATGAAATGATGTAGAAGCATATGAACAACTACATGCAACAAACGAAGAAGGAAATATGGAAATAGGATGGCCTGGGAGGAAACACAAAAGCATGATAGAGTTCAAAGAAGGAGAGAAACAAATACTAAAAATTAGGAAGGTCATAAGATAATGAAAGATTTGGAAGTAAAGATGTGGTAGTAAACTGACTAAATAAGAACAAGGTAGTTAAGATGTAAGTGGCTGCCGGTTTATTTCATTTCCGAGATATGTCGAAGATACATTTCTGTGAAGTTGTTGAAAAACACATTTGGAACCATACTAGTACTTTGTTTCGAGAACATATGAGAGAAAATGGGGGAAAACCGCCAACGAAAAATATTAGCTCTTTTAAAAAATAACTAGTTTCACATTAGTAGTAGGTTAGAATCATGCCAATGATGAATCCATGCACCTGTAAAACGGGAACAGTAGCATAAAAACGAGTAAAGACACTGAGAATATTTAAAAGAAGAAACGGGCAAATTACCTGGAATTCTTTTTGATTGTAATTTGCAAATTTCAGGAGTAACAACGTATTAGATTCTCGGGGAGGTCAAGGTGAAAAGACCTGGATTTTGCTAACCTCTCTTTATTGCAGCTACAGAATTTTCGCCCTCAGATTAAGGGCATCCTCAGTGTAGGCAATAGTGATATTAAGTGTGATTATGATTATGATCAAGTGATATTAAAATCCCCACCAATTATCGGTCCTCCCCGGACTGACTGCTTCCGGTCATGTTCCTTTCCCTCGCAATTGATCTCGCGAGCACGTGTGACTTACCACTTTAAGTCTGTCAGCCACGGTGAGGTTAGAGTTCTCTCCAAAAAGGATAAATATTTTCTTGCTTTGAATATGGATTTTCCAAATAATTTGTGGTGATCTTAATACCACTTTTGCCTACACTGAGGATGCCCTTAATCTGAGGGCGAAAATTCTGTAGTTGCAATAAAAAGGGATTAGCACAATCTAGGTTTTTTCACCTTGATCTCCCCAAGAGTCTAATACGTTGTTACTCCTGAACGTTTGCAAGTTACGTAGTACTCGTTACTTCTTCCTGATTTAATTGTAATGTAAAGCCACCACACGATGTCAGATAACGGTTAATACGAGATCGGGATGCTTCTCTCACCCCAGAAGCACCTCGAGTAAGATTTCTAAGCTTTTCTACATCGGCGGGGATAAAAATCAGGTTGTTTATGGTCAGATCGTCACATACAAACCGGTTCTTCGAGTAAGTTGGCACGAAACCGTTGCAACCGCGTTGAAAGGGCTTCGAGTTGTTGTTGAATCTCTGGAGAAATTTTTAAGAAAACTTCAACTGACTCTCCGAGATACCATTTCGCGTGAAAATCTTTCCTAGCAAGAAATCATTTAATTCCTGTTATAGTCCTCGAACCCCACTTTTCGAATCTGGAATATCCGGGTTTCGACGGATATTTACGTAAACTAACTTAAGGTTGTGCTTATACCCGATACAATTCCTCACAATTTCCGCCTTGGCGTAACGAGAAAATCGAGAAAGAAGCGTTTTATAGCTTATTAAAATTTAACGGCGAGTTCGCGTCGCACAGCGGCCTCTTGACGGCCGTAAAGGCGTTAATTTTTACGTCGACCACTTTTCCCTTTGTTTCATAATTGAAAAACTTATCGGGGAACAATCGTAAGCTCGCGCGTAACGACGTTCGCGCCGATAAAATCGTTTTATTATATGGAAGATTAAAATTTTCCGCGCCCTAAACGTAAATATTTTCTTCTCCTTTAATTTCCTATCCGCCTCTCGGTGAGATAAACGGGTCAGCTAGAGCTTTCGCGAAGGTAATTTAATCCTTACAAATGGCCAGGGGACGGTGGCGTAGCAATGTCCGTATATACGTACAATAAGCGCGGGGCGCGAATAAATTAAACTTTTTGTTCTAAGATTTTATCCAACAATGGACCTCGGTTCCCTTCCATATATTTACGTTTGTTTATTGTACGACTTCATTGTTTGGAATAAATTGGTCGGAGTTTAAGTGTAACTGTGGTGCGATACGAATGCTGGATTTCTTTAATTTATCGGGTTTGTATTAAAGGAATGCTTAGTCTCATGCGTCGATGTTACGCGGTTTTCGTAGTGTGTTTCTTGCAATTACATTCTCTGTGACTCCTTTCTGTTGAAATCGATGATCGTCAGAGGTTCGGGAAAATTCGAGTGAGTCGATGGCGTTCTACGTAATGGCATAGTCGTATATTTTCCGAACAGTTACTTATACGGTAAAAATACGCAAGCAAGGATATTAAATTTAGTTACGTCGGTAAGTGCACCTGCAGTAAACTGTCCCTTACACTCGATTACGGTCGCTTCGGGTCCGAGATAATGATCCGGCCCTAATTCACGGACGGAGCGATTTCGTAACGCGCCGACCGACCGGAATGGAACCATTGTTTTAGAATTTTCCGGAATTAACGTGCTCGGTTCGTTGGGTTTCATTCGGCGCGGAAACGGGGGAGAAAAAACGCCCGAAAGGGGAACGGAGAGGACGGGCGAAACGCGGAAGAGCGGACGCCGCCGTCGCCACAGTTACAACCGCCACGCACGCCCAAACGACTGCCGATTGCTCTTTTTAATTTTCAATTATTTCGTGCCGACGACGATATAATGACGACGAACGCTCTCTCCAATTATGCAATTATCGAATTGGCGACGTCCTTTGTTTTGTCCGATTCCCCCTGCCCGTTACAATTTCTTCGTCGATTCGGTCTAATTTCTGCGTTCGAATCGATCGAGCGCGAAAACGAATTTCGAACTGTATGCAGGCGAATGTGATTTCGAGCGTATTTTAGAGGACGGAGGGAATTGTGAAATTGCGTCTGCCAATACGCGTGGGGTACATTTTTGTTCCCAGCATCACTAGAAATAGAGATTACGTTCCTTTCCTTGCTTTGCTGTATCCTAATCAATATCTGCGTAATACAGAATTAGTCTGTTTATTTCGATATAACCTGGAAAAGTGGAAATGTAGTGTGTCTGCTTCAAGTTTCGTACTAACATTGTACTTTGATATAGAAGATTAAAAGATAAAATTGGGGAACAGACCTGTAGCATACCTCTAACTTCCAAGTAGAAAACCCAAGATATTATCACAATTTGTAGAAACAATTCTTGATGAGATCCTTACATTAAGAACTAAAAAAGAATTGAAGAAGCCATACCTCGGGAGTTGCCCCTAAGAACACATTCCTACTACATTTTTTAACGCTTTAAAAATAACTCCATCCTATCCTTGCCACCATTATCCTTATATGAGAGTTTAGTTTATGTACACAAGCATATTGTTGAGTTTGTACATAGCATAGACATGAACATTAGCTGTAACACTCGAAATAACAAATTTTACGTACTAGCATTACATTTTCATACGTTTCTGGAACTTTCAGAACTAACTCTAGCAAAATTCGAATCAAAGGGAGAGAAGAAATCTTAATCCGGTTGCATTCCAACGATTTACTAGAACATTTCGGGAACTTCTTTAGGAACTGTGAATATCAGACAGAGTTTAATTCTTCACGAACCTTATGTGCTTCTGGATCAAGAAATTTTGAATACAACGTTAGGTAACCTGATGGTGACGAAACAAACAGTAATGGCTTTGATATCAGTTTGCATTATCTTCATAAAAATTACAAAAAGAACCGCACTGTTTGGGGCTTAAATTGTTATTTCATTTTATTTCATTTTAAATTTTAAACAAAGTTCCATCAAAATGCTTTCAACAATTAACAATCTTATTGGGAATTTGGAAAATTGACAAAGGTGAGAATTAATAGATTCCTTTTCACGTCGTTGGAAGCAACTGGTAAACCCAATCTCTCTTTCTCTTTTTGTCCATCACCATATCCCCTTTCATTAAATTTGTAATTGTGACCTTTTCTTGTTAGTTTTGTAGACATTGATAATGAGGAAAACCTAACCTCGAAACGTCTACCAGGATTTTACCACTTTGACTATTACCAATATATTGACTGCTTACTCAACTGTTGTTTATATATATATATATATATATATATATATATATACCCAATTAGCGAAGTAATCTGCTATCCTTTTCTGTGTACTAGTCACAAAGTTATGCGATTTCATTTTTACGTTAGCCACATAGTCTGATATGAATGTTTCTTTTTTTATAGCCAAATAATCTGTGATTCATATTTTTCTTCAATTAGCCAAATAATGGCAACCTTTTTTAATATTAGACAAGTATTCCATGATTTCATTTTCACATTAGTCAAGTAATCTCTCATCCGTTCGCCTTTTCCATTAACCAAGTAATTTGCAACGCCTCGAGCTTTTTGAATTGCCCAAATAATCTGCGATTCATCCTTAATTTTTGACAATTGGCCAAATAATCTGCCAATCTAGTTCTCATTTAGCCACATTCCGATTTCCCTTATTTTCCCATTAAACAAGTACCCTAGGACGTTTCTATTTCTGATTCAATAACTAATCACGACTGGGTTAGGGTTTATTTCATAGTTCTAATAACTTTCGGTAGTTATAAACAGATTTAAGAATTTCTGGATAGATGGTTGTACCTAAGTTTTACAACGTAGGACTTGTAGCGTTCTTACTTCACGATATTTAAGACATTTATTCAACCCATTGCTCATGCTGACTGTTAGGGTACCAGGCAAAGCTCAATAAAGCATTTTCGAATCGTGTAGGACCATCAACTCGCACCAATGACCTTTTTGTATTATTGTAAGGAATTTGTGATTTAACCTCCTTTTCCTTATTAGCCGAGTAATTTGCAATATATCCAGTTTTTTCGATTAACCAAACAATCTGCAAGTCCTTGCCTTGCATTAAAGGAACAATCAACGATTGCGCTTTTATGATAGGTAAGTAATTTGTGATCCGTGCATGTTATTTCTTAGCCAAAAGAAAATTGTGGCACTCCCTTTCTCAAATACACCAACTAGTCTGTGATTTTTCATCGTTTTGGAGAATGTTATTCCGCATGCTTCTTCTACTTATTATTCTTTCTTAGATGCCACATTCCGCTTAAGCAAGTAAACGTCCAACATTCATTCAATCTCCTCATCGTTCTGGGCATAGATCTTCTTTAGTAAGGTTTATTTTTCCTCATTAATTACTACAAAGAATATTTTAGAAATCTAATCATGACGGAACATGGAATGCACAATAAAATTGGGATAAGGTTGACAGAGTATCTATCCGAAGACATAACAGTCCTTGCTAATTGTGTTGGAATTGGAGGCTTTAAGAGAAGATGGGCCTCCGAGGATAAAGACTTAGCAACCCGAATAGAAGAAGAAGGAGAAACATCCAGAAAACTGAGACATGTGGTTCTCTGTAATTAGTAGTCTGAATTAGTAGGCAAACAGTGCTAACAGCGTACAATTACGAAGTCAGTTGTCTAGCATTGCTGACTCCTAACTAGAATACGCTGCATGCGAGTAGTTCTGTGTATATTCAGGTTGTCGTAACTTATTTCGTAATTATCGCTGTTTGCTCAAACTAGTAATTAGTGTTTATTTCAGTTCAATGCTTTTTTGACTCAATTCGTACTTAAATTTCATTCTCATTTCTTTCGGCTTTAATTTTCTATCATCCCTTTGGCATTCATTTTCTCTCTCTACTTCATAAGGTATTCCTTAGAATTTTCTGGATCATTTATCCATCGAAGTCTTTGTGGTATAATCACTTTTGTATAGCTAATTAACACTAACATTAGAAAAATCCTATTGGTTCATGCAGGCGGTCTCTGGAATCTCAACTTATTGCAGAGCCTTGGTTATCACCGAGGGTAGAGGGGCGCTTCTTAAGTTATTATAAACACTAGGGAAGATGTTTTTTGAAACATACTATATATTAAATAAATAAAATTACCCTTACTACACCTTTCGGGGAAAAAAGCGACAACTTGCCATCCTCACTGGAAAACTTGTGTCAACAGTGTTTTGGTGTGTTTTTTCCGTTGATATTGAATTTCTTCAGTTTTCCCCTGAGGATGGCCACTTAATTGCCGAAATACGTATCTGTTTCTTTTCCGAAAGATGTGGTAAGGGTAAGTTTATTTTTTTATATATATGTAGTATTTTAGCAACAGTCTCCTTAATCTCATTTGCTTTTAAAAATGTTCACCTGTAAGATTTGTATACTTTCGCATGCATTCATTCGAATTTTCTAAACATTTTCTCAACTTTAAAGTTGTTATTTGAAAAACATGGTTCTTCAAGATTAGAAAGCTTCTTGAGCTGTTGAGAATCAAGTTTTGCGAACATAGCAATGAACGTTTCAATAGTCCCTCGTAGTGGTTGCTTGTAAAAGCATAAAAAGCGCCCCTCATACACGGATGGTTTACAAGAAATTGATATTCCTTCTTCAGTGCAATGAAGTAGTTCAGGATATTAGTCAACAATCGTTATTTTCTCTTTCGGCACGATGCTAACTCATTTGACGCCTACAACTTGATTATTGCGATCGTAATTTCATTTTATTCTTGAAATCTCAGTAGTTCAGGAAAGTAACCCTACGTCTGAATTTAATTTTATTCACATCTAGCGCCGGGATTTTGGACAAACTCATTGACTATTGTGTTTGCTAAACTAGCTCTCAACATGCAAGTTAGGTTCGAAATCCTGTTATTAAAGAATGAATAAAGCCGTAAATCACCAAGTGACTAAGACTAAGACTAAGTGGGGAAACAGACGTTTCGATCTCGAAATGACCCCGGAATAGTTAAAACGACACTTACGTCGTAACTAATGCAAATTCCGAATCTTTCCCTAAACCGTACAACCTCACCTGTATCGCTTTAAATAAAATTGTGAGACACGCGACACCTGCCCCGGATCTGTCCGGATTAAGAAAAGACTCGATCCGATCTTAACTCGGGAGAACGGGATCGCGATACGTCCCCGTACGATTGCGGCTTTTCGTGAAAGGAAATCTGCATAACCGCACTCGTCTTCCTCCCTTGTTCTAAGACGTCTCGATCCGTTTTACACGGGAAACGCATCGAGGAAAATGTACGGAGGTAGAGTAGCTGTCGCCTCCCCGCCTTTTTTCTTCTACGGCTTCCTTCTATTTTCTCTCTTACTTTTCCTTCTTCGCGTTAACCTGATTTACGATCGTTTCCGAACTTATTTCGCCACTATATATATATCGGCCGTCCCGCCGGTCCCTCAAATAATAATAAGTATTTAACTTGAAATATGTTGAAAGTTTTTGCTCGCACGTAGCACGGGGATTACCCGAGCGATCCTATTTATTTTAGGTCTTATTTATGGAGGCGGACGGCGAGGAATTCAATGTTCGTCGTCGGGCGAATTTTATCGGATGGACCTAAGAAAACAACCGGAAAAAGAAGTGTGTGTGTGAGGAGGTTGTATTTTTATCGGTTCCAGTTGGAGGAAATAAATAAATTTGAAACTGATGTGGAGCAACAATCGTTTGTAGTGGGAAAATTTGCAACGCAATAGGATTCCGGACATTTGTCTTGTTGACTTTGGAGTTGAAACAGAAACTGAGGGAAAGCAAACAAGGAAATAATTCGCTCGATTTATTGCGTAGCACAAATAAATAAGTCCAAAATATTTTTAGTTTAGTTTCGTTCTTGTACATTCATGGAAACTCTAAATGTCCGCTTCCTGAGGGCATACGCCCCTACAGTTACAATCTAAACACACGTCCAAAAACCGTCTGCCTGCGAAGTTAGTATCGGTTGGTGCGTTTAAATAGAAAATGTTATTATTTAGTTTGTGTGCTCAAAAAGAGTGCGTGAATTCTTAAAAGGTAATCGATAAATGAAATAATATATGCAGTAGTGAATAATGTGACCCTTATCCTTCGTATTATTGCCTCTTACTTGCTATTTTTCTAGGATTCATATTCTATAGAATAGATAAATATATAATAATAATATAATGGCTTAGTAATTTAAATTATGTTTCAGTAATTGAAGTATCCGCTCCAGAGATGAACATTTAGAGCTTCCATCAGTGTACATTTGCAACCTACTGGAGAAGAAAGTAAATGTATTATTTTGCGCCCCGATACACTCCAGCGTTTCGAAACGTGGGCATAATTCATCACCACTCTCTAACAAATTAGTCTTCTCCTTCTGGAGAACAAAAGCAAAGAAACGAAAAGCTCATATTGTAGAGGAAAGAACGGCTTCATCAAGTAATTGTTTCATTTTTCGGAAGCCGCAGAAAAACTTAATCATATAATGTACCGCCGTCGATGGACCTCGTCCCGCTTGACCTATTTAGCTATCCAGCACGTTTTGACCGTATCGAGAATGAAGAAGACGCGGTACCTACCACCGAAAACTTCTCTTGTGTTTCCGTTCCGGGAGTAATTTCCTCCTAAATAATTATTTCGTAATACAGAAGTAACAGACACCGCCTAAGTAAATTCTATCTCTTAAATTTTGATCTAGACGGAGACGACGGTCTTGTCGAGTTCATTATGCGAAAGACGAATACTCCTAATTCCACCTCGCACCACCAGAAACGGTGACAGTCACCGCGCGGCCACCGGCCCACCCTCGCCGAAAAGTTATTCCCGGAGAGTTACACAAGAATGCACTTATTCCGCTAACTTCTTTAATTAACTAACTGTTGACACATAAATGGAAATTACAGTTTGCCTCGAAAATAATATTAATTCCATCGGTGAACTTTATCTTTAAAGTTTTACGAAGTCGGACGTATGGCGGTGACAACGCTGATTACCTCCGAAAATCTTCCGGTTACTGGGGGAAGTAAATTAAGAAAGGAGAATTGGTTAAATTTGACTCGCGAGATGGGGAAGAAATCCTAACCAGGCCCACAAGTTTTAAGAATTTAAGCTTAAGTTTTAAAAGACCCGAATCGGTTTAATAATTTCAGAGATAACCGGGGATGAAAAGTCGGCTGTTTATAAAATACATCCTTTTGATTTTCCCAAATAAGTTAACCAGGCACGTCTAATCTCGCTAAGTCTCTTAAGGCTTCGTTATACTATTAAAAGAAAATTGATACAAATTTTACCATTTTAAGAATTCGCCTTAGTCCTCTTTGTAGAATCTTGACAGTATTAGATAAACCGTCCTCACCGACTCCGTCCTGAGGACAATCAATTTCTCACAATTTTTAACTAAGGAATGGGAGAACACATCCAAGTCCATGCTATCTGTTTTGCTACAGTAACTTCGATCTCAAATTATAATCCAAATGAAGCATTTATCAGAAAATAGGCGAAAAAGTTACTGACATATCGCACAGACAAGAATGACCAACCTGCTTTATCAATTTTGTCTCATTTTCCACCTCCTAGTTGAGGACTAGGTTGTGAATATCATACTTTATCCTGTTACAGCTTGAACCAATAAGTGGACCTGGTCATTATTACGTCGATGATAGCAGAAAATGTTTGCCGAAACGTCATACCCATAAGGATGATGCTTATGTTGCTTCATTAACCACCCGGACCAGCACAATCATACTGCTCTACCTGATGATGAGTTTATTGCCATTGCCAGGAGAGGAGTGGTTTTATTAATTGGCCGCACCGATGAGTTATAATAAGGACGAAATTAGTCTACGGTTGCAGTTTGCGATTAATAAAGCATAATTCTCTCCGTATTTCGAGGAATTATTGCACTGCTTTCCTGCAGAGCTGCCTAACAAACGTTGCCTTTTTCTATTAAATATGGTGTCGTTGTGTAGAAAGTCAGTTCATTATTTTCTGCTGATTTTTGTTCTTTGGTGTTTAGACGACAATTGTCCATCATCTAACTACAGTTTTAGGTAAGTTACTGGAGGCACGGTGAAAATTCCCTGTTTACGTTAATTGTACAAAGTCAGCCCCTCATTATCTACAAAATTTAATTGCACTACAATCCTTTTGCATCCATTCTTTAAAGATACGAAGCAAATATTTGTCCAAATTTGTTGTAACTATTGGAAAGGTTTCCATCTGATTCCAACGTAGCTTGCGGTTCGTACATTATCTTTGCTATTCCTCTCGCTTGAAACAACACTTGACACTATTATATATCTGTTAAATTCTTGCATGGGGTGCAAAGGGTGGACACAGCGCAAAATATAGCCTTTTTCAAATCCCAACCTAACCCTTCCCTGCTATACCCTACTTACAATAAAATTAATGAGGTTGACGATATAACAACGGTAAATTCGATTGCAGCTCAAAATGGAAATGTCTTCAGTTAGGCCAGGAAGTGTCCAACGGTGCGGAGATATGGCGCGGAAGGAAACGGGAACCACCGCGTTAAGCCAAAGATTTTTCTAATATATCAGCATCAATAAAACAAAGTTCAAGGTGCTGCACCTCCGACCAATCTACCGATTGAGAAACGAGAAAGAAGAAGATGACAGTGAAGAAGAAAAGGAAAGAAAAGAAGAAGAAAGAGAAGAAGAAGAAGAGGAAACAGGAGAAGCAGAGAAAGGAAGATGAATTTCTTTCATATTAATCCGTTTAACGATGATGACGTAATCCATCGGCTCCAAGGAAGTGAAGTCTAGGGTGCTGCATGAAACCAATCCACCAATTGAGGGCTGAAGAAGTAGGAGAACAAGAAAAACCAGCAAAGATTTTTTATATGAACCTGTTTAGCTATTATTACACAAACATATCAGCATCCATCAAGTGAAGTCTAGGGTGCTGAACGCGACCAATCTACCAATTGAGGACTAAAGAAGGAGAAAGGGAAAATGGAGAAGAAGAACAAGAGTAAGAAATTATTTTATATTAACCTGTTTTACAATAATTACGTCATATATCAGCATCAATTGATTGAAGTTTTGGCTGCTGAATTCGATCAATCTACCAACTGAGGACTGAAGAAGAAGAAGAAGAAGAAGAGGAAAGAGGAGAGGAAGAAGGAGTATGAAATTTTTAAATATTAACTTGTTTAACAATAACTACGTAATGTATCGGCACTAATGAAGTGAAGTCTAGGGTGCTGAATCAGACCAATCCACCAATTGAGGGCTGACGAAGTAGAAGCACAAGAAAAACAGAAGAGATTCTTTTATATGAACCTGTTTAACGATGACTATATAACATATCAGCATCAATGAAGAGAAGCTTGGGGTGCTAAACTCAACCAGTGTACCAATTGATGACTGAAGAAGAACCAGGGAAAACGGAGAAAAGGAAAAGCAGAAGAAATTCTTTTATATTAACCAGCTTAACCATGATTTTAGCGCCAATAAGGCGTGAACATACATGTGTATTTAAGATTGCTTATAGAGTGAATCCAAGATTGTTTATAAGCTACGTGACGTCTGTTAAGTTGGTTGCATAACTTATAGATTGATAGCATTGAAAGTTAGTTACTAGAAAATGTCGCTTTAGAGGTTAAATCGCGTTTGGAGATTGTGAAACAAATTAGAACAAAATGATTGGGACTTTTACTAAAACAGTACAATAGTGGGTTGTATATATTATTCGATGCCGTGACTTACAAACATATTTAAAGATATGATATATGAAGATGTATGAAGATATTTCTACGTACGTTTGATACGCACTAAAAACCGATTAGGTTACACACACTAGTCACTCAACAAAAGATTTTGGAACTTGGGTGGAATGTATTGCTACATTCCTTGCACAGTTCTGATTATGAACCATCAAATTTATTTTGCTATTTAACAAATAATTTTGAATGGCAAAGACTTCAATAACAATTATAGCGTCAAACTAGAGTTGTTCGGGGCTTTTCCAATAAACACCATAAGTTTAGGCATGCAGGATTAAAGGCGTGGCCTATTCTACAATATGGCATAAAGTCACTGATAACCCTAGGCAATACAATATTGAATAAAGTTATTACACTTCAAAGATAATTGTTCTTCTATTCCTTTTAAAGCATCAGCAATTACTTAATTGTTGCTATTGTTGCTTCATAAACTTTTTAGATGACTCGTTTCTTTGATATTGCTTATAATAATATAATAAATAATAATAAGAGCTAACTTTTAAACAATCTGATATTTGCTTTATCAACACGTCCTGTCTAAAATTGAAAGAGAATCTTAGGAAATGTCCCATACGCCGTTTACAGAATCTCCACTTTCTACACACGCATTCAATAGGAATCGTCCCCATTTCGATATAAAAACCCTTCGTGCGCCAATCTACTTCGCAAACCACTGACGCGCCCTAACCGGAAATTACACAATCCCTATACGGTTTCGCGAGTCTAAAACGCTCGTGGAAAGAAGTAGACAATATAAAAAGAATTTCGTTTCGTCGTACTCGTATAATGTAATATCAAGAATATTAGATATTCGACATTCTCAACGTCATTGAAATAGGACGATTTTATATCTTTTATTTCGGTATGGAAACAACAGACCAATTTCACCGTTAGATTTTCAAAAGAAACTTTTTATGGAAATAGATTGGTTAAGCGAGCCTGTACCTCTCGTCGGATGGGAGCGCAATATAACGCAGTTTTCTCTCAAAGCCAGGGCAGGTATTCGTAGGTACGTGTTTAATTTGACTTTGATTTCGCGACCGGCTCGTTGTAATATTGTTTGATGAGGGTGAGAGAGGAGTAATTATATATACCTCTAGCTGTTTGCTCCCTTGCGGGGTGAAACGGCGATGTAAACATTAAATAGCAATTAGACTGACGGGCATATTTAGTGTTAGGGGACGTTTTACCGGGTATTAAATTTGATGAATGAAATCTTCTCAGATGGAAATTGATTTTGGGCGATAATTCTTCGCAATTTTAAGGTAAAATTGGATATGCGAGATTTTCAATGTAGTTCTCGATAAGTAATTAGATTTAAACGGGGATGTCCGTAAATAAGGATGTAACAAATGCTGTAACTTGTACACTTTTAGTGGCACGCTTTCAAATAATATGATACTATGCCCCTTATAAGTGGAAGGTTCAAAGCGTTCGATTCCAAAGTTTTTCTTTTGGCTTCTGCTAAGAAAATCAGAAATGGACTTACACAATTAATTCTACCTATATATGTCAGCAAGTTGTGGATATTATGTATTAAAGAAGCATGAAGGAAGATCCTTAGGAGGATAGCACGGCAAATTTGACGCCGTTGAATAAAAAAAAATGAATCCCAAACAATCTGAAGCAAGAGACAATGTCTCGGAAACTAGAAAAATGCACAGATTTCACATGTTCGTGGGATGAGGGAGAAGTACTATTTATTGTTACAGACAGTTTTGGTATCGTATTATTTTAGACCAGCGGTTCGCAAACAATTCTGTCGTTGACGCACTGGTTATCATGGTTTCTGCTATTAATCATTTAAAACCTTTTCTTTTAAGAAAAAATTCTTTTTAAATTATTATTAAGTATTTTTGAACTCATTGATTTTATTCATTATTTCAGAATTCAATTCCCAGTGGACACCATCAATTGGGAACGCCAATGAGTGTCTACATTGGATTTCAAACCAGTGAATTTACTTCTTTGGCTTTGACAACTATTCAAGTAGGAGTTTTCTTTTCTTCTTCACATTTGATCCGCATCGGCAATTGCGCTATTGGCTGGATTTATTAGGTATCAGGCATGCAGAAATTTTTCGCATTTATGCATACAACAATTTGATTTAATTAGGGTGAGTTACATCTCCGCAGTGAAATCCAAAATCGCCGTTCTTGATCGGGGTATATATAATAATAATATGGATAATAAAGTTCGTACTATCATTACGGTTTTTCTTTAAATGTCTGGCAGCAATTGACATTCATGAGAAGGTAAAAGATGGTCTGGAGGACTATACTTTTAACAAGAAGAACAAGAATTTCCACCGTATTGAAATAATAATAAATAATAGTTTTTGTTTTCAAGGTCCATCAAACCATGGGCATTGTCGGAAATAATACTTATATATTATAACAAGAAAAGTTTTAATGCAAGCATATAAAGATGAACATCTATGTATATAAAACTACAATTAGTGATAACACATGTGCTCATCACAGGAATATTCGACAACACACGTTTACATACATACACTAGACGCATTAACCATACATAAACTTATCAAGGCTAAAAACATGCTCATAAAGACACCTTCCTAAATTCAATTTATAGCTATTCAACCATTGGGTGGATTTCACACATGAGTGTAGTTTATTATATAGAAATGTTGCCATATACTTTTGATTTTAATTTATACGGTCTTGTATGGTGTACCGCCACACTCAAATTATTTTGATATCTGAGTTACGTATCGCAGTAAAAATCGCAAAATTTGTAGCCAATCCCCTTTTATGTCTTTTCGGAAGCAGGAACTCTTCCAATATCTACAGTGAGGGCAAAGAGAGAAGATTCAACTTCCTAAAGAAAGGACGATGATGTCAAGAAAGAAATATAAACTATCCATCTTATTAGGACGAGCTATTTGATTTTGTTAGATTTGGCGACACTTCATACACTTCTGGACTTATTACGTGAAGCCAACATGAAAGTTTCATAATATAGTTTTTGTTCAAAATCTGCCATTATATTAGAAATCGTTGAAGGGATACGTGTTATGGTGTTAAATATCCGTTGATGGATAAAGATGATTGCAAGGACTGTGGTGTAATTTACTGACACAAATATCACATCGGTAAACTCCTCACTACACAATTGTTTATAATAAATCGAACTTCGGTTTATACGGTTGTTGAGGATGCTTGCCTCGAGCTGGCGAAACATGTGTCACCGATTTTATTATAAACAATTGTGTGGTGAGGAGTTTACCGATGGGATATTTGTGTCATCCGTTGATGGAATAAGTTAGGTAGAATGGACGCTGGGCAAGTGCGTTCTGTACGGTTGGCGGCGTTCATTGAGTTTCGAGAGGTTGATGGGATTTATTGGATTTGGAAGAACGGGCGCGGTGGAATGGATTTGTGAAGTTAATAAACTTCCATGAGTTTGGGGAGATTGGCACGGTTTAATGAGATTTGGGGACGTTGAATGGAATCTAATAATTTTAACGGTTGGCGTACTTTAAGAAAATTTTGGACGTTTGGCGAGATTCTTTGAGTTTGGAGAGGTTAACAAGATTGAATGGGTTTGAAAGAGTTGACGCGGTGTAATGGGTTTGTGAAGTTGATGGGGTTATATGAGTTTGGGGGATTGGCACGGTTTAATGAGGCTTTGGGGCTTCGAATGAGGTTTAATGATTTTAAAGGTTAAGACCGTTTAATAAATTTTGGGCGTTTGAGGAGGTTCATTGTGTTTCGATAGATTGATAAGGTTGTATGATTTTGGCGGAGTTGATGCGGTGTAGTGGGTTTGTGAAGTTGATGGGGTTATATGAGTTTGGGGGATTGGCACGGTTTAATGAGGCTTTGGGGCTTCGAAATTTAATAAATTTTGGTGATTTGGCGGGGTCTAATGCGAATTTGACAAACCCAATCCTAGATATAAAGTCCTAAACATTAATTATATTATCAAATGCCTATAATTTCACCAATTTCACGCTGAAATTATTTTCTGCATATTAGCATATTGCGAACCAACCTTCGCCGGCACCCCGGATCCAAATTCGATTATCGCGGGTCACCGGGCACTCTCTTGTTTACACATATGTGTATGCATGTTTAAAATTTCATTAGGTACCTGTCTCGCGTCACGTATAAATTCACCCCCAGTCCTGATATATTCCGATTTAATTAAATATCCACTTCGACCCCTCGATGTTAAGCAAAAACCGATCCCGGTTCGACGTAGGAAACGTAACGGACGACGTCCATAATTAAACCGGGCTACGCCTTTACGTTAACCCTATCCGTCGACGTATTTGATAGCGTTATTGATGTCAGTTTCACTTTCGACGCGAAGACTACCATCGGAAGCAAACAAGGAGGCGAAGAAGGGATCCGCGTAAAACGGGAACAAACCTTGGAGTCTCCTCGACGCAAATTACGCTACACAACAATCGCTTGTTAGGTCGTAGTACATATTCATACACTCGAACCGGTATTGTGTTAGTAATTGAACAATCTGCGTGCTTTGCCGGGTTGGTGTGTGTAGACGCATGTGCGATGGTGTACTTTGTGTACGTTGTTAATTCGAGCACGCACTCGGCGTGATAAACTGGGATGGATTTATTGGATCTGGAGGTTGAATGACTTTTTAAAACTTATTGAAGATGTGGAAGCACGTAGAAGTTATACAGGTGACTTATCCAATGCGTTTACGTTAAGTCTTGAAGACTAACAACATTATAGTTATCTTTTGTCTTCCAATAAACATTTTATGATAGGAATCGTTTCAAGATGGTTTCCGTTTAAAGCGGATTGCTATTATCAATTTCCTCTTAAGGCTGGGCTATCTGTATGACATGCCCTATATTGCGGGATTTTGGATTCGAACTTCTTCTGTCGTATTTGCAAAATCGCAATTATTTTGTTCCTTACAACGGTTTTACATTGCAATTTCTTCTGTAGTACCACAGGGGTCCAATTTGGGCCCATTACTTTTCTTACTTTTTATAAATGATTTACCAGGTGCTACAAACTGCAAAGTCCTAATGTATGCAGACGACGCACACTGGGGCAGAAGACCTTCAAAGTTGGCAATAATTCAAAACTGAAGTGCTGTCAATTCATTCACTATATTGACAGTAGTGCCCTCAACAGTCCTGCTCTTGACGAATTTCACTTGTGTGGTATGGAGATGTCAGCTGCAGGTATGTGCTATATTTTCGAAATTATTTCTAAGTAAAAAGTAGTAACCGCAATGAATTATAATGCTTAGAAGAAATTATTGTAAAGTTTCTTATAAGCATCGTGCTTCGCAGAAACATCTAAAGCTTTAGTTGTGAATCGAGGCATATCGAGTTGTTCTGTTTATACGATTAAAATTTGTAGGTATTGTGCAATTTTTTGCGATTTTCGTTAATTTCCACCGATTAAAATGATCGCATTCTTTAGTCATGTGAATTTTAATAATTAATAGCTTCTCTTTAATTTAGAATCTAGTGGTAGCACCCTAGCAATATCAAGAAGAGAACTATACCACATCAGGATACCATTGAAAAACAATTCAAGTTTTTAACAAAACGTCTTCAAGTACGTACAGGCTGTCCTGAATCAAATTTGAAAGAACTAAACAGCAAAATATACCAATTTAAGTCTGAATTTAAGTCTAGATGGTCGAATGTGGGAAGATCAAAGAAGAAATTTATTCAGAAATATGATAATTGGCTGGGCACTGTAATTCGTTTCAAGTTTTATGATAAGCCATCTAACTCAGCAAAGCGAGGTTGCTCAACAGTTGCTTCGACGAGAACAGCGCGGGAGCCAAGCGCAAGAAAACAGGACACCTGCGGATATCTATTCCTCTTGCAGAGGTAAGTTACCCCACACAGATGAGTTTAAGGGAATCGATTATTACAGAGGCTTGTCAAAGGAGATAACTACATCCTCTCCGAAACGGGCAAGCAAATGCAGAAAGGCCTACAAATCATCACTTGAGAAAGACCTGTGCAAGATGTCTGGTGAAGATGCCTTGGTTTTACTGGTAGACGCTAAGTTATCTAGACATCAATGTAATCTAATAAGACAAAGGCAATCCGCATAGATTTCCTTCGTATAAAATATTACAAGATGAGAAAAGAAATGCTAGTACCCGACTAATATCAAAGTAAGTGAGATCTCGGCGGAAGTCCCCTTACAGGGCCTTGTGAATCATTTTGTGGAGCGTTTAGTAACTGTGCAGGAAAGTGTTTTATCATCACTGAGCAACCAGGAATTGGAAAAACTACAGTTGATGACGAAGTGGGGCTTCGATGGTAGCTCAGGTCACAGTTCGTACAAGCTGGCGTTTCAAGGATCCCAACCCGGTGACTCATCTGTATTTATCACATCTCTGGTACCGCTTCGTTTAGTGTGTGATCCAGATAGCAGGAACCCGAAAATAATTTGACAGAATCCTGTCCCGTCATCAACGAGATACTGCACACCCCTAAAAATTGCCTTCGTAAAAGAATCTACAGAAATTCCTGTCGCGGAAAAAGCAGGGTAGATATTGAAATATGCCATTTGCAAAACAGTAAATTGATCTTACACGGAAGATCTATTCCAGTCGGTCAAAATGTAAAGTTGGCAACATTTGTAAATTTCTCAGCGATACCAAATCTACATGGAAATGTTATCTTTGCAAAGCCTCGTCAAAGGATTTTAATGATATTGACAGAATGATTAATCGAGAAATAATAACATTGAACCTAAAATTTGGAATTTCTGTACTACATGTTTGGATATGGTTTTTCTGAATGCCTCCTCCACCTATCCAGAAGTGGCAAGCTAGAGGTGATAATAAGATAATAGTTAGAAAAACAAAATATAGTATACAAGCCGCATTTAGAGAAAAACTTGATTAATCGTTGACTTTCCTAAGCCCGGCTTTGGAAACTCTAACGACGGCAATACGGCAAGACGTTTCGTTTCTAACCCTGAAATCTCTGCAGAAATAATCAAATTAGACGTAGCGTTGATTTAAAAAATGCGCATTACTCTGATAGTGGTATTATGTGGACACTCAGATAATATCGATCGATTCGGTGAATTTACACATGACACTTACTGCTGGGCATTTTGTAAATTTTTATGGTTGGTACTGTATGCCTCTCACACTTCACAAGTCTCTTATATACGGAGCAGATATAATATCCTGTGCATTGCTGCCGATTAGTCAGTTAACGGAGGAGGCACAAGAAACCCATAACAAAGTTTTTAAAAATTACAGTGAGCATTATTCCAGGATATGCAGCCGGGAAAGATCCAATAAAGACACTTTCGAATTACCTCTATGAAGTTCAGATCCGATATTAACAAGTAAGAGAAAGCAATCTACAAAAAAGTTGACAAACTTGCCAAAAGCTGCTTTAGATCAGTTAGTGCCTCCGACAGTCACTGAATGTCAACAAGATGATGGATACGATGACGATGAAGACGAAGACTCATTAAATTCTGATTCTGGCGACAGCCAATGATTAACATATTTAGAAAAGAATTTATTGTTTGTAAAAATTATCTATATCAATATTTTACGTGATCAAATTATTATTAAATGTGTCGTCTCTGGATCGGGCCATCGTTTCTCTACAGCCCGTTGCACAACAAAACTGATTTGCTTGAACTATCGAAAAAGCTGAATTTCTTGGTTCTGAGGCTATCCTCACGAAATTCTCCTGCGTTTTATGCTATTCCAGCTCGGACGAACGTGTTAGTAAAGTTGCTGGTTAATTTTATATGTAGTGTGTGTAACGGTCTTAGCGTCATGTGCGACATAGTTTTCGATTCCTTGCCTCAACTGTTGTAAAATTACTCTGCACAAGCGATGACTTAACTAAAATATCTTGGTCAAATTCTTCTTGAGTATTGCGTATTTTGCTGTCACCTAATTTTTTAATTTTTGAATCTTTATTTTTAATCTGTACTCTCAGCACTAAGAATTGTATTAATATGGTGTATATTAATTACTTTGCAAATGTATATTTAACCGACTGACCCAGAAGTGTTCTTTTGTAAACTGCTGGACAATAAAGATTATTATTATTGTTATCTGTGGTGGGAGTATAACTTTCGTGGTAAAAAGCTTTCCCCTTCGCTTTTCATTTTGTTTCGAAAGGAGGGAAAACTTTCCCTTCCCAGCGTTTCCAAAGCCAATTCTCTCAAATAATCCGATTTTAATAGCAAAAATGTTATTAGGAAGCATCGATAACTTTACCAACAAGTTATCATCTCCAAAGCGCATCACTAATTTCCCGTTATTCTTAAGACTCAACCGACTGGGAATAAACAATCGCGAATCGATACCAGATAAGCCCTCGACAAAAGACAGACGTCGGTAAATTACCCCCTGTTCATCGATCGGAAATTAGTCAGCGCTACAAAAGTGAAACCGCCGGATCAATCCCGGAAGGACGCGGATCGCCGGAAATCGCCGCAGACGTCGTCGAAGACAAAGGACGAGCTCCGGTCGGCCGGTTCCTTTATAATTAAAACCCAATTACGTTCGATTTATTTAAATGCGGATCGGGCGGTTTTCGCATTTTAATCGCGTCGTCCTCCGTTTTAACTGTTCGTCCGAGTCGGTCGCGTCCCGGGTTCGGACTTCTCGTCCGTACTTTACGGCCGCGGCGGTCGCCCGGTCCCGGAAACGTCGTAAACTTCGGTCGGGGAATTTGTAAATCCGTTCGCGTCTCGACCGTTTCGCAAGCTGGAAGTTGAGATGGTCGTAAATGTCGATTGTGAAAATGGGAATTTTATGATACGAGATTGCATTTGGTATTCAAATTTGTGACTAACGCACCGTGCTTTATGAGTAAGCAAGCGCTAGATGAAGTTTTAAATGTGGCATACGTCAGAGATGTCGTTAAGGGAAAACGAATCAAAAAACACAGTAAAATGGGAAATCAGCCGAACGAAGTATCGCAGCTATTGATGAATCCCGAGCTGCATTAAAAACCCAGGGACATTGCCTTGCGGGCCAAGGAGGACCTCTCAGTGCACAAACACATCAGCCATTAGGAGCATTAGAGCTTTAAAGCCAAAAAGAAATTTATACAAAATATGTAAAATTGCCCTTATCACATTCCTTCGGAAATAATTCCAGATACGTATTTCGGCCATCATCAGTGGAAAACTTGAGGAATTTAGCATCACCCACTTGACTTCGGGCGAGGCTATACTAAGGTTCCCCAAGGATCAATATTGTTAGTTTGTTAGATTCTGGTGTGTCTAGGGGATTGGTGGGTTCCAGTGGTCCATAAAAGCGTTGATCTTTCCGTTTTTCCATCAATATAGTGGAATTCATCGTGTGCCAAGGAGAAAGATATTCCAGCATTGATAATGTCGCTTCGCTATTTTGAGTAGAATTGAAAATCTGTGTCCTAGATGTGTTTGTTGCACAGGCATACCGTGTGACTCTGTAGTTTCAATTTTGCACGCAAATTTGGTTTTTGATCGCATGGACGATTGTTTCTCGATAGAGGCTACATCGACCCCATGTGGGCGTTTTTTCATGTTGGCGGCCGAATTTCTTTACGAAGTATATAATTATCAAATGAACTAATAAACCCAACATTTTTTATAATTGAAGGGAAGGATACTATATAACGCTTTTATTGAAGAGGGCGGTGATTCGTTAGAGGTTGAGAAGCACTGACTTAGACTATAGTCCCTCCCCAACTTAAACCAGTACTGCATGGTCATATGGAAACTGATTACACGGTTGCCAAATCATCGCACATCAGGTTTCCAATTCTTAATGACGGTTATAGTATTAATTACACTTGCGTTCGATAGAACAAGTGATATTGCAACCGGACATAGAGATACCGTCAGAGATTAATTATAGTGATAGTAAAAGATGCAAAATCCCGATTCAATTCCAGACGAGACGGACTATAGTCAGTTTTCTCCTTAACTTAAAGTCTTTTCCGGTAAGATCTCTAGATCTCCACCTTCATCTTTACTGCTCTCCGAAACTTTTTCGTGCACATGGACTGAAGTTCTTCATCGATTTCCACGACGAGGTCATTCGATAGGGATAAAGTCTATCTATGCCTACAAACAAAATCATCAAATTTTGCCCTCCCTTTTGAGTGCTGCAATTCGAGATGCAACCATTTTTTTGCATTAACGTGAAATCTGTGTGCTGAAAGCTATAACATCGTGAGAAATCGGATCAGTTCTTTGACAAGGTTTCGGAAACTGATATGGTAGAAATTTCTTTGAATTTTTAGATTTTAATGTGGAACTCTTGTGCGAATACGTCCAAAATACTAGCCTCCAGTTTAGATTGTTTTCCTTCATCTTCACCAAACTTCGAAAAATCGAGGCTTGGTTTGGACCGATATTGGAGAATTCAGAACCTAAGCGATATCATATCCACCCAAAATTTCTCGAAAATGGTTTTTGGCAATCACAACCAACGAAACCAAACGAAATTTCCCACCAGCGTTCTAGAAGGAAGAATTAAAAGGTTTGTTCTAACACACCACAAAATCAGTACAGGAATCGTCGGACACATGCGCAAAGCAAGTTTTAAACGACAAATTTGCTCCTGCGCATGCGCCTGACCAAACCAACCGGTTTTGTGCCGTGTTGGAACGAACTTATAGTAGTCAACTCGTGGGCAATACCTTTCTGAACGAGAGAAAACGCTAACTTTGCATAACAATGGACGCAGATAAATATGCGGTAAGAACGGCGTCGCAACGAGCAGGAAGTCCCTATTTATTATTAGCATTACCGAACTTTTCCGTAGAAATAGAAAAATCCGCGCCGTGTTTGAGGAAATCGTTTCGAAAAAGTTCCGATTGACAAATGAAAGAAAAATAAGAAACTTCGACGTTCGAGCGACATCCTCGCGCATTCCTATCGTATTACATAAATATTAATGTTTTAAGGCGGGCCTCGCGGATCGAAGTTTACGCGATTATCGAAGCGAATTAATCGGAGGAATAATAGAGCAGCCGCACTCGAAGAAAAAGTTCTGGTACTCGGTGCTCAATTAGCGTGTTGAGGAATTTCCGAACCACGAAGTTCAGAATTCGGCCGCGCCGACGATAATATCCCTCGATAGTCGCGAAGTAACAGAAAATAAATAGTGAACTTTTACGTTCGAATTTCCTTCGTCGAATTAGCCGCGAAGTAAAACGGAAATTCTTAAGGATTTTGATTTTGATCTAGTTGAATAAATTAGTAGGCGAATGGGCCTATTTTGGATTGTTTGGCAAAGTTTACTAAGTTTCAGGGAAGTACCTACAACGCAAAGCTTTTTGCTTAATAATAAGTGTACGATTGGGTGGAATAATTCCGGTTTAAAAGTTTCGTGTGGAAATTCGAACCATAAAATATTTAGTTCGTGCTTATCGATGAGCTGATTTTAATGAGATTTTAGTCTGTAGGAGAATAAAAAATTATAATTTCGATGTAACTATAGCAATAAATTTGACCAAAGAATATATCCGTTCATCTTTAATACGTCTATATACTGTATTGTAATGCGCATGACGAGGGTGGAATGTTACATCACCGTGTTACCACTAGAGTTGAGTTCGTTTCGTAGTCTGGTTAGGACGTAGTTAGATTTGTAAAAGTAAGCCTACGGCTTCAAATAAATTTTATTGTTAAATAAGTTTTATAAATTATGTGAAATATTGTGAACACATGTCTCAAAGAAGGAAATACACTCATGGCTAATTACCGGAGTACTTTTTATCTGAAGATGAATTTTATCATCTAAATAAACAATTTACAATGTGTTCATGGCGTCAAGAAAAATTACTAAATGAAGCAATAAAGTCAAGCTGACTGTGAGTGCATCTTCCTCTAAAGCATCCAAATGATAAGAGCAAGCCTATTGAATATGTTCAGGAAATAGATATATAAAAAATTTCAGAATCGTTCAACAAGTTTTGCATCATTTAAAAAACAACATGCAGCAAACGAAGATCGATTAACTACCGCTTATCGCATTTCACAATTAATTGCAAAACGTGGCTTAGGCTACAATATTGCAAAAACTTTAATAGTGCCCTCTATAAAAGAATTTACCCCAACAGTAATGCATCAGGATATACCTAAAGCTTAAAAAATGTTGCCCCTAAACGATAGCACAGTAAAGCGACAAATTGAAGAAAGGGCAGTTAATGTTGAAAATAAACTTGTAGGTATTCTTCAAAACTCTTCATTTCCTATTCGAAAGAAGAAGTCTACCATTGCAGATGAGGTTTTATTAATGGAATATGTACGTTATTTTGATTCAAACTATACATTGCAAGAAGAGATGCTATTCGCAATAAATTTCATTACAGATAAAACAAGATTATCTATATTTAAGGCTGTGAAATCATACTCTCCAAAAATTAATATTTATTTGAACAATATTGTTGCATGCGTTACTGATGGAGCACCATCGTGGATTTATTGCTTATTCGAAGGAAAAAATGCCAAATATTTTGTATATTTATTGTGTGGTCCATAGACAACACCTTGTAGGAAAACAGTTAGGTACAAGTCTCTATTCATCATTCATAACAATAATTAGAGCTGTAAATAAGATCAAATCTAATGCTAAAAATGGTCGAGTGTTCCCAACAGCTGTGCCATGTTGAATTTGCGCACAGAAATTCCATGGTTGTCAAAGGAAATATCTTTGTCGGGTTTTGTAGCATTGTATAATAGTGTCATTGAATTTTGTTTTAATGAAACCAGTCTCTGCCAACAATTAAAAACAGTGAAGAATGTTGCCTTTTGTTTGGCAGATATTTTCAACAGATTTAATGAAATCAGTTTGCAGCTTCAAGGAGCTCTTGGAGCTCTAAAGCTCTTATCAATACGAAAATATTGTGTCATTATTTAGAAATATACTTGATCTTCTTCGTTAAGAGAGAATTTCATTAGTTTCCCAATTAATCACCTATTCAAGATGATCTGATTCCAGAGGAAATTGAAAGATTCAGTAGCCAACCTAACAAACTTATATTGGATATGTAAAAACTTTTAAAAGACAGTTTGAACTTGAAAGTGTATAACTTTTACCGCGAATATTGATGACACTGATACAACTTTCCAAGAAGAACTGTTAGAAATTAGATATGGTGCAAAAGGTAAACATAGTTGTAGTGGTGGATATAATAACCTACACACCTGCACACGACGATGGCCTCTTAGGTTCGTTTTTGGGATGCTGGATCAAGCAGGTATCAATGGAATGATATTGTACCTAGAGGTCCAGCGTCCTAACACACCCACTAACAAATTCAGAGCCAACTGTCTGAATAAATTAGCGCTTCAGATGAATTATCGGAAAATATAAGGGCGATTCTAAATATAAATGTAAAAATTGTTATCGGTGAGCCACCAGCCAAATTGTAGAAGCAAGCTAGATGTGGCTTATGCCCAAGAAAAATGACTAAAGGGTCAACATTGTTTGCACAAAATGTAAAGGGCCCGCTTGCTCTGAACATCGCAGGAATATTTGTTTAGATTGTGTCTAAACCATCTTTTGCTTTATATTGTTACGAAAACTATGTTGAAATACTGTTTGATCTCAAGAAGAATGTTCCTTTTGTTTATTTAATTAATAATAAAAATATTTTTCACTCAAATTGTGTTCTTTCTTCTTAAATTATCAACAGGGGTGCAGGCCTGCTTGGCTTAAATGTGTTACCATCCTAGGGGTTAATTATGTATAGATATAACCCACCTGAAAACTTCGAATCAATGTGGGATTTTTTTCGTTTAATGCACACAGTCCAAGCAAGAAGAGGAGTCTTTCCTTCGAGAAAATGTAGCCGTTTGGAACTTTGGGTGTGCTCGAACGAAAGTAAGCGTGCTACTGAGGTGCAATAATGCTGAAGTGGCCGTTCCATTAGCGATCAACCCCAAAGAAATTAATGAATGAGTGGAGAAACGGAAAATGCTAGCCTCGTTGATAGCGAAGCACGTGTCACCGGATTTTATAAAATAATAGTGTGGTGAGGAGTTTGCCGATCTTCTTCTGTCGTTAATTTTACGTCAGTTCGCAATAATCGATTTCAATCGAGAGGAACTACAAATATCTCTCTCCATTCACACGTAATTTAGTCGTTTCGAACACCAAATATCTTCTTACGGGCAATACAACTGCACGGACATATTGTTATATCGCGTTGAACACGACTCCAAAGTACTGTACGATGACTAACTGCACCGCCGCACTATTCCTATGTCCGTATTCGAAGCGGTCGGGACATAAAATCCATACAGTTACATAACAAATGCATATATTTTATTGTTTACATATGCGCTTCCGGGCGTATGGGAGCGACCCCCGCGGCTCCGACGTACAACGTATCTACGTACGTATTACATGCATGCATACATGGAGAGTTTTCAGGTTTATTCCCTATTTTAGTTAAATTATGCATCGTTACTGCCGTACAATACGGAGAGTATCCATAATTTAGTAATCGTACGTATGGATCTGCATAGAGCAGAGTAGTACGTAATATGCGCTTGGCAACTGTAACCCTATAAATCGCGGACGGTGCAAATACGCAGGGAGAGAGCTGCGAATAGTCATGGAATAGACGCGAATTTGGGCGAGGGCGTGTTTGTGTACGTGCGGTGGAAATATGATTATTTGGTGATGGAATGGTGAGGTCTGGATCGGTCGCATTTTGTAGGAGAAGTGAGACACGGCACGAGGTTGATATAATTCAAAGTTGCAACGAAGATCGGACAGTTGGCGTATATGATACCGAACAGATTACGAATGATGAATTCGAAATGGATATGGCAGAGTATAAGTACAACGTGCTCAAATTTGAGAGGGATGTATAGGTACGAATGGATGGAGAGCCTAACGTAACTTTGAAGAGACAGGGAAACTCACAAATCGCAAAGAAGATTAAATTTAGAGAACATGAAGAGGAGATCAAATGGGAAATAATTAATTGTGAAGTCCCTCGATTTTAGAGATCCATCGAACTCTCGAAGAACTTAGGATATAGCAGAGACTTTTGCAAATTTGGTCTAGTTGGTATGCGAACATAAAAGGAAGTTTCGGGCATAGCGATAAACGACACAACAAAGAATCAAAAAGGAAAAACACAAAGCATTGAAATGAGATTCCACAGAAGGATAGATAGAAAAATAAGACTAGATAACGTAAGAAATTGTTCAATCAGAGAAAACTTAAAATACAGCTCATACAAAACAAGATAGAAGAAGGACAACTCAGATGGCTAGGACATGTTATGAAAATGGCAGTAGATAAACTGATAAGAAGAGTTCTCGAAGCTAAAAAAGCAAAAGAAAATTAAAAGGAAGACCAAGAAAGTGTTGGATAGACAAAGTAAGGGAAGGGCTGGAGAAAAGAAATATAAATTGGAAGGAAATCCGAAGATAAGTGCAAGACCGGAAAACATGGCGAAAGGCATGGAAAAGAAGTCCAACGTGACTCAACTCCATGAACCCGATAACCGGAAGGGTGTAAGGATTAGGATTAAGTAAGTATATTTCCTATTTCTGTGAGTTGATGGATCACTCTACAGGAAACTTCCTTCAGTTTGTATCTTACGGTTCATCAAGTTGTCCTTACCCGAACATCCTTTTGAAACATTGCCAAATACAGAGACAGCAATCCTAATGAATTTCATGAAAGTTCTTTACACAGCAGCAAGGTGGAGACGTGGTGTGCAGTTTACTCGGCCGGTGTCGTTAGACCTTACTTTTTCGGAAATGAAAAGATCACAACGACTGCCACTTTGGTATGTCAAGATTCTTCAAACCTTTTTGCACCGGCATTGAACAATTTTGCGCAACTTCGTGAAAGCTGGTCTCAACAGAATGGTGCGACATCGCGCACCGCAGGGCAATCAATAGCATTTATTTAAGAATTATGCGGTAATAGTGTCATTTCAAGATTCGGTGACACTCCCTGACCCTCAAGATCATCGGATTTCTCCGCTAGTGAATTTTTCTTGTTGGGTTACCTCATCAGTTGGGTACATGTGGCTCGGCGAAGAACACTGGATACATTAAAACAAAAAATCGAAGACGAAATTCGTGCTATCCCGGTGAGATGTTGCACCGAGCATTGCGGCACCTCGATGGAAGGCTAGAAGAATGCATGCAAAGAGGAAGATGCCATCTAGTAGATGTCGTTTTCAGACATTGGTAATTTGGGTTACTTCGGCTTAAAAGGCAAGTTATTTGTGTTCAATTTGTGGTAATATTTTTTCTTTGGTTGGATTTCGCATGTTTCGTTGAGTTTTCTAAAGTTTCCTTTTTCGTGTCATCCTTTACATCTGTACCTGTATCGTAGAAGTCGATCACTTTTGCTTGTCGTGATTATGCTGCTCAACTGCAAAACGAGAAACAAATTGTGCTTGGCTAGTAAGCCTTTGCACAGATACTCGGTTGCTGCCCGTTTTGTTTTATTAAGATTTTGATTCTCAAAAGTTGTTTACTAATTTTATCGATAAATTGTTTAGCAACATTCATGACTGGAATGCTCTCTTCCTAAAAGTTATTTTAATTTCGTCGACGCTCAAAAATAAAAAACTATCACTAATACCAGCATCTGAAGAAAAGTTACCAGAATTTCCACCAACGAAACATTGTCGCGTCCCGGTCGGAAACACCCTCTCAAATTCTTTATTTTTATTCGAAAATATATACGAAACTCGCCTGGTTGTCGGAATTTGCCCTC
The DNA here is from genome assembly GCA_038088585.1 of Chrysina gloriosa. NCBI lineage: Eukaryota > Metazoa > Arthropoda > Insecta > Coleoptera > Scarabaeidae > Chrysina > Chrysina gloriosa. The sequence goes on along the minus strand of CM076088.1, from coordinate 76,715,526 downwards.
CATCCGTGTCCCCCTTCTCCCTCAAACTCCCAGACCAAACGGGCGTTGTTAAATTAAAGAAAAGCCCTACGCGCAAAGCGGATAATAGAGAGACGGCAAAATGAACAAAGAGCAAGACGGAAGTATTAGTAGCTACAACGGAGCGAACGGTTTTAACTGTCGGATTTGTGCTTCGAAACAATGACTTTTCAGGTGAAGATGACGACGGCGTCCTTTGTGATCCCCAACGAAACAATGTCGTTGTGCTAGCGGTGACAATTATAACGGCGATAAATGTTCCTCTTTCTCCCTCGTTGTGTACATATCTATGAGATGTCTGGGCGAATTTATGAGGAAAGTGGGAATGTTTTTTATCGAATTAAAGTTGCTTTTATTAAATTATTTCGGAGTGCTACGGGCGGAGATCGTCTGCTTGAAAGAAGAAAAGGAATGTATAAAGCTGCTTTCGCACGATTCTACTTGCTACTCGTCTATTCTAAGCTGGTTACAAGAACTTATTCCGAAACTTACATCGATAGTTTTGATGTTGTAAAAGCGTGTTTTGTCGTCAGAATTTTTTCTACTTTTCCAATTGTAATGGGACAAAACTCCTCTTCTCCTACCTTGATCATCGTAGGTGCACTGTGAGTCATTTCACTTGAGACTATTTCTTCAGACAGATGCATGATGCATATTTCATAAAGTTAGAGATCGATAGGAGTAAGAACTTTCACAAAGTTAAAGCAGTTCTAATTGGTGGTATTTGAAGTACTACAACGCTTGGTAACTACAGAGAAGCTTCTTTAGAGTTGCCACGATGATACCGTAGGAAGATTTGCGTGCCATCAATGAGTTCTGCATGTTTGGGAGGCTCAAGAGATACGAGACCATCACAAGATAAACTTCGGCTACACTTAACCAGTTCGACAATTTTCGTTTCCCCCACACACTCAACGCTAAAGCTCTACCCAGAAAGCTCCGACCAGAGCAAGTATTGTATATTGTGCAATATTTTCTTGAAAATCAATCAATCAATGAATCAATGAATTAATCAATCAATCAATAACATGAAAACAGAACAAATTTCTTGGATACTGATTCGGGGAGACGTTTTAGTATTAAAATATTTAACGAGAAGGTGAAAAGTAGTTCTTGACCAATCGCTTTTGTCCGCTCTGATAGCCAAATAAAGCAAATTTCGTGGATTTTGACGTCAAAATCATATTCTACGCCTTCGAAAACCTACATAGGTGTACATACATAAATTTACGTTAGGTCACAAGAATTTTTTCTGAATTTTCTCCTTTCGATTCTTAGAAGAAAATCAAAATGGTGGGAAGTATGACTTATTACAGATAAAATTAAAGCTCATCTCGTGCAGATTACGCATTAAGTTAACTTCTGATGCGAGAGACTTTTATTAAGAAAATATTCAATGAGGAAGTGTGGGTAGTTCTTGACTACTCGCTTTTGTTCGCTCTGACGTCTAACCAAAGCAAATTTCATGGATTTTGACGTCAAAATCGCACTGTACGCATTTGAGAACGTGTATGCCCAAATTTGCGTTTAATTTAGGACCCAGTATTTTTTTTTATTTTTCCCTTTTGGATATTTGGAAGAAAATCACAGTGGCGGGTGTAAAAGCACTTTCAACCCAAATTCACTAGAAGGAGATTGCTTCCTTATCGTCCAAGGGCCCTAGACAAATTTTGGTGTTTCTTGTGCAACATTCATGGCCAAGAAGGCTGGATGTTTTTCTTCAACTAAAATTCCCATTTTTTAAGAAATTGTCTTAGCGGCTTTTTACAAAAAGCTGGACAAACTAAGTGTAGAAATAAAAACGTTGTAAAAAAATCGGAGAAACTGTCATACTGGCGAATTCCCAGAGGATGTAGAAACACTTTCGAACTACAATTCATTAGAAGGAAGTTGCCCTCTTATCGTATAAGGATCTTAGACAATTCTTTGGCGTTTCTAAAACAACATTCTTGGGCAAGTATGCTAAACGTCTTCCTTCGGTTAAAACTCCCATTTTCTAAGAAATTGTTTTAACTCTCTTTTTAGAAAAAGTTAGACGAACAACCGGTCGAAATCGAAATGTTTTTAGAAAAAGGAGAAAACTGTCATACTTGGGAAGCCGCAAAGGATGTTGAACGACTCTGGATAAAATTCAATAGGATGAAATTGATTCCTTATCATTCGAGTATCTTAGACAATTCATTGGCCAAGGGTGGAAGGCGTCTCCTTTCAACTAAAATTCCCATTTTCTAAGAACTTGTTTAACGGTTTCTTTTTTCACAAAAAGCTTAATAAACGAGCTGTCAAATTCGAAACGTTTTTAGAAAATCGAAAAAACTGCCATACTGGGGAAGTCGCAGAGGATGTAGAAGCACTGTCTTAAGGAAGTTCCTTTACAGCTGCCTGCTTCCTGTCTCGTGTCTTTGAATTCAGTTCAAATCTGTGTTTTGTGAGTCCTTCATGATTTTTAGATTCTAGATGGTTTGGGACACCCTCTAGAAGAAAGGACGTAACGTTAACGCGTTAAAGAAATCCCAGACTTCTAAAAGCCGACTGGAGAATTAGAAGAAATCTGAAAGTTTATCAAAAGCAGAAGAGGCTTGTAGGAAACAAAATCTGGGGGAGCAGTTTCTGAAAACAGAAAAATCCATCAAGCACGACAGAATTGTTTTAAAATTTACGTAATATCTTGTGTTTTATGTGTGCAATGGGAGACGAATGAAAGAAGCGGTGGAACCGAGGCCAAAGCCCTGGATCGCTAGTGGGTGAAATCAGTCCAATATATCACATCACTCCTTTATTTTTAAATTAAAAAAAAAATTGCCCAACTTTTTTCTACAAATGCCACCCAACCCACAATATCATCCAGAGTTTTCCTCCGTTTGCAATCTCATTTAAAACGCGATTTCGTTCCGCTTCGAAATGAGGGCAGTTTATGTATTTACGCGCGTCGTCGGACTTTGTTAGGACGAAGGTCACGTTTTATGCGCTGCGGATGACATCGAACGATAAAACGAAATAAAACAATCAGGAAAAACGACGAGCCGAGCAAACAAACCCTCCACACAAAAGGCAGGTTCGTTATTCTACGGTCGACGGAGCGCAAAAAGCTTTAAAAGTGCTTTTGAATATAATACGGATATAAATATAGCTAGCGGCGTGTTGATGATTTATTAAATTCTTCGCGGAAGGGATGATATTTATGTTTTCACGGGTGTATGTATGTGCGTCCAGATGAGGTGGACGAGAAGGGGAAGGGGTTCTGTTTGAAAATATGAGATATTTAATTTTTTCGTGGAAAAATTGTTTTTATATAATAAAGGAAATATGGTGGATAATCTGTTGGTAATATGCGATTGAGAAACTCTGGGTGTTCTGTCATTTTTTTGTTAAAATCGTGTTTTTGCAAGCTTTTAAATGACTACATATTGTGATTCGCCGAAAAGATGGTGATGATTGCAGATGATAGTTAGTTAGATAGTCGTTACTATTTCGATTTATAATAGAGCTTCTCTTGCATGTGTGTTTAGTAAATTGAAACATTATTCGAGGAAGAGTCACGTGCTGTCGCCCGTAAAGGAACGTATTTACAAAAATTGCGATGACATGGGTGACCTTTCTCGGAGTGTTCATCCCAGCACGTACAAAAATACGCCCCCGAGTTGTAGAAAGAGATGTTAAGTTTGCACGAAGAAAACTTATGAAACCACGATTTATTCGGTAAGGTGCGGCTTTAAGAGCTAGCTGCGTTGCTAGCGAAACACGTGTTACCGGATTTGATTGAATAATTATGTCGTGAGGAGCTTATCGATATAATATCGTATAAGTTCTGGAAAGAAATAATGTGGGAACAAAAATTTCAGGATTTCTACTACAAAATTAGCATAAATATCTGTTATATTTCGATATTACGGTGTTGCTATTGCGCACTATTTTTATCATTTTGAAAGTAGTGCCTTGTATTTTATTGGGGGTATAAATCAGCTAAGTTCATCTTTCGCAAACAACCTAATTTCTAATTAATTTGGAACTGTTGAGGAACCATGAATAGTGGTTTGTGTGTGTCCTCAAGTCATGATGAAGTATTCGGAAAGAAATAGAAATAAACGAATTTCGTAACTTTGTATATACCACTTTATTTAAATCACACAGTGACTGCAGTTTCAACCGAGAACGGTCATTTTCAAACTAACTAGCAGTTGCCGTAGCGAAGAAAGCGAATTTTGGGCCCTATAAAATTTGTGTCTTCGTACCGTGGTACTCGTAAATTCCAAAGAACCGAATTTTAGACGAATTAGTTAACTTTTCGAGGACAAACTAAGCTTGACTTAGGAGACAAAAATTTACAACCGTACCAGATACTCTATGACACTAATCTTTCGAAGCAAATTTTGCACGATGTTAAAGCAACAACGACACAATCCCTCTTGCATCCTAAACGAATTTAAATCCTCCCGAAAGCCGGAAGCAACCCGTAGCGTTCGCAAAACATCAACAAAAATATAACGCCCGTTCACTACTTTTAACGACAATTTAATTCGCTAACGACTTTTTAATTTGTTCGCTGATTATTTCACTTCGAGCCGAGTTACCGGAGCCGGGGTACGACGCGGGAACGCGCATAAAACGAACGAAATTAACGGAGCTAGCATCCCCGGAAGCTTCGGCGTTTACGCGAAAATATTCTAAACTTACTTAAAACGACGACGCGACGACGGCATAAATAAAAGTTATTCTTTCGCCAACGAACAATGAGTAACCGGCCGCGCACGGAGGATAATTATTTCTGCAACCTCACGTTCATCGCTGCTTTTTTCCTTTTCATCTACCGGTGCGGTATTGTCGAGGACGAAATGCAACGATTATAAAGAGTGATCGGAGAATGGCTGCGTTTATTAGATTGTGATACCCTCGATGATTGTGAGAGTTACGTACGATGCGCTCCTTTTATAACAGATCGTCTATTATATAGTTCAAGTATTCAAAAGAAAATGGACGACTTTGGCAGGAAAATTTAATTCTTATATTTATACTAACAAATTGACAACTTGCTTATTGAAATCCATATTTGGATTTCTCCTGGATTATGTGGTAAGGGGCAATTTATTTCAATTATGAAATAGCCAATGGTTGAAATGCGGAAATCATTCGCCTTTAAACTTAGCAGTGATTTTAACTGTAATTTTTGACGTTAAGTATTTTACTCCCTCTGTCAGAAAATATGCTATACATTGCGCAAAAAATCAAACAAAACTAAAACTAAATACAAAAAGACTATTACATTCACTTTATTAATATTGTAAAGGGTAGTTAGAGCTTAGTTAATGCTGATTACAACCATCCCCTCCTTTTGATTAATTTTAAATTATTATCAAAGACGACTTGTTTTGGTCATAATTATAGTTGGAGATATAATTTTAAAAAGGCCCAGTTTAATTTAATTAACGACTGTTTTTGCAGTTTTCGATTGGCATGAGCTTTTTGATAATCTAAGCTTCGAGAGTTGCTTACACATACTTTATACTTTTATATATTATGCAATTGACCATTTTGTGCCGAAATCGCGCTCGAATTCCGGCGATTACCCGCAAATGGTTTTCGGCTGACACTAAAAACTACTAAATAAAAAGAATAATGCGTTCAAAAGATATAAACGTGATCGCTCAAATGCTTTGGCTTTCGATACTTTTAAAAGATTGCGTTGTATGTCTAAAATTAATATAGAAATCGATTACAAACACTTCGCATCATTTACTCAGAACAATGTTCACTCTAACCCCAAATTCTTTTGGAATTTTATTAATATAAAGCGCAAGACTCAGGGTTTACCAAAGAGAATGTTTCTTAATGATACTTGCGCGAACAATTCCAGTGACATTGCAAATTTATTTGCGAAATATTTCCAGTCCGTTTATCTTGACCATTCCACCCCTACGTCCACTCTAAATCCTTATTTTTATGATAATATTGCTTCAATAAACTCCCTGGATATCACTTCGGACATTGTTTTCGCTAAGTTGAGTTCTTTACCAAGTTCTTTCTTTTCTGGACCAGCTGGTGTGCCACCATTTCCTCTAAAATTTTGTAGCACTTTCTTATCTCTACCAATCTCTCTTCTTTTTAGCCTCTCCCTTAAATATGGAACTTTTCCGGAACAATGGAAGTCGACCTATATTTTACCTTTGTTTAAATCGGGAGACCGCTCTGACGTACGTAATTATCGCCCTATCTGTGCGTTGCCGGCTTTGGGTAAGGTTTTGGAATCTATTGTTGCTGATAATATTATATCTGTTTACGCCAAACTTATTATTCCTGAACAACATGGATTCATGAGTGGCAGAAGTACAGAGACAAACCTCTCCATTTACCGCCACTTCATCGCGGAAGCTTTAGAGGGTGGTGGTCAAGTCGACGCTATCTACACAGATTTTAGCAAGGCTTTTGACCGTGTCGATCACGCCCTGCTAATTTGGAAGTTGGAAGCGCATGGTATCACTGGTGATCTGTGGAGCTGGCTTCGATCATATTTGCGGGGACGTCTTCAAATCGTCCGTGTAGGGGATTTCATCTCTAGTCCCATAGGTGTTCCATCTGGTGTTCCCCAGGGAAGTCACTTAGGTCCCATACTGTTCCTGTTGTTTTTAAATGACATAAAAAACCGAATACACTATAGCAGATTTCTTGTCTTTGCCGACGATATAAAAATCTTCGGCCATGTTGATTTAATGGTTGATTGCCGGGGGCTTCAGGCAGATCTCTATAGTATTTTTACTTGGTGGGGGGATAACAACATGTCTTTGAACATCACTAAATGTAACGTCATATCATTTAGCAGGAAGAAAAAAGGAAATTATTAGAGTAGCCTTATTCAATAAATGGCAAATCCGTTGACAGAGTGTACCAGGTCAGGGACCTCGGGGTGCTCTTCGATTCATCCATAGGTTTCCATCCACATATTGATGATATTCTGACCAGGGCGAACAGATTCTGTGGATTTATAAAGCGCCAAACGCGCGATTTCACAAATGTCATAGGTACTATTACATTGTACCAAAACATTGTTCGTCCTATATTAGAGTATTGTGGTTCTGTCTGGTGTCCTTATACGGTCGTCCAGATTGATAGGATTGAGAGGGTTCAACGTAAATTTGTAAATTATGTACTCTTCAAGTTGAATATCGATAAAAATGATTATGGTTACACCGAGCGTTTATATATAGTGAATCTTCAGTCTCTCTTCGCTCGTCGTCGAGTCTCTTTGTTGAAGTTTGGCTTTAAGTGTCTGCATAACATGATCGATTGTGCAGAGTTGTTGGGTTTGCTTTCACTTAGGGTATTTCGCATAAATACAAGAACTAACGAATTATTTATCAATTTCCATAGAACATCCTATGGATATAATTGTCCAATTAACTTTATTGCAAAGGAGTTAAATTCAGTTAATAACGATATAAATATTTTTAATATGGATTATACTGAGTTTATTAGGGTGGTAAGGTCGATGAATTTCGATTCTGTTGTGTAATTTGTCTTAATCTATAAAAGAAAAATTGTTTAGTTATAATTTATTTTGTTTGTTGGTATGATAAGTAAATGGATTTATTTTATTTTTTTATATTTAGCATCACACGCTTCTATTCTATTTTAATTATTTTCTGTAATCTTTATGTATTACCTTTGTTACCTATTATGGGATCTTCCCGTAGGTTGAAATAAATAAATAAATAAATTATCACTATATAACTAAATAGAAATGATTTTAGTGTAACACAAATTTAGTTCAAGTGAGATTTAGTTAGATTTTTGTTGAACGCTTCTTCTAAACATATTTCCTTTCAGCTAATAGACTCTTACGACGAAATTTTACCTTATTTATATCAGGAATTTTATAGGAATTTCCTCGCCTTGTCAAGATAATTGATTCCATGTGCTTCGAATTGGTACCTCTTCTTTGTAAATTTCCCATTAATTGGGTTAAAAGTTTCCATTTTGAAATTACAGTGGTGATTATTTTATATTTCTTAACTTTTCGTCTTCAAGTTCTAACTTGACCTAAAAACAACGCCTGTCAAATATGTTAGGTTATTTATCACTAACAATATAAACAATACAAATATAATGAGTATTGCCAGTTCCTTTCAAAACTCTAGATAATCTAAGATTTTCTTTCATATGTTTATGATATTTTCGGACAGAGTAGTAAATTTGACCATTTCCTTCCTTATTTTTAATACCGGTTTTTTGACGTTATCGTAATAAATATATTTATTTCTTAATTAAGGAATTGTTGTTTTGCTTCGTCGACACGAAACTTTGAGCCCTTTACGAACGAGCCCCTCATTCAAGAAGGCCTGCTTCTAGGACGAGTGGTGAAGACAATGATTTAGTAAGTACAGTTTCGCCCCTGACATGTTGCTTTTATCTCTGCCAGATGAAAGAAGCTTGAAGTAGTATTGAAATTTAATGGCGCTGCCCTTAACCAGCAAACTGCGATAGCATTTGTTAGGAGCACTTGCTTCGCTAACTCCGATCTCACAGCGTCAATGCTGACTTCTTAGTCAGGGAGTTTTCTGTATGTCGAAACATTTCAAGAGGAAATAACTGTCTGGTTACTGCTTCTAATCCGTGCTTTTCAAGTCTCTAGAACCCACTTTCTACTTTTGTTTCCGATTGCAACTGGTTTGAAACAGCCTGTAGATGGAAATATGTAGCAGTATGTTGAGCAATTCAATTACTTCCAAAAATACAGTCTGAAAACTGAAGGTTTATCAAGCGGAACAGATCTGGAGCAAGCAAAAATGTAGAGAAGGAGTTTGCGAAGACCGAAATAGGTCCATCGTGCAGAGCAGGACTGTTCTAATATCCTTTTCTTTTATGATATTACATTAGCAATCAGACCTACAATAAATTCGATTAACTTATTTCTGGTCTTAAACATGTACGCTTTAGGATAGTGTGATGAAGTTCCCTCCAGTACACTGGGTAACTATGCGGTATTACGAGGCATCTGTCCTTTTCATAATGTAATATTATATTACAGAGGACAAAGGACAGTTGACTCATCATACCGCATATTTCCCCGTCTATCTCTTAGTTCTCTTTCGGGTCAGCGAGCCAGTCTTCTAGGATTCAATCGATTTAGTGGCGGATGTAACAACGTGTTTGAGTACCATTACCTTCTATGGTGAACTTGTGTGCTACTAGATTTTGTAACATCTTTGACAGATGGGATTCGTAAGTCTTAGTGCAGGGTTTGATTTGTTACATTCAAGTTCTACCACTAATTAGTCATGGTATTTTGGACTTTTTTGGATTATGGATCAACTGGAATTACTAGCACATTCCTAGATTTCAACTCCGTACCTCTACATTGGTTCGATAATCGTCCCATACGGCGATATCTCCTTCTCAAGAGCTAAGTTTGATTTTCTTCCCAATAACCAACATAGATCTTTGACCTTCGGATCTATTTGTTCTTTCTTTTTCGTCACATGTAGTTTCCATGTTAGTTTTGAGCCTAGTTGAGATCCTACGTATCTAGCATTTGAGGCTCAAAGTACTTTCTTGTTCTTGAGATATATTGATGGGCATTGTTGTCTCCTTAAAGCGCTAACAATTTGTTTGCCATCGTTGGGGTTTAGTGACCTTAACCTCGTACAATTGCGAACTGCGTCGGTAGGGCACGTAGCTTTCAGCATTTGGAATTTGACTTATCCAGTAAATACCGTCTTTTATAAGTTGAAAAATTCGTTATCCTTCGTGGTAGATCTTTTGTAAACATTCTTCTTTGAATAGTAGATGCAAAATTATTTCAAATTTATGGGACTCTTTTGTAATTCTAATCAATTTAACTAATTAAATTAATTGTGCACTATAAGAACCCTGATTTTACATTACATTTGCCCTTTTCCTCATCGGAATGTTATATAGACAGACTTAGTTTCATTAATTTTCTTATTTCTGTATTTTTACAATTATTCTTGGATGAGGTTCAAATGCTATTGGTTGAGTTCAGGATATTCACGTGCTTAACGAAATCGCTGTATGATCAACGAATGTACCGGTTGATATATTACTAGTTAATGCAAAGTTTGAAGCAAGTAAAATAAAAAGCAGTGGTCTCAAATCACTGTCCTTTGAAACTCCGTCTTTGTTTCGGAATTTTGTTTTAACTCCTCTTTCATCCTCGGTATACTAGGTTATAATAGTAATAATAATAATAACCTTTGTTGTCGGGTGTGCCTGGGAGGCACGATTAAAGCCTTTTTCATCACTCTAAAATAATTTTTTGGACATATCTAGAGATCGGAAAGTTACGTTCTTAAGGAAGCATTTTGCCCCAAAAATTTTAAACAATTTTTATCTAAAGCTGAACATGAAATACGTGTCTATCACTGTATTGGACGATACTCCCTAATTGCTCTTCACCTCGGCGCTGTTTAGAACATTTCAACCGGAATAACGCACTGAAACCGGATATTACTTCTAAATAATTTTCTCCGTTTCCTTTTCTCGGTAGGGCGCGCGCCTTTACGGCTCGTCTCAATTAAAAACTGAATTCCTGCGAGGGTCGAGGGTAACATAAAAAGAAACGTAAAACGTTCGTTTTACGGCGCGCGATGCGTAAAAAATACGTTAAGGAACATGTAGAATTAAACGGCTTATCGGGGAGCTTGCTGCAGGTATCCTCGTCGCCGTTAAAAGCTTTAAGAGGTACGTAAAATTTTCAACGTAATCGGCGACGCTGTTTCTTATTTTTATGCCCGCCCTAGTTGCTTTTATATATTCTCGCTTTTTGATCGGATTGAGTTAAATTTCTAATTTTCGTGCTTACCGAGATAAATTCCTCTTGGATAGCCAAGAATTCGTGTTAAAAATTTTATTATTTATAAATGTATATATATTTATCTGGTTATATTTTCACCGATCAAAAATAAAATAACTATTAATTCAATCATTGTCGTTTATTTGACCTAGTAATGGTAGAAAAACTATCTACATATTAGGTAATTGTTTATAAATTGCCTACTGATTTTATAACTTTATGAGTCCTCTCTCATTCAAGTCCAACCCACTTCCAAAGGCATTCATCCCGTTTCGACGAAATACCTCACGCGTAAAAATGTACGAAATTCCAATTAGACACTCGTATCTGCTCCAACGTCATCCTCGTTTAAATTATTCGACGTTACTCCCGCATTACCTTTCGATATTTCGCCGGCGAATATCCATCCGGCCCCGGTTTTCCGGTGCCGTTTTTTCCGCATTGCCGCCGCCATCAAATAGATTAATTTGCATTATGTACAGGTATTTCGCGCCGTTACGCATTGTTAGTCGCGTTAAAAACGTCGAATGTGCCTTGTAGGGATAAAAGCGCAAATCCCTCTATGATTAAATCGGAGGGATGTCGGAGAATGGACGGACATAAATGTCGATGGGTATCCGAACGACCGGCTAATGTAGTCGATATGAATTTTTACGGCGCGCTAGCCATCGTACATACGGGCGATTCTGCTCGAGCTCTCACTGTTGCGTCTTTTGAAGATTTGATAGATAGCTATAGTCAAGCATTCTTTAAAGTAATTGAACACATTATTAGGTTCAAATAAAATTTATTTTTTGGTTCCTGATGAATGTAATAATCAGATAATCATTTTAATACATCTCAAGTTCATAATGCGCTACAAATGTCACAACCGCGGTATTCCACAATTTTCAGGACACATTATCCGGTGACGACTTCAATCTACAATAATATCTCCAATATTCGAAGTTTGTTCGATGTTGCACTTTTGTTTTCAATTTGCAACTTGACTGAAAAGTGTGCACGAGTTTTGAAGAAAATAACATGCTTTAATTTTCGGTGTTGGTACTGCGGTATTGAAAACTGCTTTGCGCCACACGTGGGTTGATTTTGATTGTTATCGCATTGAGATAACATCCTCAGAAAAATTTTTGTTTATTTTATAACTCTACAAATATCAGAAAACAGTATGTATCAAGGACCACAACCACAAACCACAACCGTAGCACTTGTACCTCTAAAGTTTTACGTTAGTTATCGTGCGGCAACCAATTTTTTATGAAGTTTGCTGGGATTACCTCAAAAATATTCGGAAAATTTCGTAACTCAAAATCGCTTTTTTTTAATGAGCAATTAGTTGTCAAAATATCACAATCGTGGCACGCGTGAAATGTCGCAACCGTGGCAATTTTTACTTCAAGGAAATTGCGATTATTTTTTGATTCCTTGAATGTATTCGTTGAAAATAGTGTCAAATACTTTAACGCGATACAAAATTTGTAATGATTACAGTGCCATAGTTCTTTGCTCTTATTGTATACAATTATAACTTTTATACTCCTCTAATTGGTTGGTTAAGACCTTTTGGACCTTGGTCGAAATAAAACAAAAAAAACCTGATGATGGGATGCATGCAAATAGAAAGAAATTTTAATCCGTTGTGAGTCGGGACAAATCAATCAAGAAATGCATTTAGAGAAGTGGGAAACTTTTTCTGAAGATCGTGTCAATGAAAAGATAAAAATCCTAGTTCTAGGAAGATAACAGCGATCTCTATTATGCAACTTTTGAGGAAGAACGAGAAAGGTTTATGGCTCACGAATATAAAAGGATTCATAAAAACAAAATATGTGGAAAAACTGATTGCCGATGTTTCGTGTGGAAAATTGACCCTACTCATTGACTTCAGCGAAAATTATGGATGCAAATATGGAACTCAAGTTCACTCGGTGCATTTCGATGCAAGCAGAGTTCTCAGTGTACTCTTCGTACAGGAATGTTCTACACTTCACCTAATTCTCAAGGATTCGCCACGTTGTCAGAGTCACTCAGAGATGATCCAGTAGCAACTATAGCTGACGTTGAGAAGATTCTTGTTGGTCATTTGCCCAAGTTGCTCGCGGTAAAGACTGTTCATTTCATCAGTGATGGACCAGCGACGCAATAACGGAATTGCAAGATGTTCAATCTCATCACAGAGTATTTGCCTCGTTGTTATCCTCAATTATCCTCAATTTCATTCAATTTCACCAAACTAGGATATGGAAAAGACCTAGCAGATGGAATTGGCGGCAGTTTGAAAAAACAAGCCGATGATGAAGTCAAATATGGACATAATATTCCTGATTTCAATACGTGGGTGGAAACTCATCGACCTCGTATGAGAAATATATATCTAGACACTGTGAGAAAGGATGATATTGAAAAAGTCGATACATAACTTGCGTTAAGTTGAAACAAAATTGAAGAAAGAGAAATACGGGTAATAAGGGTAAGTTGAAATTGTTACATCAAATGAATTTTAAAATATCTTGGGCATAATTAGAACATCAATTCAATATTAAAATATCTTCTTTCTTGGTTTGAAATTAACGGAGTTACGGGGCTCTAATCGATCCGAAACGTATTTCGTGCAGCAGCCGTGAGAAACTGGCCTCGGGCGCTTGATATACGAAGACGAGGAGCCATTGGTCGATGTCGCGTGGCCGACGGTGGCCGGTAAGATCGACTGGAAGACCTCGATAATCTAATTTGTATTCCAAGGACCGGTCTTCGTGACAGAATTAAATACCTTCGCCGCGCTCTTACGGCGGCGAGTATCTCATTGAAAAGTCGGTCGAATAGTCCCAAACTCGAAACCGGAATTTCTTTTATTGCGTCGGTCGTGTGTGCCGAGCGGCGACGAATAAATATCCGTTTATCGCTGGTAATTGTACCGAGAGGAATACGATTAGAACGATCGGGATAAAATGTTGCTTCTCTGGACGAATATACATTCATCTACGAGAAGATTTTTAAATGCGGGAATCTAGTGAAATAGCATAAAAGATATATTTACGTCTGGAAGTATACAAACTGTTAGAACTAATTTCGGCGTTTTTAATACCTTTAAATATTTATAATTACGTTTAAGAACTTTCATATACTCAATACTTATGTCTAAGGTTTATAGCGAAGGATTTGTTGAAGTTTTCATTTTACGATAAACAATTTACTCAACATATTTTGTTCAAATTTTGGCGCATGTCGAACATCGAGATACAGGGACTAACGCGTTAATTCCCATACCTGACCTAAGAAGTGCAATTAACGAATCATCTCTCTGGTTTTTGAAATGTTAAATTGTTGGAATGATGAAATTGTGATAGTTTAAAGACTCGTGAAAATTATTCGTTAATATTGAACGTCGACGCCCACTTTCTTCGTACTTGGATTAGCAGCTAGGGAAGGAAGAATTTATAGAACTGAGCAACATTAAATTAGAATGACATTCATGTAACAACAGTCAAACAACAATCGTTTGACATTACTTTGCGGTCTTAATTCAATCCCAAGTGTTCGGTGGAATTGACACCTTCGTATGTTACTATTAATCTTTAAGTAAAAGGGAGCCCTCTCGTGTGGGTAAAGAGACAAACTTTGGGAAACGAGGGAACAGTGGTGGATACTAGCGAAGTGAATATGACCTTTCCTCAAAAGAAACCAACAAAAGCCTATAACAAATGGGAAGGAGTTGGATTCGCTTAATATCAATAGCGAATGTAAATCATTCATGACATGACTTCTTTGCATGAATAGGTCCGAAAACGTTATTCTAACCCGAAGTGCACCAAAAGTGCTTCAGCATAACCTCGATAGCAAATAGAAACTCTTCACGACATGATTTTTCTCATGAACAGGTCCGATCCAAAATGAAATGGAGAATGGTACAAAACTGTTTCAAACGGAGGGAACGAGTTGGAATCGCCAGAGACAAAAGAGGCTGTTAACCGACTCATGTTGATTAGGAGCACCTGTGAGAATGGAGCAGCGAAGCGCATGAGGAAGTTCTACTCTGACGATGCTTACACAGATGGCAGCTCTCAAAGCCATCAAAACGGTGCTTGACTTCGAAAGTTACACCGCCAATTCAATGAGCAAGGAATAGGAGGGGCTTGTACAAGAGGACCTGGAAACTGCCATTGACAGATGGTTCGAATTCTCTCATCTGAGACAGTTGCTATGCAGTCATATGTGATGACCAAAATGCGTGCAATATCAAGTTCTTAAAGAAAGAAGCAGCTTGAAAGAAGTGAATAGCTATCTAAACTGCAACAAGTTCTCGCCTTCTCGTTAGAGGCTAAAAGGAAGGATCTGTCAGTGGAGCTGAAGAGACACGAAAGACAAAATCCATGGGAACGAGTTGATTATCGGCTCAAAGTTTTCTGGAATGTCTCTACATGTGAGTCTCCGGATTGAAAATGGGTCTGAGGACAAGCCAGTAAGGTCTGATTGGAGATGATACTACAATTTTCACAGAATCAACTTTGCGGGGTCAGAAATGGGAACTGGAGATGCCTGAAAGATGTGTTTCGGAAGGACAAAGATAAATGAAGACATTGGAGCTTGGAGTGTAGTGAACTTATGACGAGATCCTTCCGAATAGTAATGATAACAATAACCAAGTGATAAAGCGATTTTAAAAAGCTCAGCTTCGAGTGGTTGGACAATGTAACACATTAACAAGAACAAGGCGGAAATGAGCAATGCTCTGACATGGGTTTGAATACTAGAAGGAGATGAAGAGAAAAAGAAACAGGTGTTTCATAGTTTGTTCTGATAAGTAGTACCTGTAGCATACTTAAAGTAAATACAAAATTAGCAAGAAAAAGAGATTACAAAGAACAATATTATTCTTAAAATTTAGCTCATCAGTGTGTCCATCCCCATTTTTAATAAACACTACGCAAAGTCTCGGCATCCTATTAAGCAATTTTAGAGTTCTGGTGAAATGTTCCATTTTACCTGCAAAATATTCTACAACTCTTCAGTAAAAGTAGGGAAAATTTTTCTGATGTTTCTCTCGAGTTCATCCCACAAGAGCTCAATGGGATTGAAATCGGGCGATTGTGGTGGTCAAAATGTAACATTAGGCATTCCCTCAACTCATAATGTGTCCAATTATTCTCGGCACACCTTGCTTTGGGTCATTGTCGTGCTGAAATGTGAATCTTTGCCCAAAGTCAGATGCCAACATTTCATTTCCAATAATATCCCGGTATTGGTCGTTCTTCATTTATTCCTTGGATTCTGCAAACATTGCCGATTCTGTCTCCACCAAAGCAGCCCCATATCATCACAGAACTTCCACCATATTTTACGGTAAGCACTAAACATTGATCAGGTGCCGATCCTCCTGCCGACCTAAGTACAAAAACTCTTCTCCTCGGTCTGAAAAATTTGAATTTAGACTCGCCACTCCACAAAACATTTTTCCTTTCATGATCCCTCATTCACAAAAAAAAAAAAAAAAAAAATCCAACGAGCACTTTCGTTACCTAAATTCCAAGATTTTTGTAGGAAATGCTCAGACTTAGTCATTTCCATATTTCCGCTTGATTGGCCGAACAAACGTTTTAAATAATAAAAAAATAAAGTTAACGATGTGAAGGGAAAGTTCAATGGCTTTCTGACGGAAAGCCACTTTAATTTCCTGAAACTTGTCGTTCCAATATATAAGAGGATCATCACTTTCGGATAATACATCGAAAACTTCGCAAAATTATTTACGTCTTTCCTCGAAGAATACGCGACATCATTATCGCGGCCATCATCATCGTTAGCATATTTAACGCGCTCTTCCGAGTCGTAAGCCCTTTATTGCGCGCGAGGTAAAGCGGATAGCAAAAAGCCTCCTCCTATTTTTACGTACTCTCGAAAGTAAGATACAACGCGCTCATTAATGTCAGCATTGATAAATTTCCCTCAACAGAACACAATATTTAACAATGAAACTCTAAGTAACTTATTTCGGCAAATAAAACAAGGCGATGGGGGCGCCATTAATTTTCATTGTAAAACCGCCGACGACGTTCTGAATTTGAGAAAAGTTGCGGCGCGAACCGAATATGAACGTGTCGGTGTATGGCCGGCTTTTGTTCGTCGTACTACGTGCAAAATGCGAGGCAAAAACGAGACGGGTTTAATTGTTTGTATTAGATGTTGCGTTGCGTTTTCCACCGAAGAACTTTTACGTGGTGATGAACTGGACGGATGGAATATTTCTATATGTCGTTTCGTTGGTCGCAGTTGAAGATTCTACCAGCAAAACTGGTAGCTACCGCTGGCTGTAAATTTTTCCAGAACTGAAGAAGTTGATGTTATTGTTATTGTTAAAGTGTTAAAGTTGATTTCGAAATAATGTGTTTCTAAAATACGTTTCTAAAGATCGTAGTTGTGAAGTTATACCTTTTTTCTATAGTACGAAGCACTAACCCAAAACTGGTGCCAATCCATACTATCAGAATTGGAATTGACGAAACAATGCAATTGGGCGCTTCTTGGTACCTGGGGAAGCTGTGAGCATTGGAAGAACGAAAAGTAGCAGTAAATGTCAAAGAATACTAAATAATTATATCTGTGCAATGATTAAAAGGAGCAACTTAGGGAAGATAATGGAAGTTCTTCGTGAACGTTTCCACTGAATGACTTTCCTTGACTCCATATATGGCTTCACTCAACAGGCATGCATGGAACGTTTCCGAATTTTAATTATAAAGTAATCGTAAAACTGCCCTCATTTATAACTGGTTGGCAGAGCTGAGTGGGAAGCGAAATGAAGTGAAAATGTCAAGTGCCCACTAGTGCTCTAATAGCTGCCTTTTGCTGTAGAAATATATGCCGGTAGTTTACTCCAAAGCAAGATACCATTATCACTCAGCAATGGAAGCTGCTAAAGTGCACCATCTTTGGTGCCTAGAAACCCACAATCCTCTTGATGCGATGAATGTACATATTGTGGATACGGCCATTCCAAGAAAGGAGGCGGTGGGCAAGGTAGACTCACAGAAGTTTAATGATGTTAGATTCTACCATCCTCATTCATATTAACATGATTTAAGCTTTCGTCACATTTAATTCTTATTTGCTGGCGATAAACCACAATTGGGCTTGTATCAATTCGTCATCCACCTAACTAACCCTCATCATGGAAAAGTTATGGTCAGCATATAAGTAGGTAATATCGCCCTCTATATATTTTGGCAGGTTGTTTACAAAGAAGGCGAAGAGCAGCGGATCAACGATCGATCCCTAGAACAATCTTCAGCCAACTATCTTTGTTCCTGACACAAAATTCCCCGACATCTGCTATTCCCGATGACCAAGGTAACTTCGTAGTAGTTGTAGTGCAGTTCCCCGTATGCCGTAATGGTTTCATTGTTCGCTGAAGATGGCGTAATCCACTCAATCGAGGACCTTTAAGAAGCACACCAAGTGGCAGTTTTCCTTCTTGTGCAATATATTTGCAACTTTATCTAGCATGCTCTGGAATGCGCTTACCTTGGGCCTTCAACAAATTCTTCATCTCGGTTCCTACGGTTTCATAACGAATGCAGATTCAGATCACTCTCTCTGTG
This sequence comes from Chrysina gloriosa, assembly GCA_038088585.1. NCBI lineage: Eukaryota > Metazoa > Arthropoda > Insecta > Coleoptera > Scarabaeidae > Chrysina > Chrysina gloriosa. Next base: position 76,697,109 of record CM076088.1, on the reverse strand, counting down.
TAAGAAGATTCGCTTCTTTGTTTCCCTATATGCCTTTGTGTACCAGCACCCACAACGGATCTTCTCCATTATGCTCCTTAATGAAGACACAAAGGCATCCTTACAGTTCATTTCACCCATAGAACGATACCTTTACGACCTTCATTTTCTAGAGTATAATTCATTTATCTCCTAAACCCTTTAAACCTAAACTAAGTTTTTCTTGTTTTCTGAAACTTTGCGCATTGGAAGCATATAATCGTTTCGACCGAAAGAAAGAAACAAAAGTACATCGTTAAACGTCGCGGAATATACATAATTACGATCTCGTCATCGCATTCCTCTTCTGTAAAGTTCATCTCGTACGCAAAGCAGGGGTGTGTCATTTTTCCTCTTTTTGTAGGAAAGTTTATCAACTGGAAGCATATACTCGTTTAGACCGAAAAAAGAAGCCATCGTCAAACATCGCGGATTATAACGGCGTTCTCGACGTCGCATTTCTCTTCCGTAAAGTTCACTTAAAGCAGCAGAGAGTTTAGCGTTTTCCCCTTGTTTTCGCCGAAAGTTTACCAATTGGAAGCATATACTCGTTTCGACCGGAAAAAGAAACTCATCGTTAAACATGGCCGAATACAATAACGATCTCGACGTCGCATTTCTCTTCCGTAAAGTTTATCCTGTACTTAAAATAGGAGGTGGCCAGGAAGCTGTTAAAAAGTTTAGTACGAATTAAAAAGAAAGAAAAATAACCGGGGGAATCGAGGAAAGGGCGAAATTTGCGAAAAGCTCATCAAAAGTTGCGCTCGATGTAGGTAGGCGGTAACAATTTTTAAGCAGGTTAAAAAACAATTCAAACGAACCGGGAGATCCGGTTCGTTTAAGGTGGCGAAATCGCGTCGTTAGGAAGACAAAGGGTTTCGTGTTTCGTTTGGAGCTGTTGTTGGAATTTACTTGGGTGACTGCGATATGCAGAAATAATGAAGGTGCTTAAGCCCGGTGTTACCACGTTCACATGCAGCTTGAAAGGAAATTGAGGTTTTGGGGTAGCAAAATGTCGAATTATTATAATCTAAAGCGTTAACGATTGTCGTTAAAGATCAAGAATAAGCTACGTGGCCAGCGGTTCCAATCACCGAGGAATGCATTCGGTGTCTTCAAAATGACTATTTGGCCACGCTAACTGGTGATTATAATAACTGATTCCATAATTGCTTTGAGGGAATACAATTTTTTTTGCAAAACTTTGTGGAAAAACTGTTTGCCTTCTTTGTTTGCAGTGGGCACTAAACGGGCAACTTTCGTTCGAGAAAGGAACAGAAACTAAATTATACCTATGCCATGCTCTTAAAATAAACGGAGTAAAATAATATCTTGTAAGTGGCAACAGCGCCCGTATCCTCTCAATCACCACGTAGCAATGCTGTACGTCATTCAGTGAGTGTGCAGAACGGAAAAAAGAGAAAGGGAGAGGTTAATCGACGCAATAAAGAAAAACAACGTGTTGTGTAGCTCCGCTGCCAATACAAGGCGTGGTATGGCAGTTTCGTCCAACATTGACTTGCCTTCGATAGTCTGACTTTTTGCACAAATAGTTGCATTTCGTCGTGAGCTTCATCGCGAAACAGACGAAGTGCGTGGTGTGAATGTCACGGCCCATAATCGGTAATTGGTGCCAAATGTTTGAAAATGGAAGACAGAACTTGATTGGGAAACCTCGTCATACACGTTCATCAACTGCGAACATGACCAACAACGCAGAACGCGTGAATGAAATGATTCTGACTGATGGCAATTAGGACAATTGCAAGCCCATTAAATGTCTTTTATGATAGCACAGCCCTTTTTGGTCTTCTTGGGAAGCGCTTCGGTAATGATGATGAAGTGATGAAAACAGTCTTAAAGTGCTTAAAGGAAATTGGACGAACTCTCTATGAAAGTGGAATAGAAAAAGCTAATCGCACGATGTGAAAATGTTTAGAAAAATCCTGAGAAAATGGCTTCATATATTTTCCTGTATTTCCCTAAACATTTCCTTGCTTCATAGCGGGTGTACCTTAGCTTCCGATCCTTCCTCATATTCCACCTTTTGAGGGCTAGATCTTAAAATTTTTCGAACAAAACAGAACTAATTTAATCTTAAAAGTAGGAAGCAACCGGAATATTTTCCCATTTACGTTTCCCGCATAGACGAGTCATCCTTAGCAACAGCACCCGTTCACTTCGCGATGCCGAAATAAACCACAAGAAAGAAAGAAGAAAAAGAAAAACTAGGAAATTGCCTTTCATCGCTTCAACTCGAAACGTTTCCGGTCCTCGACGAAGTTTAAATCTTCGATATTCGCCTTCCCCGTACTATCGGGGTGGACCGCTTCGCACCACCTAGCCCCCTCCCCTTGACGGCTTCTCCGGTTTATTTTATTTTCGTACTATTCGCATGTCACCGAGTTAAAGTTCCAACGCCACTCGAAGAATAAGAAGGACGAGCGGTAGGTATGCGGAAACGGCGAGAAAGCTTTACAAGTTGTTACTTTCCGCTTTCACATTCAACTTGTACACGTCGCGGAAACGGATATCGACGAAGAGAGATTTCGATATCGTCGCAGAATGGTCTCTCGATGGGGCGAAAGGAGCGTACTTGGGAAATGCTATACGGAACTGTTGTAAAACGTGGAAAGAATGGAGGATGTGCTCCTAGAAGTTTTTATTATTTGAAAATTGAGGAGGAAAATAAACGTTTCTTTTCCTTTGAATTTGTATAAAAGCAGATATGTTTGCTAATAGCGCTTACCTTAGTTATGTAGGATATTGTGGGTGTAACACGTGGGCTAGTACGGAAAACAATTTGGTGATTTCGTCGACTTTTCCCCAATTTACGGTTGGTTCCCAGCAAACAATTTTTTTAATACCAGAGATGACCAACATGTTGCGGAGCAGTTTCTGGTTAATCACAGACGATTTCAACACGCAAACCTAATTGTAGCGCCAAAGTGAATATGTTAAATCCCACGACTAAAGTAGGTGCACCGTGACGTATTTTTAAGGAAAAAAATCCATGCTATATATACTAGGTTGTTCAATAAGTTTTGTCGTTCTGGAAGATAAACACGATTTTATGGTTTCAAACACATTTCATTATCTAATGTACTCTCCCTGAACTTTAATACACTTGTTCCAGTGACCTTCTAACCTATGGATTCCATCTCTGAAGTGAGAATCCGGAAGACGAAATACGCTTCCAGGGCTGCTAAGACCTCTTCGTCCGATGAAAATCGTTTTTAAAGCATGAATTTTTGGGATGCGTGAGCAGCCAGAGATCGAAAGGAGCTAAATGTGACAGAAAGGGTGCGTGTTCCAACAATTCGTATTTTAATTCACTGATTTCGCGATGGTTTTTTGAGCTGTATGAGAGGGTGCGTTGTCAAGAAATATTTTTCTTCTTCAAACCAGGTCCTTTCTCACGAACTTTTACATCCAGCTGATCCAAAGGGTTACAGTAATAATCCGAGTATATTGTTTTACCAGTTTGGAGATAATCCACGAAAAATTCCTTTTTGCACCCGAAAAACCTGATGCCAACGGCTTGTTGTATGGACCCTAACTCGCTTCGGAACCGAAGTACCGGATTCTTATCATTGATTAGCCTGTTGTTTTGATTAACGATCATGATGGTAGATTCAAGTCTCATCCATAATGATGAAACTACGCAAGATATCCTTTTATCATTTCTAAAACGCTTCAAATGTTGTTGAGAAAGTCGCTTTCTGAAACTCCAAATATTACTCACACTGCCCAATGAGATGCCTAGAGCTTCTACTAAATCTCCCTCGGTTAATCGACTATCCTCCAAAACCATTTCCCGTATTTTCGGTACGATTTCTGGTGTTGATGCACTTTTTGGACGATCTTCACGTGAATCGTCTTTAAGATTTCTACCACCACGTTTCAATTCAGTAACCCATCTTTCTACTGTTCTAGTTAAAAGTGACGAATCCTTATATACTTTTAACAATCGTTCATGAATTTGTTCTGCTAATACACTAGGGGTGGGATAGTGTTGAATGGACATCCTTAGTAACAAGATTTGGATATACTAGAACTAGTACGAAAAAAATGCTTAAGCCAAAAAATGGAGGAGGTGAGTGGGGAGGGGTGGGGGGAGGATGGGCTCCACGTCGGGGCCGAAGGTGGGGTAGAAGTGGTGAGAAACCACAAAGAGCCGTACAATTGCCCCGGAGTCGCCCTTAGAGGGGTGAAATATAAGACCGACCCAAACATACCTACCCCCTATATCTACTCCCTAAGGGGGATCCCATACAAAAATTAAATTTTTATAAAATTTGCTCCCAACGCTCTAACTGTCCAAAGGGTGTCCCTATAGGAGTGAAATAACCCCCAATATTTTTTAGATCCCAACATTTTCTGAGAACGTACTTCCCTCTATCTTCAACTCTTACGGTGGTTTTTTTTTTTTAGTTTTTTTTTTTTTTTTATAAATTTATGAAATCGGGAAGTCCGATTGTGAGCTCTTTAATTTTTAATAGTTGTTTAGGTACAATTAATATAATTGTTGCGGTATAGAAACATCGCTTATATAGGATGGTAGACTTTAATTACATTTTTGGGAAATAACTGGCATTTGTGTTAATTACAAGCAGAACCTTTTGGCAGGGATATTAGAGTAGGTTTAAGATTTGTCATGCTCGATGGATACCGAAACGTTTATATTGCCCAAACATGTTTTTGTTCCGAAAATATCTCGGTTCGAACAAAAGGAATTGATTGGACTTCGCGAGGGTAGCATTTTCATCACACTTTCCTTGAAAACTAGGTCTAGAGCACCAGAACAACCGAAGCTCCAAATAACGATTTGAAATTTTTAAAGCAATTGCTGCTTATGCTTGAATTAATAAAACTGTGTCGCAACGATTAATGAAGAGATTTCGTGGTCATCTCTGGTTCCTCAGTGGTGAAGCTATAGTTTTTGTATTATTTGATTCGACATCAAGCGCAAAATGGAGAATGCAATTCGAGTATTTGAAGAAGAGAAAGAATTATATGACGATGAGATGGACGAATCGTCTGACGAAGACAACGAGAGAGAAGACGACGTGGAAACTAGCGGCGACAGTGGCAACTAAAGTCGTGCTGGTCCAGTACATGTTGTTGGTTTCGAAGATGTAAAAAGAATTACCTCGCCATCGAAACAAATAAATCATGAACTCATGAAAAAGACCTGAGCCATTACGTCACACCTAGGACTGCAAAATTATTCGCACGCTTCGGATTGTCAGGAGATTTCATTGTTACCGATCCGACAAACTTGGGAAAAGCGCGAAGACTACCAGCCAACGCTAGAAATATTTCATAAGTTACATGTTGTCAACGACGCTGCCGAAAGAAGCGTAAAATTAATAGATGACTATAGCAACGTGTTGTGCCGTAACGAGGAGGAAAAAATATTTTTGCTTTAGGTCGTCGGCGAAAATAAGAAGAACTATCTATCGCGTGGAAAAAATAAATTAATTTGATAAACAGTTCCTAATTATAAAAACATGTATTTTTACGCTCAATAAAAGTTATAATTATTACAAAATAAAGAGCTCAGAATCAGACTACAAAAAAATTGTATGGGGATCACGTTAAGGGTTGAAGATAGAGGGTAAGTATGTTCTACGAAACTCTTGGGATTTAAAGAATATTGAGGGTCGGTCTTACATTTCATCCCTCTAAGGGCGACTTCGGGGCAGTTGTGAGACATTTTGTGGATTTTTACCACTTCACTTCTACCTTTGATCCGGATGAGGAGCCATTTGCTCCCACCTCACCTCCTCCATTTTATGCCACAAGCACTTTTTTCTTCGAACCTCACAAAAAAGGGTTCGAGCATATCAAAATCGCCAAGTCGTGCACTATCCCATCCCAGTACTACACCTTCCAATGTATCAAAATACTGTAACCCATCAATTTTGAACAGCTGTAAATATACGAATTAGTTGACAGGTCTCCATGAAACTTCACACGTGTTCATAAAATAGTCGTACCATTTTCAGAAAAATAGAACGGCGAACCTAATAGCGCCATTTCGTATCGAACGATAAAACCTATTGAACAACCTAGTGTATAAACATTGATCACCTCCATTGTATACCAAGCAACATTAGCTGCTAACTATAATTACAGCATTCGACTTTCTCAGAAAGCAACCGGCGGGTGTCTTCGTTGCTTTCGTCCTAACTCCACGAAAAACAAAGTTTCAATCCTTTCATTTTCGATAACTCACCACCAAACGTCTCTCACATCACCCTTCGCAAGTAGAAAGAACAATAAAACGAGAATTTCAGTATCTCTTCGTCGACCACGATCCGAAATTACGGCTTCGTTGCGAATTTTATACCGAATTCCGATAGTTTTAGAACTGCGACCCAGTTCAACGCGATTACGTACGAAATAATTCCCCTATAAAACTTTTACGGATCCACGAAAATTGATACAAATTTTGGGCGAGGCGGTATCTATGTATAACTCCATAGGTTTCGCGTTTTCGTACACATATATTACCAATTTTATATGCTTATTTGAGACCGAATTCGGAGAGAATGGATGGGCGCCGATCTCCTATAAATTGACTGCCGTCGCAGACGCCATCGTCGCGTCCCTCATACCTCCAACGTTACGGCGACGTTCGGAAATATGCGCGCATTTCTAGACGGGTGTTTACATAATAAACGGCAGCTTTAGAGGAGGAGGGGGCACCCAATATTGTTATTGTTTCGCGAATGAGGGGAGAACGAATGAGTTATCGCGCTCTGGGTGTTCGAGGTCGTAAATGGATGCGATGATAAATTTTATATTGGGGATGGCAAATGGAGGTAGTGATATGGAATGTCAGTATTGGTTAGGTTGACTTAAATCGAAAAATTGGCTGTAAAATTAGATTGTAACTATCTAACTTAAATCAACTAGCTGAGGCAATGAAAGACGTGGATTTTATATGAAAAGTTTCTAGATTCTAAGCGGAATCACGTATATTTATTTCATTTCCTTTGACCAGGAGGATAAAAATATTACTCTTACTTCATATGGCTTGACAAAATCATCTCGAGGGTAGTTTTTTCAATATAGTTTATTACGCTGAATATTTAAAACAGTATTGTTGGCCTCAGCGACACATAGGAGAAGCTGCAATACCATGGTGATAATACTTTTACCGGTGTGAATTTCTATCTAGAATGCTATAGGGCTATCCTTCTTGGCCTTCACGATTCTGAGAAAGTTTTAGAAAGTAATGCCATTTGATTCAAAAACGCTAAAAGGGGAATATTATTTACGTTTAGATAAAGCAAGGAAACTAGCAGCTTAGACAAAAAAAAATCAATTTTATTAGCACTCTGGGAATTAACGAAATCATTGAGGTTTGTTAAAGTTGATGAAAGGAATCCACCTGTTGTTTAGAAAGCCTTGAAAATTTGTAGAGATCTGGAGATAGTTCAGGACACTGGGGATCACCGCGCAAAAAAGAATGGCGAATTGGTAAAGTTTTAGGCACACCTATCACCGCAAAAAAATGTGTTAGTGACACAACATCAATTTCTGTCAAAATACCAATTAGAAAATCAATCAATAGCAGAATATGCAGTTTTAAGAATGAGAATGGGTGATTGTGAATTTCATTGTACACGTAAAAGTCAGAAGCAGAAATTTTTCTGCATGAACAATTTATCCGAGATATTAAAGACAACAATGTTTGTAAGCAATTGCTTCAAAGTCAGTTACTGGGGAAAGCTCCTGAAAGAAACAAAAATCTTAGTCTTAATAATAGGAATAACTTCAAATTTTCTTAATGTAAAAAACTGGTCACGCGATCAAAGTTTGTATAACAGCACGTATGAAAAGTGGTAAATCAAAGCAAAAATCTACTAATCGAATTGAAGATATACAAGTTTGTATCAAAACGATTCAAGAAATTTTGACCGATACTGATACTTGATCGATACTGGATCATACACGTTCTTACCTAGCGATCAATTTTCTAGTCTTAATCTTAATGTTCCAGTTTTACCAACAAAAATGGCATTTCCTTCGTATACGAAAGATGTTTTCATCCCTGATCGAAAAATTGAGGTCGCAGGAGAATATGACGGTAAGATAATAACCGATGAAATTTGTATTGTTCTGGAGGAGTATACAGCGTTTCTTGGTGGTAATTGGATTCGAAAATTTAATATCAAATGGAACGAAAACGACTCCTTACATTCACTAAATCACATATAGGATGTAGACCTAATTCATTCAATAAAAAATGAATTTCAAGAAATTTTTAAACAAAAGATTGATTGTGTTAAGCAATACACAGTATCGCTTAAATTACGTAATGAGTCTAAACCTAAATTCTAAATTTGCTAATGTTCACCAGGGAGACGGAGGGGGCATAATGACTTTTTGTAATACGTAATATTACATTAAATTTAAGAAAAAGAGTGTTCTGCTAAATTTTGAATGGTAATGGTAAATTTTTGCCTGGTTACCAAAAAAAAAAAAAAAAAAAGATATTTGAGCACATCGCAGGGGGACCAGCAGTTAAACTTCTACAAGATTTGCGTCCAAGTGATAGATTTTTGACAGTTACGGCCTGACATGTGAATACATTGTGGCTATCATATTTGATAGCCAAAGCCTCAGCGAAAATATCACTGGCTATCAAATACGATTGCCATGGTAGTCAAAGTGTTAATAGTCAACGAGAAATACTTTATGCATTAATCAAAAAAGTCAGTTATGAACTCTATCAGCTAATCGCAAACAACACCATCCGATTTTCAATCACGTCAAGCAGGTCATTAACGTAGAGCAGGAATAAAGGTAGTCCCAATATAGATCCTTGAGGCACGACATATGAAATATGTCCCCAATTAGATTTTTGTTCTTCGCCCATTTTGTCATACGCCATCACACACTGCATTCTACCACTCAAAGAGTACCTGATCCAACCGTTGATTACACCACGAAATCCCATTCTTTCCAGTTTAGTTAATAATACGTCGTGATGCATACTATCAAATGCACGGGACAAATCTATAAAGATTCCGGCAGTAACCTCTCTATCATTCTGGCCATGTGTCACCTCTTCAAGTAACTGGAAAACAGCATGCGTTGTACTATTGCGGCAACAAAAAATGGGACACTTAAGATAATGTAGTTTAAATCTGGTTTTTGCCTTGTCAAAAGTTATGTCATTCTGAAATTATTATTGACATTTGTCATTATGCCGCATTTAAGTGCTACTGGAAAAATGGAAATAATTACATTACTTGGGGAAGGATGGTCCATAAGAAGACTAGGTAATAGATTTAGAGTGCCCAAAAGCACACACAACATTAAAAGAATAAATGACTACAACAGGTTCTGGTCGTAAATTAGTACGGAATTTCATGGAAGAAGAAAATCTTATTCAGTTTTTAAGGAATAATCCATTTGATACCGTGGTAAAAAATAACTAAAAATACTAGATTAATTTATCGTTTCCATTAAGAGAAGATTTGTTTCCAAGATTTTTATTTCAAATGAATGCATTTAACAGAAGTTTCTTGCGTTCGTGGGTAAACTATTTTTGACATTAGACAAGATGATTGACGTGAACATGACAAACGACTGGTTTATACAGCTAAAAAACAGTCAAAATAGCCTATAAGACTTGTCCCGATTTTTGTTGCCCCAATAGTAGTACATCTTGTTTTAGTATAGCCATTATGATTACTGTCATTTTCTATGTCATTTTTGTGTATAAATGCTGTCATTCTCTTTAAGACAAGTTTCTCAACAATTTTCGAGATTGTTAATGTTAACGCTATTGGTCTGTAGTTACCAAACATGGATCATGGTGTACTTCAAAATATTAGGAAATTTTCCATTTGTGAAAGAAAGATTTACCAAGTGGGTCAATGGTTTCGCTTAAATATCTGAGCGCTTTTCCAAGAGATTAACTGGAGCTTCATCGTTTCGTTAATTTAATAATCGCTCATGCGTGTCAAAATGTCACCATAATTGTCATATTTGTCACAGAAATCACTCATTGTCAGCTCAAAACTCTTTTTCCTTTTATTACCTTGAATAGCGTTTACAACATCCCACGTTGCTTTATTTTTATTGTGTAACGTTTCTATCCACTCTCTTTACTATTTCTTGTATGTTTCGTGAATTTTTGTTTTAATTTCTTTGCAACATAAATTGTCAAATTCTATACGAATTCTGCCCTCTATAAGCCCCTCGTACAGTTGTCTTTTAATGCGTTCCATATTTCTCATTTTATCTGTGATCCAATGATTTATGGTGTTTTCCTTTATAATAACTATCCGCTTTGGCACTGCAGTGTCCAACACACCCATTATCAGATTAGAGAATGTAGCATAACACTCATCGATATTGCTCAATCTGAGCATCAGTTTCCAGTTTATCCCATCTAGTTTTTCCTTTACTGAAACTAATACTCCAGGTGTATATAATCTTTTCTTCATTTTGCAGCTTGCTCAAATATTTTTTCAATAATTGGAAGTGTAATTTTTTGTGCTGAGTGATCTGAGAGAGACTATATTATCACCTCACTTTCATATTTTTCGCGATTGATAAATATATTATCTACAAGTTTCTTAGTTGCTTTTGTTATTCCAGTGGCTTGGTCAATGGTCTCTTGTAAATTGTATCTTTTCAAAAGAAACAAGAACTTTTGAGAAACTAAACATCAAAGAACGAACGTTTTTCCTTTCAGGAAATTTCCCCGGCTCTAAACTGATAGACCGCAAGAAGTCTACAGGGAAACATTCCACAGCATCTCCTTAGACGAAAACAAGTCCCATCCATGTTTTATGAACGTTCACCCCATACCCCATTCGCAAAACTGCTTGTTGGTTCATGAATACCTACGTATGTAGTACCTCTACCTAAAACATCAAAACTTTCCGAAACTACCGAAGCAGTTAATCCTCCAACTCCTCGATAACGACGACGGGCCGCGTGCGCGTGGACCCTTCGAAGTTTACGTCTGGCGCTACGAGTAGCTCGAGTTCCGAGTCCGTTCTTTCGCTCGAGATGAGAAGATCTTAGACGATAACGGGTTAGCTGGCCTTTCGTAACAAGTCCCCGAGGAATCGGCGACGGCAACTAACCGCAATTACACAATATAATCCAAATCGGGAACGGATATCTAATGCACTACCGCTCATTGAGAGATGACGCTGAAGAGATTAGCTATGCAATCGTAATGGTCGCCCTTTGTTCTCGGGCGGTACTATAGTAATTGTTGAAGATAAAGCAGATTTGGTGTGTACCTTGTTGTTGTTGTTGTTATTGTTGTGACACTGGTAGTTACGAATTGGGTAGTTTCGTCTTGGAGATGAAATCCTACTATTTGGAGGAATGTCCTTTAATGGGTTGATAAAAATTCTTACTCTGGCGCGAGAGATAGGTTGTATTTATTGAAAATAAGAAAATCTAGTAGACTGTGGAAAACAGTCACACAGTGTTTACTTAGAGCAATTTTTTATGTCATTTGACGTCTGGTTGTTGAGGTTACGTTCGTTATAACTCACAATCACCTACTTATTTTTGAAAACCAAAATAAAATAGAATCAACCGAAGAGCACCTTCAATCATAATTTACTATGACGTTACTATGACGTTAAAAGAGGTTTAAGCGCTTATAAGTGCAAAGGGAGTTTAGATTCAGTTTTTAGTGAAGAAACACCTTTTTAGCCTACAATTTACCGATGCTTTCCGGAATTTGAGAGCGAAACGAATTCTGTTCAGTATCAAGAACAAGCAGAGCGTCCTCCTACGGCTGTTAACGACAAAAACATTGCGGCTGTTAAAAGCATAATTAAAAAGGACAATATACGGTAATAGAACATCAACTCAAAATTTGATCCTCACCTGTTAAAACAATCACATACGATCACCTGCATCACCCGCAAAAACTAGTAAGTTGTGTTGTACCCTATCACCTTTTGACTTCCAAAAATCAGAGCATGTGAGAATTTGCAATGAAACTTTCAATTTATTAAATACTGGCCGATATTTCAAAATTGCGACAGGCGACGAAACTTATATTCCCTTTCTCCACTTTCCTACCCGCCAAGAGAGTTGTGTATGGATTCACAAAAATGAGTAAGCTCCTATAATGACCAAGAAGCAGCGGGCTATTAAAATGCTTATGTATGCGGTATTCTTCACAAGTACGGGCTTAGTAAATGCAATTAAGGTAGATGGAGAAAAGATAGTTACAGCTAAGTGGTACACTGAAAAGTGTTTGCCTGACGTATTCAATAGAGTTCCAGACAAGGGTTTTATGCTCCACCATGACAATCCATCGTCCCATACGGCAGTTTCAACTCTCCAGTTTCTGGCTGAAAAATATTTAAAATAGAACATCCGCCGTACCCAACTGATTTAGCAATGTGTGACTTTTAGCTGTTTTTTGGATTTAAACGAAATTTGAGGGGTAGAAGGTTTTCATCTGAAGAAGAGATTAATACCGCAGTACACGCTTATTTTGAAGGTATTTCGGAAGAAGATTGATTGGGAGCTTTTAAACAGTGGAAAGAAAGAATGGTCAAGTGTATCATTGCTGAAGGGAATTACTTTGAGCATATTTGAAATAGAATCCTAAAAATATTAACCGTGTTTTTTATTCTCAATAGTGGTAGAGATCTATCATATAAGATTCTCAACAATTTCAGCTTACTCCTCATACTAAGAACGCAATTGGCGTCAGTCAAATTTCACGTATAAGTTGTTACCTTTGCTTTATGATTCCTCGACTGAAGATGATGAAGTTAGTAATCGAAATACGGAAATCCCTCATCGACGTCGTAATTTGAGGATACAACTCCTTCGACGTCTCCTCTCGAATCTTTCGTCCTCTCGAATCGTCGACACGTCGCGCCCGGCATAAAGGAAGTAATAAAAAGGATTATCGCGTAAGGCGAGCAATGCCCGGGCGTACTATAAATGCGAATCGCCGCTTAATAATTTCTTATACACGTTCGCTGGGTCGGCCGCGTCGGCAATTGATGATGTTGACATTTGTCGCAGGAGCTGTAAAGCCCGCTATTTCATTGTTCCGAACTGGAGGGCTCTCCGAATCGTCGTTATTGTTCGGCCGTCTTCCATTTCTCTTGTAAACGTCTCGTGGCGGATTATTATAAATGTTCTCGCCGTCGCGTCGCTAAATCTCTAACATTGGCCGACGACGCCCTCGGTCGGTTTAATGCGAGAAACGAAATCTTCGAGTAATTGACGATTTAACGATTGTTTCGTTTTTCGATGAAGTGAAGTTGATGGAGTTGAAAAATGCAGTTTGTTCTGCGAAAGTGTACCGTAAAAATACGTCAAGATACGAAGAAATCTTTACAATTTCTTTCTCTCCCCTTTCCTCCCTTCCCTATTTGTCTTCTTATTGATACTGATCGTGTTAGGGTTAGGTCTGAAGAAGAAAAGGGCTCTTTATACGAAAGCGCGACACAGTACAGTATATCCCAGATCGAGTGGCGATTGCATTGGTAATATTCTTATTATTGAAGATGGAATTTTGGTCAAATGGGACATGTTTTGCAGCTTTATGTGCTGATTTAAAATCTGCTTGAAAAAGTTCAAGATGTCAAACCCGCCAGAAGTTATTAAAAAAGAAACTGGAACTGTCATTTTCTTGTATACCAAATATCTTCATAAGTATAAAAGATATGAATAAAAGTTTCATATGAAAGTCACTGTTTCGGATAAGATCAATTTAAAATTCATGTTGAACAAAAATTCAAAGTGGGTGCTTTTGATGTAATCGTATCAAGTTTCTAGTTGATTGGCCGCTATATTGGAGGGGCTCATGCCCCCAAATAGTTAGAGGCGATCTTCGATGGTAAGCTGACGTTTCACACCAAAGTTTAGAAATTAACGGAAATTGAATCCGTAGTAGTAAAATACACGAGCGAAAATGTTGAACTAACGATGACATTTTCGTACTAGAACTGTTTTTCTATCGTGTACGAGTCACTTTGTACATGTACAGAGATCATAAAAACATGCTGTACGAGAGATTTTTAGTTTGTACAACATAATAATAGTAACTGAACTACCCAAAAAAATCTTTGTACAATGTATAAAAACGCTAAGAAATCTTTGTATGGAGCCAAACATCTTTGTCTCGTAAAAGAAAAACAGCGACTATAAGGGGTAGGTATCTTTAAAAAAAGATGCCTATTTTGTTTAATTATTCCGTGCAGAACGAGGTTTTTGAACGGTGTAGTACCGTCATGGATTTGGGAATCGCGTTGATTCAAAGCTGATTTTCAATGAGCATATTGATTTCATGGTAGCTTCTGCCTCGAAAACCATGGATTTTGTACTTCCCACTCTAAGAAATTTACGCAGTTGTCTACTTTAAAGGTTCAGTACTGCACTTTAATCCGTTCCAAGCTTCAATATGGTACATCTCTGTGGACTCCGATCTAAGTCACCAAAAAACTGGTTAAACTTGCTGAAATACTTGTAGTTCGAAGCAAAGGATATTCGTATCGGACTTTATTAACAATATCTGTCATCTATGGAGCTTAGATGGGAAAAGATTGAGCGATCTTTTCTCTACAGATTGCTGCACAACAAGATTGATTCATCTGAACTATTGGAAAAACTGATCTCCTCGGTTCCGATGCTACTGTTGCAAACTTACTTTCAACAAGTGATACTATAATTAAAATTGTTTGGTTAAATCTTCTCGTGTATTCTGTATTTTGCTCCAACCTAATTTTTTAATTTTTTACATTTAATTTGTGCTCTGAACACTGAGAATTGTATTTTATTTTTTATATTAACTATCTTGTGTATAACTTTTCAGGAATGCATATGAAAATTTATACAATTGTCTTAGAATTGTTGTTTTCTTTGTGAACTGTTGGACAATGAAGATGATTATCATTATTATTATTATTATTATTTAAGGAGCACCACGCTGATGTAAAGTTGACTTTTCAGAAGTAGGGCTCGAAATTAAAGAAGGTGACTGTGTAACAGTAAGGTTAACTGACATCACATCGTATCTGTAAGCTGCTCACTACAAAATTATTTAATCAAATTTGGTGACACTTGCTTCGCTAGCAATGAGGCTGGCGCCCTCAAACCGTATCTTATTGAATTCTTTTGATGACTTACAATAGAGAGCTTTGAAACATTTTATTACTCCACAGTCGCTGCAATCGCGACGCAGTCTTGGATCTTAACCCTTGGATCTTAGTTCATGATTTTACTTCCATCCCTCCCCCAGGTAACCATTTCTATCATCCGTAGATCACTTTTAAAGTTTTACAACTTTCCCTTTATAACTACATTTAGGAATTCTAGAGACCCCAGCCTCTTCGCCGCTACCTTTTCTGCAGCTTTCATCTTACTACGTCTCTAACTCTAAGTTTTCCTATTCAAATTGCATTGCACCATTCAGGACAGCTGCAAATTCGTACGCTAAAGCGTCCTCCAAAATTCGAACAGTTCTGTCATATGCATCACAGCACCGATTACATTATTTAAAAACGTCACCAGATATATCGCGGAAGCCCATTTATGTAGGTACGCCGGTACGCGGCGAGATAATAAAAATCCATTAGAATATTTAACGAACTTAATCGCGCGCCCGTAGTAACCCGCGCGCTTCCGAAGCGGACGGCTCCCCCGAAATAACGCCAAATAAATTTCATTTAATCGACTAAATCCATTATCAGCGAAAAATGCATTTCGCGCGAAAGAACCGCAACTGGAACGCGAACACCGGCGGCGTCGCCGCCCCCGCTACCATGCAGAACTGAAAACGGCGAAAAAGTACCACTGTCATCCCCGGAACGGAAAACCGCGCGCAAAACCGGACAGCAATTATTCAAGAGTAATCCGTCGCCACGCGATTTGGACGATTTTCTCCCGTTTTTCTTTTTGTATGCCGAAGACGACGACCTCGTCCCTCGCACGCGAGAATAGCGTGTGGAAATGTAAGAAAAAAACCGCAGCTATGTACCATCTATGTACATACATATGAGAAGGGTGCAGAATGCAGATATCGGGAGAAGAGAGGAATTTAAAAAAACAACGCTCCCGGTAAATCCGTCTTTTAGCGGAAATTGCGAAAATCCTCGTATATAGAAAACGGGAGAGGGAGATGGGGGAGAGATTTTGACCACGTATGTACACACGTTGACGTATCCGAATGAAAATGGTTTCGTAATAAGCGAAGCTCGAGTCCACGCGATAGATATTGAATTCGTCGGCGGATTCGTTAATTTTGTACGTTCGAAACGCGAATTGGAGTAGTTTGCTCGACGTTTGTACGAAAACAAAACCGCTAAAACGGAGATCATCGATATTAGAATTCGCGGATGAGCTGAATTTAATTTGTTTGACTTCTGTTAATAGCGGGTTATTTCGGAATGCGCCAATGAAGTCCTATTTTGAATCACGAGCTATTATACGCAGAAGAGAGGATTGATTTTATGGATGTGTTACCGGAAAATATGGCTATGGAACCTATAGATTCTCGTCAATATATGCCTGCGATTTTGAAGTTTTGTGTGCATGCACTTCATCGTTCTAATCTGCAAATTCATTTCCTAGGATTGTAATAATGTATGATGAATTTAAAAGAAAAAGGAATAGGAATAAAAGCCGAATGCCTCTTAATTTATGGTTTAATGCTATTGATATTTTCATAATTTTTCCTTGCACAAATGTAAAGTTGACAGTATATTCTATAAATTTCATAACAGGCTTAAACATATGTTACTGCTTATTTATTCTCTTAAATAGTTTCCGAAATTGTTTCCTAGCCAAATTCGATTCCATTAATATTGGGAAAATGGCAGGTATTGCGGGGCAAACACAACCAAGGTTCAACACAGACTGGTTGCAACCGCCCCGTGCCTAAATTTGGGAACATCGCCGATGAATTTCGCCTTAGAAGTAGTTGTATTGAACCAAGCGGATTGGGGTCTGATCGGAAATTTACAAAATGAATCCGAACCGAGTTTCAACAATTCGCAGACTCCGCATACTTTAATCCAGGTACGAAAAATGGCTCGGGTTAATTTGTGAAAGGGAGTGCTGAAAAAATTCGAACGAAGAACTGCAATATCCTACATTACGACATCGTAAGAGTTGACGAAACGTGGATTATATTCGTACGAACCGGAAACTAAGCAAACAATCCTTTGTTTGCGTGTTCCAAATTGAACCAAATCCTATAAAACCTGTGTGGTCCCAACGCACTTCCAAGAAAATTATTTTTTGTTTCTTGGGTTGTATAGCATACGTTGCAACCATTCCTTCAGAACGGTTAAGGCTGAATGGTATACAACAATTTGGCAGCTGTCAGCGACGAAATCAGGAACAGCTATCACCATCACGACAATGCCCCATTTCTTTGATGTACAACTTCAGAGTGGAAAAAATGTTTTGAGAATTGGTTCCATGGAATCCATGCCAAAGCGAATATGTTGGAAACCAATAAAATAATTTGCTCTAAAAGAACTTCTTCCTTTCTAGTGTTCGAAACAACTTAAAAGGCGCCCATCGTAAATCTTAAAAGTGAGTATTTTGAAAAGCACTAAAACAGCTTGTTCTAAAGAAGTAATTTCTTTCCTAGTTTTTGTAATAACTTAGAAGAAGGCCCTCGTACAAAATAAATTGAAGAGAATTCCAAAATTTTCGCAAGAATTAACATTCTAGCAGATCTTCTATGTGTATTTGCTTGATCAAGAATATTCTTTACTTCTACATTCTACAGATGTTGATTTAAATTATATTTAGTATTGACCAAGATGTCACGAAGCGTTTCACTTCTTTCCCAGGGGTTATGATTTTATAAAATTTAAAATTCCTCTGATCTACCTTGCTGATCCCTCATGTAGCGGTTTCAAAATCAATCGATTTTCATCATAGAAGTAGTAAAAGGTATTGAGGTATGAGTATATTTCATTCTTGATTAATGCTCTCAACATACTTATCGTTAGTTACATTTTATCGAGTACTGGAGACTAATCGAATCAAAAATTGTGTGTCGGGAGGAGTATAACACGATATAAGAATAATTTATATTGCTAAGGATTGATATCTTTAGGAAACCAACGAGACAAGCCTCAGATTTCTCACCCTATGGCACAAGAAGAAAGTAAATTACTTGGATTGTGTCACACAAAAATTCAAAGATTCCTTCTGACCTCTATGAGTTACTCAAAATACGTGCAATCGTCGATTTCATTTACGCAAAAACGATTGCTTGAGAAAAGCAACAATGGTACATATTATTTACACGTTTAAGCCGTAATATTATTGCCGGTGTTGCTGTTCTACGGGCCGTAGCTACTTGGAAGATAAAATTATCTTATTTTCTCACACGACTGGCAAGTAACCTTTTGCCTGAATTTAGTTTAATAGATTGCGAATGGGAGTGGTTTTAGGTTTCTTACGACATTCTTGAAACTGTCTTTACCAATTCTACGATGCAGCACTTTCCGCTAACAAATAAAGCACGCCCAAAATGATACGCTTCAAATCGACAATCCCGAAATTACGAGTTTAGTACAACATGGACGAAAGTTAGATATCGAAAGCGATCACTTACCTGTTCGTCCTTCGAATGGCCTAATCCCTTAGAACCCTTACCTGCTTCTTTTCTTAGGAAATTTGATGCTATTCCTTCCCATTTTCTGGAATATCCGCATTTCTAAAGAAATATTTTGTCTACCTGTATAGAGCAACTTCAGCTGTGGAGCTAGTGTAGTGCGGATTTGTATGAAATATATATTATTACTATCATATTATAAAGGTAAAACTCAAAAGTCCCCAAGTTAGACAATTAGGCACAAGTACTACTAATATATTACCGATTTAGCTTAGTTCCGTTTTACATTGCAAACTCGAATAGCTCAATTTCTATTTAAAGCTACCACTGTGCAACTGCACCGTTAACAAAACAATAAGCAATGAAAAGACTGGGACGTAACACCTACTACACACACACCAAGCTCGGAAATTTCAGATTTAAGGACTGATTCAAGGACTGAGTTGTCATCTTCATGGAAGAAAATTACGAAAGGTAGTTATTGTGATCATACATATTAAATGTATTTTTTTTCGTATCATTATTTGACCTAGAAGACGGTGGTCAATGGGCATCTTCAACGAGTGCTCCATAACTTTTTCCTTTGTTTAGCACATGAGATATTTAAACGGTTTTAAGTTTGTCAAGTAGTCCTAATTTCTAGTGGATTTCATTGTAATCTGTCAC